>JAQPPZ010017021.1:0-4800000 GCA_028583015.1 Wollemia nobilis
TTTATGAGGTAACTAGAACTGAAATGGATGAAGAACATTATGATTTTGCTTTATTTTTTGAGTGTTGTAAAACCCCAAGTTCTACCCACTTGGTTGTCCAAACACCCCAAGTCTACCCACTTGGTTATTCAACATTAGAGGTTTCAGTATGAGAAATTCTTTTGTATTTCATTTTTTTCTAGTTTCTTTTCTAGTATTAGCATTTTAAACAAATATTCATCAGTGCTATTTTGCTACAGTCAAAATACTCATGATATTGAGATTGGCCATATCTCGTATAGTTATCTATTTTCAACTTCACTCTCCACCCGATATTCCAAGTTTCGACAGTGGGTTTATTTTCCTCTAGGGCCTAAAATACCTAGAGGTGTGACGCATAATTTTCCCATGTCTTAACATTATTTCATGAACTTATGTCTTATACTTATGTTATGTAAGACTTAGTGCATACATGCTCGAGCTAGACGATTAACCATCCTCCATGGAGAATCATATAGGGTCTTACCAATGCCCTGGTAACAACCCGGTGACTTGCGTTGATTAACCAACATGATGTCCCATACCATCATGATGTCAGTAACACCTAGTCAAGCATAATTCACCACTCATCACTAGTAGGGATAACCTAGAAGAGATTTCCATACAATCCTTTGTTACCTCTCATTCTGAAATTTTCCCATAAGAAGTCCAATTAGTTTAAGTATGGTGATAATTGTTATAGTTTTTTTTAATTAATATTTAATCTAAATGACTTTTAAAAAGAGGTTTGATTTATTTTATTTTTATTTAAGAAAAGTAACACCACTCGACAATTCTTGTAAAGAAACCTCACTCCAAAATGCCTTTATCGTCTTACACACCTATTTAACATAATTATGATATGCAACTAACATATGAAAGTAGCTCTCATTTGGACATCAATCAATAATCTCTTTCAAATTATACACAAAAAAATTAATAGTAATAGATCTCCTAAGTATTATAGAACTGGTCTTGGTTTTAAATTGACTACTTTATTCTTTGGTCTAAAAATAATGCTATCATTTCTTACTATGATATAACTTTCCTATTTATTGTTTCCACATTTTACAATGCATATATCTTTAACATAAACTCTTTTTAAAGAATTAAATCAAGTATAATTAAATCTTATAATGAATAACTTATTCAGGTCCATCATTTCATGTTGTGGATGGTTCTTTTCCTCAAACTATTGTGGTGATTTAAATTTAATCAGTTTATTCAAACTAAAATATTATACATCCATACTGTGGTGGTTTGAGCTAAAGCCTTATGTTTTAAAATATTAACTCTTATGCAATTTTATTTCCTAAATGATAAATTAAATGAGACAATATCCGTTGTACACGAATGGAGGGTTTCAAGTTTTTAAGAAATATTAAGGTTATAACTTCTATTAGAAGTGTTTCTCATTAACCAGATAATTCTCCATATAGCTATTGATTTGAAACATAGAAAATATTATTCTACAAACTAATGTTTCCTTGGACAATTTACCCACCATTAAGTTTTCAAAATATTATTGTCCATATATGACTGCTTTCAACGCTATTGGAAACATGCATAATAGAAAAACATATGAAATAATTGAACTATGTATTGTGAAGAAATAAAACATAAATTAATAGCTTAAATATATAAATTAATCTCCACATAAAATGGATTCACCATAAATAAAAATACAGTATATATAAGAATGCAAGTCACACATATTCACAGAATTCTGCCATGCATGTCCTGAGGATACGTTTTCAAATACAAATACGTAATTTCAATTTCTGCCCTACATTTTTCCCAGGACCTATGTATTCAATTGTAAATACATTATATCAAATTTTTCTTTATTATTTTAATAACTCAGACTCGGCATACCCCTGAGTATTATTTTCAAGTATCTACAATGTATATAACAATTCTTTTTCCTCTTAGACACAACTCTTTGTCACTTGAAAAAATATAGAACAACAAAAAGATACCAGGAAATATAGTTTTGTAGTGTACCTCAGAGTTCTTCATTTTTATATTAATTATCTGGTGGTTTCCCAATGGTCAGAGTGGTCATACTATAATGACATGCAACTATTCTTATTATGCATACATCATTTTCATACCCGACACAACATATAGAATTTTTCAGAGTTACCCAATACCTCATAATAAATCCAACATGATATGCAAGTATCACAATGTCTCTCAACACAACATGCACACCAATCAACTTCAAAACAGGATAAATTTTGTCTCAGGTTCACAACCAACCAAGTTCATAATAATCCATTAATGCATATTGTTTCTAATAATTCCTCCAAATGCATGCATCACAAACGTTTCCATATTTGCACAAGAAAGATTTCAATTTTCCTACAATACAATTAATATTCTATATTTGCACACAAAGCAGCACACATAATATCTTTGAACTTATTCATTCAAATTTTCCATTTAACTCTTCTTAGAAATTTTTCTAGAATAGACTTATGGATTCTTTCCTCACTTCCAACACCGCTCTTCCTTTGCCGCTCTCCTTCCTTTATCGAAATCATGCACACCACCCTTCTCTGTCCATCTTCGTCTTTCCTTCCCTAATCTAGAATATGTTTCCCCATTTTTCCACTTGCAACTAGCGTTAGTTTTTAGATTCTTCGATCCAAGGTGTGCCATACGGAAACCATTCTCATCCATGTTCAACAAACTTAAATTAATTAATAATTTCCCCAGAACAAATGTCGATTATCCAAAATTACTACCTTTTAAATAATGCAATGCCATGACTATTGAATATCCAGGTTATTATTATATATTAATATATATTATTATTTATAATATTTCATTTACCTTATTATAAAACAAAAAAATATTATTTATTTTAATACATTCATATATATATATATATATATATATATATATATATAGTTTTATCTAATATATATAATTTTTAAATAAATAAATTCCTCAAAGCACACATTAATATATTTATATATGTATATAATTGTTAATTATCTTTACTTTATCCCTCTACCTTCCCTTTTAGTTTTTTGAACAATAAAAACCATATCATTGTTCCACCTTCATCATTTTATTTAAAACTATAACTCCCATGCATTTAAGCATTTTCATTGCCAACAAAATATCATAAATTCATAATTTAACAAACATAAAGAATTCCTTCAAATGCAACTACATGATATGCATCTACATGGACCACTGGTGAATACATTTCCTATTGGGTTCTTTGCCCTTATCAACTGGTGAATACACCACCGCTCATAATTTCCCTTGATTTACCTTGCACCTGAATAATCCTTTTGTCCACTGAGGATACCTTCTTCCTTTGCATTGCCCCATCAGTAACAATACATGTCCCCTACATCCACATATATATTAGTAGTATCTCATCATTGCAGATAAATTAGGCATATAATAAAATAGGTTTTTGGAGGGTTGTTACATACTCCCCCTTAAGATTAAACACAGTCCTTGTGTTTGCATTTCCCATTGAAGCATAAAAAGCAACATTACCAGGACAATAGAAAATCAATTCAATACATCAACAAATTTACATTTTTCAAATCTGGTTTGTCATTTATTGGTAAAACAAAACATGCACAAATATCAAGTATATATATCATACTTCACAATCCAAAATAGGATAATATTATTGTTCAATCAAAATGAATCTATGACATGATGATAACATTATTCAAAAATTATTCAAATAAAAATGGAAACTATCTTTTCATGATGGTCACATCTTCCCACATGGCACTATTTTCAAAAAAATAGTCCCATTGGACCTTGCGTTGTTCAACATTCCACTTTCTCAATTGTTTTTTTCGATAACCAAGGATCTTAACTGGTCACACTTCAATGCACATGGGATCATCCATCTACAATTGATCAACATTCCAAACATGTGAGGGATTAGGAACATATTTCTTGAGAAGGGATACATGGAACATATCATGAATTTTTGACAAATTGGGTGGCAAGTCTAATTTGTAGGCGATCGGGTTCAATTTATCAATAATTTCAAAAGGCCCTACAAATTGTGGACTAAGCTTAGATGATTTGATAGAAATTTTGGTAGGTTTAACTCTTAGGAATACTCTATCTCCCATAGCGAATTCCCTTGGTTTTTTATTAATATTTGTATAAATCTTTTGTTTATCTAAGGCTTATTTAAGCCTTTGATAAATTTCATTGAGTTGGTCTTCCATTTATTTAACCATATATAGCATGATCTTCAACCGATCCTCCGGATTACTCCATGATAATGGAATTCTGCATCTCCTTCTATATAGAGCCTCAAATGGATCCATGTATAAAGTATGGTAACTATTATTATAATTAAATTCTACTATAAAAAGGTAATCTTCCCATTTAATTTGATGATCCATACAATAGATGTGGAGCATATCCTCTAAGACTTGATTTACCTTTTTCAGTTTGTCCATCTATCTCAGGATGATAAGCAGTACTAATATTGAGTTTTATTCCCATGCCTGATGCAATGTCTGCCAAAACTCATGTGAATCAAGAATCCATATCTGATATAATTATTTCGAGAAATTCATTTAATCATTCCACATCCCTGGAAAATTTTTGGGCTACAGCAAGAGATCCATATTTAATATTTCTAGGCAAAAAATATGCCACTTTAGTCAATATATCAACTACCACCATAATGACATCATGCTGAAAACAATTTCTAGGCAGCCCAACAATGAATTCCATAGTCACAACCTGCCATTTGTATTGTGGAATGGCATATGAAAATAAGCATCCAACTCGATGTAGATGTTTCACCTTCACCTTTTGACATTCTAAACATCTAGCCATAAATTCAACAATATCATTTTTCATTCTTAGCCAAGAATATATTTTTCTCATATTTTCATACTTCTTTACATAGATTGGATGAGCAGAATAAGGAGCATTATGTGCCCCTTATAGTATCATATTTCTCAGGTCCTGATATTTAGGCACTACCAGTCTGTTTTTGAAGAATAATGTATCTTCCTAGATTCTAAATTCCTTTGCTTTATTAGAGTCTTGTTGAACTAGTTCTCGATACTTTTGAGAATATTCATATTGAAATTGTAATCTTCTTATTTGATCAATTATAGCATATTGACAGTGTGACATATCATCGATATGCCTTCTTCTACTCAAAGCATCTGATAATTTATTTTCTTTTCCCTTTATATACTCTAAGCTAAAATCATATTCTACTAGAAATTCCATCCAACACCCCTGTCTATCATTGAGCATTGGTTGAGTAAATATATACCTTAAGATTTTATGATCTGTTCTAAGCTCAAAATATTTACCAAGTAGGTAATGATGTCATATTTTAAGAGCATGCACTACCGCAACCAATTCTAAGTCATGTGTGGCGTAATTTAATTCATGTTTCTTAATTTTTCATGACTCATAAGCAATAAAACCATATTATTTCATGATAACCCTACCTAATCCTTCCATGGAAGCATCAGTACATACAACAAATGGTATTTTGGTATCAGTTATTCTAATAATAAGTGCTAATGTTAGTTTTTCTTTAAGATTTTTTGAAAGGTTCTTCACATTGTTCTTTCCATTTAAAAGCTTTTCCTTTATTTTGAATATGTGTTATTGGATAAGATATCTTAGATAAATTTTGGATAAAACAACGATAATACGCAGCCATACCTATAAAACTTTGCATTTCAAAAACATTTGTTGGACCAAACCGATCAATAATAGCCTCAATTTTCTTTGGATCAACAAACACTTCTTTAGCAGAAATTACATGACCCAAATATTGTACCTGCGTTGCATAAAACTCACAGTTGGATATTTTCCATACAATTTATTCCTTCTATGTATTTCAAGAACATATATCATATGAAGATCATGCTCTTATTTGCTATATCATTTAGGAATATGAACACAAACCAATCTAGTTGTTCTCAAAATACAATGTTCATTAGATTCATAAAAGCAACTGGAGCATTGGTCAATCCAAATGGCAACAATGTAAATTCATAGTGGCATTATATATTTCAAAAAGCAGTTTTATGGGTATCTTCTTCTCGAAACCTCAATTCATGATAACCATATTTGAGATTAATTTTAGAGAAAATTCTGGCCCATTTTAGTTTATCAAACAAATCATCTATTATGGGTAGAGAGTACTTGTTCTTAACAGTCATCTTGTTTAGCATTATGTAGTCAATACATAGTCTTAGTAACCCATCCTTATTTTTCACATATAAAAATGGTGTATCCCATGGTGAAACACTAGGTTTAATATGTCCTTTCTCTAAAATTTCCTGAGGTTTAGTTTTAAATTATTGTAACTCTATTGTAGTCATCCTATATGGTACTCGAGCTATAGGAATTACTCCTAGAAAAAGTTCTATAGTAAAATTATATTCCCTTTGGGGTGGAGGACCTAGTAGTTCCTCAAGAAAGATATCTTGAAAATCATTCAACACTTGATAAGTTTAGAAAATATGTGCTTCAAACTCATTTTCTTTCTTTTTATTAAGTTTGACCACAAATACTCTACTACCCTTTTCACTGCTCTTTTAACTTGCATTGCTATCAAAATATGTGGTTCCACTTTTTCATGTTTGTAGAAAATATGAATCCTTTGCTTGGTATCATCAGTGAATTCCATCCATCTTTCCTCAAATTTTAACAATGCTTTATGTACCTTAAGCCAATCAATACCTAAAATTATGTCAAAGGCATGTTATAAATCTACATATAAATGCCATTGGGTTTGCTCTTGAGATAGCATTATTTGAGGTTCAAATAGATATTGATTAATGGTATAGGTTTACCTAGACCCATACTCAACTTTCCACCCATTAGCCATAAATCTAGGTACTTCCAGTATGTCCTTGAAAATATTCAATGATACTAAACTATCAGTTTCTCTAGAATCAACCAAAATGCAAACATTTCTATTATAAATTTCACCTTTCATAAGGAAAGGTGTTGCTTGAACATTGATTTTGGAATTACCTATTGCTGCATATATCTTATGAGCAGATTCCACAGGTTATTTTCTCTTATCGGCTCGCAAAGAATATTTCTCAATATAAAGAGGTTCTTGATAAATCCATAAGCTAGTTCGTAGTTCCCTCTCTTTCTTGTTTCTCTTATTATCTTCCTGAATACCAACTCTTGGTGCATTAGCTCTTTGACCATACCTATCCTTGAAATTTCTTTGGCCACCCCAATAGTTTAGATTTATCCTCTTTCCTTGGTACCTATTCTTATTCTTGTCAAAACTATTTTTGTTCCCATTACCATGATTCTTGTTCCAATTCTTGTCTCATTTTGTTGGACACACATTTTTCTTTTTCTATGGTTCTTTATTTTCAAAATATTATTTATAATAAGCTTTCTTGGCCTTAAACTTATTCTCTTCCTATCGAGCCAAGTCATAGGCAATAGTTAGGGTAGCAGGTTTCAACATAAGAATCATATGTCCAATTTTTGGATGTAACCCTAGGAAAAATTTCTAAATTTTGATCTCATTCCATTGCTCATATTTAGGCATGCATTTGAGCAATAGCAAAAATTGCTAATAACACTCAATTACAAACATACTACCCTATGTTAACCTTAAAAATTCTATAGTGCTTTCAAGGTAAAATTATCAAATTGATGTTTATTACTCAATTGGAGCATTTTTGTTTTAATACTCCTTGATGTAGATTACATCGATGATTTGAACTAGAACCATTATATCACTAAGCTTATTTTTATCTTGGTTTTTGACTAGTCTCTTGGTATTGTAGAACAATCTACTATATTTCAATATTTTATAGAAGTTGAATATTATGATGCTAAGAAGGTAACTAAATACCATGAATGGATGCTCATATTTTTTAGAAGTTGTTAATTCCATAGTAGTTTTGGGTGATCCTATCATTGTGATAATTGGAGCTCCATCAACCTTATTTGTAATATAGTGTTACACCAATAGACTAAACACATCAAGATATGTATGTACTGTGTTTTATGGATATATGGTTATGAGATACTTGATCTAGTCTATATACCATTAAGAAAGTATAGATTTCCTCACTAAAATTATATTTTAGGTGCCTTTTATTTAATTATGAGAGTGACTTGGAGGAGGAGAGTGCCTCTTAAGAGTGGATCATTGATAAGGGTCTCTCTCTATGTCCTCTTTTAGATTAAGAAAGGATATTAAAATATGTGATGTTAAGATTTACTTAAGACCTTTGTCAAATTTATATTATATTTGTTTGTATATCACTGTAGGACTTTGTAGATATTCTATATTATAATATATTAACTATTAACTATTAATATCAATTATTTAACTTAATTGTATGGTATGAATGGTGCAAATACATATATACAATGAGTAATCATCAATAAATAAGAGAAAGTACTTATCAGGGTTATACATAGTGGCTATTTTTGGTCAATTGGTTAAAATTAGGATTTTTGAAATTTGGAATTGGCTAATATTTGGGACCCTTGTCCAAGACCCATTAGCCAAAAAAATTTTGGGGAGTTGATTCGCCCCAATTTTATAATAATTTGACCAATTTAAGTTTAAACTTACAACATTACCCCTAATAATAGTTAACCTTCTACATGTGTTTCGATTCACTTGGATTTTGAAACTAATTCGCCAATTTTTTATAAATATATTTTGGGGCTGACCCCTTATGCATAACCCTGGTACTTATTTATAAAGAGAGATAAGAATCTCATTTGCCCACAAATATCACATGGGTTTGCTATATATAATTTTTAATTATCTATGGTCCAATTTTATTTGTCCATGAAGGCATTAAATACATTTTAAAAAGTGTCCCTATTAAATAGGTTTGTGTATTCCTTAAAATATAATCTCCATACCTTTTATTTTCTCAAAAACATGGAATGAATACACAAACTATATCTACAACAAGACCCTCATAATGTATTATATAAAATGACAAAAGTTTATAGATGATAAAATATTAATGTCAAAAGAGATAAATATATCAATATTTTGTTTAGTCTATTTTTATCACTATAATAAAAGAGCTATCAAAATTGTGACAATGTTATGGTCACACAAGCTTAAAGGAAAATTGAATATTACTCGATTAAAAACAACAAAACATCCAATTGAATATATGGATAAACAAAGAACTTAATCAAATTTTATTGGCAAATTGTAGAGAAAATAACAAGTATTTTAGATCTTAGTTGTCATAGAAACACTTTGATAGCTATGTAGTATCTATATACAACTTTGCAACAACAATTCCTATAAGTTTTTTAAAATTCATAGTCCTAGGCTTGTGTATCAAGCAAGCTAAACCCTAAACCCATGTAGTGATTGAAAAATATACAATTACAAGCAAGCAAACAACTAAAACGAAAAAAAAAACTTTAAAATAATCATGTAAACCAAGTAGAATATGTATATAAAATGTAAAACAAATCAATAGTAGTTTCATAACCTTAAAAAATTTATGTCTTAATATAACACTAATACTAGATTTATCATTATAACCTTAAAAAACTTTTTATTAATAAAAATATTCTTCATTTGTGTTGTGTTGCATATTAGGTTTTAATTTTTATTTTTGTTTATATTTAAATGAAAAAATATTATACATATTTAAATAAAAAAAGATAGAACATATGACCATAACGTTAATGAGCCATGTAAATAGGTACTCATAATTCAACTATGAATAAACGTATAATAAGAAATCAGCCACATCCATCATCCCATATATATTTGTACTAATAATAAATAAATAAAATTAATATAAATTTATAAACTCCAACCCCTATAAACATTCCTTTTAATTTTAAATAAAATTAATATAAATTAATAAAGTTCAACCCTATAGAAATTCCTTTTAATTTTTTTTTTGATTGGTAGAAAGGGTTTTGAAAGGGTCCATGAACCTTGTACATGAAAACTGAAAGAGAAACCAGAAAAAAAAAAGGAAACCTCCCATTAAGACAATAGATCAATGAGAGTTAACAGAGACAACAAAAAACCACACAGAGTGAGATGCTAAGAAGGAAACAAGACAAACTAGACAAACAAGACTAGAGAAATCCAACCTTCGTAGAAAAATACATGCAAAGGCAACCAACCAGCCTACTATGGGAAAGAGGCACCAACATTATCCTTATTGATGGGGAGGATGACCTGAAAGGTCTTAGACTTACTCAACATAATAGCCTTGGAAATTCTTATAGCATGATCAAGGCCAGCAAGAGCCTTCTGTAAGAATCTGCAACATATCCGTAAGAATCTCAAAAGGATCATGCTTGGATGTGGCCATCGCTTTCACATCTGTAATGGACTAGTCCAAAATAGGAATGGTGCTCTTAGCAGTGAGCTGGTAGAGGATATTTCATTTCCCTCCAGAGTTTCTCTTGCTTTTGCGGTTGTTGGAGCCGTGACTTTGCATCACCACCTCCACCTCAATGAGATCCTCATCAATACACATAAGAGGATTTGAATCCACCTTAGTAGCGATCTTTTACAACATATGGTCGTAAATGACCAGGAACAAGCCTTGGTGTTTAATTTTAGAATCTTCCCTCTTCTGATAGTTTTCAATGGAAACCTCAATAGAGTAACGTAGATACTCAGGAATGTTGACTTCTTTAACATCCCGAAGCACGTTGAGAAAGGTAAGGTGGAAACTTCTCAATGGTTCATCAACCTTGTCCATCATAATATACTGCATAACATGAATCAAGTCCCTACACCATGGATCAGGAAGCTTCTCCCGGATGATACCTTTGTCATCTCTCACAAGTTTCTTCCCTCTGTCTGCAAAATGCTTCAGCTCCTCTTGAATGGTGTGATTGTCTCTATGGAGCTTGAAGCCCTCATTGGGAAGCTCGGTAACCTCTACCAACAGTTTGACAGAGACAGTGAATTTCATTCCCCTAACTAGGACTTGCCCATTGACCCAAGTATTGGCAAAGTCTTTGGTGATCACCTCATCATGCCCCCTAAATTTCTTAAGGAAGGGAATGAAGCCATGGTTGAGAAAATTTTTGGATATCGTCCTCCAGATTGAGTGTGTCAGGTTCGAAGATGGCCATCATTTGTAGAGGGGAGTAAATGTGGGTAGAGGAGGGTTCACTAGCCAAAGCTTCAAGCAGGGAAATTCTGAGGCATCTACATAAATTGACATGATTGGAATTAAAAGGCGAAGCAGGGTAATCACATGGGTGTCTAAGCCAGTTATGATTCCAATGGTTTCTCGATATAAAAACAAGATGGACTTTGGTGATGAAATTCGGTTGGATGGGGACTTGGAGGAGGGAATGGCCACATCTGATTGGTTGGACTTGAGGAAAAATAACTTCGATGGACCCATTCTTGGAGGGAAGGGGTGCCAAGTCATAGTTGTCATGATGCTTGAAAATTTAAACAACGAGAGCGACGATAGACACATAGAGCGGGGTGCGTTGGGGAACTTGATTTTTGAGAAGGCCTTAGTGCGAGGATCAATGGTAATCAGGACATGATGAATTATGGCTAAAGCACAAAGAAATCGAAGGTGTGACAATCACCAATAAGGACATGACTAGGGGAAGTGCCATGATTAAGATTAAAAATCTTATTTGGGATGCTATGATCACATGGGAAGTGAGGGTAGGTCTGGTGAGTCAAAATGAAGCAATCAGAATTAGGAATGACAACTTTACCACTTCCAAAATAAACCTTGTACCGTCATTGATTAGAACCCCTTTAACAGTACCCACCTCTGATCCTCTGCAACTTCACTATCAATGTCTGCCCGTGATTGCTTATGTGGCTGAGCTGAGATGGTTTCATGGTCTTGACCGGGTTGCTATGCAACTTTTAAAAAGTGGTACGTGGCAACTGCGTGGATGCCATAATGGAAAAGGCAATCTAGTTGGCATAGTGGCCCCCCATATTGGGTCTACCCCACTTAGAAACCAACTGAAGCTTGTGAGACACCATGGGGAGATTGGAGAGTGCAGACATTGGGTCTGGAATGGTCGGTTCTCAGGTTATGGGGAAAGGAGTTCCTCCACACTTGAATATTGGTTTCGTGAACCCCCTATTGGTGAGCCAATCCATCGCTTTGTTCCCTTCCTTGTATTGGTGTTGGATGACGATGTGGGTATATTTGGTTATGAAAGCTCTGCATTCCTAGATGATGTTATCCATAGACCACAGAAGGTTAGCATTACCTCTCAAGGAGTTAATTATGAGAAGAGAGTCCCCTTCAATGATCAAATGGTCAATGCTCATGTTGTCCATGAGCTGGAGGCTTTGGAAAAGAGCTCTAGCTTCAACCAAGTTGTTCGTTTGATTTTAACGAGCAATACTACTTTAAAAAAGTTGTCCCAATGGACATTCCTTTTAATTTTAACTTTGAGAGCAATGCTGCTTTGCTTTAAAAACGTTGAAGGCTGAAATCAATTCCGTGGCATTTTCCATATTATTTCTATAATATCCAAAGTTATGTTGATGAATTATGCATGTTCATCCTAAAAAATGTTCTGAAAGAGAGCTGTCTTAAATAAATTATGGGTAATGTTCTGAAAGAGAGCTGTCTTAAATAAATTATGGGTAATTTAAACTTGAAAAATACCTAGTATGTGTTGCCAAAATGTAGGTCCCATATGAACAAAGACCACCTACAGATCACCGATACGACGTGGAATGATAGAACGTGCCAACACTTGTGCGTATGCTAAGAATATAGAATAAACGAGGTTGTTGGGTCATATGGGTCCTCGGCATTCCTCAATTATTACTTTAGAATAGAAACATGTGTGTGGCATCTTTATATTATGCCCATGCAAAGAAAGAGGCCGCAAAATCCGGCTTTGTCGTACTATCGTGCTTCAAATATACTGATTTGAGTTGGGCATTCTGACAGCTTTAGACTTGTTTTTAATATTTATGTGGTCGTAAGGACTGTCTACTCAGAATAACACCGTGCGTGCATGGATTTCAATTTTCCCTTCCAAGATTTATACTGATTTGAGTTGGGCATTCTGGCAGCTTTAGACTTTATTTTAACATTTATGTGGTCGTAAGAACTGTCTACTCAGAATAAACACTGTACGCGACCGTGGATTCCATGATTTGCAGTACTGCAGGAGACTCATAATGAGCACTAAGAAAGAGCATCTGAATCCACGGTTTATAATGGATTTCCTTCTACGTAGAGTACCAAAATTCTAAACAAATGATGTTTCATAATATATATTTTTTTCCATAACTTATAATTATTTGGGTAAAAACAAAATTAAAAGAATTCTTTCTTTGAATTAATGAATCAAAGTATTACAGTATAACAATCTTAACATTATTCTTTCACATTCCTTTAATATTTATTTACAAATTGGTTAAAGTTTAGCTAAAAAATAAAATCAAAGATTTTAAAAGATCAAATTAATCCACTAAACAAATATTAAACAACTACCAACAAATTTACCTTACAAATTATATATCAAAATAATTATCTATCAAAATAATAAAATAATACAAGCTGACATCCGTTCAGTACCTGTACAAATTGGCTAACTTCAATGACACAACAATATATCACTTTTGATCGTAGCTTGGTACCGATTACATGATATGATAGTACCCCCACGTTGGACCAGTTGAATTATGAGAGTCTTCATAACGTTATCTCACCTTCCATGTGAACATTAGGAAGCACACATAATTAGCAGCACATGGAATATTTGCAATAATAAAAGGCCAAAGTTATGACAAAGTGCAATTTCTTTCAATCTCGATTGGATGTTATTGAGCCCATCTTGCTTTATAGCCTCGCTCCCTAATCAGAAGATTCCATACCGAAACCCTTGAACAAGTAGGACTTTCTTTGAAGAACATGTATTGGTCAAGCTTATTTAGAGGAGGACTGAAAGTCACTCAAGCAGTTTTACATCCCTTCTATTTATTTATTTTTCAAACTCTAAATTCGATCGTGAGGGCGGAGTTTAGTTATTGAATTGAGAAGAAAGTCTGTTGGCTAATATAGGATATGGAAACAGAGTATCAGATAGCACTCGCCTGCTAAAACATACATTACGCAGTCTTCTGGAGGATCGTCCCCAGATACTATCCTCCACCCAAGTGAGTGTCACTTCCCGATATTACCATTATGATTGGAGAATAAATTTTTGGAAACCCTACATAAGAAGGAATGCCCAGGTTATTCAAACTGATAGAGAATTTAAAATTAATAATAGGGAGGCCGAGATCCCTTGTCTGTTACTTCTTGGGCTTCAAATATGTTCTCTTAATAGCTGATAGTTTTCTATGTTATTGATAATGTTGGAGGGTTATTTAAATTTTTAATTTTCCTTTTTATTTGGACGAGTATTCTTTAGACTACTTCTAGACCAGGTTCTATAGATCTGACACAGATCAAACTTTAATTTAATATTCAATTTTGAACAGATGGGATGCTGAGATGGAGATTTTTCACCAATGCAAACCATGCGCAAGGAACTGGTAAGCCTCAAAACATGTTTTCTGCTCGCTCTCTCTAGCCAAAGTAACTGAATTTAGAAGATATAATTATATCTTCTAGCTTATGCTTGTGATTGTAACTAATTGATCAGGATGCTTGTTTGGGAAGATGGGTTTTGCGACTTCTCTGTCAAAGCATCGAGCAGTGTTGGAAGTACATCAAATATATAAACCATGGACTGCAGCCTGCCACTTTTTTCAAAATGTCCCACGAGATCTACAACTATGGAGAGGGGCGGGTATCTTTTGCATTTCCTACATTTTTAGAATAGGAATTCTTGAGTATATAATAAATTCAATTACACTTTTGTCACCATTGGCTTCTTTTAAGAAAAATGAATTAGCTATGGAGCAAAATTTTTCTTTGTACGTATTTAACTTTCATTTTTTTTTAAATATAACAACACTTTGAATAACTATTCTACAAAGTTATTGCTTTTTTAATACTCATTATCTTTATTGTTAAGTCCTAGATTTATAACATGTAAATTTCCCTTATGTTTAGGTTTCTAAAATTATTTTCTACAGGTAATGATATTTTTTTAATTGAAAAGAAAGAATAGGTAATGATATATTAATGTAGTATATTAATTTTTTTTCTAATATATATGTAAACAAAAAAATTTGGTTTTAAAATATCAATTTGTTTTCTTTCTATTCATAAATTTTTATTTTTTATAACACATATATGAGGTAACTTTTTTTGTAATTTTTTTTAGCATATTTTGTCATAACTATCAAATATGTTAGATGAAAACTTGTAAATATTATAAAGGATGCCTACAAATATTTAAAACATATCTATATAATAATATCTATTGATTATAGATAATGGCACATTTCTACTTCAACAAAAATAAAATAACAAATGCTTTGAGAACTATCATTGGATTGAGATGATAATGTAAATATTAATCAACCATATTATTGTCAAAATTAAAAGCTCTAATGAAAAATCATAGCCATCTAAAAGCAAAAAATACTTTTATAATAAATAGAACATCAAGCACATACTATTTGAAATAAAAATAGATTAAAGGTGAAAGCACGAGATTCCGGTCAAAAGAAACACCAAGTGCGATTGCATTCAAAATTAATCACGCTTAAGTCCTAGGAATGTACATTGTATGAAACGAAAAGAGACATGTTGCAAGAGACGCAATCAGATAAAGAAAAATAGCCCTTTCATTAATTTCTTTCGATCTCTGTTACAATAATGCCTCCTCCCTTTTCAGGGGCTAGGAGCGCAAATAAGGTTTGATTACAATCGTTGAATGGTTCCTCCTTCCGCGTGCCCACGATTGCACTGGGCGGGCTAAGATGATGCCGCCGCTGATGTTGATGGGTTCTTCACCTCTGCTGCTTCTCCTGCAAACAAAGAAATGATCAAGACGTTAGTAGCACCTGTTGCAAATGAAAATCATTCTCTCTCTAAAACTAACAAAATATGCATACGAATATTTGCCTGAAACCATGAAAACAGTGAATCCAAATTGCTTCAAAATCTGACAGAAGGTAAGAACAGTCACCAGAAGGCCATCGCCACTGAGGCAGCTGGCCAATTCACCTTAAACCGGAATTCGTACCTGGGCAGGATGAATTTCGACTGTAATTCGTCCCTGGGTGGGACGAATTCTTCTGAATAGGAGAAATCGACCTGCTGCTGCTCTAATTTCAGATCTCGAGACCTGCAAAACTCCTGCAAATAGGGGGGTTAGGTAATTGGGTCCATTTTGGGACGACCCAGATGGTCGGATTTTCCCAATTTGACCTCCTCCCTCGGGAATTTAACCTTGACACCTGCAAGTTAGCGAAACGATAAAGCAATACAAAACACCCTAAACTCTGACCAAAAGCTACAAAATTGCAATTATAGACTAATCAGACCTAGTAACACAGAATGCAATCTAAAAATTAATCTAAAGTGCTCAAAAACTGAAATTAGAATTTGGGGGTGCGGGGGTGCCCAAGTGGGCCTCCCACCGTTGGACCTCGATTTTGGAGCCAATCCACCAAGGATGGGCCCAAAACCTTTTAGGATTTGGGGGTCGGTGAATTGGTAGGTTCAGATGTCCATGCGTCGGATTTGAGTAAGGTTCGAGCTTCCAAAGGCCACCCAACAACCTCCCTTGCAAAAGAGATTGATGGATGTAGGAAGGTGAACAAAGGGGGATGCAAATGAGTCTTCGATTCGGCAAGCACTTCGTTTCTTGAACACTCCTTCCACCTGTATGTTTTGGGTGAGAAAATTCCCACCTTTTATAGACCCAAGGGGTCTCTTTTGGGAGGGAAGCACAAAAGCCAAGTGTTGACCATGGGCGCCATGTGGCGGTCTTGTCTTCCCATGAGGGAGGGGAGTCCTTCACTAACTTGAACTTTGATAAATGCTTCTTGTAATAGTCCTCTAACGGCCCCTCTGTCCACTTACACATGCGTGCAAGGTAGGAGCCCTTAACTGACTGTTCTGGGCTGCCACTTGGCACCATTTGCCCTTTGGCCCGTTAAGCTTAGAATTCGTCCCACCCAAGGACGGATTCAGAATTCGTCCTGGGGTGGGACGGATTCTATTTTGAATTCATCCCTGGGTGAGACGAATACTGGGAAAAGTGCCCAAGTGTGCCAAATTGCTCCTTGACCTTACAAAATTGCTATGAAAGTGGTTAAGACCACTGTTTGACCTTTGAGGGCTGCCCTGGGGGCTGTGTTTGTCAAAGCGATCAATGTTTGCAGTCACATAATCGGATTGGTGCTGTTTTGGTGTCTACAAAAGGAGTGTTGAAAATAAAAAATAACATATTGTTACTTAAACATAGAAATGTTTTATTTCTTGTCATGAATTCAACCTTAAGATAACATAAATTTAACAAACACTTAGATATAGTTGAACGCAAAGGCTAATATCAACCATAATTGGAACACATTAAAGTACAAAAATAACTATATAAACCTAACAATAAATTCATAGATCTCAATTATTTGGTTCATTAAGAACAACTCTTACATCGACTTATATATGCTTATAAGACACTAATTGATCATATCCATTGCTTTGACCTACTCCAATTTTTTTTTAAGAATATAGTACCTTCATAAAATAACACACCATCTAAGAATTCTAATAAATAAATGAGCCCATTTAAGTGCAACTACTAGAAAATTTCTAAGAACATATGAAGAAAATAAAATATTTTAGTTATTAAATTATGTTTTATTGATGTGAACTTAATAAAAGAACATGTGATAGTTATATAAAGTATTAATGATATAGCATGTAACATTCAATTATTTCTTAAAGATGTGTTCAATGTATGGCATCTTAGATTAGTGTTTGCAGGAAAAATAGTTAGGCTGTTGTAATGACAAAGCACTTTAGATATAATTTAAGGAATTCAATTATCATAATTTATTTAAGGTCCGAGGTGTAGACCAATTGGTTCATCCAAACCCCATAAGGGGGCAGAGGTCCAAGGTTCAAATATTGGGCCTCGTTGGACTGAACGCTTGTCCCTTTCCTAGTGCTTTTAGCGGCGTAAAAGGTTTAAAATGATTATGGCATGGTGGTTATAGGGGCGGACTGCGCGAAGATCTATGTGGCGGCTTCTGGGGCAGACAACACAGAATACTATGGCGGCCATAAAAAGCTAGACAACCTTCTCGAATTCATGGCGGCTACCAATTCCACCATGTAAATTAAAAAAAAAAAAAAAAATTCATAACATAAGTGCTTTACCAAAATTTCAAAAATTCTAGTAGGATATTACACCTTGTAAGAAAAATAACACAAACACTAATTTAAATCACATAAAAATTAATGAAAAAGTGGTAAATATTACCTATTAGAATCAAAGACACACACATAAGACAACTATATAAAGTAATATATTTTGGATAAGGCACACATAATCTAACTTTTATATTCTAACTAGTATAATATCAAAGTAATTAGCAACGAATTGAAAGCAATCTCAATGTAAAGTACAAGTACAAATAAAAGATAATAAAATTGTAAAGAGTTCCTCCTACTTAATTTGAAGAGTTTCTTCTACTTAATATGAAATATCTTGCATTAAGTGTCATTGTTGTATCTTATTTATACATGTATTGTATTGATAAAATACCATATTTTAATCCATTCAATGAGATGATGCATGGTATGGAATCTATCATACCCTAAATTGCCTCATAAATAAAGTCAAGAAATAAATTGTAACAATGAAGAGATCAAAACTTTATATATTTTAAGAAATTCTCAAAATGAGTTTGTATGAAAAATTATGCCCTTTGAAAATTTTCCCTAACAAGGGCCTCTAAAAATAGAATTATTGGGAAATCAAACATATACTTCTTTAACACTATCAAATCTATCACTTAGCACAATATACTTAGTTGTAGGTCCTATACCTTATGGTTGATTCAATTATTCCACTCATGATTTGTTTTGAATGACATGAAAATAAGTGTTTGGTTTTTATTGAGTGAATATTTTATACATGTATAATATGTATGTACATACATGCGTACATATAAATAGATAGAGAGAGAATGATTATTGTTTATTATTAAAATAATTTTTAAAAACCACTTATACAAGGTGTATAAAGGTCCATATAGATATACAAATAATACAAATAAAAAAGTCATGATTAGAAAAGGTAAGTGAGAAATGATGCTTCATTATATAGAAAAATTTTAAATGCATATTACATCCCAATTCTTATAACCCGTAGAAATATTGGTGCTATTACCAACTTCCTTATATAAGTGCTTTAATATTCTAATATTTATTTATATTTTCACTATTTATAAATAAATTATCTTATTTATTTACACTTTTTATCTTTCTTACATTTATTATTCAACATACTTTCTTTGCTTTATCTCTTTTACATATAATACCATGAGGGAATTGTGTCATATTTTAATATACAAATCTAAATTATAAATCATATTCCTCTCTACTTAATAAAATGAGTTGTCCTTCATGTTGTACTTTTGGTTCCCTATGACATAGATCATTGATATCTAAGTATAGTTTCATACTCATGTATTTCTAGTTATCAACCCTTATTCATTTGAAATGTATAATTATCACTCATAGACCAAGGCCAACATTATGTGACATAATTTAGTATAAGCATACAATATAACATTGTATAATTTAATATGAGGATTGTATAATCCTAAGTGTATATATTTCACATTATGAAGTGAGACTTGCACTTTAAACAATAATATGATAGTCTAACATCTATTGTGATATGTGTAACTATTGGAGTCTTTATACTCCACTTACCTTTAAATGTTATTATATATGTATGCTAATTTTTTTATCATGTAAAGTTATGCACCTGGTCCATATTTTCATGTTCTTTGAATATCTTATAACTCTCCATTTTTCTTATGCTATAGTATGTATGATGTGATTTTTATTTTAGTTCCTTCAATATATTGTGATGTCCAAAATGGCATTGGAGTTGGTATGAACCACCATTAATTATTCATGCAAATGTCTCCAAATAATTTTACTCCAAAATATTAAACTTTTTAAGCACCCATATGCATTAAATTTTTTGACAAGAATTAGTAAGCACTATAGATGATAATATTTTATAGATAGAATTAATCTTAGAGAACAATCATAAGATGACATATTTGAGGTTTTAAAGAGTGAATCCTTGTCAAATTATTATCTTATCTACTTATATGCAAAATTATAGACTTCAATGAATTCCATTTATACTTAATTTTGAGATTCATAAATGAAATTCAATGTTTGAAGGAAATGTCTAAAATTTGAATTTTAAATATTTTTTTGGTGCCACACGACATCCCTCTACCTGTTAAAATATATAATGGTAGGTTTATATTAATACCATGACCAACCTTTGTACTTATGTTGATCATACTTACCCTTTGGACCCATGTAAATCTTGAAAAGTGTGGTTTTATATTTTTTATAATCTTTTATTTCTAAAGGTTAGTCTCACAACCTTGACCTAAAGGTAACATGTTATTGGATATAAATACCCCTTCATACAAACCATTCCATTATTGACTGAAGTGTAATTTTATTTTATTTTTAGTGGGATTATTTGGTGTCCATGGATACTCGAATATATTGTGTCCTTTATTCTTTTTTTGTTTATTTCTTTTAAAACAACATTGGGTAATATTTGGTTCCATTTATTTCTAGAAATTGTTATGAAATCTAACATGGTATTAGACTAGGCATGAATCTCCATTACTTGATTTCTTACTAGTAGATGTTTCTCTTCCAACTTCTCCTAAGGGCAACTATAATTGGCGCAAGCTAAGAATTTTTTTTTTTAAAGACTAATAGTATTACTAAAAGAATGATTCTTTTGATAAAACCCTAGGTGAACATAGGAACTTACTAGGAATTAATCAATTTGGTTCATAATAAATATTCACAAAAAAAATATTTTTATTCTCTAATTGGCACTCAATCCTCTTTTATGTTTTTTACCAAATGGATACCATAGTTTTAGGATTGTGCTTTTTGAGGTTTTTCCAAAACCTCATTTGTCTATTATAGATTTTTTTTTTTTTTTTTTTAATTTTTTCTTCTTTTGGCTCTATTTTTTCAATAGCAATATAGATGAGAGGGTAGACTATTTGCATGAGGAATAAAATAAGAGGTTAATTATTTTAGATAAACCCCTAATGCAAAAGTAGCCATGGATAGGCTTTCCAGCTTAGCAAAGACCTCATAGTCACTTGACAAAGTTGCAAATATGGTCTCAAAATTTTCTGCTACATAAGCCCAATTGGTTATGTTTGATAAATGTTTATATAGGGAACTCCATGATAGATATGAAAAGCTTATCAGTAATTTTGGATTCTTTAAAAAATGTCAAGGTGGTCCCAACATAGTGCTTTTGCTCATTTTTTCATCCATGTATCTCAAATTTGTGTGCCCAAAATTTTTATTTTCCCCTCCAAATTTTATATTTTTGAATTTGAAATGTATAATATTACTTATATTGGTAGGAATGGCAAGCTATGTAGGTAAATTCTTACTTTAACATGATTAAGGAATGCTTTAGTGAAGAGGGATAATAAGGGGGTTTCTATTATTTATTGTTTAAAAAATCCTTACACTTCATATCGCAAGCATAGTGCTTAAGGATATGGTTAGCCAGGGAAATATAAGATGCTTACCAATGGAAAGTCTCAGGTTTGATTTCCTCTAATTTTAAAAATTCTTGAATGACTATGATGATGCTAGCATGGTTGGTAATGTGGTAACCCCTGATTATGTGGAAATAAATTACATCACATATTTGCATGCTTATGATTATGTGGTGGTAGTCTATAGGTGACTTGGAAAAATATACATAAATTTCAAGGCAACATATGGCACTCCATAGAATTGATGTTGTGACCCATATAGATGAATTGGTGAACAATGCACAAATCCTAAGGTGACATGGAAATTTGTATAGTTGATATGGAAGTTTGTATAAGTAATGTGGCATGTCACATGGTGGTTGGCATGGTCACTGGCTCAATTGATGATAAGAAATAAATCCTAATGTGACACATGGTAGGTAATATAGAGCTTGATCCAAACACTAACATGGGATTTTTTATTGGTCCAACATGATAGGTTATACAACAATAAATGTGGTAGACCATACACTACTAGATGCATATGAGTATAAGTTAAATAAATTACAATTTTCCACTTCATCAACTTTGATAAATAACTTGCATAGTCAGTATTAGACTTGGTAATGCATAGATTTTAGAGTGAATTATGATGCAATAAGTGGCACAATTTGGTCTATAAATCAAATAGAAAATCAAATTATAACAAGTGGCATCACATGATTCATCAATATGCTACATAGTTAGTGCATACATTGCAACCCATCAACCACTCAAGGAGCAATATGTGAGAACCTCTCATTCATTGTAGGCACTAAAAATATTAAAATTTTCATATATTTTGGAAGAAATTATTGCAATTTTGGGATAAAACATTTGGGAGCCATAACTTTTGCATATGAAAGCATTTTGAGCCCAATTTTTCAAATATTATGGTTTTTTTATATCTCTACATTGATAGTATTGTTTTTTATCACAAATGCATGTAGTATTTTTTATTTTGGTAGAATAATTATAGATCACCATATTCCCTTATTGAGCAGACCAAATTATGCTATCGAGATTATTAAGATTGAAAATATACCTCAGAGCATGGGGTTACCCAAATATGTGAATGAGAATCCTTGTTTTATTGATTTTGAAGAAATAAAGTAGAAAAAATGGATTAGGCTTTTGGTTTAATTTATTTTCATGTTTCCAAAGTATATGACACACATTTGAGTAACATTGTTGATCCTAAAGTGCTACTTGAGAAATTTATATTTTGTATGATCAAATTGATTCCACATAAATCAACAAATTAGAGGTTGAGCTTGCAACCTTATCCATGGACTTATTTGATATTGCTAATGATAATATCAATTAGTTTAAGAAATTACAATAAGACATCTAAATTCTAAGAGGATATATTAAGAAGAATAGACAAGGACATAAAAAATTAGAGACAAAAAATAACACTTTTTTATTATTAGATAAAATAAGGGGTTTGATAGGATCTCCAAATATTAATACATATGGAATGAAGAAAGATCAAGGATGGAATCCATATATTTCTCTACATAGAATAAAAACCAAAAGGAAACAAAAGTCCATCGAAAAACATCTCCATGCATCACAACAACATTGAGGAAAATCATCAAATAGAACCAACCGACAAGTAAAAAAGCCTTAAAAAAAAACCATGACCTCTGGGGGAAGAACCATATTTTCCAATCACTTAGAAGGCACCGAGACATTCTGATGATTAACCTTTTCTCGGATGTCATTAATGAAAGAAATCACCACCTGAAATGATCCCAACAATTCTTGGTATTTTTCATCAAGCATCTCCATAAATGGTTGAGCACCAAAGAAACTAGGATTTGAAGGAGGAGGCATATCCATAGCAACATTAAAGTCCTATGATCCTTTAAAATACTTCTATGGTGGGATACTATTCTTCAAATCTGTCGTATCCACTAGAACTAGTCAATCATGCATTTTTGATACTTTCTTAGATAGATGTTTTGAATATCATGCTCGGCCTCCCCTATACTCACTATTAGTAAGCTTTGATTTCTTTTATTAACCCACTTTTTCCCTTTTTAATAAGATAGGGGGTCGTAAAACATCCATATTCGAACCCAAAGGACTCACCAGAAGATTCAAAAGTCATCAGCTGAGGCTTGAGGGTTGGGAAGATTTTCTAGAATTCTATTTTACCTAGGACCTCATCCATAATAATTCCCTTAAAATTTTCCACATGTTCAAAAAATAACAATATCAAACCTTGGTGAATTGGATTGTGCCCTTTACCTCCTCTAACATTTCACAAAGATTTTACCAAAGAGTGAAAGATAAATGATGATACGTTCATCAGTCACTTCCTTATTAGATAGTTCATGAACAACATATGGTAATTGCAAATTGCATCCTTGTTCACATCCAAGGTGAAGTAATCCATAATTACCAAGAGGACACAATTACATAGGGTCTTAAGTACTTTTGCATCATAGTCATTGTGATTTTTTGGTAGATATTCCCTTGCCCCTATACATAATACATACTCCCACTTGAGGGAATGCTTAGGGCACCTGTGATAGCCTCCATTGATCGACAACCCAGTCACCTCAACAGTGAGAAGGAAAATAACACTTGACTTCTAAATATTATCTTTAATAATGTGTCAAACACATATGAGCTAGTTATTGTTGTTTTTGAAATTATTTATGTGTACTTTCCAAACTCTCATACACTAGTTATTGTTAGTTTTATAAAAAGGAAGGTCACATGCTAGAGTTTGCTAGGAATTGGATAAAGAAACTTGAGGAAGCATCAAGAAGGTGTGTGATCATGCTACTCTTTTCTATGCACAAGGTAAGGACAATTTTGATAGAGAAAACTCACAAGCACATGTAGTTTTTCATTATGCATATTGGATATCCAGTTACTTAGATGAGTGTATTTTATATGTAGGGGCAACTAGGCACATGATGAAGTATAAACATCTTCTACATACCTACAACAAAGCACATGTAGAGGAATGTGTTATGATTAATATTATTATTCATTACATGTTGTATGATATGGAGTCATCAACATTGAATCTTTATTTTTAAATTAGGTACTTCATGTTCTTAATGTTGTGCTTAAAATTTTGTCTATTTATTATATTAATAATACAAATAAGAAGGTAGAATTTTGGCCTAAAATATAGGTAATTAAGAATATAGAAAATATATTTAAAGTTATTACTTTTGGATTTGTGATGAGGCAAACCACATGTATAAGTGGGGAGAAAGATCTAGCTCTACTAACATCTCCTATAAAAAGAAAGGTTTTTTTGCTATGGTTTCTCATTCAGATACTAAAATTTAGAAGCATCATTATAGGTTTGGACATCTCAACTATATAACTTTAAGACACATGAGTTAGCATTATATGGTCATTAGGCTTCCATTCATATCCCCTCCAAGTGGTGCATGTTAGGAGATTATTCTAGAGAATAATCATAGGGAGACTTTTTTAAAAGGGATTACAAGGTGAACCTCTTGTCCCTTAGATATCATACTATGATATTTATGACCTATGGACATACCATATCTCTCAAGAATTAGGTATTTTATTTTTTTCATTGATAATTTATTTGGATATATGTGTTTGTACACTATTCTCACTAAGGATGAGGACTTTGAAAGGTTCAACACCTTTAATATTGTTGTTAAAAATAAGCTAGTAAGGAGAATCAAATGTTTAAGGATATATGGAGGGGCTGAATATGTTATGTTTATCATTATTCTCTAACTTCTCATGAGATTTCATATGAGAGGACTATTCATTATACTCCTGAACAAAATGATGTGTCTCAAAGAAAAAATATGGTGATCATGGAGATGACATGATGTATTATTTACGCCAAGGAGATGAACCATTAAATTTTGGGATGAGGTTGTAACTTGTGTAGCATATATCATAAATAAAATTTCTACCAATAGAATCCATGGAATGACACTCTTGAGAGATATATAGGGTATAAGCATGATATTTCTCAATTCTATATATTTGGGTCTTCAACATGGACTTATGTACCAAAATAACTTTGTGGGTTTTTCAAATGCCTCAAAGGCATATCCTCTTTATGATCATCAAAGGTGTGAGGATTTGATCCAAAGAGATGTCATATTTGATGACGTTCTTCTAGGTACTCCTACCCCTCCACTCAAAATTTTGGCAAAAGAACATTCTAATTTCTTGACAATCTTAGATTCAATTATTTATTCTAAGATTTTTATTATCTATATTCCCATTAGAGCATCTTTTTTATCTTCTTTATATTTATATTTGAGTGGATTTCCATGGTATATTAATTTGAACCCTTCAAAAGCAACACCATAGGTGGCACCTTCTCTAGAATTAGGGCATGATAATTAGGACATAACAATTTAGAATATTTCAACTTTGTATAATGAGGTGAGTGGTGATGTTGTGATGGATTATTCAATTCTATTTATGATGTTGAGTTTCCATAGATTACACATAATTATTTCTTAGTTTGTCCTACACCCAAGTGCGTTGAGGTGCTTCTAAAGGATACTCACCCTATTTTATCTCTTGAGAAATTTTGAAAGGTTCCTTCCTGAGCATTGCTTTTAAATATAGCTCATTCTCAATATCCTCTCACATATTATTAGGCTAAGGGATAGCTAAAATGGTGAGATTCTATTATGAAAAAGTATTAGGCTCTAATTAAGAATAGGACTTGGGAGCAGGTTTCTATTCTAAAAGAGAAGAATGTTATTGGATATAAATAGGTCTATAGGACCACATATACCTTGGATGGTCGAGTAGAGAAGCACAAACCATACCTTATTACTAAGGAATTGTCTCAATAGGATGAAGTGGACTATTCTAAGATAATTACACTAATGGGCAAGATGGACTTAGTTACGATGATTCACTCCATTGTTATCTCATATGGATGGAAGGTGTATCAAATGGATCTAATGAGTTTTTTCTATATGAGGATGTTTAGGAGGAAATCTACATGTAGCAACCATATAGTTTTGAACTTGAGGAACCCACTGTGTTGGTTATTCATTCAAATAGATCCTTGTATGGACTTAAACAAGCTCCTTGTGCGTGGTAGGAGCAAATCCATTTCTTTTTTTTATCTCAGTTGTGGATTTCAATGATGTGAGGTTGAACAAGATGTTTACATCAAACATCAATATGGATACACTTTAGTAATTTTGTTGTATGTTGATGATATTCTTATCATTAGAAACTATTCTAATTTAATATATGACATGAATCTATGACTTTGTTCCACTTTTAAGATGATAAATTTTGGATTTTATATTTTTTATGGGATTTAGATTAATCAAATAGATTCTTGCATCACTATTTCTAGTCTAAGTATGTTTTGGATATTCAAAATTTTAGGATGGCGATTTCAAGTCCACCTAGAATCCTTTTACCTTAGGTTTAAGCATTTGGTTTATTTTACCACTCTTTTTGTGGATTCTACACAATATCAATCTCTTGTGGAAGGAATTCTCTACCTTACTCACACTAGACTTGACATAGATTTTGCTATCAATTATTATTCTAAATATATGTAAGCATCCTAGAAGAGTCACTAGACAACTACTAAGAGGATTATTAGATATATTTAAGAGAAATATTAAATTGGTATTCACTACTCTATTGGCTCGCCTTTGATTTTGATAGGTTTTTCATATGTTAATTGGGTTGGTGACTTGGATGAATAGCATTCCACCACTAACTTTATTTTCTACATGGGATCTAGCCTATTTAATTGGTCTTATAGATGCTAATCCATCATTTATTATTTTTTATGGAGTTTAGATATTGTGCTATAAATGAGGTAGCTAAGCATATTAGGTGGATGCTCATGATTTTGGAGGAGATTGACATTCCTTAGAATTTTATAATTACTCTTTGATGTGACAATTAGAGCATCATCCAGCTTGTTTGTAATCTAATATTTCATCAATGGATAAGGCACATGGAGATATAGATGCACTTTGTGAGGTAGATTCATGCATATGGTATGATTTATCATCAAAGTAGGCACAATATATTCTAACCAATGTCATTTTTGTATGCATGTAAGAGCTTATTAGAGTTAGAGAATATCCCCTAAGGATGGATGACCAGTAATAATCCCTCTCTATGTCTCTATATAGCTTAAGGGAGATAATGATACAAGTGGTGATTAAGCTTATCTTGAGGACACAAATGATATTTATACTTCTATTATTTGTGTTTTCCCTTTGGGCCCATGTAAACCTTAAAAAGGTGCTTTTCTAATTTTTATAATATTTTATTCCTAAAGGTCAATCTCACAATATTGACTTAAATATAATTGTATTTGGGTATAAATACTCCTTCATACCAACCAATTAATTATCAGTTGGAGAGTAATTTCCTTTTCTATTTAGTGATATTATTTGGTGTGCATGGACACCCCTATATATTATGTGTTCTTTATTTTCTATTCAATGTATTTATTTTCAAGCAATATTGGGTAATGTTTTATTCCATTCATTTATCACAATAGCTATAAATGAAAGCAGGTTCTTTATGCATGGTAGGATAAGATCTATTTTGTTCACAATTATGTGTTTCAATAATGTGAGGTTGAACATGATGTTTACATCAAATATTAAGATGGTAAAATTTGGTAATTGTGTTGTATGTTGACAATATTCTCATCATTAGTAGCACTTCCACTCTGATCTATGATATGAATATATGAATTAATTCCACCTTAAATATGATATATTTGGGGATTTTGTATTATTTTTTGAGAATTTATACCAATCAAACATTTTACTGCATCACTATTTATTAGACTAAGTATGTTTTGGATCTTCTTTAGCATTTTAGGGTCAGGATTTTAAGTCCACCTAGACTCATTTTAGCTCAAGCCTAAATATTTGGGTTAATTATGTCACTTATTTGGTGGATGCTACAATGTATTAATCTCTTGTGGGAGGACTTCTCTATCGTACTCACCCTAGACCTGATACAACTTTACCATTAATTATTTTTCTAGATATAGAGAAGCAGTATAAAAGAGTCTCTAGAAAACTACTAAGAGGAATCTTATTAATGTCAAAGTAACCTATCAAACGGGTATTCACTAAACCATTGGATCCCCTTTAATTTTGATATATTTTTCAGATGTTGATTGGGTTGGTAATTTGGACGAGTAGCAATCAACCATAGGCTTTGTATTCTACTTGATGTCAATCCACCATTTCTCAATATTCTAGAGGTTAAATATTGTTCTATAAATGAGGTGGATAACCATATTAGGTGGATGCTCATGATTTTTTAGGAGACTAACATTATGTAGATTTGTCCAGTTACTCGTTGATGTGACACATAGAGCACCATCCAGCTTGTTTGTAATCTAATATTTCATTAGTGAACAAGGAACATTGAGATATGGATACACTTTGTGAGGTGGCTTCACGCACATAGGATGCTTGATCCAAATTTTATACCTTCATATAAGTAGGCAGTATATATTATGACCAATGTCATGCCCAAGATCATTTTTGTATGCATACAAGAGCTTCTTGGAGTTGGAGAGTCCCTCAAAGATGTATGACAAGTAAGAGTCTCTTCAATGTCATTATTCAGCTTAAAGAGGGACATTGAAACATGTGGTGATTAAGCTTCTCTTGAGGCTATCAATGAAATTTATACTTTTATTGATTATATTTTCCCTTTAG
This sequence comes from Wollemia nobilis, assembly GCA_028583015.1. Lineage (NCBI taxonomy): Eukaryota > Viridiplantae > Streptophyta > Pinopsida > Araucariales > Araucariaceae > Wollemia > Wollemia nobilis. The sequence continues at coordinate 29,434 of JAQPPZ010017021.1, forward strand.
GCCAATGTAAACCTTGAGAAGGTGATTTTGTAAATTTTATAATATTTTATTCCTGAAGGTCAATCTCACAACCTTGAGCTAAAGATAATTGTATTCAGGTGTAAATTTCCCTTCATACCAACCATTTAATTATTGATTTGTGAGTAATTTTATTTTCTATTTAGTGATATTATTTGGTGTGCATGGAAACCCCTATATATTATGCGTTCTTTATTTTTCATTCTATGTATTTATTTTCAAGTAATATTGGGTAATATTTTATTCCATTCATTTATAGAAACTACTATAAAATATAACACTACCATTCATGATGGCTATGAGTCACACATATTGCCATCGATAAAAGAAGCTTCAAAATATTTTGTAGTAATGACATGTACATAAATTTATATGATTGCTTCCCTTACAAGACATCTAAATAGGTAAGTTTATATCTCTTATTTGATCAAAAATTTAATATGTGAGCAGTATTTGGGTTGAATCCATAATCTATATTATATTTTGTGAGAAAATATGGATATCTAAGAGGATATTAATCTTCATAAAATGTAGAAAGAGTGGTATTCTTGCACTTGTTAATTTAATAAAGATTGTTATCTCAAGGTTAAATAACCTTTCTAATTTATTTTACAGTGTAGGAAGGAGTGTGCATGTATAAAAGATAATGAGCATGTCCACAAATATATTATGCCTTGCACCCTTGTAATATACGATGTACCCAAAGTGGTCATCCATGATTGTTGATCTTGATGGGCCTAGGCAATCAAGGTGTTGAATCTCAATCCTTTTCCTTTCTATAAAACACCATGTTCCAGTCCCCAATGGCTATTTCTTGCTATATATGTAGGGGCATTAGTTAGGGGTATACCATGGGTATGATACCTAAATATCTTAGATAGCCAACGAGCCTAGGTCGTAAGAGGTATAGGTTTAATTCTTATTAAAATATCATGTTTTTTCTTTTTCTTACCTTGGTTGACTTGGAGGTCCACATTACCATAGAGGAAATTATGAATCCCATGCTTTTTCATTTTCTTACCTTTTATTGAGTTAGACTCCAATATTATACCATAAAGGAAATTATAATCTCTCTCTCTCTCTCTCTCTCTCTCTCTCTCTCTCTCTCTCTCTCTCTCTTTCACAAATCAAAATCTTAACAAATTAGATTGTGCTAAGTTCTAGATTTGGTGATGTAAAGAAAATTATAAGTTTGCTTTCACAATAATTCTATTTTTAGAAAAAATTGTTAAAGAAAAATTTTAAAGGTATAATATTTCCATATAAAATCATTTAAAAAAACTAAAACATAATATTTTTTGAACTCTTCATAATTTATTCTTTTAATTACTTTTTAATCCTTCACTTTTTTTATTAATATAACAATCTAAAAATCTGCAAAACATAACATGGTTTATATTTTGAAGTGAGCAAAATGTATGAACCCTTCAATTTTTTCTATAGCCAATTTGACCCATCTCACTTTCCATGGTTATAGAAAAATGAATATATATTAAAATGTATCAATCCTTTACTTTTTATTATAGCCATCCTGACCTATCCCCTATGTTATAGTTATAATGTCAAATAAAATATGAAGGACATCTCCATATAGTACTACTATTGCTTTTATTTACAAAATAAATATTCTATTTCATGTAATATTGAATGGATAAGGATAACGAGGTGAGGTTTATACAGTGAATTTTCCATAGTACTGCATTTGCACATGACCTATAATTAGTCACTAAAATAATACCATTATCTGCTATAATATGAAAATTTTTAGTTCAAATTAGTCTCCCTTCTCATGTTTAAAACCTCTAAATATTTGTACTCATGTGGAAAATTTATATTAAAGACAAACATTCTTATCTCCATCATATTTAGTAGTCCATGATTCTTTGGAGGTAATTTGAGCAAAAGTGATATCTAACAAAAGTGCATGAGAAGATGATGTGGTGGAAGAACTCTAGGAATAACTTGTAGGACATTGAAGTTTCTAGAATATCAAATATTTTAAATACTCCATCATTTGTAGGGAAAATGATAATACTATACTTAATAATGAATATTTTATTTCTTGTATATATGTGCAACAATAGTATTTTGATATGACAAATATGTCTATTACTTTTACACATGTTGATCATAAATTATTTTAAGGATCTAACTAGTTCTGTACCTTTTTGGTGGATCCCAATTGGAGAAGTCCTTCCCTTACTACGACTAGTGTTATAGTCTACCAACATGTGAAATAATTAATTATTTTATCATTATGTACTGCAAAATCATTTTCATTTTTTCTAATGCTCTATGATTTCAAATTGTAACATAATCGGATGCTCAAATGGAACTGAACCTCCCATCTCTATGGATGATTTTTTATTACCACATTAAGTAAATATATATTAGTAACTTTGAAGAGGATAGTAAGATAAAGGGGGTAAGGTAAACATTTTTTAGTAGTGTAAACTTATTGGATATAGATAATTATGTAGAAAATTAACTTCTAATTCGACCAATTCTCTATATATCCATTTATGTTCAAGATCTACTCCCAATTTTCCCATTATATTGTGCATCTCTTATTGCAAACAAAGATCAATATATGGATTTATATCTCATTTATTCATTGAAAATTAAAGACCAACATAATTATTTCAATGAGATATCATGAGGCCACTCCTCTATAGTAGGCATCTTATGACCAAGAATGGATATTTGGGGTAGAAGTGCCTTCATTATGTATTTTTGGGTTAGTTCCATAATTATAAGTCTATCATGGTATTCTTGATGTGGTATCTAAGGACCTAGTTTTGAATCTGGATCTTGTTCACCTACAATAAAAATATCACACATGAGGGAGCTATACCTATCCCAATGGGGAACATTCCCCCAGTAAACAAAATTCTACATCTTACTTTTCGAATAAATTGGATATAAATGACTCTTAGAAATTTTTAGCTCCTATTATAATGATTAAAATTAGTCGAGAGATCAAGGAGGTTTTTTTACCAGTTAACATAAGTGAATAAGGGTGAGAGAATATTATCAAATAATTTTTAGATTTTTGTGATTATAGGACAAATCCAAAATATGTGTTTGATAGACTCTACTTGTATACAAGTAGAACAAAATGGTTGGATTAGATTGAGCTTTTCTAGGTATTAAATGGAAGGGAATTTATACTTCTCATTAAGTGGACCTTTCCACTTAATGTAACCAAACAATAGATTCTAGGTAGTAAGTGGAACTTTCCATGGTTTGTCAATGAGAAAAAGGTATTATTATTTGTAAAGATAAATGTCCCACTTCTCATTAAGTTGATGAGAGAAGTCAAAGGAAGGGATTAGGTGAGAATACAACTATTTAGAATGGATGGCTTGTAAAGGGTAGTTGTTCCACCATATCTAATCAAACCAAGAGGAAAAAATAAAATAGTTCATTTTAATAGTAACCAAGCTAGTAATAAACTTAACCTCCACAAATGATAATCTACAATAGGGATGAATGAAATATTGAAACCATGCTTACTTCTAAAATAATGACTTCCCTATAGACTCATCCTAAATATCTAAGAGTAGTTATAAACCCTTAGTTATTAAGAACAAAGGCATGCATTCCTTAAAATGGACTAAAGGTCTAGTATTTCTCTATATAATAGAGTTCCACCATATGCTATGAGTGTCTATGATAGGACCAGCTTGTAAGGAGTTAATCTTCCACTGAATCAAGGACTTATAGGTTTGTTTATTTATCCAATTCCTATGGAGAGACAACAAAAAACTAATGGAAAATAAGGGTGACATGAGAATCTTATCTTGCCTAGGAATATAGATCTATTTATATTTGTAGGTATATATGAATATCCTAGATCTAATTATAGCCTTACAATATTCACCTCCTTTTAAGGCTCTAGTTACCCACTTTTCTACAAGGCATTTAGCTTGAGTGATAGGATCAATAATGTCAAGTCCACCTTGGACCTTACGGATGATGAAAGCTTCCAAGGGATATATGGTAAGGAATAAGCATAATTCTATTTGCTTCATGGTAACCATATTAAAATAGAGGTGAATTTATGGTAATCAAATTTAGCTAGAATCCAACAAAATAAGAAATAAATATGATAGGCTATAAAGATCTTATCAAGAAACTAGACTTTACCTACCAAGGATAGAAATCTAGTGGGTCAACTACAAAGTTTCCTCTACACCTTATTGAGGATCCAATCCCATATGATGTTTACGAAATCATCAATACCAAAGAGAATTCCCATATATCATATGATGGACCTAAGGGTAAAAACTTTCCAATAAGAATGTAGAATTAATTTATTCTGTCTATCACTAACTTTGGAACTATAAACATCACAATATAGTTGGATCACCTCTCTCATTGATTTTACCTCCTATTACCTATTATGGAGAAACAACAAGGAGTTATAAGAAAAGTGGGAGTTAATAATAGAATACTAGTTGGGATGGTGATTCCTTTGAAAAGTCTTCTCTATGATCAATCTCAAAAATGTGTTGCAAGGTGTCAAAAATGATAGCATATAGGAGGGGGATAATATGAAAATCCTAGTGAGTTGAGCATTAAAGGGTGATAGGATGGGATAATATACCATTAACCACCACTCTATTCAAAGTATATTGAAACAGAAACGAGATGTGGGAGTAGAAATAACTACCAAATCCCATCCAAGAGATCATATTCAGAGTGTATCTCTATCTAATATGGTCATGGGCCTTGTCAAAATCAATCTTCAATACAATGGCATCCTACTTAGAGTCCTTGGCCCATTGTGAAGTTTCCCAAGCCAACATTATGTTGTCAAGAATACATATTTTTTGAGTAACGCTATCTATTCTTGTCTAACAATTTTAGAGGCCACAAGACTCAACTTCATGGCAAGAGCCATAGTAGTAGTCTTGTATGTAACATTAAGTAGGGTTATAGGACTCTAGAAAAAGATAAACATTGGATTTTTACCTTTTAATATAACTTTTATCATACCCTAATTTATGAGCATACCAAGCAAGCCATAGTTAGTGGCTTTACAATAGATAATGTAGAGGATTTTACCAATCATGGGACACAAGATCTTATATAAATCCATATAAATACAATCAAGACTCAAGGATTTACCATATTTCATACAAGAAACAACCTACCATATATTGTCTAATGTGAAGTAAGGTTGAGTCTATTATAGATTTTAGAGGTCATTTTTTATGGGACTCCTTAATGTAGTCCTCAAAAATGGGGAGTAGATCATTTGAAGGATTAATAGAAAAGATATGTTAGAAGTGGCTCTAAAAGGCTTCAATAATTTCATGGTGATTAGGATCAAGAGTCCTTCATGAATCCTTTATGACAATGATGCTCTTAAATTTGTATTTGTCAAAGGGCCTACCTTCTACCCAACTACGGTCCTTACAATTCTCCACCATAGTAAAATATCCTGTAGAGTCCAATGAGTAGGAAACAAGGTAGTATGCATCTAGTTCTAGAGAGAAATTATATTGCAATATTTATTAGGAGCATATGTAGAAAAAATTTCATAGCCATCCCATTGAGATTTAAAGTCACCCAAACATAGAAATGGTTGGGGTCTTCTCCCTAAGGATATTCTTGCTAATTTTGGTGGAAATTGACATAGTTGACCTACCACTTCCCTAAGAATATCTTGTCCAAAATTTACATGATCTCCTAATATTGACTATGGTCTCAAGGCAAGTTGGTCCTCTTCTACCTTAACTTCTTGGAGAAAAAGAACTGGAGGGCCACAATCATGAATCAAATGAGTAGCACATAATTTTAACAAAGGCAAGGTAAGACCTTTCACATTCCAAGATAGCACCATAAAATTCATTGATTAATAGGAGGATGGACACTCCTTAGTCCCTAAACCTTAAACTTATTATCTTTATATTCAATAACTATCATAGTCATCACCCTTGACTCTTTCAAAATAGAATCAAGTAGATGAGTGGTCGATGTATATAGAGTAAGCTCAACATTGAGGCACTTGAGAGACCTCAAGCTAGCTGATGGAAAGACCTCATACAAAATGTTACATCTACTCTTAACCAAAGAGAACATGGATTTGTTTACATTTTTGTCACTTTTAGATGCATATTCCAACTATTAAGAGCTAGCTCCAATGATTGGTCTTGAAAATTAAAATTTGAGGATCTCACCTTATGGTTAAATTCTAGGTCTTACATAAGGTGAAAGCACGAGGATACGAAAGCAAAACAGAAGGGGAAATGTAACGCTACGTCCTACGAACGAGAATGCATGAAAAGAAGGAAAACAAACGAACTGAAAAGAGATTAAAAGCAAGTGTAAAAGTGCGGCCCTTTATTTTATTGATTTGCTCAAAATCGGGTTACAATACGTCTCCCTTTTTAGGGGCTAGGAGCATCGGACATATTTTTATTACACCATGAATGATATATTCCCCTTTGAGATCTTCCGCGTGCCCACATTGAAAATGGGTGGACCAAATGTCGCCGCCACTTGCATGAATGTGTCTATGGTTCCTTGCTGCCCTCTGGTGTCGAGATCCTATGTTCAAAGAAATAGTAAACGGTTAGTAGCACCTGCGGATGGAGAGAAACATGCGATCCCCAAGGCCTACGGTTAGTGCATGCATAAAATGATTAAAATGATAACTGAAACATATCAGAATGAGCTAAAAATTTGACAGAAGCAATAAAACATTACCAGGAACCCACTGCAAAAGGAACATTTGAGAAATCTACCATAGATTTCTAATCGCTCCGGGGTGGGACGATTAGGACTGTCATAAGTTGTCAGAAGGTGACCTCCTAAATTTCCAGTCCAGAGGCCTCCAAAACATCTGCAAAGTTGGGGTTAGACAAAACGGGGCATTTTGGGATGACCCAGAAGGTTAGATTCTACAAATTCGGCCTCGATTTCCCTATATCCGATGATGCTCCCTGTATGTTAGTGAAAGCGAGAAATGATAAAATCATAGCCAAAACTTGTCAGAATCACATGAAACTTGAATAGCAACATATGTAAGTAACCTAGAATCAAATGCAAAAGAAAAATCAAGGAAATCTACCATAGATTTCTAATCACTCTGGGGTGGGGCGATTAGAACTGCAATAGTGCGGGGGCGCCTAGGGGCAGGACGCCCATCGTTTGGGACTTGGTTTTAGCACCAATCCACTTGGGATGGGTCCAAAACCTCTTATGGGGTTGTGTCGGAAAATTTGGTGGGGTATTGTGGCAAAATGTTCGGGTTTGGGTCCGGATTGCGCTTCCAATAATCACCCAATAACCTCCCTTCCAAAAGAGAGATCAAGGATGTAAAAGCACAAATGATGGGTGAGGATGTAATTCGGCAGCACTCCATTGCTCCAAATGCTCCTCTCTATTCTTTTTTTTGGGGTGAGAAGACTCACCAATTTATAGACCTAGGGTCTCTCTCTTTGAATGCGCATGCGAGGGCGCCACTTGACTTGTTTGCCCTATTTTGGGAGAAAATATTATTCCCTGATTTAGAGTCTCTTTGCATGAGGCCTCCATAATCAAGGCATGCATGACTGAAGTCTCTCTCTCTCTGATTTGAAGTCGTTCCTCGCAATTGCATGCCCTGAAGGCGCAGTTAAGTGGCGGACCTGTCGAGGTTTGACTTTTTTCCAGTCAAACCTGCTATTCGCCCCACCCTGGGACGAATGCTGATAATCATCCCGGGGTGGGATGAATACCAGTTTGTAATCATCCCGGGGTGGGACGAGTAGAGAGCAAAGTGCTAAAAAGGTGCCAAATTGACCTCTGACCTTCCAAACTGCTGTGGGAGTGGTTAGGACCACTGTTTAACCTCTGGGGGCTGCCCTAGGGGCTATGCATGTCAATTCGATCAGTGCTTGTCATCACATAATCGGATTGGTGCTATTTTGGTGTCTATAGATGCCCCTTTTTGGGATGCACTGTGCGTGGCGTAGTGCTGAGCAAAAATAGATAACCAAAGCACTAATGATTAGGGTTTCTCAGTAACCTAACCAACTCTTGATGCCCCAAGTATGGAAAGGGCACGCATTCTTGAATCCTTGCTTCTGACGAGCTAAGGAGCTTAATTCAAGTGTTAACCTTTTTCAGTGAGGTGTTACTTGATCTTGGACATTGTTCAGTCATGAATAGGCAAAGGGCGCAACCTTTTGTCTATGGGAACCTTGAGTTCATGATTCTAGAATGCCAAGTGTTTGATCAGCTTGTGATTATTGCTTGTTTGCTGCCCCAAGTAGGAGCGTGATTGTCTTTGTCAATGATCCTTTGAATGCATGCCATTTCCTTGATTGGGTGTGTTTTTGTTGATTGGTGACTAAGTGTGACTACCCCCTCAAGCGATGAATCGATGAGGGAATGACCGACATGAGAAAAGCGACGAGTCACTTGACCCAATATGACTTGTGTAAGGGTGCCTTCAGTTTTTTTTCGTTGAATGCCTATGCAGTTTCCGAACATTTTGACCTATTTTTGGTGGGTTTGAACCCTTTTTGTGACGTATTTTGGAGCTGAAATTGTCAAAAATTTGTCCTCTCGGGGAGCGGTCCGGCTATGGTAGCCTTCTTAGGGAGTAGGATAATGACAATTTGTGACCCCAATGTCTATTTTGGATGCCAATAATGTCAGGCGCAAAGGCGCCTTCGTTCGGCAATGTTATTGCTATTTTTTGGTGGGTTTTGACCCATTTTGTGACGCCGATTGGGGTTGAAATTCTCAAAAATCTGTCCTCCCGTGGAGCGGTCCGGCTATGGTAGCCTTCTTAGGGAGTAGGATAGTGAGGATTTGTGACCCCGACGTCTATTTTGGATGCCAAGAATGTCAGGCGCAAAGGCGCCTTCGTTCGGCAATGTTATTGCTATTTTTTTGTGCATTTTGGTGTAGTTTTTGTTGTTTTTGAAATTTTTGCTCTGTAATCGTCCCTGGGTGGGACGAATACCAGTTTAGTAATCATCCCAGGGGGGAACGATTATAGGCCTAAAAGCCTATTTAAGGGCCAAAACTAGGTTTTGGGCTCATTTGCATTTGTTTTTCTTGGCGTTTGGGAGCTGTGAGGAGGAGGTGGTCGAGTTCGCGTAGCGGAGCGCTGTCGGATTTCTTGGACACCATGAGTTCATGGACTGGATCATCAAGTGGTGGAGCCAAAGCGAGACCGGTATGTGATCCTCCTCTGTATTTTGCTTGGTTTGCGTTACAGTTTAAAACCGCAATTTGTTTTCTTTTGTATTTTGTTTTTCAATTTAAAAATGAAAACCCTAGTTAAATGTTTGTTGTGTGTGTGAATTTGTGTTTTGTTGTAAGCTAAAAAAGAAACCCTAGTTTAAACTAAGATTGAAAACTTAACTTAAAAAAATGTTTTGATGTTGTTTTCTATTTTTGAGCAGTTTTAGACTAAGGTTAAACCCTAGGAACTGAAAACTTTTGTTATTGTGTGTTGTATTTTTTAGTTTGATAGTAAAATGAAAACCCTAGGTTAAAGTGTTATTTTTGTTTAACTAGAGTTAGAAACCCTAGTTGTGATTTTGTTTGATTTTTTTGTAGGTTAAACCCTAGGTTAAAATTTGATTTTTGTAAACTAAGGTAAAAAACCCTAGAGTTGTTTGTAATGATTTTTTTGTTTTAAACTAGAGTTAAAAACCCTAGGTTAGATTTGATTTTGTGTAAACTAAGGTAAAAAACCCTAGTTTGAACGAAGGTCGAAAACTTCACTTTGTTTTTATTTTGTTTGTTGTTGTTCATCAGTTTAGACTAAGGTCAAACCCTAGGTTAACTGTTTAATTTTGTTTTTTTATTTTTGTCAGTTTAGACTAGGATGAAAACCCTAGGTTAACTATTTAATTTTGTTTTTGTTTTTTTGTCAGTTTAGACTAGGATGAAAACCCTAGGTTAACTGTTTATTTTTGTATTTTGTTTTTTTTTTTGTCAGTTTAGACTAGGATGAAAACCCTAGGTTAACTGTTTATTTTTGTATTTTGTTTTTTTGTTAGTTTAGACTAGGATGAAAACCCTAGGTTAACTGTTTATTTTTGTATTTTGGATTTTGTCAGTTTAGACTAGGATGAAAACCCTAGGTTAACTGTTTATTTTTGTATTTTGTTTTTTGTTAGTTTAGACTAGGATGAAAACCCTAGGTTAACTGTTTAATTTTGTTTTTGTATTTTTGTCTTTGTAGTTATTTATCAGTTTGATTTTAGAGTTAAAAACCCTAGGAACTGACAAATGTGTTTGTGAATTTTTTTGTTTGTCAGTTATTTATCAGTTTGAACTTAGAGTTAAAAACCCTAGGAACTAACAAATGTGTTATTTGAATTTTTTGTTTTTGTTTTTATTTATCAGTTTGATACTTAGAGTTAAAAACCCTAGGAACTAACAAAGTGTTATTTGAATTTTTTTGTTTTTGTAGTTATTTATCAGTTTGATTTTAGAGTTAAAAACCCTAGGAACTGACAAATGTGTTTGTGAATTTTTTTGTTTGTCAGTTATTTATCAGTTTGAACTTAGAGTTAAAAACCCTAGGAACTGACAAAGTGTTATTTGAATTTTTTTTTTTGTTTTTATTTATCAATTCAACTAGTAAAATTATTTTTAAATTAATTTTTTTTTATTAAACCTAGTCAATTTATTTATTTATTTTTTTTTATTTTTTTTTTTTTTTTTTTTATTAAAACCTAGATACACATTTTTTTTTGAATTTTTTTTGTAGTTATTTATCAGTGTGATACTAGAGTTAAAAAAACCCTAGGAATTGACAAAGTGTTATTTGAATTTTTTATTTTTTTATTAATGTATATACTAAAGTTTGCTAATGTTATTTGATTTTTTGTTTTTATTTATCAGTGTGATACTAGAGTTAAAAAAACCCTAGGAACTGACAAAGTGTTATTTGAATTTTTTATTTTTTTATTAATGTATATACTTGCATTTTGCTAATGTGTATGTTGTACAGTTATTAAATGTTTTTGTGTTTAGACATTGTGTATGTTTGTTTTAGTGTTGTACTATTTTTTTTTTTGTTTTTTTTTGTCATGTTTTAATGTTTTTGTTTTGTTTTCTTTTGCAGGTTGTGAAGAGTCGGTACCGTGTGCCGACGGTGTTCTCTGAAGCATGGGAGGCGCTGACTGTGGCTGACTGGGAGTGGCTTGATGCCCTTGGGCTCAAGCAGGTGACTCGATTAGAGCCTGTGGTGGGGGATCGGGCCTATCTGATGGCCCTGATCAACTTGTGGGATCCCTGGACTAATACCTTTCATCTCCCAACAGGGGAGATGACAGTGACTCTTGAGGATGTCTATCAGATTCTGTGGATTTTGATAGATGGGCTTCCTATTCGGACTACTCCGTGTGATCAGCGGACAATAGTGCTGACACGGTGCTTCGGGCATGGGGTGGAGATGGGGGTGGATAGTCCAGTGGAGAGGGCAAAGGGGGATTGCCTGATTGGCGGTATCTTGGTGCGGTGGTGGCTAGAGAGGGGCGTGTTGGGGGTGAGGCATGCATTACTGATGACCCTCATCTCCAACATGCTATTGCCCGACTCCTCAGGCATGAGGTTCCCTTGGAACCTGCTAGAGGTAGTGTTCAGATTGGTCGAGTGTCCGATGGAGGCACCCATGATTATGAGGTGGGGACAGATGCTTCTAGCATAGCTTTATGATGAGCTATACGAGGTCCGCTGTCGAAGGCAAAAGGGGATTGGGTGCAGCTACCTGTTGTAGTGCTAGGGGTGGCAGCACATAGCTATGGAGCGACCACAGGGTTTGCCATGGACTACTAGGGCAGAGATGGTGGATAGAGAGATAGGATATGTGGCTCTATGGTGGTGGTCTAAGGGGGGGGGGGGGGGGGGGGGGGGGGGGGGGGGGGGGGTCTTTCCCTCGCTTGCTCTAGGGGAGGTGTTCTGGCACCCATATCGGGACTGTCCAGCCTGGCCTAAGGCTGGAGAGTGGCTTCGGTGGGTGCGCAGGGGGAGATGGCTGATCGAGAGGCATGAGACCGAGCAAGAGTACTTCTCGTACGTTCGAGTGACATGATAGTTTGGGGTGCACCAGGGGTTGCCTGGTGAGCCCTTGATCTATCGACGTTGGGGTGACGAGAGGACTCTGGCCTGGCCGATCATCGAGTCGTTGGGTGAGGAGTCGGATCCTATGATCGATGTCCCTGATGTGGACAACGTCGGGGCGACCGCTGAGTATGACCAGTGGTGGACGTTAGGGTGGTGGTGAGGCGAGGGGCCTCTAGGGGGTCCAGAGGTGGCAGTAGCAGGTGGTGAGGGTGTAGAGGCATCGGGAGAGGGTTGGGGGGCTCCGCTCAAGGATGTAGACATGGTGGAGGTTGATAGCTTTAGGGGGGATGATTTTGGGGTTCTGGAGCAGCCGGATACGTAGGACATCCCGGAGTAGTGGGAGCCGGAGTAGCCTACCGTCCCGGATATGCCTATGCCTCAGGCAGTCCCAGAGGGTGTGGAGGTGAGGCATCACGCTGAGATAGCATGATTGGAGGATCTACTTTGGAGACGGGATGAGGAGCTTGGGGATGCTCTACAAGAGAGGGATCTCCTACGAACATAGTTGGTGGAGTGGGAGAATGCATTGGCTGTGTACCATCGATGGGATGGGGACACAGATGCTGCATGGGAGAGGGATCTCCTACGAACTCAGTTGGCATAGTGCGATGATGTAGTGGTTACGTACCATCGATGGGAGATGGATTTATTTTGGCATCGGATGGAGTTGGAGGCAGAGATTATCCATCTCGATGGGTGGTTACCTGAGCTCCCTAGAGGTGGGTCTTCGTGTCGGATGAGAGACAACGATACTGAGCAGTCAACATCTTCTCATCGCAGGTGGTTGGATGAGGGGGGCGCTAGTGGGCGTGATGCGGGGGCTAGCAGCAGCCACCCTGAGAGGTCCCATAGGACCCACACCATGGGGGTAGTTCTCGTCGCACCGATCCTGCGTGATCATGGTGGCCGACGCCCTAGGCTTGGGGGTTTTTGAGTTTTTGCTTTGTTTTGCGAGGTCAGAGGACCGACTTATTGTAGCCTGTGGGCATGTTGACGATATATATATACATGACTTTTCTTTTCGGTTATACACTTGTCATGATTTTTTGTTTATTTTTATGCACATTTATTTACGATGATGTATGCATGTGTTATTATGAATGCGATGTTTCTAATTATATGATGTATGCATATGGAATGAATGAAATGAGTTTTTGATAACTTGTCGATGGCACCATAGACTAGACAAGATTTACTGGCTTTCTATACTTATGTGATGGCTTTGTGGAATGACTGTGCATGTGTGAATTTTTTTTTGGTATTTTTTGTATATTTTGATGTTGATGTAAGTAATGAAATGTACCAGTTGTTTTAAAATGTAGGTAAGGTATCATAAGCTAGCTCATCCACATGCAAACATTGGTCTGCTCACATATAAAGCTAATGTGATAGACATATCGTCATGCATTTAGGATACCACCATTGTCAGGTAGGTTGTCCACCAAACCCGTAATGAGGATCACCTAGATGGTTATTCGAAAGCTGAGAATTCTAGGGATTCAAGCTTAGGCATCTTTTGGTTGCTCAACTTATTGGGATACTTGCTTGCATATATAGTGATGAAAATCATTGTTTATTTTTTGCTTTTGTTTTTCTTTTTGAGCAAGGATCTTGAATAGTGGTGATAACCACTGTGATTTGATTTTGCATTTTAGGTTGCAAAGTTGAGCTCGTAGGTTTGTGGCTTGTGAATGGCAGTGATCCTTTTGGCCTTGGGGATGACTACCCATCCTGTTCAGGGATGTGTAGTATGAATCCTTATGAATTTTGGGAATCAAAGGTGATTGGGGATGTTATTATGTAAGGGCATTGATATTTCAGGCCTTGGGGATGACTACCCATCCTTGTTAGGGGCGTGTAGTACGAATCCTTATGACTTTGGGGACCAACGTGTTTGGGGAGTTTGTGATGATGGATTTTTGGAATGTTGCTTTTGAATGGCATTGATCTCTTAGGCCTTGGGGACGACTACCCATCCTTGTCAGGGGCGTGTAGTACGAATCCTTACGACTTCGGGGATCAAAGGTGTTTTGGGATTTTTGTTAGTGGTGAAAACCATTGTTTATTATGGGAAGGTGGATGGGGAAGAGCTTGTCCTTTTGTCAATTCTCAGCATTCTTGAACCATTCGCATAGGGGGATGAACAGGCTAACCTTTCACCTATGGTACCCTAGACTGCTTTGTAGGTTTCTCTTGCGTTTACACAACTTAGGAATTTTTTTTTGTGTTTTAACTTGTGTAGGGATGTTATGTAACGAAGTGTTATCCAAGTAAAACTCTCCCTTTGTAAAATCTGTCTGACTTTGTATAGTTTTTGGCTAGAAATCTAAAGACAACTGAATGACAAAAACCCTAAAGACATTAGCAGACAACTGACTATGATAAAAAATGTGGATGGCATTATTCTGGATGGATGTGTTTACAAAATGGACTAAATGTGGAAAATGATGGAATTGCCTAGCAATTACAGTCTATGGTGCTTATGACGTGTATGACCAGCCAATATGCCATGTATGGATGCGATGCCTAATGCAGTTTATTATATTTTTGTGTTTTGATTTTTAAGAGTATGCATGGAAGTGAGATGTAATTTTTTTTGTTATTTTTTATTATCTTTTGTTTTTGTTTGTTTTTGAATATCTATTTTTGACCAAGCGATTGTGGGAACCCTTGGAGCTTTTGGTTTGACCAAAGAGTTTATGGATACCTTTGGGGTGTTTTAGGTTGACCAAGTGATTGTGGGATCCTTGGAGCTTTTGGGGTTGACCAAGCGATGATGGGAATCCTTGGAGCATTTGGTTTGACCAAAGGGGTTATGTGCACCTTTGGGGCATTTGGGTTTGACCAAAGGGTTTATTGATACCTTTGGGGCATTTTAGGGTTGACCAAGTGATTGTGGGAATCCTTGGAGCTTTTAGTTTGACCAAAGGGTTTATTGATACCTTTGGGGCATTTTTAGGTTTGACCAAGCGATTGTGGGAATCCTTGGAGCTTTTGGGGTGGGCTATGGCTCTCTAAATGTGGAATGGCCTCAAATGACTGATGTTCAAGGGTTCTGGTTCCTTGATTCCTTCAAGAGAGGTGAGTCGGTATGTTCCAGGTCCTATTTTACTATCAATTACATAGGGACCTAACCAATTTGCCATGAATTTGTCCCTAAGATGGGTCGGCAAGTTAGAGTTTTGTTGGTTCTCTTTTAAGACCAAGTCACCAACCTGAAAGTCCCTCAGGTGAACTTTCATGTTGTATGCTCTCCTAAGTCGCTCTTGATAGATACGTAAATGCTCGAGAGCATTGATGTGTCGTTCATCGAGCAACGTAAGTTGGTCTAACCGGGCCTGTCATGTAGTGTCATCATCGATGAACTCTTGCATTGAGATGCGCATGGAAGGTATTTCCAACTCGAGAGGCATGACTACCTCGGAGCCATACACCAGCGAAAATGGAGTTGCCCCAGTGGGCGTCCGAATGCTAGTGCGATAAGCCCACAAGGCAAGCGGGATTTGAATGTGCCAATCCTTATGACTATCTGTGATCATATTTTTGAGGATAGCGACTAGCATTTTGTTTGACGCCTCTGCTTGCCCATTTTCCTATGGATAATAAGGTGTTGAAAAACTATGCTAAATTTTGTACTTTGTTGTCAAAGCACGCACATATTTGTTCTTGAATGACGTCCCATTATCCGAGATGATCTTGGATGGAATACCAAAATGACATATGATGTTATGCAAAATAAACTCCGTAATGCGAGGTCCAGTCGTAGAGGTTAGCGAAATTGCTTCCACCCATTTGGTGAAGTACTCTGTGGCCGTTATGATAAACGTGTGATGACTCGATGATGCAGGGGAGATCTTTCCGATTAGATCTAAGCCCCACTATGAAAATGGCCAAGCCGATTGGATCGGTTGCAAGGCCTGAGAAGGTACGTGTGTCAAATTGGCATGGTGTTGACACTTCACGCACTTCTTTACATACGCGCAACAATCTCGCTCCAAATATGGCCAATAATAACCCATGCGGAGAATGCACTTTGCGATGGCCATACCGTTGAAGTGGCCACCACATGTACCATCGTGCGCTTGGGTGATCGCCCAAGCGGACTCCTACGGGTCCAAGCAATGGAGGAGGATTCCTTCATAGCTCCGACGATACAAAATGTCTCCTAACAAGACATGTTTTGTCGCTTTCTATTTAAATGATCTTTTTGTGGCATGCGTCAATCCAAGTGGGAGGTTACCTAGCTTGAGGTAGTCTCTTATGGGTGTGTACCAATCCTGCTGATCAGAAACCTCGATGGTATGAATGACCAATCCCTCTTGTAGTTCATCCCTAGAAAAAGCTGAGCGGGAAAGAACTTGTAAGAATAGCGTTGTGTTGCTATTAAGAGGGGTCGGGGAGAACAAGGACCCCTAGTCGACGTGATTCAGACAATCATGGATTTGAGAGAACTTATCCTGAGATGGTTCAATCTGGATCAGGTGGATTCCTGGCGTTAGGTCAGAGCTTGCACGCTCCATCACGGATTGCGATAATGTTTTAACTTGAATGGTTGTCATTTCACTAGAAGGGTCTTGTGGGATTAGTGACCCCAAGGAGGCCATAGTATCCACAAAATGATTCGATGATCGAGGGAGTGCCTCGATGTCGTACCATTCAAGATTTGCCAGGAATTTGTCCACAAGGGCTTTGTAGGCCTATAGAACTGGGCATTTACATTGGAATACCCCTTTTACTTGGTTGACAATTAACAGCGAATCACCAAAGATGTTCAAGCATTTGATGTTCATGGTGATTGTTGTCTGAAGACCTATGAGCAAGGCTTCATATTCGGCATTGTTGTTGGTGCATGGGAAATCTAATTTAAATGATAGAGGCATTGGAGCCCCTTGCGGTGTGAAGAATACAATTCCCGTGCCACCCCCTTGCTCACATTTAGAACCATCGAAGAATAGGGTTATGTCGGCCTGTGACTCAGGCTCATCAGAATCTGGTGATTCTGAGACATGGAAGACCCCATCATCGGGTAGCTCTATGGTCAGAGGCTGATCATCTTCAAGAGGAGCCTCTGCTAGTTGATCGGTGATGACTTGACCTTTGATGGACTTCTGTCCAATGAATTCGATGTCAAACTCTATCAACAACATGATCCATTTCGTCGTGCGGCTACTATGATAAGTATGACTCATCATGTACCGTAATGGATTCTCCTTAGACACAACATACGTCGTATTGCTCAGCATGTAGTGGCATAGCTTTTTGGTAGCAAATACCACTGCCAAGCATAGCTTTTCGACGTATGCATAGTTAAGTTCATAACTGACCAGGGTGCGGCTAAGATAGTAATTAGCCTGTTCTTTGTGTAGTTCATTTTTTTGGGCTAGCATGGCACCAAGTGCCACCTCAGTAGCTGAGATGTATAAGTAGAATGACACTCCTGGTCTAGGTGGTGCCAATACTGGTGACGAAGCCAAGTATTGTTTGATGTCGTCAAAGGTTGACTGGCACTCGTCATCCCAGTGAAATGCTACCCCCTTGTGCAATAATTTATTCATGGGTCGGCACTTGTCAGATAGCTGCGCTATGAAGCGCTTGATTGACATGACCTTTCCCTACAGGCTTCTAAGCTGCTTGATGGTAGTTGGGGGAAGCATTTCAAGGATTGCCTTGACTTTGTGTGGATCTACCTTGATTCCTCATTTTGAGACTATGAAACCCAAGAGTTTTCTAGATGTGATGCCAAATACGCACTTCTTGGGGTTTAGTCTGACTTTATGTTCAATGAGGCGATCGAGGATCTTGCTTAAGTCATCGAGATGATCTAGGCGCAAAAGAGATTTGGCCAACAAATCATCCATGTAATCTTCCAAAGTTTTATGCATGTGATCATGGAAGATGTATGTCATGGCACGTTGGTAGGTGGTGCCAGCATTTTTAAGGCCAAAGGGCATGACCTTATAACAAAATGTCCCCCAAGGCATTGTGAATGCCATTTTTAGTTGGTCCTCGGGATTGATACGAATCTGATTGTATCCCGAGAAACCATCCATGAGGGAAAGCATTTCGTGGCCCATTGTAGCGTCTACCAATGCGTCGATGCTAGGCAAGGGGAAATCATCCTTAGGACTCGCTTTGTTTAGGTCTCAAAAATTGGTGCATATGCGAATCCTCCCATCTGGCTTTTTGATGGGCACCATGTTGGACAACCATGGTGGGTAATCCATGCAGATGACAAACTGTGCATCCAACAACTTTTGTAACTCATATTTGACCATTAAGGCTACTTTTGGGTGCATCTTACATAGTTTTTGCTTGACTGGCTTGACTGTCGGATCAAGCGTTAGATTATGCGTGACTAGCTGTGGGTCTAGCCCCGACATGTCTTTGTAGGACCATGCAAAAACCTCCTTCTTATCTTTGAGAAGGGCAATGTAATCGGCTTGCTCTTCGGGGGATAGACTTACCCCCAACTTGATGATTTGCGAATTCATTGGATCAGAGCCGATGTCTACGTCAGTCATCTCTTCAACTGACATGTGGGACCCATCCTCCAACTGGTGTGGAGTTGGGATCAGGTGGATATCATTTGCTGAATTTAGATCTACGTTGGGAATGTCGGGTTCCTCTTTAGCATGGAAGACATCCTAAGTCTGTCCTAGGGTGAAATGGAACATCCCACCACAAGGCCAGTACTCTGATGGGGATGGTGGTGTGTCAATGCGATCCCAGTCTATAGCATCTAAGTCTAGATACAATGACCATGTTGGGTCGGTTGGGTTATGGATGGGGGCGGTTAAGTCAATGGAGATCATGTTGATGAAATGATTTTGGTCTCCATTACCATGGGTGTGGTGACTCGGACATCCTAGGTGATCTTTGTGCTCCAGATCTAGCTCTATGGGTACTGGCACAAATGGATCGGCCCTATGTGTGGATAAAAGGATAGGGTCCACCCTTGGCACTGATGGCTCTATAGGGTCTCTGGGCGGAAGGTGCTCTCTATATGCCTAAAGTGGTAGGTGTAGTAATTGGTCCAACTGCACCTGGTTGAGGTGCCACCTATGCCTTGGCCCCATGTGTAGCTATTCAAACATGTCATCAATGTCCATGGGGTATTGTTGTTGTCGCATATGATTGAGATATGCCATCTCAGTCTCATCTTCATAATCGCTATCAGAGATCCATAGGCCTTCGTTGGCTTCGATAGCTGTTTGTGACATGTGAGGCTCGTCTTGCTCGAGCAAATTGATCTGGTCCCATCGGGGTTGTTCCACTCTCTATGGGGGGACCTGATTCTCTTGAGGTGGCATATGCTCGATTGGAGCATCCAAGGGGAACATTGTCATGAAGCTCTCTTGATAATCATCTATGGGGGTCACTTGTGAATGATTGCTATCAGATTCAAAAGGGTCCCAAGGTGCTACCTCATACTCTGACTCATCTTCTGAAGACCCTTCTTGGCCTTGTCTATATCCCTCTTGTAGGTGAGTCCTCGAAATTTCTCCTTTCTTGATCGAAGGGAAAGGGTTGTTAAGGTCAACAAGGTTGGTTGTTAGCAATGGGAGATAATCCCCCAATGTATATGTTGTGTTAGGATTGGCATATGGATCTAATGCCAACCCATCCTTGTTGCCTATCCCTAGGCCTTGCATGTTCTCTACCAAGATGTCAAGGGGTAGGGGGTGGTTGAACCCTACTCCTGACTTGTCATATGGCATTTGATATCTTGGTTGGAAAAGAACGTGCACTCCTTGCTCATACTTGCCCAACCCATATCCATGCCAATTACATTGGCCAAGATATCTCAAAGCAAAGTCTAGGTTGGACAAATAGTTGACGTCCTCAACAAAGGGCTCTTCATCTTCTTCTTCTTGCATGTAAGGTTCAATGCCATTATCGAGGCCCCCATAAACAAAGTTTGTCTGATTTGGTGGGTAGCCTAGAGGAACCATAGTGCCGATGGGGAGGCGAGGTCTCCCCATGTCCTGCATGGACTCAAGTGCGGGTGTTGCTACAATGTTCCACACTAGATACTCCCCCAGCTCGTATTGGCCATCTCAACGATGATCGTTGGCGGTGGAGGGGGAGGGAATGGGAGTTCTTCCTGGGTCCACTCCATGTAGGGTGAACTAGGCATCTCAACTTCCATTCGGCTAGGCATCTCTTTGGTAGAGATGGTTGAGACTAGTGGCGGTGCCTCTTCTAGGGGTTTCTTCCCCTTGTCCTTCGGTGTGGCCACCGTAGGTGGCATTGTTGGTGAAGGACCAGATGATGAAGATGGACCCGATCTGGTGATTTGATGGACTTAACAATGGGGATGCATGTGGAATCGGACCCTGTTTAGATGGATTCAACTAAAAATCCAAATGTGTCGATGGAAGGGTCGATTGCGGCATCAGTTGCACCATATTGCAATACTTGAAGGGCTCTAAGTCTATCGGGACTACATGCACCTGCCCTTCGAATGTGTACTTTAGGCACTGATGAGCTATCGAAGGGACACACTTCATGTCCCTGATCCAAGGCCGGCCCAACAAGATATTATAGGCCATCTCACCTTCCAAGATGTGGCACAACGTAGGAATAGTCTTTTGTCCCACTTGGATGGGCAGGACAATTGTGCCAACCGTCGAGCATATCGCATCATTGAATGCTCAAAGGGTATAGGTGGAGGCTACGATGTGAGATGCTGGCAACTTGAGGTGTTTCAATGTCGTTGTTGTAATTATATTACTGGATGAGCCAGTGTCCACCAACACCCTCTTGTACGAAATCCCGTTGACCCGTGCAATGACGTGCAGGGGTGGATCCGCCATATCACCAGTCATCGATTTTAGTTCATCTTCTCTAAAGGTGATGACTGGTTTTGTACATTGTTTTACATGTCCCACAAAGTTGTTGAAAGAGTTTGCTTCATGGGGCTACATCTCGATGGCTTTTAATATCTCCATTAGAGCCTCCCGATGGGGCGATGATTGTTGAATGAGCTCATAAATGGAGAGCCTAGCCGAGGTGGTCCTTAAACTTTGGGTAAGTCTAGTCCGAATCGTGGCCACTGGTCTAGGTGGGGGAGGTTGCGTAGGGTGCTGTTGAGGTTGTGATGTTGATGGAACCTCTCCTGTGGCCACCATGGGGGCAGCTCCTGGGTACCTTTTGTTCCTAGTCACTATGCTTATCATCCCTACATACCCCTGCATGGGGCAGTTCTGTGTCACCTCATTGACTTGAAGGGTTTTTGCCTGCACATCATGGGCAGGCAGGGGGTCTTTGAAGACTCCCATCTGTTGGTTGTTTGGCACTATGGGGTTGTCCACTACCAGTGTCTTGTTGTCTATTAGGTCTTGCATGAAGCTCTTGAACTTCCAACATGCGTAAAGGTCATGTCCTTTCTGCCTATGAAATATACAATACAAGTCTTCCCTATAGCCCTTAGGTTTTGGTGCATTGGGGTCTATGGGTCGACTTTTTGGTAGGTGTATCAAGTTTGCCATGGAAAAACGATCAAACAAGGAGTATTTGGACTCTGTGAAGGGTGTGAACTGTCGCCTAGGGTGATGCTGCTAATTTTTCTCTTGTCGATGATTCTCCTTCTCATAGCTGTCAAGAGGAACTACCTGATAGTTAGCCTGTGAGGGTTGTGTTGCTTGTGCAGGCTTCGGCATGTTTATAGCAACCTGATTGACCACAGTGGGTTTCGATTGCGTGGTCCCTATTTTGGCATTTTTAGGCCACTCTTTCTTATTTGGCTTGGCAATCTCGCCATCCTATATCTTGATCTCCTCAATGATTCTGGATTGCACCAGGGCTTCCTCAAGAGTGGCATATTGCTGTAGCTACAATAGCACGGAGATCGATCTCAAACAACTTTTCGAGAACATTTGGGTCAGGTCGGCCATAGGAGGGAGGTAGGGCAGCTTTGAAAGCAACGTCCTCCACCGATTTCCATAGGCCACCATGGTTTCTTCCTCATACTACCTGAGGCTAGCTAGGTCACTTAGTGATGCCTTCTTCTTGGTGTTGAAGGCAAAGCATTCGAGGAACGCGTCCACTAGCTGATCCAAGTTACTGATGCTATGCTTTGGCAACTGGGTGAACCAATTCGAGGTAGGGCCTATGAACATGGTTATAAATGTTCTTAGCAGCAAAGCATCATTGTCCTGAATGCCAAAGCATTGGCTCAAGAATCTAGTCACGTGCTCTTGGGCATCCTCCTCCCCTCTAAATATTGCCAACTGGGGCAGTTTAAAGTGTTCAGGGTATGGGGGTGCCGGCACTGACGGATGCATAGGGTGACTGCGGAGCTGGCATAAAGTGGGATTTTGGGGCCTAGAAGTCTTGGTCTCCATAGACTCTAAGCGCTCTAGCAGCGCTTTGTATGCATCGAAAGATTTAATTTCTTCCTCCTTGGTTTGTTCCTATTGCGGGTTGTGGGGAACTTGAGGCCTATGGAGGGGTAGCCGAACAACATCCCCCCTGCCTTGGTAGGGCATTTTAGCCCGCTCTTCTTCTTGCTCATACTCCTCATAGGCTTCTTGAGGAGTTCCTGGGTGAGACCTATAAACATGGGTGGGTGCCCGCGGAGGGTGCCCATCGTTGTTTCGGGGAGTGGCCTCCCGCTCAGGTCTAGGAGGTCTTGGAGGTAATATTTGATAAGGTCATGGAGACCTGTCTCGCACCAAGGGGTTGTGCCTCTCATACAACTCTATCTTATGCTCATGAGGGGTTGGGACCCTCTCAGGCATAGTGTTCTAGAGCAATTCATTTGTCTGACGTCGAATGCGCTCTTTGCTAAGGCGATACAGGTGCTCTAACTATTGTTGGTCTTGCCTGAGCTGCATGATTTGTGCTTGGTGGGTGACATGTTTGGCAAAGGCCAAGTCAATTTGTTCCATCGTCTTGTGTTTAGGAAGCCTAGATGCCTCTCCTACATGTCTATCTCGGTCGTGGTGATCCGAGATCTCTATGGGTCACTTTCCTCTATCGAGGTTAGCGGCATTCACCCGAGGCTCTGGCCTCAGTGGGTGATCCTGATACATAGCAGGTGCGGAGGCGCATTGCTCCCATGTTGTGTATTGCTCTTGAGGAATGTAGTGGTCTTCCTCGTGCTCCCTTTCATACAGGTGAAAGGGGCGGGAAGAATTGGCTTGCCCTGTCTGAAGAGCCTTGTGCTCTGGATTTGGCCTATTGTTTTTTATAGTAATAAGGGGTAGAGGAGGGATGACGTAATCATGTGGCCCCTCCTTATGGACCCTATGTTGTTCTAGCACTTCATCACATGGTGGCCACTCATAACGAGTGTCTAAGGGAGCCCTCCCATCTATGTTGAGTGCCACGTGTATGGCCTCCTCCTGAAAGGGTCTATGCTGAGTGGGAGTGCCCCTCAAAGGGGTGCCTCTATAGTCCCATTCTATAATGGCATGATGTGGACTATCTTGTGGGTCAGGCCGCCAAGGTGGTATGACCAAGTCCTCGGGACTATATCGGAGGTGACTTGTGCCCCTTTGTACACTTTCTGTAGCTTTTGCCCGTGATTGGGCTCGACTACGGGTGTACACCATGGTGATGTTTCTCTAAATATGTGTACGTTTTTATCTTCTTTACGATTTTTTATGCTACACTAAACAAAATGGAAACACACAATCAAAGCAATGATTATCTTGTTTATGGATTAGAAGTGTGCCCTAAATCTGGTTCAGTGTGTTTTGATTTTTGTTTTGAAAACCTTGTAAAGAAATTTTTGTTTGTATATGCAATATGAGGGCTCTTATATCTCCCAAAATGGTCGCCCCTTCAATATACCACTGCCAGGCCGTTATACCGAACCTCTCTATATACCCGCCCTTATGTGAGGGAGACTATTGGTACGTGAGAGCAGAACAATACGTGGAACATAGGCGGTACGGAAGGGGAATCACCTTGTTTTGACACCTACCATAGAAGACTTATCCTCATGCACTGGGAATCACCCCTACTACACTTGGTCAACTTTCGTCAGGATTTACATCTAGCAATAGTAGCGATCAGGGTTATGTATGCAAAAATTCAAGCCAAGGTGGTGATGAAATCCACCGTTGGTCTTGATCAAGGGTTGGGGTTTTACGACCAACGCCTTGATGTTCAGATTATCTCATGGTGTGTGGGGTTCTTTTTATTTGTGCAAAGAAAGAAAAACATGCAATAAAACTCTCCTATGCAAGCAAAGAAATAGGAAATGATAGAGACAAAAAATAGAAAATGACAGAGGATGCTCAGAACCCCTACCTCTTCTCTGCCCAAACCGGATGCCTCTGAGTTTCTACTCTGAAACTACATAGAGAGCTAATCATCCTGGGGTGGGATGAATAATAGATCTGTATTCATCATAGGGTGAGACGAATTCCTATTCGTCCCAGGGTGGCATGAATTCCAGCTCTGTATTCGCCACAAGGTGGAACGAGCAGCAGTCCAGTGCTTGAAATATTGACACCTGCAAGCAAAAACACACAACTTTTGATCAGAAATTTGATCTCAAAATCAAGGGACAGGGGTCCCACCGTGATCGCCACTGAAAGCATGAGGATACGGAAGCAAAACAGAAGGGGAAATGTAACGCTACGTCCTACGAACGAGAATGCATGAAAAGAAGGAAAACAAACGAACTGAAATGAGATTAAAAGCAAGTGTAAAAGTGTGGCCCTTTATTTTATTAATTTTCTCAAAATTGGGTTACAATACGTCTCCTCCATTTTTAGGGGCTAGGAGCGTCGGACATATTTTGATTACACCATGAATGATATATTCCCCTTTGAGATCTTCCGCGTGCCCACATTGAAAATGGGTGGACCAAACATCACCGCCGCTTGCGTGAATGTGTCTATGGTTCCTTTCTGCCCCTATGGTGTCGATATCCTATATTCAGAGAAATATTAAATGGTTAGTAGCACCTACGGATGGAGAGAAACATGCGATCCCCAAGGCCTACGGTCAGTGCATGCATAAAATGATTAAAATGATAACTGAAACATATCAGAATGAGCTAAAAATTTGATAGAAGCAATAAAACATTACCAGGAACCCATTGCAAAAGGAACAGTTGAGAAATCTACCACATATTTCTAATCGCTCCGGGGTGGGACGATTAGGACTATCATAAGCTATCAGAAGGTGACCTCCTAAATGTCTAGTCCAGAGGCCTCCAAAACATCTACAAAGTTGGGGTTAGACAAAACGGGGCATTTTGGGATGACCCAGAAGGTTAGATTCTACAAATTTGGCCTCGATTGCCCTGTATCCGATGATGCTCCCTGTATGTTAGCGAAAGCGAGAAATGATAAAATCATAGCCAAAACTTGTCAGAATCACATGAAACTTGAATAGAAGCATATGTAAGTAACCTAGAATCAAATGCAAAAGAAAAATCAAGGAAATATACCATATATTTCTAATCACTCCGGGGTGGGGCGATTAGAACTGCAATAGTGCAGGGGGCACCCGGGGGCAGGACGCCCACCGTTTGGGACTTGGTTTCAGCACCAATCCACTTGGGATGGGTCCAAAACCTCTTATGGGGTTGTGTTGGAAAATTTGGTGGGGTATTGTGGCCAAATGTTTGGGTTTAGGTCCGGATTGTGCTTCCAATAATCACCCAATAACCTCCCTTCCAAAAGAGAGATCAAGGATGTAAAAGCACAAATGATGGGTGAGGATGTAATTCGGTAGCACTCCATTGCTCCAAATGCTCCTCTCTATTTTTTTTTGGGGGTGAGAAGACTCACCAATTTATAGACCTAGGGTCTCTCTCTTTGAATGCGCATGCGAGGGCGCCACTTGACTTGTTTGCCCTATTTTGGGAGAAAATATTATTCCTTGATTTAGAGTCTCTTTGCATGAGGCCTCCATAATCAAGGCATGCATGACTGAAGTCTCTCTCTCTGATTTGAAGTCGTTCCTCACAATTGCATGCCCTGAAGGTGCAGTTAAGTGGTGGACCTACTGAGGTTTGACTTTTTGCCAGTCAAACCTGCTATTCGCCCCACCCTAGGATGAATGCTGATAATCATCCTGGGGTGGGATGAATACCAGTTTGTAATCATCTCGGGGTGGGACGAGTAGAGAGCAAAGTGCTAAAAAGGTGCCAAATTGACCTCTGACCTTCCAAACTGCTGTGGGAGTGGTTAGGACCACTGTTTAACCTCTGGGGGCTGCCCTAGGGGCTATGCATGTCAATTCGATCAGTGCTTGTCGTCACATAATCGGATTGGTGTTGTTTTGGTGTCTACATAAGGTTCTTAGACATAAGAATAATTGATTTAGGGTAAATAGAGGTTACTGCAAGAAAATTATGCTAGGGAAGGAGTCCTTAAATAAAGGAATTTGGTGGGGAAGTGGGTCAGAAGGAATAAGAGTTTATTTTAGGGTTGTATATGCTCTCTCCTTGTGAGGAGATTAATTAGGGCTAGGGTTTTCTAGGTTGTTCACAAAACTAGGAGCCCTAAAGGAGTTTGTATCAATTGGTTATGATGGTTTGGTCAGCCACTTTGGGCAATATTTTATTACGTGTCATGTTTCCCTACAATATAAATAGGTATTATGGACATTAATGAATCAAAATGACTAGACAAAACTAGTCCTTGGCACCCAATTCTCGAAAAAATAAGAGAGGGCCTCAAAGATGTTGACTTCAACATTGTTGGAAAATTACCATTGGTAAAAGGTTAAAAAGAGTATTTTACCTTGGGTAAGTTTACTTACCTTTTACCTTACCTGGACGACAGCATCTTTGGGCGGCAAGAGAGTTTTAATTTAATTTCTATTCCCTTCCCTTATCTTCTCCTATTCCCCCCTTTTCTCTAGTATGGTTATTTTGTGTTTATTTAAATCAATTGTAACCTAATTTCAAGTTAATGCATATTTTACCTTTGCATCGAATAGCTCACCTCTCACATTTGGTATCAGAGCCAAGAGCCGAGACCGGCCCGAATCCCGAGGCGATGGGGCCCGTAGTTCGAGGCGGTGGCACGGATCCCGAGGCAGCCCGTAGGACCCGAGGAGGCCCGCAGGAGCAGATCGGCATGATTCTCGAGGCGCTGGTGGAGCTGGACGTGACAGGCACAGGTGGACACGTGGCAACGGCGGCGGTTCGACAAGCGGCGGTGGTTCGACACGTGGCGGCAGCGGGTGCGTGCGCGAATTGAACCACGCGGCAAAAAGGGCGTCGACGATCGTCGATTGCCCGAAGGCAATCAAAAACTTAGGCGCGTCAAACGCCTTATAAATCCCAAATTCATCCCTATGGGATGAATGTGGGACTAAAGTCCCACTTTTGCAAGGGTTTGAAGAGCGCCCACGTAGCGTGAGCGCCCTTCAAAGGGTTTTAAATATTTGAGGGCGCGTTGGGCTGTCGGATCAGCCACGCAGCCCGACTGGCAGGGGCGCCAGTCTTAAGTCGCTGCTCGCGAGGTCGCGAGTTCGACTCTGCAGCACGGATAAATTTTTTTTTTTTTAAATCTCTAAAGTTTTTTAAATTTTTTTTTTTGTTTTTTAAATTTTTAAATCATTTTTATATAAATTTAAAAACTATATAGTATAATTTAAAAAAAAAAAAAACAAATGTTTTTTAACATTTTTTTTAAAATAAGTTTATCTATATAATTTTTATATAAAAGTGTTATTTAAAATTTGAAAAATTTAAAATTTTTGAAAGGTTTTATTTATCATTTGAGTTGATGATTGACATTTCCTAAGAGGAAATAGTTGTAAAAATTTTTACGCTTTAAGAGGTAAAAAAATTAGTAAAATTTCCTAAGAGGAAATCTTTGTAAAAGAAAATTTCTGGGAAATTTTCTTAAATGATAAGATCGGAAGGATGTTACCAAGCACTTTGTAGTTTGTTACTGAGAACAAACGCTGAAAGCTTTGATGAGCACGTGAGAACACTAGGCATAAATTCAGTCTTTTCACAGTTGCAAAACGCGGTTATTGCACAATAGAGAAATCTTGATCTAGGATACGAAGCGGATTCAGAAGATAACTCCTTTGGGAGCAGATTTGAACAATCCGACACAATGGAGATTGCTCCACAAGGATCTGAATATACTCATTATTGTAATTCAGTTGAAATCCTACAACCTCCTTCTCCTGAAATTATATTGATCAGTGACGATGACGAACAAGTCGTTGACAATTTTGTAATTGCTGAATCACAACAACAAGAGTGAGTTGTTTATGATTGTAAATCAAGCAAGGCTTGATAGTTTGTAAAGTCTTTTTGAAATAAGACTATATAAGAAAGGTTTCTTGTTTTAATAGATTGTAATGGGATCAAATAACAATCTACCAATCCCCGAATTCAGTGGGGATAATTATGAGTACTGGTCCATCAAAATGAGGACATTACTCATAGGAAAAGGACTATGGGATAGTATTGAAGACGGTTACACTGCTCCAACAGATTGGACTACTTTGAGTGCAACCGACAAGAAGATCTTCAAAGATGCACAAAAAAATAACTCTTTTGCCTTATACCATCTTCAAGCGGCATTAGATCCAAGTATCTTTCCTAGAATTGCATCTTACTTAACTGACAAAGATGCATGGAATGCCTTGAAAGAAGGATTCCAAGGAAGTGATAAAGTGAAGCAAGTCAGGCTTCAGACCTTAAAAAGAGATTTTGAAAATCTCAGAATGAAGGAAAATGAAAGAGTCGGTGACTACCGTGTACGAGTCAAAGCAAGTAGTTGATATGATGCAAACTTTAGGTGATGACACAAAAGTTGAAACAATTGTGAAGAAAGTGTTGAGAACACTTCTTCCTAAGTGGAATCACATTGCCATCATAATTGAAGAATCAAAAGACCTTTCTACTCTTACATTTGATAGTTTGATTGGATCATTAACATCACATGAAGAGAGACTTCAAGGAGCACCTTCAACAAGCTATGGAGGTGATGACAAAGCCTTCACTTCGAACGAAGCTGCAAGACGAGGACAAGGAAGAGGCCGAGGCAGAGGACAACAACAAAGAGGCAAAGGCCAAAGCAACTCCTACAGAGGAGGAAATCAAAACAGAGGTGGAAATCAAAACAGAGGAGCCAATCAGAACCAAAGCGGCAATGCAGGCCATGGAAATCAAGGACGAGGAAGTAACAAGACTAAAACAACTTGTTTCAATTGTGGGAAACAAGGACACTTCGCTCGTGAATCGCTGGTCAAAGACTTCAAAAGATCAAAGCAATCAATATGGCTCATTCTACCGGAGAAGAAGAAGGTCCATCAAATATTTTTCTCTCTTATGGACAACCAGATCAAAATCTTAAAGATACATGGATTTTGGATACTCGGTTGCTCCAACCACATGAGTGGCAAAGAAAATCTCTTTGCTACATTAGATTCAAATTACAAATCCCATGTTAAGTTAGGGGATAATAAATCTTTGCAAGTTGAAGGCATTGGAGCTATGGAAGTTCCAACAAAAGAAGGCCTTAAAAAGGTGAATGACATATACTATACTCCAAAGCTACAACACAATTTGTTAAGTGTTGGCCAAATGATGGAGAAGCATTACAAATTAGTTTTTGATGAAGGAAAATGTACAATCCTTGATAAAAACAATTGTAACAGAGTCATCACAGAAGTACCTATGACAAAGAATAGGTTATTCCCTCTAAAATTTGGTGAGCCAGGGGGAGCTCAACTTGCAAACATTGCTATTACAAATCCAAGTGTATTGTGGCACTTGAGATATGGTCACCTCAATTCCGCTAGCTTGAAAATGTTAACATCACAAGCTATGGTGACAGGACTACCAAAAATTCAAGAACATAAGAAGGTATGCGAAGCATGTGCTTTGGGAAAGCACTCCGAACGAAGTTTCCAAGAGGCCAAGCGTGGAGAGCAAGCTATCCTCTTCAGCTAGTACATTCGGACATCTGTGGTCCAATGCAAACAAAAAGCCTTGGAAACAATTCTTATTTCCTAACATTCATAGATGATTATTCTAGAATGTGCTGGATCTATTTTCTGAAACACAAAGATGAAGCATTTGATTGCTTCATAGACTTCAAAAATAATGTAGAAAAGCAATGTGACTACTATGTCAAATGTCTTCACACTGATAGAGGAGGAGAGTACTCCTCAAATGAATTTTTAAATTATTGTAAGCAAAATGGGATAAAAAGGCAGTTCACCACTGCCTATACCCCACAACAGAACGGTGTGGCCGAGAGAAAGAACCGCACCCTTGTTGAAATGGCATGAACGATGCTTCAGACAAAGCATCTAACATACAACTATTGGGCAGATGCAGTGAGAACTAGTGCATATATTCTAAATAGAAGTCCGACTTCTAGTTTAGATGGTATCACTCCTTATGAAGGATGGTACGGTAAGAAACCAAATGTCAAACATTTTCGAGTATTTGGTTCTTTAGCTTATGCACACATTCCCGAGGAGAAGAGAAAGAAGCTTGATCCCAAGAGTCAAGCATGTATTTTTGTAGGGTATTGTGAATCGACCAAAGGGTATAGATTGTACAATCCCAAGACACATAAAATAATTATCTCCGGGGATGTAATTTTTGATGAAGGGGGAGAATGGGGTCATAAAAAATTTGTTGATATAGACTCTAATTCGGAAAGTTCCACATTTGTACAGCCCAAGAAAAGTAGTGGAAGTAGTTCCCCTCCACAAAGTCCACATCAGGAATCTTCATCAAGTACATCAAGTGGTACACCAAGTCCAAGAGGGACTCCTTTGTTGGCACCCCCAAACTCTCCGAAACGATTTCAGAGATCTGTAAGCGCTCCAAGTCCGATGGATATTGATCCAGTTTCTCAAAGGAAAGAGACAAATAGAGGAAAGCGCATACTACAGAGTCATCCATCTTCTCAAATGTTGGATAGGAATTTCCAACAAAGATACACTAGGAGTCAAGCTAGTGAGATGGACGACATTTTGTCAAGACTTGAAAATCTTCAAATGTCAGGAGATGATGAGTCTCATGAACCAAGGGGTGATGTAGTCAATTATGCTTTGTTGGTTGCTGCACATCTAGAACCATCTAGCTATGAAAAAGCATGTACTGAAAGTATATGGCAAGATGCCATGGAAGAGGAAATATCCTCAATTAAAAAGAATGATACTTGGGAGCTTGTGAAGCTTCCCAAGGGAAAAAAATGTGTTGGATGTAAATGGGTCTATAAGACCAAATTCAATGCTGATGGAAGCATTGAAAGGCACAAGGCAAGATTAGTAGCTAAGGGTTTTACTCAGAAATATGGAATAGATTATGAGGAAACCTTTGCTCCAGTTGCTCGACAAGAAACAATCAGAACCGTTCTTTCCTTGGCAGCCCATAAAGGATGGAACATTCAACACATGGATGTGAAAAGTGCATTTTTAAATGGATACCTGATAGAAGAGGTGTATGTTCAACAACCTCAAGGTTTCCAAGAACAAGGAAAAGAGAACCTTGTTTATAAATTGAAAAAAGCACTTTATGGCCTCAAGCAAGCACCACGAGCGTGGTACTCACTGAATTGATGGCTATTTCAGCGAGTATGGTTTCACAAAAAGCAAGAGTGAACCAACTCTATACTACCCGAAGAATGGAGTAGA
This sequence comes from Wollemia nobilis, assembly GCA_028583015.1. Classification (NCBI taxonomy): domain Eukaryota; kingdom Viridiplantae; phylum Streptophyta; class Pinopsida; order Araucariales; family Araucariaceae; genus Wollemia; species Wollemia nobilis. The sequence goes on from JAQPPZ010017021.1 coordinate 61,132, forward strand.
TATCCTCATAGTTTGTTTATATGTGGATGATCTAATATTTATGGGTAGTAATAATAAAATGAATATGGAGTTCAAAAACTCCATGATGAATCAGTTTGAGATGAAGGATCTCGGATTAATGAGATACTTCCTAGGAATGGAAGTACATCAATCAAAGAATGGGATCTTCATATGTCAACAGAAATATGCTCATGACATGATCAAGAAATTTGCTATGCAACAGTGCAAATCAGTTGCAACACCAACAGGACATGGAATCCAGCTAAGCAAAGATGATGGAGCACCAAAAGTTGACATGACCAATTTCAGAAGCATGGTTGGGAGTTTAATGTTTCTCACCAACACTAGGCCAGATATACAAGTATGTTGTTTCTCTAGTATCAAGGTTTATGGCATGCCCATCCGAGCTGCATCTTCAAGCAACCAAACGAATTTTACGATATGTAAAAGGTACATTGGATTTTGGAATCCATTACCACAAGTCTAACTCTGTGAAGTTAGTTGGTTATAGTGACAGCGATTGGGGCAGTAATATAGATGACAGAAAATCTACATCAGGGAACTGTTTTAGTCTAGGTTCAGGACTAATAACTTGGAGTTCCAAGAAGCAATCTGTTGTAGCATTATCATCTACAGAAGCTGAGTATATAGCCATTACCCATGCTAGTACTCAAATCCTCTGGTTGAGGAAAATCCTTGAAGAGATTGGCAAAAAACAAATTGGTCCAACCAAACCGAATTGTGATAATATTAGTGCCATACAGTTGGCATATAATCCGATCCACCACAAAAGGTCAAAACATTTTGATATGAAGTATCACTTCATAAGAGATATGGTGGAACAATAGATAGTTGAGCTTCAATACTGCAGCACTTTGGATAATCTAGCAGACATCTTCACCAAAGGCATGGCTAAAGCTCAATTTATAAAGCTGAGAGACTGTATAGTCAGTCCTCTCAACTTTAAGGGGGAGAATGTTGGAAAATTACCATTGGTAAAAGGTTAAAAAGAGTATTTTACCTTGGGTAAGTTTACTTACCTTTTACCTTACCTGGACGGTAGTTGGATGACAAAATCTTTGGGCGGCAAGAGAGTTTTAATTTAATTTCTTCTCCCTTCCCTTATCTTCTCCTATTCCCCCCTTTTCTCTAGTATGGTTATTTTGTGTTTATTTAAATCAATTGTAACCTAATTTCAAGTTAATGCATATTTTACCTTTGCATCGAATAGCTCACCTCTCACAAACACAAACCCTAAGGTGAAATCAGATACTAAAAAAGTTTTTCCAGAATCATTATACAAATAAAAATTTTCCTAATGATTCCAAAATAGTCCTTAGAAACCCATATTCCCAAACAAGGATCCTGATTGTATCGCTCCAAATTTTTTGCATCCTTACCTTCAGGCTATAGGATCCATGCCCAGAAGGAGGATGGGAAAAGGAAGTCACGGTACCTCGGACTGAGAGGAATTTGTGAAGGTCCCGCCTCTCAAGGGAGGTGTATTTTGATGATTTTTCGATGGATGGTAGGTTAACCAGGAAACATTTAATGGCAGTTTCCACGCCTAGGTTTGGAATGTGTTTTTATGTGTTTGTTTTTAGCCTTAAACATTCAAAAATATAGGTTTGGCCAAATGAGTCTAAATTAACCTATATGAAAATGCAGATTTAATGAATACAGAGAACAAATTTAAGACAAAAAAATAGAGAAATTAAGGAAGAATAAGAAGAATACCTGACCCGGATGTCTGATGGAGATTCTAATGTTTGAAGCAGTCAGGATCATCTGGAATTCGATAGAATCGTCTGAGATCAGACAATATCGTCTGAGATCTGACGAATTCGTCAAAAAAATTTGTCAGAGACCTGCAAACATAAGGATAGATGCAAAATACAGAAAATACTACTGTGCTAATAGGGGGAAACAATACAAAATGATAGTATGAACACTAGAAAATAATTATGAACAAAAATTCAAACAAATTGCAATGTTCTAATGATAAATTATGATCTTATCATGCAAGTTAAGCTATATGGGTGAACTCAAAATGCAAAATAGTAAGCAATAAGGATAAATTAACTAAAATGCAGAATAAAATAGCGAAAGGAATAAGAGAAAGTGCAAACTCTAGGCACCGATTGCCCCTAATGCAGATTGTAGTCGAAATCATCTGGAAGTGATGAAATCATCTCGAATTACGACAAGATCGTCCGAGATTTGAACGAGATCGTCTACGACGATCTGAGCTTGCTCCGACTAAAGATCAATGAGGTCCCTACACGAAAACTTCAAAATAACAAAGGCAAAATAATGTTCTAAGTATTCTAATGCATGCAAAATCAAGTTATAGGGAAATTCAGCCAGGGTTTGGGAAGGGAAGGTCCTAATGATTAAATAGGGTTAGGGGAGTAGTTAGGAGGTTGGAGATCATCCCTATTTGGGAGATCTCCAATGGGGGAGGGTCTCTAACGGCACAGACACGCTTTTGCCCATATTAGAGGCCCGTTGGAACAGAAGCTAATTGTGCAAAATCAGTTTTGCGACAAGATCGTCTAGACGTCCTAGCCCAGACGAAATCGTCAGATCTGGGGCGATATCGTCTGATCGGCGACGATATCATAAAACGGTCAAAACAACCTCAAAAAATGGCACAGAAAAGGGGGAAACGGATTACCCGATGGTTAACGGGCGGTTTGGGTGGTTAAAATTTGAATTTAAATTGTTTACTAAGGTGAATGTAATTATTACAATTTCACTGTGCCAATTTTAGGGTGCTAAATTTTGCCCCCTCTTTAGCGAATTTTTTGAAGAAAATGCGTTAAATATGAGTTCTTCTCAATCTACGAGAAAGCAAAAATTATTCCCATTTTTAGGCGACGATTCTTGGTCAAATCGTACGACAGCTTACTATGGTGCCCCCTCCGTGTTTTTACCCAAATCGAACGTTTGAGGTAAAAATGCGAAAAAGAAAAATTATTTTTGAATAAAATTAAGAAAAATAGGGTAAAACCCTAATTCATTTTTACTGTTCATTTTTTGGTTTTTAGAGCTCTGAAGCAAAAATGGTGGAGACGACACAGGGGTAGCTGATGGCTACGATGCCTGGTATGCAGGTATCTGCCCTCCTCAGATGACGAGGGTGCAGGGTCCGATACATGTAGTTGTGCATTGGATAGGGAGGCGATGCCAGACAGTGATGGAGGCGGCCTAGGGTCACAGCAGGAGAGAGATGAGGAGGCCACAGGCACAGGAGAGGTCACGGCAGAGGGAGAGGAGGGAGGCAAGACCCCCATCTCCACAGAGGGAGAGGCCACCATATCTCTATAAGGGCAAGGGCATTGACATGGGGGAGAGTAGTGATATGGCTACTCTCCGAGCAGAGAGAGATCGTCTCTAGGCACAGGTGCAGACTCTACAGGATGAGGCTGCATGCCACCGAGCTAAGATGGCACAGTTGCATGCCTTAGGGCACGGGGCAGAGGGGCGAGCTCTAGGGAGCTGACATGGGCTATTGCCTAACTTACTTTCTACCAAACTTTGTACTATCAGCTGGTGCCAGAGGCAGATAGACTACCCCTGCTAGCCAACATCGCAGATCCGATTAGGATCGGGTCATCGAGGACCTCGTCTCGATTGAGGACTAGGACTACTCAGACTGTGATGGGGCCACCTCGTCCACCTCAGGGCAGGGGGAGGAGATGAGGCGGAGATCTCGAGGTGCTCTCGAGGCTAGAGGACTGCACATCTTTGTACAGATTGACATGATAGCATTGTATTATTATTTTTTGTTGATAGAGGATTGAGTATGCCGAGGTACAGATTGTGGCATACCAATCCAATTTTGATGATGTATATATACTATGGATATATATATGATATGTTTTTGATCATATGACTTGTGTTATGTGTATGCTTATGATGATTTTATGTTTGATTTAATGATTTGATAATTGGATTGAGGATTCATGAAATTATGTCATTTTGAAAATTTATACTTTTGATGTCATGCAGTAATATTTTAAATGAAATAATCTGATGTAACAAATTGATTGTTTATAATGTGATGTAACAAAAAATAAAAAGAGACTTCTAACAATAATTTCAAAGGACATTGTCACTATTATAGACCATTTCATGGAGTCGCTGCTCACTCGGTCGTCAAGCTAATCCCAGTATAGAAAATATTGTTAAAAGTAAAAGAGTGCTTAAGAGACTGTCTTAAGACTTTAGTGCAATGGTGAAAATGATGGTGATGATGGTTTGTTTTTTAGATTTTCATGAAAATAGGATGCATGAAATAATGTTTAAAATGATTCTTGCTAGGCATAAATTCCTAAGTATGATAAATTTTTTGGATAATTATTTAGGAATTATACCATCATTGCAAAATTGAAGGTTGACATAATGACATGAAAGAATGAAAATGTGTTTGCTTTTTAAAAGCATAATTTGTGTAACATAATGAATTAAGTCATATGGTTTTCATGATTTTTAATAAATGGGAAATAAAAAATTGTTACAATGATTTGCGCTAGGCATAGAATATGTAGGTATAGACTTATACCATCATCGCGAAAATCAAAAAGAGATAGTTTTATTGCAGGGTTGATTTTTAATAAATAGAAAATATGAAAATGAGGACTTGCGCTAGGCATAAAATTCCAATATTGGTTTTGGAACTATACCATCTTCGCGAAAGTCAATAATATATATGTATATGTTTTGATTGTATAGTTTTGAAAGAAATTTTTGATTTTCTATTATATAGTTGTTTGTATGGTAAACAACTGTACTTGATTTATTCCAAACAAGTTGCAAAAAAAGAATATTTCAAAGTATTTTGAAGACAAAAGTTAGATTTATAAGGAATCCCATGTGCATATGTGAATTCATTTCTAATCTTGATTTATCATAATGATACACAAAATCTCTCAAATACAAATGTATGTGTAATTGTTTTGTGCATTTACCAGTTTTGAGCAAGATAATATGATACAAGTGATTTGAAGAAACAAAATAAGTGTTCATTAACCATGATGTAGATGCATATAACCATACTAGACTACTATGTAGGTCAGATTATCAAGATCTAGCTAATCCATAAGTAGACATAGGTCTGTACAAAATAAGTTCGCTAATGTGACAGACATATCACCACGCTAGGAGTTACCCAAGGCCAAGCAGGTTGGGCACAAACCACCTGTTATGGGGCTTACCTCACAGTTTTCGAATAATTGAGAATTTCAGGGATTCAAGCTCATCAACCCTTCTTTTCTTTTCAAAGGGTAGGGAAAGGGATTTTATTGTATTCTTGCTTTCTTCTTTTTTCTAAACTTTGCTTCTTTTTCTTTTTGTATATTTTTTTGTTTGCTTGATTTTTGAGATAGTGCTTGAAATATTGTTGTAATGATATAAAATAACATTTTTCTTTTTTCTTTTTCTTGAACTTTTCTTTTCTTTTTCTTTGCTAGGGATACTTGCTCGGATTAGCTGTAGAACAAGGGATTTTTATTCTGGGTAGGGGTGAGCTTGTCCTTTTGCCAACTCTCAAATATTCTAGACCATGTGCATGATAGGATAGTAGGGGAAACTTTTCGCTCACGAAATCACTTCTACTATGTAGCAAAACATGAAAATTACAAATATAATCATTTTAGTGTGAAAATATGTGCTTGGTTTAAGTAAATAACAAGATCAATTCTCTATGCTTAAACTTTATTTAATTGAATTTTGTGGACTTTGATATAAGAGAGATTAGTAATCATGCCAGATAAAATCAAGATATTTATTGTTGTGAGTGTGCAAGTGAGGGATTCCAAATAAATGCTAATTTATCCAAAATAATTTGAAACATATAACTGCAATAATTGTAAGAAAATATATATAAACACTTTTGAGAAGTTTTGAGAATGTTGACTCTCTCTTTCTTCTTTACATTGTTTTGGTTTCGAAAGAGTCAAACATATTGTTGTTTTTATATTTTTATCATTATTTTTGTTTTTGAAAAAAATGTAACAAGTGCCATAAATAAATGCAACAAATAGTTTTGAAGATTTTGATGTTTATGAATGTTTTTGATGTTTTTGGTTTTTAGAAATTGCAAGATAATGATTTTGAACAAATATATACATGGATGAAGTGACCAAATTTATGCATAGTAACATTTAAGATGCAAAATATTCATGGGTTCTTTAAGTTCTTTACCATCTAAGGTAGACAATTTGTATGCTCCTAATTCAAATTTAGCAGTAATAATGTATGGTCCAAGCCAGTTGGGCTCAAATTTACCTTTAAGGTCCTTAGTTGCATTTGTATTTTTTTTATTTTCTTTTAAAACAAGGTCGTCGATCTCAAAGGATCGATGACGAACTTTTTTAGCATATGATATTTTAAGCTTGTTTTGGTAGGCATGGAGATGTTCCAAAGCATTGATGCATTTTTCATCTAGGAGTTCTAGCTGACTGAGTCTGCCAGCTTGATATTCATCTCCTACTTCAGTATCTTGAAGTAGCAGAGCCAAATAAGGAACTTCCAATTCAAATGGAAAAACTGCTTCAGCACCATAAACCAAAACAAATGGTGAAGTTCCCGTGGGGGTTCGAACACTAGTTCGATAGGCCCACAAGGCTGGATATAATTGAATGTGCCAGTCACAGCCAGTTTTATTGACCAATATTTTGAGAATTTTGATTAAGGTTTTTTTAGATGCTTCGCTTGACCATTACCCTGAGGATAATAGGGAGTGGACCAGCGATGTTGAATCTTATATTTTTGGCATAATTTTTTAACATCTTTATTTTTGAAACAAGTTCCATTGTCAGAGATGAGATTTGTAGGAATTCCAAACCTACAAATGATTTTATTAAAATAAATTTAGATACTTGTGTGCCAGTGCAAGAAGCTAAAGGCATAGCTTCGACCCACTTCGTGAAATAGTCAGTGGCGGTTATGATGAACTTGTGTCCATCAGACGACACAGGATTTATTTTGCCAATAATATCCAAGCCCCATTTAGAAAAGGGCCAAGGATATGAAATAGCCTGCAACTCTTATGTAGGTGCATGGACAAGGTCAACATGTTTTTGACACTTGTCGCAATGGTGCACATACTCATGTGCATCCATTTCCATGGTAGGCCAAAAGTATCCTATCCAAAGGAGCTTTTTAGCAATGACGCTACCACTAAAGTGTCCTCCACAAGATCCATCGTGGGCTTCACTCAAGGTGGATTTAGACTCTTCTAAGTTCAAACATCTTAATAGGATACCTTCAAAATATCTCCTATATAAAGTATTTCCAATTATTACAAATCAACTTGCTCGTCGACGTAATAACCGACGCTGGTTTCTATTAGAATTGACAGGGAAAGTCCCATTTTTGAGAAAATCAAATATGTCCGTATACCAAGGTTCAGGAGTAGTTTCGTTGATTAGAAACACATCCAAAGGCTCTAAGCATGATTTATTTGAAGCGGGTTCCTAGAGTCGACGAATAATGATAGTGGCATATTCGTCATCTAACTCTAAGGGCAGGAGAGATGCAGCTACGGCCATAGCATCAGCTGCACGGTTGCTAGTTCGAGGAATAGCTTCTAAGGTAACTTGATCAAATAGAGACATTAATTGTAAAAAATAGGCCTTATATGGGCACAGTTTATCATCTCTGGTCTGATAAACTTCATTAATTTGGTTTATAACCAGTTGAGAATCACCAAAAACTAAAAGATGTTTAATTTTTAGTGCCAAGGCAACTCGTAATCCAAGGATTAGAGCTTCATACTCAACAGTATTGTTGGTGCAAGCAAATGTCAATTTGAAAGACAGAGGAATAAGATGTTTCTGCGAAGATATTGAAATAATACCGGCACCAGCCCCACTCATGCATCGGGCTTCATCAAAGTATAAGGACCATTGTTCAGTATGGTCTACCTCTAATTGAAGGCATTCGTCAGGAAACTCGATGACGAGGGGATGGGTAGACTCTAAGGGTGCAACAACTAATTGATCTGCTATGATTTGACCCTTAACAGACTTCTGTCCTATGAATGTGAGATAAAACTCACGTAAAGCAAGAACCCACTTGGCTGTGTGACCCGATAAATAAGGTCGACTCATGAGATACCTTAAGGGATCGTATTTAGAAATGACATAAGTTTTTTGACTAAGCATATAATGTCATAATTTTTGCATAGCAAACATGACTGCTAGACATAGTTTTTCCAACGCTGTGTAGTGGGTTTCATAACTGATGAAGGTTTGGCTAATATAATAATTAGCACGTTCTCTCTTTTCATCATCAAGTTGAGCTAACATAGCTCCTAAGGCAGAATCTAAAGCTGAAATATATAGGAGGAATGGGCGATCAGGTTTAGGCGGTGAAAGCATAGGTGGATTAAGGAGGTATCATTTGAGAAGTTCAAAAGCTTCTCTACATTCGTTGTCCCAATTAAAAGGGACATCCTTCTTAAGGAGTTTAAGAAAGGGACCAGTTTTGTCCGCCAGCTTATCGATGAAGCGACGGATAGCTTGAAGTTTACCTTGTAAACTTCGTAACTTAGATATATTAGTAGGTGCGGGCATATCAGTGATGGTCGCAATCTTGAGAGGGTCGATTTCAATACCACGTAAAGAAACTAAAACCCCTAATAGTTTACTAGACTTAACTCCGAATATGCATTTTGCTGGATTTAATCGAATGAGATATTCTCGTAATCGATTAAAGAATTTTCTCAAATCATCTAAATGATGATCTTCCAAAATAGAGCGAGCTATAATATCATCTACATAATCATGTAGGATATCATGCATCATATCATGAAAAATATAGGTCATAGCTCGTTGATAAGTTGCACCTGTGTTCTTTAAGCCAAATGGCATCACTTTCCAGCAAAAGGTACCCAAGGGGGTGATAAAGGTTGTTTTAGCCTGATCTTTAGGAGCTATCCTGATCTGATTATAACTAGAGAATCCATCCATTAAGGACATCATCCCACTCCCGATAATAAAGTCAATGATTTGATCCATGTTTGGAAGAGGAAAGTCATCTTTAGGGCATGCAACGTTAATATCTCTAAAATATATGCAAACCCTAAATTTGGTAGCTTCTTTCTTGGTGACTGGAACTACATTTGAGATCCATTCAGCATAATCAATAGCTTGTATAAAGACAACATTCAAGAGTTTTTCTAACTCCCCTTTTACTAGCAGAGCCACTTTGGGATGCATTTTTCTAAGTTTTTGTTTAACAGGTTTAGCATCCGGATGGACCACTAGATGATGCATGACTACAGAAGGGTCTAGACCTAGCATATCTTCATATGTCCAAGCGAAGACATCTTCATACTCTTTAAGGAATGCAATGTATTGTTCTTGTTTTTCTTGACTTAATTCTGATCCAATATTGATTATGTGAGGATTATAATCAACCATATGTCCAAGCTTGTATTGATTTCTTGTGTTTCGTCATTAAAAGCTTTGATAATCATATCAGTGTTCTTCATTTCATCACTTCTAAAGCCAAATCGTTGGTAGAAGTCAAAAGTGCAAATGTTTAGAGATGAGCCATTATCAATCAAGACTCGTTTGACAGCTACATCTCCAATTAGAGCAGTAATGTATAAGGGATTATCCTTATGTAAACTATGTTGTGGGATATCTTTATCCCGGAAGTCAATACAATCAATCTCTCGAGTGATGATAGTATTGGCCATAGCTTCAGGTTGAATGTTTTGAGGTACCATCATTTGGCTCAATGTAAGCATCAACTGATACCTATGGGTGGGAGAGGATCTTAATAAATCCAAAAGGGAAATTTTGGCCATAGTATTGGAAAATTGCTCATTAATATTGTAAGGGGGTTTAGGTTGAACAGTAGGAGCATGATTCCCTTTATTGGGGTTTTTCAAAATGAATGGAGCCGATCCATCATTCTGGTTTGGTTCTTGTTGGGAATTTTGAGCTTGTTGTCGGGTGACGACTCCAATGGTACCTACAATGTTATAATGAAGACGTTGAACTGGTCTCGGTTGAGCATTGATGGCTTGTTCATTAGAAAGGAATATATTAGAAGAAGGTCGAGTAGTAACTCTTCTAGGAAATGGTTCTTCTGGAACCATAGCATCTGTGACGGGTTGAATAGGATCTGATTCGTTTTCAAAACTATTCGATTGGTTTGAAGTAATGTCTACTTCACTTTCAGTATCCGATTCTATATCACTAGAATCAAAAGTTTGAAAATTATGTAAGGGCCTGGTCGTAACCAAGGATAAGGTTGTGTCAAATATTTGAGGATCCTGAACAGGTAATTGTTCGCTAATGGTTCCTACATAGTGGGTAGGAGGGGGAACATTATGATGTTCAATTTGATTAGCTACCTCTTTACCATGTCTTGGTAAAGGGTGTTGAAATATTTCTAAAGTTTGATTGGCATTTTGATTTTGATTTTGGGGAATGGTCTTCTGAGAATTATTAGGAGGGTTTTGTTTAGGTTGGAAGGCTTGCACTTCCATTTCATTATTATCAATCAAATCTCGTATTTTATGTTTCAACCTTTTACAAGCATTGGTAGAGTGTCCAGGTCCTCTATGGAAATCACAGTGTAAGTCAGCTCTATATCCGGGTATAGTTGGATTAGGTTCCTGAATAGCTGGTAATTGGATCAAACCTCTTTCAAGTAATTGAGGTAAAATAGTTGATAAGGGTTGGTTTAATCTAGTGAATTTTCGAGGAGGCTTATCAGGAGGTTTCAATATAATTTTTTTTTTTGTCTTCATTGCATTGACATTAGCAACATTTCTGTTGTCAGTGACTCCGTCACCAACAACTTGTTTGTTTTTATATTGATTTTTGGATGTTTTCTCATCATCCTTCTTCCTAAGTTGGCCTCTCCTAATGAGGGCATCTTCTACTCTTCGAGCTAAATCTATAGCTTGATCGAAGGTAGTTAAAGTAGCAGTTGATAGCTCATAAGATATTTGTTCTTGTAAATTATTGATGAAAATGTCTAACATTTCCCTATAAGGTAGCACAAAGTGCAGTTTTCCTTTCAATTGCCTCCATCTAGCTAAGAAATCGGCAAAACATTCATCCTTGTCTTGTTTTAAATTGTATAGATCTTTAATGGTTACATGCCTCTCGATGTAAGCACTAAATTGATGGACAAATGATTCAGTTGTTTCTTCAAAGTTTCTCAAAGAATGAGTGGGAAATTGATAGTACCACTCTAATGCCATTCCACCTAAACTTTTCGGGAACATTTTTAGTAATAACAAGTCATCATGTGATATATCATGACATGCTATCCTAAACATGCGAAGATGCTCTATGGGATCTTCGGTTCCTTTATATATAGGCAGGATGGGCATGGGAAAATGCTTAGGATATGGTTGAGCTACAACTATGGGATCCAAAGGTTGAATACATATCTCTTGATAATTATACGAGGGACGGTAGGGATCTATCTGGTCCATACGTGAAGCTAACTGTTTCACCATGGCTTCCAGATTACTAGTTTGCCCCCAATATTGGTTTGGTAGGGCATTGACATGGGTTTTGTGACCATATGATGGAAGACCATGAATATTAGATGCCATGTTACTATTGTGTAAATTATTGGTAGGAAAAGTGTTATGAAGGAACTTTGAAGTTGTATTATGATGTATTTCATATTGTTGAAAATTGGTATTTGGCTTCGTTTTAGGTTTTTGTTTACTTGAAGCATATTTCTCAATAGTTTGGCGGAATAAAGTAGTGAAGGAAGGTTTCTTTTGTGTGGGAATTATTTTAGGTTGAATAACAAGTTCCTTAGGAGGTTGGATAGCCTGTTGTTTTGACATGTTTGGAATCATAGTGACCATGTCTGTATTGGATGGCCTAGCCTTATCACTTTCTTGATCAATGAACGATAAGGGATTAGTGCGCACATCATACATATATTCCATGGCTGCTTGAGTGTTACTAATTTGCCCTTTATCAATACGAATTGCCACATTAAGGTCATCAATGTTATCACTGAGAAATTTCTTGAAATGATCTACGTTGTCAAAAGCAATAGTTCCATCTGGAGCTACTCTAGGGGATGAGGATCCATCCTCTTTAACACTTCCTTCTTGTTCCTTATCTTCACCTAGGTCACCTTCTAGTTGAGCTAGAGTTTTTCCTTCCGAATGTGGATCTTCAGGAAGGACATTTGGATTTCCAGTTGTATCTTGTAACCAATCTTCTTTTTCTCCTAAAGTTTCTTTACCATTCCTAAGTTTAGGCATGGTGCTAAATTTTGATTTCAGCAAATATATATATATTTATATATATATATATATATATATATATATATATATGCAACATAATTAAGAGGTATATATTTACTATATACCTACTACAATATTTGAAATGAAATGTTTAAGTTTTTGCTATGTTTTTAGTTTTTTAGTTTTTTCTTTGTTTTTTGAAATAATATTGTAAAGACAATCAACACAATAAATGCAAGAAATAAGACTGAAAGTAATAATCTAGTTTTCTATAAACAATTTATAAATATCATTAATAGGCTCGAGTTGTTTAGGAGTCATGAAGTGTTCTTCTTCAAATTGAAAGTTTTCTTTTAAAAATTTGATGAAAAGAGCTATAGTGATATTATCTATCTCAGATGCTGGTTGATAGAAGTAAAGCTCATGGCAATACTCTCGATATAACACAGCTCGTAGAACTCTATTCCATATTTCCCTATCTGTAAGAAAAACCTCTTGGTCTTCTACACAACCTAGGAACTGGTGTACAATGGCTGCATTCTCAAGGTATTCCTCGAAGGTGAACAATTTTGAAGATACTAGAGCTCTCCTTTAATCTAACCATCTATGGTAGGCTCTTTGAAGTTCATGATAAAAGACAAGTTGATGAGGATCCAGGATTCTATCTAGGAGTAGCCTCTTAATTTGTTTAAGTTCTGTTGACCTAGATGAGATGAGACTAAGTCTTCTATCAAGTTCGTTCCATAATAATTGATTTCTACGGCTGCCAATTGGTTTTCTACATTTATAGTAACTGCTAATATTTTCTTAGGAGCTACCATCTAAACATGATTTTAAACTTTTAAATGTTTTAAAATGCATCTATGTTTTTGTTGTTCTATTTTTTTTTGTTTTTTTGTTTTTTTTTTTTTTCAAAAGGTTATGATGCATTCACGTCGGGTTCACAAAAATGTATCGCTCCAAATTTTTTGCATCCTTACCTTCAGGCTATAGGATCCATGCCCGAAAGGAGGATGGGAAAAGGATGTCGCGGTACCTCGGACTGAGAGGACTTTGCGAAGGTCCCACCTCTCAAGGGAGGTGTATTTTGATGATTTTTTGACGGATGGTGGGTTCACCAGGAAACATTTAATGGCAGTTTCCATGCCTAGGTTTGGAATGTGTTTTTATGTGTTCGTTTTTAGCCTTAAACATTCAAAAATCTAGGTTTGGCCAAATGAGTCTAAATTAATCTATATGAAAATGTAGATTTAATGAATACAGAGAACAAATTTAAGACAAAAAAATAGAGAAATTAAGGAAGAATAAGAATAATACCTAACCCGGATGTTTGATGGATATTCTAATGTTTGAAGCAGTCAGGATCATCTGGAATTCGATAGAATCGTCTGAGATCAGACAAGATCGTCTGAGATCTGACAAATTCGTTAGACGAATTCGTTAGAGACCTGCAAATAGAAGAACAGATGCAAAATATAGAGAATACTACTATGCTAATAGGGGGAAACAATACAAAATGATAGTATGAACACTAGAAAACAATTATGAATAGAAATTCAAACAAATTACAATGTTCTAATGATAAATTATGATCTTATCATGCAAGTTAAGCTATATGGGTGAACTCCAAATGCAAAATAGTAAGCAATAAGGATAAAATAACTAAAATGTAGAATAAAACAGCAAAAGGAATAAGAGAAAGCTCAAACTTTGGGCACTGATTGCCCCCAATGCAGATTGCAGTCGAAATCATCTAGAAGTGATGAAATCATCTCGAATTACGACAGGATTTTTTGAGATTTGAATGAGATCATCTGCGATAATCTGAGCTTGCTCCGGCTGAAGATCAATGAGGTCCCTACAAGAAAACTTCAAAATAACAAAGGCAAAATAATGTTCTAAGTATTCTAATGCATGCAAAATCAAGTTACAGGGAAATTCAGCCAGGGGTTGGGAAGGGAAGTTCCTAATGATTAAATAGGCTTAGGGGAGTAGTTAGGAGGTTGGAGATCATCCCTATTTGGGAGATCTCCAATGGGGGAGGGTCTCTAATGGCGCAGACACACTTCTGCCCTGATTAGAGGCCCGTTGGAACAGAAGCTAATTGTGCAAAATCAGTTTTGTGACAAGATCGTCTGGACGTCCTAGCCCATATGAAATCGTCAGATCTGGGGCGATATCCTTTGATCGGTGACGATATTTTCAAACAGTAAAAACAACCTCTAAAAATGACATGAAAAATGAGGAAACATATTACCCGACGGTTAACGGGTGGTTTGGGAGGTTAAAATTTGAATTTAAATTGTTTACTATGGTGAATGTAATTATTTCAATTTCACTGCGCCAATTTTAGGGTGCTACACTGATCAACTAGTTACAATCACAAGCAAAAACTAGAAGTTATAATTATCTTATAAATTCAATTGCTTAAACTAGAGTGAACCAATAGAAAATATATTTTTGGGGCTTACTAGTTCCTTGCATATGCTTAAATTTGTGAAAAATTACCATTTGAATGTCCCATTTGTTCAAAATTGAACTATTAAATTTTGATATGTGCTAGATATTTAGAACCTGATCTAGCAGTAATCGAAATAATGCTCATCAAAATAAAAAGGAAAAGAGAACAAATAAAAGACTACCCAAAATTAAGAATAATGTAGGATACTATCAACTTTTAAGAGAAAGTATTTTGAGACCAAGAAGCAATAGACAACAGATCTTGCCCTCCTTACAATATATTTTAAATCCATGGTGAGTATAAATAACCTAAGCATTCCTTATCAAATAGAGTTTGCAATCAACGATGCTATGATGTGCTTAAAATGGAAGAGCTCAGCTTCACACGAGATAAGATGATGCCTTACATATATAAATTATATGCAACTATTAAAGTATATTAACTAGAGAAAGTGAATCTTTGCAGTCACTGCCATTAACTGTTTTCTACGTTAGGATTTTCCATGGTACACCTGGGTTACTCATACGACGTGGGAGAATTTTTGAATTATTGGATACAAGTGGCAATGTAAACTAATTTTAATATTTATAAAATTTTTAATCATATATAATTTTTTTTTTTTTTTTTTATTATATTAGAAGAATTGGTAACTAGCTACAAATTTTTAAGTGGGTTCAAATATTTCTCCTTGTAGTCACTATAATCTTCAGTTGTTAAACCTTTTAGGTAGCCAGCTACACTGATGCCACATGCCTTTTAGGTAGCTAGCTACACTGATGCCACACGCCCACCAATACTATAAAGTCCAAAGGTTTGAAATCCTCTAGAGAAGCGTCTTGACCCCTGACACAACACACTCATCGATATTTTCAAACCCTCTATAGAAGTGTTTTGATAGTTGAACAGAAAAGCGTTTGGATTGTTTAACCAAAGGCCTTGAACCAAACATCCCTTTATTTATTTTAAATTTAATGAAAGAATACATAATATTAAATTGGTAACTAAGGTAGTTTTATTAATTAATTATAGAAATTAGAATTTTTTGCTTTTTGTTATGTCATTAAAATAATTCTTTTCCACAAAATTTTATCTAAACATAGCAAGTGAAGAAGCTATAATCCATTTACTTTTTATTTTAAAGGCACAATTTAATAAGAATCTTGTGCTCGAATTGAATTTAAAAGTGCATTATAAATATAAGATTATTTGTTTTATCCACAACAAACTATAAATTAATTACAATTTTTATGTTCAAAAGATTAAAAAAATATCTAAATAAAATTTTTATAAAACATATTGGATTTTATACATAATTATATCGTGATTCTATACATAATAGTTATAAGGACTTTTTTGACCTAAGCGAGACTCCTTATTCTTTCTTTTCATCTAATATGAGGCATGTAATGACCAGGCATGCACCTTGTCACTTAATTGATCTTTACTTGAGATCATACACATCAAGAAGTGCAATAGGTTGAAACAAGACAGCTCAATGACCTTGTCTGTGTGTAATATAATCTTAGGCTTCACACAAGACAAGTGGGTGTAGTCAATCCTACTAAGAAATTCAAATGAATGAGCTAGATCCACTTTTTGATTAGATATTTCTAATGATATAGTGATCGTGAGTTAAGAGAACATTTAGGAATATTAGATATACCATGATGATATTGCCCTTGACTAGCCTCCAATTTAACTACTAGTTCAAAGCCAAGTCCAACTATTGACATTAACTTGAAGGAGAAAAAGGAGAAAACAAAAAATAATTTAAAAACTACTTTACATTTCAAATTTAAGTACCAGTTCAAAACTAAGTCCAACTATAATTTTTATGTACTATTTTTCTTAGTTTTTTTATTGAGTTTACAAACAAATTCTATTATAAATATTTTACTTTCATTTATTTAAAATAAAACAATACTTTTACAAAGTTATTGCTTTCTAATACTCATTATCTTTATTGTTAAGTCCTAGATTTATAACATGTAAATTTTCCTTACGACTAGGTTTGTAAAATCATTTTCTATAGGTAATGATATATTTTTTTTGATTGGAATGAAATAATAGGTAATGATATATTAATTTTTTTTCTAAATAAAAAATATGATTTTTCTTTTTTATATTTATAATTTTTTTCTTGATAACACATATAAGAGGTAATTTTTTTTGTAATTTATATTAGCGTGTTTTGTCATAACTATCAAATATGTTAGATGAAAAACTTGTAATTATTATAAAGGATGCCTAAAAATATTTAAAACATATATATATTATAAGATCTATTGATTATCGGTTATGTCACATTTTTACTTCAACAAAAATAAAATAACAAATGTTTTGAGAACTATCATTGGATTGAGATGTTAATGCAAATATTAATCAATCATATTATTATCAAAATTAAAAGCTCTAATGAAAAATCATATCCATCTAAAAGCAAAAAATACTTTTTATAACAAATATAACATCAAACACATACTATTTGAAATAAAAATAGATTAAAGGAGTATTGACAATAAAAATAACATATTGTTACTTAAACATAAAAATGTTTTAGTTCTTGTCATGAATTCAACCTTAAGATAACATAAATGTAACAAACACTTAGATATAGTTGAACACAAAGGCTAACATAAACCATAATTGGAACACATTAAAGTAGAACAATAACTATATAAATCTAACAACAAATTCATAGATCTCAATTGTTTGGTTCATTAAAAACAACTATTACATCTACTTATATATGCTTATAAGACACTAATTGATAATTTCCATTGCTTTTACCTACTACAATTTTTTTTTAAGAATATATTACCTTCATACAATAGCACACCATCTAAGTATTCTAATAAATAAATAAGCCCATTTAAGTGCAAGTACTAGAAAAATTCTAAGAACATATGAAGCATAGAACATATGACAAAGCACTTTGGATATAAATTAAGGAATTTAATTATAAAAAAGTGGATTTTCATGGAAATGAAGAAGTGGTATGGTTTTCAATTGTGGTACTTATGCGGGAGCAATGATGCATTATTGGAATCAGATTTTTTTGGTGACCTGGATGCTTCCTCGAGTTTATCTCAATGGGACCTTGGTAAGGATATTTTTGGCTGTTCTGATTCATCGGGCTAGATACCCTCTCCCCAGACCTTTTCCATGGTGGTTTTAGGTTCAAAAGGAGTGGAAGCCCCTAGTGATTGCAATATTAATGTCGAGTCCAAACATATTTTTATTCCTAACCATATTGTAGATAACAATATGGATAGAGGAACCTAAAATTTGGTTGGAAAGATTCAAGGTGGTAGGCCAGACATTGATGCTCTATGAAGATGGGCTCTGTCCAGGTGGAAGCCTCTTGGCTCGCTTGACATTTTGGTCATTCTGAGGAATTTCTTCCTTATTAATTTGAATTGTGATGAAGACTCCTTGCAAATTTTGTAAGGTCGTCCTTGGTTCTTCGAGAAGCACAACGTTTTCCTCCATATATGAGGTCGTATTTTCAACCAATCCACACAATCCATCAATAATATTCTAGTGTGGATTAAGCTTCAAGACTTTCCTATTTATTTGTGGGATGAAAGCATTTTCTAGACTATTGCCAACCCCATTAGAAACTTCATTTCTTTTGACCGCACCTCCTTGAAGGGTCCTAAGATGCTTTATGTTAGAATTTGTGTGATGGTGGATGTTGACAAGCCCCTACATTTTTTGGGGAGCTTATTTTGTCCTTGGGCACTTGGTCCCAAACTATGAAGTACAAAAATAGGCCATCATCCTCCAAGTTCTATGGTAAAGGTGGTCATTCCCAATTTGTGTGTCCTTCAAAGTAGAAATCCACTATAGCTAATGAGGTGAAAGGGATGTGGGTCCCTAGGAATAAAAATAAATAAAATTATAAAAGAAAGGCTCCTTTCATGGAGAGTAACATCCAACCTGGTGGAAATGATCCATTGCCTATTGATCCTCCTCTTTCTATAGAAGATGTTTTTCCAGATGGTGGGGTGAAGGTCCAGCCTTAGGAAGTCAATAATATTGAATTGATTCTTAACAATGGGACTCCCATCCATCTGTTGCTTCATAAATATTTTGAATATTTGATAGATATTGACTTTGTCATTCAGTAGGTAGTGGGAACCCATTTGCATTTTTTTTCTACTCCTAGAAAGAGCCCGCTAGCTTCTTCCCAACTGGGGATGCATCCAAGGTGGAGACTCCTATGGGTAAGGGTTATTTGAAGAAGCGAACTACTCTCATATCATATAATATGTTAGATTACCCTCTAAAGGTCTATATATCTACCCTAATGGGTGAGGCTTCAATATCCCTATCGCCTTCAAGCAAATCTCTCAATGTGGCTCGACACAAATTGGGTCCTCTGATGACAAGACATAAGAGGGCTTGCATCAACATGGGATTGGAGAAGAAAGTGGGAAAACATTCCAATCAAGATAGGAGGAAGTGGAATGTGGACTCTGATATTGTTGGTAGGGACAATAACTTTTAAACCTTGAAAATTGAGCTAGTAAAGGAAAAATAAAGCAATTAATGGATGGATTCAAGCCTCCTCACTCTCCAAGAGGTGGTAAATATGGACTCCTTAGGCCTTGTAAATGAATATTTTCTCATGGAATGTAAGAGGCTTAAATGGTTCCTCCAAGAAATGTTTACTAGCCTCTTTGAGAAGGGATCATTCCCCTGACATACTTCTAATCCAAGAATCTAAGTTGGATGGTAGTTCCTGGAACTATATTCATAGATTAGTTTGGAAGGAAGCTAGTTTTGCTACTAGGGGAACTTACGAGGGTTTTCTATGCTTCTGGAATGCATCCATATTAGAAGGTAATATTCTATATATTTATGAGAGGGTGATAAACATTATATTCACTTGCAAATATTATGGTAGAAGTTGGATTTTATCCAATATTTACACTCCAAACACTGATCACATAAGAAGGCTATTTTGAAATGATCTTTTGGAAAAAATTTCTCAATCAACCTTGGATTTTAGTTGAGGATTTCAATACCCCATTACTACCCTTAAAAAAATGGAGGTAATGAGGTAGATTACCATAGCATGGAGGAATTCAGGGAGTTCATATGCATGAATGAGCTTATAGACCTAGATCTCAAGGGTTCCAAATTCACTTGGAGCAATCAAAGGACTGGCAACCATTTAATCCTTTGAAAATTAGATCGAGTGCTGGTGTCTAAGTTGGATATTATTTTATTTGTGATGCCTCTTTCTATACGCTATCAAAGGTAGGTTCTAATCACAACCCCCTTTGGTTGGATATTCCTTTAAGATCCCCTTTCCACCAATGACCTTTTATATTTGAGGTAATGTTGTGCAATCACTCTAAGTTCAAAATCTCATTAAAGGAGTGGTGGGATGAATAAGAGGTTTAGTTTGGGCTATAGGACCTTGTGTCTAAACTAAGAAGTATTAAATTCAAGCTCAAGATCTAGAATAAGGATATTTTTTGGAATGTATTTAGAATTAAGGAATCTCTTAAATCTCAACTCAAAGTTATGGAATCTCATGTGGAAGTTGAGGGTTTTTCTCAAGAGTTGTTAAAAAAAAGAAAAAAAATTTCTCTCAAACCTACATAACACCTTTGTGAATGAGGGATTGCTTTGGAATTAGAAATATTGAGCATTATGGCTCAAGGAGGAGATAAAAATTCTAACTACTTTCATTCTTCCACTCTACATCACAGGAGTCACAACAGAATCAAATAAATTTGGCTAGCAGATGGATCTCTTTCTAAGGATATCGAAATTATAAGATATGAGTCATTATATCATTTTATCTCTTTGTTGGGTTCTATCGAGCCTAAATATTTTCAAGCTAAGTACTCTTTGATATCTAGCATCCCTACAATTATCTCGATGGAGGTGAATGCAGATTTGAAAGTAGTATTTTTGGTTGATGAAATTAAAGCTGCTATTGATGGAATGGATAATATGAAGGCTCTAGGACCTGATGGTTTTCCTCCTATATTCTTCCAAATGTTTTGGTATATCATTGGTAAGGATTTTTGTTCTTCCATTAGAGCTATGCAAGTGGATTTTTTGGTTCCATGATCTATTAAATAAACTTTCATTGTGCTAATTTTGAAGTCACCAAATGCTAATTCCTTCAATGAATTTAGGCCTATAAGCTTGTGTAACACCTTCTATAAAATTATAACTAAGGTAATGGTAAATCAAATTAAACCTCTATTATATTCGCTAATTGATATCCCTTAGAGTGGTTTTGTCAAAGGTAGATATATTCTAGATGGAGCAATAGTGATGCATGAGTTGATCCATTTTATTCATAAGAGTGGAAGAGCAGGACTTTTTTCCTGAAATTAGATATGCACAAAGCATTTTATTAGGTGGTGTGGCCCTTATTATTTAAAATTCTAAGGCAAATAATATTTGGTAATAAATTTTGAGTCTGGTCGAAGCTTGTGTGTCCTCAGCTTGGTTCTCTATTCTTGTAAATGGTGATCCTACGGGTTTTTTCCCATCCTATTGTAGTATTCACCATGGGCATCCTCTATTCCCCTTTTTATTTATTCTAATGGCCAAAGCTTTAGGTCACTCTATTTATCTAAACCCAAAAATCACTGGTTTGGTTCTTACTTTGGCAAGTAATCCGGTCTCTCATCATCAATTCATTGATGATACACTTTTGTCCAGCCCAACCTCGATGATTTATGCTCGTGAAATTAAATATGTTTTATATTTATAGAAGAAGGTTGTTGGATAGAAAATAAATTTCTTGAAAAATAAACTTTATTTTGTAAACATGCCCTTTAATCTTCACAAAAAAATTGCCAGTATTCTGGGATGCAGTATTGATTCATTTCCTTCAGTGCATTTGGACCTCCCTTTATTTACTGGAAGGATGGTTGATTCTCTATGGAACCCTATCCTAGAAAGACTGTAATTTAAGTTGGCATATTGGAAAGGTGCTTTTTTAATTCAATCTAAAAATTTGGTCTTGCTCCAAAGTTCATTGTAGAGTCTTCCTATTTAATTTCTTTCTATGTTAACATATCCTGAGAGAATAGCTAATAAAATGGAAAGCATTTTTAAATATTTTCTTCGGGTGAGATCAGATCTCAAAGGTAAGTTTCACTTAGATTCTTGGGATCTAGTATGTCGATGCAAGGGCTGTGGTGGGCTAGGTCTCAAAAGAGTAAAATGGATGAACACAACTTTAATTGCCAAGTTGGGATGGAAATTTCTTATAGTTATCCGAAGTAATGGGCCTCAATTCTCAAGTCCAAATACCAATTCAACAATTTCCTATTGGATCCTCTTACGAATTGGAGCTCTCCATTTTGGTAGAGCCTATTAAAATCCAAATATTTGCTGCTAAGGGGCTACATATGGGTTATCTATGATGGTCACAAGGTAGACTTTTGATATGATTCTTGGATGGTACAAGGACCATTATCCAATAATGATATATTTAGTCGTATAAAGCCTATATTGTAGAGGTTAGGGTTGATTAAACTGGTAAATTTTATTTCCCTCTCAAATGGTCATCATTAGTGGATTTAAGATTTAGGAATCTTGGGATCTCTTATGGAATAAGCTTAATTTCCATGTTTTTTTGGCCAATGGTTCAGAGGATATCATTCTCTAAGTGAAGGATAGTGAAGGTGACTTCACTGTTATATCAACATACCAACTTCTAGAGTTAGTGGAGTGAGACCCAAGCCCCTTTAGTAGAGTTTGGAATAAATATTTGATCCTCAGAATAAATATTTTCTTTTGGTTGGCTCTTTAGGACAAGGTTCTGACTGTGGAAAATCTTCAAAAATATGGGATGGTGCTAGTTAATAGATATTATTTGTGTGGTTTAGAGGAGTCCTCTTCCCATATTTTTTTGTATTGCTCCTTCTTTCAAGAGGTGTTGTCTTCAATTATAGAAAAACTAAAAGTCAATTAAGTTTTCTCAGACTTCCTATTTAATATTTTTAGTCAATGGTATTCTCCTATTTAGGTCGAAGCATTTTAAGGCCCTATGGAGGCTTATTCTACCCCATATTTTCTAGGGCATTTGGAAAGAACGTAATGGATGTATCTTTAATAATATCAATAAAATATCCTCCCTTGTAAGCTTGAGATCCCTTTGGTTTGCTTTAGAAAAATTGGATTAGAGTTACGATAATTTATATGGGAATGACCAGGCTATTCTTCATATATAAAATGAGGTTGATATTTCTTTGGGACTACCAATATTACCTTGTGCTTTGGATGTGCCCAATCCCAAGAAATCGGTGAGATGGTAGGCCCCTCCAGAAGGTTTATTTAAGTTTAATTTTTATGGGGCCCCAAAAGGCAACCCAGGCTTAGCTAGCATCGGTGGCCGTATTAAAAATAGTGATGGTGTAGTAATTGCTATGTATGTTGAACATTTATCCATTCAAACTTCCCATGCTACTGAAGCTAGAGCGTCCTTCCTTGGTTTAAATATTTTAGCTAAGCTCAAGGCAGAGCATGTAATTGTGGAAGGAGATTCGATTAATATTATCAATCTCCTAAAATCTTCATCATACCCTAGCTGGAACATATGTAACATTATTATTAAGGCCAAAAGGTTCCTTGATAGCTTCTCTCAATTTCAAATTTTGCATATTTTTAGAGAAGGAAAAGAGTTGACTGATAAGATAGACAATTATGGGGTCACCCACCCTAGATTCTCGATCTGGAAGGAGAACTTTTCGATATATCTAGAAAATATTCTGGAATGATCAAGGCTTTTATGTGTTGTCAGTATTTGGGCTTTGTTATGACTTAGAGGATTAGGAATTATTTTCCTAGGCATAAGGTCATGTATTTGGAGTCGTTTATGTGTGACACGAAGTGTCCACATTGTAAAACTTTAATCGTGTGTAGCTACTTCATGGAATTTAGTATTAGATTATTTGGGACTCATCTCTTTTAGTTTTTTTCTATCTCCTAGTCCCATTTTGGGCATGTGTTGTATCTGGTTTCAACCAGGTGGATACAGGCTTTAATCTGATTATTGAAGTATTTGGGGACATATTTAGGTAGTTAGGTAATATCTAAAAGGAAATGGAAGAGGCTTATTCCATGCCCTAGCTTGAGCAATTTCCCATTGCTAGTCGAGTTTCTCTATGGTGGTCCTTATTTTTCTTTGATGGGCTTTTTTTGGAGACCCTATTTGGGTGGTTTCTCTATGCTGTAATTTTTTTGGGTTGATATCTATTTAGAGTTTATGTAAAAGGTTTAGGGATTACTTTCAAAACCCTTTTTTTTTTAATCTAACCAAAAAACATTTAAGGAATTCAATTATCATAAATTATATTCCAATAAATTATTCATAACATAAGTGATTTACCTAAATTTCAAATCTAACAGGATATTACACCTTGTAAGTAAAAAAAACACAAACACTAATTTAATTCACATAAAAATTAATGAAAAAGTGGCAAAGATTACCTATTGGAATCAAAGCCACACACATAAGGCAACTATATAAAGTAAGATATTTTGGATAAGTCACACATAATCTAACTACTATATACTAACTAGTATAATATCAAAGTAATTGGCAACGAATTAAAAGCAATCTCAATGTAAATTACAAGTACAAATAGAAGATACTAAAATTATGAAGAGTTCCTCCTACTTAATTTGAAGAGTTTCTTCTACTTCAAATAAAATATCTTGAATTCAGTGTCATTGTTTATCTTATTTATACGTGTATTATATTGATAAAATACCATATTTTAATCCATTCAATTATATGATGCATGGTATGGAATCCATCATGCCCTAAATTACCTCATCACTTTCACATAAAGCTAAGAAATAAATTATAACTATGAAGAGCTAAAAAATTAATATGTTTTAAGAAATGCTCAAAATAAGTTTTTATGAAATATTATGCCCTTTGAAAAACTTCCCTTAACAGGGGCCTCTAAAAATAGAATTATTGGGAAATCAAACATATACTTTATTCAACACTATCAAATCTATCACCTAGCACAATCTACTTAGTTGTAGGTCCTATATCTTGTGGTTGATGCAATTATTCCACTCATGATTTACTTTTAATGACATGAAAATTAGTGTTTGGTTTTATTGAGTGAATACTTTATACATGTATACATATGTACATACATACATTTGTACATATAAATAGATAGAGAGAGAATGGTTATTGTTTGTTATTAAAATATTTTTAAAAAAATCACTTATACAAGGTGTATAAAGGTCCATAGAGTTCTATAATAATACAAACAAAATGTCATGATTAGAAAAGGTAAGTGAGAAATTATGCTTCATTATATAGAAAATACTTAAATGCATATTACATCCCAATTCTTATAACCCAGAGAAATCATGGTGTTTTAATATTCTAATATTTATTCATATTTTCACTTTTTATAAACAATCTTATTTATTTACCATTTTTAGCTTTCTTACATTTATTATTCAAAATACTTTATTTGCTTTATCTCTTTAAAATCTAATAACATGAAGGAGGGTTTGTTGTGTCATAATTTAATATACAAACCTAAATCGTAAAACATCTTCCTATCTAGTTAATCAAAGGAGTTGTGCTTCATGTTGTGCTTTTGGTTCCCCATGACATAGATCATTGATATCTAAGTATAGTTTCATACTCATGTATCTGTAGTCATCAACCCTTATTCATTTAAAATATGTAATTATCACTCATTGAACAGGGCCAACATTATGTGACATAATTTAGTATAATCAAACATGATAACAATGTATAATTTAATATGAGGATTGTATAATCCTAAGGGCATATAGTTCACATTATGAAGTGAGCCTTGCACTTTAAACAATAATATGATAGTCTAACATCTATTATGATATGTGTAACTGTTGACAATATTGTCACATTCCACCAAGGGGCAGAAAAATTAAAGCTTGGTACAGTATTTTTTTTGTTGAAAGTTTTCTTTTGCTTATAAGTTATAGCAATTTTGGTTTTCCCTATCGCCCCTTGGTGGACAAAATGAAAAGAAAAGAGCTTCGGGCCCGAAGCGCTTCAAATCATCACTTCGGGCGAGAACTTTGCCGAGAAAGAACGAAGAAAATGCTTCGCACCCGAAGCATTCCCAAAGGCTACTTCGGGTGGAGAGTTTTGCGAAGCGGCATCCAAGCAACTTCGTCGAAGAAGAAAAGATGGCCCAAATCAGCTAAGGCAAAGAAATTACTTCGGGCCCGAAGTATTTCTAAAACCCACTTCGGCCAGTTTTCACCCGAAGCAGTAGAGGTCGGAAAGTGTTTCGGCCGAAACTCCCCCGAACCACCGTTTCAAAAGAAGATCGGCCCGAAGCATTTTCCCGACCTATCAGCGAAGCAGTTTCACCAGCGAAGCAGCGAAGGATAGAGGGAGATCGGCTTCGGCACTCCACACCCCGAAGTAGTTTTGCGAAGCGAAAATCAGCGAGGCGCTTCCCAGGAATGCTTCCCAAGTTGGGCATTTTCTCGAGGCAGTCAGAGAGCCTCATAAATGCATATTTTCTTGCCCGATAAGCCCGCTGCTCATTTTTGGCAATTGGATGCGAAGTATCAGCCCGAGAAGAAGAGCCCGGCAAGCATGGCCGCCACTCGAGCACCGCACCTGCAATCCAAGGACACCCAGGTGGCTCATTTAATGCGTCTTTCCTCGGCTGACTCGGTCACCCTTACCAGTTTTGGTAGCCGATTTGAGGGATCATCCGCAACATCAACGAGGAGCCGATTTCTCAGGGCTCGAGGGTGTACTCCGCCATTTTTGTAATAATGATTCAGAGGGCCGGGTCCTCTATAAAAACCCAGGCTTTGCAATGTAAAAGGGGGGAACTTTCTGCTAGAAAGCTGTTGTAACTTGATGTCCTACGTTTAATACTAAAGACTTTTGTGCTCTATTTCTCTCTTTTATGCTGCCTTCTGTGCTTAATTCTTTTGTCTTTTCTCGTTCGCGTACTGAGACTCTGAATCCTGAATCCGATGCGCGATCGGGGACCGAACCCCTAAAATTCGCCCTGAAGGATACATAGGAGAGGAAAAATGCCTTGTCGCTTTCCTTTATGCTGCCTGGTGGATCGAGGTTTCTGTTATTCCCTTATCTCAATCGTTGTTACTCTGAACCCTGAATTCCAACGAGAGAGAAAGGAGAACCCTGCGAACCCGTCCAGAGGATACATAGGAAGTTCGGCATTTCATTTCTTTCATGTTGTTCTTGGTATTTCTTGCTGCTATTCGAGTTGTTAGCGAGTAATCGTGCTTCCTGTTCTCTCCCACCTTAAATCATCATCTTCTAACCCTTACCCTTTTTATTTCTTTTCCTAACCCTTACCCTGTTTATTTCTTTCCTGCACTCTTGTCTCAAACCCCAAAAGTAGATTAGTATAGGAGCCGGCCTTTCTCCGGAGATCGGCACGAGGGGCATCTCTTCCTCTCGGCCTTTCAATGTTGGTCGTAGGTCCAGGGCGCGCAAACCCACCGAAAGTCCTTTCTTGTGCGGATTTGATGACCAACAGTTTTTGGCACGCCCGATGGGACCCAAGGTCCCATATTTGAGAAAATTTCTAGCCCGTCTTCACCGGAGCTAGTAGTTCTAACAAGTTCTCGATGAGATCCGGTCAGTCTCACCCCCTGAGTAGTAGTGAGAATCGATGCTCTCATTACTAAGAGACTCTTAGCATCTGGCGACTCTGTTTTACCCGAGAATCTTCAAGTCGTAAAGACCAAGTACTAAAAGCCTGTGCCTTCATGCAAACGAGATGGAGAGTTAGGAATAGAGGAGAGGAAACCGAGTTCTTTGAGCTTGATATTGATGCCTTTGGGGAACGCTCTAGGTTAGTTACCCCCGAATATCTCTTACGTGGGACATCCTCGCAAGAGGCTGCTGTTGACGAGCAAGGCCCAACTTTCGATAGCACAACGGCTAGTTTTCCTCCGAATCCTCCCAACTCACCGAAGCATCCTAGTGCCTCCGTTCCCATTGCCCTTCCGACGAGCAACCCAAGAGGGACTTCGAGGACTTCTATTCCATAGAACCCAGGCACAAATATGGCCCAACAACAACAACAACAACAGCAGCAACCGCCGCCCAGATTATTCCCAGCATGGAATTCTTCGTCACCGTTGAATCTCGTAGGCCAAGGGCAAGTTCCACCTGCTATAATAAAAAAGCTTTCGACGTTCGACGAAACTGGAAAGACTGCTCTAGAGCATATCCAGGACATCATTTCCCTGGCGGCAATCCATGATATCATAGAAGAGCGAGTGATGGTGAAGCTCCTGGTTCTCTCCCTTAGAGGAAAACTCCTCTATTGGTATAGATCTCTGCCATCCGACACTATTACGGGATGGGACCAGTTAGCCGGACAGTTGATGCAAGGCTTCAACGAGTCCGTCGATCCAACTTCTCTTCTGCAGCAATTCACTTCGATCCAAAGACATCCGCAAGAAGAGATTGCAGACTTCAATGTTAGGTTCGCTCGAACCTGGCAAAGAGTCCCAGTTGGGCTTCGCCCAACCGACGAAGCCGTAGCATACTACTTTCTTTGGGCCTTCAACCCTGATATCGGCCTTATGATAAGGTACTCAAATGTCAATACTTTTCCAGAGTTGTATGGGTTAGCCAAGAAAGCAGAAATGGACCTCATAGCCATGGGTAAACTCCCTCAAAGAATGCCAATGCCCATACTCCCCGAGTTCCTTCAAGCCTAGTATGCGAGCGCAGTCGCTCCGTAGATTTCTGCAATCCCTGCATACCCGATCTCATCCTGGAACCCGAATCCCGTTGTCTCGTAGATCACCGCTCCACAGATACATTTCCCCACACTTTCAACTATGCCTCCCACTATCACTCCAACATTTCCAATGTTGCCAGCACCCTCCAACATCCTGCCCTACCTCCGATACCAACTATGGCTTCTTTACCATCAGTTCCCAAGGTCGATGATATGCAAGCCAAGATACTGCAAGAAATGCAATCGTTAAATGCCACAAGTGCAGACCTTGTCCAACGACATGACCGTTGTCAAGAAGAAGCAAGCGCAACAAGAGTTTCTACCAAGAAGGTCTTATCCCATGCCTGCACTTACCAAAGATCAAGCGGTCCATCAAGGAAAAGCTTCGACAAGAAATGCTGCGATAGATGAAGTCCCAAGCACTTCCGATCATGTATACTGGTGCTCTACATGTAATGATCCTCACGAGGAGAATACATGCATGTTGCATCAACACTACGTGCAGACACTAGCTAGCAGCGGTCAGGGCGGTCAAGTCAACGTCATCAGACAATTGGATCAGAACTTGTCCATCGATGAGGAAGAGCCAGTCGCAGTCCTTACCAGGGGAGGTAAAAGGATGATAGAGGTGGATGCTACTCAGATGGCTCCCTTGAAGGTACACGCTCGATTTGAGAAGGGACAACCATCCTCTTCGACCCCGAGCGAAGTTCCTCCACCAGCTCCAGTCAAAGAAAAGGCCCAAAAGGCCACTGCCGAACCACCTCGGTGGAGACCAAAGAACAGGCTAAGGAGAAGCTCAAGTTTCCCTCGCTCACCAAGCGACAAAGGGTCGAAGCGACAGAGCAATATCGCACCAAGTACGAACCGAGAAAGGAACCTGAGGTGCATAGCTCCCTAGCCTACAACATTGTAGAAGAATTGAAGAGAATTCCAGCCAAAATCAGTTTGTATGATGCTCTGCAACTTCCTGGACAAGTGGACCTGCTGCAAGAATCATTGAAGAGGATCAATACAAAGAAGGCAGAGCCACTCGCCCTGGTGCAGACCTTGTCCATGTCCATCACGAGAAAAAATAGACCACCACCATTCTACTTATCCTTACAAATGGAAGGATATATCGTGCATAACTGCATGATAGATTCTAGAGCTACGACGACAGTAATGCCGAAGGCGGTATGCGAGGAAATAGGCATGGAATACACACGAAGCAGTCATGGAGTCCTCCAGCTGGACGGTACCCCAGTGAAGACTGTAGGTGTCATCAAAGACATTCCTATTCGGCTACATAAGACACCTCAAATCATAGTCATACAAGAGGTGGTAGTCGTGGACCTGGAGCCCTACTTCAGCATGTGCCTGTCAAGGGAATTCACGGCAAAGCCGGGCGGATATCTGTCCATGGACTACACTCATCTGGAGATCCCCTTCAAAGGGAAGAAGGTGAAGATCTATAATGAAAAGCCTTCTACGTTCCTGGTTCAGAAGATGTCCGAGGAAGAGAGCAGTGGCCCTGTGCATACGATCGCGGAGGAGCTAGAGCAAGTGGATCTAGTCCAGGAATCCCTCGCACAGTTATGTTGTGAAGATGAATTTTCATTGGCAAATTTCAATGCCATGATAGAGACCGAGGTGGGGTGCTACACCATCGCCAAGTCCGAGAAACCAGCCAAAATGGAGGGAAAGGTTTCTGCTCAAGAAGGACTATGGAAATTGTTCTTCGACGGTGCCCGATGCAAGAACGGCGCTGGGGCAGGAATCCTTCTGATTTCCCCGTCCGGTGAGCAAAAGGAGTATTGCTACCGATTGACATGGAGCTGCACCAACAATGCAGCAGAGTATGAAGCCTTGTGCTTGGGACTCAAGAAAGCTGACAAGTTAGGCATAAGGCATCTTCAAATCTTCGGAGATTCCGAACTAGTTTGCAACTAGGTCACCAACAGATGCTCTTCAAAGAAGCACTATCTTAAATCATACCGCAATAGGGTATGGGACCTGTTCGACCAGTTTGAATCTCTCAATCTACAGTCTATTCCACGTGAAAAGAATCGACATGCAGATGTCTTAGCATCCATCGCAGCCCGATATTCTCCAATGGATGATATGGTGCATAAGCCGAAGGCTGTAAGGATGATCTATAGGCCCTCTGTCCCGGACAGAGATTTACACTGGCAAGTTTTTGACAATGACGAGCAGATTGTCAATTTCATGATCCAAGAAGCCGCTACAGTCGAAGACCGAAGCCCTGATGAGGAAGAATACGAAGGATTGGTCCAGTTGAAGAACAACCACGTTCCCAAGGGATTGATCATGCTTGAGAGCCTTTTCGATCAAAATGATCGATCGCTCTCCCACAGGATCCAGATCAGCACGTAGCAATATCAAGATTTAGAACTGGAACCTGGGAAAGTAATAAAGGTCGGGACCGATTGTACTTCGAAAGAAATAGAGCGAATCCGATGTTTGTGTAGGAAGTACCCAGATATCGTGGCTTGGTCTTATCATGACCTCAAGGGATAT
Source organism: Wollemia nobilis (assembly GCA_028583015.1). Classification (NCBI taxonomy): domain Eukaryota; kingdom Viridiplantae; phylum Streptophyta; class Pinopsida; order Araucariales; family Araucariaceae; genus Wollemia; species Wollemia nobilis. Next base: position 92,117 of record JAQPPZ010017021.1, read on the forward strand.
GATCGACAACTGATCCAACATACAATCGAATTACAAGAAGGGGCCAAACCTTTTCGACAGAAGCAAAGGCCGGTTAATCCAAAGATCGAGGTCCTGATGAAGGCCAAACTGCTAAAAATGCTCGAAGCAAAGATCATTTATCCCATCAAGCATTCTTCCTGGGTAGCGAACTTGGTCCCTATCAGAAAAAAGAATGGAGACATCCGGTTATGCGTGGACTTCCGCAACCTGAATCATGCTTCCCTCAAGGACCACTATCCTCTCCCACAGATCGATCAGATCTTGCATTCGATAGCTGGAGCTCAACGATTCTCCCTGCTTGATGGTTTCTCTGGATATAATCAAATCTGGGTCAGGGACGAAGACCAGCATAAGACCGCGTTCACAACCAAGTGGGGCACATTCGCCTACCAACGAATGCCTTTTGGCCTCTCGAACGCGGGAGCTACTTTCCAGAGGGTGATGGACCTAGCTTTTGGCGAGCTTCTGAACAAGGTTATTGTTATCTATTTGGATGACATGACCGTCTTCTCCCGAAGGAGAGAGAACCACCCAGAACATCTTCAACAAATTTTCAAAAAATGTCGAGAATTTGGCATCTCAATCAATCCAAAAAAGTCTATCTTCGCAGTCAACGAAGGAAAGCTGCTGGGACACGCAATTTCGGAAAAGGGTCTCGCCGTGGATCCCGACAGAGCCGAAGCTCTGATGAAGCTCCCAATACCAACAGATAAAAAGGGCCTTCAATCTTTCTTCGGACAGATTAACTTCGTAAGGAAGTTTGTCCCAGACTTCGCCCAGGTCATTAAGCCGATGTCTGAGCTTTTAAAGAAGGGCGCAGAATTCGTCTGGACAGAAGAAAGGAGAAAAGCATTCAAAGAAATCAAGGCCCGAATTGTTCAGGCACCGGTCTTGATCAACCCCGACTATAGTCGAGATTTTATCCTGTATGCAATAGGAGAACCTGAAAGCTACGCCGCGGTCTTGACGCAAAAGGGGGAAGATGGAGAGGAACGTCCCATTGCGTTCCTCAGCCAGATAATCAATCCCCATGAGGAAAAGTACAATTTCATCGAGCGTCAAGTGCATGCAGTAATGAAGTCTCTCAAGAAATTCAAACAGTTCATTTCTCAGAGTCGAACCACAGTCTTCGTCATTCACCCCGATGTGCGTAGTTTCATTATTCAAGGGGAACTGGGAAGCAAGAGAGCTGGTTGGGTAAGCAAAATCCAAGAGTTTGATATTGAGATCAAGCCTACCAAACTAGTTCGCGGTCGCGCATTATGTCAAGAGCTGGCGAAGAGCGCAACGGCCGAAATAACAGACTGTCAGTCGGATGACTTGCCAACAGGAGAATGCCTCGCTAATCAGGAAGAGGCCGAGAAATATTGGGTCGATGAAATAGTGGAATATTTCAACACCGACAGATGCCCCTCACATCTGAATGCTTCGCAACGAAAGACATTTCAGGATGCGGTCCGCCCGATACACTATGCGCCCAGAAGGCCTATTTTTCAAGAACATCGACGACGTCCTCCTCAGATGCATAAAAGACGATGATAAGAGGAGAATCCTGGGCGAATTTCATTCAGGACTATCTGGAGGACACTTTGCTGGAAGAGCGACGACGCTAAAGATAATCAAGGCGGGTTACTATTGGCCCACACTCTTTGCCGATGCCTTCTCCGTTTGTCGAAGGTGCGAGCAATGCCAGAGATTCGTCGGCCGAAGCAGAAATGCTTCGATGCCCCTCCGACCGATACAAGTGGAAGCCCCCTTTCAGCAATGGGGACTGGATTTCGTAGGGGCCATATCGCCAAACTCCTCCGTTGGGCACAAATTCATTCTGACTGCGATCGATTACTTCACCAGGTGGGCCGAGGCAGTCCCCACAAAACATGTCGATCAAGATACCGTGGTCACCTTCCTGGAAGGATTGATTACCCGCTTCGGCATCCCCGAAGCAATTATTATAGATAACGGTCCTGGTTTCATAGGCGCAAAGATCAACGAGTTCCTATATAAGTATGGGATATATCACAAGGTGTCTTCCAACTATTACCCCCAGGGCAATGGATTGGCAGAATCCACTAACAAAACCCTGTTGAGGATACTGAGAAAGTTGATTGATCAAAACAAAAGAACTTGGCACCTCCTTCTGGATCGGGCTTTGTGGGCCGATCGGGTTTCTGTCAAAAGGTCGATCAAGACTTCGCCTTATGCTCTGGTCTACGGCAAGGAGGCCATCCTGCCCACTCACATTGAGATCCCTGCATTACAGTTGCTAGAAGAAGATGAAGCTAACCCGATGGAGGAACGCCTGGTCCAGCTACTACGACTAGAAGAGGAACGTGAAAAGGCCTACCAGAACTTCGCACGGCATGCTGAGGTCACCCGAGAATGGTTCAAAAGGAAATCATCCGATCGCACATTCAAAGCAGGAGACCTGGTATGGAGGTGGGATTCATGGAAGGCCAAGCCAGGAAATCATGACAAAATGGATGCGTTCTGGGACGGACCGTTTGAAATAGTAAAAGTGAACTCGGCCAATTCCTTCATCCTCAAAGATGCGAATGGCCAAGTTTTACCAATCTCCGTCAATGGTCTCCACCTGAAGACCTTCAATCGCTGAGGTATTTATATCTCGCTCTAAAAAAAAAAAAAAAATCTTGCATGTATTTTTGTATATAGGGTTTCAGTTCTTTGTCTATACTCTATTCAAAAGATCATGGAGAGCAAGCACCTTCAACCGCAAAAGCTAGATTCCTGGCTTCGGCTTCACAAAGCACGATCGGGATCGCCTTCGGGGGGTTTTCGGTCCGAAGTAGCCGACGACGGGAAGTTCGCCGCGAAGCAGTTCATCCTCGTAGAACCACATGCAGATCAAGGACGTGGAAAATGCTTCGCTAAAGAAATGTGCCGAAGGCGTTGTCCGAAGTAATTCTTGGCGAGGCCCTCCTCGATGAAATGGGTTTCGGTCGATGGTATTCATGAACCAAAGCAACAGCATGGCAAAGGGGAACTTCGGGCCCGAAATGAAGAAAATCAGCCCGAAGAAGAACTTCGCGACGAAGTATTTTCTTCGCCAACTCCATGTCGCCAAACCTCGATTTCGAGGCGGGCACATTTAAGATATGCCTTGGGAAACATGTCGACAATAGCCTCAAAAGGGGGCCGAAGCAGATGAACTCAATACGAAAGAAACGACACTCATCCCAAGGCAGTTCATTAACCGAAAAGCCATGCAAGGGTACCAGGTGGCAGCGATTTGCGTTCTCAATACAAAATCAAATCCCCGAATTGCATGGCCCCACGTACGACGCCGCCATATAGCCAATCAGATGCCACAATGATACTTTCGAGCCAGGCCCATGAAGTAATTACGATGGTTGCCATAAATGCCGAAAGTTGCCCTCCGAAGCTATAAAATGCAGATGCCCGTTAAAGAACAAACCATTTGCAAGTGTGAGAGTCGAGTCTGCATTCTATCACCCCGAAGAGCTTCTGCATCAAAGGCTCCATTGTTCACCATGATTATCCCATCCCTTGTTTTGAGGTACTAAACTTTTCTACCTCACAAGTTATTCTGCTGCGATCATTCGCAATGGGAAAGAAGAACCCCACTCAGAAAGGAAAAGTGCCAGAGACGACGGTTCCAGAGAAGGCGAGAGCCGCAGAAGAAAAGAAACAGAGACCTAGAAGGGTCAATCCTCCCCCACGCCTAGGAAAACAAGTAATGGAAGGAAGGGAAGAGTCTGATGACGAGCCCAGCATAGAACCACCTGTCGATAAGTGGGCAAAAATCAGAGACCCAGAGCTCTCAAAAACCGTGGCCGAGCTTCGGCATACCATCGACTTCATGCAAAGCAGACTCTCGATGGAGAACAAGAGGGCCATGGCATATTATTCCCACATATACTGGTATCTAGTCCCTCCTACACATCACTGCCCCGAGCTCATATACGCCATCGCTCAGAACTACCAACCACAAACCAGACAGGTGTTGGATGCCTCGGGTAAAAAATTGTTTTCCATTCTGAAGGAGGATGTGCAGGCAGCATTCGCACCATAGCAAAGGCCACCAAAAGGCTATACCATTCGCAATGTCAGCCTGAGCGAACAAGCGGATAAGTTCACCTCTAATCCCTTCATTCTGAGCTTTTTGCATGAAAACCTCAAGAGCGGACTTCCTTCCGGCAAGCGACCCCAGATGCCCCTGCCCTTGGAGGCCTTCAAGAACATAGATATATTCTCCATCATCGCATGGGTGGGAGGCTTGTCAAGCGATACTTTGGTATACCCATGGCAGGTGTCGCTAGCCGAATGCATTTCCAGAGGAGAGTTCTACGCTCCCGACGCTTCGCGGCCGAACACCAACCCAGTTTTCTTCGATTGGGCAGAATGGGTGGCCCAAAATCTGCATATGCGGTTGTCATCCATGAAGGATGCTAGCAAGGAGCCGCACTTCCAGCCTTGTTCCTTCTTGGTTTGGCTCTTCTTCTTTCATGTACATAAAGCCCTTCACCATTGTGATGTTTCACCAGTCGACAAGGATGGGATCCCTTTGCCTGTATATCAGTGGACCCGTCTCTTGCTGAGGTCGGAGTCCTATTACCCTTTCAATCAACAGTTTTTGGGACCTGCGATGCACATTCTGATAGAGTCTAGCCCTCGGGTGCCTCTCTGCCTTAGAGATAAAGTGGTATTGGAGAGAAGAGGGGATGTGTTTCAATTGACACAAGGGCTTGTGATCCGCCTTTTCGGCTTCACAGGGAAGCCCTTCTTGCTGCCCTTTTTCCCTTCGGAGTACCAATTTGCCCTGGAAGTTGCTCGGCAAAGTGACGCGACCGACGAAGCCTACGGCCACGGGCGAAAGTGGGCACACACCTGCGATTTCCCCTTCAAGATGGGAGTGATCAAAGTTTTTGCATTGAAGCAGAACATATACCTGGAGGAGAAGCTCACCGATTTTGGTCTGCTTCAAATACCACAGAGGTGGCTCTACGACCCGTTGGGGGTGATGAGAGATCATTTGAAAAGCAAAAACTTCCACGTCTGTCCTCGCCCCAAAATTTTGGAGCAGAGGAATAACCCCAATGGCACGAACCTGGAGTGGCACTTAGAGGAGATGAGGACGTTGCCTCCTTGGCATGACTTCTATCCTATGGAGGTCGAATTCGACCTAGACCAGCACCCATTCCCAACTCCCGACTCCACTTTCTGGAGAAAAGCGAAGGACGATTTAAAAGAGGAGTTGAAAGACTGGGACGAGGAACAGTTAAGAGAATGGTGGATTATGAGAGTCCATCATCGAAAGATGAATTCTTATGGGCTTCTAACAATGGACAGGGAATTCGCAATTGTGTATCAGACCAATATTGGGTCTTGGGAACCCTTGTCCTTCATCGACTTTGTTCCACCAGCCACCCCAAGTTCGGGCGAAAGCCCCGAAAGGACTGATAATGTCCCCAAAGGAAAAGCAGCCAAAGCCGCGCCAAAAGCTTTACTACAGAGTCCATCCGAGGATCTCGAGACAACAATAGAAGAATCGGAGCAACCCCTCCAGAGGAAGAAAAGAAAGGAGTGAGAACCTACACAGGCACCCCCGAGCTTCCCAAAGCGATCACGTACAGGCACTCCGAGCGCCCCTGTCGAAAGATTAGTATCGGGCTCGACCGAAGCAAACGACGGAGGAACTCCACCAAGCACCGAAACGATCCCAAACGTAGATGTCATCAACGTGGAGGAACTCGTGGAAGTCATGGAAGCCGAGAGTACCGAGGCCCAGAAGGAACAAGGGCCAATCACCCAGGAGATCACCATGGCCGCTCTGCCAGGAGGGCACGCAGGTACGTTCTCTTCACCTTATGCTCTGGTTGCTCGTAAGTCTACCCCGGTCCTGGCCGAAAGCTCTCACCTATCCACCCTGCCTCCACAAGGCCAGTCACCTCCTTACGCCGTGTCCCTAACTACTCCCCCTGAGCCTTCCAGCCAGGACAAACCTATTGAAGTTACTTCGCCTAGCCACACCGCCAATCCTCCGGTCATCAACCAAGGTGAAGCTAATAGTCCAGTACCGAACCCCGAGGCTCATTCCTCCATTGTACATAACGTGCTCCCACTCGTCGAAGCCCCCGTCACCCCTGTTGCCGAACCTTCGGGTGAGGCTATCCCCTTCAACTCCTTATATTTGTTCAATCCCTCGACTGTAGACCCAGCCGCATTCGACTCCGAGCTGTCCCCAATACGAGAATCCCCCTTGGCCAAAAAACTCCTCCAAGCCCGACAGAACATAGAGAGAATGTTAAAAGAGGCAAGAAAGAGGAAAGGGCGCTCGCTCGCTCAAGTTGAGAAATGTGCCATCTTCGATTTCGAGGTGGGAAAGTTGCATAAAGTAAAGAAGATACCCAAAGTCCAAAAGCCCCTGGATGAAATGACTCCAATGGACTATGAATATCAGGATAAAGAAAAGGACTTGGAACATCTGAACGTGGACAAGGAGTCCGCCTCTATGCACATGGGAATCGAGACCTTCAAGGCGCATGCCAACATTGCCAACAAGCGCAGGTTCGAAGCCGAGAATGCTAATATCAAGCTAGAGGAGGAGTTAGCAAGGGCTCGCTCCAAATTGGCAGAGGCCGAAGAGCAGTGCAAGCTGATGCAGAAAGAAGCACACGCCCTAAAACTACGGATAGCACAGCTGGAGTGCACAACTGAGAATCAAGCACAAAGGCAGGCCAAAAATGATTTGAGGGCCAAGGAGCTTGAAAGTAAGATCTTGCAAGCTCAGATCCAGCTGCACGAGAAGGAAGGCCTAGGGCTACTTGATAGGAGCAAAATCAAGGAGATTCGCTCACATCTGCTCAAGAATTTTAGGTCTCGGGCTGCCAGTGCCCTTTCAGTTTTAGCTTACACCATAGAAGCCCAGGTTGCCACCGTCGAAGGAGGACCAATCGTCGAAGTGGTCATTCAGAATGTCAGAGCCCGACTCAAGCTGGCCCTCAAGGTCCAAAATGCAAGGTATCAAGATTTGAAGCTCACAACGATGAGTCGGACAACAAGGGATTGGTCAACCGCCCAGGCCACAGTTCGTGCCTTTTTCTCCATAGCCAAGAAAGCGCAAAAGGCAAAAATCCTACTAGGCGCATTCGAGAGCGAGAGGCGCACGTCGATGGGCTACTTCGAGGACCTTTCCTCCTTAGGCTTCCCGAGCTTCACGGATAATGATGGGAAGCCCTTAGCCAAGGAAGAAATCATGCCGAAGTGGCAGCAGTTTGAAGGCGACGTCTCGGAGATAGACGAGTGGGCCGAACCAATAACAGAGAAGCAGGTTGCCGATTACATATTGAAATACTATAGAATCGTCGCCTCCCTAAATGATCTATACACCAGGTCCCAGCATGCAAAAATCGGGCAGATCGATAAGTTTCGCGCATTGGTCAAATCCTTGGAGGATCAGGAGCTGTTCACGAAAAGCGTCTGGTCTCAGATTCGCCGAACCTTAAGAGACATCCGCGCCCGCCTGGCCCCATTGCCAACGGCCGAAGACGTAGCAGAAGCAATGGCGATGGGAGGAGAAGAAGCAGAGGAGGGAGAAGAGGAGGAAGAAGGACAAGTTGTGGAAGCACCCCCAAAAAAGGAGCAAGGAGAAGGGTCTGGAGGTAACTCTGGCCCAATGGATAAAAACTGAGGGTTCTACCACCGAGACGAGCTCGTTGCCCCGCGAGCCGCCAAGAATGTTGACAATATTGTCACATTCCACCAAGGGGCAGAAAAATTAAAACTTTGTATGATATTTGTTTTGTTGAAAGTTTTCTTTTGTTTATAAGTTATAGCAATTTTGGTTTTCCCTATCGCCCCCTGGTGGACAAAATGAAAAGAAGAGAGCTTCGGGCCCGAAGCGCTTCAAATCATCACTTCGGGTGAGAACTTTGCCGAGAAAGAACGAAGAAAATGCTTCGCACCCGAAGTATTCCCAACGACTACTTCGGGCAAAGAATTTTGCGAAGCGGCATCCAAGCAACTTCGTCGAAGAAGAAAAGATGGCCCAAATCAGCTAAGGCAAAGAAATTACTTCGGGCCCGAAGTATTTCTAAAACCCACTTCGGCCAGTTTTCACCCGAAGCAGTAGAGGTCGAAAAGTGTTTCGGCCGAAACTCCCCCGAACCACCGTTTCAAAAGAAGATCGGCCCGAAGCATTTTCCCGACCTATCAGCGAAGCAGTTTCACCAGCGAAGCAGCGAAGGATAGAGGGAGATCGGCTTCGGCACTCCACACCCCCGAAGTAGTTTTGCGAAGCAAAAATCAGCGAGGCGCTTCCCAAGAATGCTTCCCAAGTTGGGCATTTTCTCGAGGCAGTCAGAGAGCCTCATAAATGCATATTTTCTTGCCCGATAAGGCCGCTGCTCATTTTTGGCAATTGGATGCGAAGTATCAGCCCGAGAAGAAGAGCCCGACAAGCATGGCCGCCACTCGAGCACCGCACCTGCAATCCAAGGACACCCAGGTGGCTCATTTAATGCGTCTTTCCTCGGCTGACTCGGTCACCCTTACCAGTTTTGGTAGCCGATTTGAGGGATCATCCACAGCATCAACGAGGAGCCGATTTCTCAGGGCTCGAGGGTGTACTCCACCATTTTTGTAATAATGATTCAGAGGGCCGGGTCCTCTATAAAAACCCAGGCTTTGCAATGTAAAAGGGGGGGAACTTTCTGCTAGAAAGCTGTTGTAACTTGATGTCCTACGTTTAATACTAAAGATCTTTTGTGCTCTATTTCTCTCTTTTATGCTGCCTTTTGTGCTTAATTCTTTTGTCTTTTCTCGTTCGCGTATTGAGACTCTGAATCCTGAATCCGATGCGCGATCGGGGACCGAACCCCTAAAATTCGCCCTGAAGGATACATAGGAGAGGAAAAACGTCTTGTCGCTTTCCTTTATGCTGCCTGGTGGATCGAGGTTTCTGTTATTCCCTTATCTCAATCGTTGTTACTCTGAACCCTGAATTCCAACGAGAGAGAAAGGAGAACCCTGCGAACCCGTCCAGAGGATACATAGGAAGTTCGGCATTTCGTTTCTTTCGTGTTGTTCTTGGTATTTCTTGCTGCTATTCGAGTTGTTAGCGAGTAATCGTGCTTCCTGTTCTCTCCCACCTTAAATCATCATCTTCTAACCCTTACCCTTCTTTTTATTTCTTTCCTGCACTCTTGTCTCAAACCCCAAAAGTAGATTAGTATAGGAGCCGGCCTTTCTCCGGAGATCGGCACGAGGGGCATCTCTTCCTCTCGGCCTTTCAATGTTGGTCGCAGGTCCAGGGCGCGCAAACCCACCGAAAGTCCTTTCCTGTGCGGATTTGATGACCAACAATAACTATTGGAGTCTTCATACTCCACTTCTCTTAATATATTGTTATATATGTTTGATCATCTCTTCATCATGTAATGTTATACACCTGTTGCATATTTTCATGTTCTTTGAATATATTATCTCTCTATTTTTATTATGCTATAGTTTGGGTGATGTGATTTTTGTTTGAGTTTCTTCAATATATTGTGATGTCCATCATGGCATTGGAGTTGGTATGAACCACCATTACTTATTCATGCAAAGGTATCCAAATGATTTTGCTTCAAAATATCAAACTTTTTAACCACCCAAATGTATTAAAATGTTTGACAAGAATTAGTAAGCACTATAGATGATAAGTATTTTTTATATAGACTTAATATTAGAGAACAATCATAAGATGACACATTTGAGCTTTCAAAGGGTGAATCCTTGTCAAATAATTATCTTATCTAGTTATATGCAAAATTATAGACTACAATGAATTCCATTTGTACTTTATTTTGAGATTCATAAATGAAATTCAATGTTTGAAGGAAATATCTAAAATTTGAATTTTGAATGTTTTTTTTGTGTCACACGACATCCCTCTACCTATTAAAATATATGATGGTAAGTTTCTCTTAAGGAAATGACCACTTCATATCACAAGCATAGTTCTTGGGGATATGGTTAGCTAGGGAAATATAAGATGCTGATCAATGGAAGATCACAGGTTTTATTTTCTCTAATGTTAAAAACTATTGAATGACTATGATGATGCTAGCATGGTTGGTAATGTTGTAACCCCTGATTATGTGGTAATAAATTACATCACACCTTTGCATGCTTATGATGATGTGGTGGTAGTATAAAAATAACACATGGTAGTATATATATGTGACTTGCAAAATATGGGTAAAACTCAAGGCAACATATGGTAGTCCATATAATTGATGTGGTGACCCATATAGATGAATTTGTGATCAATGCACAAATTCTAAGGTGATATGGAAATTTGTATAGTTTATATGGAAATTTGTATAGTTTATATGGAAGTTTGTATAAGTGATGTGGCATAATACATGGTGGTTGGCATATTCACTGACTCAATTGATGACAAGGAATAAATCCTAGAGTGACACATGGTAGGTAATATATAAATTGATGCAAGAACTAAAATGAGAGTTTTGATTGGTCCAACATGATAGGTCATACAACAATCAATGTGGTAGGCCATACACCACTAGATGCATATGAGTATAAGTTCAATCAATCACAATTTTTTGCTTTGTAAAATTTGATAAATAACTTGCATAGTTAGTAGTAGAATTGGTAATGAATAGATTTTAGAGTGAATCATGATGCAATAAGAGGTAAATTTTGGTGTATAAATCAAATAGAAAATCAATTTATAACAAGTGGCATCACATGATTCATCAATATGCTACATAGTTAGTGCATACATGGCACCCCATCAACCACTCATGGAGCAATATGTGATAACATTTAATTCATTGTAGGCATAAATTTTCAATGGTTTTGGAATAAATTATTACAATTTTAGGATAAAACATTTGAGAGCCATAACTTTTTAATATGAAAGCATTTTGAGCCATCTTATGGTTTTTTTTATATCTCTACATTGATAGTATTATTTTTATCACAAATGCATGTTGTATTTTTTATTTTGGTAGAATAATTATAGATCACCATATTCCCTTATTGAGCAATCCAAATTATACTATCCAAAATATTAATATTAAAACTCAACCTCAAAGCAAGGAGTTATCCAAATATGTGAATGAGAATCCTTGTTTTATTTATTTTGAAAAAATTAAGTAGATAAAATGGATTAGGCTTACGGTTTAATTTATTTTCATGTTTATAAAGTATATGACACACATTTGAGAAATACCATTGATCCTAAAGTACTACTTGAGAAATTTAGAGGTTGTATGATCAAATTGATTCGACATAAATAAGTAAATTGGAAATTGAGTTTGCAACCTTGTCCATGGACTCATTTGATATTGTTGATGAGCATATAAATTAGTTTAAAATTACAATAAGACATCTAAATTCTAAGAGGACTTCCCGAGGAGAACAGACAAGGACATGAAGAATTAGAGAAGGAAAATAACACTTTTTCATTATTAAAATAAGAGGTTTTGAGAGGATCCCCAAACCTTAATACATATGGAATGGAGAAATATAAAGGAGAGAATCCAAATATTTCTCTACATAGAACACAAAACAAAAGGAAACAAAAATAAAAAAAAAACATCTCCATGCATCACAACAACATCGAGGACAATCACCAAATAAAACCAACCGAAATGCAAAAAAGCCTTACAAAAAAACCATGGCTAGTGGGGGAAGAAACATATTTTCCAACCACTAAGAAGGCACCGAGACCTTTTGATGATTAATATTTTCTCGAATGTCATTAATGAAAGTAATCACCATGTAAAGTGATCCAAAAAATGCCTAGTATTTTTCGTCAATCATATTCATAAATGGTTGAGCACCAAAGAAATTAGGATTTGAAGGAGGTATCTCCATAGAAACATTATAGTCTTGTGATCCTTTAAGTTGCTTATATGGTGGGATATTGTCCTTAAAATATATTGTATCCACTAAAACTAGTGAATCATACAGTTTTAAAACTTTCTTAGATGGATGTTTTGAATATTGTGCTCAGCCTCCTCTATACTTCATGTGAGTTAGCTTCAATTTCTTTGGTGAACCCACTTTTTTCCCTTTTGAAGAAGAGAGGGGGTCGTAAATTATTAATATTCCAACCCAGAGGACTCACTAGAGGATTCAAAAGTCATAAATAGAGGCTTGAGGGTTGGGGATATTTTCTAGAATTCTATTTTACCCAAGGCCTCATCCACAACAATTCCCTTAAAATTCACCACATGTTCAAAAATTAACAATATCAAAAACTGGTGAATTGGATCGAACTCTTTACCCTCTCTAACATATCGTAGAGATTTTACCAAAGAGTGAAATATAAATAATGATATGTTCATCAGTTGCTTCCTCCTTAGTAATTTCAGGAACAACATATGGTAACTGTAAATTACATCCTTGTTCACATCCAAGGTGAAGTAATCCATTACTATCGAGAGGACCCAATTCCATAGGGCCTTAAGTGCTTTGGCATAAAAGTCATTCTGATATTTTTTTAGATATTTCCCTACCCCTACAAAGAATACATAATCCCACTTGAGAAAATTCTTATATTGCTTGTGGTAGCCTCCATCAATCGACAACCCAGTCACCTTAGCAATGATAAGGAAAAAAACACTTGACTACTAAATATTGTCTTTAATAATGTGTTAAAAATATATGATCTAGTTATTATTTTTTTGATATTATTCATGTGTACTTTCCAAACTCTCATACACTAGTTATTGTGAGTTTTACAAAAGGAAGGGCACATGCTAGAGCTTGCTATGAATTTGATAAAGAAGCTTGAGGAAGCATTAAGAAGGTGTATGCTTATGCTACTCTTTTCTATGCACAAGGTGAGGAAATTTTTGATAGAGAAAACTCACAAGCACATGTAGTTGTTCATTATGCATATTGGATATCCAGTTCCTTATATGAGTGTATTGTAGATTTAGGGGCAACTAGGCACACGATGAAGTATAAACATCTTCTACATTCCTACAACAAAGCACATGTAGGGGAGTGTGTTGTGATTGATATGATTATTCATTACATGTATGATTATCCAATCCTTAACCTGATATGTATGAGGAGGAGGCTCTGGAAGGATCTTATCATATCCATATTTCACTGTGTAGACACCAAGGCTTCCATAGCCCCAAGCTAATTCATCATTATCATATCTACCTGTTAGAAATCTTTCTGCCATGATTTTAGTCATGATGGGTGTCAAATCCGATGGGATTGAAATTGGCCACTCATCCAACTTATTAAACTGCTTAAACTTATAATCCCCTAGTTGAATAGTGTTGAAATAACATTCAATTTGGACCCACCCCCTGGTTTCTATGGCTATTTTTATTGGTTGCAGTTCAAGAAATTCAACAATGATAGGTGGATATTAATCCCATGAATCTGTCAAAAATCATGCCTTCTCCCCTCTCCCCACTTTCTAAAATAATACATATTTTACTACCTAAGATCCTAACTTGAGAGCCTACCTCACTAAGGATCCAATACCATCAAAAGGGAAATGACCCACCTCATTTGGGTTTACCTATCCCAAATATTTACTAGTTAATATTCTACCGAATAAAGAAGTTGGTTGGGAAATCCACCTCCAGTAAAGCTTTCCATCCAAAGATTTATTATTTAACTTTAATCTTCTCAGTACCAAAACTCCTTTTAGCTTGGGTTGGCTTACTTTATCCCAACCTACTAAGGCCCATTTTCTCTCTCCTTTTACTCCTTCCCATAAAAATTTTCTAGTCATCTTGTCTAACTCTTTCCATATGGTATGTGGGGCAGCAAGGATAGAAAATTTATAAATTGGCATGGCCTAAATGATTTACTGTAAAAAAGTTAATCTACCCCCATAGATTAACCATTTATGAGACCAATGATTAATTATGTCCTTGATACAGTCTAAAATATTCCTCCATATATCTATTTTTAGTTTTTTAAAATGCGAAGGGACCCCCAAGTATACCATTGGGAGATAAGTCCTTGTGAATCCCAAGATCTCTAAAATTTTGTCCTAAAGCCTTTGATCAAGATTGAAAAAGACCACTTTGGATTTTTTATCATTGATGACTTGATTTGTAGCCCTAAGGTAGACATTAAGTGTATCTCTAATCGTTCTTGCTTCCCTGAAGCTAGCCACTCCCACCAATCCTGTGTCATCCACAAGCTGTAGGTGAGTCAAAACTTCCTCACCCACCTTGATACCTGTTAGCAAACCATGTTGTCTTCTCATCAATATAATTCTACCCAATCCTTTAGCTAATATGAGAAAAATATAGGAAGAGCAAGGATATCCTTGACGAAGGCCTTGTGTAGCTCCAAATAGTTACGATGGAAGACCCTTTATTAACACTCAGTAACCATTCTATCCAATATTGAGAGAAACCAAAGGTTGCCATAGAGAAACCAAAGGTTGCCATCATCTTTGACAATAAGCTCCACTCCACCCTATCATAAGCCTTTGAAATATCTAATTTTATGAACATTCCTCTATTACCAGATGTTTGCATTGAATGGATTGCCTCCTGAGCTAGAACCACACCATCCAAGATCTTTCTACCCTCTACAAAAACCCCTTAATATAAAGATATAATGCTATGTAGAAGAGGTTTTAGCCGCTCAACCAATACCTTTGTGATTATTTTATATATGACATTGCATAAGGCAATAGGTCTATAATATAAAATATGTACCTCCTCCTCCCTTTTTGGAATTAAGGTAATGAAAGTATGATTTAATGCTTTAAACATTATTTTACTACCTTTTGACTCCTCTATAACAACCATTACATCCTCCTCCAAGTTATCCCAAAAGGCCTAAAAAAACTCAATTGGAAAGTCATCTGAACCTGGTGTTTTTATGGTGCTCATTCCAAAGACTAAATTCTTCAGTTCCTCTCTATCAATGGGTTTAAGTAGGGCATGCTTTTCTTCTTCAGATATAATATAGGGTATGATAGCAATAAATTCTTTTTGAGCCTCTTCATCTTGCACCATACTTTCCTTAAATATATTAGAAAAATAATCCATTGAATGGAAATGCATACCTAGAATTGTATCAAAGGAGTGTTCGTTCTTATCTTGAAGAGCTTCCATGTTGTTCATCTGTCTCCTAGGACAAGCAGTCCAATGGAAAAATTTGGTATTTTTATCACCTTATAATAACCAAGTGGTTCTTGCTCTTTGTTTCCAGTAGGTCTCCTCTTGGTTGTCAATGTCCTGAACCACTTTACACAATGCCTCATCATCTTCTTTGACCAGCTCTATAATTGTTCCTTCCCTAAAGTATTTTTGAACCTCATCCCATATGACCACCAATGGAGCTCTTTGGACCTGGAAGTCTATCTTGTTAGCTCACCTCCATTGTTTTAGTTGATCTTTGACATAATGAAGTTGTTTGTGGAATCTAAACATTTTTGTCCCATATGTCGTGCGACCTTCTTCCAACCACTGTGGAATTTTCTTTTGAAGTTTCTCTTTTTGTAACCAAAAGTTTTCAAATTTAAATGGTTTGTGATGCTGCACTATCTTGATCCCTCCTTCAAAAAAATAGGAAAATGATATGAAACTGGACCCTCCAAAATCTGAAATTTTATATTCCATTTTACAAATGCGTCCTCTAAAACCAAAAAATGGTCTAACTTCACCTTCCTACTATGTGGCTCCCTCCTCTTATTAGTCTAAGTATAGTTGTTTCTAAGGCATTTAATATCCACCAAGTGTAATGCTTGGACTTGGGCAATCATAAGTTGATCCCCTGGGTCCAAAATTGGGGTTTCCCCTTCCTGATATCTAGAGGATAATTTAGCATTAAAATCCCCAACAATAATTTAGTCTAACTCTTCCCTTGAGACTCTCATGTTATGCACAACTTTCCATTGATGCATCTGACCATCTAGGATTTGAGCCCCATAAAAATTTGTGATTAAAACATGTTTAATTGTCACATTATTTCTAAAATTTGATGTGAGAACACCCCTCCAAGATATATTTTCTATTGCAGTCCATTCAAGAGAGTTACAAAGAGTAACTATCCCCCCTGATGCCCCTTGGGCAGCCACTTCCATATGACCAGTACCCCTCCAAAGTTTGATAACTATTTTACACATAATAGCCAATGATATTTTTATCTCTTGGATAAGGAAAATTTTGTTTTACATTTTTCTAAGAGTCTTCAAACAACATATTGATGGGTTCTAATGTTTAAACCTCAAAAATTTCATGATTGTATAGTCATTGGTTACCTTGAGAGCAGTAAAAAAACATTGGCCTCACCGATCCTCCAGTAATCAGTTTGTCTTCTTGAACTGCTATCAATTCCTTATTTTATTTTCTACCCACTCCTTGAGAGCTACTATTTTTTTATCTCTTTTCCACCTGAGTTATCCCTAGAGTTGGCCTTTATCTATTCTTTTATGCTATGCCCATGCTGACATCCTTAATTATTGGTTGCTCTTGGTTATGTACTATCAATGCCCCTGCACTCTCTGACTACGGTAACTCACTGTACTCAATTACCTGCTCTATGATGGGGGAGATGAAGAGGAGCTTGAACATGGCTATCATTATTTTCATTATTCCCATCCACTCCTTCCATGAATTGTTATTTTTCTTGGTCCATTAGTGTCTTAAATATCTCATACCTATTGGAGGGCTTGAGTTGTGTTTGCTCTTTACCATATTTTTTCTTTTGCCTTCTCCTTATTTTGGGCTGTTCAAAACCATATCCTTGTGCTTTTTTACCTTGAGAAATATTGGTTGGTTCTTTCTTGATTGTTGATTTATCCTCCTTAGGAATATTTGACATTCCTAGAGGAGCCTCATTTTTTATGATCATATTATTTGGGAAGATCGGGCCAAATGCCCATATTTGTGGCAAACTCTACATCTGAAGGGCAATGCCTCATAATCCATTTGTTGAATCCAAGATAGTCCTGCAAGTTCAAGTTCCACCTCTACCGGTAGAGGTTGGCTAAGATCCATTTCTACACATAATATTTCATAAATAGTTGTGTTTCCTTCTATTATGTCTTTGGAAACACCCAAATGTCTTCCAAGGGAATTGCCAATAATTTCCAATACCTGCTCACTCCAAAAATCCATTGGAAGTGGATAAAAATGGATCTAAACCGGTATAGTAGTGGGTTCAATTTGAGGATCAAATCCCACTCTCCAGGTATCGTCAAAGAGCTCGGGCAACTTACCGATCAATAGAGTGGAGGGGCTCGAACCTGCTCCATGTTGAACAAATAATCTTACTGGACCATGATTCCTCTTTTCTAATTCGAAAGCCCTATTCTATCTGCAAGTGAAGAAAAACTAACAATAAAATATCCATTGCTAATAAACCACAAAGAATACTCACCAAGAGGCTCCCAGTTTTGCCGGACCTAGGAATACAAAAAATTCAGAGTAGGGCGAATACCCATGAATTTGCAGATCAAATCATGATTGGCTCTATATAAAACTATTTCTTCGACCATTCTTTGCTCAATGACAATTACCTTGATTTTGATTATGGCAAGCATCCATTAACTCATTAATATGTTGATTTATTTCTAGCAGTCATAAAGAGCATTTTTAATTCAATTTTTTTTGCTTCTTCAGTCTTTGATGAAGATTTATCCTTTAAAAAATCTGTAAAAGAACTATATCTCTCTAGAAGAGGATCCGGAGGTGTCCCCATTGGGCCCTTCCGGGCCAACAATCTTGTCTTCAAATCCACAGTAACCAGAAATCTATTTAGCTACCCAACTGATGCCCTAGTTTTCCACCAAAACATATTAATTTTTGAACTCTTCATAGTTATAATTTATTTCTTGGCTTTATGTGAAAGTGATTAGGCAATTTAGGGTATGATGGATTCCATAACATGCATCATCTCATTGACTGGATTAAAATATCATATTTTATCAATACGATACATGTCTAAAGAAGATACAAGAATGATACTTAATGTAAGATATTTCATCTTAAGTAGAAAAAACTCTTCAAATTAAGTAGGAGGAACTCTTCACAATTTTATTATCTTTTATTTTTACTTATACTTTACATTGATATTGCTTTAAATTTGTTGCTAATTACTTGGATATTATACTAGTTAGAATATAGTAGTTAGATTATGTGTGACTTATTCAAAATCTCTTACTTTATATAGTTTCCTTATGTGTGTCTTTGTTTCGAATAGGTAATCTTTACCACTTTTTCATTCAATTTTTATGTGATTTAAATTATTGTTTGTGTTGTTTTTACTTACAAGGTGTAATATTTTTCTAGAATTTTTGAAATTTGGGTAAAACACTTATATTGTGAATAATTTATTGGAATATAAATTATGATAATTTAATTCCTTAAATTATATCCAAAGTGCTCAGCCTAAATACTTTTCCTACAAATACTAATCTAAAGTGTCATACATGGAACATGTCTTTAAGAAATTATAGAATGCTACATGCTATATCAGTGACACTTTGCATAATGATCACATGTGTTTTTATTAATTTCACATCAATAAAACATAATTTAATAACTAAAATATATTCTATATTTCATATGTTCTTAGAAATTTTCTAGTATTTGCACTTAAATGGGCTCATTTTCTAGTATGTTATTGTATGAAGGTGCTAGAATCTTAAAAAATTGTTGGAGTGGGTCAAAGCAATGGAGATGATCAATTAGTGTCGTATATAAGTATATGTCGAGTTGTTCTTTATGAACCAAATAATTGAGATCTATGAATTTGTTGTTAGACTTGCATAGTTATTGTTCTACTTTAATGTGTTCTAATTATGGTTGATGTTAGCCTTTATGTTCAACCATATCTAAATGTTTGTTCAATTTATGTTACCTTAAGGTTGAATTCATGACAAAAACTAAAATATTTCTATGTTTACATGACAATATATTATTTTTTATTATCAACACTCCTTTAATCTATTTTTATTTCAAATAGTATGTGTTTGATATTCTATTTATTATAAAAAGTATTTTTTTAGTTTTAGATGGCTATGATTCTTCATTAGAGATTTTTTTTTTTTGGTCTGTTAAATATAAGAGGTATATATTAAAAGAGAGGTTTTAACAGGGACACTTACCCTGAGTACAAAAATAAATAGGATACCAGCCGCGAAAGAAGGTGGTAAAGTAAAAGTAACCAGGAACAAAGGTTGGCCTTTAACAAAACACTAAAAAACTAAGTAGAAAGGGGAAAGAGAAGTCCTGGGGGGCAGAGGAAGAAGAACACAACCACAAGGCACATACTAGTTCCCAGAGAAAAAAATAACAATTCATACCAGGTTAACATGGATCTGGTCAGCAATGAGGATATCACACTTCATCAAGACTCACAAAAGAGCTAACACAGGTGGCATTAATGGACCTTGATTGGCCCCCATAAGATAATTTGTCATTAATAATTAGCTTATCGAACATCGGAGGGAGGCAGGGTAGAATTCCATATGGACATCTCCTCGATAGATACAACATGATTTGCAAGAGCATCATCAAGCTTATTGTTCTCTCGGAAGGTGTGTTGAAAAATTATTTCTTGAAAATTGCAAGATAGAAGTTTGGATTTGTCAACACAATTCCTAACCTTCCAAGATGGGTTATTATTATTCTTGAAGTAATTGATGGTCGTTAGGGAGTCTCCTTCCACCAAGATCTTAGAAGCAGCAAACCGTTGAGCAAGGGTGAGTCCTCGCCATAGGGCCCTAGATTCAACCACTTGGTTGGATTGAATACCTAGTGGTTCGACAAAAGCATAGAGAATTATACCTTGAAAATCTCTAACAACACCTCCAGCGTCGGATTTAAAAGGGTTACATTTAGCTACCCCATCCACATTAAGTTTGACCCAACCTTTGGGAGGGGGAATCCAGATTGAGATGCATCTGGGTTGGGGTTTGGAGGCATAGAAGAGACAATGGGAAAGTCCAAGGACGTGACTAATCTCATTTTAGCAACAGGACAAGACTTGGATTGAAGAGGAATCAAACCAACATTCTATTTGGTAGCATTGAGGATTTTTAGACATAAAATATCATCGTTCTCGGATAAGTTTTTGAAAATACGTATGTTTCTTTCAAGCCAGATATACCACATGAAATGATGGAGACAGGAATACCAAAATGTTTTAATATGTAGGTTGAAGAAGGGGTTCGGCCACTGAATAAAAATATTGGCAAGGGTCTGAGGGGAAGCCTAGGAAATATTGAACCAGTCAAACAACTTGTAAAGGATAGGTGTAGTGAATGAGCATTCCAAAAAAATGTGTCGAGGGCATTCCCAATTGGAACAACACAGATGACATCTATTGGGAATAAACGTACCTCTTTTCAAAAGGTTGTCATTGGTCCAAATTTTCCCTTGTATGGCAACCCACACAAAAGATGCAATTTTTAGAATCAGGTGTTTGAACCAAACAAGCTTGAAAGACAATTCAGTAGGTTCATAAGGAATTAGAAGATTGAAGGCAGTTTTGATCGAAAAAACCCCTGATTCGGAGGCTTGCCAAACAAATTTGATCATTGTGAGCCTGCTGTCGAATGAAGACAGCCTGAATGATTGCTTGAAGCTGAGTAGACTCATTTGGCAACTCATTAATGTTGATCTGCTTCCATCTTCTCTGCCCATTATGGTTTTCAATAAAGTCAAACACTAGAGGCCCAAAACTAATATTTGTAAATTGCTTGAGATTAGTCAATAATGGGTTTTGAATCAGAGGGGTTTCTAGTGCCCAATTGTCCCTCCAAAAATCAATCTGACTACCATTGCCAACCCTCCATCAGAGGCCCTCGAGGATGAGGGGACGAACAATAAGAATAGATTTCCAAAAACAAGAACCCCGGGGGTGAACCTCAACCATGAAGAAGGTAGATTGCTGAAGGTATTTTCGTTGAATTATGTTAATCCATTCCACATCCTCACTGGAAATTAGACGCCAAGCCTTCTTGGCCAAAAGAGCGCTATTAAACAACTGCAATTTTCTAAGGCCAACCCCACCAGAATGTTTTGGTTTACAAACCTTGTTCCATTCCACCAGATGAAATCTGCTCTTGTTATCAGCCCCTGTCCACAAGAAATTCCTTTGGATTTTTTCTAGCTTCTAGCTCACCTTGACTGGAATTTTAAACACGGACATGAAATAAATTGGGATATTTTGGAGGGAAGCCTGAGTCAAAGTGATTTTCCTAGCTTGTGAAAGTAAGTTACCTTTCCAACCAGCAAGTTTCCTTTGCATCCTTTCCACTACTCCATTCCACATGGAAGCTTTGGCTTGACCCAGGAAAAGAGGAATTCCCAGATATGAAGCAGGGAGGTGGGAAACGGGGCAATTCAGGATTTCAAAATTTTTTTGTTGCTTGCAAACTAGAGTATTTAAGAAGGACATTTTGCTTTTGTGGAAATTTATTTTTTTCCCGTCAGCCTCTTCATACCACTGAAGGATGTACTTAATCACTCTCGCCTCAAAATAGGAAGCTTTGGTGGTGACCAAAGTATCATCAACAAATTGTTGATGGGATATGGGTCTAGTGTGAGAAGCCACTCGTAAACCAGAAATGGGTTGAATATTGCTGGCAGCTTTGAGAGTGCATCCTAAAGCTTCAGTGACCAAAATGAAAAGTAATGGGGACATAGGGTCCTCTTTTCTGATGCCTCGTGAGGTATGAAAATAACCATCAATAGAGCCATTAATCAAGACAGAAAACCATGGGGTAGAAATGCAGCCTAAAATCAATGCAACCCACTCTTGATGGAAGCCAAACTTGGTGAGGATTCTTCATTAGAGATTTTAATTTTGATAATAATATATGACTTATTGATCTTTATATTAACATCTCAATCCAATTATAGTCCTCAAAGCATTTGTTATCTTATTTTTGTTGAAGTAGAAATGTGACATTATCTACAATCAATAGATCTTATAATATATATAAGTTTTAAATATTTTTAGGTATCCTTTACAATATTTACAAGTTTTTCATCTAGCATATTTGATAGTTATGACAAAACATGTTGAAAGAAATTATAAAAAAAAAAGTACCTTCTATATGTGTTATTCAAAACAGTATTGATGGATATAGGAAGAAGAAAATTTGGTATTTAAAGCCAATTTTTTTTTTACACAAAAAATTAGTATTCTACGTTAATATATCATTACCTATAGAAAATGACTTTAGAAACCTAGCCATAAGGGAAATTTCCATATTATATGTCTGAAACTTAGCAATAAAGATAATGAGTATTACAAAAGTAATAAATTTGTAGAATAATCATTCAAAGTGATGTTTTATTTTAAACAAATGAAAGTAAAAAATTTACAAGAGAGGTAATTTGTTAAAATGATATCATAATTTAAGATAAAAATCAATTTATTTTAAAACTAAAACCTTACTTATATCTTAAAAATGAATAATATTTTGACAGTGAGCGCAGGTTATGGAGTACGTTAATGGAAGAACTTAGATTGTATGTTGTTCACCAAGAGGAAGTTGGTGATATATTGGTGTGGTGTGGATATAGTGAAGGCTCTTACTCTGTCAAGTCAGTGTATGAGCTCAAGAGCTCTGAATATAATGATCAATTCCTTATAAAGTTGATTTGGCTAAAGAATTTGACTCAAAAAATTAATATTTTCTTTTAGCTTACGGTGTAAAATAAGATCTTATCTACTAAAAATATTATTAAGAGAGGTGTTTGTTTAGTTGCTTTCTTTGTAAGTAGGATTAGGAGTCATATTCTCATCTTCTGCTCAATTGTCGGGTCTTTCAGGAAGTGCTCTATTTCATTTTCTCTTGGCTGGGTATCTCTTGGGTGTTGTCCAACTCGATTTTAGACTATGTTTATCGGTGGGGGAATCCATTTTCCTCTTCGCATCTCAAGTGCTATTGGAAATTATTACTACCTCATGTGATGTGGGGTGTTTGGAAGGAGTGAAACACGCATGTGTTTAATGACGTCGAAGGTGAAGTGGATCACATTAGTTTCAAAATCATCTAGAAAGTTACGGAGAATGTTTCTTCTATTTTCAAAAACTTGAATTCTCCTCTACCTCACTCCCCGATTGAATTTAAATTGGAGGAGAAGCTGAGTTTTGTCTCGTTGGCTCAGTCCCCGCCTGCTCCTAACCCAAGGAGTGTTGTGTGTTGGTCCCCATCACTTGAAGGGTGGTTTAAGTTAAATTTTTATGGGGCTTCAAAGGAAAATCTGGGTGTTGCAGGTGATGGGGGAGTTATCTACGATAGTAGAGGAGATCTCATTCATGCCTATGCATAAAATCTTGGTACTCAATCTTTCCCATTGGGCTAAAGCGAGAGTTGCTTTCCTTAGTGTGAGTCTATTGAAGGATCTGGGAATTCACAACGCTATCATCGAGGGTGACTCCTTTAATGTAATTAAAATGCTAAAGTGATAATGTCAGGTGGGTTGGAAGGTGTCCAATATGATAAAGGAGACCATATGAAACATTCATTTTTTGAGTATTGTGTTTGTTGTGCATGTTTTTTGGGAAGCCAATGTTGTTGCAGACTTAATGATGAATCTAGACGTTACTACCCAACAATTTTCTATATGGTAGATGGATTTCCGAGATTAAATTATGCGTCGATCCATTGATGATAGCTCTTAATTCTATCAAATGGTGGTGAATGGTCTGCGTTTGTGGTGGTCTGTGTGGTGCCTTCGTAGGTCTCATATGGTATGGTGCAAGTACAAAGGAGTTTATTTTCCATCACTACCCATAGTAGTCATTTTTTGTTCTTGGTTCCATGTTGTACCTTCATGGGATAGTGGACGAATTCTTTAAGAAAGGTGGTTGTTGAAGTCGTTTTTTATTTTGAAGTTTTTTTGTCAGTTAGGAGGAACATGGTCGAGAGGATTGTTTGGAGGGTTTCAGGTGTTGAAATCTCTCGATTCTCCCCGAACCCCTGCCAGATTTTTTTTTAGGTCTATGTGGTCTCCTTGTTGTTTATGTTTGGGCACCAGCTGGTGTTGTTCATTGTTTCCTAAGTGTTTTCCTTTGAGACTTTTACATTGTAAAAGGTTGTGGGGATCCATTCAAAATCCTCTTTTATTAATAGTTAAAAAAAAAGTTATTAAAATAAACTAAAATAAATACAATAACATAATTTTTAATAAAATTATATTATTAACATAATAAATAATAGTTAAAGATTAAAAAAAACTGTAATTTAAGGAAAGAAAATAATAAATACAAACTAACCAAATGAAGAAAAGGACGTAGAAGAAATGAGATAGCAATCTAAAACTCCTCTGAACTTTATATTATGAGATATTTGTCTGAGTAAAACGTGTAAATCCCTCACTTTTCAATTATAGCCATCGTAAGCCGTACCAAATGCTGTGGCTACAATGTTGAGGAAACTTCTAAGGACATCTCCATCTAATACTACTACTGCTTTCATTTACCAAGCTATCCAGTTCTACTATTGCTTTTATTTACTAAACATCCATTTTAGCACATGAGATGTTTTAATTTTTATAAGTTTTTTTTTTTTAAAGAGGTTATAGTGAGATAGAATTTATCACATTTAGTTTATATTATTTAAATAATAAATAATAAATAATAATAATATAAGTAGAAAAAAATTGTAGTTAAATACAGTAAAGGAATACATGTAATTTAAGGAAAGAAGCTAATGCATAAAACTAACCATCTAGTACTACTACTGCTTTTATTTACCAAGCTATCCGGTTCTAATATCGCTTTTATTTACATGCATTTATATCACTTTGGCTCAGTGAAAATTTAAAAAACCACGTAGTTCTTTTCAGTGTCCCAGGTGAAAAGAAAAATTATTTTTAGAGTTGTTTGCTCCATAGCTAATTCATTTTTTTTTAAAGAAGCCAATGGTGACAAAAATATATTGGGGTGTACTTCCAACACTGCTGGATGCTGTGACAGAGAAGTCGCAAAACCCATCTCCCCAAACAAGCATCCTCATCAACTAGTTACAATCACAAACATAAGCTAGAAGATATAATTATATCTTATAGATTTACTTACTTAGGCTAGAGTAAACCAGCAGAAAACATGTTTTGAGGCTTACCAGTTCCTTGCGCGTGGTTTGAATTGGTGAAAAATTTCCATCTCAGCATCCCATCTGTTCAAAATTGAACATAAATTAAAGTTTGATCCGTAGAATCTGGTCTAGCAGTAGTTTAAAGAATACCAGTCCAAATAAGAAGGAAAAAGGAAAATTTAAATAAAGCTCCAACATTATCAATAACATAGAAGGGTATCAGTTTTTAAGAGAACATATTTTAAGCCGAATAAGCAACAGACAAGGGATCTCGGCCTTCCTATTATTAATTTAAATTCGTTATCACTTTGAATAACCTGAGCATTCCTTCTTATGTAGAGTTTCCAAAAATTTAACCTCCAGTCATAATGGTGGTAATCAAGGGAAGTGACACTCACTTGGGTGGAGGATAGTATCTGGGGACGATCCTCCAGAAGACTGCGTAAACCCAGTGTGACTCCATGCATATGCTTCCTAATGTATGTTGGAGCAGACGAGTGCCCGCAGTTATCTGATACTCTGTTTCCATATCCTATATTAGCCAACAGACTTTCTCCTCAACTCAATTATTACTAAACTAAACTTCGCCCTCACGATCGAATCCAGATTTCAAATATAAACTAGAAGGGATTCAAAGCTGATTGAGTGTCTTTCACAGTTCATGAGTCCTCCTCTATATAAGCTTGATCAGTACATGTTCTTCAAAGAAAGTCCTACTTGTTAAAGGGTTTCGGCATGGAATCTTCTGATTAGGAAGTGAGGCTATAAAGCAAGATAGGCTCAATAACATCCAATCGAGATTGAAAGAAAGTGCACTTTGTCATAACTTTAGCCTTTTATTGTAAATATTCCATGTGCTGCTAATTACGTGTGCTTCCTAATGGTCACATGGAACGAGCGATAAAGTTATCAACACTCTCCTAGATGGGTTCAATAATTCAGCTTGTCCAACGTGGGGGTACTACCATATTGTGTAATTGGTACCAATCTACAATCACTCTTGTGATATATGTTGTTATTGTTTTCATTGAAGTTATTTCAAGCCAATTTGAAGGGAGTCAAAGAAGAATGCTAGGTTTGTTTTATTATTTTGATAGATATATTGAAAAGGATGGGTAGGCTTATAGTTGTTAAATGTTTATTTGAAAAATTAATTATTTTTTGATGGTAAGATTTTATTTATTTTATTTTTACCCTTAATTTGTACATAGGCATTGAAGGGACCCCAAATAATAATGCCACAGATTGTTGTACTACATTCATACACAATATCAAAGGAATAGGTTTGTTGGTTGCTGTAGAGTATTTTTTCAATAAATTGATTCAATTTGTTAAATAATTAGAATCCCATTAATAGGTTTGTTGATAGTTGTTAAATGTTTGTCTGAAAATTTGATTCAATTTTTTAGGTGGTAGGATTTTGTTTACTTTATTTTTACCCAACTTGAAGGTAATTTGTACATAAGCATTCAAGGGATGTCAAAGAATAATGCCACATATTGTTGTACTACTTTCATACACAATATCAAAGGAATAGGTAATAATAGGTTTTTTGGTTGCACAATATCAAAGGAATAGGTAAGAATAGGTTTGTTAGTTGTTGTAGAGTATTTGTTCAATAAATTGATTTAATTCTCAAAATAATTACAATCCCTTTAAATTTATTTTTACCATATTAATTTTATATTGAAAACAAATCATATGATCGGACATCATTCCTTGGGTTGTTTAGGATTTTGGTACTCTAGGTACAAGGAATTCCATTATAAACCGTGGATTCAAATGCTCTTTTTTAGTGATCATTATGAGTTTCCTTAACTACTGGAAGTCTTCTAAAGGAAAAATGAAATCCACGTGCACGTACAATTTTTATTATGAGTAGACAGTTCTTACGACCTTATAAATATTAAAGTTAAAGTATGGAGATTCTTGTAAAGTATGGATAGTATACAACCAAAAGGTTCATTGGCCTTAGATTTATCTTGTATTTCATCCAATATTATGTTTAAGTATAGGAGAATATCAGTTTTGAAATTATCAAATTCTTCTAATAGTTCTCTTACCTCACTAATAGTCTTTCCTACTTGGTTTCTACCTATTCATTTCCTTGACAGTTCTTACGACCTCATAAATATTAAAGTTAAAGTATGGATAGTATACAACCAAATGTTCATTGGCCTTAGACTTATCTTGTATTTCATTCAATATTATGTTTAAGTATAGGAGAATATCAATTTTGAAATTATCAAATTCTTTTAATAGTTCTTACCTCACTACTAGTCTTTCCTACTTGGTGTTTACCTATTCATTTCCTTGTTCTAGAGTAGTTTTTATATAGTTCCATAATATCACAAAGATCTAGCTTATTCACATTGTATTTTCCTATGAGATTTAAAATACCACTCGAATCATCTTGTAATCCTCACAAGAAGATTACTTTGATAAGTTTAGGGTCCATCCTTTCCCACATCTTTTTTTAATAAAAAGAAATCTATCTAGATAATCCTCAAGAGTCTCATATTCATTTTGTTTTATATTAAATAGTTAGTCCTTCCAATCCTTGATATCACAATACTCCTAATATTTATCAAAAAATATATTTTCCATCTTATGCCAACTACATATGCATTCTAGGGATAACCCCATAAAGTATTGTATAGTTGCATCCTTGATCATGGAAGTGAACAATTCAAGTTTGTGATTATTGGTTGTGTAGTCACAAGCTGAATATATGATTTTAAATTCAAATAGGAACTAGTCTAGATCCTCTATAATAGTTCCTCTAAAGATAGGTAATTTTAACAAAGAAATATTTTTCATTTGATCTTACATATTATATTCTAACCGAATATGATATGTAAAGGTTCTAAAACCATTTCTAGTTTTCCATATTGTATATTATTTTTCCCATGTATTGTGTTGTTCTCACCATACCTATCTCCCATATTTTTATCTTCCCACCAAATATCATGGAATAATATGTATTCTTGAAGAGTTCTAAATGGAATTTGTGAACCACTACTATATTCTATTTTATGGAATCCTTCATAACCTAAAGTTGATGATGATTGTTCACTATAACTTTCTTTGTCTATTTACAATAGATTGTTTGGAATATTGACTATAGTTATATGGTACTCTTGTGCAACCTCTTCGTATTGTTGTTGTGCTCCTATGGATTTTTAGGAATTCTTCTTGATGAATATCCCCTTGTTGTCTCTAAACCTATTCATACAATCTAACATATTAAAATAACCTTTTTCTTTTCTAATCCAGTTGCCTCTACCTTCCCTTCTCAACATCACTAGCTTTACTTAGTTTTAACAGAATGATCTCCTATTGGTGTAAGCACAAATAAGGACACTTGGTATCTTGGTTTACTAATTAAGCAATAATTTTTAAATATTGGATGTTTAGTGGATCTAATGGTTCCTACCAACATCATGTTTCTCAATAATGACACCAAAAATTAATGGATGTTGTTAAAAATATACTTTATCGAGGTTACTTTTAATTTATCAAAGTAGGGGTGTGTACTATGGGTAATATGTGCTAAGAAATATATAAATTCAGGTTTGATTTTGGCTCCCTAAACTATAGCAACTTAGAATAAAATTTGAAATTTACCTACACCTAGAAATAAAAAAGTCTAATATTGCAAACACACTTGTAGGGAATGAAAATATTGCAGCAATAAACTAAATGAAAGAACATAAAATAAATTCAGCATAAGGTGACTAAGTATTCAAACTAGACTACAACAAAGTAAATTTTAAAATAATGTAACTAATTAATCTTTTCCTCTGAAGTAAACAGTGCAACTAATTAATTGTTATAGGTGTGGGAAAGTGAGAACAAAACTAATCTAATAGTGCAATAAATAAAAAATAAATAAAGGTACCTTCCACATTACTAGGAGTTAGACCTTGCTCATATCAATATGGAAGGGAAAAAAATCAATTCAACTCATAGAAATGTAGTGCAACAACAAATTTATCACACTTATATTTTAGGAGGAAATTAGCAAAAAAGCTCTTACAAAATGTAGTACAAAACCAAGAGCATAATAGTGTAAGTCATCTCTAACTCCTTTGAAGTCTTAGGTTGCTATACTTATTTATAATGGAGAGGACCAAGCCCTCTCCTACCTCTATATGTAAACTAGTTACAACAATAAATATGCATACAACAAATGGATCTCCATATTAATAGGTAAAAGCATAAATAGTTACACTTGACTATCAATTTTCATAAAGAATATTTGATGCACCTTAACCACCATGTTGAAGGGATTAGAAAATAGTGAAAGTAAGTTTAAAAATATTCCTAACCCCTATGTACAAGATCAAGTGGTTTTATCTCTTTCTTAACATGCAATTATTTTAACTATTACAATTAGTCAAAGGTAGCTAACCAAATTTAACAAAAATATGTTTTTCTCTCAATTTGATGCTTTGTTGGATGCCAACAAGTTACACTTTTGTCTCCTAAAACCATGCAATCTACAAATTATCACAATGGTACCTTCATCCATCTATTACATCCACATGGCAATTCAACCAGCTTAGGTTCCAATGCTAGGTCATAGACGTATCTAGTGCTAGTGTATAATTATTCTCTTTTGTGGGTCATTGTTCTATCTAATGCCCAATGAACAGATTCAATTCTAATATTAACTGAATAAATATAGTCCAACATCTCTCCCAAATTCAGTCTTAGGTAATGAATGAACCTAAAATAATATCCCATGCTCTACAAAAATTCCTACATATGTACAAAAGTAAATAATTCTTTTTTATTACCAAAACTTGAAAAATCAGCAATTTGATCCTTTATTACCTATCTTGGAAAATTATTACAATCCATATAATTAAGTTAATATTTTCTCATGACCACCACATAACTAATACAATAATAAAATAAATCATATCATAGTAGTGCAAAAATGTGGTAAGAGATTGTAAACAATAAGGTATTTTTATGCCTTATTAGATATATGGAATTGATAATGTTCTTCATATTGAATACATTGTTCTAACCATATAAATTATGATGAGGAATAAAAATAGTGAACGAGAGTATATGGAGGAATAGATGGTAAAATTGCACGAATTAAACTAAATACAAC
The DNA here is from genome assembly GCA_028583015.1 of Wollemia nobilis. Taxonomy (NCBI): domain Eukaryota; kingdom Viridiplantae; phylum Streptophyta; class Pinopsida; order Araucariales; family Araucariaceae; genus Wollemia; species Wollemia nobilis. The sequence continues at coordinate 122,311 of JAQPPZ010017021.1, forward strand.
AAGTGATGTACGACCACATTGCAAAGAAGAAGATGAAGGAGAAATAAAATTGAAACAAAATTCTCAAGTGGATCCCCTCAAAGTTAATTACTTGTGATGATGGATGAATAAAATCATAAAAAGAGAAAACAAAAAAATTATTAACATATATTGGATGTTATTATATAGTAATTATGTAAGGTAATGGAATTTACAAGCTTGAGGACTTAGAACTCCTATCAAGAAATGGATAAAATATAATAAACTCAAGTTATTGGATCTTCCAAGATAGATCAAGCTTACTCTAAGGATAAAATAGCAATTAATATGGAGATATATGTCAACATATTTTTTTGTCATGTTATTTACTTGCATAGTAGTATACAAAGTATCTATAGTTTACAATTGTAAGACTTGATAGAAATATTTATGAGTTGATAGTTGTTTGGGACGAGTCTGGTATAACAAAATCATTAATAAATATAACCATAATAATTTCATGATTTGATAGGTCATATTAAAAAGTAGTAATAAATAGTAAAATCAAGACCATCATAGGAAATTATTTTATCTCATGTTTTATCATAATTTTTACTATGCTTATTCTTTCTTTATTAGTTATGAATTTTGATTATATAAGGTAAAACATGATGTCCACATCAAGAATTAATATGACCATTTTTTTGGTGATTATGTTGTATATTGATGATTTTCAATTCATGGAAAGTTCAATATCATGAATTCATAACTTCATAATTTTTTTGAGATTATAGGTCTCTTTTATTATTCCTTGGAGATTTAGATCAATAAATCACTCTTTGGGATCACTATTTTTCATTACAACTATGTTTTGGATCTTCTATAAGAATTTTGGTTCGAGGACTACAAACATACTTCCACTCCCTTCACTTTTATATTAAATATTTAAGTAGATTTCTATACTTATTTGGTGGATTTCATGCTATATTTTTTATTTCATGAGAGTAATTAGATAGTGACCATGTAGATCCTTCAATACATCAAAGGTGCATATGAAATTGATGTTTATTACTCAATTGGAGCACTTTTTTTTTTAATACTCCTTGATGTAGATTACATCGATGATTTGAACTTTAGCACCATTATATCACTAAGCTTATTGTTATCTTGGTTTTTGACTAGTCTCTTGGTATTGTAGAACAATCTACTATATTTCAATATTTTATAGAATTTGAATATTATGATGCTAAGAAGGCAACTAAATACCATGAATGGATGCTCATATTTTTGAGAAGTTGTTAATTCCATAGTAGTTTTGGGTGATCCTATAATTATGATAATTGGAGATCCATCAAGCTTATTTGTAATATAGTCTTACACCAATAGACTAAACACATCAAGATTTGTATGTACTATGTTTTATGGATATATGGTTATGAGATACTTGATCTAGTCTATATACCATTAAGAAAGTATAGATTTCCTCACTAAAATCATATTTTAGGTGCCTTTTATTTAATTATGAGAGTGACTTGGAGGAGGAGAGTGCCCCTTAAGAGTGATGTTAAGATTTACTTAAGACCATTGTCAAATTTATATTATATTTGTTTGTATAGCACTGTAGGAATTTGTATATATTCTATATTATAATATATTAACTATTAACTATTAATATCAATTCTTTAACTTAATTGTATGGTATGAATGGTGCAAAGCCATATATACCATGAGTAATCATCAATAAATAAGAGAAAGTACTTATGAGGGTTATGCATAGTGGCTATTTTTAGCCAATTGGCTAAAATTAGGATTTTTGAAATTTGGAATTGGCTAATATTTGGGACCCTTGACCAAGACCCATTAGCCAAAAAAATTTGGGTGCAATTTTTTTGGGGGGGTCGATTCGCCCCAATTTTATAATAATTTGACCATTTTAAGTTTAAATTTACAACATTACCCCTAATAATAGTTAACCTTCTACATGTGTTTCGATACTATTCACCTCGATTTTGAAACTAATTCACCAAATTTTTATAAATATATTTTGGGGCTAACCCCTTATGCATAACCTTGGTACTTATTTATAAAGAGATAAGAATCTCATTTGCCCATAAATATCACATGGGTTTGCTATATATAATTTTTAATTATCTATGGTCCAATTTTATTTGTCCATGAAGGTATTAAATAAATTTTAAAAAGTGTCCCTATTAAATAGGTTTGTATATTCCTTAATATATAATCTCCATACCCTTTATTTTCTCAAAAACTTGGAATGAATACACAAACTATATCTACAACAAGACCCTCATAATGTATTATATAAAATGACAATAGTTTATTGATGCTAAAATATTAATGTCAAAAGAGATAAATATATCAATATTTTGTTTAGTCTATTTTTATCACTATAATAAAAGAGCTATAAATTCATTGTGACAATGTTATGGTCACACAAGCTTAAAGGAAAATTGAATATTACTCCATTAAAAACAAGGAAACATCCAATTGAATATATGGATAAACAAAGAATTTAATCAAATTTTATTGGCAAAATGTAGAGAAAATAACAAGTATTTTAGATCTTAGTTGTCATAAAAACACTTTGATAGCTATGTAGTCTCTATACACAACTTTGCAACAACAATTCCTATAATTTTTTTTTTAAATTCATAGTTCTAGGCTTATGTATCAAGCAAGCTAAACCCTAAACCCATATAGTGATTGAAAAATATACAATTACAAGCAAGCAAAAAACTAAAATGAAAACAAAAACTTTAAAATCATGTAAACCAAGTAGAATATGTATATAAAATGTAAAACAAATCAATAGTAGTTTCATAACCTTAAAAATTAAGTCTTAATATAACACTAAGAATACTAGATTTATCATTTTAACCTTAAAAAACTTTTTATTAATAAAAATATTCTTGATTTGTGTTGTGTTGCATGTTAGGTTTTAATTTTTATTTTTGTGTATATTTAAATGAAAAAATATTATACATATTTAAATAAAAAAAGATAGCAGTGGTGACCATAACGTTAATAATTCATGTAAATAGGTACTCACAATTCAACTATGAATAAACGTATAATAAAAAATCAGCCATATCCATCATGCCATATATATTTATATTAATAATAAATAAATAAAATTAATATAAATTAATAAAATCCAACCCCTATAAACATTCCTTTTAATTTTAAATAAAATTAATATAAATTAGTAAAGTTCAACCCTATAGAAATTCCTTTTAATTTTTTTTTTAATTGGTAGAAAGGGTTTTGAAAGGGTCCATGAACCTTGTACATGAAACCTGAAAGAGAAACCAAAACAAAAAGGAAACCTCCCATTAAGACAATAGATAAATGAGAGTTAGTAGAGACAACAAAAACCACACAGAGTGAGATGCTAAGAAGGAAACAAGACAAACCAGACAGACAAGACCAGAGAAATCCAACCTTGGTAGAAAAATATATGCAAAGGCAACCAGCCAGCCTACTACTGGAAAGAGGCACCAACGCTATCCTTCTTGATGGGGAGGATGACCTGAAAGGTCTCAGACTTACTCACCATAATAGCCTCGGAAATTCTTATAGCATGATCAAGGCTAGTAAGAGCCTTCAATTGGGTTTGGTAGATGTTCTCCAACATTTCTGTAAGAATCTCAAAAGGATCGTGCTTGGATGTGGACATCACTTTCATATTCATAATGGACTAGTCCAAAATAGGAATAGTGCTCTTAGAGGTGAGCTGGTCGAGGATCTTTCGTTTCCCTCCAGATTTTCTCTTGCTTCTATGGTTGTTGGAGCTACGACTTTGCATCACCACCTCCACCTCAGTGAGCTCCTCATCAATACACATAAGAGGATTTGAATCCACCTTAGTAGTGATCTTCTACAACATATGGTTGTAAATGACCAGGAACAAGCCTTGGTGTTTAATTTTAGAATCTTCCCTCTTCTGATAGTTTTGAATGGAAACCTAAATAGAGTGTCGTAGATACTCAATAATGTTGACTTATTTGACATCCCAAAGCACGTTGAGAAAGGTAAGGTGGAAACTTCTCAATGGTTCATCCACCTTGTCCATTGTAATATATTGCATAACACAAATCAAGTCCCTGCACCATGGATCAGGAAGCTTCTCCCAGATGATACCTTTATCATCTCTCGTCAGTTTCTTCCCTCTATCTGCAAAATGCTTTAGCTCCTCTTGAATGGTGTGATTGTCTCTATGGAGCTTTAAGCCCTCATTGGGAAGCTCGGTAACCTCTGCCAACAATTCGACAGAGATAGTGAATTTTGTTCCCCTAACCAGGACTTGCCCATTGGCCCAAGTATTGGCAAAGTCTTTGGTGATGACCTCATCATGCCTCTTAAATTTCTTAAGGAAGGGAATGAAGCCATGGTTGAGAAATTTTTTAGATATCGTCCTCCAGACTGAGTGTGTCAAGTTCGATGATGGCCATCATTTGCAAAGGGGAGTAAATGTGAGTAGAGGGTTCACTGGCCAAAGCTTCAAGCAGGAAAATTTTGAGGCGTCTACATAAATTGACATGATTGGAATTAAAAGGTGAAGCAGGGTAATCACATGGGTGTCTAAGCCAGTTATGATTCCAATGGTTTCTCGGTATAAAAGCAAGATGGACTTTGGTGATGAAAGTCGGTTGGATGGGGATTTGGAGGAGGGAATGACCACATATGATTTGTTGGAATTGAGGAAAAATAACTTCGATGGACCCATTATTTGAGGGGAAGGGGTGCCAAGTCATAGTTGTCATGATGCTTGAAAATTTAAACAATGAGAGCAACGATAGACACACAGAGCGGGGTGCATTGGGGAACTTGATTTTTGAGAAGACCTTAGTGCGAGGATCAATGGTAAGCAGGGACATGATGAATTATGGCTAAAGCATGAAGAAACTGAAGGTGTGGCAATCATCAATATGGACAAGACTGGGGGAAGTGCCATGATTAAGATTAAAAGTATTATTTGGGATGCTATGATCACAGGGGAAGTGAGGGTAGGTCTGGTGAGTCAGACTGAAGCAATCGGACCTAGGAATGACAACTTTACCACTTCCAAAATAATCCTTGTACCGTCGTTGATTAGAACCCCTTTAACAGTACCCACATCTAATCCTCTGCCACTTCGCTATCAACGTCTGCCCATGATTGCTTATGTGGCTAAATTGAGATGGTTTCATGGTCTTGACCGGGTTGCTATGCAACATGGAAAAAGTGGTACGTGACAACTACGTGGATGCCATAATGGAAAGGCAATCCAGTTGGCATAGTGGCCCCCCATCTTGGGTCTACCCCACTTAGAAACCAACTAAAGCTTGTGAGACACCATGGGGAGATTGGAGAGTGCAGACAATGGGTCTGGAATGGTCGGTTCTCAGGTTATGGGGAAAGGAGTTCCTCCACACTTGAATATTGGTTTCGTGAACCCCTTATTGGTGAGCCAATCCATCGCTTTGTTCCCTTCCCTATATTGGTGTTGGATGACGATGTGGGTATATTTGGTTATGAAAGCTCTGCATTCCTGGATGATGTCAGCCACAGACCACGGAAGGTTAGCATTACCTCTGAAGGAGTTAATTATGAGGAGAGAGTCCCCTTCAATGATCAAATGGTCAATGCTCATGTTGTCCATGATCTGGAGGCTTTAGAAAAGAGCTCTAACTTCAACCAAGTTGTTAACGAACAATACTACTTTAAAAAAGGTTTCCCCTATGGACATTCCTTTTAATTTTAACTTTCAGAGCAATGCTGCTTTAAAAACGTTGAAGGCTGAAATCAATTCCGTGGCATTTTCTATATTATGTCTATAATATCCAAAGTTATGTTAATGAATTATGCATGTTCATCCTAAATAATGTTCAGAAAGAGAGCTGTCTTAAATAAATTATGGGTAATTTAAACTTGAAAAATACCTAGTATGTGTTGCCAAAATGTAGGTCCCATATGAACAAAGACCACCTAAAGATCACCGATACGACGTGGCATGATAGAACGTGCCAAGTGCGTATTCTAAGAATATAGAATAAACGAGGATGTTGGGTCATATGGGTCCTCGGCATTCCTCAATTATTACTTTAGAATAGAAACATGTGTGTGGCATCTTTATATTATGCCCATGCAAAGAAAGAGGCCGCAAAATCTGGCTTTGTCGTACCATCTTGCTTCAACTATACTGATTTGAGTTGGGCATTCTGACAGCTTTAGACTTGTTTTTAATATTTATGTGGCCGTAAGGACTGTTTACTCAGAATAACACCGTCCGTGCATGGATTTCAATTTTCCCTTCCAAGATTTATACTGATTTGAGTTGGGCATTCTCGCAGCTTTAGACTTTATTTTAACATTTATGTGGTCGTAAGAACTGTCTACTCAGAATAAACACTGTACGAGACCGTGGATTCCATGATTTGCAGTACTGCAGGAGACTCATAATGAGCACTAAGAAAGAGCATCTGAATCCACGGTTTATAATGCATTTCCTTCTACGTAGAGTACCAAAATTCTAAACAAATGATGTTTCATAATATATATTTTTTTCATAACTTAGAATTATTTGAGTAAAAACAAAATTAAAAGAATTATTTCTTTGAATTAATGAATCAAAGTATTACAGTATAACAATCTTAACATTATTCTTTGACATTCCTTTAATTTTTATTTACAAATGGGTTAAAGTTTAGCTAAAAATAAAATCAAAGATTTTAAAAGATAAAATTAATCCACTAAACAAATATTAAACAACTACCAACAAATTTACTTTACAAATTATATATCAAAATAATTATCTATCAAAATAATAAAATAATACAAGCTGATATCCGTTCAGTACCTGTACAAATTGGCTAACTTCAATGACACAACAATATATCACTTTTGATCGTAGCTTGGTACCGATTACATGATATGATAGTACCCCCACGTTGGACCAGTTGAATTATCTATGTTGGAGAGTCTTCATAACGTTATCTCACCTTCCATTGGAACATTAGGAAGCACACATAATTATGGAATATTTGCAATAAAAGGCCAAAGTTATGACAAAGTGCACTTTCTTTCAATCTCGATTGGATGTTATTGAGCCTATCTTGCTTTATAGCCTCACTCCCTAATCAGAAGATTCCATACCGAAACCCTTGAACAAGTAGGACTTTCTTTGAAGAACATGTATTGGTCAAGCTTATTTAGAGGAGGACTGAAAGTCACTCAAGCAGTTTTACATCCCTTCTATTTATTTATTTTTCAAACTCTAGATTCGATCGTGAGGGCGGAGTTTAGTTATTGAATTGAGAAGAAAGTCTGTTGGCTAATATAGGATATGGAAACAGAGTATCAGATAGCTGCGGGCATTCGTCTGCTACAACATACATTACGAAGCATATGCATGGAGTCACACTGGGTTTACGCAGTCTTCTGGAGGATCGTTCCCAGATACTATCCTCCACCCAAGTGAGTGTCACTTCCCTTTATTACCATTATGATTGGAGAATAAATTTTTGGAAACCCTACATAAGAAGGAATGCCCAGGTTATTCAAACTGATAACGAATTTAAAATTAATAATAGGGAGGCCGAGATCCCTTGTCTGTTGCTTCTTGGGCTTCAAATATGTTCTGTTAATAGCTGATAGTTTTCTATGTTATTGATAATGTTGGAGGGTTATTTAAATTTTCAATTTTCCTTTTTATTTGGACGAGTATACTTTAGACTACTTCTAGACCAGGTTCTATAGATCTGACACAGATCAAACTTTAATTTAATATTCAATTTTGAACAGATGGGATGCTGAGATGGATATTTTTCACCAATTCAAACCATGCGCAAGGAACTGGTAAGCCTCAAAACATGTTTTCTGCTCGTTCTCTCTAGCCAAAGTAACCGAATCTAGAAGATATAATTATATCTTCTAGCTTATGCTTGTGATTGTAACTAATTGATCAGGATGCTTGTTTGGGAAGATGGGTTTTGCGACTTCTCTGTCAAAGCATCGAGCAGTGTTGGCAGTACACTCCAATATATAAACCATGGACTGCAGCCTGCCACTTTTTTCAAAATGTCCCACGAGATCTACAACTATGGAGAGGGGTGGGTATCTTTTGCATTTCCTACAATTTTAGAATAGGAATTCTTGAGTATATAATAAATTCAATTACACTTTTTTCACCATTGGTTTCTTAAAATAAAAATGAATTAGCTATGGAGCAAACAACTCTAAAATTAATTTTTCTATTCACCTGGGACACTGAAAAGAACTACGTGGGTTTTTAGATTTTCACCGAGCGAAAGTGATATAAATGCATGTATTGATCTTTGTTTGCATAAGAGATGCACAGTGTAATAGGCAAAGTGGCAGCAGATCATGGCCATAAATGGATATACAGAGAACCGGTCCAGCCTGAAATCAATTTTGTAAATAATTCTCTAAATCCAGTAAGCTTACTTCTTTAATAAAAATGTATGCCTTTCCCTTTCTGTCTTCCTGTCCTTATCAGCCTTACTAACATATACTTATTTATTTTTCTAATCAATAAAGCATCCGCGGACATGGGACGCTCAGTTCCGTTTAGGAATACAAGTACGATACAACTTGAACTTATAGAGACTTAAAAATAAATAAATTTTTAAAATATGAAAACTATTTGCAGTACATAATGATAAAATAATTAACTGTTTCACATGTTGGCAGACTATAGCGCTGGTTGCAGTAAGGGAAGGACTTCTCCAATTGGGATCCACCGAATTGGTAAAGAACTAATTAGAACTTTTATATGATGAATTTCGGAGATCATACAAATACAATAGACATATTTGTCATGTCAAAATAGTATTGTTGTGTATATACAAGAAATAAAATATGCAGTAAGTTAAACATTAGCCTTCGCCCTTCAGGTGATGGAGGATTTGAAGTATGTGATATTCCTTCAGAGAAAGTTCAACTGCTTCGAGAGCATTCCTGGATTGCTTCCGCCACGCGTGCCATCTCAAGATCTTTTCTCAGATATCACTTTTGCTGGAGCTGGCTCCAAAGATTCATGGACTACTCAAGATGATGGATATAAGAACTGTTTTTAAATCTAAAGGCCCCACATCAGTACAGGCATTTACAGGTTTAAACGTGAGAAGGGGGCCTAATGAGAACTAAAACATTTCAGGTTGTAGAATTTAGTGATCTTATTTCAGTGATCCCTTTTATGTAAATTGTAAAGGCAATACTATGGAAACCTTCCTCTCCCTGCGGCAGGATGCAGAAGACAAAATATATGCTTAGTAAATAAAAGCAATATTAGAACTGGATAGCTTGGTAAATAAAAGCAGTAGTAGTACGAGATGGATATATCCTTGGCAGTTTCCCCAACATTGTAGCCACTGCATCTGGTACAGGTTAGGATGGCTATAAGTGACGAATTTACACGTTTTACTCGCATGAATATATAATAATATAAATTCTAAAGGAGTTTTAGATTTCTATCTCAATTATCTTCGTCTACGTAAGTATGGTTCTTTTGGCTAGTTGTATGCATTAGCTTCTTTCCTTCAATTACATGTATTTCTTTACGATATTTAACTACGATTTTTTCCTCTCATAATAATAATTAAAAATAATATAATATTATTAAAAATTATTTTCTGTATTTATTTATAAATATTATTTACTTTTAAAAAAAGGTTTTACTTTCAAAACAAATTGATTTTATCCTAAATTATGATATCATTTTCATTATGCACTAACTCTCCTTGCTTTTTCCATTGAATTTAACAACAAATTACCTCTTATTATTAAAAATTATTTTCCTGTATTCATTTTGGTTCATATTTGTATTTATTTTTAAATATATATATTTTTTTAAATATAAGCAAGGTTTTATCATTTTTTTATGTACTAATTCTCCTGATTTTTTCCATTGATTTTGCCAACAAATTAATTTTTTTTTAACATTTTATTTTACTTTTGTTTGTTTAAAATAAAACAACACTTTGAATGGCCATGCTACAAAGTTATTACTTTTTTAATATTCATTATCTTTATTTTTAAATTCTAGATTTATAATATGTAAAATTTTCTTATGATTAAGTTTTTTAAGTTATTTTTCTAGTTAATAATATATTAAAATAGTATATGTATTTCTTTGTCTAATTTATATAAAAATAAAAAATATGGTTTCAAAATATCAAATTTTCTTCTTTTTTATATCAATTAATTATTTTTTTATAACACATATAAGAGTTAAATTGAGTTAAATTTTGTTGTAATTTCTTTCAGCATATTTGTATAAGAGTTATTTTTTTAATGAAAAATGACAAATATTACCTATTAAAATCAAAGATACACATATATAAGACAACTATATAAAGTAATAAATTTTAAATAAATCACAAAAAATCTAACTACAGTATAATATAAAGCAATTAGCAACAAATTGGAAGCAATATCAATACAAAGTGTAACTACAAATAAAAGATAATAAATTTATAAAGAGTTTATAAATAATTTCTTCTACTTAAGGTAAAATATCTTCCAACCATAATTTGTAGAATAAGTGTTTGGTTTTTATTGAGTTAATACTCTATACATGCATGCATACATATAAATAAAAAATGTTTATTATTTATTATTAAAATATTAAAAAAAAAACTTATACAAAGTCCATAGAACTATAAAAATAATAATAAAAAAAAGAAGTTAGGGAGGCAAGTGAGAAATAATGCTTCACTATATAGAAAATACTTAAATGCCTATTACATCCCAATTCTTATAACCCATAGAAATCTTGGTGCTATTACCAACTTATCTACTTTAATATTCTAATATCCATTCATATTTTCATTATTTATAAATAAAGCATCTCATTTATTTACCCTTTCATTATTTATAAATAAAGCATCTCATTTATTTACCCTTTTTAGCTTTCTTACATTTATTATTCAACCTGCCTTCTTTGCTTTATCTCTTTTCCAAATACCATGATGTATGATACAGTGTTCATTGTGTCATATTTACCGGCACGTGGAATATTTGCAATAAAAGGCTAAAGGTATGACAAAGTGCACTTTCTATCTCGATTGGATGTTATTGAGCCTATCTAGCTTTATAGCCCCACTATCTAATCAGAAGATTCCACCGAAACCCTTTAACAAGTAGGACTTTCTTTGAAGAACATGTATTGGTCAAGCTTATATAGAGGAGGACCCATGAACTGTCAAAGTCACTCAATCGGCTTTGCATCCCTTCTATTTATTTATTTTTGAAACTCTAGATTCGATCGTGAGGGCCAGAGTTTAGTTTAATAATTATTGAATTGAGAAGAAAGTCTGTTGGCAAATATAGGATATGAAAACAGAGTATTAGATAGCTGCGGGCATCGTCTGCTACAACATACATTAAGAAGCATATGTATGGAGTCACTGTTGAAAAAATAAAACCAACTTTTACGTCCGCAAACGCTTCGCCGCGAAGCACAAATTATTTACCTCCGGAAGGTGCTTCGCTGCGAAGCAGAAAATTTCAGTCCCCTGGAGACGCTTCACTGCAAAGCAATGTAAACTCGGCAGTTCGCATTTCAAATTGCCGAAGCAGTTATCAGGCGCGAGAATCGGGGCATTAATTTTTCAAGCGTGCAGATAGTTGGAGTTGCTCGGTGATTGGACAGAAATCCTCTTCGGTATTTAATTTTTGTCAGCCGGTTGATGATTTATTCCCGCCTCTTGTCTTCTCTCTTCTTCTATAAATACCGGAACATTCGTTATTTTGTCAGAGTTGGAGGATAGAGATTGGAGGAAAGCAGCAGAGAGGAATAGCGAGCACAGAGCAGCCGCAGCAGCTAGGGTTTCAACCAGCAGAGCAGCAGAAGAGAAGAACAGCAGTCTCAAAAGAAAATCCGTGTGTTTATCCTACAGATTTTTATCTTGCAGAAGTTTGTAACCACTTCAGAAAGAAGCTCTGTAAATCCGGCTTTATTTCAATATATAAAATATTTATCGTGCAAATTTGGGTCTATGTGTATTTGTTCTCTGCCTCAAAGTATTGTTTAATCCGTAGACAAACTTCAGTGAGGGTTTACCCTGAAGTGGTAAAACACCCATTCGATCCAAAAGGAAGTTCATTTGTTTGTTCGTTGTACCGGAGAAGCACTTCAGCACTTTATTTCTCCGAAGTGGGATTCTGGAGCCACTTCGCCGAAGCTGCCAAACTTGCCGTAAAATTTTACTTCGCATTTTTCCTTCGAAAAATTGTCACTTAGGCAATAGTTCTTCCGAAGCAGCCACTTCGAAACTATCCTTTGTGAAGCAGCCGCTTCGCTTGAAAGATTTGTGAAGTAATTTTACTTCGCCATTTTAATCCTCTGAAGCTTCGAACACCATACAAGTTGGGCGAAGTATATTTAATTTTTTGAAGCAACATTTGCTTCGCACCTTCCACAAGTGAAGCTCCCTCCTCAGATAAATTTTTTGCAAAGCTCCTCCTTCGGACAAGAAATCCGTGAAGCGTCCTTTTCGTGACGCGATTTGATTAATTTAATTTATTTCCTTAAAATTGGTATCAGAGCCCGTTGTGTCATGACGCGGAGATTGAAGCATGGCTTCCGAAAACAATTCCCTGCAGCTGTAGATCCCGTGATTTAATAGAAAAAATTACGATTACTGAAGTATACAAATGAAGATTCTGTTCGAGTCACAAGAGTTGTGGGACTTGGTGGAGAATAGGTACGTGAAACCGGTAGATGTAGCAGCACTGGCCACCCTCTCCCAAGCTGACAAAGACTTTCTAAAGGAGAACCAGAAGGAAGACCAAAAAGCCTTGTTCTATATCATGCAAGCAGTTGAGGAAACTATCTTCCCACATATTGCATCAGCCATCAAGGCCAAGCAGGCCTGGGAAATTTTGGCAAGCTCGTACCAGGGCACCAACAAAGTGAAGTTGGTAAAACTGCAGATGAGTGAGTCCGAGTCGATGAACGACTTCTTCACCCAGACAACTGATGTCATCAACCAGATGCGATTGAATGGAGAGATTATGCAGAATCAAAGGATTATGGATAAAATTCTACGAAGTCTGCCAGCAAAGTTTGACTCTGTCATAATTGCAATAGAGGAATCGAGGGATTTGACAACCCTCTTAGTGGATGAGCTCATGGGTTCTCTGCAGACACATGAGCAGAGGTTGATCCACTCAACTCAGTCCTCTTTGAAGCAATCTTTCAATGTGCAAGTCTCATTCTGAGACAACAGTAGACAAGACTCCCACCATGGCACCTCTAGTTCTCAAGGTGGAAGAGGCAAAGGCAGGCATGGGAGAGGTAACAAGCAAGGAGGGAGATCAAACCCTAATGACAATGAGACCAGCTACAACTTTCATCAGTAAGGAGGAAGAGGCACTAGCAAAAATCAGCAAAGTGGATCTTATCAGAAGAAAGATAAATCCAAAGTCCAATGCTATTATTGCAAAAAGTTTGGCCATTATATCTCATAGTGCAGAAAGGGGATGACGAATGAGAATCACTAGCAGGACCATTATACGGATGAAGTCGAAAGTGCGGCAAGAGGAAATATGTTGTTGACCTGTAGTATTGAGGAGGAGAGCAAGAAAAATATTTGGTGTCTTACCAGTGAGTGTAGCAACCACATGACTGGGAACAGAGAGATGTTCTCACAACTGGATGAAATAATTTAGTCTGAAGTCAAGATGGGGAACAACAACAAGGTTCCTATGATGGGGAAAGGAAAAATCCTCATCCGCACCCGACACGGTGAAAGGAAACAAATTTGTGATGTTTATTATGTTCCTAGGTTGAAACACAACTTGCTGAGTGTTGGACAACTTGTGTAGTTCAAATACGATGTCTGCACCATTAAAGACAAAGTACATGGACAAATTGCAACTGTGTCCATGACGAAAAACAAAAATTTTCCATTGTAGATTCAGAATGAATCATTAATGTCTCCGAGTGTAGTTGTGAAGGATGCTACTTGGTTATGGCATCTCAGATTCAATCACTTCAGTTTTAGTGGCCTGAATTTGCTGCACAAGAAGTAGATGGTGAAGGGTTTACCCCTTATTGAGCAATCGAACCAAGTTTGTGAAGTTTGCCTAGTCAGTAAGCAGCCTAGGGATGCATTCCCTATATGACAGTCTTGGAGAGCATCTCAGCCATTGGAGCTGGTGCACTCAGACATTTGCGGTCTTATGTAGACTAGCTCATATGTTGGCAACAAATATTTCTTGACTTTCATAGACTAGTTTAGCCAGAAGACATGGGTTTATCCCATTAAGCTGAAGTCAGAAGCATTTACGAAGTTTAAGGAGTTCAAGGCTCTGGTTGAAAAATAGAGCGGCTATCAAGTTAAGACTCTCAGAACTGATGGAGGAGGAGAATACATCTCCAACAAATTCCACAACTTCTGCAAGCAATATGGAATTCAAAAGCAATTGACTACCAGATACACACCACAGCAGAATGGTGTAGCTGAAAGGAAGAACATAACTATCATGGAGATGGCAAGGAGCATGTTGAAGGCGAAAAGTCTGCCACATGAGTTCTGGGTCGAAGCTGTAAGTTGTGCAGTTTATCTGCTGAACAGATGTCCGACCAAGAGTGTGAAGGACAAAATTCTAGAGGAAGCATGGAGCAATCTAAAGCCAAGTGTGGCTCATTTGCGAGTCTTTGGGTGCATTGTATATGCACATGTTCTAGATGAGAAAAGGCAGAAGCTAGATGACAAAGCTAAAAAATGTATTTTCACAGGATACATCGAACAAGCAAAGGCATACAGGCTATACAATCCGATGACAAAGAAACTTGTCATCGGCCGAGATGTGAAGTTCTTTGAGAATGATGCCTAGAGCTAGAAGTCAAAGACTGGTCAGCCTAAACTAGCAATTGTTGAACCTATGAACTTGGAGGAAGATTGTGTGCAGCCACCTGTACCTTCAAGCAGCAACAATGGTGCTAGTAGCAGCACACCCTCATCATCTCTGTCACCTCCACTTGCAAGCAGAATTCAAAACCTAAGGACACCTACGAAGACTCGGAGCTTGCAAGATATTTATGAGGTAACCCAAAATCTGATAGATGAAGAATATTCTGATTTTGCCTTCTTTACTGAGTGTGATCTAGTGGAGTTTAAAGAGGCAAGTCAAAATCGTAAATGGGTGAATGCGATGGATGAGGAGATAGCAGCCATTGAAAAGAATGAGACATAGTAGCTGACAGATCTTCCAGTAGGAAAGAAGACCATTGGGGTCAAGTGGGTGTATAAAACAAAGTTCAACGCCCAAGGAGAAGTTGACAGACATAAGGCCAGACTAGTGGCGAAAGGCTACAAGCAGAAGTCAGGAGTTGACTATCATGAGGTGTATGCACCTGTAGCCCGACTTGACACAGTCAGAATGATTCTGGCACTGGCAGCTCAAAAGAGATGAAGCGTTTATCATATGGATGTCAAGTCTGCCTTTCTAAACGAAGTGTTGGAAGAAGAGGTCTACATAGACTAGCCACCTGGTTATGAAATACAAGGGCAAGAAGACAAGGTTCTGAAGCTGAAGAAGGGCATGTATGGGTTGAAGCAAGCACCCTGGGCATGGTACAGCCAAATTGATGGCTATTTTTAGGAGAATGGGTTTCAAAAATGGCCATATGAGCACACCCTATATCTGAAGACAAACACAGAGGGTGAGATGATAATCGTTTGCCTGTACGTGGATGATCTGATATATACTAGCAATAGCAATAGTCTATTTGAGGAGTTCAAAACATCCATGATGACTGAGTTTGAAATGACAGACATGGGGCTGATGGAATTTTTTCTTGGTATTGAAGTTGACCAATCAATAGATGGCATCTTCATTTCTCAGGGCAAATATGCTAAGGATGTCCTGAAGCATTTTAAGATGGAGAACAACAAACCTGCTATCACCCCGGTAGCCATTGGCTTGAAGTTGAGCAAGACTGACAACAGCAGAAGCATTGATCCAACTCTCTATAAAAGGTTAGTTGAAAGTCTGATGTACTTGAACGCAACCAGGCCAGATCTAATGTTTACCATGAGTTTAATCAGTAGGTTTATGGAGTCACCCAAAGACACTCACTGGCAAGCAGGAAAGAGAATTCTATGATATGTCAATGGCATGAGAAATCACGGACTTCACTATGCCAGACAAGACCAGCTTGAACTGATTGGCTACACTGATAACGATTGGGCTGGTAGCATAGATGACCGGAAGAGCACATTTGGATATGCCTTCCATTTTGGATCCAGAGTTGTCTCTTGGTCTTCGAAGAAGCAGCCAATTGTTTTTTTATCTACAGTAGAGGCAGAGTATGTTGCTGCCACCTCAGCCGCCTGCCAAGCAGTCTAGCTGAGAAGAGTTCTGAGTGAACTACATCATCCGTCAGAAGCAGCAACAACAATATTTTGTGACAATAACTCTGCCATTGCCCTCTCGAAGGACCCAGTCTTCCACAGCTGAATGAAGCACATTAATATTCGGTATCATTTCATCAGAGAACTGGTGAAATTCAGTGAAGTATAGTTGTAGTTTTGCAGGTCCAAGGAACAAGTTGCTGACATCTTCACAAAACATTTGAAGGAGGAGGACTTCGTCAAATTGCGAGAAATGTTAGGCATAAAAGAATTTGTGAAATCTGGTTTAAAGGAGGGTGTTGAAAAAATTAAACCAACTTTCACGCCCGCAAGCGCTTCGCCGCGAAGCACAAATTATTTACCTCCGGAAGGTGCTTCGCTATGAAGCAGAATTAACATGCCCCCTAACAACACTTCATCGTGAAGCAAACAATTTTTGCCCCCTGAAGATGCTTCGCTGCAAAGCAATGTAAATCAAAGCAGTTATCAAGTGCAAGAATCAGGGCGTTAATTTTTCAAGTGTGCGGGTAGTTGGAGTTGCTCGACGATTGGACAGAAACCCTCTTCGGCGTTTAATTTTTGTCAGCCGGTTGGTGATTTATTCCCGCCTCTTCTCTTCTCTCTTCTTCTAAAATACTGGCCCATTCGTCATTTTGTCAGAGTTGGAGGATAGATATTGGAGGAAAGCAGCAGAGAGGAATAGCGAGCACAGAGCAGCCGCAGCAGCTAGGGTTTCAACCAGTAGAGCAGCAGAAGAGTGGAGCAGCAGTCTCCAAAGAAAATCTGTGTGTTTATCCTCCAGATTTTTATCTTGCAGAAGTTTGTAACCACTTCAGAAAGAAGCTCTGTAAATCCGGCTTTATTTCAATATATAAAATATTTATCCTGCAAATTTGGGTTTGTGCGTATTTGTTCTATGCCTCGAAGTATTGTTTAATCCGCAGAAAAACTTCAGTGAGGGTTTACCCCGAAGTGGTAAAATACCCGTTTGATCCAGAAGGAAGTTCATTTGTTTGTTTGTTGTACCGGAGAAGCACTTCGACACTTTATTTCCTCGAAGTGGGATTCTGGAGCCACTTCGCCGAAGCTGCCAAACTTGCCGTAAAATTTTACTTAGCATTTTTCCTTCGAAAAATTGTCACTTCGGCAATAGTTCTTCCGAAGAAGCTACTTCGGAATTATCCTTTGCAAAGCAGCCGCTTCGCTTGAAAGATTTGTGAAGTAATTTTACTTCGCCGTTTTAATCCTCCGAAGCTTCGAACACCATACAAGTTGGGCGAAGTATATTTAATTTTCCGAAGCAACATTTGCTTCGCACCTTCTGCAAGCGAAGCTCCCTCCTCGGATAAATTTTTTGCGAAGCTCCTCCTTCGAACAAGAAATCCGCGAAGCGTCCTTTTCGTGACGCGATTTGATTAATTTAATTTATTTCCTTCAGTCACACTGGGTTTGCAGTCTTCTGGAGGATCGTCCCCAGATACTATCCTCCACCCAAGTGAGTGCCACTTCCCTTGATTACCATTATGACTGGAGGTTAAAGTTTTGGAAACTTTACATAAGAAGGAATGCTCCGGTTATTTAAAGTGTTAGGCCGAGATCCCTTGTCTGTTGCTTCTTGGGCTTAAAATATGTTCTCTTAAAAACTGATAGCCTTCTATGTCATTGATAATGTTGGAGCGTTATTTAAATTTTCAATTTTCCTTTTTTTTTATTTGGACGGGTATTCTTTAGACTACCGCTAGACCATGTTCTACAGATCTGACACAGATCAAACTTTAATTTAATGTTCAATTTTGAACAGATGGGATGCTGAGATGGAAATTTGTCACCAATTCAAACCATGCACAAGGAACTGGTATGCCTCAAAACATGCTTCCTGCCGGTTCTATCTAGCCTAAGTAACTGAATCTAGTAGCTTATGCTTGTGATTGTAACTGGATCAGGATGCTTGTTTGGGAAGATGTAGCATCCAGCAGTGTTGGAAGTACACCCCAATATATAAACCATGGACTGCAGCCTGCCACTTTATTTAAGATGTCCCACGAGATCTACAACTATGGAGAGGGGCGGGTAGCTTTTGCATTTCCTATATTTTTAGAGTAGGAATTCTTGTGTATATAATAAATTCAATTACACTTTTGTCACCATTGGCTTAAAAAAAAGTGAATTAGCTATGGAGCAAACAACTCTAAAATTATTTTTTCTTTTCACCTGGGACACTGAAAAGAACTACGTGGTATTTTAGATTTTCACTGAGCGTAAGTGATATAAATGCATGTATTGATCTTTGTTTGCATAAGAGATGCACAGTGTAATAGGCAAAGTGGCAGCAGATAATGGCCATAAATGGAGAGCTTCCACCACGTGCGCCTTCTCAAGCACTTTTCTCAGATATCACTTTTGCTCGAGCTGGCTCCAAAGATTCTTGGACTACTCAAGATTCTTGGACTACTCAAGATGATGGAGATAAGAACTGTGTTTTAATCTAAAGGCCCTACATGAGTACAGACATTTACAGTTTTAAACGTGAGAAGGGGGCCTAATGAGAAATAAAGGCTTTAGAAGTTAGTGGTCTTATTTCAGTGATCCCTTTTATGTCAATTGTAAAGGCAATACTACGGAAACCTCCCTCTGCCTGCAGCAGGACGCAGAAGACAAAATGGATGCTTAGTAAATAAAATCAATATTAGAACTGAATGGCTTGGTAATTAAAAGCAGTAGTACTACTGGATGGTTAGTTGTATGCATTACCTTCTTTCCTTAAATTACATGTATTCCTTTACTATATTTAACTTAAATTTTTTCCTTTTTTAAATAACATAATATATATTTATATATTTTTTATTTGGTTAATGTAAAACTATATATTTTTTATTTATAAAAAAAATTAAAATTAAATATCTATCATAACCTTTTTTAAAAAAATTAAATTTATCAATAATTTTTCTTTTAGTTAATATGGATGTTTAGTAAATAAAAGCAATAATAGAACTGGAGAACTTGGTAAATGAAAGTAGTAGTACTAGATGGAGATGTCCTTAGCAGTTTCCTCAACTTTGTAGCCACAGCATTGGTACGGGTTACGATGGCTATAATAGAAAAGTGAGGGATTCACTCAATTAAATATATCATAATATAAAGTTTTCACAAATTTTAATTATAGAATATATTATTAAACTTGCATCATTATATTAATCAGTAAAAATAAATAAAAAAATCAATTCTATGCATTCAAATTTAAAAAGGTTTAAATTATTATTTCTTTTATGTACTCTTTTTCATTTAGCTATGCAAACTTGAAGAGTTTTAGATTGCTGTCTCATTTCTTATATGTACTTTTTTTTATTTGGTTAGTTTGTATGTATTATTTTTTTAAATGTTATTTTATTTATTTTAGTTATATTTGTATTTATTTATAAATATTATTTATTTTTAAGAGATAAGGTTTTAGTTTTAAAAAAATTGATTTTTATCATAATTTATAATATTATTTTTATCATGCATTATTTTTCTTAGCTTTTTTTATTGAATTTACAAACAATTTTTTTTTTTGTAAATATTTAACTTTCATTTTTTTTTTTAATATAACAACACTTTGAATAACTATTCTACAAAGTTATTGCTTTTTTAATACTCATTATCTTTATTGTTAAGTCCTAGATTTATAACATGTAAATTTCCCTTATGTTTAGGTTTTTAAAATTATTTTCTATAGGTAATGATATTTTTTTAATTGGAAAGAAAGAATAGGTAATGATATATTAACGTAGTATATTAATTTTTTTCTAATCTATATGTAAACAAAAAAATGTGGTTTTAAAATACCAATTTGTTTTCTTTCTATATCCATAAATTTTTATTTTTTATAACACATATATGAGGTAATTTTTTTATAATTTATTTTAGCATATTTTGTCATAACTATCAAATATGTTAGATGAAAAACTTGTAAATATTATAAAGGATGCCTAAAAATATTTAAAACATATCTATATTATAATATCATTGATTATAGATAATGGCACATTTCTACTTAAAAAAAAATAAAATAACAAATGCTTTGAGAACTATCATTGGATTGAGATGATAATGTAAATATTAATCAATCATATTATTGTCAAAATTAAAATCTCTAATGAAAAATCATAGCCATCTAAAAGAAAAAAATACTTTTATAATAAATAGAACATCAAGCACATACTATTTGAAATAAAAATAGATTAAAGGAGTGTTGACAATAAAAAATAACATATTGTTACTTAAACATAGAAATGTTTTAGTTCTTGTCATGAATTCAACCTTAAGATAACATAAATTTAACAAACACTTAGATATAGTTGAACACAAAGGCTAACATCAACCATAATTGGAATACATTAAAGTACAAAAATAACTATATAAATCTAACAATAAATTTATAGATCTCAATTATTTGGTTCATTAAGAACAACTCTTACATCGACTTATATATGCTTATAAGACACTAATTGATCATATCCATTGCTTTGACCTACTCCAAATTTTTTTTTTGAATCTAGTACCTTCATACAATAACACACCATCTAAGAATTATAATAAATAAATGAGCCCATTTAAGTGCAACTACTAGAAAATTTCTAAAAACATATGAAGCATAGAAAATATTTTATTAAATTATGTTTTATTGATGTGAACTTAATAAAAGAACATGTGATAGTTATATAAAGTATCAATGATATAGCATGTAACATTCAATAATTTCTTAAATATGTATTCAATGTATGGCATCTTAGATTAGTATTTACAAGAAAAACATTTAGGCTCTTGTAATGACAAAGCACTTTAGATATAATTTCAAGAATTCAATTATCATAATTTATATTCCAATAAATTATTCATAACATAAGTGCTTTACCAAAATTTCAAAAATTCTAGTAGGATATTACACCTTGTAAGAAAAAACAACACAAACACTAATTTAAATCACATAAAAATTAATGAAAAAGTGGTAAATATTACCTATTGGAATCAAAGACACACACATAAAACAACTATATAAAGTAAGATATTTTGGATAAGGAACACATAATCTAACTACTATATTCTAACTAGTATAATATCAAAGTAATTAGCAACGAATTGAAAGCAATCTCAATGTAAAGTACAAGTACAAATAAAAGATAATAAAATTGTAAAGAGTTCCTCCTACTTAATTTGAAGAGTTTCTTCTACTTAAGATGAAATATCTTGCATTAAGTGTCATTGTTGTATCTTATTTATACATGTATTGTATTGACAAAATACCATATTTTAATCCATTCAATGAGATGATGCATGGTATGGAATCTATCATACCCTAAATTGCCTCATCACTTTCACATAAAGCCAAGAAATAAATTGTAACAATGAAGAGATCAAAACTTTATATATTTTAAGAAATTCTCAAAATGAGTTTGTATGAAAAATTATGCCCTTTGAAAATTTTCCCTTAACAATGGCCTCTAAAAATAGAATTATTGGGAAATCAAACATATACTTCTTCAACACTATCAAATATATCACTTAGCACAATATACTTAGTTGTAGGTCCTATACCTTATGGTTGATGCAATTATTCCACTCATGATTTGTTTTGAATGACATGAAAATAAGTGTTATTACCAACTTATCTATATAAGTGCTTTAATATTCTAATATTTATTTATATTTTCACTATTTATAAATAAAGTATCTTATTTATTTACTCTTTTAATATACAAATCTAAATCGTAAATCAACTTCCTCTCTACTTAATAAAAGGAGGCATAATTCATGTTGTACTTTTGGTTCCCTATGACATAGATCATTGATATCTAAGTATAGTTTCATACTCATGTATTTCTTGTTATCAACCCTTATTCATTTGAAATGTGTAATTGTCACTCATAGACCAAGGCCAACATTATGTGACATAATTTAATATAAGCATACAAGATAACAATGTATAATTTAATATGAATATTGTAATAGTCCTAAGGGTATATATTTCACATTATGAAGTGAGCCTTGCACTTTAAACAATAATATGACAATCTAACATCTATTGTGATATGTGTAACTATTGGAGTCTTTATACTCCACTTACCTTTATATGTTATTATATATGTATGCTAATTTTTTCATCATGTAAAGTTATGCACCTGGTCCATATTTTTATGTTCTTTGAATATATTATAACTCTCAATTTTTCTTATGCTACAGTATGTATGATGTGATTTTAATTTTAGTTCCTTCAATATATTGTGATGTCCAACATGGCATTGGAGTTGATATGAACCACCATTAATTATTCATGCAAATATCTACAAATAATTTTACTCCAAAATATTACACTTTTTAAGCACCCATGTGCATTAATTTTTTTGACAAGAATTAGTAAGCACTATAGATGATAATATTTTATAGATAGACTTAATCTTAGAGAACAATCATAAGATGACATATTTGAGGTTTCAAAGAGTGAATCCTTGTCAAATTATTATCTTATCTACTTATATGCAAAATTATAGACTTCAATGAATTCCATTTGTACTTTATTTTGAGATTCTTAAATGAAATTCAATGTTTGAAGGAAATGTCTAAAATTTAAATTTTGAATATTTTTTTGGTGCCACACGACATCCCTCTACCTATTAAAATATATGATGGTAGGTTTATCTTAATACCATGACCAACATTTGTACTTATGTTAATCATACTTACCCTTTAGACCCGTGTAAATCTTGAAAAATATGATTTTATCTTTTTTATAATATTTTATTTCTAAAGGTTAGTCTCACAACCTTGACCTAAAGGTAACATGTATTTGGATATAAATACCCCTTCATACCAACCATTCCATTATTGACTGAAGTGTAATTTTATTTTATTTTTAGTGATATTATTTGGTGTCCATGGATACTCGAATATATTGTGTCCTTTATTATTTTTTTGTTTATTTCTTTTAAAACAGCATTGGGTAATATTTGGTTCCATTTATTTCTAGAAATTGTTATGAAATATAACATGGTATTAAAGTAGGTATGAATCTCCATTACTTAATTTCTTACTAGTAGATGTTTCTCTTCCAGCTTCTCCTAAGGGCAACTATAATTAGAGCAAGCTAAGAAAAAATTCTTTTAAAGGCTAATAGTATTACTAAAAGAATGATTCTTTTGATAAAACCCTAGGTGCACATGTACCATGAGGAACTTACCAGGAATTAATCAATTTGGTTCATAATAAATATTCACAAACAAATTCCTTTTATTCTATAATTGGCACTCAATCCTCTTTTATGTTTTTTACCAAATGGATACCATAGTTTTAGGATTGTGCTTTTTGAGGTTTTTCCAAAATCTCATTTGTCTATTATAGATTTTGTTTTTTTTTTTTTAAATCTTTCGTCTTTTGGCTCTATTTTTCAATAGCAATATAGATGAGAGGGTAGACTATTTGCATGAGGAAGAAAATAAGAGGTTAATTTTTTTAGATAAACCCCTAATGCCAAAGTAGCCATGGATAGGCTTTCCAGTTTAGCAAAGACCTCATAGTCACTTGAAAAAGTTGCAAAAATGGTCTCACAATTTTTTGCTACATAAGCCCAATTGGTTGTGTTTGATAAATGTTTATATAGGGAACTCCATGATAGATATGAAAAGGTTATCAGTATTTTTGGATTCTTTAAAAAATTTCAAGGTGGTCCCAACATAGTGCTTTTGCTCATTTTTTCATCCATGTATCTCAAATTTGTGTCCCCAAAATTTTTATTTTCCCCTCCAAATTTTAGATTTTTGAATTTGAAATGTAGAATATTCCTTAGACTGGTAGGAATGGTAAGCTATGTAGGTAAATTCTTACTTTAACATGATGAATGAATGCTTTAGTGAAGAGGGATAATAAGGGGGTATCTATTATTTATTGTTTAAAAAAATCCTTACACTTCATATCGCAAGCATAGTGCTTGGGGAAATGGTTAGCGAGATAAAGATAAGACGCTTACCAATGGAAAGTCTCAGGTTTGATTTCCTCTAATGTTAAAAATTCTTGAATGACTATGATAATGCTAGCATGGTTGGTAATGTGGTAACCCCTTATTATGTGGAAATAAATTACATCACATATTTGCATGCTTATGATTATGTGGTGGTAGTATATAAATGACACATGGTAGTCTATATAGGTGACTTGGAAAAATATACATAAATTTCAAGGCAACATATGGCAATCCATATAATTGATGTTGTGACCCATATAGATGAATTGGTGACCAATGCACAAATCCTAAGGTGACATGTAAATTTGTATAGTTGATATGGAAGTTTGTATAAGTAATGTGGCATATCACATGGTGGTTGGCATGGTCACTGACTCAATTGATGATAAGAAATAAAGCCTACAGTGACACATGGTAGGTAATATAGAAATTGATGCAAACACTAACATGGGATTTTTTATTGGTCCAACATGATAGGTTATACAACAATAAATGTGGTAGACCATACACCACTAGATGCATATGAGTATAAGTTAAATAAATTGCAATTTTCCACTTCATCAACTTTGATAAATAACTTGCATAGTCAGTATTAGACTTGGTAATGGATAGATTTTAGAGTGAATTATGATGCAATAAGTGGCACAATTTGGTCTATAAATCAAATAGAAAATAAAATTATAACAAGTGGCATCACATGATTCATCAATATGCTACATAGTTAGTGCATACATTGCAACCCATCAACCACTCAAGGAGCAATATGTGACAACCTCTCGTTCATTGTAGGCACTAAAATTATTAAAATTTTCAAATATTTTGGAAGAAATTATTGCAATTTTGGGATAAAACATTTGGGAGCCATAACTTTTGCATATGAAAGCATTTGGAGCCCAATTTTTTAAATATTATGGTTTTTTTATATCTCTACATTGATAGTATTATTTTTTATCACAAATGCATGTAGTATTTCTTATTTTGGTAGAATAATTATAGATCACCATATTCCATTATTGAGAAGTCCAAATTATGCTATCGAGAATATTAAGATTGAAAATATACCTCAAAATATTCCTTGTTTTGTTGATTTTGAAAAAATAAAGTAGAAAAAATGGATTAGGCTTTTGGTTTAATTTATTTTCATGTTTCCAAAGTATATGACACACATTTGAGTAACATAGTTGTGTAGACACCAAAACAACACTGATCTGAATATGTGACTACAAACACTGATCGCATTGACACACAAAGCCTTCAAGGTAGCCCTCAGAGGTCAAAAAATGGTCCTAGCCACTTACACAGCAGTTTTGGAAG
Organism: Wollemia nobilis; assembly: GCA_028583015.1. Lineage (NCBI taxonomy): Eukaryota > Viridiplantae > Streptophyta > Pinopsida > Araucariales > Araucariaceae > Wollemia > Wollemia nobilis. Next base: position 147,961 of record JAQPPZ010017021.1, read on the forward strand.
GTACCAATCCAGTTACATGATAGTGCTTTGGTTATTTCCCATTTGCTTTCTTCGACCATTCCGTATTCCCTGGTGAGAAGGCCCAACTATCGAATGTATCCTCCAAGTCCGGCTTAGGTTTTGAGCTTAGGCAAAAACTGCTTTTAAACACTTAGGCAAAAATTGCTTTTAAACACTTAGGCAAATGCTGCCTATCGCGATATCATGACGGTCGCGATATCATGACAGTCACGATGTCGTGCTATCGCGACGTCGTGCTGTCGTGATATCACGACAGTTCCTACCACTGCGCCCTGTTTCCCTTTTGGTGTCGCGATATCGTGATGTCGTGATATCGCGACATCGCGATATCGTGACAAAAACTTCCCATGTATGCCTGGGAAGACTTAAACCAATCAAAAGCAAACTTTAAAGCATTTGAAAGCAAACATTAAACCATTGAAAGCAAACATCAAATCATTAAAAGTAGACATTAAATGAGTGATAACCAAAGATAGTCAATAATTGTCGCCTGTTGTGCATGCACGTGTAGGTGGGCAGATTGGCAGTTAGAGGACTGTCACAAATGCAGTCATGTAAGCCCAAGTCAGGGAGGAGTCTCCTCCCTCTTGGGAAGGCATGGCCGCCACGTGGCATCCCTGCGTGCCCTTCCAAAGAGACCCCATGGGTCTATAAAATGGTCGACTTTCCCACCCAAAAGGGGGACAAGTTGATAGACATTTGAAAGCAACGAAGTGCTACCAAATCAAACACCTGATTGCATTCCTTTTTTATTCATCTCTTATACACCCATAATATCTTTTGCAAGAGAGGTTATTGGGTGGCTTTTAGAAGCGTGGATCCGGACCTAAACCCAAAATTTTACCACATTTGATCCATCAATTCGATGACACCACATTCTCTGAGATTTTGAGCCCATCCCTAGTGGATTGGCGTCAAAGTCAAGTTCTAACAGGGGCGGCCCACTTGGGCACCCCACACTTTTTGTTAGTTGTATGTTAGTCTATTCTGTCATTGCGAATATATCCTGCATTACACTTTATGTTGTTTACATAGTTCACAATCTGGATTTTAGAAGACATTTATCAAATATCATCATGCTTTTGTCATTTTTGTTGTCCCACTAACCTGTAGGTAACAACATTGATTCGACGTCTTAACACAGTCAAATTCACGTCCTACCCGAGGACGAATAACAGTTGAATTCGTCCTGCCAATGGACGAATTACAGTCAAGAGCAAATCGATCGACTGTTTTAATGGCAGCGGCCCTCTGGTAAGGTTTTTTGATTTCTGTCAAAGTTGCAGGTTGCTTAGAGTTGTTTTGTTTACCGATTTAATCAATCTTTTGCATGCATTTCTCATTGAGTTCTAAAGTCAAATGCTTTATCCTTTTTTTCATAGGTGCTACTAACGCCTTGGCTGTTTCTTTGATTGTAGGAGAAGCAACAAGAACCAAGGATTCATCATCGCGAGAGGCGGCAACACTTTGGCCCGCCCATTTGAAACGTGGGCATGCGAAAGAGGGATTACTAATCATGATTGTAACTAAAAACATGCTAACACTCCTAGCCCCTAAAACAGGAGGAAGTTGATTGTAACTGAAAGCACGAGATTTCGGGCAAAGGAAACACTAGCTATGCAACATAACATGAAAATGTAACGCTTTGATCCTATGCACTAAAACAGAGAAAGGAGACAACTTGGAAACGAAAGACAAGATGCAAAGAAATCACAGCCCTCTTTATTCAAATATCTTATCCTCGGTTACATAGACGTCTCCTCCCATTTTTGGGGCTAGGAGCGTTAAATTTGTCTTCATTACAATGTGTGACCTAGTCTTCCTCTTCCCGCGTGCCCACGATTGCAATGGGCGGGCCAAGATGCTACCGTCGCTGATGTGGATAAGTTCTTCACCTCTGATTGCTTTTCCTGCAATCAAAGAAACAATGAAAATGTCAGTAGCACCTGCTGCAAATGAAAGGGGTTCATTCTCTAAAATCAACGAAATATGCATGTAAACATCTGCCTGAAATAGTAAATACAGTAAGTCCAAATGGCTTGAAAACTTGACAGAAGACGAAAAATGTTACCAAAAGGCCATTGCCCCTGAGACAGTCGGCCAATCTGCTTTTACCTGGTAATCGTCCCTCGGAAGGACGATTGCTGCTGTTAATCATCCCCTGAAAGGACGATTGCTGCTGTTAATCATCCCCTGCAGGGACGATTGATACTGTGTTGAAGAAGCCGACCTGCCGCTGCTCCAATGTCGATTCCCGAGACCTGCAAAATGCCTAAAAATAAGGGGATTATGTAATTGGGGCCATTTTGGGATGACCCAGATGGTCGGATTCTCCCAATTTGGTAATATTCGATGAAAACCTTTTGAAATCAAGATTCAAGATTCTGAACTATTGAACAGCAGAGAATAACATGGAATATAAACAAATGACAGAAAATGAACTACAACTAAATCCAAAAGGTGCGGGGTGCCCAAGTGGGCAGCCCACCGATGGAACTTGATTTTGGCACCAATCCACTTGAGATGGGCCCAAAATATCTTAGGAGTGGGGGTCGGCGAATTGGTTGGTTCAGGTGTCCATGTGTTGGATTTGGGTCAAGTTCGAGCTTCCAAAGGCCACCCAACAACCTCCCTTGCAAAAGAGATTGGTGGATGTGGGAAGGTGAACCAAAAGGGATGCAATTGGGTCTTCAACTCGGAAGCACTTCGTTGCTTGAAAACTCCTTCAACCTGTATATCTTGGGTGAGAAAAGTCCCACATTTTATAGACCCAAGGGGTCTCTTTTGGGAGGGAAGCACAAATGCCATGTGTTGGTCATAGGCGCCATGTGGCAGTCTTGTCTTCCCAAGAAGGAGGGGAGTCCTCCATTGACTTGTGTTTTCATAATTGCTTCTTGTGACAGTCTTCTAACCGCCCTTCTGTCCACCTACACACGCATGCAAGGCAGGAGTCATCAACTGACTGTTCTGGGCTGCCACTTGGCGTTGTTTGTCGTTTTGCCCGTTAAACTTTGTAATCGTCCTTGGGTGGGACGATTACAACAATCGTCCCTGGGTGAGATGATTGCAAATTAGTAATCGTCTCTGGGTGAGACGAGTACTGGGCAAAGTGTCTAAATGTACCAAATTGCTTCCTGACCTTACAAAATTGCTATGGAAGTGGTTAGGACCACTGTTTGACCTCTGAGGGCTGCACTGGGGGTTGTGTTTGTCAAAGCGATCAGTGTTTGCAGTCACATAATCGGGTTGGTGTTGTTTTGGTGTCTACAGATGCCCCTTTTTGGGAAGCGCTGCGGGTGACGCAGTGCTGAGCAAAAATAGATAACCAAAGCACTAATGATTAGGGTTTCTTGGTAACCTAACCAACTTTTGATGCCCCAAGTATGGAAAGGGCATGCATTCTTGAATCCTTGCTTCTGACGAGCTAAGGAATTTTATTTCAAGTGTTAACCTGTTTTGGTGAGGTGTGACTTGAACTTAGACATTGATCAGTCATGAATAGGCGAAGGGCGTTTTTACCTCAAGGGAACCTTGTATTCATGATTCACGAAATGCCAAGTGTTTGATTGATTTGATTGTTGCTTGTTTACTGCCCCAAGCAGGAGCGTGATTTTCTTTGTCAATGATTCTTTGAATGCATGTTGTTTTCCTTAATTGGGTGTGTGATTGTTGGTTGGTGACTAAGTGTGACTACCCCCTCAAGCAAGGAATCGATGAGGGAATGACCTTTGTGAGAGAAGCGACGAGTCACTTGACCCAAGATGACTTGTGCAAGGGTGCCTTTAGAGGGTTTACCATTAAGCGTGTGCAATTTTTCCAACATTTGGACCTATTTTTGATGGGTGTTAACCCTTTTGGTGATGTCATAATGAAGTGAAATCGTCAAAAACTTATTTCCCGTGGAGCGGTCCGGCTATGATAGCCTTCTTGGGGAATTAGAAGAATGATAATTTGAACCTCGACATCTATTTTTCTATGCCAAGAGGTTAAGTGCACAAGCACTTGTGTATGGCAATGTTTATTGCTATGTTTTTGTGTTGTTTTTTTTGTGATGTTTTTGTTGTTTTGTGACACCATTTGGGGATTAAATTGTTTGAAATTTGTTTTCCCATGGAGCGGTCCGGCTATGGCAGCCTTCTTAGGGAGTAGGATAGTGACAATGTAAACCTCGATATCAGTTTTTCTATGCCAAGAGGTTAAGTGCAAGAGCCCTTATGTCTGGCAATGTTTATTGCTATGTTTTTGTGTTGCTTTTTTTGTGATGTTTTTGTTGTTTTGTGACACCATTTGGGGATTAAATTATCTGAAATCTATTTTCCCGTGGAGCGGTCCGGCTATGGTAGCCTTATTAGGGAGTAGGATAGTGACAATGTAAACCTTGATATCAGTTTTGCTATGCCAAGAGGTTAAGTGCAAGAGCCCTTGTGTCTGGCAATGTTTATGCTTTTTGTTTTTGTGTTGCATTTATTTGTTGTTTTTGTTGTTTTGATTTTCTTGAATATGGATGTATTATGTTGATTTATTTTGATGGATGTATATGCTATGATGAATGCAAATGTTTTTTATTTATATGTGATATACAGAGATGAAATGGATGAATGAGATTTGTGATGTTTGGCTATGGCACCATAGACTGTTTAAGACGCTCTGTAATTCATTTTTTTTTTTTTTGATGGTATTGTAAGGATGAAAAGTAGCACAGTTGGTTTAGAAATGTAGCTAGGGTTTGCTAAGACTCAGACAGTTCTAGCTCTCTAGCCATGACTGTACTTTATCTTACATGATTTTTGAACAAGGTATGAATCAGACCTATTTTTGACCAAGCTATTTCACATCCCTGTGTGTGCCATTGAGTTCATTTATGTGGTACTTATCAGGATACCGCCAGTGCCAGATGGGCTTTCAACCGAACCTGTACTGAGGATCACCTAACTAGCTCCACTAGCTCCTTTGTTATGTTTAGTTAGATTAATCCGTGATGTTTTCTAGGATGTCATAAGCTAGCTTATCCACATGCAAACATTGATCTGTACGCAAGTTAATGTGACAGATATATCGTCATGCGAGAAGACCTTTATAATGCTGAGAGTTCCAGGGATTCAAGGTCAACTCCCTTCTTTTCTTCAATTGTATTGGGATACTTGCTCATTGTAGTGATGAGATCACTATTTATTTTGATTTGTTTTTCTTTTGAGCAAGGGATTGGAAATATGGAGTGACGAAAATCACTGTTGCTTTGTGCATTTGATGTGTGCACTGTAGGATGTCAAATTTTGATGTTTTGATGTTTTGCAAATTTTTGATGTTTTGCAACTATTGAGAATTAGGGATTCTTGGGGAATTGGGTAGGGAGGATGCTTGTCCTTTTGCCAACTCTCAGCATTCTTTGGGTCATCCGCACAGGGGGATGAGCAAGATAACTGTTTCGCTTATGGTGACCTAGATTACTGTGCAGTTCATCTTTCATTCACATAACTTGGGAATTTTTAGTGTTTTGATTTGTGTTGGGATGTTACGTAACATGGTGTATTTCAAGTATGACTCTACCTTCGTAAAATCTGTTCGACTTGATACGCTACATGGCTAAAGAGGAAAATGATAACTGAATCACTGAAACTCTTGGTACATTTACAGACCACTGACTGTAGTGTGGTAAAAGTTATGCATGGTGTGTCCGTTGTGTTTATGAAATGGAACAGTGGGGAACAAGATGTTTTATCAGAGCAATTTCAGTTTATGGTGCCTTTGACCTATACGACCACAAATATGCAATGTATGGATGCAATGCTAATGCAGCTACATATTTTGTATTTTCGATGAATTGAGTTTGGCGAGTATGAAGATGAGATGTGAGAAAACTCTCAATTGATGAATTTGAGAATGCGTAGAAATGAGATGCAAATTTTTGTTGTTTTTGATGTATTTTGTTGTTTTTGAAATTTTTTTGATTTTTGACCAGGCGATTTAGGATATTCGTTGGAGCTTTTTAGGTTTTGACCAAGTGATTGCGATAATCCTTGGAGCTTTTTGGATTGACCAAGAGATTGCGATAATCCTTGGAGCTTTTTGGATTGACCAAGAGATTGCGGGGATCCTTGGAGCCTTTTGGATTGACCAAGAGATTGTGATAATCCTTGGAGCTCTTTGGGTGACCAAGAGATTGTGATAATCCTTGGAGCTTTTTGGATTTGACCAAGAGATTGCGATAATCCTTGGAGCTTTTTGGATTTGACCAAGAGATTGCGATAATCCTTGGAGTTTTTTTTTTTTTTTGGATATGGCTTTCTTAGATATGAAATGGTCGCAAATGACTGATATTCAAGGGTTCTATTTCCTTGATACCATCAAGAGAAGCTAGCCGGTATGTCTCGGGTCCTATTTTGCTATCAATGACATAAGGACCTAACCAATTTGCCACGAATTTATCCCTCAGGTGGGGCGGCAAATTAGAATTCTGTTGGTTTTCCTTCAAAACCAAATCACCAACGCGAAAGTCCCTTAGGTGGACCTTCATGTTGTAAGCTTTCTTAAGTTGCTCTTGATAGATACGTAAGTGCTCAAGAGCATTAACACGTCGTTCATCAAGAAACGTAAGTTGGTCTAATATGGCCTGCCGCGCAGTGTTATCATCGATGAACTCCTGCATTGATACGCGCAGGGAAGGAATTTCCAACTCGAGAGGCATTACTGCCTCTGAGCCATACACTAGTGAAAACAGAATTGCCCCAGTGGGCCTCTGAATGCTAGTGCGATAAGCCCAAAGGGCAAGTGGGATTTGTATGTGCCAATCCTTATGACTGTCTACGACGGTCTTTTTAAGGATGGTGACTAGCATTTTGTTTGATGCCTCTACTTGCCCATTTGCTTGCGGATAATAGGGTGTTGAAAAGCTATGCTAAATTTTGTACTTTGTGGTTAAAGCACGCACGTCTTTGTTCTTGAATGATGGCCCATTATCCGAGATTATTTTGGATGGAATACCAAAATGACATATGATGTAATGCAAGATGAACTCCGCAATGCGGGGGCCTGTCGTAGAGGTTAACGGAATTGCTTCCACCCATTTGGTAAAGTATTCTGTGGCCGTTATGATAAACGTGTGATGGCCTAACGATGCAGGGGAGATCTTTCCGATTAGATCGAGGCCCCACTGTGAAAATGGCCAAGCAGACTGGACTGTCTGTAGGGCCTGGGAAGGTACTTGCATCAAATTAGCATGATGTTGACACTTTACGCACTTCTTGACATACTCGCAACAATCTCGCTCTAAAGATGGCCAATAATAGCCCATGCGAAGAATGCGCTTTGCGATGGCCATACTGCTAAAGTGGCCACCACATGTACCATCATGCGCTTGGGTGACTGCCTAAGTGGACTCTTGCTTGGTCCAAACAACGAAGAAGAATTCCGTCATAGCTTCGACGATACAAAATGTCTCCTATCAAGACATATTTTGCCGCTTTCTGTTTGAATGTCCGTTTTGCGGCATGCGTCAATCCAAAGGGAATATTACCTAACTTGAGGTAGTCTCTTATGGGTAAATACCAGTCTTGTTGATCGGAAACCTCGATAGTATGAATAGCCAATCCCTTTTGAAGTTCTTCCCTAACAAATGCTGATTGGGATAGAGCTTGTAAGAATAGCGTTGTGTTGCTATTAATGGGAGTGGGGGAGAACAAAGACCCCCAGTTGGCATGTTTCAAATAGTCTCGGATTCGAAATAACTTATCCGAAGATGGTTCGATCTGGATCATGTGGACTCCTGGCGTCAAATCTAAGCTTGCGTGCTCCATCGCGGGTTGCGATAAGGTTTTGACCTGAATGGTTGTTATATCACCGGAAAGGTCTTGCGGGATTAGTGACCCCAAGGAGGCCATTGTGTCCACAAAATGATTCGATGATCGAGGAAGTGCCTCGATGTCATACCACTCATGTTTTGCCAAGAATTTGTCCACAAGAGCTTTATAGGCCTTTAGAACTGGGCATTTGCATTGATATACCCCTTTGACTTGATTGACAATTAACAGCGAATCGCCAAAGATGTTCAGTCTTTTGATGTTCATGGCGATTGTTGTTTGAAGACCTAGGAGCAAGGCTTCATATTCTGCATTGTTGTTGGTGCACTAGAAATTTAATTTAAATGACAGGGGCATTGGAGCGCCCTGCGGTGTGAAGAATACAATTCCTGCGCCACCACCTTGCTCGCATTTAGAACCATCAAAAAATAAGGTTATGTCGGCCTGAGACTTAGGCTCATCAAAATCGGCGATTCTGAGACATGGAAGACCCCATCATCGGGTAGTTCTATGACCAGAGGCTGATCATCTTCAAGAGGAGCCTCTGCTAGTTGATCGGCTATGACTTGTCCTTTTATATATTTTTTCCCAATAAACTCAATGTCAAATTTCGTCAACAACATGATCCATTTCGTCGTGCGACTACTATGATAAGTACGACTCATCATGTATCGCAATGGATTCTCCTTAGACACAACATACGTAGTGTTGCTCAGCATGTAGTGGCGTAGCCTTTTGGTAGCAAACACCACTTCCAAGCAGAGTTTTTCAACGTATGCATAGTTAAGTTCGTAACTGACCAGGGTGCGGCTAAGATAGTAAGTAGCCTGTTCTTTTTGAAGTTCATTCTTCTGGGCTAGCATTGTGCCCAGTGCCACCTCAGTAGCTGATATGTATAAGTAGAACGGCACTCCTGGTCTAGGCGGTGCCAATACTGGCAGCGAAGCCAAGTATTGTTTGATTTCGTCAAAGGCTGACTAGCACTCATCATCCCAATGAAATGTGACCCCCTTGTGCAATAGTTTGTTCATTGGTCGGCATTTGTCAGATAATTGCGCTATGAAGCATTTAATCGATGTGACCTTTCCTTGCAGACTTCTGAGCTGCTTGATAGTGGTTGGGGGAGCCATTTCAAGGATTGCCTTGACTTTGTTTGGGTCCACTTCGATGCCTCTCTTTGAGACTATAAAACCCAAGAGTTTCCCAGATGTGACACCGAACACGCACTTCTTGGGATTCAGTCTGACCTTATGCTCTATGAGGCAATCGAGAATCTTTCTTAAGTCACCGAGATGGTCTGAGTGCAAGAGAGATTTGGCTAACAAATCATCCATGTAATCTTCCAAAGTTTTGTGCATGTAATCATGGAAGATATACGTCATAGCATGTTGGTATGTAGCGCCAGCATTTTTAAGGCCAAAAGGCATGACCTTATAGAAAAATGTCCCCCAAGGCATTGTGAATGCCATTTTGAGTTGGTCTTCAGGATTGATACGAATTTGATTGTATCCTGAGAAACCGTCCATTAGGGAGAGCATTTCGTGACCTGCTGTAGCGTCTACCAATGCGTCGATGCTTGGCAAGGGGAAATCATCCTTAGGACTCGCTTTGTTTAGGTCTCAAAAATCGATGCATATGTGAATCCTCCCGTCGGGATTCTTGACGGGAACCATGTTGGACAGCCATGGCGGATAATCCACGCAGATGACAAATTGTGCATCCAACAGCTTTTGCAATTCGTCTTTGACCATCAAGGTCACAGTTGGGTGCATCTTTCTTAGTTTTTGATTTACAAGCTTGATTGTCGGATCAAGTGTTAAATTGTGCATGACAAGCTGCGGGTCTAGTCCTGGCATATCTTTATACGACCATGCAAAAACTTCCTTCTTCTCTTTGAGAAGGGCAATATATTTGGCTTGCTCTTTGGGGGAAAGGCTTACCCCCAGCTTGAGAATCCGTGGATTCATTGGATCTGTGCCGATGTCTACGTCAATCGTCTCCTCAACTGACATGTGGGATCCGTACTCCAACTGATGTGGAGTTGGGATTAAATGAATATCATCAGCTGAGTTAAGATCTACGTTTGGAACCTCGGGTCCCTCTTCAACTTGAAAAATATCCTGAGTTGTCCTTGGGGCGAAATGAAGCATTTCACCGAAAGGCCAGTACTCTGCTGGTGATAATGGTAAATTGACGCGATCCCAGTTGATGGCATCCATGTCTAGATGCAATGGCTGTGATGGATCGATCAAATTGCGGATGGGTGCAGTCAAATCAATGGAGATCATGTGGATGGAATGAATTTGGTCTCCAAAACCACGGGTGTGATGACTTGATTCTTTTAGTTGTTCCCTATACTCTGGATCTGGCTCTACGGGAACGGGCACGAATGGATCCTCTCTAGGTGCAAACTCATCTCTATGTGCAAAAAGGAAGGTGGGGTCTTCCCTCGGTACTGCTATCCTGATGGGATCTCGAGGTGGATGATGCTCATCTTGAATTTGGAGCCATAGGTGTAACACTTGGTCCCACCTCGCTGGGTCTACATGCCATTCATGTCCTAATAGGATGCCCATTTGTCCCATTAGATCTTCATGTGTTAAAGCACGATGATGCCGTCGTGCATGTCTGAGATAGTCCATATCAGTCTCGTCTTCTGACTCACTTTCATAGATCCAAAATTGTTCATCCTCTTCAGCATCTGTTGCTTGTGACATTGAGGAATCTTCTTGTTCCAATAAGTTAATCCAATCCCATTGTGGTTGTTCCACTCTTGGTGGAGGGACCTAATTCTCTTGACATTGTGTCGTTTCATCTAGAATCTCTAGGGGAAACAGCTTCAGAAAAATGTTTGAAAGTCGTTGTTGTTCTCTTTGAGGATTGCTCTTTGAACTTTCACCTCTCTCTAGCAAAGGAGAGGGATTATTGCTATTTCTAGGAGTGTTTGTAGACCATGGGAGATAGTCCCCCAATGTGTATTCTGTGTTTGGATTGGCGTACGGGTCTTGTGCCAATCCCTCCTTGTTGCCTATTTCTAGGCCTTGCATATTTTCAACCAAGCTGTCTAAGGGCAAGGGGTGGTTGAACCCCACTCCTGACTTGTCGTATGGCATCTGATATCTTGGTTGGAAAAGGATTCACGTCCCTTGCTCATATCTGCCTAGCCCATACCCATGCCAATTGCATTGTTCGAGATATTTTAGGGCAAATTTTGGGTTCGACAGATAATTGATGTTTTCGAAAAAAGGCTCTTCATCTGTTTCCTTTTGTTTGCATGGTTCAGAACCATGATCAAGGCCCCCATACACAAAATTCGTCTAGTTGGGAGGGTAGCCTAGTGGAACAATTGTCCCTATGGGAAGACGAGGTCTTCCCATGTCCTGCACTGACTCCAATGTGGGGGTTGCCACAACATTTTGCACTAAGTACTCCCCCAGGCCCGTACTTGCCATCTCAATAGTGATTGTTGATGATTGGGTAGGAGGAAACGGTAGTCCTTCCTGAGTCCATTCCATGTTTGGTTGTTCAGGATTCTTGGTTTGTGTTGTGTTGGGTGTTTCCTCTGTTGATAACATTGAAATCGTGGGCAACCCCTCTTCTAGAGGCTTAACCTCTTCCATGATTTGCTTTCCCTTGTCCTTTTGTTGGGCCACGATAGGTGGCGTTGATGATAAAGGAGTAGGTGATGGAGTCTCACCTAGCTGGGATTTTGCCTTGTTAGCCACCAGTGGTGCCTGCGGTATCGGACCCTATTTAGATGGATTTAATTGAAAATCCAAATGCGTTGATGGGAGGGTCGATTGAGGTATGAATTGTACCGCATTGCAATACTTGAAGGGCTCTAAGTCCATTGGGACTACATGTATTTGCCCTTCATAGGCATACTTCAAGCATTGGTGTGCGATCGAGGGGACACACTTCATGTCCCTGATCCAAGGCCGCCCTAGTAGTATATTATAAGCCATTTCGCCTTCCAGCACATGGCACAGTGTGGGTATTGACTTTTGTCCTACCTGGAGAGGCAGAACAACTGTGCCGACTATCGAGCAAATTGCATCATTAAAATCTCGCAGTGTGTACGTGGAAGCGGTGATGTGAGAGGCTAGCAGTTTTAAATTTTTTAACGCTGCAGTGGTTATAATGTTACTGGACGAGCCAGTATCTATCAACACTCTCTTGTACGGGATCCCGTTGACCCGCGCGATAATGTGCAGGGGTGGATCCGGCATGTCATTTGATATCGTTTTGACCTCATCTTCTTTGAATGTGATGACAGGCTCCGTACATTATTTCACATGTCCCACAAAGGCATTGAAAGAATTTGCTTCGTGGGGTTGTACTTCAATGGCTTTTAAAATGTCCATAAGAGCTTCTCTATGGGGAGCTGTTTTTTGGATAAGCTCGTAGATGGACAGCCTAGCCGATGTGGTCCATAGACTCTGCGTGAGTTTGGTCCGTATCGTGACCTCGGGTATAGGCGGAGGCAACTACGTTGGGTGTTTTTGAGGCTACGATGTCGACGAAACTTCCCTCGCAGCTACCTCGGGGGCAACTGCTGGGTATCTTATGTTCCTTGTTACAATGCTAATCATTCCCACAAATCCTTGCATGGGAATATCTTGTCGCACCTCGTTAATCTGGAGCGGTTTTGTCTGTGCCTCATGGGCAGGCAAGGGGTCCTTGAATACCCCCATTTGTTGGTTGTTTGGTGTGATGGGGTTGTCCACGACCAATGTTCTGTTATCGATCAAATCCTAGACTAGTTCTTTGAATTTCCAGCACCCATTTAGGTCATGTCCTCTGCGCACCTATGGAATCTCGCAATACAATTCCTCCCTATACCCCCTAGGCTTGGGAATGTTAGGGTCAAAAATTTGGATTTCTCGGCAGAGTAACTAAATTTGTCGCCGATAAGCGGTCAAATAAGGAGTCCCTAGACTCCGCATACGGGGTGAATTGTCGCCTAGGCGACGCCGTCGATATCGTTCTCTTGTCTTCTATTATCTCTTTCATAAGTAGGAGGCACTGCCTGGTAGTTAGCCTTTTGAGGCTACATTTCTTGCACAGGCACGGGAACATTTATCGCAACTTGATTGACTGCAGCGTGTTGTGGTTGCGTTGTCCCGGTTTTAGTGGTTTTGTTCCACTCTTTCTTCTTAGGCTTGGCAATTGTGCCTTCGCCTATCTTAATCTCTTCTATGACTCTGGCTTGCGCCAAAGCTTCTTCTAAGCTATCGTATTATCGCAGCAACAATAGACCGGAGATTGATTTTAAGTAACTTTTTGCGAACATCTGCGTGAGATCCGACATGGGAGGATGGTAGGGTAACTTAGAAAGAAAAGCTCTCCATCGATTTCTGTACGCTGCCATTGTTTCCTCTTCAAATTGCTTGAGGCTCACTAAATCACTTAGTGATGCCTTCTTCCTTGTGTTGAAGGCGAAGCGTTCAAGAAACGCATCTACTAGCTGATCTAAGCTGCTTATGCTGTGTTTGGGTAGTTGTGTGAACCAATTCGAGGCAAGGCCTACGAATGTGGTTATGAATGTTCTAAGCAGCAACACGTCATTATCTTGGATTGTGAAGCACTGGCTTAGAAATCTTGTAATGTGCTCTTGTGCGTCCTCCTCACCTCTAAAAACTGCCAATTGAGGCAACTTGAAGTGTTCAGGGTAAAGAGGCGCAGGCACTGAAGGATGCACCGAATTACTGTGGAGTAGGCGTAATGTGGGTTTTTGATGCCCAGCAGATTTTGTCTCCACAGACTCCAAACGCTCCAATAGCGCTTGGTATGCATTGGAAGATTTTATTTCTTCCTCTCTTGTTCGCTCTTGTTGCAAGTTACGGTAAACTGAAGGCCTATGGAGGGGTGGCCGAATGGCATCCTTCCTTCCTTGATGGGGAGTTTCAACATATTCTATATCTGGTTCGTACTCCTCATAAAATTCTTGAGGAGTTTCTGGGTGAAACCTCTGACCTTGATCGAGTCCCCGCTGACGGTACCCATCATCATTTCGAGGAGTAGCCTCCCTCTCATGTCTATGAGGTCTCGGAGGCAAAGCTTGACGAGGTCATGGAGACCCGTCCTACGTTAAAGGGTTATGCCTCTCATGTTGTTTAGCTCTTTGGATGTGAGGGGTTGGCCCTCTCTCAAGTATTTCATATTGTAACTCATCCACTTCACGTTGCATGCGTTCTTTATCCAAGCGATATTGATACTCTATCTCTTGCTGACTTTGTTTAAGCCGCATGATTTGGGCTTGACGGGTGGTGTATCTGGCGATAGCCGGGTCAATTTGATCTACCCTATTTTGTTCAGAAGGTTCAAATGTTCCTCCTATAGGTTTACCTCGGTTTTGATTCTCTAAAATCTCAAGGGGTCGCTTCCCTCTGTCGAGGTAGGCTATATGTGCTTGAGGTTCTAGCCTCAAGGGGTGATCATGATATCCGACTGGTGCAGAAGCATAAGGTTCCTGCGTTGTATGTTGTTGTCCTTGAGGAATGCGATGATCTTCCTCATGTTCTCTCTCATAGGTGCGTAAGGGGCAGGCGAAGTTAGGTCGCCCTATGTAAGGAGCTCTACGCTCTGGATTTGGTCTCTCTGTTCTGATGAGAGGTAAAGAAGGGATGCCATATCCACGTTGTCCCTCCAAATGGACAGTGTGCCCCGTTAGCATTTTATCGCACTGTGGCCACTCATGTCTAGCTTGAGAGGGTGATTCTCTGTTTACATTAAGGTCTGCATGTAGGACGTCTTTTCGAGAGGGGCTACTTTGAATGGGCATACCCCACCAAGGATTTTGAATTGGATTCTTTTGTAGGTTATACCGATAAGGCGGTATGACCAAATCCTCAAGACTGAAGCGAAGGCGACTTGTGCCTGCTTCTTGTGTACCTTTCGGATCTGCTACCCTTGATTGGGCTTGGCTGTGGGTGTACACCATTGCGGTGCGTCCACACTATCTAAGTAGATTTTTATCTTGTTTTTAATAAAAAAAAATTTTTTGTCTACACTAAACAGAATTAAACACACACATTCACAAAACCATGATTATCTCTTTTAAGGATTATTGGTGTGCCCTAGACTGGTTTAGTGTATTTTGGTGTTTTGTTTTGTTTTTGTAGGTTTTGTAGAACGTTTAAATGCATCATGTAGGCTCTTATAACTCCCAAAAGGTTGCCCCTTCAATATACCAACCAGGCCGATATACTAACCTCTCTATATACCCGCCCTTACGAGAGGGAGACTATAGGTACGTGAGAGCAGAAGGTACGTGGTACGTAGGTAGTACGAAAGGGGGATTGTCCTATTAATGGCACCTACCATAGAAAACTTATCCTCGCACGCATGGGAATCACCCCAACTATGCTCGGTCTGTCTTCATCAGGATTTATGCCTAATAACAGTTGACAATCAGGAAATGTATGCAAATCAAGCCAAGGTGGTGATTAAATCCACCAATGGTCTTGATCAAGGGCTGGGGTCTTACGACCAACTCCTTGGTTTAAAATTATTTCGTGGAGTGTGTGAGGTTCATTTTATCCAACGATAATGAAACATGCATGAATGACTTTTCCTAAGCAATGCAAGCTAAAATGGAAACAGTCAAAGAAATAGAAACAGAAACAAAAAATTTCAACAGAGATGATGAAAATCCCTACCTCTTCTCTGCCTGCTCCAGTTGCCTCTAAATTTTTGCTTTGAAAAGTTGTAGACAGAAAATCATCCCTTGGTGAGACGATTAACAGAATAGCAATCGTCCCTTGCAGAGACGATTTTACAATCATCCCAGGGTGAGACGATTTCCAAAATAGAAATCGTCCCTTGCAGAGATGATTAACAGCCTGCAAGAAAAAAATGTACCTGTCAAGCACAAACACAAAAATCTAATCAGTTTTTGTGATTTTAAAAATAGGGGACAGGGTCCCACCATGATCGCCACTGAAAGCACGATATTCTTGGCAAAGGAAACACTAGCTATGCAACATAACACGAAAATGTAACGCTTTGATCCTATGCACTAAAACAGAGAAAGGATACAACTTGGAAACGAAAGACAAGATGCAAAGAAATCACAGCCCTCTTTATTCAAATATCTTATCCTCGGTTACATAGACGTCTCCTCCCATTTTTGGGGCTAGGAGCGTTAAATTTGTCTTCATTACAATGTGTGACCTAGTCTTCCTCTTCCCGCGTGCCCACGATTGCAATGGGCGGGCCAAGATGCTGCCGTCGCTGATGTGGATAAGTTCTTCACCTCTGATTGCTTTTCCTACAATCAAAGAAACAATGAAAATTTCAGTAGCACCTGCTACAAATGAAAGGGGTTCGTTCTCTAAAATCAACAAAATATGCATGTAAACATCTGGCCTGAAACAGTAAATACAGTAAGTCCAAATGGCTTGAAAACTTGACCGAAGATAGAAAATGTTACCAAAAGGCCATTGCCCCTGAGATAGTCGGCCAATCTGCTTCTACCTGGTATTCGTCCCTCGGAAGGACGATTGCTGCTGTTAATCATCCCTTGAAAGGACGATTGCTGCTGTTAATCGTCCCCTACAGGGACGATTGATACTGTGTTGAAGAAGCCGACCTGCCGCTGCTCCAATGTCGATTCCCGAGACCTGCAAAATGCCTAAAAATAAGGGGGTTATGTAATTGGGGCCATTTTGGGATGACCCAGATGGTCGGATTCTCCCAATTTGGTAATATTCGATGAAAACCTTTTGAAATCAAGATTCAAGATTCTGAACTATTGAACAGAAGAGAATAACATGGAATATAAACAAATGACAGAAAATGAACTACAACTAAATCCAAAAGGTGCGGGGTGCCCAAGTGGTAAAACCCCAGCCCTTGATCAAGACCATCGGTGGATTTCATCACCACCTTGGCTTGATTTTGCATCCATCACCCCGATTGTCACTGTTGTTAGGCGTAAATCCTGATGAAAGCTGACCGAGTGTTGCTGGGGTGATTCCCATGCGTGCGAGGATAAGTCTTCTATGGTAGGTGTCATTAACAGGACAATCCCCCTTTCGTACCGCCTATGTTCCACGTACCATCTGCTCTCACGTACCTATAGTTTCCCTCTCGTAAGGGCGGGTATATAGAGAGGTTGGTATATCGGTCCGACAATGGTATATTGAAGGGGCGACCATTTATGGGAGTCATATGAGCCAACATTCTGCATTTAAACGTTCTTCAAAACTTGCAAAAACAAAACAAAACATCAAAATGCACTAAACCAGTTTAGGACACACTATTAATCCTTAAAAGAGATAATCACTGTTTGTGTATGTGTGTGTTCATTTTTGCTTAGTGTAAACAAAAAAAAAATCATCATAAACGAGATAAAAATCTGCTTAGCTAGTAGAGAAGCACCACAATGGTGTACACCCGTAGCCAAGCCCAATCAAGGGCGGACGCTGTGGAAGGTGCACAAAGAGAGGGCGTTGGTCGCCTTCGCTTTAGCCCTGAGGACTTGGCCATACCGCCTTGGCGATCTGTCCTACAAGAGAGTCCACATCAGGCCACATCAAGAAGGAATTATTGGGACCCTCCTCTGTGGAGTTTGCCCATTCAACACAGCCCCTTTTGGGAAGAAGCTTTACATGTGGAACTCGATGTAAATAGAAAATCGCCTTTTGAGGCTAGATCTGAGTGGCCACAGCGTGATGAAGCGCTAGAGAGGCACAGTGTCCATGAGGAGAGACAACATGAATATGGTACCTCTCCTTTGCCTCCCATTAGAACAAAAAGACAAAACCCAGAGCGCAGGGCTCTTCACACAAGGCGAGCTAACTCCGCCCGCCCCTTTCAAACCCATGAAAGGGAGTACGAGGAAAGCCATCGCATTCCTTGAGGACAACAAACAGTGTGGGAGCCTTGCATTTTTGCACCTGCTAGATACAATGATCACCCATCGAGGCCAGAGCCTCAAGTAAATGCCGCCTACCTCGATAGAGGGAAGCGACCCATTGAAATTTCAGATCATCAAGATCGAGGCAAACACATAGGAGAAACATTCAAGCCTCCTGAGCAAAGGAGGGCAGACCAAATTGACCCGACAGTCGCCAGACATGCCGCCCGCCAAGCCTGAATCACGCAGCTTGAGCAAGGTCATCAGGAGTTAGAGTACTTATACCGCCTTAATAAAGAGCGCATGCAATGCAAAGCGGATGAGTTGCGCTATAAACTACCTGAGAGGGTGCCAACCCCTCACACCCAAAAGGTAGAACAATATGAGAGGCACAACCCTTTGGTGCAGGACAGGTCTCCGCGACCTCGTCAAGCTTTGCCTCCGAGACCTTATAGACCCGAGAGGGAGGCCACTCCCCGAAACAATGATGGGTACCCTCAGCGGGGACTCAATCAGGGTCATAGGTCTCGCCCAGAGACTCCTCAAGAAGTTTATGAGGAGTATGAACCAGAAATAGAACGGGCCAAAATGCCCCATCAAGGCGGGAGGGCTGCCATTCGGCCACCCCCCCATAGGCCTCCAGTCTCCCATAACTCACAACGGGAGCAAACAAAAGAGGAAGAAATAAAATCTTTCGATGCATACAAAGCGCTATTAGAGCATTTGGAGTCTGTGGAGACAAAAGCTTCTGGGCATCAAAAGCCCACGTTACGTCAACTCCGTAGTCATCCAGTGCATCCCTTAGTGCCCACACCTCTTTACCCCAAACATTTCAAGTTGCCTCAATTGGCAGTCTTTAAAGGTGAAGAGGATGCACAAGAACATGTCACAAGATTCCTGAGCCAATGCTTCGGCATTCAAGATAATGATGCATTGTTGCTTAGGACATTCATAACCACATTCGTAGGCCCTGCCTCGGATTGGTTCACACAGTTACCAAAACACAACATAAACAACCTAGATCAATTAGTAGATGCGTTTCTTGAACGCTTTGCCTTCAACACAAAGAAGAAGGCATCACTGAGTGATCTGGCCAGCCTCAGGCAATATGAGGAAGAGACAATGGTAGCATACGGGAATCGATGGAGGGCTTTGCTTTCTAAGCTACCCTACCTTCCCCCTATGTCTGACCTCACACAGATGTTTGCATGGAGTTGTCTAAAATCAATCTCTGGGCTATTGCTACTGTAGCAATACGCCAGCCTAGAAGAAGCTTTGGCGCAAGCCAGAGTTATAGAAGAGATCAAAATAGGCGAGGGCACAATCGCCAAGCCTAAAAAGAAAGAGTGGAACAAAACCACTAAGACCGGGACTACGCAATCACAACCTGCTATGGTTAATCAAGTTGCGATAAATGTCCCCAAGCCTGTACAAGAAATACAGCCCCAAAAGGCTAATTATCAGGCAGTGCCTCCTAGTTATGAAAGAGATAATAAAAAATAGGAGCAAAATCAGCAGCGTCGCCCTAGGCGACAATTCACCCCTTATGCGGAGTCTAGGGACTCCCTATTTGACCGCTTGTCAGTGGCAAATTTAGTCACCCTTCCAGAAATCCAAACTGTAGATCCTAATGCTCCCAAGCCTAAGGGATACAGAGAGGAATTATATTGTAGATTCCATAGGCGAAGGGGACATGACCTGAATGGATGTTGGAAATTCAAGGGATTAATCCAAGATTTGATCGATAACAAAACATTGGCCGTGGACAACCCCATAGCGCCAAATAATCAACAGATGGGGGTATTCAAGGACCCTTTGCCTGCCCACGAGGCACGAGCAAAACCTCTTCAAGTCAATGAGGTGCGACAGAATCTTCCCATGCAAGGATTTGTGGGAATGATCAACATAGTGACCAGGAACAAAAAGTACCCAGGAGTTGCCCCCGAGGTAGCTACAAGGGAAGTTCCAACAACGTCGCAGCCTCAACAACGCCCTATGCAGTTGCCTCCGCCTAGACCCGAGGTCACGATACGGACCAAACTCACGCAGAGTTTGCGGACCACATCGGCTAGGCTTTCCATTTACGAGCTTATTCAACAGTCAACACCCCATAGAGAAGCTCTCATGGAAATTTTGAAAGCCATCGAGTTACAGCCTCACGAAGCGGATTCTTTCAACAACTTCGTGGGACATGTGAAACGATGTACGGAGCCGGTCATTACCTTCAGAGAGGATGAAGTTAAAACAATATCGAATGACATGGCAGATCCACCCCTGCACGTTATCGCGTGGGTCAACGGGATCCCGTACAAGAGAGTGTTGGTAGATACTGGCTCGTCCAGTAACATCATTACCACTACAGCATTAAAACATCTGAAGCTGCCAACCTCTCATATCACGGCTTCCACATACACACTATGAGCATTCAACGATGCAATATGCTCGATAGTCGACATAATTGTTCTGCCTGTCCAGGTAGGACAAAAGACAATACCAACATTGTGCCATGTTTTGGAAGGCGAGATGGCTTATAACATACTGCTAGGGCGGCCATGGATCAGGGACATGAAGTGTGTCCCTTCGATCGCTCACCAGTGTCTAAAGTATGCATTTGAAGGAGAAGTTCATGTAGTCCCGATGGACTTAGAACCCTTCAAGTATTGCAATGCAGTGCAATTAATGCCTCAATCGACCCTCCCTTCAATGCATTTGGATTTCTAGTTAAATCCATCTAAACAGGGTCCAATACCGCAGGCACCACTGGTGACCAAAACATCAAAATCCCAGCCAGGTGAGTCTTCATCATCTGCTCCTTCACTACCAATGCCACCTGTCATGGCTAAACAGAAGGACAAGGGAAAACAGATCCTGGAAGAGGCTCAGCCCCTAGAAGAGGGGTTGCCAACAATATCAACAGTATCAACAGAAGAAACACCTAGCACAACGGAAGCTGAGACTCCTAACCCACCAAACATGGAATGGACTCAGGAAGGACTCCCATTCCCTCCCTCCCAAGCATCAACAATCACTCGTTGAAATGGCCAGGACGGGCCCGGGGGAGTATCTAGTGCAGAATGTTGTGGCAACGCCCGCATTAGAATCAAGTACAAGACATGGGGAGACCTCGCCTTCCCATAGGAACAGTTGTTCCTCTAGGTTACCCACCAAACCAGACAAATTTTGTGTATGGGGGCCTTGATCATGGTCTTGAACCATGCAAGCAAAAGGACGAAGACGAAGAGCCTTTTGCTAAAAATATCAACTATCTATCAAACCCGGACTTCGCTCTAAGATATCTCGGCCAATGCAATTGGCATGGATACGGGCTAGGCAGATATGAGCAAGGGATGCGTGTCCTTTGCCAACCAAGATATCAGATGCCATATGATAAGTCGGGAGTAGGGTTCAACCACCCCCTGCCCTTAGACATCTTGGTAGAAAACATGCAAGGCCTAGAAATAGGCAACAAGGGTGGATTGGCATCAGATCCTTATGCCAACCCAAATACAGAATATACATTGGGAGATTACCTCCCATGGTCAACAAACACCCTTGGCAACATCGGTAATCCCTCTCCTTTGCTAGAGAGAGGTGAAAGTTCAGACACTAATCCCCAAAGAGAACATAAACGGTGTCCGGACATCTTTTTGAAGTTGTTCCCCTTAGAGGTTCCAGTTGAGTCAATACAAGTGTCAAGAGAATCAGGTCCCTCCACCAAGAGTGGAACAACCGCAATGGGACCAGATTAATTTTCTGGAACAAGGAGAACCCTCAACGTCGCAAATAGTTGCTGAAGAAAATGAACATTTTTGGATCTTCGAAAGTGATTCAGAAGATGAGACTGAGATGGACTATCTCAATCATGCACGACGGCACAATCGCCCTTTAACTCATGAAGATCTAATGGGACAATTAGGCATAAGGTTAGGGCATGAGTGGTATGTAGACCCAGTGGGGTGGGACCAAGTGTTGGATCCATGGCTCCAAATCTACGATGAGCATCGTCCACCCCGAGACCCTATCATGACATCAGTGCCGAGAGAAGACCCTGTCTTCCTATCAGCACATAGGGCAGATCCGTTCATGCCCGTTCCCCTAGAGCCAGATCCAGAGTATAGGGAGCATCCAGAATGTTCAAGGTATCATACCCACGGTAATGGAGACCAAATTCATTCCATCCACATGATCTCCATTGATTTGACCGCACCCATCCGCAATCCGGCCGATCCAGCATGGTCATTGCATCTAGACACAGATGCCATCGACTGGGATCGCGTCAATTCACCTTTATCACCATCAGAGTACTGGCCTTTCGGTGAAATGCCTCATTTTACCCCAGGGACAACTCAGGATATTTTTCAAGCTGAAGAGGGACCCGAGGTTCCAAACGTAGATCTAAACTCAGCTAATGATATCCATTTGATCCCGACTCCACATCAGTTGGAGGACGGATCCCACATGTCAGTCGAGGAGACGACTGACGTAGATATCGACATAGATCCAATGAATCCATAGATTCTCAAGCTGGGGGTAAGTCTTTCCCCCGAAGAGCAAGCCGACTACATTGCCCTTCTCAAAGAGAAGAAGGAGGTTTTTGCATGGTCATACAGGGATATGCCAGGACTAGACCCGCAGCTAGTCACGCATAATTTAATGCTTGATCCGACAATCAAGCCCGTAAAGCAAAAACTACGTAAGATGCACCCAACAGTGGCCTTGATGGTCAAAGATGAATTGCAAAAGCTATTGGATGCACAGTTTGTCATCTGCGTGGATTATCCGCCATGGCTGTCCAACATGGTTCCCGTCAAGAAGCCCGACGGGAGGATTCGCATATGCACCGATTTTTGAGATCTAAACAAAGCGAGTCCTAAGGATGATTTCCCCTTGTCGAGCATCGACGCATTGGTAGACGCTACAGCAGGTCACGAAATGCTCTCCCTCATGGATGGTTTCTCAGGATACAATCAGATTCGTATCAATCCTGAAGACCAACTAAAAACGGCGTTCACAACGCCTTGGGGGACATTTTGTTATAAGGTCATGCCTTTTGGCCTTAAAAATGCTGGTGCCACCTACCAACGTGCCATGACATACATCTTCCATGACTACATGCATAAAACTTTGGAAGATTACATGGATGATTTGTTAGCCAAGTCTCTTTTGCGCTCAAATCATATCGATGACTTAAGCAAGATCCTCGATCGCCTCATGGAGCATAAAGTTAGACTAAATCCCAAGAAGTGCGTATTTGGCGTCACATCTGGAAAACTCTTGGGTTTCATAGTCTCAAAGCGAGGAATCGAGGTGGACCCAAAGAAAGTCAAGGCAATCCTTGAAATGGTTCCCCCAACTACTATCAAGCAGCTCAGAAGTCTGCAGGGAAAGGTCGCGTCGATTAAACGCTTTATAGCGCAATTATCTGACAAGTGCCGACCCATGAACAAATTATTGCACAAGGGGGTTACATTTCATTGGGATGACGAGTGCCAGTCAGCCTTTGATGACATCAAACAATACCTGGCTTCACTGCCAGTATTGGCACCACCTAGACCAGGAGTGTCGTTCTACTTATACATCTCAGCTATTGAGGTGGCACTGGGTGCCATGTTAGCCCAGAAGAATGAACTTCACAAGGAACAGGCTACTTACTATCTTAGCCGCACCCGGTCAGTTATGAACTTAACTATGCATACGTTGAGAAACTCCGCTTGGCAGTGGTGTTTGCTACCAAAAAGCTATGCCACTACATGCTGAGCAACACTACGTATGTTGTGTCTAAGGAGAATCCATTGCGATACATGATGAGTCGTACTTATCATAGTAGTCGCACGGCGAAATGGATCATGTTGTTGACGGAATTTGACATAGAGTTTATTGGACAAAAATCTATCAAAGGACAAGTCATAGCCGATCAACTAGCAGAGGCTCCTCTTGAAGACGATCAGCCTCTAGTCATAGAACTACCCGATGATGGGGTCTTCCATGTCTCAGAATCGCCAGATTCTGATGAGCCTGAGTCACAGGCCGACATAACCCTATTCTTCGATGGTTCTAAATGTGAGCAAGGTGGTGGCACGGGAATTGTATTCTTCACACCGCAGGGTGCTCCAATGCCCCTGTCATTTAAATTAAACTTCCCGTGCACCAACAATAATGCAGAGTATGAAGCCTTGCTCCTAGGTCTTCAGACAACAATCGCCATGAACATCAAATGACTGAACATCTTTGGTGATTCGCTGTTAATTGTCAATCAAGTCAAAGGGGTATATCAATGCAAATGCCCAGTCCTGCAGGCTTATAAAGCCCTTGTGGACAAATTCCTGGCAAAACTTGAGTGGTATGACATCGAGGCACTCCCTCGATCATCGAATCATTTTGCGGACACAATGGCCTCCTTGGGGTCACTAATTCTGCAAGACCTTTCCGGTGATATGACAACCATTCAAGTCAAAACCTTATCGCAATCCGTGATGGAGCGTGCAAGCTCAGACTTGACGCCAAGAATCCACATGATCCAGATTGAACCATCCTCGGATAAGTTCTCTCGAATCCAAGATCATCCGAAACGTGCCAACTGGGGGTCCTTGTTCTCCCCTACTCCCATTAATAGCAACACAACGCTATTCTTACAGGTTCTATCCCATTCAAGCGTTCGCTAGGGATGAACTTCAAGAGGGATTGGTTGTTCATACTGTCGAGGTTTTTGATCAACAGGACTGGTATTTACCCATTAGAGACTACCTCAAGTTAGGTAATCTCCCGCTTGGATTGACTCATGCCGCAAAACGAGCACTCAAGCAGAAAGCGGCTAAGTATGTCTTGATAGGAGACATTTTGTATCGTCGCAGCTATGAAGGAATCCTCCTTCGTTGCTTGGACCAACAAGAGTCCACTTGGGCAATCGCCCAAGCGCACGATGGTACATGTGGTGGCCACTTTAGTGGTATGGCCATCGCAAAGCGCATTCTTCGCATGGGCTATTATTGGCCATCTTTAGAGCGAGATTGTTGCGCATATGTCAAGAAGTGCGTGAAGTGTCAACATCATGCCAATTTGATGCACGTACCTTCCCAGGCCTTGCAGACAGTCCAGTCTGCTTGGCCGTTCTCGTAGTGGGGCTTCGATCTAATTGGAAAGATCTCCCCTGTGTCGTCAGGCCATCACACGTTTATCATAACGGCCACAGAGTATTTTACCAAGTGGGTGGAAGCAGTTTCGCTTACCTCTACGATAGGACCCCGCATTGTGGAGTTCATTTTACATAACATCATATGTCATTTTGGTATTCCATCCAAAATAGTCTCGGATAATGGGACGCCTTTCAAGAACAAAGACGTGCGTGCTTTGACCACAAAGTACAAGATTCAGCACAGCTTTTTGACACCCTATTATCCGCAGGCGAATGGGCAAGCAGAGGCGTCAAACAAAATGCTAGTTGCCATCCTTAAAAAGACCATCGTAGACAGTCATAAGGATTGGCACATTCAAATCCCACTTGCCCTATGGGCCTATCGCACTAGCATTCGGACGCCCACTGGGGCCACTCCATTTTCACTCGTGTATGGCTCCGAGGCAGTCATGCCTCTAGAGTTGGAGATTCCTTCCCTGCGCATATCAATGCAGGAGTTCATCGATGATGACACTGCGCGGTAGGCCCGGCTAGACCAGCTTACGTTGCTTGATGAACGACGCGTTAATGCTCTCGAGCATTTACGTATTTATCAAGAGCGACTTAAGAAAGCTTACAACATGAAAGTTCACCTCAGAGACTTTCGGGTTGGTGATTTGGTTTTGAAGGAAAACCAACAGAACTCCAGTTTGCCATCCCACCTAAGGGACAAATTTGTGGCAAATTGGTTAGGTCCATATGTCATTGATAGCAAAATAGGACCCGAGACGTACCGGCTAGCTTCTCTTGATGGTATCAAGGAAACAGAACCCTTGAATATCAGTCATTTGCGACCATTTCATATCTAAGAGAGCCATATCCCAAAAATGCTCCAAGGATCCTAAAATCGCTTGGTCAAATCCCAAAAATGCTCCAAGGATTCTATAATCGCTTGGTCAATCCCAAAAATGCTCCAAGGATTCTATAATCGCTTGGTCAAATCCCAAAAATGCTCCAAGGATCTCTAAAATCGCTTGGTCAATCCCAAAATGCTCCAAGGATTTCCACAATCGCTTGGTCAAAAATAAGAAAAGTTAAAATTCAAAAATCATCAAAAACAACAAAAAAAATTTGCATCTCATTTCTAGGCATACTCAAATTCATCAATAGAGAGCTCTTCTCGCACTTCATCTTCATATTCACAAAAATCAATCCATCAAAAATACAAAAATACATAGCTGCATTAAAGCATTGCATCCATACATTGCATATTTGTGGTCGTACAAGTCAAAGGCACCATAGGCTGTAATTGCTCTGCTAGTCCATCTTGTTCCACACTGTTCCATTTTACAAAAACAACAAAAACACCATGCATTGCTTTTTACCACACTAGAGTCAGTGGTCTTTTAATGTATCAAGAGTTTTCGTGATTCAGTCATCATTTTGCTCTTTAGCTACGTAATGTACCGAGTCAGATAGATTTTACGAAGGTAGAGTTACACTTGAAATACGCCTTGTTACGTAACATCCCAACACAAATTAAAACACATAAAAATTCCCAAGTTGTGTGAACGAAAGATGAAACCTGCGTAGTAATCCAGGTCACCATAAGTGAAACGGTTATCTTGCTCATCCCCCGTGCGAATGGTTCCAGAATGCTGAGAATTGACAAAAGGACGAGCTCTTTCCTATCCATTCACCTCCATAAAATAGTGGTTTTCACCACTACCAAATCCCAATCATAGTTGGTTCCCAAAGTTGTAAGGATTTGTACTACACGTCCCTGCCAAGGATGGGTAGTCATCCCCAAGACCCAAAAGGGATCAACGCCATTCACAAACAAAATTCCAACAAATCATCATCCTAACACTTTCCATTCACCTTTGGTCTCCAAGTTGTAAGGATTCGTACTATCCGCCCCTAACCAAGATGGGTAGTCATCCCCAAGGCCTAAAAGATCAATGCCCTTACTCCATAATCTCCATCACCCCCTTGGTTCCCAACGTCGTAAGGATTCGTACTACACGTCCCTGCAAAGGATGCGTAGTCATCCCCAAGGCCACAAGGATCAAGGCCACTCACCAGCCCAAACTCACAATACTCAAAACACAAAATCAAATAACAATGGTTATCACCACTATTCAAAATCCTTGCTCAAAAAGAATTAATAGAAAATAAACAGTGATTTTCATCACTATATAGACGAGCAACTTTCTAAATCATTCAGCCAACAAATATCCCGAACTTGAATCCCTGGAATTCTCAGCATTCAAAAACCATCTAGGTGATCCTCATTACAGGTCTGGTTGACAACCTATCTGGCAATGGTGGTATCCTACCCGCATGACGATATGTCTGTCACATTCGCTTTGCGTGTGTGCAGACCAATGTTTGCATAAGGATGAGCTAGCTTATGGTATCCTGGATAACACCGTAGATTAATCTAACTAAATACAACAAAGGAGTTAGTGGAGCTAATTAGGTGATCCTCAGTACAGGTTCGGTTGAAAGCCCATTTGGCACTGGCAGTATCCTGACAAATACCACATAAATGAACTCAATTGCACACACAGGGATGTGAAATAGCTTGGTCAAAAACAAGTCCGATTCATACCTTGTTCAAAAGTCTTGTAAGATAAAGTACAATCATGGCTAGTAAGTTAAAACCGTCTGAGTCTCAGAAAACCTTAGCTACATTTCTAAACCAACTGCGCTACTTTTCATCCTTACAATACCATCAGAAAATACAAAAAAAAAAAACCACATGTATACATACAAAGTCATGCATCACAACAATCGCCTAAAGACAAAATAACAAAGTTCTAAACAGTCTATGGTGCCATAGCCAAACATCACAAATTCTATTCATCCATTTCATTTCTGCATATCACATATAAATCAAAAACATTTGCATTCATCATAACATATGCATCCATCAAAATAAATCAACATACAACAATCGCATTTATCATAC
This sequence comes from Wollemia nobilis, assembly GCA_028583015.1. NCBI lineage: Eukaryota > Viridiplantae > Streptophyta > Pinopsida > Araucariales > Araucariaceae > Wollemia > Wollemia nobilis. Next base: position 175,725 of record JAQPPZ010017021.1, read on the forward strand.
CATGTGCATACATCAATATAAAGTAGCATGCATCCATTAACATCAATCATTGTGCATAACATAAAATCATGACATATACACAAAGCAAGAAAATCAAAACAACAAAAACATCACAAAAATGCAACACAAAAACATAGCAATAAGCATTGCCGGACACAAGTGCTCTTGCACTTAACCTCTTGGCATAGAAAATCGATGTCGGGGCTCAAATTGTCACTCTCCTACTTCCCCAAGAAGGCTACCATAGCCGGACCGCTCCACGGGAAGATGGGTTTTCGACGATTTCACCCCATTATGGCATCACCAAAAGGGTTAACACCCACCAAAAATAGGTCCAAATGTCGAGAAATTGCACATGCTTAATGGTAAACCATCTAAAGGCACCCTTGCACAAGTCATCTTGGGTCAAGCGACTCGTCGCTTTTCTCATGAAGGTCATTCCCTCATCGATTCGTCGCTTGAGGGGGTAGTCACACTTAGTCACCAATCAACAAGCACACACCCAATCAAAGCAATGACATGCATTCAAAGAATCATTGACAAAGACAATCACGCTCCTGCTTGGGGTAGTAAACAAGCAAGCAATCAAATTGATCAAACACTTGGCATTCCCGAAGCATGAACACAAGGTTCCCCTGTGGACAAAAGGTTGCGCCCTTTGCCTAATCATGACTGATCAATGTCCAAGCTCAAGTCACACCTCACCAAAATAGGTTAACACTTGAAATCAAATTCCTTAGCTCGTCAGAAGCAAGGATTCAAGAATGCATGCCCTTTCCATACTTGGGGCATCAAAAGTTGGTTAGGTTACCAAGAAACCCTAATCATTAGTGCTTTGGTTATCTATTTTTGCTCAAGCACTGCATCACCCGTAGCGCTTCCCAAAAAGGGGCATCTGTAGACACCAAAACAGCACCAATCCGATTATGTGACTACAAACACTGATCGCATTGACACACAAAGCCTTCAGGGCAGCCCTCAGAGGTCAAACAGTGGTCCTAGCCACTTACACAACAGTTTTGGAAGGTACCAATCCGGTTACATGACAGTGCTTTGGTTATTTCCCGTTTGCTTTCTTTGACCGTTTCGCCTTCCCTGGTGAGAAGGCCCAACTATCGAATGTATCCTCCAAGTCCGGCTCAGGTTTTGAGCTTAGGCAAATATTGCTTTTAAACACTTAGGCAAAAATTGCTTTTAAACACTTAGGCAAAAATTGCTTTTAAACACTTAGGCAAATGCTTTCCTGTCGCGATATCGCGACGGTCGCGATATCGTGACATCACAATGTCGTGTGTCACATATCGTGACATCATGATATCACAACTCTGACATCTGTCGTCGATGTCGCGACTATCACGATATCGCGACAGCTCCTACCACTCCCTGTTTCCCTTTTGGTGTCGCGATATCGCGACAAAAACTTCGCATTTATGCCTAGGCAGACTTAAACCAATCAAAAGCAAACATTAAAGCATTTAAAAGCAAACATTAAACCATTTGAAAGCAAACATTAAAACCATTAAAAGTGGACATTAAACGAGTGGCAGCCGAAGACAGTCAATTATTGCCTCTGCTGTGCATGCGCGTGTAGGTGGGCAGATTGGCAGTTAGAGGACTATCACAAAGGTAGTCATGTAAGCCCAAGTCAAGGAGGAGTCTCCTCCCTCTTGGGAAGGCATGGCCGCCACGTGGCATCCCTGCATGCCCTTCCAAAGAGACCCCATGGGTCTATAAAATGGTGGACTTTTCCCACCCAAAAGAGACAAGTTGGTAGACATTTGAAAGCAACGAAGTGCTGCCAAATTAAACACCCGATTGCACTCCTTTTCGATTCATCTCTTCTACACCCGTAATCTCTTTCGCAAGAGAGGTTATTGGGTGGCTTTTAGAAGGGTGGATCCGGACCTTAGAACCCGACATTTTACCACATTTGATCCATCAATTCGATGACACCACATTCTCTGAGATTTTGAGCCCATCCCTAGTGGATTGGCGTCAAAGTCAAGTTCTAACGGGGGCGGCCCGCTTGGGCACCCCACACTTTTTGTTAGTTGTATGTTAGTCTATTATGTCATTGTGAATATATCTTGCATTACGCTTTATGTTGTTTACATAGTTCACAATTTGGATTTCAGAAGACGTTTATCAAATATTATCATGCTTTTGTCATTTTTGTTGTCCCACTAACCTGCAGGTAACAACATTGATTCAGCATCTTAACACAGTCAAATTCGTCCTACCCTTTTTCTTCCAATGAATTAATCAAACAAATTCCGACTGTTTTAATGGCAGCGGCCCTCTGGTAAGGTTTTCTGATTTCTGTCAAAGTTGCAGGTTGCTTAGAGTTGTTTTGTTTACTGATTTAATCAATCTTTTGCATGCATTTCTCATTGAGTTCTAAAGTCAAACGCTTTATCCTTTTTTGTCACAGGTGCTACTAACGCCTTGGCTGTTTCTTTGATCGCAGGAGAAGCAACAAGAACCAAGGATTCATCATCGCGAGCGGCGGCAACACTTTGGCCCGCCCATTTCAAATGTGGGCATGCGGAAGAGGGATTACTAATCATGATTGTAACTAAAAACATGCTAACACTCCTAGCCCCTAAAACGGGAGGAAGTGGATTGTAACCGAGTTTGGAATCACATTAATATAAAAAGGGTTGTGCTCTTACTTTCTCCTTTATGTTTGGTTGATTCGATTACATGCGTCCTATTTCATGCATATTCGTTTAGCATCTAGTTAGTTTTGTTTTCATTGCATCTTAGTATTTCTTTCTTCCGAAATCTCATGCTTTCAAGTTGATCCTAAAGTGCTACTTGAGAAATTTAGATTTTTTATGATCAAATTGATTTCACACAAATCAAAAAATTGGAGGTTGATCTTGCAACCTTATCCACGGACTCATTTGATATTGTTGATGAGAATATCAATTAGTTTAAGAAATTACAATAAGACATCTAAATTCTAAGAGCATATATTAAGAAGAACATACAAGGACATAAAAAATTAGAGAAGGAAAATAACACTTTTTAATTATAACATAAAATAATGGGTTTGAGAGGATCTCCAAATATTAATACATATGGAATGAAGAAATATCAAGTATGGAATCTGTATATTTTTCTACATAGAATAAAAACCAAAAATAAATAAAAGCCCACCGAAAAACATCTCCATGCCTCACAACAACATTGAGGACAATCATCAAATAGAACCAACTGACAAGTAAAAAAGCCTTAAAAAAAACCATGACCTCTGGGGAAGAACAAAATTTTTGAATCACTAATAAGGCACCGAGACATTTTGATGATTAACCTTTTCTCGGATGTTATTAATGAAAGAAATCACCACCTGAAATGATCCCAACAATGCTTGGTATTTTTCATCAAGCATCTCCATAAATGGTTGAGCACCAAAGAAACTAGGATTTGAAGGAGGAGGCATCTCCATATCAACATTAAAGTCCTATGATCATTTAAAATACTTCTATTGTGGGATACTATTATTTGAATCTGTCATATCCACTAGAACTAGTGAATCATGCAATTTTGATACTTTCTTAGATAGATGTTTTGAATATCATGCTCGACCTCCTCTATACTCACTGTTAGTCAGCTTTGATTTCTTTTATTAACCCACTTTTTCCATTTTTAGGAAGAGAGGGGGTCGTAAATTATCCATCTTCCAACCCAAAGGACTCACCAAAAGGTTCAAAATTCATCAGCAGAGGCTTGAGGGTTAGGAATATTTTTTAGAATTCTATTATGGATGAGGTAAAATTTTCCACATGTTCAAAATTTAACAATATCAAACCCTTTACCTCCTCTAACATTTCAAAAATATTTTACCAAATAATGAAAGAGAAATTATGATACGTTCATCAGTCACTTCCTTCTTAGATGGTTCATGAAAAATATATGGTAATTGCAAATTACATCCTTGTTCACATCCAAGGTGAAGTAATCCATAATTACCAAGAGGACACAATTCCATATGGTCTTAAGTACTTTGGCATCATAGTCATTGTGATTTTTTGGTAGATATTCCCCTGCCCCTATAAATAATACATACTCCCACTTGAGGGAATGCTTAGGGCACCTGTGGTAGCCTCCATTGATTGACAACCCAGTCACTTCAGCAGTGAGAAGGAAAATAACACTTGACTACTAAATATTGTCTTTAATAATGTGTAAAACACATATGAGCTAGTTATTGTTGTTTTTGAAATTATTTATATGTACTTTCCAAACTCTCATAAACTAGTTATTATTAGTTTTAAAAAAAGGAAGGTTACATGCTAGAGTTTTCTAGGAATTTGATAAAGAAACTTGAGGAAGTATCAAGAAGGTGTGTGATCATGCTCCTCTTTTCTATGCACAAGTTGAGGACAATTTTGATAGAGAAAACTCAAAAGCACATGTAGTTGTTATTTATGCATATTGGATATCCAGTTACTTAGATGAGTGTATTGTATATTTAAGGACAACTAGGCACATGATGAAGTATAAACATCTTGTACATACCTACAACAAAGCACATGTAGAGGAATGTGTTATGATTAATATGATTATTCATTACATGTTGTATGATATGGAGTCATCAACATTGAGTCTTTATTTTTAAATTAGGTACTTCATGTTCTTAATGTTGTGCTTAAACTTTTGTCTATTTATTATATTAATCATACAAATAAGAAGGTAGAATTTTGGCCTAACATATAGGTAATTAAGAATATAGAAAATAGATTTAAAGTTATTACTTTTGGATTTGTGATGAGGCAAACCACATGTATAAGTGGGGAGAAATATTTGGCTCTACTAACATCTCCTATAAAAATAAAGGTTTTTTTGCTATGGTTGCTCATTCAGATACTAAAATTTAGAAGCATAATTATAGGTTTGGACATCTCAACTATATAACTTTAAGATACATGAGTTAGAATTAGATGGTCATTAGGCTTCCATTCATATCCCCTCCAAGCGATGCATGTTAGGAGAGTATTCTAGAGAATAATCATAGGGAGAATTTTCTAAAATGGATTACAAGGTGAACCTCTTGTCCCTTAGATATCATACTATGATATTTATGACCTATGGACATACCATATCTCTCAATAATTAGGTATTTTATTTTTTTCATTGATAATTTCTTTGGATATATGTGTTTGTACACTATTCTCACTAAGGATGAGGACTTTGAAAGGTTCAACACCTTTAATATTGTTGTTAAAAATAAGCTAGTAAAGAGAATCAAATGTCTACGAATATATGGAGGGGCAGAATATGTTATGTTTTTCATTATTCTCTAACTTCTCACGGGATTGCATATGAGAGGACTATTCATTATACTCTTGAACAAAATGATGTGGCTTAAAGAAAAAATGTGGTGATCTTGGAGATCGCATGATGTATTATTTATGCCAAAGAGATGAATCATTAAATTTTAGGATAAGGTTGTAACTTGTGTAGCATATATTATAAACAAAGTTTCTACCAATAGAATCTAGGGAATGACACCTCTTGAGAGATATATAGGGTATAAGCATGATATTTCTCAATTCTATATATTTGGGTCTTCAACATGGACTCATGTACCAAAATAACTTTATGGGTTTTTCAAATACCTCAAAGGCATATCCTCTTTACGATCTTCAAAGGTGTGAGGATTTGATCCAAAGAGATGTCATATTTGATGACGTTCTTCTAGGTACTCCTACCCCTCAACTCAAAATTTTGGCAAAATAACATTCTAATTTCTTGACAATATTAGATTCAATTATTTATTCTAAGATTTTTATTATCTATATTCCCATTAGAGCATCTTTTTAATCTTCTTTATCTTCATATTTGAGTGGATTTCCATGGTATATTAATTTGAAACCTTCAAAAGTACCACCATAGGTGGCACCTTCTCTAGAATTAGGGCATGATGATTAGGACATAACAATTTAGAATATTTCAACTTTGTATAATGAGGTGAGTGGTGATGTTGTGATGGATTATTCAATTCTATTTATGATGTTGAGTTTCCATAGATTACACATAATTATTTCTTAGTTTGTACTACACCCAAGTGCATTGAGGTGCTTCTAAAGGATACTCATCCTATTTTATCTCTTGAGAAATTTTGAAAGGATCCTTCCTAAGCATTGCTTTTAAATATAGCTCATTCTCAATATCCTCTCACATATTCTTAGGCTAAGGGATAGCAAAAATGGTGAGATGCTATTATGGAAAAGTATGAGGCTCTAATTAAGAATAGGACTTGGGAGCGGGTTTCTATTCTAAAATGGAAGAATGTTATTGGCTATAAATAGGTCTATAGGACCACATATACATTGTATGGTCGAGTAGAGAAGCACAAACCATGCCTTATTACTAAGGAATTATCTCAATAGGATGAAGTGTACTATTCTAAGATATTTACACTAGTTGGCAAGATGGACTTAGTTAGGATGATTCGCTCCATTGTTATCTCATATGTATGGAAGGTGTATCAAATGGATCTAATGAGTTTTTCTATATGAAGATGTTTAGGAGGAAATCTACATGTAGCAACCATCTAGTTTTGAACTTGAGGAACCCAATGTGTTGGTTAGTCATTCAAATAGATCCTTGTATGGACTTAAACAAGCTCCTTGTACATGGTAGGATCATATCCATTTTTTTATCTCAGTTGTGCATTTCAATGATGTGAGAGGAAGTTCAAACTATTCTTTGAATTTTGGAGGCTCTAATATATGCTTGAAAGGTTTCATAGATTATGATATGGCAAGTGATCTTGATGGTGGAAGAAGCACTACTAGCTACATCTTTACTATAGGAGGAGGAGCGGTTAGTTGGATTTCAACCACTGAAGTTGTATGTTTGGGGCCAGCTCAAGTAACTTCTCTTGGAGGTTCCTCTTACTATGTACTTTTTATTTATGATGCAACACAGAAAACATTGATATATTGCATTAAGAATAAAAGTGATGTTTTTAATTGTTGGCAATTTTGGGTACTTTGGGTACATTGCCTTTGCTCAAGTGTATAAGTTGTCATTGATGTCAAGAAGCTCTTGAAGGAATTTGATTTGATGTCAAATAATTTGTTTTGATGAAGGTTACGACATGACAGTTTCAAAGGTATTTTGTAAACCCCAAGTTGGCAGGTTTAAATATTACAAGTGGATGCATTAGTTTAATGCATTTGGGTCCAGGAGGAAGTATTTATTTAAATAATTAAAAACCTTGTTAAGGTTCCCTTTAATTATTTTTAAATAAATATTAAATTATTGTTTCCAATGGGTTCTCCTAACCCATGGCACTATGTTTTAAGATTGTGGGTGCTAGCCAAGACCTCCACCGACGTGTTAAACTCCTTGCCGACGTTAAGAGCTTATGGTAAAAATGCATATAAATCTCCCTCAATGAAAATCAAGAATGATCCCATCCGTATTTTGAAAAGAGTTGCTCGCTGTGATTTCACGATCTGTTGTTTGGATTTCTTCTCTGATTGTGTCTTCGCTATTTTCGTAAACCTGTTGTTCGACTGTGTCTTCGCCATTTTCATGAATCCGTTGTTCATTTTTTTTTTACTCATCATTTGTTGTAAATCCGTCGTAAGGTTTTCATCTTCGTGTTCGCATCAGAAGAAATGGAGGCACTGTTGTTTTATTTAATCCCTGGTGTAGAAGGAACAAGGCTAACAGCATGAGGTTTAAATCTCATCGGGTGCCTTTGGCATACTGGTAGCGGCTAGGCTGTTGGCCTGCTACCTGAATGGGAGGTTTTGCATTCGAATAACACGAAAGGGTTTTTCATCATGAAGTGGACGCAACAGGTGGTGTTAGAATTCGTGCACAATTTCTCCATAGCATGATTTTTTATGTTGGCCAAGGTATTTTTAAAATTAATTTTTGCTAAGTGTATTTTGCGGATGGAGGAAGTTTATTAGAGGGAAAAACAGCTTAGGAGTTATAAGGAGTTTAAACCTTGTTTTATTTTGATAAAAGATTCTTTTGAATGTGTTGTTTGAAATATCTTATTGCATTCTTATGAGAAATAAATTTTATTTTTGATAAGACTATAACGGAGAAATAAGGTGTATAGGGGATAAATTTTTCTTGTAATGTTGAGAGTGCTTTTGGTTGATTATGGAAATGAAAGCATGATGTTTTAAGGTTAAAATTGCTTCTTGTGTGAAGTTGTGAAACCTTAAGTGGGCAGCTTTGAGATTGGCATTTGCTTTCATTAAATTGGTAATAATCAAGCTATTCTTTACTTGGTTAAAGTGTTGGGCTTACTCCTTTGTTGATGATTTGAAAAGTTGTTTTGTGCTATTGTGATTTGAGTTGGTGGATACTTTTTGTTCAAACAATATTGGAGAGAAAAGGATTTCTACTTGTTTCCTTTTCTGATGTTGATTGTGAAATGCTTCAAGGTTGTGTCTTGAGTTGAATGGTGTTGATTGAACCTTGTTTGATGAGCATTGTTGTTGAAGCCCTAATCGATGGTGAAAATAACATGAGTATCATTGTTATGTGATTCTTTGCATAGTTGGCAATTGTTGGGGTTTCATGTTCTTGAAAGAAAGCATTCTATCCTATCCATTTTAGATGTTGAGTTGAGTTTTCAAATTTGAGATTGAGTTTGAGCTGAGTTGATTTGAGTTGAGTTTTGAGATTGGGAGTTGAGTATAGAACATATTGAGTCTCTAACAATTCTCTTTATGCTTCTATGAGTTTGACAAATCACATTGGGTCTCTAACAATTCACCTTGTGATTTCCTACTAAGAAAGTTTTTTTTCTTGGTGAGCTTGCTGAGTTTTGGACAGGTTCTAGTGGGGACTTGTGAGCAGATTTGGACAGGTCCTATCAGAGGACTTGTGAGCTGAGTTTGATAGTTCTATCAGATAACTTGAGGACAGAGGTGCACTGGTTCTTTGAGAAGAACTTGAGGACAGATTTGGCAAGTCTTTGAGAAGGCTTGTGTGTAGAGGATTGATTTGTTCAAGCGTTGGACAGATCTGATAGATAGAGGAAGACTTGTACTAGACCAACTAAGTGTGTTTGGTACAGGTTACTAAGCTACTGTGGACATGATCATAGAAGGCAGAGGTCTCTTAGGCTAAGCATTGAGGACAGGAGGTCTTCAATGGAAAGGAGTTCCACGTGCTGGCAAGAGGTAGAGGCAGTTGATCTTCTGAGGGATCATTTCCAGAGTAGATGGGAAGGTATCTCCTTTGAGCAGAGGCTCATAAATTCTGATTGGCAGTAGGTATTTCCTTTCAGCCAAGGTTCATAAAAATTGTAATTGGGAATGATTCCTAAAGAACTTTGAGATAAATTTTAGATAAAATTTTTGTGGATGTAGCCCAGCCATTTTGGGTGAACCACGTTAAAATTGGTCTCACTTTGTGGATGATATTGTGCATTGCTTTGATATTGCTTTGGGTATATTGTTTTACTATTTTGAAGTATAAAGAAAAAAGTAAAAAGAGGTCTTATACTGTTCACCCCCCCTCTCAAGTATAAGCTTGTGTTCTTCAATTGGTATCAGAGCAGGTGCCTTCGAAAAGTTTAACGACTTGAAGAAAAAGCTAGTAAAGAACACAATGGATCATTCAAGTGGCAATGCAACATCTATTCTTGATGGGTCAGATTTTGGTCTTTGGAGTGCAAGTATGAAGGTTCATCTAATGGCACTTGGGAATGAGGTTTGGGAAGTGATTGAAGATGAGTACACTATTCCTGAACATGGTCCTAATACTAAAGAAGAAAGGCTCCTACATCACAGCAATTCAAAAGCAATGAATGCAATCCTAAAAGGCTTACAGAAAGCAGATCTCACCAAAGTTATTCACTACAAGACAGCTAGTGAAATGTGGAAATAGTTGAAGGTGGTTCATACAGGTGATACAAATGTCAGAAATGCCAAGTTGAGACACTTCAAAGGTATGTTTGAACAACTCAAAATGAATGATGATGAAAATATTAGTGACTACATGCTTCGTATGGATGAGGTTGTTAACTCCATGAAAGACTTAGGTCTTGAGCTTGCTGAAAATGATGTTTGTGATAATATTTTAAGATCTCTTCCTAATAGATTTAGTGAAAATATTTTTGCTATTGAGGAAGCTAAAGATTTGGATAAGTTGAAAAAGGATGAGCTCCATAGTATACTTGCAGCATTTGAGTTGAGAATTCAAGTGAAGGTTGATGTCAAGAAAGAGGCAACTTTCAAGGCTACCAAGAAATCCAAGGGTAAACAACTTCAAGATAGTGATGAGTCTTCTAGTAATGAAGAGGCATATTACAGCAAGAAAGGCAAGTTCTCTAGAAAGCACAAAAGTATGAAAAATATAAGATGTTTCAATTGTGGAAATTTTGGTCATTATGCTACTGACTGTATTGTTCCAAAGAATGAAAGTGATGAAGATAAACAGGATTCTAAGAGCAAGGATTCTGAAAAGCACAAGCATCACAAGAAGAACAAAGATGAGCACAACAATCAAGGAAAGAGGTATTCTCACAAGCACAAGAAGAGTTTCTACCTAGACAAAGCAAGTAAGTGTTCTAATAGTGATAGTGAAAGTTCTTCAAGTGATGATGAAAATGAGATGTTGTTCATATCAAAAAAAGAGGAAGAACCAAAACATAGATTCATTATCATGAAATTTCTTAGATGTGGAAACTTTGGTCACCTTGAGGATGATTGCACAAATAATGATTTGGTTTCTAGTATGTATGAGGATGCTTCAGAAAACTATAAGGAAGATGCATGTATGGTTTTTGAAAAGGGTAGCACTTTTAGTGATAAGAAATATGAAAAAGGCTTTGATGATTCAAAAAGCAAACAAATAGAGGAAGATATAGAGGAAGGTGAAGTAGATCTTGAAGGTGAACTTATTAGTGCTCTTAGTGCTTTGAAAAAGGAAATAAAGAAGAATTCTAGACTCAAGGATAAGTTAGATGAATGTTGTATGGAGAGAGATGATCTTATAGAAAGTCTTGACTTCTCTATAGCTAAGACACAAGAACTCAAGGATGAGTTAGAGTCTAAGGTTCTTGAGTATAGTGAGTTAGAACAGAAAATGGCTTCTTTGAAAGAGGAAACTAAAGAGTACAAGGATAAGCTTTACAGGTTTCAAGATAGATCCAAAAAGGTTAAGTCACTCATCAAAGGTCAAATAAAGACAACAGATAAAACAGGCCTTGGTTTTGTTAAGCTACACAAGGAAAAAGTTGGAGAGTCTAGTAAGAGACTCCAAAAGGAAGAGAGTTCTTATGAGGAAAGTACTTCAGAAAAGGATTCCTTGAATGATAGATGCACAGAAATAGAAAATAGAATTCAAAATGAGAAGAAGAAGTTTTCATAACCTAAGAGGTCAAATAAAGGAAAGTTTCAAGGCAAATGTTTTGCTTGTCACAGGTTTGGTCACATGGCTTCACATTGCATGGCTCAAGTGAAGAAGGTAAATGACAATTTCATAAGTGCTAGTTTCTTTCAAGGGTATTGCTACTCTTGTCAACAATTTGGGCACAAGGCAATTTATTGCAAGGCAAATAATAGGAACAGGTTTGATCAGAACAGGTTTGGTCAGAATAGGTTTGGTCAGAATAGGTTTGGTCAAGACAAGTTTTGTCAGAACTGGTGGATTCAAAGATCAGGTTTACCTCAGAGAAACAACATTTTCAAGTGTTTCAAGTGCAACAATGAAAGTCACATAATCAGACAGTGTAGAGCTAAAATTCTAGAATACAGGAATAGGAACAATGGCATGATCGGGTCCAAGGATCAAGGCATGGACAAGAACAAGGATGAGAACAAGAACAAGAACAGTGACAAGAACAGGAATATGGACAAAGAGTTCAAGAGAAGGCCCAACAAGGAAGTTATAGACACTGATGATGATCAGTGCCTAATGGGAGTTTTACTCCCACCCCAAAATTAATCACCTCATCAGGAGGTGGGGGAGGGACTAAGATAAGAGGCTCATTCTTAGTCCCGAGCCCCAAAGGTGACCCTTTGCCATTGATGACAAAGGGGGAGAGATATGAGTAAGGGGGAGAGCTTCAAAGTGAAGAGGAGAGTTTCAAGTCAAGGGGAGAAAAACTTCAATGGAAGATTCTTAGTTTTGGGCACAGTTGGTCAGTTGTTAGCACAGTTGGTTTCAGTTTTGGCTCTTGAGAAGTGTTTTTAGTAAAGGTTTGCCATCAATGACAAAGGGGGAGATTGTTGGAAATTTTGGGTACTTTGGGTACATTGCCTTTGCTCAAGTGTATAAGTTGTCATTGATGTCAAGAAGCTCTTGAAGGAATTTGATTTGATGTCAAATAATTTGTTTTGATGAAGGTTACGACATGATAGTTTCAAAGGTCTTTTGTAAATCCCAAGTTGGCAGGTTTAAAGATTACAGGTGGATGCATTAGTTTAATGCATTTGGGTCCAAAAGGAAGTATTTATTTAAATAATTAAAAACCTTGTTAAGGTTCCCTTTAATTATTTTTAAATAAATATTAAATTATTGTTTGCAATGGGTTCTCCTAACCCATGACACTATGTTTTAAGATTGTGGGCGCTATCCAAGACCTCCGTCGACGTGTTAAACTCCTCGCCAACGTCAAGAGATTATGGTAAAAATGCATATAAATATCCCTCAATGAAAATCAGGAATGATCCCATCCGTATTTTGAAAAGAGTTGCTCACTGTGATTTCATGATCCACTGTTCGGATTTCTTCTCCGATTGTGTCTTCGCCATTTTTGTAAACCTGCTGTTTGTCTATGTCTTCACCGTTTTTGTGAATCCGTTGTTCATTTTTTTTGTACTCGTCGTTTGTTGTAAATTCATCATAAGGTTTTCGTCTTTGTGTTTGCGTCAGAAGAAAGGGAGGCACTATTGTTTTATTTAATCTCTGGCATAGAAGGAACAAGGCTAACAACATGAGGTTTAAACCTCACCGGGTGCCTTTGGCGCATCGGTAGCGGCTAGGTTGTTGGTGCGCTACCCAAACGGGAGGTTTCGCATTTGAATAACACGAAAGGGTTTTTCATCATGAAGTGGATGCAGCGGGTGGTGTTAGAATTCATGCGCAATTTCTCCATAGCATGATTTTTTATGTTGGCCAAGGTATTTTTGAAATTAATTTTTGCTAAGTGTATTTTGCGGATGGAGGAAGTTTATTAGAGGGAAAAACAGATTAGGAGTTATAAGGAGTTTAAAGCTTGTTTTATTTTGATAAAATATTCTTTTGAAGGTGTTGTTTGAAATATCTCATTGCATTCTTATGAGAAATAAATTTTATTTTTGATAAGACTATAAGGGAGAAATAAGGTGTATAAGGGATAAATTTTTCTTGTAATGTTGAGAGTGCTTTTGGTTGATTATGGAAATGAAAGCATGATTTTTTAAGGTTAAAATTGCTTCTTGTGTGAAGTTGTGAAACATTAAGTGGGCAGCTTTGAGATTGGCATTTGCTTTCATTAAATTGGTAATAATCAAGCTATTCTTTACTTGGTTAAAGTGTTGGGCTTACTCCTTTGTTGAGGATTTGAAAAGTTGTTTTGTGCTATTGTGATTTGAGTTGGTGGATACTTTTTGTTCAAAAAATATTGGAGAGAAAAGGAGTTCTACTTGTTTCCTTTTCTGATGTTGATTTTGAAATGCTTCAAGGTTGTGTTTTGATTTGAATGGTGTTGATTGAACCTTGTTTGATGAGCATTGTTGTTGAAGCCCTAATTGATGGTGAAAATAACATGAGTATCATTGTTATGTGATTCTTTGCATAGTTGGAAATTGTTGGGGTTTCATGTTCTTGAAAGAAATAATTATATCCTATCCATTTCAGATGTTGAGTTGAGTTTTCAGATTTGAGATTGAGTTTGAGTTTGAGTTGAGTTGATTTGAGTTGAGTTTTGAGATTGGGAGTTGAGTATAGAACATATTGAGTCTCTAACAATTCTCTTTATGCTTCTATGAGTTTGACAAATCACATTGGGTCTCTAACAATTCACCTTGTGATTTCCTACTAAGAAAGTTTTTTTCTTGGTGAGCTTGCTGAGTTTTGGACAGGTTTCGGTGGGGACTTGTGAGCAGATTTGGACAGGTCCTAGCAGAGGACTTGTGAGATGAGTTTGATAGTTCTATCAGAGAACTTGAGGACAGAGGTGCACTGGTTCTTTGAGAAGAACCTGAGGACATATTTGGCAAGTATTTGAGAAGGCTTATGTGCAGAGGATTGATTTGTTCAAGCGTTGGACAGATTTTACAGATAGAGGAAGACTTGTACTAGACCGAATGACTGTTTTTGGTACAGGTTGCTAAGTGGTTGTGGACGTGATCATAGAAGGTAGAGGTCTCTTAGGCTAAGCATTGAGGACAGGAGGTCTTCAGTGGAAAGGAGTTACACATGCTGGTAAGAGGTAGAGGCAATTGATCTTCTGAGGGATCATTTCCAGGAGCGAGGGGGAAGGTATCTCCTTTGAGCAGAGGCTCATAAATTCTGATTGGGGGAAGGTATTTCCTTTGGGCCGAGGCTCATAAACATTGTAATTGGGAAGGATTCCCAAAGAACTTTGAGATAACTTTTAGAGAAAAGTTTTGTGGATGTAGCCTAGCCATTTTGGGTGAACCACGTTAAAATTGGTATCACTTTGTGGATGATATTATGCATTGCTTTGATATTGCTTTACTATTTTGAAGTATAAAGGAAAAAGTAAAAAGAGGTCTTATACTGTTCACCCCCCCTCTCAGTATAATCTTGTGTTCTTCATTAATACCTTCAAGAATTGGAAAGCATTAGTTGAAAATGAAACTGGAAAAAGGTTAAAGTGTCTAAAGTTGGATAATGGTGGAGAATATTGCAGTAGAGAATTTGATGTGTTTTGTTCTAAAAATGGAATTAGAAGAATCAAGGTAGTTCCAAGAACACCTCAAGAAAATGGGGTTGCAAAAATAATGAATAGAACCATCATGGAGTGTGCTAGGAGCATGTGAATACATGCAAGCTTACCATTATTTTTATGGGCTCATGTTGTTGATACTGCAGTATATGTGATTAATATAGGACTGTCTAGTGCCTTGGATGGAGGAATTCTGGAAGAGATTTGGACAGGTAAACCAATAAATTATTATTTCCTTAAGGTATTTGGATGTGAGGCTTTTATGCATATAGACAAAGAGAACAAAAATAAGTTAGATGTTAAGGCCCAAAAGTGCTATTTTATTGGTTACTGTATTGATTGCTTGGATTACAGATTATGGTATTGTGATAACCGAAAAGTCATTAGAAGTAGGGATGTCATATTTAATGAAAAAAACTTGTATAAAGATCGGTTGCAGGGAAAGAAACATAAAGAGGAAATTACTAAATACATAGACCTTGATGGACACATAGAAAAGGTAACTCCAAAAGTGGTAGAAGATCAAAATGTATAGCAGCAGCAACAAGCACCTCAATCTCCAAAAAGTGCTATTAGACGATCTACCAGGATAAGTAAAATTCCTCAATGTTTCTTTGATTATGTTTTGTATACTGATGCTGGTGAGCCATAATGTTTTTAGGAAGCATTACAGATGGATACCAGGAATAAGTGGGAGCTTGCAATGAATGAAGAAATGGACTCTTTATTCCACAACCAAACTTGGGATTTGGTTGAGTTACCCAAAGGTAAAAGAGCTTTGACCAATAAATGGGTGTACAGGATTAAAGAGGAGAATTAAGGGCATAAGAGATACAAATAAATAATAGTGGTCAAGGGATTTGCTCAGAAAAAGGTATTGATTTTGATGAGATCTTTTCTCCAGTTGTAAAAATGACCTCTATTAGAGCTATTTTGAGTCTTATAGCTATAGAAAACTTGTATCTGGAGCAATTGGATGTGAAGACAACATTTATTCATGGTGATTTGGAGGAGGAAATTTATATGCACTAACCAAAAGGCTTCCAGGTGAAAGGTAAAGAGGATTGGGTATGTAAACTAAAAAAAAGCTTGTATGGGTTAAAAAAAGCTCCTAGGTAGTGGTATTTAAAATTTGATAAGTTCATGGCTAATCAAAGGTTTGAAATATGTCAAAGTGATCACTGTGTATATTTTAAGAAAACTAGAAATGGTAACTATGTTATTTTGCAATTGTATGTGGATGGCATGTTGGTTGCAGGAACACATATGCAAGATATACACATTCTCAAGAAGAAGTTGGCTAAATCCTTTGCCATGAAGGATTTGGGAGAAGCCAAAAAAATCCTTGGTATGAGGATAACAAGAGATAAGGAGAGTCACACTCTGAAATTGTCATAAGTAGAATACATTGAAAAAGCACTTAAGATATTCAACATGAACAATGCAAAGTCTGTTGCTACTCCATTGGCAAAGCATTTAAAACTCACCAAAGATTTGTGTCCCAAGAAACAAAACGAACAAGAGCATATGGCTAAGGTTCCCTATGCATCAGCGGTTGGAAGATTGATGTATCCAATGATTTGTACAAGACCAAACATTGCCCACGCAGTGGGAGTAGTGAGTAGATTTATGAGTAATCCGGGAAAAGGACATTGGCAAGCGGTAAAATGGATACTCAGGTACTTGAGAGGAACTTCAAATTATTCTTTGAATTTTGGAGGCTCTAATATATGCTTGAAAGGTTTCATGGATTATGATATGGCAAGTGATCTTGATGGTGGAAGGAGCACTACTAGCTACATCTTTACTATAGGAGGAGGAGCGGTTAGTTGGATTTCAACCACTGAAGCTGAATATGTTGTTGTTGCAGAAGCAAGCAAAGAGATGGTTTGGTTGCAAAGACTAATGGAAGAACTTGGGAAGAAGCAAGAGGATAATAGGTTGTGGAGTGATAGCCAGAGTGCTATACACCTTGCAAATAATTTGGATTTCCATTCAAAAACTAAACACATCAAACTCAGGTATCATTTCATTAGTTCAGTAGTGGAAGATGGATCTTTGAAATTAGGGAAAGTTCACACATCACAAAATCCTGTTGACATGCTTACAAAAGTGGTGTCAAGAGAAAAATTGAGCTTTTGCTCAACTTCAATTGGCCTTAAGGAATAAAAGGCCATGATGAGAATTTTTTAGTCCTTGGTTATAGTATGGTGCAATGGAATTAGTCTCCAAGTGGGAGATTGTTAGGAATGGAGCCTAATTATGAGGAGTCTAAAAAGAGAAAGTTTTTGGATATACTGCAAGATGGGCAGGGAAAGTTTCTAGATTTACAGTCTGTTCGTCTACCAGAGAAAGTTTCTAGATTTACAACAGGACATCCAGGGAAAGTTTTTTTGTTTTTATCCAAAAATTAGATGCTGGGAACTCAGTGTTAATCTTGGAATGTATTAATAAAAGCAGTTTTTTTCTATTTTTTTCTTATATATAGTTGTGAGAAAAAATAGAATATACAATGAAAATTACTGTGTTGATTCCTTGTAAATATAGATAGGAAATTACAACAGATGTTTTATGTAGGTTGTAACCCTCTATTGCTTCAATTGAGAAAAAAAAAGACTGAAAATTCTCGGTGGATGTAACCCACATTGGGTGAACCACGTTAAAATCATTGTCTCTTCTATTGTGTGTTTGTCTTATTTTGTTAATTTTTCTGTTAAATTTTGAAACACTATAATTGCTTTTCTATATTTTATATAGTGATTTACTATAACAAAATGTTTTAGTTCTTGTCATGAATTCAACCTTAAGATAACATAAATTTAACAAACACTTAGATATAGTTGAACACAAATGCTAACATCAACCATAATTGGAACACATTAAAGTAGACTAATAACTATATAAATCTAACAACAAATTCATTGATCTCAATTGTTTGGTTCATTAAAAACAACTATTACATCTACTTATATATGCTTATAAGATACTAATTGATAATTTCCATTGCTTTTACCTACTCGAACAAGTTTTTAAGAATCTATTCCCTTCATACAATAGCACACCATCTAAGTATTCTAATGAATAAATGAGTCCATTTAAGTGCAAGTACTAGAAAAATTCTAACATATGAAGCATAAAACATGACAAAGCACTTTGGATATAAATTAAGGAATTTAATTATAAAAAAGTGGATTTTCATGGCAATGAAGAAGTGGTCTGGTTTTGAATTGTTGTACTTGGGCGGGAGCAATGATGCATTACTATAATAAGAGTTGGTTGGTGACCTGGATGCTTCCTCGTGTTTGCCTCAATGGGACCTTGGTATTGATATTGTTGGCTCTTTTGATTCATAGGGCTAGAGACCCTCTCCCCGTACCTTTTCCATGGTGGTTTTAGGTTCAAAATGTGTGGAAGCCCCTAGTGATTGCAATATTAATGTCGAGTCCAAACATATTTTTGTTCCTAACCATATTGTAGATAAAAATATGGATAGAGGAACCTAGAATTTGGTTGGAAATATTCAAGGTGGCAGGCCAAACATTGATGCTTTATAAATATGGGATTTGTCCAGGTGGAAGCCTCTTGGCTCGATTGAAATTTTGGTCATTTTGAGGAATTTCTTCCTTATTAATCTGAATTGTGAGGAAGACTCCTTGCAGATTTTGGAAGGTGGTCCTTGGTTCTTTGGGAAGCATGATGTTTTCTTCCATAGATGAGGTCATAATTTCAACCTATCTACACAATCCATAAATAATATTCTAGTGTGGATTAAGCTTCTAGACTTTCCTATTCATTTGTGGCATGAAAGAATTTTCCAAACTATGGCCAACCTTATTAGGGCTTCATTTCCTTTTACCACACCTCCTTGAAGAGTCCTAAGATGCTTTATGTCAGAATCTATGTGATGGTGGACATTGAGAAACCCCTACCTTCTTTTGTGGAGCTTATTTTGTGCTTGGGCCCTTAGTCCCAAACTATGGAGTACAAAAATAAGCCATCATCCTCCAAGTTCTATGGTAAACATGGTCATTCCCAATTTGTGTGTCCTTCCTAGTATAAATCCACTATAGGGGATGAGGTGAAAGGGATGTGGGTCCCTAGGAATAAAAATAAATAAAATGACAAAATAAAGGCTCCTTTTATGGAGAGTAACATCCAACCTGGTGGAAAGGATTCGTTGCCTATTGATCCTCATATTTCCATAGAAGATGTTTTTTCCAGATGGTGGGGTGAAGGTCCAGCCTCAGGAAGTCAATAATATTTAATTGATTCTTAACTATGGGATTCAAATACATCTGTTTCTTCATAAATATTTTGAATATTTGATAGATATTGACTCTGTCATTCAGTAGGCAATGGTAACCCATTTGCATTTTTTTTCTACTCCTAGAAAGAACCCACTAGCTTCTCCCCAACCGAGGATGCATCCAAGGTGGAGACTCCTATGGGTAAGGGTTATTTGAAGAAGAGAACTCCTCTCGTATTATATAATATGTTATATTCCCCTCAAAAGGTCTATATATCTACCCCAGTGGGTGAGGCTTTAGTATCCCTACCGCCTTCAAGAAAATCTCTCAATGCGGCTTGACACAAATTGGATCCTCTGATGAGAAGACATAAGAGGGCTTGCATCAACATGGGATTGGAGAAGAAAGTGGGAAAAACTTCCAATATATATAGGAGAAAGTGTAATGCGGACTTTGATATTTTTGGTGGGGGACAATCACTTTTAAAGCTTAAAAAAAGAGCTAGTAAAGGAAAAATCAAGCTATTAATGGATGGATTCAAGCCTCCTCACTCTCCAAGAGGTGGTAAATATGGACTCCTTAGGCCGTGTAAATAAATATTTTCTCATGGAATGTAAGAGGCTTAAATGGTTCCTCCAAGAAACATTTACTAGCCTCTTTGAGAAGGGATCATTCCCCTGATATTCTTCTAATCCAAGAATCTAAGTTGGATGGTAGTTCCTGGAACTATATTCATAGATTAGTTTGGAAGGAAGCTAGTTTTTCTACTAGGGGAACCTACGGGGGTTTTCTATGCTTCTGGAATGCATCCATATTAGAAGGTAATATTCTATCTATTTATGAGAGGGTGATAAACATTATATTCACTTGCAAATATTATGGTAGAAGTTGGATTTTATCCAATATTTACACTCCAAACACTAGTCACATAAGAAGACTATTTTGAAATGAGATTTTGGAAAAATTTTGTCAATCAAGCTTGGATGTTAGTTGAGGATTTCAATACCCCATTACTACCCTTAATAAAATGGAGGTAATGAGGTAGATTACCGTAGCATGGAGGACTTTAGGGAGTTCATATGCATGACTAAGCTTATAGATCTAGATCTCAAGGGTTCCAAATTCACTTGGAGCAATCAAAGGACTAGCAACCATTTAATCCTCTATAAATTAGATCGAGTGCTAGTGTCTAAGTTGGATATTCTATTTTTTGATGATGCCTCTTTCTATACACTACCCAAGGTGGGTTCTAATCACAACCCCCTTTGGTTGGAGATTCCTTTATGATTCCCTTTCCACCTATGACATTTTATATTTGAGGTAATGTTGTGCAATCACTCTAATTTTGAAATCTCATTAAAGGAGTGGTGAGATGAAGGAGAGGTTTATTTTGGCTAGTGAACCTTGTGTCTAAAATGAGAAGTATTAAATTCAAGCTCAAGGTCTAGAATAAGGATTTTTTTGGGAATGTCTTTAGAATTAAGGAATCTCTTAAATCTCAACTCAAAGTTATGGAATCTCAGGTGGAATTTGAAGGTTTTTATCAAGAGTTGTTAAAAAAATAAAAATATAGCCTCTCGGACCTGCATAACACCTTGGTGAATGAGGAATTGCTTTGGAAGAAGAAATCTTGAGCATTATGGCTCAAGGAGGAGATAAAAATTCTAACTGCTTTCATTCTTCCACTCTACATCACAGGAGTCACAATAGAAACAAAGAAATTTGGCTAGCAGATGGATCTCTTTCTAAGGATATTGAAATTATTAGATATGAGGCGTTATCTCATTTTAAATATTTTTTGGGTTCTATTGAGCCTCGATATTTCTAAGCTAAGGACTCTTTGATCTCTAGAATCCCTACAATTATATCGAGAGAGGCGAATGCAGGTCTGGAAGTAGTATTTTTGGTTGATAAAATTAAAGCTACTATTGATGGAATGGATAATATGAAGGCTCCAAGACCTGACGAATTTCCTCCTATATTCTTCCAAATGTTTTGGCATATCATCGGTAAGGATGTTTGTTCTTCCATTAGAGCTATGCAAACGACTTTTGTGGTTCTATGATCTATTAAATAAACTTTCATTGTGCTAATTTTAAAGTCACCAAATGTTAATTCCTTCAATGAATTTAGGTCTATAATCTTGTACAACACCATTTATAAAATTATAACTAAGGTAATGGTAAATCGAATTAAACCTCTATTATCTTCTCTAATTGATAGCCCTTAGAGTGGTTTTGTCTAAGGTATACATATTCTAGATGGAGCAATAATGATGCACAAGTTAATCCATTCTATTCATAGGAGTGGAAGAGCAGGCTTCTTCCTAAAATTAGATATGAACAAAGCATTTTATTAGGTGGTGTGGCTCTTCTTATTTAAAATTCTAAGGTAAGTCATATTGGTAATAAATGTTGAGTCTGGTCAAAGCTTGTGTGTCCTCATCTTGGTTCTCTATTCTTGTAAATGGTGCTCCTACGGGTTTTTTCCCATCCTATTGTAGTATTCACCACGGGCATCCTCTATTCCCATTTTTATTTATTCTAATGGCCAAAGCTTTAGGTCACTCTATTTATCTAAACCCAAAAATCACTAGTTTGGTTTAGACTATTGTGAGCAATCTGGTCTCTCATCATCAATTCATTGATGATACACTTTTGTCCAACCCAACCTCGATGATTTAGGCTTGTGAAATTAAATATGTTTTATCTTTATACGAGAAGTATTTTGGAAAAAAAATAAATTTATTGAAAAATAAACTTTATTTTGTGAACATAACCTTTAATCTTCAAAGAAAAATTATGAGTATTCTGGAATGCAGTATTGATTACTTTCCTTCAGTGCATTTGGGCCTCCCTTTATTTACTGGAAGGATGGTTGATTCTCTATGGAACCCTATCCTGGAAAGACTACAATTTATTCTGGCATCTTGGAAAGGTGCTTTTTTAATTCAATCTGAAAAGTTGGTCTTGCTCCAAAGTTCATTGCAGAGTCTTCCTATTTACTTTCTTTCTATGTTCAAATATCCTGAGAGAATAGCTGATAAAATGGAAAGCATTTTTAAATATTTCCTTTGGGCAAGATCGTATCTCAAAGGTAAGTTTCACCTAGCTTCTTGGGATCTAGTCTGTCGATGCAAGAGATGTGGTGGGCTAGGTCTCAAAAGAGTAAAATGGATGAACAAGGCTTTAATTGCCAAGTTGGGATGGAAAATTACTTCTAGCTCTCCAAAGGAATGGGTCTCAATTCTCAAGTCCAAATACCAATTCAACAATGTTCTGTCAGATCCTCTTCTGAATAGGAGATCTTTGTTTTGGTAGAGCCTATTAAATTCTAGAGATTTGCTGCTAAGGGGCTACATGTGGGTTATCTATGATGGTCACAAGGTAGACTTCTGATATGATTCTTGGATGGTACAAGCACCATTATCTAATAACTATATATTTAGTCATCTAGAGCCTATCTCATGGAGGTTGAGGTTGATTAAAGTGGTATATTTTATTTCCCTATCAAATGGTCATCGTAAGTGGATCTAGGATTTAGGAATCTTGGAACCACTTGAGCATTAGGCTTGGGATCTCTTATGGAAGGAGCTTAATTTCCAAGTTTTTTTGGCCAATGGTTCAGAGGATATCATTCTCTAAGTGAAGGATAGTGAAGGTGACTTCACTATTATATTAGCATACCAGCTTCTACAGTTAGTGGAGTAAGCCCCAAGCCCCTTTAGTAGATTTTGGAATAAATATTCGATCCTCAAAATAAATATTTTCTTTTGGTTGGCTCTTTAGGACAAGGTTTTGACTATGGAAAATCTTTTAAAATATGGGATGGTGCTGGTTAATAGATATTATTTGTGTTGTTTAGAGGAGGAGTCCTCTTCCCATATTTATTTTCATTGCTCCTTCTTTCAAGAGGTGTTGTAAAACTAAAAGTCAATTAGGTTTTCCCAGAATCCCTATTTAATATTTTCAATCAATGGTACTCGCCCTTTACTTCGAAGCATATTAAGACCCTATAGAGGCTTATTTTAACCCATTTTTTCTAGGGAATTTGTAAAGAACATAATGGATGTGCCTTTAATAATATCAGTAAATTATCCTCTCTTGTAAGCTTGAGAGCCCTTTGGTTTGCTTTAGAAAACCTGGATTAGAGTTACGAGAATTTATATGGGAATGACCAGGCTATTCTTCGTAGAGAAATTGAGGTTGATGTTTCTTTGGGACTACCAATATTGATGTGCCCAATCCCAAGCAATCGATGAGATGGTAAGCCCCTCTAGAAGGTTTATTTAAGTTTAATTTTTATGGGGCTCCAAAAGGCAACCAAGGTCTTAAGGAAATGACCAACATTTGTACTTATATTGATCATATTTACCCTTTGGATCCTTGTAAATCTTGAAAAATGTGGTTTCATATTTTTTTATAATATTTTATTTCTAAAGGTTAGTCTCACAACCTTGACCTAAAGATAAATTGTATTTGGATATAAATACCCCTTCATACCAACCATTCCATTATTTACTGGAGTGTAACTTCATCTTATATTTAGTGAGATTATTTGGTGTCCATAGATACCCAAATATATTGTGTCCTTTATTCTTTGTTTTGTGTATTATTTTTAAAGCAGCATTGGGTAATATTTGGTTCCATTAATTTCTATAAATTGTTATGAAATCTAACATGGTATTAGAGTAGGTATGAATATCCATTACTTGATTTCTTATTAGTAGGTGTTTCTCTTCCAACTTCTCGTAAGGGCAACTATGTTTTGAGTAAGCTAAGAAAAAATATTTTGAAGGCTAATAGTATTACTAAAAGAAGGATTCTTTTGATAAAACCCTAGGTGGACATGTATCATGAGGAACTCACTAGTAATTGGTCAATTTGATTCATAAGAAATATTCACAAACATTTTCCTTTTATTCTCTCATTGGTAATAAATCCTCTTTGATTTTTTACCATATGGATACCTCACTTTTAGGATTGTGGTTTTTTATGTTTTTCCAAAACATTATGTGTATATTATAGTTTACAAAAAAATATTTCTTTTCTTATTTTGGCTCTATTTGTTCAATAGCAATATAGATGAGAAGGTACACTATTTGCATGAGGAAGAAAAGAAGAAGATAATTTTTTTAAATAAATCTCTAATACCAAAGTAGCCATGGATAGGCTTGCCAACTTAGCAAAGACCTCATAGTCACTTGATAAAGTTGCAAAAATGGTCTCACAATTGTTTGCTACATAAGCCCAATTGTTTGTGTTTGAAAAAGAGTTATATAGGGAACTCTATGATATTTATGAAAAGGTTATCAGTATTTTTAGATTCTTTAAAAAAATTCAAGGTGGTCCCAACATAGTGCTTTTGCTCATTTTTTCATCCATGTATCTCAAATTTGTGTCCCCAATTTTTTTAGTTTCCCCTCCAAATTTTAGATTTTTTAATTTGAAATGTAGAATATTCCTTGGAATGGTAGGAATGGCAAGCTATGTAGGTGCATGCTTACTTTAACATGATTAAGGAATGATTTAGTGAAGAGTGAGAATAAGGGGGCATCTATTATTTGTTTGTTTAAAAAATCCCTTACACTTCATATCGCAAGCATAGTTCTTGGGGATATGGTTAGCTAGGGAAAGATAAGATGTTGATCAATGGTAGATCACAGGTTTGATTTTCTCTAATATTAAAAAATCTTGAATGACTATGATGATGCTAGCATGGTTGGTAATGTGGTAACCCTTGATTATGTGGTAATACATTACATCACACCTTTGCATGCTTATGATGATGTGGTGGTAGTATACAAATGACGCATGGTAGTCTATATAGGTGACTTGCAAAATATGCATAAAACTCAAGGCAACATATGGCAGTCCATATAATTGATGTTGTGACCCATATAGATGAATTTGTGATAAATGCACAAATTCTAAGGTGATATGGAAATTTGTATAGTTGATATGAAAGTTTGTATAAGTGACATGGCATAATTCATGGTGGTTGGCATAGTCACTAACTCAATCGATGATAAGGAATAAATCCTAGAGTGACACATGGTAAGTAATATAGAAATTGATGCAAGAACTAACATGGGAGTTTTGATTGGTCCAACATGATAGGTCATACAACAATCAATGTGGTAGGCCATACACCACTAGATGCATATGAGTATAAGTTCAATCAATCACAATTTTTGACTTCGTCAAATTTGATAAATAAATTGCATAGTTAGTAGTAGACTTGGTAATGAATAGATTTTAGAGTGAATCATGATGCAATAAGTGGCAAAATTTGGTCTATAAATCAAATAGAAAATCAATTTATAACAAGTGGCATCACATGATTCATAAATATGTTACATAGTTAGTGCATACATGTCACCCAATCAACCACTCATGGAGCAATATGTGATAACCTTTAATTCATTGTAGGCATAAAATTTCAATGGTTTTGGAATAAATTATTATAATTTAGGATAAAACATTTCAGAGCCATAACTTTTTCATATGAAAGCATTTTGAGCCATCTTATGGTTTTTTGATATCTCTACATTGATAGTATTATTTTTATCACAAATCCATGTTGTATTTTTTATTTTGGTAGAATAATTATAGATCACCATATTCCCTAATTGAGCAGTCCAAATTATACTATCCAAAATATTAATATTAATATTCTACCTCAAAGCAGGGAGTTACCCAAATATGTGAATGAGAATCCTTGTTTTACTGATTTTGAATAAATTAAGAAGATAAAATGGATTAGGCTGATGGTTTAATTTATTTTCATGTTTATAAAGTATATGACACACATTTGAGAAATCCCATTGATCCTAAAGTACTGATTGAGAAATTTAGAGGTTGTATGATCAAATTGATTCGACATAAATAAGAAAATTGGAAATTAAGTTTGCAACCTTGTCCATGGACTCATTTTATATTGTTGTTGAGTATATAAATTAGTTTAAAATTACAATAAGATATAAATTCTAAGAGGACTTCCTGAGGATAATAGACAAGGACATGAAGAATTAGAGGAGGAAAATAACACTTTTTCATTATTAGATAAAATAAGAGGTTTTGAGAGGATCCCCAAACCTTAATACATATGCAATGGAGAATTTAAAGGAGAGAATCCAAATATTTCTATACATAGAACATAAACCAAAAGGAAACAAAAATCCAACAAAAAACATCTCCATGCATCACAACAACATCGAGGACAATCACCAAATAAAACCAACTGAAAAGCAAAAAATCCTTACAAAAAAAACATGGCTAGTGGGGGAAGAAACATATTTACCAACCACTAAGAAGGCATCGAGACATTTTGATGATTAATATTTTTTCAAATGTCATTAATGAAAGTAATCACCACCTAAAGTGATCCCAATAATACCTAATATTTTTTGTCAATCATATTCATAAATGGTTGAGCACCAAAGGAATTAGGATTTGAAGGAGGTATCTCCATAGAAACATTAGAGTCTTGTGATCCTTTAAGTTGCTTATATGGTGGGATATTGTCCTCCTCCATACAATTTTAAAAATTTCTTAGATAGATGTTTTGAATATTATCCTCAGCCTCCTCTATACTCCCTGTGATTCAACTTCAATTTCTTTGATGAATCCACATTTTTCCCTTTTGAAGAAGAGAGGGGATCATAAATTATCCATATTCTAGCCTAGAGGACTCACTAGAGGATTCAAAAGTCATCAGTAGAGGCTTGAGGGTTGGGGATATTTTCAAGAATTCTATTTTACCCAAGGCCTCATCCACAACAATTCCCTTAAAATTCACATGTTCAAAAATTAACAATATCAAAAACTGGTGAATTGGATCGAACCCTTTACCCTCTCTAACATATCATAGAGATTTTACCAAAGTGAAAGATAAATAATTATATATTCATCAGTCGCTTCCTCCTTAGTTATTTTAGGAACAACATATGGTAACTGTAAATTGCGTCCTTGTTCACATCCAAGGTGAAGTAATCCATTACTACCGAGAGGACCCAATTCCATAGGGCATTAAGTGCTTTGGCATCAAAGTCATTCTAATATTTTTTTAGATATTTACCTATCCCTACAAAGAATACATACTCCCACTTGAGCGAATTCTTAGATTACTTGTGGTAGCCTCCATCAATCAATAACCCAGTCACCTTAGCAATGAAAAGGAAAATAACACTTGACTACTAAATATTGTATTTAATAATGTGTTAAACATTTATCATCTAGTTATTATTTTTTTGACATTATTAATGTGTACTTTCCAAACTCTCATACACTAGTTATTATGAGTTTTACAAAAGGAAGGGCACATGCTAGAGCTTTCTATGAATTTGATAAAGAAGCTTGAGGAAGCATCAAGAAGGTGTATGCTTATGCTACTCTTTTCTATGCACAAGGTGAGGAAAATTTTGATAGAGAAAACTTAGAAGCACATGTAGTTGTTCATTATGCATATTGGATATCTAGTTCCTTATATGAGTGTATTGTAGATTTAGGGGAAATTGGGCACATGATGAAGTATAAACATTTTCTACATTCCTACAACAAATCACATGTAGGGGAATATGTTGTGATTGAGATGATTATTCATTACATGTCGTATGATGTGGAGTCATCAACTGTAGACATCAAAACAACACCAATTCGATTATGTGACTACAAGAACTGACCGAATTGGCATACATACCCCCTAGGACAGCCTCCAGAGGTTAAAAAGTGGTCCTAACCACTCCCAAATCAATTTTGGAAGGTCAGAGGTCAGTTTTGCACCTTTTAAGCACTTTTCTCCCTATTTGTCCCACACTAGGACAATTAGAGTCCTATTCACCCCACCTTGGGACGATTAACAACAACCGCTCCAAGGTGGAACGATTAGCAGGTTTGACTGGAAAAAAGTCAAACCTTGACAAATGGCAGCCCAAATCTACCACCTAACTCCGCCTTCAAGGCATGGCAGTGCAAGGGAACATTTCAAATCATGGAGGCGTCAATCAAGGAGCCCCTAATCAGGGAGGAATCTTCTCTCCCCAAAAAAGTCATAATGAGCCAAGTGGTGCCCTCGCATGCGCATGCAAAGGAGACCCTTATGTATATAAAAAGGTGAGCCTCCTCACCCCAAAAAATGAGACAAAGTGAGAGCATTTGGAGCAATGAAGTGCTGCCAAACTATACCCCCACTCCTCTTTGTGTTTCCTACATCCCTAATCTCTCTCTTCTGGAAGAGGGGTTATCGGGTGAACACTAGAAACACAATATAGATCCAAAAACCCAAGAAATCAGCCACAATCCCATCCCAAACTCATCGATACAACCCCCTAGGAAGTTTTGGCTCCATCCCGATTGGTGTCAAAACTAGGCCCCAAATGATGGGTGTCCCACCCCCGGGTGCCTCCCCAAACTATTGCAGTCCTAATCGCCCCACCCCAGAGTGATTATAAATATGTGCATGGTTTTGCTACTGTTATTTTTGCATTGTTTTATATTTAATGTACTTATGCTTCTGTCCAAATTTCATTGCTTTCTGACATGATTTGACCTGGTTTCTGTCATTTTATGCGTCTACTAACCTACAGGGAGTGCCTTCAAATATAGGATGATATGGGTAGAATCTACCAAATATGACCTTATGGTTCATCTCAAAATGTTTTTTTTAGTCTAACCACAAGTTTTCAAGAGTTTTGGAGGCGTCTGAGTAGGACATTTTGCAAGGTCACTTTTTACAGGTTTTGCGACAGTCCCCAACGTCCCACCCCAGAGTTAATAGAAATATGTGCATGATTTCCCTAATTTTATTTTTTAAATATGTACCAGATGATATCCTAATGCGTATGTTAAATTTTTAACTCATTCTGAAATGATTTGATTGTCATTTTATTATTTTATGTATTAACTAGCTTGCAGGGAATCCCTGTCACATATAGGAGAATCTGGGAAGGATATGCAAATTTCGAGCATCTGGGTAGTCTTATAATTACATATAATGCCTAACCCATGAGTTTAAGGTGATTTGAATAAGCATAGGTGGGACATTGGAGCACTCGCTTTGGAGAGGCCCCCGATAGGAAAACAAGCATAATGGGGCCATCCGACGCTGCAGCGATGCAAAATTAGGTGATACAAATTCTAGAAGTTTTCCTTTACATTTATATATCATTCTATAATTGATTTATCAATCTTGTCACTGATATCCCACCAGTGCCCGCTGGAGGCTTTGGGGATTGCATGTTTTTCTAGATACACATATGCTATTAATGATTTGTTGTCTTTCTATGCACAATATCTCACCTCCAAGAATACTATAGGGGCAGAAAAGAATTATTAACACATGGACACAAGCGGTGGCAAATTTTAGCCCACCCACTTCGAATGTGGGCATGTGGAAGATGCTGGAAGCGTACCGTTCGATCTTGGAAGCATAGCTTCTTTGGGCATCCATTAATGTAACAAATTGTATCAAATATTCTGAGCCATATAATGGGGATGTATTGTAATAATATTAAAAGCAATATCAATAAAGGAGGCCCCGCTTTGTTTGCTCATATATCTTTTCTGCATCATTACCTTCATGCATTGCTCATTGCATTCGTAGGACTTAGCATCTATATCCATATTTGTTTGCATCATATTGGTACACTGTATTTTTGCATGCTTTCATCAACATTGAATATTTGTTTTTTAATAAGGTACTTCATGTTCTTAATGTTGTGCCTACACTTTTGTATATTTATCATATTAATCATACAAATAATAAGGTAGAATTTTGGCCTAATAGATATTTAATTAAGAATATAGAAAATAGGTTTAAAGTTATTGCTTTTGGATATTATGATGAGGAAAGCCACATGTATAAGTGGGAAGAAATTGAAAGCACGAGGATACGAAAACAAAAAAGGAAAAGCTCCAAGCACGATGCAAAAATGAAACTAAACTTAACGCTAAACCCTACAAATTAAAAATGCATGAAATGGAGAAAAACATGAATTGAAGCCCAAATGAAATAACAGCCCTTCTCTTTTATTGATGTATTTCACAATTCGGTTACAATTCGCATCCTCCCTTTTCAGGGGCGAGGAGCGTTAAATTCATCTCTTGGTCACATCCATGGATAGCCTTCCTTCTTCCGCGTGCCCACATGTAAGATGGGCGGACCAAAATGTCGCCGCCGCTTGTGTCTACGAATGTTGATTCCTTGCTGCTCCTCCGATGTTCCGATCCTGCGTTCAAAGGAACAAGAAATAGTTAGTAGCACCTACGGATGAAACAAAACATGCAATCCCCAAGCCTACGATAAGTGAATGAGAAAAATGAATTAAACTATAACTAAAATGAATCCAAATGCTCTAAAAATTTTACAGGGGCATCAGGACATCACCAGGAGGGCACTACAAAAAGAACAGTTGGGAAATTCCTCACCGATTTGAATTCGCTCCGGGGCGGGACGAATTTACCTGCAACAAAATGCCGAAAAGGTATTGTCCCAAATGTCCTGCCTAGAGAGCTCCAAAAGACCTGCAAACTTGGGGTTAGCTAATTGGGGGTATTTTGGGAAGACCCAGATGGTCATATTTTCCCAATTTGGCCTCCATTAATGGGAATTTGATGATGCTACCTGCAAGTTAGTAAAGACAAAAAGTGATAGAACATGATAAGATTTGCTCAAAACATTACGAAATCGAAATTGCAAACTACCTAAGCAGCATAAGATGAAATGCAAGATAAAAATGATAGAAAGAACAATCTGCCATAGATTCCTAATCATTCCTAAAAGGGACGATTAGACTCGCGGCAGTGCGGGGGCGCCCGGGCAGGCCGCCCACCGTTGGGACCTGATTTCGGTGCCAATCCACTTGGGATGGGTCCAAAATCTCTTGTAAGGTGTTGTCGACAAATTGGGGTGGTATTCTATGGCCAAATGTCGGGTTTTGGGCTCAATATTCGACCTTCCAATGATCACCCAATGACCTCTTCTCCAAAAGAGATCACGGATGTGAAAGGCACAAATCGCACAAGGATGTATGGGGAAATAAAATGGCAGCACTTCGTTGCTCCAAATTGCTCTTACTCTGTATATTTTGGGGTGAGAAAACCCACCAATTTATAGACCTGGAGGTCTCTTGGGATGAGCATGCAGAGGCGCCACTTGGCAGCCATGCCCTTCCAGGGGAGGGAAGATTCCTCCCTGAATAGGGACTCCATGACTGCCCTTGTAATAACCTCTAACGCTCGAAAACGCTCACCTATACTCCCATGCAATGAAGGAAGCGTTAAGTGGCGGATCCGAGCTGCCATTTGCCAAGATTTGACTTTTTTCCCATCAAACCTGCAATTCGCCCCACCCTGGAGCGAATTGTGAATTCGTCCCTGGGCGGAGCGAATCCCAATTAGAATTCGTCCCTGGGTGGAACGGATATTGAGCAAAGTGCCTGAAGGTGCCAAAATGATTTTTGACCTTCCAAAACTATTGTGAGAGTGGTTAGGACCACTGTTTAACCTCTGGGGGCTGCCCTTGGGGCTGTGTGTGCCAATGTGATCAGTGTTTGCAGTCACATAATCGGATTGGTGCTGTTTTGGTGTCTACAGATGCCCCTTTTTGGGATGCATTGTGCAAGGCACAACGTCGAGCAAAAATAGATAACCAAAGCACTAATGATTAGGGTTTCTTAGTAACCTAACCAAATTTTGATGCCCCAAGTATGAAAAGGGCATGCATTCTTGAATCCTTGCTTCTGACGAGCGAAGGAACTCAGTTCAAGTGTTAACCTTTTTCGGTGAGGTGTTACTTGAGCTTGGACATTGATCAGTCATGAATAGGCAAAGGGCGCAACCTTTTGTCTGTGGGAACCTTGAGTTCATGATTCACGAATGCCAAGTGATTGATCAGCTTGTGATTATTGCTTGTTTACTGCCCCAAGCAGGAGCGTGATTTGTCTTTGCCAATGATTCTTCGAATGCATGCCATTTCCATGATTGGGTGTGTATTTGTTGATTGGTGACTAAGTGTGACTACCCCCTCAAGCGACGAATCGATGAGGGAATGACCTACATGAGAAAAGCGATGAGTCGCTTGACCCAAGATGACTTAGGTAAGGGTGCCTTCAGAGATTTATCTTTGAATGTGTGTGCAGTTTTTCGACATTTAGACCTATTTTTGGTGGGTGTTAACCCTTTTGGGGACGCCTTTCTGGAGCTGAAATTGTCAAAAATTCGTCTTCCCGTGGAGCGGTCCGGCCATGGTGGCCTTCTTAGGGAGTAGGATGGTGACGATTTATAACCCCGACGTCTATTTTGGATGCCAAGAAGGTCAGGCGTGAAGGCGCCTTCGTTCGGCAACTCTATTGCTATTTTTGGGTGGGTTTTGACCCTTTTGGCGACGCCGTTTGGGGATGAAATTCTCGAAGATCCGTCCTCCCGTGGAGCGGTCCGGCTATGGTAGCCTTCTTAGGGAGTAGGATAGTGAGGATTTGTGACCCCGACATCTATTTTGCATGCCCGAAATGTCAAGTGCAAAAGCACTCTCATTGGACAGTTTTATTGTTGTTTTTGGTGCATTTTTGTGCATTTTTGTTGTTTTGTGAAATGTTTGCTCTGTATTCATCCCTGGGTGGGACGAATTCCTATTGAGCATTCATTCCAGGGTGGAAAGTGCTAACGAGTGCTCATCCCAGGGAGGAATGATTACGCTCAAAAACCTATTTAAAGGCCAAAACTAGGGTTTGGGCTCATTTGCACTTGTTTTTTAGCGATTTGGAGCTCGAGGAGGAGGAGGTCAATTGAAGCGCCGCCAAATTTTTCCCACCATGAGTGCACGAACGATCGAGGGGAATGAACCCTCTATTATTTTCTTGTATTATTTTTTTTTTTTTTTTTTAATTTAGGGAGGTATCCGTGGCCGCGACGATGTACATATTTACCATGTGGGAGGTGGAGTGGTGTCGACATGGATGGATTTGGAGGAGAGATCATCCACCTGGGGGGGTACCGAGCCCTGGAGGTGGGTCACTGGGGATGAGGGGAGTGTGAATCACATCTCATCGTAGGGAATTGGATGAGGGAGGGGTAGTAGGCATGATGCGGGGCTAGCAACAACCCCTGAGGGGTCCCATAGGACCCACACCATGGGGGGTAGTTCCCATCGCACCGATCCTACGTGATCATGGTGGCCGACGCCTTAGGCTTGGGGGTTTTGAGATTTTGGATTTTGTTGCGGGGTCACAGGACCAGTTCTTTGTAGCCTATGGGCATTTTTGATGATATATATATATACAGACTTTATTTTGTTTATGCGCATGTGATGATTTGATTTTATGCATGATGATTGATGAATATGGATGTATGCATGTTAAGTTATAGTGATGGATGCATATGTGTTGATGAGTGCAAATGTTTCTAATTTATATGATATGCAAATGGAATGGATGAATTGAATTTGTGATGTTTGGTAGTCGCACCATAGACTTGTGTAGAACTTTATGGCTTTTTGTCCTAGGCGATGGCTGCGGTAAATAGATTTTTATGTATACATGTTTTTTTGGTATTTTTTGATGGCGATGCAAGGATGAAAGATAGCAAGTTGGTTGAGAATGTATGTTAAGGTTTTCGAGACTCAGATGTTTTAACTATCTAGCCAAAACTGTAGTTGTATCATACAAGACTTTTGACCAAGGTATGAATCGGACTTGTCTTGGACCAAGTTATTTCACATCCCTGTGTGTGCAATTGAGTTCATTTATGTGGTGTTTGTCAGGATACCGCCAGTGCCAGATAGGCTGTCAACCAAACCTGTACTGAGGATCACCTGATTAGCTCCACTAACTCCTTTGTTGTATTTAGTCAGATTAATCTGTGGTGCTATCATAGGATACCATAAGCTAGCTCATCCACATGCAAACATTGATCTGCACACAAGTTAATGTGACAGATATATCGTCATGCGGGAGGTTTACCACCAGTGACCGATAGGCTATCAACCAAACCGGTACTGAGGTTTGCCTCATGACCCGTCTGGATGCTGAGAGTTCCAGGGATTCAAGTTCGACTCCCTTCTTTTCTTCAATTGTATTGGGATACTTGCTCTTTTGTAGTGATAAAAATCACTGTTTATTTTTGTATTATATTTTTCTTTTGAGCAAGGGATTAGGATATGGAGTGATGAGAATCACTATTTTATGTGCTTTTCTTGATGTATGCACTTTGGTTGTGATGTCAAAATTTGGAGTTTTGACGTTTGCAAATTGTTGATGTTTTGCAACTTTTGAGAAC
Source organism: Wollemia nobilis (assembly GCA_028583015.1). Classification (NCBI taxonomy): domain Eukaryota; kingdom Viridiplantae; phylum Streptophyta; class Pinopsida; order Araucariales; family Araucariaceae; genus Wollemia; species Wollemia nobilis. Next base: position 210,131 of record JAQPPZ010017021.1, read on the forward strand.
TTGGGATTCTTGGGGAATTGGGTAGGGAGGATGCTTGTCCTTTTGCCAACTCTCAGCATTCTTGGGGTCATTCGCACAGGGGGATGAGCAAGATAACCATTTCACTTATGGTGACCTGGATTGCTTTGCAGGGTTCATCTTTCGTTCACACAACTTGGGAATTTTTTTATGTGTTCTAACTTGTGTCGGGATGCTACGTAACAAGGTGTGATCCAAGTAGAATTCTACCTACGTAAAATCTGTCTGACTTGGTACAGTATGTGGCTAGAAAGCTAATGACGACTGAATGACGAAAACTCTCGATACATGAGAAAACAACTGACTATGATGTGGGAGAATAACGTGAATGGCGGTTATAGGCGATGAGCTATTGATAAAGCGAAAAAATGTAGAAGATGATGGTTTTGCCAAGTAATGACAGTCTATGGCGCTTTGACCTTTATGACCACAAATATGCAATGTGTGGGTGCGATGCGTAATGCAACTATATGTTTTTGTGTTTTTGATGGATTGATTTGTGTGAATATGAAGATGATATGCAAAATAGAGCTCTTTATTTTTGTGACGATTTTGAGCATGTATGGAAATGAGATGCAAATTTTGTTATTTTTGATGATTTTATTGTTTTTGAATTTTCTTGTTTTTGACCAAGCGATTGCGGGAATCCTTGGAGCATTTTGGGGATTGACCAAGCGATTGGTGGAATCCTTGGAGCTTTTGGGTTGACCAAGGAAACCTTGGAGCATTTTGGGTTGACCAAGCGATTACGAAAATCCTTGGAGCATTTTGGGGATTGACCAAGCGATTACGAAAATCCTTGGAGCATTTTGGGGATTGACCAAGCGATTACAAAATCCTTGGAGCATTTTGGGATTGACCAAGCGATTACAAAATCCTTGGAGCATTTTGGGGATTGACCAAGCGATTACGAAAATCCTTGGAGCATTTTGTTTGGGCTATGGCTCTTCTAAACATGGAATGGCCGTAAATGACTGATGTTCAAGGGTTCTAGTTCCTTGATTCCATCAAGAGAGGCTAGCCGGTATGTTCCAGGTCCTATTTTGCTATCAATTACATAGGGACCTAACCAGTTTGCCATGAATTTGTCCCTTAAATGGGATGGCAGACTAGAGTTCTATTGGTTTTCTTTCAAGACCAAGTCACCGACCTGAAAGTCCCTCAAGTGAACTTTCATGTTGTATGCTTTCTTAAGTCGCTCTTGATAGATACGTAAATGCTCGAGGGCATTAACGCGTCGTTCGTCAAGCAACGTAAGCTGGTCTAACCGGGCCTGCCACGTAGTATCATCATCGATGAACTCTTGCATTGATATGCGTAGGGAAGGAATTTCCAACTCGAGAGGCATGACAGCCTCGGAGCCATACACGAGCAAAAATGGAGTTGCCCCAGTGGGTGTCCGAATGCTAGTGCGATAGGCCCATAGGGCAAGTGGGATCTGAATGTGCCAATCCTTATGATTATCTGTGACTATCTTTTTGAGGATGGTGACTAGCATTTTGTTTGACGCCTCTGCTTGCCCATTTGCCTACGGATAATAGGGGGTCAAAAAACTGTGCTGAATTTTGTACTTTGTGGTCAAAGCACGCACATCTTTGTTCTTGAATGACGTCCCATTATCCAAGATTATCTTGGATGGAATACCAAAATGACATATGATGTTATGCAAAATGAACTCCACAATGCGGGGTCCAGTCGTAGAGGTTAGCGGAACTGCTTCCACCCACTTGGTGAAGTACTCTGTGGCCGTGATGATAAACGTGTGATGACTTGACGATGTAAGGGAGATCTTTTCGATTAGATCTAGGCCCCACTACAAAAAAGGCCAAGTCGATTGGATCGGCTGCAAGGCCTGGGAAGGTACATGTGTCAAATTAGCATGGTGTTGACACTTCACGCACTTCCTGACATATGCGCAACAATCTCGCTCTAAATATGGCCAATAATAGCCCATGCGAAGAATGCGCTTTGCGATGGCCATACCGCTGAAGTGGCCACCGCATGTACCATCGTGCGCTTGGGCGATCGCCCAAGTGGACTCTTGCTGGTCCAAGCATCGAAGGAGGATCCCTTCATAGCTACGATGGTACAAAATGTCTCCTAACAAGACATGCTTTGCCACTTTCTGCTTGAATGCACATTTTGTGGCATGCGTCAATCCAAGTGGGAGGTTACCTAACTTGAGGTAGTCCCTTATGGGTGAATACCAATCCTGCCGATCGAAGCCTCGATGGTATGAACAACCAGTCCCTCTTGAAGTTCATCCCTAGCAAAAGCTGAGCGGGAGAGAACTTGTAAGAATAGCGTTGTGTTGCTATTAAGGGGAGTAGGGGAGAACAAGGACCCCCAGTTGGCATGTTTCAGATGATCATGGATTCGAGAGAACCTATCCTAAGATGGCTCAATCTGGATCAAGTGGATTCCTGGCGTTAAATCAGAGCTTGCACGCTCCATCATGGATTGCGATAGTGTTTTGACTTGAATGGTGGTCATATCACCAGAAATGTCTTGCGGGATTAGCGACCCCAAAGAGGCCATAGTGTCCGCAAAATGATTCGATGACCGAGGGAGTGCCTCGATGTCGTACCATTCAAGATTTGCCAAGAATTTGTCCACAAGGGCTTTGTAGGCCTACAGAACTGGGCATTTGCATTGGAATACCCCTTTGACTTGGTTGACAATTAACAACGAATCACCGAAGATATTCAATCATTTAATGTTCATGGTGATTGTTGTCCGAAGACCTATGAGCAAGGCTTCATACTCTGCATTGTTGTTGGTGCATGGGAAATTTAATTTAAATGACAGGGGCATAGGAGCGCCCTACGGTGTGAAGAATACTATTCCCATGCCACCACCTTGCTCACATTTAGAACCATCAAAAAATAGGGTTATGTCGGCCTGTGACTCAGGCTCGTCAGAATCTGGTGATTCTGAGACATGGAAGACCCCATCATCGGGTAGTTCTATAGTCAGAGGCTGGTCATCTTCGAGAGGAGCCTCTGCTAGTTGATCGGCTATGACCTGACCTTTTATGGATTTCTGTCCAATAAACTCTATGTCAAATTTCGTCAACAACATGATCCATTTCATCGTGTGACTACTATGATAAGTATGACTCATCATGTATCGCAATGGATTCTCCTTAGACACAACATACGTCTTGTTGCTCAGCATGTAATGGCACAGCTTTTTGGTAGCAAACACCACTGCCAAGCAGAGTTTCTCAACGTATGCATAGTTAAGTTCATAGCTGACCAAGGTGCGGCTAAGATAGTAAGTAGCCTGTTCCCTATGAAGTTCGTTCTTCTAGGCTAACATGGCTCCTAGTGCCACCTCAGTAGCTGAGATGTATAAGTAGAATGACACTCCTGGTCTAGGTGGTGCCAATACTAGTGGTGAAGCCAAGTATTGTTTAATGTCGTCGAAGGCTGATTGGCACTCGTCATCCCAGTGAAATGCTACCCCCTTGTGCAACAACTTGTTCATTGGTCGGCACTTGTCAGATAGCTGCGCTATGAAGCGCTTGATCGACGTGACCTTTCCCTGTAGGCTTCTGAGCTGCTTGATGGTAGTTGGGGGATGCATTTCAAGGATTGCCTTGACTTTGTTTGGGTCCACCTCGATGCCCCATTTTGAGACTATGAAGCCCAAGAGTTTTCCAGATGTGATGCCAAAAATGCACTTCTTGGGATTCAAGTCGACTCTATGCTCCATGAGGCGATCGAGGATCTTGCTTAAGTCACCGAGATGATCCGGGCGCAAAAGAGATTTGGCCAACAAATCATCCATGTAATCTTCCAAAGTCTTGTGCATGTAATCATGGAAGATGTATGTCATGGCACGTTGGTAGGTGGCGCCAGCATTTTTAAGGCCAAAAGGCATGACCTTATAACAAAATGTCCCCCAAGGCATTGTGAACGCCATTTTTAGCTGGTCTTCGGGGCTGATACAAATTTGATTGTATCCCGAGAAACCATCCATGAGGGAAAGCATTTCGTGACCCATTGTAGCATCTACCAATGCGTCGATGCTCGGCAAGGGGAAATCATCCTTAGGACTCGCTTTGTTTAGATCTCAAAAATTAGTGCATATGCGAATCCTCCCGTCAGGCTTCTTGACGGGCACCATGTTGGACAGCCATGGTGGATAATCCATGCAGATGACAAACTGTGCATCCAACAGCTTTTGCAATTCATCTTTGACCATTAAGGCCACTGTTGGGTGCATCTTGCGTAGTTTCTTGCTTAACTGGCTTGACTGTCGGATCAAGCGTTAGATTATGCATGACTAGCTGTGGGTCTAGTCCCGGCATGTCTTTGTATGACCATGCAAAAACCTCCTTCTTCTCTTTGAGAAGGGCAATGTAGTCGGCTTGCTCTTCGGGGGATAAACTTACCCCCAGCTTGATGATCTGTGGATTCATTGGATCTGAGCCGATGTCTACGTCGGTCGTCTCCTCGACCGACATGTGGGATCCGTCTTCCAACTAATGTGGAGTTGGGATCAAGTGGATATCATTTGCTGAGTTTAGATCATCGTTAGGAACCTCGGGTCCCTCTTCAGCATGGCAGATATCCTGAGTTGGCCTGGGGGTAAAATGGAGCATTTCACCGAAAGGCCAGTACTCGGATGGGGATGGAGGGGAATTGACGCGATCCCAGTCTATGGCATCTATGTCTAGAGATAATGACTATGTTGGATCGGCCGGATTGTGGATGGGGGTGGTTAAGTCAATGGAGATCATGTTGATGAAATGGTTTTGGTCTCCATTACCATGGGTGTGGTTGCTCGGACATCCTGGATGCTCTCTATGCTTAGGATCTGGCTCTAGAGGGACGGGCACGAATGGATCGGCCCTATGTGCGGATAGGAAGATAGGGTCTGCCCTCGGCACGGATGTCACTATAGGGTCTCTGGGTGGAAGGTATGCTTCGTATGCCCAGAGTAGCGGATCCAACACTTGGTCCCACCGCGTTGGGTCTACGTACCACTCATGCCCTGGCACTATGTTTAATTGTTCGAATATGTCGTTAATCTCCAAGGGGTGCCGATGCTGCATCTACCGCATGTGATTAAGATATGCCATCTCAGTTTCATCTTCATAATCACTATCGGAGATCCAAAAGCCCTCGTTGGCTCTGACAACTATTTGAGGTATGACAGGCTCGTCCTGCTCGAGCAAATTGATCTGGCCCCACCTAGGTTGTTTCGCTCTCTGTGGGGGAACTTGATTTCCTTGGAGCGGCGCTTGCTCGATGGGAGCATCCAGGGGGAACATTGTCAAGAGGCTTTCTTGATAATCATCCATGGGGATCACCTGTGAGTGATCGCTATCTGATTCGAAGGGGTCATACGACGTTGGTTCATACTCTGGCTCGTCCTCTGAGGACCCTTCTTGACATTGTCTAGACCCTCCTTGAAAATGAGCTCTCGAGCTTTCTCCTCTCTCGAGCGAAAAGGGAAGGGATTACTAGAGCCAACAAGGTTGATTGCCGTTAATGGGAGATAATCCCTCAATGTATATGTGGTGTTAGGGTTGGCATATGGATCTGATGCCAATCCCCCCTTGTTGCCTATCCCTAGGCCTTGCATGTTCTCCACCAAGATGTCCAAGGGCAGGGGGTGGTTGAACCCTACTCCTGACTTGTCATATGGCATTTGGTATCTTGGTTGGCAAAGAACACGTATCCCTTGCTCATATCGGCCTAACCCATATCCGTGCCAATTGCATTGGCCAAGGTATCTCAGAGCAAAGTCTGGGTTAGACAAATAGTTGACATTTTCAGCAAAAGGCTCTTCGTCTTCGTCCTCTTGCGTGCATGGTGCAACGCCATGATCAAGGCCCCCATACACAAAGTTTGTCTGGTTCGACGGGTAGCCTAGGGGAACAATAGTGCCAATGGGGAGTCGAGGTCTCCCCATGTCCTGCATGGATTCTAGTGTGGGTGTTGCTACAATATTCTACACCAGATACTCCCCTAGGCCCGTATTGGCCATTTCAACGGTGATCATTGGCGGTTGAGGGGGAGGGAATGGAAGTTCTCCTTGAGTCCACTCCATGTCGGGTGGACTAGGAGCCTCGACTTCCATTCGGCTAGGCATCTCCTCAGTAGAGATAGTTGACACTGATGGCAGTGTCTCTTCCAAAGGTTTTGCCTCTTCCAGGGGTTCCTTCCCTTTGTCCTTCTGTTTGGCCCCCAGAGATGGTGTCGTTGGTGGAGGACCAGACGATGAAGATGAACCCGATTGGGATTTTGAAGAACTTGTTAACGGGGATGCCTACAGAATCGGACCCTATTTAGATGGATTTAACTGGAAATCCAAATGCGTTGATGGCAGGGTCGATTGCGGCATCAACTGCACCGCATTACAATACTTGAAGGGTTCCAAGTCCATCGGGACTACATGCACCTCCCCTTCAAATGTATACTTTAAACATTGGTGAGCTATCGAAGGGACACACTTCATGTCCCTGATCCATGGCCGGCCCAGCAAGATGTTGTAGGCCATCTCACCCTCCAATATGTGGCACAATGTGGGTATGGTCTTTTGTCCCACTTGGATTGGTAGGACTATTGTGCCGACTGTCGAGCAGATTGCATCATTGAATGCTCACAGAGTGTAGGTGGAAGCTGTGATATGAGATGCGGGCAACTTCAAATGTTTGAGAGCCACAGTTGTGATGATGTTGCTGGACGAGCCAGTGTCTATCAACACCCTCTTGTATGGGATCCCGTTGACCCACGCGATAACGTGCAGGGGTGGATCTGCCATGTCATCGATCACTGATCTCAATTCGTCTTCCCGAAATGTGATGACTGGCTCAGTGCATCATTTTACATGCCCCATGAAGTTGTTGAAAGAATTTGTCTCATGGGGCTGCAACTCGATGGCTTTCAAAATCTCCATTAGAGCTTCTCGATGGGGCGTAGATTGTTGTATAAGCTCGTATATGGAGAGCCTAGCCGATGTGGTCCTCAAACTCTGGGTGAGTTTGGTCCGAAGTGTGGCCACCGGCTTAGGTGGAGGAGGTTGTGCAAGGTGTTGTTGTGGTTGCGAAGTTGTTGGCACCTCTCCTGCCACTGTCGTAGGAGCATTCGTGCTCGGATACCTCCTGTTTCGAGTCACTATACTGATCATCCCTACATATCCCTGCATGGGGCAGTTCTGTGTGACCTCGTTAACTTGTAGGGTCTTTGCCTATGGAGCATGAGTAGGCAAGGGGTCTTTGAAGACCTCCATTTGTTGATTGCTTGGTGCGACGGGATTATCCACCGCTAGTGTCTTGTTATCAATCAGGTCTTGCACCAAGCCCTTAAATTTCCAACAGGCATTTAGGTCATGTCCCTACCACCTATGGAACCTATAGTACAAGTCCTCTCTATACCCCTTAGGCTTGGGCACATTGGGATCTATAGTCTGAACCTCTGGCAGGCTGATCAGGTTTGCCGCTAACAAGCGGTCAAACAAGGAGTCCCTGGACTCTATGTAGGGTGTGTATTGTCACCTAGGGCGATGCTGCTGACTCTATTCTTGCCTCTAATTTTCTCTATCATAGTTGTTAGGAGGCACTGCCTGATAGTTAGCCTTTTGAGGCTATGTTGCTTGTGCAGGCTTAGGGACATTGATAGCAACTTGGTTAACCGCAGCGGGTTTTTGTTGCATGGTCTCGGCTTTAGTGTTTTTAGTCCACTCTTTTTTCTTAGGTTTGGCTATCTCGCCATCCTATATTTTGATCTCTTCAATGATCCTGGCTTGCGCTAGAGCTTCTTCTAAGGTGGCATATTGCTGTAGCTGCAATAGCATAGAGATCGATCTCAAACAACTCTTGGAGAACATCTGAGTGAGGTCGGACATAGGAGGGAGGTAGGGCAGCTTTGAAAGCAATGTCCTCCATCGATTCCCATAGGCCGCCATGGTCTCCTCCTCATACTGCCTGAGGCTGGCTAAGTCACTCAGTGATGCCTTCTTCTTGGTATTGAAGGTGAAGCATTCGAGGAATGCATCCACTAACTGATCTAAGTTGTTAATGTTGTGCTTTGGTAACTGAGTAAACCAATCCGAGGTAGGGCCTACGAATGTGGTTATAAATGTTCTCAATAACAAAGCATCATTGTCCTGAATGTCGAAGCATTGGCTCAAGAATCTCGTCACATGCTCTTGAGCATCCTCCTCACCTCTAAAGGTTGCCAACTGAGGCAGCTTAAAGTGTTCAGGGTAAGGAGGTGCTGGCACTGACGGATGCACAGGATGACTGTGGAGCTGGCGTAAAGTGGGCTTTTGGGGCCCAAAAGTTTTGGTCTCCATAGACTCCAAACGCTCTAGCAGTGCTTTATATGCATCTGAGGATTTAATTTCTTCCTCTTTAGTTTGCTCCCATTGTGGGTTGTGGGAGACTTGAGGCCTCTGAAGGGGTGGCCGGATGGCAACTCCTCCGCCTAGGTAGGGCATTTTGGCCCGCTCATCTTCTTGCTCATATTCCTCGTAAGCTTCTTGAGGAGTCTCTGGATGAGACCTATGACCCTGGGTGGGTCCCCGCGGAGGGTACCCATCATTGTTCTAGGGAGTGGCCTCCCGCTCAGGTCTAGGAGGTCTCGGAGGTAGCACTTGGTAAGGTCACGGAGACCTATCTCGCACCAAGGGATTATGCCTCTCATATGGTTCCGCTCTTTGGGTGCGAGGGGTTGGGACCCTCTCAGGCACTGGGTTATGGAGCAGCTCATCTGTTTGGCATCGAATGTGCTCTTTGCTAAGGCGATATAGATGCTCTAGCTGCTGCTGGTCTTGCTCAAGCCGCGTGATCTACGCTTGGTGGGCGGCATGTCTGGTGATGGCTAGGTCAATTTGTTCTGCCATCCTGAGCCTAGGAGGCCTGGATGCCTCTCCTATGCACTTACCTCGGTCACGATGATCCGAGATCTCAATAGGTCGCTTCCCTCTATCGAGGTTGGTGGCATTTACCCGAGGCTCTGGCCTCAGTGGGTGATCATGGTATCTAGCTGGTGCGGAAGCGCATGGCCCCCATGCTGTATATTGCTCTTGAGGAATGTAATCATCTTCCTCGGGGCTCCCTTTCATATGTGTGAAAGGGGTGGGCAGAGTTAGCTCGCCCTGCTTGAAGGGCCTTGCGCTTTGGATTTTGTCTATTGGTTCTAACAGTGATGGGGGGCAAAGGAGGGATGCCATCATCATGTGGCCTCTCCTCATGGAAACTATGCCGCTCTAGCGCTTCATCGCACGGTGGCCACTCATATCGAGCTTCTAAGGGAGCCTTTTTATCTATGTTGAGTGCCACGTGTAAGGACTCTTCCCGAAAGGGGCTATGATGAACGGGCGTGTCCCTCAAAGGGGTGTCCCTATAATTCCATCTTGACATGGAATGATGCGGACTCTCTTGTGGGTCAAGCCGCCAAGGCGGTATGACTAAGTCCTTAGGGCTATAGCGGAGGTGACTTGTGCCCCCTTGTACACTTTTCGCAGCTTTCGCCCTTGATTGGGCTTGGCTACGTGTGTACACCATGGTGGTGCTTTCCTACAAGCTATGTAGATTTTTATCTCTTTTTATGATTTTTATGCTACACTAAACAGAAATGAGCACACACACACACAAAGCAGTGATTATCTCGTTTAAAGATTGAGAGTGTGTCCTAGACCTGGTTTAGTGTGTTTTTGATTTTTTTTTTTGTTTTTTTTTGGTTTTGAAGGTTTTTGTAAAGAACATTTAAATGCAAAATGATGGCTCTTATGGCTCCCAAAAATGGTCGCCCCTTCGATATACCATTGCCAGGCCGATATACCAACCTCTCTATATACCCGCCCTTACGTGAGGGAAACTATAGGTACGTGAGAGCGAGATGGTACGTGGAACGTAGGCGGTACGGAAGGGGAATCACCCTATTTATGACACCTACCATAGAAGACTTATCCTCATGTGCTGGGAATCACCCCAGCTACACTCGGTCAGCTTTCATCAGGATTTACGTCTAGCAACAGTTGCGATCGGGGTAATGGATGCAAAATTCAAGCCAAGGTGGTGATGAAATCCACCATTGGTCTTGATCAAGGGCTGGGGTTTTACGACCAGCGCCTTGGTTTTTAAGTTGCCACGTGGTGTGTGGGGTTCTTTTTATTTTGCAAAATGGAAACAAGCAAGCGGTAAAGGAAAACTAATTTCCCTAAGCAAGCAAGTACCCTAAAACAGAAAAACTGAAGACAAAAATAGACAAGAAAAGTTCAGAATCCTTACCTCTTCTCTGCCCAAATCTGTCGGTTCTGAGTTTCTGCCCGAAGACTGCACAGACAGAAATTCATCCCAAGGGGAATGAATTACAGGACTGTATTCGTCACAGGGTGGGGCGAATTCCCATTCATCCCTGGGTAAGACGAATTACAGCTCTGTATCCGCCTCCTGATGGAACGAACAATAGTCAGCATGTGAAACTCGGCACCTGCAAGCAAAAAACAACCAAGTTTGGATCAGATCTCTGATATTAAAAATAGAGGACAAGGTCCCACCGTGATCGCCACTGAAAGCATGAGGATACGAAAACAAAAAAGGAAAACTCCAAGCACGATGCAAAAATGGAACTGAACTTAACGCTAAACCCTACGAATTAAAAATGCATGAAATGGAGAAAAACATGAATTGAAGCCCAAATGAAATAACAGCCCTTCTCTTTATTGATGTATTTCATGATTCGGTTACAATTCGCATCCTCCCTTTTCAGGGGCGAGGAGCGTTAAATTCATCTCTTGGTGACATCCATGGATAGCCTTCCTTCTTTCGCGTGCCCACATGTAAGATGGGCGGACCAAAATGTCACCGCCACTTGTGTCTATGAATTTTGATTCCTTGCTACTCCTTCGATGTTCTGATCCTACATTCAAAGGAACAAGAAATAGTTAGTAGCACCTACGGATGAAACAAAACATGCAATCCCCAAGCCTACGATAAGTGAATGAGAAAAATGAATTAAACTATAACTAAAATGAATCCAAATGCTCTAAAAATTTGATAGGGGCATCAAGACATCACCAAGAGGGCACTGCAAAAATAACAGTCAGGAAATTCCTCACCGATTTGAATTCGCTTTGGGGCGGGACGAATTTACCTGCAACAAAATGCCGAAAAGGTACTGTCCCAAATGTCCTACCTAGAGAGCTCCAAAAGACCTGCAAACTTGGGGTTAGCTAATTGGGGGTATTTTGGGAAGACCCAGATGGTCATATTTTCCCAATTTGGCCTCCATTAATAGGAATTTGATGATGCTACCTGCAAGTTAGTAAAGACAAAAAGTGATAGAACATGATAAGATTTGCTCAAAACATTACGAAATCAAAATTGCAAACTACCTAAGCAGCATAAGATGAAATGCAAGATAAAAATGATAGAAAGAACAATCTGCCATAGATTCCTAATCGTTCCTAAAAGGGACGATTAGACTCGCGGTAGTGCGGGGGCGCCCGGGCAGGCCGCCCACCGTTGGGACCTGATTTCGGTGCCAATCCACTTGGGATGGGTCCAAAATCTCTTGTAAGGTGTTGTCGGAAAATTGGGGTGGTATTCTATGGCCAAATTTCAGGTTTTGGGCTCAATATTTGACCTTCCAATGATCACCCAATGACCTCTTCTCCAAAAGAGATCACGGATGTGAAAGGCACAAATCGCACAAGGATGTATGGGGAAATAAAATGGCAGCACTTCGTTGCTCCAAATTGCTCTTACTCTATATATTTTGGGGTGAGAAAACCCACCAATTTATAGACCTGGAGGTCTCTTGGGATGAGCATGCAGAGGCGCCACTTGGCAGCCATGCCCTTCCAGGGGAGGGAAGATTCCTCCCTGAATAGGGACTCCATGACTGCCCTTGTAATAGCCTCTAACGCTCAAAAATGCTCACCTATACTCCCATGCAATGAAGGAAGCGTTAAGTGGCGGATCCGAGCTGCCATTTGCCAAGATTTGACTTTTTTCCCGTCAAACCTGCAATTCGCCCCACCCTGGAGCGAATTGTGAATTCGTCCCTAGGTGGAGCGAATCCCAATTAGAATTCGTCCCTGGGTGGAACGGATATTGAGCAAAGTGCCTGAAGGTGCCAAAATGATTTTTGACCTTCCAAAACTACTGTGAGAGTGGTTAGGACCACTGTTTAACCTCTGGGGGCTGCCCTTGGGGCTGTGTGTGCCAATGTGATCAGTGTTTGCAGTCACATAATCGGATTGGTGTTGTTTTGGTGTCTATAGAAATATCTGGATCTTCTAATACCTCCTATAAAAATAAAGGTTTTGTTCCTATGGTTGCTCATTCAGATAATGAAATTTAGAAGCATCATTATAGGCTTGGACATATCAACTATAGAACTTTCAGATACATGAGTTAGCATTAGATGGTAATTGGGCTTCCATGCATATCCCCTCCAATTGACACATGTTAGGAGAGTATTCTAGAGAATAATCATAGGGAGACTTTTCTAAAAGAGATTACAAGGTGAGCCTCTTGGCCCTTAGATATCATACTATGATATTTATGACCTATGGACATACCATATCTCTCAAGAATTAGGTATTTTCTATTTTAATTGATACTTATTTTGGATATATATTTGTGTACACTATTCTCACTAAGGATGAGGACTTTGAAAGGATCAACACCTTCAATATTGTTTTAAAAAATAAGCTAGGAAGGAGAATAAAATATCTAAGGATAGATGTGGGGCTGAATATGTTCTATTTTTTATGATTTTCTAACTTCTCATTGGATTGCATATGAGAGGACTATTCATTATACTCCTGAACAAAATGATGTGGCTCAAAGAAAAAATATGTTAATCATGAAGATGGTATGATGTATTATTTATACCAAGGAGATGAGTGAAAAAATTTCAGATGAGGTTATCACTTGTGTAGCATATATCATAAACATAGCTTCTACCAATAGAATATAGGGCATGACACCTCTTGAGAGATATATAGGGTAAAAGCATAATGTTTCTCAATTCTATATATTTGGGTCTTCAACATAGGCTCACATACCAAAATAACTTTGTAGAAGGAAAAACCAAAAATTCAAAAGTGTATTTTTGTGGGTTATTAAAATACCTCAAAGGCATATCCTCTTTACGATTTTCAAATGTGTGAGGATTTTATCCAAAGAGATGTCATATTTTATGAGGTTCTTCTAGGTAATCCTACACCTCCTCTCAAAATTTTGGCAAAAGAACATTCTAATCCCTTGACCATAATAGATTCAATTATTTATTCTAATATTTTTATTGGCCCTATTCCTATTAGAGCATCTTCTTTATCTTATTTATCTTCATATTTGAGTGGATTTCCATGGTCCAATAATTTGATCCCTTCAAAAGTAGCAACATAGGTGGCACCTTCTTCTCTATAATTAGGGTATGATGAGTAGGATATAACAATTTAGAATATTTCAAATTTGTATGATGAGGTGAGTGGTGATGTTGATCTGGATTATTCAATTCTAGTTATGATGTTGAGTTCCCATAGATTACACATAATTATTTCTAATTTTGTCCAACACCCAAGTGTGTTGATATGCTTCTAAATGATATTTATCCTATTTTATCTATTGAGAAATTTTGAAAGGCTCATTCTTGAGAATTGCTTTTAAATATAGTCCATTCTTAAGATCCTCTCACATATTCTCAAGCTAAGGGATGGCCAAAATGGGGAGATGCTATGACGGAAAAGTATGAAGCTCTAATAAAGAATAAGACTTGGGAGCAGGTTTCTATTCCAAAAGGGAAGAATGTTATTGGCTATAAATGGGTCTATAGGACCACATATACTTTGTATGGTCACGTAGAGAAGCACAAACCATACCTTATTACTAAGGAATTATCTCAATAGGAGGAAGTGGGCTATTCTAAGATATTTACACTAATGGCCAATATGGACTTAGTTAGGATGATTCACTCCATTGTTATCTCATATGGATGGAAGGTATATCAGATGGATCTAATTTTTTTTTTCTATATGAGGAACATTAGGAGGAAATCTACATGTAGTAACCATCTAGTTTGGAACTTGAAGAACCCACTATGTTGGTTTGTCATTCAAATATATCCTTGTATGGACTTAAACAAGCTCCTTGTGCATGGTAGGAGCAGATCCATTATTTGTATCTCAGTTGTGGATTTCAATGATGTGAGGTTGAACAAGATATTTACATCAAACATTAAGATGGATAAACTTTAGTAATTGTGTTGAATGTTTATGATATTCTTATCATTAGCAACTCTTATAATCTAATCTATGAAATTAATATATGATTTTGTTCCACTTTTAAGATGATAAATTTGGGGTTTTTTATTTTTGTGGAATTTAGATTAATCAAACAGATTCTTGCATCACTATTTCTTAGCCCAAGTATGTTTTGGATCTTCTTCAATATTTTAGGATGGGGATTTAAAGTCCACCTAGACTCATTTTACCTCAAGCCTAAAGGATTTGGTTTATTTTACCACTCTTTTGGTGGATTCTACACTATATCAATCTCTTTTGGAAGGACTTATCTACCTTACTCACACTAGAGATATAGATTTTGCTATCAACTATTATTCCAAATGTATGTAAGCATCCTAGAAGAGTCACTAGACAACTACTAAGAGGATAATTAGATATATTGAAGAGAACTATTAAATTGGTATTCACTACTCCATTGGCTCCCCTTTGATTTTGATGTATTTTTCATATGTTGATTGGGTTAGTGACTTGGACGAATAGCAGTCCACCACTAACTTTGTGTTCTACTTGGGATACAACGTAGTTTCTTGGTGTTCTAGATTCCAATCCACCATTTCTTTGTTTCTATGAAGTTTATATATTGTGCTATAAATGAGGTAGCTAAGCATATTATGTGGATTCTCATGATATTGGATGAGATCGACATTTCTTAGAATTTTCAAATTACTCTTCGATGTGATAATTAGAGCACCATCCAACTTGTCTGTAATCTAATATTTTATGAGTGGACAAGGCACATGGATATATAGATGCATTTTGTGATGTAGCTTCATGCACATGTGATGCTTGATCATCAAAGTAGGCATAAGATATTCTAACCAAGGTTATTTTCGTATGCATCCAAGATCTTATTGGAGTTGGATAATATCCCTTAAGGATGGATGACCAGTACGAATCCCTTTGTATGTCCATATTTAGCTTAAGGGGGACAATGATACATGTGGTGATTAAGCTTCTCTTGAGGACACAAATGATATTTATACTTGTATTAATCGTATTTTCCCTTTGGGCCCATGTAAACCTTTAAAATGTGCTTTTGTAATTTTTATAATATTTTATTCCTAAAGGTCAATCTCACAATATTGACCTAAAGATAATTGTATTTAGGTGCAAATACCCCTTCATATCAACCAATTAATTATTGTTTGGAGAGTAATTTAATTTTCTATTTAGTGAGATTATTTTGTGTGTATGGATACCCCTATAGATTATGAGTTCTTTATTTTTTTATTCAATGTATCTATTTTCAAGCAATATTGGGTAATTTATTTTATTCCATTCATTTATCAAAATAGCTATAAACGAAAGTAGGTTCCTTATGCATGGTATGAGAAGATCTATTTTTTTTCTTAATTATGTGTCTTACTAATGTGAGGTTGAACATGATGTTTACATCAAATATTAAGATGGTAAAATTTGGTAATTGTGTTGTATGTTGACGATCTTCTCATTATTAGTAGCATTTCTACTCTGATATATAACATGAAGATATGAATTAATTCCACTTTAAAGATGATATATTTGGGGATTTTATATTATTTTTTGAGAATTTAGACCAATCAATCATTTTAGTGCATCACTATTTCTTAGACTAAGTATGATTTAGATATTCTTTATCATTTTAGGATCAGGATTTTAAGTCCACCTAGACTTCTTTTGCCTCAAGCCTAATTTTTTGGGTTTATTATGCCACTTAATTGGTGGATGCTACAATGCATTAATATAATGTGGGAGGACTTCTCTATCATACTCACACTAGACCTGATACAACTTTACCATTAATTATTTTTCTAGATATAGAGAAGCATTCTAAAAGAGTTTGTAGAAAAATACTAAGAGGAATCTCATTAATGTCAAATTAACCTATCAAATGGGTATTGACTACACCATTGGATACCCTTTTATTTTTATATATTTTCATATGTTAATTGGGTTGGTGACTTGGACAAGTAGAAATCCACCACAGGATTTGTATTCTACTTAATGTCAATCCACCATTTCTTAGTCTTCCATGGAGGTTAAATTGTGTGCTATAAATGAGGTAGCTAATCATATTAGGTGGATTCTATTGATTTTGTAGGAGACTAACATTATGTAGAGTTGTCCAGTTACTCTTTAATGTGATAAATAGAGCACCACCCAACTTGTTTGTAATCTAATATTTCATTAGTGAACAAGGAACATTGAGATATGAATAGACTTTGTGAGGTTGCTTCATGCACATGGGATGCTTGATACAATTTTTATACCTTCATCCAAATAGGCAGTAGATATTCTAACCAATATCATGCCCAAGGTCATTTTTTTATGCATGCAAGAGCTTATTGGAGTTGGAGAGTCCCTCAAATATGTATGGCAAGTAAAGTTGTCTTCAATTTCCTTATTTAGATTAAAGAGGGACATTGAAATATGTGGTTATTAAGCTTCTATTAAGGCCATGAATGAATTTTATACTTGTATTGATCATATTTTCCCTTTAGGCCAATGTAAACCTTGAGAAGGTGCTTTTGTAACTTTTATAATATTTTATTCCTAAAGGTCAATCTCACAACCTGGAGCTAAATATAATTGTATTTGGATGTAGATTCCCCTTCATACCAACCATTTAATTATTGATTTGAGAGTAATTTTATTTTTTATTTAGTGATATTATTTGGCGTGCATGGACACCCCTATATATTATCTGTTATTTATTTTTCATTCTATGTATTTATTTTCAAGTAATATTTGGTAATGTTTTATTCCATTCATTTCTAGAAACTACTACAAAGTCTAACACTACCCTTCATGGTGGCTATGAGTCATACATATTGTCGTCAATAAAAGAAGCTTCAAATATTTTTGTAGTAATGACATGTACATAATTTTATATGATTACTTACTTTCTTAGAAATCTATATAGGTCAATTGGTATCTCTTATTTGATTAAACCTTTAAGATGTGAGAGGTATTTGGGTCGAACCCATAATCTATATTTCATTTTGAGAGAAAATATGAATATCTAAGAGGGGATTAATATTCTTCAAAATGCTACACCTTACACTCTCAATATTTCATGTAGGTAAAATGCTATCCTTGCATTTTTTAATTTAATAAGGATTGAGTTATCTCAAGGTTAAATACCCTTTTAAATTTATTTTATAGTGTAGGAAGGAGTGTGCATGTATAAAAGAGAATGAGCATGTCCACAAATATATTGTACCTTGCACCCTTGTAATATACGATGTACCCAAAGTGGTCTTCCATGATTGTTGAGCTTGATGGGCCTAGGCAATCAAGGTGTTGAATCTCAATCCTTTTCCTTTTTAGAAACCACCATGTGCTAGTCCCCAATGGCTATTTCTCGAAACCACAATGTTCTAGTCCCCAATGGCTATTTCTAGAAACCACCATGTGCTAGTTTCCAATGGCTATTTCTTGCTATATATTTAGGGGCATTACTTCGGGGTATACCATGGGTGTGATAGCTAAATATCTTAGATAGCCAATGAGCCTAAGTCATAAGAAGTATAGATTGAATTAGAGTCCAACATTGTATAATAGAGGAAATTTTAATCTCTCTCTCTCTCTCTCACACACACACACACACACACACACACACACACACACACACACACACACACAAATCAAATTCTTGTTCTTGTGTTATTTAAAAAAATTGCTAGGTGGAAAAATTATAACAACTATACAATATAATACATGCAAAAAATTGGATTGTGCTAAGTTCTAGATTTGGGGGTGTAAAGAAAAGTATAAGTTTAATTTCACAATAATTCTATTTCTAAAAAATGTTGAAGGTGTAAAATTTCCATATAAAATCATTTAAAAAAACTAAAACATAATATTTTTTGAACTCTTCATAGTAGTAGTCTAAAAGTCATTTATTATTTTAATTATTTTTTAATCCTTCACTTTTATAATTAATATAACAATTAAAAATTTGCAAAACATAATATGTTTTATATTTTGAAGTGAGAAAAATGTATGAACCTTTCAATTTTTTCCTATAGCTATTTTGACCCATCCCACTTTCCATGGTTACAATGTTAAGGAAACTATTTAATAGTATGATATATATATATATATATATATATATATATATATATATATATATATATATATTGTAATGTGTGAATTGTTTACTTTTTATTATAGCCATACTAACCTATCCCCTATTCTATAGTAATAATTTCAAAGAAACTATGAAGGACATATCCATCTAGTACTACTATTGCTTTTATTTACTAAATAAATATTCGATTGCGTTTAATATTGAATGGCTAAGGACAAGGAGGTGAGGGTTATAGAGTGAAGTTTCCATAGTATTGCATTTGCACATGACCTAAAATTAGTCACTAAAATAAGACCATTAAACCCTATAAGATGGAAATTTTTAGTTCTCATTAGTCTCCCTTATCATGTTTAAAACCTCTAAATATTTGTACTCAAGTGGTAAATTTATATTAAAAACAAACATTCTTATATCCATCGTATACAGTAATCCATGAGTCTTTGGAGCCAATTTGAGCAAAAGTGATATCTAACAAAATAGCATGAGAAGATGATGTGGTGGAAGAACTCTAGGAATGCTCTATAGGACTTTGAAGTTTCTATAATATCAAATATTTTAAATCCTCCATCATTTGTAGGGAAAATGATAAAACTATATCTTGTATATATATGCAACAATAGTATTTTTACATGAAAAATATGTCTATTAATTTTACATATTTTGATCATAAATTATTTTAAGGATCCAATTATTTCTATACCATTTTGGTGGATCCCAATTAGAGAAGTCCTTCCCTTACTACGACTAGTGTTATAGTCTACCAACATTTGAAATAATTAATTATTTTATCATTATATACTGCAAAATCATTTTCATTTTTTCTAATGCTCTATAAGTTCAAATTGTAACATAATTATATGCTTAAATGGAATTTAACATCCCATATCCATGGATGATTTTTTATTACCACATTAAATAAATATATATTAGTAACTTTGAAGAGGATAGGAAGATATAACGGGTAAGGTAGATATTTTTAGTAGTGTAAACTTACTGGATATAGATAATTATGTACAAAATTAACTTCTAATTATACCAATTCTCTATATATCCATTTATGTTCATGATCTACTCCTAATTTTCCCTTTATATTGTGCATCTCTTATTGCAAATAAATATCAATATATGGATTTATATATATTTTATTCATTGAAAATATAAAGACCAACATAATTATTTCAAAGGGATATCATGAGGCCACTCCTCTATAGTAGGCATCTTATGACCAAAAATGGATCTTTGGGGTAGCAGTGCCTTCATTATGTAATGTTTGGTTAGTTCCATAATTATAAGTTTATCATGGTCTTCTTGGTGTGGTATCTAAGGACCTAGTTTTGACTAGATATTTTTCATCTAAAATAATATATCACACATAAGGAAGCTATGCCTATCCCAAGGGGGAAGATCCCTCTAGTAAATAAAAATCTACATCATACTTTTCAAATAAATTGGATAGAAATGACTCTTAGAAATTCTTATCTCCAATTATAAGGATTAAAATTATTCGACATACCAAGGAGGTTTATTTTCAAGTTAACACAAGTGAAGAAGGTTGAGAGAATATTATCAACCAATTTTTAATTTTATGTGATTATAGAACAAATCCAAAATATGTGTTTTATAGACTCTACTTGTATATAAGTAGAAGAAAAGAGTTGGATTAGATTGAGCTTTTATAGGTACTCAAGGGAAGGTAATTTACATTTAAGGACTCTCCATGCAAACAACATATCCTAGGTAGTAAGTGGAACTTTCCATGGTTTGTCAATGAGAAAAAAAGTATTGTTATTTGTAAAGATAAAAGTCCCACTTCTCATTAATTTTATGAGAGAAGTTAAAGGAAGGTATTAAGTGATAATGCAATTTTTATAATGGATGGCTTTTAAAGGGTACTTTTCCACCATCTCTAATCAAACAAAGAGGACAAAATAAAGTAGTTCATTCTAATAGTAACCAAGCTAGTAATAAACTTAACCTCCTCAAATGACACTCTACAATAGATAGGAAGGATATATTGAAACCATGATTACTTCTTAGGTAATTAATTCCTTATAGACTCATCCTAAAGATATAAGAGTGGTTATAAACACTTAGTTACTAAGAACAGAGGCTTGCATTCCTTAAAATGGGCTAAAGGTCTAGCATTTATTTATATAATAGAGTTCCACCATATGCTATGAGTGTCTATGATAGGACCAACTTGTAAGGATTTAACCTTCCACTAACTCAAGGACTTATATGCTTTTTAATCTATCCAATTCTTATGGAGAGGTAAGAAACAACTAATGGAAAATATGAAGAACACAAGCTTATACTGAGAGGGGGGTGAACAGTATAAGACTACTTTTTACTTTTCTTTACCAATCAATATTATGCAATGTATCAATAACAATATAAAAAAAAATAATAAAATAAATGCACAAATCACCACACATAATAAAGACACCAATTTAACATGGTTCACCCAATGTGGGCTACTCCACGAAGAAAATATTTCACTAATATTTTCTCAATAAATCTCTTGGAAATCCTTCCTCTATTATAATGTTTATGGACCTCTATCCAAAGGATACACCAATTCCCTAATCAATTTCATCGATATCTATCTATACGAGAACTCCTTTCTCCTCTGCTCTAGATGGTGATCTTCTAGAAGAACTATTGCCTCCACTTCACTGGCTAATGAATATCTATCTACTGAAGACTCCTATACTCACTCAGAATACCCATACTCACTACCCTAGCTAATGGATATCTATCCACTGGAGATTATCATCCTCTATACCTTATCACCTCCAAATCTTGATCTTTGTTTTGTCTCAAATCTACACTAAACATAGTCCTTAGGTCTAGCACAAAGTTACTCAATCTATGTATCTGATCTGGCACAAATATACCCTCAAATATGTACCAAAATTTATCTTCAAATATGCACTAAACATAGTCCTTTGGTCTAGAACAAATCTATCCTCAATATTTGTCCTCTACCCTTAACACAAAGCTTGACTCAATAACAAATCAACTCTGCTAGATCTATCCCAAACCTTAACCCAATATTTTAACAAATAAATCAATCAAATATACTCACAAGTCTTTTCAAATACTTATCTTAAATCTACCTTGTAAGCTTTCACAAAATCTCACACTAATCTGTCCACAAGTCCTCTCCAGAACTTGTCCAATCTACTCAACAATATCTGTCCTCAAATATGTATTGTAAGCTTCCACAAAATCTCAGAGCAAACTGTCCACAAGTCTTCTCAAAGACTTACCTCAAATATGCTCAACAAGTCCTCACTAGAACTTTTCCAATCTCACAAAAACATATAGATAATTTTTAGAGACATAATATGATTCAAATTCATCACAGTGCTTAATCACTTTCAATCTCTCTTTTTACCATAAAAACATATAAAGAATTGTTATAGACTCAATATGTTTCACATTCACAAACACTCAACCTCTTTCTCACATCAATTTAGAATATGGAACAGTTTGTTTCACATAACTTGAACTATCACTTAAACACATCCACTTGACTAGGATCAACCAAATCTACTCAACTAATCAAGCAATGAAATAATCCTTGCTCACAAACCCTAGTCCAAGAATATGAAAACTCACTTATTTCCAACAATGCTTATCAAACAATCTCACATAACAATGATAATCATGATCTTTCACAAACTCTAGTTCAAGATAGTTCACATATTCACATAACAATGATACTCATGTTCTTTGTACAAACCTTAGTTCAAGATAGTTCACAACTTCACATAAAAATGATACTCATGTTATTTCACAAACTTTACATAACAGTGATACTCATGTTCTTTGCACAAACCCTAGTTCAAGCATATGAAAAATTTACTCAATATTTCCAATAATGCTTATAAAATAAGGTTTTTATCATCAATTCTCACTCAGAAAAACCTTTAACAATAAAACTCAGCAATGTTTTTTAAACAATCCTTTTCACTTCAACTTAGCATTCATAACATCCAACAATCACTCACTAGGAAGATGTGCCCATAACTTTTTTTTTGATGTAGAAGTGCCCTTAAAAACCTATCTCAATCACAATTTTCTTCTTAGACAATTTCAATGGTTAGATGACAAAATATCACACTTATACTCTCTCAAAATATTTCTCAATTACAAAAATAATCAAGCTCAAATACACCTTATTACGCCTTCTTGAAATTAGAAATCACCAAATCATATATAAAAATAATTTCTCAATTGCTCCTTATAATATACAACTTTAATCAATCAACCTCCAAAAATTAAAATTTCAAAATAATATTGTCTACCCTTTTATCTCCCTAAAATACTCAATATCCAAATTAATTTAGGTAAAATTAAACTTTATAAACCAATTTTTTTTTTAACCTTAGAACATATGAAATAATAAAGCGACCAAGATAAATGACATCAACACATACCTTTAACACTAGCCAAAAGGCCTTGGTGGGTTTTGAATGTGAGACCACTCCCAGATGAGTGCCTTATCGAGGTGCTAGCCCATCATGTAGGCTAAGCGCTTCCACGGGAAAGGGAAGGCACAAGCCTCCCTTTATTCCCTTCGTTCAACGCTGCTCAAAAATGAAAGTGCCCTTATTTCCTTGTAAAATAAACTCAGTGGGATTCGAACCCTACATACTTTGTCTACCATAAGACTTAGCACCATCCACTATTGCCAAATTTGCTACACAACACTGTGCAAGGTAAGAGGAGCCTCACTCCTATTTATCTACTCTTCTACCACCAGAGACCTTTCAAAAAATGATAACTCTTTCTTCCTTTTTATGCACAATACTTTGGACCTTATGAATTCGATCGAGTGTATATGAGAGGTAAGGCAAAGGTTTTTACCACCTTTTATATACGAAGACCTTGTGCCATAAACGTCGGCACTTTAAATCGAATTTCAAATTCGATTTTTAATTTAACCTTATAACCCTCTTTAGGGTTATTTAAATTAATACAAATTAATTTATAATTAAATTAAAATTAAATTATAATTAACTTAAATAACTTTGGAAGTTAATTAAATTAATTAATAAATTAATTTATAATTAATTTAAATTTCCCTTTTTAATATTATAATAAAATATTATAATATTATTTGCTTGGGCCTCTTTTTACACTTTGGACCACATCTAACTACCTAGAATCGGATCTGACCAACTGGAGGCGTTCTCTCCTTCTTGCATTGATTGTGGAACTGCTTCTTCTTGCATTGCTCACTAAAACTGAATTTTGACATCAATGACCACTTACTCTTGACATCAATGACAACTCATCTATTCAAAATGTCCAAAAGTATCCCCCTTTGTCATTGATAGTAACCCAATTATCTTTTCCAATTTTCTTAACCTTTTTTTGTTATTCTCCCCTAGGAAACTAATCCCCCTAACTCAATGCTCTCTTCTTAAATAAAATCTCTCCCCCTTTGACATCAATGGCAAGGGGTCACCTTTGGGGATTAGGGCTAAGAATGATTCTCTTATCTTAGCCCCTCCCCCACCTCCTCTTGAGGTGGTTAATTTTGAGGTGGGAGTATTTCTACTTCCAACATGTATTGATCTTTACCTTTTTCCACTTTCCTTATCATCTAATCCTTTTGATTCCTCTGACTGTTCATGTTATTTCTTGTCTCTAGAATTTTTGCTCTACACAACTTTGTTGTATGCCCATAATTATTGCACTTGTAACACTTAATATTGTTATTCCTTGAAGGTGCAAATATCTTGGAATTTCTTCTGGCAAAGCCATATCTATTCCTATCACGAATCCTGTAATTCATTGCCTTATGACCAAATTTATTACATGAGTAGTAATACCCATGAAAAAGCTACCTATTTCTAAAGTTCCCATACTCTTATATTTCATGTGTCCTGCATTGTGAAGCCTTGTTCCCAAATCTGTGACATGAGAAACATCGTCCATTGAAATTGTTTTGTCTTGACCTCATTGGTCTCTTAGTCTCTTTTACCTTGTGTTGGTTCTTGTTCCATATGTTCCTCTTTTGTGCATTATTGTTTTTCTTGTTGAACTTTTTATTGTCTAACTCATCCTCAGAAGTCTCAATTTATCTCACACTGTTTTCTTCTGAAGTTTCTTCTTCTTTAGAACTGATATTGACTCCTCTTCTTGTTTCTTTTGTACATGTTCAAAACCAAGACCTTTTTTTTTTGTTGATTGTCTATGTACCTTGATCATCTTATCTACAATATTTGAACTCTTTCTAAACTTGTGTAGTTTATCCTTAGACTTTTCTACTTCTTCCATTAGTAGAGCTACTTCTTGTTATAATATTTCACATTCTAAGACCTTTGCTTCTAACTTATCCTTGAACTTCTTTGTATTAGCTATTGAATTATTTAGATCCTCTATAAGCTTTCCTCTTTCTTCATCACATTCTTGAAACTGAAGCTTAAGTTGGAAATTTTGCTTTCTTACCTTCTTCAATGTGTTAAGATAATAAATAAGCTTCTCCCTCAAGATCAAATTCTCCTTTCTTCTTCTATTTGTTTTCCTTTGAAAACATCTTCATTCTCTTCTGACTTCTCTTCTATAGGATCACCTCCTTCTTCTTCTAGTGCCATTAGAATATTCTCTTCTGGTCCTTCAAGTGTATCTTCATATTTATCATCATTGAAACTAAAACCATTCTTTGCACAACTATCTTCAAGATGTCCAAAATTACCACATCTAAAACACTTGAGAATTATTGGTTACCTTTCCTTAACTTCTTCTTTTTATTCTATTATAAATAGAACTTTAACTTTATAATTATCTGAAAAACTATTATCACTATCACTTGAGTACTTACTTGCATTGTCTGCATAGTAACTCCTCTTCTATATTTGAAAGAAATTATTTCCTTGTTTGCCTTGTCCATCCTTTCATTTATTTTGGTACCAATATTTTAATGATTTCTTGTTCTTATGATCTTGTTTTTCTTCATCATTGCTATTTCTAGCTTCTTGAAAATTAGTTGCATAGTGACCATACTTTCCATAGTTGAAAAATCTAACAAAATTTGCATCTTTAAATATTCTTGTATCCTTATTCCCTTTGCCATAATTTGCTTCTTCATCACTGGATGACTCATTGCTTGAATCTTTATTCTTACCCTTTGTCTTCGTAGTAGCTTTGAAGGCTAATTCCTTCAAGATATTAGGTTCCTCTTTTGTTATCATCTTAAAAGCTGTAAGAATGCCAAGTTTACTTAAAAGATTTTATTGATGCAATAAAATTATTCTAGAGATGAACTCTACTTAGAGATGAAACAACATGGAACTTATATTGTCAAAAGATCACCATATTTTGATTCCTCTATAGTAAAGGTCTTTTCACTATACATTTTTGAAATAAATATTAAGATCTTATCACAAATATCAGATTCTTCAATCTCATGTCAGAGTCCTTGCATGGCATTAACAACCTCATCTACATGAAGTAGATAAGTACTAATGTTTTCCTCATCCTTCATTCTTAATTCTTTAAATTATCCTTTGATATTTTTTATCTTTACCTTTTTGACACTTTTATCTCCTTCATATATGCTTTGCAACTTATCCCAAATTCCTTTTGCTGATTTGCAATGCATAACCTTTATGAACTCTATTCTATTCAAACCTCTTAAAATTACATTCATTACTTTTGAATTGTAATGATATAGAATCTTACCATATTTATATGTAGGTGGAGTAGTTTGTGGTTTGTATCCATTTTTAACTGCTTCCCATATTTCATTACCAAGTGCCATCAGGTGAATCTTCCTTCTCATACTACAAAATATATAATTACTTCCATCAAATACTGGTTTTGAATCATCTGAGGATCCATTATTAGAATCCATTGTGTTCTTGTAAGCTTTTCCTTCATGATATTAAACTCTTCCTAAGTAACCCGTTATGATATCAATTGAAGAACACAATATTATACTAAGAGGGGAGGTGAACAGTATAATACCACTTTTTACTTTTCTTTCCCAATCAATATTATGCAAGGTATCAATAGCAATATCAACAACAATAATAAAATCAATGCATAAACCACCACACACAATAGAGACACCAATTTAACATGGTTCACCTAATGTGGGCTACTCCCTAGAGAAAATATGTCACTAATATTTTATCAATAAATCTCTTGGGAATATTTTCCCTATTATAATGTTTATGGATCTCTATCCAAAGGATACACTAATCCCCTCATCAAGTTCATGGATCTCTACCCATAGGAGAACTCATTTATCCTCTACTCTGGCTGGTGATATTTTTGAAGAATTGTTGCCTCCACTACACTAGCTAATGGATATCTATCCATCGAAGACTCATGTCCTCACTTAGAAGACCTATCCTCATTATCATGGCTAATGGATCTCTATCCATTGGAGACTATCATCCTCTATACTCCGTGACCTCCAAATATTACTCTTTTCTCTATCTCAAATTTGCACTAAACACATTCCTTCAATCTAGCATAAATCTACTCAATATTTGTCTTTGGTCTAGCACAAGCCTGTCCTTAAATCTACACCAAAATCTATCCTCAAATTTATACTAAACATAGTCCTTTTATCTAGCACAAATCTATCCTTAATCTCTATCCTAAAACCTTAACATAAAGCTTGACTTAATCAAAAATCAACTCTACTAGATCTGCCCTAAACCTTAACCCAAGGTTTGAAAAAATTAATCTATCAACTCTGATCACAAGTCTTCTCAAATACTTATCTCAAATATGCCTTGTAAACTTCCACAAAAGCTCACACTAATCTATTCACAAGTTATTTCTAGAATTTATCCAATCGGCTCAAAAATCTATGTCCTCAAATTTGTATTGTAATCTTCCACAAAATATTAAACCAAACTGTCCACAATTCTTCTCAAAGACTTACCTCAAATATGCTCAACAAGTCCTCACTAGAACTTGTTCAATCTCACATAAACATATAGAGAATTGTTAGAGACTCAATAAGTTTCACATTCATCACAATGATCAATCACTTTCAATCTATATTTTACCATAGAAATATATAGGTAATTGTTAGAGACTCAATATGTTTCACATTCACAAACACTCAACCTCTATCTCAAATCAATTTAGAATATGGAACAATTTGTTTCATAGAACTTGAACTATCACTTCAACACACACACTTGACTAGGCTCAAGTAGATCTACTCAACCAATCACTCAATGAAATAATCCTTACTCACAAAACCTATTCCAAGCATATGAACACTCACTCACTTATTTCCAACAATGTTTATCAAACAATATCACCTAAAATTGATAGTCATGATCTTTCATAAAATCTAGTTCAAGATAGTTTACAACTTCACATAATAATGATACTCATGTTCTTTGTACAAACCCTTGTTCAAGATAGTTCACAACTTCACATAACAATAATACTCATGTTATTTCATAAAATTCACATAACAGTGATACTCATGTTCTTTGCACAAACCCTATTTCAAGCATATGAAAGATTTACTCAATATTTCCAACAATGCTTATAAAACAAGGTTTTTATCATCAATTCTCACTCAATCAAAAACCTTCAACAATAAAAATCAACAATGATTGTCAAGCAATCCTTTTCACTCCAACTTAGCATTCACAACATCCAAAAATCACTCACTAGGAAGACATACCCATACCTTTTTGTTTGATGTAGAAGTACCCTTAAAAACCTGTCTCAATCACAATTTTCTTCTTTGCTAATTTCAATGGTTAGATGACAAGATATCACACTAATACTATCTCAATTACAAAAATAATCAAGCTCAAATACACCTTATTACTCCTTATTGAAATTAGCAATAACCAAATCATACATAAAATAATTACTCAATTGCTCCTTATAATCTCCAATTTTAATTAATAAACCTTCAAAAATTAAACTTTCAAAATAATATTGCCTACCCTTTTATCTCCCTCAAATACTCAATATCCAAATTTATTTAGGCAAAAATAAACTTTATAAACCAAACAAATATTTTATTTTATTTTTTTAACCTAAGCACATCTGAAACAATTAAGAGACCAAGACAAATGACATCAACTCATACCTTTAACACTAGCCAAAACGCCTTGGTGGGTTTTGAAAGTGAGATCACTCCCATATGAGCCTCTTATCAAGGTGCTAGCCCACCACATTGGCTAAGCACTTCCATGAGGAAGGGAAGGCACAAGCCTCCCTTTATTCCCTTTGTTTGATGCTTCTCAAAATTAAATGTGCTATTATTTCCTTGCAAAACGAACTCAACGGGATTCAAAACCTGCACACTTTGCCTACCACAAGACTTAGAACCATCCACCATTGCCAATTGTGCTACACAACACTGTGCGAGGTAAGAGGAGCCTCGCTCCTATTTATCTACTCTTCTGTCATCGAAGACCTTTCAAAACATGAAAACTCTTTCTCCCTTTTTGTGCATAATACTTTGGAGCTTATGAATTCGATCGATGGTATATTAGAGATAAGGCAAAGTTTTTTTCCACATTTTATATACGAAGGTCTTGTGCCATAAACGTTGGTGCTTTAAATCAAATTTCAAATTTGATTTTTAATTTAACCTTATAACCCTCTTTAGGTTTATTTGAATTAATACAAATTAGTTTATAATTAAATTATAATTAAATTAAATAACTTTGGATGTAAATTAAATTAGTTAATAACTTAATTTATAATAAAATTATATTAATTAATTTATAATTAATTTAAATTTCCCTTTTAATATTATAATAAAATATTATAATATTATTTGCTTGGGCCTCTTTTTACACTTTGGACCACATCTGACTACCTGGAACCAGATTTGACCAACTGGAGATAGACTCTCCTTTTTGCACTGATTGTGGAACTGCTTCTTGCACTACTCACTGAAACTAACTTTTGACATCAATGACCACTTACTCTTGACATCAATGATAACTCATCTACTCAAAATATCCAACAAAGTAAGGGTGATAAGAAAATATTATCTTGCCAAGGAATATGAATCCATTTATATTTTTAGGTATTTATGAATATCCTAGATCTAATGAGAACCTTCGAATATTCACCTCCTTTCAAGTATCTAGTTACTCACTTTACTACAACGCATTTACCTTAAGTGATATGATCAATAATGTCAAGCCCACCTTGGGCCTTAGGGATGATGAAAGATTCCAAGAGATAGATGGTAAGGAATAAGCCTAATTCTATTTGCTCCATGGAAATCATCTCAAAATAGAGGTGAAGTTATGGTAATAAGATTTAGCTA
Organism: Wollemia nobilis; assembly: GCA_028583015.1. Taxonomy (NCBI): domain Eukaryota; kingdom Viridiplantae; phylum Streptophyta; class Pinopsida; order Araucariales; family Araucariaceae; genus Wollemia; species Wollemia nobilis. The sequence goes on from JAQPPZ010017021.1 coordinate 239,785, forward strand.
GAATCCAACAAAAGAAGAAATAAACATGAGAGGCTATAAATATCTTATCGAGAACCTAGAATTTACCTACCAAAGACAAAAATATAGTGGATCAACTAGAAAGCTTCCTCTACACCTTATTGAGGACCCAATCCTATATGAACTTTGGGTAATAATCAATCCTAAAGGGAATTCCTAGATATCGTATGATGGACCCAAGGGTAACAACTTTCTAATGAGAAGGAGCATAGGTACAAAACTAGTTTTTAAATAGTAGAATTAATTTAGTATTTCTATCACTAACATTGGAACTAGAAACATCACAATATAGTTGGTTCAAATATCTCATTGATTTTACCTACTATTACCTATTATGGAGAAACAACAAAGAGTCATAAGAAAAGTGGGAGTTGATAATAGAATACTATTTGGGATAGTTATTACTTTGAAAATATATTCTCTATGATCGACCTCCAAAATGTATTGCAAGGTGTCAAAACTAATAGCATATAGGGGGAAAATATGAAAATCCTAGTGATTTGAGAATTAGAGGGTGATAGTACGGGATAAGCTACCATTACCCACCACTCTATTTTTAGTATATTGAAATAGAAATGAGATGTGGGAGTAGAAATTACTACCAAACCCCATCCAAGAAAGCATATTCAGAGTGTATCTCTATCTAATATGGTCATAGGCCTTGATAAAATAAATCTTTAGTACAATGGCATCCTATATAGAGTCGTTAACCCATTGTGAAGTTTCCCAAGCCAACATTAAGTTGCCAAGAATACATGTTTTTTTGAGTAACCCTATCTATTCTTGTCTAACAATTTTAGAGACCACAAGACTCAACTTTATGGCAAGATTTTTAGTACTCTTATTTATAACATTAAGCAGGGTGATAGGCCTCTAGAAAAAGATAAACATAGGATTTTTTAATTTTAATATAAGTTTGATCATACCCTAATTGATTGCCATACCAAGCAATCCATAGTTAGTGGCTTCACAATAGATAACGCATAGCTCTTTACCAATTATGGGCCACAAGATATTATAAAACTCCATAGAAATACAATAATAACTCAATCATTTACTATATTTCATACAAGAAACAACTTACCATAGATCTTCCAATGTGAAGTAAGGTCGAGTCTATCCTAGATTTTAAAGATCATTTTATATGGAACTCCTTAATGTAGTCCTCAAAAATGGGGAGTAGATCATTTGAAGGATTAATAGAAAATATATGTTAGATGTGGCTCTAAAATATTTCAACCATTTTGTGGTGATTAGGATTAAGAGTCCTTCATGAATCCTTGATGATAATGATGCTCTTAAATTTTTGTTTTTCCAAGGGTCTACCCTTTACCCACCTATGGTCCTTACAATTCTCCATCATAGTAGAATCTCCTTTAGATTCCAATGAGTAGCAAACAAGGTAGTATGCATCTAGTTCTAGAGAGAAATTATATTGCAATGTTTATCAAGATCATATATATAAAAAAAATCCCATAGCCATCCCATTGATATTTAAAGTCACCCAAACATAGCGGTGGTTGGGGCCTTCTCCCTAAGAATATTCTTGCTAATTTTGGTGGAAATCGACATAGTTGCACCACTACTTCCCTAAGGATATCTTGTCGAAAATGTACATGATACCTAAAGATTTACTATGGTCTAAAGGCAAGTTGGTCCTCTGCTACCTTAACTTCTTGGAGAAAAATAACTTGAGATCCACAATCTTAAATCAAATGAGTGGCACAAAAGTTTTGCAAAGGTAAGGTAAAACCTTTCACATTTCAAGATAGCACCATAAGGTTCATGGATTAATAGGAGGATGGACACTCCCCAGTCCCCAAATATTGAACTTATTATTTTTAGATTCAAAAACTATCATAGTCATCACACTTGAATCTTTCAAGATAGAATCAATTAGATGAGTCATTGATGTATCTAGAGCAAGCTCAGCATTGAGGTACTTGAGATATCTCAAGATAGTTGATGGAAATACTTCATACAAACTGTTACCTCTACTCTTAACCAAATAGGACCTTGATTTATTTGTATTTTCATGATTTTTAGATGCATCTTCGGTCTTCCAACTATTAAGAGCTAGCTCCAATGATTGATATTGAATTTTAAACTTTGAGGATCTCACCTTAGGGTTAAATTCTAGGTCTTGCATAGGGTTCTCAGACTCAATAATAATTGATTTAGAGTAAATAGAGGTGACTACAAGGAAATGACACTAGGGAAAGAGTCCTTCAATAAAGGAATTTGGTGGGGGAGTGGGTCAGAAGGAATGAGGGTTTCTTTTAGGGTTGTATATGCTCTCTCCCTGTGAGGAGATTAATTAGGGCTAGGGTTTCCTAGGTTGTTCAGAAAACTAGGAGCCCCAAAGGAGTTTGTACCAATTGGTTTTTATGGTTTGGTGAGCCAATTTAGGCAATATTTTATTAGGTTTCATATTTCTCTATAATAGAAATAGGTATTATGGAGATTAAGAAATCAAAATGACTAAAAAATACTAGCCATTGGCACTCAAATCTCGGTAAAATAAGAGAGGGCCTCAAATATTTTGACTCCAACACAAACCTTAAAGTGAAGGCAAATACTAAAGAGGTTTTTCTAGACTCATTATACAAAAAAAATCCCTAATGGATCCAAAATAGTCCTTAGAAACCCATATTCCCAAACAAGCATCCTGATCAACTAGTTACAATCACAAGAAAAAGCTATAAGATATAATTATACCTTATAGATTCAATTGCTCAAACTAGAGTGAACTAATAGAAAACATGTTTTGAGGCTTACCAGTTCCTTGCGTATGCTTTAAATTGGTGATAAATTACCATTTGAATATACCATTTGTTCAAAACTAAACCATTAAATTTTTATGTGTTAGATATTTATAACCCGATCTAGCAATAATAAAAAGAATGCTCATCAAAATAAAAAGGAGAAAAGAAAAATTAAAAGACTATCCAACATTAAGAATAATGTAGGATACTATCAACTTTTAAGATAAAGTATTTTGAGACCAAGAAGCAATAGACAACGGATCTTGCCCTCCTTATAGTTAATTTTAAATCCACAGATAGTATAAATAACCTAAGCATTCCTTATTATGTAGAGTTTCTAGATTAAAAAAAATTAAATTCTATCTTAATATTAATCAAATGAAGTAACACTCACTTGGGGGAGGATAATGTCTTGGGATGATCCTTGAGAAGACTCCGTAAACCTATTCGTGACTCTATGCATATACTTCTTAATGCCTGCTTTAGTAGATAAATACCTGCAACTATCTCATACTCTATTCCTATAACCTTTTTCAGCCAACAAACTTTTTTATTTATTCAATTAATGTTTAAGTAAACTCCATCGTCACTATCAAATCCAAATTTAAAAAAAAAAAAAAAGAAGAATACAAAGTTGATGAGAGGTTGTCCCAGTTCATGAGTCCTCTTGTATGTAGGCATGATCCATACATGTTCTTCAAAGAATGCCATACTTTTTTAAGGGTTTCATCATGGAATTTATTGATTAAAGAGTGAGCTATAATACAACAATGTTTTAAAACTCATAGGTTAGTCGCGAGTACCCGCAAAAATCATGACTTAGTGGGGAAAAAAAAAACTTAGACCTGGCCATTAATCGTCTAACACTCATATGGGTAGTTGCAGGGTAGGGATTATCGAGTTTCTTAGCAACAAGGCAAGGTATTTTTAAGCTCCGTAGGAATTTTACTGCTAAACTCAGTGTTTAAGAGGTCCAAATAGGTGAGTCTCTTCAATCTGCCCACCTCCTAAGGGAGGGAAATTAAAACTCTATGAAATTTTTTATTACTGAGGTCCAAGCATATTTCATTTTAGAGTTGAAAAAATCTAGTCGGACATCTCCCTAAGTCTTTGGGATCAACTTCAATAATGTAGAGTATTGTAGTGTCTACAAAGAACAAAACGTCATTCCAATCATAGTAGTTGTGGCTTCTCCATAATATCAAACTATGGGAGGTATCAATAACTCTGTTTTAAAATCCAATAGATTGTACTTTTTGATCTTTGGCATGTCATTGCCATTGCAGTCATAGTACATACTAACTACATAGCTATTGCAGTCAACAATGCCATGATGTGCTTGAAATGGAAGAGCTCGGCTTCACACAAGACAAGACAATACATTACATGTATAATATATAAAGAGCTATTAAAGTATATTAACTAGAGAAAGTGAAGCTTTGCACTCACTATCCCAAGTTATATTTTATCAAGAACTTCTCCTTGGTGGTAAATTTCTCCAATTATTTCTCCTAGGAACTCCTCCAATGGCCTTCTATTAACTCTTTAATAAGGCTCTCTAAGCCTTCTCATTTTTTCTCCTTAAGACCCCTCTAAATTCTTCAATATCATAGCTTGTATGGTCTTATAAATAAACATTTTCTTCAAACTTCTACTATGGAAATGTTGGTAATAAAATTTTCCTCTCAAATATTTGTCGTCTACTGCTTCTAGAATTTGGAATAGCACATTTACTAGTCCTTATTCACTATACAATATATAGTCTTTAATGGAGATCACCAACCTCCAATATTCCATAATTGGGAGTTCTTTAATGAGACCTATCGTAGGTCTTCTTTAGTTTATCTGGCAAATTTCTTCAATTTGCAATGGATATCACCAATCTCTTATCTTCTTCTAGACTCTTCTCTAGAGTCTCTTAAATAATTAATAAGGCTACTGTGGCATTTTCTCCTTCTCCACTCTACAAGTATGTGATATCTAGTAATGGGACCTTTTCTTCAAGCCTCCAAATATTTGTTCTTTCATTTGTTGCTTTTGGTGTTGTATTAATTCTAAAGAAGATATTCTTCCTAGCTCTATGTAGGAAGCTTTCCAACTCACTTTGAATCACCTTTTCCCACAATAAAGTGTTAGGACTGTAATGGAAAATATTACGAAACTAGAGATAATCAATCTTCACTGGTTGAATTGTCAATCTAGTGGAATGAATGTGACTCCTAGTCTTCATGAATTTTTCTACAACCTTGTGAAAATACTCTAGCCAAATGCAATCTAAAACATTTTGTAAATGCGATTTCTATATTTTTCTCAATATCTCTTGCGGCTCTCCCTATCTTCTATTTGATCTACCATAGATTTGATACCACTGTTAAATTTTTATGGGATGGTAGTACAGAAAATATAATCACAAGATGAAAGATAACTAACATAAGATAATTTTTAACTAATGTCACAATAATATGCAAGAAAATTATGAGAGGAACATCTGCAAATAACTTAGAAATATTCTATTAATAAAAGTGATAAAAATAGTACAATCATATATAATGGAGGACATGAACACTCCATGAAAAAATATGAAAAGACTACATTATACCATACTACTAAACTATACCACACACTCTATATTTACTACTACATAGAAAACACTCACTATGAGGTCTTTATATAGAAAATAGATTTCTTGGCCCTTACTCTACCCTTGAATCTATCCTATGACTTATGTACATATGGACTACATGTACATTTACATCATTGTACATTCTATCATTTGTGCATTTATTACATGTTGAAGTAACTACTTACTTTACTCTAAAGTAAACTCCTACTCTAGTAATGTACCAAAGGTGGTACATTGATATGTAACCAATAATGTAATATATTTTCTAACATTGGTATGTGTAACTATTTGAATATTTATAATCCACTTTCCTTAATATGTTTTTATATATGTATGATCATTTTTTCAACATGTAAAGTTATGGACCTGCTCCATCTTTTCATGTTCTTTGAATATATTATAACTCTCAAATTTTCTTATGTTATAGTTTGGGTGATGTAATTTTTCTTTTAGTTCCTTCAATATATTATGATGCTCAACATGGCATTGGAGTTGGTATGAACCACCATTAATTGTTGATGCAAAGGTCTCCAAATTATTTTGTTCCAAAATATTGACCTTTTTAAGCACCCCAATGCATTAAAATGTTTGACAAGAATTAGTATGCACTATAGATGATATTTTTTTAAATAGACTCAATTTTGAAGAACAATAATAATATGACACATTTGAGGTTTGAAAATTGAATCCTTATCAAATAATTATCTTATCAACTTATATGTAAAATTATAGACTCAATGAATTCCATTTGTACTTTATTTTGAGATTCATAAATGAAATTCAATATATGAAGAAAATGTCTTAAATTTTAATTTTGAAAGGTTTTTTGGTGTCAAATGGCATCCCTCTACCTGTTAAAATATATGGTGGTAAGTTTCTCTTAAGGCCATGACCAACCTTTGTACTTATATTTATCATATTTACCCTTTGGATCCATGTAAATATTGAAGAATGTGGTTTTATATTTTTTTATAATATTTTATTTCTAAATTTTAGTCTCACAACCTTGACCTAAAGGTAGCTTGTATTTGAATATAGATACCCCTTTATACCAACCATTCCATTATTGACTAGAGTGTAATTTCATTTAATATTTAGTAAGATTATTTTGTGTCCATGGATATTTGAACATATTGTGTCCTTTATTATTTATTTTGTGTATATCTTTTAAAGCAACATTGGATAATATTTGGTTCCATTCATGTCTATAAATTGTTATGAAATCTAACATGTGATTAGAGTAAGTATGAATCTCCGCTACTCAATTGCTTCTACTAGTAGGTATTTCTTTTCCAACTTCTCCTAAGGGCAACTATAAATGGAGTAATCTAAGAAAAAAATATTTTGAAGCCTAATAGTATTACTAAAAGGATGATTCTTTTTATAAAACCCTAGGTGGACTTAGATCATGAGGAATCACTAGGAATTAGTAAATTTGGTTTATTATAGATATTCATAAATAGATTCATTTTATTCTCTCATTGGTACTCAATCTTATTTTGTTATTTTTACTAGATGGATACCCTACTTTTAGGATTGAGATTTTTAAGGTTTTTATAAAACCTCATTTGTCTATTATAGATTTAAAAAAAATCCATTTCCTTTTTTCTTTTGGATCTATTTATTCAATAGTAACACACATCAGAGGGTGGACTATTTACATGAGGAAGAAAAGAAGAGACGATGTTTTTTAGATAAACCCCTAATGCCAAAGTAGTCAGGGATAGGCTTTCCAGCTTAGCAAAGATCTCATAGTCACTTGACAAAGTTGCAAAAATGGTCCGACAATATTTTACTACATAAGCCTAATTGGTTGTGTTTGAAAAATGGTTATATAGGGAAATCCATGATAGATATGAAAATGTTATCAGTATTTTTATGTTATTTAAATAATTTCAAGGTGGTCCCAAATTATTACTTTTGCTCATTTTCTTCTCCATGTATCTCAAATTTGTGTCCCCAACAATTTTCTTTTCCCATTCAAAATTTAGATTTTTTAATTTAAAATATAGAATATTGCTTGGACTAGTAGGAATGGCAAGCTATGTAGACAAATTATTTCTTTAACATGATGAAGGAATGCTTTAGTGAAGAGGAAGGATAAGGGGGCATCCATTATTTATTTGTTTAAAAAACCCCTTACACTTTATATTGAAAGCATAGTGCTTGGAGAGATGGTTAGCCAGGGAGAGATAAAATGTTTACTAATGGAAGGTCTTAGGTTTGATTTCCTCTATTTTAAAAACTCTTGAATGACTATGATGATTCTAGCATGGTTGATAATGTGGTAACCCCTGATTGTGTGGCAATAAATTACATAAGATCTTTGTATGCTTATGATGATGTGGTGGTAGTATACAAATGATACATGGTGGTCTATATAAGTGACTTGGCAAAATGTGCATAAATTTTGAGGTAACATATGGCAGTCCATATAATTGATTTGGTGATCCATATAGATGAATTGGTGACCAATGCACAAATCCTGATGTTACAAATGGAAATTTATATACTTGATATGGAAGTTTGTATAAGTGATGTGACATGACACATGGTGTTGGCATAGTCACTAACTCAATTGATGACAAGTAATAGATCCTAAAGTGACACATGGTAGATAACATAAAAATTGATGTAATCACTAACATGGGAATTTTTATTGGTCCAACATGATATATCATACAACAATCAATGTGGTAGGACATAATCAATAGGATTTTTGATTGGATATCATTTTTATTATTTATTATTTATTATTTTTTCTTTCATGTAGTAGGACAATCATTTTCATAGGAGATGAGGTCTCTCCCATAAAATCCATATCATAATTCTAGAACAAGTAGAAAATTCTTCCTTTGATATTGGTTGATGCTATAACTTCAATTAATGTATGTTGACCACCATATTTCATCTTGATCCATTAATAGATACTAGGCACATGATGTCATTGTAAAAAACTTTATCAATATTGTATTCTCATATCCATTGTATTTAGAGACTACCCTTGAAGTTAATGTGTCCAAAACATGACTATAGTGCCCAATCGCCTGGCTTGTATTGATTACATTTGATGAGTTTATCATACCATATCTTCCATTATTTTTGGATCATATTAGTCTTGTTGATACACTTTACTTTTTTACTTGTGAAAACTCAATACCAACATCAAGTACAATACATAAAATTTGTAATTCAAGTTCAACACGTAAATTGACATTCTTTCGAAACACTAATTCATAAAGGGTGAGACTAGTGGTTGATCTCAAAGTAACATTATAAGCCCACATAGTCCTTTATAGTCTACTGGTCCAATATCTCATATGTCAAGGTATTATTTTTATTAAAATGTTTTCTAGTTCCTTATTAGTAATGTTGACTTGGATATTGGCTTGTGGGTGGTATGGTGAGTGCTTTTTAAATTTTACTTAGTATTATTCCATGAATGAATGGATAATATTTGATACAAAATAGGGTCTCTAATTTGAAACAATATCATGAGAAGAACCAAAGCATTAAAATTTGTGTTCATATAATAAATTAAGTACTTTATCCTCATAAGCACATTGAGGTACAAGTACTTCAACCCACTTAGTTACATAATTTTTACACACTAGGATATGTCATTTTCATAGAATTTATCTTCCCTAAAACACATTTATAAAATATGATCATGTCCACATTTAATTAATAGTCCTTTTATCCATTGGAAATATTAACTTTGTCACACTAGCTAGTATTTTTTTTTAAAGTGATATGGAAATGAATATTTTTGTTTACCTAGTAGTTAGAAATATCTGCAAAATATGGAGAGTAAGTAGATATTGAAAACAATTGTTCTTCAGGGAAAGAATCATCCATTAGTTCTTTATCTCTGGTCGTATTTAGTCTTGATAAGAAATCAATAACTATATTTTCTCTATTGGGATTATCTATAATAGTGATATTGAATTCTTGGAGTAGCAATAACCATATAATCAACCGCTCATTTACCATTGGTTTATTCATTAAGTATTTAATTGTGGAGTGATCAATATGCACATACATCGGTTATCCTATGAAATAATGATAAAATTTATTAATGGTATAAAACACTACAAGAAACTTCTCTTTCGATTGTAGTGTAATTCTTCTTAGCACCCATTAAATTTTTGCCAATATAATAGATAGCATAGTTTTTCCCATTTTTTTATCTCGTTGAATAAGGAAAACATCTATTGTTATATTGTAAGCATCAATATGGATGTGAGATGGAAGATTCTAATCAAGTCCTCTTAGTATTAGTGTGGTGGTCAAATTTTCATTGATGGCTTCGAATGCCTCTTGTCATATTGACATTTTTTGGTCCATTTAAACTCAAATATTTTTTGTAAGGAGGGTAAATAATGGAGTAGTGAGCTTACTAATATTTTTGATAAAATGCCTATAATAACCAACATTTCCTAGGAAGATCCTAACATTTGTTTGAGTCTAAGGTAGAGGTAAATTAATTATAATCTCTATTTTCTTAGGATCTAATTTGATTCCTTGTGTTGAGATATGATTCCTTAGTATGGTACCTTCATCCATAATTATTAAGCATTTTTTGTTTCTTAAGGATATATTATGGGCTTCACACAAGGTGAGGACTCAATCTATATTATGGCGAGCTTCATCGAAGGTATCCCCATAAACTATGAATTTGTCTATATATACATTAACACACTCATTAGTAAGATCTAGAATAATAAAGATAATTATTTGCTAAAAAGTATTGAGAGCATTGAACAACCCAAAAGCAGGGTTATGCATAGTGGTGAATATTCGCAAATTGGGTGAATATTAGGATTTCTAAAATTAAAAATTGGCGAATATGAGGACCCTCGATGTCAGACCATTCACCTAAAATTTTTAGGACCAATTTTTCTTAGGGTCAATTCACCATAATATATATCTAAACATAGGCATATTTGTACTCATTGGAAAGCTCTTTTTGAGCCTGATCTAATGGTGGTATTTTTATAAAGTTATAAGGTAATTTAATAGGTCAAAATTTTACCCAAAAATTACCTTACATTTTAGGGATTCAAATACCCCAAATTTTGGTGTGAAGATGATTGATTTGATTTTCTTAGGATTCACCATGATTCACCTTGATTTTGATTAGGATTTGCTATTTTTTTACAAGTACATTTCGAGTCCAACCCCTTATGCATAACCCTTCCCAAAATATAAGACTCTATAAGTGAAGGTTCTGTAAGAGCATGTGCTATCTTTATTTTATTGTACCTATTAAAACCATCTATGAAGGAAAAGTACTTTTTCCTAGAGAGGGTATCGAGTACCTGATCTATGAAAGGTAACAAAAAATTGTCTTTTTGTGATTTTGTTTAGTTCTTCATAGTTGACACACACTCACTTTTAGGTTCGATTTCTCATAATTCTCCTCTTTAGGCTCTAACATTTTAGGATATGGTGCTTGGTGAATTTCTAGAGGAATACTTTTTGGAATGTTTTCTTCCTCTTTATTTGTTGGATTAGGATTTTGTGGAGTATTTTGTCTTTCATCTTAAATTTCTTCTAAAATTAGAGGCTTTATATTTAGTAATACCTTTCTTGAGTGAAATTGCACATTATCACACTTAATAACATTGATAGTAATTATGTAATTATGCTCTACAATGTAGATAAGAGGTACCTATATTTTATTATTTGGATTAACCACATGTTGAGACAATAGTTGAGGTTGATTTGATGGTTATGATTATACCACTTGAGATGCACCAATGGATTTTGGTAGCAACACTTTTTGTTGACATTGAAATAATTGTTGTCACCCATAAGACTAATCATATTAGGATAGTCTTGACCAATGTTGATTTTAATTTTATCATGATTGGTTTAAAATTTGTTGCATCCATAGTGGATTAAACTATCCTTGGTTATTCCATTCAAAATATGTAAACAAGGGGTTATGGAACCATTGTTGTTGTGGTGGGGGTATGTTTCATGGAGTATTCCTTGGTTTTTCTACCCATGGTGCTCTTTGATTATGGAAAAAAATATTTCATTGTCCTATGTAATTGATTTCTATATATTAGAAGGACTTCTTATAAGGATAGCCTTGATTTTTGATAAAATATGACATCAATCTATAGGGTGTATTTTATCACAAATACTACAGATATTGTTTTTGTTAAGAGGGTATTCTTGTAAAGTATTATTTTACCTACATCTTGGATAGTATACAACCAAAGGTTCATTGGCTTTAGCTTTATCTTATATTTTATCCAATGTTGTGTTTAATTATAGGATAATATCAATTTTGAAATTATCAAATTCTTCTAATATTTCTCTTACCTCACTACCATTCTTCCCTACTTGGTGTCTACCTATTCATTTTATTGTTCTAGAATAGTTTTGATATAGTTCCATAATATAACAAAGATCTAGCTTATTCACATTGTCTTTTCCCATGAGGTTTAAAATATCGATTGACTCATCTTGTAATCCTCACAAGAAGATTACTTTGACAAGTTCAGGGTCCATCCTTTTCCACATATTTTTTGAATAAAAAGGCATTTATCTAGGTAATCCTCAAGAGTCTCATATTCATTTTGTATTATCCTAAATAGTTATTCCTTTCAATTCCTGATATCACAATACTCCTAATATTTATCAAAAAATATATTTTCTATCTTATCCAAACTACATATGCATTCTAGGGATAACCCTATAAACCATCGTATAGTTGCATTCTTGATCATGAAAGTGAACAATTAAAGTTTGTTATTATTGGTTGTGTAGTCATAAGTTGGATATATAATTTTAAATTCAAATAGGAACTAGTCTAGATCCTCTGCAATAGTTCCTCTAAAGATAGGCAAGTTTAAAAAAGAAATATTTTTTGTTTGATCTTACATATTATATTCTAACCAAATATGATATGTAAATGTTCTAACATAATTTCTAGTTTCCCCTATTGTATGTTATTTTTCATATGTATTGTGTTGTTTTCACCATACCTATCTTCCATATTGTTATCTGCCCACCAAATATTATGGAATCATTTGTATTCTTGAAGAGTTCTAAATGGAAGTTATGAACCACTACTAAGTTCTATTTTAGGAAATAATTTAGGGAATCCTTCGTATCCTTCACTTTCTTTGTCTACTTGGAATAGATTTTTTGGAATATCGACTATAGGTATATGGTACTCTTGTGCAACCTATTGGTGTTGTTGTTGTGCTCTTATGGATTATTAGGGATTCTTCTTGATTAATCTCCTCTTGTTGTCTCTAAACCTATTCATACACTCTAACTTCTTAAATATTTTTTTTTTTCTTTTCTAATCCAATTGCCTCTACCATCCTTTTTTAACATCACTAGATTTGTTTAGTTTTAACAGAATGATATCCTATTGGCATAAGCACAAATAATTACACTAGGTATGTTGGTCTATACAAATGGATTTAAGCTTTGTCCTAGTGAATACTTATATCAATAATGACCTCCAAGGAGGTATACAACCCAATGAACTGATTCAAGTCCAATATTAAATGAATAAACATAGTCCAACATTTCCTCCAACTTCATTCTTAGGCAATGAATGAGCCTAAAATAAGATCCCATGCTCTACAAAAATCCCTACATATATACAAAAGTAAATAACTCTTTTTTTATTACCAAAACTTGAAAAAATCAGCAATTTGGTCCTTTATTACCTATCTTGGAAAATGACTACACTCCATATAATTAAGTTAATATTTACTCTTAACCACCCTATTTAACCACATAAATAATACAATAATAAAATAGATCACATAATAGTAGTGATAAAATTTGGTAAGAGATTGTAAAAAATGAGGTGTTTTTATGCCTCGTTAGATATATGGCATTGATAATGTTATTCCTATTGAATACATTATTCTAACCATATAGATGATGATGAGGAATAAAAATAGTGAATGAGAGTATATGGAGGAATAGATGGTAAAATTTCACAAATTAAACTAAATACAACATGTGATGTAGGACCACATTGCAAAGAAGAAGATGAAGAAGAAATAATATTGGAACAAAATTCTCAAATGGATCCCCTCAAAGTCAATTACTTGAGATGATGAATGAAGCAAATCATAAAAAGAGAAAACAAAAAAGTTATTAACATATATTTGATGTTATTAGATAGTAATTATGTATGGTAATAGAATCTACAAGCTTGAGGACATAGAACTCCCATTAAAAACTGGACAAAATATAATAAACTCAAGTTATTGGATCTTCCAAGATAGATCAAGCTTACTCCAACGATAAAATAGCAATTAGGATGGGAATATATATCAACATATTTTTTTGTCATGTTATTTACTTGTATAGTAGTATACAAAGTATCTATAGTATACAATTGTAAGACTTGTTAGAAAAAAATATGAGTTGATAGTTGTTTGGGATGAGTATGGTATAACAAAATCATTAAGAAGTATAACCATAATAATTTCATTATTTTATAGGTCATAGTACAAAGTAGTAAGTAAAAGCAAGACCATCATAGTAAAAAATTTTATCTCATGCAATATCATAATTTTTACTATGCTTATTCTTTCTTTCTTAGTTATAATTTTTTATTATATAAAGTAAAACATGATGTCCACATCAAGGATTAATATGGTCATTTTTTGTGATTATATTGTATATTTATGATTTTCAATTCATGGAAAGCTCAATATCATTTATATAGGAAATGGATTCATACCTTCATAAAATTTTTGAGATTATAGGTCTCTTTTATTATTTCTTGGAGACTTAGATCAATCAATCACTCTTTGGGATCACTATTTTTCATTCCAAATATGTCTTGGATATTGTATAATAATTTTGGTTGGAGGACTACAAACATGCTTACATTTCCTTCACTTTTAGATTAAAGCTCTAAGTAGATTTCTCTACTTATTTGGTGGATGTCATACTATATTGGTCACTTAGTGAGAGTCATTAGATAGTGACCATGAAGATCCTTCAATACATTAAAGTTGCATATCAAATTGATGTTTATTACTCAATTGGAGCACCCTTTTTTTTTTTTTAAATACTTCTTTATGTAGATTACATCGATGATTTGAACTAGCACCATTATATCACTAAGATTATTTTTATATTGGTTTTTGACTGGTATCTTGGTATTGTAGAACAATATACTATATCTCAATATTTTATAGAAGATGTATATTATGATACTAAGAAGGCCACTAAATACCATCAAAAGATGCTCATGTTTTTGAGGAGTTATTAATTCCAAAGTAGTTTTTGGTGATCCTATCATTGTGACAATTAGACCTCCATCAAGCTTATTTGTAATATAGTGTTACACCATTAGGCTAAACACATCAAGATTTTTATGCACTATATTTGATAGATATAATTGAGATATATGATTATGTACTATCCTAACTGAAATCATATTTTAGGTACTTTTTTTAATTGTGAGATTGATTTGGAGGAGGAGGAGAGTGTCCCTTAAGAGTGTATCATTGATAAAGGTATTGATCTATATCCTAAGAAAGGATATTAAAATATGTGATGTTAATCTTTACTTAAAACCATTATCAACTTTAAATTATATTTTTCCTTATAACGCTATAGAACTTTGTCGACATTCTATATTATAGTATATTAAATATTAATATCAATTCTTTAAATTAAATATATGGTGTGAATGGTGCAAAACCATATATACCATGAAAATTCATCAATAAATATGAGAAAGTGCTTATTTATAAAGAGAGATAGAATCTCATTTACCCACAAATATCACATGGGCTTGCTATATACAATTTTTAATTATCTATGGTCCAATTTAATTTGTCCATGAAGACATTGAATGAATTTTTAAAACCATTATCAACTTTAAATTATATTTTTCCTTATAGCGCTGTAGGACTTTGTCGACATTCTATATTATAATATATTAACTATTAATATCAATTCTTTAAATTAAATATATGGTGTGAATGGTGCAAAGCCATATATACCATGAAAATTCATCAATAAATATGAGAAATAAATATGAGAAAGTGCTTATTTACAAAGAGAGATACGAATCTCATTTACCCACAAATATCACATGGGCTTGCTATATACAATTTTTAATTGTCTATGGTCCAATTTAATTTGTCCATGAAGACATTAAATGAATTTTTAAAACCATTATCAACTTTAAATTATATTTTTCCTTATAGCGCTATAGGACTTTGTCGACATTCTATATTATAATATATTAACTATTAATATCAATTCTTTAAATTAAATATATGGTGTGAATGGTGCAAAGCCATATATACCATGAAAATTCATCAATAAATATGAGAAATAAATATGAGAAAGTGCTTATTTACAAAGAGAGATACGAATCTCATTTACGCACAAATATCACATGGGCTTGCTATATACAATTTTTAATTGTCTATGGTCCAATTTAATTTGTCCATGAAGACATTAAATCTACACTAAGACCCTCATAATGCATTATATAAAATGACAAAAGTTTATAGATGCAAAAATATTTCCTTGTGGAATGAAATTTCAATCATCAAATATGAGGGCCAGTCCCCACACACATGCCCACACATGCCCAAACTCAATGTTAATAGGGGTGAGGAATCCCACAAAGTGGGACCAAGGACTTGCACCTTTAAGCCTGCTACCCCATTGGCAAAGAGTATGACAAGTGTTGGGGTTTATAAACCACTCAAGTCCCACAATAGAGTTAATGTGGGATTATTCATAAACACACACAAACTACACTAACAAGATAGATAGGTATTAATGTGGAACAAAATTTTAATCATGAAATATGCCATTAAACTTGCATCATCACATTAACCGGTTAGAAAGCAAGATTTATACTGATTTGAATTTTTTTTTTGTCAACAACCATCTTCAAAGAATTTTAAACATAAAATCACTTGTAAAACAACCACCATCTTAACCATTAAAACAGCGGCCTATGAGCATACTGATTTGAGTTGGGAATTGTGACAGCTTTAGACTTTATTTTAATATTTATGTGGTCGTAAGAACTGTCTACTCAGAATAAACACTCCGCGTGCGCGTGGACACTCATAATGAGCACTAAGAAAGAGCATCTGAATCCACGGTTTATGATGGATGGATTTCCTTGTACGTAGAGTACCAAAATTCTAAACAACCCAACGAATGATGTTGTATGATTTTTTTTTTTAATTTTAATTAATTAGGTAAAGGTAAAGTTAAGAGAATTTTTTTACTTAAAAATTAAATTAATCTAAAAAACAAGTATTCTATAGCTATCAACATGTTTATCCTTTTAAATTGTTTATCAAAGTAATACAGTATAACAATTGTAACATTATCCTTTGGCATCTCTTTCATACCTACTTAAAAATTGGCTTAAAGATAAATTTAAAAAAAAATCCAAAAAAACAAATCAACTCATCAAACAAACATTAAACAATTACCAACAAAAATTTATGGAAATAATAAAAGCCTGGCTTTATTCTTTGTCATCCTTAAGTACCTATGTACACGTTTGCTAACTTCAATGACACAACAATATATATCACTTTTTTTGTAGCTTGGTACCGATTGCATGATATGATAGTACCCCACGTTGGACCAGCCGAATTATCTAAATTTTTAACCATCTAGAAGAGTCTTGAAAACATTATCTCACCTTCCATGAGGAAGTACACATAATTAGCAGCACGTGAAATATTTGCTATAAACGGCTAAAGTTATGACAAAGCGCACTTTCTTCCAATCTCGATTGGATGTTATTGAGCCTATCTTGCGTTAAAGCCTCACTCCCTAATCAGAAGATTCCATACGGTAACGCTTTAACAAGTAAGTCTTTCTTTGAAGAACATGTATTGGTCAAGCTTACATAGAGGAGGACTCATGAACAGTGAAAAACACTCAAGAAGCTTTGCATCCCTTCTATTTATTTATTTTTGAAACTCTGGATTCGATTGTGAGGGCGGAGTTTAGTTAATAAATATTGAATTGAGAAGAAAGTTTGTTGGGCAATATAGGGTATGGGAACAGAGTATCAGATAGCTGTGGGCACTCGTCTGCTACAACATACATTACGAAGCATATGCATGGAGTCACACTGGGTTTACGCAGTCTTCTGGAGGATCGTCCACAGATACTATCGTCCACCCAAGTGAGTGTCACTTCCCTTGATTACCATTATGACTGGAGGTTAAATTTTTTGAAACTCTACATAAGAAGGAATGCTCAGGTTATTTAAAGTGATAACGAATTTAAAATAAATAATAGGGAGGCCGAGATCCCTTGTCGGTTGCTTCTTGGGTTTAAAATATGTTCTCTTAAAAACTGATAGCCTTCTATGTTATTGATAAAGTTGGAGCGTTATAAAAATTTTCAATTTTCCTTTTTATTTGGATTGGTATTCTTTAGACTACTGCTAGACCAGGTTCTACAGATCTGACACAGATCAAACTTTAATTTAATGTTCAATTTTGAACAGATGGGATGCTGAGATGGAAATTTTTCACCAATTCAAACCATGCGCAAGGAACTGGTAAGCCTCAAAACATGTTTTCTGCTGGTTCTCTCTAGCCTAAGTAACTGAATCTATAAGATGTAATTATATCTTCTAGCTTATGCTTGTGATTTTTGAAGGAATTTTATTTCTTTTTCTCCTCCTCGCCGCCGAAGTGCGTCACTCGCGCGCAGTGCGGACTTCGCTTGGGCAGACTGCCGAAGTCTGTCACTCGCGCGCAGTGCGGACTTCGCTGGGGCAGACTGCCGAAGTCTGTCACTCGCGCGCAGTACGGACTTCGCATGGGCAGACTGCCAAAGTCTGTCACTCGCGCGCAGTGCGGACTTCGCATGGGCAGACTGCCAAAGTGCGTCACTCGCGCGCAGTGCGGACTTCGCTTGGGCAGACTGCCGAAGTCTGTCACTCGCGCGCAGTGCGGACTTCGCTTGGGCAAACTGCCGAAGTGCGTCACTCGCGCGTAGTGCGGACTGCGCTGGCTAAACTGGCGAAGTGCGAACTTCGCGTGCAGTGCGGACTTCGCCGGAACAGACTTGGCCAATCTTGGCCTTCGACTTCTTCATCTTCCGCGGCTGTCGCTGGGTTTTCCTGGCTTGGCAAGACCCGAAAGAGAGGAGAGAAACGCCGGAACAGAGAACAACAAGGTTAACACCTAAACTACTGCAAACCCTAAAGATGCCACAAACAAAAGCAAACTTTATTCATATGAACAACTAGGGTTACAGAATTCCTCAACCGAGGAAATAACAACATCTGCAGGCTACGCTGCAGGACAAACTAAACAGGGGAAATGTCGAGTCTGCAGCTCGGACATTTCTCAGCTGAGCCACACTGCTCACTGAATCGCTTTGCTTTCTTTCTTTGCTCACTTTCATGAACTTCTCTCACACCCGCTCTGCTTCTCTTCTTTTCGCACTCATTTTTCTGTAGACCCAAACCACCTTTTATAGCCGTGGGGAGAGGAGGATAAGGTATATCCTCTGACAGCTTCGGATAAGGGTTATCCTCTGACCGCCCTCATCTAGGGTTTCTGACAAACGCCAACTAGGCATTAACTCTTGTGAAGATCGGATCAGTCAGGTGTCAAATCTATCAGAAGGTAGGTGTGACATCATGTCACACTTTTGCCGAGATATCGGACTGCGGCAGCGCAGTCCAACTTCGCCCATGTCTGGAGCACAGTCTGGTTTCGCCCAAGGTTCGTAGCGCAGTTGGGCACAGACGTGAAATCTGGGTCTATTTTTCTAACACCCTCTTTTAAACCTAATTTCACAAGGACTTTGACTCCAAGCTGCTCTCGCAATCTGTTGAAGTCTTCTTCCTTCAAAGACTTCATGAAAATATCTGCCAACTGCTCCTTGGATCTGCAAAACTACAGATGAATTTCTCCGGACTTCACCAACTCTCTGATGAAGTGATAACGAATATCAATGTGCTTCGTCCAGCCATGGAACATGGGATCCTTTGACAGTGCAATGGCCGAATTGTTGTCACAAAAAATTATTGTCACGCCTTCCGAAGGATTGTACAGTTCACTCAGAACTCTTTGTAGCCATACTGCCTGGCATGCGGATGTCGTGGCGATGACATATTCTGCTTTGGATGTGGACAACGCAATGATGGGTTTCTTCTTGGATGCCCATGAGACTGCCCCTGATCTGAGATGGAAAGCATACCCAAAGGTGCTCTTCTGATCATCGATACTGTCGGCCCAATCACTGTTTGTGTAGCCCACCAGTTCCAACTGGTCCCGTATGGCATAAAATAGGCCATGGTTCTGCGTCCCACTGACATAGCGCAAGATCCTCTTGCCTACTTGCCAGTGTGTGTCCTTCGGATTATCCATGAAACAGCTGATCAGACTGACTCCGAACATCAGATCTAGTCGAGTTGCAGTCAAGTACATCAGACTGCCAACTAGCCTTTTGAACAAGGTTGGATCTACAGACCTCCTGTATCCAACTTGCTCAGCTTCAAACCTATGGCTACAGGTGTGATGGTAGGTTTGTCCATCTGCTGATTGGTCAACTTCAATGCCGAGAAAATATTTCATCAACCCCATGTCAGTCATTTCAAACTCGGACTTCATGGTTGTTCTAAACTGTGCAAATAGGCTGCTGCTATTGCCAGTAAATATCAAATCGTCTACGTACAGGCAGACGATGATGAGCTCACCTACTGCATTTGTCTTCATGTACAGGGAGTGCTCATATGGGCATTTTTGAAACCCATTCTCCTGAAAATAGCCGTCAATATGGTTGTACCATGCCCTGGGTGCTTGCTTCAATCCATACAAGGCCTTATTTAGTTTCAGGACTTTGCCTTCTTGCCCTTGTATTTCATAACCGAGCGGCTGGTCTATGTAGACCTCTTCTTCCAACACTCCGTTGAGGAAGGCTGATTTGACATCCATCTGGTACATGCTCCATCCTTTTTGAGCTACGAGTGCCAGAATCATTCTAACTGTGTCAAGTCGGGCTACAGGTGCATACACCTCATGATAGTCAACTCCTGACTTTTGCTTGTAGCCTTTCACCACTAATCTGGCCTTATGCCTGTCAACTTCTCCTTGGGCATTAAATTTCATTTTATATACCCACTTGACCCCAATGGTCTTCTTTCGTGCTAGAAGATCTGTTAGCTGCCATGTCTCATTCTTCTCAATGGCTGCTATCTCCTCATCCATCACATTCACCCATTTGTGATTCTGACTTGCCTCTTCAAACTCCACTAGATCACATTCAGTAAAGAGATAAAAATCAGAATAATCTTCATCTAATTGATTACGGGTTACCTCATAGATGTCTTGCAAGCTCCGAGTCTTTGCAGGAGTCCTCAGGTTTTGAATTTTGCTTGCAATTGGAGGTGATCGGGATGATGAGGGTGTGCTACTACTGGCACCATTGTTGCTGCTTGAAGGTACAGGTGGTAGGACACTGTCTTCCTCCAAGTCTATAGATTCAACAGTTGCTGGTTTAGACTGACCAGTCTTAGACTTCCCATTCCAGGCTTCATCCTCCAGGAACTTCACGTCTCGGCTGATGACAAGTTTCTTTGTCACAGGATTGTATAGCCTATATGCCTTCGTTGATTCGCTGTACCCTGTGAAGATGCATCTTTCAGCTTTGTCATCCAGCTTCTGCCTTTTCTCATCTGAAACATGTGCATATCCTATGCACCTGAAAACTCGCAAATGAGCCACACTTGGCTTCAACTTGCTCCAGGCTTCCTCTAAAATTGTCCCTCACACTCTTGGTGGGACACCGATTTAGCAGATAAACTGCACAACTTACAGCTTCTGCCCAAAACTCATGCGGCAAACTTTTTGCCTTCAACATGCTCCATGCCATCTCCATGATTGTTCTGTTCTTCCTCTCAACTATGTCATTCTGCTGCAGCATGTATTTGGTAGTGAACTACCTTCGAATTCCATGTTGCTTATTCGTTGGAGATGTACTCTCCACCTCCATCAGTTCTGAGAGTCTTCACATAATAACCGCTCTATTTCTCAACCAGAGCCTTGAACTCCCTAAACCTTTCAAATGCTTCTAACTTCAACTTGATTGGATAAATCCAAGTCTTCTGGCTGAAGTCATCAATGAAGGCCAAGAAATACTTATTGTCGGCATATGAGGTGGTCTGCATGGGACCACAGATGTCTGAGTGCACCAACTCCAATGGTCGTGATGCTCTCCAAGACTGTCCTATAGGGAATGCATCCCTATGTTGCTTGCCGACCAGGCAACCTTCACAGAATTTGTTCGGTTGCTCTATAAGGGGTAAACCCTTCACCATCTGCTTCTTGTGTAGTAGATTCAGGCCACTAAAACTCAGGTGACCGAATCTGAGATGCCATAGCCAGGTAGCATCCTTCTCAACTGCACTCAGAGACATCAAAGATTCATTCTAAATCTATAGCAGAAACATCTTGTTTTTTGTCATGGACACAGTTGTTTTGTCCATGGTCTTTGTCTCTGATGGAACAGACTCCATATTTGAACAGTACAGTGTGCCCCTTCTGCACAAGCTGTCCAACACTTAGCAGATTGTGCTTCAACCTAGGCACATAAAAAACATCTTGAATTGTTTTTCTATCACCATGTCGGGTGCGGATGAGGATCTTTCCTTTCCCCATCACAGGAACTTTGATGTTGTTCCCCATCTTGACTTCGGACTCGGACTGTTTCATCCAATTGTGAGAACATCTCCCCTGTTCCCGACCATATGGTTGCTACAACCACTGTCAAGATACCAGATGCTTTTCTTGCTCTCCTCTTCAATACTGTAAGTTAGCAGCACATTTCCTCCTACCGCATTTTTGGGTTCCTCCAAATAATGGGCTTGCTCCTGATTCTCGTTCACCATCTTCTTTTTGCACTGTGTGGCATAATGGCCGAACTTGCTGCAGTAGTAGCATTGGACCTTTGACATGTCCTTCTGCTGAGAGCCACCTTACTGATTTTTGCCAGTGCCTCTTCCTCCTTGCTGATGAAAGTTGCAAATTGGCTCAGCGTCCTGAGGGTTTGAGTTCCCTCCTTGCTTATTCCTTCTCCCATGCCTGCTTCTGCCTCTTCCTCCTTGAGAACTAGAAGCGTTGTGGTGGGAGTCTTGTCTGCCGTCTGTCTCGAATCGAGACTTGCGCTTTGAAGGCTTGCTCCAAAGAAGACCGAGTTGAGCGGCTCAGCCTCCGTTCATGGGTCTGCAGGGAACCCATGAGTTCGTCTCTCGAGAGGGTTGTCAAATCCCTCGACTCTTCGATTGCTATCACAACCGAGTCAAACTTCGCAGACAGACTTCTAAGAATCTTCTCCACGATTCTCTGGATCTGGACATTTTCTCTGTTCAACTGCATCTGGTTGATAATGTCCGTCGTCCGGGTGAAGAAGTCGCTTATCGACTCAGACTCGCTCATCTGTAGGTTCTCGAACTCTCTCCCGAGCATCTGCAGTTTCACCAACTTCACTTTGTCGGTGCCCCGATACGAACTTGCCGGGGTTTCCCGAGCCCGCTGGCCTTGGTGGCCGATGCAATCCATGGGAAGATGGTCTCCTCAACCGCTTGCATGATGTAGAAGAGGGCCTTCTGGTCCTTCTTCTTGTGCTCTTTCAACAGATCCTTATCTGCTTGAGAGAGGGCGGCCAGTGCTGCTGTATCTGCCAGTTTTGGGTAGCCGTTCTCGACTAACTCCCATAGCTCCTGAGATCCAAACAAGATCTTCATCTAGATGCTCCAATAATCGTAGTTCTTACCATTAAATCATGGGATCTGCCTTCCCTTTTCTGTCTGCCTTCCCTTTTCTGTCTTCCTGTCCTCCTCAGACTTACTAACATATATTTACTTATTGCCCTAACAATAAAGCATCCGCGGACATGGGACGCTCAGTTCCGTTCAGGAATACAAGTACGATACAAGTACAGCTTGAACTTATAGGAATTAATAACTAAATAAACTTTTAAAAAATGAAACCTATTTGCAGTACATAATAATAAATAATAAATTTTTAAAATATGAAAACTATTTGCAGTACATAATGATAAAGAATTAACTGTTTCACATGTTGGCAGACTATAGCGCCTGGTTGCGGTAAGGGAAGGACTTCTCCATTAGAACCCTAATATGATGAATGACATATTTTTCATGTCAAAATAGTATTGCTGTATATATAGAAGAAATAAAAGATGCATAACATTAGCATTAGCATAGTATTGCTGTGTATATAGAGAAAGTTCAACTGCTTCCAGAGCATTCCTGGAGTGCTTCCACCACGTGCGCTTTCTCAAGCACTTTTCTCAGATATCACTTTTGCTCGAGCTGGCTCCAAAGATTCACGGACTACTCAAGATGATGGAGATAAGAACTGTGTTTTAATCTAAAGGCCCCACATGAGTACAGGCATTTACAGTTTTAAACGTGAGAAGGGGGTAATGAGAACTAAAACATTTCAGGTTGTAGAAGTTAATGGCCTTATTTC
Source organism: Wollemia nobilis (assembly GCA_028583015.1). Classification (NCBI taxonomy): domain Eukaryota; kingdom Viridiplantae; phylum Streptophyta; class Pinopsida; order Araucariales; family Araucariaceae; genus Wollemia; species Wollemia nobilis. The sequence continues at coordinate 263,700 of JAQPPZ010017021.1, forward strand.
AGTGATCCCTTTTATGTCAATTGTAAAGGCAATACTACGGAAACCTCCCTCTGCCTGCAGCAGGATGTAGAAGACAAAATGGATGCTCAGTAAATAAAAGCGATATTAGAACTGGATAGCTTGGTAAATAAAAGCAGTAGTAGTACTAGATGGTTAGTTGTATGCATTAGCTTCTTTCCTTAAATAACATGTATTCCTTTACTATATTTAACTACAAATTTTCCTCTCACATTGTTAATTTTTTTAAATAGTGTAATAAAAAATTATAATTAATATTTAAAATTAAATATCTGTCATCATAACCTTTTATTAAAAAAAAAAATTTATTAATAATTTTCTTTTTAAAAACATTTCATCTGTTAAAATGGATGTTTAGTAAATAAAAGCAATAGTAGTAGTACTAGATGGAGATGTCCTTGGCAGTTTCCTCAACTTTGTAGCCACAACATCTGGTACGAGTTACGATGGCTATAATAGAAAAGTTTTCATCTGCTAAAATGGATGTTTAGTAAATAAAAGCAATAGTAGAACTGGAGAACTTGGTAAATGAAAGCAGTAGTAGTGCTAGATGGAGATGTCCTTGGCAGTTTCCTCAACTTTGTAGCCACAGCATCTGGTACGGGTTACGATGGCTACAATAGAAAAGTGAGGGATTTACTCAATTAAATATATGAAGTTTTCATTTAGAATATGTAATCCCTCAACCAAGTTTTCATTTAATTATAGAATATGTTATTAAATTTGCATCATCATATTAATCAGTAAAAGTGAAAATATCAAGACAATCAATTCCACACATACACAAACTCAAATGTTTTAAATTACTACGTACTTTTCTTCATTTGACCATGCAATCCAGGACTTTTAGATTACTGTCTCATTTCTTCTATATACTTTTCTTCATTTGGTTAGTTTGTATGTATTATTTTTTTTTAAATGTTATTTTATTTATTTTAGTTATATTTGTAGTTATTTATAAATATTATTTATTTTTAAGAGATAATGTTTTAGTTTTAAAAAAATGATTTTTATCATAATTTATAATATCATTTTTATCATGTACAATTTTTCTTAGCTTTTTTTATTGAGTTTACAAATAAATTTTTAAGACATCTCAATTATTTGGTTCATTAATAACAACTCTTACATCGACTTATATATGCTTATAAGACAATAATTGATCATCTCCATTGCTTTGACCTACTCCAACAAGTTTTTAAGAATCTAGTACTTCATACAATAACACACCATCTATGTATTCTAATAAATAAATGACCCCATTTAAGTGCAACTAATACAAAATTTCTAAGAACATATGAAGCATAGAATATATTTTAGTTATTAAATTATGTTTTATTGATGTGAACTTAATAAAATAACATGTGATAATTATATAAAGTATCGGTGATATAGCATGTAACATTCAATAATTTCTTAAAGACGTGTTCAATGTATGGCATCATAGATTAGTATTTGCAGGAAAAACAATTAGGCTCTTGTAATGACAAAGCACTTTGGATATAATTTAAGAAATTCAATTATCATAATTTATATTCCAATAAATTATTCATAACATAAGTGCTTTACCTAAATTTCAAAAATTCTAGCAGGATATTACACCTTGTAAGAAAAAACAACACAAACACTAATTTAAATCACATAAAAATTACTGAAAAAGTTGCAAAGATTACCTATTGGAATCAAAGACACACACATAATGTAACTATATAAAGTAAGATATTTTGGATAAGGCACACATAATCTAACTACTATATTCTAACTAGTATAATATCAAAGTAATTAGCAACGAATTGAAAGCAATCTCAATGTAAAGTACAAGTGCAAATAAAAGATAATAAAAATATGAAGAGTTCATCCTACTTAATTTGAAGAGTTTCTTCTACTTAAGATGAAATATCTTGCATTAAGTGTTATTATTCTATCTTATTTATACATGTATTGTATTGATAAAATACCATATTTTAATCCATTTAATGAGACGATGCATGGTATAGAATCTATCATGCCCTAAATTGCCTCATCACTTTCACATAAAGCCAAGAAATATATTGTAACAATGAAGAGATCAAAACTTTATATGTTTCCCATGACAAACTCATTTTGAGAATTTCTTAAAACATGCTCATCTAGATCATTGATATCTAAGTATAGGTTCATACTCATGTATTTATAGTTATCAACCCTTATTCATTTGAAATATGTAATTGTCACTCATTGGCCAAGGCCAACATTATGTGATATAATTTAGTATAAGCATACAAGATAACAATGTATAATTTAATATGAGGATTGTATAATCCTAAGGGCATATAGTTCACATTATGAAGTGACCCTTGCACTTTAAACAATAATATGACAATCTAACATCTATTGTGATATGTGTAACTATTGGAGTCTTTATACTCTACTTCCCTTAATTTATTATTATATATGTATGATAATTTGTTCATAATGTAAAGTTATGCACCTACTCCATATTTTTATGTTCTTTGAATATCTTATAACTCTCCATTTTCTTATGCTATAGTTTGGATGATGTGAATTTTTTTAGTTCCTTCAATATATTGTGATGTCCAACATGGCATTGGAGTTGGTGTGAACCACAATTACTTATTCATGTAAATGTATCCAAATTATTTTACTCTAAAATATTAAACATTTTAAGCACCTAAATGCATTAAAATGTTTGACAATAATTAGTAAGCACTATAGATGATAATATTTTATAGATAGACTTAATCTTAGAAAACAATAATAAGATGACACATTTGAGATTTCAAAGAGTTAATCCTTGTCAAATAATTATCTTATCTACTTATATGCAAAATTATAGACTTAAATGAATTCCATTTGTACTTTACTTTGAGTTTCATAAATGAAATTTAATGTTTGAAGGAAATGTCTAAAATTTAAATTTTGAATATTTTTGGTACCACATGACATCCCTCTACCTGTTAATATATGATGATAAGTTTCTCTTAATACCATGACCAACATTTGTACTTATATTGATCATACTTACCCTTTATCTTGAAAAATGTGGTTTTATATTTTTTATAATATTTTATTTCTAAAGGTTAGTCTCACAACCTTGACCTAAAGGTAACCTGTATTTAGATATAAATACCCCTTCATACCAACCATTCTATTATTGAATTAAGTGTAATTTCATTTTATTTTTAGTGAGATTATTTGGTTTTCATGGATACTTGAATATATTGTATCCTTCATTCTTTTTTTGTGTATTTCTTTTAAAACAACGTTGGGTAATATTTGGTTCCATTTATTTCTAGAAATTATTATGAAATCTAATATGGTATTAGAGTAGGTATGAATCTCCATTACTCAATTTCTTACTAGTAGGTGTTTCTCTTATAGCTTCTTCTAAGGGCAACTATAATTGGAGAAAGCTAAGAAAATATTCTTTTAAAGGCTAATAGTATAACTAAAAGAAGGATTCTTTTGATAAAATCCTAGGTGCACATGTATCATGAGGAACTCACTAGTAATTAGTCAATTTGGTTCATAATAAATATTCACAAATAAATTCCTTCTATTCTCTCATTGGCACTCAATCCTCTTTTATTTTTTTTACCAAATTGATACCATAGTTTTAGGATTGTGCTTTTTGAGGTTTTTCCAAAACCTCATTTATCCATTATAGATTTTTTTTTTAAATCCTTTCTTCTTTTGGCTCTATTTGTTCAATAGCAATATAGATAAGAGGGTAGACTATTTGCATGAGGAAGAAAATAAGAGGTATTTTTTTTTAGATAAACCCCTAATGCCAAAGTAGCCATGGATAGGCTTGCCAGCTTAGCAAAGGCCTCATAGTCACTTGACAAAGTTGCAAAAATGGTCTCACAATGTTTTGCTACATAAGCCCAATTGGTTGTGTTTGATAAAGGTTTATATAAGGAACTCCATGATAGAAAAAGGTTATCAGTATTTTTGGATTCTTTAAAAAAATCAAGGTGGTCCCAACATAGTGCTTTTGCTCATTTTTCATCCATGTATCTCAAATTTGTGTCCCCAATTTTTTTATTTTCCCCTCCAAATTTTAGATTTTTTAATTTGAAATATAGAATATTCATTGGACTTGTAGGAATGACAAGCTATGTTGGTAAATGTTTACTTTAACATGATGAAGGAATGCTTTAGTGAAGAGGGAGAATAAGGGGGCATCTATTATTTATTTGTTTAAAAAATTCCTTACACTTAATATTGCAAGCATATTTCTTGGGGAGATGGTTAGCCAGGGAAAGATAAAATGCTTACCAATGGAAGATCTCAAGTTTGATTTCCTCTGATGTTAAAAACTCTTGAATGATTATGATGATGTTAGCATGGTTGGTAATGTGGTAACCCCTTATTATGTGGAAATAAATTACATCACATATTTGCATGCTTATGATGATGTGGTGGTAGTATACAAATGACACATGGTACTCTATATAGGTGACTTGGAAAAATATGCATAAATTTCAAGGCAACATGTGGCAATCCATATAATTGATGTGGTGACCCATATAGATGAATTGGTGACCAATTCACAAATCCTAAGGTGGCATATAAAATTTGTATAGTTGATATAGAATTTTGTATAAGTTATGTGGCATAACACATGGTGGTTGGCATGGTCACTGACTCAATTGATGATAAGGAATAAATCCTAAAGTGATACATGGTAGGTAATATAGAAACTGATGCAAGCACTAACATGGGATTTTTTATTGGTCGAACATGATAGGTCATACAACAATCAATGTGGTAGGCCATACACCACTAGATGCATATGATTATAAGTTCAATAAATCACAATTTTCCACTTCATCAACTTTGATAAATAAATTGCATAGTCAGTATTAGACTTGGTAATGCATAGATTTTGGAATGAATTACGATGCAATAAGTGGTACAATTTGGTCTATATATCAAATAGAAAATAAAATTATAACAAGTGGTATCACATGATTCATAAATATGCTACATAGTTAGTGCATACATGGCACCCCATCAACCACTCAAGGAGCAATATGTGATAACATCTCATTAGGGTTATGTAGAAGGGGTTGGACTCAAAATATACTTGTAAACAAATGGTGAATCCTAATCGAAATAAAATTAAATCATGATGAATCCTAAGTAAATCAAATCTATCATCTTCACACCAAATTTTGGGGTATTTGATGCCCTAAAATGTAAATTCATCTTTGGAAAAACTTTTTACCTATTAAATGATATTATAACTTCATCAGAACACCACCATTAGATCAGGATCGAAAAGAGATTTCCAACGAGTAAAAATATTTCTATATTTGGATATATATTGTGGCAAATTTACCCTAAGAAAAAAATGGTCTTGCAAATTTTATGCGAATGGGCTGATGTCGAGGGTTCTCATATTCACTAATTTCCAATTTCAGAAATCCTAATTTTCACCCAATTTGCAAATATTCACCACTATGTATAACCCTGTCTCTCATTCATTGTAGGCACTAAAAGTATAAAAGTTGTTAAATATTTTGGAAGAAATTATTGCAATTTTGGGATAAAATATTTGGGAGCCATAACTTTTGCATATGAAAGCATTCTGAGCCCAATTTTTCAAATCTTATGGTTTTTTGATACCTCTATATTGATAGTATTATTTTTTATCACAAATGCATGTAGTCTTTTTTATTTTTGTAGAATAATTATAGATCACCATATTCCTTTGTTGAGCAGTCCAAATTATGCTATCCAGAAGATTAATACTGAAAATATACCAAATATGTGAATGAGAATTCTTATTTTATTGATTTTGAATAAATAAAGTAGATAAAATGGATTAGGCTTTTGGTTTAATTTATTTTCATAATTCCAAATTATATGACACACATTTGAGTAACACCATTTATCCTAAAGTGCTACTTGAGAAATTTAGAGGTTGTATGATCAAAATGATTCTGCATAAATCAACAAATTGGAGGTTGAGCTTGCAACCTTATCCATGAACTCATTTTATATTGTTGATTAGAATATCAATTAGTTTAATAAATTACAATAAGAAATCTAAATTCTAAGAGGACATCTTAAGGAGAACAGACAAGGACATGAAGAATTAGAGAAGGAAAATAACACTTTTTTATTATTAGATAAAATAAGGGGTTTTGAGAGGATCTCCAAATCTTAATACATAGAAAGATCAAGGATAAAATCCATATAGTTATCTACATAGAGAACAAACCAAAAGGAAACAAAATTCCACCAAAAAACATCTCCATGCATCGCAAAAACATTGAGGACAATCACCAAATAGAACCAACCGAAAAGCAAAAAAACCTTACAAAAAAACCATGGCCTCTGGGGTAAGAACCAAATTTCCCAATCACTAAGAAGTCACCGAGACCTTCTTATGATTAAACTTTTCTTGGATGTCATTAATGAAAGCAATCACCACCTAAAATGATCCAAATAATTCTTGGTATTTTTTGTCAAGCATCTCCATAAATGGTTGAGCACCAAAGAAACTAGGATTTGAATGAGGAGGCATCTCCATAGAAACATTAAAGTCCTATGATCCTTTAAACTACTTCTATGGTGGGATACTATTCTCCAAATATTTTGTATCCACTAGAACTAGTGAATCATTCTATTTTAATACTTTCTTAGATAGATGTTTTGAATGTCCTACTCGACCTCCCCTATAATCACTGTTAGTCAGCTTCGATTTCTTTTATGAACCCAAATTTTCCCTTTTTAATAAGATAGGGTGTCATAAATTCTCCATATTCCAACCCAAAGGACTCACCAGAAGATTCGAAAGTCGTCATCAGAGGCTTGAGGGTTGGGAAGATTTTCTAGGATTCTATTTTATCCAAGCCTCATCCATAAAAATTCCCTTAAAATTTACCACATGTTCAAAAATTAACAATATAAAACTTTGGTGATTTGAATCGAGCCCTTTACATCCTCTAACATCTCACAAAGATTTTTCCAAAGAGTGAAAGAGAAATGATGATATGTTCATCATTCACTTTCTTCTTAGATGGTTCATGAACAATATATGGTAACTGCAAATTATGTCCTTGTTCACATCCAAGGTGAAGTAATCCATAATTACCAAGAGGACCCAATTCCATAGGGCCTTAAGTACTTTGGCATCATAGTCATTATGATTTTTTGGTAGATATTCCCCTGCCCCTACAAATAATGCATACTCCCACTTGAGGGAATGCTTAGGGCACTTGTGGTAGCCTCCATCAATCGACAACCCAGTCACCTCAGCAATAAGAAGGAAAATAACACTTGACTACTAAATATTGTCTTTAATAATGTATCAAAAACATATGAGCTAGTTATTGTTGTTTTTGATATTATTCCTGTGTCCTTTCCAAACTCTCATACACTAGTTATTGTTAGTTTTACAAAAAGGAAGGTCACATGCAAGAGTTTTCTAGGAATTGGATAAAGAAACTTGAGGAAGCATCAAAAAGCTATGTGCTCATGCTACTCTTTTCTATGCACAAGGTAAGTATACTTTTGATAGAGAGAAATCACAAGCACATGTAGTTTTTTGTTATGCATATTGGATATCATGTTCCTTAGATGAGTGTATTGTAGATTTAGGGGCAACTGGGTACATGATGAAGTATAAACATCTTCTACATACCTACAATAAAGCACATGTAGGGGAATGTGTTGTGATTAAGATTAATATTCATTACATGTTGTATGTGAAAGCACGAGATTCCGGGCAAAGGAAACACTAAGTGCGATTGCATTCAAAATCAAGTACGCTTAAGTCCTAGAAATGTAAATTGCATGAAATGGAAAAGAAACACATTGGAAGAGACACAATCAAATAGAGAAAACACAGCCCTCTCATTAATATCCCTTGATCTCTCGGTTACAATGACGTCTCCTCCCTTTTCGGGGGCTAGGAGCGCAAATAGAGTTTGATTACAATCAGCGAATGAGTCTTCCTCTTTCCGCGTGCCCACGATTGCAATGGGCGGGCCAAGATGATGCCGTCGCTGATGTCGATGAGTTCTTCACCTCTGCTGCTTCTCCTGCGAACAAAGAAACAACCAAGATGTCAGTAGCACCTGCCGCAAATGAAAAGCGTTTGCTCTCTAAAACTAACGAAATATGCATGTAAATATTTGCCTGAAACAGTAATTACAGTGAGTCCAAATGGCTTCAAAACTTGACAGAAGATAAGAAAAGTTACCAGAAGGCCACTGCCACTGAGACAGCTGGCCAATCTACCTTCAACTGGAATTCATCCCTGGGCAGGACGAATTTTGACTGCAATTCGTCCCTAGGTGGGACGAATTCTTTTGTGTTGAAGAAACCGACCTGCTGCTGCTCCAATGTCGGATCCCAGACCTGCAAAATGCACACAAACAGGGGGTTATGTAATTGGGGCCATTTTGGGATGACCCGGATGGTCGGATTCTCCCAATTTGGCCTCCACCCTCGGGAATTTGACCTCGACACCTGCAAGTCGGCGAAACGACAAAGCAACACAAAACATACTAGAATCGACCAAAAGTTACAAAATTGCAGCTATGGATTAATCAAACCTAATAACACAAAATGCAATCTGAAAAGTAATCTAAAATGCTCAAAAACTAAAAATAGGACTTGGGAGGTGCGGGGGTGCCCAAGTGGGCCTCCCACCGTTGGCACTTGATTTTGGAGCCAATCCACCGGGGATGGGCCCAAAACCTCTTAGGATTGGGGGGTCGGCGAATTGGTTGGTTCAGGTGTCCATGTGTTGGATTTGGGTCGGGTTCGAGCTTCCAAAGGCCACCCAACAACCTCCCTTGCAAAAGAGATTGGTGGATGTGGGAAGGTGAACCAAAAGGGATGCAAGTGGGTCTTCAACTCGGCAGCACTTCGTTGCTTGAAAACTCCTTCAACTTGTCTATTTTGGGTGAGAAAAGTCCCACCTTTTATAGACCCATGGGGTCTCTTTTGGGAGGGAAGCACAAATGCCATGTGTTGGCCATAGGCGCCATGTGGCGGTCTTGTCTTCCCATGAGGGAGGGAGTCCTCCATTGACTTGAGCTTTGATAAATGCCTTTTGTAACAATCTTCTAACGGCCCCTCTGTCCACCTACACACGCGTGCAAGGCTGGAGTCCTTAACTGACTGTTTTGGGCTGCCACTTGGCACCATTTGCCTTTTTGCCCGTTAAGCTTAGAATTCGTCCCACCCAGGGACGGATTCAGAATTCGTCCTGGGGTGGGACGGATTCTATTTTGAATTCGTCCCTGGGTGAGGCGAATACTGGGCAAAGTGTCCAAGTGTGCCAAATTGCTTCTTGACCTTACAAAATTGCTATGAAAGTGGTTAAGACCAGTTGTTTAACCTCCGAGGGCTGCCACTGGGGGCTGTGTTTGTCAAAGCGATCGGTGTTTGCGGTCACATAATCGGATTGGTGCTGTTTTGGTGTCTACGAGATGCCCCTTTTTGGGAAGCGGCTGCGGGTGACGTGGTCTTGAGCAAAAATAGATAACCAAAGCACTAATGATTAGGGTTTCTTGGTAACCTAACCAACTTTTGATGCCCCAAGTATGGAAAGGGCATGCATTCTTGAATCCTTGCTTCGACGAGCTAAGGAATTTGATTTCAAGTATTAACCTGTTTTGGTGAGGTGTGACTTGAACTTAGACATTGATCGAGTCATGAACAAGTGAAGGGCGTTTTTATCCTCGGGGGGAACCTTGTGTTCATGATTCACGAAATGCCAAGTGTTTGATTGATTTGATTGTTGCTTGTTTACTTGCCCCAAGCGGGAGCGTGATTGTCTTTGTCAATGATTCTTTGAATGCATGTCGTTTTCCTTAATTGGGTGTGTGATTGTTGGTTGGTGACTAAGTGTGACTACCCCCTCAAGCGACGAATCGATGAGGGAATGACCTTCGTGAGAGAAGCGGCGAGTCGCTTGACCCAAGATGACTTGTGCAAGGTGTGCCTTTAGAGGGTTTACCGTTAAGCGTGTGCAATTTTTCCAACATTTGGACCTATTTTTGGTGGGTGTTAACCCTTTTGGTGATGTCGTAATGAGGTGAAATCATCGAAAATCTAACTTCCCGTGGAGCGGTCCGGCTATTGTAGCCTTCTTGGGGAAGTAGGAGAGCGATAATTTGGACCTCGACATCGATTTTATTTTCCTAGAGGTTAAGTGCAAGAGCACTTATGTCCGGCAATGTTTTTTTGTATTTTTGTTGAATTTTGTACTATTTTTGAGTGGGCTTTGACCCTTTTGGTGATGTCGTTTGGGGATGAAATTGTCTAAAATCCATCTTCCCGTGGAGCGGTCCGGCTATGGTAGCCTTCTTAGGGAGTATGATAGTGACAATTTGTGACTCCAATGTCGATTTTGTATGCCCTTGTTGTCAGGTGCAGTAGCAATCTTGTCGGGCAATTTTATTGTCTATTTTTAGTGCATTTTTAGTCATTTTTGTTGATTTTTTTTGTGTTGGCCTGAATTCGTCCCTGGGTGGGACGAATTCCAGTGGAGAAGTCATCCCTGGGTGGGACGAGCGCTGATCGAGCGCTCGTCCCGGTCAAGGATGAATTCCGGTGCAAAGGCCTATTTAATGGCCAAAACTTGATTTTGGGCTCATTTGTGTCATTTTTTTCTTGCGATTTTGGAGCTGCGGGAGGAGGAGGTAATTGCGAAGCGAAGCGCTGCTTGAATTCTCTCTGCCATCATGAGTGCACAAAGCGGATTCGAGCGGCGGACCGAGGCGAGACCTGTAAGTGACCCTAGGGTTTATTTTGCTTTAATTTAATGCATTGTTTTTGTGTTGACGCTTTTCAAAACTTTAAGATTTTTTTTTGTGATGTTTTTGTTTATCAGTTAAGGTTAGAAACCCTAGAACTAAAAATTTGATCTGTTATATTTATTTATTTTTTTTTTGTGAGGTTGTTAGGAGCCGGTACCGTGTACCCGTTGCATTTACTGAGGCGCGGTTGGCATTGACCGATGATGACTGGGAATGGCTTGATGCCCTTGGGCTCAAGCAGGGTGGCTCGGCTGGAGCTGTGGTTTCGGATCGAGGCCTATCGACGGCCCCGATCAAGCTTTGGGATCCGTGGACCAATACTTTCCATCTCCGAAGGGGAGATGATTGTGACTCTTGAGAACTTCTATCGGTTTCTTCGGATTCCGATAGATGGTCGCCTATTAGGACATCTCCGTTTGATCAGCGGATTGCTATACTTACGAGATGTTTTGGGCATGGGGGGAGCTGGGTGTAGCGGACCCGGTGGAGACAGTGAGGCGGATTGCCGGTGGCGGGATTTTGGTTAGCTGGTGGAAGGAGAGGGGGTTGTTAGGAGTGAGGCATGCATTCTTGATGGGCCTCATTTCTAACATTCTTCTCCATGATTCGTCAGGCGTGAGGTTCCCGTGGAACCTGCTGGATTTGGTGTGGCGGTTGGCGAGTGCCGATAGAGGCACCGTTGATTACGAGATGGGGACGGACTTTGTTGGCACGGCTTTACGGGGAGGCTGTACGGGGTCCGCTGTCGACGGCGGAAGGGTGTCGATTGTAGTTTTTGTTGCGGTCTTTGGGGTTGGCGGCACATAGGCTTTGAGAGGCCTACCGGGTTACCGTGGATGACTCGGGCGGTGATGGAGGATGAGGAGATTGGTTATGCGGCTTTGTGGCGACGGTCTGCGGAGCGAGGCGAGTCGGCGATGGGCAGGTGTCGTTGAGCACTACACTAATGCCTTTTCTCGGCTCACTCCAGGGGAGGTGTTTTGGCATCCCTATCGGGACTTTCCAGCCTAGAATGAGGGTGGAGAGTGGCTCCGACGGGTACGTAGGGAGCGGTGGTTGTTGGGCGGCACGGGACGGAGCATGAGTTCTTTCCGTACCGTCGGGTTACACGACAGTTTGGGGTGCGCCAGGGGTTTCCTGGTGAGCCCGTAGGCTATCGGCGTCGGGGAGATGAGAGGGATTTGGAGCCACCGGTCACCGTGCCATTGGGCGAGGAGTCGGATGCGGTGATTGAGGTCCGGATGTGGATGACGTCGGTACTACCAGAGTATGACTCGTGGTGGGTATTGCGGGTGGAGAGGAGAGGGTCCAGGAGGGAGGCGAGGGGCGGGTGGAGGATGCTGAGGCGGAAGGGGGTGATTGGGGGGGCCGTTGGATGATGCGGACATGGTGGATGTGGGAGATGAGGATGTGGACTTGGGTGTTTCGGAGCAGCCGGACATGCAGGATGTGGAGGAGCATTTGGAGCCTGAGCAGGCTACTGTCCCCGTGAGTCCTATGCGTTCGACAGATACAGAGGAGGTGGGGTCGGATGTAGGCGATGAGGTTGCGCGACTTACAGAGCTGCTGCGGATGCGGGATCTGGAGAGGGATCTTCTGCGGGCTCAGTTGGCAGAGCGGGATAGAGTTTTGGCGCAGCGCGATGATGCATTGTCTATCTATCATCGGCGAGAGGCAGAGTGGTGTCTGTACTAGATAGACTTGGAGAGGGAGGTCATCCGCCTTGGCGGGCGGTTACCTAAGCCTTCGATCAGTAGATCTTCTCGACGGACGAGGGATAGTTTGACTGAGCAGTCAGCATCATCTCGTCGCAGGCGGTTAGATGAGGGGGGTGGTAGTAGGCATGATGCGGGGGCTAGCAGTAGCCGCCCTGCAGGGTCCCGTAGGACCCACACCACGGGGGGTAGTTCCCGTCGCACCGATCCTGCGTGATCATGGTGGTCGACGCCTTAGGTTGGGTTTCTGGATATGCTTGCGGGGTCTAGGACCGGTTTTGTAGCTACGGGCATCTTTTTGACGATATATATATATATACATATTTTATTTTTAGGTTTGTACATGTGATGATGTGATTTTTGTTATGCATGTTTATTCATTTTGATGAATGCGAGATGTTATGATAAATTTAAATGTTTTAGATGTCTATGTGATATGCAAATTGAAATGGATGAATGATATTTGTGGTGATTGCACTTGTAGGCTGTTTAAGAAGCTCTTTATTTATCTGGTTTTTTTTTTTTGTATTTTACGATGGTATCATAAGGATGATAAGTAGCGCAGATGGTTTTGGGATGAATGTATGATTTTCTGAGATTCAGACAGTTTTATCTCACTATCCATGACTGTACTTTATCTTACAAGACTTTTGAACAAGGTATGAATCGGACCTATTTTTGACCGAGTTATTTAACATCCCTGTGTGTGCAATTGAGTTCATTTAGTGGTATTTGTTAGGATACCGCCAGTGCGAGATGGGCTTTCAACCGAACATGTCTTCGAGGATCACCTAATTAGCTCCACGAATTCCTTTGTTGTATGTACTAAGATTAATCTGCGGTGTAATCCAGGATGCCATAAGCTAGCTCATCCACATGCAAACATTGATGCTGTACGCAAGTTAATGTGACGAGATATATCGTCATGCGGGAGGTTTACTTACATTACAGATAGGCTATCAACCAAATTGGTACAGAAGCTTGCCTTATGACCTATAGAATCCTTGAGAGTTCCGGGGATTCAAGGTCAACTCCCTTCTTTTCTTCAATTGTATTGGGATACTTGCTCATTGTAGTGATGAGATCACTGTTTATTTTGATTTGTTTTTCTTTTGAGCAAGGGATTGGGGATATGGAGTGATGAAAATCATTATTGTTTGTGCCTTTTGATGTGTGCACTATAGTTTGTCAAATTTGGAGTTTTGACATTTTGCAAATTTTTGTGTTTTGCAACTGTTGAGAACTTTAGGGATTCTTAGGGAATTGGGTAGGGAGGATGCTTGTCCTTTTGCCAACTCTCAGCATTCTAGGGGTCATTCGCATGGGGGGATGAGCAAGATAACCGTTTCGCTTGTGGTGACCTAGATTATTTTGCAGGTTTCGTCTTTCGTTCACACAATTTGGGAATTTTAGTGTTTTGATTTGTGTTGGGATGTTACGTAACAAGGTGTATTTCAAGTATGACTCTACCTTCGTAAAATATGTTCGACTTGGTACACTACATGGCTAAAGAGGAAAATGATGGCTGAATCACTGAAACTCTTGGTACATTCCCAGACCATCGTTGTAGTGTGGTAAAAGTTATGCTTGGTGTTTTTGTTGTTTTTGATGAATTCGAGTATGCCTAGAATTGAGATGCAAATCTTTGTTGTTTTTGATGATTTTTGTTGTTTTGTTTTTGTTGAATTTCTTGATTTTTTTTTGACCAAACGATTGCGATAATCCTTGGAGCTTTTTAGGTTGACCAAGAGATTGCGATAATCCTTGGAGCTTTTTTAGTATTGACCAAGAGATTCGATAATCCTTGGAGCTTAATTTAAGACCAAGATTCGATAATCCTTGGAGCTTTTTGGTTGACCAAACGATTGCGATAATCCTTGGAGCTTTTAGGTTGACCAAGAGATTGCGATAATCCTTGGAGCTTTTTGGATTGACCAAGAGTTGCGATAATCCTTGGAGCTTTTTGGATTGACCAAGAGATTGCGATAATCCTTGGAGCTTTTTGGATTGACCAAGATATTGCGATAATCCTTGGAGCTTTTTGGATTGACCAAGAGATTGCGATAATCCTTGGAGCTTTTTTTTTTTTTTTTTGGTATATGGCTTTCTTAGATATGAAATGGTCGCAAATGACTGATATTCAAGGGTTATGTTTCCTTGATACCGTCAAGAGAAGCTAGCCTGTACGTTCCGGTCCTATTTTGCTATCAATGACATAAGGACCTAGCCAATTTGCCATGAATTTGTCTCTCATATGGGACGGCAAATTAGAGTTTTGTTGGTTTTCCTTTAGAACCAGATCACCAACCCGAAAGTCTCTTAGGTGAACTTTCATGTTGTAAGCTCTCTTAAGCCGCTCTTGATAGATACGTAAGTGCTCGAGAGCATTAACGCGTCTTTCGTCAAGCAACGTAAGTTGGTCTAACCGGGCCTGCCGTGCAGTGTCATCATCGATGAATTCCTGCATTGATATGCGGAGGGAAGGAATTTCCAACTCGAGAGGCATTACGGCCTCTGAGCCATACACTAGTGAAAACGGAGTTGCCCCAGTGGGCGTCCGAATGCTAGTGCGATAAGCCCAAAGGGCAAGTGGGATTTGTATGTGCCAATCCTTATGACTATCTGTGACGGTCTTTTTAAGGATGGCGACTAGCGTTTTGTTTGACGCCTCTGCTTGCCCATTTGCTTGCGGATAATAGGGTGTTGAAAAGCTGTGCTGAATTTTGTACTTTGTGGTTAAAGCACGCACGTCTTTGTTCTTGAATGATGGCCCATTATCCGAGATTATTTTGGATGGAATACCAAAACGACATATGATGTAATGCAAAATGAACTCCGCAATGCGGGGTCCTGTCGTAGAGGTTAACGGAATTGCTTCCACCCATTTGGTAAAATATTCTATGGCCGTTATGATAAACGTGTGACGGCCTGACGATGCAGGGGAGATCTTTCCGATTAGATCGAGGCCCCACTGCGAAAATGGCCAAGCAGACTGGACTGTCTGTAGGGCCTAGGAAGGTGCGTGCATTAAATTGGCATGATGTTGACATTTTACGCACCTCTTGACATACGCGCAGCAATCTCGCTCTAAAGATGGCCAATAATAGCCCATGCGAAGAATGCGCTTTGCAATGGCCATACCACTGAAGTGGCCGCCACATGTACCGTCATGCGCTTGGGTGCTGCCCAAGTGGACTCTTCTTGGTCCAAGCAACGAAGAAGAATTCCGTCGTAGGCTGCGACGATACAAAATGTCTCCTATCAAGACATATTTTGCCGCTTTCTGTTTGAATGTTCGTTTTGCGACGTGCGTCAATCCAAAGGGAAGATTACCTAACTTGAGGTAGTCTCTTATGGGTAAATACCGGTCCTGTTGATCGGATACCTCGACAGTTTGAACAGCCAATCCCTTTTGGAGTTCTTCCCTAACAAATGCTGATTGGGATAGAACTTGTAAGAATAGCGTTGTGTTGCTATTAATGGGAGTGGGGGAGAACAAAGACCCCCGGTTGGCATGTTTCAAATAGTCTCGGATTCGAAAGAACTTATCCGAAGATGGTTCGATCCGGATCATGTGGATTCCTGGCGTCAAGTGCGAGCTTGCGCGCTCCATCGCGGGTTGCGATAAGGTTTTGACCTGAATGGTTGTTATATCACCGGAAAGGTCTTGCGGGATTAGTGACCCTAAGGAGGCCATTGTGTCCGCAAAATGATTCGATGATCGAGGGAGTGCCTCGATGTCATACCACTCAAGTTTTGCCAGGAATTTATCCACGAGGGCTTTATAGGCCTTTAGGACTGGGCATTTGCATTGATATACCCCTTTGACTTGATTGACGATTAACAGCGAATCACCAAAGATGTTCAGTCTTTTGATGTTCATGGCGATTCGTTGTACGAAGACCTAGGAGCAAGGCTTCATATTATGCATTGTTGTTGGTGCCTTTGGAAGTTTAATTTAAATGACGGGGGCATTGGAGCGCCCTGCGGTGTGAAGAATACAATTCTGCGCCACCACCTTGCTCGCATTTAGAACCATCAAAAAATAAGGTTATGTCGGCACGAGACTCGGGCTCTTAGAATCTAGCGATTATGAGACATGGAAGACCTCATCATCGGGTAGTTCTATGACTAGAGGCTGATCGTCTTCAAGAGGAGCCTCTGCTAGTTGATCGGCTATGACTTGTCCTTTTATAGATTTTTGCCCAATAAACTCAATGTCAAATTCCGTCAACAACATGATCCATTTCGCCGTGCGACTACTATGATAAGTACGACTCATCATGTATCGCAATGGATTCTCCTTAGACACAACATACGTCGTGTTGCTCAGCATGTAGTGGCGTAGCCTTTTGGTAGCAAACACCACTGCCAAGCGAGTTTCTCAACGTATGCATAGTTAAGTTCGTAGCCGACCGAGGTGCGGCTAAGATAGTAAGTAGCTCTGTTCTTTGTGAAGTTCATTCTTACGGGCTAGCATTGCGCCCGGTGCCACCTCGATGGGTGAGATGTATAAGTAGAACGGCACACCTGGTCTAGGCGGTGCCAATGCTGCGGCGAAGCCAAGTATTGTTTGATTTCGTCAAAGGTGAGTGGCACTCGTCATCCCAATGAAATGTGACCCCCTTGTGCAATAATTTGTTCATTGGTCGGCATTTGTCGGATAATTGCGCTATGAAGCGTTTAATCGACGCGACCTTTCCTTGCGGACTTAAGTTGCTTGATAGTGGTTGGGGGAGCCATTTCAAGGATTGCCTTGACTTTGTTTGGGTCCACTTCGATGCCTCTCTTGGAGACTATAAAACCCAAGAGTTTTCCGGATGTGACGCCGAACACGCACTTCTTGGGATTCGATCGACCTTATGCTCTATGAGGCGATCGAGAATCTTGCTTAAGTCACGAGATGATCCGAGCGCAAGAGAGACTTGGCTAACAAATCATCCATGTAATCTTCCAAAGTTTTGTGCATGTAATCGTGGAAGATATAAGTCATAGCACGTTGGTATGTAGCGCCCGCGTTTTTAAGGCCAAAAGGCATGACCTTATAACAAAATGTCCCCCAAGGCGTTGTGAAATCCGTTTTGAGTTGGTCTTCGGGATTGATACGAATTTGATTGTATCTGAGAAACCGTCCATTAGGGAGAGCATTTCGTGACCTGTTGTAGCGTCTACCAATGCGTCGATGCTTGGCAAGGGGAAATCATCCTTAGGACTCGCTTTGTTTAGGTCTCGAAAGTCGGTGCATATGCGAATCCTCCCGTCGGGCTTCTTGACGGGAACCATGTTGGACAACCATGGCGGATAATCCATGCGAGATGACAAATTGTGCATCCAACGGCTTTTGCAATTCGTCTTTGACCATCAAGGCCCACTTGTTGGGTGCATCTTTCTTAGTTTTTGCTTTACAGGCTTGATTTTCGGATCAAGCGTTAAATTGTGCATGACTAGCTGCGGGTCTAGTCCTGGCATATCTTTGTACGACCATGCAAAAACCTCCTTCTTTTCTTTAAGAAGGGCAATGTAATCGGCTTGCTCCTCGGGGGAAAGGCTTACCCCGAGCTTGAGAATCCGTGGATTCATTGGATGCTATGCCGATGTCTACGTCGGTCGTCTCTTCGGCCGACATGTGGGATCCGTCCTCCAAGCGATGTGGAGTTGGGATTAAATGGATATCATCGACTGAGTTAAGATCTGCGTTTGGAACCTCGGGTCCCTCTTCGGCTTGAAAAATATCTTGAGTTGTCCTTGGGGTAAAATGAAGCATTTCACCGAAAGGCCGATACTACGATGGTGACAATGGTGAATTGACGCGATCCCAATCAATGGCATCCATGTTTAGATGCAATGACCGTGATGGATCGGTCGGATTGCGGATGGGTGTGGTCAAATCAATGGAGATCATGTGGATGGAATGAATTTGGTCTCCAGAACCACGGGTGTGATGACTTGATTCTTTTAGATGTTCCCTATACTCTGGATGCGGCTCTACGGGAACAGGCACGAATGGATCCTCTCTAGGTGCAAATTCATCTCTATGTGTGAAAAGGAAGGCGGGGTCTTCCCTCGGTACTGCTGTCATGATGGGATCTCGAGGTGGACGATGCTCATCTTGAATTTGGAGCCATAGGCCTAACACTTGGTCCCACCTCGTTGGGTCTACGTGCCATTCATGTCCTAACCGTATACCCATTTGTCCCATTAGATCTTCATGAGTTAGAGCGCGGTGATGTCGTCGCGCATGTACGAGATAGTCCATTTCGGTTTCGTCTTACGAATCGCTTTCATAGATCCAAAATTGTTCATCCTCTTCGACATCCGTTGCTTGCGACATTGAGGACTCTTCCTGTTCCGGTGAATTAATCTGGTCCCATTGCGGTTGTTCCACTCTTAGTGGAGGGACCTGATTCTTTTGAGACTGTGTTATTTCATCTGGAACCTCTAAGGGGAACAGTTTCAGAAAAATGTCTGGAAGCCGTTGTTGTTCTCTTTGAGGATTGCTCTCTGAACTTTCACCTCTCTCTAGCAAAGGAGAGGGATTATTGTTGTTTCCAGGGGTGTTTGTAGACCATGGGAGATAATCCCCTAATGTGTATTCTGTGTTTGGATTGGCGTACGGGTCTTGTGCCAATCCCCCCTTGTTGCCTATTTCTAGGCCTTGCATATTTTCAACCAAGATGTCTAATGGCGGGGGATGGTTGAACCCTACCCTGACTTGTCGTATGGCATATGATATCTTGGTTGGCAAAGGATTCGCATCCCTTACTCATATCTGCCTAGCCCATACCCATGCCAATTACATTGTTCGAGATATTTTAGGGCAAATTTTGGGTTCGACGAGATAATTGATGTTTTCGACAAAAGGCTCTTCATCTGTTTCCTTTTGTTCGCATGGTTCGAAACCATGATCAAGGCCCCCATACACAAAATTCGTTTGGTTCGGTGGGTAGCCTAGAGGGACGATTGTTCCAATGGGAAGGCGAGGTCTTCCCATGTCTTGTCCTGACTCCAGTGTGGGGGTTGCCACAACATTTTGCACTAAGTATTCCCCCGAGGCCTGTCTTGGCCATTTCAACAGTGATTGTTGATGATTGGGTGGGAGGAAACGGTAGTCCTTCCTGAGTCCATTCCATGTTTGGTGGTTCAGGAATCTTGGTTTTCGTTGCGTTGGGTGCTTCCTCTGTTGATATCGTTGAAATCGTGGGCAACCCCTCTTCTAGAGGCTTAACCTCTTCCATGATTTGCTTTCCCTTGTCCTTATGTTGGGCCACGATAGGTGGCGTTGATGATGAAGGAGTAGGTGATGAAGTCTCACCTGGTTGGGATTTTGCCTTGTTGGCCACCAGTGGTACTTGCGGTATCGGACCCTGTTTAGATGGATTTAATTGAAAATCCAAATGCGTTGATGGGAGGGTCGATTGAGGTATGAATTGTACCGCATTGCAATACTTGAAGGGCTCTAAGTCCATTGGGACTACATGTATTTGCCCTTCATAGGCATACTTCAAGCAATGGTGTGCGATCGAGGGGACACACTTCATGTCCTTGATCCAAGGCCGCCCTAGCAGTATATTATAAGCCATTTCGCCTTCCAGCACATGGCACAGTGTGGGTATTGACTTTTGTCCTACCTGTATAGGCAGAACAACCATGCCTTGTCGAGCAAATTGCATCGTTAAAAGCTCGCAGTGTGTACGTGGAAGCGGTGATGTGAGAGGCTGGCAGTTTTAAATGTTTCAATGCTGCAGTGGTTATAATATTCTTTGGACGAGCCAGTATCTATCGGCACTCTCTTGTACGGGATCCCGTTGACCCGCGCGATAACGTGCGGGGGTGGATCCGGCATGTCATTTGATATCGTTTTGACCTCGTCTTCTCTGAATGTGATGACAGGCTCCGTACATTGTTTCACATGTCCCACGAAGGCGTTGAAAGAATTTGCTTCGTGGGGTTGTACTTCAATGGCTTTTAAAATGTCCATAAGAGCTTCTCTATGGGGAGCTGATTGTTGAATAAGCTCGTAGATGGACAGCCTAGCCGACGTGGTCCGCAAACTCTGCGTGAGTTTGGTTCGTATCGTGACCTCAGGTCTAGGCGGAGGTAACTGCGTTGGGCGTTGTTGAGGCTGCGATGTCGACGGAACTTCCCTCGCAGCTACCTCGGGGGCAACTGTTGGGTATTTTCTGTTCCTTGTTACAATGCTAATCATTCCCACAAATCCTTGCGCGGGAAGATCTTGTCGCACCTCGTTAATCTGGAGCGGTTTTGTCTGTGCCTCGTGGGCAGGCAAGGGGTCCTTGAATACCCCCATTTGTTGGTTGTTTGGTGCGATGGGGTTGTCCACGACCAATGTTCGGTTGTCGATCAAATCCTGGACTAGTTCTTTGAATTTCCAGCACCCATTTAGGTCATGTCCTCTGCGCCTATGGAATCTGCAATACAATTCCTCCCTATACCCCCTAGGCTTGGGAATGTTAGGGTCAAAAATTTGGATTTATGGCAGAGTAACTAAATTTGCCGTCGACAAGCGGTCAAATAAGGAGTCCCTAGACTCCGCATACGGAGTGAATTGTCGCCTAGGGCGACGGCTGCGATCTTTGCTCCTGTCTTATGTTATCTCTTTCGTAAGCGGGAGGCCTTGCACAGTAGTTAGCCTTTTGAGGCTGCGTTTCTTGCACGGGCGCTGGGACATTTATCGCAACTTGGTTGACTACAGCGTGTTGTGGTTGCGTTGTCCCAGTTTTAGTGGTTTTATTCCACTCTTTCTTCTTAGGCTTGGCAATTGCGCCTTCGCCTATCTTAATCTCTTCTATGACTACGGCTTGCGCCAAAGCTTCTTCTAAGTTGTCGTATTGTCGCAGAAACAATAGACCGGAGATTGATTTTAAGCAACTTTTTGCGAACATTTGCGTGAGGTCCGACATGGGAGGACGGTAGGGTAACTTAGAAAGCAAAGCTCTCCATCGGTTCCCGTACGCTGCCATTGTTTCCTCCTCAAATTGTTTAAGGCTAGCAAGATCACTAAGTGATGCCTTCTTCCTTGTGTTGAAGGCGAAACGTTCAAGAAACGCATCTACTAGCTGATCTAAGCTGCTTATCGTTGTGTTTGGGCGAGTTGTGTGAACCAATCCGAGGCAGGGCCTGTGAATGTGGTTATGAATGTTCTAAGCAATAATGCGTCATTATCTTGGATGCCGAAGCATTGGCTTAGAAATCGTGTAACGTGTTCCTGTGCGTCCTCTTCACCTTTAAAAGCTGCCAATTGAGGCAACTTGAAGTGTTCGGGGTAAAGAGGTGTAGGCACTGAGGGATGCATCGGATTATTGCAGAGTAGACGTAATGTGGGTTTTGATGCCTGGCAGCTTTTGTCTCCACAGACTCCAAACGCTCCAATAGCGCTTGGTATGCATCGGAAGATTTTATTTCTTCCTCTCTTGTTCGCTCTTGTTGCAAGTTACGGTAAACTGGAGGCCTATGGAGGGGTGGCCGAATGGCATCCTTCCTGCCTTGATGGGGAGTTTCAATATATTCCTCTTATGGTTCATACTCCTCATAAAATTCTTGAGGAGTCTCTAGGCAAAACCTGTGACCCTGATCAAGCTCTTGCTGAAGGTACCCATCATTGTTTCGGGGAGTTGCCTCCCTCTCGAATCTATGGGGTCTTGGAGGCAGAGCTTGACGAGGTCGTGGAGACTGTCCTGCACCAACGGATTACGCCTCTCATATTGTTCAGCTCTTTGGATGCGAGGGGTTGGCCCCCTCTCAGGTATTTCATAGCGTAACTCATCCGCTTCGCGTTGCATGCGTTCTTTATCCAAGCGGTATTGATACTCTATCTCTTGCTGACTTTGTTTAAGCCGCATGATTTGGGCTTGACGGGTGGTATATCTGGCGACAGTCGGGTCAATTTGATCTACCCTATTTTGTTCAGAAGGTTCAAATGTTCCTCCTATGGGTTTACCTCGGTTTTGATGCTCTAAAATCTCAAGGGGTCGCTTCCCTCTGTCGAGGTAGGCGGTATGTGCTCGAGGTTACGGCCTCAAGGGGTGATCATGATATCCGGCTGGTGCGGAAGCATAAGGTTCCCGAGTTGTATGTTGTTGTCCTTGAGGAATGCGATGATCTTCCTCATACTCTCTCTCATGGGTCGTAAATGGGGTGGGCGGAGTTAGGTCGCCCTATGTGAGGAACCCTACGCTCCGGATTTGGTCTCTCTGTTCTGATGAGAGGTAAAGAAGGGATGCCATATCCACGTTGCCCCTCTAAATGGACGGTGTGCCTGTTTAGCGCTTCATCGCGCGGTGGCCACTCATGCCTAACTTCAAGAGGTGATTCTCTATTTATGTCAAGGTCTACATGTAAGGCATCTTCCCGAAAGGGAGCTGCTTTGAATAGGCATACCCCACCAAGGATTATGAATTGGATTCTTTTGTAGGTTAGACCTATAAGGCGGTATGACCAAATCCTCAGGACTGAAGTGAAGGCGACTTGTGCCTGCTTTTTGTGTACCTTTCGGAGCTTCTGCCCTTGATTGGGCTTGACTGCGGGTGTACACCATTGCGGTGCTTCTATGCTATCTAAATAAGTTTTTATCTCGTTTTTATGATTTTCTTTTTTTTTTGTCTACACTAAGCAGAATTAAACACACACATTCACAAAACCGTGATTATCTCTTTTAAGGATTATTGGTGTGTCCTAAACTGGTTTAGTGCATTTTGATGTTTTGTTTTGTTTTTGTAGGTTTTGTAGAACGTTTAAATGCATCATGTAGGCTCTTATAACTCCAAAAGGTCGCCCCTTCAATATACCAGCCAGGCCGATATACCAACCTCTCTATATACCCGCCCTTACGAGAGGGAGACTATAGGTACGTGAGAGCAGAAGGTACGTGGTACGTAGGCGGTACGGAAGGGGGATTGTCTGTTAATGGCACCTACCATAGAAAACTTATCCTCGCGCGCATGGGAATCACCCCGGCTACGCTCGGTCTATCTTACGTCGGGATTTACGCCTAACAACGGTTGACAATCGGGAAATGGATGCAAATCAAGCCAAGGTGGTGATGAAATCCACCAATGGTCTTGATCAAGGGCTGAGGTCTTACGACCAGCTCCTTGGTTTAAAATTGTTTCGTGATGTGTGTGGGATTCGTTTTATTCAACAAAAATGAAACTAGCATACATGACTTTTCCTAATGCAATGCAGGATTAAATGAAAACAATTAAAGAAACAGAAACAGAAACAGAAAATTTAACAGAGATGATAAAAATCCCTACCTCTTCTCTGCCTGCTCCAGTTGCTTCTGAATTTCTGCTCTGAAAATCCGTAGACAGGAATTCGTCCCTCTGGGAGACGAATTGCAGAACAGAATTCGTCCCTCCCAGAGACGAATTTGAATTCATCCCAGGGTCAGACGAATTGCAGAAAAGAATTCGTCCCTATCAGAGACGAATAGCAGTCTGCAACAAAAAAATGTACCTATCAAGCACAAACACAAAACTTTGATCAGTTTCTATGATTTTAAAAACCAGGGAACAGGTCCCACCGTGATCGCCACTGAAAGCACGAGATTCTGGGCAAAGGAAACACTAAGTGCGATTGCATTCAAAATCAAGTACGCTTAAGTCCTAGAAATGTAAATTGCATGAAATGGAAAAGAAACAAATTGGAAGAGACACAATCAAATAGAGAAAACACAGCCCTTTCATTAAATATCCCTTGATCTCTATTACAATGACGTCTCCTCCCTTTTAGGGGCTAGGAGCGCAAATAGAGTTTGATTACAATCACTGAATGATTCCTCTTTCCGCGTGCCCACGATTGCAATGGGCGGGCCAAGATGATGCCGTCGCTGATGTCGATGAGTTCTTCACCTCTGTTGCTTCTCCTACGAACAAAGAAACAACCAAGATGTCAGTAGCATCTCGCAAATGAAAAGCGTTTGCTCTCTAAAACTAACGAAATATGCATGTAAATATTTGCCTAAAACGGTAATTACAGTGAGTCCAAATGGCTTCAAAACTTGACAGAAGATAAGAAAAGTTACAGAAGGCCACTACCATGAGACAGTGGCCAATCTACCTTCAACTGGAATTCGTCCACGGGCGGGACGAATTGCAATTCGTCCCTGGGTGGGACGAATTCTTGTGTTGAAGAAACCGACTGCTTCTTGCTCCAATGTCGGATCCGAGACCTGCAAAATGCCTAAAAAGGGGGTTATGTAATTGGGGCCATTTTGGGACGACCCAGATGGTCGGATTCTCCCAATTTGGCCTCCACCCTCGGGAATTTGACCTCGACACCTGCAAGTCAGTGAAACGACAAAGCAACACAAAACATACTAGAATCTGACCAAAAGTTACAAAATTGCAGCTATGGATTAATCAAACCTAATAACACAAAATGCAATCTGAAAAGTAATCTAAAATGCTCAAAAACTAAAAATAGGACTTGGGAGGTGCGGGGGTGCCCAAGTGGGCCTCCCACCGTTGGCACTTGATTTTGGAGCCAATCCACCGGGGATGGGCCCAAAACCTCTTAGGATTGGGGGGTCGGCGAATTGGTTGGTTCGGGTGTCCATGTGTTGGATTTGGGTCGGGTTCGAGCTTCCAAAGGCCACCCAACAACCTCCCTTGCAAAAGAGATTGGTGGATGTGGGAAGGTGAACCAAAAGGGATGCAAGTGGGTCTTCAACTCGGCAGCACTTCGTTGCTTGAAAACTCCTTCAACCTGTATATTTTGGGTGAGAAAAGTCCCACCTTTTATAGACCCATGGGGTCTCTTTTGGGAGGGAAGCACAAATGCCATGTGTTGGCCATAGGCGCCATGTGGCGGTCTTGTCTTCCCATGAGGGAGGGGAATCCTCCATTGACTTGAGCTTTGATAAATGCCTTTTGTGACGGTCTTCTAACGGCCCCTCTGTCCACCTACACACGCGTGCAAGGCGGGAGTCCTTAGCCGGCTGTTACGGGCTGCCACTTGGCACCATTTGCCTTTTTGCCCGTTAAGCTTAGAATTCGTCCCACCCGGGGACGGATTCGAATTAATCTGGGGTAGGACGGATTCTATTTTGAATTCGTCCCTGGGTGAGGCGAATACTAGGCAAAGTGTCCAAGTGTGCCAAATTGCTTCTTGACCTTACAAAATTGCTATGAAAGTGGTTAAGACCATTGTTTAACCTCTGAGGGCTGCCCTGGGGGCTGTGTTTGTCAAAGCGATTAGTGTTTGCAATCACATAATCGGATTGGTGCTGTTTTGGTGTCTACAGTATGATGTAGAGTCATCAACATTGAATATTTGTTATTAAATGAGGTACTTCATGTTCTTAATGTTGTGCTCAAAATTTTGTCTATTTATCATATTAATCATACAAATAAGAAGGAATTTTGGCCTAATAGATAGGTAATTAAGAATATAGAAAATAGGTTTAAATTTATTGCTTTTGCATATTGATATGAGGCAAACCACATGTATAAGTGGGGAGACATATTTGGCTCTTCTAACATCTCCTATAAAAATAAATATTTTTTTGCTATGGTTGCTCATTCATATAATGAAATTTAGAAGCATAATTATAGGTTTGGACATCTCAACTATATAACTTTAAGATACATGAGTTAGCATTAGATGGTCATTGGGCTTCCATGCATATCCCCTCCAAGTGGTGCATGTTAGGAGAGTATTCGAGAGAATAATCATAGGAAGATTTTTGTAAAAGGGATTTCAAAGTGAACCTCTTGTCCCTTAGATATCATACTATGATATTTATGACCTATGGACATACCATATCTCTCAAGAATTAGGTATTTTATTTTTTTTATTGATAATGTTTTTGGATATATGTGTTTGTACAATATTCTCACTAAGGATGAGGACTTTGAAAGGTTCAACACCTTCAATATTGTTGTTAAAAATAAGTTAGTAAGGAGAATCAAATTTCTAAGGATATATGAGGGGCTAAATATGTTATGTTTTTCATTATTCTGTAACTTCTCATGGGATTTCATATGAGAGGACTATTCATTATACTCCTGAATAAAATGATGTGGCTCAAAGAAAAAATATGGTTATCATGGAGATGGCATGATGTATTATTTATGCCAAGGAGATGAATCATTAAATTTTAGGATGAGGTTGTCACTTGTGTAGCATATACCATAAACAAAGTTTCTACCAATACAATCCAGGGAATGACACCTCTTGAGAGATATATAGGGTATAAGCATGATATTTCTCAATTCTATATATTTGGGTCTTCAACATGGAGTCACATACCAAAATAACTTTGTAAGAATCAAAAACCAAAGAGTCAACAATGTATTTTTGTGGGTTATTCAAATACCGCAAAGGCATATCCTCTTTATGATATTCGAAGGTGTGAGGATTTGATCCAAAGAGATGTCATATTTTATGAGGTTCTTCTAGGTAGTCCTACACCTCCACTCAAAATTTTGGCAAAAGAACATTCTAATCCCTTGACCATATTATATTCAATTATTTATTCTAAGATTTTTATTGACTCTATTCCCATTAGAGCACCTTCTTTATCTTATTTATCTTCTTTATCTTCATATTCGTGTGTATGTCCAAAGTAGCACCATAGATGACATCTTCTCTAGAATTAGGGCATGATGATTAGGACATAACAATTTAGAATATTTCAACTTTGTATAATGAGGTGAGTGGTGATGTTGTGATGGATTATTCAATTCCATTTATTATGTTGAGTTTCCATAGATTACACAATTATTTCTTAGTTTGTCCAACACCCAAGTGCATTAAGATGCTTCTAAAGGATACTCATATTATTTTATCTGTTGATAAATTTTGAAAGGCTCCTTCCTGAGCATTGTTTTTAAATATAGCTCATTCTCAAGATCCTCTCACATATTCTTAGGCTAAGGGATAGACAAAATGGGTAGATGCTATGATGGCAAAGTATGAGGCTCTAATTAATAATATGACTTGGGATCAAGTTTCTATTCCAAAAGGAAATAACTTTATTGGCTATAAATGGGTCTATAGGACCACATATACTTTGGATGGTCGAGTAGAGAAGCACAAACCATGCCTTATTAATAAGGAATTATATCAATAGGAGGAAGTGGACTATTCTAAGATATTTACACTTATGGCCAATATGGACTTAGTTAGGATGATTCACTCCATTGTTATCTCATATGGATGGAAGGTGTATCAGATGGATCTAACGAGTTTTTTTCTATATGAGGAAGTTTAGGAGGAAATATACATGTAGAAACCATCTAGTTTTGAAATTGAGGAACCCACTATGTTGGTTAGTCATTAAACTATATCCTTGTATGAACTTAAACAAGCTCCTTGTGAATGGTAGGAGCACTTCCATTTTTTTTATCTTAATTATGGGTTTCAATGATGTGAGGTTGAACAAGATGTTTACATCAAATATCAATATGGATAAAATTTAGTAATTGTGTTGTATGTTGATGATATTATTATCATTAGCAACTCTTCTACTCTAATATATGACTTTGTTCCACTTTTAAGATGATAAATTTGGGGTTTTGTATTTTTTAGGGGATTTAGATTAATTAAACAGATTCTTGCATCACTATTTCTTATTTTAAGTATGTTTTGGATCTTCTTAAATATTTTAGGATGGTGATTTCAAGTCCACCTAGACTCCTCTTACCTCAGGCTTAAGCATTTGGTTGATTTTACTATTCTTTTGGTGGATTCTACACTATATCAATCTCGTGTGGAAGGAATTCTCTACTTTACTCACACTAGACTTGATATAGATTTTGCTATCAATTATTACTCCAAATATATGTAAGCATCCTAGAAGAGTCACTAAACAACTACTAAGAGGATTATTAGATATATTGAAGAGAACTATTGAATTGGTATTCACTACTCCATTGGCTCCCCTTTGATTTTGATAGGTTTTTCATATGTTGATTGGGTTGGTGACTTGGATGAATAGCAGTCTCCCACTAACTTTGTGTTCTACTTGGGATCTAGCCTAGTTTCTTGGTGTTCTAGATGCCAATCCACCATTTCTTAGTTTTTATGGAGTTTATATATTGTGTTATAAATGAGGTATCTAAGCATCTTATGTGGATGCTCATGATTTTGGACGAGATCGAAATTCCTTAGAATTTTCTAATTACTATTTTATGTGACAATTAGACCACCTTCCAACTTTTCTGTGATCTAATATTTCATGATTTAATAAGGCACATGGATATATAGATGCAATTTGTGAGGTAGCTTCATGCAGATGGGATTATTGATCATCAAAGTAGGCACAATATATTCTATCCAAGGTCATTTTTGTATGCATGTGAGAGCTTATTGGAGTTAGAGAATATCCCTTAAGGATGGATGACCAGTAAGAATCTCTCTCTATGTCCCTATTTATATTAAGTGATATAATGATACAAGTGGTTATTAAGCTTCTCTTGAGGACACAAATTATCTTTATACTTGTATTAGTCATATTTTCCCTTTGAGCCCATGTAAACCTTTAAAAGGTGCTTTTGTAATTTTTATAATATTTTATTCCTAAAGGTCAATATCACAACATTGACTTAAATATAATTGTATTTGGGTAAAAATACCCCTTCATACCAACCAATTAATTATCGGTTGGAGAGTCATTTCATTTTCTATTTTGTGAGCTTATTTGGTGTGCATGGACACCTCTATATATTATGTGTTCTTTATTTTCTATTCAATGTATTTATTTTCAAGAAATATTGGGTAATGTTTTATTCCATTCATTTATCAAAATAGCTATAAATGAAAGCAAATTCCGTATGCATAGTAGGAGAAGATCTATTTTTTTCTCAATTATGTGTTTCAATGATGTGAGGTTGAACATGATATTTACATAAAATATTAAGATGGTAAAATTTGGTAATTGTGTTGTATTTTGACGATCTTCCCATCATTAGTAGCACTTCTACTCTGATCCATGACATGAATATATGAATTAATTCCACTTTAAATATGATATATTTGGGGATTTTGTATTATTTTTTGAGAATTTAGACCAATCAAACATTTTATTGCATCACTATTTCTTAGACTAACTTTGCTTTGGATCTTCTTTAGTATTTTAGGATCAGAATTTTAAGTCCACCTAGACTCCTTTTACCTCAAGCCTAAATATTTGGGTTGATTATGCCACTTCTTTGGTGGATGCTACACTGTATTAATCTCTTATGGGAGTACTTCTCTATCGTACTCACACTAGACCTGATACAACTTTACCATTGACTATTTTTCTAGATATAGAGAAGTATTCTAAAAGAGTCTCTAGAAAACTACTAAAAGGAATATCAATAATGTCAAAGTAACCTATCAAACAGGTATTCACTACACCATTGGATCCCCTTTGATTTTGATATATTTTTTATATGTTGATTGGGTTGGTGATTTGGACAAGTAGCAATAAACTAGAGGCTTTGTATTCTACTTGATGTCAATCCACCATTTCTCAGTATTCCATGGAGGTTGAATATTGTGCTATAAATGAGGTATTTAACCATATTAGGTGGATGCTCATGATTTTTTAGGAGACTAACATTATGTAGATTTATCCAGTTACTCTTTGATGTGATACATAGAGCACCATACAACTTGTTTGTAATCTAATATTTCATTAGTAAACAAGGAACATTGAGATATAGATACACTTTGTGAGGTGGCTTCACGCACATGGGATTCTTGATCCAATTTTTATACCTTCATCTAAGTAGGTAGTAGATATTCCGACCAATGTCATGCCCAAGATCATTTTTTTATGCATACAAGAGCTTCTTGGAGTTGGAGAGTCCCTCAAAGATGTATGATAAGTAAGGGTCTCTTCAATGTCCTTATTTAGATTAAAGAAGGACATTAAAATATGTGGTGATTAAGCTTCTCTTGAGGCCATGAATGAACTTTATACTTGTATTAATTATATTTTCCCTTTAGGACGATGTAAACCTTGAGAAGGTGCTTTTGTAAATTTTATAATATTTTATTCCTAAAGGTCAATCTCACAACCTTGAGCTAAAGATAATTGTATTTGGGTGTAAATTCCCCTTCATACCAACCATTTAATTATTGATTTGTGAGTAATTTTATTTTCTATTTAGTAATATTATTTGGTGTGCATGGACACCCCTATATATTATGTGTTCTTTATTTTCATTCTATGTATATATTTTTAAGTAATATTGGGTAATGCTTTATTCCATTTATTTATAGAAACTACTATAAAATCTAACACTACCCTTCATGGTGGCTATGAGTCATACATATTGACATCGATAAAAAAATCTTCAAACATTTTTGTAGTAATGACATGTACATATAGTTATATGATTGCTTCCCTTCCAAGAAATCTAAATAGGTAAGTTGGCATCTCTTATTTTATCAAACGTTTAATATGTGAGTATTATTTGGATCGAATCCATAATCTATATTACATTTTGAGAGAAAATATGGATATCTAAGAGGATATTAATCTTCATAAAAATGCTACACCTCACTGTCTCTCAATATTTTATGTAGACAGTGGTATCCTTACACTTGTTAATTTAATAAGGATTGAGTTATCTCAAGGTTAAATAATATTTTTAATTTATTTTACAGTGTAGGTAGGAGTGTGCATGTATAAAGAATAATGAGCATGTCCACAAATATATTGTGCCTTGCACCCTTGTAATATACGATGTACCCAAAGTGGTCATCCATGATTGTTGACCTTGATGAGTCTAGGTAATTAAGGTGATGAATCTCAATCCTTTTCCTTTCTAGAAACCACCATGTGCTAGTTCCCAATGGCTATTTATTGCTATATATGTAGGGGAATTAGTTAGGGGTATACCATGGGTGTGATAGCTAAATATCTTAGATATCCAATGAGCCTAGGTTATAAGAGGTATAGGTTTAATTATTATCAAAATCTCATGTTTTTTCTTTTGCTTACCTTGGTTGACTTGGAGGTCAAAATTACCATAGAGGAAATTACAAATCCCATGATTTTTCATTTGCTTATCTTGTATTTAATTAGACTATAAGATTATACCATAAAGGAAATTACAAATCTCATGCGTTTTATTTTGTTTACCTTGTATTGACTTAGAGTACAACATTGTACCATAGATAAAATTACAATCTCTCTCTCTCTCTCTCTCACACATACACACACACAAATAAAATGCTTGTTCTCATGTTATTTAACAAAATTGCTAGGTAGAAAAATCATAACAACTATACAATATACGACATGCAACAAATTTGATTGTGCTAAGTTCTATATTTGGGGGTGTAAAGAAAAGTATAATTTTGATTTCACAATAATACTATTTCTAGAATACATTGTTAAATAAAAACTTTTAAAGGTATAATATTTCCATATAAAATCATTACTAAAACATAATATTTTTTGAACTCTTCATAGCAGTAGTCTAAAAATCATTTATTCTTTTAATTATTTTTTAATCCTTCACTTTTATATATATATATATATATATATATATATATATTAGAATGTGTGAATACTTTACTTTTTATTATAGCCATCTTGACCTATCCCCTATGCTATAGTTATAATGTCATAGAAAATATTAAGGACATCTCCATATAGTACTACTATTGCTTTTATTTACTAAATAAATATTCTATTCCGTGTAATATTGAATGGCTAAGGACAAGGAGGTTAGGGTTATAGAGTGAAGTTTCCATAGTACTACCTTTGCACATGACCTAAAATTAGTCACTAAAATAAGACCATTAACCCCTATAAGATGGAAATTTTTAGTTCTCATTAGTATCCATTTTCATGTTTAAAACCTCTAACTATTTGTACTTATGTGGGAAATTTAGATTAAAAATAAAAATTCTTATCTCAATAATATTTAGTAGTCCATGAGTCTTTGGAGGTAATTTGAGTAAAAGTGATATCTAACAAAAGTGCATGAGAAGATGATGTGGTGGAAGAACTCTAGGAATAACCTGTAGGACATTGAAGTTTCTAGAATATCAAATATTTTAAATACTCCATCATCTATAGGGAAAATGATAATACTATACTTAATAATGAATATTTTATTTCTTATATATATGTGCAACAATAGTATTTTGACATGACAAATATGTCTATTACTTTTACACATCTTGATAATAAATCATATAAAGGATATAATTAGTTCTATACCTTTTTGGTGGATCCCAATTGGAGAAGTCCTTCCCTTACTACGACTAGTGTTATAATCTACGAACATGTGAAATAATTAATTATTTTATCATTTTGTACTGCAAAATCATTTTTATTTTTTCTAATGCTCTATAATTTCAAATTGTAACATACTTGGATGCTCAAATGGAATTGAACCTCCCATATCCATGGATGATATTTTATTACCACATTAAGTAAATATATATTAGTAACTTTGAAGAGGATAGGAAGATAAAATGGGTAAGGTAGACATTTTTAGTAGTATAAACTTACTTTATATAGATAATTATGTAGAAAATTAACTTCTAATTAGACCTATACTCTATATATTCATTTATGTTCATGATATACTCCCAATTTTCCCTTTATATTGTGCATCTCTTATTGAAAACAAAGATCAATATATGGATTTATACCTCTTTTATTCATTGAAAATCTAAAGACCAACATAATTATTTCAATGAGATATCATGAGGACACTCCTCTATAGTTGGCATATTATGACTAAGAATGGAGCTTTGGGGTAGCAGTACCTTCATTATGTATTGTTGGGTTAGTTCCATAATTATAAGTCTATCATGGTCTTCTTGATGTGGTATATAAGAACCTAGTTTTGAATCTAGACCTTTTTCACGTACAATAAGATATCACACAAGAGGGAGCTATGCCTATCCCAAGGGGGAAGATTCCCCTAGTAAACAAAAATCTACATCTTAGTTTTCAAATAAATTGGATAGAAATGACTCTTAGAAATTTTTAGCTCCTATTATAAGGATTAAAATTAGTTGAGAGATCAAGGAGGTTTTTTTCCTAGTTAACACAAGTGAAGAAGGGTGAGAGAATATTATATTTTTAGTTTTTTGTGATTATAGGACAAATCCAAAATATGGGTTTCATATACTCTACTTGTCTACATGTAGAAAAAAAGGGTTGGATTAGGTTGAGCTTTTCTAGGTATTCAATGGAAGGGAATTTATATTTAAGAACTCTCCATGCAAAAAAATATTCTAGGTAGTAAGTGGAACTTTCCATGGTTTTTCAATGAGAAAAAGGTATTATTATTTGTAAAGATAAATGTCCCACTTCTCATTAAGTTGATGAGAGAAGTCAAATGAAGGGATTAGGTGATACTACAACTGTTTAGAATGGATGGCTTATAATGTATATTTCTCCACCGTCTCTAATCAAACCAAGAGGACAAAATAAAATAGTTCATTTTAATAGTAACCAAGTTAGTAATAAACTTAACCTCCTCAAATGACACTCTACAATAGGGAGGAATGAGATATTGAAACTATGCTTACTTCTAAAATAATGACTTCCCTAGAGACTCATCCTAAATATCTAAGAGTAGTTATAAACCCTTAGTTACTAAGAACAAAGGCTTGCATTCCTCAAAATGGGCTAAAGGTATATTATTTCTCTATATAATAGAGTTCCTTCATATGCTATGAGTATCTATGATAGTACCAACTTGTAAGGATTTAATATTCCACTGAATCAAGGACTTATAGGCTTGTTAAGCTATCCAATTCCTATGGAGAGGCAACAAACAACTAATGGAGAATAAGGGTGACATGAGAATATTATCTTACCAAGGAATATATATCTATTTATATTTGTAGGCATCTATGAATATCCTAGATCTAATGATAAACTTCCAAGATTCACCTCCTTTTAAGGCTCTAGTTACCCACTTTGCTACATGGCATTTACCTTGAGTGATAGGATCAATAATTTCAAGCCGACCTTGGATATTAGGGATGATGAAAGCTTCCAAGCGATAGATTGTAAGGAATAAGCTTAATTCTATTTGCTCCATGGTAACCATATAAAAATAGAGGTGAATTTATGGTAATCATATTTAGCTAGAATCCAACAAAATAAGAAATAAACATGAGAGGCTATAAATATCTTATCAAGAACCTAGAATTTACCTACCAAGGATAGAAATCTAGTGCATCAACTAGAAATTTTCCTCTACACCTTATGGAGGACCCAATCCCATAAGACCTTTATGGAATCATCAATCCCAAAGGGAATTACCATATATCATATGATGGACCCAAGGGTAACAACTTTCCAATGAGGAGGGGCATATGTACAAAACTAGTTTTTAAAGAGTAGAATTAAGTTAGTATGTCTGTCACTAAATTTAGAACTAGAAACATCACAATATATTTGTATCACCTCTCTCATTGATTTTACCTCCTATTACCTATTATGGATAAAAAACACGGAGTTATAAGAAAAGTGGGAGTTAATAATAGAATACTAGTTGGGATAGTGATTCCTTTGAAAATATCTTCTCTATGATCAATCTCAAAAATGTATCACAAGGTGTCAAAAATGATAGCTGAAAGCACGAGATTCCGGGCAGAGGGAGCACTAATTATGCAACATAAGACGAAATGTAACGCTTTAATCCTATGCACAAAAACGAAGAAAGGAGACAATTTGAAAATGAAAGAAAAGATGTAAAGAAATCACAGCCCTCTTTATTCAAATATCTTATCCTCGGTTACATAGACGTCTCCTCCCTTTTTGGGGGCTAGGAGCGTTAAATTCGTATTTGTTACAATATGTGACTTAGTCTTCCTCTTTCCGCGTGCCCACGTTTGAATGGACGGGCCAAGATGATGCCGCCGCTTACGTCGATGAGTCCTTCACCTCTGCTGCTCCTCCTGCGAACAAAGAAACAACGAATATGTCAGTAGCACCTCGCTGCGAGTGAAAAGTGTTCGTTCTTCTAAAATCATCAAAAGATGCATGCAAACATTTATCTAAAACAAGTAAACAAAATGATTCTAAACAGACCTGAAAACTTGACAGAAGACAGAAAATGTTACCGTAAGGCCATTGCCACCGAGACAGCTGGCCAATCTGCCTTCAACCGGAATTCGTCCCCGGGTGGGACGATTTTTGATCGCAATTCGTCCCGGGTGGGACGAATCTCCCGTGGGACGATCTCTGACTGCAATTCGTCCCTGGGTGGGACGAATTCTTCTGTGTTGAAGAAGCCGACCTGTCGCTGCTCCAATGTCGATTCTCGAGACCTGCAAAACGCCTGCAAACAAGGGGGTTATGTAATTGGGGCCATTTTGGGACGACCCAGATGGTCGGATTCTCCCAATTTGGCCTCTACCCTCGGGAATTTGATCTCGCCACCTGCAAGTCAATGAAACAACAAAGCGACACAAAACATACTAGAATCCGACCAAAAGTTACGAAATTGCAGCTGTGAGTTAACCAAACATAATAACACAAAATGCAACCTGAAAAAGTAATCTAGAATGCTCTAAAACCTAGAAAGTGCGGGGGTGCCCAAGTGGGCCTCCCACCGTTGGCACTTGATTTCGGCGCCAATCCACTAGGGATGGGCCCAAAACCTCTTAGGATTGGGGGGTCGGCGAATTGGTTGGTTCAGGTGTCCATGTGTTGGATTTGGGTCCGGTTCAAGCTTCCAAAAGCCACCCAACAACCTCCCTTGCAAAAGAGATTGGTGGATGTGGGAAGGTGAACCAAAAGGGATGCAAGTGGGTCTTCAACTCGGAAGCACTTCGTTGCTTGAAAACTCCTTCAACCTGTATATTTTGGGTGAGAAAAGTCCCACCTTTTATAGACCCATGGGGTCTCTTTTGGGAGGGAAGCACAAATGCCATGTGTTGGTCATAGGCGCCATGTGGCAGTCTTGTCTTCCCATGAGGGAGGGGAGTCCTCCGTTGACTTGGGCTTTGATAAATGCCTTTTGTGACAGTCTTCTAACGGCCCCTCTGTCCACCTACACACGCGTGCAAGGCAGGAGTCATCAACTGACTGTTCTGGGCTGCCACTTGGCGCCATTTGTCTTTTTGCCCGTTAAGCTTAGAATTCGTCCCACCCAGGGACGGATTCAGAATTCGTCCTGGGGTGGGACGGATTCTATTTTGAATTCGTCCCTGGGTGAGACGAATACCGGGCAAAGTGTCCAAGTGTGCCAAATTGCTTCTTGACCTTACAAAATTGCTATGAAAGTGGTTAAGACCACTGTTTAACCTCTGAGGGCTGCCCTGGGGGCTGTGTTTGTCAAAGCGATCAGTGTTTGCAGTCACATAATCGGATTGGTGCTGTTTTGGTGTCTACAGATGCCCCTTTTTGGGAAGCGCTGCGGGTGACGCAGTGCTGAGCAAAAATAGATAACGAAAGCACTAATGATTAGGGTTTCTTGGTAACCTAACCAACTTTTGATGCCCCAAGTATGGAAAGGGCATGCATTCTTGAATCCTTGCTTCGACGAGCTAAGGAATTTGATTTCAAGTATTAACCTGTTTTGTTGAGGTGTGACTTGAACTTAGACATTGATCGATCATGAACAGGCAAAGGGCATTTTTATCCTCAGGGGGAACCTTGTGTTCATGATTCACGAAATGCCAAGTGTTTGATTGATTTGATTGTTGCTTGTTTACTGCCCCAAGCAGGAGCGTGATTGTCTTTGTCAATGATTCTTTGAATGCATGTCATTTTCCTTAATTGGGTGTGTGATTGTTGGTTGGTGACTAAGTGTGACTACCCCCTCAAGCGACGAATCGATGAGGGAATGACCTTCGTGAGAGAAGCGACGAGTCGCTTGACCCAAGATGACTTGTGCAAGGGTGCCTTTAAAGGGTTTACCGTTAAGCGTGTGCAATTTTTCCAACATTTGGACCTATTTTTGGTGGGTGTTAACCCTTTTGGTGATGCCGTAATGAGGTGAAATCATCGAAAACCTAACTTCCCGTGGAGCGGTCCGGCTATGTTAGCCTTCTTGGGGAAGTAGGAGAGAGATAATTTGAACCTCGACATCGATTTTCTTTGCCCAGAGGTTAAGTGCAAGAGCACTTATGTCCGGCAATTTTTTTTTCTGTTTGTTTTTGTTGAATTTTGTACTATTTTTGAGTGGGCTTTGACCTTTTTGTGATGTCATTTGGGGATGAAATTGTCTAAAATCTGTCTTCCCGTGGAGCGGTCCGGCTATGGTAGCCTTCTTAGGGAGTATGATAGTGACAATTTGTGACTCCAATGTCGATTTTGTATGCCCTTGTTGTCAAGTGCAGTAGCAATCCTGTCGGGCAATTTTATTGTCTGTTTTTAGTGCATTTTTAGTCATTTTTTGATTTTTTTTTAGTGTTGGCCTGAATTCGTCCCTGGGTGGGACGAATTCCAGCTGGAGAATTCGTCCCTGGGTGGGACGAGCGCTAATCAGAGCGCTCGTCCCAGTCAAGGATGAATTCCAGTGCAAAAGGCCTATTTAATGGCCAAAACTTGATTTTGGGCTCATTTGTGTCATTTTTTTCTTGCGATTTTGGAGCTCTGGGAGGAGGAGGTAATTCTGCGAAGCGAAGCGCTGCTGGAATTCTCTCTTCTATCATGAGTGCACACACTGGTTCGAGCGGCGGAGCCGAAGCGAAACCTGTAAGTGTTCCTAGAGTTTATTTTGCTTTTATTTAATGCATTGTTTTTGTGTTGACGCTTTTCAAAACTTTAAGATTTTTTGTGATGTTTTTGTTTAACGGTTAAGGTTAGAAACCCTAGAACTGAAAATTTGATCTGTTATTTATTTATTTTTTTTTTTGTGTTTGTGTTGTTTTTTTTTTTTTTGCTTTGCAGGTTGTTAGGAGCCGGTACCGTGTACCCGCTGCATTTACTGAGGCGCGGTTGGCATTGACCGATGATGACTGGGAATGGCTTGATGCCCTTGGGCTCAAGCAGGTGGCTCGACTGGAGCCTGTGGTTTCGGATCAGGCCTATCTGACGGCCCTGATCAAGCTTTGGGATCCGTGGACCAATACTTTCCATCTCCCGACAGGGGAGATGACTGTGACTCTTGAGGACGTCTATCGGTTGCTTCGGATTCCGATAGATGGTCTGCCTATTAGGACATCGCCGTTTGATCAGTGGACTGCTATACTTACGAGATGTTTTGGGCATGGGGGGCAGCTGGGTGTAGCAAACCCAGTGGAGACAGCCGAGGTGGATTGCCAGGCTGGAGGGATTTTGGTTAGCTGGTGGCAGGAGAGGGGGGTGTTAGGAGTGAGGCACGCATTCTTGATGGGCCTCATTTCTAACATTCTTCTCCCTGATTCGTCAGGCGCGAGGTTCCCGTGGAACCTACTGGATTTGGTGTGGCAGTTGGCAGAGTGCCCGATAGAGGCACCGTTGATTCTGAGATGGGGACAGACTTTGTTGGCACAGCTCTACGGGGAGTTGTACGGGGTCCGCTGTCGACAGCGGAAGGGTGTCAGTTGCAGTTTTTTGTTGCAGTGCTGGGGTTGGCAGCACATAGCTGTTGAGAGGCCTACCGGGTTACCGTGGATGACTCGGGCGGTGATGGAGGATGAGGAGATTGGTTATGCAGTTTTGTGGCGGCGGTCTACGGAGCAGGGGCAGAGTCGGCGATGGGCAGGTGCCGTTGAGCACTACACTGATGCCTTTTCTTGGCTCACTCTAGGGGAGGTGTTTTGGCGTCCCTATCGGGACTGTCCAGCCTGGCCTGAGGCTGGAGAGTGGCTCCGACGGGTACGGAGGGAGCGGTGGTTGACTGGGCGGCACGGGACGGAGCATGAGTTCTTTCCGTACCGTCGGGTTACACGATAGTTTGGGGTGCGCCAGGGGTTGCCTGGTGAGCCCGTGGTCTATCGACGGCGGGGAGATGAGAGGGATCTGGAGCCACCGGTCACCGTGCCATTGGGCGAGGAGTCCGATGCAGTGATTGAGGTCCCGGATGTGGATGACATCGGGACTACCACTGAGTATGACTCGTGGTGGGTACTGCGGCGTTGGAGAGGAGAGGGGCCACTGGGAGGCGCGGAGGCGGCAGTGGAGGATGCTGAGGCAGCAGGGGGTGATTGGGGGGGTCCGTTGGATGATGCAGACATGGTGGATGTGGGAGATGAGGATGTGGACTTGGGTGTTTCGGAGCAGCCGGACATGCAGGATGTGGAGGAGCAGTGGGAGCCTGAGCAGGCTACTGTCCCCGCGAGTCCTATGCGTCCGACAGATACAGAGGAGGTGGGGTCGGATGTAGGCGTTGAGATTGCGTGACTGACAGAGCTGCTGCGGATGCGGGATCTGGAGTTGGGGGATGCGAGGCGGGAGCTGGGGGATGCGCGGTAGGAGAGGGATCTTCTACGGGCTCAGTTGGTAGAGCGGGATAGAGTTTTGGCGCAGCGCGATGATGCATTGTCTATCTATCATCGACGAGAGGCAGAGTGGTGTCTGTACCGGATAGACTTGGAGAGGGAGGTCATCCGCCTTGGTGGGCGGCTACCTGAGCCTTCGGTCGGTGGATCTTCACGACGGACAAGGGATAGTCTGATTGAGCAGTCAAGCATCATCTCGTCGCAGGCGGTTAGATGAGGGGGGTGGTAGCAGGCATGATGCGGGGGCTAGTAGTAGCCGCCCTGCAGGGTCCCGTAGGACCCACACCACGGGGGGTAGTTCCCGTCGCACCGATCCTGCGTGATCATGGTGGTCGACGCCTTAGGTTGGGTTTTTGGATATGATTGCGGGGTCTGAGGACCGGTTTTGTAGCCTACGGGCATCTTTTTGACGATATATATATATATATATACCGGTTTTATTTTTGGTTTTGTACATGTGATGATGTGATTTTTGTTATGCATGTTTATATTTATTTTGATGAATGCAGATGTTATGATGAATGTAAATGTTTTTGATGTCTATGTGATATGCGAGGTGAAATGGATGAATGACATTTGTGATGATTGCACTATAGGCTGTTTAAGAAGCTCTTTATTTACATGGTTTTTCTTTTTTTTTTGTATTTTCTGATGGTATCATAAGGATGATAAGTAGCGCAGATGGTTTTGGAATGAATGTAAGGTTTTCTGAGATTCAGTCAGTTTTAACTCACCATCCATGACTGTACTTTATCTTACAAGACTTTTTGACCAAGGTATGAATCAGACTTGTTTTTGACCCAGTTATTTCATATCCCTGTGTGTGCAATTGAGTTCATTTAGTGGTATTTGTTAGGATACCGCCGATGCCAGATGGGCTTTCAACCGAACTTGTACTGAGGATCACCTAATTAGCTCCACGAATTCCTTTGTTGTATGTACTAAGATTAATCTGCGATGTAATCCAGGATGCCATAAGCTAGCTCATCCACATGCAAATATTGATCTGTACGCAAGTTAATGTGACAGATATATCGTCATGCGGGAGGTTTACTTTTGTTACTGATAGGCTATCAACCAAATTGGTACTAAAGCTTGCCTTATGACCTATAGAATGCTCAGAGTTCCAGGGATTCAAGGTCAACTCCCTTCTTTTCTTCAATTGTATTGGGATACTTGCTCATTGTAGTGATGAGATCACTGTTTATTTTGATTTGTTTTTCTTTCGAGCAAGGGATTGGGGATATGGAGTGACGAAAATCACTGTTGTTTGTGCCTTTTGATGTGTGCACTGTAGTTTGTCAAATTTTGGAGTTTTGACATTTTGCAAATTTTTTGTGTTTTGCAACTGTTGAGAAATTTAGGGATTCTTAGGGAATTGGGTAGGGAGGATGCTTGTCCTTTTGCCAACTCTCAACATTCTAGGGGTCATTCGCACAGGGGGATGAGCAAGATAACCGTTTCGCTTGTGGTGACCTAGATTATTTTGCAGTTTTCGTCTTTCGTTCACACAATTTGGGAATTTTAGTGTTTTGATTTGTGTTGGGATGTTACGTAACAAGGTGTATTTCAAGTATGACTCTACCTTCGTAAAATCTGTTCGACTTGATACACTACATGGCTAAAGAGGAAAATGATGACTGAATCATCGAAACTCTTGGTACATTCCCGGACCACCGATCGTAGTGTGGTAAAAGTTATGCATGGTGTTTTTGTTGTTTTTGTAACATGAGACAATGCGGAACAAGATGGACTATCAGAGCTATTGCAGCCTATGGTGCCTTTGACCCGTATGACTACAAATATGCAATGTATGGATGCAATGCTTAATGCAACTATGTATTTTTGTAATTTTGATGGATTGTTTTTGGTGAAGGTGAAGATGAGGTGCGAGAATATGAATTTTTTGATGAATTTGAGTATGCCTAGAATTGAGATGCAAATCTTTGTTGTTTTTGATGATTTTTGTTGTTTTGTTTTTTTGAATTTCTTGATTTTTTTTGACCAAGCGATTGCGATAATCGTTGGAGCTTTTTGGGTTGACCAAGAGATTGCGATAATCCTTGGAGCTTTTTGTATTGACCAAGAGATTGCGATAATCCTTGGAGCTTTTTGGTGACCAAGAGATTGCGATAATCCTTTGGAGCTTTTTGGGTGACCAAGAGATTGCGATAATCCTTGGAGCTTTTTGGGTGTTGACCAAGAGATTATAAGATAATCCTTGGAGCTTTTTGGTTGACCAAGAGATTCGATAATCCTTTGGAGCTTTTTGGTTGACCAAGAGATGATGAATCTGAAACCAAGAGAATAATCCTTGGAGCTTTTTGGGTTGACCAAGAGATTGCGATAATCCTTGGAGCTTTTTGGATTGACCAAGAGATTGCGATAATCCTTGGAGCTTTTTGGGTTGACCAAGAGATTGCGATAATCCTTGGAGCTTTTTGGATTTTGACCATATAGAGTTAAATCATAATCCCTTTTTGGATTGACCCAAGAGATTGCGATAATCCTTGGAGCTTTTTGGGGATTGACCAAGAGATTGCGATAATCCTTGGAGCTTTTTGGGTGACCAAGAGATTGCGATAATCCTTGGAGCATTTTGGGTTTGAATTATGGTTCTTTAGGGGATAGAGGTACCCCCAGCTTGATGGTCTTTGCACTCCGGATCTGGCTCTAGAGGTACGGGCACGAATGGATCTTCCCTAGGTGCAAATTTTGTGAAAAGGAGGGCGGGGTCTTCCCTCGGCACTGTTGTCATGATGGGATCTCGAGGTGGACGATGCTCATCTTGAATTTGGAGCCATGGATCCAACACTTGGTCCCACCTCGCTGGGTCTACATGCCATTCATGCCCTAATAGTATGCCCATCTGTCCCATTAGATCTTCATGAGTTAGAGCGCGGTGATTTTGTCGCGCATGTCTGAGATAGTCCATCTCAGTCTCATCTTCTGAATCACTTTCATAGATCCAAAATTGTTCATCCTCTTTAGCATCTGTTGCTTGCGACGTTGAGGACTCTTCCTGTTCCAGTGAATTAATCTGGTCCCATTGCGGTTGTTCCACTCTTAGTGGAGGGACCCGATTCTCTTGAGACTGTGTTATTTCATCTGGAACCTCTAAGGGGAACAGTTTCAGAAAGATGTCTGGCAGCCGTTGATGTTCTCTTTGAGGATTAATCTCTGAACTTTCGCCTCTCTCTAGCAAAGAAGAGGGATTACTGTTGCTTGCCAGGGGTGTTTGTTGACCATGGGAGGTAGTCTCCCAATGTGTATTCTGTATTCGGATTGGCATAAGGACCCAATGCCAATCCCCCCTTGTTGCCTATTTCTAGGCCTTGCATATTTTCAACCAAGATGTCTAATGGCAGGGGATGGTTGAACCCTACCCCTGACTTGTCATATGGCATCTGATATCTTGGTTGGCAAAGGATCCGCATCCCTTGCTCATATCTGTCGAGCTCGTATCCATGCCAATTGCATTGGCCGAGATATTTTAGGGCAAATTCTGGGTTTGATAGATAATTGATGTTTTCAACAAAAGGCTCTTCGTCTGTTTCCTTTTGTTGGCATGGTTCAAGACCATGATCAAAGCCCCCATACACAAAATTTGTCTGGTTCGGTGGGTAGCCTAGAGGGACGATTGTTCCAATGGGAAGGCGAGGTCTTCCCATGTCTTGTACTGACTCCAGTGTGGGGGTTGCCACAACATTTTGCACTAAGTATTCCCCCAGGCCTGTACTGGCCATTTCAACAATGATTGTTGATGATTGGGTGGGAGGAAACGGTAGTCCTTCCTGAGTCCATTCCATGTTTGGTGGTTCAGGAATCTTGGTTTCCGTTGCGTTGGGCGCTTCCTCTGTTGTTATTGTTGAAATTGTGGGCAACCTTTCTTCTAAGGGCTTAACCTCTTCCATGATTTGTTTTCCCTTGTCCTTCTGTTGGGCCATGATAGGTGGCGTTGATGATGAAGGAGCCGATGATGAAGTCTCACCCGGCTAGGATTTTGCCTTGTTGGCCACCGGTGGTGCTCGCGGTATTGGACCTTGTTTAGATGGATTTAATTGGAAATCCAAATGCGTTGAAGGGAGGGTCGATTGAGGTATGAATTGTACCGCATTGCAATACTTGAAGGGCTCTAAGTCCATTGGGACTACATGTATTTCTCCTTCATAAGCATACTTCAAGCACTGGTGGGCGATCGAAGGGACACATTTCATATCCCTGATCCAAGGCCGCCCTAGCAGTATATTATAAGCCATTTCACCTTCAAGCACATGGCACAGTGTAGGTATTGACTTTTGTCCTACCTGGATCGGCGTAACGATTGTGCCGACTGTCGAGCATATTGCATCATTAAAAGCTCGCGAGTGTGTACGTGGAGGCTGTGATGTGAGAGGCTGGCAACTTCAAATGCTTTAAGGCTGCAGTGGTTATGATGTTACTGGACGAGCCAGTATCTATCAACACTCTCTTGTACGGAATCCCGTTGACCCACGCGATAACGTGCAGGGGTGGATCTGCCATGTCATTTGATATCGTTTTGACCTCATCTTCTCTGAATGTGATGACCGGCTCCGTACATTGTTTCACATGTCCCACGAAGGCGTTGAAAGAATTTGCCTCGTGGGGTTGTAATTCAATGGCTTTTAAAATGTCCATAAGAGCTTCTCTATGGGGAGCCGATTGTTGAATAAGCTCGTAGA
This sequence comes from Wollemia nobilis, assembly GCA_028583015.1. NCBI lineage: Eukaryota > Viridiplantae > Streptophyta > Pinopsida > Araucariales > Araucariaceae > Wollemia > Wollemia nobilis. The sequence continues at coordinate 308,289 of JAQPPZ010017021.1, forward strand.
TGGACAGCCTAGCCGACGTGGTCCGCAAACTCTGCGTGAGTTTGGTTCGTATCGTGACCTCAGGTCTAGGCGGAGGTAACTGCGTTGGGCGTTGTTGAGGATGCGATGTTGCCGGAACTTCCTTCGTAGCTACCTCAGGGGCAGCTGTCGGGTACCTTCTGTTCCTTGTTACTATGCTAATCATTCCCACAAATCCCTGTGTGGGAAGATCTTGTCGCACCTCGTTAATCTGGAGTGGTTTTGTTTGTGCCTCGTGGGCTGGCAAGGGGTCCTTGAATACCCCCATTTGTTGGTTGTTTGGTGCGATGGGGTTGTCCACAACCAATGTTCTGTTGTCGATCAAATCCTGGACTAGGTCTTTGAATTTCCAAGCACCCATTCAAGTCATGTCCTCTGCGCCTATGGAATCTACAATACAATTCCTCTCTGTACCCCCTAGGCTTGGGAATGTTAGGGTCTATAATTTGGATTTCCGACAGAGTGACTAAATTTGCCGCTGACAAGCGGTCAAATAAGGAGTCCCTAGACTCCGCATATGGGGTGAAATTTTGCCTAGGGCGACGCGGGTAATTTTGCTCCTGTCTTCTATTATCTCTTTCATAAGCAGGAGGCACTATCTCGTAGTTAGCCTTTTGAGGCTGCGTTTCTTGCACGAGCGCGGGAACATTTATCGCAACTTGGTTGACTGCAGCGTGTTGTGGTTGCGTTGTCCCAGTTTTAGTGGTTTTATTCCACTCTTTCTTCTTAGGCTTGGCAATTGCGCCTTCGCCTATCTTAATCTCTTCTATGACTCTGGCTTGCGCCAAAGCTTCTTCTAAGCTGTCGTATTGTCGCAGTAACAATAGACCAGAGATTGATTTTAAGCAACTTTTTGCGAACATCTGCGTGAGATCAGACATAGGAGGACGGTAGGGTAACCTAGAAAGCAAAGCTCTCCATCGATTCCCGTACGCTGCCATTGTTTCCTCTTCAAATTGCTTGAGGCTCGCTAAATCACTTAGTGATGCCTTCTTCCTTGTGTTGAAGGCAAAGCGTTCAAGAAACGCGTCTACTAATTGATCTAAATTGCTTATGCTGTGTTTGGGCGGTTGTGTGAACCAATCCGAGGCAGGGCCTGCGAATGTGGTTATGAATGTTCTAAGCAACAATGCGTCATTATCTTGGATGCCGAAGCATTGGCTTAGAAATCGTGTAACGTGTTCCTGTGCGTCCTCTTCACCTTTAAAAACTGCCAATTGAGGCAACTTGAAGTGTTCGGGGTAAAGAGGTGTAGGCACTGAGGGATGCACCGGATTACTGCGGAGTAGACGTAATGTGGGTTTTTGATGCCCAGCAGCTTTTGTCTCCACAGACTCCAAACGCTCCAATAGCGCTTGGTATGCATCGGAAGATTTTATTTCTTCCTCTCTTGTTCGCTCTTGTTGCAAGTTACGGTAAACCGGAGGCCTATGGAGGGGTGGCCGAATGGCATCCTTCCTGCCTTGATGGGGAGTTTCAACATATTCCTCTTCTCGGTTCATACTCCTCGTAAAATTCTTGAGGAGTCTCTCGGGCGAAACCTATGACCCTGATCAAGCTCTTGCTGAAGGTACCCATCATTGTTTCGGGGAGTTGCCTCCCTCTCGAATCTATGAGGTCTTGGAGGCAGAGCTTGACGAGGTCGTGGAGACCTGTCCTGCACCAACGGATTACGCCTCTCATACTTGTTCAGCTCTTTGGATGCGAGGGGTTGGCCCCCTCTCGGGTATTTCATAGCGTAACTCATCCGCTTCGCGTTGCATGCGCTCTCTATCCAAGCGGTGTCGATACTCTATCTCCTGATGACTTTGTTTAAGCCGCATGATTTGGGCTTGACGGGTGGTATATCTGGCGACAATCGGGTCAATTTGGTCTACCCTATTTTTCTCAGGAGGTTCGAATGTTTCTCCTATGTGTTTACCTCGAGTTTGCTGGTCTAAGGTTTCAATGGGTCGCTTCCCTCCGTCGAGGTAAGCGGTATGTGCTCGAGGTTCTGGCCTCAAGGGGTGATCATGATATCCTGCTGGTGCGGAAATGCAAGGTTCCCACGTTGTTTGTTGCCCTCGAGGAATGCGATGGCTTTCCTCGTACTCCCTTTCACGGGTGTAAAGGGGGTGGGCGGAGTTAGGTCGCCCTATGTAAGGAGCCCTGCGCTCCGGATTTGGTCTCTCTGTTCTGATGATAGGTAAAGAAGGGACGCCATATCCACGTTGCCCCTCCAAATGGACGGTGTGCCTGTCTAGCGCTTCATCGCGCGGTGGCCACTCATGCCTAACTTCAAGAGGTGATTCTCTATTTATGTCAAGGTCTACATGTAAGGCATCTTCCCGAAAGGGGCTGCTTTGAATAGGCATACCCCACCGAGGATTCTGAATTGGATTCTTTTGTAGGTTAGACCTATAAGGCGGTATGACCAAATCCTCAGGACTGAAGTGAAGGCGACTTGTGCCTGCTTTTTGTGTACCTTCCGGAGCTTCTGCCCTTGATTGGGCTTGACTGCGGGTGTACACCATTGCGGTGCTTCTATGCTATCTAAATAAGTTTTTATCTCGTTTATGATTTTTTTTTGTCTACACTAAGCGGAATTAAGCACACACATTCACAAAACCGTGATTATCTCTTTTAAGGATTATTGGTGTGCCCTAAACTGGTTTAGTGCATTTTGGTGTTTTGTTTTGTTTTTGTAGGTTTTGAAGATCGTTTAAATGCATTATGACGGCTCATATAACTCCCAAAATGGTAGCCCCTTCAATATACCAACCAGGCCGATATACCAACCTCTCTATATACCCGCCCTTACGAGAGGGAGACTATAGGTACGTGAGAGCAGAAGGTACATGGTACGTAGGCGGTACGGAAGGGGGATTGTCCTGTTAATGGCACCTACCATAGAAAACTTATCCTCGCGCGCATGGGAATCACCCCAACGACACTCGGTCTGTCTTCGTCAGGATTTACGCCTAACAACAGTTGACAATCGAGAAATGGATGCAAATCAAGCCAAGGTGGTGATGAAATCCACCAATGGTCTTGATCAAGGGCTAGGGTCTTACGACCAGCTCCTTGGTTTAAAATTGTTGCGTGGAGTGTGTGGGATTCATTTTATTTAACGAAAATGAAACAAGCATAAATGACTTTTCCTATGCAATGCAGGATAAAAATGAAAACAGTCAAAGAAACAGAAACAGAAACAAAAATTTTAACAGAGATTATAAAAATCCCTACCTCTTCTCTGCCTGCTCCAGTTGCTTCTGAATTTCTGCTCTGAAAATCTGCAGGCAGGAATTCGTCCCTCTGGGAGACGAATTGCAGAACAGAATTCGTCCCTCCCAGAGACGAATTTGAATTCGTCCCAGGGTCAGACGAATTTCAGAATAGAATTCGTCCCTGCCAGAGACGAATAGCAGTCTGCAACAAAAAAATGTACCTGTCAAGCACAAAACACAAAAATTTAATCAGTTTTTGTGATTTTAAAAACAGGGGACAGGTCCCACCGTGATCGCCACTGAAAGCACGAGATTCCGGGCAGAGGGAGCACTAATTATGCAACATAAGACGAAATGTAACGCTTTAATCCTATGCACAAAAACGAAGAAAGGAGACAATTTGAAAATGAAAGAAAAGATGTAAAGAAATCACAGCCCTCTTTATTCAAATATCTTATCCTCGGTTACATAGACGTCTCCTCCCTTTTTGGGGGCTAGGAGCGTTAAATTCGTATTTGTTACAATATGTGACTTAGTCTTCCTCTTTCCGCGTGCCCACGTTTGAATGGACGGGCCAAGACGATGCCGCCGCTTACGCTGATGAGTCCTTACCTCTGCTGCTCCTCCTGCGAACAAAGAAACAACGAATATGTCAGTAGCACCTGCTGCAAGTGAAAAGTGTTCGTTCTTCTAAAATCATCGAAAGATGCATGCAAACATTTATCTAAAACAATAAACAAAATGATTCTAAACAGCCTGAAAACTTGACAGAAGACAGAAAATGTTACCAGAAGGCCATTGCCACTGAGACAACTGGCCAATCTGCCTTCAACTGGAATTCGTCCCTGGGTGGGATGATTTCTGCATCCCCGACAATCGTCCCGGTGGGACGATCACGCAATTCGTCCCTGGGTGGGACGAATTCTTCTGTGTTGAAGAAGCCGACCTACTGCTGCTCCAATGTCGATTCTCGAGACCTGCAAAATGCCTGCAAACAAGGGGGTTATGTAATTGGGGCCATTTTGGGACGACCCAGATGGTCGGATTCTCCCAATTTGGCCTCTACCCTCGGGAATTTGATCTCGCCACCTGCAAGTCAATGAAACAACAAAGCGACACAAAACATACTAGAATTTGACCAAAAGTTACGAAATTGCAGCTGTGAGTTAACCAAACATAATAACACAAAATGCAACCTCGAAAAAGTAATCTAGAATGCTCTAAAACCTAGAAAGTGCGGGGGTGCCCAAGTGGGCCTCCCACCGTTGGCACTTGATTTCGGCGCCAATCCACTAGGGATGGGCCCAAAACCTCTTAGGATTGGGGGGTCGGCGAATTGGTTGGTTCAGGTGTCCATGTGTTGGATTTGGGTCCGATTCAAGCTTCCAAAAGCCACCCAACAACCTCCCTTGCAAAAGAGATTGGTGGATGTGGGAAGGTGAACCAAAAGGGATGCAAGTGGGTCTTCAACTCGGCAGCACTTCGTTGCTTGAAAACTCCTTCAACTCTGTATATTTTGGGTGAGAAAAGTCCCACCTTTTATAGACCCATGGGGTCTCTTTTGGGAGGGAAGCACAAATGCCATGTGTTGGTCATAGGCGCCATGTGGCGGTCTTGTCTTCCCATGAGGGAGGGGAGTCCTCCGTTGACTTGGGCTTTGATAAATGCCTTTTGTGACAATCTTCTAACGGCCCCTCTGTCCACCTACACACGCGTGCAAGGCAGGAGTCATCAACTGACTGTTCTGGGCTGCCACTTGGCGCCATTTGTCTTTTTGCCCGTTAAGCTTAGAATTCGTCCCACCCAGGGACAGATTCTATTTTGAATTCGTCCCTGGGTGAGACGAATACTGGGCAAAGTGTCCAAGTGTGCCAAATTGCTTCTTGACCTTACAAAATTGCTATGAAAGTGGTTAAGACCACTGTTTAACCTTTGAGGGCTGCCCTGGGGGCTGTGTTTGTCAAAGCGATCAGTGTTTGCAGTCACATAATCGGATTGGTGCTGTTTTGGTGTCTACAATAGCATATAGGAGGGGTAAAACATAAAAACCTAGTGAGTTGAGCATTAGAGAGTGATAGGATGGGATAAGCTACAATTAACCACCACTCTATTTAAAGTAGATTGAAATAGAAATGAGATGTGAGAGTAGAAATTACTAACAAACCCCATTCAAGAAAGCATATTTAGAGTGTATATCTAGCTAATATGGTCATAGGCCTTGTGAAAATCAATCTTCAGTAAAATAGAATCCTACTTAGAGTTCTTGGCCCATTGTGAAGTTTCCCAATCCAACATTAAGTTGTCAAGAATACATATTTTTTGAGTAACCTTATCTATTATTGTCTAACAATTTTAGAAGCCACAAGACTCAACTTCATGGCAAGATCATTAGTAGTAATCTTGTACATAACATTAATAGCTAAAGATAAACATAGGATTTTTGCCTTTTAATATAAGTTTTATCATACCCTAATTTATGAGCATACCAAGCAAGCCATATTTAGTGTCTTAACAATAGATAACGTAGAGGTATTTACCAATCATGGGACATAATATCTTATAGAAATACATAGAAATAATATCAAGAATCAAGCATTTAGCATATTTCATACAATAAACTGAATAACACAAGCTTATACTGAGAGGGGGGTGAATAGTATAAGATCACTTTTTACTTTTTCTTTCCCAATCAATATTATTCAATGTATCAATAGTAATATAAACAGTAGTAATCAAAGCAATGAACAAATCACCACACACAATAGAGATACCAATTTAACATGGTTCACCCAATGTGGGATACTCCACATAGAAAATATTTTACTAAAATTTTCTCAATAAATCTCTTGGAAAACATTTCCCTATTACAATGTTTATGAACCTCTATCCAAAGGAGACATCTCTCCCCTGATTAAGTTCATGGATATATATCCATAGGATACACCAATCTCCTAAGCTAGTTCATAGATCTCTATCCACAAGAGAACTCCTTCTCCTCTGCTCTGGTTGGTGATCTTGTAGAAGAACTGTTGCCTCCACTACATTAGCTAATGGATGTCTATCCACTGAAGACTCATGTTCTCACTAAAAATACCTATCCTCATTGCCTTGTATAATGGGCCTCTATACTCTGTTACCTCCAAAGCTTACTCTTAGATCTATCTCAAATTTGCACTAAACACAGTCCTTCGATCTAGCACAAATCTACTCAATTTCTACCTCTAGTCTCGAACAAATTTGTCCTCAAATATGCACCAAACTCTATCTTCAAATCTGCACTAAACACAGTCCTTTGGTCTAGCACAAATTTTTTCAATCTCTATCCTCAAGCCTTAACACAAAGCTTGACTCAATCATAAATTAACTCTTCTATATCTGCTCCAAACCTTAAATCAAAATTTGAACAAATAAATCAATCAACTCTACTCTCAAGTCTTCTCAAATACTTGCTCAAATCTACCTTGTAAGTTTCCACAAAATCTCACACTAATATATCCACAAGTCCTGTATAGAAATTTTCCAATCTGCTCTCAATATCTATTTTCAAATCTATATTGTAAGCTTCCACAAAAGCTCACACTAATATGTCCACAAGTCTTCTCAAAGACTTACCTCAAATCTTCTCAACAAGTCCTCACTAGAACTTATCCAATATCATAGAAACATATAGATAATTGTTAGAGACTCAATATACTTCACACTCACAACAATGCTCAATCACTTTCAATCTCTCTTTTTACCATAGAAACATATAGAGAATTTTTAGAGACTCAATATGATTCACACTCACAAACAATTCTCAATCACTTTCAATATATCTTTTTATCATAGAAATATATAGAGAATTGTTAGAGACTCAATATGTTTCACACTCACAAACACTCAATCACTTCCAAACTCTTTATCAAATCAATTGAGAATATAGAACAATTTGTTTCAAATAATTAGAAATATCACTTCAAAACTTCCAATTGAATAGGCTCAATCAACTCCACTCAATCAATTACTCAATGAAATACTTCCTTGCTTACAAATCCTAGTCCAAGCATATGAATCACTCACTTAATTATTTCCAACAATGCTTATTAAAGAATCTCACATAAAAATGATACTCATGATCTTTCACAAACCCTAGTTCAAGATAGTTCACAACTTCACATAACAATGATACTCATGTTCTTTCACAAACCCTAGTTCATGCATATGAAATCTCACTCAATATTTCCAACAATGCTTATCAAACAAGGTTTTTATCATCAACTCTTATGCAAAAAACCTTTAATAATAAAACTCAACAATGCTTACCAAACAATTATTTTCACTCCAACTTAGCATTCACAACATCCAATTCAACAATATTTATTCACAAGGAATATTTACCCATACCTTTTATTTTTATGGAGATATATCTTCAAAACCTGTCTTAACCACAATAAAAATTTTCTTCACTAACAGTAGGGTTAGGTTATCACAACCTCTCTCAAGATCTCCACAAAATAATTTTCTCAAAGATTATTTTTCACATAAAATAATAAATCCTTTTGTACACCTTATAATCTCCAAACTCACAATATTCAATTTACAAATTTCACCATAAAACTACACTTAACAACAAGTATAACAAAGTCCTTATACACCTTATAATCTCCAACTTCATAAAATCTAATCACCAAAAATTAAAATCAAATATTTAATTTTTAATACACTTATATCTTCCTCAAAAAAACTTTAATCAACCTTTATTTTTTACAGCAAAGCACCTCCAAAACTACAACTTTGGCAAGAGAAAAATCAATGCATACCTTATTTAGTTTAGCAAAATACTTTTGATGGGTTTAGAAAACCTAACCTCACCACTCCAAGTGCCTTAGAAATGCGTGCACCTACCACATGGGCTACAAGACTCTAGTCAAAGGAAAAGGCTAATGCCTTTCCTTTGTTTTCCACCTAGTGCATAAACTTCTCCAACAAAACCTTCTCCGCTTCACAAAATGCAAACTTGCAGGATTTAATCCTTGTACCTCACGCTTTCCAATGACTTGGCATATCCATTGCTTCATGTTGCACTATAGAGTGCTTTGGGATATGAAACAAAAGGCTCTCCTCCTTTTCCTATATGCTGCCACGCTCAATTTTTGAAATACATGATCACTTTCTCTTTTTCAATGCGCACACGAATTACTTTGATTGTGGATGGTTTCATTAACCAAAGTTTTACCCATTTTTATATGTATTAGGCTATGCCTTCGATGACGTCGATGATAATTAAAATTTTTGAATTATAAACTTTATAACCCCATCTTTAGGGTTAGTTTAATTAATTTATAAATTAACTTATAATTAAATTATAATTAATTTACAATTAACTTAATAACTTTAAAATTTAATTAAATTATAATAAAACTATTATAATTAATTTATAATTAATTAAATCTCTGGGTCTTGCACCTTTAATATTATAATAAATTATTATAATATTATTTTTCTTGGGCCTTCCTTTTGCCCTTTAAACCTCATCCGATCACCTAGGAGGAAACTTTCTTTTGCACTTGATTACGAAACCTGAAACTGATGTTGCTCACTTAAATATACGCTCACTGATACTGACTTCTTGAAATCAATGACAACAAAACTTGCTCATATTTCCAACAATCTCTCCCTTTTTCATTTATGGAAACCTAATTACCTTTTATCATTTCCTTAACCTTTTTCTATTTTGCTCCTCCTAGGAAACTGATCCCCCTGACTGAATGCTTTCCTTCTGACTCAAATCTCTCTCCCTTTGACATCAATGGCAAACGGTCACCTTTGGGGCTTGGGGCTAAGAATGAAACTCTCAGCTTAGCCCCTCCCCCACATCCTCTTGAGGTGGTCAATTCTGGGGTGGGAGTATTTCTACTCCCAGCATACATTGATCTTTACTTTTGTCTACTTTTCTTCTCATCTAGTCCTTCTAATTCCTCTAACTATTCCTTTTCTTGCTTTTCTTTGAATTTTTTTCTCTACACCACTTTGTTGTATGTCAATCATTATTACACTTATAACACTTAATGTTATTATTCCTTGGAGGTTCAAATATCTTGGGATTTCTTTTGGTGAAGCCATATCTATTCCTATCATGAACCTTGCAATTTACTGCTTTGTGACAAAATTGATTACAAGAGTAGCAATACCCTTGAAAAATCTGCTTGTTTCTAAATTTTCCATTTTCCTGTCTTTCACGTGTCCTAAACTATGTATCCTTGTACCCAAACATGTGACATGAGAAGCATCATCCATTGAAACTACCTTGCCTTGACATCATTGGTATCTTAGTCTCTTTTGCCCTATGTTGATTCCTATTCCATCTGTTCCTCTTTTGTGCATTGTTACTTTTATTTTTGAACTTTATGTTGTCCAAATCATCCTTAGAAGTATCACTCTCTTTTACAATTTCTTCTTCTGAAGTTTCTTCTTCTTTAGAACTTGAGCTTTACTCCTCTCCTTGTTTCTTTTGTACCTATTCAAAACCAAGACCTATTTTGTTTGTTGATCGTCTTTGTATCTTGATCATCATATCTATGATATTTGAGCTCTTTCCAAACCTGTGTAATTTATCCTTAGACTCTTTTATTTCTTACCTAAGTAGAGCCACTTCATGTTCTAACCTTCCACATTCTAATACTTTTTCTTCTAACTTATCTTTGAACTTCCTTGTCTTAGCCATTGACTTATTTAGATCCTCTATAAGCTTTCCTTTCTCTTCATCACATTCTTGAAATTGAAGCTTAAGTTGGGAGTTTGCTTTCTTACCTTCTTTAATGCATCAAGGGCATGAATAAGTTCACCTTTAAGATCAACTTCTCTTGTTTATGATTCTTCCTCTATTTGTTTACCTTTGAAAATATATTCATTCTTTTTTGACATGTCTACTATAGGATTACCTCCTTATTCTTCTAATGTCTTGTCTAAAATTCTCTTCTGGTCCTTCAAGTGTATCTTCATATTCATCATCACTGAAACTGAAACCACTCTTTGTACAACTATCTTCAATATGACCAAATTTACCACATCTAAAACACTTAAGGATTATTGGTGACCTTTTCCTAACCATTTCCTTTTCTTTTGCCAAAAATATAACTTCATCTTTATCATTATCTAAGGAACTATTATCACTATCACTTGAGTACTTACTTGCCTTATCTACATAGTTACTCTTCTTCTATATTTGAAAGAACTTCTTTCATTGTTTGCCTTGACCATCCCTGCTTTTCTTTTTGTACCAATGTTTTTTTATTCTCTATTCTTATAATCCTATTTTTCTTCATCATTGCTATTTCTAGCTTCTTGAAAATTAGTTGCATAGCAACCATACTTTCCACAATTGAAATATATAACTGATTTTGTACATTTAAACTTTCTTGGATCCTTGTTCCTTCTACAATAATTTGCTTATTTATCACTAGATGACTCATTTCTTGAATCTGACTTCTTACCCTTTGTCTTCTTAGTAGCTTTGACGACAACTTCCTTCTGGAGACTAGGTTCCTCTTTTTTTCTCATCTCAAAAGTTGTAAGAATGCCACGTAATTCATCCCTTGTCAAAATATCACAATATTTTGATTCCTCTATAGAAAAAATCTTTTCACTAAATAAATTTTGGGAGATATTTTAAGATCTTATCACAAACATTAGATTCTTGAACCTCAAGTCCAAGTCCTTGCATGGAGTTAACAACCTCATCTACACGAAGTAGATAAGCACTAATGTTTTCCTCATCATTCATTTTCAAATCTTCAAATTCTCCTTTGAGATTTTGTAACTTTACCTTTTTGACATTTTTATCTCCTTCATATATGCCTTACAACTTATCCCAAATTTCTTTTGCTGATTTGCAATGCATAACCTTAAAAAAAAATCTATTCAAACCTCTCAAAATTGCATTCATTGCTCTTGAATTGTAATGATATAGAAGATTACCATCTTTATCTGTAGGTGGAGTAGTTGGTGGTGTATATACTTTTTCAATTACTTCCCATATTTTATCACCAAGTGCCATTAGGTGAATCTTCATTCTCATACTCCAAAATACATAATCGCTTCCATAAAACACTGGTGATAAATTATCTAAGGATCCACTCTTAGAATCCATGTGTGTTCTTGTAAGATTTTTCTTCAATTTTTTAAACTCTTCTGAAGTAACCCACTCTGATACCAATTGGAGAACACAAGCTTATACTGAGAGGGGGGTGAACAGTATAAGACCACTTTTTACTTTTTATTTCTCAATCAATATTATGTAATGTATCAATAGTAATATCAATATTAGTAATCAAAGCAATGCACAAATCACCACACATAATAGAGACATCAATTTAACATGGTTCACCTCCACGGAGAAAATATTTTACTAATTTTTTTTAATAAATCTCTTGGAAAACCTTTCCATATTACAATATTTATGGACCTCTATCCAAAGGAGATACCAATCCCCTAATCAAGTTTGTGTATCTCTATCCACGGGAGACACCAATATCCTCAACTGGTTTGTGGATCTCTATACACTTGAAAACTCCTTCTCCTCTACTCTGGCTAGTGATATTCTAGAAGAACTACTACCTCCACTGTAATGGCTAATGGATCTCTATCCATTGAAGACTCTTGTCCTCACTCAGAAGACCTATCCTCACTACCCTAGATAATGGACCTTTATCCACTAGAGACTATCATCCTCTATACTCTATCACCTCCAAATATTGCTCTTATATCTGTCTCAAATCTGCACTAAACATAGTCCTTCGGTCTAGCATAAATCTTCTCAATTTCTATATCTAATCTGGCACAAATCTATACCAAAATTTATCCTCAAATTTGCATATGGCGAAGATTGTCCTCTTTAACAAGAAAGAAATATGAGTCTCGATAACTTGGCCTGATTAGGTACTCATTTACATAATATTGTTGGTGAAAAACCCCTATGGGGAAAAACCAACAATGAGAGGCTTATCTTCATATGGCGAAGATAGTCCTCTTTATACAAGAAATAAATATGAGTCCCAACAACTTGGCCTGATTAGGTACTCATTTACATAATATTGTTGGTGAAAAAAACCCTGTGAGGAAAAACAAACAATGAGAGGCTTGTCTTTGTATGACGAAGATTATCCTCTTTATACAAGAAATAAATATGAGTCTTGGCAACTTGGCCTGATTAGGTACTCATATACAATAAATAGTTGGTGAAAAAACCGTGTAGGAAAAAACCAACTATTAGAAGGAGAGAGGCTTGTCCTCGTATGGAAAATATTATCCTTATAAAATCAAACAAAGTAGCTATATAACTCCAAGTTTATATCGCAACTTAAGGTAACGTGGAGAAGGAAATGACTTGGTGAAGATATCTGCAATTTTATTCTTAGTTGGAATATATTCCAAGTGTATGTCCCCACTTTGAATATATTGCCTTATGAAGTGCATGTGTATCTCAATGTGCTTGGTTCATTGATGTTCAACTGGATTTCGTGCAATATGAATTATGCTTTGATTGTCACACCAAAGAGTTATAGGATTCTCATGGGTGAAACCAAATTCTCTAAGAATTTGATGAAGCCAAAGAGCTTCTTGACTAGCCAAAATTATTGCCCTGTATTCTACATTTGTAGAAGATAGATCTATTGCTAGTTGTTTCTTGCATAACTAGGCTATTGGTGAAGAACCAAGGCAAAAGACATAACCTGAGGTGGAACATCTATCATCTTTTGAACCTGTCGAATATGAATCTTTGTAGCCAATAATATCCATGGATTTTCCCTTATAGGAGAACCCAAAGTGAGTAGTGCCTTGCAAGTAATGAAGGATCCTTTTTATTGTTTGCCAATGATTGAAGTGAGGTTGATGAAAGAATCTATATATGAAGCCAAATGTAAATGAGATATCTGGGTGATTATGAGTAAGGTATAACAAACTCCCTACAAGATAATGGTATAGAGTTACATCACATACAGGGGATGATCAGGAAGTACTAAGATTAATTCTGGATTGAAATGGTGTAGGAGAAGATTTACAATCTATCATTTTGAATCTTTGTAGAAGATCTAGAGTGTACTTTTATTGGCACAAAGAAATACTTGCATCGGTTTTACTTACTTGTATCCCAAGGAAGTAATGAGATTTACCTAGATCAACCTTTTCAAATTTTTTAGAGAGGGAGTCTTTTATGGTCTGTATGTGAGTCAAGTTACTACCAATGAGAAGAAGATCATCATACTATAGAACAAGAATGGTGATGTTTCCTTTATTTCTCCAAATGTAAATTATGTTATCAGACTCACAATGATAAAAATATACTGAAGGAAGGAAGGAGTCCATCTTCTCATACCAAATGCTAGGGGCTTGTTTGAGTCCATAGAGAGACTTTTGAGCCTACAAACAAGAGAGGAGTCTTTAGTGAAACCTGCAGGTTGTTCGATAAATATTTCCTCCTTTAATTATCCATGTAGGAAAGCACTCTTTACATCCATTTTATAGACATGACACTTATGGGAAGCAACTAGAGCAATAACCAATCATACAGAATCCATTTTAGCAACTGGATCAAAGGTTTCTACATAATCTATACCTTCAATTTGAGAGAAACCTTTGGCCACTAGATGAGCTTTGTTTTTTTCTATTTCTCCATTATTCCCATATTTTGTTTTGAAGATCCATTTACAACAAACTAATTTCCTTCCTTTAGGTAAAGGAACTAAATCCCAAGTCTTGTTTTTGATCAAGGAAGAAAAATTGTTTTCCATGGCATCATCTCATTCCTTAATACCTGAGGCTTGTTTTAGGGATTGAGGATCAGAGAAAATAGACTAGCATACAAGACCAGTGCCTATGGGGTTGGATGATCTAGTTGAAGAAATATTTTGGATGTAAGGAGTATCTTATTTAAAAATGGTGCAATCCCATTTTGTCATAGAGAAAGGAGTTGAAGGAGTTGAAAGGCATTAATATGGAGTTACAGGTTCCTCATCTTGATTATCAATGACCAAGTTAACTTCAAGAGTTGGCTCTTCATAATATTAAGGTTCTACTATAGGAGAAGGCTCAATGGAGGAAGAGGGCTTTTAAGGATATTTTTGAGGGAATGTTTCATCAAATTGGACATTCCTATGAAAGAAAACCTCATGATTTGAGGGATCAAGAAGCCTGTATGCTTTCATTTCTTTACAATAACTGATAAATATGAGTTTTTTTCTTTTCTTATCTAGAGCCTTCCTTTTATTCTTTGGGATGTGAGCCCAAGAAGTACACCCAAAAATATTGAAGTAGGAAACATCTAGTTTTAAGCTAGACCAAGCTTCTTCAGGAGTTAAATGGTCAAGAGATTTATGAGGTGTGTGATTTTGAATATAATTTGCACAGTTAATAGCTTCTACCCAAACAAATTTTGGAATATCTCTTGAATGGAGCATACAATTAGCCATCTCTTTAAAAATTTGGTTTTTCCTTTCTACAATACCATTTTTTGGATTATAGGATACATAATGTTGATGAATGATGCCATGACTGGATAAAAATATGGAAAACTCATTACTACAGTATTCCCCCCATTATCTGTGTGAATCTTCTTGATTTTGCAAGATGCCTGATTTTCAACTAAGGCTTTAAAAACCTTAAATTAGGTTAGAACATCACTCTTATATTTTAAGAAGTATACCCAAGACCTAGAAAAAATCATCAATAAATGTTAGAGTATACTTTGCTCCTTTCAAATATGGTTCAAGAAATGTCATTAAGTCACTATGGATTAAATCTAGAGGGGATGAGGTTTTTGGAGAACTACTTGGATGGAAAGGATATTGATGTTGCTTTCCAAGAGCACATCCAAGATAAACTCCATCACTAGAAGAGACTTGGGATAATCCTGTAACCATATCATGGGTGCTCAAATCCTTTAGGTAGTTGTAACTAAGATGACCAAATATTTCATGCCATATTTGACTTTCAAGATCACCATGAGCCACAAAATAGGAGGCTCCTTCTATATTTTGAAGATCCATTTACAATGAACAAATTTCCTTCCTTTAGGTAAGGGAACTAAATCCCAAGTCTTATTTTTGATCAAATGGATCAAAAACTAGTTCTTCTCAAAGACTTACCAATCCCCTAATAAAGTTAGTGGATCTCTATCCACGGGAGACACCAATATCCTCAACTGGTTTATGGATATCTATCCACTTGAAAACTCCTTCTCCTCTACTGTAGTTGGTGATATTTTAGAAGAACTACTACCTCCACTGTACTGGCTAATAGATCTTTATTCACTGAAGACTCTTATCCTTATTCAAAAGACCTATCCTTACTACCCTAGCTAATGGATCTCTATCCACTAGAGAATATCATTATCTATACTCTATCACCTCCAAATATTGCTCTCATATCTGTCTCAAATATACACTAAACACAATCCTTCATTCTAGCATAAATCTTCTCAATTTCTATCTTTGGTCTGGCACAAATCTATCCTCAAATATATACCAAACTTTATCCTCAAATCTACAATAAACACAGTCCTTTTATCTAGCACAAATCTACTCAATATATGTCATCAAGACTTAACATAAACCTTAACTCAATCATAAATCAACTCTACTAGATCTTCTCCAAACCTTTACTCAAGGTTTGAACAAATAAATCAAGCAACTCTGCTCTCAAGTATTCTTAAAGACTTATCTCAAATATACCTTGTAAGCTTCCACAAAAAATCACACTAATCTATCCACAAGTCCTCTCTAGAATTTATCCAATATGCTTTCAATATCTGTCTTCAAATTTATATTGTAAGCTTCCACAAAAGCTCACACCAATCTGTCCACAAGTCTTCTCAAAGACTTACCTCAAATCTACTCAACAAGTCCTTACTAGAACTTGTCCAATATCACATAAACATATAGATAATTGGTAGAGACTCAATATACTTCACACTCACAACAACGGTCAATCACTTTCAATCTCTCTTTTTACCACAAAAACATATAGAGAATTGTTAGAGACTCAATATGTTTCACACTCACAAACAATGCTCAATCACTTTCAATCTCTATTTTTATCACAAAAATATATAGAGAATTGTTAGAGACTCAATATGTTTCAAACTCAAAAACACTCAATCACTTCCAACCTCTTTTTCAAATAAATTCAAAATATAAAACAATTTATTTAACAAAATTAGAACTATCACTTCAACACTTCAACTTGACTAGGCTCAATCAAATCCACTCAATAAATTACTCAATGAAATACTTCCTTTCTTACAAACTCTAGTCCAAGAATATGAATCACTCACCCAATTGTTTCCAGTAATGCTTATCAATAAATCTCACATAACAATGAAACTCACAATCTTTCACAAACCCTAGTTCAAGATAGTTCACAAATTCACACAACAATGATACTCATATTCTTTCACAAACCCTAGTTCATGCATATGAAAGCTCACTCAATATTTCCAACAATGCTTATCAAATAAGGTTATTATCATCAACTCTTACTCAAAAAAAATCTTTAACAATCAAACTCAACATTGCTTACCAAACAATCCTTTTCACTCCAACATAGCATTCACAACATCCAATTCAACAATATTTTTTCAAAAGGAAGATTTACCCATACCTTTTATTTTGATGGAGATATGTCTTCAAAACCTATATTAACCACAATCAAAATATCTTCACCAACACTAGGGTAGGTTATCACAATCTCTCTCAAGATCTCCACAAAATAATTTTATCAAAGATTATTTTTCACATAAAAAAATAAATCCTTTTGTACACCTTATAATCTTCAAACTCACAATATTCAATTTAATAATTTCACCATAACACTACACTTAATAACAAGTATAACAAAGTCCTTATACATCTTATAATATCCAACTTCATAAACTCTAATCACCAAAAATTAAAATCAAATTTTTAATTTTTGATACACTTATATCTCCCTCAAAAAACTTTAATCAACCTTTATTTTTTACAACAAAGAAACCTCCAAAATTACAACCTTAGCGAGAGAAAAATTGGCTCATACCTTATTTAGCCCAAAAAAATACTTTCGATGGGTTTCAATCACCTAACCTCACCACTCCAAGTGCCTTAGCAAGACGTGCACCCATCACATGGGCTACAAGACTCTAGTCAAAGGAAAAGGCTAACGCCTTTCCTTTGTTTTCCACCTAGCGCACAAACTTCTCCAACAAAACCTTCTCTGCTTCACAAAATACAAACTCGTAAGATTCGATCCCTACACCTCATACTTGCCAACAACTTGGCACCTCCCTTGCTTCCAGTTGCCCTACAAAGCACTTTAGGATATGAAACAAAAGGCTCTCCTCCTTGTCCCATATGTTACCACGCTCAATTTTCAAAACACATTATCACTTTCTCTTTTTCAATGCACATATGAATTTCTTTGATCGCGGATGGGGTTATTTACCAAATTTTTACCCCCTTTTATATGTATTAGGATATATCTTTGATGACGTCAATGATAACTCGAAAATTTGAATTATAAACTTTATAACCCTATCTATAGGGTTAGATTAATTAATTTATAAATTATATTGTAATAAAAATATTATAATTAATTTATAATTTATTAAATATTGGGTCTTGTACCTTTAATATTATAATGTTATTTTTCTTGGGACTTCCTTTTGCCTTTTAAACCTCATATGACCACTTGGGAGGAAACTTTCTTTTGCACTTGATTACAAAACCTAAAACTGATGTTGTCCACTGAAACTGACGCTCACTGGTACTAACTTCTTGACATCAATGACAACAAAACTTGCCCATATTTCCAACATAAACAACCTACCATATAGTTACCAATGTGAATTAAGGTTGAGTCTATTATAGATTTTAGACGTCATTTTTTATGGGACTCTTTAATGTAGTCCTCAAAAATATGGAGAAGATAATTTGAAGGATTAATAGAAAATATATGTTAGAAGTGGCTCTAAAAGGCTTCAACAATTTCATGGTGATTAGGATTAAGAGTCCTTCATGAATCCTTTATGACAATGATGCTCTTAAATTTTTGTTTGTCGAAGTGTCTACCTACTACCCAACTATGGTCCTTAAAATTTTCCACCATAGTAAAATCTCCTTTAGAGTCCAATGTGTAGGAAACAAGGTAGTATGCATCTAGCTCTAGAGAGCAATTATATTGCAATGTTTATTAGGAGCACATATAGAAAAATACCATAACCATCCCATTGAGATTTAAAGCAAACATAGCAGTGATTGGGATCTTCTTCCTAAGGATATTCTTGCTAATTTTGGTGGAAATTGACATAGTTGCACTACCACTTCCCTAAGCATGTCTTGTCCAAAATTTACATGATCACTAAATATTCACTATGGTCTAAAGGTAAGTTGGTCATGTGCTACCTTAACTTCTTGTAGGAAAAGAACTTGAGGGCCACAATCACGAATCAAATGAGCAGCACAAAATTTTTACAAAGGTAAGGTAAGACCTTTCACATTCCAAGATAGCATCATAAGGTATATGGATTAATAGGAGGATGGACATTGCCTAGTCCCTAAAGCTTGAAAATATTATCTTTAGATTCAATAACTATCATTGTCACCACCCTTGACTCTTTCAAGATAGAATCAAGTAGATGAGTGGTCGATGTATCTAGAGCAAGCTCAACACTGAGGCACTTGGGAGACCTCAAGATAGCTAATGGAAATAACTCATACAAACTGTTACTTCTACTCTTAACCAAAGAGGACCTCGATTTATTTCCATTTTTGTGACTTTTAGATGTATCTTCCAACTACTAAGAGCTAGCTCCAATGATTGGGCTTGAAAATTAAACTCTGAAGATCTCACCTTAGGGTTAAATTCTAGGTATTAAATAGGGTTCTCAAACACAAGAATAATTGATTTAAGGTAAATAGAGGTGACTGCAAGGAAATAACACTAGGGAAGGAGTCCTTCGATAAAGGAATTTGGTGGGGGAGTGGATCAAAATGAATGAGGGTTTCTTTTAGGGTTGTATATGCTCTCTCCTTGTGAGGAGATTAATTAGGCCTAGGGTTTCCTAGGTTGTTCACAAAACTAGAAGCCCCCAAAGAGTTTGTGCCAATTGATTATGATGGTTTGGTCGGCCACTTTAGGTAATATTTTATTAGGTGTCACATTTCCCTACAATATAAATAAGTATTATGGATATTAAAGAATCAAAATGACTGGACAAAACTAGCCCTTGGCACCCAAATCTCGACAAAAGAAGAGAGGGCCTCAAAGATGTTGACTTCAACGCAAACCCTAACATGAAGGCAGATACTAAAGAGATTTTACCAGACTTATTACAAAAAAAACTTTCCCTAATGGTTCCAAAAGAGTCCTTAGAAACCCATATTCCCAAACAAACATCTTGATCAACTAGTTACAATCGCTAGAAGATATAATTATATCTTATAGATCCAATTTTTTAAACTAGAGTGAACCAATAGAAAACATGTTTTGAGGCTTATTAGTTCCTTGCTTATGCTTTAAATTGGTGACAAATTACCATGTGAATGTCCCATTTGTTCAAAACTGAACCATTAAATTTTGATATAAATATTGATATGTGTTAGATATTTAGAACCCGATTTAGCAGTAATCAAAAGAATACTCATCGAAATAAAAAGGAAAAGAGAAAAATTAAAAGACTACCAGCATTAAAAATAATGCAGGATACTATCAACTTTTAAGAGAAAGTGTTTTGAAACCAAGAAGCCACAAAGAACGGATCTTGCCCTCCTTATAATTAATTTTAAATCCATGGTGAGTATAATTAACCTGAGCATTCCTTCTCAAGTAGAGTTTCCAGAAAAAAAAATTAACTCCTATATTAATATTAATCAAAGGAAGTAACACTCACTTGGGGGAGGGAGGATAGTGTCTGCGAAGCTCAAAACATCTTTCCAGTCGCAGCAGTTGTGGCCCTTCCACGAGCTCAAACTATGGGAGGGATCAATAACCCTGCTCTGAAATCCAATACGCTGTATTTTTCGATCTCTGGGCATGCAATTGCCATTGCAGTCATAGTACATACTAACAACATAGCCATTGCAGTCAACGACGCCATGATGTGCTTGAAATGGAAGAGCTCGGCTTCACGGAGCTGTTAAATTTATTTTTTCAATTTATTATAAAATTATTTTTTCAATTTTTAAATAAAACATATTTTATGATTTGATCATAGACTTGCAATTGTGATTCTATACAAAGAATTTTTAAACTGAGACTCTTATTTTCTCCATCTAATTTGAAGCATGCAATGCACCTTGTCACGTAGTTGATCTCTATTCGAGGCCATACACACCAAGTGCAACACATTAAACCAAAACAATTCAATAACTTTATTTTTTTGCAACACATTAAACCAAGACAATTCAATAACTTTATTTTCCTGCACTACAATCTTAAGCTTCACATAAAGTGGGTGTAGTGAATCTTACTGGAAAATTGGTTTAGATAAGTTAGATCCACTTTTAATTAAATTGTCACGAGTTCTAGTGATGGTGAGTTAAGTGATGGTGAGTTAAGAGAACATTTAAGAGTATTAGATATACTATGATGTTATTGCACTTGACTAGCCTCCAATTCAACTATCAGTTTAAAGGCAAGCCCAACCATAACATCCAACCATGACATCAACTGAAAGGGGAAGAAACATTTAAGAGTATTAAATATACTATGATGTTATTGCACTTGACTAGCCTCCAATTCAACTATCAGTTTAAAGAAAGTAAGCCCAACCATGACATCCAACCATGAAATCAACTGAAAGGGGAAGGGGAAAAATTTACTTTACATTTTTATATTATATTTTGCATTTGGATTGAATTGTTTAATTAAACTCACTATAATTATCATTTAATTTTATTTTATTTTGTTTACGGAAAAAAAATTGGGTTTTTTGTGTGGTGTTGTTTAATTAAACTCATTATAATGATCGTTTAATTTTATTTTATTTTGTTTACAGGAAAAAAAAATTGGGTTTTTTGTGTGGTTATTATTGAGATTTCCCAAGTTACTGAGTAATATAAGATAGGTTCAATAATAGCTGTAAGAAGCCAACTGAGATGGATAGCATATTGTACTTGTCATAACTTCAACTGAGATGGATAGCATATTGTACTTGTCATAACTTCAGCCTTCTCTTCGGTTTTTTGTGTCGTTATTACTGAGTTTTCCCAAGTTACCGAGTACTGTAATATAAGATATGCTCAATAATAGCTGTAAGAAGCCAACTGAGATGGATAGCATATTGTACTTGTCATATCTTCAACTGAGATTGATAGCATATTGTACTTGTCATAACTTCAGCCTTCTCTTGGGTTTTTTGTGTCGTTATTACTGAGTTTTGCCAAGTTACCGAGTACTGTAATATAAGATATGCTCAATAATAGCTGTAAGAAGCCAACTGAGATTGATAGCATATTGTACTTGTCATAACGTAAGCCTTCTCTTGTAATTATTAATTCCAGATAACATGAAGTTAATCATTTGTTGCTAATTGCCGATTTGTACATGGGAGTGGAAGGGATGCCAATTGCCAAAGAATCATACGATCGGACATCATTCCTCCGATTGTTTAGCGTTTTGGTACTCTACGTATAAGGAATTCCATTATAAACCGTCAATTCAGTATGCTTTTTTTTAATGCTCATTATGAGTGTCTTGCTGTCAGGAATCAGGATAGCTGTCCATCTATATCGCCAACTCAAATCAGTATATTTGGAGCACGATTGTGCGACAAAGTAAGCCGAGATTCCACGGCCCCTTTCTTTGCATGGGCATAATATAAAGATGGCACACACGTTTTTTTATTTGAAAGTAAAATTGAAGAGTGCTGAGGACCCATGTGATCCTACTGCCCCGTTGATGCGATATTCTTACCGCACGCAAGTGTTGGCAGCTTCTCTCATGCCACACGTTTTTGCCACATATATTTTTTTTTAATATATTTTTTAGGTATAGAGGACTTGGTTACACTTACACTATTTTTTTAGTAACTTATAAGTGTAGGGTTCAAATCACAAGGGCTGCTCCCAAGAAGCCTATTTGTCTTATTGTTGAAGACCACCGATCACTCTCGTTGTTGAAGACCACATATCACTTGAGGTTCATACCTCAAAGGATTCAGATCAATATATTATCTTTACAAATTGACAAGGTTTGAATCCAGGTCTCTTCTTATAAATACTTGACTAAACAAACATTTACCAATCCACCTAACCATTTGAAATATTTTTACAATAAAACTAATTTCATCACACACCATATTACCTACCTTTAACTAGTCTTTGTTTACATATGACCTACATTTTGTCCAGACTTTTTATTTCAAGTTTAAATTACTCATCATTTATCTAAAGTAGCTATGAACATTTTTTGGACTAGACATGCATAACTTATCAATAAAAACTCACATTTTTAGATGTTATAGACAATTTTACAATAAAATGAAAAATATAGGAAATTTATTTTGAACTTTAATTTATTTTTTAATATTGTTTTAAAAATAATAATGAATATTGTTTCAATAAGGAACAACATACATTGGTTAGGGTTTTGATTTCTTTATGGAAGGTTTAAGATTCAATCTAGGGTGTGTAACATTATACATTGTGTGTTTTAAAAAAATGACAATTAAGTGTACACTATGTGTAAGACCCATGAGACATGCCCTATTGGGAAGTCCTTAGGTTTTCATCGAGGAGACCCAAATTCAAACCCCAATAAAAGAGAAAGGGGCCTTTTATAAAACCCATGTAAACCTAAATATTTTACTCGTTGAAAAAAAAATAGCAAGGAATGTTACCAATGAATGAAAATAATAACATAATTGTCATATGTTATATTTTTTTTATCATAATTATATGTTATATATATTTTTTTAATATGTAAAAAACAACAAGACATAAGTAGAAAATATTTTTATTGATAAAAGATTTTTTTAAGTTGTAATGATGAACATCATGTCAAGACATGATTATTTTATTGTTTTAGATCTTATAAATATGCCCTACCTTGTTGGTAAGATTATTGAAGAATTTATAGGATCTATGGGATGAAAAAGAAAGAGAAAAATAAATTAATTGATTATATAAAGTTGAAATAGACCTATCCAAAGTACATCATGATTAGTTATTAGTGTATTTCAGGAAAACACTTAGTGGTGATGGTAAGTATGCATGTATTACCCAACAAGGTTTGAATTATGTATCTACTTTAAGCATCCTTCTTGAGTACTTCAACTTATATCATTTGATAATGGTTAGTAACATGGAGTTGAAGTCATAGGAATCCCATCAATAATGTGTATTTGAATTGTATCCATGCTATGATACCAAAGATATAATGGTGTGGTGGATATTTCACTAAAGTAGCTTATGGTACCATCAAAGTTATATTTTATATTTTTGCAATAGAAATGAGACACATCTTATCATAAGAATACAATTCTATTTATATATAATCCAAATGTAAATATACTATATAATGTAAGTCCCATAAATCCATGTTGAAAATAATACAAATTCTTAGTATGTGGGGTGCATAACATTGTAGGGCACAAGAAACTCTATTCCAATGTAGTAAAAGTACCTAAACAAAGCTTAGAAACTATAAGAACAACCTAGATTTATAGGGGTGATAAAGGAGAGAAAGTGGATATCAATATGATAGAGAAGAACAATCAAAACTATAGAAGCAAAATAATAATATGTCTAAGATAATCCAAAGCGCATACCAATTATAAAGTAATTGGAAAATAAAGTAGTTGTACTCCTAAAATGTTAAATAAGTAGTTCTAATGGAAGTTATATAAATATATATAATCCTTCCTCTAATTTTGATACAGTCTCTAAAGTGCCATATGGTGAACATATATGAATGTAGTTGCACTAATGCCTACTAGCTAAAAGTGTTGCAATGACATCATAATCCTTGAATACATAAGCAACCTATTTTTTGTTTATATTATTATTCACTCTTAGAATGTAGCGGTCACATCACATTATATATGCCATGTAGCTTGAGCTAAAATTGATCTTGCTTGAAAACCCTAAATAATTTGTGTATCTCCATAATGAGTATTTTTGTTGGTCGATCAGTTTATTTGTTGTCATAGGTTCCAAGTAAGTTGAGTCTAGATATGTTAGATGTCATAAAACTAGTACATCTAGTATGGGATGATAGTATGGCTTGAGAAATTTAGCATGCAATAATAGATGCATCCCCAAGTAAGGTGGAAAATAAAGAAAAAATATGTTTTCATCTATTGTACACTAAATTGTATAAGGACCATAACATTATAGCTTGATATTTCAATGTGGGGTATAGAAGCATTCTTTATTTAAGTAGTTTAAGACCCTATCTCCAATCAAAAACTAGTTTTTTTTAATTTAATTAATAATGACACTCTTTGTATTTCTATTTTTGGTATTTTAATATCTCTTATACCTAAGTTTGGATGTTCTACATTTGCTACAATAACTATTCAATTGTTTTTTCTTTCTTTACCTATGATGGCATTATGGCATCATCCAAAATATAAAATGCAACATTCATGGGGGCATTGGGATCCAAAATACATTTTAAATGGATTGTGACATGTAGAGTTGTGTAGGGTCCTATTATAGGAATATCAAATAAACATGACACCCTCATCCCATGTCCAACACTAATTATGGTTGTATATTTGAAATAGATGCAAGTAGTCATTTGATGATCTTAATTTATCCATATATATAAATGCAAACTTTCTGGTTAACAAAATTTGGTAATACACAATTTGAATAATACCAATATAACATATCAAAATATATAAATTTATTGGAAAAATCAATAGAATGATTTTATTGCACAAAGGATAGAGTGCAATGGAAGAAATATTTAGGAAGAGAAACATTGTATAAATCACTATCATTTTATAATCAAGGTTGCATTTGTCTTTCTAAAATATTTAGTGAATCGAAATTCTACCATGTAACATATAGATCACCCATGTGAAAATGTGGCGGTTCATATTCCATGAGTAATAAAGTGATTAAATGAAAATTGCATTCATATAACCTAAATTTGTCCTTCAATGATGTGTTAATATGCTAAAGATGTATTTTGTATGTAAATATCAAAAAATATAAACTTACTAAATTTTTAGTAATTATTTTATTTTGCAACTTTTAGGGTAATTGGAGTATTTTATGTTATTATTTGGAATCATACCTATTGAAATTTCTCGTTCTCTATCTAAACTTTACAATTCTTTTTAAATATGTCATATTGAAGTCTTAAGCATAGAATTATGCCCTTGATAAAGTGGTTGGGTCACATGTCTATGAATTCAAAATAGTGGAATGTTGAAGTTTATGCTTAGGTATTCTCATAGATGGAACCAAAAGATTTTTGTAAAATTAGAATTATGTTCTCAAGAAATTGATCTTTGGAGGCCAAAGTGGTTTCCAACATGCTAAAATAATAGTCAAAGGTCTTAATCATGTCAATGTTATTCTTATAGATTCACATGTTTATGAATTCAAAGTAGTGGAATGTTGAAGTTTATGCCTAGGTATTCTCATAGATGGTAGCAAAATATTTTGATAAACTTAGAATCATGGTATCAAGAAATTTAGCTTTGGAGGTCAAAGTAGTTTTCAACATGCTAAAATTGATAGAATTTCACAATAATAGATATGCAAAGTATTACTCAAAATATGAATAGAAGAGTGGAACTAATTGATTTATTCCAAGGATAAACTCTGTATAAATAGTAGAGTTGATCATTGAGAGACATTGGATTACAACAACTCATCAACCCTGGTGAAGACACCACTGAGAGTTCTCTGACACATGGAGTAATGGAAACTCAAGTGTCTATCCTACTGGAACTTAAGAGAATATTATCTTATTCTAACACTCCCCCTTAAGTGATACTAGGGTTGAATCATACAAATGAGTCCTAGAAACAAGGCCTGATGAGGTAATTATGTACAATGACTTCTTTTGAACAGATGGTAAAACCCAATGGGAAAAAACCATCAATCTAAAGGAAGTTAGAAGTTTGTCTTCGTATGGTGAATATTGTCCTCCTAATACAATAGATAGTTGGTAAAAAAATACTATGGGGAAAACCAACAATGAGAAGAAGAGAGACATGTCTTTATATGGTGAATATTGTCCTCTTTAACAAGAAATAAAGATGAGTCCTGAAAACTTGGCATGATTAGGTACTCATTTACATAATATTTTTGGTGAAAAACCCCTATGGGAAAAAACCAACAATGAGATGCTTATCTTCATGTGGCAAAGATTGTCCTCTTTATATAAGAAATAAAGATGAGTCCCGACAACTTGGCCTGATTAGGTACTCATTTACATAATATTGTTGGTGAAAAAAACCTTGTGAGGAAAAACCAACAATGAGAGGCTTGTCTTCGTATGGCGAAGATTATCCTCTTTATACAAGAAATAAATATGAGTCTTGGCAACTTGGCCTGATTAGATACTCATATACAATAAATATTTGGTGAAAAAACCCCTGTAGGGAAAAACCAACTATTATAAGAAGAGAGGCTTCTCCTTGTATGGGAAATATTGTCCTCATAAAAGCAATCAATGCAGTTGTATAACTCTAAGCTTATATCGCAACATAAGATAACGTGGAGAAGGAAATGACTTGGTGAAGATATCTGCAATTTGATTTTCATTTGGAATATATTCCAAGTGTATGTCCCCGCTCTGAATATATTGCCTTATGAAGTGCATGTGTATCTCAATGTGCTTGGTTCACTGATGTTCAACTAGATTTCGTGCAATATGAATTGTGCTTTGATTGTCACACCAAGGAGTTATAGGCTTCTCATGGGTGAAACCAAATTCTCTCAGAATTTGATAATGCCAAAGAGCTTCCTGACTAGCCAAAACTATTGCCATGTATTCTACCTCTATAGAATATAGAGCTATTGCTTGTTATTTCTTGCATAATCGGGCTATTGGTGAAGAACCAAGGCAAAATACATAACCTGAGGTGGAACATCTATCATATACTGAACCTTCCCAATATGAATCTGTGTAGCCATTAATATCCATGGATTTTTCCTTGTAGAAGAGCCCAGAGTGAGTATTCCCTTGCAAGTAATAGAGGATCCTTTTTACTGCTTGCCAATGACTGAAGTTAGGTTGATGAAAGAATCTGGATATGAGGCCAATTGTAAATGAGATATCTGGGCAATTATGAGTAAGGTATAGTAAACTCCCTATAAGTTAATGGTATAGAGTTGCATCACATAGAGGGGATGAGTAGGAAGTACTAAGATTAATTCTAGATTGAAAGGGTGTAGGAGAAGGTTTACAATCTATCATTTTGAATATTTGTAGAAGATCTAGATTGTACTTTTGTTGGCACAAATAAATACCTGCATCGGTTTGACTTATTTGGATTCCAAGGAAGTAATGATATTTACCTAGATCAACCTTTTCAAATTTTTTAGAGAGGGAGTCTTTTATAGTCTGTATGTGAGTCAAGTTACTACTAGTGAGAAGAAGATCATCATCATATAGAACAAGAATGGTGATGTTACCTTCATTTCTGCAAATGTAAATTGTGTTATCAGACTCACAATGATAAAAATCTACTGAAAGAAGGAAGGAGTCCATCTTCTCATACCAAACTCTAGGGGCTTGTTTGAGGCCATATAGAGACTTTTTGAGCATACAAATAAGAGAGGAGTATTGAGTGAAACCAGCAGATTATTCCATAAATATTTCTTCCTTTAAGTCTCCATGTAAGAAAGCCCTCTTTACATCCATCTGATAGACATGCCACTTATGGGAAGCAACTAGATCAAGAACCAATATTACATAATCCATTTTAGTAACTGGAGCAAAGGTTTCTGCATAATCTATACCTTCAATTTGAGAGAAACCTTTGGCCACTAGACGAGTTTTATTTTTGTCTATTTCTCCATTACGCAAATATTTTATTTTGAATATCCGTTTACAACGAACTAATTTCCTTCCTTTAGGTACAGGAACTAAATCCCAAGTCTTGTTTTTTATCAAGGAATAAAATTTGTTTTCCATGGCATCATCTCATTCTTTAATACCTGAGGCTTGTTTGAAGGATTTAGGATCAGAGGAAATAAACTGACATATAAGACCTGTGCCTATGGGGTTGGATGATCTAGTTGAAGGAATATTTTGGATGTAAGGAGTAGTTTCTTTAACAATGGTGCAAGCTCATTGTCATAGAGGAAGGAATTGAAAGACATTGATATGGAGTTACAGGTTCCTCACATTTATTATCAATGACCAAGTTAACTTCAAGAGTTGGATCTTCATAATATTGAGGTTCTACTATAGGAGAAGGCTCAATGGAGGAAGAGGAATTTAAGGATATTTTTGAGGGAATGTTTCATCAAATTGGACATTCCTATGAAAGAAAACCTCATGATTCAAGGGATTAAGAAGCTTGTATACATTCATTTCTTCACAATAACTGATAAAGATGAGCTTTTTGCTTTTCTTATCTAGAGCCTTCCTTTTATTCTTTGGGATGTGAGCCCAAGAAGTACACCCAAAAATATTGAAGTAGAAAACTTCTGGTTTTAAGCTAGACCAAGCTTCATCAGGAGTTAAATGGTCAAGAACTTTATGAGGTGTGTGATTTTGAATAAAATTTGCACAGTTAATAGCTTCTGCCCAAAAAACTTTTGGAATATCTCTTGAATGGAGCATACAATTAGCTATCTCTTTTAATTTATGGTTTTTCCTTTCTAAAATACCATTTTGTTGAGGATTATAGGAGACATAATTTTGATGAATGATGCCATGACTAGTTAAAAATATGGAAAACTTATTACTACAGTATTCCCCCCATTATCTATGCGAATCTTCTTGATTTTGCAAGATGCTTGATTTTCAACTAAGGCTTTAAAAACCTTAAAGTAGGATAGAACATCACTCTTATATTTTAAGAAGTAGACCCAAGACCTAGAAAAAATCATCAATAAAGGTTAGAGTATACTTTTCTCCTTTGAAATATGGTTCAAGAAAGGTCATTAAGTCACTATGGATTAAATCTAGAGGGGATGAGGTTTTTAGAGAACTACTTGTAGACACCAAAACAGCACCAATCCGATTATGTGACTACAAACACTGATCGCTTTGACACACATAGCCCCCAGGGCAGCCCTCAGAGGTTAAACAATGGTCCTAACCACTTTTACAGCAATTTTGGAAGGTCAGAAGGCAATTTGGCACCTTCGGACAACCTACTCCAAATCCGTCCCACCCTGGGACGAATTCAAATTGGAATCCGTCTCACCAAGGGACGAATTCTGAATTCGTCCTTGGGTAGGACGAATTCCAGGTTTAACGGGCAAAAAGAAGAATGGCGCCAAGTGGCAGCCCAGGACGATCGGTTGATGACTCCCTACTCGCACGCGTGTGTGGGTGGACAGATAGGCCATTAGAGGACTGTCACAAGGGCAGTTATGAAAGCCCAAGTCATGGAGGACTCTCCTCCCTCATGGGAAGACATAACCGCCACATGGCACCTATGACCAACACATGGCGCTTATGCTTCCCTCTCAAAAGAGACCCCATGGGTCTATAAAAGGTGGGACTTTTCTCACCCAAAAAAGACAGATTGAAGGAGATTTCAAGCAACGAAGTGCTACCGAGTTGAACACCCACTTGCATCCCCTTTGATTCACCTTCTCACATCCACCAATCTCTTTTGCAAGGGAGGTTGTTGGGTGGCTTTTGGAAGCTTGAATCTGACCCAAATCCAACATATGGACACCTGAATCAACCAATTTGCCGACCCCCCAATCCTAAGAAGTTTTGGGCCCATCCCTAGTGGATTGGCTCCAAAATCAAGTGCCAACGGTGGGAGGCCCACTTGGGCACCCCCGCACTTTCTAAGTTTTGTTTTAAAAGCATTCTAGATTACTTGTTTCATGTTGCATTTCATGTCATTCTATTTGGTGAATTCATAGCTTCAATTTCATAATATTCTGATCAAATTTTATCATGCTTTGTGTCGCTTTGTTGTTTCACTAACTTGCAGGTGGCGATATCTAATTCCCGAGGATAGAGGCCAAATTGGGAGAATCCGACCATCTGGGTCATCCCAAAATGGCCCCAATTACATAACCCCCCTATTTGCAGGTGTTTTGCAGGTCCCGAGATTCGACATTGGAGCAGCAGCAGGTCGGCTTTTCCAACACAGAAGAATTCGTCCCACCCAGGGACGAATTGCAGTCAGAATTCGTCCTGCCCAGGGACGAATTCCAGTTTAAGGCAGATTGGCCGACTGTCTCGATGGCAGTGGCCTTCTGGTGATATTTTCTATCCTCTGTCAAGTTTTCAGGTCATTTAGAGTCATTTTACTCACTGTTTCAGACAAATGTTTACATGCATCTTTTGGCGATTTTAGAGAACAAACACTTTTCATTTGCAGCAGGTGCTACTGACATCTTCGTTGTTTCTTTGTTCGCAGGAGGAGCAGCAGAGGTCAAGGACTCATCGACATCAGCGGCGGCATCATCTTGGCCCGTCCATTTCAAGTGTGGGCACGCGGGAAGAGGAACCTTAAGTCTCGATTGTAGTCAAATTCTTTTAACGCTCCTAGCCCCTGAAAAGGGAGGAGGCGTATTTGTAACAGAGATCAAGAAAGTTTAATGAAAGGGCTGTGTTTTCTCCATTTGCTTGTATCTCATTTTAATGCGTCTCTTTCATTTCATGCAATTTACATTTCTAGGACTTAAGCGTATTTGATTTTGAATGCATCGCAATTAGTGTTTCCTTTGCCCGAAATCTCGTGCTTTCAGTGGCGATCACGGTGGGACACTGTTCCCTGGTTTTTAAAATCACAAAACCGATTAAATTTTTGTGTTTTGTGCTTGACGAGTACATTTTTTTGTTGCAGACTGCTATTCGTCTCTGGTTGTGACGAATTCTTTATCGTAATTCGTCTGACCCTGAGACGAATTCAAATTCGTCTCTGGCAGGGACGAATTCTGTTCTGCAATTCGTCTCACAGAGGGACGAATTCCTGCCTGTAGATTTTCAGAGCAAAATTTCAGAAGCAACCGGTCCAGGCAGAGAAGAGGTAGGGATTTTCATAATCTCTGTTAAATTTTTTGTTTCTGTTTCTGTTTCTTTAATTGTTTTCATTTTATCCTGCATTGCTTAGGGAAAGTCATTTATGCTTGTTTCATTTTTGTTAAATAAAATGAATCCCACACACTTCACGCAATAATTTTAAACCAAGGAGCTGGTCGTAAGACCCCAGCCCTTGAGCAAGACCAACGGTGGGTTCATCACCACCTTGGCTTAGCTTTGCATCCATTTCCCGATTGTCAACTCTTGTTAGGCGTAAATCCTGATGAAAGCTGACCGAGTGTCGCTGGGGTGATTCCCATGCGCGCGAGGATAAGTCTTCTATGGTAGGTGCCATTAACAGGACAATCCCCCTTTCGTACCGCCTACGTACCATGTACCTTCTGCTCTCACGTACCTATAGTCTCCCTCTCGTAAGGGCGGGTATATAGAGAGGTTGGTATATCGGCCTGGTTGGTATATTGAAGGGGCGACCGTTTTGGGAGTTATATGAGCCGTCATAATGCATTTAAACGTTCTTCAAAACCTACAAAAACAAAACAAAACATCAAAATGCACTAAACCAGTTTAGGACACACTATTTAAACCCTTAAAAGAGATAATCACTGGTTTGCGCATGTGTGTGTTCATTTCTGCTTAGTGTAACAAAAAGAAAAACATCATAAACAAAAAGATAAAAATCTACGCATTTTGTCATTTTCTCCAAAAAGCTCCAAGGATTCCCGTAATCGCTTGGTCACTCCAAAATGCCCCAAAGGTGTCCATGAACCCTTTGGTCAACCCAAAATCACCCCAAATGTGCCCATAAGTGATGCAGGAGCATCCAACAAAATATGGGAAATCTTACATTTTTCCCTAAAATTTTAGTGCATCTTGCCGGGGCCATAACTTCTCAACCGTAGCTCCGATTGACACGAAATTTTACAGGGAGTTAGTTGGGATAATTTTAAACAAATAAAATCCCTAGAGTTGTATTTCCCCAAAAATCCAGTTTTCGAGGCCAAATTCCATCATCTAGTGCCCCGAAATTAGGTTCTAAAATTGCGTGCCCAATTTTTTACACTTTTTGAGCTGTTCGGATGTCAATATCTCCTAATGTATTTAGAGCTAGGACTTGAAACTTCATTTTTGTCTTATCTACTATAAGAGGGATGCGCACACCAATTTTGGGCCCCATCTGACTCATTTTCAATTTTAGGGCTTTTTAGAGAGACATCGTCATGGTGCTCACCCGTAGCCAAGCCCAATCACGGGCGGAGGCTGTGGGGAATGTCCCAAGAGGCACGAGTCACCTCCGTTACAATCCCAAAGATTTGGTCATACCACCTTGGTGACCTAACACACAAGGCAGTCCCCTCCACACCTTAAAGGAAAGGGACTACAGGGACACCTCTTCGAGGGGCACTCCTGTTCAACATAGCATTCAACACAAACCCTCCCATGAGGGGTACATCCATAGGAGAGCTCCCTTAGATGCTCGCTATGAGTGGTCACCGCGCGACAAAGCTCTAGGTCAACATAGGGTTCGACGGGAGGGACCACATGATTACATTAACCCTCCTTCACCCCCTCTAGTTGTCAGGACTACAAAGAAAAATCCAGAGTACAAGGCTCTTCAGGTAGGGCGAGCTAGCTCCATCCATCCCTTTCTCACTTATGAAAGAGAGCATGAGGAAAACCCTTACCTTCCTCAAAAACAATACACATCACGGGAGCAACACGCCTCCGCACTTGCTATCTATCAGGACCACTCACTGAGGCCAAAGCCCCGAGGGAATGCCGCTACCCCCAACAAAGGGAGGTCACCTATAGAGATCTTGGATCACTACGATCAAAAATATCTAGGAGAGGCATCTAGGCCTTCTAGACATGAGGCGACAGGACCAACCATCTTAGAATCTGTCAAGCACGTCGCACGCCAAATGCAATTCACGCAACTTGAGCTAGAGCGACTAGAGCGACTACATTTAGAGGAACTGTACTATATTAACAAAGAGCACCTTCAGCGCCAGAAGGATGAGTTGTTCCAACACACTATGCAGGAGAGCCAACATGAAAGGGAGTACGAGGAAAATCATCGCATTCCTCGAGGACAACAAACAGTGCGGCCTCAAGTACATGCCGCCTACATCGACGAAGGGAAGCGACCCATAGAAATTTTAGATCATCAAGATCGAGGCAAACACATAGGAAAAACATTCGAACCTCCTGAGCAAAATAGGGTAGACCAAATTGACCCGGTAGTCGCCAGACATGCCGCCCGCCAAGCTCGAATCACGTAGCATGAGCAAGGTCGTCAGGAGTTAGAGGACTTATACATGCAGCGCAAAGCAGATAAGTTGTGCTATAAACTACCTGAGAAGACTCCAACCCCTCACACACATAAGACAAAACATCATGAGAGGCACAACCCCCGGGTGCGAGACGAGTCTCCGCGACCTTATCAAGCATCGCCCCGATGCCTCCCAGACATGAGCGGGAGGCTGATCCTATAACCAATGACGGGTGCCTTCCTCAGACATCCACCCAAGTTTATGGGCCACCCTTAGAAATTCATCAAGAAGCCTCTAAGGAATCAGAGCAAGAAGAAGAGAGGGATGAAATGCCCTATCAAGGCATGGGGGTGCTATCCAGTTACCCCTCCATAGGCCCCAAGTTCCTCAACAAGAACCAATCAAAGAGGAGGAGCTCAAATCCCCCGATACATGCAAAGTGCTAGAGCACTTAGAGTCGGTAGAGACCAAGATTTTGGAGCTCCCAAGGCCCAACTTACATGAAGCTCCTTTCAAAGAGGATCAACCTTTAACCATAGGGCTACCTGATGATGCAGTCCTCCATGTCTCAGAATCTCCAGATTTTGATGAGCTGTACTCACTAGTTGAAAGTGAAGATGAAACAGAGATAGCCCACAGCAATCACATGCGACAACATCGGCATCCCATAAAATTTGAGGAAGCATGTCAACAGATAAACATAATACTAGGGCATGAGTGGCGTGTTAACCCACCGCAGTGGGACCAAGCATTACATCCACAACTTTGGGCACATAAAGATCAACTTCCGCCCAGAGATCCCATAACAACATCAGTGCCGGGGGTAGACTCTATCCTCCTATCCGTGCATAGGGCAGATCCATTCGTGCCCATACCTCTAGAGCCGGATCCAAAGTGCAAAGACCATCAAGCTGGGGGTACCTCTATCCCCTGAAGAGCCATAATCCAAACCAAAAAGCTCCAAGGATTATCGCAATCACTTGGTCACCCCAAAAAGCTCCAAGGATTATCGCAATCACTTGGTCAAACCCAAAAAGCTCCAAGGATTATCGCAATCACTTGGTCAAAACCCCAAAAGCTCCAAGGATTATCGCAATCACTTGGTCAAAACCCAAAAAGCTCCAAGGATTATCGCAATCACTTGGTCATCCCAAAAGCTCCAAGGATTATCGCAATCATCTCTTGGTCATCTCCAAAAGCTCCAAGGATTATCGCAATCACTTGGTCACCCCAAAAGCTCCAAGGATTATCGCAATCACTTGGTCAAAACCCAAAAGCTCCAAGGATTATCGCAATCACTTGGTCATCCCAAAAGCTCCAAGGATTATCCAATCACTGTCACCCCAAGGATATCACAAACACAAAAACACAAAATCTCAATCACACCAAAACTCCAAGGATTCCAATCACGCCAAAATCTCAGGATACAATGCCAAAACCAAACCAAAGCACCAAAAAAAAACGCAATCACTTGGTCACCCAAAAGCTCCAAGGATTATCGCAATCACTTGGTCACCAAAAAGCTCCAAGGATTATCGCAATCACTTGGTCAAATCCCAAAAGCTCCAAGGATTATCGCAATCACTTGGTCAAACCCAAAAGCTCCAAGGATTATCGCAATCTCTTGGTCAACCCCAAAAGCTCCAAGGATTATCGCAATCACTTGGTCAACCCAAAAGCTCCAAGGATTATCGCAATCACTTGGTCACAACCAAAAGCTCCAAGGATTATCGCAATCACTTGGTCAAAAAAAAAAAGCTCCAAGGATTACCATCACTTGGTCACCCCAAAAGCTCCAAGGATTATCGCAATCACTTGGTCACCCCAAAAGCTCCAAGGATTATCGCAATCACTTGGTCAAAACCCAAAAAGCTCCAAGGATTATCGCAATCACTTGGTCAAAAATCAAAAATAATCAAAAACAACAAAAATTTGCATCTCATTTCTAGGCATACTCAAATTCATCAATCGAGAGCTCTTCTCGCACCTCATATTCATATTCACAAAAATCAATCCATCAAAAATACAAAAATATGTAGCTGCATTAAGCATTGCATCCATACATTGCATATTTGTGGTCGAACAGGTCAAAGGCACCATAGGCTGTAATTGCTCTGCTAGTCCGTCTTATTCCACACTGTTCCATTGTACAAAAACAACAAAAACACCATGCATTGCTTTTACCACACTAGAGTCAGTGGTCTTTTAATGTATCAAGAGTTTTCGTGATTCAATCATCATTTTGCTCTTTAGCCATGTAATGTATCAAGTCAGACAGATTTTACGAAGGTAGAGTCATACTTGAAATACACCTTGTTACGTAACATCCCAACACATATCAAAACACATAAAACAATTCCCAAGTTGTGTGAAAGAAAGATGAAACCTGCAAAGTAATCCAGGTCACCACAAGCGAAACGGTTATCTTGCTCATCCCCCTATGCGAATGACCCCAAGAATGTTGAGAGTTGGCAAAAGGACAAGCATCCTCCCTACCCAATTCCCTAAGAATCCCTAAGTTCTCAATAGTTGCAAAACATCAAAAATTTGCAAAATGTCAAAACTCCAAAATTTGACATCCTACAGTGCACACATCAAAAGGCACAAGCAATAGTGATTTTCATCACTCCATATCCCCAATCCCTTGCTCAAAAGAAAAACAAATCAAAATAAACAATGATCTTATCACTACAAACGAGCAAGTATCCCAATACAATTGAAGAAAAGAAGGGAGTTGAACTTGAATCCCTGGAACTCTCAGCATTCTAAAAGGTCATAAGGCAAGCCTCAGTATCGATTTGGTTGATAGCCTATCGATAACTGATAGTAAACCTCTCGCATGACGATATATCTATCACATTAACTTGCGTACAGATCAATGTTTGCATGTGGATGAGCTAGCTTATGGCATCCTGGATAACACCGCAGATTAATCTAACTAAATACAACAAAGGAGTTAGTGGAGCTAATTAGGTGATCCTCAGTACGAGTTCGGTTGAAAGCCCATCCGGCATCGGCGGTATCCTGATAAATACCACATAAATGAACTCAATTGCACACACAGGGATGTGAAATAGCTTGGTCAAAAACAAGTCCGATTCATACCTTGTTCAAAAGTCTTGTAAGATAAAGTACAGTCATGGCTAGTGAGTTAAAAACCGTCTGAGTCTCAGAAAACCTTAGCTACATTTCTAAACCAACTGCGCTACTTTTCATCCTTACAATACCATCAAAAAATACAAAAAAAAAAAAACCACATGTATACATACAAAGTCATGCATCACAACAATCACCTAAAAACAAAATAACAGAGTTCTAAACAGTCTATGGTGCCATAGCCAAACATCACAAATCCCATTCATCCATTTCATATCTGCATATCACATATAAATAAAAAACATTTGCATTCATCATAGCATATGCATCCATCAAAATAAATCAACATGCATACATCCATATTCATCAACCATCATGCATAAGATCAAAGAAAATCAAAACAACAAAAACAACAAATAAATGCAACACAAAAACAAAAAGCAATAAACATTGCCAGACACAAGTGCTCTTGCACTTAACCTCTTAGCATAGAAAAATTGATTCGTCGGTCTACATTGTCACTATCCTACTCCCTAAGAAGGCTACCATAGCATACGGACCGCTCCACGGAAGACGGATTTTCGACAATTTTCATCCCCATACATCACAAAGGTTCAAACCCACTCAAACAAAAAAAATGCAACACAAAAAGCAATAAACATTGCGACACAAGTTCTCTTGCACTTAACCTCTTAGCATAGAAAAATTGATGTCGGGTTTACATTGTCACTATCCTACTCTCTAAGAAGGCTACCATAGCCGGACCGCTCCACCGGAAGACGGATTTTCGACAATTTCACCCCCAAATGGCATCACAAATGGGTCAAAGCCCACTAAAAAACAACAAGAAAATCAAAACAACAAAAACAACAAATAAATGCAACACAAAAACAAACAGCAATAAGCATTGCCGGACACAAGTGCTCTTGCACTTAACCTCTTGGCATAGAAAATCGATGTCGGGCTCAAATTGTCACTCTCCTACTCCCTAAGAAGGCTATCTTAGCCGGACCGCTCCATGGGAAGATGGAATTTCGACAATTTCACCCCATTATGACATCGCCAAAAGGGTTAACACCCACCAAAAATAGGTCCAAATGTTGGAAAAATTGCACATGCTTAACGGTAAACCCTCTAAAGGCACCCTTGCACAAGTCATCTTGGGTCAAGCGACTCATCGCTTTTCTCATGAAGGTCATTCCCTCATCGATTCGTCGCTTGAGGGGGTAGTCACACTTAGTCACCAATCAACAATCACACACCCAATTAAGGAAAATGACATGCATTCAAAGAATCATTGACAAAGACAATCACGCTCCTGCTTGGGGCAGTAAACAAGCAACAATCAAATCAATCAAACACTTGGCATTTCGTGAATCATGAACACAAGGTTCCCCTGTGGATAAAATGCCCTTCGCCTATTCATGACTGATCAATGTCTAAGCTCAAGTCACACCTCACCAAAATAGGTTAACACTTGAAATCAAACTCCTTAGCTCGTCAGAAGCAAGGATTCAAGAATGCATGCCCTCTCCATACTTGGGGCATCAAAAGTTGGTTAGGTTACCAAGAAACCCTAATCATTAGTGCTTTGGTTATCTATTTTTGCTCGGCGCTGCGCCATGCACAGCGCATCCCAAAAAGGGGCATCTGTAGACACCAAAACAGCACCAATCCGATTATGTGACTACAAACACTGATCGCTTTGACACACATAGCCCCCAGGGCAGCCCTCAGAGGTTAAACAGTGGTCCTAACCACTTTTACAGCAATTTTGGAAGGTCAGAAGGCAATTTGGCACCTTCGGACAACCTACTCCAAATTCGTCCCACCCTGGGACGAATTCAAATTGGAATCCGTCTCACCAAGGGACGAATTCTGAATTCGTCCTTGGGTAGGACGAATTCCAAGTTTAACGGGCAAAAAGAAGAATGGCGCCAAGTGGCAGCCCAGGACAGTCAGTTGATGACTCCTGCCTCGCACGCGTGTGTGGGTGGACAGATAGGCCGTTAGAGGACTGTCACAAGGGCGATTATGAAAGCCCAAGTCATGGAGGACTCTCCTCCCTCATGGGAAGACATGACCGCCACATGGCACCTATGACCAACACATGGCGCTTATGCTTCCCTCTCAAAAGAGACCCCATGGGTCTATAAAAGGTGGGACTTTTCTCACCCAAAAAGAGACAGGTTGAAGGAGATTTCAAGCAACGAAGTGCTGCCGAGTTGAACACCCACTTGCATCCCCTTTGATTCACCTTCTCACATCCACCAATCTCTTTTGCAAGGGAGGTTGTTGGGTGGCTTTTGGAAGCTTGAATCTGACCCAAATCCAACATATGGACACCTGAATCAACCAATTTGCCGACCCCCCAATCCTAAGAAGTTTTGGGCCCATCCCTAGTGGATTGGCGCCAAGATCAAGTGCCAACGGTGGGAGGCCCACTTGGGCACCCCCGCACTTTCTAAGTTTTGTTTTAAAAGCATTCTAGATTATTGTTTCAGGTTGCATTTCATGTTATTCTATTTGGTGAATTCATAGCTTCAATTTCATAACATTCTGATCAGATTTTATCATGCTTTGTGTCGCTTTGTTGTTTCACTAACTTGCAGGTGGCGATATCTAATTCCCGAGGATAGAGGCCAAATTGGGAGAATCCGACCATCTGGGTCGTCCCAAAATGGCCCCAATTACATAACCCCCCTATTTGCAGGTGTTTTGCAGGTCCCGGGATTCGACATTGGAGCAGCAACGAGTCGGCTTTTCCAACACGGAAGAATTCGTCCCACCCAGGGACGAATTGCGATCAGAATTCGTCCTGCCCAGGGACGAATTCCAGTTTAAGGCAGATTGGCCGATTGTCTCAGTGGCAATGGCCTCTCGGTAATATTTTTCTGTCTTCTCGTCAAGTTTTCGGGCCATTTGGAGTCACTTTACTCACTGTTTCAGACAAATGTTTACATGCATCTTTTGGCGATTTTAGAGAACAAACACTTTTCATTTGCAGCGAGTGCTACCGACATCTTCGTTGTTTCTTTGTTCGTAGGAGGAGCAGTAGAGGTCAAGGACTCATCGACATCAGCGGCGGCATCATCTTGGCCCGTCCATTTCAAGTGTGGGCACGCGGAAAGAGGAACCTTAAGTCTCGATTGTAGTCAAATTCTTTTAACGCTCCTAGCCCCTGAAAAGGGAGGAGGCGTATTTGTAATAGAGATCAAGAAAGTTTAATGAAAGGGCTGTGTTTTCTCCATTTGCTTGTGTCTCTTCCAATGCGTCTCTTTCATTTCATGCAATTTACATTTCTAGGACTTAAGCGTATTTGATTTTGAATGCATCGCAATTAGTGTTTCCTTTGCCCGAAATCTCGTGCTTTCACTACTTGGGTGGAAAGGATCTTGATGTTGCTTTCCAAGAACACATTCAGGATAAAATCCATCTCTAGAAGAGACTTGGGGTAATCCTGTAACCATATCATGGGTGCTCAAATCCTTTAGGTAGTTGTAACTAAGATGACCAAACCTTTCATGCCATATTTGACTTTCAAGATCACCATGAGCCACAAAATAGGAGGCTCCTTCTGGATTTTGAAAACCTTTGAAGTTAAAAATACAATAGTTATGATCAATATTCCCTTTGGCTTTAAGAGAATGGGGATATTGAAAATCTCTTATCTCAACTCCTATTGGAGAGAAGAGAACAGTTTTTCCATTTCCAAAAGTACAAATCTGATAGATGGATAGGAGATTGGTGGCAATGTCTAGAACTTAGAGAACATTGTTTACGGAGCCACCATCAATGGTTATATCCCCTTTTCCTTTGATAGGGATGAAGGAAGAGTCACCCACTTCTATGTTATAAGTAGATCTAGAGGAGATAGAAGAGAAAGACTTATCTAAAGCAGTCATGTGATGAGTAGCTCTAGAATCTAGGACCCAATAATTAGAGGAATAATTGGATGTTTTTCCTTGAACTTTAAGGGTTTTTCCTATTTTATTTTTATTTTCTATCTTTTTATCCTTCATAGTTGCCTCTATTTGTAATATTTTCCAACATTTTTTAGCATAGTGACCATTATTTTTACAATGAGTACATGTTATAGGAGTATTTTCCTTATTTTTTGAATTTTTATTTAGAAGAGGTGGAGGCTACTAAGGCTTTTGAAGAAGAGGAATAATAAGATATTTTATAGCTAGCAAGTTTGGTTTCTTCCCTGGTTAATCTATCACAAAATTCTTCTAAAGAAGGTATTTTAAAGGTTGCACCAAGAGCATCTTTGGTAGATATAAAGGTGGTAGCAAAAATTTGAAAAACACCATTTAGCTTAGAAAGGATTAGATAAATGCATTCTTCTCCAGTCTTAGTCTTCCCACTACCTTTGTATTGAGTGAGGACTTATTTGAACTTAGTGAGAAATTCCACAATACTACTTAAATATTTAGGAGACAAAGATGTTAGTTCGGCTTCTAGTTGCATTGATCTCATCTGATCTACTTTCCCAAATAAGGTCTTTAGTTTCTCCCAACTTTCATGAGGATTTTTATAATTTGTAATATGAAACCACAAACTTTCATGAACATTAGAGCTAATAATACCCATTGTTTCGTACATTTTTCCTTTATGAACAAAAATTTCATATTCATTATCAAATTATGGTTGCTTTTCTTCTAACAAATGAATAAGACCTTTTTGAGAGATAAGATTTAAAATTTTAGGTTTCCAAGTGTGAAAGTTATGAGGGGTGAGAGGTTCAATTAAATTCATCATTTTAACACAAAATAAAAGTTTGAAGTTTTAATTAACCAATATATCCCCCCTTAGAACTTCAAATTAATGCAAATGTTTAAAAGGAAAGAATGAAGCTTTTCAATATATTAAAAACTCAATATACCCACCCTAACGAGAGGGAAACTATAAGTATAATGAGCTTTGAATATTATTTGCTTTTTGAAATTCCAAGTCCTTTTAGTTCCTTTCAATACTCGCCCTAAAGGAAACTATAAGTATGGAGAAGAATTTTAAAGGAATATAGGCTTGAAATGCATAGATATCAACCAGATATAAATATGGATACTCACCCTTACTAGAGGGAAACTATAAGTAAGAGAGATATCCAATATGTAGTAATGTTGATACAGAAAAATATATGTTATGCCTTTATACCAATATTCTCAAAAAACCCGTCCTTACTTGAGGGAAATTGTAAGTTTTTAGAGACAATGATACATGGAACGTAGGAAAATATATTTTAATGGAAAACTTTAGAAAAAATTATAGAGTTTTCTAAAAAAAATACCAACAATGTGACATACATAAATATTAATGAAAAAAAATATTAATTAAAAAAATGAAGAGGTGTAGAGTTTATATTCTTAATGAAATATGAAGAAATATATCTTAAACTAATAGTTTTAAAATATAAATATATAAACGAAATTATTTTTATAAGAAGATTCAACCCCCCTCTAAATATTCTAATTCAATTTTTTTATATTTTTTAAGAAAATTTTATGCAAATGGGTGATGCTACTTTGAATGACTTCTCTATGAAAATTTAAAGAAAATATTCAACAATTATATCCTGATAATTATGATTTACTTTAAATCAAGTAAAGGCCATAGAAGAAGATAGGCAAAAAAAAAAGGAATGCAATATCCCTTGAAACACAGATGTGCAAACACTTGCACTCTATCCCTCCAAATATTTCTTTTATTTGAATGGTTACAATAGTGACTCACGTTTCTATAGAGCAATAAAAAATAATGGCTCTTATAAAAAGAGACAAAGGTGTTTCTTGGAAACACGGGTGTTCGAAAGAAACTTTTAACCTAAATAAAAGATAATTAAGGAGAAATTAAAGAATAAAAAATTAGAATTTTTGGCCTCAAAATATACCACTCTTTTTAAAAAAACCTTCTGTGAATTTTTGTCCACTTTGAAGACGTAACTTCGACCTCTATGGGTGAAGATCAAATTAGATAAGATGCTCGAACAAGGATGAAGAGGCAGTCGTGATGACAATATTCTTTTTTTACTTGCACATTTAGGGAGGTTCTAGAGCAGAGGATTTCGTCGATAGAATACGACGTGAGAGAGCAAATGGAAAAGCATTAGACTTTTGAAGCTTGACAATGTGCCTTCCCTACAGAAAACTATGTTAAAAAATAAAATATATATGATAACATGAATTTATCTCTTTCTTAGATGAACCAGCGACCTCTGTAGAAAAAAACTAGTCATGTGCAGAAAACAATGTCAATAAAATAATTTGATAAATTATAAAGTACTTTAATCCTTATATCGATTCAGAGAAAACCAAATGGAAGGATATTCAATCCTTGAAGACATCATTCAGAGAAGAGGACGTGAGAGGGAGAGCACCTAGGGCCGATTTGCTTGACTATGAGTACTCCTTGTAGAAGATATGTTAAAATAAAAGAATATATGATAACATGAAAATTCAATTCCCTGGACGAACCAATGACCCCTTTGAAACATTAAATAAAATGAGCAAGCTCTACAGAATCGTTAACAAAATTATATGAAAAAAGAATTAAGGACTTAAGCTTGATATCCTTGTAGAGCAATTAGCAAAACTTCGTACTTGAAAATGTATCAGGTAGAGGAGAATATAAGGTTTGAGGAAGAGGAAGCACTAGACGAAAAAAAATATTTTGAGAATAATCTGATCTCGAGACAGGAACAGTAAATATCGATTTTTGAGAGACGTTTTGAACGGTGCCAACCATGTGTCACGAAGCGGCCAAAGAAAATGTCTCGAGTGCCAAGTTCTAACGAGAATGAGAAGACCTGTTGTCCGAGGATCAAAAAAGAATCTCAAAACATTTATAAAACCATTACTCAAAATATATTGGTTAGAAATACAATGATAATTTCGCTAAAAAATAAAGCAAAAATTTAAATTATATTTCTAATTATGGTGGGCATTTTGTTTTAAATAATTTGAAGAGAGGGAAGAGGGCTCTTTATGTAAAATATGGGCTAGAATAGCGCCATGTACAAAAGAGCTTATATATATATATATATATATATATATATTATTTTTAAATTCCCAAAGCATGAATTCAACACAGAAAAAAATTGCAACATATATTTAAAAAATAAAATATTTTGCTGAAAAAATAAACTATGGATAAAAAAAATGACTATTGTATACTTCAAGTAAGATAGCCAAAAAAATATCCAAAGGAAATGAATCAGATCCTAGAACCTTCAAGAGAGAATGCTAGCAAAATATAACCTGCTCTGGTACCAAGATAGAATTTCACAATAATAGATATGCAAAGCATTACACAAAAGATGAAGAGAAGAGTGGAACTGATTGATTTATTCCAATGATCAACTTTGTATAAATAGTAGAGTTGATCAGTGAGAGTCGTTGGATTACAACAACTCATCATACCTGATGAAGACACCACTGAGAGTTCTCTTGACACATGGAGGAGTGGAAAATCAAGTGTCTATCCTAGTGGAGCTTAAGAGAATATTCTCTTATTCTAACAAAAATAATAGTCAAAGGTCTTAATCATGCCAATGTTATTATTAGATATTACCATGATTATTGTCTTTATGAAACTATACACAACCATGAAGATGCAATCATATTAATATTTGATGGTTAAAAACCCTTAGAGATAATTGACATTGATGAATTTCTATTATTTGAAATAAAATTATAGTGGCATGTAAATCCCTAGCTTCATGATGGTTGGTT
The DNA here is from genome assembly GCA_028583015.1 of Wollemia nobilis. Classification (NCBI taxonomy): domain Eukaryota; kingdom Viridiplantae; phylum Streptophyta; class Pinopsida; order Araucariales; family Araucariaceae; genus Wollemia; species Wollemia nobilis. Next base: position 352,776 of record JAQPPZ010017021.1, read on the forward strand.
TTATAATTGTGTGGTGCTTAGATTTTAAAATAGAGCTCCAATTCATGTATCATTGGTGGAGATACTTTTATAACATTGCAAGTGTCTTACCAACACTAACATGCCCAACTACCTTGAAATAGGAAGCCTTTTAGATGAAAAACTATCAAAGTGTAGACACCAAAACAACACCAATCCGATTATGTGACTGCAAACACTGATCGCGTTGACAAACACAGCCCCCAGGGCAGCCCTCAGAGGTCAAACAGTGGTCTTAACCACTTTCATAGCAATTTTGTAAGGTCAGGAAGCAATTTTGCACATTTAGACACTTTGCTCAGTATTCGTCTCACCCGGGGACGAATACTAAGCTGGAATTCGTCTCACCCAGGGACGAATTCTGAATTCGTCTCCGGTAGGGACGAATTCTGAGTTTAACAGAGCAAAAAGAAGAATGGTGCCAAGTGGCAGCCCAGGACGATCGATTGATGACTCTCGCCGCACGCGTGTGTGGGTGGATAGATAGGCCGTTAGAGGACTGTCACAAGGGCAGTTATGAAAGCCCAAGTCATGGAGGACTCTCCTCCCTCATGGGAAGACATAACCGCCACATGGCACCTATGACCAACACATGGTGCTTATGCTTCCCTCTCAAAAGAGACCCCATGGGTCTATAAAAGGGGGGACTTTTCTCACCCAAGAAATACAGATTGAAGGAGATTTCAAGCAACGAAGTGCTACCGAGTTGAACACCCACTTGCATCCCCTTTGATTCACCTTCTCACATCCACCAATATCTTTTGCAAGGGAGGTTTTTGGGTGGCTTTTGGAAGCTTGAATCTGACCCAAATCCAACATATGGACACCTGAATCAACCAATTTGCCGACCCCCCCAATCCTAAGAAGTTTTGGGCCCATCCCTAGTGGACTGGCTCCAAAATCAAGTACCAACGGTGGGAGGCCCACTTGGGCACCCCCGCACTTTCTAAGTTTTATTCTAAAGCATTCTAGATTACTTGTTCATGTTGCATTTTGTGTTATTCTGTTTGGTGAATTCATAGCTTCAATTTCATAACATTTTGATCAGATTTTATCATGCCTTGTGTCGCTTTCTTGTTTCACTAACTTGCAGGTGGCGATATCGAATTCCTGAGGATAGAGGCCAAATTGGGAGAATCCGACCATCTGGGTCATCCCAAAATGGCCCTGTTGTGGTTGATCCACAACACACCCCAAAATTGGGGACCCACCTTTTTCAGGCTCACAGGGAAGGATCTCAGTGACCCAGATGCCAGAATTGAAAAAAAAAGAGAAAATGCACAAGTGTAGAAAGGGGTCGCGAAATCGCGACAGGTAGCGAAATCGCGACATGTCGCAAAATCACGAAAGGTCACGAAATCGCGACCGAAACCGGAGAATTGTCGCGAAATCGTGACATGTCGGAAAATCGCGGTCAGCGGCAACAAAACAGAAAAGCTGTCGCGAAATCGCGACGTGTCGGTGACAAGGAAGAAAAGGTGTCGCGAAATCGCGACGTGTCGGTGACCAGGAGGAAAAAGGTGTCGCGAAATCGCGACGTGTCGGTGACCAGGAGGAAAAGGTGTCACGAAATCGTGACGTGTCGGTGAGGAGAAAAGAAAAGGTGTCGCGAAATCGCGACGTGTTTTGCCGAAGCGTACGGGTGATGAAAAGTGTCACGATTTCGCGACGTGTTTTGGAAAGGTGTACGAAAGCGGAAAAACGTCGCGATATCGCGACAGGAAGGACGTCGCGATTTCGCGACCGATTGCAGCAAAGGTGTACGGACAGAAAAATGGTCGCGATTTCGCGACGTGTTTTGCCGAAGCGTACGGAACAGAAAAATGGTCGCGATTTCGCGACGTGTTTTGCCGAAGCGTACGGAACAGAAAAATGGTCGCGATTTCGCGACAGGAAGCTGCATGAAGGTCCGAAAGGGAAAAGCGTCGCGATTTCGCGACGAGTTTTGCGGAAGCGTACGGATGATGAAAGGTGTCGCGATTTCGCGACGCATTTTGGCAAACAGTACGGACGGAGAAAATGGTCACGATTTCGCGACAGAAAGCTGCATGAAGGTCCGAGAGGGAAAAGTGTCGCGATATCGCGACAAGTTTTGCCAAGGCGTACGGAAGATAAGAACGGTAGCGATATCGCGACGGTTTGTCGAAGGAAGGCAAGAGGATGATAATGGTCGCGATATCGCGACGTAAAGTTGCCAAGGAAGCTCGAGGCCAGAACGGTAGCGATATCGCTACGAAAGCCGTTGGACGCGTACGGCAGATAAAGACGTTGCGATATCGTGACATGTCACGATATCGTGACATGTCGCGATATCGTGACATGTCACGATTTCGCGGTCGGGGAAGATGAACGGGCAGACTTGCAGTTTTGTCGGGTTCTTTCACAGAAAAGCGATACGGTAGGCACAGAAAGTGCATGACACGTGGCGTGCAGGTGTCAAACTTGCAAGGGCGTTACATGTAGAGTGAATTTCGGGAAGTTTCCAAATTTGAGCGTGAATCAAAGCGGGAAAAAGCAGGAATTTGAAGGGTCGCCCACAGGAAGAGGAAATGAAGCGACGGAGGAAATCGAAGAGCCATAACATTGCTATAAAGCCAGAATTGCAAATCGAAGAAAGGGTTGGAAATTGCCGAATACGGAGTTGCAGAGACGAAGGCTTTGTGCTATTCTGGGCCCGTACTTGGGCAATTTCCTTCTTTTTATTCTGGGATTTTCTTTCACACCGGAACATTTTTTAATGTAATCGAGATATCATTTAAATACAAATACAGAGAGTTGGCATCTTATTGGATGAGAAAGAAGGAGTAACTTTTGCATGCATGATTTAATGTTTATATTTCCCTAGGTTTTTAGGTGAAGTTAATGCAAGATCTCTTGGTTGCTTCATGCGAATGCCTATTTTCTGGAATTACCACAGAAACCCTCGAGACTCGCACCTGGCCTATTTGGATTGTGTGGATGTGCAGGTTCATTAGGTTAGGTTGCATGTAGAAAGCCTCATTATCTTCGGTTTCATCTGATTAATTACAGCTTTCTGACTGTAATCTATTTTTATTGTTACTTTTGTTTATTTTTGTCTTTGCTTTTCAAACCCATATTTTATTTTCAGCAGTTTAATTAATTGTGTTTGAATAAATCACCTGAAAATCCATAGAATTAAAGGTTAAAGCAGATTTTATTCATTTTGAGTCCATTGAAAGTTCAAAATTAATAAACCACAGTGCCCCTTGTTAACATCCACTTGCAAACCCTAAGGTGTTCTTAGCATTTCATTTTAAACAGCATCCTTGATAATTAATAATCAGCATAATAAGAACCTTGGAGAAATCATTTTTCTTTGCAAGCAGAGGATTTAGGACTCGGATCCTACAGGAGAGTGTGTTTTCACAATCGGGTTAAAACACCACTCAACAGATTGGCGCTAGAAGGAGGGCGAATTGGTTTATTCTACTTTGATGTTTCATATTTGAATAGTACATTTTTGATATAAATTCTGAAATCATATCTCTTAAATCTCATAGACGGCTAAACTACGGCATTTGTTTTTCGGTTGCAGGTATTCTTCGTGATAATCGAGAGTTTAGCCAAGGAGAGCCGAAGCGGTTTATGTTATCGTGAGGGCTAGGCACTGTTCTTAACGTTTTGACTGTTCATGCAGGAGTAATACGATTTGATTTGACTTTAAAAAATATATATATATATATATATAAAAGATAAAATAAAATAAAAAATTAAAATGAATATAAAAAATATATATATATATATATAAAAAATAAATAAATAATAATAAAAAAATAAAAAAAAAAAGAGAAAGGAACTTTTGGCTATTAAAGTTATCTTCTTCAAAATTCACTGAATATTCAATAGATTTGGTTCTAAAATTACATTTTAAGTTCACTAATGGCAACACTTGAGGAGCAAAGGGTATCCCTGAGAGTTGAAATAACATCTCTAAGAGAGAGAATGGTATTAATAATAGAGGATCATTATAAGGGTTTGTCTATACCTGTGGTACCATATCATATTCCTAAAATGTTATTAGAATTTTTACGGTGTTTTAATCAAGAGGTACCACTAGGATACTTGCAAAAGCTGCATGTATACAAGAGTACATTGTGTCAATTCCAGATTTTTTATGAGGAGGTGGCTTGTAAGTTATTTGCATACATTTTGGATGATAGACCATTCTTTTGGTATAGCCAACTACCCATGGAGGTTAGGACTTCTTGGATACAATTAGAAGCAGCCTATCTTAATCATTTTGGTAATCGGGCTGACTTAGAAATATTGAAAAATCAGTTTACCTCCATATGTAAAGAGTCTAATGAATCCTTGAGTCAATTCAATGGAAGATTTCGTGAGTTGCACTCCCAAATGTGGGAAAATTTTAACACATCAGAAGAAGAAGCCATGGAAGTATACCTAGGAGCCATACACCCCACACTTGCTTCACTCATTGAGGAAAAACTGAGTGGTTTGTCCCTAGAGAGAATCCATGAGATCTTAGAAGAGATAGAACGACAAGGTCTTGAAGAAGAAAAGGCACAACATGTTCACATGAGAGATTGTTCTTTTGATGCCAACCTACACCAACCATCAAACATAGCACCCTCCACTCCAATGATATCTAAGGTAAATGATCAAGGGGATGAATTTGAATACCCAAATTTTATGACCACCTTGGATATAGTTCACGAGGAGGTGCAAATTGCTAAGACAACATCCAATAGTGAGGATCATGTAGAGATACATGATTATCTAGATTCAACAATGTTTGATATATGTGAATGGATGGAACCCACCATAGAATTGAATGAAGTGGTTGAAAGAGAAATGGAAAGAAAATCAATAAATAAATTTGAAGATATGATAGAATTTCACCACTTGTTCTTGGAAGATACTATTGATGAAATGTGTAAAATTAAAGATCAAGAAATTCTTCACCCTCCAAATTATGATAATGAATCATGGGTTACTAATTTGGACAATGATAGCCTTATAAATTTGAATTCAAGAAATAACCCACTTTTGGAAATAATTGAACCATCTAAGGAAGGTGAAGACGAATTTGATGAGAAACACATTGATGATTTGGAAAATGTTGAAGAAATAGTTGAACGTCACCACTTGATTTTGGAAGATGATTATTATGATGCTTGGAAGAAGTGGGAAGACTTCACTCTTTCCAAAACTACTAATGAAACTCGTGTGCCTATTGATATACAGGACAACATAATTGCCTACTCAAAGGAAGATATTACAACTCCTGTACAATTTGAGGATGTTTTGGAAGAGGGTTTCAAATCTCATCAAATTTTGGAAGATTATAATTATTCTATTACCAAGGACAAAGAAGAAAAAGAATTGACGAAGGAATCAAAAGAGCATGTCATAAATATCATGGAGTTTCATCTCACTGATTTGGATGACGATTTTTACAATGGTTGGGGAAGGTATGGTAATGCATTCTTTTCTCACATCCCTATAGATGAAACTCATATTTCACTTGACGTGCAGGATGGTGAGCCTTCTACATCATACGAAGATCTCATATTCACAAGATTTGAAAAGGGGACAAAATATGAATTCATTGAAAGTGTGGATGCAAGTTTGCAGGATGATTGTGGGGATTCAAATGAAGAGATGCCATGGATAGTGAACAAAGAATTAGAACCAAATGATAAAGAGATGGATCAATTGGAAGAAACTCAAATAAGTGATCATCAAAGCAGATTACTTGACATACACTTTGACCAAGAGTGTTTGAGGATTGAAAAGGATGACCATATTTTGAATTTAAATAATTTGAATGATGAAATGTCAATAAAGGTAAATGAAAAACAAGGTATAATTTTTAATCACACTTTTAATAACATGGTTTTAATAAATGGAAAAGAAGTTGATGCACTTGAATTGTTAAATAAAATTCATCAACAATTACTAATTGAATCTAGGATAAAAACTTTTAATGATCCTAATTTAGTAAATATCCTAGATGCTTGTAAATTATTACACAAATTTGATTGGCCTACAAATTTGGAAAATGATTTGGCTTTGAAGTTTGTAGAAATAGGCTCTTACTTACAAAATTGCATATTTGAAAAGGATAGCCTAATTCTAAATCAAGGAGGCAATTATGAAGTTCACATTTTAAAGCATAGACAAGATAAAATTGAAAATCATTTATTGTCTAATCATTCTAGTAATTTGATGCTCACCTATGGGAGTATTATTGGAACTAAATCAAATTGGTATGGTGAGCATGGCAAGTGGAAATTTGTTGCATTGTTTGGTCTAGTATTGTTTATGTTGGATTCCCACAACATTTGGCATGCATATTATGTCATATTTTTATTGAAATGTTCTAATCATGTGTGGGATCCAGGAAAGTGATAAGCTAAGCTTTGCATCATCTTGTATTATATTGTACATTTGTATATAGATTTTGGTTTTTGGATTTTGGTTTGTGTTTTCAAAGTTTCATTTTGGGATTGCAGTTTGGTTTTGGATTGAACAAGTTTTAATTTACAGTTGTGTGTTTATTTTATTTGTCTATATAAAAAAAATAAAAAAATAAAAATAAAAAATAAAAAATAAAAATAAAATAAAAAAATATATAAATATAAATATATATATAACAAAAAGAAATAAATTGAGATGCCAACTTATGCTTAGGATTAGGAGAATATGAAATATTGGAATTGTCTTGTAAAAGCTCCACAAGTAGCATAAAACTTTTTTAAGTTATATTGTTTGACTTTGTGATATATGAAAGAATCAGTTTTGCATGACAAATCATTTCATTCACAATTCAAGAAGTAATGCATTCATATTCCATCTCACCTCACATACATTTCATTTTAGTTGCATATGCATCTTATGTACAAGCCATGAAAGTATGTCAAATCCTCTTAGGGTTGTGTTATAACATATATGTAAGTAGCTCCTAAGGTTGGAAACTGAGTCTTGAGATATCTAGAACCAAGCACGTATCATAAATTAAAAAGGATCTTGAGCAAAATGATCAAAACCTAGCTTGGAAGAAAAGGTTGAGCGAAAGTGGTTTTCATGTCTATCCTATTATGCAACATGATCCTTAAAACAGTGGTTTTAACCACTTCCATAAAGCTTAAAGCTTAAAATCAGAGTAGTAAGGATAGGGTTAAATCCTCATCAAACTTAGGTTGAGGATCCAATTCCCCAAAGCTTTGATTTGACCCACATGGAGTAGTAAGGATAGGGCATAAATTCTCATCTTGGTTGGTTGAGAATCTGATTCCCCAAAGCTCTTATGTCTCATTTCATAGTAAGTCTTGGATTGTAAGGATCGTACTATTTGTCCTCTCGCAAAGGATGGGTAGTCATCCCCAAGGTTTAAGCAATAGAATTAATGATTTATATCTAAGGTTTGGATTGTAAGGATCGTACTACTTGTCCCTAACCAGGATGGGTAGTCATCCCCAAGGTCCAAGAAATAAAAAAATAAATAAATTTTTCCCATCTCATCTTTATTTTGGATTGTAAGGATCGTACTACTTGTCCTCTGCAAGGGATGGGTAGTCATCCCCAAGGTCCAAGGAAATGGAGATATGTTCTGGATTGTGGGGTTAGATATGCCCATGCATGGCATCATGTCTTGCCTAAAAAGCAAGACCACTGATTGTCTAGAGGGTTAGACTAGCATGACCATTTCTTCCATAATTGGTTTAATTATTTTGCTTAAAGTGAGGTAATAAACTCCAAATCAGAATAGTAAGGATAGGGTTAAACTCTCATCTCGGTTGGTTGGGAGTCTGATTCCCCAAAGTTCTGATTTCACATTCACTTGCACATGGGTTCTAAATAGTAGGGACTCATAACCAACTTTGGGATACAATAAGGAAATGAACTTGTGGGTCCTAAGAGGGTTTGGCAATCTTGAATGCTTGTACATAATAGTAGAAGAATGATCATGCTTATTAGGAAAAGCAAAATCTTCTAGCTCATTCATTTAGGGCCACAAATCATTCACCATCCCATATATGCATTCATGCAAAACTGATAATGGAATGTTGATCAATTTCAAACGATAGGGAATGAAAACACATTGCACACACTGAGCTAATACTTGATGATTCTGATGATTCATGTACTTTTGATCTTTGGGCATTTGTTATTTTGCTCATGTGCTAACATGTATTTACGAGTTTGTGATATGTTTCAGGTTGGGTTCTTACTAAAATGCTCAAGAGCATTTGACAGCAGAGTCGCCATTTGTTGTGGTTGATCCACAACACACCCCAAAATTGGGGACCCACCTTTTTGCAAAGCTCACAGGGAAGGATCTCAGTGACCCAGATGCCAGAATTGAAAAAAAAGAGAAAATGCACAAGTGTAGAAAGGGGTCGCGAAATCGCGACAGGTAGCGAAATCGCGACATGTCACGAAATCGCGATCGAAACCGGAGAATTGTCGCGAAATCGCGACATGTCGAAAAATCGCGGTCAGCGCGGTCAACGGCAACAAAACAGAAAAACTGTCGCGAAATCGCGACGTGTCGGTGACCAGGAAGAAAAAGGTGTCGCGAAATCGCGACGTGTCGGTGACCAAGAAGAAAAAGGTGTCGCGAAATCGCGACGTGTCGGTGACCAGGAAGAAAAAGGTGTCGCGAAATCGCGACGTGTCGGTGAGAGGAGAAAAAAGGTGTCGCGAAATCGCGACATGTCGTGAGGAGAAAAGAAAAGGTGTCGCGAAATCGCGACGTGTTTTGCCGAAGCGTACGGATGATGAAAAGTGTCGCGATTTCGTGACGTGTTTTGGAAAGGTGTACGGAAGCGGAAAAACGTCGCGATATCGCGACAGGAAGGATGTCGCAATTTCGCGACCGATTACAGCAAAGGTGTACGGAACAGAAAAATGGTCACGATTTCGCATGTAACGTACGGAAAAAAATGGTCGCGATTTCGCGACGTGTTTTGCGAAGCGTACGAAGAAAATGGTCGCGATTTCGCGACGGAAGTCGCATGAAGGTTCGAAAGGGAAAAGCGTCGCGATTTCGCGACGAGTTTTGCGAAGGCGTACGGATGATGAAAGGTGTCGCGATTTCGCGACGCATTTTGGCAAAGTAGTACGGACGGAGAAAATGGTCACGATTTCTGACAAAAAGCTGCATGAAGGTCCGAGAGGGAAAAGTGTCGCGATATCGCGACAAGTTTTGCCAAGGCGTACGGAAGATAAAACGGTAGCGATATCGCGACGGTTTGTCGAAGGAAGGCGAGAGGATGATAATGGTCGCGATATCGCGACATAAAGTTTCCAAGGAAGCTCGAGGCCAGAATGGTCGCGATATCGCGACGTAAAGCCGTTGGACGCGTACGGCAGAGAAAAATGTCGCGATTTCGCTACATGTGGCGATTTCGCGATCGGGAAGATGAACGGGCAGACTTGCGGTTTTGTCGGGTTTTGTAACAGAAAAGCGGTACGGCAGGCACAGAAAGTGCGTGACACGTGGCGTGCAGGTGTCAAACTTGCAGGGGCGTTACATGCAGAGATGAATTTCGGAGCGTTTCCAAATTTGAGCGTGAATCAAAGCGGGAAAAAGCAAGAATTTGAAGGGTCGCCCACAGGAAGAGGAAATGAAGCGACGAAGGAAATCGAAGAGCCATAACATTGCTATAAAGCCAGAATTGCAAATCGAAGAAAGGGTTGGAAATTTCCGAATACGGAGTTGCAGAGACGAAGGCTTTGTGCTATTCTGGGCCCGTACTTGGGCAATTTCCTTCTTTTTATTCTGGGATTTTCTTTCACACCCGGAACATTTTTGAATGTAATCGAGATATCATTTAAATACAAATACAGAGAGTTGGCATCTTATTGGATGAGAAAGAAGGAGTAACTTTTGCATGCATGATTTAATGTTTATATTTCCCTTCCATATTTCTTAGGTTTTTAGGTGAAGTTAATGCAAGATCTCTTGGTTGCTTCATGCGAATGCCTATTTTCTGGAATTACCACAGAAACCCTCGAGACTCGCACCTTGCCTATTTGGATTGTGTGGATGTGCAAGTTCATTAGGTTAGGTTGCATGTAGAAAGCCTCATTATCTTCGGTTTCATCTGATTAATTACAGCTTTCTGACTGTAATCTATTTTTATTGTTACTTTTGTTTATTTTTGTCTTTGCTTTTCAAACCCATATTTTATTTTCAGCAGTTTAATTACTGTGTTTGAATAAATCACTGAAAATCCATCAGAATTAAAGGTTAAAGCAGATTTTATTCATTTTGAGTCCATTGAAAGTTCAAAATTAATAAACCACAATGCCCCTTGTTAACATCCACTTGCAAACCCTAAGGTGTTCTTAGCATTTCATTTTAAACAACATCCTTGATAATTAATAATCAGCATAATAAGAACCTTGGAGAAATCGTTTTTCTTTGCAAGCAGAGGATTTAGGACTCGGATCCTACAGGAGAGTGTGTTTTCACAATCGGGTTAAAACACCACTCAACAGGCCCCAATTACATAACCCCCCTATTTGCAAGCATTTTGCAGGTCCCAAGATTCGACATTGGAGCAGCATCAGGTCAGCTTTTCCAACACAGAAGAATTTGTCCCACCCAGGGACGAATTGCAGTCAGAATTCGTCCTACCCAGGGACGAATTCTAGTTGAAGGCATATTGGCCGACTGTCTCAGTGGCAGTGGCCTTCTGGTGATGTTTTCTATCCTCTGTCAGGTTTTCAGGTCATTTAGAGTCATTTTACTCACTATTTCAGACAAATGTTTGCATGCATCTTTTGGCAATTTTAGAGAACAAACACTTCTTATGTGCAGCAGGTGCTACTGACATCTTCGTTGTTTCTTTGTTCGCAGGAGGAGCAGAGGTAAAAGACTCATCGACGTCAGCGACGGCATCATCTTGGCCCGTACATTTCAAGTGTGGGCACACAGAAAGAGGAACCTTAAGTCTCGATTGTAGTCAAATTCTTTTAACGCTCCTAGCCCCTGAAAGGGGAGGAGGCGTCTTTGTAACAAAGATAAAGAAAGTTTAATGAAAGGGCTATGTTTTATCCATTTGCTTGTATCTCATTTTAATGCGTCTCTTTCATTTCATGCAATTTACATTTCTAGGACTTAAGCGTATTTGATTTTGAATGCATCGCAATTAGTGTTTCCTTTGCCCGGAATCTCGTGCTTTCACAAAGTATATCATAATGCATAAAAAATTTCAAAGATAGTATAGTAACCCATTCCAAATATGGTGGTCTAGCATTGACTTGCCATGTATCAACTATTAATGGATGTTCACAAAGTCGATGCCACTAAGCATAATATTTGTCATTCAATAATTTCATTCCATTTGGCATATAATATAGTTAAAAATGTCCACATTGATGGATGACGTAGATATATTATTGCATAATTGTTAATTCTCTTCTAATATTTGATCATAACACAAAATTATTGCATGTAAGTCATCCACTTCATGTGGAATGCATTCTATATCTTGCACTATGAGAATACAAATTGTTAAATCCTAAAATTAAAATAGATGATAGTCTCCTTACCCATTATGTAGTGGCCTTGATCTCAAATAATTCCTCTCTTCTCTTGAAGGTCATCATCCATATGTAGATTAGGTTCATAAAAACCTGATAATAACTTGACTTGTCATTAATCTTCATGAAATATCATATCCCTTGAAGCTTGTCTAGTAGGTCATCTATGTGTAGTAGTGAGTACTTATTTTTCATTATAATTTTGTTGAACACATTATGATCAATAAAATGACATCATATCCCATCCTTCCAAGACATAGAACTACTGCATAGGAATGAGCAAAAAAATTACTATATAGTGGGTTATGGGTAGTGATGATCCAAAGAGGAAATCAATATAGTGCTTCATATAGTTCTATAATGGTACACCCTATAAATCCTAAAAGGCATCAAAATATAGGTGAAGGGCATCCAATTACTTACACTATATTGAATGTGTTATCACTAGTGCAACACAGTTAAAACTCTTAACTGATCCCAAATGATCCCATTCCTTTCTAGTAATGACATTTCTGGTGCCTAAACGTGGGCATTCATTATCCTTTAGCTAGTTACGCCAGCTCGACCGGGAAGGGAGTGAATACTCCCTCCACATCCATATATGCATATTTACTTTAGGTGGTAGCTAGTTGGGTGAATGCATTCATAACCTGATTCTTTAGTTTTTGGAACTTAAATAAAAATTATTTAAGAAATATGATTGATTAAAATGTTATTTTTGTTTTTTTTAGTTTTTATAATTTTATTTGTTCTTAAATTGTAGGTTAACTTTAAATTATTACAATAAAAAATTCAATACTCTTGAATTCGATTTAAACCAATTTTTAAATAAAAATATAACTAAAATTAAAATTCTTTATATTAATTATATCAAATTTTTATCAAACTTGAAAATAAAAAATAGAGATTCAATTGAATGAATTCAGACTTTTCCGTCGATAAAGAGATATAATACATGGACTTTTAAACAACAAAGTTTAAATTTTTGTAAATTATATATATAATTTTTATATTTTTTTCATAATATAATTATAATAATTATGAAACCTAAAAATTGTTTAGCTTAAATTAATTATAATAAACATCCGTAGTTAGGTGCTTTATATACTTAAAGCATTGCATTATAATTTTTTTTAAACAAATGAGATATGTTACTATCTGGATTCTTTTCCATGCCCTGTCCAATACAGGAGAGTACGTCATCCACGGCTACGTTAACATTTCCCGTCCACCCGTCACCCACTTTCCATGAAGTGCTGCTTTGCTTTCCATGAAGTGCTGCTTTGGTGTAGAACTCGCAATAACTCGCCATATCCAGAAATCATCTGTTATGCCCCACCGATCTCTTATCAACTTTTCCAGGAGTTTGCGTGCTAGTTTTGTGGAGATGCCTAGAGTACTTCGGTGGTCTTTCAACATCATACAGAATTCCTTTGCCTTGATTTTTCTTCTGATTGTTTACAAGCCCGCATATCCTAGAGTAGAGCTTCCCGTATTTCATCTTTGCAATGGCCATTTGAAACGGCAAGATTCCCGGGTATGACACCCACAAGATAGGCAAAGTACCTCCACGTCATCGTTTTCTGCTTTCAACATGGCGCGATCGGAGAACATAATCCCCATTCTTAGGAACCTATCATGGATGAAAACCCCGTTCTTTTTCAAATACTTTGCATGAAATGACGGGTAACACAAGGGTTGGAAGTCTCCAATGAATTTTCTTCTGTACTCCCAGATTTCTCCATTGGGAACAAACTTTAAAAGAATATTTACTAAAGTTATATAAAATAACTTAGTTGTTAAGACAGCTGACCAATCTATTACTGGCAAATCAAGTGGTCTCAATCAATAGGTTTCTTAATTTCTTAATATCAAAGGCAAACTTTTAAAATGAAAACATCTACATCCAAAATTGTTAAGACTTGGATTACCTCCAGTGCAATTGAGCAAGACTCTTATATCCCCAATCTTCTATTTGAAATCAGCTTTCGGTGGTTTTATTATATAGTGTGAACATCTCTCTTCTTCAAGACATGCATGCAATTTTTTACAGCAAATTTCACATATGTTTCTTGATTCATCTCCCATTTTGAGCCCAGGTCACGGCCATTGCATCTCTTATAGGTCAGTTTGAATACTACTCTCACCACTATCAACTTAATTTTACTCTCATAGTTACAAGTATTTCAGCTTATCAATCTAGATGTATTGCACAAGTCACGACCAACTACTAAAAGTCCCCTTGAATATTGAGACTTTAGCCATCTTTGATTTCCTCAACTTATATCTCTACCCATCATTCAAGATCTCTTTCTCTAGATATTTGTACTTATCCATTGCCATCTTTGTCTTGGTGATATTTGATAATTCTTGGACTTCCTCACTTTTCTCCCACGGTGTTTACTTAAACACAATATTCATAATCGATGGTGGAGTGCCCATAATGATTGATGAACTTATTAGCTTATAGCAAGCTAAGCCTTTTATGATTTTTAACCTTATGTGAACCTTTATTGGTATGAGATGATATATATGGGAGAAAAATACTACATAACAAGTGACATGTCTACAAAGTAACATCCATAAATATGATCTACATGGTGTAGGAATAGATTTATGCACGGGTATTTACATGAAGTCACCATGCTAAATTTTGGGCACACATTTCAATTGACTTGTCCTGTTCTCTACACAATACTTAAAAGAATTTAAGAGCATAGTGGAAACACTTGTTGGGTGACTAACTATAAGCACATTACAGATTAAAGTGTATAACTTTGATGTGTATCCAGATTATGAACTTTTCACATGATTTGAAAGGAAGGGTCAAACAAACTTTAGATTGTGTAAGGAAAGGCTTTTTAAAGGTGCTTTGAGGAAATTTCATGGAAGAAACATTGGCCAGTTTACAAGAGCATTTCTATATAAAATTACTCACAAGAAAAATATTAAATACTTATGCAAATTTATTGGAAGGTGCCCAGATATGGAAACAATCCAAAGGTGGGCTTATTCTAAGTGGAAAACATCAGGCAATATGGAGATCATGGCTCTTTCAAAGGGATTTTTCATGATAAAGCTAAACAACCATGACGATGCAAGCAAAATTCTTACAGGAGACCCCTAGTTTTTGGGTAGAAGAAGCTTATTTTTGAGGAAATGGGGTGAATATTTTGACCCTGAGACCCAGGGCATTAACTATGCGCCCATATGGGTTCGTATCCCTAATTTGCCTGCACATCTATGGCATGAAGAAATTATTTGGGGTATATCAAAATCCATTGGGGATCTGGTGGCCATTGATTCAGTAACCAAAAATCAAACCAGAATGGTTCATGCACGGATATGTGTTAACACTAATCTAGAATCAGAGCTTCCCACCTACATTAATCTCATTTATGGATCCTATAAGAGATGTCAGCTGCTAGAATATGAAAATAAGCCAAATTTTTGTGGTAACTATCAAACCCAGGGGCACCTAAAAAATTAGTGCCCTCTACTCAAAATCCAGAATCAAAATAAGAAGGATGTAGGGCCAGAAATTAATCAGAGAGCCTCTCAGAACAAATTTCAAAAACCCTTCTCTTAGGAAAGGAATTCATTCAATCCCAAAAGTTCCCAAAGGGGTCAGAGGAGATATGAGCCAATTTGATAGCAGAAGAAGGGTAATGCTGATGGTGAAAGCATTGACATGCAAAACCTGATAGAAGCCCTTGGACAGATGGACCCCAAAGGCAAACAAGTTGTTGATTCTCCACCAGATTTAGAATAGGAACATGTATGTTATCCCGTTACTTCTCATAATGTTTTCCAACCCCTCATTAAGTCTAGTATTTTTGACCAAGAGAACCAGGAAGAGGATGTAAATCAAGTTTTTAAACCCACTCATTCCCCTTTGAGGTTTGGGCCTTCCCATTACCCCAATGAGGCTTTCCAATATACTGTTGAAATAGTTTTTCCCCCTCTAGTGCCTGACCCTGTTATTGAGTGCATTAATGCTAACCTGCATGAAACCCTGGATGAGCTTGAGAGCCCTCCTCTTAAGCAAAATTCCCCAACCCATTTTAGCCCTAAGCATACTCGAAGAAAAAAGGCAAGCGTTGACTATGGTAGTGACAAAAAGAGAGGAAGACCATCCATGGCTGAGTAGAGACGTAAAGAGATAGAGGACAAAATTGCAAGTGGCCTTCAAACAACTCTGCTGTCAAATTTTCTTGGACAAGCAAAGGATGAATCAAAGAAGTCCAAACCTCCCTTACAAAAATCAAAGGGAGGCAAAAAACCCAACAAATATTCGAAATGAAGATCCTCTCCTAGAATGTGAGAGATCTCAATGATGCAGACAAGCAGATACTGGCCACAAATATCAAAAAATAAGTTAAACCTACCATTATTTTATTATAAGAAACCAATTTGGATGTCTCCTCTTTAGTTAGGGTTTCTAAAATTATATGGAACAAAGCAAAAATGGTTTTTAGTCCAGCTCATGGCACTTCAGGAGGACTAATGTGCCTCTGGGATCCAACCAAAATTGAAGGTAAATTGATTTTTGCTTCTCACCGAACAATCAATGTCCTTTTCCATAATAAGGATAATGACCAAACATGGATTATCACTAATGTGTATGCACCTAATTCTCTAGTTGAGAGATTTTCTTTTTGGAACAATATTTCTCAGTTGAAGAACACCTTGGGTTTGACACCGTGGATACTAGCAGGGGACTTTAATACACCCCTGTATCCATCTGACAAGAAAGGTGGAAATAATTCCTTCAGTAGAAGTATGGAAGATTTCAAGGAATTTATTGATGCTAATGAACTTATGGATGTTCAGCTAAAGGGGGTTAAGTACACATGGAGTAATAGAAGAAGTGGGAACAACCTTATTCAGGTTAGGCTTGACCAATTTTTCCTCTCTAAAGAGGTTGTCCCTCTTTTTGTGGGTGCTGCTATCCAAAATCTTCCCAAAATTGGTTTGGATCATAATCCACTAATTTTTGAAGCTGACAGAGGGCCAACCTTCAAAACCCCCTTTCGGTTTGAGTCAATGTGGCTTCAACATCCTGATTTTCGTAATCAAATTCATCACTGGTGGCAACAAATTTTTCAAGGGTCTCCTTCACATCAATTTTCCCAGAAACTTAGATTTATTAAAGAGAAGCTTAGAGTGTGGAATAAAGAAGTTTTTGGTAATATTTTTCAGAATAAGCAGTAGATCAAGGAAAAACTGCAACTTATTGAAGATAAAATTCAATCAGGTCAACAAGACAATAATACTAGAATGGAAGAACATTGTTTATTGGAGATAGAATTCAAGGGCCCTGTGGCTGAGAGAAGGTGATTCAAATACAAGATTCTTTCATGCTTCCATGCTCAAAAATAGAAGCACCAATAATATTAGGGAGATTCAACTGTCTGATGGGTCCTTGTCCAAAGATATTGATCAAATAAGGGGAGAAGTTGTATCTTACTTTGAGTCCCTTCTTGGAACCCCTTCTCCTGATTGTCCTGAGGCCAAGAATATTCTTTTGTCTAATATTCCTCGGTTAGTGTCTCCAGAGGCCAATTCTATGCTTATTAGCCCATTTTCTCAAGAGGAGATCAAACAAGCACTTTTTTCAATGCACCTAGACAAAGCCCCTGGTCCATATGGGTTTTCTCCCCATTTTTTTAGGCCTTTTGGGATCTTATTCATCCGGAGTTATGTGCTACTATTAGATATTTTTAGGACTCCAAAAATATTCATCACAGTATTAACTCTACTTTCATAGCACTGATCCCCAAAAGCACTTCTAGTAAATCTATGGTTGATTTTCATCCAATAAGCCTATGCAATGTCCTTTACAAGATACTTACTAAAGCTATGGCTAACAGGCTAAGAGGAATTCTACCTTCAATCATTGATTCTTTCCAGGGTAGCTCTATCCAAGGAAGAAGTATAACTGAAAAAATTATCACTATTCATGAGTCCCTTCATTCAGTTTCTTTGGCCCAAAAACCCACCCTTCTTCTTAAGCTTGACATGAACAAGGCCTTTGACAAGGTTAACAGGGATTTTCTGATTGATATCCTACACAAATTTGGTTTTCATCCAGATTGGGTCAACCTTGTTAAATGTTGTATTTCTTCCCCATGGTTGTCCATTCTAGTTAATGGCTCCCCTGCTGGTTACTTTCCTACTGCTAGAGGTTTAAGACAAGGGGACCCCCTTGTCTCCCATTTTGTTTATCATTTTAGCTGAATATTTAGGTAGAATGATCAAAGCAGCCAATAGAAATGGTTTTATTTCAGGGTTAAAAGTAACCTCAAATTTAAATCCCATCACTCACCAATAGTTTTTGGATGATACTATTTTGGCTACTCTTGCATCAATGATTGAAGCCATAATCATTAAAATTATCCTTAAAATTTATGAGGAAGCTACTGGCCAACAAGTCAATTTTGCTAAAAGCAAAGTTTATTTCCTTAACACTCCTATCTCTCACCAAAGGAAAATTACCAAAATTTTGGGATGTACCATTGCCTCCCTTCCTACTACATATTTAGGTCTCCCTTTATTTTTTGGCAGCCCTACTGAGCATATGTGGAACAATGTAGTTGAGAGAATTCAAAGAAAGCTTACTGCATGGAAGGGTCAACTCATGTCCCAAGCTGCCAAGGCTGTCCTCACTAAAGCTTGTTTGCAAAGCATCCCAGTCTACTTCTTATCTGTATTTAAGGCTCCAACTGCAGTCTATAAAAATATTGAACAAATTCAAAAGAATTTCCTTTGGATGGGAACTGAGAATAAAAGAAGGATTCATCTAGTATCTTGGGAGTCAGTGTGTTGCAGCAAAAATCAGGGAGGTATTGGTCTCAGAAGACTATCTAAACTGAACACTACTCTACTGGCCAAACATGCATGGAAAATCCTAACCAATTTCAAAACTGAATGGGTTGCAATAGTCAAAAGGAAATATCTCCATACATCTGATCTTTTCAGTGAAAATATTCCACAAACTGGCTCAACTTTCTGGAAGGCAATTCTTCAAACTAAATAGTTAGTTCAAAAGGGGCTAAGATGGATCATAGGTAATGGAAGGAGTGTGGATTTTTGGAATGACAGGTGGCTGTTGGAGGAGCCTCTTATTGAATATGGAGATCTGGTAAGCCTTAAACCCTTTACTGACAAAATTTATGGGCCCAAAGTCATTGATTTTATTTCTTGGTCAAACAGGGGTCCTTCTTGGAAGCATCTTTCAGAAGATATACAACACTATCAATCGGCATCCATGTCCTTAGCTCTGAAGTCATACACTCTTTCCCATCATGGAGAGGTTGATAAACCGATTTGGAGAGGCTCTGATGAAGGGAACTTTACAGTCAAATCAGCATATGATTTTCAAACTCAGGTTCAAGTTCCTAATTTTCTTGCTAATCTTATCTGGAGGAAAAATCTAATCCCCAAAATTGCTTTCTTTTCATGGCTCACAATTCAGAACAAGATTCTTACTACAAAAAATCTCAGCAAAAGAGGAATCATGATACCAAACAAATGTTATTTATGCAAATCCCAATGGGAGTCCACTAATCATATTTTTACTCAGTGTGATTTTTCCATTGCTATATTGAGCCAGCTGAGCAATAGGTTCAACATTCAATGGGCCATTCCTAATTCCATATTAGATATTTTCTTCCAGTGGCCTAACCCTTTTTGCAATCCCAAACTGAGCACATTATGGAACTTTACGTTGCACCATTTTTTATGGTAGGTTTGGTTGGAACACAATAACAGAGCCTTCACTGATAGCTCAAAGGATGTTGGTTCGGTGGTGGCCAAAATCATTGCCTTTGCTATTGATAATGTTCAATCCCTTAATTGGAGTGAGTCCCCTTTATCCAAAATAGAGTCCAGTATTCTATCTTCTCTTAAAATTCCTGCCCAGGTTCCTAGCCAACAAGCTCTTAATCCTAGGCTGAATGTTAGATGGCAATGCCCACCAACAAATTGGATCAAACTAAATTTTTATGGGGCCTCTAAGGGCAATCCAGGTGAATCAGGAGCTGGTGGAATTATAAGAGATCACAATGGTAACATTGTTATTGCTTATGCTGAATATCTTGGCTTCCAGTCCAATCATGTTGTTGAGGCAAGAGCACTCTGGAGAGGTCTGCAATTGATTCAAGAAGACCAAAGACCTTTTATCATAGAAGGGGACTCCCTCAATGTCATCAATTACATGAAGAATAGCAGAAATCCATCATGGAGAGTCCATAATATAGTTAATGAGACCAAGAGGTTAATTCAGATGCATGGAGAGATAGTCATACAACATATATACAAGGAGGCGAATACCGTGGTTGATTTATTTGCAAATTTTGTTGTTACTACTAAAATTTTCTCCAAAGGGGTTAATTGGATTCCTCAAGAAGCCCAAAATGCTATCCAAAGTGATAAATCACATTGTGCAAAAACAAGCTCCTCATTCAGATGATTACTAAGTCTATGATTGCCACTATCAAAGCCATGGAGGAGATCATCGGGATGCTAAACAAATTGCAGTTAATGATAATGGGAAATCAAGCACCTTGGAAGAAGAAGAACAACAACCAACTTTGGAGCCCTGATCTGATCTGCATTGTTATAGGGTTATGTTGCTTTATTTTACTTTATCTTAGTCAGTTGTCTTTAATTTAGTGGTTAGGGTTTATATGGCATATATACCTCTTTTTGTCGTTCTCAAGGATATTCCTGTTAGGCTCTCCTACTATACCTTTTGACCTCTAGTCTTTTTTTATGTATGTTTGGCACTGCTCGGGGACCCCTATGTCTGTCTTTATCAGTTCTCTTTCTCAGTTGTTTCCCAGTAAGCTTTTAGCTGGGAGGTCAGTATGTCAGTTTTTCTTGTTATTTCCTTTGATAGGATTTACTCTACTACTTCTATCCTAATTTGTTGTATACAAAGTACTCCTTTGTTGGGTACCCTGGTCTAAGTTTTCGCTGCTATTTCTACTTGGTCTATATTGGAATATTATGTAATAAGGTTTTGGGATCCTTTTAAAATCCCCTATAAATATCAATCAACCTACCAAAAAAATATGCAAATTTACCATGAAAAATGAGTGTGGAACAAAGACATGCATGATAAAAATATCAGTGTAAAAGGGTACTCTGAGTGTATCACCCCTACATAAAATTTGATGAATAAAACTAACATGCATGGGCTTTATATATACCAATTGACATATAAAAAAACATCCTTTTGAATATGACTCAACAACAAATAAAATTGACTAAGAAGACATTTTAGGTAGCACTAGGTGAACATAGCATAGAACTCAAAGAGAGGGATAAGCACAACCATAAAGGGACACACATAAACAAATAAATATAGGAAATATAATCAAGAAAGAGAAAGGCAAGCTTGCTAGTAAGGGGAACACATAATCTTACTACAGAAAAATGTTGAATTCCACTAATGTTGTTGAATAGAACTTGAGAGAGGAGATAAACTATCATGTGTGATCTATATGAGAGTAAGAATTAAAAATAACGAAGGTAAAAAATATTTATAGATAATAGGGTTCTATGTGAAATTATTATGTATATGTATATTAAAAAGTGATTAAGTGAAAGCATTAAATGTTAAGTAATGAAAATATCGATGGCTTCAAGGCTTCAAGGATTGTGCCATAATTTATAGGGAAAATTTTGCATAGATGAGCAGACATAGAAAAGACAAGGTAATAAAATGCTACACTTCAATGAAATGATGTACAAGGAAACATATATCCCTAAATGAAGTGATCCATGCAAAATATTGCTCATGGAAAATGGAAAGAAGATGACACCATAATAACATCTACATGAATTGTTCTGCGCATTGGACTAAGAATATACTTTGTAGAATGTAGTGTGCAAGACTGCCTTAATACCTTAATAGTTATGTTTATTGTGGATCCTGATTCTAATATGGAGGTGCTATTTTAGCCATGTTTTGACCCACTCTACAAAAGGATATGGGTATTATGTAGTTGTGTGTCAAATTGCATGTCAATCCGAGTTTTTTTGTGAATTACTATTTTCAGAAATTTTTTGACAAAAAATAATTTTTCGAAAATAGTAATTACTAAAAACAATTTTTTTTTGATGAAACAATAATTTGCCAAAAATAGTATTATTAAAAACGGAAATTCTTTTGACGAAAAATAATTTTCCCAAAATAGTAATTACTAAAATGGTAAATTTCAACAGAAAATATAATTTTTCAAAAATAGTAATTATTTTTATTTTGGGGCCTTAATGATTTGCTTTAAAATTATAACCCTCATTTTATAAGAGGATGATGTACGACATCAAGGAATGTGAGAACGAAGAGAAACTGTAATTGTGAGATCAAAGAGGAAGTACAATGGATTTGTTGTAAGTTGTATTCCTTTGAGATTTGTTGGACGAAATAATAAATCCTACTTATTTTCTTCGTGTCTTTTATGTGCTTTATTTTTTGCATTAATAATTCCACATTTTTTATTGCTCTCGATTTTATATTCCTAACAACTAGTATTAGAGCGAGGTTGACTTGATAGGAAGGTTTCCTGATTCGAGTGGGAGCAATGGTAGAAGAAGGCAGGTTCAGGGTTGAGAAGTTTAATGACTAAAATTTTTACCTACCATTAGGCAAAAAATAAAAGAAACAGGTGAAGACATTCGATGAAGAATGGGAAGTTCTAGATAAAAAGGTACTAGGAACAATACGGTTGTGCTTGGCATCGTTGGTGGCCTTCAATATTTCAAATGGAAAAGATAACAAAGGATTAACGAATGTGTTGGCCAAACTATATGAA
Source organism: Wollemia nobilis (assembly GCA_028583015.1). Taxonomy (NCBI): domain Eukaryota; kingdom Viridiplantae; phylum Streptophyta; class Pinopsida; order Araucariales; family Araucariaceae; genus Wollemia; species Wollemia nobilis. The sequence goes on from JAQPPZ010017021.1 coordinate 375,155, forward strand.
AAATCCTTAACTTTAAATAAGGTATTTCTTATGAAGCATTTATTTAATATGCAAATGTTAGAAGGTGGGTTTGTTACTGATCATTTGAATGAGTTTAACACAATTATAAATTAGTTTAACCTCTATAAATTTATATGATGAGGTTAGGGCTCTTTTGATCTTGTGCTTATTGCTAGAAATTTGGAATGGCTTGGTCATGGCTGTGAGTAATTTTATATCTGGTTCAAATACTTTAAAGTTTGATGATGTTATCAGTGTTATCCTAAGCGAGGAAATGCGAAGGAAAGCATAGGTGAGATATCAAGTAATGCTTTAAGTGTAGAAAATAGGGAGAGACAGAAGGAGAGGAAATAATCTAGGGAAACATAAAATATTAAAGAAGGGTAGATCCAAATCCAAAGGAAAGCAATTGGAATGTCAGCACTATGGGAAGAAAGGACACTTAAAAAGAGATTGTTGGTCTCAAAAATAAAAATAGGGAGATGAAAAATAGGATAATTAGGAAGCAAACATTACAGGTGATATATTGCAAGATGCTTTAATCCTTTCACTAGATAATTTTAATGATTTTTGGGTTCTAGTATTAGGGGCTTCATATCATTCCACACCCCATAAAAAATATTTTCTAGATTATGCTCAAGGTGATTTTCGATAAGTTTATTTGGAGGATGATCGACCATGTAAGATCATTGGAAAGGGTAAGATACAAATAAAAGTATCTAATGGAAACCAATAGTTTTTGAAAGAGGTAAGGCATATTCCTAATTTGATAAGTAATCTAATTTCCATAGTGTAGTTGGACAGTGAAGGATGTACAGTTATATTCTCAGTAGATTCATGGAAGGTTTCTAAAGGATCACTAATATTAGCAAAAGAAAAGAAGTTAGGTATGTTGTATGTATGTACTGGTAATACCAACCTTTCTATTACTTTAGCCTCTATAGAATCGGATATAGCTTTGTGGCATCATAGATTTGAGAACATGAGTGAGAAGGGGATGCAGATTCTTAATTCAAGAAAATTACTGCCAGGATTGAAGCAGATTGATATGGATTTTTGTGAGCACTGTGTTTATGACAAACATAAAATAGTTAGATTTCTTAGAGTTGGGAAGGAAAATAAGAGTGAGAATCTAGAGCTTGTGCATACAAATGTGTGGGGACCAGTTCAGGTATCATCTCTTGGTGGCTCTAATTATTGTGTTACTTTTATAAATGATGCAACTAGAAAAACTTGGGTTTACTGTATTCAAAAGAAATTGTATGTCTTTGATACTTTTAAGAAATAGAAAGCTTTGGTTGAGAATGATATGGGAAATAAGTTGAAGTGTCTTAGATCAGATAATGAAAGTGATTATTGTAGAAAGGAATTTGATGGTTACTATTTGTATCATGGGATTCGTAGAGTGAATATAGTTCTAGGAACACCATAGGAAAATATTGTGCTAGAAAGTATGAACAAGACAATCATGGAACACGCTAGGTGTATGAGATTACATGCGGGATTACCCTTATAATTTTGGGTAGATATTGTGGATACTATTTTTTATTTAATAAACAGAGGGTCTTCAAGTTCACTGGATGGTGGTATTCCAAAAGAGGTATGGATAGTTAAAACTATTAATTTTTCATTTCTAAATACTTTTGGTTGTGAAGCTTTTGTGCATATTGATAAAGAAAATAGAAGAAAAAGAAAACTTGAGGTAAAATCCAAGAAGTGCACTTTCATTGGATATGGAGTTAATGATTTTGGTTATCACTTTTGGTATTATGCAAACAATAAAATCATTAGGAGTAGAAATGTAATATTCAATGAGAAGGTCATGTATAAGTATCAATTTTATAGCAGCTCCACTTATTGCCATGTTGAAAAGTAATTCATTTATGTGGTCAGCTATGGTAGAAAAATATTTTTTAGATCTTAAGGAGGCTATGATTTTGAACTCGGTGTTAGCCAATCCTAATTATTCTAAACCTTTTATCATTGAAAGTGATGCTTTGGGTCATGGCATTGGGATTGTATTAATGTAGGTAAACCCTTAGCTTTCACTAGTAAGGTGTTATCATGTAAAAATTTGGGAAAATCTATTTATGAAAAATAAATGATGGCCATACTCCATGTTGTTAATCATTGGTGATCATATCTCATTGGGAGACATTTCTTTATTAAATAAAACCACCATAGTTTGAAATATTTCTTGGAACAAAAGGTATCTACTCTAGCAGAGTAGAAATATGTTTCAAATTTATTGAGGTATGATTATGACATTGTGTATAAGAAAAGAAATGAGAATATTGTGGCAAATGGCCTCTCTCAAAAATTTGAGGATCATGTGATAAGGTGTGCCCTTTCATCCCCACTATCCCAATAAGTCTTCCAACTTCAATAATATGCAACCAAGGACCCATCCTTATAGACTTTGTAGGAACAACTTCAAAGGGATCCCAATTTGCATGTTAGGTATTCATGGGATGGAAACCTATTAAGATATCAAGGTCGCATTGTGATATCCAAAACTTCATCACTATAAGAACAACCTAGATTTATAGGGGTGATAAGGGAGAGAAAGTGGATATCGAGATGAGAGAGAAGAACAATCAGAACTATAGAAACGAAATAATAAGATGTCTAAGATAATCCTAAGCTATATATAGAGCGCATACCAATTATAAAGTAATTGGAAAATAAAATAGTTGAACTCTTAAAATGTTAAATAAGTAGTTCTAATGGAAGTTATATAAATATATATAATCCTTCCTCTAATTTTGATACAATCTCTAAAGTGCCATGTGGTGAACATATATGAATGTAGTTGCACTAATGCCTACTAGCTAAAAGTGTTGCAATGACATCATCATCCTTGGATACATAACTTATTTTTTGTTTAGATCATTATTCACTCTTAGAAAGTAGTGGTCACATCACATTATATATGCCACGTAGCTTGAGCTTAAAATTGATCTTGCTTGACAACCCTAAATAAGTTGTGTATCCCTATAATGAGTATTTTTGTTGGTCGACCAATTGATTTGTTGTCATAGGTTCCAACTAAGTTGAGGCCAGATATGTTAGATGTCATAAAACTAGTACATCTAGTAGAGGAGGATAGTATGGCTTGAGGAATTTAGCATGAAATAATAGATGCATCCCCAAGTAAGGTAGAAAATAAAGAACAAATATGTTTTCATCTATTGTACACTAAATTGTATAAGTACCATAACATTATAGCTTGATATTTCAATGTGGGATATAGAAGCATTCTTTATTTAAGTAGTTTAAGACCCTATCTCCAATCAAAAACTAGTTTTTTTAATTTAATTAATAATGACACTCTTTGTATTTCTATTTTTGGTATTTTAATATCTATTATACCTGAGTTTGTATGTTCTACATTTGCTACAATAACTATTCAACTATTTTTTCTTTCTTTACCTATGATGGCATTATGGCATCATCCAAAATATAAAATGCAGCATTCATGGGGGCATTGGGATCCAAAATACATTTTAAATGGATTGTGACCTGTAGGTCCTATTATAGGAATATCAAATAAATGTGACACCCTCATCCCATGTCCAACACTAATTATGGTTGTATATTTGAAATAGATGCAAGTAGTCATTTGACAATCTCAATTTATCCATATATATAAATGCTTTGAAATTTTCTGGTTAAGAAAATTTGGGAATACACAATTTGAATAATACCAATATAACATATCAAAATATATAAATTTATTGGAAAAATCAATAGAATGATTTTATTGCACAAATGATAGAGTGCAATGGAAGAAATATTTAGGAAGAGAAACATTGTATAAATCACTAACATTTTATAATCAAGGTTGCATTTGTCTTTCTAAAATCTTTGGTGAATTGAAATTCTACCATGTAACATATAGATCACCCATGTGAAAATGTGGTGGTTCATATTCCATGAGTAATAAAGTGATTAAATGAAAATTGCATTCATATAACATGAATTTATCCTTCAATGATGTGTTAATATGCTAAAGATGTATTTTGTATGTAAATATAAAAAAAGACAAACTTACAAAATTTTTAGTAATTATTTTATTTTGCAATTTTTAGGGTAATTGGAGTGTTTTATATTATTATTGGGAATCATACCTATTGAAATTTCTTCTTCTCTATCTAAACTTTACAATTATTTTTAAATATGTCATATTGAAGTCTTAAGCATAGAATTATGCCCTTGATAAGGTGGTTAGGTCACATGTCTATGAATTAAAAATAGTGGAATGTTGAATTTTATGCCTAGGTATTCTCATAGATGGCACCAAAATATTTTGGTAAACTTAGAATTATGGTCTCAAGAAATTGATCTTTGGAGGCCAAAGTGGTTTCCAACATGCTAAAATAATAGTCAAAGGTCTTAATCATGTCAATGTTATTCTTATAGATTCACATGTCTATGAATTCAATGTAGTGGAATGTTGAAGTTTATGCCTAGGTATTCTCATAGATGGTAGCAAAATATTTTGACAAACTTAGAATCATGGTCTCAAGAAATTGAACTTAGGAGGTCAAAGTAGTTTCCAACATGCTAAAATTGACAAAATTTCACAATAATAGATATGCAAAGTCTTACACAAAATATGAATAGAAGAGTGGAACTAATTGATTTATTCTAAGGCTAAACTCTGTATAAATAGTAGAGTTGATCATTGAGAGCCATTGGATTACAACAACTCATCAGACCTAATGAAGACACCACTGAGAGTTCTCTTGACACATGGAGTAGTGGAAACTCAAATGTCTATCCTAGTGGAAATTAAGAGAATATTCTCTTATTCTAACACCCCCCCTTAAGTGATACTAGGGGTGAATCGTACAAATGCGTCCTAGAAACAAGGCCTGATGAGCTACTCATGTATAATGACTTCTTTTGAAGAGATGGTAAAACCCAATGGGAAAAATCCATCAATCTAAAGGATGTTAGAGGCTTGTCTTCGTATGGCGAAGATTGTCCTCCTAATACAATAGATAGTTGGTAAGAAAAACCCATATGGGGAAAACAAACTATGAGAAGAAGAGAGGCATGTATTCATATGGTGAATATTGTCCTCTTTAACAAGAAAGAAATATGAGTCCCGACAACTTGGCCTGATTAGATACTCATTTACATAATGTTGTTGGTGAAAAACCCCTATGGGAAAAAACCAACAATGAGAGGCTTATATTCATATGGAGAATATTGTCCTCTTTATACAAGAAATAAAGATGTTTCCCGACAACTAGGCCTAATTGGTACTCATTTACATAATATTGTTGGTGAAAAAACTCTGTGAGGAAAAACCAACAATGAGAGGTTTGTCTTTGTATGGAGAAGATTATCCTCTTTATACAAGAAATAAATATGAGTCTTGGAAATTTTGCCTGATTAGGTACTCATATACAATAAATAGTTGGTGAAAAAACCCCTGTAGGGAAAAATCAACTATTATAAGAAGAGAGGCTTGTCCTCGTATGGTGAATATTATCCTCATAAAAGTAATCAATGCAGTTGTATAACTCCAAGCTTATATCACAACTTAAGGTAACATGGAGAAGGAAATGACTTGGTGAAGATATTTGCAATTTGATTCTCAGTTGGAATATATTCCAAGTGTATGTTCCCACTCTAAATATACTGCCTTATGAAGTGCATGTGTATCTCAATGTGCTTGGTTTGTTGATGTTCAACTAGATTTCATGCAATATGAATTATGCTTTGATTGTAACACAAAAGAGTTATAGGATTCTCATGGGTGAAACCAAATTCTCTCAAATTTTAATGAAGCCAAAGAGCTTCCTGACTAGCCAAAATGGTTGCCCTGTATTCTGCCTCTGTAGAAGATAGAGCTATTGCTTGTTGTTTATTGCATAACCAGGCTGTTGGTGAAGAACCAAGGAAAAAGACATAACCTGAGGTGGAACATCTGTCATCTATTGAACCTGCCCAATATGAATTTGTGTGGCCATTAATATCCATGTATTTTCCCTTGTAGAAGAGCCCAAAGTGAGTCACAAAAAATATCCTTGACCAAGGTGGTCAAGTGGAGGGTAGTAGGTTCAACTTTAGCCATCAGAATAGGGCTAGGCCAGAGAGATGGAGTGGCAAGGGAATGTACTCAAGTAAGCATACTTTGGAGGGGATATAACACCACTAGGCATTGAGAAATAGTGATTAAAAATATAGGGGATCCTGCCTCAACCCGATACCATGAGTTATGGCATAAAACTCGCTTGCCATGCTCTAGAAAAATATAAATCATGATTGAAGATGTAGTGGAGGTAGACGATACGAATGGGTTGACACTAGCCATGAAGACCCAATAGGAAAGCTAAACCAAAAAATAGTAAGCATTATCGGAAGAAAAAACTTTTCTCAATGGATTAGCACTAGATTTTGGAGCATTAGTTTTCAACAACTTTGAAATAGGACTCCACTAGTAGTTTTGAGGGCTAGACACGCAATCACTTGAGGTAACTAGGTGGTTATTACCGAAACTTTTAGTACAAGGATCAAAGAGAGTGGAGAGGTCGAGAATAGCACCACCAATGAAGAGGGTGAATGAGGACCAAAACACCATGGAGGTTGTGTTTGTCAAAATGACAACACCTAGGGAAATAAAGGTACTTTCCCCAATTTTTGAGCAAGACAAGGAGAAAAGTCGTGATAGCATGACTTTTTGAATGCCAGCAGTGATCCAAGAAGAAAATTCATGATAGCACGACATTTTGAAGAACCAGCAGTAAGCCAAGGAGAAAAGTCATGATAGCACAACATTTTGAAGAGCCAAGAGCGAGCCAAGGAGAAAAGTCATGATAGCACGATATTTTGAAGAGCCAGGAGCGAGCCAAGGAGAAAAGTCATGATAGCATGATATTTTTAAGAGCCAGGAGCGAGCCAAGGAGAAAAGTCATGATAGCATAATATTTTGATGAGCCAAGACCAAGCCAAGGAGAAGAGTCATGATAGTGCGACATTTTGATGAGCCAGGACCAAGCCAAGGAGAAGAGTCGTGATAGCACGACATTTTGAAGAGCAAGCGAACCATGATGTCTAAAGAGGAGTTGGGAAGATCTCTATAACAAGAAGATCTTAACCTTTTCGGTTAGAAGCTCCATGACTTGAAGAATATCTTTGTAACAAGAAATATCTCGATCTCTAACCACTCTTTTGCTAGAATAAGCCCATGGGCAATTTGTTGTAACAACTTTCAGTTTTCTATTATGTAAAACTCTATATATAGGATGAGCGACCTAAATTCATGGTCGGCTCTTAGGTGTTTACAAGGCTATGTATTCAGACTTCTAAAAGATTAATAGAGATCATTCATCTTGGTTCTGAGCTCATTTGGTGTGCAAGTATGTATGTGATTGTCTATTGCTAATTAAATCTATGCTGAATGTATCATACATTAATTCTTAAGCTGAATTTTTGTATTAAACATTCTATAAGATCTGCAATTTGCTTCACGGATAAACTATTGTAGAGATATATATACACTGAATGATCTTAGTTTCTATGCTTTGGGTCTCATTATGTTTTTTATACAAAAGGTTGAAGTAGTTCTATGTTGTTGCTTAATATGTACCTTACTATCTCCTAGCATTGGCTATATTTCCCTCTCTTTAAGCATTCCTTTCTCTCTCCCCTTTTCCCATAAAAAGCAAGGAACCAACCTTCTCTGGAGACTGAACTAGGCATACTCTGTTTGAGCCTGGTCTTTCAATGTTGATGAAGTCTTGGGCGTAAATCATAACCTAAGGCAAATTTCATTCCAATAGTTTTTGGCATGCCCGGTGGGACACAAATCCCATGCATTATATACAGATCAAAGTCCCGATGAAGCCTTTGCCCTATTAAACTTTTCTATTATCACCTGGTGACTTTGCACTGGAAAGGAACCCTAAAAAATCCTTACCCAACTTCTGGTTATGAACCATATTTATGATAACCAGATCTAAAGCTAAAAATTTAGAAGAACCCATAGAGTTCTTTGAACTACATCTTGGTAGCCTTCGAGCTAACCCAGTTTTGGTTGCTAGAACAATTTCTACTCACAATAGCAATTCAAGACAAACAAATACTCCTTAAAAACCAAAAAAAAAACAAAAAAAAAAAAAAAGCACCAAAAAAACAAAACCCAAAAAATAAAAAAAACCAAAAGAAAAAAAAAAAAAACCCAAAAAAAAGAGAAACATAAAAACAAACAAAAAAACAAACCCCAATCCTATTACAACCTCCATTAGCACTATTGCTATAAAATTATCATCTCTATTTACCAATACAACTACAATGGTTGTAAATCTACTTGTTCTGCCTTACCCCTTGTGGAATCATACATGCCCTTTGAATCTTGCAGTTCAGCACCCAATACTAGTAGCGGCTCTGAAAGTGCTACCCCAGTATGATGGTACCAAAAAGACAACATATGAACATTGCTTGGATGTGGCTGCATTAGCACCAATATATGACATCTCAGAGGAAGACGTGATGATTAGACTGCTGGTTATTTCCTTAAAAGGAAAAATGCTCTACTGGTATAGAGCCCTTGAAAACCAATCTATATCTACCTGGGCTCAACTTACTGGTAAATTAGTGGAATAATTTAATGAGCATGTCGATCCCTTTTCTTTGCTAAATCAGTTTAATGCCATTCAGAAGCATCCTCAAGAGGAGATCATGGATTTTAATATCAGGTTCAGTCGAACCTGGCAGAGAGTCCCTGATGGTCTGAGACCAGCGCAAGAAGGAGCTATATACTACTATTTAAGAGCTTTCAATTCAGAAATAAGTATGGCTATCAGATAGTCCCGAGTGAATACCTTCCCTAAAATCTATCAAGAAGCATAGAAAGTAGAAAAAGACTTGATCGCCATAGGAAGATTCCCTTCAAAGATGATTCCACCTATTTTTCCAAATTTCCCTCAAGTGTCAAGTGTTGTTGTCCTAGTTCCCCCTACAAATCCTAATGCTGGTCTTCCCAAATGGAATGGACAACCTAGCATCCCACTTCTACCAGCACCCCCTACCCTTTCGATGCTCCCTTCTATCCCTGCACCCTCTCCAACATCAAACACGTCTACTCAAGACGCCCAACTGGCGATCTTGCAAGATTTGCAAGCCTCTTATAAGACTCTATCAAATAAATTCATATCTATGGAGCAAAGAGAAGTGGAAAGAAACTCTCAATCGAGACGTTATCCATAAGTGACCAGAGATCAAGCCTCCACTAGTGGATGAAATTATGAAAAAACAAATACAGTTTACTCTAATGAAGAAGGTGGACCTAGTAATGCTTCACCAGAATCATCCTTCTAGTGTTCCACATGCAATGATCCTCATGGTGAAACTGCTTGCATGATTCATCAACATCAGGTCTAGAAGGTGGCTACAGAAAATGCAGAAAGGTCCCTCAAGGGTCAGGTAAACATAATCAGAGAAGATGATCAAAATTTTATGATGCCCTCCCTAGAACAAGTCTCAGTTCTGACTAGATCAGGAAAGAAACCTTTTCAGGTTGATCCTAAGGACCTTAATCCTTTAAAGGTACCTACACCTACAAAGAGTCCTATTGAGAAAATACCTCCACAAAATTTAGATCCAAAAGGAGCAGAGATTCAAAAGGAAACACCTTCGACTAAAGAGATAGAAACTCAAGAGCAGGCCAGAGAAAAGTTGAGGTATCCTTCACTGACTAAATACCAAAGAGTCGATGCTACTCAGGGATACAAGAATAGGTTTGATACGACAGTAAAATAAAAGAGTGTTGATACTCTCCCATTCAATATCGTTGAAGAAATGAAGAAGACTCCCTCCAAAGCCACTATGTATGAAGCCCTACGGATCCTAGGACAGATTGACCTACTGCAGGAATCATTGAAGTCTATGAAAAACAAAGATAAAAATCCAGTTAAATTGGATTCTGCCCAAGCAAGTCTTACTTCCACCTCAGGAAAGAATAGACCTCCCCCTTTTATTTATCTCTCCAAATGGAAGGATGGGTAGTCCATAATTGTATGATTGACTCTGGAGCCGCAACTACTATTATGCCTAAAGCAGTGTGTGATATTATGGGGATGGAATACACAAGGAGCACTCCAGGAGTCTTACAACTAGATGGGACCCCTATAAAAATAGTAGGCATGATCAAAGATATTCCTATAGTTCTTCATAGGCTTCCTCAACTCACAGTTATACAAGAAGTAGTAGTAGTAGATTTAGAGCCTTACTTTGGCATGTGCCTATCTAGAGAATTTATTGCCAAAATAGGAGGATATCTCTCTCTTGATTTTTCACACCTCAAAATCCCATTCAAAGGAAAAAGGGTGAAGATATTCAATGAGAAGCCTTCCACCTTCCATGTTGAGAAGCTTGGAGAAGAGGATAAAACCTCTACTACTGTAAACATGATGACTGAAGAACTGATAGACTTGAGTCTGATGGAAGAAGCCCTTAATGAGTTACAAGAAGAAGACCAATTTTCCCTCCTAGATTTCAATGCCATGATCGAGATAGATCTGGGGAGCTACACCATTCAAAAACCCGAGAAAAGCAAATCTACTTCTTCCTCGCTACCTGATATATCCACTAATCAATTGTGGAAGCTTTTATTTGATGGTGCCAGATGCAAAAATGGAGCTGGAGCAGGCATTGTCCTAATCACTCCAACTGGTGAAGAGAAAGTCTTCTCTTACAGGCTAACCTGGAGCTGCACCAATAACGCAACAGAATATGAGGCACTCTGTTTGGGTCTAAAAAAGGTAGAAAATATGGGCATTAAACAACTACAAATTTTTGGCGATTCTGAGCTAATAGTAAATCAAGTGACAGGGAAATGTGTAAGCAAACAACATTATCTTAAGGCTTACAAAAATAAAGTCTAGGATTTTCTAGAATCTTTTGAATCCCTGAACATGAAAGCAATCCCCAGAGAGAAAAATACGCATGCATATTTGTTGGCTTCAGTAGGGGTAAACTTCTATCCTATAAGCAATGTTATTCAGAAATAAAAAATAGTCAGATTGATATACATGCCTTATGTACCTGATAGAGATACCTTCTGGCAGGTTTTCGAGAATGATCAACATATAGTAGACTTCCTAGTCCATGAGATGAATTGCTCCAACAATAGAGTAAATGAAGATGAAGAAGAGGCAAATGTCATCCAGTTGAAAAATAATCACATCCCTAAGGGGTTGGTCACACTTGAGTCTCTATTTGATAACAATGATAGGTCAACTGGCCATAAGATGAAAGTTGACAAACATAGATATAAGGAAGCTAAAATGGGACCCGACAAAGCCATCAAAGTAGGGGTGAAAACTACAGATGAGGAACTGGATGAAATCAAAGAATTGTGTAAGGAATTTCCAGATACGATTGCCTGGACCTATGGTGATCTAAGGGTGTACTCAAAGGAAACAATCCAACATACAATCGAGCTTCAAGAAGGCGCTAAGCCTTTTCGTCAAAAGCAATGGCCAGTAAATCCAAAAATAGAAGCTTTGATGAAACAAGAGTTGTTAAAACTGCTAGAAGCTAAGATTGTATATCCAATCAAGCACTCGACATGGGTCGCTAATATGGTACCAGTAAGAAATAAAAATGGAGATATTTGACTATGTGTTGACTTTCACAATATGAACAAAGCTTCGCTCAAGGATCATTACCCCCTCCCATAGATCGATCAGATCTTACACACAGTTGCAGGAGCTGAAAGGTTTTCTCTATTAGATGGTTTCTCTGGGTACAATCAGGTATGGGTCAAAGATGAAGACCAATTTAAAATGGCGTTCACAACCAAATGGGGAACATTTGCTTACCAAAGGATGCCTTTTGGGTTATCAAACACTGGAGCAACTTTTCAAAGAGCCATGGACGTAGCCTTTGGAGAACTTGTAAACAAAATAATAGTGATATACCTGGATGATATGACTGTTTTCTCTCATAGGAAAGAAGATCATATAACTCACCTCAGGAGAGTACTGGAAAAATATCGAGAATTTGGGATATCCATAAACCCCAAAAAATCTATTTTCGCCATGGAGGAGGGAATCTTACTTGGTCATGTAGTTTCAAAATCTGGTCTAGCCATAGACCCCAATAGAGTGAAAGCCTTGTTGGAACTTCCCCTCCCCCTAAACAAAAAGGGCTTGCAGTCATTTTTTGGTCAAATCAATTTCGTGCGCAAATTCATAGCAGATTTTGCACAAATTGTTAAACCTATGACTGAATTGTTGAAAAAGGATGTCATTTTTAATGGACTAATGCAATAAAAGAATATTTTCGATAGATCAAGGAGAAAATAGCTCAAGCTCCTATCCTAGTAAACCCAAACTACTCCAAGGATTTTATCTTGTATGCCATAGGTGAACAGGGAAGCTATGCCGCAATACTCACTCAGAAAGGGTACTGACGATGAAGAAAGGCCTATCGCTTTTCTAAGTCAAAATATGCAAGAACATGAGGAAAAGTATAATTTCATTGAAAAATAGATCTATGCTATCATGAAGTCCCTAAAAAATTTTAGGCACTTCTTATCATAGAGCAAAATCATAGTCTATACAATTCACCCTGACGTACGAAGCTTCATTACGCAAGGGGAGCTCGATGATACAAGAGCCGATTGGGTAACTAAAATACAAGAGTATGACGTAGAAATACACCCAACCAAATTAGTCAGAGGTAGAGCATTGTGCCAGGAACTTGCAAAACAAGCATCGATAGATTATGTAGCTTTCTAGGCTCAAGAATCAATACCAGATGAAGATCAATCTTCAGAACAGCTTGATTGGGCAGATGAGTTAATTAGGTATTTTTAGACTGGAAGATGTCCGACAACTTGAATGCTTCCCAGAGAAGAAGATACAAGATTCAAGCTCTAAAATACACTTTATTACCTAAAGGATTATATAGGAAAAACTTGGATGGAGTACTGCTTCGATGTGTGTCAGAAGAACAGAAGCAGAAGATTTTAAAAGAATTTCATGGAGGTCTATCAGGAGGACATTACTCCGGGAGAACTACCACACTAAAAATCATCAAGACTGGGTGCTACTGGTCGATGATTTTTGTAGATGCTTTCAAAATCACAAGAAACTACGAAGAATGTCAGATATATACAGGAAGGAACATGAATGCTTCATTACCCCTAAAAAACATTCAGGTTGAAGAACCATTCCAACAATGGGGCTTAGATTTCATAGGCATCATAGAGCCAAATTCATCGGTAGGTCATAAATACATTCTCACGGCTACTGATTATTTCACAAAATGGTCTGAAGCTATACCCACAAAAAAGAATGACCAAGAAGTAGTGATTAAATTTATTGAAAGCTTGATCACGAGGTTCGACATCCCAGATGCCTTGGTCACAGACAATGGCTCACACTTTGTGGGAGCCAAGATAGTTGACTTTACAAGAAAATATGGGATATACTTAAAGACATCGTCAAACTATTATCCTCAGGGTAATGGATTAGCTGAGTCCACGAATAAAAATCTACTCAGGATTTTGAAAAGAACACTCAAAGATAATAAAAGGAGTTGGCACTCTTTGATAAATCAAGCGCTTTGGGCTGATAGGATCATAATAAAAAAATCTATCAACACATCCCCTTATTCTCTGGTCTATGGTAAAGAGGTTGTACTCCCAATACACATAGAAATACTAGCTCTAAAATTGTTGAATCTAGTTGGTACCGAAGAAGCAGAACCAATGGAAAATAGGTTGATCCAACTCCTACAGTTGGAAGAACAGAAGGAACAAGCCTATGATCACTATCAAAAATATGCAGTTGCAACGAAGGGATGGTTTGACAAGAAAACAACTCTAAGGAACTTCAAAGTAGGAGATCTAGTCCTGAAATGGAATGAAAAGAAGTCAAAACCAGGAAATCATGATAAGTTCGATACATTCTAGGATGGCCCTTTCAAAATCATTGAAGAAAAGCAGCACAATTCCTTCCAGCTAAAATATGAACAGGGCCAGATCCTATCCATTCCCATTAATGGTTTTCACCTAAAGCTATATTACAAGTAACGGGTTCTGACCTATCCTTGTATATATTTTGTTTCTTATGTATGTAAATGACCTTGTAAATATGTTACTTTTTATAAGCTTCTCCATTTTGTTTGTCGCGACGGTGTGATTTTTGGGCACAAGAGTCTCTCTCTAAGGCAAAATGTCATGATAGCATGACTTTTGGGCATTCATGGCCCCCTTTCAGATAAAATGTCAATTCATGGCTTTTGAAAAGTGTTTCCAAAAGGTTGATGGCACTTTTGGGCATTCATGGCCCCCTTTCAAATAAAATTTCACAATTTCATGGTTTTTGGCGTAGAAGAGTGTCTTTCCAATGCGGATGGTCATGATGGCATGACTTTTGGGCATTCATGGTCCCCTTCAAATAAAATGTCATAATTTCATGACTTTTGGGGCAGAAGAGTGTCTTTCCAAGGCGTATGGTCATGATGGCACAACGTTTGGGCATTCATGGTCCCCTTTCAAATAAAATGTCATGATTTCAAAGCTTTTAGGGCATAAGAGTGTCTTTCCAAGGTGGATGGTCATGATGGCACGACTTTTGGGTATTCATGACCCCCTTTCAAATAAAATGTCATGATTTCATAGCTTTTGGGGCAGATAAGTACAGCGCATGCTCTAAAATATCAGAATGCCATGTCAGACCTGACACCTTGGGCAACAGAATGCCACGTCAGGCCTAACATTTTGTATAATTGTGCGCCATGTCAGAGTAGTCAAAAGTATTGATAATAAAAGCTGGCATCTCAGGAAGACAAAAAAGCACCACTCTTAAAATGAAATCATATTTGTTGATTGGATCCAAAGATGACGTTGCCTTATTGGCCCAGTACCATGGCAAAAGATTTTCATTGGCCTATATCATAAATGGCAACTCAAGGTAGTTGGTATCCTTAAAAGCTGGCACACTAACCAAAACTCCTACCAACGTTCAAAATCAACATTGAGACGCGTACTGCCAATCACAATTACTCCACGTCACCTGGGTGGTTTAATTGCATATCTTTTGGCATGAACATGTGCAGTGTTTTATATTATCAATTTTTCACCTCCCCTCTTTTCATCTTTTGCTTCCTGCTCTCTGTGTTCTAATAGTCTCCCAGAAAGTTCTACAATTTTTGGATACGTCTCTGTGTTTTGAGTACTCGAGTTGTAGGTAGCAGCATCACAATGGCTACCCCCTAGCTCCAGGTTCTACATCTGCACCTTCAAATAAGAAGAGGAGTTTGAGCATCAAAGTAAACAGCTTTGTAGATCCCGATGGCCACATTACAGACATGAAGCTGACATGGAGAGATCCAGGACAAATCCACAAGGACATAGCTGCCAGGTTGACCGTAGACGCTTCTCCTTTGAACCCGAGAAATTTCCCATACTACTCTATGCTCTACTGGTATGTATGCCCCCAGGTCCACCCATGTCCAGAATTAATTAGAGCAATGGCAAAACTATATGATGAAAAAGTAGGAGTGTAAAAAATTACAAAGGAGAGACCCTTTTTACAATAGATCCCGACACAATCAGAGTAGTTTTTTCCCAAGGATATAAACCTCTAGTTCCCCCCATTTTGTTTGATCCAACCAACTCTACAAAATATTATCTCAATACCCCAAACATAAGAGCTTTCCTCCAACAGAATATTGAAAGCGATCTCCCTAAAGGTTCCATCCCCCAATCTCCCATTCCCTTGTCCAAGTTCAAAAACAAACAACTCTTCTCTATGTTGGCCATGGTAGTAGGGTTGGAAGATGACTCTCAGGTTCATGGGTGGCAAGTTGTAGTGGTGTAGTGCATTTCAATTTATAATTTTTATGATAAAACGTGCATAGACCCGAACAAGGTTCCACTTTTCTTCGATTGACCATCCTATTTAGCTTAGCAACTACATGCAGTACTATCAAAATTACACACAGAAGCCCTAGATGCTTTCAAGTACTTCTCCTATTTGGTCTAGCTCCTCTTTTTGCAATAAAATAATTTGAAGTCAATATCTATAACTCAAAAAGATGCAAGATGAGAAAATGCGTTTGTATGTGAGTGGACTTCATTCCTATCGAATGAAAGTTTGTATTATCAGTTCAATATGGAATTCCTGGGCCCTGCTCTATGGATTGTGCTAGGACAAATGTCGAGGATTCCTAAGCAAATGGAAGAGACCCTAAGACGTCCCCATGTAGAAGAAGGAGACTGGTTCATCCTGACCCAAGGGGTGGTCATAAGGCTTTATGGACTTCACAGAGAAGCCTTTCTTGTTGCCCTACTATGTCACCAAGTGACTCTTCGCCTTAGAGTATGTAAGGCAACAAGAATTCATCAACTATACATTTGGGACAGGCACCCAAAAAACCCACACTTGCCTCATGCCCTTCCAGTTTGAAGGAGTAACCATGTCAAAGAAGGGAGATCATCAGAAAATTGCTCAAATATTTAGAAGAATGAAGCTGGTGGAGCTTCCACAAAGGTGGAAATACGATCCTGAAGACATATTCACTAGAAGGCAGACCACTCTGAATAAGGCTCCCTTCCAAAAATTCCATGCCTTTGATAGGGGCGTTGAGCAAGACCAAAATAATAATGAGGATCAACCTCTTGAATGGCATGTCGAAAGAATGTAGCCACTAGCTTCGTGGCATGATTTCTATGAGCATCTGGTAGATTACAACCTATATTCCTGCCCAACCCATAGAATCGACACCAAGACCTTAAACAAAATGAAGAAAAAGGGCGATTACTGGGATGATGCCAAAATCTCGGTATGGTGGCAAATGCGGTGCCACATTAATACTTTCACAAGATATGGGCTCAAGATGGATACAAAGTTCTGCACCAAATACGATGAGCACCATCAAAATTGGTCTAAAACCCTAATTGAAGAGGTCCCACTTGGTATAGGTGGCATTCTCCCCAAAAAATGAGAAAGGTGTTGATAAGGAAAAGGGGAAGGAAGTTGTGGTTGAACAGATAGAAGCCCCCAAGAAGAAACATTGGCTATATCTTCCACGTTCAGGATCAGATACAGAGTTTGAAGATGTTGCTTCACTCAAACGTAAGAAACCAACATCTGAGTTGAAGAAAAGAAAAGCAGAATCAAAAAAGGGAGAGGGCCGAAAGAAGAGAAAAATACAGGAATCCTCTTCTGAATAATCTGAAGAAAAAGAGGAATGAGAACAGATAGAAGATAAGGGGGAAACAAGGGAAAACTTCGAAGGAATATCCGAATAGGCACAAGAAAAGGAACAAGTGGCTGGAGAAGCAGAAGAGGTTCCCCAAAAAGAGCCTCCAAGTCAGCAAGAAAAGATAGAGGATAAGGAGGAAATAGGGGAAAACTCTGAAAGGATATCCGAACATGCACAAGAGAAAAAACAAGTGGCTAAAGAAGCAGATGAGGTTCCCCAAAAAGAGCCTCCAGAACAGGAGTAGACCCCACCATTGGTAACTGATGGTACAGATATTTCATGTCTAAAACATATAGCGAAAGTCTACACAAAAATGTCACAGGAGATTAGGAGCTCCAATCTACAAAAGGAACAAGAAAAATCTCTGAAAATATATTTACATGACAAGAACTAAAATATTTCTATGTTTACATGACAATATATTATTTTTTATTATCAACACTCCTTTAATCTATTTTTATTTCAAATAGTATGTGTTTGATATTCTATTTATTATAAAAAGTATTTTTTTAGTTTTAGATGGCTATGATTCTTCATTAGAGATTTTAATTTTGATAATAATAAATGATTTATTGATCTTTCTATTAACATCTCAATCCAATCATAGTCCTCAAAGCATTTGTTATCTTGTTTTTGTTGAAGTAGAAATGTGACATTATGTACAATCAATAGATCTTATAATATATATAAGTTTTAAATATTTTTAGGTATCCTTTACAATATTTACAAGTTTTTTCATCTAGCATATTTGATAGTTATGACAAAACATGCTGAAAGAAATTATAAAAAAAAATTACCTTCTATATGTGTTATTCAAAATAGTATTGATGGATATAGGAAGAAGAAAATTTGATATTTAAAGCCACATTTTTTTTTACACAAAAAATTAGTATACTACATTAATATATCAATACCTATAGAAAATGACTTTAGAAACCTAGTCATAAGGGAAATTTACATATTATAAATCTAAAAATTAGCAATAAAGGTAATGAGTATTACAAAAGTAATAACTTTGTAGCATAATCATTCAAAGTGATGTTTTATTTTAAACAAATGAAAGTAAAAAATTTACAAGATAGGTAATTTGTTAAAATGATATCATAATTTAAGATAAAAATCAATTTATTTTAAAACTAAAACCTTACTTATATCTTAAAAATAAATAATATTTTGACAATGAGCGCGAGTTATGGAGTACGTTAATGGAAGAACTCAAATTGTATGTTGTTCACCAAGAGCAAGTTGGTGATATATTGGTGTGGTATGGATATAGTGAAGGATATTACTATGTCAAGTCAGCGTATGAGCTCAAGAGCTCTGAAGATAATGGTCAATTCCTTATAAAGTTGATTTGGCTAAATAATTTGACTCAAAAAATTAATATTTTCCATTAGATTATGGTGTAAAATAAGATCTTATCTACTGAAAATCTCATTAAGAGAGGTGTTTGTTTAGTTGCTTTCTTTCTAAGTAGGATTGGGAGTCATCTTCTCATCTTCTGCTTAATTGTTGGGTCTTTCAAGAAGTGCACTATTTCATTTTCTCTTGGTTGGGTATCTCTTGGGTGTTGTCCAACTCGATTTTAGACTATGTTTATCGGTGGGGGTCTCCCTTTTCATCTTCGCATCTCAAGTGCTACTGAAAATTCTTGCTACCTCACATGATGTGGGGTTTTTGGAATGAGTGAAACACGCATGTGTTTAATGATGTCGAAGGTGAAGTGGATCGCATTAGTTTCAAAATCCTCTAGAAATTTATGGAGAATGTTTCTTCTATTTTCAAAAACTTGACTTCTCATCTAGCTCACTCCCTGAATGAATTTAAATTGAAAGAGAAGTTGAGTTTTATCTCGTTGGCTCAGCCCCTGCTTGCTCCTGACCCAAGGAGTGTTGTGCGTTGGTCCCCACCGCTTGAAGGGTGGTTTAAGTTAATTTTTTATGGGTTTCCAAGGAAAACCTAGGTGTCGCGATAGTAGAGGAGATCTCATTCATGCCTATGCATAAAATATTAGTACTCAATCTTTCCCATTTTGCTAAAGCGAGAGCTGCTTTTCTTGGTGTGAGGCTATTGAAGCGTTTGGGAATTCACAATGCTATCATCGAGGGTGACTCTTTTAATGTAATTAAAATACTGAAGGGAGAATGTCAGGCATGTTGGAAGGTGTCCAATCTGATAAAGGAGACCATATGAAACATTCATTCTTTGAGTATTGTGTTTGTTGTGCACATGTTTTGGGAAGCCAATGTAGTTGCAGACTTAATGATGAATCTAGACGTTACTACCCAACGATTTTCTATATGGTAGACGGATTTTCGAGATTAAATTATGCGTCGATCCATTGATGATAGCTCTTAATTCTATCAAATGATGGTGAATGGTCTGCATTTGTGGTGGTTTGCATGGCGCCTTCGTAGTCCCACATGGCATGGTGCAAGTATGAAGGAGTTTATTTTCCATCACTACCCAGAGTAGTCATTTTTTGTTCTTGGTTTCACGTTGTACCTTCGTGGGATAGTGGACAAATTCTTTAAGAAAGGCGGTTGTTGAAGCCGTTGTTTTTTATTTTGAATATCGGCAGATAGGATTGTTTGGAGGGTTTCGGGTGTTGAAATCTCTCGATTCTCCCTGAACCCCTGCCAAATTATTTTTTAGGTCTATGTGGTCTCCTTGTTATTTGTGTTTGGGCACCAGTTGGTGTTGCTTAGTGGTTCCTAAGTGTTTGCCTTTCAAACTTTTACATTGTAAAAGGTTGTGGGGATCCATTCAAAATCCTCTTTTATTAAAAGTTATTAAAATAAACTAAAATAAATACAATAACATAATTTTTAATAAAATTATATTATTAAAATAATAAATGATAATTAAAGGTTAAAAAAAAACTGTAATTTAAGAAAAGAAAATAATACATACAAACAAACCAAATGAAGAAAAGGACGTAGAAGAAATGAGATAGCAATCTAAAACTCCTCTGAACTTTATATTATGATATATTTATCTGAGTAAAACGTGTAAATCCCTCACTTTTCAATTATAGCCATCGTAAGCCGTACCAGATGCTGTGGCTACAATGTTGAGGAAACTGCAGTAGTTTAAAGAATACCAGTCCAAATAAAAAGGAAAAAGGAAAATTTAAATAAAGCTCCAACATTATCAATAACATAGAAGGGTATCAGTTTTTAAGAGAACATATTTTAAGCCGAATAAGCAAATAAGCAACAGACAAGGGATCTCGGCCTCCCTATTATTAATTTAAATTCGTTATCACTTTGAATAACCTGAGCATTCCTTCTTATGTAGAGTTTCCAAAAATTTAACCTCCAGTCATAATGGTGGTAATCAAGGGAAGTGACACTCACTTGGGTGGAGGATAGTATCTGGGGACGATCCTCCAGAAGACTGCGTAAACCCAGTGTGACTCCATGCATATGCTTCCTAATGTATGTTGGAGCAGACGAGTGCCCGCAGTTATCTGATACTCTGTTTCCATATCCTATATTAGCCAACAGACTTTCTCCTCAACTCAATTATTACTAAACTAAACTTCGCCCTCACGATCGAATCCAGATTTTCAAATATAAACTAGAAGGGATTCAAAGCTGATTGAGTGTCTTTCACAGTTCATGAGTCGTCCTCTATATAATCTTGATCAGTACATGTTCTTCAAAGAAAGTCCTACTTGTTAAAGGGTTTCGGCATAGAATCTTCTGATTAGGAAGTGAGGCTATAAAGCAAGATAGGCTCAATAACATCCAATCGAGATTGAAAGAAAGTGCACTTTGTCATAACTTTAGCCTTTTATTGTAAATATTCCATGTGCTGCTAATTACGTGTGCTTCCTAATGGTCACATGGAACGAGCGATAAAGTTATCAACACTCTCCTAGATGGGTTCAATAATTCAGCTTGTCCAACGTGGGGGTACTACCATATTGTGTAATTGGTACCAATCTACAATCACTCTTGTGATATATATTGTTTTCATTGAAGTTATTTCAAGCCAATTTGAAGGGAGTCAAAGAAGAATGCTAGGTTTGTTTTATTATTTTGATAGATAATTTGAAAAGGATGGGTAGGTCTATAATTGTTAAATGTTTATTTGAAAAATTAATTATTTTTTTGATGGTAGGATTTTATTTATTTTATTTTTACTTTTAATTTGTACATAGGCATTGAAGGAACGCCAAATAATAATGCCACGGATTGTTGTACATTCATACACAATATCAAAGGAATAGGTTTGTTGGTTGCTGTAGAGTATTTGTTCAATAAGTTGATTCAATTTTTTAAATAATTAGAATCCAGTTAATAGGTTTGTTGATAGTTTTTAAATGTTTGTTTGAAAAATTGATTCAATTTTTTAGGTGGTAGGATTTTGTTTACTTTATTTTTACTCAACTTCAAGTTAATTTGTACATAAGCATTCAAGGGATGTCAAAGAATAATGCCACATATTGTTGTACTACTTTCATACACAATATCAAAGGAATAGGTAATAATAGGTTTGTTGGTTGCACAATATCAAAGGAATAGGTAAGAATAGGTTTGTTAGTTGTTGTAGAGTATTTTTTCAATAAATTGATTTAATTCTCAAAATAATTACAATCCCTTTAACTTTATTTTTACCATATTAATTTTATATTGAAAAAAACTCGTATGATCGAACATCATTCCTTGGGCTGTTTAGGATTTTGGTACTCTAGGTAAAAGGAATTCCATTATAAACTGTGCATTCATATTCTCTTTCTTAGTGCTCATTATGAGTGTCCTCGACTACTGGAAGTCTTTGAAAGGAAAAATTAAATCCACGTGCACGCACGTGTCCTTGACTACTGGAAGTATTCTAAAGGAAAAATGAAATCCACGTGCACGTACAATGTTTATTATGAGTAGACAGTTCTTACGACCTTATAAATATCAAAGTTAAAGTATGGAGATTCTTGTAAAGTATGGATAGTATACAACCAAAGGTTCATTGGCCTTAGATTTATCTTGTATTTCATCCAATATTATGTTTAAGTATAGGAGAATATCATTTTTAAAATTATCAAATTCTTCTAATAGTTCTCTTACCTCACTGCTAGTCTTTCCTACTTGGTGTCTACCTATTCATTTCCTTGACAACTCTTACGACCTCATAAATATTAAAGTTAAAGTATGGATAGTATACAACCAAAGGTTCATTGGCCTTAGATTTATCTTGTATTTCATTCAATATTATGTTTAAGTATAGGATAATATCAATTTTGAAATTATCAATTTCTTTTAATAGTTCTCTTACCTCACTGCTAGTCTTTCCTACTTGGTGTTTACCTATTCATTTCCTTGTTCTAGAGTAGTTTTTATACAGTTCCATAATATCACAAAGATCTAGCTTATTCATATTGGATATTCCTATGAGATTTAAAATACCGCTCGAATCATCTTGTAATCCTCACAAGAAGATTACTTTGATAATTTTAGGGTCCATCCTTTCCCACATATTTTTTGAATAAAAAGGAATCTATCTAGATAATCCTCAAGAGTCTCATCTTCATTTTGTTTTATCTTAAATAGTTAGTCCTTCCAATCCTTGATATCACAATACTCCTAATATTTATCAAAAAATATATTTTCTATCTTATGCCAACTAAATATGCATTCTAGGGATAACCCCATAAAGCATCGTATAGTTGCATCCTTGATCATGGAAGTGAACAATTCAAGTTTGTGATTATTGGTTGTGTAGTCATAAGCTGAATATATGATTTTAAATTCAAATAGGAACTAGTCTAGATCCTCTATAATAGTTCCTCTAAAGATAGGTAAGTTTAACAAAGAAATATTTTTCATTTGATCTTACATATTATATTCTAACCGAATATGATATGTAAAGGTTCTAACACCATTTCTAGTTTTCCCTATTGTATGTTATTTTTCCCATGTATTGTGTTGTTCTCACCATACCTATCTCCCATATTGTTATCTTCCCACCAAATATCATAGAATAATTTGTATTCTTGAAGATTTCTAAATGGAAGTTGTGAACCACTACTATGTTCTATTTTATGGAATCCTTTATAACCTAAATTTGATGATAATTGTTCACTATAACTTTCTTTGTCTACTTACAATAGATTGTTTGGAATATTGACTATAGGTATATGGTACTCTTGTGCAACCTCTTGGTATTGTTGTTGTGCTCCTATGGATTGTTAGGAATTCTTCTTGATGAATATCCCCTTGTTGTCTCTAAACCTATTCATACAATCTATCATATTAAAAGAACCTTTTTCTTTTCTAATCCAATTGCCTCTACCTTCCCTTATCAACATCACTAGCTTTACTTAGTTTTAACAGAATGATCTCCTATTGGTGTAAGCACAAATAAGGATACTTGGTATCTTGGTTTACTAATTAAGCAATAATTTTTAAATATTAGATGTTTAGTGGATCTAATGGTTCCTACCAACATCATGTTTCTCGATAATGACACCAAAAAGTAATGGATGTTGTTAAAACTATACTTTACCGAGGTTACTTTTAATTTATCAAAGTAGGGTTGTGTACTATGGGTAATATGTGCTAAGAAATATCTAAATTCAGGTTTGATTTTGGCTCTCTAAACTATAGCAACTTAGAATAAAATTTGAAATTTACCTACACCTAGAAATAAAAAAGTCTAATATTGCAAACACACTTGTAGGGAATGAAAATATTGCAGCAATAAACTAAATGAAAGAACATAAAATAAATTAAGCATAAGGTGACTAAGTATTCAAGCTAGACTACAACAAAGTAAATTTAAAAATAATGTAACTAATTAATATTTTCCTATGAAGTAAATAGTGCAACTAATTAATTGTTATAGTTGTGGGAAAATGAGAACAAAACTAATCTAATAGTGCAATAAATAAAAAATAAATAAAGGTACCTTCAACCTTGCCAGGAGTTAGACCTTGCTTATATCAATATGGAAGGGAAAAAAATTCAATTCAACTCATATAAATGTAGTGCAACAACAAATTTATCACACTTATATTTTAGGAGGAAATTAGCAAAAAAGCTCTTGCAAAATGTAGTACAAAACCAAGAGCATAATAGTGTAATTCATCTCTAACTCCTTTGAAGTCTTAGGTTGCTATATTTATTTATAATGGAGAGGACCAAGCCCTCTCCTACCTCTATATTTAAACTAGTTACAACAATAAATATGCATCCAACAAATGGATCTCCAGATTAATAGGTAAAAGCATAAATAGTTACACTTGACTATCAATTTTCACAAAGAAGATTTGATGCACCTTAACCACCATGTTGAAGGGATTAGAAAATAGTGAAAGTAAGTTTTAAAATATTCCTAACCCCTATGTACAAGATCAAGTGGTTTTATCTCTTTCTTAACATGCAATTATTTTAACTATTACAATTAGTCAAAGGTAGCTAACCAAATTTAACAAAAAGATGTTTTTCTCTCAATTTGATGCTTTTTTGGATGCCAACAAGTTACACTTGTGTCTCCTAAAACCATGCCATCTACCAATTATCACAATGGTACCTTAATCCATCTATTACATCCACATGGCAATTCAACCAGCTTAGGTTCCAATGCTAGGTCATAGTCGTATCTAGTGCTAGTGTATAATTATCTTCCTTTGTGGGTCATTGTTCTATCTAATGCCCAATGAACGGATTCAAGTCTAATATTAACTGAATAAATATAGTCCAAAATCTCTCCCAACTTCAGTCTTAGGTAATGAATGAACCTAAAATAATATCCCATGCTCTACAAAAATTCCTACATATGTAAAAAAGTAAATAATTCTTTTTTATTACCAAAACTTGAAAAATCAGCAATTTGATCCTTTATTACCTATCTTGGAAAATGATTACAATCCATATAATTAAGTTAATATTTTCTCTTGACCGCCCCATTTAACCACATAACTAATAAAATAATAAAATAAATCATATCATAGTAGTGCAAAAATGTGGTAAGAGATTGTAAACAATGAGTTATTTTTATGCCTCATTAGATATATGGAATTGATAATGTTCTTCATATTGAATACATTGTTCTAACCATATAAATTATGGTGAGGAATAAAAATAGTGAACGAGAGTATATGGAGGAATAGATGGTAAAATTTCACGAATTAAACTAAATACAACAAGTGATGTACGACCACATTGCAAAGAAGAAGATGAAGGAGAAATAAAATTGGAACAAAATTCTCAAGTGGATCCCCTCAAAGTTAATTACTTGTGATATGGATGAATAAAATCATAAAAAGAGAAAACAAAAAAATTATTAACATATATTGGATGTTATTAGATAGTAATTATGTATGGTAATGGAATTTACAAGCTTGAGGACTTAGAACTCCTATCAAGAAATGGATAAAATATAATAAACTCAAGTTATTGGATCTTCCAAGATAGATCAAGCTTACTCCAAGGATAAAATAGCAATTAGGATGGGGATATATGTCAACATATTTTTTTTGTCATGTTATTTACTTGCATAGTAGTATACAAAGTATCTATAGTATACAATTGTAATACTTGATAGAAATATTTATGAGTTGATAGTTTTTTGGGACGAGTATGGTATAACAAAATAATTAATAAATATAACCATAATAATTTTATGATTTGATAGGTCATATTAAAAAGTAGTAATAAATAGTAAAATCAAGACCATCATAGGAAATTATTTTATCTCATGTTTTATCATAATTTTTACTATGATTATTGAAAGCACGAGGATACGGAAGCAAAATCAAAGGGGAAATGTAACGCTAAGTCCTACGAACGATAATGCATGAAAAGAAGGAAAACCAACGAACTGAAACGAGATTTAAAGCAAGTGTAAAAGTGCGGCCCTTTATTTTATTAATTTACTCCCAATCGGGTTACAATATGTCTCCTCTCTTTTTAGGGGCTAGGAGCGTCGGACATATTTTGATTACACCATGAATGATATATTCCCTTTTGAGATCTTCCGCGTGCCCACATTGAAAATTGGCAGACCAAACATCGCCGCCACTTGCGTGAATGTGTCTATGGTTTCCTTCTTCCCCTCTGAAATCGAGATTCTACATTTAGAGAAACATTAAACGGTTAGTAGCACCTACGGATGGAGAGAAACATGCGATCCCCAAGGCCTGTGGTCAATGCATGCATAAAATGATTAAAACAATAACTAAAACATATTAGAATGAGCTAAAATTTGTACAGAGGCAAGAAAAAATTACCAGGGACCCACTGCAAAAGGAACAGTCAAGAAATCTACCATAGATTTCTAATCACTTTTGGGTGGGACGATTAGAACTGTCATAAGCTGTCAGAAAACCACCTCCTAAATGTCCCATACAAAGGCCTCCAAAACACCTACAAAGTTGGGGTTAGGCAAAACAGGGTATTTTGGGACGACCCAGAAGGGTAGACTCTGAAAATTCAGCCTCGATTGCCCTATATTCGATGATGATCCCTATATGTTAGCGAAAGCGAGAAATGGTAAAATCATAGCCAAAACTTGTCAGAACCACATGAAATTTGAATAGTAGCATATGTAAATAACCTAGAATAAAATGCAAAAGAAAAATTAGGGAAATATACCATATATTTCTAATCATTTCAGGGTGGGGCGATTAGAACTACAGTAGTGTGGGGACGCCCAGGGGCAGGACGCCCACCGTTTAGGACTTGGTTTCAGCACCAATCCACTTGGGATGGGTCCAAAACCTCTTATGGGCTTGTTTCGATAAATTTGGCAGGGTATTATGGCCAAATGTTTGGGTTTGGGCCTGGATTGCGCTTCCAATAATCACCCAATAACCTCCCTTCCAAAAGAGAGATCAAGGATGTAAGAAGCACAAACAATGGGTGAGGATGTAATTCGATAGCACTTCGTTGCTCCAAATGCTCCTACTCTCTTTATTTTAGGGTGAGAAGACTCACCAATTTATAGACCTAGGGTCTCTCTCTTTGAATGCGCATGTGAGGGTGCCACTTGACTGGCTTGTCCTATTTTTGGAGAAAATATTCTTCCCTAATTTAGAGTCTCCTTGCATGAGGCCTCCATGATCAAGACATGCATGACTGAAGTCTCTCTCTCTGATTTGAAGTTGTTCCTCACAATTACATGCCTTGAAGGTGTAGCTAAGTGGCAGACCTATCGAGGTTTGACTTTTGCCAGTCAAACCTGCTATTCGCCCCACCCTGGAGCGAATACTACTATTCATCCTAGGGTGGGACGAATACCAGTTTGTAATCATCCCGGGGTGGGATGAGTAGGGAGCAAAGTGCTAAAAAGGTGCCAAATTGACCTAGAGTTTTCATCCTAGTCTACACTAACCAAAAACAACAACAAAAAACAAGCAATTAACCTAGGGTTTTCATCCTAGTCTAAACTGACAAAATACAAAAACAAAATTAAATAGTCTAACCTAGGGTTTTCATCCTAGTCTAAAATAGTTTAACCTAGAGTTTTCATCCTAGTCTAAACTGACAAAAAAAAACAAAAACAAAGCAAAACAGTTTAACCTAGGGTTTTCATTCTAGTGTCTCAATTGAAACATAAAAAATACAATAACATACGTTGTTAGTTCCTAGGGTTTTTTAATTCTAGTTCAACCTGATAAATAAAAAACAAAACATTCAAAAACAAATTTGTCAGTTCCTAGGGTTTTTAACTTTAGTATCAAACTAATAAATAAAAAAAAACAAAACATTCAAAAACAAATTTGTCAGTTCCTAGGGCTTTTAACTCTAGTTCAAACTGATAAATAAAATACAAAAAAATTCAAACAAAATTTGTCAGTTACCTAGGGTTCGACCTTAGTCTAAACTGATAAAAAAATAGAAAATAAAATAAAAACAAAGCTAAGTTTTCAACCTTCGTTCAAACTAGGGTTCTTTACATTATTTTACCTGACTAGCACTCGTCATCCCAATGAAATGCTACCCCCTTGTGCAATAATTTATTCATGGGTCGACACTTGTCAGATAACTGTGCTATGAAGCGCTTGATTGACATGACCTTTCCTTGCAGGCTTCTAAGCTACTTGATGGTAGTTGGGGGAATCATTTCAAGGATTGCCTTGACTTTGTTTGGATCCACCTCTATGCCTCGTTTTTAGACTATGAAACCTAAGAGTTTTCTAGATGTGATGCCAAATACACACTTCTTGGGGTTTAGCCTAACTTTATGTTCAATGAGGCGATCGAGGATCTTGCTTAGGTCATCAAGATGATCTGGGTGCAAAAGAGATTTGGCCAACAAATCATCCATGTAATCTTCCAAAGTTTTATGCATGTGATCATGGAAGATGTATGTCATGGCATGTTGGTAGGTGGCGCCAGCATTTTTGAGGCCAAAGGGCATGACCTTATAACAAAATGTTCCCCAAGGCATTTTGAACGTCATTTTTAGTTGGTCTTCGGGATTGATACGAATCTGATTGTATCTTGAGAAACCATCCATGAGGGATAGCATTTCGTTGCCCATTGTAGCATCTACCATGCTAGGAAAGGGGAAATCGTCCTTGGGACTCACTTTTTTTAGGTCTCAAAAATTGGTGCATATGTGAATCCTCCTGTCGGTCTTCTTGACGGGTACCATGTTGGACAGCCATGGTGGGTAATCCACGCAAATGACAAATTGTGCATCCAAAAGCTTTTGTAGCTCATCTTTGACCATTAAGGCTACTGTTGGGTGCATTTTACATAGTTTTTGGTTGACTGGCTTGACTGTTGGATCAAGTGTTAGATTATGCGTGACTAGCTATGGGTCTAGCCCCGACATGTCTTTGTAGGACCATGCAAAAACCTCCTTCTTATCTTTGAGAAGGGTAATGTAATCGGCTTGCTCTTCGGGGAATTGACTTACCCCCAACTTGATGATTTGTGAATTCATTGGATTAGAGACGATGTCTATGTCAGTCGTCTCTTCGACTGACATGTGGGATCTATCCACCAACTAGTGTGGAGTTGGGATTAGGTGGATATCATTTGCTGAATTTAGATCTATGTTGGGAACGTTGAGTTCCTCTTCAGCATGGAA
Source organism: Wollemia nobilis (assembly GCA_028583015.1). NCBI lineage: Eukaryota > Viridiplantae > Streptophyta > Pinopsida > Araucariales > Araucariaceae > Wollemia > Wollemia nobilis. Next base: position 404,435 of record JAQPPZ010017021.1, read on the forward strand.
GACATCCTGAGTTTATCCTGGGGTAAAATGGAGCGTCCCACCACAAGACCAGTACTCTGATGGGGATGGTGGTGTGTCAACGTGATCCTAGTCTATATCATCTAATTCTATATACAATGACCATGTTGGGTTGGTTGGGTTATGGATGGGGGTGGTTAAGTCAATGGATATCATGTTGATGAAATGATTTTGGTCTCCATTATCGCGGGTGTGGTGACTCGGACATCCTAGGTGGTCTTTGTGATCCGAATATGGCTCTATGGGTACTGGCACAAATGGATCGGCCCTATGTGTGGATAAAAGGACAGGGTCCACCCTTGGCACTGATGGCTCTATAGGATCTCTCTGTATGCCTGAAGTGGCAGGTGCAATAATTGGTCCAACTGCACCTGGTTGAGGTGCCACCTATGCCTTGGCCCTATGTGTAGCTGCTCAAACATGTCGTCAATGTCCATTGGGTATTGCTACTATTGCATATGATTGAGATATGCCATCTCAGTCTCATGTTCATAATTGCTATCAGAGATCCATAGGCCTTCGTTGGCTTCGATAGCTATTTGCGACATGTGAGGCTTGTCCTACTCGAGAAAATTGATATGGTACCATCAGGGTTGTTCCACTCTCTGTGAGGGGACCTAATTTTCTTGAGGTGGCACTTGCTCGATTGGAGCATCCAAAGGGAACATTGCCAAGAGGCTTTCTTGATAGTCATCCATGGGGTCACTTGTGAGTGATTTCTATACGATTCGAAAGCGTCCCATGGTGCTACATCATATTCTGACTCGTCTTCTGAAGATTCTTCCTGACCTTGTCTATATCCCCCTTGTAGGTGAGTTCTCTAACTTTCTCATTTCTTGTTTAAATGGAAAGGGTTGTTTAGGTCAACAAGGTTGTTCGTCGATAATGGGAGGTAATCCCCCAATGTGTATGTTGTGTTAGGATTGGCATATGGATCTAATGCCAACCCATCCTTATTGCCTATCCCTAGGCCTTGCATATTCTCTACCAAGATGTCAAGGAACAGGGGGTGGTTGAACCCTACTCCTGACTTGTCGTATGGCATCTGATATCTTGGTTGGCAAATAATGCACACTCCTTGCTCATACCTGCCCAACCCATATCCATGCCAATTACATTGGCCAAGATATCTCAAAGTGATGTTTGGCTTGGAAAAATAGTTGACGTCCTCAGCAAAGGGCTATTCATCCTATTTTTCTTACATGTAAGGTTTAATGCCATTATCGAGGCCCCCATAAAACAAAGTTTGTCTAATTTGGTGGGTAGCCTAGAGGAACCACAGTGTCGATGGGGAGGTGAGGTCTCCCCATGTCCTGCATGGACTCAAGTGTAGGTGTTGCTACAATATTCTGCACTAGATACTCCCCCAAGCCCGTATTGGCCATCTCAACGGTGATCGTTGGCGGTGGAGGGGGAGGGAATGGGAGTTCTTCCTGGGTCCACTCCATGTAGGGTGAACTAGGCATCTCAACTTCCATTCGGCTAGGCATCTCTTCAGTAGAGATGGTTGAGACTAAGGGCAGTGCCTCTTCTAGGGGTTTCTTCCCCTTGTCCTTCTGTGTGGCCATCGTAGGTGGCATTTTTGGTGAAGGACCAGATGATGAAAATGGACCCAACTAGTGATTTGATGGACTTAACAATGGGGATGCATGCGAAATCAGACCCTATTTGGACAGATTCAACTAAAAATCCAAATGTGTCGATGGAATGGTCGATTGTGGCATCAGTTATACCGTATTGCAATACTTGAAGGGATCTAAGTCTACCGAAACTACATGCAGCTGCCCTTCAAACGTGTACTTTAGGCACTGATGAGCTATCGAAGGGACAAACTTCATGTCCCTGATCCAAGGCCTACCCAGCAAGATATTATAGGCCATCTCACCTTCCAAGATGTGGCACAATGTAGGAATAGTCTTTTGTCCCACTTGGATGGGTAGGACAATTATGCCAACCATCGAGCATATCGTATCATTGAATTCTCGAAGAGTATAGGTAGAGGCCACGATGTGAGATTTTGGAAACTTGAGGTGTTTCAAAGCCACTATTGTGATTATATTACTGTACGAGACAGTGTCCACCAACACCCTCTTAAATGGAATCCCATTGACCCACGCAATGATGTGCAGGGGTGGATCCGCCATATCACCAATCATCGATTTTAGTTTATCTTCTCTAAATGTGATGACTAGTTTTGTACATCATTTTACATGTCCCACAAAGTTGTTGAAAGATTTTGCTTCGTGGGGCTGCAGCTCGATGGCTTTTAATATCTCCATTAGAGCCTCCCGATGGGGCAATGATTGTTGAATGAGCTCGTAGATGGAGAGCCTATCCGATGTGGTCCTTAAACTTTGGGTAAGTCTAGTCCGAATCGTGGCCACTGGTCTAGGCAGGGGAGGTTGTGTAGGGTGCTGTTGAGGTTGTGATGTTGATGGAACCTCTCTTGTAGCTACCGTGGGGGCAGCTATGCTTGGGTACCTCTTTTTTTGAGTCACTATGCTTATGATCCCTACATACCCCTGCATGGGGAAATTCTGTGTCACCTCATTGACTTAAAGGGTTTTTTCCTACATATCATGGGCAGGCAGGGGGTCTTTGAAGACTCCCATTTTTTGGTTGTTGGCGCTATGGGGTTGTCCATTGCCAACGTCTTGTTGTCTATTAGGTCTTGCACGAAGCTCTTGAACTTCCAACATGCGTAAAGGTCATGTCCTTTCTGCCTATGAAATATATAGTACAAGTCTTCCCTATAGCCCTTAGGTTTTGGTGCGTTGGGGTCTATGGGTTGACTTTATGGTAGGTGTATCAAGTTTGTCATAGACAAACGGTCAAACAAGGAGTCTTTGGACTCTATGAAGGGTGTGAACTGTCGCCTAGGGTGACACTGCTAATTTTGCTCTTGCCGATGATTCTCCTTCTCATAGCTATCAAGAGAAACTGCCTGATAGTTAGCCTGTGAGGGTTGTGTTGCTTGTGTAGGCTTAGGCATGTTTATAGCAACCTGATTGACTGCAGTGGGTTTCAGTTGTGTGGTCCCTATTTTGGCATTTTTAGGCCACTCTTTCTTCCATGGTTTGGCAATCTCGCCATCCTGTATCTTGATCTCCTTAATTATTCTAGCTTACAGTAGGGCTTCCTCAAGAGTGGCATATTCCTGCAGCTGCAATAGCACAGATATCGATCTCAAACAACTTTTCGAGAACATTTGGGTTAGGTCGACCATAGGAGGGAGGTAGGGCAGCTTTGAAAGCAACGTCCTCCACCAATTTCCATAGGCTGCCATGGTTTCTTCCTCATACTACTTGAGGCTAGCTAGGTCGCTTAGTGACACCTTCTTCTTGGTGTTGAAGGTGAAGCATTTGAGGAACGCATCCACTAGTTGATCCAAGTTACTGATGCTATGCTTTGGCAACTAAGTGAACCAATTTGATGCATGGCCTGCGAATGTGGTTATAAATGTTCTTAGTAGCAAAGCATTGTTGTTTTGAATGCCAAAGCATTGGCTTAGGAATCTAGTCACGTGCTCTTGGGCATCCTCCTCCCCTCTAAAGATTGCCAATTGAGGCAGTTTGAAGTGTTCAGGGTATGGGGGTGCTGGCACTGACGAATGCACAGGGTGACTGTGGATCTGGCATAAAGTGGGCTTTTGGGGCCCAGAAGTCTTGGTCTCCATAGACTTTAAGTGCTCTAGCAGCACTTTGTATGCATCAAAAGATTTAATTTCTTCCTCCTTGGTTTGTTCCTATTGTGGGTTGTGAGGAACTTGAGGCCTATGGAGGGGTATCTAGACAGCATCCCCCCTACCTTGGTAGGGCTTTTTAGCCCACTCTTCTTCTTTCTCATACTTGTCATAGGCTTCTTAAGGAGTTCCTAGGTGAGACCTATAAACATGGGTGGGTGCCCATGGAGGGTGCCCATCGTTGTTTCTGGGAGTGGCCTCCCGCTCAGGTCTAGGAGGTCTTGGAGGTAATATTTGATAAGGTCGCGGAGACCTGTCTCACACCAAGGGGTTGTGCCTCTCATATAACTCTATCTTATGCGTGCGAGGGGTTGGGACACTCTCAGGCATAGTGTTCTGGAGAAATTAGCCTATCTAATGTCGAATGCGCTCTTTGCTAAGGCGATATAGGTTCTCTAACTGTTGTTGGTCTTGCCTAAGCTACATGATTTGTGCTTGGCGAGTGATATGTTTGGCAAATGCCAAGTCAATTTGTTCCACTGTCTTGTGTTTAGGAAGCCTAGATGCCTCTCCTACATGTATATCTCGGTCGTGGTGATCCGATATCTCTATGGGTCACTTTCCTCTGTCGAGGTTAGCGGCATTCACCCGAGGCTCTAGCCTCAGTGGGTGATCCTGATACATAGTAGGTGTGGAGGTGCATTGCTCCCGCACTGTTTATTGCTCTTAAGGAATATAGTGGTCTTCCTCGTTCTCCCTTTCATATGTGTGAAAGGGGCAGGCAGAATTGGTTTGCTCTATTTGAAGAGCCTTGTGCTCTGAATTTGGCCTATTGTTTTTGACAAGGATAAGGGGTAAAGGAGGGATGACATAATCATATGGCCCCTCCTTATGGACCCTATGTTGTTCTAGCACTTCATCGCACGGTGGCCACTCATAATGAGCGTCTAAGGGAGCACTACCATCTATGTTGAGTGCCACGTGTATGGCCTTCTCCTGAAAGGGTCTATTTTGAGTGGGAGTGCCCCTCATAGGGGTGCCTCTATAGTCCCATTCTATAATGGCATGATGTGGACTATCTTGTGGGTCAAGCCGCCAAGGCGGTGTGACCAAGTCCTCGAGACTATATCGAAGGCGACTTGTGCCCCTTTGTACACTTTTTGTAGCTTCTTCCCGTGATTGGGCTCGGCTATGGATGTGCACCATGATGATGTTTCTCTAAAGATGTGTACGTTTTTATCTTCTTTATAATTTTTTATGCTACACTAAACAAAAGGGAAACACACAATCAAAGCAATTATTATCTTATTTATGGATTAGAAGTGTGTCCTAAATCTGGTTTACTGTGTTTTGATTTTTTGTTTTGAAAAGCTTGTAAAGAAATTTTTGTTGTATATATAATATGAGGGCTCTTATATCTCCCAAAATGGTCGCCCCTTCAATATACCACTACCAGGCCGTTATACTGAACCTCTCTATATACCCGCCATTACATGAGGGAGACTATTGGTACATGAGAGCAGAACGGTACATGGAACATAGGTGGTACGGAAGGTGAATCACTCTGTTTTGACACCTACAATAGAAGACTTATCCTCATGCGCTAGGAATCACCCCCGCTACACTTGGTCAGATTTCATCAGTATTTACGTCTAGCAACAGTAGCGATCAGGGTTATGTATGCAAAAATTCAAGCCAAGGTGGTGATGAAATCCATCATTGGTCTTGATCAAGGGTTGGGGTTTTACGACCAACTCCTTGGTTTTTAAATTACCACATGGTGTGTGGTGTTCTTTTTATTTGCACAAAGAAATAAAAACATGCAGTAAAACTCTCCTATGCAAGCAAAGAAATAAGAAATGACAAAGATAAAAAATAGAAAATGACAAAGGATGCTCAGAACCCCTACCTCTTCTCTACCCAAATTGGATGCCTCTGAGTTTCTACCCTAAAACTACACAGAGAGCTAATCATCCTGGGGTGAAATGAATAATAGATCTGTATTCATCACAGGGTGAGATGAATTCCTATTCGTCCCTGGGTGACACAAATTCCAGCTTTTTATTCGTCACAGGGTGGAATGAGCAGCAGTCCAGTGCTTGAAAGATTGACATCTACAAGAAAAAACACACAACTTTTGATCAAAAATTTGATCTCAAAATCAAGGTACAGGGGTCCCACCATGATCGCCATTGAAATCACAAGGATACAAAAGCAAAACCGAAGGGGAAATGTAACGCTAAGTCCTACGAACGAGAATGCATGAAAAGAAGGAAAACCAATGAACTGAAATGAGATTTAAAGCAAGTGTAAAAGTGCGGCCCTTTATTTTATTAATTTTCTCCAAATCAGGTTACAATACGTCTCCTCCATTTTTAGGGGCTAGGAGTGTTGAACATATTTTTATTACACCATGAATGATATATTTCGCTTTGAGATCTTTTGCGTGCCCACATTGAAAATGGGTAGACCAAACGTCGTCGTCGCTTGTGTGAATGTGTCTATGGTTCCTTTCTGCCCCTCTGGTGTTGATATCCTACGTTCAGAGAAATAGTAAACGGTTAGTAGAACCTGTGGATGGAGAGAAACATGCAATCCCCAAGGCCTGCGGTCAGTGCATGCATAAAATGATTAAAATTGTAGACACCAAAACAGCACCAATCCGATTATGTGACTATGAACACTGATCGCCTTGACAAACACAGCCCCCAGGGCAGCCCTCAGAGGTCAAACAGTGGTCCTAACCACTTTCATAGCAATTTTGTAAGGTCAAGAGGCAATTTGGTACATTTAGACACTTTGCTCAGTATTCGTCTCACCCAGGGACGAATTCAAAATGGAATCTGTCTCACCCAGAGATGAATTCTGAATTCGTCTCTGGTAGGGATGAATTCTGAGTTTAACGGGCAAAAAGAAGAATGGCACCAAGTGGCAGCCCAAAAATAGTCAGTGATGACTCCTGCCTCGCACGCGTGTGTGGGTGGGCAAATAGGCCATTAGAGGACTATCACAAGGGCAGTTATGAAAGCCCAAGTCATGGAGGACTCCCCTCCCTCATGGGAAGACTTGACTGCCACATGGCACCTATGACCAACACATGGCGCTTATGCTTCCCTCTCAAAAGAGACCCCATGGGTCTATAAAAGGTGGGACTTTTCTCACCCAAAAAATATATTGGAGGCAATTTCAAGCAACGAAGTGCTGTCCAATTGAATACCCATTTGCATCCTTTTGATTCACCTTCTCACATCCACTAATCTCTTTTGCAAGGGAGGTTATTGGGTGGCTTTTGGAAGCGTGGATCCAACCCAAATCCAACATTTGACCACCTTACACCACCAGTTTGCAGACATCCCAATCCTAAGAGGTTTTGGGCCCATCCCTAGTGGATTGACGCCAAGATCAAGTGCCAACGGTGGGAGGCCCACTTGGGCATCCCTGCAATTTCTAAGTTTTATTCCAAAAGCATTCTAGATTATTGTTTCAGGTTGCATCTCATGTTATTCTATTTGGTTAACTCATAGCTTCAATTTCATAACATTTTGATCAGATTTTATCATGCCTTTTGTCGCTTTGGTGTCCTACTAACTTGCAGGAGGTGACATCGAATTCCTAAGGATAGAGGCCAAATTGGGAGAATCCGACCATCTGGGTCGTCCCAAAATGGCCCCAATTACATAACTCCTCTATTTTCAGGTGTTTTGGAGGTCTCGGGATTCGAAATTGGAGTAGTACCACTTCAGCTTTTCCAACATAGTAGAATTCATCCCACCCAGGGACGAATTGCAGTCAGAATTAGTCCTGCCCAGGGACGAATTCCAGTTGAAGGCAGATTGGCCAACTGTTTCGATGGCAATAGCCTTCTGGTAATATCTTCTGTCTTCTATCAGGTTTTCAGGCCATTTGGACTCACTTTACTCACTGTTTTAGACAAATGTTTACATGCATCTTTTGGTGATTTTAGAGAACAAACACTTACTATTTGCAACAGGTGCTACTGACATCTTTGTTGTTTCTTTGTTTGTAGGAGGAGCAACAGAGGTTAAGGACTCATCAACATCAGCGGTGGCATCATCTTGGCCCGCCCATTTCAAGTGTGGGCACGTGAAAAGAGGAACCTTAAGTCTCGATTGTAATCAAATTCTTTTAACACTCCTAGCCCCTGAAAATGGAGGAGGCGTATTTGTAACAGAGATCAAGAGAATTTAATGAAAGGGTTGTGTTTTCTCCATTTGCTTGTATCTCATTTCAATGCGTCTCTTTCATTTCATGCATTCTACATTTCTAGGACTTAAGCGTATTTGATTTTGAATGCATCGCAATTAGTGTTTCCTTTGCCCGAAATCTCGTGCTTTCAGTGGCGATCACGGTGGGACCCTGTCCCCTATTTTTAAGATCACAGAAACTGATTAATTTTTTGTGTTTTGTGCTTGACAGGTACATTTTTTTTTTTTTTGTTGCAGACTGCTATTCGTCTCTGACTGTGATGAATTCTTTACTGTAATTCGTCTGACCCTGAGACGAATTCAAATTCATCTCTGGCAGGGACAAATTTTGTTCTGCAATTCGTCTCACAGAGGGACGAATTCCTGCCTGTGGATTTTCAGAGCAAAAATTTAGAAGCAACCGGTCCAGGTAGAGAAGACGTAGGGATTTTTATAATCTCTATTAAATTTCCTATTTTTGTTTCTGTTTCTTTGATTGTTTTCATTTTATCCTGCATTGCTTATGGAAAGTCATTTATGCTTGTTTCATTTTCGTTAAATAAAATGAATCCCACACACATCACATGGTAAATTAAACCAAGGAGTTGGTCGTAAGACCCCAGCCCTTGAGCAAGACCAATGGTGGGTTCATCACCACCTTGGCTTAGCTTTGCATCCATTTCCCCGATTGTCACTATTGTTAGGCATAAATCCTGACGAAAGCTGATCGAGTGTCACTGGGGTGATTCCCATGCGTGCGAGGATAAGTCTTCTATGGTAGGTGTCATTAACAGGACAATCCCCCTTTTGTACCGCCTATGTACCATGTACCTTCTACTCTCACGTACCTATAGTCTACCTCTCATAAGGGCGGGTATATAGAGAGGTTGGTATATCGGCTTGGTTGGTATATTGAAGGGGCGACCATTTTGAGAGTTATATGAGCCTTCATTATGCATTTAAACGTTCTTCAAAAACATTCAAAAAACAAAACAAAACATCAAAATGCACTAAACCAGTTTAGGACACACCATTAATCCTTAAAATATATAATCACGGTTTGTGTATGTGTGTGTTCATTTCTGCTTAGTGTAGACAAAAAGAAAAATCATCATAAACGAGATAAAAATCTACTTAGATAGTAGAGAAGCACCGCAATGGTGTACACCCGTAGCCAAACCCAATCAAGGGCGGAAGCTCCGGAAGGTACACAAGAAGCAGGCACAAGTCGCCTTCGCTTTAGTCCTAAGGACTTGATCATACCGCCTTATCGGTCTGGCCTCCAAAAGAATCCATGTCAGAATCCTCAGTGGGGTATGCCCATTCAAAACAGCCCCTTTCGGGAAGATGCTTTACATGTAGACCTTGATGTAAACAGAGAATCGCCTTCTGAGGTTAGACGTGAGTGGCCACAGCGTGATGAAATGCTAGAGAGGCACACTGTCCATTTGGAGGGACAACGTGGATATGGCATCCCTTCTTTACCTCCCATCAGGATAGAAAGACAAAATCTAGAGCGCAGGGCTCTTCACACAGGGCGAGCTCACTTTGCCTGCCCCTTTCACACCCATGAAAGGGAGTACGAGGAAGATCATCACATTCCTTGAAGACAACATATAGCGTAGGAACCTTGCGCTTCTGCACCAGCTAGATATCATGATCATACATCGAGGCTAGAGCCTCGAGTAAATGTTGCCTACCTCGACAGAGGGAAGCGACCCATTGAAATTCTAGATCATCAAGATCGAGGCAAACACATAGGAGAAACATTCAAACCTCCTGAGCAAAATAGGGTAGACCAAATTGACCCGATAGTCGCTAGACATGCCACCCGTCAAGCCCTAATCATGTGGCTTAAACAAAGTCATCAAGAGATAGAGTATCGACACCGCTTGGATAGAGAGCGCATGCAACGTGAAGTGGATGAGTTACGCTATGAACTACCTGATAGGAGGCCAACCCCTCGCACCCAAAGAGCCAAACAATATGAGAGGCATAATCCGTTGGTGTAGGACAGGTCTCCACAACCTCGTCAAGCTTTACCTCTGAGACCTTATAGACCCGAGAGGGAGGCCACTCCCCGAAACAATGATGGGTACCCTCAACAGGGATTCAATCAGGGTCATAGGTCTCGCCCAGAGACTCCTCAAGAATTTTATGAGGAGTATGAACCAGACGTAGAATATGTTGAAACTCCCCATAAATGCAGGAGGGCTGCCATTCGGCCACCCCTTCATAGGCCTCCAGTCTACCATAACTTACAACGGGAGCGAACAAAATAGGAAGAAATAAAATATTTCGATGCATACCAAGCGCTATTAGAGCATTTAGAGTCTGTGGAGACAAAAGTTGCTGGGCATCAAAAACCCACATTACGTCAACTCCGCAGTCATCCGGTGCATCCCTCAGTGCCTACACCTCTTTACCCCGAACACTTCAAGTTGCCTCAATTGGTAGTTTTTAAAGGTGAAGAGGACGCACAAGAACATGTTACAAGATTTCTAAGCCAATGCTTCGGCATCCAAGATAATGACGCATTGTTTCTTAGAAAATTCATAACCACATTCACAGGCCCTGCCTCGGATTGGTTCACACAATTACCCAAACACAGCATAAGCAACCTAGATCAATTAGTAGATGCGTTTCTTGAACGCTTTGCCTTCAACACAAGGAAAAAGGCATCACTGAGTGATCTGGCTAGCCTCAGGCAATTTAAGGAAGAAACAATGGCAGCATATGGGAATCGATGGAGAGCTTTGCTTTCTAAGTTACCTTACCATCCCCCTATGTCTGATCTCACACAGATGTTCATAAAAAGTTGCTTGAAATCGATCTCTGGGCTATTGCAGCTGCAGCAATACGCCAGCTTAGAAGAAGCTTTGGTGCAAGCCAAAGTTATAGAAGAGATCAAAATAGGCGAAGGCGCAATCACCAAGCCTAAAAAGAAAGAGTGGAATAAAACCACTAAAATCGGGACAACGCAACCACAACATGTTGCGGTTAACCAAGTTGCGATAAATGTTCACACGCCTGTGCAATAAATGCAGCCCCAAAAGGCTAATTACCAAGCAGTGCCTCCTGGTTATGAAAGAGATAATAGAAGGCAGGAGCAGAATCAGCAGCTTCACCCTAGGCGATAATTCACCCCTTACACGGAGTCCAAGGACTCCCTATTTGATCGCTTGTCAGTGGCAAATTTAGTCACTCTGCCAGAAATCCAAACAATAGACCCTAACGCTCCTAAGCCTAGGGGATATAGAGAGGAATTGTATTGTAGATTCCATAGGTGCAGAGGACACGACTTGAATGGATGCTGGAAATTCAAAGAATTAATCCAAGATTTGATCGACAATAGAACATTGGTCGTGGACAACCCCATAGCGCCAAATAATCAACAAATGGGGGTATTCAAGGACCCTTTGCCTGCCCATGAAGCATAGGCAAAACCTCTCTAGATTAACGAGGTGCGACAGAATCTTCCCATGCAAGGATTTGTGGGAATGATTAGTATAGTGACAAGGAACAAAAAGTACCCAACAGTTGCCCCCGAGGTAGCTACGAGGGAAGTTTCGACAACATCGCAGCCTCAACAATGCCCAACGCAGTTGCCTTCGCCTAGACCCGAAGTCACGATACGAACCAAACTCACGCAGAGTTTGTGGACCACATCGACTAGGCTGTCCATTTACGAGCTTATTCAACAGTCAGCACCCCATAGGGAAGCTCTTATGGACATTTTAAAAGCCATTGAATTACAGCCTCATGAAGAAAATTCTTTCAACAACTTTGTGGGACATGTGAAACGATGTATGGAGCTGGTCATCACCTTCAGAGAAGATGAAGTCAAAACAATATCGAATGACATGGTAGATCCACCCCTGCACGTTATCGCGCAGGTCAACGGGATTCTGTATAAGAGAGTGCTGGTAGATACTGGCTCGTCTAGTAACATCATTACCACTGTAGCCTTAAAACATTTGAAGCTGCCAGCCTCTCACATCACAGCCTCCATGTACACACTGCGAGCTTTCAACGATGCAATATGCTCGACAGTCAGCACAGTTGTTCTGCTTGTCTAGGTAGGACAAAAGACATTACCTACATTGTGCCATGTGTTGGAAGGCGAGATGGCTTATAATATACTACTAGGGCGGCCTTGGATCAGGGACATGAAGTGTGTCCCTTCGATCGCTCACTAGTGCTTAAAGTATGCTTTTGAAGGAGAAATACATGTAGTCCCCATGGACTTAGAACCCTTCAAGTATTGCAATGTGGTACAATTCATGCCTCAATCAACCCTCCCTTCAACGCATTTGGATTTCCAGTTAAATCCATCTAAACAGGGTCCGATACCGCAGGCACCATTGGTGACAAAATCAACAAAATCCCAGCCAGGTGAGCCTTCATCATCTGCTCCTTCATTATCAATGCCACCTGTCATGGCCAAACAGAAGGACAAGGGAAAACAAATCATGGAAGAGACTCAGCCCTTAGAAGAAGGGTTGCCCATCATTTCAACGGTATCAACCGAAGAAACACCTAGTACAATAGAAGCTGAGACTCCTAAACCACCAAACATGGAATGGACTCAAGAAGGACTCTCGTTTCCTCCCACCCAATCATCAACCATCACTGTTAAAATGGCCAGTACGGGCCTGGGGGAGTATTTAGTGCAAAATGTTGTGGCAACCCCCGCATTGGAGTCAGTACAAGACATGGGAAGACCCCACCTTCCCATAGGGACAATTGTTCCTCTAGGCTACCCACCAAACCAGACAAATTTTGTGTATGGGGGCCTTGATCATGGTCTTGAACCATGCAAAAAAAAGGAAGCATACGAAGAGCCTTTTGTTGAAAATATCAACTATCTGTCAAACCTAGACTTTGCCCTAAAATATCTCGGCCAATGTAATTGGCATGGATACGGGCTAGGCAGATATGAGCAAGGGATGTGGGTCCTTTGCCAACCAAGATATCAGATGCCAGATGATAAGTCAGGAGTAGGGTTCAACCACCCCTGCCCTTAGACATCTTGGTCAAAAATATGCAAGGCCTAGAAATAGGCAGCAAGGGGGGATTGGCATTAGATCCTTATGCCAATCCAAATACATAATATACATTGGGAGACTACCTCCCATGGTCAACAAAAACCCTTGGCAACAGCAGTAATCCCTCCCCTTTGCTAGAGAGAGGCGAAAGTTCAGACATTAATCCTCAAAGAGAACATCAACGGCTTTCGGACATCTTTTTGAAGCTATTCCCCTTAGAGGTTCCAGCTTGAATCGATACAGTGTCAAAAGAATCGGGTCCCTCCACCAAGAGTGGAACAACCGCAAGGGGACCAGATTAACTTACTCGGAACAAGGAGAGTCCTCAACGTCGCAAGTAACAGTTGCTGAAGAGAAAGAACATTTTTGGGTCTCTGAAAGTGATTCAGAAGATGATACTGAAATGATCTATCTCATACATGCGTGACGGAATTATCACCCTTTAACTCATGAAGATCTGATGGGACAGATGGGCATAAGGCTAGGGCATGAATGGTGGGTAGACCCAGCAAGGTGGGACCAAGTGTTGGATCCATGGCTCCAAATTCAAGATGAGCACCGTCCACCACGAGACCCTATCATGACATCAGTACCAAGGGAAGACCCCGTCTTCCTATCAGCACATAGGGCTGATCCGTTCATACCCGTCCCTATAGAACCAGACCCAGAGCATAGGGAGCATCCAAGATGTTCAAATTATAACACCTGCGGTAATGGAGACCAAATTCATTCCATCCACATGATATCCATTGATTTGACCGCACCCATCCGCAATCCGGCCGATCCAACACGATCATTGCATCTAGACATAGATGCCATCGACTGGGATCACGTCAACTCACCTTTATCACCATCAGAGTACTGGCCTTTCGGTGAAATGCTTCATTTTACCCCAAGGACAACTCAAGATATCTTTGAGGCTGAAGAGGGACCCGAGGTTCCAAATGCAGATTTAAACTCAGCCAATGATATCCATTTGATCCCGACTCCACATCAGTTGGAGGACAGATCCCACATGTCAGTCGAGGAAACGACTGACGTAGACATCGACTTAGACCCAATGAATCCATAGATTATCAAGCTAGGGGTAAGCTTATCCCCTGAAGAGCAATCCGATTATATTACCCTTCTCAAAGCGAAGAAGGAGGTTTTTGCATGGTCATACAGAGACATGCCGGGACTAGACCTACAGCTAGTCACGCATAATTTAACGCTTGATCCGACAATCAAGCCCGTAAAGCAAAAACTATGAAATATGCACCCAACAGTGGCCTTGATGGTCAAAGATGAATTGCAAAAGCTGTTGGATGCACAGTTTGTCATCTGTGTGGATTATCCGCCATGGCTGTCCAACATGGTTCCCGTCAAGAAGCCCGATGGGAGGATTCACATATGCATCAATTTTTAAGACCTAAACAAAGCGAGTCCTAAGGATGATTTCCCCTTGCCAAGCATCGACATGCTAGTAGACGCTACAGCAGGTCACAAAATGCTCTCCCTAATGGATGACTTCTCAGGATACAATCAAATTTGTATCAATCCTGAAGACCAACTTAAAACGGCATTCACAACGCCTTGGGGGACATTTTGTTATAAGGTCATGCCTTTTGGCCTTAAAAATGCTGGTGCTACCTACCAACGTGCCATGACATATATCTTCCACGATTACATGCACAAAACTTTGGAAGATTACATGTATGATTTGTTATCCAAGTCTCTTTTGCGCTCAGATCATCTCGGTGACTTAAGAAAGATCCTCGATCGCCTCATAGAGCATAAGGTCAGACTGAATCCCAAGAAGTGCGTATTTGGCGTCACATCTGGAAAACTCTTGGGTTTTATAGTCTCAAAATGAGGCATCAAAGTAGACCCAAAGAAAGTCAAGGCAATCCTTGAAATGGCTCCCCCAACTACCATCAAGCAGCTCAGAAGTCTGCAAGGAAAGGTCGCGTCAATTAAATGCTTCATAGCGCAATTATCTGACAAATTTTGACCCATGAACAAATTATTGCACAAGGGAGTTACATTTCACTGGGATGACGAGTGCTAGTCAGCCTTTGACGAAATCAAACAATACTTGGCTTCACCGCCAGTATTGGCACCACCTAGACCAGGAGTGCCGTTCTACTTATACATCTCGACCATCGAGGTGGCACTGGGCACCATGCTAGCCCAAAATAATGAACTTCACAAAGAACATGCTACTTACTATCTTAGCCGCACCTTGGTCAGTTACGAACTTAACTATGCATACATTGAGAAACTCTGCTTGGCAGTGGTGTTTGCTACCAAAAAGCTACGCCACTACATGCTGAGCAACACTACGTATGTTGTGTCTAAGGAGAATCCATTGCGATACATGATGAGTCATACTTATCATAGTAGTCGCACGGTGAAATGGATCATGTTGTTGACGGAATTTGACATTGAGTTTATTGGGCAAAAATCTATCAAAGGACAAGTCATAGCCGATCAACTAGTAGAGGCTCCTCTTGAAGACGATCAGCCTCTGGTCATAGAACTACCCGATGATGGGGTCTTCCATGTCTCAGAATCGCCGATTCTGATGAGCCTGAGTCATAGGCAGACATAACCCTATTCTTTGATGGTTCTAAATGCGAGCAAGGTGGTGGCATGGGAATTGTATTCTTCATACCGCAGGGTGCTCCAATGCCCCTGTCATTTAAATTAAACTTTCAGTGCACCAAAAATAATGCAGAATATGAAGCCTTGCTCCTAGGTCTTTAGACAACCATCGCCATGAACATAAAAATACTGAACATATTTGGTGATTCGCTATTAATCGTCAATCAAGTCAAAGGGGTATATCAATGCAAATGCCCAGTTCTGAAGGCCTATAAAGCCCTCATGGACAAATTTTTGGCAAAACTTGAGTGGTATGACATCGAGGCACTCCCTCGATCATTGAATCATTTTGCGGACACAATGGCCTCCTTGGGGTCACTAATCCCGCAAGACCTTTTCGATGATATGACAACTATTCAAGTCAAAACCTTATCGCAATCCGCGATAGAGCACGCAAGCTCAGACTTGATGCCAGGAATCCACATGATCCAGATTGAACCATCCTTGGATAAGTTCTTTCAAATCCGAGATCATCTGAAATGTGCCAACTGGGGGTCCTTGTTTTCCCCCACTCCCACTAATAGCAACACAACGCTATTCTTACAAGTTCTATCCCATTCAGCATTTGTTAGGGAGGAACTTTGAAAGGGATTGGTTGTTCATACTGTCAAGATTTTTGATCAACAGAACTAGTATTTACCCATTATAGACTACCTCAAGTTAGGTAATCTTCCCTTTGGATTGACGCAAGCCGCAAAACAAACATTCAAGAAGAAAGCGGCTAAGTATGTCTTGATAGGAGACATTTTGTATCGTCGCAGCTATGACGGAATTCTTCTTCGTTGTTTGGACCAGCAAGAGTCCACTTGGGCAGTCGCCCAAGCGCACGACGGTACATGTGGTGGTCACTTTAGTGGTATGGCCATCGCAAAGCGCATTCTTTGCATGGGCTATTATTGGCCATATTTAGAGTGATATTGTTGCACATATGTCAAGAAGTGCGTGAAATGTCAACATCATGCCAATTTGATGCATGTACCTTCCCAGGCCTTGCAGGCATTCCAGTTCGCTTGGCCATTTTTGCAATGGGGCTTCGATATAATTGGAAAGATCTCCCCTGCATCATCAGGCCATCACACGTTTATCATAACGGCCATAGAGTATTTTACTAAATGGGTGGAAGCAATTCTATTAACTTCTACGATAGGACCCTGCATTGTGGAGTTCATCTTGCATCACATCATATGTCATTTTGGTATTCCATCCAAAATAATCTCGGATAATGGGCCATCATTCAAGAACAAAGACGTGCATGATTTGACCACAAAGTACAAAATTCAGCATAGCTTTTCAACACCCTATTATCCGCAAGCAAATGGGCAAGCAAAGGCGTCAAACAAAACGCTAGTCGCCATCCTTAAAAAGACGATCGCAGACCGTCACAAGGATTGGCACATCCAAATCCCACTTGCCCTTTGGGCTTATCACACTAGCATTCAGACGCCAACCTAAGATCAGGGACATGGATGGCTTATAATATACTACTAGGGCGGCCTTGGATCAGGGACATGAAGTGTGTCCCTTCGATCGCTCACTAGTGCTTAAAGTATGCTTTTGAAGGAGAAATACATGTAGTCCCCATGGACTTAGAACCCTTCAAGTATTGCAATGTGGTACAATTCATGCCTCAATCAACCCTCCCTTCAACGCATTTGGATTTCCAGTTAAATCCATCTAAACAGGGTCCGATACCGCGAGCACCATTGGTGACAAAATCAACAAAATCCCAGCCAGGTGAGCCTTCATCATCTGCTCCTTCATTATCAATGCCACCTATCATGGCCAAACAGAAGGACAAGGGAAAACAAATCATGGAAGAGACTCAGCCCTTAGAAGAAGGGTTGCCCATCATTTCAACGATATCAACCGAAGAAACACCTAGTACAATAGAAGCTGAGACTCCTAAACCACCAAACATGGAATGGACTCAAGAAGGACTCTCATTTCCTCCCACCCAATCATCAACCATCACTGTTAAAATGGCCAGTACGGGCCTGGGGGAGTATTTAGTGCAAAATGTTGTGGCAACCCCCGCATTGGAGTCAGTACAAGACATGGGAAGACCCCACCTTCCCATAGGGACAATTGTTCCTCTAGGCTACCCACCAAACCAGACAAATTTTGTGTATGGGGGCCTTGATCATGGTCTTGAACCATGCAAACAAAAGGAAGCATACGAAGAGCCTTTTGTTGAAAATATCAACTATCTGTCAAACCTAGACTTTTCCCTAAAATATCTCGGCCAATGTAATTGGCATGGATACGGGCTAGGAAGATATGAGCAAGGGATGTGGGTCCTTTGCAAACCAAGATATCAGATGCCAGATGATAAGTCAGGAGTAGGGTTCAACCACCCCCTGCCCTTAGACATCTTGGTCAAAAATATGCAAGGCCTAGAAATAGGCAAGAAGGGGGATTGGCATTAGATCCTTATGCCAATCCAAATACATAATATACATTGGGAGACTACCTCCCATGGTCAACAAAAACCCTTGGCAACAGCAGTAATCCCTCTCCTTTGCTAGAGAGAGGCGAAAGTTCAGACATTAATCCTCAAAGAGAACATCAACGGCTTTCGGACATCTTTTTGAAGCTATTCCCCTTAGAGGTTCCAGTTGAATCGGTACAGTGTCAAAAGAATCAGGTCCCTCCACCAAGAGTGGAACAACCGCAATGGGACCAGATTAACTTACTGGAACAAGGAGAGTCCTCAACGTCGCAAGTAACAGTTGCTGAAGAGAATGAACATTTTTGGGTCTCCGAAAGTGATTCAGAAGATGATACTGAGATGATCTATCTCATACATGCGTGACAGAATTATCGCCCTTTAACTCATGAAGATCTGATGGGACAGATGGGCATAAGGCTAGGGCATGAATGGTGGGTAGACCCAGCAAGGTGGGACCAAGTGTTGGATCCATGGCTCCAAATTCAAGATGAGCACCGTCCACCACGAGACCCTATCATGACATCAGTACCAAGGGAAGACCCCGTATTCCTATCAGCACATAGGGCTGATCCGTTCATACCCGTCCCTATAGAACCAGACCCAGAGCATAGGGAGCATCCAAGATGTTCAAATTATAACACCTGCGGTAATGGAGACCAAATTCATTCCATCCACATGATATCCATTGATTTGACCGCACCCATCCGCAATCCGGCCGATCCAACACGATCATTGCATCTAGACATAGATGCCATCGACTGGGATCACGTAAACTCACCTTTATCACCATCGAGTATCGGCCTTTCGGTGAAATGCTTCATTTTACCCCAAGGACAACTCAAGATATCTTTGAGGTCGAAGAGGGACCCGAGGTTCCAAATGCGGATTTAAACTCAACCAATGATATCCATTTGATCCCGACTCCACATCAGTTGGAGGACAGATCCCACATGTCAGTCGAGGAAACGACTGACGTAGACATCGGCTTAGACCCAATGAATCCATAGATTATCAAGCTAGGGGTAAGCTTATCCCCTGAAGAGCAAGCCGATTATATTACCCTTCTCAAAGCGAAGAAGGAGGTTTTTGCATGGTCATACAGAGACATGCCGGGACTAGACCCGCAGCTAGTCATGCATAATTTAACGCTTGATCCGACAATCAAGCCCGTAAAGCAAAAACTATGAAATATGCACCCAACAGTGGCCTTGATGGTCAAAGATGAATTGTAAAAGCTGTTGGATGCACAGTTTCTCATCTGTGTGGATTATCCGCCATGGTTGTCCAACATGGTTCCCGTCAAGAATCCCGATGGGAGGATTCACATATGCATCGATTTTTAAGACCTAAACAAAGTGAGTCCTAAGGATGATTTCCCCTTGCCAAGCATCGACACGCTAGTAGACGCTACAGCAGGTCACAAAATGCTCTCCCTAATGGATGACTTCTCAGGATACAATCAAATTTGTATCAATCCTGAATACCAACTTAAAACGGCATTCACAACGCCTTGGGGGACATTTTGTTATAAGGTCATGCCTTTTGGCCTTAAAAATGATGGTGCTACCTACCAACGTGCCATGACATATATCTTCCACGATTACATGCACAAAACTTTGGAAGATTACATGTATGATTTGTTATCCAAGTCTCTTTTGTGCTCAGATCATCTCGGTGACTTAAGAAAGATCCTCGATCACCTCATAGAGCATAAGGTTAGACTGAATCCCAAGAAGTGCATATTTGGCGTCACATCTGGAAAACTCTTGGGTTTTATAGTCTCAAAATGAGGCATCAAAGTACACCCAAAGAAAGTCAAGGCAATCCTTGAAATGGCTCCCCCAACTACCATCAAGCAGCTCAGAAGTCTGCAAGGAAAGGTCGCGTCAATTAAATGCTTCATAGCGCAATTATCTCGACAAATTTTGACCCATGAACAAATTATTGCACAAGGGAGTTACATTTCACTGGGATGACGAGTGCTAGTCAGCCTTTGATCGAAATCAAACAATACTTGGCTTCACCGCCAGTATTGGCACCACCTAGACCAGGAGTGCCGTTCTACTTATACATCTCAGCTACTGAGGTGGCACTGGGCACCATGCTAGCCCAAAATAATGAACTTCACAAAGAACATGCTACTTACTATCTTAGCCGCACCTTGGTCGGGCTAATGAACTTAACTATGCATACATTGAGAAACTTTGCTTGGCAGTGGTGTTTGCTACCAAAAAGCTACGCCACTACATGCTCGAGCAACACTACGTATGTTGTGTCTAAGGAGAATCCATTGCGATACATGATGAGTCATACTTATCATAGTAGTCGCACGGTGAAATGGATCATGTTGTTGACGGAATTTGACATTGAGTTTATTGGGCAAAAATCTATCAAAGGACAAGTCATAGCCGATCAACTAGTAGAGGCTCCTCTTGAAGACGATCAGCCTCTGGTCATAGAACTACCCGATGATGGGGTCTTCCATGTCTCAGAATCGCCAGATTCTGATGAGCCTGAGTCATAGGCAGACATAACCCTATTCTTTGATGGTTCTAAATGCGAGCAAGGTGGTGGCATGGGAATTGTATTCTTCACACCGCAGGGTGCTCCAATGCCCCTGTCATTTAAATTAAACTTTCAATGCACCAAAAATAATGCAGAATATGAAGCCTTGCTCCTAGGTCTTCAGACAGCCATCGCCATGAACATAAAAATACTGAACATCTTTGGTGATTCGTTGTTAATCGTCAATCAAGTCAAAGGAGTATATCAATGCAAATGCCCAGTTCTGAAGGCCTATAAAGCCCTCATGGACAAATTTCTAGCAAAACTTGAGTGGTATGACATCGAGGCACTCCCTCGATCATTGAATCATTTTGCGGACACAATGGCCTCCTTGGGGTCACTAATCCCGCAAGACCTTTTCGATGATATGACAACTATTCAAGTCAAAACCTTATCGCAATCCGCGATAGAGCGTGCAAGCTTAGACTTGATGCCAGGAATCCACATGATCCAGATTGAACCATCCTTGGATAAGTTCTTTCAAATCCGAGATCATCTGAAATGTGCCAACTGGGGGTCCTTGTTTTCCCCCACTCCCACTAATAGCAACACAACGCTATTCTTACAAGTTCTATCCCATTCAGCATTTGTTAGGGAAGAACTTTGAAAGGGATTGGTTGTTCATACTGTCAAGATTTTTGATCAACAGAACTAGTATTTACCCATTATAGACTACCTCAAGTTAGGTAATCTTCCCTTTGGATTGACGCAAGCCGCAAAACAAACATTCAAGAAGAAAGCGGCTAAGTATGTCTTGATAGGAGACATTTTGTATCGTCGCAGCCTATGACGGAATTCTTCTTCGTTGTTTGGACCAACGAAGAGTCCACTTGGGCAGTCGCCCAAGCGCACGACGATACATGTGGTGGTCACTTTAGTGGTATGGCCATCGCAAAGAGCATTCTTTGCATGGGCTATTATTGGCCATCTTTAGAGTGATATTGTTGCACATATGTCAAGAAGTGCGTGAAATGTCAACATCATGCCAATTTGATGCATGTACCTTCCCAGGCCTTGCAGGCATTCCAGTTCGCTTGGCCATTTTTGCAATGGGGCTTCGATATAATTGGAAATATCTCCCCTGCATCATCAGGCCGTCACACGTTTATCATAACGGCCATAGAGTATTTTACTAAATGGGTGGAAGCAATTCCGTTAACTTCTACGATAGGACCCTGCATTGTGGAGTTCATCTTGCATCACATCATATGTCATTTTGGTATTCCATCCAAAATAATCTCGGATAATGGTCCATCATTCAAGAACAAAGACGTGCATGCTTTGACCACAAAGTACAAAATTTAGCATAGCTTTTCAACACCCTATTATCCGCAAGCAAATGGGCAAGCAAAGGCGTCAAACAAAACTCTAGTCGCCATCCTTAAAAAGACGATCGCAGACCGTCACAAGGATTGGCACATCCAAATCACACTTGCCCTTTGTATGGCTCAGAGGCAGTAATGCCTCTCGAGTTGGAAATTCCTTCCCTGCGCATATCAATGCAAGAATTCATCGATGATGACACTGCACGGCAGGCCTGGTTAGACCAACTTACGTTGCTTGATGAACGATGCGTTAATGCTCTCGAGCACTTACGTATCTACCAAGAGCGGCTTAAGAAAGCTTACAACATGAAATTTCACCTAAGGGACTTTCGGGTTGGTGATTTGGTTTTGAAGGAAAACCAACAGAACTCTAATTTGCCATCCCACCTAAGGGACAAGTTCATAGCAAATTTGTTAGGTCCATATGTCATTGATAGCAAAATAGGACCCGGGACGTACCGGCTAGCTTCTCTTGATGGTATCAAGGAAACAGAACCCTTGAATATCAGTCATTTGCGACCATTTTATATCTAAGAGAGCCATATCCCAAAAAATGCTCCAAGGATCCATAAAATCGCTTGGTCAAAAACACAAAAGCTCCAAGGATTATCGCAATCACTTGGTCAAACAAAAAAGCTCCAAGGATTATCGCAATCACTTGGTCAAACCAAAAATCTCCAAGGATTATCGCAATCACTTGGTCAAAATACAAAAGCTCCAAGGATTATCGCAATCACTTGGTCAAACCAAAAAGCTCCAAGGATTATCGCAATCACTTGGTCAAACCAAAAATCTCCAAGGATTATCGCAATCACTTGGTCAAACAAAAAAGCTCCAAGGATTATCACAATCACTTGGTCAAACCAAAAAGCTCCAAGGATTATCGCAATCACTTTGTCAAACAAAAAAGCTCCAAGGATTATCGCAATCACTTGGTCAAACCAAAAATCTCCAAGGATTATTACAATCACTCGGTCAAACCCAAAAAGCTCCAAGGATTATCGCAATCACTTGGTCAAAACCCCAAAAGCTCCAAGGATTATCACAATCACTTGGTCACCCAAAAAGCTCCAAGGATCATCGCAATCACTTGGTCACCCAAAAAGCTCCAAGGATTATCGCAATCACTTTTTCAAACAAAAAAGCTCCAAGGATTATCGCAATCACTTGGTCAAACCAAAAAGCTCCAAGGATTATCGCAATCACTTGGTCAAACCCAAAAAGCTCCAAGGATTATCGCAATCACTTGGTCAAAACCCCAAAAGCTCCAAGGATTATCGCAATCACTTGGTCACCCAAAAAGCTCCAAGGATCATCGCAATCACTTGGTCACCCAAAAAGCTCCAAGGATTATCGCAATCACTTGGTCACCCCAAAAGCTCCAAGGATTATCGCAATCACTTGGTCACCAAAATGCTCCAAGGATGTCCACAATCACTTGGTCAAAATAAAAAATAATCAAAAACAACCAAAATTTGCATCTCATATCTAGGCATACTCAAATTCATAAATCGAGAGCTCTTCTCGCACCTCATATTCATATTCACAAAAACCAATCCATCAAAAATACAAAAACATGTAGCTGCATTAAGCATTGCATCCATACGTTGCATATTTGTGGTTGTATAGGTCAAAGGCACCATAGGCTGTAATTGCCCTACTAAGTCCATCTTGTTCCACACTATTCCATTTTACAAAAAAAAAAAACACCATGCATTGCTTTTACCACACTAGAGTCAGTGGTCTTCTAATGTATCAATAGTTTTCGTGATTCAGTCATCATTTTTCTCTTTAGCTCCGTAATGTACCGAGTCAAACAGATTTTACCAAGGTAGAGTCATACTTGAAATACACCTTGTTACGTAACATCCCAACACAAATTAAAACACATAAAACAATTCCTAAGTTGTGTAAACGAAAGATGAAACCTGCACAGTAATCTAGGTCACCAAAGTGAAACGGTTATCTTTCTCATCCCCCTGTGCGAATGACCCCAAGAATGGTGAGAGTTGGCAAAAGTACAAGCATCCTCCCTACCCAATTCCTTAAGAATCCCAAGTTCTCAATAGTTGCAAAACATAAAAAATTTGCAAAATGTCAAAAATCAAATACTTGACATCTTACAGTGCAAAAATCAAAGGGCACAAACGATAGTGATTTTCATCACTCCATATCCCCAATCCCTTGCTCAAAAGAAAAACAAATCAAAATAAACAGTGATCTTATCACTACAAACGAGCAAGTATCCCAATACAATTAAAGAAAAGAAGGGAGTGGAACTTGAATCCCTAGAACTCTCAGCATTCTAAAAGGTCATAAGGCAAGCCTCAGTACCAATTTGGTTGATAGCCTATCAATAACTAGCGGTAAACCTCTCGCATGACGATATATTTGTCACATTAACTTGCGTACAGATCAATGTTTGCATGTGGATGAGCTAGCTTATGGCATCTTGGATAACACCGTAGATTAATCTGACTAAATACAACAAAGGAGTTAGTGGAGCTAATTAGGTGATCCTCAGTACAGGTTCGGTTGAAAGCCCATCTGGCACTAGCGGTATCCTGATGAATACCACATAAATGAACTCAATCGCACACACGGGGATGTGAAATAGCTGGGTCAAAAACAAGTCTGATTCATACCTTGTTCAAAAATCTTGTAAGACAAAGTACAGTCATGGCTAGTGAGTTAAAACCGTCTGAGTCTCAGAAAAACTTAGCTACATTTCTAAACCAACTGCGCTACTTTTCACCCTTACAATACCATAAAAAAAAATACAAAAAGAAAAACCACAAGTACACAAAGTCATACATCATAACAATCGCATAAAAAAATAAAGAGAGTCTTAAAGAGCCTATGGTGCCATAACCAATCACCACAAATATCATTCATCCATTTCACTTTGCATATCACATAGAAATCAAAAACATTTGCATTCATCATAACGTCTGCGTTTATCAAAAAAAAAAAAAAAAAATCATACATTCATAGTCATTAGCCATCATGCATAACAAACATCAAATCATCACATGTACACAACCAAAATAAAACCAGTATATATATATATATATATCGTCAAAAAAAATGCCCACAGGCTACAAAAATGGTCCTCTAACCCCGCAAAAATATCCAAAAACCCAACCTAAAGCGTCGACCACCATCATCACGCAGGATCGGTGCGACGGGAACTACCCCTTGTGGTGTGGGTCCTATGGGACCCTGCAGGGCGGCTACTGCTAGCCCCCACATCATGCCTTCTACCACCTCCCTCATCTAATCGTCGACGACGAGATGATGCTGACTGCTCAGTCGCACTATCCCTCGTCTGCCGTAAAGATCCACTGACCGAGGGCTCAGGTAGCCGCCCACCTAGGCGGATGACCTCCCTCTCCAAGTCTAGCCAGTGCCTACACCATTCTGCCTCTCACCGATGATAGTACGATACTGCATCGTCACGCTATGCCAGAACCCTATCCCGCTCTGCTAGCTAGGCCTACAAAATATCCCTCTCTCGCAGCGCGTCCCCCAGCTCCAGATCTCGTATCTGCAGCAGCTCTGTTATTCACGCAATCTCAGCGCATACCTTAGACTCCATCTCCTTTGTATCTACTTGATGAACAGGACCCTCTGGAACAGCAGCCTGCTTTGGCTCCCACTGCTCCTCCACATCCTACATGTCTTGCTGATCTGGAGCACCAAAATCAACATCCTCATTCCCCACATCCACCATATTCGCGTCATCCAATGGAGCTCCCCAATCATCTCCTACTGCCTCAGCACCCTTCACTGTCGCCTCTGCGCCTCCCAGTGGCCCCTCTCCTCTCCATCATCGTTGTACCCACCATGAGTCATACTCAGTGGTAGTCCCGACGTCATCCACGTCCAGGATGTCAATCATCGCATCTGAATCCTTGTCTAAGGGCACGATGATCGGTCTATCAAGATCCCTCTCATCTCCCCAATGTCGATAGACCACGGGCTCACCAGGAAACCCCTGGTGCAACCCAAACTATCATGTAACCCGACCATAGGAGAACTCATGCTCTGTCCCGTGCCGCCCAATCAACCACCGCTCCCTACGTACCCGTCGAAGCCTTTCTCCAGCCTCCGGCCAGGCTGGACAGTCCCGATAAGGGTGCCAAATCACATCCCTTGGAGTGAGCCAATATAAGGCATCAGTATAGTGCTCTACAGCACCTGCCCATCGTCGACTCTGCCCCTGCTCCACAGATCGTCGCCACAAAACTGCATAGCCTATCTCCATATCATCCATCGCCGCCCGAGTCGTCCATGGTAACCCGGTTGGCCTCTCAACAGCTATGTGCTGCCAACCCCAACACTGCAGCAGATAACTGCAGCTAACCCCCTTCCGCTACCGACAGCGGACCCCATACAGCTCCTCGTAGAGCTGTGCCAATAATGTCTATCCCCATCTCAAAATCAACGGTGCCTCTATCGGGCATTCTACCAACTGCCATACCAAATCGAGCATGTTCCATGGGAAACTTGCGCCTGACGAGTCAGGGAGTAGCATGTTAGAAATAAGGCCCATCAAGAATGAATGCCTCACTCCTAACACCCCCCTCTCCTGCCACCATCCAACCAAAATCCCGCCAGCCTGGCAGTCCACCTCGGCTGTCTCTACTAGATTCGCCACACCCAGCCGCCCCCCATGCCCGAAACATCTCGTAAGTATAGCAATCCACTGATCAAACGGTGATGTCCTAATAGGCAGTCCATCTATCAGAATCCGAAGCAGCCGATAGACATCCTCCAGAGTCACAGTCATCTCCCTTGTCGGGAGATGGAAAGTGTTCATCCGTGGATCCCAAAGTTTGATCAGGGCCGTTAGATAGGCCTGATCCGGGACAATAGGCTCCAGTCAAGCCACATGCTTGAGCCCAAGGGCATCAAGCCATTCCCAATCATCATCAGTCAGTGCCAAATGCGCCTCAGTAAATGCAGCAGGTACACGGTACCGGCTCCTAACCTGCGAAACAAAAAATTTAACAAAAAAAAAAATTAAAATCATGGAAAATAACTGTACAGAAAAATAGCGCAAAAATTCAAATAAAAATCAAATTTTCAGTTCTAGGGTTTCTAATCCTAACTGATTAATTTACAAAAATAAAAAATTCAAAATTCAAACAAATTTTCAGTTCTAGGGTTTTTAATCCTAACTGATTAATTTACAAATAAAAATTCAAAATTCAAACAAATTTTCAGTTCTACGGTTTCTAATCCTAACTGAAAAATTTACACAAAAAAAAAAAACGTTAAGGTTTCTAATCTTAACTGATTAATTCAAAAACAGCATAAAAAAAATAAATAAATTCAAAAATGCAAAAAAATACGTCTTAGGGTTTTACGTTCTGTTATCCTAGGGTTTAAGTCTTAGTTGTCTTAAATCCAGTTTCAGGGTTTAAATTTTAAAACATATTTAGAAAAAATATCATCACAAAAATAATTAAATAAAACAAGTGCGATTTTAAATAAAAATAAACACTAGAAACACTTACAGGTTTCTCTTCGGCTCCGCCGCTCAAACCAGTTTGTGCACTCATGATGGCAGAGAGAATTTCAGCAGTGCTTCGCTTCGCAGAATTACCTCCTCCTCCCAGAGCTCCAAAATCACAAGAAAAAAAATTGACACAAATGAGGCCAAATTCAAGTTTTGGCCCTTAAATAGGCCTTTTGAGCTGGAATTCATCCTTGACTGGGATGAGTGCTCTTGTTAGCGTTCGTCCCACCCAGGGATGAATTCTACAGATGGAATGTAGAATTCGTCCCACCCTGGGACGAATTCAGTCCAGAACTTCAAAAACATCAAAAAATGATCAAAAATGCACTAAAAAAAGATAGTAAAATTTACCCGATAAGAGTGATGCTGCACCTGACATCAAGGGCATACAAAATAGACATTGGAGTCAAAAATTATCACTATCCTATTCCCTAAGAAGGCTACCATAGTCGGACCACTCCATGGGAAGACAGATTTCCGATAATTTAATCCCCAAATGGAGTCACAAAAAACAACAAAAACAATATAAATGCAAACAAACAAACAACAATAAACATGCCAGACACAAGTGCTCTTGCACTTAACCTCTGGGCAAAGAAATTCAATGTCGAGGTTCAAATTCTCACTCTCCTAATTCCCCAAGAAGGCTACCATAGCCGGACCGCTCCACGGGAAGATGGGTTTTCGAGGATTTCACCCCATTATGGCATCACAAAAAGGGTTAACACCCACCAAAAACAGGTCCAAATGTTGGAAAAATTGCACATGCTCAACGATAAACCATCTAAAGGCACCCTTGCACAAGTCATCTTGGGTCAAGCGACTCGTCGCTTTTCTCACGAAGGTCATTCTCTCATCGATTCGTCGCTTGAGGGGGTAGTCACACTTAGTCACCAATCAACAATCACACACCCAATTAAGGAAAATGACATGCATTCAAAGAATCATTGACAAAGACAATCACGCTCCCCGCTTGGGGCAATAAACAAGCAACAATCGAATCAATCAAACACTTGGCATTTCGTGAATCATGAACATAAGGTTCCCCTGTGGATAAAAGGTTGCGCCCTTTGCCTAATCATGACCGATCAATGTCCAAGCTCAAGTCACACCTCACCAAAACAAGGTTAACACTTGAAATCAAACTCCTTAGCTCGTCAGAAGCAAGGAATCAAGAATACATGCCCTTTCCATGCTTGGGGCATCAAAAGTTGGTTAGGTTACCAAGAAACCCTAATCATTAATGCTTTGGTTATCTATTTTTTCTCGGCGCTGCGCTATGCACAGCGCATCCCAAAAAGGGGCATCTGTAGACACCAAAATAGCACCATTCCGATTATGTGACTGCAAACACTGATTGCCTTGACAAACACAGCCCCCAGGGCAGCCCTCAGAGGTCAAACAGTGGTCCTAACCACTTTCATAGCAATTTTGTAAGGTCAAGAGGCAATTTGGTACATTTAGACACTTTGCTCAGTATTCGTCTCACCCAGGGACGAATTCAAAATGGAATCCGTCTCACCCAGAGACGAATTCTGAATTCGTCTCTGGTAGGGACGAATTCTGAGTTTAACGGGCAAAAAGAATAATGGCGCCAAGTGGCAGCCCAAAAACAGTCAGTGATGACTCTTGCCTCGCATGCGTGTGTGGGTGGGAAAATAGGCCGTTAGAGGACTGTCACAAGGGCAGTTATGAAAGCCCAAGTCATGGAGGACTCCCCTCCCTCATGGGAAGACTTGACTACCACATGGCACCTATGACCAACACATGGCACTTATGCTTCCATCTCAAAAGAGACCCCATGGGTCTATAAAAGGTGGGACTTTTCTCACCCAAAAAATAGATTGGAGGCAATTTCAAGCAACGAAGTGTTGTCCAATTGAATACCCATTTGCATCCTTTTGATTCACCTTCTCACATCCACTAATCTCTTTTGCAAGGGAGGTTATTGGGTGGATTTTGGAAGCATGGATCCAACCCAAATCCAACATTTGACCACCTTACACCACCAATTTGCAGACATCCCAATCCTAAGAGGTTTTGGGCCCATCCCTAGTGGATTGGCGCCAAGATCAAGTGCCAACGGTGGGAGGCCCACTTGGGCACCCCCGCACTTTCTAAGTTTTATTCCAAAAGCATTCTATATTATTGTTTCAGGTTGCATCTCATGTTATTCTATTTGGTTAACTCATAGCTTCAATTTCATAACATTTTTATCAGATTTTATCATGCCTTTTGTCGCTTTGTTGTCCTACTAACTTGCAGGTGGCGACATCGAATTCCCGAGGATAGAGGCCAAATTGGGAGAATCCGACCATCTGGGTCGTCCCAAAATTGCCCCAATTACATAACCCCTTTGTTTGCATGTGTTTTGGAGGTCTCAGGATTCGACATTGGAGCAGTACCACTTCAGCTTTTCCAACACAGTAGAATTCGTCCCACCCAGGGACGAATTGCAGTCAGAATTCATCCTGCCCAGGGATGAATTCTAGTTGAAGGCAGATTGGCCAAATTTTTCAGTGGCAATAGCCTTCTGGTAATATCTTCTGTCTTCTGTCAGGTTTTCAGGCCATTTGGACTCACTTTACTCACTGTTTTAGACAAATGTTTACATGCATCTTTTGGCGATTTTAGAGAACAAACACTTACTATTTGCAATAGGTGCTACTGACATCTTTGTTGTTTCTTTGTTCACAGGAGGAGCAGCAGAGGTTAAGGACTCATCAACATCAGCGGCGGCATCATCTTGGCCCGCCCATTTCAAGTGTGGGCACGCGGAAAGAGGAACCTTAAGTCTCGATTGTAATCAAATTCTTTTAACGCTCCTAGCCCCTGAAAAGGGAGGAGGCGTATTTGTAACAGAGATCAAGAGAATTTAATGAAAGGGTTGTGTTTTCTCCATTTGCTTGTATCTCATTTCAATGCGTCTCTTTCATTTCATGCATTCTACATTTCTAGGACTTAAGCGTATTTGATTTTGAATGCATCGCAATTAGTGTTTCCTTTGCCCGAATCTCCTGCTTTCAAAAATAATAACTGAAACATATCAGAATGAGCTAAAAATTTGGACAGATGCAAGAAAACATTACCAGGGACCCACTACAAAAGGAATAGTCAAGAAATCTACCATAGATTTCTAATCGCTTTGGGGTGGAACGATTAGAACTGTCATAAGCTGTCAGAAAGCCACCTCCAAAATGTCCCATCTAGAGGCCTCCAAAACACCTACAAAGTTGGTTTTTGGCAAAATGGGGTATTTTGGGATGACCCAGAAGGTTATATTCTACAAATTTTGCCTCGATTGCCCTGTATCTGATGATGCTCCCTATATGTTAGCGAAAGAAAGAAATGGTAAAATCATAGCCAAAACTTGTCAAAATCACATGAAACTTGAATAGCAACATATTTAAATAACCTAGAATCAAATGCAAAAGAAAAATTAGGGAAATATATCACATATTTCTAATCGCGCCGGAGTGGGGCAATTAGAACTACAGTAGTGCGGGGGGCGCCCAGGGCCAGGACGCCCATCGTTTAGGACTTGGTTTCAGCACCAATCCACTTGGGATGGGTCCAAAACCTCTAATGGGGTTGTGTCAAAAAATTTTATGGGGTATTGTGGCCAAATGTTTGGGTTTGGGTTCGGATTGCGCTTCCAATAATCACCCAATAACCTCCCTTCCAAAAGAGAGATCAAGGATGTAAGAAGCACAAACGATGGCTGAGGATGTAATTCGACAGCACTTCGTTGCTCCAAATGCTCCTACTCTCTTTCTTTCGGGGTGAGAAGACTCACCAATTTATAGACCTAGGGTCTCTCTTTGAATGCGCATGTGAGGGTGCCACTTGACTTGCTTGTCCTATTTTGGGAGAAAATATTCTTCCTTGATTTAGAGTCTCCTTGCATGAGGCCTCCATGATAAAGGCATGCATGACTGAAGTCTCTCTCTCTAATTTGAAGTAGTTCCTTACAATTGCATGCCCTAAAGGCGCATTTAAGTGGCAAACCTCTCGAGGTTTGACTTTTTCCAGTCAAACCTGCTATTCGCCCCACCCTGGAGCGAATACTACTAATCGTCCTAGGGTGGGACGAATACCATTTTGTAATCATCCCAGGGTGGGACGAGTAGGGAGTAAAGTGCTGAAAAGGTGCCAAATTGACCTCTAACCTTCCAAAACTGATGTGGGAGTGGTTAGGACCATTGTTTAACCTCTAAGGGCTGCCCTAGGGGCTATGTATGTCAATTCAATCAGTGTTTGTCATTACATAATCGGATTGGTGTTGTTTTGGTGTCTACACTTATTCTTTCTTTATTAGTTATGAATTTTGATTATATAAGGTAAAACATGATGCCCACATCAAGAATAAATATGACCATTTTTTGGTGATTATGTTGTATATTGATGATTTTCAATTCATGGAAAGCTCAATATCATGAATTCATAACTTCATAAATTTTTTGAGATTATAGGTCTCTTTTATTATTCCTTGGAGATTTAGATCAATAAGTCACTCTTTGGGATCACTATTTTTCATTACAACTATGGTTTGGATCTTCTATAAGAATTTTGGTTGGAGGACTACAAACATAATTACACTCCCTTCACTTTTATATTAAATCTTTAAGTAGATTTCTATACTTATTTGGTGGATGTCATGCTATATTGGTTATTTAGTGAAAGTAATTAGATAGTGACCATGTAGATCTTTCAATACATCAAAGGTGCATATCAAATTGATGTTTATTACTCAATTAGAGCACTTCTTTTTTTAATACTCCTTGATGTAGATTACATCGATGATTTGAACTAGCACCATTATATCACTAAGCTTATTTTTATCTTGGTTTTTGACTAGTCTCTTGGTATTGTAGAACAATCTACTATATTTCAATATTTTATAGAAGTTGAATATTATGATGCTAAGAAGGCAACTAAATACCATGAATGGATGCTCATATTTTTGAGAAGTTGTTAATTCCATAGTAGTTTTGGATGATCCTATCATTGTGATAATTGGATACCCATCAAGCTTATTTGTAATATAATGTTACACCAATAGACTAAACACATCAAGATTTGTATGTACTATGTTTTATGGATATATGGTTATGAGATACTTGATCTAGTCTATATACCATTAAGAAAGTATAGATTTCCTCACTAAAATCATATTTTAGGTACCTTTTGTTTAATTATGAGAGTGACTTGGTGGAGGAGAGTGCCCCTTAAGAGTGATGTTAAGATTTACTTAAGACCATTGTCAAATTTATATTATATTTGTTTGTATAGCACTGTAGAACTTTGTAGATATTCTATATTATAATATATTAACTATTAACTATTAATATCAATTCTTTAACTTAATTGTATGGTATGAATGGTGCAAAGCCATATATACCATGAGTAATCATCAATAAATAAGAGAAAGTACTTATTAGGGTTATGCATAGTGGCTATTTTTAGCTAATTGGCTAAAATTAGGATTTTTGAAATTTGGAATTGGCTAATATTTGGGACCCTTGACCAAGACCCATTAGCCAAAAAAATTTGGGTGCAATTTTTTTGGGGGGGTCGATTTGTCCCAATTTTATAATAATTTGACCATTTTAAGTTTAAATTTACAACATTACCCCTAATAATAGTTAACCTTCTACATGTGTATCGATACTGTTCACCTGGATTTTGAAACTAATTTACCAAATTTTTATAAAAAAATATTTTGGGGCTAACCCCTTATGCATAACCTTGGTACTTATTTATAAAGAGAGATAAGAATCGCATTTTCCCACAAATATCACATGGGTTTGCTATATATAATTTTTAATTATCTATGGTCCAATTTTATTTGTCCATGAAGGCATTAAATAAATTTTAAAAAGTATCCCTATTAAATAGGTTTGTATATTCCTTAAAATATAATCTCCATACCCTTTATTTTCTCAAAAACTTGGAATGAATACACAAACTATATCTACAACAAGACCATCATAATGTATTATATAAAATGACAATAGTTTATAGATGCTCAAATATTAATGTCAAAAGAGATAAATATATCAATATTTTGTTTAGTCTATTTTTATCACTATAATAAAAGAACTATAAATTCATTATGACAATGTTATGGTCACACAAGCTTAAAGGAAAATTGAATATTACTCCATTAAAAACAAGGAAACATCCAATTGAATATATGGATGAACAAAGAACTTAATCAAATTTTATCGGCAAATTGTAGAGAAAATAACAAGTATTTTAGATCTTAATTGTCATAAAAACACTTTGATAGCTATGTAGTCTCTATACACAACTTTGCAACAACAATTTCTATAATTTTTTTTTAAATTTCATAGTCCTAGGCTTATGTATCAAGCAAGCTAAACCCTAAAAAAGGAAAACAAAAACTTTAAAATCATCATGTAAACCAAGTAGAATATGTATATAAAATGTAAAACAAATCAATAGTATTTTCATAACCTTCAAAAATTTAAGTCTTAATATAACACTAAGAATACTAGATTTATCATTATAACCTTAAAAAAACTTTTTATTAATAAAAATATTCTTGATTTGTGTTGTGTTGCATATTAGGTTTTAATTTTTATTTTTGTGTATATTTAAATGAAAAAATATTATACATATTTAAATAAAAAAATATAGAACATATGACCATAACGTTAATAATTCATGTAAATAGGTACTCACAATTCAATTATGAATAAACTTATAATAAAAAATAGCCATATCCATCATGCCATATATATTTATATTAATAATAAATAAATAAAATTAATATAAATTAATAAACTCCAACCCCTATAAACATTCCTTTTAATTTTAAATAAAATTAATATAAATTAGTAAAGTTCAACCCTATAGAAATTCCTTTTAAATTTTTTTTGATTGGTAGAAAGGGTTTTGAAAGGGTCCATGAACCTTGTACATGAAAACTGAAAGAGAAACCAGAGCAAAAAGGAAACCTCCCATTAAGACAACAGATAAATGAGAGTTAGTAGAGACAAAAAAAACCACACAGAGTGAGATGCTAAGAAGGAAACAAGACAAACCAGACAGACAAGACCAAAGAAATCCAACCTTGGCAGAAAAAGACATGCAAAGGCAACCAGCCAGCCTACTACGAGAAAGAGGCACTAGCGTTATCCTTCTTGATGGGGAGGATGACCTGAAAGGTATCAGACTTACTCACCATAATAGCCTTGGAAATTCTTATAGCATGATCAAGGCCAGTAAGAGCCTTCAATTGGGTTTGGTAGATGTTCTCCAGCATTTTTGTAAGAATCTCAAAAGGATCATGCTTGGATGTGGACATCGCTTTCATATTCATAATGGACTAGTCCAAAATAGGAATGGTGCTCTTAGAGGTGAGTTGGTCAAGGATCTTCCATTTCCCTCCAGATTTTCTCTTGCTTCTGCGGTTGTTGGAGCTATGACTTTGCATCACCACCTCCACCTCAGTGAGCTCCTCATCAATACACATAAGAGGATTCAAATCCACCTTAGTAGAAATCTTCTACAACATATGGTCGTAAATGACCAGGAACAAGCCTTGGTGTTTAATTTTAGAATCTTCCCTCTTCTGATAGTTTTCAATGGAAACCTAAATAGAGTGTCGTAGATACTCAAGAATGTTGACTTATTTGACATCCCAGAGCACATTGAGAAAGGTAAGGTGGAAACTTCTCAATGGTTCATCAACCTTGTCCATCGTAATATACTGCATAACACAAATCAAGTCCCTGCACCATGGATCAGGAAGCTTCTCCCGGATGATACCTTTATCATATCTCACCATTTTCTTCCCTCTATCTACAAAATGCTTTAGCTCCTCTTGAATGGTGTGATTGTCTCTATGGAGCTTGAAGCCCTCATTGGGAAGCTCGGTAACCTCTGCCAACAATTCGACATAGATAGTGAATTTTGTTCCCTTAACCAGGACTTGCCCATTGGCCCAAGTATTGGCAAAGTCTTTGGTGATGACCTCATCATGCCTCTTAAATTTCTTAAGGGAATGAAGCCATGGTTGAGATTTTTTTTTGGATATCGTCCTCCAAACTGAGTGTGTCAGGTTCGATGATGGCCATCATTTGCAAAGGGGAGTAAATGTGGGTAGAGGAGGGTTCACTGGCCAAAGCTTCAAGCAGGAAAATTTTGAGGCGTCTACATAAATTGACATGATTGGAATTAAAAGGTGAAGCAGGGTAATCACATGGGTGTCTAAGCCAGTTATGATTCCAATGGTTTCTCGATATAAAAGCAAGATGGAATTTGGTGATGAAAGTCGGTTGGATGGGGACTTGGAGGAGGGAATGGCCACATCTGATTGGTTGGACTTGAGGAAAAATAACTTCGATGGACTCATTCTTTGAGGGGAAGGGGTGCCAAGTCATAGTTGTCGTGATGCTTGAAAATTTAAACAACGAGAGCGACAATAGACACACAGAGCGGGGTGCGTTGGGGAACTTGATTTTTGATAAGGCCTTAGTGCGAGGATCAATGGTAATCAAGGACATGATGAATTATGGCTAAAGCGTGAAGAAACCGAAGGTGTGACAATCATCAATATGGACATGACTGGGGGAAGTGCCATGATTAAGATTAAAAGTCTTATTTGGGATGCTATGATCACAGGGGAAGTGAGGGTAGGTCTAGTGAGTCAGACTAAAGCAATCGGACCTAAGAATGACAACTTTACCACTTCCAAAATAAACCTTGTACCGTCATTGATTAGAACCCCTTTAACAGTACCCACATCTAATCCTCTGCCACTTCGCTATCAACGTCTACCCGTGATTGCTTATGTGGTTGAGCTAAGATGGTTTCATGGTCTTGACCGGGTTGCTATGCAACTTGGAAAAAGTGGTACGTGGCAACTGCATGGATGCCATAATGGAAAAGGCAATCTGGTTGGCATAATGGCCCCCATCTTGGGTCTACCCCACTTAGAAACCAACTAAAGATTGTGAGACACCATGGGGAGATTGGAGAGTGCAGACAATGGGTCTGGAATGGTCAGTTCTCAGGTTATGGGGAAAGGAGTTCCTCCACACCTGAATATTGGTTTCGTGAACCCCTATTGGTGAGCCAATCCATCGCTTTATTCCCTTCCCTATATTGGTGTTGGATGACGATGTGGGTATATTTGGTTATGAAAGCTCTGCATTCCTGGATGATGTTAGTCACAGACCACGGAAGATTAGCATTACATCTGAAGGAGTTAATTATGAGGAGAGAGTCCCCTTCAATGATCAAATGGTTAATGCTCATGTTATCCATGAGCTGGAGGCTTTGGAAAAGAACTCTAACTTCAACCAAATTGTTCGTTTGATTTTAACGAACAATACTACTTTAAAAAAGGTTTCCCCTATGGACATTCCTTTTAATTTTAACTTTCAAAGCAATGCTGCTTTAAAAACGTTGAAGGCTGAAATCAATTCAGTGGCATTTTCCATATTATGTCTATAATATCCAAAGTTATGTTAATGAATTATGCATGTTCACCCTAAAAAATGTTCAGGAAGAGAGTTGTCTTAAATAAATTATGGGTAATTTAAACTTGAAAAAGACCTAGTATGTGTTGCCAAAATGTAGGTCCCATATGAGCAAAGACCACCTAAAGATCACCGATACGACGTGGCATGATAGAACGTGCCAAGTTCTAAGAATATAGAATAAACGAGGATGTTTGGTCATATGGGTCCTCGGCATTCCTCAATTATTACTCTAGAATAGAAACGTGTGTGGCATCTTTATATTATGCCCATGCAAAGAAAGAGGCCGCAAAATCTGGCTTTGTCGTACGATCGTGCTTCAAATATACTGATTTGAGTTGGGCATTCTGACAGCTTTAGAGTTGTTTTTAATATTTATGTGGTCGTAAGGACTGTCTACTCAGAATAACACCGTCCGTGCATGGATTTCAATTTTCCCTTCCAAGATTTATACTGATTTGAGTTGGGCATTCTGGCAGCTTTAGACTTTATTTTAACATTTCTGTGGTCCTAAGAACTGTCTACTCAGAATAAACACTGTACGCGACCGTGGATTCCATGATTTGCAGTACTGCAGGAGACTCATAACGAGCACTAATAAAGAGCATCTGAATCCACGGTTTATAATGGATTTCCTTCTACGTAGAGTACCAAAATTCTAAACAAATGATGTTTCATAATATATATTTTTTTCATAACTGATAATTATTTGGGTATAAACAAAATTAAAAGAATTCTTCTTTGAATTAATGAATCAAAGTATTACAGTATAACAATCTTAACATTATTCTTTGACATTCCTTTAATATTTATTTACAAATGGCTTAAAGTTTGGCTAAAACAAAAATCAAAGATTTTAAAAGATCAAATTAATCCACTAAAGAAATATTAAACAAGTACCAACAAATTTACCTTACAAATTATATATCAAAATAATTATCTATCAAAATAATAAAATAATACAAGCTGACATCCGTTCAGTACCTGTACAAATTGGCTAACTTCAATGACACAACAATATATCACTTTATCGTAGCTTGGTACCGATTACATGATATGATAGTACCCCCACGTTGGACCAGTTGAATTATCTATGTTTTTACCCGTTTAGGAGAGTCTTCATAACGTTATCTCACCTTCCATGTGAACATTAGGAAGCACACATAATTATGGAATATTTGCAATAAAAGGCCAAAGTTATGACAAAGTGCACTTTCTTTCAATCTCGATTGGATGTTATTGAGCCTATCTTGCTTTATAGCCTCACTCCCTAATCAGAAGATTCCATACCGAAACCCTTGAACAAGTAGGACTTTCTTTGAAGAACATGTATTGGTCAAGCTTATTTAGAGGAGGACTGAAAGTCACTCAAGCAGTTTTACATCCCTTCTATTTATTTATTTTTCAAACTCTAGATTCGATCGTGAGGGCGGAGTTTAGTTATTGAATTGAGAAGAAAGTCTGTTGGCTAATATAGGATATGGAAACAGAGTATCAGATAGCTGCGGGCATTCGTCTGCTACAACATACATTACGAAGCGTATGCATGGAGTCACACTGGGTTTACGCAGTCTTCTGGAGGATCGTCCCCAGATACTATCCTCCACCCAAGTGAGTGTCACTTCCTTTTATTACCATTATTATTGGAGAATAAATTTTTGGAAACCCTACATAAGAAGGAATGCCCAGGTTATTCAAACTGATAACGAATTTAAAATTAATAATAGGGAGGCCGAGATCCCTTGTCTGTTGCTTCTTGGGCTTCAAATATGTTCTGTTAATAGCTGATAGTTTTCTATGTTATTGATAATGTTGGAGGGTTATTTAAATTTTCAATTTTCCTTTTTATTTGGACGAGTATTCTTTAGACTACTTCTAGACCAGGTTCTATAGATCTGACACAGATCAAACTTTAATTTAATATTCAATTTTGAACAGATGGGATGCTGAGATGGATATTTTTCACCAATTCAAACCATGCGCAAGGAACTGGTAAGCCTCAAAACATGTTTTCTGCTCGTTCTCTCTAGCCAAAGTAACCGAATTTAGAAGATATAATTATATCTTCTAGCTTATGCTTGTGATTGTAACTAATTGATCAGGATGCTTGTTTGGGAAGATGGGTTTTGCGACTTCTCTGTCAAAGCATCGAGCAGTGTTGGCAGTACACTCCAATATATAAACCATGGACTGCAGCCTGCCACTTTTTTCAAAATGTCCCACGAGATCTACAACTATGGAGAGGGGTGGGTATCTTTTGCATTTCCTACATTTTTAGAATAGGAATTCTTGAGTATATAATAAATTCAATTACACTTTTTTCACCATTGGCTTCTTAAAATAAAAATGAATTAGCTATGGAGCAAACAACTCTAAAATTAATTTTTCTATTCACCTGGGACACTGAAAAGAACTACGTGGGTTTTTAGATTTTCACCGAGCGAAAGTGATATAAATGCATGTATTGATCTTTGTTTGCATAAGAGATGCACAGTGTAATAGGCAAAGTGGCAGCAGATCATGGCCATAAATGGATATACAGAGAACCGGTCCAGCCTGAAATCAATTTTGTACATAATTCTCTAAATCCAGTAAGCTTACTTCTTTAATAAAATCGTATGCCTTTCCCTTTCTGTCTTCCTGTCCTTATCAGACTTACTAACATATACTTATTTATTTTTCTAATCAATAAAGCATCCGCGGACATGGGACGCTCAGTTCCGTTCAGGAATACAAGTACGATACAACTTGAACTTATAGAGAATTAAAAATAAATAAATTTTTAAAATATGAAAACTATTTGCAGTACATAATGATAAAATAATTAACTGTTTCACATGTTGGCAGACTATGGCGCTGGTTGCAGTAAGGGAAGGACTTCTCCAATTGGGATCCACCAAACTGGTAAAGAACTAATTAGAACTTTTATATGATGAATTTCGGAGATCATACAAATCCAATAGACATATTTGTCATGTCAAAATAGTATTGTTGTGTATATACAAGAAATAAAATATGCAGTAAGTTAAACATTAGCATTCGCCCTTCAGGTGATGGAGGATTTGAAGTATGTGATATTCCTTCAGAGAAAGTTCAACTGCTTCGAGAGCATTCCTGGATTGCTTCCGCCACGCATGCCATCTCAAGATCTTTTCTCAGATATCACTTTTGCTGGAGCTGGCTCCAAAGATTCATGGACTACTCAAGATGATGGATATAAGAACTGTTTTTAAATCTAAAGGCCCCACATCAGTACAGGCATTTACAGGTTTAAACGTGAGAAGTGGGCCTAATGAGAACTAAAACATTTCAGGTTGTAGAATTTAGTGATCTTATTTCAGTGATCCCTTTTATGTAAATTGTAAAGGCAATACTATGGAAACCTTCCTCTCCCTGCGGCAGGATGGAGAAGACAAAATATATGCTTAGTAAATAAAAGCAATATTAGAACTGGATAGATTGGTAAATAAAAGCAGTAGTAGTACGAGATGGATATATCTTGGCAGTTTCCCCAACATTGTAGCCACTGCATCTGGTACAGGTTAGGATGGCTATAAGTGAGGAATTTACACGTTTTACTCGCATGAATATATAATAATATAAATGCTAAAGGAGTTTTAGATTTCTATCTCAATTATCTTCGTCTACGTATTTCTTTTGGCTAGTTGTATGCATTAGCTTCTTTCCTTCAATTACATGTATTTCTTTACGATATTTAACTACGATTTTTTCCTCTCATAATAATAATTAAAAATAATATGATATTATTAAAAATTATTTTTATGTGTTCATTTATAAATATTATTTATTTTTTAAAAAACAAGGTTTTACTTTTAAAACAAATTGATTTTATCTTAAATTTTGATATCATTTTCATTATGCACTAACTCTCCTTGCTTTTTCCATTGAATTTAACAACAAATTACCTCTTATTATTAAAAATTATTTTCATGTATTCATTTTGGTTCATATTTGTATTTATTTTTAAATATATATATATATATTTTTTTTAAATATAAGCAATATTTTAGTCTTAAAACAAATTAATTTTATTCTAACTTATAATATCATTTTTATTATGTACTAACTTTCCTGGTTTTTTCCATTGATTTTGCCAACAAATTATTTTTTTTTTTTTTACATTTTATTTTACTTTTGTTTGTTTAAAATAAAACAACACTTTGAATGACTATGCTGCAAAGTTATTACTTTTTTAATATTCATTATCTTTATTTTTAAATTCTAGATTTATAATATGTAAAATTTTCTTATGATTAAGTTTTTTAAGTTATTTTTCTAGTTAATAATATATTAAAATAGTATATGTATTTCTTTGTCTAATTTATATAAAAATAAAAAATATGGTTTCAAAATATCAAATTTTCTTTTTTTTAATATCAATTAATGCTTTTTTTTATAACACATATAAGAGTTAAATTGAGTTAAATTTTGTTGTAATTTCTTTCACCATGTTTGTATAAGAGTTATTTTTTTAATGAAAAATGACAAATATTATCTATTAGAATCAAAGATACACATACATAAGACAACTATATAAAGTAATAAATTTTAAATAAATCACACAAAATCTAACTACAGTATAATATAAAGCAATTAGCAACAAATTGGAAGCAATATCAATACAAAGTGTAAGTACAAATAAAAGATAATAAATTTATGAAGAGTTTCTTGCTTAATATAAATAGTTTCTTCTACTTAAGGTAAAATATCTTCCATCCATAATGTGTAAAATAAGTGTTTGGTTTTTATTGAGTTAATACTCTATACATGCATGCATACATATAAATAAAAAATGTTCATTATTTATTTTAATAAACTTATGCAAAGTCTATAGAACTATAAAAATAATACAAAAAAAATTTAAAGAGGCAAGTGAGAAATGATGCTTCACTATATAGAAAATACTTAAATGCCTATTACATCCCAATTCTTATAACCCATAGAAATCTTGGTGCTATTACCAACTTATCTACTTTAATATTCTAATATTCATTCATATTTTCATTATTTATAAATAAAGCATCTCATTTATTTACTCTTTTTAGCTTTCTTACATTTATTATTCAACCTACCTTCTTTGCTTTATCGCTTTTCCAAATACCATGATGTATGATACAGGGTTCATTGTGTCATATTTACCGGCACGTGGAATATTTGCAATAAAAGGCTAAAGTTATGACAAAGTGCACTTTCTTTCAATCTCGATTGGATGTTATTGAGCCTATCTAGCTTTATAGCCCCACTCCCTAATTCCACGCCCCACTCCCTAATTCCACCGAAACCCTTTAACAAGTAGGACTTGCTTTGAAGAACATGTATTGGTCAAGCTTATATAGAGGAGGACCCATGAACTGTAAAAGCCACTCAATCAGCTTTGCATCCCTTCTATTTATTTATATTTGAAAGTCTAGATTCCATCGTGAGGGCCGGACTTCGCCCAGGAATGGGCGAAGTGCGAACGTCGGCTCACGGACTTCGCCCAAGAATGGGCGAAGTGCGCACTTCGGCTGCGCAGCCGGACTTCGCCCAAAACTGGGCGAAGTTTGCACTTTGGGGCCGCAGCCGGACTTCGCCCGAAACTGGGCGAAGTTCGCACTTCGGGGCCGCAGCCGGACTTCGCCCGAAACTGGGCGAAGTTCGCTCTTCGGGGCTGCTAACTGACTTCGCCCGAAACTGGGCGAAGTTTGCACTTCGGTCAGCCGACGGACTTGCGCTGGGCGAAGTGCGGACTGCGGCCGACTTCAGACTTCTCTCGCGCACTCGAGCTGCTTCAGACTTGGCCACTCTGGCCTACTACTTCTTCTTCTTTCGCGGCTGTCGCTGGGTTTGCCTGGCTTGGCAACACCCGTATGAGAGGAGAGAATAACCGGAATAGAGAACAACAAACTGCAAACCCTAAAGATGCCTAACACAAACAACAAACTTTATTCATATGAACAACTAGGGTTACAAAAAATTCCTCAACCGAGGAAATAACAACATCTG
This sequence comes from Wollemia nobilis, assembly GCA_028583015.1. Lineage (NCBI taxonomy): Eukaryota > Viridiplantae > Streptophyta > Pinopsida > Araucariales > Araucariaceae > Wollemia > Wollemia nobilis. The sequence continues at coordinate 447,415 of JAQPPZ010017021.1, forward strand.
CAGGCTACGCTGCAGGATAAACTAAACAGGGAAAATGTTGAGTCTGCAGCTCGGACATTTCTTAGCTGAGCCAAACTGCTCACTGAATCGCTCTGCTTTCTTTCTCTGCTCACTTTCACGAACTTCTTTCACACCCGCTCTGCTTCTCCTTTTTCTACTCATCTGAAGACATGAACTGTCCTTTTATAGCCGCGGACAGAGGAGGATAAGGTTTATCCTCTGACAGCTTCGAATAAGGGTTATCCTCGGACTGACCCTCATCTAGGGTTTTTGACAAACGCTGACTGGGCATTAACTCTTGCAGAAATCGGATCTGTCAGGTGTTAAATCTGTCAGAAGGTAGGTGTGACATCATGTCACACTTTTATCGGGATCCCAAACTACAGCAGTGCAGTCCGACTTCGCCCATGTCTGGAGCGCAATCCGATTTCGCCCAAGGTTCGCAGCGCAGTTGGGCACAGGTGTGAAATTTGGGTTTATTTTTCTAACACCTCTGCCTGCAGCGCAGAAGACAAAATGGATGCTTAGTAAATAAAATCAATATTAGAACTGGATAGCTTGAGAAGGGGGCCTAATGAGAACTAAAACATTTCAGGTTGTAGAATTTAGTGATCTTATTTCAGTGATCCCTTTTATGTAAATTGTAAAGGCAATACTATGGAAACCTTCCTCTCCCTGCGGCAGGATGCAGAAGACAAAATATATGCTTAGTAAATAAAAGCAATATTAGAACTGGATAGCTTGGTAAATAAAAGCAGTAGTAGTACGAGATGGATATATCCTTGGCAATTTCCTCAACATTGTAGCCACTGCATCTGGTACAGGTTAGGATGGCTATAAGTGAGGAATTTACACGTTTTACTCGCATGAATATATAATAATATAAATTCTAAAGGAGTTTTAGATTTCTATCTCAATTATCTTCGTCTACGTAAGTATGGTTCTTTTGGCTAGTTGTATGCATTAGCTTCTTTCCTTCAATTACATGTATTTCTTTACGATATTTAACCACGATTTTTTCCTCTCATGATAATAATTAAAAATAATATAATATTATTAAAAAAAAAATTCTGTATTCATTTATAACTATTATTTATTTTTTAAAAAACAAGGTTTTACTTTTAAAACAAATTGATTTTATCCTAAATTATGATATCATTTTCATTATGCACTAACTCTCCTTCTTTTTTCCATTGAATTTAACAACAAATTACCTCTTATTATTAAAAATTATTTTCCTGTATTCATTTTGGTTTATATTTCTATTTTTTTTTTAATTTTTTTTTTTTTTTTTTAAATATAAGCAAGGTTTTAGTCTTAAAACAAATTGATTTTATCCTAACTTATGATATCTTTTTCATTATGTACTAACTCTCCTGGTTTTTCCATTGATTTTGTCAACAAATTATTATTTTTTTAACATTTTATTTTACTTTTGTTTGTTTAAAATAAAACAACACATTGAATGACTATGCTACAAAGTTATTACTTTTCTAATATTCATTATCTTTATTTTTAAATTCTAGATTTATAATATGTAAAATTTTCTTATGATTAAGTTTTTTAAGTTATTTTTCTAGTTAATAATATATTAAAGTAGTATATGTATTTCTTTGTCTAATTTATATAAAAACAAAAAATGTGGTTTCAAAATATCAAATTTTCTTTTTTTTATATCAATCAATGTTTTTTTATAACACATATAAGAGTTAAATTGAGTTAAATTTTGTTGTAATTTCTTTCAGCATGTTTGTATAAGAGTTATTTTTTTAATGAAAAATGACAAATATTACCTATTAGAATCAAAGATACACATACATAAGACAACTATATAAAGTAATACATTTTAAATAAATCACACAAAATCTAACTACAGTATAATATAAAGCAATTAGCAACAAATTGGAAGCAATATCATTACAAAGTGTAAGTACAAATAAAAGATAATAAATTTATGAAGAGTTTCTCTGCTTAATATAAATAGTTTCTTTTACTTAAGGTAAAATATCTTCTATGCATGATTTGTAGAATAAGTGTAAGGCAACTATATAAAGTAATACATTTTAAATAAATCACACAAAATCTAACTACAGTATAATATAAAGCAATTAGCAACAAATTGGAAGCACTATCATTACAAAGTGTAAGTACAAATAAAAGATAATAAATTTATGAAGAGTTTCTCTGCTTAATATAAATAGTTTCTTTTATTTAAGGTAAAATATCTTCTATGCATGATTTGTAGAATAAGTGTTTGGTTTTTATTGAGTTAATACTCTATACGTGCATACATACATATAGATTAAAAATGTTTATTATTTATTATTAAAATATTAAAAAAAAAAAACTTATACAAATTCCCATAGAACTATAAAAATAATACAACAAAAAAAAGTTAGAGAGGCGAGTGAGAAATGATGCTTCACTATATAGAAAATACTTAAATGCCTATTACATCCCAATTCTTATAACCCATAGAAATCTTGGTGCTATTACCAACTTATCTACTTTAATTTTCTAATATTTATTCATATTTTCACTATTTATAAATAAAGCATCTCATTTGTTTACCCTTTTTTTATTCAACATGCCTTCTTTGCTTTATCTCTTTTACAAATACCATGATGAATGATAGTGTTCATTGTGTCATATTTACCGGCACGTGGAATATTTGCAATAAAAGGCTAAAGTTATGACAAAGTGCACTTTCTTTCAATCTCGATTGGATGTTATTGAGCCTATCTAGCTTTGTAGCCCCACTCCCTAATCAGAAGATTCCACCGAAACCCTTTAACAAGTAGGACTTTCTTTGAAGAACATGTATTGGTCAAGCTTATATAGAGGAGGACCCATGAACTGTCAAAGTCACTCAATCAGCTTTGCATCCCTTCTATTTATTTATTTTTGAAACTCTAGATTCGATCGTGACGGTCGGAGTTTAGTTTAATAATTATTGAATTGAGAAGAAAGTCTGTTGGCAAATATAGGATATGGAAACAGAGTATTAGATAGCTGCGGGCATTCGTCTGCTACAACATACATTAAGAAGCATATGTATGGAGTCACTGTTGTAAAAATTAAACCAACTTTCACGCCCGCAAGTGCTTCGCCGCGAAGCACAAATTATTTACCTCCGGAAGGTGCTTCGCTGCGAAGCACAATTAACACGCCCCCTAACAACACTTCGCCGCGAAGCAGAAAATTTCCGTCCCCTGAAGACGCTTCGCTGCGAAGCAATGTAAACCCGGCAGTTCGCATTTCAAATTGCCGAAGCAGTTATCAGGCGCGAGAATCGGGGCATTAATTTTTCAAGCGTGCGGGTAGTTGGAGTTGCTCGGCGATTGGACAGAAACCCTCTTCGACATTTAATTTTTGTCAGCCGGTTGGTGATTTATTCCTGCCTTTTGTCTTCTCTCTTCTTCTATAAATACCGGACCATTCGTCATTTTGTCAGAGTTGGAGGATAGAGATTGGAGGAAAGCAGCAGAGAGGAATAGCGAGCAAAGAGCAGTCGCAGCAGCTAGGGTTTCAACCAGCAGAAGAGTGTAGCAGCAATCTCCAAAGAAAATCTGTGTGTTTATCCTGCAGATTTTTATCTTGTAGAAGTTTGTAACCACTTCAGAAAGAAACTCTGTAAATCCGGCTTTATTTCAATATATAAAATATTTATCCTGCAAATTTGGGTTTATGTGTATTTGTTCTCTGCCTCGAAGTATTGTTTAATCCACAGACAAACTTCAGTGAGGGTTTACCCCGAAGTGGTAAAACACCCGTTCGATCCAGAAGGAAGTTTATTTGTTTGTTCGTTGTGCCGGAGAAGCACTTCGGCACTTTATTTCCCCGAAGTGGGATTCTAGAGCGACTTCGCCGAAGCTACCAAACTTGCCGTGAAATTTTGCTTCGCATTTTTCCTTCAAAAAATTGCCACTCCTTAAGCAAAATTTGCGAAGTATATTTAATTTTCCGAAGCAACATTTGCTTCGCACCTTCCGCAAGCGAAGCTCCCTCGGATAAATTTTTTGCGAAGCTCCTCCTTCGAACAAGAAATCCGCGAAGCGTCCTTTTCGTGACGTGATTTGATTAATTTAATTTATTTCCTTCAAATTGGTATCAGAGCCCGTTGTGTCATGACGCGGAGATTGAAGCATGGCTTCCGAAAACAATTCCCTGCAGTTGCAGATCCTACGATTTAACGACAAAAATTATGATTACTGGAGTATACAAATGAAGATTCTGTTCTGGTCACAAGAGTTGTGGGACTTGGTGGAGAATGGGTACCCGAAACCAGCAGATGCAGCAGCACTGGCCGCCCTCTCCCAAGCTGACAAAGACTTTTTGAAGGAGAACCGAAAGGAAGACCAAAAAGCCTTGTTCTATATCATGTAAGCGGTTGAGGAAACTATCTTCCCGCGGATTGCATCAGCCACCAAGGCCAAGCAAGCCTGGGAAATTTTAGCCAGCTCGTACCAGGGCACCAACAAAGTGAAGTTGGTAAAACTGCAGATGCTGAGGAGGGAGTTCGAGAACTTGCAGATGAGTGAGTCCGAGACGATGAGCGACTTCTTCACCCTAAAAACTGATGTCATCAACCAGATGCGGTTGAATGGAGAGATTGTGCAGAATCAAAGGATTATGGAGAAAATTCTACGAAGTCTGTCAACAAATTTTGACTCTATCATAATTGCAATAGAGGAATCGAGGGATTTGACAACCCTCTTAGTGGATGAGCTCATGGGTTCTCTGCAGACACATGAGCAGAGGCTGAGCCGCTCAACTCAGTCCTCTCTGGAGCAAGCTTTCAAGGTACAAGTCTCATTCTGAGACAGTGGTAGACAAGACTTCCACCATGGTGCCTTTAGTTTTCAAGGTGGAAGAGGCAGAGGCAGGCGTGGGAGAGGTAACAAGAAAGGAGGGAGATTAAACCCTAATGACAGTGAGACCAGCTGCAACTTTCATCAGCAAGGAGGAAGAGGCACTGGCAAAAATTAGCAAAGTGGATCTTATCAGAAGAAAGATAAATCCAAAGTCCAATGCTATTATTGCAAAAAGTTTGATCATTATATCTCACAATGTAGAAAGAGGATGACGAACGAGAATCACTAGCAGGCCCATTATACGGATGAAGCCGAAAGTGCGGCAAGAGGAAATATGCTGCTGACCTGTAGTATTGAGGAGGAGAGTAGGAAAAATATTTGGTATCTTGACAGTGGCTGCAGCAACCACATGACTGGGAACAGAGAGATGTTCTCACAACTAGATGAAATGATTCAGTCTGAAGTCAATGTGGGGAACAACAGCAAGGTTCCTGTGATGGGGAAAGGAAAAATCCTCATCCACACCCAGCACGATGAAAGGAAACAAATTTGTGATGTTTATTATGTTTCTGGGTTGAAACACAACTTGCTGAGTGTTGGACAGCTTGTGCAAAAGGGACACACTGTGTAGTTCAAATACGATGTCTGTACCATTAGAGACAAAATACACGGACAAATCGCAACTGTGTCCATGACGAAAAACAAAATGTTTCCACTACAGATTCAGAATGAATCATTAATGTCTCTGAGTGTAGTTATGAAGGATGCTACCTGGTTGTGGCATCTCAGATTTGATCACTTGAGTTTCAGTGGCCTAAATTTGCTACACAAGAAGTATATGGTGAAGGGTTTACCCCTTATTGAGCAACCGAACCAAGTTTGTGAAGGTTTCCTAGTCTGTAAGCAACACAGAGATGCATTCCCTGTAGGACAGTATTGGAGAGCATCTTAGCCATTGGAGCTGGTGCACTCAGACATTTGCGGTCCCATGCATACCAGCTCATATGCCGACAACAAATATTTCTTGACTTTCATAGACGACTTTAGCCAAAGGACATGGGTTTATCCCATTAAGCTGAAGTCAGAAGCATTTACGAAGTTTAAGGAGTTCAAGGCTCTGGTTGAAAAATAGAGCGGTTATCAAGTTAAGACTCTTAGAACTGATGGAGGAGAATACATCTCTAATGAATTCCACAACTTCTACAAGCAGCATGGAATTCGAAAGCAGTTGACTGCCAGATACACACCGCAATAGAATGGTGTAGCTAAAAGGAAGAACAAAACTATCATGGAGATGGCAACGAGCATGCTAAAGGTGAAAAGTCTGCCACATGAGTTCTGGGTAGAAGCTGTAAGTTGTGTAGTTTATCTACTGAACATATGTCCCACTAAGAGTGTGAAGGACAAAATTCTAGAGGAAGCATGGAGCAATCTTAAGCCAAGTGTGGCTCATTTGTGAGTCTTTGGGTGCATTGCATATGCACATGTTCTAGATGAGAAAAGGCAGACGCTGGATGACAAAGCTGAAAAATGCATTTTCACAAGGTACATCAAACAAGCAAAGGCATACAAGCTGTACAATCTGGTGAGAAAGAAACTTGTCATTAGCCGAGATGTGAAGTTCTTGAAGGATGATGCCTAGAGCTGGAATTCAAAGACTGGTCATCCTAAACCAGCAATTGTTGAACCTGTGAACTTGGAGGAAGATTGTGTGCAGCCACCTGTACCTTCAAGCACCAATAGTGGTGCCAACAGCAGCACACCCTCATCATCCCAGTCACCTCCACTTGCAAGAAGAATTCAAAACCTGAGGACACCTGTGAAGACTCGGAGCTTGCAAGATATTTACGAGGTAACCCAAAATCTGATAGATGAAGAATATTTTGATTTTGCCTTCTTTACAGAGTGTGATCCAGTGGAGTTTGAAGAGGCAAGTCAGAATCACAAATGGGTGAATGCGATGGATGAGGAGATAGCATCCATTGAAAATAATGAGACATGGCAGCTGACAAATCTTCCAGCAGGAAAGAAGACCATTGGGGTCAAGTGGGTGTATAAAACGAAGTTCAATGCCCAAGGAGAAGTTGATAGACATAAGGCCAGACTAGTGGCGAAAGGCTACAAGCAAAATTCAGGAGTTGACTATCATGAGGTGTATGCACCTATAGCCCGACTTGACACAGTCAGAATGATTCTAGCACTGGCAGCTCAAAAGGGATGGAGTGTTTATTAGATGGATGTCAAGTCTGCCTTCCTGAACGGAGTGTTGTAAGAAAAGGTCTACATAGACCAGCCATCCGGTTATGAAATACAAGGGCAAGAATACAAGGTTCTGAAGCTGAAGAAGGCCCTGTATGGGTTGAAGCAAGCACCCTGGGCATGGTACAGCCAAATTGATGGCTATTTTTAAGAGAATGATTTTCAAAAATGCCCATATGAGCACACCCTATATCTGAAGACAAACACAAAGGGTGAGATGATAATCGTCTGTCTGTACGTGGACGATCTGATATATACTATCAATAGCAATAGTCTATTTGAGGAGTTCAAAATAGCCATGATGATTGAGTTTGAAATGATAGACATGGGGATGATGGAATTTTTTCTTGGTATTGAAGTTGACCAATCTGCAGATGGCATCTTCATTTCTCAGGGCAAATATGCTAAGGATGTCTTAAAGCATTTTAATATGGAGGACAACAAACCTGTCATCACCCCGATAGCCACTGGCTTGAAGTTGAGCAAGACCGACAACAGCAGAAGCATTGATCCAACTCTCTATAAAAGGTTAGTTGGAAGCCTGATGTACTTGACCGCAATCAGGCCAGATCTAATGTTTGTCGTGAGTTTAATCAGTAGGTTTATGGAGTCACCCAAAGACACTCACTGGCAAGCAGAAAAGAGAATTCTATGATATGTCAATGGCATGAGAAATCACGGACTTCACTATGCCAGACAAGACCAGATTGAACTGATTGGCTACACTAATAGCGATTGGGCAGGTAGCATAGATTACTGGAAGAGCACATCTGGATATGCCTTCCATTTTGGATCCGGAGTTGTCTCTTGGTCCTCGAAGAAGCAGCTAATTGTTGCTTTATCTACAACAGAGGCAGAGTATGTTGCTGCCACCTCGGTCGCCTGCCAAGTAGTCTGGCTGAGAAGAGTTCTGAGTGAACTACATCATCCGTCGAAAGCAACAACAACAAAATTTTGTGACAATAACTCTACCATCGCCCTCTCGAAGGACCCAGTCTTCCACGGTCGGACGAAGCACATTGATATCCGGTATCATTTCATCAGAGAACTGGTGAAATTCGGCGAAGTACAGTTGCAATTTTGCAAGTCCAAGGAGCAAGTTGCTGACATCTTTACAAAACCTTTGAAGGAGGAGGACTTCGCCAGATTGCAGGAAATGTTAAGCGTAAAAGAATTTTTGAAATCTGGTTTAAAGGAGGGTGTTGAAAAAATTAAACCAACTTTCACGCCCACAAGCGCTTCATCGCGAAGCACAAATTATTTACCTCCGAAAGGTGCTTCGCTGCAAAGCAGAATTAACACACCCCCTAACAACACTTTGCCGCGAAGCAGAAAATTTTTGCCCCCTGAAGACGCTTCACTACAAAGCAATGTAAACTCGACAGTTCACATTTCAAATTGCCGAAGCAGTTATCAGGTGCGAGAATCGGGGCATTAATTTTTCAAGCATGTGGGTAGTTGGAGTTGCTCGGCGATTGGACAGAAACCCTCTTCGGCATTTAATTTTTGTCAGCTAGTTGGTGATTTATTCTCGCCTCTTGTATTCTCTCTTCTTCTATAAATACCGGACCATTCGTCATTTTGTCAGAGTTGGAGGATAGATATTGGAGGAAAGTAGCAGAGAGGAATAGCGAGCACAGAGCAGCCGCAGCAGCTAGGGTTTCAACCAACAGAGCAACAGAAGAGTGGAGCAGCAGTCTCCAAATAAAATCTGTGTTTATCCTGCAAATTTTTATCTTGCAGAAGTTTGTAACAGCTTTAGAAAGAAGCTCTGTAAATCCGGCTTTATTTCAATATATAAAATATTTATCCTACAAATTTGGGTTTATGTGTATTTGTTCTCTGCCTCGAAGTATTGTTTAATTCGCAGACAAACTTCAGTGAGGGTTTACCCCGAAGTGGTAAAACACCCGTTCGATCCAAAAGGAAGTTCATTTGTTTGTTCGTTGTACCGGAGAAGCACTTCGGCACTTTATTTCCCCGAAGTGGGATTCTGGAGCCACTTCGCCGAAGCTGCCAAACTTGCCGTGGAAATTTTCTTCGAAAAATTGCCACTTCGGCAATAGTTCTTCCGAAGCAGCTACTTCGAAACTATCCTTTGCGAAGCAGCCGCTTCGCTTGAAATATTTGTGAAGTAATTTTACTTTGCCATTTTAATTCTTCGAAGCTTCAAACACCATACAAGTTGGGCGAAGTATATTTAATTTTCTGAAGCAACATTTGCTTCGCACCTTCCGCAAGCGAAGCTCCCTCCTTTGCTAAATTTTTTGCAAAGCTCCTCCTTCGGACAAGAAATCCGCAAAGCGTCCTTTTCGTGACGCAATTTGATTAATTTAATTTATTTCCTTCAGTCACACTGGGTTTACGCAGTCTTCTGGAGGATCGTCCCCAGATACTATCCTCCACCCAAGTGAGTGCCACTTCCCTTGATTACCATTATGACTGGAGGTTAGAGTTTTGGAAACTTTACATAAGAAGGAATGCTCAGGTTATTTAAAGTGATATGCCGAGATCCCTTGTTTGTTGCTTCTTGGGCTTAAAATATGTTCTCGTAAAAACTGATAGCCTTCTATGTCATTGATAATGTTGGAGCGTTATTTAAATTTTCAATTTTCCTTTTTATTTTATTTGGACGGGTATTCTTTAGACTACCGCTAGACCATGTTCTATAGATCTGACACAGATCAAACTTTAATTTAATGTTCAATTTTGAACAGATGGGATGCTGAGATGAAAATTTGTCACCAATTCAAACCATGCACAAGGAACTGGTATGCCTCAAAACATGTTTCCTGCCGGTTCTCTCTAGCCTAAGTAACTGAATCTAGTAGCTTATGCTTGTGATTGTAACTAGATCAGGATGCTTGTTTGGGAAGATGTGAAGAATTAAATTTAATTTTTTTTTTTTAAACCACGCCGAAGTCTGTCTGTCGTCGAAGTCCGAACGCCGCAGCGCAGACAGCGCAGTGCGGAAGTCGGGGGCCCGACGGACTTCGCCCAAACTAGGGCGAAGTGCGAACGTCGGCCGCGCCGACGGACTTCGCCTGAAATAGGGCGAAGTTCGAACTTCGGCCGTGCCGACGGACTTCGCCCGAACTTGGGCGAAGTTCGCACTTCGAGGCCGCAGCCGGACTTCACCCGAAACTGGGCGAAGTTTGCACTTTGCGGCCGCGACGGACTTCGCCCGAAATTTGGGCGAAGTTCGAACTTTGCGGCTGCGACGGACTTCGCCCGAAATTTGGGCGAAGTTCGAACTCGGGCAGCCAACGAACTGTGCAGGGTGAAGAGGGACTGAGGCCAACTTCGGACTACTCTCGCGCACTCGAGCTGCTCCAGTCTTAGCCACGAACTTCGGAAGCAAACTTGGAAAGCCGCTTTAGACTTGTTCTTCTTCCGCGGCTGCCGCTGGGTTTGCCTGGCTTGGCAACACCTGTATGAGAAGAGAGAGACGCCGAAACAGAGAGCAACAAACTGCAAACCCTAAAAGATGCCAGAAACAAACAACAAACTTTATTTATATTAAACGGGGGTTACAGAGTTCCTCAACCGAGGAAATTACAATCATCTGCAGGCTGACTGCAGGATAAGTTAAACAGACAAAATGTCGAGTCGGCTGCTCAGACATTAATCAGCTGAGTCAAACTGCTCGCTGAGATACTTTTCTTTGCCTCTGCTCCTCACTCTCTTTCACTGCTCTTGCTCCTTCTACACTTCTGAAATACCCGAGACGCCTTATATAGCCGCAGAAGGGGAGGATTAGGGTTTGTCCTCAAACAGGTCCTGACAAGCCCTCAACTAGGGTTTCTGACCAATCGCCGCACAAGCGTCACATCTGTCAGAGGGTAGGTGCGACGTCATGTCAGCCCTTTACCGGGATCCCGGACTGCGACAGCGCAGTCCGACTTCGCCCATGTCTGGAGCGCAATCCGGTTTCGCCCAAGGTTCGAAGCGCAGTTGGGCACATGCGTGAAATCTGGGTTAATTTTTCTAACACCCTCCTTTAAGCCTGATTTCACGAGCGCTTTGACTCCAAGCTGCTCTCGCAATCTGTTGAAGTCTTCCTCCTTCAAAGGCTTCGTGAAGATGTCAGCCAGCTGCTCCTTGGACCTGCAAAACTGCAGTTGTACTTCGCCAAATTTCACCAGCTCTCTGATTAAATGATACCGGATGTCTATGTGCTTTGTCCGGCCATGGAACACAGGATCCTTTGAGAGTGCAATGGCCGAATTGTTATCACAGAAAATTGTTGTCGCACCATTCGAAGGAAAGTTTAGTTCACTCAGAACTCTTCACAGCCAAACTGCCTAGCATGCGGCTGATGTGGCGGCGACATATTCTGCTTCGACTGTGGACAACGCAACGATGGGTTGTTTCTTGGACGCCCATGATACTGCCCCTGATCCGAGATGGAAAGCATACCCGGAGGTGCTCTTTCGATCGTCGGTACTACCAGCCCAGTCACTGTCCGTGAAGCCCACTAGCTCCAACTGGTCTTGTCTGGCGTAAAATAGGCCATGGTTTCGTGTCCCATTGACATAGCGCAAGATCCTCTTGCCTGCTTGCCAGTGCGTGTCCTTCGAAGTCTCCATGAAACGGCTGATCAGACTGACTCCGAACATCAGATCTTGCCGAGTTGCAGTCAAATACATCAGACTACCAACTAGCCTCTTGAACAGGGTTGGGTCGACATTCCTCCCTGTATCCAACTTGCTCAACTTCAAACCTGTGGGCTGCGGGTGTGATGGCGAGTTTCTCGTCCTCCATCTTGAAGCGCTTCGGGACATCCTTCGCATACTTGCCCCGAGAAATGAAGATGCCATCTGCCGATTGGTCAACTTCAATGCCGAGAAAATACTTCATCGCCCTAAGTCCGTCATCTCAAACTCCTTCTTCATGGTTGTTCTGAACCGGTCGAACAGGACATTGTTGTTGCCAATATAAATCAAATCGTCCACATACGAGCGGACGATAATGAGCTCACCTGCTGCATTTGTCTTCATGTACAGGGTGTGCTCATATGGGCATTTCTGAAACCCATTCTCCTGAAAATAGCTGTGAATCTGGCTGTACCAAGCTCGGGGCGCCTGCTTCAAATCGTACAGGGCCTTCTTCAGCTTCAGGACTTTGCCCTCCTGGCATTCAATTTCGTAACCTGGTGGCTGGTCTATGTAGACCTCTTCCTCTAACACTCCGTTGAGGAAGGCTGACTTGACATCCATCTGGTACATCTTCCAACCTTGTTGGGCTGCCAATGCCAGGATCATCCTGACTGTGTCAAGTCGGGCTACAGGCGCATATACCTCATGGTAATCGATGTCCGACTTCGCTTGTAACCCTTCACCACCAATCCGGCTTTGTGCTTGTCAATGTCTCCTTGGGCGTTGAACTTTGTCTTATACACCCACTTGACCCCAATGGTCTTCTTCCTCGTTGGAAGATCAGTCAGCTGCCATGTTTCATTCTTTTCAATGGCTGCTATCTCTTCATCCATTGCCTACACCCACTTCTGATTCTGACTTGCATCTTCGAACTCTACTGGATCAACTTCAGTAAAGAATGCAAAGTCAGAGTGCTCTTCATCTATGTGGGTTCGGGTTGCCTCGTAAATGTCTTGCAAGCTCCGAGTCTTCGCAGGTGTCCTCAGGTTTTGAATTCTGCTTACAAGTGGAGGCGACCATGATGGGGTGGTTGTGCTACTGCTGGCACCGCTGTTGCTGCTGGAAGTTGCTGGTGGCTGCACACTTCCTTCTTCCAAGTCAACAGACTGAACTTCTGCTGGTTTTAACTGGCCAATCTCTGACTTCCCGTTCTAGGATTGATCTTCAAGAAATTTCACATCACAGCTGATGATGAGCTTCTTCGTCATAGGGTTGTACAGCCTATATGCCTTCGCCTGCTCACTGTACCCTGTGAAAATGCATTTCTCAGCTCTATCATCCAACTTCGCCGCTTCTCTTCGGAACATGTGCATATGCAATGCACCCGAACACACGCAAGTGAGCCACACTTGGCTTCACTCCGCTCCAGGCCTCCTGAGGGATTTTGTCCTTCACGCTTTTGGTGGGACATCTATTCAGCAAGTAGACTGCACATGTTACAGCCTCTGCCCAAAATTCATGCGATAATACCTTCGCCTTCATCATGCTTCGCGCCATTTCCATGATGGTTTGGTTCTTCCTCTCAGCTACGCCATTCTGCTGTGGCGTGTATCTGGCAGTGAACTGTCTTTGAATTCCGTGCTGCTTGCAAAAGTTGTGGAATTCATTGGAGATGTACTCTCCACCTCCATCAGTTCTGAGAGTCTTCACATAATAACCGCTCTGTTTCTCCACCAGAGCCTTGAACTCCTTGAATCTGGCAAATGCCTCTGACTTCAGCTTGATGGCATAAATCCAAGTCTTTCGGCTGAAGTCATCAATGAACATCAAGAAGTATTTATTGCCGACAAACGTGGTGGTCTGCATCGGACCGCAAATGTCTGAGTGCACCAGCTCCAATGGCCGTGATGCTCTCCAAGACTGTCCTACAGGGAATGCATCCCTGTGCTGCTTTCCGACTAGGCAACCTTCACACACTTGGTTCGGTTGCTCTATCAGGGGTAGACCCTTCACCATTTGCATCCCGTGCAGTTGATTCAGGCCACTGAAGCTCAGATGACCGAATCTGAGATGCCATAGCCAGGTAGCATCTTTCTCAACTGCACTCAGAGACATCAATGATTCATTCTGAATCTGCAGTGGAAACATTTTGTTTTTTGTCATGGACACAGTCGCAATTTGTCCATGGACTTTGTCTCTGATGGAGTAGACACCATCTTTGAACAGTACAGTGTGCCCCTTCTGCACAAGTTGTCCAACACTTAGCAGATTATGCTTCAACCCAGGCACATAAAAAACATCTTGAATTGTTTTTCTATCACCGTGTCGGGTGCGGATGAGGATTTTGCCTTTCCCCATCACAGGAACTTTGTTGTTGTTCCCCATCTTGACTTCGGATCGGACTGTTTCATCCAGTTGTGAGAACATCTCTCTGTTCCCGAGTCATGTGGTTGCTGCAACCACTGTCAAGATACCGGATGTTTTTCTTGCTCTCCTCTTCAATACTACAAGTCAACAGTACATTTCCTCCTGCCGCATTTTTGGGTTCCTCCGTATAATGGGCTTGCTTGCTGATTCTCGTTCGCCATCTTCTTGCACTGTGAGGCATAATGGCCGAACTTGCTGCGATAGTAGCATTGGACCTTTGACATGTCCTTCTGCTGAGAGCTTCCTTGCTGATTTCTGCCAGTGCCTCTTCCTCCTTGCTGATGAAAGTTGCAACTTGGCTCAGCGTCATGAGGGTTTCATCTCCCTCCTTGATTGTTACTTCTCCCATGCCTACTTCTGCCTCTCCCTCCTTGAGAACTAGAAGCGCTGTGGTGGGAGTCTTGTCTGCTGCTGTCTCGGACTGAGGCCTAAGCCTGAAATGCTTGCTCTAGAGAGGTCTGAGATGAACGGCTCAGCCTCTGTTCATGGGTCTGCAATGAACCCATGAGTTCGTCTATCGAGAGGGTTGTCAGATCCCTCGACTCTTCGATTGCAATCACAACCGAGTCAAACTTCACGAGCGAGACTTCGAGAATCTTCTCCACGATTCTCTCGGCTCTGGACATTTTCTTCGTTCAACCGCATCCGGTTGATAATGTCAGTCGTCCGGGTGAAGAAGTCGCTCATCGACTCGGACTCGCTCATCCGGAGGTTCTAAAACTCTCTCCTGAGCATCTGCAATTTCACCAACTTCACTTTTTTGGTGCCCTGATACGAACTTGCCGGGGTTTCCCGGGCCTGCTTGGCCTTGGTGGCTGATGCAATCCGCGGGAAGATGGTCTCCTCAACCGCTTGCATTATGTAGAAGAGGGCTTTCTGGTCCTTCTTCTTGTGCTCTTTCAACAGATCCTTGTCTGCCTGAGAGAGGGTGGCTAGTGTTGCTGCATCTTCCGGTTCTGGGTAGCCGTTCTCGACTAACTCCCATAGCTCCTGAGATCCGAACAGGATCTTCATCTGGATGCTCCAGTAGTCGTAATTCTTGCCATTAAATCGCGGGATCTGCAACTGCAGCGAGTTTCTCTCGGAAGCCATGCTTCTATCTCCGTGTCACGGCACTATCAGCTCTGATACCAATTTGAAGAATTAAATTTAATTTTTTTTTTTTAAACCACGTCGAAGTCTGTCTGTCGCCGAAGTCCGAACGCCGCAGCGCAGACAGCGCAGTGCGGAAGTCGGGGGCCCGACGGACTTCGCCAAAACTAGGGCAAAGTGCGAACGTCGGCCGCGCCGACGGACTTCGCCCGAACTAGGGCGAAGTTCGAACTTCGGCCGCGCCGACGGACTTCACCCGAACTTGGGCGAAGTTCGCACTTCGGGGCCACAGCCGGACTTCGCCCGAAACTGGGCGAAGTTCGCACTTCGCGGCTGCGACAAACTTCGCCCGAAATTTGGGCAAAGTTCGAACTTCGCGGCTGCGACGGACTTCGCCCGAAATTTGGGCGAAGTTCGAACTTCGAGCAGCCAACGAACTGTGCAGGGTGAAGAGGGGACTGAGGCCAACTTCGGACTTCTCGCGCACTCGAGCTGCTCCAGTCTTAGCCGCGAACTTCGGAAGCAAACTTGGAAAGCCGCTTTAGACTTGTTCTTCTTCCGCGGCTGCCGCTGGGTTTGCCTGGCTTGGCAACACCTGTATGAGAAGAGAGAGACGCCGGAACAGAGAGCAACAAACTGCAAACCCTAAAAGATGCCGAAAACAAACAGCAAACTTTATTTATATTAAACGGGGGTTACAGAGTTCCTCAACCGAGGAAATTACAATCATCTATAGGCTGCATTGCAGGATAAGTTAAACAAACAAAATGTCGAGTCGGCTGCTCAGACATTAATCAGCTGAGTCAAACTGCTCGCTGAGATACTTTTCTTTGCCTCTGCTCTTTCACTGCTCTTGCTCCTTCTTGCTCCTTCTACACTTCTGAAATACCCGAGACGCCTTATATAGCCGCAGAAGGGGAGGATTAGGGTTTGTCCTCAGACAGGTCCTGACAAGCCCTCAACTAGGGTTTCGACCAATCGCCGCACAAGCGTCACATCCGTCGGAGGGTAGGTGCGACGTCATGTCGGCCCTTTGCGGGATCTCGGATCGCGGCAGCGCAGTCCGACTTCGCCCATGTCTGGAGCGCAATCCGGTTTCGCCCAAGGTTCGGAGCGCAGTTGGGCACATGCATGAAATCTGGGTTAATTTTTCTAACAAGATGTAGCATCCAGCAGTGTTGGAAGTACACCCCAATATATAAACCATAGACTGCAGCCTGCCACTTTATTTAAGATGTCCCACCAGATCTACAACTATGGAGAGGGGTGGGTATCTTTTGCATTTCCTACATTTTTAGAGTAGGAATTCTTGAGTCTATAATAAATTCAATTACACTTTTGTCACCATTGGCTTAAAAAAAAAGTGAATTAGCTATGGAGCAAACAACTCTAAAATTATTTTTTCTATTCACCCAGGACACTGAAAAGAACTACGTGGTATTTTAGATTTTCACTGAGCGTAAGTGATATAAATGCATGTATTGATCTTTGTTTGCATAAGAGATGCACAGTGTAATAGGCAAAGTGGCAGCAGATAATGGCCATAATTGGATTTACGGAGAACCGGTCCAGCCTGAAATCAATTTTGTACATAATTCTCTAAATTCAGTAAGTTTACTTCTTTAATATGAAGGAAATAAGAGAAGGGAAGGACTCCGAACAACGTCACGTCAAAGAAAACGTTTCGCAAAATTTCGGCTTTGGGAAGAGGTTCGGGGGAAAGTCTCCCGAAGTAAATACTTCGGGGAATATCTTGCCGAAGTATTTCTACTTTGGGGAAGCACTGCCGAAGTGAAACTACTTCGGGGAAGTGGCTCCCGAAGTAAGTACTTCGGAGGAGAAATTGCTGAAGTAAAACTACTTCGGGGAATTTCTCAGCAAAGCAACTGCTTCGCTCAGCTTGGCTCTAAAGTGAAATCACTTGGGGGAATTTCGTGCCAAAATGTTTTCTTCGGGTAGGAAGGTTGCGAAGCTCTACAGCTCTTCGGCAATGTGCTTCGGCACAAACAAACTTGATCCCTTCTGGATTGAACAAGTGTTTTGCCACTTCAGGGCAAACCCTAGCTGAGAAATGTCTACGGACAAAATGATACACAGAGAGACGAATAGCAGAAAAATTGTTTTATATATTGACTGCAATGCCGAATTACAAGGCTTCCTACTGAAGCGATTACAAACTTCTGCAAGTTGAGAACTTTGCAGGATAAACACACAGAGACTTCTTGGAGATTGCTGCTCCACTCTCTGGCTGCAGGCGACAACTGCTTCTACTGCACTGCTGCTCTGCTCCTTCCGCTCTTCTTCTGCTCAACACGACACTCCTCCCTTTCTTCTACTATCTTCCCCTCCTACATGACAAAAATGACCCCAGTATTTATAGGCGGGGGATGAGGACAAAAGGCGGGAGAGTTTCATCGACCGACTGATGGGAATTAAATGCGGAAGTGGGGTTCCTGACAAATCGTCGAACACTCTAGCTACTCGCACACTTGGACAATTAATGCCTCGATCTGCGTACCTAATTTTTGCTTCGGCCGATTTTCTCTTCGGCTGATATCTGCTTCAAGGGGCAATTTGAAAGTGCTTCGCACCGAAGCATTTTTCAAAACCGTTTTCGAAGTGCTTTGCACCAAATCATTTTTTGAAAGTGTTTTCGAAGTGCTTCGCGTCGAAGCATTTTCCAAAAGTGTTTTCGAAGTGCTTCACGCCGAAGCATTTTCCAAAGTGCTTCGCGCCGAAGTACTTGCAAGCGAGAGGTTTGGTTTAACATTTCTAACACCCTCCTTTAAACCAAACTTCAAGAGTTATCTAACGCCCAGCATTTCTCGCAATCTGGCAAAGTCCTTCTCCTTCAGGGGTTTTGTGAAGATGTCAGCAAGCTGCTCCTTGGACCTGCAAAACTACAACTGTACTTCATCGAATTTCACCAGCTCTCTGATGAAATGATACTGGATGTCTATGTGCTTCGTCCGACTATGGAAGACTGTATCCTTCGAGAGCGCGATGGCAGAGTTGTTGTCACAAAATATTGTTGTTGCTGCTTCGAGCGAATGATGTAGTTCACACAGAACTCTTCTTAGCCGGACTGCCTGGCAGGCAGCTGAGGTGGCAGCAATGTACTCTGCTTTTGCTATAGATAAAACAACAATTGGCTACTTCTTCGAGGACCAAAAGACAACTCTGGATCTAAAATGGAAGGCATATCCCAAAGTGCTCTTCCGGTCATCTACGCTATCGGCCCAATCGCTGTCAGTGTAGCCAATCAACTCAAGCTGGTCGTGTCTGGCATAGTGAATTCCATGGTTCCTCGTGCCATTGACATATCACAGGATTCTCTTTCCTGCTTGCCAGTGAGTGTCTTTCGGAGTCTCCATAAAATGGCTAATCAGACTGACTTCGAACATTAGATCTGGTCGAGTTGCAGTCAAGTACATCAGGCTTGCAACTAACCTTTTATAGAGAGTTAGATCAATGCTTCTGTTGTTTTCTGTTTTGCTCAACTTCAGACCAGTGGCTATTGGGGTGATGGCAGGCTTGTTGTCCTCCATCTTAAAACGCTTTAGGACATCCTTTGCATACTTGCCTTAAGAAATGAATATGCCATCTGCTGATTGGACAACTTCAATGCCAAGAAAGAATTTCATCAGACCCATGTCTATCATTTCAAACTCGGTCTTCATGGCTATTCTGAACTACGCAAATAGGTTGTTGCTATTGCCAGTATATATCAAATCGTCCACGTACAAGCAGACGAAAATGAGCTCACCTGCTTCATTTGTCTTCATGTACAGGGAGTGCTCATATGGGCATTTTTTAAACCCATTCTCCTGAAAATAGCCGTCAATCTGACTGTACCATGCCCGGGGTGCTTACTTCAACCCATACAGGGCCTTCTTCAGCTTCAGGACTTTGCCCTCTTGTCCTTGTATCTCATATCCGGGTGGCTGGTCTATGTAGACCTCTTCTTCCAATACTTCGTTCAGGAAAGCAGACTTGACATCCATCTGGTACATGCTCCATCCCTTTTGAACTGCTAGTGCCAGAATCATTCTGACTGTGTCAATTCGGGATACAGGTGCATACACCTCATGATAGTCAACTCCTAACTTTTGCTTGTAGCATTTTGCCACTAATTTGGCCTTATGCCTGTCAACTTCTCCTTGGGCGTTAAACTTTTTTTTATACACCCACTTGAATGGTCTTCTTTCCTGCTGGAAGATTTGTCAGCTGCCATGTCTCATTCTTCTCAATGGCTACTATCTCCTCATCCATCGCATTCACCCATTTGTGATTCTGACTTGCTTCTTCAAACTCCACTAGATCACACTCAGTAAACAAAGCAAAGTCAGAATATTCTTCATCTAACTAATTTTGGGTTACCTCATAAATGTCTTGCAAGCTACGATTCTTTGCAGGTGTCCTCAGGTTTTGAATTCTACTTGCAAGTGGAGGTGATCGGGATGATGAGGGTGTGTTGTTGCTGGCACCAATGTTGTTGCTTGAAGGTACAGGTGGCTATACACTGTCTTCCTCCAAGTTTACAAGATCACTAATTACTAGTTTAGGTTGACTAGTCTCTGACTTCCAGTTCCAGGCTTCGTTCTCCAGGAACTTCACATCACGACTGATGACAAGTTTCTTCATCACAAGATTGTACAACCTGTATGCCTTTGCTGGTTCGTTGTACCCTGTGAAGATGCACCTTTTAGATTTGTCATCCAACTTTCGTCTTTTCTCATCTAGAACATGTGCATATGCTATGCACCCGAAAACTCGTAAATGAGCCACACTTGGCTTCAAATTGCTCCAGGATTCCTCTGGAATCTTGTCCTTCACACTCTTGGTGGGACATTGGTTTAGCAAATAGACTGCAGAACTTACAGCTTCTCCCCAGATTTCATGTGGCAAAATTTTTGCCTTTAGCATGCTCCGTGCCATCTCCATGATTGTTTTGTTCTTCCTCTCAGCTACACCATTCTGTTGCAGTGTGTATCTGGCAGTGAACTGCCTTCGAATTCCTTGCTGCTTGCAAAAGTTGTAGAATTTTTTGGAGATGTATTCTCCTCCTCCATATGTCCTGAGAGTTTTCACATAATATCCACTCTATTTATCAACCAGAGCCTTGAACTCCCTAAACTTCACAAATGCCTCTAACTTCAGTTTAATGGGATAAACCCATGTCTTTCGGCTGAAGTCATCAATGAAAGTCAGGAAGTATTTGTTGCCGACATATGTGCTGGTCTGCATTGGAACGCAAATGTCTGAGTGCACCAGCTCCAATGGTCGTGATGCTCTCCAAGACTGTCCTACAGGGAATGCATCCCTGTGTCAAGCTACTGACAAGGCAACCTTCATAAACTTGGTTTGGTTGCTCTATAAGAGGTAAACCCTTCACCATCTGCTTCTTGTGCAGCAAATTTAGGCCACTAAAACTTAGGTGACCGAATCTGAGATGCCATAGCCAGGTAGCATCCTTCACAACTGCACTCGGAGACATCAATGATTCATTCTGAATCTGGAGTGAAAACATTTTGTTTTTCGTCATGGACACGGTTGTGATTTGTCCATGCACTTTGTCTCTGATGGAACAAACACCGTCTTTGAACTGCATAGTGTATCCCTTCTGCACAAGTTGTCCAACACTTAGCAGGTTGTGCTTCAGGCCAGGCACATAGTAGACATCACAGATCTGCTTTCGTTCACCGTGCCTAGTGCAGATGAGGATTTTACCTTCCCCCATCACAGGAACTTTGCTATTGTTCCCCATCTTGACTTTGGATTGGACTGTTTCGTCCAATTGTGAGAACATCTCTCTGTTCCCAATCATGTGGTTTCTGCACCCGCTGTCAAGATACCATATGTTTTTCTTGCTCTCCTCTTCAATATTGCAAGTCAGCAGCACATTTCCTCCTGCCGCATTTCTAGCTTCTTCTGTATAATGGGCTTGCTGCTGATTTTCATTCACCATTTTTGTTCTGCACTGTGAGATGTAATGGCTAAACTTTTTGCAGTAGTAGCATTGGACCTTTGACATGTCCTTCTTCTGCTGAGAGCTACCCTACTGATTTTTGCCAGTGCCTCTTCCTCCTTGCTGATGAAAGTTACAGCTGGTCTCACTGACATGAGGGTTTGATCTCCCTCCTTGCTTGTTACTTTTCCCACACCTGCTTCTACCTCTTCCACTTTGAGAACTATAAGCGCTTTGGTGGGAGTCTTGTCAGCTGTTGTCTTGGACTGAGACATGCACCTTAAATGCTTGCTCCAGAGAGGACTAAGTTGAGCGGCTCAGCCTTTGCTCACGTCTCTATAGAGAACCCATTAGTTCATCCACAGAGAGGGTTGTCAGATCTCTTGACTCCTCTATTGCAATTACCACCAAATCAAAATTCACTGGCAGACTTCGCAAAATTTTCTCCATGATCCTTTGGTTTTGCACAATCTCACAATTCAATTGCATCTGGTTGATGACATCTGTTGTCCAGGTGAAGAAGTCACTCATCGACTTGGACTCACTTATTTGTAGGTTCTCGAACACTCTTCTGAGCACTGCAGTTTCACCAACTTTACCTTGTTGGTTCCCTGGTACGAGCTGGCCAGTATTTCCCAGGCCTTCTTGGCCTTGGTGGCTGATGCGATCCACGGGAAGATGGTCTCCTCAACCACTTGCATGATGTAGAACAGGACCTTTTGGTCTTTCTTTCGATTCTCCTTCAGAAGATCTTTGTCAGCTTGGGAGAGGGCGGCCAGTGCTGCTGCATCTGCCGGTTTCGGGTAACCATTTTCGAAGAAGTCCCACAAATCCTGAGACCCGAAAAGGATTTTCATCTGGATGCTCCAGTAATCGTAGTTCTTGTCGTTAAATCATGGGATCTGCAACTGCAGCGAATTTCTTTCGAAAGCCATGCTTCTATCTCCACGTCACGGCACCACAAGCTGCTCTGATACCAATTTGAAGGAAATAAGAGAAGGGAAGGACTCCGAACAGCGTCGCGTCAAAGAAAACATTTCGTAAAATTTTGGCTTTGGGAAGAGGTTCGGGGGAAGTAAATACTTCGAGGAATGTCTTGCCAAAGTATTTCTACTTCAAGGAAGCACTGCCAAAGTGAAACTACTTCGGGGAAGTGGCTCCCGAAGTAAGTACTTCGAAGGAGAAATTGTCGAAGTAAAACTACTTCGGGGAATTTCTCAGCGAAAAAACTGCTTCGCTCAGCTTGGCTCCGAAGTGAAATCACTTCGGGGAATTTCGTGCCGAAATGTTTTCTTCAGGCAGGAAGGCTGCGAAGCTCTGCAGCTCTTCGGCAATGTGCTTCGGCACAAACAAACTTGATCCCTTTTGGATCGAACGAGTGTTTTGCCACTTCGGGGCAAACCCTAGCTGAGAAATGTCTACGGAAAAAACGATACACAGAGAGACGAATAGCAGAAAAACTATTTTATATATTGACTGCAATGCCGAATTACAAGGCTTCCTACTGAAGCGATTACAAACTTCTGCAAGTTGAGAACTTTGCAGGATAAACACATAGAGACTTCTTGGAGACTGCTGCTCCACTCTCTGGCTGCAAGCGACAGCTGCTTCTGCTGCACTGCTGCTCTGCTCCTTCCGCTCTTCTTCTGCTCAACACGACACTCCTCCCTTTCTTCTACTATCTTCCCCTCCTACATGACAAAATGACCCCAGTATTTATAGGCGGGGGATGAGGATAAAAGGCGGGAGAGTTTCATCGACCAACTGACAGGAATTAAATGCGGAAGTGGGGTTCCTGACAAATCGCCGAACACTCCAGCTACTCGCACGCTTGGACAATTAATGCCCCGATCTGCGTGCCTGATTTTTGCTTCGGCCGATTTTCGCTTCGGCTGATATCTGCTTCAGGGGAGCAATTTGAAAGTGCTTCGCGCTGAAGCATTTTTCGAAGCCGTTTTGGAAGTGCTTCGCGCCGAAGCATTTTCCGAAAGTGTTTCGGAAGTGCTTTGCGCGGAAGCATTTTCCAAAGTGCTTCGCGCCAAAGTACTTGCGGACGAGAGGTTCGGTTTAACATTTCTAACATAATAAACATGTATCCCTTTCCATTTCTGTCTTCCTGTCCTCCTCAGACTAATCAATTAGAAAATACAGGGACGCCAGTTCCGTTCAGGAATACGGTACGGTACAACTTGAACTTATAGAGAATTAGAAAATAAATAATTTAAAAAAAATGAAAACTATTGCAGTACATAATGATAAAATAATTAACTGTTTCACATTTTGGCAGACTATAGCGCTGGTTGCAGTAAGGGATGGACTTCTCCAATTGGGATTCACCAAAATGGTAAAGAACTAATTAGAACCTTAATATGATGAATGACAGAGATCATACAAAGACAATAGACATATTTGTCATGTCAAAATAGTATTACTGTGTATATACAAGAAATAAAATATGCAGTAAGTTAAACATTAGCATTCGCCCTTCAGGCGATGGAGGATTCCTGGAGTGCTTCCACCACGTGCTCCTTCTCAAGCACTTTTCTCAGATATCACTTTTGCTCGAGCTGGCTCCAAAGATTCTTGGACTACTCAAGATGATGGAGACAAGAACTGTGTTTTAATCTAAAGGCCCCACATGAGTACAGGCATTTACAGTTTTAAACGTGAGAAGGGGGCCTAATGAGAACTAAAACATTTCAGATTTTAGAAGTTAGTGGTCTTATTATTTCAGTGATCCCTTTTATGTCAATTGTAAAGGCAATACTACGGAAACCTCCCTCTGCCTGCATTAGCTTAGCAAATAAAATCAATATTAGAACTGGATGCTTAGTAAGTAAAATCAATATGGATGCTTAGTAAATAAAATCAATATTAGAACTGGATAGCTTGGTATATAAAATCAATATTAGAACTGGATAGCTTGGTAATTAAAAGCAGTAGTACTACTGGATGGTTAGTTGTATGCATTAGCGTCTTTCCTTAAATTACACGTATTCCTTTACTATATTTAACTACAATTTTTTATTCGGTTAATGTGAAAATATATATTTTTTATTTGTAAAAAAAATTAGGATTAAATATCTATCATCATAACCTTTTATTAAAAAAATTAAATTTATCAATAATTTTTCTTTTAAATTTAACCATTTCATATGCTAAAATGGATGTTTAGTAAATAAAAGCAATAGTAGAACTGGAGAACTTGGTAAATGAAAGCAGTAGTAGTACTAGATGGAGATGTCCTTAGCAGTTTCCTCAACTTTGTAGCCACAGCATCTGGTACGGGTTACGAAGACTATAATAGAAAAGTGAGGGATTCGCTCAATTAAATATATCATAGTATAAAGTTTTCACAAATTTTAATTATAAAATATGTTATTAAACTTGTATCATTATATTAATCAGTAAAAAACAAAAAAATCAATTTTACACATATTCAAACTTAAAAAGGTTTAAATTACTATCTCTTCTACATACTCTTTTTCATTTAGCCATGCACACTTGAAGAGTTTTAGATTTATGTCTCATTTCTTCTATGTACTTTTCTTCATTTGGTTAGTTTGTATGTATTATTGTTTTTAAATGATATTTTATTTATTTTAGTTATATTTGTATTTATTTAAATTTATAATTTATTTTTAAGACATAAGATTTTAGTTTTAAAAAAATATATTTTTATCTTAATTTATAATATCATTTTTATCATGCATTATTTTTCTTGGTTTTATTTATTGAAATTAGAAACAATTTTTTTTTTAAATATTTAACTTTAATTTTTTTTAAATATAACAACACTTTGAATAACTATTCTACAAAGTTATTGCTTTTCTAATACACATTATCTTTATTATTAAGTCCTAGATTTATAACATGTACATTCTCCTTATGTCTAGGTTTCTAAAATTATTTTCTATAGGTAATGATATTTTTTTAATTGAAAAGAAAGAATAGGTAATGATATATTAATGTAGTATATTAATTTTTTTTCTAATCTATATGTAAACAAAAAAATGTGGTTTTAAAATACCAATTTATTTTCTTTCTATATCCATAAATTTTTATTTTTTATAACACATATATGAGGTAATTTGTTTTGTAATTTATTTCAGCATATTTTGTCATAACTATCAAATATGTTAGATGAAAAACTTGTAAATATTATAAAGGATGCCTAAAAATATTTAAAATATATCTATATTATAAGATCTATTGATTATAGGTAATGGCACATTTCTACCTCAACAAAAATAAAATAACAAATGCTTTGAGAACTATCATTGGATTGAGATGATAATGTAAATATTAATCAATCATATTATTGTCAAAATTAAAATCTCTAATGAAAAATTATAACCATATAAAAGCAAAAACATACTTTTATAATAAATAGAACATCAATCACATACTATTTGAAATAAAAATAGATTAAAGGAGTGTTGACAATAAAAAATAACATATTGTTACTTAAACATAGAAATGTTTTAGTTATTGTCATGAATTCAACCTTAAGATAACATAAATTTAACAAACACTTAGATATAGTTGAACACAAAGGCTAACATCAACTATAATTGGAACACATTAAAGTACAAAAATAACTATATAAATCTAACAATAAATTCATAGATCTCAATTATTTGGTTCATTAATAACAGCTCTTACATCGACTTATATATGCTTATAAGACACTAATTGATCATATACATTGCTTTGACCTACTCCAAAAAGTTTTTACGAATCTAGTACCTTCATACAATAACACACCATCTAAGAATTCTAATAAATAAATGAGCCCATTTAAGTGCAACTACTAGAAAATTTATAAGAACATATGAAACATAGAAAAAATTTTAGTTATTAAATTATGTTTTATTGATGTGAACTTAATAAAATAACATGTGATAGTTATATAAAGTATCAATGATATAGCATGTAACATTCAATAATTTCTTAAAGATGTGTTCAATGTATGACATCTTAGATTAGTATTTGCAGGAAAAACATTTAGGCTCTTGTAATGACAAAGCACTTTCGATATAATTTAAGGAATTCAATTATCATAATTTATATTCCAATAAATTATTCATAACATAAGTGCTTTACCAAAATTTCAAAAAGTCGAGTAGGATATTACACCTTGTAAGAAAAAAAAACACAAACACTAATTTAAATCACACAAAAATTAATGAAAAAGTGGTAAAGATTACCTATTGGAATCAAAGACACACACATAAGACAACTATATAAAGTAAGATATTTTGGATAAGGCACACATAATATAACTACTATATTCTAACTAGTATAATATCAAAGTAACTATAAACGAATTGAAATCAATCTCAATGTAAAGTACAAGTACAAATAAAAGATAATAAAATTGTGAAGAGTTCCTCCTACTTAATTTGAAGAGTTTCTTCTACTTAAGATGAAATATCTTGCATTAAGTGTCATTGTTGTATCTTGTTTATACATATATTGTATCGATAAAATACCATATTTTAATCCATTCAATGAGATGATGAATGGTATGGAATCTATCATACCCTAAATTGCCTCATCACTTTCACATAAATCCAAGAAATAAATTGTAACAATGAAGAGATCAAAACTTTATATATTTTAAGAAATGCTCAAAATGAGTTTGTATGAAACATTATGCCCTTTGAAAAATTTCCCTTAACAAGGGCCTCTAAAAATAGAATTATTGGGAAATCAAACATATACTTTTTCAACACTATCAAATCTATCACTTAGCACAATATACTTAGTTGTAGGTCCTATACCTTATGGTTGATGCAATTATTCCACTCATGATTTGTTTTGAATGACATGAAAATAAGTGTTTGGTTTTTATTGAGTGAATACTTTATACATGTATACATATGTATGTACATACATGGGTACATATAAATAGATAGAGAGAGAATGGTTATTGTTTATTATTAAAATAATTTTTAAAAATCACTTATACAAGGTGTATAAAGGTCCATATAGATATAGAAATAATACAAAAAAAAGTCATGATTAGAAAATTTAAGTGAGAAATTATGCTTCATTATATAGAAAAATCTTAAATGCATATTACATCCCAATTCTTATAAACCATAGAAATATTGGTGCTATTACCAACTTCTCTATATAGGTGCTTTAATATTCTAATATTTATTTATATTTTCACTATTTATAAATAAAGTATCTTATTTATTTACTCTTTTTAGCTTTCTTACATTTATTATTCAACATACTTTCTTTGCTTTATCTCTTTTACATCTAATACCATGAGGGAATTGTGTCATATTTTAATATACAAATCTAAATCATAAATCATCTTCCTCTCTACTTAATAAAAGGAGGTGTCCTTCATGTTGTACTTTTGGTTCCCTATGACATAGATCATTGATATCTAAGTATAGTTCCATACTCATGTATTTCTAGTTATCAACCCTTATTCATTTTAAATGTGTAATTATCACTCATAGACCAAGGCCAACATTATGTGACATAATTTAGTATAAGCATACAAGATAATAATGTATAATTTAATATGAGGATTGTATTATACTAAGGGTATATATTTCACATTATGAAGTGAGCCTTGCACTTTAAACAATAATATGATAGTCTAACATCTATTGTGATATGTGTAACTATTGGAGTCTTTATACTCCACTTCCATTTAAATTTTATTATATATGTATGATAATTTTTTCATCATGTAAATTTATGCACCTAGTCCATCTTTTTATGTTCTTTGAATATCTTATAACTCTCCATTTTTCTTATGCTATTGTTTGTATGATGTTATTTTTCTTTTAGTTCCTTCAATATATTGTGATGTCCAACATGGCATTGGAGTTGGTATGAACCACCATTAATTATTCATGCAAATGTCTCCAAATAATTTTACTCCAAATATTGAACTTTTTAAGCACCCATATGCATTAAAATTTTTGACAAGAATTAGTAAGAACTATAGATGATAATATTTTATAGATAGACTTAACCTTAGAGAACAATCATAAGATTGTCAAATTATTATCTTATCTACTTATGTGCAAAATTATAGACTTCAATGAATTATATTTGTACTTTATTTTGAGATTCATAAATGAAATTCAATGTTTGAAGAAAATGTCTAAATTTTGAATTTTGAATATTTTTTTGGTGCCACACGACATCCCTCTACCTATTAAAATATATGATGGTAGGTTTATCTTAATACCATGACCAACCTTTGTACATATGTTGATCATACTTACCCTTTGGACCCATGTAAATATTGAAAAACGTGGTTTTATATTTTTTATAATCTTTTATTTCTAAAGGTTAGTCTCACAACCTTGACCTAAAGATAACTTGTATTTGGATATAAATACCCCTTCATACCAACCATTCCATTATTGACTGAAGTGTAATTTTATTTTATTTTTAGTGAGATTATTTGGTGTCCATGGATACTCGAATATATTGTGTCCTTTATTCTTTTTTTGTGTATTTATTTTAAAACAGCATTGGGTAATATTTGGTTCCATTTATTTCTAGAAATTGTTATGAAATATAACATGGTATTAGAGTAGGTATGAATCTCCATTACTTAATTTATTACTAGTATATGTTTCTCTTCCAGCTTCTCCTAAGGGAAACTATAATTGGAGCAAACTAAGAAAAAATTATTTTGAAGGCTAATAGTATTACTAAAAGAAGGATTCTTTTGATAAAACCCTAGGTGCACATGTACCATGAGGAACTTACTAGGAATTAGTCAATTTGGTTCATAATAAATATTCACAAACAAATTCCTTTTATTCTCTAATTGGCACTCAAACCTCATTTGTCTATTATAGATTTTGTTTTAAAAAAAAAAAAATCTTTCTTCTTTTGGCTCTAATTTTTCAATAGCAATATAGATGAGAGGGTAGACTATTTGCATGAGGAAGAAAAGAAGAGGTTAATTTTTTTAGATAAACCCCTAATGACAAAGTAGCCATGGATAGGCTTTCAAGCTTAGCAAAGACCTCATAGTCACTTGACAAAGTTGCAAAAATGGTCTCACAATTTTCTGCTACATAAGCCTAATTGGTTGTGTTTGATAAATGTTTATATAGGGAACTCCATGATAGATATGAAAAGGTTATTAGTATTTTTGGATTCTTTAAAAAATTTCAAGGTGGTCCCAACATAGTGCTTTTGCTCATTTTTTTCATCCATGTATCTCAAATTTGTGTCCCCAAAAATTTTATTTTCCCCTCCAAATTTTAGATTTTTGAATTTGAAATGTAGAATATTCCTTAAACTGGTAGGAATGGCAAGCTATGTAGGCAAATTCTTACTTTAACATGATGAAGGAATACTTTAGTGAAGAGGCATAATAAGGGGGTATCTATTATTTATTTGTTTAAAAAAATCCTTACACTTCATATCGCAAGCATAGTGCTTGGGGAGATGGTTAGCCAGGGAAAGATAATATGCTTACCAATGGAAAGTCTCAAGTTTGATTTCCTCTAATGTTAAAAATTCTTGAATGACTATGATGATGCTAGCATGGTTGGTAATGTTGTAACCCCTGATTATGTGGAAATAAATTACATCACATCTTTGCATGCTTATGATTATGTGGTGGTAGTATATAAATGACACATGGTAGTCTATATAGGTGACTTGGAAAAATATGCATAAATTTCAAAGCAAGATATGGCAGTCCATATAATTGATGTTTTGACCCATATAGATGAATTGGTGACCAATACACAAATCCTAAGGTGACATGGAAATTTTTATAGTTGATATGGAATTTTGTATAAGTAATGTGGCATATCACATGGTGATTGGCATGGTCACTGACTCAATTGATGATAAGGAATAAATCCTAAAGTGACACATGGTAGGTAATATAGAAATTGATGTAAGCACTAACATGGGATTTTTGATTGGTCCAACATGATAGGTTATACAACAATAAATGTGGTATACCATACACCACTAGATGCATATGAGTATAAGTTAAATAAATTACAATTTTTCACTTCATCAACTTTGATAAATAACTTGCATAGTTAGTATCAGACTTGGTAATGCATAGATTTTAGAGTGAATTATGATGCGATAAGTGGCACAATTTGGTCTATAAATCAAATAGAAAATCAAATTATAAAAAGTGGCATCACATGATTCATCAATATGCTACATAGTTAGTGCATACATTGCACCCCATCAACCACTCAAGGAGCAATATGTGACAACCTCTCATTCATTGTAGGCACTAAAAATATTAAAATTTTCAAATATTTTGGAAGAAATTATTGCAATTTTGGGATAAAACATTCGGGAGCCATAACTTTTGCATATGAAAGCATTTTGAGCCCAATTTTTTAAATCTTATGGTTTTTTTATACCTCTACATTGATAGTATTTTTTTTTATCACAAATGCATGTAGTATTTTTTATTTTGGTAGAATAATTATAGATCACCGTATTCCCTTATTAAGCAGTCCAAATTTTGCTATTGAGAATATTAAGATTGAAAATATACCTCAAAGCAAGGGGTTACCTAAATATGTGAATGAGAATCCTTATTTTATTGATTTTGAAGAAATAAAGTAGACAAAATGTATTAGGCTTTTGGTTTAATTTATTTTCATGTTTCCAAAGTATATGACACACATTTGAGTAACATCGTTGATCCTAAAGTGCTACTTGAGAAATTTAGAGTTTGTATGATCAAATTGATTCCACACAAATCAACAAATTGGAGGTTGAGCTTGCAACCTTATCCATGGACTCATTTGATATTGTTGATGAGAATATCAATTAGTTTAAGAAATTACAATAAGACATATAAATTCTAAGAGGATATATATATATATATTTTTTTTTTTTTTTTTTGAATTTACATGGTGGAATCGGTAGACGCCATGAATCCGGGTATGCTGTCCAGCTTTTTATGGCCGCCACAGTATTCTATGGCATCCGCCCCAGAAGCTGCCACACAGATATTTGCACAGTCCTCCCCTATAACCACCATGCCACAATCATTTTAAACCTTTTACGTCGCTGAAAGCACTAGGAAAGGGACAAGTTTTCAGTCCGACAAGGCCCGAGATTTGAACCTTGGACCTCCACCCCCTTATGGGTTTGGATGAACCAATTTTTCTACACCTCGGACCTTAAGAGGATATATTAAGAAGAACAAACAAGAACATAAAAAATTAGAGAAGGAAAATAACACTTTTTATTTTTAGATAAAATAAGGGGTTTGAGAGGATCTCCAAATCTTAATACATATGGAATGAAGAAATATCAAGGATGAAATCTGTATATTTCTCTACATAGAATAAAAACCAAAAGGAAACAAAAGTCCATCGAAAAACATCTCCATGCATCACAACAACATTGAGGACAATCACAAAATAGAACCAACCGACAAGTAAAAAAGCCTTACAAAAAAACCATGACCTCTGGTGGAAGAACCATCTTTTCCAATCACTAAGAAGGCACTGAGACCTTCTGATGATTAACCTTTTCTCAGATGTCATTAATGAAAGAAATCACCACCTAAAATAATCCCAACAATGCTTGGTATTTTTCATCAAGCATCTCCATAAATGGTTGAGCACCAAAGAAACTAGGATTTGAAGGACGAGGCATCTCCATAGCAACATTAAAGTCCTATGATCCTTTAAAATACTTCTATGGTGGGATACTATTCTTCGAATCTGTTGTATCCACTAGAACTAGTGAATCATGCAATTTTGATACTTTCTTAGATAGATGTTTTGAATATCATGCTCGGCCTCCCCCATACTCACTGTTAGTCTGCTTTGATTTCTTTTATTAACCCACTTTTTCCCTTTTTAAGAAGAGAGGGGGTCATAAATTATCCATATTCCAACCCAAAGGACTCACAAGAAGATTCAAAACTCATCAGTAGAGGCTTGAGGGTTGGAAAGATTTTCTAGAATTCTATTTTACCCAGGACCTCATCCTTAATAATTCCCTTAAAATTTTCCACATGTTCAAAAATTAACAATATCAAACCTTGGTGAATTGGATTGTGCCCTTTACCTCATCTAACATTTCACAAAGATTTTACCAAATAGTGAAATAGAAATGATCATACGTTCATCAGTCACTTCCTTCTTAGATGGTTCATGAACAACATCTGGTAATTGCAAATTACATCCTTGTTCACATCCAAGGTGAAGTAATCCATAATTACCAAGAGGACCCAATTCAATAGGGTCTTAAGTACTTTGGCATCATATTCATTGTGATTTTTTGGTAGATATTCCCCTGCCCCTATAAATACTACATACTCCAACTTAAGGGAATGCTTAGGGCACTTGTGGTAGCCTCCATCGATCGATAACCCATTCACCTCAGCAATGAGAAGGAAAATAACACTTGACTACTAAATATTGTCTTTAATAATGTGTCAAACACATATGAGCTAGTTATTGTTGTTTTTGACATTATTTATGTGTACTTTACAAAATCTCATACACTAGTTATTGTTAGTTTTACAAAAAGGAAAGTCACATGCTAGAGTTTGCTAGGAATTGGATAAAGAAACTTGAGGAAGCATCAAGAAGGTGTGTGATCATGCTACTATTTTCTATGCACAAGGTGAGGACAATTTTGATAGAGAAAACTCACAAGCACATGTAGTTGTTCATTATGCATATTGGATATCCAGTTACTTAGATGAGTATATTGTATATTTAGGGGCAACTAGGCACATGATGAAGTATACACATCTTCTACATACCTACAACAAAGCACATGTAGAGGAATGTGTTATGATTAATATGATTATTCTTTATATGTTGTATGATGTGGAGTCATCAATATTGAATCTTTATTTTTAAATTAGGTACTTCATGTTCTTAATGTTGTGCTTAAACTTTTGTCTATTTATTATATTAATCATACAAATAAGAAGGTAGAATTTTGGCCTAAAATATAGGTAATTAAGAATATAGAAAATAGATTTAAAGTTATTACTTTTGGATTTGTGATGAGGTAAACCACAGGTATAAGTGGGGAGAAAGATCTGTCTCTACTAACATCTCCTATAAAAAGAAGGGTTTTTTTGCTATGGTTGCTCATTCAGATAATGAAATTTAGAAGCATCATTATAGGTTTGGGCATCTCAACTATATAACTTTAAGATATATGAGTTAGCATTATATGGTCATTAGGCTTCCATGCATATCCCCTCCAAGTGGTGCATGTTAGGAGAGTATTATAGAGAATAATCATAGGGAGACTTTTCTAAAAGGGATTGCAAGGTGAACCTCTTGTCCCTTAGATATCATACTATGATATTTATGACCTATGGACATACCATATCTCTCAAGAATTAGGTATTTTATTTTTTTCATTGATAATTTCTTTGGATATATGTGTTTGTACACTATTCTCACTAAGTATGAGGACTTTGAAAGGTTCAACACCTTTAATATTGTTGTTAAAAATAAGCTAGTAAGGAGAATCAAATGTCTAAGGATATATGGAGGGGCTGAATATGTTATGTTTTTCATTATTCTCTAAATTCTCACGGGATTGCATATGAGAGGACTATTATACTCCTGAACAAAATTATGTGGCTCAAAGAAAAAATATGGTGATAATGGAGATGGCATGATGTATTATTTATGACAAGGAGATGAATAATTAAATTTTGGGATGAGGTTGTCACTTGTGTAGCATATATCATAAACAAAGCTTCTACCAATAGAATCCAGAGAATGACACCTCTTGAGAGATATATAGGGTATAAGCATGATATATCTCAATTATATATATTTGGGTCTTCAACATGGACTCATGTACCAAAATAACTTTGTAATAAGAAAAAACCAAAGAGTCAAAAGTATATTTTTGTGGGTTATTCAAATACCTCAAAGGCATATCCTCTTTACGATCTTCAAAGGTGTGAGGATTTGATCCAAAGAGATTTCATCTTTGATGACGTTCTTCTAGGTACTCCTATCCCTCCACTCAAAAATTTGGCAAAAGAACATTCTAATTCCTTGACCATCTTAGATTCAATTATTTATTCTAAGATTTTTATTATCTATATTCCCATTAGAGCATATTTTTTATCTTCATATTTGAGTGGATTTCCATGGTATATTAATTTGAAACCTTCAAAAATAGCACCATAGGTGGCACCTTCTCTAGAATTAGGGCATGATTATTAGGGCATAACAATTTATAATATTTCAACTTTGTATAATGAGGTGAGTGATGATGTTGTGATGGATTATTCAATTCTATTTATGATGTTGACTTTCCATAGATTACACATAATTATTTCTTAGTTTATCCTACACCCAAGTGCGTTGAGGTGCTTCTAAAGGATACTCATATTATTTTATCTCTTGAGAAATTTTGAAAGGATCCTTCCTGAGCATTGCTTTTAAATATAGCTCATTCTCAATATCCTCTCACATATTCTTAGGCTAAGGGATAGTCAAAATGGTGAGATGCTATTATGGAAAATTATGAGGCTCTAATGAAGAATAGGACTTGGGAGCGGGTTTCTATTCCAAAAAGGAAGAATGTTATTGGCTATAAATAGGTCTATAGGACCACATATACTTTGGATGATCGAGTAGAGAAGCACAAACCATGCCTTATTACTAAGGAATTATCTCAATAGGAGTAAGTGGACTATTCTAAGATATTTACACTAATGGGCAAGATGGACTTAGTTAGGATGATTCACTCCATTGTTATCTCATATGGATGGAAGGTGTATCAAATGGATCTAATGATTTTTTTCTATATGAGGATGTTTAAGAGGAAATCTACATGTAGCAACCATCTAGTTTTGAACTTGAGGAACCCACTGTGTTGGTTAGTCATTCAACTAGATCCTTGTATGGACTTAAACAAGCTCCTTGTGCATGGTAGGAGCAGATCCATTTTTTTATCTCAGTTGTGGGTTTCAATGATGTGAGGTTGAACAAGATGTTTACATAAAACATCAGTATGGATACACTTTAGTAATTGTGTTGTATGTTGATGATATTCTTATAATTAGCAACTCTTCTACTCTAATATATGACATGAATATATGACTTTATTCCACTTTTAAGATGATAAATTTGGGATTTTATATTTTTTAGGGGTCTAGGTAAAAGGATTCTAGGTGGACTTGAAATCACCATCCTAAAATTTTGAAGATCCAAAACATACTTAGACTAGAAATAGTGATGCAAGAATCTGTTTGATTAATCTAAAATCCCACACTAGAATTGATATAGATTTTTCTATCAATTATTATTCTAAATATTTGTAAGCATCCTAGAAGAGTCACTAGACAACTACTAAGAGGATTATTAGATATATTGAAGAGAACTATTATTTTGGTATTCACTACTCCATTGGATCGCCGTTGATTTTGATAGGTTTTTCATATGTTAATTAGGTTGGTGACTTGGATGAATAGCATTCCACCACTAACTTTGTTTTCTACATGGAATCTAGCCTAGTTTATTGGTCTTCTAGATGCTAATCCACCATTTCTTAGTTTTTATGGAGTTTAGATATTGTGCTATAAATGAGGTAGCTAAGCATCTTAGGTGGATGCTCATGATTTTGAAGGAGATTGACATTCCTTAGAATTTTCTAATTACTCTTTGATGTGACAATTAGAGCACCATCCAGCTTGTTTGTAATCTAATATTTCATCAATGGATAAGGCACGTGGAGATATAGATGCACTTTGTGAGGTAGCTTCATGCATATGGGATGCTTTATCATCAAATTAGGCATAATATATTCTAACCAAGGTCATGTTTGTATGCATGTAAGAGCTTATTAGAGTTAGAGAATATCCCCTAAGGATGGATGACCAGTAAGAATCCCTCTCTATGTCTCTATTTAGCTTAAGGGATATAATGATACAAGTGGTTATTAAGCTTCTCTTGAGGATACAAATTATATTTATACTTATATTAATTGTGTTTTACCTTTGGGCCCATGTAAACCTTAAAAAGGTGCTTTTGTAATTTTTATAATATTTTATTCCTAAAGGTCAATCTCACAACATTGACTTAAAGATAATTGTATTTGGGTATAAATACTCCTTCATACCAACCAATTAATTATCCGTTGGAGAGTAATTTAATTTTCTATTTAGTGAGATTATTTGGTGTGCATGGACACCCCTATAGATTATGTGTTCTTTATTTTCTATTCAATGTATTTATTTTCAAGCAATATTGGGTAATGTTTTATTCCATTCATTTATCAAAATAGCTATAAATGAAAGTAGGTTCCTTATGCATGGTAGGAGAAGATCTATTTTGTTCTCAATTATGTGTTTCAATAATGTGAGGTTGAACATGATGTTTACATCAAATATTAAGATGGTAAATTTTGTTAATTGTGTTGTATGTTGACAATATTCTCATCATTAGTAGCACTTCCACTCTGATCCATGATATGAAGATATGAATTAATTCCACATTAAATATGATATATTTGAGGATTTTGTATTATTTTTTGAGAATTTATACCAATCAAATATTTTATTGCATCACTATTTCTTAGACTAAGTATGCTTTGGATCTTCGTTAGCATTTTAGGGTCAAAATTTTAAGT
Organism: Wollemia nobilis; assembly: GCA_028583015.1. Lineage (NCBI taxonomy): Eukaryota > Viridiplantae > Streptophyta > Pinopsida > Araucariales > Araucariaceae > Wollemia > Wollemia nobilis. Next base: position 484,188 of record JAQPPZ010017021.1, read on the forward strand.
CCACCTAGACTCATTTTACCTCAAGCCTAAATATTTGGGTTGATTATGTCACTTATTTGGTGGATGCTATAATGTATTAATATCTTGTGGGAGGACTTCTCTATCGTACTCACACTAGACCTGATACAACTTTATCATTACTTATTTTTCTAGATATAGAGAAGCATTATAAAAGAGTCTCTAGAAAACTACTAAGAGGAATCTCATTAATGTCAAAGTAACCTATCAAACAGGTATTCACTACATCATTGGATACCCTTTAATTTTGATAGATTTTTCATATGTTTATTGGGATGGTAATTTGGATGAGTAGTAATCAACCATAGGCTTTGTATTCTACTTGATGTCAATCCACCATTTCTCAATCTTCCATAGAGGTTAAATATTGTTCTATCAATCTCCATATAGTACTACTATTGCTTTTATTTACAAAATAAATATTCTATTTCGTGTAATATTGAATGGCTAAGGATAAGGACGTGAGGGTTATAGAGTGTAGTTTCCATAGTACTACCTTTGCACATGACCTATAATTAGTCACTAAAATAATACCATTATCAGATATAATATGGAAATTTTTAGTTCAAATTAGTCTCCCTTCTCATGTTTAAAACCTCTAAATATTTGTACTCATGTGGGAAATTTATATTAAAGACAAACATTCTTATCTCCATCATATTTAGTAGTCCATGATTCTTTGGAGGTAATTTGAGCGAAAGTGATATCTAACAAAAGTGCATGAGAAGATGATGTGGTGGAAGAACTCTAGGAATAACTTGTAGGACATTGAAGTTTCTAGAATATCAAATATTTTAAATACTCCATCATTTGTAGGGAAAATTATAATACTATACTTAATAATGAATATTTTATTTCTTTTATATATGTGCAACAATAGTATTTTGACATGACAAATATGTCTATTACTTTTACACATCTTGATCATAAATTATTTTAAGGATCTATCTAGTTTTGTACCTTTTTGGTGGATCCCAATTGGAGAAGTCCTTCCCTTACTATGATTAGTGTTATAGTCTACCAACATGTGAAATAATTAATTATTTTATCATTATGTACTGCAAAATTATTTTCATTTTTTCTAATGCTCTATGATTTCAAATTGTAACATAATTGGATGCTCAAATGGAACTGAACCTCCCATCTCCGTGGATGATTTTTTATTACCACATTAAGTAAATATATATTAGTATCTTTGACAAGGATAGTAAGATAAAAGGGGTAAGGTAGACATTTTTTAGTAGTGTAAACTTACTGGATATAGATAATTATGTAGAAAATTAACTTCTAATTGGACCAATTCTCTATATATCCATTTATGTTCATGATCTACTCCCAATTTTCCTATTATATTGTGCATCTCTTATTGCAAAAAAATATCAATATATGGATTTATATCTCATTTATTCATTGAAAATTAAAGACCAACATAATTATTTCAATGACATATCATGAGGCCACTCCTCTATAGTAGGCATCTTATAACCAAGAATGGAGCTTTGGGGTAGAAGTGTCTTCATTATGTATTTTTGGGTTAGTTCCATAATTATAAGTCTATCATGGTATTCTTGATGTGGTATCTAAGGACCTAGTTTTGAATCTGGATCTTGTTCACCTACAATAAAAATATCACACATGAGGGAGCTATACCTATCCCAATGGGGAAGATTCCCCTAGTAAACAAAATTCTACATCTTACTTTTCAAATAAATTGGATATAAATGACTCTTAGAAATTTTTAGCTCCTATTATAAGGATTAAAATTAGTCGAGAGATCAAGGAGGTTTATTTTCCAGTTAACACAAGTGAATAAGGGTGAGAGAATATTATCAAATAATTTTTAGTTTTCTGTGATTATAGGACAAATATAAAATATGTGTTTGATAGACTCTACTTATCTACAAGTAGAACAAAATGGTTGGATTAGATTGAGCTTTTCTAGGTATTCAATGGAAGGGAATTTATACTTCTCATTAAGTGGAACTTTCCACTTAATGTAACCAAACAATATATTCTAGGTAGTAAGTGGAACTTTCCATGGTTTGCCAATGAGGAAAAGGTATTATTATTTGTAAAGATAAATGTCCCACTTCTCATTAAGTTGATGAGAGAAGTCAAAGGAAGGGATTAGGTGAGAATACAACTATTTAGAATGGATGGCTTGTAAGGGATATTTTTCCACCATATCTAATCAAACCAAGAGGACAAAATAAAATAGTTCATTTTAATAGTAACCAAGCTAGTAATAAACATAACCTCCTCAATTGATACTCTACAATAGGGACGAATGAGATATTGAAACCATGCTTACTTCTAAAATAATGACTTCCCTATAGACTCGTCCTAAATATCTAAGAGCAGTTATAATCCCTTAGTTATTAAGAACAAAGACATGAATTCCTCAAAATGGACTAAAGGTCTAGTATTTCTCTATATAATAGAGTTCCACCATATGCTATGAGTGTCTATGATAGGACCAGCTTGTAAGGAGTTAATATTCCACTGAATCAAGGACTTATAGGTTTGTTAATTTATCCAATTCCTATGGAGAGACAACAAAAAACTAATGGAAAATAAGGGTGACATGAGAATCATATCTTGCCAAGGAATATAGATCCATTTATATTTGTAGGTATATATAAATATCCTAGATCTAATGATAACCTTCCAATATTCACTTCCTTTTAAGGCTCTAGTTACCCACTTTGCTACAAGGCATTTACCTTGAGTGATAGGATCAATAATTTCAAGTCCACCTTGGACCTTAGGGATGATGAAAGCTTCCAAAGAATATATGGTAAGGAATAAGCATAATTCTATTTTCTTTATTGTAACCATCTTAAAATAGAGGTGAATTTATGGTAATCATATTTAGCTAGAATCCAAAAAAATAAGAAATAAACATGAGAGGTTATAAAGATCTTATCAAGAACCTAGACTTTACCTACCAAGGATAGAAATCTAGTGGGTCAACTAGAAATTCTCCTCTACACCTTATTGAGGATCCAATCCCATATGACCTTTATAGAATCATCAATCCCAAAGGGAATTCCCATATATCATATGATGAACCCAAGGATAATAACTTTCCAATGAGAATGTAGAATTAATGTAGTATGTCTATCACCAACTTTGGAACTAGAAACATCACAATATAGTTGGATCACCTCTCTCATTGATTTTACCTCCTATTACCTATTATGCAGAAAAAGCAAAGAGTTATAAGAAAAGTGGGAGTTAATAATAGAATACTAGTTGGGATAGTGATTCCTTTGAAAATATCTTCTCTATGATCAATCTCAAAAATGTATTTCAAGGTGTCAAAAATGATAGCATATAGGAGGGGGATAATATGAAAATCCTAGTGAGTTTAGCATTAAAGGGTGATAGGATGGGATAAGCTACCATTAACCACCACTCTATTCAAAGTATATTGAAATAGAAACGAGATGTGGGAGTAGAAATTACTACCAAACCCCATCCAAGAGAGCATATTCAGAGTGTATCTCTAGATAATATGGTCATAGGCCTTGTCAAAATCAATCTTCAATACAATGGCATCCTACTTAGAGTCCTTGGCCCATTGTGAAGTTTCCCAATCCAACATTAAGTTGTCAAGAATACATATTTTTTTAGTAACACTATCTATTCTTGTCTAACAATTTTAGAGACCACAAGACTCAACTTCATGGCAAGAGCCATAGTAGTACTCTCGTACGTAACATTAAGCAGGTTTATAGGACTCTAGCAAAAGATAAACATAGGATTTTTACCTTTTAATATAACTTTGATCATACCCTAATTTATGAGCATACCAAGCAAGCCATAGTTAGTGGCTTCACAATAGATAACGTAGAGGTCTTTATCAATCATGGGACACAAGATCTTATATAAATCCATAGAAATACAATCAAGACTCAAGGATTTACCATATTTCATACAAGAAACAACCTACCATATATTTTCTAATGTGAAGTAAGGTCGAGTCTATTATATATTTTAGAGGTCATTTTTTATGGGACTCCTTAATGTAGTCCTTAAAAATAGGGAGTAGATCATTTGAAGGATTAATAGAAAATATATGTTATAAGTGGCTCTAAAAGGCTTCAACAATTTCATGGTGATTAGGATTAAGAGTCTTTCATGAATCCTTTATGACAATGACGCTCTTAAATTTTTATTTGTCGAAGGGCCTACCTTCTACCCAACTATGGTCCTTATAATTCTCCACCATAGTAAAATCTCTTGTAGATTCCAATGAGTAGGAAACAAGGTAGTATGTATCTAGTTCTAGAGAGCAATTATATTGCAATATTTATTAGGAGCATATATAGAAAAAATCTCATAGCCATCCTATTGAGATTTAAAGTCACCTAAACATAGCAATGGTTAGGGTCTTCTCCCTAAGGATATTCTTGCTAATTTTGGTGGAAATTGACATTGTTGCACTACCATTTCCCTAAGAATATCTTGTACAAAATGTACATGATCTCTAAATATTGACTATGGTCTAAATGCAAGTTGGTACTCTACTACCTTAACTTCTTGGAGAAAAAGAACTTGAGGGCCACAATCACGAATCAAATGAGCAGCACAAAATTTTTACAAAGGTAAGGTAAGACCTTTCACATACCAAGATAGCACCATAAAATTCATGGATTAATAGGAGGATGGACACTCCTCAGTCCCCAAATCTTGAACTTATTATCTTTATATTCAATAACTATCATAGTCATCACCCTTGACTCTTTCAAGACATAATCAAGTAGATTAGTGGTCTTAATATATATATATTATTAATAATTTATTAATAATTTTTATTTTTTTAAAGCATTTCATCCGCTAAAATTGATGTTTAGTAAATAAAAGCAATAGTAGTAGTACTAGATGGAGATGTCCTTGGCAGTTTCCTCAACTTTGTAGCCACAAGTATCTGGTACGGGTTACGATGGCTATAATAGAAAAGTGAGGGATTTATTTAGTATTAAAGTAGAAATAAATTTTAATCATAGTATATGTTATTAGATTCGTATCATTACATTAATTTAATTGGTTAAAAAATAAAAAATCAACTTCATATATACTCAAACTCAAAAAAATTAAATTACTATCTCTTCTACCTACTTTTCTTCATTTGGTCATACCCAAACTAGGAGTTTGGGATTGCTATCTCATTTCTTCTACGTACTTCTTCTACGTACTTTTCTTCAAACTCGAGGAGTTTTAGGAGTTTGGGATTGCTATCTCATTTCTTCTACGTACTTTTTTCAAACTCAGGTGTTTTAGATTGCTATCTCAATCATTTCTTCTACTTACTCTTCTTCATTTGGTTAGTTTGTATGTATTATTTTTTTTTGTTATTGTAAGTTTATATTTGTATTTATTTATAAATATTATTTTTAAGATGTAGTTTTAAAATAAATTAATTTTTATTGTAATTTATAATATATATATATTAAGAGATAAGGATTTATAACAACTCCACTTCACCAGGGAGACACACATCCACCCTCTCACACATTCATCCACGTCACGGTTTGAACTTTAGACCTTCCGAAGAAGAGCCAAAACCCAAACCGTTACACTATACCCCGATGTAATTTATAATATCATTTTTATTATGTACCATTTTTCTTAGTTTTTTTATTGAGTTTACAAACAAATTCTCTTATAAATATTTTACTTTCATTTATTTAAAATAAAACAATACTTTTACAAAGTTATCGCTTTTCTAATACTCATTATCTTTATTGTTAAGTCCTAGATTTATAACATGTAAATTTTCCTTACGACTAGGTTTATAAAATCATTTTCTATAGGTAATGATATATTTTTTTCTATTGGAATGAAAGAATAGGTAATGATATATTAATTTAATATATTAATTTTTTTTCTAAATAAAAAATATGATTTTAAAATATGAATTTTTTTTTTGATAACACATATAAGAGGTAATTTTTTTTTGTAATTTATATTAGCGTGTTTTGTCATAACTATCAAATATGTTAGATGAAAAACTTGTAAATATTATAAAGGATGCCTAAAAATATTTAAAACATATATATTATAAGATCTATTGATTATCGGTTATGTCACATTTTTACTTCAAAAAAAATAAAATAACAAATGCTTTGAGAAATATCATTGGATTGAGATGTTAATGTAAATATTAATCAATCATATTATTGTCAAAATTAAAAGCTCTAATGAAAAAATCATAGCCATCTAAAAGCAAAAAATACTTTTTATAATAAATATAACATCAAACACATACTATTTGAAATAAAAATAGATTAAAGGAGTGTTGACAATAAAAATAACATATTGTTACTTAAACATAAAAATGTGTTAGGAATGGAGCCTAATTATGAGGAGGCTAAACAGAGAAAGTTTTTGGATATACTGCAGGATGGGAAGGGAAATTTTCCAGATTTATAGTCTGTTAGTCTACTAGAGAAAGTTTCCGGATTTACAACAGGAGAACCACGAAAAGTTTTTTTGTTTTTATCCAAAAATTAGATGTTGGGAACTCAGTGTTAATCTTGAAATGTATTAAGAAAAGCAGTTTTTTTTTTTGTTTTTTTCTTATATATAGTTGAGAAAAAACAGAGTATACAATGAAAATTACTGTGTTGATTCCTTGTAAATATAGAGATGAAATTACAGCAGATGTTTGTTGTAGGTTGTAACCCTCTATTGCTTGGATTGGGAAAAAAAGGACTAAAAATTCTCAGTGGATATAACCCACATTGGGTGAACCACGTTAAAATCGTTGTCTCTTCTACTGTGTGTTTGTCTTATTTTTTTAATTCTATTGTTAAAGTTTGAAACACTATAATTGCTTTTCTATATTTTATATAGTGATTTACTCTAACAAGTGGTATCAGAGCATTTGTTTTTTTGGGTGCACTTGACAGAAAGAGAATTTTTGGATCAAGTGGGAGCAATGGCGGAAGAAGGGAGGTTTAGAGTTCAAAAATTCAATGGCCAAAACTTTCAATTATGGAAGATGTAGATGGAGGATTACTTGTACCAGAAGGATTTTTACTTACCTCTTGAGGGGGAAACAGAGAGACCTTCAACTATGTCTGATGAGGAGTGGAGTCTCCTTGATAGAAAGGCATTGGGTACTGTGAGGCTGTGCTTGGGAGCCACCATAGCCTTCAACATCTTTGATGAAAAGACTACCAAGGGAGTCATGGATAAGTTGGCCAAGATGTATGAGAAACCATCAACATAAAATAAGGTATTATTAATGAAAATGTTATTTAACATGAAAATGAGTGAAGGAGGATCTATGCATGATCATTTAAATGAATTTAATACTGTCACTAATCAATTGCATTCAGTAGGATTAGATTTTGATGATGAGATTAGGGCCTTATTAATCTTATGCTTTCTTCCAAAAAGTTGTAACATTTTGGTAATGGTGGTAAGTAACTCTACTTTGAGTTCAAATAAATTAGAATTTGATGATGTGGTTGGTGTGATACTCAGTGAGGACATGAGAAGAAAAAACATAGGAGAATCATCTAGCATTGCCTTAACTATTGAGAATAGAGGAAGAGGAAGAGAAAGAGGCAAGATTTCACATCATGGCAAATCCAAAGGCAGATCCAAATCACATGGAAAATGAAAGCTACAGTGTTGGCACTGTGGCAAAAAGGGTCATCTCAAGAAGGACTGTTGGAAAATAAAGGGTGATGGAAATGAAGGTAATGATAATAATGGTAACACTTCAGAAGCCAATATTACAGGACAAATTCTACAAGATGATTTAATATTATCTCTTGATAGAAATAGTGATTATTGGGTAATTGATAGTGATGCTTCATTCCATGCTACCTCACATAAGGAATACTTCATAGATTATGTTTCTGGATATTATGGACAGGTTCTGTTGGGAAATGACCAACCATGTAAAATCATGGGTATTAGAAATATTTTGATTAAATCCCCAAATGGATGTCAATGGGATCTTAAAGAGGTGAGACACATACCAGATTTAAAGAGAAATATTATATCGGCAAGTAATCTTGATGGTGAAGGATACATGGTTGCATTTGGAGAAAATGCTTGGAAAGTTACTAAAGGTTCATTGATAGTAGCTAGAGGTAAATTGGTGGGTACTCTTTATTTACTTACTAATTTTTCTCACTGCTCCATGAATTTAGTTTCTACAAGTGAGAGTGCATCTTTGTGGCACCAAAGACTTGGCCATATGAGTGGAAAATGTGTGGAAATTTTACATCAAGAAAGTTATTGCCTAAGTTAAAAGAGATTGATTTGTAATTCTGTGAGGATTGTGTTTACGGTAAATCAAAGAGAGTTAGATTTCTCAAGGATGGCAAGGAAAGGAAGAAAGATAAATTTGAGCTTGTGCACTTAGATGTTTAGGGCCCAGCTCAAGTAACTTCTCTTGGAGGTTCCTCTTACTATGTACTTTTTATTGATGATGCAACACAAAAAACATGGATATATTGCATTAAGAATAAAAGTGATGTTTTTAATACCTTCAAGAATTGGAAAGCATTAGTTGAAAATGAAACTGGAAAAAGGTTAAAGTGTCTAAAGTAAGATAATGGTGGAGAATATTGCAACAGAGATTTTGATGTGTTTTGTTCTCAAAATAGAATTAGAAGAATTAATGTAGTTTCAAGAACACCTCAAGAAAATGGGGTTGCAGAAAGAATGAATAGAACCATCATGGAGCGTGCTAGGAGCATGAGAATACAAGCAGGCTTACCATTATTTTTATGGGCTCATGTTGTTGATACTGTAGTATATATTATTAATAGAGGACTATCTAGTGCCTTGGATGGAGGAATTTTGGAAGAGCTTTGGATAGGTAAACTAGTACATTATTCAATCTTTAAGGTATTTGGATGTGAGGCTTTTATGCATATAGACAAATAAAATAGAAATAATTTAGATGTTAAGGCCCAAAAGTGCTATTTTATTGGTTATGGTATTGATGGCTTGGGTTACAGATTATGGTATTGTGATAACCAAAAAGTCATTAGAAGTAGGGATGTCATATTTAATGAAAAAAATTGTATAAATATCGGTTGCAGGGAAAGAAACAGAAAGAGGAAATTACTAAATACATAGACCTTGATGGACACATAGAAAAGGTAACTCCAAAAGTGGTAGAAGATCAAAATGTACAACAACAACAACAAGCACCTCAATCTCCAGAAAGTGCTATTAGACGATCTACCAGGATAAGTAAAATTCCTCAACGTTTCTCCGATTATGTTTTGTATACTGATGCTGGTGAGCCAAAATGTTTTCAGTAAGCATTACAGATGGATACTAGGAATAAGTGGGAGCTTGCAATGAATGAAGAAATGGAATCTTTATTCCACAACCAAACTTGGGATTTGGTTGAGCTACCCAAAGGTAAAAGAGCTTTGACCAATAAATGGGTGTATAGGATTAAAGAGGAGAATGAAGGGCATAAGATATACAAATTAAGACTAGTGATCAAGGGATTCGCTCAAAAAAATGTATTTATTTTTATGAGATTTTTTCTCCAGTTGTAAAAATGACCTCTATTAGAGCTATTTTGAGTCTTATAGCTATAGAAAATTTGTATCTGGAGCAATTGGATGTGAAGACAGCATTTCTTCATGGTGATTTGGAGGAGGAAATTTATATGCACCAACAAAAAGGCTTTCAGGTGAAAAGGTAAAGAGGATTGGGTATGTAAACATAAAAAGAGCTTGTATGGGTTAAAAAAAGCTCCTAGATAGTGGTATTTAAAATTTGATAAGTTCATGGCTAATCAAAGGTTTGAAAGATGTCAAAGTGATCACTATGTGTATTTTAAGCAAACTGGAAATGGTAACTATGTTATTGTGCTATTGTATGTGGATTACATGTTGGTTGTAGGAACAAATATGCAAGATATAAACATGCTCAAGAAGAAGTTGGCTAAATCCTTTGCCATGAAGGATTTGGGAGAAGCCAAACAAATCCTTGGTATGAGGATAACAAGAGATAAGGAGAGTCACACTCTGAAATTGTCACAAGCAGAATACATTGAAAAAGTGCTTAAGATATTCAACATGAACAATGCAAAGTCTGTTGCTACTCCTTTGGCAAAGCATTTCAAACTCACCAAATATTTGTGTCCCAAGACACAAAAGGAACAAGAGCATATGGCTAAGGTTCCCTATGCATCAGTGGTTGGAAGCTTGATGTATGCAATGGTTTGTACAATACCAGACATTGCCCACGCATTGGGAGTAGTGAGTAGATTTATGAGTAATCCGGGAAAAGGACATTGGCAAGCGATAAAATGGATACTCAGGTACTTGAGAGGAACTTCAAATTATTATTTGAATTTTGGAGGCTCTAATATATGCTTTAAAGGTTTCGTAGATTCTGATATGGCATGTGATCTTTATGGTTAGGTTACTGAGAAACCCTAATCATTAGTGCTTTGGTTATCTATTTTTGCTCAACACTGTGCCACGCATAGCGCATCCCAAAAAGGGGCATATGTAGACACCAAAATAGCACCAATCTGATTATGTGATCACAAACATTGATTGCATTGACACACACAGCCCCCAAGGTAGCCCCCAGAGGTTAAACAGTGGTCCTAACCACTCACACAGCAGTTTTGGAAGGTCAGAGGTCAATTTGGCACCTTCAAGCACTCTGCTCCTTATTCGTTCCACCCAGGGATGATTACAAACTGGTACTTGCCCCACCCAGGGACGATTAGTAGTATTCGCTCTAGGGTGGGATGAATAGCAGGTTTGATGGGCAAAAAGTCAAATCTTGACAAATGGCAACTCATATCTGCCACTTAACTCTTCCTTCATTACATAGGAGTGTGAGTGAGCATTTTTTAGCATTAGAGGCAGTTACAAGGGTAGTCATGGAGCCCCTAATCAGGGAAAAATCTTCTCCCCCTTGGAAGGCATGATTACCAAGTGGCGCCTCTGCATGCTCATCCAAAGAGACCGTCAAGTCTATAAAATGGTGAGTCTTCTCACCCAAAAGATATACAGAGAAGGAGAATTTTGAGTAATGAAGTGCTACCATTTTACTTCCACACACACCTTTTGATTTGTGCCTTTCACATCCTTGATCTCTTTTGGAAGGGAGGTCATAGGGTGGTTATTGGAAGCGCAAATCCAGAGCCAAAACCTGACATTTGGCCACAACATCCTACAAAATTTTTTGACAACTCCCCACGAGAGGTTTTGGACCCATACCAAGTGGATTTGTGCCAAAACTAGGCCCCAAACAGCAGGCGTCCTGCCCTCGGGCGCCCCCCACACTGCTACAATCCTAATCACCCAGCCTCAGAGCGATTAGAAATCTATGGCATATTTCCTTTCTATTATTTTTTAATCTAATTCTATACTACTTAGATAGGTTTTCATTTAAATTTCACATCGTTTTGAGCATTTTTTATCATGTTTTTATCGTTTCCCGCCTTTACTAACATGCAAGTAGCATCATCAAATTTCTGGTGATAAAGGCCAAATTGGGAAAATATGACCTTCTGGGTCTTCCCAAAATACCCCCTTTTAGCTAACCCCCAACTTGGTAGGTGATTTGGAGCTTCCCAGGTGTGACATTTGGGAAAATGCTTTTTGACGCTTTGTTGTAGGTATATTCGTCCTACCCCAGAGTGAATACGAATCTATGGCAAATTTTCTGACTATTATTTTTACAGTGCTTTCTCAGTGATGTTTTTATGCCCCTGTCAATTTTTTAGTTCATTTGGACCTATTTCAGTTATCGTTTTATTTATATTTTGCATGTGCTAATTGAAGGCATGGGGATTGCATGTTTCATTTTATCTACAGGTGCTACTGACTATTTTCTATTTCCTTGAACGTAGGATCTGGACATTAGAGGATCATCAAGGAGTCAAGATTCATCAAGGCAAGCGGTGGCAACGTTTGGTCCGCCCATTTTACATGTGGGCACGCAGAAGAAGGAATAGCATCCATGGGTGTGACAATAACACATTTAACACTCCTAGCCCCTGAAAAGGGAGGAGATGGATTGTAACTAAGTTTTGAAACATATTAATAAAAAGGGTTGTCTTCCACATTGGATTTTATTTGGTTTCGATTCGTTCATGCCTCTTTCCTTTCATGCACTTTCAATTCATAGGATTTAGCGTTATTCTTTGTTTCGTTCACATCGCATTTGGGTTTTTCCTTTTTGTTTTCGTATCCTCATGCTTTCACTTTATAACCCTATCTTTAGGGTTAGTTTAATTAATTTATAAATTAACTTATAATTAAATTATAATTAATTTACAATTAACTTAATAACTTTAAAAGTTAATTAAATTATAATAAAACTATTATAATTAATTAGACGCAGGTGGTGTAGGTGAGTTGGAGAGGAGAGGTCAATCCTCCAAGGGAGGTCCCAGGTTCAAATCTCCACCCTACCAAAAAGCTGAATTGGGTATCCAAAATCCAATTGATAATGTTGGTGCAGGCAGGGTCGGGTGCGACCCTTGGGTAACTTTGACGGTGTAGAACACCCTGTTCGTGGTCTTTCAGACTAAGGCAGATCCACAAGGGGTTTTTTTCTTAAAAATATATATATATATAATTAATTAAATATTTGGGTCTTGCACCTTTAATATTATAATAAATTATTATAATATTATTTTTCTTGGGTCTTCCTTTTGCCCTTTAAACCTCATCTGACTACCTGGGAGGAAACTTTCTTTTACACTTGATTACGGAACCTGAAACTGATGTTGCTCACTAAAATATACACTCACTAGTACTGACTTCTTGACATCAATGACAACAAAACTTGCTCATATTTCCAACAATCTCTCCCTTTGTCATTGATGGAAACCTAATTACCTTTTATCATTTCCTTAACCTTTTTCTATTTTGCTTCCCCTGGGAAACTGATCCCCTTGACTGAATGCTTTCCTTCTGACTCAAATATATCCCCTTTGACATCAATGGCAAAGGGTCACCTTTGGGGCTTGGTGCTAAGAATGAAACTCTTAGCTTAGCCCCTCCCCCACCTCCTCTTGAGGTGGTTAATTCTAGGGTGGGAGTATTTATACTCCCAGCATACATTGATCTTTACCTTTGTCTACTTTTCTTCCCATATGGTCCTTCTAATTACTCTGACTATTCTTGTTCTTGCTTTTCTCTGGAATTTTTGCTCTACACCACTTTGTTGTATGTAAATAATTATTGCACTTATAACACTTAATGTTATTATTCCTTGGAGGTTCAAATATCTTGGGATTTCTTTTGGTGAAGCCATATCTATTCCTATCATGAACCCTGCAATTTACTACTTTGTGACCAAATTGATTACAAGAGTAGCAATACCCTTGAAAAAGCTGCCTGTTTTTTAATTTCCCATATTCCTATCTTTCATGTGTCCTAAACTGTGTAGCCTTGTACCCAAACCTATAATATGAGAAGCATCATCCATTGAAACTACCTTGCCTTGACATCATTGATCTCTTGGTCTCTTTTATGCTGTGTTGATTCATGTTCCATATGTTCCTCTTTTGTGCATTGTTCCTTTTCTTGTTGAACTTTCTGTTGTCCAAATCATCCTTAGAAGTCTCACTCTCTCTTACACTCTCTTCTTCTGAATTTTTTTCTTCTTCAGAACTTGATTTTGACTCCTCTCCTTGTTTCTTTTGTACCTATTCAAAAATAAGACCTATTTTGTTTGTTGATCAACTTTATACCTTGATCATCATATCTATAATATTTGAGCTCTTTCCAAACCTATGTAATTTGTCCTTAGACTCTTTTATTTCTTCCCTAAGTAGAGCCACTTCATGTTCTAACCTTTCACATTATAAAACTTTGTATTCTAACTTATCTTTGAGCTTCCTTGTCTTAGTCATTGACTTATTTAGATCCTCTATAAGCTTTCCTTTATCTTCATCACATTCTTGAAACTGAAGCTTAAGTTGGGAGTTTTGCTTTCTTACCTTCTTTAATGCATCAAGGGCATAAATAAATTCACCTTCAAGATCAACTTCTCCTATTTATGATTCTTCCTCTATTTGTTTACCTTTGAAAATATATTCGTTATTTTTTTACTTGTCTTCTATAGTATTACCTCCTTCTTCTTCTAAAGTCTTCTCTAATATTCTCTTTTGGTCCTTCAAGTGTATCTTCATATTCATCATCACTGAAACTAAAAACACTCTTTGTACAACTATCTTCAAGATGACCAAAGTTACCACATCTAAAACACTTGAGGATTATTGGTGACCCTTTCCTAACCATTTCCTTTTATTTTTCCAAAAATAGAACTTCATATTTATCATTATCTAAGGAACTATTATCCCTATCACTTGAGTAATTACTTGCCTTATCTGCATAGTTTCTCTTCTTCTATATTTGAAATAACTTCTTTCCTTGTTTGCCTTGACCATCCCTACTTTTCTTTTTGTACCTATGTTTTTTGATTCCCTATTCTTATAATCCTATTTTTCTTCATCATTGCTATTTATAGCTTCTTGAAAATCAGTTGCATAGCAACCATACTTTCCACAATTGAAATATCTAACTAATTTTGTACATTTAAACTTTCTTGGATTCTTGTTCCTTCTACCATAATTTGATTATTTATTACTAGATGAATCGTTGCTTGAATCTGAATTCTTACCCTTTGTCTTCTTAGTAGCTTTTAAGTTTGCTTCCTTCTGGATATTAGGTTCCTCTTTTTTTATCATATCAAAAGTTGTAAGAATGCCAAGTAATTCATCCCTTGTCAAAAGATCGCCATATTTTGATTCCTCTATAGCAGAAATATTTTCACTAAATATTTTTGGGAGAGATATTAAGATCTTATCACAAACATCAGATTCTTGAACCTCAAGTCCAAGTCCTTGCATGGAGTTAACAACCTCATCTACACGAAGTAGATAAGCACTAATGTTTTCCTCATCCTTAATTTTCAAATCTTCAAATTGTCCTTTGAGATTTTGTAACTTTACCTTTTTGACCTTTTTATCTCCTTCATATATGCCTTATAACTTATCCCAAATTTCTTTTGCTGATTTGCAATGCATAACCTTAACAAAATTTATTCTATGCAAACCTCTCAAAATTGCATTCATTTCTCTTAAATTTTAATGATGTAGAAGCTTACCATCTTTATCTGTAGGTGGATTAGCTGGTGGTGTGTATCCATTTTCAATTGCTTCCCATATTTTATTACCAAGTGCCATCAGGTGAATCTTCATTCTCATACTCCAAAATACATAATTGCTTCCATCAAACACTGGTGCTAAATTATCTAAGGATCCACTCTCAGAATCCATGTGTGTTCTTATAAGATTTTTCTTTAAGTTGTTAAACTCTTCTGAAGGAACCCGTTCTGATACCAATTGAAGAACACAAGCATATATTGAGAGGGGGGGTTAAGAATATAAGACCACTTTTTAATTTTTCTTTCCCAATCAATATTATGCAATGTATCAATAGTAATATCAATAGTAGTAATTAAAGTAATGCACAAATCACCACACACAATAGAGACATCAATTTAACATGGTTCACCTCCATGGAGAAAATATTTTACTAAAAAAATTTCAATAAATATCTTGGGAAACCTTTCCCTGTTATAATATTTATAGACCTCTATCCAAAGGATATACCAATCCCCTAATCAATTTCATGTATCTCTATCCACGGGAGACACCAATCTCCTCAACTGGTTTGTGGATCTCTATCCACTTGAAAACTCCTTCTCCTCTACTCTGGTTGGTGATATTCTAGAAGAACTACTACCTCCACTGCACTGGCTAATGGATATCTATCCATTGAAGACTCTTGTCCTCACTCATAAGACCTATCCTCAGTACCCTAGCTAATGGACCTCTATCCACTAGAGACTATCATCCTCTATACTCTATCACCTCTAGAAATTGCTCTCATATATTTCTCAAATCTGCACTAAACACAGTCCTTCGCTCTAGTATAAATATTCTCAATTTCTCTCTGGTCTGGCACAAATCTATCCTCAAATCTATACCAAAATTTATCCTTAAATCTGCACTAAACACAGTCCTTTGATCTAGCATAAATCTGCTCAATCTATGTCATCAAGACTTAACACAAATCTTAACGCAATCATAAATCAAATCTGCTAGATCTGCTCCAAACCTTAACTCAAGGTTTGAAAAAATTAATAAATCAACTATATTCTCAAGTCTTCTTAAAGAGTTATCTCAAATATGCCTTGTAATATTCCACAAAAACTCACACTAATCTATCCACAAGTTCTCTCTAGAACTTATTCAATATGCTCTCAATCTCTGTCTTCAAATTTTTATTGTAAGCTTCCACAAAAGCTCACACCAATTTATCCACAAGTCTTCTCAAAGACTTACCTCAAATCTGCTCAACAAGTCCTCACTAGAACTTGTCCAATATCATAGAAACATATAGATAATTTTTAGAGACTCAATATGCTTCACACTCACAAAAATGCTCAATCACTTTCAATCTCTCTTTTTACCACAAAAATATATAGAGAATTGTTAGAGACTTAATATGTTTCACACTCACAACAATGCTCAATCACTTTCAATCTCTCTTTTTATCACAAAAACATATAGATAATTGTTAGAGATTCAATATGTCTCAAGCTCAAAAACACTCAATCACTTCCAACCTCTTTTTCAAATCAATTCAGAATATAGAATAGTTTATTTCACATAATTAGAACTATCACTTCAACACTTCCACTTGACTAGGCTCAATCAAATCCACTCAATCAATTACTCAATGAAATACTTCCTTGCTTACAAACCCTAGTCCAAGCACATGAATCACTCACTCAATTGTTTCGAATAATGCTTATCAAACAATCTCACATAACAATGAAACTCATGATCTTTCACAAACCCTACTTCAAGATAGTTCACAAATTCACATAACAATGATACTCATATTCTTTCACAAACCCTAGTTCATGCATATGAAAGCTCACTCAATATTTCCAACAATGCTTATCAAATAAGGTTTTTATCATCAACTCTTACTCAGAAAAACCATTAACAATCAAACTCAATAATGCTTACCAAACAATCCTTTTCACTCCAACTTAGCATTCACAACATCCAATTCAACAATATTTTTTCAAAAGGAATATTTACCCATACCTTTTATTTTGATGGAGATATGTCTTCAAAACCTGTCTTAACCACAATCAAAAATTTCTTCACCAACACTAGGGTTAGGTTATCACAACCTCTCTCAAGATCTCCACAAAATAATATTCTCAAATATTATTTTCATATAAAATAATAAATCCTATTGTACACCTTATAATCTTCAAACTCACAATATTCAATTTAATAATTTCACCATAGCACTACACTTAATAACAAGTATAACAAAGTCCTTATACACCTTATAATCTCCAACTTCATAAACTCTAATCACCAAAAATTAAAATCAAATTTTTAATTTTTAATAAACTTATATCTCCCTCAAAAAACTTTAATCAACCTTTATTTTTTACAGCAAAGCAACCTCCGAAATTACAACCTTAGCAAGAGAAAAATCGGCACATACCTTATTTAGCCTAGCAAAATACTTTCGGTGGGTTTCGAACACCTAACCTCACCACTCCAAGCACCTTAGCAAGACTTGCACCCACCACATGGGCTACAAGACTCTAGTCAAAGGAAAAGGCTAACACCTTTCCTTTGTTTTCCACCTAGCACACAAAATTCTCCAACAAAACCTTCTCCGCTTCACAAAATGTAAACTCATAGGATTCAATCCCTGCACCTCATACTTACCAACAATTTGGCACCTTCCTTCCTGCCAGTTGTGCTACAAAGAACTTTAGGATATGAAACAAAAGGCTCTCCTCCTTGTCCTATATGTTGCCATGCTCAACTTTCAAAACACATGATCACTTTCTTATTTTCAATGTGCACATGAATTTCTTTGATCGCGGATGGGGTTATTCACCAAAGTTTTACCCTCTTTTATATGTATTAAGCTATATCTTCGATGACATTGATGATAATTCAAAATTTTGAATTATAAACTTTATAACCCTATATTTAGGGTTAGATTAATTAATTTATAAATTAACTTATAATTAAATTATAATTAATTTACAATTAAATTAATAACTTTAAAAGTTAATTAAATTAATTTATAAATTAGATTATAATAAAACTAATATAATTAATTTATAATTTATTAAATCTTGGGTCTTGCACCTTTAATATTATAATAAATTATTATAATATTATTTTGCTTGGGCCTTCCTTTTGCCTTTTAAACCTCATATGACCACCTGGGAGGAAACTTTCTTTTGCACTTGATTACGAAACCTGAAACTGATGTTGTTTACTGAAACTGACGCTCACTAGTGCTGACTTCTTGACATTAATGACCACAAAACTTGCTCATATTTCCAACAGAAACAACCTACCATATAGTTGCCAATGTGAAGTAAGGTTGAGTCTATTATAAATTTTAGAGGTCATTTTTTATGGGACTCTTTAATGTAGTCCTAAAAAATATGGAGTAGATCATTTGAAGGATTAATAGAAAAGATATGTTAGAAGTGGCTCTAAAAGGCTTCAAAAATTTCATGGTGATTAGGATTAAGAGTCCTTCATGAATTCTTTATGACAATGATGCTCTTAAATGTTTCTTTGTCGAAGTGCCTACCTGCTACCCAACTATGGTCCTTAAAATTCTCCACCATAGTAAAATCTCCTTTAGATTCCAATGAGTAGGAAACAAGGTAGTATGCATCTAGTTCTAGAGAGAAATTATATTGCAATTTTTATTAGGAGCACATATAGAAAAATCCCATAACCATCCCATTGAGATTTAAAGTAAACATAACAGTGATTGGGGTCTTCTCCCTAAGGATATTCTTGCTAATTTTGGTGGAAATTGACATAGTTGCACTACCACTTCCCTAAGCATGTCTTGTCCAAAATGTACATGATCTCTAAATATTGACTATGGTCTAAATATAAGTTGGTCCTCTGCTACCTTAACTTCTTGGAGGAAAAGAACTTGAGGGCCACAATCACGAATCAAATGAGCAGCACAAATCTTTTACAAAGGTAAGGTAAGACCTTTCACATTCCAAGATAGCATCATAAGGTTCATGGATTAATAGGAGGATGGACACTGCCCAGTCCCTAAACCTTGAACTTATTATCTTTAAATTCAACAACTATCATTGTCATCACCCTTGACTCTTTCAATATAGAATCAAGTAGATGAGTGGTCGATGTATCTAGAACAAGCTCAACATTGAGGCACTTGGGAGACCTCAAGCTAGCTGATGGAAATACCTCATACAAACTGTTACTTCTACTCTTAACCAAAGAGGACGTAGATTTATTTGCATTTTGGTGACTTTTAGATGTATCTTCCAACTACTAAGAGCTAGCTCCAGTGATTGAGATTGAAAATTAAACTTTGAGGATCTCACCTTAGGGTTAAATTCTAGGTCTTAAATAGGGTTCTCAAACACAAGAATAATTGATTTAAGGTAAATAGAGGTGACTGCAATGAAATAACACTAGGGAAGGAGTCCTTCAATAAAGAAATTTGGTGGGGGAGTGGATCAAAAGGAATGAGGGTTTCTTTTAGGGTTGTATATGCTCTCTCCTTGTGAGGAGATTAATTAGGGCTAGGGTTTCCTAGGTTGTTCACAAAACTAGAAGCCCCAAAAGAGTTTGTACCAATTGATTATGACAGTTTGGTCAGCCATTTTAGGCAATATTTTATTAGGTGTCATGTTTCCCTACAATAGAAATAGGTATTATGAAGATTAAAGAATCTAAATGACGGACAAACCTAGCCCTTGGCACCCAAATCTCGGTAAAAGAAAAGAGGGCCTCAAAGATGTTGACTTCAACGCAAACCTTAACGTGAAGGCAGATACTAAAGAGGTTTTACCAGACTTATTACAAAAAAAAACTTTCCCTAACGGTTCCAAAATAGTCCTTAGAAACCCATATTCCCAAACAAACATCCTGATCAACTAGTTACAATCTCTAGAAGATATAATTATATCTTATAGATTCAATTGCTTAAATTAGAGTGAACCAATAGAAAACATGTTTTGAGGCTTATTAGTTCCTTGCTTATGTTTTAAATTGGTGACAAATTACCATCTGAATGTCCCATTTGTTCAAAACTGAACCATTAAATTTTGATATAAATATTGATATGTGTTAGATATTTAGAACCTGATCTAGCAGTAATCAAAAGAATACTCATCGAAATAAAAAGGAAAAGAGAAAAATTAAAATACTATTAGTATTAAGAATAATGTAGGATACTGTCAACTTTTAAGAGAAAGTGTTTTGAAACCAAGAAGCCACAGACAACGGAGCTGTTAAAGTATATTGACTAGAAAAAGTGAAGCTTTGCACTCACTGTCATGGATAATGTGACTGTTTTCTACGTTAGCATTTTCCATGCTACGCCTGCGTTGCTCATAGGGCGTGGGTGAATTATTGAATAATTGGATACAAGTGGCATCCAGGTAGAGTAATGTAAACTAATTTTAATCCGTATAAGATTTTTAATCATATATAATTTTATTATGGCATGGTAAACAAATTTTAATCTTTATAAGATTTATGGCATTGTAAACTAATTTTAATCTTTATAAGATTTTTTATCATATATAATTTTATTGTGGCATCGTAAACAACTAATTTTAATCTTTATAAGATTTTTAACCATATATAATTTTATTGTGGCATAGTAAACTAATTTGAATCTTTAATATATAATTTTATTTCTTAATCATATATAATTTTATTGTGGCATCATAAACTAATTTGAATCTTTAATATATAATTTTATTTCTTTTAAATTTAAGGAAAGGAATTGAATGAATACATAATATTAGATTGGTAACTAAAGTATTTTTATTAATTGATTATAGAATTAAAAAAATTTGTCTTTTATTATTTATTTATATATATATATATATATATAAAAAAATTTCACAAACTTTAAATTTTTTTTTACAAATTTTTATTTAAACATAGCAAGTGAAAAAACTATAATCTGTTTACTTTTTAGGTTAAAGGCACAATTTAATAAAAATCTTGTCCTTGGATTGAATTGAAAAGTGCATTATAAATATTAAGATTATTTGTTTTATAGACAATAAACTACTAATTTCAATTTGTATGTTTACAAGGTTAAAAAAAATATCTTAACAAACTTTTTATAAATCATATTGGATTCAACTCTATAAAAATAAAATAAATTGCAATTTTATAATTTTTATTATAGTTGATAAAGTTATAAACATATAAAAATAAAACAAACATAAATATTATATAATAAAATTTATTATAAAATTATTTTATCAATTTTTAAATAAAACATATTTTATGATTTGATCATAGAATTACAATAATTATATTGTGATTCTATACATAATAGTTATAAGGACTTTTTAAAATTAAAGCGAGACTCTTATTTTCTCCATCTAATTTAAAGCATGCAATGCACCTTGTCAGGTAGTTGATCTCTATTCGAGGCCATACACACCAAATGTAACACATTAAACCAAGACAATTCAATTACTTTATTTTTGTATAATACAATCTTAGGCTTCACATAAGACAAGTGGGTCTAGTAAATCTTACTAGAAAATTCTTTTGGATGAGCTAAATCCACCTTTAAATTGTCACTAGTTCTAGTGATGGTGAGTTAAGAGAACATTTAAGAGTATTAAATATACTATGATGTTATTGCACTTGACTAGCCTCCAATTCAACTATAGAGGCAAGCCCAAACATGACATCAACTGAAAGGGGAAGGAGAAAAATTTACTTTACATTTTAAAATGTTATATTTTTATATTATATTTTGCATTTGGATTGAATTGTTGTTTAATTAAATTCATTATAATGATCGTTTAATTTTCTTTTATTTTGTTTACCAAAAAAATTGGTTTTTTTTGTGTGGTTATTATTGAGATTTCCCAAGTTACTGAGTAATATAAGATAGGCTCAATAATAGCTGTAAGAAGCCAACTGAGATGGATAGCATATTGTACTTCTCATAACTTCAGCCTTCTCTTCGGTTTTTTGTGTCGTTATTACTGAGTTTTCCCAAGTTACCGAGTAATGTAATATAAGATATGCTCAATCTGAGTTTTCCCAAGTTACCGAGTAATGTAATATAAGATATGCTCAATAATAGCTGTAAGAAGCCAACTGAGATTGATAGCATATTGTACTTGTCATAACGTCAGCCTTCTCTTGTAAATATTAATTCCAGATAACATGAAGTTAATCATTTGTTGCTAATTGCCGATTTGTACATGGGTGTGGAAGGGATGCCAATTGCCAAGGAATCATACGATCGGACATCATTCCTCCGATTGTTTAGCATTTTGGTACTCTACGTATAAGGAATTCCATTATAAACCGTCAATTCAGTATGCTCTTTTTTAATGCTCACTATGAGTGTCTTGCCGTCAGGAATCAGGATAGCTGTCCATCTATATCGCCAACTCAAATCAGTATATTTGGAGCACGATTGTGCGACAAAGTAAGCCGAGATTCCACGACCCCTTTCTTTGCATGGGCATAATATAAAGATGGCACACACGTTGTGTTATTTGAAAGTAAAATTGAAGAGTTCTGAGGACCCATGGGATCCTACTGCCCCGTTGATGCGATATTCTTACCACACGCAAGTGTTGGCAGCTTCTCTCATGCCATAAGATTTTGCCACATATTTTTTTTATATATATATATATTTTAGGTACATAGAAGACTTGGTTACAATCACACTTTTTTTTAGTAATAAGTGTAGGGTTCAAACCACAAGAGGTCTTATTGTTAAAAACCACCGATCACTCTTCTTGTTGAAGACCACCGATCACTTGGGATTCATACCTCAAAGGATTCAGATCAATCTACTATCTTTACAAATTGGCACCCCAAGGTTTGAATCCAGATCTCTTCTTATAAATACTTGACTAAACAAACACTTACCAATCCACCTAACCCTAAACTTTGTTTGAAATATTCTTACAATAAAACTAATTTCATAGCACACCATACTACCTACCTTTAACTAGTCTTTGTTTACATATGACCTGCATTTTGTCCAGACTTTTTATGTATTTTTCAAGTTTAAATTACTCATCATTTATCTAAGGCAGCTACATTTATGAAAATTTTTTGAATTAGACATGCATAACTTATCAATAAAAACTCACACTTTTAGATGTTATAGACAATTTTAAAAATATAAGAAATTTATTTTGAATGTTTTAAAAATAATAAGGAACTTTTGTCCCTTTCCTAGTTTTTTTAGTGGCGTAAAAGGTTTAAAATGATTGTGACATGGTGGTTATAGGGGCGGACTACGCGAAGATCACGTGTGGCAGTTTTTGGGGCAGACAACACAGAATACTGTGGCGGCCATAAAAGCTGGACAGCCTGCCCGGATTTGTGGCGGCTACCAATTCCACCATGTAAATTAAAAAAATAAATAAATAATAAGGAATATTGTTTCAATAAGGAACAACATACATTGGTTAGGGTTTTGACTTCTTTTTGAAAGGTTTAAGATTCAATCCACGGTGTGTAACATTATGCATTGTGTGTTTTAAAAAAAATTACAATTAAGTGTACACTATGTGTAAGATCCATGAAGTCCTTAGGTTTTCATCGAGGAGACCCAAATTCCAACCCCAATAAAAGAGAATGGGACCTCTCATAAAACCCATGTAAACCTAAATATTTTACTGGTTGAAAAAAAATAGCAAGGAATGTTAACAATGAATGAAAATAATAACATAATTATCATATGTTATATTTTTTTTATAATAATTATATGTTATATTTTTCTTTATTTTAATATGTAAAAAACAACAAGACATAAGTAGAAAATATTTTTATTCATAAAATATTTTTTTAAGTTGTAATGATGAACATCATGTCAAGACTTGATTATTTTGTTGTTTTAGATCTTATAAATATGCCCTACCTTGTTGGTAAGGTTATTGAAGAATTTATAGGATCTATGTGATGAAAAAGAAAGAGAAAAATAAATTAATTGATTATATAAAGTTGAAATAGACCTATCCAAAGTACATCATGATTAGTTATTAGTGTATTTCAGCAAAACACTTAGTGGTGATGGCAAGTATGCATGTATTACCCAACAAGGTTTGAATTATGTATCTATTTTAAGCATCCTCATTCTTGAGTACTTCAACTTATATCATTTGATAATGTTTAGTAACATGGGGTTGAAGTCATAAGAGTCACATCCATAATGTGTATTTGAATTGTATTCATGCTATGATACCAAAGATATAATGGTGTGGTGGATATTTCCCTAAAGTATCTTATGGTACCATCAAAGTTATATTTTATATTTTTGCAATAGAAATGAGACACATTTTATCATAAGAATACAATTCTATTTATAGATAATGCAAATGTAAATATACTATGGAATGTAAGGATCATAAAGCCGTGTTGAAAATAATACAAATTCTTAGTATGTGGGGTGCATAACATTGTAGGGCACAAGAAACTCTATTTCAATGTAGTAAAAGTACCTAAACAAAGCTTAGAAACTATAAGAACAACCTAGATTTATAGGGGTGATAAAGGAGAGAAAGTGGATATCAAGATGAGAGAGAAGAACAATCAGAACTATAGAAGCAAAAGAATAAGATGTCTAAGATAATCCTAAGCTATATATAGAGGGCATACCAATTATAAAGTAATTGGAAAATAAAATAGTTGAACTCCTAAAATGTTAAAAAAGTAGTTCTAATGGAAGTTATATAAATATATATAATCCTTCCTCTAATTTTGATACAGTATCTAAAGTGCCATGTGGTGAACATATATGAATGTAGTTGTACTAATGCCTACTAGCTAAAAGTGTTGCAATGACATCATCATCCTTGGATACATAAGCAACCTATTTTTTTTTTAGATCATTATTCATTCTTAGAAAGTAGTGGTCACATAACATTATATATGCCACGTAGCTTGAGCTAAAAATTGATCTTTCTTGACAACCCTAAATAAGTTGTGTATCCACATAATGAGTATTTTTATTGGTCGACCAGTTGATTTTTTGTCATAGGTTCCAACTAAGTTGAGTCTAGATATGTTAGATGTCATAAAACTAGTACATCTAGTAGAGGAGGATAGTATGGCTTGAATAATTTAGCATGAAATAATAGATGCATCCCCAAGTAAGGTGGAAAATAAAGAACAAATATGTTTTCATCTATTGTACACTAAATTGTATAAGGATCATAACATTATAGCTTGATATTTCAATGTGGGATATAGAAGCATTCTTTATTTAAGTAGTTTAAGACCCTATCTCCAATCGAAAACTAGTTTTTTTAATTTAATTAATAATGACACTCTTTGTATTTCTATTTTGGGTACTTTAATATCTCTTATACATGAGTTTGGGTGTTCTACATTTACTACAATAACTATTCAACTATTTTTTCTTTCTTTACCTATGATGGCATTATGGCATCATCCAAAATATAAAATGCAACATTCATGGGGACATTGGGATCCAAAATACATTTTAAATGGATTGTGACATGTAGAGTTGTGTAGGGTCCTATTATAGGAATATCAAATAAATGTGACACCCTCATCCCATGTCCAAAACTAATAATGGTTGTATATTTGAAATAGATGCAAGTAGTCATTTGATAATCTCAATTTATCCATATATATAAATGCTTTGAAACTTTCTGGTTAAGAAAAATTGGGAATACACAATTTGAATAATACCAATATAACATATCAAAATATACAAATTTATTGGAAAAATCAATAGAATGATTTTATTGCACAAAGGATAGAGTGCAATGGAAGAAATATTTAGGAAGAGAAACATTGTATAAATCACTAACATTTTATAATCAAGGTTGCATTTGTATTTCTAAAATCTTTGGTGAATTAAAATTCTACCATGTAACATATAGACCACCCATGTGAAAATGTGGTGGTTCATATACCATGAGTAATAAAGTGATTAAAAGAAAATTGCATTCATATAACCTAAATTTGTCCTTCAATGATGTGTTAATATGCTAAAGATGTATTTTGTATGTAAATATCAAAAAATATAAACTTACTAAATTTTTAGTAATTATTTTATTTTGCAATTTTTAGGGTAATTGGAGTGTTTTATGTTATTATTGGGAATCATACCTATTGAAATTTCTTGTTCTCTGTCTAAACTTTACAATTATTTTTAAATATGTCATATTGAAGTCTTAAGCATAGAATTATGCCCTTGATAAGGTGGTTAGGTCACATGTCTATGAATTCAAAATAGTGGAATGTTGAAGTTTATGCCTAGGTATTCTCATAGATGGCACCAAAATATTTTGGTAAACTTGGAATTATGGTCTCAAGAAATTGAGCTTTGGAGGCCAAAGTGGTTTCCAACATGCTAAAATAATAGTCAAAGGTCTTAATCATCAATGTTATTCTTATAGATTCACATTTCTATGAATTCAAAGTAGTGGAATATTGAAGTTTATGCCTAGGTATTCTCATAGATGGTAGCAAAATATTTTGATAAACTTAGAATCATGGTCTTAAGAAATTGAGTTTTGGAGGTCAAAGTAGTTTCCAACATGCTAAAATTGATAGAATTTCACAATAATAGATATGCAAAGTATTACACAAAATATGAATAGAAGAGTGGAACTAATTGATTTATTCCAAGGATAAAATATTTATAAATAGTAGAGTTGATCATTGAGAGCCATTGGATTACAACAACTCATTAGACCTGATGAAGACACCACTAAGAGTTCTCTTGACACATGGAGTAGTGGAAACTCAAGTGTCTATCCTAGTGGAACTTAAGAGAATATTTATCTTATTCTAACACCCCCCCTTAAGTGATACTAGGGGTGAATCGTACAAATGAGTCCTGGAAACAAGGCCTGATGAGGTACTCATGTACAATGACTTCTTTTGAAGAGATGGTAAAACCCAATGGGAAAAACCATCAATCTAAAGGAATTTAGAGGCTTGTCTTCGTATGGCGAATATTGTCCTCTTAATACAATAGATAGTTCATAAAAAAAAACCCTATGGGAAAAACCAACTATGAGAATAAGAGAGGCATGTCTTCATATGGCGAATATTGTCCTCTTTAAAAAGAAAGAAAGATGAGTCCTGGCAGCTTGACCTGATTAGGTACTCATTTACATAATATTGTTGGTGAAAAAACCCTATGGGAAAAAACCAACAATGAGAGGCTTATCTTCATATGGCGAAGATTGTCCTCTTTATACAAGAAATAAATATGATTCACGACAACTTGGCCTGATTAGGTACTCATTTTCATAATATTGTTGGTGAAAAAAGCCCTGTGAGGAAAAACCAACAATGAGAGGCTTGTCTTCATATAGCAAGGATTATCCTCTTTATACAAGAAATAAAGATGATTCTTGGCAACTTGGCCTAATTAGGTACTCATATACCATAAATAGTTGGTGAAAAACCCTTGTATGGAAAACCAACTATTAGAATAAGAGAGGATTGTCCTCGTATGGTGAATATTGTCCTCATAAAAGCAATCAATGTAGTTGTATAACTCCAAGCTTATATCGCAACTTAAGGTAATATGGAGAAGGAAATGACTTGGTGAAGATATCTGCAATTTGATTCTTAGTTGGAATATATTCCAAGTGTGTGTCTCCACTCTGAATATACTACCTTATGAAGTGCATGTGTATCTCAATGTGCTTGGTTCACTGATGTTCAACTGGATTTCGTACAATATGAATTGTGCTTTGATTCTCACACAAAATATTTATAGGCTTCTCATGGGTGAAACCAAATTCTCTTAGAATTTGATAAATCCAAAGAGCTTCCTGACTAGCCAAAGCTATTGCCTTGTATTTTACCTCTGTAGAAGATAGAGCTATTGGTTGTTATTTCTTGCATAACCAGGCTATTGGTGAAGAACCAAGGCAAAATACATAACCTGAGGTGGAACATATGTCATCTATTTAACTTTCCCAAACTGAATTTGTGTAGCCAATAATATCCATGGATTTCCCCTTGTATAAGAGCCCAAAGTGAGTAGTGCCTTGCAAGTAACAGAGGATCCTTTTTACTGCTTGCCAATGACTAAAGTGAGGTTGATGAAAGAATCTAGATATGAGGCCAACTATAAATGAGATATCTGGGAGATTATGAGTAAGGTATAGCAAACTCCTTATAATATAATGGTATAGAGTTGCATCACATAGAGGGGATGAGCAAGAAGTACTAAGATTAATTCCATATTGAAAGGGTGTAGGAGAAGGTTTACAATCTATCATTTTGAATCTTTGTAGAAGATCTAGAGTGTACTTTTGTTGGCACAAAGAAATACCTGCATCGGTTTAACTTATTTGGATCCCAAGGAAGTAATGACATTTACCTAGATCAGCCTTTTCATTTTTTTTAGAGAGGGAGTCTTTTATAGTCTGTATGTGAGTCAAGTTGCTACCAGTGAGAAGAAGATCATCATAATATAGAACAAGAATGATGATGTTGCCTTCATTTCTCCAAATGTAAATTGTGTTATCATAATCACAATGATAAAAATCTACTGAAATAAGGAAGGAGTCCATCTTCTCATACCAAACTCTAGGGGCTTGTTTGAGGCCATAGAGAGACTTTTTGAGCCTACAAACTAGAGAGGAGTCTTGAGTGAAACCAGAAAGTTGTTCCATAAATATTTCTTCCTTTAAGTCTCCATGTAAGAAAGCACTCTTTACATCCATTTGATAGATAGGCCACTTATGGGAAGCAACTAGAGCAAGAACCAATCTTACAGAATCCATTTTAGCAACTAGAGCAAAGGTTTCTGCATAATCTATACCTTCAATTTAAGAGAAACCTTTGACCACTAGACAAGATTTATTTTTTTCTATTTCTCCATTATGCCCATATTTTGTTTTGAAGATCCATTTACAATGAACTAATTTCCTTCCTTTAGGTAAGGGAACTAAATCCCAAGTCTTGTTTTTGATCAAGGATGAAAATTTGTTTTCCATGGCATCATCTCATTCCTTAATACCTGAGGCTTGTTTGAAGTATTGAGGATCAGAGAAAATAGACTGACATACAATACCAATGCCTATGGGGTTGGATGATCTAGTTGAAGGAATATTTTGGATGTAAGGAGTAGCTTCTTTAACAATGGTGCAAGCACATTTTGTTATAGATGAATGATTTGAAGGAGTTGAAAGGCATTGATATGGAGTTACAGGTTCCTCATCTTGATTATCAATGACCAAGTTAACTTCAAGAGTTGGTTCTTCATAATATTGAGATTCTATTATAAGAGAAGGCTCAATGGAGGATGAGGGTTTTTAAGGATCTTTTTGAGGGACTATTTCATCAAATTGGACATTCCTATGAAATAAAACCTCATGATTTGAGGGATTAAGAAGCCTGTAGGCTTTCATTTCTTCACAATAATCGATAAATATGAGCTTTTTTCTTTTCTTATCTAGAGCCTTCCTTTTGTTCTTTGGGATGTGAGCCCAAATAGTACACCCAAAAATATTGAAGTAGGAAACATCTGGTTTTAAGCTAGACCAAGCTTCGTCAGGAGTTAAATGGTCAAGAGCTTTATGAGGTGTGTGATTTTGAATATAATTTGCATAATTAATAGCTTCTGCCCAAAAAAAAATTGGAATATCTCTTGAATGGAGCATACAATTAGCCATCTCTTTTAATATCTGGTTTTTCCTTTCTACAATACCATTTTGTTGAGTATTATAGGAGACATAATTTTGATGAATTATGTCATGACTGGATAAAAATATAGAAAAATCATTACTAAAGTATTCTCCCTATTATCTATGTGAATCTTCTTGATTTTTCAAGATGTATGGTTTTCAACTAAGGCTTTAAAAACCTTAAAGTAGGATAGAACATCACTCTTATATTTTAATAAGTAGACCCAAGACCTTCTATAAAAATCATCAATAAAGGTTAGAGTATACTTTACTCCTTTGAAATATGATTCAGGAAAGGTCATTAAGTCACTATGGATTAAATCTAGAGGGGATGAGGTTTTTGGAGAACTACTTGGGTGGAAAGGATCTTGATGTTGCTTTCTAAGAGCACATCCAAGATAAACTCCATCACTAGAAGATACTTGGGGTAATCATGTAACCATATCATGGGTTCTCAAATCCTTTACGTAGTTGTAACTACGATGACCAAACCTTTCATGCCATATTTGACTTTCAAGATCACCATGAGCCACAAAACAGGAGGTTCCTTCTAGATTTTGAAGATCCATTTATAACAAACTAATTTCCTTCCTTTAGGTAAGGGAACTAAATCCTAAATCTTGTTTTTGATCAAATGGATCAAAAACTAGTTCTTCTCAAAGACTTACCAATCCCCTAATCAAGTTCATGGATCTCTATCCATGGGAGACACCAATCTCATCAACTGGTTTGTGGATCTCTATCCACTTGAAAACTCCTTCTCCTCTACTCTGGTTGGTGATATTCTAGAATAACTACTACCTCCACTATACTGGATAATGGATCTCTCTCCACTAAATAATCTTGTGCTCACTCAAAAGACCTATCCTCACTACCCTAGCTAATGGACCTCTATACACTAGAGACTATCATCCTCTATACTCTATCACCTCCAAATATTGCTCTCATATTTGTCTCAAATATTCACTAAACACAGTCCTTTGATCTAGCATAAATATTCTCAATTTATATCTCTGGTCTGGCACAAATCTATCCTCAAATATATACCAAACTTTATCCTCAAATTTGCACTAAACACAGTCCTTTGATCTAGCACCAATCTGCTCAATATATGTCATCAAGACTTGACACAAATCTTAACTCAATCATAAACCAACTCTGCTATATTTTCTCCAAACCTTAACTCAAGGTTTGAACAAATCAATCAAGCAACTCTGCTCTCAAGTCTTATTAAAGACTTATCTCAAATATGCCTTGTAATCTTCCACAAAAACTCACACTAATCTATCCACAAGTTCTCTCTAGAACTTGTCCAATATGCTCTTAATATCTGTCTTCAAATTTGTATTGTAAGCTTCCACAAAATCTCACACCAATTTATCCACAAGTCTTCTCAAAGACTTACCTCAAATATGCTCAACAAGTCCTCACCAGAACTTGTCCAATATCACAGAAACATATAGATAATTGTTAAAGACTCAATATGCTTCACACTCACAACAATGCTCAATCACTTTCAATCTCTCTTTTTATCACAAAAACATATAGATAATTTTTAGAGACTCTATATGTTTCACATTCACAAACAATTCTCAATCACTTTCAATCTCTCTTTTTATCACAAAAATATATAAAGAAATTTTTAGAGACTCAATATGTTTCAAACTCAAAAACACTCAATCACTTCCAACCTCTTTTTCAAATCAATTCAGAATATAGAATAGTTTATTTCACAGAATTAGAACTATCACTTCAACACTTCCACTTGACTAGGCTCAATCAAATCCACTCAATAAATTACTCAATGAAATACTTCCTTGCTTACAAACTCTAGTCCAAGCATATGAATCACTCACTCAATTATTTCCAATAATGCTTATCAAACAATTTCACATAACAATGAAACTCATGATCTTTCACAAAAAATTTAGGGATTGAATATCCTTCCTAAATGGGTCTTTTAAATGATTATTGGAGTACTTTTTTTGGCGAAGCAAGTAGAACTTGAATTCTATCTTCAGTTGTCCATAGCTTCACCGATTTAACCGGTCTCTGTCACTTATAAGAGAAGATTCATATCTTTATATTCACCTCAGTGAATCTTTTTTTTATATCTTCTCTGCATTTTTTTAAGCTATTTAAGATTTTTAAGTATTGTATTACTTCTCCTTCTTCAATATCTCTTGAAACAAAGTAGAAATCTACTAGTGGTCCAGCTGCGACTAGTTGAAAGCTCCCTTAACTTCTCTATGCCTTCCCTAGTGTCTTTGGTGCCTTCTCTGACATAGCCTCGATCTTCGAAACCTTATCTAATCACATCTTCTCTAAAATCCTTTGGAAGAACATAACCTTCCTATCGTCTTCTGCACCATAATATTCAGGAAGGCAACCAAGGTAATTTTTAAAAATTTTAATATATTTGGTTCTTTGTTCTTCATCTGGCAATTCAGTGAAGCTCTGGCATAACGTGCTCTTTCAAGCTCTCCCAATATTGTAGCAATGTGCTCCTTCAAGCGCTTTGAAGCCCCTCATTCGTAACATACTCTTTTGAGCCCTTCGAGCATCGCAACATGCTCTATCGAGCCCTTCAAAGCCCATCATTCGCTTGCTCATTGCGCACATCACTTCAGGTATGATTAATATTATTTCATTTTATTTTTTATATTAATCATAAAATCTCCAATGTGCAGAGAAGATTAAAAGTTTTTTGTGGCTTTCGGAGCTCCCCTATTCGCATCTCGTTGGCGTCTTTTTTTAGTTTGACTCCCATTAAAATTTGGGAAGTGATGGGCATATATTAGGGACCTCGCTCCCTCCTTTGAGCCTTTCCTTCATTAACCGTTGAAATTAGTTTGTAATTAGATCTTCTATTTCCACTGGTTTTTATAAAAACTAGTCCAAAACTTAGATATGCTCTTTAAAATTTCAATTGTAAGACCTCTTAATATCTTCTCTACTTTTTCTTCCTTAGTGCCTTTCATTGGCCATAAAGAAAAAAAGAGAAATATTGTAAAATCTATAATAAAATTCATTTGGGGGGGGGGGGTTTAAGGTGCCATTTATTAAAGCACATTTTCTAAACCTAAATGGGGGGTTGTTATATTTTTTGGTTCTTGACTCTTTTCCCTTTTTTCACTTACCTTTGTTCTAATTTTTTTTAAAGAGAGTTCCTTATTTAGTCTAAATAAGAATTTTTTTTGGAACCTACGTTTAATAAAAAAAATATATCTTTTATTTTGATGCTTTCTTTAATCTCAACATTCATATAAGAGATATAATCATTAAAATTTTAATGCTTTCATTAATATCAGCATTCATATAAAAGATATTAATCATTCATTTTATGAACACCTCTAACTAATCACCTATATCAAAGTATTAGACTTCTCAATAACTTATAGTTTCCCTCTCGTAAGGGTGGGTTATTACGAAAATATAATATCAGGGTCTTGTTTATTACCTCTTCATCAAAAACCTATGTTCCACGTATCAATTATACTCAATACTTATAGTTTCCCTCTCATAAGGGTGGGTATTTGAGAAGAACAGGTATAAATGCCAGGATTTATTTGAAACATTTGTCTAATTCACTATATCAATCTACTCATTTACTTATAGTTTCCCTCTATTTAGGGTGGGTAAATTGAGAAGACTGGTATTAGAATCATACTTCTATATCCTTCTTTAAAATCTCAATTGTAATCTCTTAAAGCACTTGAAGTTAAGGGGGGAAACAATATTGGTTCACTTCAAATATATTTAGTAAAATGAATACAATTGATCCTCTCACCCCTCATAACTATCACACATGGAAACCCAAAATTTTAAATCTTATTTCTCAAAAAGGGCTCACACACTTGCTAGAAGAGAAACAACCTGAATTTGAAAAATAATATGAAATATTTGTTCATAAAGGTAAGATGTATGAAACAATGGGTATCATAAGCACTAATGTAAATTAAAGCTTATGGTTTCACATTTCAGAATGTAAAACTCCTTATGGAAGTTGGCAAAAACTTAAGAACTTATTTGGGAAAGTAGATCAAATAAGGTCAATGCAATTAGAGGCAGAATTAACAACATTCTCTCCTGAAGACTTTAGCAATATTGTTGACTTTCTCACCAAATTTAAAGAAGTCCTTACTCAATTTAAAGACAGTGGCAAGAATAAAATAGATGAAGAATACACCTAGCTAATTATTTCTAAATTAAATGGTGTATTTAAAATATTTGCAACCACCTTTCTATCTACAAAATATGCTCTTGGTGCAAGTTTCAAAATGCCCTCAGAATAATTTTGTGATAGACTAATTAGAGAAGAAACAAAACTTGCAAAGTATGAGATATCTTCCTCTTCCTCAAAATCCTTAGTAGAATCCACCTCCACTAAAGAAAAATTCAAAAAGAAAGAAATAAGTCCCATAACTTGTACACACTCCAACAATAATGGTCATTATGTGAACAAATGTTGGAAAAGACTTCAACATCTAGAGGCAGCAATGAAGGATCAAAAGATAGACACTAAGAAATATATAGTAAAATCCCTAAATATTCAAGGCAAGACCACAAGTACTCCATAAAAATATTGGGTTCTATATTCATGAGCAACTCATCATATGACTTCCTCATATGAGTCATTCACTTCAATCTCCTCAAGTTCAACATGTAGCATAGAAGTTGGTGACTCATCCTTTATCCCAATCAAAGGAAAAGGTAACATATCCATTGATGGTGGTCATATCAATAATATTCTCTATGTTCCAAACATTGCAACAAATCTTCTCTCCATCTATCAGATTTGTACTTCTGTAAAGGGGAAAATAGTTCTCTTCTCACAAACAAGAGTTGAGATAAGAGACTTTCAAGACCCCAACTCTCTCATAGCCAAAGGAGATATTGATCACAACACTCACCTATTTCACTTCAAAGGATTCAAAAATTTAGAAGGGGCCTCCTGTTTTGTTGCACATGGAGATCTTGAAAGCAAAATTTGGCATGAAAGGTTTGGACATATCAGTTATAACTACCTAAAAAAATTGAACACCCATGAAATGGTAACAGGATTACCACAAGTCTCTTCTATTGATGGAGTATGTCCTGGATGTGCTCTTGGAAAGCAACATCATGATCCTTTCCACCCAAGTGGTTCTCTAAAGGCCTCATCACATCTAGAGTTAATCCATAGTGACTTAATGGTCTTCCTAAAGCCTTCTTTCAAAGGAGTAAAATATGCTTTAACCTTCATTGATGATTTTTCCAGAAGAACTTGGGTATACTTCCTAAAATACAAAAGTTATGTTCTATCCCACTTCAAAATCTTCAAAGCCTTAGTTTAAAATCATACCTCTTGTAAAATCAAGCAAATTCGTACGAATAATGGGGGGGAATACTTCAGTAATGAGTTCTCAATTTTTCT
This sequence comes from Wollemia nobilis, assembly GCA_028583015.1. NCBI lineage: Eukaryota > Viridiplantae > Streptophyta > Pinopsida > Araucariales > Araucariaceae > Wollemia > Wollemia nobilis. The sequence goes on from JAQPPZ010017021.1 coordinate 519,397, forward strand.
ATCAGGTCATGAAATAGTTCATCAACATTATGTCTCCCATAATACGTAGCAAAATGGCATTGCAGAGAGGAAAAATAGAACTTTAAAGGAAATATAAAACTATATGCTCCACTCAAGAGATCTTCCAAAAGTTTTTTGGGCAGAAGCAATTAACTATACAAACTATATTCAAAACCGCACACATCATAAAGCTCTTGGCCATTTGACTCTCGAGGAAGCATGGACTGGATCAAAACATAATGTCTCTTTCTTCAAAAAAATTAGGTGTACTACTTGGGCACATATCCCAAAGAAGAAAAGGAAGGATCTAGATAAGAAAAGCAAAAGGCTCATCTTTGTTGGTTATTATGAGGAAATGAAAGGATACAGGCTCCTTAATCCCACAACTCATGAGGTCTTCTTTCATAGGAATGTTCAATTTTATGAAACATTTCCTCATAAATATCCTCAACCCTCCTCTTCCACCATTGATTATCTTGAGCTTTCTCCCATGTTAGAGCCTCAATATAATGAAGAACCAACTTTAGAGATTAATGATCAAGATGAGGATCCTATAACTCTAACTCAAAGTCCTGCCACTCCTTCTACTCCTTCCACTATGCCAAAATGGGCCCGCACCATTATTCAAGAAACTACTCCATACATCCAAAATCTCCCATCATCCATATTAGGTAACTCCATAGGCCCTGGTCTTGTATGTCAGTCTATTTTCATAGATCCTCAATCTTTCAAAGAAGAAACTGGTATTAAATAATGGGATGATACCATGGAGAATGAATTTTCTTCCTTAATCAAAAATAAAACTTGGGATTTAGTTCCTTTTCCTAAAGGAAGGAAGTTAGTTCGCTGTAAATGGATCTACAGAATAAAATATGGACCTAATGGAGAAATTGACAAACATAAATCTCGCATGGTAGCCAAAGGTTTCTCTTAGATCGAAGGGATTGATTATTCTAAAAATTTTGCACCAGTTGCCAAAATGGATTATTTTAGACTAGTACTTGCTCTAGCTACTTCCCAAAAATGGCTAGTTTTTCAAATGGATGTAAAAAGTGCTTTCCTACATGGGGACTTAAAAGACGATATATTCATGGAATAACCTACTGGATTCACTCAACACTACTCCCTTATTTGTAGGCTACAAAAGTCTCCATATGGCCTCAAACAAGCTCCTAGAGATTTCTATGAAAATGGACCCCTTCCTTCTTTACTCAAGTTTTTCTCATTGTGAGTCTGATGCCACAGTCTACATTTGGAAAGATGAAGAAAAAATAACCATACTTGTTCTATATGTTGATGATCTACTACTCACTAGTAGTGACTTTGCTCACATTCAGACTATCAAGGACTCCCTCTTTGAAAAAATTGAAATGGCTAATTTGGGTTTAGCTCATTACTTCCTTGGAATTCAAATAAATCAAATAGATGCAGGAATTTCATTCTGTCAACAAAAATACACTCTAGACCTTCTTCAAAGGTTTAAGATAACAAATTACAAATCTTCTTCTACATATTTTCAGTCTGGAGTCACTCTAAGTACTTCTTGCTCATCCCCTCTATGTGATGCAACTCTATACCATCAACTTTTAGGGATTTTGTTATACCTTACTCATACTCACCCAGATATCTCATATGTTGTTGTATTGCTATCTAGATTCTCACATCAACCTCATTTTAGTCATTGGCAAGCAAAAAAAAGAATCATCCTCTACTTGCAAGGATCTCATCACTTTGGGCTCTTATATGAGATAAAATCCATGGATATCATTGGTTACATGGATTCTGATTGGGCAGGTTCAGTAGAAGATATATGTTCAACTTTTGGCCATGTCTTTTGTCTTGGTTCTTCACCAATTGCTTGGTCATGCAAAAAATAACAAGTAGTGGCCTTATCATCTACAAAGGCAGAATACAGGGCAACATTTTTGGCAAGTCAGGAAGCTCTTTGGCTTTGTCAGATACTAAGAGAATTTAGTATCTCTACTTTGATTATCCCATGTAAATGAGACAATTTGTCACACAAACCTATTACTCTTTGGTGTGATAATCATAGCACAATTTATATTACATGCAAACTAGTTGAGCATCAGCACACCAAGCACATTGATATTCACATGCACTTCATTCGATAGTATATTCAAAGAGGGAAAATATACTTGGACTATTATCCCACTGAAAATCAAATTTTAGATATCTTTACCAAGTCATTTCCTTCTCCGCGTTACATTCAATTGCGAGAGAAACTTGGGGTAAAGCAGCTGCATTAAAAACATAGGTATTTTACCTCTCTTTTTTTCTTATTGTTGTATTCTTTGGAGGATGGTTTTTAACCATGTGGTTTTTGTATCATCTCTCCTAAAGTACCTCATCAGGACAATTTTATAGGACTCATTCTTTTATTCATAAGGACAATATTTGCCATCCGAAGACATGCTTCTATCTTTATTTTTCTGACAAATGGTTTTTTCCAAGATTTTTTTTCACCATATATATATTGTAAATGAGTACCTCATCAGGCCTTGTTTCTGAAACTCGTCCTCTTCTTTTTTTGTCAATGAGGATAATCTTCACAATCTAAAGACATGCCTCTTATTTTTTCCTTTTTGATAGATGGTTTTTTCCATGTGATTTTTACCATCTCATCAAACAAGGTCATCATACATGACTACCTCATCAGGCCCTATTGCCGAAACTCATTTGTATCATACACCCCTAGTATCACTTAAGGGGAGGTGTTAGAATAAGTAATTATTCTCTTAAGTTCTACTAGGAAAGACATACTTGAGTCTCCACTCCTCCATGAGTTAGATGAACTTTCAGTATAGTCTAGATCAGATTTTATGAGTTGTTGTAATCCAACAACTCTCAATGATCAACTTTGCTATTTATACAAAGTTGATCCATGGAATAAACCAATTAGTTCTATTTGTCTTCTCAAATATTGTGATGCTTTGTAGTTCTACTCTTGGGAAATTCTAACATGTTGTCCCTTTAATGTAAGTTTGAGATAAGTATAGTAACTAGTTTCCAACTCTTGATTTTCATTTTAGAACCTTCTTTTATAGCCTTTGATAATTTTATATTTAGTTTTTCTAAATTCTAATTACCTATTTTTATGTAGTATTCCTTATAACTCCCTAATATGGAATATTAGAAAATAATGATATTTACAATATTAGATAACTAATCTATCCAGGTAGAAATACTTATTTCTCCTATGCTTTAGATTGCAAATATTAATCTATTTAGTCTATTTTTCTCTTTTAATATTACCTTCAAATATGGTTGATTTCCCTTAATATTTCAACCTTATATTCTACATTATCTCTCCCTATTAATGAAAATAAATTAAATATGGTAAATTCTTACCTTTGTGATACCCCAAACCTCTACATATTTGGCACTATTTTTTTGACGTAGATGACAACACTCTTTAGTGCTCTTTTAACCATTATCTCCAATGTATCAGTGTAGGCTTTAGCTTCTCCTTAACTCAAACAGTGGCTAGTTTATTGATACCTTTGACGACACTCCTTGGACAATGGATATCTCATGTCTGAATACTTTGATTTGGAGCATTAAATGATCTCTTCCTACTACTGCTATGATGTTGATGCTATTGCATAATCCTACCATGAACTCGACTTCTAATGCTACTACAAACTTGACCTTAAATGTTGTTTTTCATTGATATTTGATGCCTCAAATAGGATTTGAATCTTGAGGTAAGTGAAAAGTGTTACATTCATTTCATTAATACCTGGGAATGAGTGTTATAGTCTTGAATGGGTGCTCCTACCTCTTTGGTGATAGGTGTTACTTTTCTTCTAATACACAAACCTTCTTCCCTATAACATCTTCTTGGTCAAGCTTACAATGGATGGGTGCTCACATGGAAATATTAGGGTTTTCTTTTAGGTGATAAAAGTCACGTCTCCCTTGTGCATGGGATTTCTATGTAACACCTCTTCAAAGTATATTTACAATATTTTTATTATCAATACAACACGACCAACTCCTTCTTTGTTGTATGCATTCGATGGCGTTTGGAGTGAGTTGTTTCTAGTTGGAATGGTGAGCAACGGCTTGGAAATTTGGAGCAAAAATTTTGCAAACTTCTAGTAATGCACTTGTGGAGTTTGAGCTACTCCAATGGTGCTCCTAGGATGTATGTCCACTTATTTGTGATTTTATTTTTTTGTTATGTACTCTTTTACCTTTGAATATAATTCTTCTCCTTCCTTCTATTGTGCTTCGTTTCTTACAGGTTTGGCTATCAAGATTATAGATGAAATGAGCCTTCTAGAAGACCCTTTTACCTTGCTTGGAGAATGTTTTTACATGGATGCCTTGGATTTTTTTTCTCCCTATGAAGAGTGTGCCCTTATAGCATCAAAGATCTGTCTTTCTTCCTATGTAGGACAAATTAGAGTAGTGCAAAATAATGTAAATATTTTTTAGAATATAATACCTTCTTACACCTCTTTTACAATCTCCGGTTTTATGGCAACTTTTAAATTAGGAAATGGCAGATTTTGAGGTTGTGTTCTTTATTAGACACCTCTCTCCTTGTGCTTGGATATTTTTCTAATGAACCCAAACATGTAACCATGTAGATAGAAGCTCTTTTGTAGAAGTAAGTTCTGCACTATTTTATTTTTAGTAAATAGCCTTTAGTGCACTTTGAATTTTAGACTCACCAAGTATCGATTTAAATCTCCTTATTCTATTTTTGGATGGTTACTTTATTCTCCAATCCTTGGAGGAAAATGATCCAATTTTATGGCTTCTATGACCACTAAATATTGCAAGTTTTGTGTACCAATAGTATCTCTATACACTTTGAAAAAACCTAATTTTGTGCCCTTATTTAAAGAACACAAATTAATCCTTTTTGAGAGTAATTAGTATAGTGCAAATGAATTAATAATACACTTTTAATGGTAACAATAATATCACCTTATTATTCCAAGAAATAAACTCTCAAAGTAATTTTAGATGCACTTAATAATATTTGCAACTTTTAAGAGTAATCTGTAATTTACCCTTAATGAATATTCTACATTTTTTCACTACAATCAATATTGTAGGATATAGTCTTCTTGATTTCTAGATAGCAAATATGTAGATTATAATTTTATTTCTTTCAAAAATATCCAACTCCTATTTAATGTGTAAATAATCCTTAAAATGAATTCTCCCTTTTTGCACTTTCTTGAATACTATAATGCAATCTATCCCTCTGCAACTTTTAATTTAAATATGGTGCCTTAACATACTTTGATAATAATCCAATTTGTAGTTTAATCAATAATCCTAATTGCACCCAAGTTGCTTACCTTTTTTTTATTACTTCTGAAGTATATGTAGATATTGATGTTTCTGACTCACCAAGTTGCTACCTTGCAATGGTTGAATTTGTAGCTTCTCTTTGGCTATCAATAATAGCTTCCTACTTCACCAAATTGTAGCCTTGAATTTTTTATCTTGAGCCTTGTATTTGGTAGCTTGATCCTTCCAATGATATTTTATTAAGCATCTGTCAGGGGGCTAGCCCAACGCGAAACGGCCTAGCCACCCGCGGCACCCCAGACCTCGCGGTTGGGGACTATGCCTACTTCGTTCGGATCGTCTTCAATCGCGTAGCGTGTTGCCAAGCGCCATGGCTTAGTCTTAGCGGGGAAAGAACATGCGAGGTTTAATCGTGAGGGACAGCCATTCATTTACAAAGCAAACACACAACACATGGTAAAGGAAAGCATTCAACATAGAACAAAGACTTGGCAAAAAGGGTCCATTGTATTATCATGCAACTCGGTTACACAAGGTAGCAGCCTTCGATAAAACAATAAGCAGCGATGATCAAAAAATCATCCTCCAAAATAGCACACAATTGCCAACCCTTACAATAGGCACGACAGCCATATTAAATAGCACATGGCCAAGAAGGCCACTTTACAATACGCACGCCCAAGCTTTACAACGGTTACTCACCCAACGACTAACAGCCACCTACCCACATTAATTGTAGCATGGCAAACTTGTACGCAGACATGCTACTCTAGAAAACCAACAAAAACCGCATTAACTACCCTTCCTACCCGTTGCCAGTCAATTTTGCCATCTACCTAGACACTGTAGCCATTAAGTCATCGTACAGCTTCTACCTTTACCATCTGCCTAAAATAACACCCCTCGCTACATTATCGAGGAGCTAGGATGGCAAGGTACTTGCCAGCCTACTTGGCAGCAAGCTGCCATGCCGTATGGCAGCCACCCTTCCATATCCAGCACATCGCTTGCCCAGCATGCAAAGGACGCCTCGCTTCCAACACGTCACCTCGGGGTTCCATGCTGCTGTCGCATTGCCAACCACCCGAGACACCCGCCTTCGTCGATATGCCAAAACGCCACAAATGACTAAGTCTCCCTATGGCACAATGATCGCTCCCTTGGCTGGAGACTTCATCGAACCACCCGGCCCATTGTGGCATTGAGACCCACAAAACACCTACAGTCATGACAAGAACAATCGTATTGACACCCCTACCATATCCTCCCCACCTGAGTTCAACGACGCCCTCGTCGTCGCGGCCTGACTGCCACCAACTCAGTTGGGCAACCCAAAATGAACTAAGGGATTAAGGAATCCCTGGAAGCCTACTGCTTCTAGTAATCAGTGATTTTATCGGCCCATTTCAACAAAATTTCCTCATGCTCCCAAATATCCGTCGTGTCTCCCTTCCAAGTCATAAGGTACTCTTTGTACCACCTGTAACCCCATCCCACTGTGCACGCATCCCAAATCCATTGAACCTCTTGCCCTATGGTATATCAAACATTCACGGGAGGTCGGGTCGGCAGCATGCATTCAGGAGCAACAGCGTCGGCATGAAAATGCCTCAACTGACTCATGTGGAAAATAGGGTGAACCTTCATGTGGAGAGGCAACTTTAGTTTGTATGCGACGGTGCCAATGCTCTCAACCACCTCAAAAGGACCATCAAATTTCCTGACCAACGCCTTGGACTTCCCCTTTAGTGGTTTGAAAACCTCATGTTCCATCCACAGCAACACCAAGTTACCAATAGTAAACTCCTCCGACCGGCGCCACACATCCGCCTGCTCCTTCATCTTCTCTGCTGCCTTTAGCAAATGCATTCTAGCCAAGTCAATCTTTGACTGCCACTATCGTAGATACTCTTTGGCAGGAGGGCAAGTCTTCAGGTAACCCACCAAGACAACATGAGGAGTAAGCGGCTGCTGGCCCGTGGCGAGTTCGAACGGTGAGTACCGACTGGTGTGAGTCTTCCAACTGTTATAGCAAAACTGGGCCATGTCAAGGAGGTCCGACCAATTGCCTTGGTCACCACTGACATAATGCTACAAGAATTTTTCTAACACTTGGTTGATCTGCTCCATCTGTCCGTCTGTCTGTGGGTGAAAATGACTTGACATTTGCAGTTGCGTCCCCATAAAATGAAACAACGTCTTCCAAAAGGTACTTGTGAACCTGCTATCATGATTTGATATGATAATCAACGACATGCCCCAAAACTTGACTTCATTCTTAAAGAACAACTCTGTCACCGTATTTGCTGGGCATGGCTGCGGACATGGCAAAAATATGGCATACTTTGAAAATCGATCGACAACGACCATGACGAAGCTAAACCCCTTCACCTTCGGTAGTACAACCATAAAATCCATGCTCACGCTCGCCCATGGCCTGAAAATAACTGGAAGAGGCTACAACAAGCCTCCTGGCTTCACATTTGTCAATTTGTCTTGCTGGAAAATGAGGCAGGTGCGAACATACTCGTCCACATCCCTGTCCATCCACGGCCAAAATAGTCCACGCTCCAACAAAGCAAGCATCCTAGCCTGCCCAGGATGGCCCACCCAAATGCTATCATGGCATTCCCGAATGAATTCATGACGCAGCCCATCCCATCTTGGCATGACCAAATGGGTCTGCCTGTACCACAGTAGCCCATCCTAAAACTGGTACCTGCTAAACCAACTAGCATCGATCTGAGCCTTAGTCGTCTCTACGAGGACCTCGATTATAAGATCTTTCTTGATACCTTCACGCACGTGCACCAACACTTCTTCACTTAGCTGGATCAAGCTCTCTCCATGCATTATGATCATGCTATCCATGACCTCCTCCAAGGCTACCAGCTATTGTTTTCAACTTAGCACGTCCACCACCACATTGGATTTGCTAGCCGCATGCACAATTTCAAGATCAAACTCGGCAAGGAAATCTTGCCACCTAGCTTGCTTCCCTGTTAGCTTAGCCTGCGTTAGGAAATACGTGTTGGCAACATTTTCAGTCTTCACCACAAAGTGGGCTCCCAGCAAGTAATGGCACCAAGTCCACAAACAGTGAACCAAGGCCACCATCTCCTTCTCATGAACTGGATATCGCCACTACATGTCACCGAGCTTCTATGATTCAAAGGCAACAAGATGGCCTGCTTGTACTAGTACTCCACCCATGGTGAAGTCTGAGGCATCCACATGCACTTCAAATGGCTTCCTAAAATTTTGCAAGGCCAGAACTAAACTGGACGTCAGCTTTTCCTTCAGCAGATCAAAGGTGCTTTGACACTTAGTCGTCCAAACAAAGGGCCGGTCCTTCTTGGTCAAGTCCGTCAAGGGGGCCACCAACTTGGAGAAACGGCTCACAAAGTGGCGGTAGAAATTTTCCAGTCCCATAAACTGTCTAACCCCTCTGAAATCCTTCGGAGCCTCCCAGTCATGAATCGCCTCCACCTTTTTCGGGTCTGGCCTGAGCTTGCCCTTGCTCAAAACATGGCCGAGGAATTTGACTTCTGGCTGCCCAAAGGAACACTTTTCTTTCTTTACGTAAAGGTCATGCGCCCTCAGCAACTCGAATTCTTCTACCAGGTGCTCTTTATGCTCTACCATGGACCTCAAATACACCAGAATGTCGTCAAGGTACATGATCACACACTTGTTGAGCAGCGGCCAAAAAATGTCATTCATCAAGTTGCAGAAGGTCATCGACGTGTTACACAAGCTGAACGGCATCACGAGGAATTCGAAGTTGCTGTACTGAGACACACATGTTGTCTTTTTCTCATCATCCAGTGCGACCCTCACTTGGTAGTATCTCGAGCGCAGGTCCAATTTTGTGAACACCTGTGCTCCTCCCAGTTGGTCAAAGCAATCGTCGATCCATGGGAGTGGGTAGTTATTCTTTATGGATTGCTTTTTCAATGCTCGATAGTCCACACAGAGTCGTAGGCTACCATCTGCCTTTCACACAAACAAGACCGATGTGTCGTATGGCGACCGCGATGGCCTTATGTAGCCTGCCTCCAGCAACTCCTGTAGTTGCTTCTGTAATTTGACCAACTCTGGCCCACTCAAATGATATGGCGCCCTTGCTAGCAAATACGACCCTGGCAGCAACTCGATGCGATGGTCGATGGCTCTCCATGGTGGCAAGCGAGGTGGTAGTTGTTGTGGCATCCGATCTTCAAATTTCTTAAGCATTCCTTTCAAGTCGAGCAAAACTGGCACCTTCGGCTCCTCCGCTTCCCAGCCCCCGAGCAGCACTGTGAGGAACATGGGCTCCTTAATTTTTCTTTGGGTTACCTTTCGCAAACTCATCGTAGATATTTTATACTCCTTAGGCTGTCTTTCTGAAACCATCATCGTCTACCACCTTTGCACTGGTCTTATGACACATGGCCCATTTTTTTCAAATATTAACATACAGCCAAGGCAGGGTAAATAGCCGACCCTCGTACAGTAAATGAACTCTTGCCCCAACACAAGGTCGAATTCATTTAAGGGCACCACCGAAACGTCTATTTTGCCATGCCATTCCCCTAGCTGGAGAGGCACCTGCTTAGCTACGCCACAAGTTCGCAAGGTAGGGCCATTGGCCGACTTTAGCTTATGGCCCAATTTTGCTATAACAGTTGGAAGACTCGCACCAGCCGGTACTCACCATTCAAACTCGCCACGGGCTAGCAGCTGCTTACTCATGTTGTCTTGGCAGGTTACCTGAAGACGTGCCCTCCTACCGAAGAGTATGTACGACAGTGGTAGTCAAAGATTGACTTGGCCATAATGCATCTGCTGAAGGCAGCAGAGAAGATGAAGGAGCAGGTAGACATGTGATGCCGACCGAAGGAGTTTGCTGTTGGTGACTTGGTGTTTCTACGGATGGAACCTGAGGTTTTCAAACTATCGAAGGGGAATTCCAAGGCGTTGGTCAAGAAATTTGATGGTCCTTTCGAGGTGGTCGAGTGCATTGGCACCGTCGCCTACAAACTGAAGTTGCCTCTCCACATGAAGGTTCACCCTATTTTCCACGTGAGTCATTTGAGGCATCTTCATGTCGACGCTGTTGCTCCTGAATGCATGTTGCTGACCCGACCTCCCATGACCATTCGAGATGCCGTAGGGCAAAAGGTTCAACAGATTTGGGATGCATGCATGGTGGGATGGGGTAACAGGTAGTACAAAGAGTACCTTATGACTTGGAAGGGAGACACAGAGGATAGTTGGGAGTGTAAGGAAAGTTTGCTGAAATGGGTCAGTAAAATCATTGATTACTGGAAGCGATAGGCTTCTTAGGAGTCCTCAATACCTTAGTTCATTTTGGTTTGCCCGACTGAGTTGGTGGCAGTCAGGCCATGATGACGAGGGCATCGTCAAACTCAGGTGGGTAGGATATGGTAGGTGCGTCAATCTGATTGCTCTTACCATGACTGTGGGCGTTTCATGGGTCTTCAATTGCACAACGTGTTGCCAAGCGCCATGGCTTAGTCTTAGCGAGGACAAAACATGCAGGGTTTAATCGTGAGGGACAGTCATTTGTTTACAAAGCTAACACATAGCACACAGTAAAGGAAAGCATTCAACACAGAATAGAGACTTGGCAAAAAGGGTCCATTGTATTATCATGTAACTTAGTTACACAAGGTAGCAGCCTTTGATAAAACAATAAGCAACGATGATCAAAACATCATCCTCCAAAATAGCACATAATTGCCAACCCTTACAATAGGCATGGTGGCCAGATTAAATAGCATGTGGTCAAGAAGGCCACTTTACAATACGCACACCCAAGCTTTACAACGGTTACCCACCCAACGACTAACAGCCACCTACCCGCATTAACTGCAGCATGGCAAACTTGTACGTGGACATGCCACTCTGGCAAACCAACAGAAACTGCATTAACTACCCTTCCCGCCTGTTGCTAGTCAAGTCTGCCATCTACCCAAAAACTGTAGCCATTAAGTCATCGTACAGCTTTTGCCTTTGCCATCTGCCTAAAAGAACACCCCTTGCTGCATTACCGAGGAGCTAATCTGGCAAGGTACTTTCCAGCCTACTTAGCAGTAAGCTGCCATGCCATATTGCAGCCGCCCTTTCGTATCTAGCACATCACTTGCCCAGCATGCAAAGGATGCCTCGCTTCCAACACATTGCCTTGGGGTTCCATGCTGCTATCGCATCGCCAACCGCCTGAGACATCCGCCTTCATCGAGACGCCCAAACACCACAAACGACTAAGTCTCCCTACGACACAACGGCCGCTCCCTTGGCTGGAGACTTCACCGAACCACCTGGCCCATTGTGGCACCGAGACCCACGAAACACCCATAGTCATAATAAGAGCAATTAGATCGATGCCCCTTCCATATCCTCCCCACCTGAGTTCAAAGATGCCCTCGTCGTCATGGCCTGACTGCCACCAACTCAGTCGGGCAACCCAAAATGAACTAAGGGATTGAGGACTCCTCGAAAGTCTGCTGCTTCCAGTAATTAGTGATTTTATTGGCCCATTTTAGCAAACTTTCCTCATGCTCCCAACTGTTTGTCGTGTCTCCCTTCCAAGTCACAAGGTACTCTTTGTATCGCCTATTACCCCATCCCACCATGCGTGCATCCCAAATCCGTTGAACCTCTTGCCCTGTGGCATCTCGAACGTTCATGGGAGGTCGGGTCGATAGCATGCATTCAAGAGCAACAGCATCGACATGAAGACGCCTCAACTGACTCACATGGAAAATAGGGTGAACCTTCATGTGGAGAGGCAACTTCAGTTTGTAGGCGACGACACCAATGCACTCGACCACCTCGAAAGGACCATAAAATTTCTTGACCAATGCCTTGGACTTCCCCTTCAGTGGTTTGAAAACCTCGGGTTCCATCTGTAGCAACACCAAGTCACCAATAGCAAACTCCTTCGACTGGCGTCGCACGTCCACCTACTCCTTTATCTTCTCTACTACCTTCAGCAGATGCATTCTGGCCAAGTCAATTTTTGACTGCCACTGCCATAGATACTCTTTGGTAGGAGGGCACGTCTTCAGGTAACCCACCAAGACAACATGAGGAGTAAGCGGCTGCTAGCCCATGGCAATTTTGAATGGCGAGTACTGGCTGGTGCGAGTCTTCCAACTATTATAACAAAATTGGGCCATGTCGAGGAGGTCCGACCAATTGCCTTGGTCGTAGCTGACATAATGCCGCAATAATGTTTCTAACACTTGGTTGATCCGCTTCGTCTGTCCGTCTGCCTGCGGGTGAAAACAACTTGATATTTGCAGTCGCATCCCCATCAAATGAAATAGCATCTTCCAAAAGGTACTCATGAACCTACTGTCATGATCTGATATGATACTCAATGGCACACCCCAGAACTTGACTTCATTCTTAAAGAACAACTCAGTCGCCATCTCTGTTGAGCATGGCTGTGAACACGGCATGAATATGGCGTACTTCAAAAATCGGTCGACAACGACCATGATGGAGCTAAACCCCTTCACCTTCGGTAGTTCGACCACAAAATCCATACTCACACTCACCCACGGCCTGACAGGAATCGGCAGAGGCTACAACAAGCCTCCCGGCTTCACATTTGTCGGCTTGTCTTGCTGGCAAATGATGTAGGTGCAAACATACTCGTCCACATCCCTGTCCATCCGCAGCCAAAACAGTCCATGCTCTAGCAAAGCAAGCGTCCTAGCCTACCCAGGATGGCCCACCCAAACGCTATCATGGAATTCTTGAATGAATTCATGGTGAAGCCCGTCCCATCTCAACATGACCAAATGGGTTTGCCTATAACAGAGCAGCCTGTCCCAAAATTGGTACCTGCTAAACCGATCAACATCGATCTGAGCCTTAGCCGTCTTCATGAGGGCCTCAATTTTTGGATCTTTATTGATACCTTCACACACGCATGCCAACACTTCTTCACTCAGCTGGCTAGAGTTCAAGGAAGCCTTGCGTGCTTAGTTCAGGCTCGAGAACGTAGACTGGTTGGCACGGCATAAACTTCACACGCTCTGCCATACTAGCAACCTGCAAAAAAATATGTGAAGGCCTTCCAAGAGCTGATGGTTGATATCATCGAGATGGCAGAGAAATATCGCCTGTTCAACTTCAATTTTAGTCTACAGCCATGGGCTCAGGTCGAGCTATGGAGGCATAAACCAAAAGGCATCACCATAGCCATTGCCACGGTGGACTCCTTCCTTGACTTTATAATGGAGGGGATCAGCAGAAAGGTTTCGCAGGCGACAGGCTACGCTAAAACCAAACCGCCGGTGGGTGGTAAAGGTCACGGCCAATCCTCCAACCGATCGAAGGGTTCTCTGACAGTGAAGCATAAGGCCACGCCCTCCTCCTCTGTGGCCTTAGGCAAGTCTTGGAAGTCCACCACAGGTTTCAAATGAAATCGGTCTGATGGCAAAGTGTCCAAGGTGGAAGGTGGTAAACCATGGCTGCAGTGTTGGACATGCCAAGGTCCGCACCCACAGAAAGTGTCCCCAGTGGGCAAGGTTGACGGCAGTTCATCAGGAAGCACAGCCAAGCTCACCGGTGGATAAGTAGGTGTTTATTTTGCAAGAGCTGAATGCCTTAGACATAGCCCAGTCGATGGTAGAAGAAATGTTTGAAAAGAACCGCCTATTCTATGTGGACACGGTGATCGACGGGCATAGAGTTCTTACCTTAGTCGACTTCGAGGCGACTCATAATCTCATAAATATGGAAGTTACCAATCATATGGGACTGGAGTAGTCAGGTGGTGGTCATAAGCTAAAGTCAGCCAACGGCCCTACCTTGTGAACTTGTGGTGTGGCTAAGCAGGTGCCTCTCCAGCTAGGGGAATGGCATGGCAAAATAGACATTTTGGTGGTGCCTTTAAATGAATTTGACCTTTTTTGGGTGCAAGAGTTCATTTGTTGTGCGAGGGTCGGCTATTTACCCTACCTTGGCTGTATGTTAATCTTTGACAAAAATGGGTCGTACGTCATAAGACCAGTGCAAAGGCGGCAGATGGCAGTGGTTTCAAAAAGACAGCCTAAGGTGCATAAAATCTCTATGATGAGTTTGCAAAAGCCAGATCGAAGACAAATGAAGGAGCCCATGTTCCTCGTAGTGCTGCTCGAGGGCTGGGAAGTGGAGGAGCTAGAGGAGTCGAAGGTGTCGGTTCTACCCGACTTGAAGGGAATGCTTAAGAAATTTGAAGACCAGATGCCACAGCAGCTGCCACCTCGCTTGCCATCGCAGAGAGCCATCGACCATCACATCAAGTTGCTACTAGGGTCGTCTCCACTAGCAAGGGTGCCATATCATTTGAAAGGGCCAGAGTTGGTCAAATTACAGAAGCAGTTGCAGGAGTTGTTGGAGGTAGGCTACATAAGGTCGTCGCGGTCACCATACGGCATGTCGATCTTGTTCATACGAAAGGTGAACGATAGCCTGCGACTCTATGTGGACTACCAGGCATTGAACAAGTAGTCTGTAAAGAATAGCTACCCACTCTAGTGGATCGATGATTGCTTTGATCGGCTGGGAGGAGCACAGGTGTTCACGAAATTGGACCTATGCTCAGGATACTACCAAGTGAGGGTCATGTCGGGTGATGAGCAGAATACAGCATGTGTGTCTCAATACGATAGCTTTGAATTCCTCATGATGTCATTTGGCTTGTGTAACGCATCGACGACCTTCTGCAACTTGATGAATGATGTTTTTCGACCACTGCTCGACAAGTGTGTGATCGTGTACCTTGACGACATTCTGGTGTATTTGAGGTCCATGGCAGAGCATAAAGAGCACCTGGCATAAGCATTCAAGTTGCTGAGGGTGCATGACCTTTACGTAAAGAAAGAAAAGTGTTCCTTTGGGTAGCTAGAAGTCAAATTCCTTGACCATGTTTTGAGCAAGGGCAAGCTCAGGCCAGACCCAAAAAAGGTGGAGGCGATTCGTGACTGGGAGGCTTCGAAGGATGTCAGAGGGGTCAGACAGTTTATGGGACTGGAAAATTTCTATCGTCGCTTTGTGAGCCATTTCTACAAGTTGGTGGCCCCCTTGATAGACTTGACCAAGAAGGACCAACCCTTTGTCTAGATGGCTAAGTGTCAAAGCGCCTTCGATCTGCTGAAGGAAAAGCTAACGTCCATTCCAGTTCTGGCCTTGCTGGATTTTGGGAAGCCATTTGAAGTGCATGTGGATGCCTCAGACTTCACCATGGGTGGAGTACTAGTGCAAGCAGGACATCCTGTCACCTTCGAATCACAGAAGCTCGACGACGTGTAGTGGTGATATCCAGTTCATGAGAAGGAGATGGCGACCTTGGTTCACTGTTTACGGACTTGGCACCATTACTTGCTGGGAGCCCACTTTGTGGTGAAGACCGACAACATTGCCAACACATATTTCCTAACACAGGCTAAGCTAATAGGGAAGCAGGCTAGGTGGCAAGATTTCCTTGCTGAGTTTGATCTTGAAATTGTGCATGCGGCTAGCAAATCCAACATGGTGGTAGATGCACTAAGTCATAAATAGCAGCCCGTGGCAAGTTTGAACGGCGAGTACCAGCTGGTGCGAGTCTTCCAACTGTTATAGAAAAATTGGGCCATGTCGAGGAGTTCGGACAATTGCCTTGGTCGTCGCTGACATAATGCTGCAAGAATGTTTCTAACACTTGGTTGATCCGCTCCGTCTGTCTGTCTGTCTACGGGTGAAAATGACTCGACATTTGTAGCCGCATCCCCATAAAACGAAACAACATCTTCCAAAAGGTACTTGTGAACTTGATGTCACGATCTGAGATGATACTCAATGGCACACCCCAAAACTTGACTTCATTCTTAAAGAACAACTCAGCCATCGTCTCTGTCAGGAATGGCTGCTGACATGGCATGAATATGGCATACTTCAAAAATCGATCAACAATGACCATGATGGAGCTAAACCCCTTCACCTTCAGTAGTCCGACCACAAAGTCCATGCTCACGCTCACCCACGGCCTAACAGGAACCGACAAAGGCTGCAACAAGCCTCCCGACTTCACATTTGTTGGCTTGTCTTACTAGAAAATGAGGCAGGTGCGAACATACTCGTCCACATCCCTGTCCATCCATGGCCAAAACAGTTCACACTCCAACAAAGCAAGTGTCCTAGACTACCCAGGATGGCCCACCCAAATGCTATCATAGCATTCCTAAATGAATTCACGATGAAGCCCATCCCATCTCGACATGACCAAACGGGTCTGCCTGTACCACAACAGCCCGTCTAGAAACTGGTACCTGCTGAACCTATCGACATTGATCTGAGCCTTAGCTGTCTCCACGAGGGCCTTGGTTATCGAATCTTTCTTGATACCTTCATGCACGTGCACCAACTCTTCTTCACTCAGCTAGATCGAGCTCTCTCCATGCATTGCGATTGCACTGTTCATGACCTCCTCCAAGGCTTCCAGCTGCTATTTTTGACTTAGCGCGTCCACCACCACGTTGGATTTTCTAGACACATGCACAATTTCAAGATCAAACTTGGCAAGGAAATCCTGCCACCTAGCCTGCTTCCCTGTTAGCTTAGCCTACGTTAGGAAATACGTGTTGGCAACATTGTCGGTCTTCACCACAAAGTGGTCTCCTAGCAAGTAATGGTGTCAAGTCTATAAACAGTGAACCAAGGCCGCCATCTCCTTCTCATGAACTAGATATCGCAGCTGCACATCACCGAGCTTCTGTGATTCGAAGGCGATAGGATGGCCTACTTGCACTAGTACTCCACCCATGGTGAAGTCCAATGCATCCACATGCACTTCAAATGGCTTCTTGAAATCTGGCAAGGCCAAAATCAGACTGGACGTCAGCTTTTCCTTCAGCAGATCGAAGGCACTTTGACACTTAGCCATCCAGACAAAGGGCCAATCCTTCTTGGTCAAGTCTATCAAGGGGGCCTCCAACTTGGAGAAACGGCTCACAAAGTGGCGGTAGAAATTTTCCAGTCCCATAAACTGTCTGACCCCTCTGACATCCTTTGAAGCCTCCCAGTCGCGAATCGCCTCCAACTTTTTTGGGTTTGGTCTGAGCTTGCCCTTGCTCAAAACATGGCCGAGGAATTTGATTTCTGACTGCCCAAAGGGACACTTTTCTTTCTTTACGTAAAGGTCATGCACCCTCAGCAACTCGAATGCTTCTACCAGGTGCTCTTTATGCTCTGCCATGGACCTCGAATACACCAAAATGTTGTTAAGGTACACGATCACCCACTTGTCGAGCAGCGGTCAAAAAATGTCATTCATCAAGTTGTAGAAGGTCATCGACATGTTACACAAGTCGAATGGCATCACGAGAAATTTGAAGCTGTCGTACCGAGACACACATGCTGTCTTCTGCTCATCACCCAGTGTGACCCTCACTTGGTAGTATCCTGAGTACAGGTCCAATTTCATGAACACCTATGCTCCTCCCAGCCGGTCAAAGCAATCATCGATCCATGGGAGTGGGTAGCTATTCTTTACGGACTGCTTGTTCAACACCCAGTAGTCCACATAGAGCCACAGGCTACCGTTCACCTTTCACACGAACAAGACCGATGCATCGTATGGCGACCACGACGGCCTTATGTAGCCTGCCTCCAAAAACTCCTACAGTTGCTTATGTAATTCGACCAACTTTGGCCCGCTCAAAGATATGGTGCCCTTGCCGGTGAAGATGACCCTGGCAACAACTCGATGCGATGGTCGATGGCTCTCCGTGGTGGCAAGCGAGGTGGCAGCTGCTGTGGCATTCGGTCTTCAAATTTGTTAAGCATTCCCTTCAATTCGAGTGGACCCGACACCTCTGGCTCCGCCACTTCCCAACCCCCGAGCAACGCTGCGAGGAACATGGGCTCCTTCATTTTTCTTCAGGTTGCCTTTCGTAAACTCATCGTAGAGATTTCATGCACCTTAGGCTGTCTTTCTGAAACCACCATCATCTGCCACATTTGCACTGGTCTTATGACACACGGCCCATTTTTGTCAAAGATTAACATACAGCCAAGACAGGGTAAATAGCCGACCCTCGCACAGCAAATGAACTCTTGCCCCAACACAAGGTCAAATTCATTCAAAGGCACCATCGAAACGTCTATTTTGCCATGCCATTCCCCCAGCTGGAGAGGCACCTGCTTAATCGTGCCATAAGTTCGCAAGGTAGGGTCATTGGCCGACTTTAGCTTATGACCACCGCTCGAGTACTCTAGTCCCATCTGCTTGGCAACTTCTATGTTTATGAAATTATGAGTCACCCCAGAGTCGACTAAGGCAAGAACCCTGTGCTTGTTGATCACCACGTCCACATAGAATAGACGGTTCTTTTCAAACATTTCTTCTACCATCAGCTAGGCTGTGTCTAAGGCATTCAACTCTTGCAAAATAGACACCTACTTGTTCATCGACGAGCTCGGTTGTGCTTCTTGATGAACTACCATCAACCTCACCTGCTAGGGACACTATTTCTATGGGTGCAGACCTTGGCAGGTCCAACACTACAGCCATGGTTTACCACCTTCCACCTTGGACACTTCGCCATCAGACCGCTTTCATTTGAAACCCGCGGTGGACTTCCCAGACTTTCCTGAGGCCACAGAGGACAAGGGCATGGCCTTATGCTTCACCTTCGGAGAACCCTTCGACCGGCTAAAGGATTGGCCATGACCTTCACCACCCATCGATAGTTTGGTTTTGGCATAGCCTGTCACCTGCAAAACCTTTCTGCTAGTCCCCTCCATTCTGAAGTCGAGGAAGGAGTCCACCGTGGCAATGGCTATGGTGATTTCTTTTGTCTTATGCCTCCGCAGCTCGACCTGAGCCCACGGCTGTAGACCAAACTCAAAGTTGAACAGGCGATCTTTCTCCGCCATCTCGGTGATATCAACCATCAGTTCTTGGAAGGCCTTCACATATTCCTATAGGCTTCCGGTATGGCGAAGCGTGTGAAGTTTATGTCGAGCCAGCCAGTTCGCATTCTTAGGCCTGAACTGAGCATGCAAGGCTTCCTTGAACTCCAGCCAACTCTCTAGCTTCTTGCCCTTGCCCGCTGCAACATCCATGATAGTGTTTCGCCACCAGGTCTTTGCAACACCATCCAAGTACCTCGCTGCTGTTTGAACTTCTTTTTCATATGGCATCTTGCCCAGGAGCGATAGGTACTCTTCTATGTCCCAACAAAAGTTCTCCAGCACTCTGTCATCACGGGCTCCATCGAACGAAGTCGGTTCTTTCAGCTTTAGAGCTTTTGCCTAGTGGGGTCCCTTGACTGGAGCATCACCATGGCTAGATTCCACATTCTAACTCATGAAGGCTGCCACGGCTACTCGAAGCAAGGTAGCTTCTTTCTTTAATGCTTCTTGAGACTATAGGCTCTCCTTGAGACGCAACTACAGCTCCACAACCTTGGCATCGCTCAAATCTCACCATTAGGTCATCTCTTTTCGCCATGCATCGAATCCCAACACAGATTCATCAACGATGCCCTTCTAATCGGTCACCACCGACTCCAATGCCAAGACGCTCGCGTGCAACTCGTCATAGCGATGTGCGATGCATGCCTCAATCTCCTCAACGGCATGGGCTTGTGATGCCTTCTTTAGTTTCTCGCTGCCCTTAGATAGCCCCATTGAAGGATTCACTGCAGGTGCATCCCCCATGGTGATTGGAAAAGGTGCGTCACCACTCATGCGTCTTTCACTTTCAACTGCAACTCGCTGGCTAAAGACACCAGCTCTGATACCATCTATCAGAGGGCTAGCCCAACGCAAAATGGCCTAGCCACCCACGGCACCCCAAACCTCATGGTCGAGGACTACACCTACTTCGTTCGGATCATCTTCAATCACGTAGTGTGTTGCCAAGTGCCATGGCTTAGTCTTAGCGGGGACAGAACATGTGGGGTTTAATCATGAGGGACAGCCATTCGTTTACAAAGCTAACACATAGCACACAGTAAATGAAATCATTCAACACAAAATAGAGACTTGGCAAAAAGGGTCCATTGTATTATCATGCAACTCGGTTACACAAGGCAGTAGCCTTTGATAAAACAATAAGCAGCGATGATCAAAACATCATCCTCCAAAATAACACATAATTTCCAATCCTTACAATAGGCACAACGGCCAGATTAAATAGCACATGGCCAAGAAGGCCACTTTACAATACGCATGCCCAAGCTTTACAATAGTTACCCGCCCAACAACTAACAGCCACCTACCTACATTAACTGTAGCATGGCAAACTTGTACGTGGACACACCGCTCTGGCAAACCAATGGAAACCGCATTAACTGCCCTTCTCGCCCGTTGCTAGTCAAGTTCACCATCTACCCGGACACTATAGCCATTAAGTCATCGTACAACTTTTGCCTTTGCCATCCGCCCAAAAGAACACCCCTCGCTGCATTACCGAGGAGCCAGGATGGCAAGGTACTTGCCAGCCTACTTGGCAGCAAGCTGCCATGCCATATGGCAGCCGCTCTTCTATATCCAACACATCGCTTGCCTAGCACGCAAGGGACGCCTCGCTTCCAACACGTCGCCTCGGGGTTCCATGCTACTGTCACATCGCCAACTGCCCGAGACACCCGCCTTCGCCAAGATGCCCAAACGCCACAAATGACTAAGTCTCCCTATAGCATAATGGTTGCTCCCTTGGCTGGAGACTTCACTGAACCACCCGACCCATTGTGGCACCAAGACCCACGAAACATCCATAGTCATGGCAAGAGCAATCAAATCGATGCCCCTACCATATCCTCCCCACTTGAGTTTGACGACGCCCTTGTCGTCGCGGCCTGACTACCACCAACTCAGTCGAGCAACCCAAAATGAACTAAGGGATTGAGGACTCCCCAGAAGCCTGTCGCTTCCAGTAATCAGTGATTTTACCGACCCATTTTAGAAAACTTTCCTCACACTCCCAACTGTCCGCCATGTCTCCCTTCCAAGTCACAAGGTACTCTTTGTACCACCTATTACCCCATCCCACCATGTGCACATCCCAAATCCATTGAACCTCTTGCCCTATGACATCTTGAACGTTCATGGGAGGTCAGGTCAGTAGCATGCGTTTAGAAGCAACAGCGTCGACATGAAGACGCCTCAACTGACTCACGTGGAAAATAGTTTGAACCTTCATGTGGAGAGGCAACTTCAGTTTGTAGGCGACGATGCCAATGCGCTCGACCACCTCGAAAGGACCATCAAATTTCTTGACCAACGCCTTGGACTTCCCCTTCGACGGTTTGAAGACCTCGGGTTCCATCCGCAGCAACACCAAGTCACCAATAGCAAACTCCTCTGGCCGATGCCGCACATTCGCTTGCTCCTTCATCTTCTTTGCCGCCTTTAGTAGATGCATTCTGGCCAAGTCAATCTTCGACTGCCACTACCTTAGATACTCTTCGGTAGGAGGGCACGTCTTCAGGTAACCCACCAAGACAACATGAGGAGTAACTTCAAACATGATCTTCTTCTTCTCAATATTTTAAATATCTTGAGGTCTTCACTAGAATCTTCTTCTAGGATTTGGCACTCCTTGCCAAATTCTTCTTCTCTTGGGCTTGTTATCGGATGGCAATAATTATCTCAAGTTCTTTACTATCAGGAACTTCTCCTTGGTAGTGGATTTCTCTAATGAATTTTCCTATGAACTCTTTTGATGATGCTTTTTGAGCTTTACAACAAGGCTCTCCAAACCTTCTTCTTTTTCCTCCTTGAGACCTCTCCAAGGTCTTCTATCTTTTAGCTTATTTGGTCTAAAACCTTTTCTTCAACCTTATGCTTCTAGAAGTGTTGGTGATGAGATCTTATTATAGGATCTATAATTCTGATACTTTTGAATTTGTACAAGAATCTCCTAGTCCTTCTCTTTCTTTCAAGAATGGAATTTCTTCAATGAGATATTCTCTTGATTTCTTCAGTGTCTTCTGGAAGGAATATTTAATTAGTAAAGGAGATCATCAATCTCCTATTTCTTGGACTCTTCTCTAGAGTCTTCGGGAACTCCTTTATAGAGTTTTCTTCTAAATCAAGAATTTATCTTCTGAATCTAGAATTATTTTTTGAAGTAATCTTTAGGAAATCTTCTTTGGAGTATTCTTTTGAATTAGGAAATCTTCTCCAAAGTATTCTCCAAGAACTCTTCTTTGGAGTATTCTTCTGAGTTAGAAATTTATCTTTTGAGTCATGAATTCTTTTTCTAAAGTTTTATTTAGGAACTCTTCTTTGGAGTATTCTTATGAGTCAGGAATTTATCTTATGAGTCAATAATTATGTTTTAAATTTTTTTTTAGAATTAAGGATTCTATAGCCTTCTTCTTGATCAAGGCTTCTATGGCATTTTTTGTTTTTATAATCTATAGGTATTGATCTTGAATGGAGATCACCAATATTCTATCTCCTTCTTTGAATCAATTTATGGAGTCGCCTCTTCCTCAAGTTTACTATAAGTCTATTATGGCCTTTTCTTTACTTCTACAATTTATAGGGTTGCAAATCTTGTAATGATACCTTTCTCAAGGTCTTTGAAATATTTAGTATCCTTTATTGTTATTGCAGGCGCTGGAATGATTCTAAGAAGATATTCTTCCTAACTCTTTTATAAGAAGCTTGCCAACCTTTTGTTGAATCTTCTTTTCGTACAATAAGCTGTTAGAAACTAGAATTGAAGAATTTGTAATTCTAGAGATAATAATCTTCACTAGTTGATTTTTCAATCTAGTGGTATGAATGTTGAGTCATAGTCTTCATGAGTTTTTCTACAACTCTATGGAAAGACTCTAGCCAAATATAATCTTAGAATTTTTGCAACTAAGATTTATTTTAGTCCTCATTTTTCTAACTCTATTGATTATTGTTGCTTCTTCTATCAATTAATATTAATGGTAGCTTTTGCATGTAGTGGCACACAATGGTAGATCTGATTTTTAAAGATGTATGCCAACAGTAGCAATGGTAACTCTCCTGATTCCTCTCGACCTATTGGACTTCTCTTATAATAGATGTAGGCTCTCCTATTTTTGATTCACAGTGGCTCTAATACCACTATTAGTTTTTGAGGATATATTTAGTGGAAGAGATCTAGCACATGTTCTAATAAGATGCAATAAATATGAAAGTAAGTGAGTCTACAATATGATTGATATATACTATAAATAAAAATAGTAAAAATACAATGTAGTATGGAGAAAATGATCACTCCATTAATACGAGCTAAAGAGCTACATTATGTTCTATACAAGAACACTACTACTACTACTACACTGCACTTCCCATAAACTTGATACACTTGATATTGGCTTGATATGATCTACTACTATGAGGTCGTTTATATAGAAAAATAGATTCATTGACCAACACTCTACCTAGCTATAGAAGGCAAAACCTTACACATTACAACTTGCACATTCCTACTTGTGAATTTATTACATTGCTTGAAGTAACTAGCTAACTTCCCCCTAAAGTAATCTCCTACTTTAACTATGTATCAAAGGTGGTACATTTACATGACCCAAATGATGTAATATACTCTAACTCTAACATTGAACCATCAAATATTAATATGATTGCATCTTCATGGCTATGGATAGTTTCATAAAAATAATAATCATGGTAAGGTATAAGAATAACATTGACACAATCAAGACCTTTGATTATTATTTTAGTATGTTGAAAACTACTTTGGCCTCCCAAGCTCAATTTCTTGAGACCATTATTTCAAGTTTATCAAAATATTTTGGTGCCATCTATGAGAATACCTAGGCATAAACTTCAACATTCCACTACTTTGAATTCATAGACATGTGACCTAACCACCTTATCAAGGGTATAATTTTATGCTTAAGACTTCAATATGATATATTTAAAAAGCATTGAAAAGTTTAGATAGAGAACAAGAAATTTTAATAGGTATGATTCTCAATAATTACATAAAACACTTCAATGACCCTCAAAATTGCAAAATAAAATAATTGCTAAAAATTTAGTAAGTTTCACTTTTTTATATTTACATCCAAAATACATATTTAGCATATTAACACATCATTGAAGGAAAAAATTAGGTTATATGAGTGCAATTTTCACATAGGTGACCTATATCTTACATGGTATATTTTCAACTCAAAACATATTTTAGAAAGAGAGATGTAACCCTGATTATAATATATGGAGTGATTTGTACAATGCTATAACATCATATCTATTTCTAAATATTACTTGCATTTCACTCTATCCTTTGTGCAATAAAATTATTCTATTGATTTTTCCAATAAATTTGTATGTTTTGATATGTTATATTGGTATTGTTTAAATTGCGTATTCCCAATTTTCCTTAAAAAATGTTTCAAAACATCTATATATGGACAAATAGAGATTTTCAAATGACTACTAATACTTTTATTTCAAATATACAACCATAATTAGTGTTGGACATGGGATGAGGGTGTCATATTCATTTGATATTCCTATAATAGGGCCCTACACAACTCTACATGTTACAACCAAATTTAAGTGTATTTTGGATTCCAATGCCCCCACGAATGTTGCATTTTATATTTTTGATGATGCCATAATGCCATCATAGGTAAAGAAAGTAAAAATAACTGAATAGTTGTTGTATCAAATGTAGAAAATCCAAACTCAGGTATAAGATATATTAAAATGCCAACAATAGAAATAAAAAGTGTCATTATTTATAAAAATTAAAAAACTAGTTAAATATTGGAGATAAGGTCTTAAACTACTTAAATAAAGAATACTTATCTATCCCATATTGAGATATCAAGCTATAATATTATGGTCTTTATACTATTTAGTGTACAATAGATGAAAACATATTTGTTCTTCATTTGCCATCTTACTTGGGGATGCATCTAGTATTTTATGGCATCTGATATATCGAGACTCAACTTAGTTGAAACCTATGACAACAAATAAACTGGTCAATATGTCCAATAAAAATAATCATTATAGGGATGCAAAACTTATTTAGGGTTGTCAAGCAAGGCTAATTTTTAGCTCAAGCTATGTGGCATACACTTTAATAACTAATTGTTTCTATGATTAGAGGTTAATGTGATGTGACCACTACTTTCTAAGAATGAATAATGATCTAAAAAAAATAGGTTGCTTATGTATCTAAGTATGATGTCATTGCAACACTTTTACAAGTAGGTATTAGTGCAGCTACATTCATATATGTTCACCACATGGTACTTCATAAACTATATCAACATTAGAAGAAGAATTATAGATATTTCTATAACTTCTATTAGAACTACTTATTGAATATTTTAGGAGTTGAACTACTTTATTTTCCAATTGCTTTATAATTGGTATGCGTTCTATATATAGCTTAGGATTGTCTTAGATATCTTAGTCTTTTACTTCTACAGTTCTAATTGTTCTTCTTTATCATCTTGATATCAATTTTCTCTCCTTTATCACCCATATAAATCTAGGTTTTTCTTATAGTTTCTAAGCTTTGTTTAGGTACTTGTATTACATTGGAATAGAGCTCCCTGTGCCCTACAATGTTATGCATCCACATATTAAGCAATAATAAATATTCAACATGGCTTTGTGGGATTTACATTCCATAGTATATTTACATTTGCATTATCGATAAATAAAGTTGTATTGTTATAATAAAACTTATCTCATTTCTATTCCACAAATATAAAGCATAACTTTGATGGTACCATAAGCTAGTTTAGGAAAATATCCATCACAACATTATATCTTTGGCTTCATAGCATGGATACAATTCAAATACACACATTATGGATGGTAATCCTATAACTTCAACCCCATGTTAATCCTAGGACATATCTATAAGATCTAAAATAATAAATAATAAAATAATCAAGTCTTGACATGACGTTCATCATTACAATTTAAAAATAATAAAAATATTTTCTACTTATATCTTGTTGTTTTTTACATATTAAAATAAGAAAAAGTATAACATATAATAATTATAAAAAAAAATATAACATATAGTAATTATGTTATTATTTTCATTCATTGTTAACATTCCTTGTTATTTTTCTCAATGAGTGAAATATTTAAGGTTACATGGGTTTTATGAAGGGTACTCATCCCTCTTATTAGGTTTTGAACTTGGGTCTCCTTGATGAAAACCTAAGAACTTATAGCTACAATATCCCTCATGGGTCTTACACATGGTGTATATTTATATTACGCACACATTGCACACCATTACACACACATTATGGATTGAATCTTAGACCTCCCAAGAAAAAACCAAAGCCCTAACCATTGTGCGTTGTTCCCCATGAAGACAACATTCCTTATTACTTTTAAAACAATATTAAATAATAAATTAAAGTTTAAAACACATTCCCTATATTTTCATTTTACTATAAAATTGTCTATAACATCTAAAGGTGTGAGTTATGCATGGAGACAACATTCCTTATTACTTTTAAAACAATATTAAAAAATAAATTAAAGTTTAAAACAAATTCCCTATATTTTTCATTTTACTATAAATTGTCTATAACATCTAAAGGTGTGAGTTTTTATTGATAAGTTATGCATGTCTAATGCAAAAAAATGTTTCTAAATGTAGCTGCCTTAGATAAAGGATGAGTAATTTAAACTTGAAAAACACATAATAAGTCTGGCCAGAATGTAGGTCCTATGTAAACAAAGACTAGTTAAAGGTAGCCCATATGGTGTGCCATGAAAATAGGTATCGTAAGAATATGTCACATGAAAACTTATGGCATGAGAGAAGTTGCCAACACTTGCGTGGTGTAAGAATATCGCATCAACGGAGAAGTAGGATCACATGGGTCCTCAACATTCTTCAATTTTACTTTCAAATAAAAACCAAGTGTGTGCCATCTTTATATTATGCCCATGCAAAGAAAGGGCCCGTGGAATCTTGGCTTACTTTGTCGCATCATCGTGCTCCAAATATACTGGTTTGAGTTGGCGATATAGATGGACAGATATCCTGACGACTTTCAACGTGATTTTAATATTTTTATGTCGTCGTAAGAACTGTCCGGGCAGAATAAACGTATCGTACGTGGATTTCAATATTTCATTCCAAGATTAGGAGTCGTGGAAGACACTCATAATGAGCATTAAGAAAGAGCATACTGAATCGACGGTTTATAATGGAATTCCTTATACGGAGAGTACCAAAATACTAAACAATTACGAGAGTCGTGAATATTAGGAAGTACAAATCGGCAATTAGCAACAAATGATTAACTTCATGTTATCTGGAATTAATATTTACAAGAAAGGCTGAAGTTATGACAAGTACAATATGCTATCAATCTCAGTGGCTTCTTATCTATCTTATATTACTCAGTAACTTGGGAAAACTCAGTAATAATGACACAAAAAACTAAAGAAATTTTGTTCAGTGAAAAAAATTAAATTAAATTAAACAATCAATTTTGTATTAGATATCTATTACAATAAGTTCAATTAAACAACAATTCAATCTAAATGGAAAATACAACATAAAAATGTAACATTGAATCCTCCAAGCTGGCATGCAGTCCTTGAAGTGCGCACAACTCTGAGTGTTGTGTGCTGATTGGATCTGGCATACTTATCTTGTTTCCTACGTTTGAGAATGGTGTTTACCTGATGAAGAATTTCCTTCTACTCCGTGCACTGTGCCGTAGGTTTGATTCCTTAAGACCCCAATGGTTACTTTTGTGAGAAGGTCTGAAATCAACTATTTATTTATTTATTTATTTAATAGTTCCACCTTAGCTCAAAAGAATACATGTACAATTTTGCACTGTAACAAGTACAAAACTTCCTAGAACTGGAAGAGAGTTGTCGTGTTTTCTCCACGTGTCGGTAGGCTGCACAGGTCTAGCTATAACGACTACAATTTTGAAACAAATTGATGTATCCTCCGTGTGTTAGGGTAATAGATATTATACATCGATTGGGTTCCTTCCTAGCTCGTGCTTCACTATAATGGCTATGCACTCTTTGTAATAGGTAGATCTTCCTTGTAACGGCTCTAGAAACCCTATCTTTAATGGCTGGTTGTGTGTTTTGCTTGTAACAAATCTTTGATGGCCTTCAACCTACAAAATGGCTTTTAAAGGTGATAGTTACTCCATGCTTTAAATAGTAGAACCTCCTCCCTACCAAGTTATCTCATCACTCAGGCTTGCTAGGATGATTTTAATCACTCACGAGCTATTTCAAACGACTAGCTATGGGTGATATTTCCTATTGTTGTTCTTCAAGGGGAAACATCTCCCTTTTAAATGAATGGTACTCCAAAGCTTTTACTTTCCATGTATGGAAATGATGGGATGATGGGAGTCTCATAGGTCACGATAACTCATATTGCTTCTAAACTCTGATTTGAGAGTGAAAACCTGAAATGCGACCTCCAAAAAAATAATAGCTGCCACGACCAGTCTTTTAATGGCAACTCATATGCATGGGCTGGTATGAAACCTGGAGAGTGACGTGAACACTACCCACAAAGATGCTTATCTGGTGCTGCAAACAATAACTTCTAGATCCTTTTGATAGCAAAACCTCCTCATGGGTAAATTATCTCCTTTAACACCATATAGTCTTGTTGATGGCTTGAATGGCTTCCCCTTTGTGGTTACTCTGTGTGATCCAATGTCACTCCTCAATGGTAATGCATTCCGTGGTTGGCAAGAAGAAACGTGGTTGGCAAGAAGAAACTGGAATGGATACTCCCTCTAGTATGGAAATATTTAATCCTACAACTTCTTCTTTTCTCAAACTGCAAAGAGACCTTCCATGATCTCTTTAGTCTGCAATGAAGATCTTCCTCTGCGCTCCTCCTAATGGATCTCGATCTACTATAGCTCTAATACTATGTTAGCTTTTGAAGCTATAAACTAAAAAAAATGAAACCATAAGTAATGAAATAAATGAGCAATGATATAACTATGATAATGGCTAACTAATGAGCATAAGAATGACATAAGAAACTTTTAAAATAAGACATGCAACAACCATTAATGAAGGCTCACGAAAATGGAGAATACAACATATGAGAGCTCTCTATTAGTGCATACATAGAGGATACATACTTCAACTACAATGAGCCCTATTTATAAGAAGATAAGTTACTTGGCCCTTACTCTACCTAATGGACACCTTGCACATATACAACTTGCACATGGACACTTATCTATTTATTCCTTTGCACATTCTAACACTTGTGCATAGGTTACTTCTTCCCCAAGTAACTCCTAATCTAATAATCTATCTAAGGTGGTACATAGTCATGTACCTAAATAATGTAATATACTCTAACTCTAACTAAGTAACAACTTCCCCTATAATGGATGCTCTAGTGGACCTCTACTTTAGTATCTTTATTATAAAAAATATTGTGTCCAACCCTCAAAATTTTTGTCATAGTATTTCTCAACCTTTTAATATAATTTATCATTGAGTGTTCTTCCCTTTTATAAAACTCACAAGTATATGATTTATTTGAAACATTATATTTTTCCTTGGGAAAATAAGCCTAGATTCCATTGATTTGAAGTCTTTTGTATGAGCTTGTGTATGAGAAGGAGCTCAAAAAATTTTCATTGCAACTTCATAATTATTGGAAGCTTATAAAGTCCTTCAAGAGAGATGGGTTGGGGATCCTTGATAGTCATAGCATTCACATAAGGCTAACTATATAAAATGGAGGTGATATATTGTGAGTAATATATTTGAGATACTCTTCATCACTCTTTACCTTACCTTTTGTTATAGTTAGATCAAATTTTAGGTATTTGAAGTTAGATATGTGGTCTTCAATATTATACTAAAATCTAAAATTTTGGATTGAAAATCTCTATCTCTATTATGTTAACTTCACTAGCTCTTATTTTTCCATAAATATCTTTTAAAGCAAATCATACGTCAATAGGATTAATTTTCTCTCTAATATGGAAAAAATACATTTGGTTCCTTTAACATGAAAAATATTCCAAGAGCTTCTTCCTTTCTCTTACCGAGTTCATGATCATTGAGATCTTCTAATTCATTGATAAAGATGAACCAAAGATTTTTTATTTTGAATAATATTTCCATTTGGACCAACCAAGTTCTATAATTTTACCCGTTGAGGTAGCATACCCTAAGAAATCTATTTTACACATAAAACCCTAAGAAAAACAATAACAAGTCTATAACATGATGTAACCACTATATAGAGATCAAAAGATCATGATTCCTAGGAAAAATTGGCTCAAAATGCTTCTGTATGCTAGACATAAAAAATAAGTCAAATTGCCAAACATTAGAAAATTTTTGTTGAATTAAATTCTCACTTGGTACCACTGGATTTGGATACTACACTTTCAACTAATAAATTAAGGATTAACACGTTGATCAACCTAATTGGATGAGATCCTCATACTTATCTATCTATCGATCTATCTATAGATGTAATTTAATTTGACCAGTTTAGAGTTGATGGGGTCTAAACCAAAAAATGCTTACTTGCAAATGAGAGTGCAAACCTATGTACATGTGCTACCTTTAAAAAATATAGAGAAAGACACAAATTTGAATATTACACATGAAATATTTATATATCAAAGCACGTAAAATATATTAGTGTTAAGTTTTGAACATGGAACTTTCCCTCAACAAACCACTCTTTCAACCACTATGTCATACTTGTGGTGGAGTTAGTGATATCTTCTTCCATATGGTATTTACACCATTCATTAAATGATAGATGATCTACTTAAAAAGGTTGCTCATGGGGATCAAACTACTGGCCTAAACACTACAAGGAAGCCATCCAAACACTAATCCACGGAGATAAAGTTGAGGATATGGAGAGTGGATAATCCATTTAATACATCTTTTAAGGTATTTTTTGTAGAAAAAACTAGTTGCCAAGATTTGGACTAGTAATACTCAAGATTATTTTTTATAAGAGAATTCATAATGGATCATGCAAAACAAGGAAGTTGGGTGGATTTGTAGGATTTCATAGGAGGATAGGGTGGTCGTAGTAGCATAAAGGTTGAGGGGGCCCAAGATGCTAATGCTCTAGAGGAAATGAATAAGGGTTCTCCTAGAACTTTTGACCTAGGGGTCCATTCATGGGTTAATATCCTCAAAGGCAAGCAAAAACTTCACGAGGGTTGCTTTAATCTCTAACCAATGAATGGGGAGCTAGTAGTTTTGGATGATTTGGTAGACTTGGTTATTGATCAAGGAAAGATGTCTCTAGTGGGAAAATTCTTTGAAGTTAGGCCTGAACTTAACACTATCATAAATTGGGCTTGGAAAAAATGAAAGCCCGTCGAACATATGGAGATCATTGTCCTACCTAAAATATTTTTTGAGATGAAACTGAGTTGCCCTGTGGGTATTGATAGGTTTTTACAATAATAGCCATGGTTTTTGGCCATAAAAATCTCTTCTTAAGGAGATGGATCCCTGACTTTGACCCTTTTTCTTAGGGGAACGATTTGGTGCCTATTTAGGTCTTCCTTTCAAGCTTATCGATTCATTTTTGGTATGAAGAGATACTCACTAGAATAGCTATAAACATAGGGTAACTAGTAGTTTTGGATCTTGCTACTCTTGCTCATACACTTATGTTGCATGTAAGACTTTGTATGAATGCTGACCTAAGCCAGGAACTCCTTAAATTGATGAAGTTGACCTTTAAGTTTGGCTCATGTAAGTTTGAATATGAAAACATAGTGATAAAGTGTGGTTTATGCTATAAAGTAGGACATCAAAGTTTCCATTGCATTACCTAAATAAATAATCCCTAAAACAATAGAAGATGGATATGGTGAGAAATAAGAGAGAATAAATCAACTAATGCACCAAGGAAGGCAATGCTGAAGTTACAAAGGAACCAGTGGTGGATAGAAATAAAATTAAAAATATAAAGAATTACTAGAAGAATATGAAATAGACCCTATGAATTTAGAGATAATTCTATGAGTACAATTTTTATTGGACAAAAATACTATTCCCATTTCCAATTATTTTTCTAGATTAAATACTATTGATGAAAATGTTGAACAAACACATAGCTTGGTAACCTCTTTAATGTTGACTTTGGCCCATCCCCATTCTATTGGGGAACCTTCAATAATTCCAAACCCTAAAGGATTAGAGGTTCCTCAACTTGAAAAATCTCAAAATATAATAGAAGTCAACCTCACGGTAAAAGATGATTCAAAAGGGATAAACCCTGAGAGTTCCCATTAGAAAGTAGTTACCCATAGTTATTCTAAAAACTTTGTGGATGTAGGTCTGAAAAGGGGCTCTGGTAGACCTTCCACATCAATAGTTATCCATAAAAAAACAACTTGGGAAGTAGCCAATGGATCCTAGGTAGTTTTAAAATTTGGGAGAAAAAACATCTCACCAAGAATAAAAGATGAAAATTTTGTCTTGGAACATAAGGGGCCTTAATGCCCCTTCCAAGCACCATTTGGTGTATGCTCTTAGAAGAGAACACAATCTAGATTTGCTACTTTTGTAGGAGACTAAGCTAGATGAAAGAAAAGTGGAAAGAATAAAAAACCTTCTCTAGAAAGATGCAAAAATGATATTCAATACGGATGATAGCTCTTTCAAGGGTCTGTTATATCTTTGGAATAGAAGAAAAATTTAAAGGAGGATAGTGGTCAATTCGAGATGGTTCATCATAATTTTTTGTCATAACCTGGAGTCTAAGGAAGATTGGATTCTAACCAATGTGTACGTCCCAAACATAATTGTTGATAGAAGGTAATTATGGAATGATCTCAACCAAATAAGGACTACATTCAAAGGGATCTCATGGATCTTAGTGGAGGATTTCAACTCCCCTCTAAATCCTTTAGATAAAAAAGGAGGCTCTTCAATCCCTTTAGAAGGTATGCAAGATTTTAGGAACTTCATAAATGCTAATGAATTGATGGATATAGATTTAAGAAGATTTCAATTCACATGGAGCAATAGGCATTTAGGAGATCAACTAATTTAAATATGCTTGGAAAAATTTTTGGTCTCTCAAGAGGGGTTAGCAGCCTTTGGGGATTCAACCCTCACTACCCTTCCAAAAATTGGGTCAGATCATAGCCCAATAGTTTGGGAGGTAGTAAAGGATGGAA
Organism: Wollemia nobilis; assembly: GCA_028583015.1. NCBI lineage: Eukaryota > Viridiplantae > Streptophyta > Pinopsida > Araucariales > Araucariaceae > Wollemia > Wollemia nobilis. The sequence goes on from JAQPPZ010017021.1 coordinate 552,870, forward strand.
GAAAGTACAACCCATTTAGGTTTGAGCTAATGTGGCTTAGACATGAAGACTTAGCTTTGAAAATTGAATATTGGTGGAAGAAATTTTTTACTAGTTCTAAACTGAGTCAAGTAGCAAGGAAATTGAGATATATCAAACAAAATTTGAAAGCGTGGAACATAAACACATTTGGAAATTTTTTTAAGAATAAAATAGAATTAAGAGCTGAATTATTAGATATTGAAAAGAAAAACACTAGAGGGATTGAAAAGAAAAACACTAGAGGGATTGAAAAGAAAATCACTAGAGGGATCCTGACTAAAGACATCCAATTTAGGAAATAGGAGCTACTTTTAGAGTATCACAATGTCCTTGCTTGTGAGGAAATCCATTGGAGGAAAAATTCAAGAATTCATTGGCTAAAAGAGAGGGATAAGAATACAAAAATTTTCATGTATCTACCCTCTACCATCGAAGCTGCAACAAGATTAGAGAAATAATTAAAAGAGATGGAGCCCTCACTAGCAACCTTGATGAAATAAGAGAAGAGGCAATGGGTTTCTTTGAAGAGCTACTAGGGGTTTATGATATTAGGGAACTAGAGGAGGAAGACTCTCTACTCAGGCATATCCTAAATCTAATCAATGAGGACCTCAATACTTACCTTATTAGCCCTTCTCTGAAGAAGAGATCAAGAAGGCAATTTTTGACTTGGGAGGGGGCAAAGCTCCACGTTCATATGGATTCCTGATTGCCTTCTTTCAACATTTTTGGAAAATTATAGGATCTAATGTACAAGTTTCTCACTAGATTCTTGCAGATGTTAATTCTAATTTTTTGGCCCTGATCCCCAAGATCATTGGTGCAAGAGACTTTAAGCAATTTTGACCTATAAGTTTGTGCAATACACTTTATAAAATTCTTACAAAGACCTTGGAAAATCATCTCAAGACCATACTTCCCTTACAACAATCAAGGTGGGTTTGTGAGAGGCCACCAAATTTTGGATGGAATTGTAACTATTCATGATGTCATCCATTCTATGGATAAAAGTGAAGATTTCAAAATTATTTTAAAATTAGATATGGATAAATCCTACGATTGGGTTTCCTAGGATTTTTTGGGTAAGATTATGAGAAATTTTAGGTTTCATAATGATTGGGTGGACTTGATATTTAGTTGCATATCTACTACTAGGTTTTCTATTTTAGTGAATGGTGTAGCAACAAGTTATTTTGGTTGTAAGAGAGGGTTATGACAAGGTTATCCCTTGTATTATTTATTCTTCGTCATATTAGAAGAGGTCCTTGGTTATAGCATTACTACATTAATAAATGATGGAAGGCTAGGGGGCTTCAAGCCAACTTCAACAAGCAATCCGCTGTCACATCAATAATTTGTTGATGACACTACAATAGTTTTCGAATATTTAGTTTCCCAAGCATGTGAAATTAAAATTATCTTGACAAAGTTTGAATATGAGACAAGACATAAAGTAAACTTTATAAAGAGTAATATTTACTTCATCAATACCCCTAATATAAGTCAAAGAATAATCTCTTAGACCTTTAGGTGTGAAGTAGGTGATCTCCCTACTCGCAAGATGCCCAAATGTTCTCCTTTGTTTGATAGTGCTCACATTCTTGTTAAGCCATCAATCCTAGTCCTCTAGATTCCCAACCAATTTTAGACTTGCTTGACTGAAAGCATCAGGTAATTTTGGGCTTGATCCAAGTGGTTGCTTTTGTCAATGAAATTAGGGAGATCACTAAGAGTTAGATGAAGACCTCGATCCCATAGTGGTGTGTTTGGTTTCTTTTCCTCTATGGTTCGGTTTACCCTTTGGGTGTTGTATTTTATTTTTGGAGTCTTGCCTGGTGTTTTCCCTTTGTTGGACTTCTTTGGTTAAGTAGCACTGCTCCCCTCTTGTAGGGACTAGTTTTTGAGTTGGATTTAGCTTTTTCTAGTTTTCCTTCTCTACTCGACTTGTATTAGGTTTAGGGGCCCTATCAAAATCCCCTTCTTTATCTAATAAAAAAATGTATTTTTGTAAGGAAAGATCATTTAAATCAACTCTTTTAAGTTATTTTAATATAAATGATCACACTTTCATAGAATTATAAGTTGGTATATTAGCTCCAACAACTTAAGTGTATATGCCAATCCATATTATATTACTTTTACAACACCTATTTATTAAATTTACCATATAAAGGTCAATTTTTTTATGAAATATTTATTAAATACCACATTATTGGTATTTTAACGAAATGATTTAATCTATTTTATTTATATTTTAATAATTTTGAGATATTCAATACTATAACCTTGGACATTACTTTGAAGTAATATATTTTTCCATTTTTTAAGATGCCTATAAAAATAAAAAGTTAGTAAATACCTTATTTTTCCTTTAGTTGGAGTTAATAAGTCATAACAATGACAATCTAACATTTTCTTAATCCATATAGGTAACAATGGTTATTTTATTTAGGGTCATAATTTTTTTCCTTTCATTTTTGCATGTGATGATGTTAAAATGTGTTATATTTTCAAAACTTAGAAATGAAGCATGACAAGGACTTATTTCAATTTTGACTTCAAAATATCTTTAGAAGTACTATACTAAGAAAAGTTTTTGAAGTTGAATTTTTTCAAAAAATAAAAAAAAAATCTATCATCTATAGACTTGTAAAAGAAAATATTGTGATTGACATTTAACACATACAACATGTTAGGAATATAAAATCGTGAGCAATAAAAAATATGGAATTATTAACGCAGAAAATAAAGCACACAAGAGACACACGAAGAAAATAACCAGGATTTATTATTCCATCCAACAAATCTCGAAGGGATACAACCTACAACAAATCCGTTGTACTTCCTCTTCGATCTCACAATTACAGTCTCTCTTCCTTCTCACATATCTGATGTCGTACAACATCCTCTTATAAAATGAGGGTTACAATTTTAGAGCAAATCATTAAGGCCCCAAAATAAAAAAAAATTACTATTTTTGGCAAATTATCTTTTCTATCAAAATTTGCCATTTTTAGTAATTACTATTTTCGAAAAATTATTTTTCGTCAAAAAAATTTCGTTTTTAGTAATTACTATTTTCGGAAAATTATTTTTTCATCAAAAATTTCTGTTTTTAGTAATTACTATTTTCGAAAAATTATTTTTCGTTAAAAAAATTCCGAAAATAGTAATTCACAAAAAAACTTGGATTGACATGCAATTTGACACACAACTACATAACGCCCATATCCTTTCGTAGAGTGGGTCCAAACGTGGCTAAAACAGGGCCTCCAAATTAGAATCAGGCTCCACAACCAACAATCTCCCACTTGGAGACTGATCACAGTAACTCCACCACTACTGCACTTGTTGGACTATGCTTCAACTTTGGACCTAGAAATTTTCTCACCTTTTACTATCATGTTTGAAGACCAACTGAAACTGAGCAAGAACTCAGTTTCTCCTTGGTTACTGCCTTTGTGAACATATCTGTAGGATTCTAGCTAGTGTGTATCTTCTCCAGTTTTAACTGTCCATCTTCCAACACTGAGCGTATGAAATGGTACTTGGTCTGTATATGTTTAGTCCTAGAATGGAAGGCTGAATTCTTTGCAAGATGAATGGCACTCTGACTATCACTATATAATATGCTATTCTCCTGCTTCTTTCCCAACTCCTCCATAAACCTTTGTAACCAAATCATCTCCTTACTAGCCTCTGTAACAACAACATACTCTCTGCTTCCATTGTTGAAAGTGCAACAACCTTCTGTAATTTTGAAATCCAACTTACTGTAGTTCCACCTACAGTAAAAACATACCCTGTGGTACTCCTCCTATTGTCTATATCACCTACCATGTCTGAATCAACATATCCCTGTAAAACAGTGTTAGAACCTCCAAAGCATAATACCTGAGTGATAGTACCTCTCAAATACCTGAGAATCCACTTCACTGCCTCCCAATGTTGTTTTCCTGGATTGTTCATAAACCTGCTCACAACTCCCACTGCATGTGCAATATCTGGCCTTGTGCACACCATCGCATACATCAAACTACCAACTACTGATGAATAAGGAACCTTGGACATATAGTCAATCTCCTCCTGTGTCTTGGGACACATCTCTTTGGTCAGTTTGAAATGATTGGCCAAAGGTGTACTAACAGGTTTTGCATCCTGCATCCAAAATCTCTCCAACACCTTCTCAATGTACTCCCCCTGAGATAAAGTTAATTTATGATTTTTCCTGTCTCTTGTTATTCTCATACCAAGGATTTGCTTTGCAACACCCAAATCCTTCATTGCAAATGAATCTGCCAATTTTCTTTTGAGCACATTTATATCCTGCATGTTAGACCCTGCAACAAGCATGTCATCTACATACAATAATAGGATAATATAATTACCATTATCCAATCTCTTAAAATAAACATAGTGGTCAGAATAACATCTACTATACCCTTGTTCTGACATAAACCTATCAAATTTCATATACCACTACCTTGGAGCTTGCTTCAGGCCATACAAGCTCTTTTTCAACCTGCACACTAATTCCTCCTTCCCTTTGACCTCATACCCCTATGGCTGCTGCATATAAATCTCTTCCTCCAAATCCCCATGGAGAAAAGTTATTTTTACATCTAACTGTTCAAGATGCAAATCCTCTACAACCACTAGACTTAAAATAGTTCTTATTGAAGTCATTTTAACAATAGAAGAAAAAATTTCATCATAATCAATACCTTTCTTCTATGCAAACCCCTTTACAACAAGTCTAGCCTTATACCTCTTTTTACCTCCATCTTCTTCTTTCACCCTGTAAACCCATTTATTCTGCAATGCTCTTTTTCCTGCAGGCAACCAAACCAAATCCCAAGTCTGGTTATGTACCAAGGAGTCCATCTCCTCTTTCATGCCTTGCTCCCACTTCTTCCTAGTTTCTATCTGCATCGCTTCTTCATATGTTTCTGGTTCACCAGAGTCAGATAACAGTACATAATATAATGAAGGAGAGTAACATTCAGGGGGTCTACTTATCCTAGTAGATCTTCTAACAACATTTTTAGGAGTTTGAGGTGCTTGTTGCTATTGTTCTTCTAGCACCTTTGGAGTTTCAATTTCATCAAGCACTGTGTATTTTGTGTTTGCTTTTTCCTATTTCTTTCCCTACAACTGATCCTTATACATGACCTTCTCATTGAATATCACATCTCTACTCCTAATGATTTTGTGATTTGCATAATCCCAAAAGCGATAACCAAAATTATTAACTCCATATCCAATGAAAGTGCACTTCTTGGATTTTACCTCAAGTTTTGTTCTATTTTCTTTATCAATATGCATGAAAGCTTCACAACCGAAAGTCTTTAGAAATGAAAAATTAACAGTTTTACCTGTCCATGCCTCTTCTAGAATACCACCATCCAGTGAACTTGAAGGCCCTCTATTTATTAAATAAACAATAGTATCCACAACATCTACCCAAAACTGTAAGGGCAATCCTCCATGTAATCTCATACACCTAGCATGTTCCATGATTGTCCTATTCATCCTTTCTAACACACCATTTTCCTATGGTGTTCCTGGAACTATCTTCACTCTATGAATCCCATGGTATGAACAGTAACTATCAAACTCCTTGTTGTAGTACTCACCTCCATTATCTGATCTAAGACACTTCAACTTATTTCCTATCTCATTCTCAACCAAAGCTTTCCATTTCTTAAAAGTATCAAAGACATCCGATTTCTTTCGAATATAGTAAACCCAAGTTTTTCTAGTTGCATCATCAATAAAAGTAACATAATAATTAGAGCCACCAAGAGATGATACCTGAGTTGGTCCCCACACATCTGTATGCACAAGCTCTAGCTTTTCACTCTTCTTTTCCTTCCCAACTCTGAGAAATCTGACTCTTTTCTATTTGCCATAAACATAGTGCTCACAAAAATCCATATCAATCTGCTTCAATCCTAGCAACAATTTCCTTGAGTGGAGAATTTACATCCCCTTCTCACTCATGTGCCCAAGCCTATGATGCCACAAAGTTGTATCCACTCCTATAGAGGCTAAAGCAATAGAAAGATCAGTATTACCAGTACATACATACAACGTACCTAACTTATTTCCTTTTGCTAATATCAGTGATCCTTTAGCAACCTTCCATGAATCTACTAAGAATGTAATTGTACATCCTTCACTATCCAACTACCCTATGGAAATTAGATTCCTTCTCAAATCAGGAATATGCCTTACCTCTTTCAGCAACCATTGGTTTCCATTCGATAATTTTATCTGTATCTTACCCTTTCCAATGATTTTACATGGTCGATCATCCCCCAAATAAACCTATCCAAAATCACCTTGAACATAATCTAGAAAATATTTCCTATGGGGTGTGGCATGATATGAAGCCCCTGAGTCTAGCACCCAACAATCATTAAAATTATCTAGTGAAAGGATTAAAGCATCTTGCAATATATCACCTGCAATGTTTGCTTCCTGATTATCCTATTTTTCATCTCCCTGTTTTTCTTTTTGAGACCAACAATCTCTTTTCAGGTGTCCTTTCTTCCCATAGTGCCAACATTCCAACTACTTTCCTTTGGATTTGGATCTGCCCTTCTTTGATTTTCCATGTTTCCCTAGGTTCTTTCCTCTCTCCTTCTATCTCCCCCTATTTTCCACACTCAAAGCATTACCTGATGTCTCACCTATGCTTTTCCTTCGCATTTCCTCGCTTAGGATAACACCAATAACATCATCAAACTTTAAAGTATTTGAACCAGAGATAGAATTACTCACAGCCATGACCAAGCCATTCCATATTTCTGGCAATGAGCACAAGATCAAAAGAGCCCTAACCTCATCATCAAAATTTATGCCTACAGAGGTTAACTGATTTGTAACCATGTTAAACTCATTCAAATGATCAGTAACAGACCCACCTTCTGACATCTGCATATTAAATAAATGCTTCATAAGAAATACCTTATTTGAAGTTGAGGGTTTTTCATACAGTTTGGCCAACGCATTCATTAAATCCTTCGTTGTCTTTTCCTTTGAAATATTGAAGGCCATCGATGATGCCAGGCACAACCGTATTGTTCCTAGTGCCTTTCTGTCCAGAACTTCCCATTCTTCATCTGATGTCTTCATTGACTTCTTTGCTTTTTTACCTAATGGTAGGTAAAGATCCTTCTGATATAGATAATCCTCCATTTGCATCTTCCATAGCTAGAAATTTTGGTCGTTAAACTTCTCAACCCTGAACCTGCCTTCTTTTGCCATTGCTCCCACTCGAATCAGGAAACCTTCCTATCAAGTCAACCTCGCTCTGATACCAGTTGTTAGGAATATAAAATTATGAGCAATAAAAAACATGGAATTATTAACGCAGAAAATAAAGCACACAAGAGACACATGGAGAAAATAACTAGGATTTATTATTCCATCCAACAAATCTTGAAGGGATACAACCTACAACAAATCCGTTGTACTTCCTCTTCGATCTCACAATTATAGTCTCTCTTCCTTCTCATATTCTTCGATGTCGTACAACATCCTCTTATAAAACGAGGGTTACAATTTTAGAGCAAATCATTAAGGCCCCAAAATTAATAATTACTATTTTTGGCAAATTATATTTTCTGTCAAAATTTGCCATTTTTAGTAATTACTATTTTTGGAAAATTATTTTTCGTCAAAAAATTTCCGTTTTTAGTAATTACTATTTTCGGCAAATTATTTTTTCATCAAAAATTTTGTTTTTAGTAATTACTATTTTCAGAAAATTATTTTTTGTCAAAAAATTTCTGAAAATAGTAATTCACAAAAAAACTCGGATTGACACACAACTACATAACGCCCATATCCTTTCGTAGAGTGGGTCCAAACACAGCTAAAACAGGGCCTCAAAATTAGAATCAGGCTCCACAACCAACATAACTTTAAAGTTGTTAATACACTCTTGTACACTACATTCTACATAGTATATTTTTAGTCCAATACAAAGAGCACTTTATATAGATGTTATTATGGTGTCAATATTCTTTCCATTTCTTATGAGCAATATTTTACATGGATCACTTCATTTAGTGATATATGTTTCCTTATACATCATTTCATTGAAGTGTAACATTTTATTGCCTTGTATTTTCTATGTCTGCTCATCCATGCAAAATTTTCCATATAAATTATGGCACAATCCTTAACCTTGAAGCCATCAATATTTTCATTACTCTACATTTAATGCTTTAACTTAACCACTTTTAAGTAATAATTTCACACATAACCCTAATATCTATAAATATTTTTTACCTTCGTTATTTTTAGGTTTTATTCTCGTATAGATCACACATGATAGTTTGTCTCCTCTCAAAGTTCTATTCAACAACATTTTTTGTAAGATTATGTGTTCCCCTTACTAGCAAGCTTGCCTTTTTCTTTCTTGATTATTTTTCTTATATTTATTTGTTTATGTGTCCCTTTATGGTTGTGCTCATCCCTCTCTTTGAGGTCTATGCTATGTTCACCTAGTGTTACCTGAAATGTCTTCTTAGTCAATTTTCTTTGTTGTTGAGTCATATTCAAAAGGATGTTGTTTTCTATGTCGATTGGTTGTTTTCTATGTCAATTGGTATATATAAATCTCATGCATGTTAGTTTCATTCATCCAAGTTTATGTAGGGGTCATACACTCACACCGATATTTGTCTCATGCATGTATTTGTTCCACACTCATTTTTCATGGCAAATTTGTGTAAGTATTTAGTATTGTTCTTGGGGATAATTTTATATAGAAATGCTCTTGTAAATTGGCCAATGTTTCTTCCATGCACTTCCCTCAAAGTACCTTTAAAAAGCCTTTTATTACACAATCTAAAGTTTGTTTGACCCTTCCTTTCAAATCATGTGCAAAGTTCATAATCTGGATACACTTCAATATTATACACTTTAATCTATAATGTGCTTATAGTCACGTCACCCCACAAGTGTTTCCGCTATGCTCTTAAATTCATTTAAGTATTATGCAGAGAACAAGACAAGTAAATTGGAATGTGTGCCCAAGTTTTAGCATGGTGACTTCATGTAAATACCCATGCATAAGTCTATTCTTACACCATGTAGATCATATTTATGGATGTTACTTTGTAGACATATCACTTAACATGTAGTATTTTTCTCCTATACATGTCATCTCACACTAATAAAGGTTCACACAAGGTTAAAAATTATAAAATGCTTAGCTTGCTATAAGCTAATAAGGTCATCAATCGTTATGGGCACTCCACCATCTATTATGAATATAGGAAAAAAGTGAGGTAGTCTAAGAATGATCAAATATCACCAACGCAAAGATAGCAATGGATAAGTACAAAAATCTAGAGAAAGAGATCTTGCATGAGAAGAGATTTAAGTTGAGGAACTCAAAGATGGCTAAAGTCTCAATATTCAAGGGGATTTTTTGAGTAGTTGATCATTATTTGTACAATACATCTAGAATGATAAGCTGAAATCCTTGTAACTATGAGAGTAAAATTAAGTTGATAGTGGTGAGAGTAGTATTCAAACTGACCTATAAGAGATGCAATGACCGTGACCTGGCCTCAAAATAGAAGATAAATCAAGAAACATATGTGAAATTTTCTGGAAAAAATTGCATGTATGTCTTGAAGAAGAGGAATATTCACACTCTAATAAAGACACCGAAAGCTGATTTCAAGTAGAATATTGGGAATGTAAGAGTCTTGCTCAATTACATTGGAGGTAATCCAAGTCTTAACAATTTTGGATGTAGATGTTTTGATTTTAAATAAAGAAACCTGTTGATTGAGATCACTTGATTTGCCAATAATCGATTGGTCAGCTGTCTTAACAAATAAGTTGTTTTATATAACTTCGTATTTAGTAAATATTCTTTTAAATTTTATTCCCAATGGAGAAATTTGGGAGTAAAGAAGAAAATTCATTAGAGACTTCCAGCCCTTGTGTTACCTCTCATTTCATACAAAGTACTTGAATAAGAATGGGGTATTCATCCATGATAGGTTCCTACAAAAAAAAGGTTAGTAGAATTAGCACACCCCGAGCACACAACCAACACATTAACTGTGTGCTAAACAACTAACAGAGCTACCAAAATAACTTACAAAAGTTCACAAGAAAACCAAATAGAGAACTACCTAAAAAACAACTAATAGACTATGCATCATTGTTGTGTAGGGGCTCGAGGAACATGATTCACTGCACAAGGAGCATTACCCCATTGATCAATAAGGTCATGTAAGTGATGAAGATCTATATTCACTTTTTTTGCTTGCATTGAAATCTGCAGCCAACAATCATAGAAAACCTTATACTTATCAGTAAGAGAAAAAGTAAAGAAGGCTCCTGTTGGCTATTAAATATGTAATAAAATATAACTTAGTAAAACATTAGATCAACGTTTATCTATAATTGAGTACATTTATTACATATAAAAACTAAAAATATATTTATTAATTAAAATAAAAAAAATGTGTTCATTAGGTTGCTTGGGTAAGTCCCCATTAAGTTGAAAAGATATCGATTCCACTCTTTATAAATTTCTCAATGAGAGTCACTTAAATAATGATGTTGCCACTAAAATTCTAATAGCACTGACTTATCAAATACTAATACTCTCACCTCATACAAAGGCTTTTCTCAAATTGGCCACACATCCAACCTCTATGGGGTCCATTAAACCAATTTTTACTATCAATTACACCCAATTTCCCCTATCAATGAGTGTGTAACTTATCAGCCAACATTGTTATTCATTTGGATTCAAATAAAAAAATCACTATAAATACCAAGTCAAAAAGTCATTTTTAGGTATCTTCCAATCAATAAATCAATGAGGTTTCAACAAAAGATAATAAAATTTGATTTTAATTTTTATGAAGTAGGAAGAAGGCACCTAAAGGTTCTTCTCCTTCAATATTCACTTAGAACTTGGTGCTAATTAGAGATTGAATTATCTTATCATTCTTCTATCTTTCTCTTTCCTCAATAAGTCTTTGTAACAACTCTCTTATGCCCCTTGGCTTTGTAAGAAGGATCTTATCATTCTTCTCCTAGCTTAGTACTTCTATTAGCTAGAAGTCCTTATGTTAAGGCCACCTTGGTGAGGCCTCTCCATCAATTACTTGTTAAAGAGCAAGGATATTAAGGAATCTCAAGGTACTTTTAAGGTTCAAGCATCCAAATGATGTCTTCATCAAGCATGATGTTAATTATCATCTAAGGTTAAAATTATTTCTCTCTTCTTTTAATTAATTTATTTAATATATTCCATTTTATCTTTACTACATACTGGATCAATTTCTTGCATTAGGATACTCTTGCTTTGGTTAGATATTACTTGCACTTATACTTTGATTTTACTTCCACCCTCTTACCCCTACAGAATAGTTGTTTAGTATATCTGACCAAACTATTTCTAAACTTAACCTTATTGTTCTCTTCAAATTAGGGGTTTTGTTGAGGCTTGATTTGAGCTTGTGTTACCTTTTTCTATGGAATGAAGTGACCTTCCTGGCTTGTCTAAATCTAAGAAAAATAATTTATTTTACTAATGGTATGACTAAATAATCATGTCACCAAGAGTTTTAACTATGTTGCACTAGTGATAACAAATTCAATATAGTGTAAGTAATTGGATGCCCTTCACCTATATTTTGATGCCTTTTAGGATTTATAGGGTGTACCATTATAGAACTATATGAAGCACTATATTTATTTCCTCTTTGGATCATCACTGCCCATAACCTACTATATAGTAATTTTTTGCTCATTCCTATGCAGTAGTTCTATGTCTTGGAAGGATAGGATATTATATCATTTTGTTGACCATAAAGTGTTCAACAAAATTATAATGAAGAAGAATTACTCACTACTACACATATATGATCTACTAGACAAGCTTCAAGGGATACGATACTTCATGAAGATTAATGAAAAGTCAAGTTATTATCAGGTTTTTATGAACCTAATCGACATATGGATGATGACCTTCAAGAGAAGAGAGGAATTATTTGAGATCAACGCCACTACATAATGGGTAAGGATACTATCATCTATTTTAATTATAGGATTTAACAATTTGTATTCTCATAGTGCAAGATATAGAATGCATTCGACATGAAGTGGATGACTTACATGTAATAATTTTGTGTTATGATTAAACATTAGAAGAGAATTGAAAATTAGGCAATAATATATCTACATCATCCATCAATGTAGACATTTTTTACTATATTAGATGCCAAAGGAAATGAAATTATTGAAAGATAAATATTATGCTTAGTGACATTGACTTTGTGAACATCCATTAATAGTTGATAAATGGCAAGTCAATGCTAGACCACCATCTTTGGAATGGGTTACTATACTATCTTTGAAATTTTTCATGCATTATGATATACTTTGATAGTTGTTCATCTAAAAGGCTCCCTATTTCAAGGTAGTTGGGCATGTTAGTGTTGGTAAGACACTTGCAATGTTATAAAAGTACTTCCACCAGCGATACATGAATTGGAGCTCTATTTTAAATTCTAAGCACCACAAAATTATAAAACCAATCATAATGAAGCTAGGGATTTACATGCCACTATCATTTTATTTCAAATAATAGAAATTCATCAATCTCAATTATCTCTAAGGATTTTGAACTATCAAATATTAATATGATTGCATCTTCATGGTTGTGTATAGTTTCATAAAGACAATAATCATGGTAATATATAAGAATAACATTGACATGACTAAGACCTTTGACTATTATTTTTGTTAGAATAAGAGAATATTCTCTTAAGTTCCACTAGGATAGACACTTGATTTTCCACTCCTCCATGTGTTAGGAGAACTCTCATTGGTATCTTCATCAGGTCTGATGAGTTGTTGTAATCCAACGGCTCTCAATGATCAACTCTACTATTTATACAGAGTTTATCCTTAGAATAAATCAATAATTTCCACTCTTATCTTCATATTTTATGTAATGCTTTGCATATCTATTATTGTGAAATTCTATCTTAGTACCAGAGCAGGTTATATTTTGCCAACATTCTCTCTTGAAGGTTCTAGGATCTGATTCATTTTCTTTGGATATTTTTTTGGCTATCTTAATTTAAGTATACAATAGTCATTTTTTATCCCTAGTTTATTATTTTAGCAAAATATTTTATTTTTTAAATATATGTTGCAATTTTTTTTCTGTGTTGAATTCGTTCTTCAAGAATTTATAAAAATATATATATATAGCTCTTTCGTACATGGCGCTATTCTAGCCCATAATTTACATAAATAGCCCTCTTCCCTCTCTTAAAATTCTTTAAAATAGAAGGTTTAAGTTTCTGCTTTGTTTTTTAACGAAATTACCGTTGTATTTCTAACCAATATCTTTTGAGTAATGGTTTTATAAATGTTTTGAGATTATTTTTTGATCCTCAGGCAACGGGTCTTCTCATTCCCATTAGAACTCGATGCTCGCGATATTTTCTCTGGACGCTTTGTGACACATGGTTGGTGTTGTTCGAAACGTCTCTCAAAAGTCGATATTTACTGTTCCTGTCTCGAGATCAGATTATTCTCAAAAGATTTTTTTCGTCTAACGCTTCCTCTTCCTCAAACCTTATATTCTCTTCTCCATGATACGTTTTCAAGTGAGAAGTTTTGTTGATTGCTCTGCAAGGATATCAAGCTTAAGTGCTTAATGTTTTTCATATATTTTTGTTAACAATTCTTCAGAGCTCACTCATTTTATTTAACGTTTCAAAGGGGTCACTGGTTCATCCAAGGAATTGAATTTTCATGTTATCATATATTCTTTTATTTTAACATATCTTATGCAAGGAGTAATCACAGTCAAGCAAATCGGCCCTAGGCGCTCTCCCTCTCACGTCCTCTTCTCTCAATGACATCTTTAGGGATTGAATATCCTTCCATTCAATTTTCTTTGAATCGATATCAGGATTAAAGTACTTTATAATTTATCAAATTATTTCATTAACATTTTTTTCTGCAGAGGACTAGTTATTTTCTACAAAGGTCGTTGGTTCGTCTAAGAAAGAGATAAATTCATGTTATCATATATATTTTATTTTTTAACATAGTTTTATGTAGGGAAGGCACATTGTCCAGCTTCAAAACTCTAACGCTTTTCCATCTTCCCTCTCGTGTTCTCTTCTCTCGACGACATCCTCTGCTCTAGAACCTCCTTGAATGTGTAGGTAAAAAAAATAATATCATCATCATGACTACCTCTTTGTCCTCGTTCGAGCATCTTATCTGCTCTGACTGTCACCCGTAGAGGTTGAAGTTGCATCTTCAAAGTGGACAGAAATTTATAGAAGGCTTTTTAAAAAAGAGTGGTATCTTTTGAGGCCAAAAAATTGTAATTTTTTATTCTTTAATTTCTCCTTCATTATCTTTTATTTGGGTTAAAAGTTTCTTTTGAACACCCGTGTTCGAAACACCTTTATCTCCTTTTCTAAGAGCCATTATTTTTTATGGCTCTATAGAAACGTGAGTCACTATTGTAACCATTCAAATAAAAGAAATATTTTTGGGGGTAGAGTGCAAGTGTTTGCACATCTGTGTTTCAAGGGGGGGTTTCATTCCTTTTTTTTTTTAACCCATCTTCTTCTATGGCCTTTACTTGCTTTAAAGTAAATCATAATTATAAGGATATAATTGTTGATATTTCCTTTAAATTTTCATAGAAAAGTTACTCAAAGTAGCATCACCCATATACATAATTTTTTTCTTAAAAATTACAATTAGAATATTTAGAGGGGGGTTGAATCTTCTTATAAAAATAATTTCATTTAAATAGTTATATTTTAAAACTATTTTTTTAAGATATATTTCTTCATATTTCATTAAGAAGATAAACTCTACACCTCTTATTTTTTTAATTATAATTTTTTTTTCATTAATCTTTTGTATGTCACATTGTTGATAATTTATTTAGAAATTTTAATTTTCTATAATTAAAAAAATATTTTTTTTTCTAAACTCTATAATTTTTTCTAAAGTTTTCCCTCAAAATATATTTTCCTACATTCCATGTATCATTGTCTCTAAAAATTTATAGTTTCCCTCAAGTAAGGGTGCATATATTTTTATGTATCAACCTTACTACATATTGGATATCTCTCTTACTTATAGCTTCCCTCTAGTAAGGACGAGTATTTAGTTATCCATATTTATATCTAGTTGATATCTATGCATTTCAAGCATATATTCCTTTAAACTTCTTCTCTATACTTATAGTTTCCCTTAGGGCGGGTATTAAGAGGAACTAAAAGGACTTGGCATTTCAAAAAGCAAACAATATTCAAAGCTCATTATATTTATAGTTTCCCTCTCATTAGGGTGGGTATATTGAGTTTTTAATATATTGAAAAGCTTCATTCTTTCCCTTTAAACATTTGCATTAATTTAAAGTTCTAAGAGGGGATATATTGGTTAATTAAAACTTAAAACTTTTCTTTTGTGTTAAAATGATGAATTCAATTGAACCTCTCACCCCTCATAACTTTCAGACTTGGAAACCTAAAATTTTAAATATTATCTCTCAAAAAGGTCTTACTCATTTGTTAGAAGAAAAGCAACCAGAATTTGATAAAGAATATGAAATTTTTGTTCATAAAGGAAAAATGCACGAAACAATGGGTATTATTAGCTCTAATATTCATGAAAGTTTGTGGTTTCATATTACAGATTGCAAAACTCCTCATGAAAGTTGGGAGAAACTAAAGAACTTATTTGGGAAAGTAGATCAAATGAGATCAATGCAACTAGAAGTCGAACTAACATCTTTGTCTCCTGAAGATTTAAGTAGTATTGTTGACTTTCTCACTAATTTCAAATAAGTCCTCACTCAATACAAAGGTAGTGGGAAGACTAAGACTGGAGAAGAATGCATTTATCTAATCCTTTCTAAGCTAAATGGTGTTTTTCAAATTTTTGCTACCATGTTTATATCTACCAAAGATGCTCTTGGTGCAACCTTTAAAATGCCTTCTTTAGAAGAATTTTGTGATATATTAACTAGGGAAGAAACCAAACTTGCTAGATATAAAATCTCGTATTCTTCCTCTTCTTCAAAAGCCTTAGTAGCCTCCTCTTCTACAGAAATATTCAAAAAAGAAGGAAAATACTCCCATAACCTGTACTCACTGTAAAAAGAATGGTCACTCTGCTAACAAATGCTAGAAAATATTACAACAACTAGAGGCAACTATGAAGGATCACAAGATAAAAAATAAAAAGAAAATAGGAAAAGCCCTTAATGTTCAAGGAAAAACCACCAAATCTTCCTCTAATTACTGGGTCCTAGATTCTAGTGCTACTCATCACATGACTGCTTCAGATAAGTCTTTCTCTTCTATCTCCTCTAGATCTACTTGTAGCATAGAAGTGGATGGCTCTTCGTTCATTCCTATCAAAGGAAAAGAGGATATAACCATTGATGGTGGCTCCATAAACATGTTCTCTATGTTCCAGACATTGCCATCAATATCCTATTCATCTATCAGATTTGTACTTTTGGAAATGGGAAAATTATTCTATTCTCTCCAATAGGAGTTGAGATAAGAGATTTTTAAGATCCCCATTCTCGTATAGCCAAAGGTAATATTGATCATAACCTTCATATTTTTTACTTCAAAGGTTTTCAAAATCCAAAAGACCTGTTTTGTGGCTCGTGGTGATCTTGAAAGTCAAATATGGCATGAAAGGTTTGGTCATCTTAGTTACAACTACCTAAAGGATTTGAGCACCCATGATATGGTTACAGGATTACCCCAAGTCTCTTCTAGTGATGGAGTTTGTCCTGGATGTGCTCTTGGAAAGCAACATCAAGATCCTTTCCACCCAAGTAGTTCTCCAAAAACCTCATCCCCTCTATATTTAATCCATAGTGACTTACTGACCTTTCCTAAACCATATTTCAAAGGAGCAAAGTATACTCTAACCTTTATTGATGATTTTTCTATAAGATCCTGTGTCTACTTATTGAAATATAAGAGTGATGTTCTATCCTAATTTAAGGTTACTTTAAGGTTTTTAATGCCTTAGTTGAAAATTAGGCATCTTGAAAAATCAAGAAGATTCACACAGATAATGGGGTGAATATTGTAGTAATGAGTTTTCCATATTTTTATCCAGTCATGGCATCATTCATCAACATTTTGTCTCCCATAATCCTCAATAAAATGGTATTGTAGAAAGGAAAATTTTAACATTAAAAGATATGGCTAATTGTATGCTCCATTCAAGAGATATTCCAAAAAAATTTGGGCAGAAGCTATTAACTGTGCAAATTATATTCAAAATCACACACCTCATAAAGATCTTGACCATTTAACTCCTGAAGAATCTTGGTCTGGCGTAAAACCAGATGTTTCCTACTTCAATATTTTTGGGTGTAATTCTTGGGCTCACATCCCAAAGAAGAAAAGGAAGGCTCTTGATCAGAAAAGCAAAAATCTCATCTTTATCGGTTATTGTGAATAAATGAAAGCATACAGGCTTCTTGATCCCTCAAATCATGAGGTTTTTTTTCATAGGAATGTCCATTTGATGAAACATTCCCTCAAAAAGATCCTCAAAATCCCTCTTCCTCCATTGAGACTTCTCCTATAGTAGAACCTCAATATTATGAAGAGCCAACTCTAGAAGTTAACTTGGTCATTGATAATCAATATGAGAAACCTGTAAATCCATCTCAATGTCTTTCAACTCCTTCAACTCCTTCCTCTATGCCAAAATGGGCTCGAACCATTGTTAAAGAAGCTACTCCTTAAATCCAAAATATTCCTTCAACTATTCAACTAGATCATCCAACCCCATAGGCACTTGTCTTGTATGTCAGTCTATTTCCTTTGATCCTCAATCCTTCAAACAAGCCTCAGGTATTAAGGAATGTGATGATGCCATGAAAAATAAATTTTCTTCCTCGATCAAAAATAAGACTTGGGATTTAGTTCCCTTGCCTAAAGGAAGTAAATTAGTTCATTTTAAATGGATATTCAAAATAAAATATGGGAGCAATGGAGAAATAGACAAAAACAAAGCTCATCTAGTGGCCAAAGGTTTCTCTCAAATTGAAGCTATAGATTATGTAGAAATATTTGCTCTAGTTGCTAAAATGGATTCTGTAAGATTGGTTCTTGCTCTAGTTGCTTTCCATAAGTGGCATGTCTATCAAATGGATGTAATAAGTGCTTTCTTACATGGATACTTAAAGGAAGAAATATTCATGGAACAACCTGCTAGTTTCACTCAAGACTCCTCTCTTGTTTGTAGGCTCAAAAAGTCTCTTATGGCCTCAAACAAGCCCCTAGAGCTTGGTATGAGGAGATGGACTCCTTCCTTATTTCAGTAGGTTTTTCTCATTGTGAGTCTGATAACACAATTTATATTTGGAGAAATGAAGACAACATCACCATTCTTGTTCTATATAATGATGATATTCTTCTCACTGGAAGTAACTTGACTCACATACAGACTATAAAAGACTCCCTCTCTAAAAATTTTGAAAAGGCTGATCTAGGTAAAGCTCATTACTTCCTTAGAATCCAAATAAGTCAAACCAATGTAAGTATTTCTTTGTGCCAGCAAAAGTACACTCTAGATCTTCTAAAAATATTCAAAATAACATATTGTAAACCTTCTCCTACACCCTTTCAATCTGGAATTAATCTTAGTACTTCCTTCTCATCCCCTCTATGTGATGCAACTATATACCATCAGCTTGTAGGGAGTTTGCTATACCTTACTCATAATCACCGAGACTCTCTTCAAAAGAAGTCATTGTACATAAGTACCTCATCAGGCCTTGTGTTTCATTGTTATGTGAAATTGTTTGATAAGCATTATTGGAAACAATTGAGTGAGTGATTCATATGCTTGGACTAGATTTTGTAAGCAAGGAAGTATTTCATTGAGTAATTGATTGAGTGGATTTGATTGAGCCTATTCAAGTGGAAGTGTTGAAGTGATAGTTCTAATTCTATGAAATAAATTGTTCTATATTCTGAATTGATTTGAAAAATAGGTTGGAAGTGATTGAGTGTTTTTTATTTTGAAACATATTGAGTCTCTAAAAATTTGCTATATATTTTTGTGATAAAAAGAGAGATTGAAAGTGATTGAGCATTATTTGTGAGTGTGAAACATATAGAGTCTCTAACAATTCTCTATATGTTTTTGTGGTAAAAAGAGAGATTGAAAGTGATTGAGCATTGTTGTGAGTGTGAATCATATTAAGTCTCTAACAATTATCTATATGTTTCTGTGATATTGGACAAGTTCTAGTGAGTACTTGTTGAGCAGATTTGAGGTAAGTCTTTGAGAAGACTTATGGATATATTGGTGTGATCTTTTGTGAAATCTTACAATACAAATTTGAAGATAGAGATTAAGAGCATATTGGACAAGTTCTATAGAGGACTTGTGGATAGATTAGTGTGAGTTTTTGTGGAAAATTACAAGGCATATTTGAGATAAGTCTTTAAGAAGACTTGAGAGCAGAGTTGCTTGATTGATTTGTTCAAACCTTGAGTTAAGGTTTGGAGCAGATACAGCAGAGTTGGTTTATAATTGAGTTAAGATTTGTGTCAAGTCTTGATGACATAGATTGAGCAGATTTGTGCTAGATCAAAGGACTGTGTTTAGTGCATATTTGAGGATAAATTTTGGTATATATTTGAGGATAGATTTGTGCCAGACCAAAGATAGAAATTTAGAAGATTTATGCTAGATCGAAGGACTGTATTTAGTGTAGATTTGAGAAAGATATGAGAGCAATATTTGGAGGTGATAGAGTATAGAGGATGATAGTCTCTAGTGGATATAGGTCCATTAGCTAGGGTTGTTAGGATAGGTCTTCTGAGTGAGCACAAGAGTCTTCAGTGAAGAGAGATCCATTAGCCAATATAGTGGAGGTAGTAGTTCTTATAGAATATCACCAACCAGAGTAGAGGAGTAGGAGTTTTCAAGTGGATAGAGATCCACAAACCAGTTGAGGATATTGGTGTCTCCCATGGATAGAGATCCATGAACTTGATTATGGGATTGGTAAGCCTTTGAGAAGAACTAATTTTTGATAAAGTGTTGCGATATCGTGACATGTTAGATAGAGTGTCGCGATATCGCGATATGGTGAGCAAGAAGGAATTAGTGTCGCTTTTTGGCGATGTGTTGAGCATGAATGAAAAAGTGTCATGATTTCACGACATGTCAGATTTTCACATCCAAAAGAGAAGAGAAAGAGCAAGAAGGAAAAAGTGTCATGATATCGCGACATGTCGATTTATCGCGACCAAAAGAGAAGAGAAAGAGCAAGATGGAAAAAGTGTCATGATTTCATGACATGTCATCCTTTCGCGACCAAAAGAGAAGAGAAAGAGCGAGAAGGAAAAGTGTCGTGATATCGCTACATGTCGCATTCTCGCAACCAAAAGAGAAGAGAAAGAGGAGGAAAGAAAAAGTGTTGCGATTTCGTGACATGTTCAGAATGAAAGAAAGGGTATAGCGATATTGCGACATGTCACTTTTTCGTGACCAAAATTGAAGAGAATAAGCAAGAGGGAAAAAGTGTCGCGATATCGCGACATGTCGTATTTTTGTGACCAAAAGAGAAGAGAAAGAGCGGGAATGAAAAAGTTTCACGATTTCGTGACATGTCAGATTTCCACGTCCAAAAGAGAAGAGAAAGAGCAAGAAAGAAAAAGTGTCTCAATATCGTGACATGTTAGATAGAGTGTCACGATATCGTGACATGGTGAGCAAGAAGGAATTAGTGTCGCTTTTTGGCGATGTGTTGAGCATGAATTAAAAAGTGTCACGATTTCGCAACATGTAGGATTTCCACATCCAAAAGAGAAGAGAAAGAGCAAGAAGGAAAAAGTGTTGCGATATCGTGACATGTCGGTTTATCACGACCAAAAGAGAAGAGAAAGAGCAAGATGGAAAAAGTGTCATGATTTCGTGACATGTCATCCTTTCACGACCAAAAGAGAAGAGAAAGAGCGAGAAGGAAAAGTGTCATGATATCGCTACATGTCGCATTCTCACGACCAAAAGAGAAGAGAAAAAGGAGGAAATAAAAAGTGTCACGATTTTGCGACATGTACAAAATGAAAGAAAGGGTGTAGCGATATCGCGACATGTTGCTTTTTCGCGACCAAAAGTGAAGAGAATAAGCAAGAGGGAAAAAGTGTCGCGATATCGTGACATGTCGTATTTTTGCGACCAAAAGAGAAGAGAAAGAGTGGGAAGGAAAAGTGTCATGATTTCGTGACATGTCACTTTTTTGCGACCAAAAGAGAAAAGAAAGAGGAGGAAGGACAAGTGTCGCGATATCGCGACATGTCGTAGTTTCACGACCAAAAGAGAAGAGAAAGAGGAGGAAAGAAAAAGTGTCATGATTTCATGACATGTTCAAAATGAAATAAAGGGTGTAGCGATATCGTGACATGTCGCTTTTTCATGACCAAAAGTGAAGAGAATAAGCAAGAGGGAAAAAGTATCGTGACATGTCGTATTTTCATGACCAAAAGAGAAGAGAAAGAGTGGGAAGGAAAAGTGTCATGATTTTGTGACATGTCACTTTCTCGTGACCAAAAGAGAAAAGAAAGAGGAGGAAGGACAAGTGTCACGATTTTGCGACATGTCGCAGGTTTGCGACCAAAAGAGAAGAGAAAGTGTTAGGAGGCGAAAGTGTCGATTGCTTGTGTTCTAAGGTGTGTGTCATCTTTTGTAGGGGTGTTTCTCTTTTTTGGTTGTGTGGCCCCAGTAGGGGGCTAAGGATAGACTATCCCTATTGAGGTCTTGTTTTGTTTTAGCATTGTGCTGATTTTGTAATAGGTTTTGGGTTAACCTGTAAAACCCGGTTGTAATGATTTTGTACCTTAATTACCAAAAAAAAAAAAATTGATCCATTTGATCAAAAACAAGACTTAGGATTTAGTTCCCTTACCTAAAGGAATGAAATTAGTTTGTTGTAAATGGATCTTCAAAATCCATAAGGAGCCTCATGTTTTGTGGCTCATGGTGATATTGAAAGTCAAATATGGCATGAAAGGTTTGTTCATCGTAGTTACAACTACCTAAAGGATTTGACCACCCATGATATGGTTACAAGATTACCCCAAGTCTCTTCTAGTGATGGATTTTATCTTGGATGTGCTCTTGGAAAGCAACATCAAGATCCTTTCCACCCAAGTAGTTCTCCAAAAATCTCATCCCCTCTAGATTTAATCCATAGTGACTTAATGACCTTTCAAAGACCTTGATAAAGGTCTCATTACAAGAGTTGCAACCCTGTAAATTGTAGAAGTAAAGAAAATGCCATAATAGACTTATAGTAAAATCAAGGAAGAGGTGACTCCAAAAATTGATTCAAAGAAGGAGATAGAATATTGGTGATCTCCATTTAAGATCAATACCTATAGATTATAAAAACAAAAAATGCCATAGAAGCCTTGATCAAGAAGAAGGCTATAGAATCCTTAATTCTAAAGAAATTTTGAAAACATAATTCTTGACTCATAAGATAAATTCCTGACTCATAAGAATACTCTAAAGAAGAGTTCCTAAATAAAACTTTAGAAAAATAATTCATGACTCAAAAGATAAATTCCTAACTCAGAAGAATACTCCAAATAAGAGTTCTTGTAGAATACTTTGGAGAAGATTTCCTGATTCAAAAGAATACTCCAAAGAATATTTCCTAAAGATTACTTCAAAAAAGAATTCTATATTTAGAAGATAAATTCTTTATTTAGAAGAAAACTCCATAAAGGAGTTCTCGAAGACTCTAGAGAAGAGTCCAAGAAATAGGAGATTGATGATCTCCTTTACTAATTAAATATTCCTTCAAGAAGACACTGAAGAAATCAAGAGAAGATCTCACTGAAGAACTTCCATTCTTGAAAGAAATATAAGGAATAGGAGAGTCTTGTACAAATTCAAAAGTATCAGAATTAGAGATCCTATAATAAGATCTCATCACCAACACTTCTAGAATCATAAGGTTGAAGAAAAGGTCTCAGACCAAAGAAGCTACAAGATAGAATACCTTGGAGAGGTCTCAAGGAGGAAAAAGAATAAGGTTTGGAGAGCCTTGTTGCAGATCTCGAAGAAGCATCATCAAAAGAGTTCCTAGGAAAAGTCATTAGAGAAATCCACTACCAAGGAGAAGTTCCTGATAGTAAAGAACTTGAGATAATTATTGCCATCCGATAACAAGCCCAAGAGAAGAAGAATTTGGCAAGGAGTGCCAAATCCTAGAAGAATAATCTAGTGAAGACCTCAAGATATTTAGAATATTGAGAAGAAGAAGATCATGTTTGAAGTTAGAATTCGACAAGAAGCTTGAAGTAAGATTCAGATAGAAGAAGCCTATCAAATCCAAGATATTTGGAGATTACCTCTCACAACAAGGAGATACAGTTCAAAGAAAGGAGTACTCTAAATATACAGCAAAAAATAAAATATCATTGGAAGGATCAAGCTACCAAATCCAAGGCTCAAGATAAAAAATTCAAGGCTACAATTTGGTGAAGTAGGAAGCTATTCTTGATAGCCAACAAGAAGCTACAAATTCAACCATTGCAAGGTAGAAACTTGGTGAGTCAAAAACATAAATATCTACATATACTTCAGAAGTAATAAAAAAAGGTAAGCAACTTGGGTGCAATAAAGATTATTGATTAAACTACAAATTGGATTATTATAAAACTATGTTAAGGCACCATATTTAAATTAAAAGTTGCAGAGGGATAGATTGCATTATAGTATTCAAGAAAGTGCAAAAAAGGAGAATTCATTTTAAGGATTATTTGCACATTAAATAGGAGTTGGATATTTTTGAAAGAAAGAAAATTATAATCTACATATTTGCTATCAAGAAATCAAGAAGACTATATCCTACAATATTTATTCTATTGAAAAAATGTAGAATATTCATTAAGGGTAAATTACAGATTACTCTTAAAAGTTGCAAAGATTATTAAGTGCATCTAAAATTACTTTGAGAGTTCATTTCCTGGAATAATAAGGTGATATTATTGTTACCATTAAAAGTGCATTATTAATTCATTTGCACTATACTAATTACTCTAAAAAAGGATTAATTTGTGTTCTTTAAAGAAGGACACAAAATCAGGTTATTTCAAAGTGTATAGAGATACTATTGGTACACAAAAATTGCAATATTTAGTGGTCATAGAAGCCATAAAATTGGATCATTTTACTCCAAGGATTGGATAATAAATTAACCATCCAAAAATAGAATAAGGATATTTAAATCGATACTTGGTGAGTCTCAAATTCAAAGTGCACTAAAGGCTATTTACTAAAAATAAAATAATGCAGAAATTACTTCTACAAGAGAGCTTCTATCTACATGGTTACATGTTTGGGTTCATTAGAAAAATATCCAAGCACAAGGAGAGAGGTGTCTAATCAAGAACACAACCTCAAAATCTGCCATTTCCTAATTTAAAAGTTGCCATAAAATCAGAGATTGTAAAAGAGGTGTAAAAAGGTATTATATTCTCAAAAATGTTTATATTATTTTGCACTACTCTAATTTGTCCTACATAAGAAGAAATACAGATCTTTGATGCTAAAAGGGCACACTCTTCACAGGGATAAAAAAAATCTAAGGCATCCATGTAAAAGCATTCTCCAAGCAAGGTAAAAGGGTCTTCTAGAAGGCTCATTTCATCTACAATCTTGATAGCCAAACCTATAAGAAACAAAGCAAAATAGAAGGAAGGAGAAGAATTATATTCAAAGGTAAAAGAGTACATAACAAAAAAATAAAAGCATAAATAAGTGGACGTACATCCTAGGAGCACCATTGGAGTAGCTCAAACTCCACAAGAGCATTACTAGAAGTTTGCAAAATTGCTGCTCCAAATTTCCAAGTCGTTGCTCACCATTCCAACTAGAAACAACTCACTCCAAACGCCATCGAATGCATACAACAAAGAAGAATTTGGTCATGTTTTATTGATAATAAACATATTGTAAATATACTTTGAAGATGTGTTACATAGAAATCCCATGCACAAGGGACACATGACTTTTATCACCTAAAATAAAACCCTAATATTTCCATGTGAGCACCCATCCATTGTAAGCTTGACCAAGAAGATGTTACATGGAAGAAGGTTGGTGTATTAGAAGAAAAGTAACACCCATCACCAAAGAGTTAGGAGCACCCATTCAAGACTATAACACTCATTCCCAAGTATTAATGAAATGAATGTAACACTTTTTACTTACCTCAAGATTCAAATCCTATTTGAGGCATCAAATATCAATGAACAACAACATTTAAGGTCAAGTTTGTAGTAGCATTAGAAGTCGAGTTCATGGTAGGATTATGCAATAGCATCAACATCATAGCAGTAGTAGGAAGATATCATTTAATTCTCCCAATAAAAGTAGTTAGACATGAGATATCCATTGTCCAAGGAGTGTCGTCAAAGGTATCAATAAACTAGCTACTGTTCGAGTTAAGGAGAAGCTAAAGCCTACACCAATACATTGGAGATAATGGTTAAAAGAGCACTAAAGAGTGTTGTCATCTACGTCAGAAAAATAGAGCCAAATATGTAGAGGTTTGGGGTATCACAAAGGTAAGAATTTACCATATTTAATTTATTTTCATTAATAGGGAGAGATAAGGTAGAATATAAGGTTGAAATATTAAGGGAAATCAACCATATTTGAAGGTAATATTAAAAGAGAAAAATAGATTAAATAGATTAATATTTACAATCTAAAGCATAGGAGAAATAAGTATTTCTTCCTGTATATATTAGTTATCTAATATTGTAAATATCATTATTTTCTAATATTCCATATTAGGGAGTTATAAGGAATACTACATAAAAATAGGTAATTAGAATTTAGAAAAACTAAATATAAATTTATCAAAGGCTATAAAAGAAGGTTCTAAAAGGAAAATCAAGGGTTGGAAACTAATTACTATACTTATCTCAAACTTACATTAAAGGGACAACATGTTAGAATTTCCCAAGAGTAGAACTACAAAGCATCACAAGATTTGAGAAGACAAATAGAACTCGATTGATTTATTCCATGGATCAACTTTGTATAAATAGCAAAGTTGATCATTGAGAGTCGTTGGATTACAACAACTCATCAAATCTGATCTAGACTATACTGAGAGTTCACCTGACTCATGGAGGAGTGGAAACTCAAGTATGTCTATCCTAGTAGAACTTAAGAGAATAATTACTTATTCTAACACCCCCCTTAAGTGATACTAGGGGTGTATGATACAAATGAGTCCCAAAAATAGGGCCTGATGAGGTACTCATGTACAATGATCTTATTTGATGAGATGGTAAAAACCACATGGAAAAAACCATCTATCAAAAAGGAAAAAAGAAGAGGCATGTCTTCGGTTTGCGAAGATTGTCCTCATTGACAAAAAAAAGGATGAGTCCCGGAAACAGGGCCTGATGAGGTACTCATTTACAATATATAGATGGTGAAAAAACCTCTTGGGAAAAAACCATTTGTCAAAAAAATAAAGATAGAGGCATGTCTTCGGATGGTGAAGATTGTCCTTATGAAAAAAAGAATGAGTCCCGACAACTTGGCCTGATGAGGTACTCATGTACAATTTATACTTTAGGAGAGATGATAAAAAAACCACATGGGAAAAAACCATCCTCCAAAGAATACAACAATAAGAAAAAAGGAGAGGTAAAAGACCTCTGTTTTTAATGCAATTGCTTTACCCCAAGTTTCTCTCACAACTGAATGTAACGCGGAGAAGGAAATGACTTGGTGAAGATGTCTGCAATTTGATTTTCAGTGGGAATATAGTCCAAGTATATTTCCCCTCTCTGAATATGCTGTCGAATGAAGTGCATGTGAATCTCAATGTGCTTGGTGCGCTGATGCTCAACTGGATTGCATGCAATATGAATTGTGCTCTGATTATCACACCAAAGAGTAATAGGTTTGTCATGGGAAAAACCAAATTCTCTTAGTATCTGATGAAGCCAAAGAGCTTCCTGACTTGCCAAAATTGTTGCCCTGTATTCTGCCTCTGTAGATGATAAGGCCATTGCTTGTTGTTTTTTGCATGACCAAGCAATTGGTGAAGAACCAAGACAAAAGACATAGCCAGAAGTTGAACATCTATCTTCTACTGAACCTGCCCAATCAGAATCCATGTAACCAATGATATCCATGGATTTTCCCTCATATAAGAGCCCAAAGTGATGAGATCCTTGCAAGTAGCGGAGGATTCTTTTTGTTGCTTGCCAATGACTGAAATGAGGTTGATGTGAGAATCTGGATATCAATCCAACAACATATGAGATATTTGGGCGAGTATGAGTAAGGTATAACAGACTCCCTACAAGCTGACGGTATAGAGTTGCATCACATAGAGGGGATGAGCAGGAAGTACTTAGAGTGACTCTAGACTGAAAAGGTGTAGAAGAAGGTTTGCAATCTGTCATCTTAAACCTTTGAAGAAGGTCTAGAGTATATTTTTGTTGACACAATGAAATTCCTGCATCTGTTTGATTTATTTGAATCCCAAGGAAGTAATGAGCTAAACCCAGATCAACCATTTCAAAATTTTCAGAGAGGGAGTCCTTGATAGTCTGAATGTGAGCGAAGTCACTACCAGTGAGTAGTAGATCATCAACATATAGAACAAGTATGGTGATTTTTTCTTCATCTCTCCAAATGTAGACTGTGGCATCAGACTCACAATGAGAAAAACTTGAGGAAAGAAGGAAGGAGTCCATTTTTTCATACCAAGCTCTAGGAGCTTGTTTGAGGCCATATAGAGACTTTCGTAGCCTACAAACAAGGGAGGAGTCTTGAGTGAATCCAGCAAGTTGTTCCATGAATATCTCCTCTTTTAAGTCCCCATGTAGGAAAGCACTTTTTACATCCATTTGAAAAACTGGCCATTTTTGGGAAGTAGCTAGAGCAAGTACCAGTCTAATAGAATCCATTTTGGCAACTGGTGCAAAAGTTTTAGAATAATCAATCCCTTCGATCTGAGAGAAACCTTTGGCTACCAGGCGAGCTTTGTGTTTGTCAATTTCTCCATTAGGTCCATATTTTGTTCTGTAGATCCATTTACAATGAACTAACTTCCTTCCTTTAGGAAGAGGAACTAAATCCCAAGTTTTATTTTTTATTAAGGAAGAAAATTCATTCTCCATGGCATCATCCCATTCTTTAATACCAGTTGCTTCTTTGAAGGATTGAGGATCTATGGAAATGGACTGACAGACAAGACCAGAGCCTATGGAGTTGCCTAATCTGGATGATGGGAGATTTTGGATGTATGGAGTAGCTTCTTGAACAATGGTGCGGGCCCATTTTGGCATAGTGGAAGGAGTAGAAGGAGTGGCAGGACTTTGAGTTGGAGTTATAGGATCCTCATCTTGATCATTAATCTCTAAAGTTGGTTCTTCATTATATTGAGGCTCTAACATGGGAGAAGGCTCAAGAGAATCAATGGTGGAAGAGGATGGTTGAGGATATTTATGAGGGAATGTTTCATCAAATTGAACATTCCTATGAAAGAAGACCTCATGAGTTGTGGGATCAAGGAGCCTGTATGCTTTCATTTCCTCACAATAACCAACAAAGATGAGCTTTTTGCTTTTCTTATCTAGAGCCTTCCTTTTCTTCTTTGGGATATGTGCCCAAGAAGTACACCCAAAATTTTTGAAGAAAGAGACATCAGGTTTTGAGCCAGTCCATGCTTCCTCGGGAGTCAAATGGCCAAGAGCTTTATGAGGTGTGCGGTTTTGAATATAGTTTGCACAGTTAATTGCTTCTGCCCAAAAAACTTTTGGAAGATCTCTTGAGTGGAGCATACAGTTTGCCATTTCCTTTAAAGTTCTATTTTTCCTCTCTGCAATGCCATTTTGCTACGGATTATGGGAGACAGAATGTTGATGAACTATTCCATGACCTGATAGAAAAATTGAGAACTCATTACTGAAGTATTCCCCCCATTATCTGTACGAATTTGCTTGATTTTGCAAGAGGCCTGATTTTCAACTAAGGCTTTGAATATTTTGAAGTGGGATAGAACATCACTTTTGTATTTTAGGAAGTATACCCAAGTTCTTCTGGAAAAATCATCAATGAAGGTTAAAGCATATTTTGCTCCTTTGAAAGAAGGCTCTGGGAAGACCATCAAGTCACTATGGATTAACTCTAGAGGTGATGAGGCCTTTAGAGAACCACTTGGGTGGAAAGGATCTTGATGTTGCTTTCCAAGAGCACATCCAGGACATACTCCATCAATAGAAGAGACTTGTGGTAATCCTGTTACCATTTCATGGGTGTTCAATTCCTTCGGGTATTTATAACTGAGATGTCCAAACCTTTCATGCCAAATTTTGCTTTCAAGATCTCCATGTGCAACAAAACAGGAGGCCCCTTCTAAATTTTTGAATCCTTTGAAGTGAAATAGGTGAGTGTTGTGATCAATATCTCCTTTGGCTATGAGAGAGTTGGGGTCTTGAAAGTCTCTTATCTCAACTCCTGTTGGTGAGAAGAGAATTGTTTTCCCCTTTCCAGAAGTACAAATCTGATAGACGAAGAGGAGATTTGTTGCAATGTTTGGAACATAGAGAACATTATTGATATGACCACCATCAATGGATATGTTACCTTTTCCTTTGATTGGGATAAAGGATGAGTCACCAACTTCTATGCTACATGTTGAACTTGAGGAGATTGAAGTGAATGACTCATCTGAGGAAGTCATGTGATGAGTTGCTCCTGAATCTAGAACCCAGTATTTTGATGGAGTGTTTGTGGTCTTGCCTTGAACATTTAGGGCTTTTCCTATCTATTTCTTAGTGTCTATATTTTGATCCTTCATTGTTGCCTCTAGATGTTGAAGTCTTTTCCAACATTTGTTCACAGAATGACCATTCTTTTTGCAGTGTGTACAAGTTATGGGACTTCTTTCTTTCTTTTTGAATTTTTCTTTAGTGGAGGTGGATGCTACTAAGGCTTTTGAGGAAGAGGAAGAGATCTCATACTTTGCAAGTTTTGTTTCTTCTCTAGTTAGTCTATCACAAAATTCTTCTAAGGAGGGCATTTTGAAACTTGCACCAAGAGCATCTTTTGTAGATAGAAAGGTGGTTGCAAATATTTGAAATACACCATTTAATTTAGAAAGAATTAGATAGATGCATTCTTCGTCTATTTTATTCTTGCCACTGCCTTTAAATTGAGTAAGGACTTCTTTAAATTTGGTGAGAAAGTCAACAATATTGCTAAAGTCTTCAGGAGATAATGTTGTTAATTCTACCTCTAATTGCATTGACCTTATTTGATCTACTTTCCCAAATAAGTTCTTAAGTTTTTGCCAACTTTCATAAGGAGTTTTACATTCTGAAATGTGAAACCATAAGCTTTCATTTACATTAGTGCTTATAATACCCATTGTTTCATACATCTTCCCTTTATGAACAAATATTTCATATTCTTTTTCAAATTCAAGTTGTTTCTCTTCTAGCAAGTGTGTGAGCCCTTTTTGAGAAATGAGATTTAAAATTTTGGGTTTCCATGTGTGATAGTTATGAGGGGTGAGAGGATCAATTGTATTCATTTTACTAAAGAGATTTGAAGTGAACCAATATTGTTTCCCCCTTAACTTCAAGTGCTTTAAGAGATTACAATTGAGATTTTAAAGAAGGATACAGAAGTCTGATTCTAATACCAGTCTTCTCAATTTACCCACCCTAACTAGAGGGAAACTATAAGTAAATGAGTAGATTGATATAGTGAATTAGACAAATGTTTCAAAAAAATCCTGGCCTTTATACCTATTCTTCTCAAATACCCACCCTTACGAGAGGGAAACTATAAGTATTGAGTAGAATTGATACGTGGAACATAGGTTTTTGATGAAGAGGTAATCAACTAGACCCTGATATTAGATTTTCTTAATAACCCGCCCTTACGAGAGGGAAACTATAAGTTATTGAGAAGTCTAATACTTTGATATAGGTGATTAGTTAGAGGTGTTCATAAAATGAATGATTAATATCTTTTATATGAATGTTGAGATTAATGAAAGCATTAAAAGTTTAATGATTATATCTCTTATATGAATGCTGAGATTAAAGAAAGCATTAAAATAAAAGATATATATTTTTAATTAAACCTAGGTTCCAAAAAAAAATCCTATTTAGACTAAATAAGGAACTCTCTTTATTTAAAAAAAAAATTAGAACAAAGGTAAGTGAAAAAAAAGGGAAAAGAGGCAATAACCAAAAAATATAACAACCCCCCTTTAGGTTTTAGAAAAGGTGCTTTAATAAATGGCACCTTAAACCCCCCCCAAAAAAAGAATTTTATTATAGATTTTACAATATTTCTCCTTTTTTCTTTGTGGCCAATGAAAGGCACTAAGGAAGAAAAAGTAGAGAAGATTTTAAGAGGGCTTACAATTGAAATTTTAAAGAGCAGATCTAAGTTTTGGACTGGTTTTTATAAAAACCAGTGGAAATAGAAGATCTGATTACAAACTAATTTCAACAGTTAATGAAGGAAAGGCTCAAAGGAGGGAACGAGGTCCCTAATATATGCCCACCACTTCCCAGCTTTTAATGGGAGCCAAACTAAAAAAATATGCCAACGAGCTACGAATAGGGGAGCTCCGAAAGCCACGAAAAACTTTTAATCTTCTCTGCACATTGGAGATTTTATGATTAATATAAAAAATAAAATGAAATAATATTAATCATACCTGAAGTGACGTGCGCAATGAGCAAGCGATTGATGGGCTTCGAAGGGCTCGATAGAGCACGTTGCGATGCTCGAAGGGCTCAAAAGAGCACGTTACGAATGAGGGGCTTCGAAGTGCTTGAAGGAGCACGTTGCTACGATCTTGGAAGAGCTCGAAAGAGCACGTTATGTAGGAGCTTCACTAAACTTCCGGATGAAGAACAAAGAACCAAATATATTAAAAATTTTAAAAATTACCTTGGTTGCCTTCCTGAATATTATGGTGTGGAAGACGATAGGAAGACTATGTTCTTCCAAAGGATGTTAGAGAAGATGTGATCAGAGAAGGCTTCGGAGATCGAGGCTATGTCAGAGAAGGCGCCGAAGACACTAGGGAAGGCGCAGAGAAGTTAAGGGAGCTTTCAACTGGTCGCAGTTGGATCACTAGCAGATTTCTACTTCGCTGCAAGAGATATTGAAGAAGGAGAAGTAATACAATACTTAACAATCTTAAATAGCTTAAGCAAATGCAGAGAAGATATAAAAAAGAGATTCACTGAGGTGAATATAAAGAGATGAATCTGCTCTTAGAAGTGACAGAGACCGGTTAAATCGGTGAAGCTATGGACAACTGAAGATAGAATTCGAGTTCAACTTGCTTCGCCAAAAAAAGTACTCCAATAATCATTTAAAAGACCCATTTAGGGTTGACGTGATGAAGAACGTCGGGCACCAATAAAGACGTTGGCAAGTTAGTTTTTTTAAAATAACTTGCCATGTTTTACAAAATATTAAATGGACTTTGGTTTATATGACCAAAGGTCCATGAAATAAATGACGCGAGAGACGCAAAATATGCTGCACCATATGGTTAAGATCTCACGAAGATTATATAAAACAAATCAAATATGAGGAGATATATTAACTTTAATGATGTCACGACAAACACAGTAGAGAGAAGATCTCACGAATAGTAGTAATAAAAACCAAATATCATGAGATAAAGAAGGACCCACGAATCTCTTGTTTTCCACAAAATTGAATTATTGCCCATGAAACTTACTCTCTTACGCAATGATGGTAGAAATAGAGCCAAGGCAAGAGCGCATTCATTAGAAATGAGGAGCAGCTATATCGGAACATTCATCTACGGAGAACAATATTAAGGCAGGAAAAAATATATGCCTATATTGCTATAGCAAGAAGGCCAAAAAATTTTTTAAATATCTCTATTTTAGAGCAAGAAGCAAAATAATATCTTTTGAAAAATAAGGAGAATCTGTATATGGTAATCTATTTTAGTTAGTACCATAAACAATTTTTTTCAAAAAAAATTGCAGAAGTAAAAGAGCAGTCTACAATAGAAATGAAAAAACCTCCTTGTTAAAAACAAAAGATAAGAGATAATGAACCAGTTCATGAAACTTCCTTCAAGAGAGAATGCTAGCAGAATCTATCCTGCTCTGGTACCATGTTAGAATTTCCCAAGAGTAGAACTACAAAGCATCACAATATTTGAGAAGACAAATAGAACTGATTGATTTATTCCATGGATCAACTTTGTATAAATAGCAAAGTTGATCATTGAGAGTCGTTGGATTACAACAACTCATCAAATATGATCTAGACTATACTGAGAGTTCACCTGACTCATGGAGGAGTGGAAACTCAAGTATGTCTATCCTAGTAGAACTTAAGAGAATAATTACTTATTCTAACACAACAAAAATATGACATATATAACCTCATCAAAATAGAAAGTTCTTAAGTTCAATAGGAGAAATAAGGTGTAAAAGAATTTGATTTTTGTTATTCACAAAACATTACAAAATCAACCCTAAGTTGAACTACTATTCTCAAAATCACTTTATCTATCATCCAACATATCTAAAATTACTAGGGAGATATAAGGCATTCTATAAAACTTGATAATAATAACATTCATTCAAAATTTATAAATTACTCAATCCATTTGGGAATCATAGGGTTTCTACTAATTCATATACTCTAAACTAGGGAGTCATAAGGTAGACTACTTCAAAGATTCAATTTTGAGTATTCAAACTATCAAATCCATATTTACAATTCTAAGGAATAATAAAAAGCACTATCTCAAAAACCTGTCAAGAAGGAATATGGATGAAATAATAAGAAATACCTTTATCAATAAAGAATTATTTTATGAAATAGAATTATATTCTCAAAACTTGATAAATACCCTTGAAGGATATGAGAATCTATCAACTAGCTATAAGGAGAGATTCTCTTTATTTCTTAAAGAAGTAAAAGAAGGTAGCTTTGAAGCATTAATTGGTTATCTTAATGAAAATCTCTTCATAAAATATAGTTATATTCACATCCGATGTGTGTTTGATGATTTACCTATCATTAATTGTGTTTGTACTCACTCAACACATGAAGCATGCTAGTAATACAAATCAACATTACTGTGATGATTGACTAACTCCTCATGAAGTAGAAATTCTATTGGTATCATTGCAAAATCATAGGAGAAGGAGAAGAAAATATATGTTAAAAGAGATATTAGCAAAGAAGACATGAATAACAACGAAATCATAAAGACTAAAGAGCCCTTAGCTACAATTCTCTTTGCATCATATGAAGATATTAACTACTTGCTTGATCAAATTATAGTAAGCAATGAAGGAGAATACAAGTTCCAATTTTAAATAAGAATAAGAACCAATGCAAGAAGACATATACTACAATAAAGAAGATACAAAGGACCACATCAAACTGAAGAACATCTAAAGAAGAAGATCCATATTGAATATTGAAATCTTCAATGCCCAAATAATGTAATACAAGGGGGTGTTAGAGTTAGAGTATATTACATCATTTGGGTCATGTAAATGTACCACCTTTCATACATAGTTAGAGTAGGATATTACTTTAGGGGGAAGTTAGCTAGTTACTTCAAGCAATGTAATAAATGCACAAGTGGCAATATGTAAGTTATAATGTGCAAGGTGTCCCATTGTACAACTAGGTAGAGTGTTGGCCATGGAATCTATTTTTCTATATAAAGGGCCTCATAGTAGTAGATCATATCAAGCCAATATCAAGTGTGTATCAAGTTTGTGAGAAGTGTAGTGTAGTAGTAGTAGTAGTGTTCCTATATGGAATACAATGTAGCTCTTTATCTCATATTAATGGAGTGACCATTTCCTCCATACTACATTGTATTTTTACCATTTCTATTTATAGTATATTTAAGTCATATTGCAGACTCACTTGATTTCATATTTATTACATCTTATTAGGACCTTCAATAGATCTCTTCCACTGAATATATCATCAAAAACTACATTCAAAACCCTCAAAGATAATTTATATTGATGGATTTCTATTATTTGAAATAAAATGATAGTGGCATGTAGATCCCTAGCTTCATGTTGGTTGGTTTAATAATTTTGTGGTGCTTAGAATTTAAATTAGAGCTCCAATTCATGTGTGGTTGATGGAAGTAGTTTTATAATATTGCAAGTGTCTTACCAACACTAACATGCCCAACTACCTTGAAATAGGGAGTCTTCTAGATGAATAACTATCAAAGTATATCATAATGCATGAAAAAAATTAAAGATTATATAGTAACCCATCCCAAATATGGTGGTCTAGCATTGACTTGCCATGTATCAACTATTAATGGATGTTGACAAAATCAATATCACTAGATATAATATTTATTATTCAATAATTTCATTTCCTTTGGCATCTAAAA
Source organism: Wollemia nobilis (assembly GCA_028583015.1). Lineage (NCBI taxonomy): Eukaryota > Viridiplantae > Streptophyta > Pinopsida > Araucariales > Araucariaceae > Wollemia > Wollemia nobilis. The sequence goes on from JAQPPZ010017021.1 coordinate 588,430, forward strand.
TAGACAATAATGTCTACATTAATGGATGACTTGGACATATTATTACCTAATTCTCAATACTCTTCTAATGTTTGATAATAACGTAAAATTATTGAATGTAAGTCATCCACTTCATATGGAATATATTTTATATCTTGCATACTGAGTGTAAAAATTATTAAATTCTACAATCAAAATATATTATAGTCTTCTTATCCATTATGTAGTGGAATTGATCTCAAATAATCCCTCATTTCACTTGAAGGTCATCATCCATATGTTGATTAGGTTCATAAAAACCTAATGATAACTTGACTTGTCATTAATCTTCATGAAGTACTGTATCCCATGAAGCTTGTCTAGTAGGTCACCTATGTGTAGTAGTGGATATTTGTTCTTCATTATGATTTTATTGAACACCATATGGTCAATAAAAATATATCATATCCCATCCTTCCAATACATAGAACTATTATATAGGGATGAGCTTAGTTGGATCTTACCCTAGTTAATTTACTTATGAATCTATCATTAGATTTTTTTATTCTTCCAAAGAAATTATTGTATAGTGGGTTATGGGTAGTGATGATCCAAAGAGGAAATGAATCTAGTGCTTCATATAGTTCTACAATGGTACACCTTATAAATCCCAAAAGGTATCAAAATATAGATGAAGGGCATGCAATTATTTACACTATATTGAATGTGTTATCACTAGTGCAACACGTTAAAACTCTTGGTGACATAATTCTTTAGTCATACCATTAGTAAAAAAAATTATATTCCTAAGATTTAGATAATCCATGGAGGTCACTTCATCCCATAGGAAAAGGTAACACAAGCTCAAATTAAACCTCAACAAAACCTCTAATTTGAAGAGAACAATAAGGTTAAGTTTGAAAATAGTTTGGTCGGATATACTATAGAACTATTCTGTTGGGGTAAGAGGGTGGAAGTACAATCATAGTATAAGTTCAAGTATTATCTAACCAAAGCAAGAGTATTGTAATGCAATCAATTGATCCAATACATAGTAAAAATAAAATAGAATATATTAACTAAAGTAATTACGAAGAAGAGAGAAATAATTTTAACCTTGGATGATATTTAACATGATGCTTCATGAAGACATCATTTGGATGCTTGAACCTTAAAATTACCTTGAGAGTCCTTAATATCCTTTCTCTTTGATAACTAATTGATGGAGAGGCCTCACCTAGGTGGCATTAACATAAGGACTTCTAGCTAAGAGAAGTGTTAAACTAGAAGAAGAATGATAAGATCCTTCTTACAAAGCCAAGGGGCATGAGAGAGTTGTTGCAAAGACTTATTGAGGAGATATGAAGATAGAAGAATGATAAAATCATTCAATATTCACTTAGCACCAAGTTCTAAGTGGATATTGAAGGAGAAGAACCTTTAGGTGCCTTCTCCTTGCTTCATAAAATATAAAACCAAATTCTATCTTTTCTTGAAACCTTATTGATTTATTGATTGGAAGATGCCTAAAAATGAGTTTTTGACTTGGTATTTATAGTGATTTTATTATTTGAATCCAACATAGGTGACACACTCATTGATAGGGGAAATTGGGTGTAATTGATGGCAAAAATAGGTTTAATGGACTCCATAGAGGTTGGATGTGTAGCTAATTTGACAAAAACCTTTGTATGAGGTGGGAGTGTTAGTATTTGATAAGTCGATGCTATTACAATTTTGGTGGCAACATCATTATTTAAGTAACTCTCATTCATAAATTCATAAAGAGTGAAATCAATGGCTTTTGAGGTTAGTGGGGACTTACCCAAACAACCTAATGAACAAGTTTTTTTCCATTTTAATAGATAAATATATTTTTAGTTTTTATATGTAATAAATATATTCAATTATATATATATATATATATATATATATATATATATATATATATATATATTGATCTAATAGTTTACGAAGTTAGATTTTAATCAATCTTTAAGTACATTTATATTAAAGTTACCAATAAATATTTACTAAAAGGTTTGTTAAAAGTCTAACTTTATAATAAAAAAAACTTTATGATATTTTAGTGAGAAAAATATCTTTTATTAAAAGATTAATCCAAAAGTTACCTAAGACAAAATCATCTCCAAGATTGGATCTAAGTGATAATGCCACAGTGACGGTGATCGAAGGTCCACGTAGCAGCAAGCAAAGTCTACCTCTTGGCGGCTTTCGATTTTTTCTACGAGGGTTTGGTGTTCGACCGTTCGTTTCCCTCCTTTTCTAATTTTTGATTTCGTGTTTTTCCTTGGTGGATTGTTTCCTGCCCTTTGCCCATCCTCCCATCGCTTCCTAGGTCCATTCGAATGCCTTCCTCGACTCCCAAAACTGGGTCATGCCAACGAAATTATTCTCGTAGGTACTCCCCATGGTGACACACTTAGATCCTGATCATTGCAGCAGAGACATCGAGGGCTCTGTCAGGCCTGGCACCATGGCCAAGCAAGGGCCCCATATCCCAGGAGAGGTTCCAATAGCAGGTAGCAAGACATCCTTTGTTGACAGGATCAAAAAAAATTAATTCCTATGTCATCTACGACCAGCGAATTCATCATGCAAGGGAATAATGTTCTATGCCCTAAATCCCTCATGGAAAACTATGAATCCCGGGATACCAACTCCTTGGTAGGCAAATTCATCGATGGGTGACCTAACTTAGATGCTATTCACAGATGGGCAGATTCAAAATGGAAAACCCTAGGCAACTTGGAGATCTCGGCAATGACAAAGGGATTTTTCATGATTCAAATCAATTCCCATGAAGATGCAGAGTGCATCTTATCCGGAGGGCCCTGGTTCTATGGAAGGCAAAGTTTGTTCCTCAAAAAAAGTTAATCATACTTCAGTCCCAGCTCCCAGAACATCAATTTTGCCTCCATCTAGGTTAGACTTCTAGATCTCCCAGCCCACTTCTTCTATGAAGATGCCTTGCTTGGTATTTCTAAGGCGATCGACGAGCTCGTGGCTATCGACCCGGCCACCTGGGCAAGAACCCGGCTAACCCAGGCCCGCATTTGCATGAATGTGAACCTGGAAAGTCAGCTTCCAGACCACCTGAACCTCATATATGGTGACTTCAACTAGAAGCAACCACTCTTCTATGAAAACAAGCTAGCTTTTTGCCTTGAGTGCCAATCCCAAGGCCATCTTCAGTCGTAGTGCCCCAAACTCTGGATCCCACCATAGTCAAAACCTGCTAGGGACTAGTCAAAGAAGATGCAGCATCAACCCCCGTTTGTCTTATCGATGACCAAAAAAGCTATTTCCAGACCCCTCTAGGCCTGCTCAATCATAAGGCAAGTACCTATGTTCCTCTAATCAATAAATTCAATCCTTTGCATAGTTTTATTATCAGTCAGGATTGTGAGGAAGACGAGATCCCGGCCACCTCTAAACCAACGACTATCCTCTTGCCCCCTCGACCTCCCCTGGTCTTCCCCCTATCGCCCCCATCCATAATCCTCCCCCCGTCCTCGGTGCCCCTACTTCCCCAAGAATCCCTCAAGGCCCGCCTCCCCTCTCTCATCCTTTGTCCCCTCGCCCGGGTCCTGAAGACCCAACCTCTCTTGTGTACTCAGAATCTATCTCTACTGATGACGAAGTCGAGGACCAATCATCCCCTAAGCAAAGTAGTCCCAGGATAACTCGAAGTTCCAAAAAATCCATGATGGATGTAGGAGGGAAAAAAAGAGAGGAATACCCTCTAATTCGGATATAAGGAACAAAAATGTGACTGAAGATATAGCTAATGGAACCCAAAGAATGCTATTTCAGGAAACAACAAATAATTCCAAAGATGAAATTCGAATATCCAAACCCTCTACTCAGGAAGGAAAAGGGGACAAGATAATTTCCAAGAGTTTGAAATGAAAGTCCTCTCCTGGAATGCGAGAGGCCTAAATGGTGCAGCAAAATAGATACTGGCTATAGCCATGAGGAGATAACATAATCCAACCATTTTTCTCATTCAAGAAACAAAATTGGGTGATCAATGGTCCCCTAACATTGCTAGAAAGATTTGGCGAAACTATGATTTCATTCATTCCCTGGATTCTGGGACATCGGGAGGGATCCTGTGTCTCTCGAATCCTGTCAAGCTCCATGGAAACCTTATTTGAAGCCATTATAGGGTAAGCAACATCTTGTTCCAAGATACTAAATCCCAAAATTCTTGGGTGATGTCAAATGTCTATGCCCCGAACACCTCTATGGGTAGAGAAGCTTTGTGGAAAATGCTCACTTCAATGAGGCAGGTCTTTGAAGGAACTCCTTAGATCCTGGTAGGGGACTTCAATTCTCCTTTGCACATGAAGGACAAAAAAGGAGGGAACAGCATCACTCATAGAGATACTGCAGACCTAAGAAAATTCATTAATTCCAATGCTCTCATGGATGTCCAGCTTTAGGGGTCCCTCTTCACTTGGAGCAACAGAGGGAAGGGCACCAATATGATCCAAGAGCACCTAGATAGATTTCTGCTTTCCCAGGAAACCCTCCCCTACTTTGGGGATGCCAGGTTGTGAGCCCTCCCAAAGATAGGCTTTGATCATAGTCCCCTCATCCTGAAATCAGATTCTAGACTACAGTTCAAGACCCCTTTCAGGTTTGAATCAATATGGATTCACCACAAGGATCTTAAGGGCTTGATATAGTCATGGTGGAGTCAAAAATTCTCGAGGTCTGCTATTAACCAGGTAACCTAGAAACTCAGGTTCATCAAAGGGAACTTGAAAAAGTAGAATAATGAAACCTTCGGGAACATCTTCAAAGACAAATAGTAGGTCAAATCCCAAATCAGCCAGATTGAGGAGTCCTTTCAGAAAGGCAAAGGTAGTGACAGTCTTAGGGATGAGGATATCGCCTTGTTGTCTAAGTACCACAACATCCTCACCAAGGAGGAAACTTTTTGGCGCCAGAAGTTAGGATATCTTTGGCTCAAGGAAGGTGATGCCAATACCAAGTTCTTCCACATCTCAACCTTGAGGTATAGGAGTGTCAATAATATCAAAAGCCTTGTCTTACAGGATGGGGCAGCCATTTTGGACATCCATGCAATCAGATAAGAAGCCATCAATCATTTCAAAAGCCTCCTAGGTTCCAGCCTGTCCCAAGCCCCCAAGGCCATGGAATCCCTCCTGGCCATCATCCCCATCATTATCTCCTAGGAATAAAATGATTTTCTCCTCAGCCCAATATCCCAAGATGAAGTTCACCAGGCCCTATTTTCTATGAAGCTCGACAAAGCCCTTAGGCTGGACGGGTTCTCGCCCAGGATTTTCCAAACCTTCTAGGACATTGTGGGGCAGGATCTTTCTAACACCATTAGGGAAATGCAAATCTCCAGGTCCATTCCCAGAGATGTGAATTCTACCTTCTTGGCTCTCATCCCCAAAGGGGCCAATTCCTAATCCTTATTTGATTACTGGTCCATCATCCTATGTAATATCATTTACAAAATCCTCACCAAAGCCTTGGCATCCAGGCTGTCCAACATTCTTCCGTCCATCATTAACCTGTGTCAGAGGAGCACAGTCAAAGGATGCAATATTCTCGATGGGGTCATCACCATCCATGAATTGATCCATTCATCCCAGGTTTCAGACATGGCTACCTTCTTCCTCAAGCTGGACATGAACAAGGTCTTTGATAGAGTCAACAGGGAATTCCTCAACCAAATCCTTCTCAAGTTTGGGTTCCATGAGTCTTGGGCAAACCTAGTCTACAACTGCATTTCCTCTTCTTGATTCTATGTCATGGTAAATGGTTCTACTGTGGGTTACTTCTCGAGTTCTCGGGGCCTAAGGCAGGGTGACCCTATGTCCCATATTATGTTCATCATCCTAGCATATATTTTAGGGAGAACTATCAAGGAGGCCTGCTCCTGCAGTCAGCTTTTCAGGATCAGGACAGCGTTCGGACTTCCCCCCACCACTCACCAGCAGTTTGTAGATGACACGTTGATGGCTACTAAGGCTTCTCTAGTAGATGCCAAGGTGATCAAGGATATTCTCAATCGCTTCGAGGAAGCTACTGGCCAAAAAATCAATTACACTAAAAGCAAGTTGTTCTTCATCCATACCCTAGCCAAAATATAGTGCAAGATCACCAAAATCTTGGGATGTTCCATTTTTGAGTTCCCGACCACTTACCTCGGGCTCCCCATGTTCCATGGTAGGGCCCGGCCAACCATGTGGGCAAACGTGGTGGACAAGATCCGTAACAAGTTAGCTGGGTGGAAATGGGCCCTGCTCACCAGTGCAAGGAAGGCAACTTTGGTCAAATACATCTTGCAGAACATCCCCACATATTTCATGTCTATGTTCAAAATCTTGGCCTCGGTGGGAGAAGCCATTGAAAAAATTCAAAAGCGGTTCCTTTGGTCTGGATCAGAGGCCTCAAGAAAGCACCACCTAGTAGCTTGGGATAAATTTTGCTCTCCCAAATATCAGGGAGGTCTTGGTCTGCGTCGAATCTTAGTTGCCAACCTAGCTCTCCTAGACAAGCAGGCTTGGAGAGTAGTGACTAAGGCCAATATTGAATGGGTAAACATTATGAAAATAAAGTACCTTCAGCACTAGGCTTTCCTCCAAGCACCTCCCCCGCACAACGGTTCCTATTTTTGGAAATCCATCACTCATACCCAGAACATCATCCTTGAAGGGTCTTCTTGGAAGATGGGAATGGGGTCAACATCAACTTCTAGGAAGATACCTGGGTCGGGAATTCCCCCCTCATCAGCAATCTGATTTTGATCCTTGTCAGGCATTTGACTGACAGTAGATTCGAGCTTAGGGTTGCAAACTTTATTTCCTCCAGCCCGGAAGCCCAGGAGTGGAAGAAGATCAATTTTAGAATAAGAAATGAACCCATTAGGGAAGTCATAAAATGGATTCAAGAGATCCAGCGATCAACTTTCCTCCCTCGTGTCAATAGGAGAGATGAGCAGTGTTGAAAAAGCACCAATGACAAGAATTTCTTTGTCAAGACCATAGCCCAGCTTATTGAGAATATGGGTTCCCAGGGCACCCCTAGTTGCGAGAAGGTGGTCGCTAACAAGGTGTGGATCAAATCCCTCATTCCCAAAATTGTGCACTTCTGTTGGACGGCCATCCACAACAAAATCCTTACTGGGGACAATCTCATGCGACGAGGGATCATGGTGCCGAATAGATGTTTCCTATGCCTCCAGGCCTGGGAATCTGTTCACCACATTTTGATGGATTGCCCCTACTCCAAAAGTGTTTTCTCCCTAGCCACCCAAAGCTTTCATATTAGCTGGACCTGGCCAAACTCTGTCAAAGAGTTCATTTTTCAATGGCCTAAGCCCTTCAAGCATCCCTGGCTAAGCTTTTTGTGGGAAGTACTCATCCATCACATCTTCTGGCAGCTCTGGTTGGAGCGCAACAAGCGATTTTTCAACAAAGGCCCCAGAACCCGTGAAGTCATAGTTGTCAGAGCCCTTGCTTACGCCACCAAAAATTTTGGACTCATCCCTTGTCAGGCCAACCCTGCTCCAGGGATTGAAGAATTGCTTTGTTTCACCCTCAAGATTCCCCAGGATTGCAGTAAGTCTCAAAAACCCAGAAAAGACATATCTCAGGTCACTTAGGTCCGTCCCCCCAAGGTTGGCTCAAGGCTAACTTCGATGGTGCCTCCAAAGGGAACCCAGGCAAAGCGGGAGCGAGGAGGGGTCTTCGAGGAGATCATAGTGGCAAAATCCTTAAGCCCTTTGTTGAAAATCCGGGGTCCCAGACCAACAACTTCGCAGAAACCAGGGCCCTCTGGAGATGTATTGATATTTCCAAAAACCTGGCAGCCCCTATCATCTATGAAGGGGACTCGGAGATCATTGTCAAACTCATCCAAAGAAATAGCAAGGGTAGGAAAAATATAGAGAACATTATCCAGGAATGTCGATTAGGCCTTTGCAACAACGAGCAGTCTCAGATCAAGCATGTGTTTAGGGAGGCCAATCAAGTGGCCGACATATTGGCAAACAAAGCAATCAAAGAGAGCTCCATCACCATTTGGGAAGACAACTTTCCCACGGAAGTCATCGAGAAAGTCAACCTGGATAATGACAAAAGATCAAACACTTAGCTCTGTCGAAGCAGGAGGGTGCCTCTTCTCTAACGTTGTTAGAATGTTCGCAAAGGCCAATCATCAGTGGCCAAATTTTACCGATGGTTCTAACCACCTAAAAGGTGTCTCTTCGACACCATCGATCAGTTTGTTTTTGTTTAGCTCACCTACTAGTTTTTGTTGGTTTTCGACTGTGGTGCTGATGTTTTTGCCTTGCATTACGAATACAGATTAACTATTGTAAATTGATGTTTTTGGTCTGCATTTTGAATACAGATGATCTTCTTGTAAATAGGGGTGGGACCCTTCAACCCGTAAGTAAATAAATTTTACTTTACCTACCAAAAAAAATCATCTCCAAGATAATATCTTAATATAAAAATATATATATTATCATTTAATATCTTCAAGTCCTCATCATCTTAAAATTTAAATTAAAAGAAGGAAAATAATAATAAAGAAGATGGTTTAGATTGAGAAACACCTTATATTTCATTTCTTTGGATACCAACATCTATACGGAAAACACTTACACAATATGATGGTTGCGACGAGAGAGGGGAGGGCTCTGGTCCCTCCCCTGCTCCCCCTCCCATGGCTCCTGGTTCCTGCCCAGTCCCTGGCTCAACCCAGGTCATCCCTCTCGGGGAGTGGTTGTTTGCAGATGATCTCCTGGGGGAGATCCTTCTCCACTATCTGCGCCCCTCCCGACCGGCTAGGGTTTCCTTGGTTGTTTTTTCGGACTGGTGCTTCCCAGGGATCCCTGTTTGGTTGGGGATCCCTTCCCTTTTTCCCTCAGGCTTCCCCTTGAGTTTTTTTGTAGGTTATTCGCGTGGATCTGGTCCCCTGCGTTTCTCGGTGCGGTGGAGGTGACGGTTTAGGGTTTGGACAGCTTCCCCCTTTTTCTTGTGAATCCTCGGCGGGCTCTGTGCTTGGACGGGATTCTTGGTCCTTCTTCTTGGGATCCTCTTCTGTTTTCCGGGGCGGGTTCCTTGTGGTACAACTCTTTGGTCACTTCTCGATGGGCTGGATCCTCTCTGTGCTGGCTGTCGGCTTCCTACAGGATGGCTCTCGCTGAACGAAATGTTTTCCCGGTGGGCGGCTGGTTTCTCCACAGGGCGGGATCCGCCAAATCCGTCGATTTTCCCGTGAGGCGGGATCCTTTCTTTTCTGCTGGTTTCTCGGATGGCGGGATTTCCCTGTTGCTTCCCGCTAGGCGGGACTGTTTGTGGTGGTTTTGACTGCTTCCCGCGAGGCGGGATTTTATTGTAACGGTTTTTCTTTGCTTCCTGTCGGGCGGGATCTTCTCGATGGTGGTTTTTGGCTACTCCCCCGTGGTGGATCTCCAAAACTACTTTCTTTCTTATTTGTTTGTTTCCAGCTGAGAGGGATTGTTTCATGCTTACTGTTACCGTTGGGCGGGATTTCTGTTTTGGTGTTCAGTTTCAAGGGATTGATGCCCTAGGCCCATTGCTTATGTAATCAAGTTTTGGGATCCTTGTTAAAACCCGTTGTAAATACAAACACTACTTACCAAAAAAAAATATGATGGTTGCGACAAACATGTTATTAAGTTTAGAATTTATAAATATTACTAAGTTTACGATCTAAAAAATAAATTTAAGTGTATCTTTAAAAAAAAATTATAGATTAATATAATTACTAAAATAACATGTACTTAAGATCTAAGAAAACAATTAATTTTATTTTTATTAAAAAAATCTATTAAAATCTTAATAGGTCTCTCGTATGAAGAAAATTAAAAATATTTGATTTCGATACTGTTGGAAATATAGTTTAACATTATCAATATATTTTTTTATTAAATTGTACTCATATTATCTATAATTCAAATAACCAGATTCTGTAGTTCCTTTTTCTTTTGCACTTTTCTGTAATTGAACGAACCCAATTCATTCCCACGGTAAATAATAGCCAAACTCGGGCACCTGATGACTCTAAAGCCGCGAATGAATCAATATCTATAACCGACTCATTAATTAATACACGTCATATCCCAGAGTAGAGCTTCCCGTATTTCATCTTTGCAATGGCCAATTGGAACGGCAAGATTCCCGCGTATGACACCACAAGATAGGCAAAGTACCTCCACGTCATCGTTTTCTGCTTTCAACATGGCCCGATCAGAGAACATAATCCCCATTCTTAGGAAATTATCATGGATGAAAACCCCATTCTTCTTCAAATACTTTGCATGAAATGAGGGGTAACACAAGGGCTGGAAGTCTCTGATGAATTTTCTTCTTTACTCCCATTCTTCTCCATTGGGAACAAACTTTAAAAGAATATTTACTAAATACGGTTATATAAAATAACTTAGTTGTTAAGACAGCTGACCAATCTATTATTGACAAATCAAGTGGTCTCAATCAATAGGTTTCTTAATTTCTTAATATCAAAGGCAAACTTTTAAAATGAAAACATCTACATCCAAAATTGTTAAGACTTGGATTACCTCCAATGCAATTGAGCAAGACTCTTACATCCCCAATCTTCTACTTGAAATCAGCTTTCGGTGTCTTTATTATAGCGTGAGCAATCCTCTTCTTTAAGACATACATGCAATTTTTTCCAGCAAATTTCACATATGTTTCTTGATTCATCTCCCATTTTGAGGCCAGGTCACGGTCACGGTCATTGCATCTCTTATAGGTCAGTTTGAATATACTCTCACTACTATCAACTTAATTTTACTCTCATAGTTACAAGTATTTCAGCTAATCAATCTAGATGTATTGCACAAATCACGAACAACTACTAAAAGTGCCCTTGAATATTGAGACTTTAGCCATCCTTCAGTTTTTCAACTTATATCTCTACTCATGCAAGATCTCTTTCTCTAGATATTTGTACTTATCCATTGCCATCTTTGTGTTGGTGATATTTGATAATTCTTAGACTACCTCACTTTTTCCTAGGGTGTTTACTTAAACACAATATTCATAATAGATGGTGGAGTGCCCATAACGATTGATGAACTTATAGCAAGCTAAGCCTTTTATGATTTTTAACCTTACGTGAACCTTTATTAGTGTGAGATGATATGTAGGGGAGAAAAATACTACATGACAAGTGACATGTCTATAAAGTAACATCCATAAATATGATCTACATGGTGTAGGGATAGACTTATGCAGGGACATTTACATGAAGTCATCATGCCAAATCTTGGGCACACATTCTAATTGACTTGTCATGTTCTCTGCACAATACTTAAAAGAATTTAAGAGCATAGCGGAAACACTTGTGGGGTGATATGATTATAAGCACATTTTAGATTAAAGTGTATAACTTTAAAGTGTATCCAGATTATGAACTTTGCACATGATTTGAAAGGAAGGGTCAAACAAAATTTGTAAGGAAAGGTTTTTTAAAGGTGCTTTGAGGGAAGTACATGGAAGAAACATTGGCCAATTTACAAGAGCATTTCTATATAAAATTACCCACAAGAACAGTACTAAATACTTATGTAAATTCATTGGAGGGTGCCCAGATATAGAAACAATCCAAATATGGGCTTATTCTAAGTGGAAAACGTCGAGAAATATGGAGATCGTGGATCTTTTAAAGGGTATTTTCATGATAAATCTAAACAACCATGACGATGCAAGCAAAATTCTTACAGGAGACCCCTAGTTTTTGGGTAGAAGAAGCTTATTTTTGAGGGAATTGGGTGAATATTTTAACCCCGAGACCCAAGGCATTAATTATGTGCCCATATGGTTTTGTATCCCTAATTTGCTTGCACATTTATGTCATGAAGAAATTCTTTGGGATATATCAAAATCCATTGGGGATCTGGTGGCCACTGATTCAGTGACCAAAAATTGAACCAGAATGGTTCATGCATGGATCTGTGTTAACACTAATCTTGAATCAGAGCTTTCCACCTACATTAATCTCATTTATGGATCCTATAAGAGATGTCAGCTGCTAGAATATGAAAATAAGCCAATTTTTTACGATAATTGTCAAACCCAGGGCACCTAAAAAATCAGTGCCCTCTACTCAAAACCCAGAATAAAAAAAAGAAGGATGTAGGGCCAAAAATTAATTAGAGAGTCTCTAAGAACATATTTCAAAAACCCTTCTCTCATACAAGGAATTTGTTCAATCCCAAAAGTTCCCAAAGGGTTCATAGGAGATACAAGCCAATTCGATAGCAAAAGAAGGGTAATGTTGATGGTGAAAGCATTGACATGCAAAACCTAACAGAAGCCCTCAAACAAATGGATCACAAAGGTAAACAAGTTGTTGATTCTTCATCAGATTTGGAATAGAATAGGTATTTTATCTCATTACTTCTCATAAGATTTTCCAACCCCTCATCAAGTCTATTATTTTTTACCAAAAGAATGAGGAAGAGGATGTAAATCAAGTTTTTAAATCCACTCATTATCCTTCGAGGTCTGGGCCTTCCCATTACCCTAATGAGGCTTTCCAATATCTAGTTGAAATAGTTTTTCCCCCTCTAGTGCATAATCTTGTTATTGAGTGCATTAATGCTAACCTGCATGAAACCCTAGATGAGCCTGAGAACCCTCCTCTTAAGAAAAATTCTATAATTCATTTTAGCCCTAAGAATACTATAGTAAAAAGGAAGGCATTGACTATGGTAGTGACAAAAAGAGAGAAATATCATCCATGGCTGAGTAGAGACGAAAGAGATAGAGGACAAAATTTCCAATGGCCTTCAAATAACTCTACTGTCAAATTTTCTTGGACAAGCAAAGGATGAATCAAAGAAGTCCAAAACTCCCTTACAACAATCAAAGGGAGGCAAAAAAACCCAACAAATATTTGAAATGAAGATCCTCTCCTAGAATGTGAGAGGTCTCAATGGTGCAATCAAGTAGAGACTGGCCATAAATATCAAAAAATAAATTAAACCTACCATTATTTTATTACAAGAGACCAAGTTGGATGTCTCCTCTTCAGTTAAGATTGCTAAAAGTATATGGAACAAAGCAGAAATGGTTTTCAGTCCAGCTCATGGCACTTCAAGAGGACTAATGTGCCTCTGGGATCCAACCAAAATTGAAGACAAATTGATTTTTGCTTCTCATCGAACAATCAATATCCTTTTCCATAATAAGGATAATGACCAAACATGGATTATCACTAATGTGTATGCACCTAATTCTCCAATTAAGAGATTTTCTTTTTGGAACAGTATTTCTCAGTTGAAGAACATATTGGGTTTGACATCGTGGATACTGGTAGGGGACTTTAATACACCCTTATATCCATCTGACAAGAATGGTGGAAATAATTCCTTTAGTAGAAGTATGGAATATTTCAAGTAATTTATTGATGTTAACAAAATTATGGATGTTCAGGTAAATGGGGTTAAGTACACATGGAGTAATAGAAGAAGTGGGAACAACCTTGTTCAAGTTAGGCTTAACTAGTTTTTTCTCTCTAAAGAGGTTGTCCCCCTTTTTGTGGGTGTTGCTATCCAAAATCTTCCTAAAATTGGTTTAGATCATAATCCACTAATTTTTGAAGCTGACAGAGGGCCAGCCTTCAAAACCCCCTTTCGATTTGAGTCAATGTAGCTTAAGCATCCTAATTTTCGTAATCAAATTCATCACTGGTGGTAGCAAATTTTTCAAGGGTCTCCTTCACATTAATTTTCTCAAAAACTTAGATTTATTAAAGAGAAACTTAAAGTGTGGAATAAAGAAGTTTTGGCAATATTTTTTAGAAAAAGCAGTAGATCAAGGTAAAACTACAACTTATTGAAGATAAAATTCAATCAGGTCAATAGGACAATAATACTAGAATGGAAGAACATTGCCTGTTAGCAGAGTACCACAACATTTTGAGCAAAGAGGAAATTTATTGGAGACAAAAGTCAAGGACCCTGTGGCTGAGAGAAGGTGATTCAAATACAAGATTCTTCCATGCTTCCACGCTTAGAAATAGAAGCACAAATAAGATTGGGGAGATTCAACTGTCTGATGGATCCCTATCCAAAGATATTGATCAAATAAGGGGACAAGGGGACCCCTGAGTCCCATTTTGTTTATCATTTTAGCTAAATCTTTGGGTAGAATGATCAAAGCAACCAATAGAAATAGTTTTATTTTAGGAATAAAAGTAGCCTCAAATTTAAATTCCATCACTCACCAACATTTTTTGGATGATACTATTTTGGCTACTCTTACATCAGTGATTGAATTTAGAATCATTAAAATTATCCTTAAACTTTATGAGGAAGCTGTTGGCCAGCAAGTCAGTTTGCTAAAAGCAAAGTTTATTTTCTTAACACTCCTATCTCTCGTCAAGGGAAAATTACCAAAATTTGGATGTACCATTGCCTCCCTTCCTACTACATGTTTAGGTATCTCTTTATTTGTTGGCATCCCTACTGAGCATATATGAAACAATGTAGTTGAGAGAATTCATAGAAAGCTTACTATGTGGAAGGGTCAACTCATGTCCCAGGCTGCCAAGTTTATCCTCACTAAAGCTTGTTTGCAAAGCATACCAGTCTACTTATCTATATTTAAGGTTCCCACTGTAGTCTATAAAAATATTGAACAAATTCAAAAGAATTTCCTTTAGACGAAAACTGATAATAAAATAAGGATTCATCTAGTATCTTCAAAGTTAGTGTGTTGTAGCAAAACTCAAGGAGGTATTGGTCTCAGAAGACTATCTAAACTAAACATTGCTCTACTGGCCAAACATGCATGGAAAATCCTAACCAATTTTAAAGTTGAATGGGTTGCAATAGTCAAAAGGAAATATCTCTATACATCTAATATTTTTAGTGAAAATGTTCCACAAAGTGGCTCAACTTTCTGGAAGGCAAATCTTAAAACTAAAAAATTAGTTCAAAAGGGGCTAATATGGATCATAGGTAATGGAAGGAGTGTGGATTTTTGGAATGATAGGTGGTTTTTGGAGGAGCCTCTTATTGAAGATGGAGATCTGGTAAGTCTTAAACCCTTTACTGATAAAATTTATGGGCCTAAAGTCATTGATTTTATTTCTTTATCAAACAAAGGTCCTTCTTGGAATCTTCTTTCATAAGATATACAACACTATCAATCGGTAGCCATGTCCTTAGCTCTAAATTTGTACACTCTTTCCCATAATGGAGAGGTTGATAAGCCAATTTGGAGAGGCTCTGATGAAGAGAATTTTACAGTCAAATCAACATATGATTTTCAAACTCAGGTTCAAGTTCCTAATTTTCCTACTAATCTTGTCTGGAGGAAAAATCTAATCCCCAAAATTACTTTCTTTTCATGGCTTACAATTCAGAACAAGATTCTTACTACAAAAAATCTCAGCAAAAGAGGAATATGTAGACACTAAAATCTGGTCAATCTGATTAGGCATCCATGAACAATGACTAAATTGACATCTCATTGCCCCTAGGGCAGCCCTCAGAGGTCATACCGTGGTTCTAGCCACTCTCAACAAGATTTTGGAAGGTTTCGACCCATTTTTGGGATATTTTGGCTCCTTGTTCCAATTCGTCCCACCCTAGAATGAATGTCGATCCTATTCGTCCCACCCTAGGAAGAATAGCAGCATTTGTTCCAAGGTGGGACGAATAGCAAGTTTGACCCCCAAAAAGTCAAATTTTGGATAAATGGCACCCAAAAACTGCCATTTATTCGCTTAGCCTAGCATGCAGGTTAGAGCACGTAGTAAACATATGATATTCTTCATAATGGAGGCCAATTTGGGAGATTCCCTTCCCCCTCCAGTGCATGCCATCCTAGTGGCCAAGTGGCACCTCATGCTATGCATACCCTTTTGCACATGAGCCTCCTTGGGCTATAAAGTGGATGTATTTTCCATACAAAATATAGAGAGGAGTTTTAGGATAAAGTAATGGAGTGCTGCTAAGATTTCCCTTCATATTTTGTGTCCATTTTTACCTCAAAATCTCTACCTAGCGAAGGAGGTTTGCAAGGGAACTAGTAGGCGCAATTTATCACATAATCGAACCATATGAGTTAATTCCCTCACCAAATTTAACTAAAATACCTCCCATAGTATTTTTCATCAATCCTAAATAGAATTGGTGGCAAAATTTAAGCAAAAATTATGGGCATCCCACCCCCGGGTGCCCCCAAATTTGTGACAGTCGTATTCGTCCCACCCTGTGTCGAATATAAATATGTGAATAATTTGATAATTTTTTTTAATTGGTTATTTTCTACATGTTATTACTATGTTGTATTTCAAATTTTAGGTCAATATGAGTTATATTGGTCGAGATATCATAATTTTAGTGTTTTGTAGGGTCTCACGCAGGTCTATGATGGTCATCTAGAGAAACACCTAAACTGTTACTTATTTTGCAAATCTGATCATATGGGTTTTCTTAAAATATCATGTTATGTATTATTTCCAATTTTCATGTGTTTTGGATATGTGTAGGGTTGGAAATTTTTTGCTTTGTGTTTTGTAGGTTGCGTACGGTCATTGCAATTACGAGGTACCAACGGACTCAATATTAGTGCAATTTATGATGATATCTTTCCAAAATATTCTATTTTACATCCCTCTATAATTTCATATCATTTTGAATTGATTTGATACAATATCTATGCACGTGCTCACTACTAGTCTTTCAGTGCCTGTGGGGATTGTGAGACACAAAGATAAAATACACAAGTGGCAGCAGTGTTGGCCCATCCACCTCAATTTTGGGTACAAGGAAAGACATTGGATGTGCACCCAAGTTACTTGAAGTATTTGATCCTTGGGCACCTAATTTGTAAAAATTTGTATCATCCATTTGAGCCCTCAAAGGGGACACTTTGTAACCTATATTTGATCCACCCAATTAATAAGAAGTCGATTTACTTTGCATCATTTCTTGTTATTTGCTATATTTTCCATCTTACATGCATGCTTCCATTTGATGCTCACACGCAATAGTACATAGATACATATATTTTTTATCATCATTTGGTGCACTATTTTTTCCTACTTCAGTTGCGATAATGGTGGGACCCTATCCCTTATGCTTCAGGTGAATTTTGAAACTCATTTTTCATATTTGCATATTGTAGGTTCTATTCGTTCTGGATTGAAACGAAATCTGAACTGCTGTTCATGCCACCCTAGGATGAATGTGAATTCGTCCCACCCTGGAATGAATACAGACCTAATATTCGTCCCACCCTGGAGTGAATAGAAACTAGAGAGTTTTCTGAGCAGAATTCTAGAAATAGCAAGTTTTGACAGTGATGAGGTACTTATCTGAATCTTTTGTCTCTATTTTTCATTTTCAAAAACTGACTTATTTGATTTTTCTCACATCTTTTGCTTGTTTATAAAGGTTAAAAGTTAACTTTCCTTTTTCTTAAATGTAAAATAACAAAAATATATATAAAAGGAGAAAAATAAAATGAAATCAAAGTAGGAATGCATCTCTTTGGATTGCTTGCTTGTAGCCTACCCAACGGGTAGGCTAGCATTTAGGATTTCGTATTTCTAGATACATTTGTGAGTTCTTTTTATACTAACTTTGTGAAAGTAAAACACAGCTTTTTGTATGCATTTAGTGAATGATCATCGAATGCTTCTTTGTTTACTTTCTTTGGATTAAAAGGAACCACACACACCATGATTCACTTAAACACTAGTGAGGTGGATTTCATCACCATCCACTAGTAGAGTTCGACGAGGTGGCTTTCATCTCCATCCGTCGTCTCAAATCCCATGAACCTTGTTCTTTTCCAAGGTTGGTTCCAATATTTGTCATAGCCCATGGGTTATAGCACGTATCTCTCTTCGGAGAGGTATATCACAGACTATGGGTGAACTAGGTGAGGAACTAGTAGGACCTGTGCTCCCTTGCCATGTGTGGACCTCATCACCACATATTATAGGTGGAATAACGTGACCTAGAGTTCATATCCAGGTTTTCGAGCTACGAGTATACAAGTGAAATCTAATTTAACACAAGATTATCATTCAACAATATTTCAAACACATGACACAAGGTCATTCTTTACAAACAACACATCTAAAACACACAAAACAATTTAGGGATTCACATCTAAAACTTAAAAGAGATATCATCTATCTTATTGAGTGTTTCCTTTTCTATTTTTTATTTCATTAAGAATTTGTAAAGAAGATAATCATCTAGGATTTGGTAGAGAGTTACAATGGTGTGCACCTACGGCCAAGCTCAATCACGAGTAGAAGCTACGGATAGTGGACTAGGAGACATGAGTCGTCTTCGCTATAGCCCCAAGGACCTAGTCATACCTCCCTGGCGAGCCTCTACTCACTCTACCCCTAAGACAGTGGGGCACGAGCCACACCTATGAGGGAGCCCTATGCAGGACACCCCAAAAAAAATAGACTTTACTTGGAAGAGTTCTCGGTACTTAGATACATCACACGCCTTCTTGAATGAAATGCAACAGTGCATTGAGGCGCTAGTAGACAGAGCGGTGTCATGCATCCATGTACCTATTAGGGTTGACATGTCTATTCATGGGCTAGATATTGACTTGACACACTAGGAAGAGTAGGTTGGTATGACCTTACCTACACGTTGTCTAGATAGGGTACAATAGATTAGGTAAACTAACGAGTATGATACTCATTGCTTAGGGTGAGCTAACTCTGCCCTGCCCTTCCTCGTCCAGGAAGGAAGGCATGAGGAAATCCCATATTTTCCTTGAGAGAAATATTCTGCACATGCACGATGTGCCTCTACACCCGTTGAATATAATGAGCATATGCCCCAGCCCAAACCTCAAGTTAACGAGGTGACCCTCAATCGAGGGAAGCATGCAATAAATATCATAGATTATCTTGAACGAGGTTGGCCTCAGGATGAGACTCCTAGGCCTCTTAGGCCCTACACAGTGGAACAAATTAATCAAGCAGTTGCAAGATACATGGAATGCCAAGCTCATTTCAAGCAGCTTCGATGAGACAAGGAGAAACTAAACTGCTTGCATCAGCTTGAGAAAGAGAGAATCTAATAGTAGACCAATGAGCTATTCTAGAAGACTCTACGAGAGAGGGTTCCCACCCCAAAGGCACATAGGTAGGAGGTCCACTGAGGAAACCCACACTCATTCAAGATAGGTCTCATAAACCTTATCCAGTGTCACCTCCATGACCCCCTAGGCCAGATCGGGATGTGCCTCCCAGGTCAAACATAGGGCATCCACAGCGGGTAGATAACCCTCTTTATAGACTAGCTTAAGAAAAACTCTATGGGGCTTACACTGAGCATGAGCTAGAGATAGAGTACTTGGAGATGCCTTACCAAGGCAGGGGGGTGACATACCACCACCCTGCAATAGGTTGGAAGATCCTAGACCTCCACCGTAAGATGTGAATAAGGACAAGGAGATTAAATCCTAAGACCCATATAAAGAGTTGCTAGAGCACCTAGAGTCAGTGGATAACAAGACCTCTAGGTCTGGATCTCAAAATCTCACTATGCACCAATTGTGTATTCAACCCGTCCATCCTTCGGTGCCTGTGCCTCCCTATCTAGAGCAATTTAAGTTACCTCAATTGGCTACATTTAAGGGAGAGGAAGATGCACAGGAACATGTCACCATATTCTTGGGCCAGTTCTTCGACATTCATGATGATGATGCTTTTCTTTTGAGGAAATTCGTGACTACCCTCTCGGGCCCCGCCTCAGAGTGGTTTTACCAACTCCCTAAGCATAGCATTCACACCTTGGACCAACTTGCACATGCATTCCTAGAACACTTCACCTTCAATACCTAGAGGAAGGCAACGTTGGCCAAATTAGTTGGGTTAAAACAGTATGATGATGAGTCAATAACAAACTATGGCAATAGATGGCAAACCTTGCTTGCCAAGATACCTTATCTTCTCCCCATGTCGGAGTTGACTCAGATGTTCTCCAAGAGCTACCTGAAGCCTATCTCCTTGTTGTTGCAGTTGCAATAGTATACTCCTCTTGAATATGCCCTAGCACGGGCTAGGATCATCAAAGAAATCAAAATTCAAGAGGACAAAATTACGAAGCCTCACAAGAAGGAGTGGAACAAGAATGCCAAAAGCACCCCAGCGTAGTTTAAGCCAGCAGTAGTAAATCAAGTTGTCATTAGTGTCCCAGGGCCAGCACAAGTCATGCCACCTCAAAAGCCTAATTATCAAGCCACACCCGGGAACTATGCCAAGGATAACCAAAATAGTCAAGGGCAAAATCAACAATGTCATCCCAAGCGACAGTTCATGCTTATTGCCAAGGATAAAGATTTTGGGAAGATATCACATTGTTTGCTTATGTGCTTCTTTGATCATTTGATTGTGTGTTTCTAAGATTTAAAAGAGATAATCATATATATCCAATCCTTAAAGGAGATAATCACATTGTTTGCTTGTGTGCTTCTTTGATCATTTGATTGTGTGTTTCTAAAATGTAAAAGAGATAATCATATACATCCAATCCTTAAAAGAGATAATCATATTATCTACTTTGGGTGTTTCCTTAGTGCTTGGGTAGTCAACACAAGATCCTTGATCTACTTTTTTATTTTGCATACAACGGATCGAGAATCGTGCAAATCAGAGCTATAATGAAAATTTTATTTTGGTTTTATGATTACTCTATTTTCGAAGTCGAAAATAGAGAAAAACTACACTAAAACGATCATAAAATGGTCTAGACAACTCCAAAATTTGTCAAATTTGTTTTTTGGTCTTAGTTAGCTCCTTCTACACCTCTCACAAAAATTTTGGGTCCTAAATCTTCATAGTTCAAAATTTTCCAAAAATTCCTAAAAGTGGGCATTTTCCCACGAGCCTCGGTTGTCCAAATATTCCAAAAATTAAAATTTTTGATCCATAAGTCAGATTTTGGAGTCCTAGCCCATTGTGATCAGCTCATCGCACTGATCATTTTGATATATAACACTTATAAACTTTTTTGGAAGTCAAAATTTTCTTTAGTGTGGGTTTCCTTCAGGGTTTGCCTAGTCAACACATCATGACAACCATGCATAGCTAAGCTCAACCATGAGCCAGCAAAGTAGAAAACTATAGGAGAGGCCCTGAGCACCATTATCATAGGTATGAGGATCTCCTCACTCCTACATGAAGCCCTAATAGTAGTTGCCTTCGCTATTCTCCTAAGGATCTCATCATTCCTACATGACACTGTGAAAGTCATCGTGAGATCAAATCCTCACTCAGAGGATCCGACCACCAAGGTACCTCTATCAATAGAACATCAATGGGTTATCCACATTATAAAGTAGATTATTTGGTTAGCCAACACCGATTCTAGTCCCAAACCAGATATAATCAGCCTTCCAAGGGGTCTAGTAGGGATGTCTACACTCCCTCTACATTGTGGTCTTCACCACCCAAAACTCCCATACAACAAGTGCTAGCAACCTAGAGTAGACCTGTATGAATTTTGCATGCACCATGAGTCAAAATGACCATGAGCGAGCTTCTACTATAGTCCTCCAGACATTGGGAACCTTTCATGAGGATATTGGATTCCATTGGGGTACAACCTCATGACTCTGATGTTTTCACCAACTTTATGGAATACATACAAATATACAAGAATCTTGTTATATCCTTTAAAAATCATGAGGTCAAACATGTGCCTACCAATTCACCAGATCCTACTTTACACATCATCGCGAGTATCAATACGATCCCCTATAAGCGAGTATTGGTTGACACAGGTTCCTTAATAAACATTATTACCATAGCTTCACTAAAATATCTCAACCTTCCATCCTCGCGTATTGTACCATCCAAGTTCACCTTACAAGCGTTCAACGATGCTTTATCCTCCACTATGGATGTAATAATCCTACTTGTTGAAGTTGGACAAAATATTGTGCCTACATTATTCTACATCTTGGAGCGTGCAAGACAGTACAACATACTGCTTGGAAGGCCATGGATAAGAGACATGGAATGTGTTCCATCTATAGTGCATCAATTCATTAAATACATGGATGAAGGAAAGGTCCATGTGGTTGATGTCAATCCAGACCCTTTCAAAAATTATAAATAGGTGTATCCTCCACAGGAGCCTGTAGTATCACCCAAGCATTTGGACACCAAACCCAATGACCTTATCCAGAGTCCAGATGCAACCCCGTAGTTAGTCATGAAGCTACCTTCACCACCACTAGTACCATCATCTGTTTCTTTAAACAAGGAAGAGTCAGAAGAACCAACTACAAAGGCTCTTATAGCTAACAAGGCGAAAGTCATAGTTGATACGGATAAATCAAACCATATCATATTAGAGGACACAATTCAATTGACCCACCTAGAACTTGATGAGTGCATAGTACCCAACGTTACATCCATACCCATCATCGAGTCGATCAAGGATTTGGGTCATCCTCCTATCGAGTCGCTACCCATTGATAGCATTATTTATGCGCCTCCTAAACATGGGGGCTAAGCAGATCACCTTGGACAAGTTGATGAGGTAGCCATGACTTGCTCAAATGCAAATGCATCTTCTCACAATTTTGTGGGAATGATCAATGTGATGATAGGGAACGAAAACCCTCTAAATCCATCTATGCAACTTGCAACCCTATCCAAAATTCCATCCATACAACAAGAGATACATTGATGGATTCAGTCACACCTACCCCATCTCACTCAACATCTCTACAAAATCAATAACAGGTGTACCCCCTACATCAAAGTGGGGGTAATCCAACTGGAATAATTGAACACTCTGAGCTGGGACATGAGCATGAGCTAAATAAAGAACATTGAGGACTTTTGATCCACCTTCGCCACCTATTAGTTGCCATCCAACTTCCTTAGCAGCCATCCTGTCCTTACCTTCACTAGTTTCACAACATATCTTGGATAGGCTAGCCACTATGGAGTTACAAGTGAGTCAACAACACAATGATTTACAACAGATCTTGAATCGACTCACAAGCATTAAGTTACAGTTGAGTAGCCTAAAACCTCAACCCCTGATTGTCAGGACCAACCCACTCCTATGCAGTCCAATGCTAAGTCTCAAACAAATCAAGGGTCAAACCAGCAATGTCACCCTAAGCAATAATTTATGCCCATTACTAAGTCCATGGATTCTCTATTTGAGTGTCTATGTGTAGCAAAAGCAATTAACCCACCTAAAATTCGACCTATCAATCCAAATGTACCAAAGCCCAAAACATATCACGAAGACCTATACTGTAAGTACCATAAGCAAAATGGGCATGATGTGCAGATGTGCTTCAAGTTAAAACACCTGGTACAGGATATGTTTGACAAGAATGATCTTAAAATCAATAATCAACAAATTGACATATCTCAAAATTTGTTATTTACAGATGGGAGTCAAGAGGAGCAACCTAAACAGGTGACTGAGATGCATACAACCCTGCTTTCTCATACAATGATTCCACCATGGTCACCTCATTTAATACATCAACGTCGTACCTGTACTCCATTATCTATGCCCATGTTGACCATTTTTCATAACCTGAAAGATACATAGGCAATCGTCTTGCCAGACATACCCCTATTTAACCCGAATAGACCCATGTATAAACTATACAAGGAGGATCATTCTTACCTCTATCATCGAATGAGAGGGCATGACATTCATAATTGTCATGTTTTTAGATGCAATGTCCAAGATCTTATTTATAAGGGAGCTTTATCCATGAGTGGGTCACTCATTCTACCCCCTCAAGACATTGGTATTACCCAAAATTCCTTGCCAAAATGGGGGGAGTCAATTTCTATCACTCCTCCTATCCAAGCCAATAACATTGCATCAATCACAGTACATATTGGGGGTATCCAAGGTGTCACACCTTCTCTACTATTTACGTCACAAGACATGAAGCTAACTAGGGATTCTAAAGGTATCACACCTTCCTCACTTCCTTTGATAATCACAAATACTAGGGGTATACAAGGTATTGCACCTTCCTCCTGAGAACACAAAGTAAGCAAAGTTACAAAAGGCTCCAAGGGTATCTACATACCGCTTGGTCAACCCATAACACCCCTAGGCAATCTATGACCGTCTAGGTGACCCCAAAAGGGTCCAAGGGTATCTACATAACTCTTGGTCAACCCATAACACCCCTAGGCGATCTACGGCCGTCTAGGTGATCCCAAAAGGCTCCAAGGATACCTATAACCCGCATGGTCAACCTAAAATTCTCCTAGACGGTATATAACCATTTAGGTCACTCCAAAATGCTCCAAGGGTACCTATAACCCACTTGGTCAATCTCAAATGCTCCTAGGCAATCTATAATCATCTAGGTCACCCCAAAATGCTCCAAGGGTGCCTATAACCCTCTTGGTCAACCTAAAATTCTCCTAGGTGGTCTATAACCATCTAGGTCACCCCAAAATGCTCCAAGGGTGCCTTTAACCTACTTGGTCAACCTAAAATGCTCCTAGGCAATCTATGATCGTCTAGGTCACCCCAAAAAGCCCCAAAGGCATCCATAAGCCCTTTGGTCACCCCAAAAGCCCCAAAGGCATCCATAAGCCCTTTGGTCACCCAAAATGCCCCAATGGCCCCCAATAAGCCCGTTTGTCACATGTATGTACATATATATCAATCAAAAACTCAAAAATATCATCAAAACATCAAAAATACAAAAATATTGCATCGCATTGCATCTTCAAACATCATCAAAAATAAAAAAACATCATATATATCAATCCAAAAGATAAAATTATCATATTGCATTTAAATACCTCGCATCTCATTGCATTATCAAAGTCATCTGCATTAGGCATACTCATTATTGCACTTTGCACTATAGAGTTGCTCATATGTGTCTAGCACTAAGACTGTACATCTTGCATCGGTCCAAAAATAAATAAATAAAACAAACAAAAACAATTATGTCAAAATCATTATTTGCATCATTTTAGTTTTCCACTTATCATGTTTACCTGTATTTTACATTGGTCATAACAGTGTCTGTATCCTGTCACATAATCATTTGTTCTAGGATGTCTTTACGGTTTTTAGTCACTCAACCATCTCTAGTTTTCTTTTCAGATTTTATAGAAAGCTATCATGATTTTTAGGAGGTAGGGTCTTGCTTAGATTATACCTTGTATACATCAGAATCCCAGCATATTTTTACACTAATAAATCCAAGTTTTGTGCAAGGAAATATGAAACTATGAAGTGATCCAGGTTGTTGTAAGAGAAAAGTTCATCCTGCTCATCCCCCTGTGCGAATGGTTCAAGAATGCTGAGAATTGGCAAAAGGACAAGCTCTTCCCTACCCAATTCCCCAAAATAAACAATGGTTTTCACCACTATAAAAAATCCCAAATCCCAAACCCCAATTCCCAATTCCCAAAATCCCAAAAGTTCAAAAAAATCAAAAATTCCAAAGTTCGAAAATCAAAATCCCGAAAGTCAAAGTCAAAATCAAAATCCTCAAAAAAAAATCAAAGTCAAAATAAATAGTGGTCATCCCCCCTTCCCAAATCCCTTGCTCAAAGAAAACAAAATAAAAAATAAATAGTGATTTTCATCACTACACATTAGCAAGTATCCCAATCCAATTGAAGAAAATAAAGAAGCTTGAGCTTGAATCCCTGGAATTCTCAGCATTTGGAAAACCATAAGGTGATCCTAATTACAAGTTTGGTGGATAGACTATCTGTCAATGGTGGTAGCCTCCCGCATGACGATATGTCTATCACATTAGCTTTCGCGTGTGTGTAGACCAATGTTTTCATGTGGATGAGCTAGCTTTTGGTAGCATATACTACCTACTGGTCTAATCCTACCAAGTACAAAATCTAGGATTGTGACATTCATAGGGTGATCCTCATTCCAGGTTTTATGGACAACCTATATGGCAATGGCAGTATCTTTATGCATCTCACAGGAATGGACTCACTTGCACACATAGGGATATGAAGTATCTTGGTCATATTTGCAGATTCATACCTTGTTAAAAAGTCTTGCATGGTTAATATATAACTTTTGATCAGTTGACTAGAGTGTTTGAGTCTCATGAAAACCTCAAAGACATCCTATAACATCTTACTAATCATGTCATTCCATACCATTTTATCACATGTATGTCAGTTTACATTTTCACAAATCCATCACATAGTCTCATGACAACATTACACATGAATTTATGAATTCTATACAGTCTATGGTGCTAACATAGTATGTCATAAAGTGTTTATATTCCATAAATACACATAAACAGATCATCCATTTCATTATGCATACACACATTGCATATCATTAAATAACATCATAGTACAACACATGCATCCATTAATGCATCCATAAATCATAACACATCATGCGTCTAACACTCCAAATTATAAAAATTTAAAATCAAGTAAGCATTTTTAAACATCAATCGGGGCATTATTGGTATCATACCTCCCCTAACCAACAATCCAACAATTAAATAATCAATTTCAAAAAGCTCCAAAGGTACCCGTAAACCCTTTGGTCAACCCAAAAGGTCCCAAAGGTATCCATCAACCCTTTGGTCAACCTAAAAATCCCCAAAGGTATCCATAAACCCTTTGGTCAACCCAAAAGGCCCCAAAGGTATCCATCAACCCTTTAGTCAACCTAAAAGGCCCCAAAGGTATCCATAAACCCTTTGGTCAACCCAAAAGGCTCCAAAGGTATCCATAAACCCTTTGGTCACTCAAAATGCCCCAATGGCATCCAATAAGCCCATTGGTCAAATATATGTATATATATTAATCAAAAACCAACAAAAATAATTAAAACAATTAAAACACATCAAAAACAACATGAAACCAAAGAAAAGGGTCCAAAAACCCATCAAAAACAAGTCAAATCTGATGGAATTCATTCAGGGTCAAGATGGAATGCAAACTCCTCATGGATGCATGGATAAGTTACTATTTCACTTCCCAAGAAGACCAGTGTGGTCGGACTGCCCCACAAAAATGAAGTTTTCAACTCTTTGCTTCCAAGAAACCTCCATAGCATCATCAAAATGCGTTCACAACTATGCCATTTTTCAATGGATACAACTGAAGGCAACCTTAACAAAAGTCATATGGGTTAAGCGACTTGTTGCTTTTCTCATGATTCATTCCCTCATTGACTCGTCGCTTGATGGGGTAGTCATACTTAGTCTAAATCAACAAGCATGCACTCAATCATGCAAATTGTGTTCGTTCAACGAATCTTTGACAAAGACAATCACGTCCCTGCTTGGAGTAACAAACAAACAACAATTTAAATTAAGCACATAACAGTGCAAATGAACCTACCTATTGGTACACCTCAAAAGTGAGTAAAATACTTGGTATTCTCTAACGCCTAGGTTAATAAGTCCCCTTAGCATATATGGAAGCTGGAGATAAACCAATACCAATGTCTTTATTGAGTCAAAAGAAAAGATTCAAGAACGCATGCTCTTTCCATGATTGGGGCATCTAAAGTTGGTTAGGTTATTGAACAACCTTAATCAGTGAATATTTTAGTTATCTATTTTTGCTCAGTGTTGTGCTACACATAATGTGTCTCAAAAATGGGCATCTATAGACACTAAAATATGGTCAATCTGATTAGGCATCCATGAACAATGACTAAATTGACATCCCATAGCCCCTAGGGCAGCCCTTAGAGGTCATACAGTGGTTCTAGCCACTCTCAAAAATATTTTGGAGGTTTTGGCCCATTTTTGGGACTTTTTGGCTCCTTGTTCCTATTCATCCCACCCGAGGACGAATACAGATCCTACTCATCCCACCCTGGGATGAATAGCAGCATTCGTCCCAGGGTGGGACGAATAGCAAGTTTGATCCCAAAAAGTTAAATTTTGGATAAATGGCACCTATAAATTGCCATTTTCCCTGCTTAGCCTAGCATGCGGGTCAGAGCACATAGAAAACATATGACATACTTCATAATGGAGGTCAATTTGGGAGATTCCCTTCCCCCTCCAGTGCATGCCACCCTGGTGGCCAAGTGGCACCTCTTGCCATGCATGCCCTTTTGCACATGAGCCTCCTTGGGCTATAAAGTGGATGCATTTTCCACACAAAACATAGAGAGGATTTTTAGGATAAAGCAACGGAGTGCTGCTAAAATTTCCCTTTATATTTTGTGTCCATTTTTACCTCGAAATATCTACCTAGCAAAGGAGGTTTGCGAGGGAACTAGTAGGCGCAATTTGTCACATAATCGAACCATCTGAGTGAATTCCCTCACCAAATTTGATTACAATACCCTCCATAGTGTTTTGCATCAATACTCAATAGAAATGGTGGTAAAATTTAGGAAAAACGATGGGCATCCCACCCCTCGGTGCCCCCCAATTTGTGATAGTCGTATTCGTCCCACCCTATGACGAATAGAAATTTGTGAATAATTTTGCAACTATTTTTAATTTTTTACTTCCTACATGTTATTACTATACTGCATTTAAAATTTTACGTCATTCTGAGTTATATTGGCTGAGATATCATAATTTTAGTGTTTTCTAGGATCTCAAGCAGGTCTACGATGGTCATCTGGAGAAACATCTAAACTGTTACTGATTTTGTAAATATGATCATATGGGATTTTTTAAAATAACATGTTATGTATTCTTTCCAATTTTCATGTTTTTTGGATATGTGTGGGTCAGAAATTGTTTGCTTTGTGTTTTGCAGGTTGTGTACGGTCATTGCAATTACGAGGCACCAACGGACTCAATCTTAGCATAATTTCTAGTGATATCTTTCCAAAATCTTCTTTTTTACATCCCTATCTAATTTTATGTCATTTGGGATTGATTCGATACAATATCTATGCATGTGCTCACTACTAGTCTTTTAGTGCCTATGGGGATTGCATGTTTTACATCATATGCACTTGCTACTTGATATCCCTTGTTTCTCTGTGTGTAGTTTCAGGTTATATAGTGCATTGGGAATTAGTGTGAGACACAAATATCAAAGATACAAGTGGCGGCAGCATTGGCCCACCCACCTCAATTGTGGGTACGAGGAAAGACACTGGATGTGCACCCGAGTTACTTGAAGTACTTTGATCCTTGGGCACACTATTTGTAAACATTTGTATCATCCATTTGAACCCTCAAATGGGACACTTTGTAACCTATATTTGATCCACCCAATTAATAATAAGTCGATTTACTTTGCATCATTTCTTGTTATTTGCTATCTTTTCCATCTTACTTGCAAGCTTTCGTTTGATGCTCACACGCAATAGGATATAGATACGTATATTAATTATCATCATTTGGTGCACTATTTTTCCCTACTTCAAAATTATGATACCAAATAGATGTTATTTATGCAAATCCCAATAGGATTCCACTAATCGTATTTTTACTCAGTGTGATTTTTCCATTGCTATATTGAGTGAGTTGAGCAATAGGTTCAACATTCAATGGACCATTCCTAATTCCATATTAGATATTTTCTTCCAGTGGCCTAACCATTTTTGCAATCCCAACCTGATCACATTATGGAACTTTATGTTGCACCATTTTTATGGCAGGTTTGGCTGGAATGCAATAACAAAGTCTTCACTAGTAGCTCAAAGGATGTTGGTTCGATGGTGGCCAAAATCATTGTCTTTGCTATTGAGAATGTTCAATCCCTTAATTGGAGTGAGTCCCTTTTATCCAAAATAGAGTCCAGTATTTTATCTTCTTTTAAAAAATTTTGCCCAGGTTCCTAGCCAACAAGCTCTTAATCCTAGGTTAAATGTTTGATGGCATGTTGCATAAATTTATTATCATTAACATAAACCATTCACCAATATGCAGAAATATCAAATTATTCATCCACAATACATTATCCATAATAACAATCCACAAATGAGAGAGATAGATAATACCCTTAAGGTAGGGAAACACCAATAATAATCCTTAAGGAAGGAATAACTCCACAAGATCTCCCAAGATGAGAGGCCACTTCGTGGGCATAGAAGATTACATACGATTCTTCTTCAATGATGATTATAATGACAAATATATCTTCTTTATATATCCATATTCTTATTCTACTTTGGGGAGCCTACTACTAATATAATATTATATTATAATATAATATACAATCAACCTTGGATTATGTGTGGCCCATGCCAACCCATATACAATATAATAATATATCCCCAAATATCTATTCCTAGGTACCCAACCATGCCACCCTCCTTACAAATGTTTCATCCTCAAAACATATGAAGAAACATGAGAATATGATTTTCTAAGCAATGTTAGCAACTGGTACCAATATTGATCATCCATCGATCCAAGTGAAACACGTTGATGCTGGTATGCCATTTTGTTACTTAAGTATCCAAATCTGCTTCGATGGCTCCACGCTTCTGTTGTTGCATTTTGATAACTTGAATAATGGGTCCACTTGTTCCTTGATGTCGATGAACAACTCTAAAAACCATGATCACTATGCTTTCTCTTCCAAACACTGTCATAGTTGGTGCCCTTCTGATTCCATGTAGAACCATAATATTGTTTCCTTGAACCATGCCCCCAAGATTGTTCTCGCTCATGGTGGTGTGGATGGTGATATGGTGCAACCTTAACTTGATGTTATAACTTATTTGACTTCTCAACATTTGGCTCCATTTTTTAAAATTCTTCTACACATTGTTCTTTCATATTCTCTTTGTTTGGTGTGTCCTTGTGCTCTTCTATTAAAGCTTCATTGGACTCTGTTACTGTTATTTCCACTAAATCATTTGTTGCTACTTCTTCCATGGACTCGTTTCTTGCTACTGCCTTCTTGTATTTTGTTTCAAGTTCTTCAATTTGTTTCTCTACAACCACTTCTTAATTTTCCTTGGATCCTTGCTTCTTAAGCTGAGAAATATCCTGCAATGTTATCTTCTTTTTCTGTACCATAACTTCATAAACTTCTTTTGCACATTAATGTTAACAGTACCCAAAGAATATAACCAAGGATAACCAAGAACAATATCCTCATCATCCATATCAATAGCATATAAATTTGAATGTAAAACATATTTATCCATGGTGATCTTCAAATCTTCAAAAATCTAAACATGCTCATCCTCTAGTTGTATGTCCTTAACTTTTGTTGCTTGAACTTGCAACTTCTTAGCCAAAGCAATATTAATAAAATTATATCTACTACTAGGATCAATGGAAATAATAACCTGTTCCTTTTGAATGCTTCCATGAACCTACAAAATAGAACTTTTAGCTGAATTTAAACCTTTTTTATTTTGCTCTTGCTTTTGTAAATCCAACGATGTGACTTCATTCTTCTTATTATCTTCCTTAACATTTTCCTCTTTCTCCTTCTTGAGTAATTTTATTTCTTTTTCATAGTCTTCATTTTGTTTCTTGAAAACTTCCCAATCTCCTTTTATTTCATTCTGCTCATTTTGAATTCCCTGTAGTTTCTTTTCAAGATCTTTGATGACATCCATTAGGCTATCTATATAATATGGGTCCCATTTACTCAAGAATGCATGCTCCATTGTTTCCCAAGTTAGTTCATCTTTATAGCACCAAGTAATTCTAGAATACCAATTCATAGCTTCTCCTCTAAGAGAAAAAAAAAGACTATATTTCCAAAGAAGATCATCATGATGCAAGGATTTAAAATTTTACCACCAATCCCTAACATCAATATCATCTTCCCCTGAAAAATTTTGTAGCTCCATAGTTGATACCCTAATGCAAACTAGGGTTTTTTGACAATATATATCATGCCCTAATGCAAACTAGGGTTTTATGGAAATAAATATCTTCCCACCAAGTTGAAGCTAAAAATCCACATAGACAACTAGATCTACAATTTTTCTTCCCAAAAAAATAAATTGCAACTGATTTTCTTACCCAAACTAAACAAATTTCGTCTTCAAGAAATTCACAATTTGAAAATTTTCAATACCCTTGTTCCATACGACTAACTTCAGAAGGTTGTATATTCATCAATACTACTTGTATTCCTTCATATAACCACTTATTTTAAAGCTCTTCAAATTCTGCACAAACTGGTCTAAGAATCACTTGAATCAGATAAATTGTCGCAGAGATATGGCTTCTAAAATATGAGACTTTTTAAGAAAAAATCTGTGAAATTCGTCACTATCCTTGTTTTGGATGACTAAATTCAAAAGGTCGTATCTCCCTCAATATTGCTTAGATTCCTTCATATGACCACTCATTTTAAAGCTCTTCAAATTTTGCACAATATGATCCAAGAATCGCCTAAATCGGATAAACTTGCGCAGAGATATGGCTCCTAAAATATGAGATGTTTTTTCCAAAAAAATTGCCCTAATTTTGCAATTTCATAAAAAAATCCCCACTTTGCCAAAATTGTTGCTCTAATACCACTTGTTGCATAACTTTATTATCATTAACATAAATCATTTACCAATATGCAGAAATATCAAATCATTCATCCATAATACATTATCCACAATAACAATCCACAAATAATCCTAAGGTAGGGAAACACCAATAATAATCATTAAGGAAGGAATAACTCCACAAGATCTCCCAAGGTGAGATGCCACTTCATGGGCATAGACAATTACATAAGATTCTTCTTCAATGATGATTACAATGATAAATATCTCTTCTTTATATATCCATATTCTTATTCTACTTTGGGGAGCCTACTACTAATATAATATAATATTATAATACAATCAACCTTGGGTTATGTGTGGCCCATGCCAACCCTTATACAATATAATAATATATATCCAAATATCTATTCCTAGGTACCCTACCATGGCAATGTCCACCAATAAATTGGATCAAACTAAATTTTGGTGGGGCCTCTAAGGGCAATCCAGGTGAATCAGTAGTTGGTGGAATTATAAGAGATCACAATGGTAACATTGTTATTGCTAGTGTTGAATATCTTGGCTTCTTGTCCAATCATGTTGTTGAGGCAAGAGCACTTTGCAGAGGTCTACAATTGATTCAAGAAGACCAAATACCTTTGATCATAAAAGGCAACTCCCTCAATGTTATAAATTACATGAAATCTATCATGGATATTCTCAAAGAAGACCAAATACCTTTTATATGGTATATATACCTCTTTTTGTCGTTCTCAAGGATATTCTTGTAAGGCTATCCTACTATGCCTTTTGACCTCTGGTCTTTTTTATGTATATTTGACACTACTCAGGGACCTTGAGTCAGTATTTATCAGTTCTCTTTCTTAGTTTTTTCCCAACAAGCTTGTAGTTGGGAGGTCAATTTATCAGTTTTTCTTGTTATTTCCTTTGGTAGGATTTACTCTACTGCTTCTGTCTTATTTTATTGTATACATAGTACTCCTTTGTTGGGTACCCTAGTCTAATTTTCTGTTGCTTTTTCTACATGGTCTATATTGGAATATTTTGTAATAAGGTTTTGGGGTCCTTTTAAAATCCCTTGTAAATATCAATCAACCTATCGAAAAAATACTTACGCAAATTTGCCATGAAAAATGAGTGTGGAACAAAGACATGCATGAGATAAATATCAGTGTGAAATGGTACTTTGAGTGTATCACCCCTACATAAACTTTGATGAATGAAACTAACATGCATGGTTTTTATATATACCAATTGACATAGAAAACAACATCCTTTTGAATATGACTCAACAACAAATAAATTTGACTAAGAAGACATTTTAGGTAGCACTAGGTGAACATAGCATAGAACTCAAAGAGAGGGATGAACACAACCATAAAGGGCCACACATAAACAAACAAATATAGGAAAGATTATCAAGAAAGAAAATGCAAGCATGCTAGTAAGGGGAACACATAATCTTACTACAGAAAATTGAATTCCACTAATGTTGTTGAATGGAACTTGAGAGAGGAGACAAACTATCATGTGTGATCTATAGGAGAGTAAGAATTAAAAATAACAAAGGTAAAAACCATTTATAGATAATAGGGTTATGTGTGAAATTATTATGCATATGTATATAAAAAAGTGGTTAAGTGAAAGCACTAATGTAGAGTAATGAAAATATTGATGGCTTCAAGGCTTCAAGGATTGTGCCATAATTTATAAAAAAAAAATTGCATAGATGAGCAGACATAGAAACTACAAGGCAATAAAATGCTACACTTCAATGAAATAATGTACAAGGAAACATATATTCCTAAATGAAGTGAACCATGCAAAATATTGCTCATGGGAAACGGAAAGAAGATTAACACCATAATAACATCTATATGAAATGCTCTGCACATTGGACTAAAAATATACTTTGTAGAATGTAGTGTACAAGAGTGTGTTAACACCTTGATAGTTATGTTTGTTGTGGAACCTAGTTCTAATTTGGAGGCCCTTTTTTAGCCACGTTTGGACCCACTCTATGAAAGGATATGGGTGTTATGTAGTTCTGTGTCAAATTGCATGTCAATCCGAGTTTTTTTGTGAATTACTATTTTCGGAATTTTTTGACAAAAACTAATTTTTTGAAAATAGTAATTACTAAAACAGAAATTTTTTGATGAAAAAATAATTTTTCAAAAATAGTAATTATTAAAAACGGAATTTGTTTTATGAAAAATAATTTTCCAAAAATAGTAATTACTAATATGACAAATTTTGACAGAAAAGATAATTTGTCAAAAATAATAATTTTTTTTATTTTGGGGCCTTAATGATTTGCTCTAAAATTGTAACCCTCATTTTATAATAGGATGTTGTACCACATCGAAGAATGCAAGAAGGAAGAGAGATTCTAATTGTGAGATCGAAGAGGAAGTACATCAGAATTTGTTGTAGGTTGTATCCCTTTGAGATTTGTTGGACAAAATAATAAATTCTAGTTATTTTCTCTATGTGTCTCTTATGTGCTTTATTTTTTGCATTAATAATTCCACTTTTTTTATTGCTCTCGATTTTATATTCGTAACAACTAGTATCAAAGCAAGGTTGACTTGATAGGAAGATTTCCTGATTCGAGTGGGAGCAATGGTAGAAGAAGGCAGGTTCAGGGTTGAGAATTTTATTGATTAAAATTTTTAGTTATGGAAGATGCAAATGGAGGATTATCTATATTATAAAGATCTTTACCTACCATTAGGTAGGAAATAAAAGAAGTTGACAAAGACATCCAACGAAGAATGGGAAGTTCTAGACAAAAAGGCACTACGAACAATTTGGTTGTGCCTGGCATCGTCGATGGCCTTGAATATTTCAAAGGAAAAGACAACAAAGGATTTAACGAATGTATTCACCAAATTGTATGAAAAACCTTCAAATTTAAATAATATATTTCTTATGAAGCATTTATTTAATATGCAGATGTCAAAAAGTGGGTCTGTTACTGATCATTTGAATGAGTTTAACACGATTACAAATCAGTTAACCTCTATAGGCATAAAGTTGTATGATGAGGTTAGGGCTCTTTTGATCTTGTGCTCATTTCTAGAAAGTTGAAATGTATTGGTCATGGTTGTGAGTAATTTTGTCTATGGTTCAAATACTTTAAATTTTGGTGATGTTATTGGTGTTATCCTAAGCGAGGAAATGTGAAGGAAGAGCACGGGTGAGATATCAAGCAATACTTTAAGTGTAGAAAACAGGGGGAGATAGAAGGAGAGAGGAAAGAACCTAAGGAAACATGGAAAATAAAAGAAGGGCAAATCCAAATCCAAAGGAAATCAGTTGGAATGTTGGTACTATGGGAAGAAAGGACACCTAAAAATAGATTTTTGGTCTCAAAAATAAAATAGGGAGATGAAAAATAGGATAATTAGGAAGCAAACGTTGCATCTGATATATTGCAAGATGCTTTAATCCTTTCACTAGATAATTTTAATGATTTTTGGGTGCTAGACTTAGGGGCTTCATATCATGCCACACCCCATAGAAAATATTTTCTAGATTATGTTCAAGGTGATTTTGGATAAGTTTATTTGGGGTATGATTGACCATGTAAAATCTTTGGAAAGGGTAAGATACAAATAAAATTATCGAATGGAAACCAATAGTTGTTGAAAGAGGTAAGGCATATTCCTGATTTGAGAAGGAATCTAATTTTCATAGGGTAGTTGTACAGCGAAGGATGTACAATTATATTCTCATTAGATTCGTGGAAGGTTGCTAAAGGATCATTGATATTAACAAAAGAAAAGAAGTCAGGTATGTTGTATGTATGTACTAGTAATACCAACCTTTCTATTGTTTTAGCCTCTATAGGATCAGATATAGTTTTGTGGCATCATAGGCTTGAGAACATGAATGAGAAGGGGATGCAGATTCTTTACTCAAGAAAATTATTGCCAGAATTGAAGCAGATTGATATGGATTTTTGTGAGCACTATGTTTATGACAAACAAAAAAGAATCATATTTCTTAGAGTTGGAAAGGAAAAGAAGAATGAAAAGCTAGAGCTTGTGCATACAGATGTGTGAGTACTAGCTCAGGTATCATCTCTTGGTGGCTCTAATTATTATGTTACTTTTATTGATGATGCAACTAGAAAAACTTGGGTTTACTATATTTGAAAGAAAACGGATATCTTTGATACTTTTAAGAAATGGAAAGCTTTGGTTGAGAATAAGATAGGAAATAAGTTGAAGTGTCTTAGATCATATAATGGAGGTGAGTATTGCAACAAGGATTTTGATAGTTACTATTCATACCATGGGATTCGTAGAGTGAAGACAGTTCTAGGAACACCATGATAAAATGGTGTGTTAGAAAGGATGAACAGGACAAACATGGAACACGCTAGGTGTAGGAGATTACATGTAGGATTGCCCTTAAAGTTTTGGGTAGATGTTGTGGATACTGTTGTTTATTTAATAAACATAGGGTCTTCAAGTTCACTGGATGGTGGTATTCCAAAAGAGGCATGGATAGGTAAAACTATTATTTTTTCATTTTTGAAGACTTTTGGTTGTGAATCTTTCATGCCTATTTATAAAGAAAATATAACAAAAATTGAGGTAAAATCCAAGAAGTGCACTTTCATTTGATATAGAGTTAATAATTTTGGTTATCGATTTTGGGATATACAAATCACAAAATCATTAGGAGTAGAGATATGATATTCAATGAGAAGGTCATGTATAAGGATCATTTGTATAGTAGCTCCACTTATTTCCATGTTGAAAAGTAATTCAATTATATGGTCAGTTATGGCTAGACAAGCTTTTGTAGATCTTAAGGAGGCTATGATTTTGACCTCGATGTTAGCCAATCCTATATATTCCAAATCTTTTATCATTGAAAGTGATGCTTTGGGTCATGGCATTGGGATTGTATTAATGTAGGGAAACCCTTAGCTTTCACTAGTAAGATGTTATCATGTAAATATTTGGAAAAATCTACTTATGAAAAAGAAATGATGGGCATCCTCCATGTTGTTAATCATTGGCGACCATATCTCATTGGGAGATATTTCTCTATTAAATCAAACCACCAAAGTTTGAAATATTTCTTGGAACAAAGGGTATCTACTCTAGCATAGTAGAAATAGATTTCAAAATTATTGGGGTATGATTATGACATTGTGTATAAGAAAGAAAAGGAGAATATTGTGACAAATGGTCTCTCTCAAAAATTTGAGGATCATGTGATAAGGTGTGTCCTTTCATCCCCGCTACTCCAAAAGGTATTTCAACTTCAAGAATATGCAACCAAGGACCCATCCTTATAGACTTTATAGGGACAAATCCAAAGGGATCCCAATTTGCATGTCGAGTATTCATGGGATGGAAACCTATTAAGATATCAAGGTCACGTTGTGGTCTCCAAAACTTCATCACTATATAAGGATATCATGATATAATTGCATGCTTCACCTACCATAGGCCATTTAATATTTTAAAATATATATGAGAGAGATAAAAGGGAATTCTATTGATAGGGATTGGAAAAATATATTCAAACTTTTATGGCCAAATGTGAATTTTTCCAATGGATGGAAGGAGAAACAGTTTGTACTTTGGGTAATTTACAGTTGTTTCCAATATAGACAAGGTATGGACTGATATCTCCATGGATTATATTGATGGGATTCCTAAATTTGGAGAAAAATTAGTCATTCTTGTGGTGGTGGATCATCCCTCAAAGTATGCTCATTTATGTTCCCTCACTCATCCTTATTATGCCTCCACCATTTCTCAAATATTCATGGACTCTATTTTCAAACTCTATATTATACCCAAATTCATTGTATCTAACTGTGACCCCACTTTTACCAATCGATTTTGGTAAGAACTATTTAAACTACATAAAATGCAACTACGAATAAGCTCAACCTACCATATGCAAATGAATGGAAAAACAATTATTATCAATAAGTTCTTAGAAACCTACCTTCTTTATTTTACCTTTGAATACCCAATACAATGGGCTAAGTGGTTGTTTTTGGTTGAGTGTTGGTACAACACTTTATTCCACACAAATTCTAGAATGACTTATTTTGAGGTAGTTTATGGGTACCCATCTTTGTTGCCCTCTTCATATGTTCCTAGAAACTCCAAAGCTTAGTGATGAATGCAACTCTTTAGATTCATTCCCAAATTTTATAGCAGTTGAAGAAAAACTTGGTGATGGTTGAAAAATAGATGCTACAACAAATTGACCAACATCGTTCTAAGCACAACTTCAATATCAATGATATGGTATTTCTTTGACTCCAACCCTATAAAAAATCTTCTATGTAACTTTGTGCTCATCAAAAATTGGCAGCACAATTATATGGACCCTACCAATGGATTGGACAAGTGGCCTATAATCTTGTGTTACCACATTCTTCCAAGATCCATCTAGTGTTCCATATCTCTTGTTTTAAGAAGGTACTCAGCAACTGCATTCAAATCCAATCAACACTCCCTTACTTAGATGATGAAGGCTCAATCATCTTGGAGCCTAAAAATATTTTAGATCGAAAAACCTACACTCTCTATAAACCGCATAGTCATTAAATTTTTGATCTAATGGAAGGGTTTACAACCATAAGATGCCATATGGGATCCTCTCCAAAAACTATAGTAGCAATTTATTCATCTCCAAATTTGAGGATAAATATTTTTGTAGGGGAAGGGCATGTTAGGACCCCATCCTAATACTACTGTGTAATGACCCCCTTCTTAATGTGGGGACCCCATCCTAATGATATTATGTAATTTTTGTAATGTGTATGTGGCATTTGAGATACCTAGACAAGTGAGGTCATTTAATTTAACCATTATAAAGAATGTAACTATTTATTTGGTAGAATATTCTAGCTTGGGTGACCATTTGCATGTGAATCCAACCCTTGAGTGTTATAGTTAGGATTACAAAGAGTATTTAAAAAGGTAAGGGAGCCTAGACGAAGGCATCTCATATTTTTTGTATCAAATATTTACTTCTAAGGAGGTTTCTCCCTCAAATATTCTTGTGATTCTATAATATGTTCTTTCTTTCTATAATATAATCTACTACATTTCCATTTCATCTTGCAATATTGTTAATTTCAAGCTCATTTTCTATTATTATTGCAATATTGTGTGAATGTTCTTTTATTTTACTATAAGGTTCATAATATATTTTTATAAATATCTCTTCTTGTTACCAATTTTATGGTTTTCATCTCAATGCCAAACTCCTGTATTTTTCTTATCTAACTAGATCATTTTTCACCCAAATAGCCAAGTAGCACTATGGATCTAATACCAGGATGAACCATCAAAATGGTATGCATACTCTAGGATAGATAATACCTAAACTTCCTAAGAGATTTCATCACAATAAATACACTCTCTATGAAGTGTATCACTCTTGATAGTATAGGATGTTCTTGATCTTTATTATATTTTTGAGTCAACACAACAAGTACACTCATCAATATCAAATACATATAATTAGAAGTATTTTGAGAAATTTAGATTGATGATAACTAGGGCCTTAGTTATAGCTTTCTTAATCTCTTGAAATGCTTTCTTTTCTTCTTTAGTCCATGCAAAAGTGGTATCCCTTTTTAGCATTTTCGTGATAGGTTGGACTAGTTACACAAAACTAGTGATGAATGTATATACAAACTAAATTTGACCTAAGAAAGACCCGATGTCTTTAATTGAAGATAGTGATAATTCCAAAGTGACCTTAATATTATTTGGGCTAATGGTGAGGTCATATTTAAACACCATATGCCCTAGTATCCTACATTCTTGTATGAAGAAAATGGATTTTTTAGGGTTTAGAGATATCCCAAACTCCCTTTACGTTTTTAATATTACCTCTATTTTATGATCAATTTGTTTAGATCTTTGCTTTAATAAAATAGTTAAATCATCTTGTGTATTAGGGTAATCTCATCAATTAGTCTAACAAAGGTGATACACATTACCCTATAAAATATTACACCTACATTTGATAGCCCAAACAACATCCTTTGATAAGAAAATATGTCCTATTTGGTTGTGAATTTTTTCTTGTGTTGATCATCATATTTTACCCAAGTTTGATTATATCCTGAAAAATCATCAAGGAAAGTCTTTGGGTTCTAGCTATTTTTGGTAGAATTTGATCCATGTATGGTAGTGGGTAGTGATCCTTATAGAACATTCTAATTAAATTTTTGAAATAAAAACATCATTCGATATATCCACTTTTATATCTCATGCATACTAGGTTAGCTACCATGTAGAGTGTTTTATTAGAAAAATGATTTGAACCTACAATAACTTTAGAAGTTTTTTTTTTAATTACAACTTTTATCTTTGGGTTCATAGGTCTCTATTTCTAATGGAATGGCCTTGTCCCAGGTTCTATATTGATTTTGTATTCAATAATATTCCTAACATAGACCTTAAGATCCTCATAGCTCTAGGTAATCACATCATTATATTGGCCACACAACTCCTTGAATAAGTGGACCTCCTCTTCAGTGCAATATTTTCCTATTAAGAGGTTCTTCCCCTCTATGATCTAAGTAGGCTAATAAGAAGATGATTTCACTTTAATGCTATTTTTTTGGGCACCATAACCTAAATTAAATAAGCTTTCTAATGTGATCAATCCTTTAGGAAACTAATTAGTTTTTAGTTAAATTACCACATATTTGATGTCATCACCATACTTGATTCTTCCCTCACCATATTGTACCTCATTGAATAAGATTTGATGATTTAGTTATCTTTATTAAACACTTGCCAATGATTAGTATTATTTGGTACTATGGATATGAATACCACCTCTAGCTATTTTGGCTTATTTGACATATATATAGAGGGATCAAATTTAGTGGCCAAATTGGCTAGTTTATTTGCTTTTGTGTTCATCTCTCTTGGTATTATCATGATCTCATAGGTATTAAAATTTTCCAAAAAAAAACCCAAAGTTGATGTCTATAAGACTTCAGCTTCTTATTCTTAATGGTGTATGTTGAGTTTACTTGATTCACCATTAGCTTTAAATTGCTAGAGATATTAATATTATAAGCACCTAATTTTTCAATTTTCTCAACCTAGTGCATAGAGTTTCATAATTAGTTATGTTATTGATGTAGTTGAATAGTAAATGACAAGCATAATTCATGTGCACTCCTCAAGGATTGATAATTTTACATCAACACCTATGTTGTTTTGGGTTATAGCACCATTAAAATGCATAACCCATGTTGGGTTTATCCCTAGAGGTTGTTCATTGGTTAGAGTAGGGACCTTGGTTATTCTAATACTAGATAGTTACAATTTTATTTTCTTCATATGATCCATATGCCTTATCGTTCTTCTCTTCTTGGAGTACCCCAATAATCATGTCTACTTTTGATATTAGATCACCCTCAATGGACTTAACATCTACAATTGTTGGGAGTTTATTCCATTTAACTGTCCTATAATTGCTTAGCTTCTATAAAATATAGTTACATGAGGGTTCATTTTCTATTCTAATAATTTTACCATCCTAGGCTACTTTAATTTGTGTGTAATTAATTTCTAGATAAGAATTCCCTAAAAATATTTTGCTCCATTCTATTTATAGCAACATCCAAAAATAGGGTGGAAGGTCAACCACTCTCACTTCCTAGACTACAACTATCATTGGATGTTTGATCATAGTCATCACCAATACTTTAGTATTTAAATTGCACTAACAAGGATTCCATCCATCTGAATAGGCCTACTAGTTGTTTTAGAGTATAAAATTTTTATTCTTCACAAACCACTTTGGGCTTAACCATTATAGTTAAATGAGGGTTCATTTTCTATACTAATCATTTTACCATCCTAGGCTACTTTCATATGTGTGTAATTCATTGCTAGATAAGCATTCTCTAAAAGTATTCAGGTCCACTCTCTTGATAGCAACATCCAAAAATAATATGGAAGGTCAACCACTCTCACTTCCTAGACTACAACTAGAATTAGATGTTTGGTCATAGTCATCACCAATACTTTAGTATATCAATTGCACTAACAAGGATTCCATCCATCTGAATAGACCTACTAGTTATTTTAGAGTATGGCAATTTCATTCTTCGCAAACCACTTTAGGTATAACCATTATAGTTACATGAGGGTTCATTTTCTATTCTAATAATTTTACCATCCTAGGCTACTTTCATGTGTGTGCAGTTCATTGCTAGATAAGCATTCTCTAAAAGTATTCGGGTCCATTCTCTTTATAGCAACACCCAAAAATATGGTGGAAGGTCAACCACTCTCACTTCCTAGAATACAACTAGCATTGGATGTTTGGTCATAGTCATCACCAATACTTTAGTATATTAATTGCACTAATAAGGATTCCATCCATCTGAATAGGCCTACTAGTTTTAGAGTATGGGAATTTCATTCTTCACAAACCACTTTGGGCATAGCCATCGTAGTTACATGAGGGTTCATTTTGTATTCTAATAATTTTACCATCCTAGGCTACTTTCATGTGTGTTTAATTCTTTACTAGATAAGAATTTCCTAAAAGTATTTTTGTTCATTCTCTTGATAGCAACATCCAAAAATAGGATGGAAGGTCAACCACTCTCACTTCCTAGACTACAACTAGCATTGGATGGTTGGTCATAGTCATCACCAATACTTTAGTATATCAATTGCATTGACAAGGATTTCATCCATCTGAATAGTCCTACTAGTTGGTTTAGAGTATGGCAATTTCATTCTTCACAAACCACTTTGGGCATAACCATTATAGTTGCTCCTAAATAAATATTGTAATTCCTCAAGAGGTAGTCTATCTTAAGTGTGATATAAAAATGAAGTGGCTTCATCATTTTAGGATTAGAGAAGTATGGTACATTGATAGCATTCACTTAAATATCTAAAGGATCCTATGCTATAAGGTTCTTCTTCATAGATGTACCTAGTGGAATATTATATGATGAATTTATTTTTGCTTTAGCCTAGTTATGATTTTTCTCTTTGAAGTCTTCTTGTAATAATTCCTCTATCTAGGCCGAGCTAATGCCTCCAACATACTTACTTTGGCTAGTATTTTCTTTAGCTCCTTAGCAATAT
Organism: Wollemia nobilis; assembly: GCA_028583015.1. NCBI lineage: Eukaryota > Viridiplantae > Streptophyta > Pinopsida > Araucariales > Araucariaceae > Wollemia > Wollemia nobilis. The sequence goes on from JAQPPZ010017021.1 coordinate 631,996, forward strand.
TAAACCTGGTACTAGCCAAATTGCCTTCATTGTTGGATGTAAATTTTAAAAATTATCTAGTGTTTATTACCCTAGCCTCATTGGTCAAAGAAGGGCATCTTAAGTTCCTCTTAACCTTCTTTTGTAGCCTTTATTACTCATCTCATTATTTAGCTATTTTATTTTCTTTCTCAACCATAGGGATATTTGCATTCTATGTTTTATCTTGTGGAGCCTATGGCAACACATCTTCTTGCTCTTACCTAGGTTTTACCTCTTTATTACCGCCATTAGTTCTCTATATTTGATGTGTATTGGAGTACATCCCCTCTAAAGAACAATAATTTCCATATTAGGATAAGTGGTTTGGGTGGTTCTACTTGAGTGTTTGAGACTTAAGTTAGTCATCTATTACCATTGTTTTTCTTCTAAACATGACCCCTTATTATTGGTTTGCAAGGTTGCTTGATCTTCAAAATAAAAATCTCCTTTCCCAATGGAGTCATCAAAATTTGTTAAAATAGGTTTCCCTAGGTTTGGTAAAGATAAAATCCATTTTTACATCATCCCTAATTGATTTACTACATTGAATACTAATAATTAATTAAAATTTTGCACTTGGGGTATGATACCTTGATCCATTATATTTTCTTAATGTGCCTGCCATTGTTGATTATATATAGAAATTTGAATGGAAACGACATATTATAATGGATTATGTTGAGTGTGTCATCATAATTTATTCATATCTAAATTGGTGTTCACCATTTTAGTTTAAACCTAATTTCCTTGGTGACCAACTCATCTAAGTGTCTACCCTTAGTGAGATAAGTAGGTTGTCATTACTGCTAATTGCCTAATTGCTTCCACCCATTATCTTGACCTTACCTCTTATCTATATTAATTTAATTTATAAAAAGTAATTATTTCTCTTAGTTAATTTAATTTCACTAAGATCCCATCATTCTAATTCTGGGCGATAAAGATGTCACTAGGATTAGGCAACTGAAGCAAAGTGCATAAGGTTGGTAGTTGGGGTTGTAAAATGATGATAGTAGGTACACTCTAGCTAGGAAAGGTCACTATGTATAGAATGTTATTTTAGGGATAGCTAGATATGTTGGGTGAAGCTTTAGTAGGTTGGTTTTGGGTGTTGGAATAAACATCATGAGAGGAGGTGTTGTAGCTACTTGAGGACTCAAAGTTAGATTCACATTAGCAATATAGGCCATAGCTAGAGTAGAGGTAATTTTCCAAATCTTACTAACATGTCTTTAGCCCATTGAACTTCTTTAAAGGACCTACAAAAAATATAGGGATTATCATTATAGATCATTAAAGCCAAATCAAACTATAGTTCTTTAATGTAATAAGATAGAGCTTATTTGTCTAAGGGCCTAATGTTTTCAAGTCTTAGGTATTAGGTATAAAGTCTTGATAAATCTTGTATTTGTATGGAACTTAGTTGAAATAGGAAAGAATATTTATTCCCAAAATTACAAAATATCCTGAAGAGTTCAACTACAAAGGCCCTACTAGTGATAAATTTATCTAGAAGGCTTTGATACAATGTGGTGGTTTTGCCCCTCAATAAAATGATCAGCACTTGGACAATAATGTCCTCCTAGTTAATGTGATGTATGAATTTTTAGTTGATATTTTATTCAAGTGATCCATGGAATTCTTGTTCCCATTACCACCAAAAGTTAATAGGGTATTCATAGTATCCATAAGAATGAGAGAATAAGCCATTAAGTTGAGTGGCCTTTGGTAAGTCGTATCGAGAAATTATTTTTGAGGCCTTAGCATTACTTGCATTAGATAATATTAAGGATGGCTATAATATACCTATAGGATATAGGGCATTTTATATTGAGAGTAGATCATATACCCTTGCAATTATTGCATGAATGGGATCAATTGCTAGTTTAGGGTCACTTGTTAATTTTGCAAAAATATTGTTGTGTGTTAGGATTCTAAACAAGAGATGAATTTGGAGGAATTTAATTCTAAGGATTGGGATTTGGTAAAATAGGTAGGTTGCACACCCCTTATTGGTTCATACCTCCTTAGAACTATTAAGGGAATAATTGGTTAAAGGAAGTGGCTGAAAATATTGTGTGGGTTGATTACGTGATGTAAATAGCAAGTTTTGAGTGGATCCTATGTTCATTTGAATTCTTTATGATGCTAGATAATCTTTTCATTTTTGGATAATACTTTGGTTTATTTGTAAAGATGGTGGTAGTTGACCCAATGTCCCTTGGGAGGTGTCAAGGTTTGACATATTTTGCATATTTTTTTAAATATTGGTGTTTTGTAACCCTTGGGAACTTTGGATTAAAATATTGATTTGTGTTACTTTTTGGGTGGATCCTTTGGGTAGTTGACAAGTGGTATCAATAGGGATGACATTTCCTAAAACAACTTATGGTTGACTCGTATTTATCTAGTTATTGGAGCTAGTTTGTACACTTTGACTCAATTATGATATTAGTGGGTTTATTTGATGGCTCACTAGGGAATGTCACCATGTCCTTACTAGAGATATCATTACATTGGACTCAACATGTTGAATATTATTAATGTTAGGTAAGGTTTGTGATATTTAACCCATGTTATACAAGGGATTAGTAATCACTCTAGGGATTGTGGATGGAATAGTGGCCTATGCTTGAGTGGTTCCTAGTATAGCATATTGATTATGGACTGGTGGCTGATCAAATAAGCCTACCTCTTCTATCAAAAAGGGAGATGTAAAGTTTGATTCTTGGCCAACAAGACTTACCACAAGTTATTTGGTAGTAGTTATGGAGGGAAGTTCCTCTAAACCCTTAATCCAAATTATTGTAAATGTTCTTTTTCTTTTTTCCCTTACTCATGTATTCAATCCACTTTACTTACTCAAGTTTTTTTCCTTTTTCGCATGATTTAGACTTGTATTTACAAGAGATACCACCAATATCTATCCCTACAACAATAAAATCACTTGAAAAATAAGTCAATTTACAAAATTGACATAAAATCAATGAATTATTACAATTCCAACAAATCACTATAAATGGGACTTAGCACCAAGAGGAGTTGAATAAAGGTTTGTGAAATCACTATTCATCAATGAGGAATCCAACATCACTAAACAAGTTAGCGAATTAGCAAAGAGTTGACTTAGAACATTAGGAGACTTTCAAATAAGGGTGACAACAGGATGATATAGTTAGGTTTTTAATGAATTGCCACCCAAACCAATGAAATTGTAAGATAAGGGCTTAGATAAAACTTGAAATTAATGATCAATTGGAAGTCATTCTAAGTGGTGACAAATCATCGATTGTTTATGAATTGCCAATGAAAATACTTGGAAAAAAATTATGTATATTTTAATTTTCTTTGCAGATCAAATCTATGAATCAATAGATTTTAACATAATAGTGTTTTTATGAAGTTGGTTTTGATTCAAGGTAGATTTTTGAGTTGGATTTTTAATAGAATTACCATTTGCACCAATTAATTGTATTATGCAATATTATTGTTTATAGGGTTAGGTAGAAAAAATTCATATCTAAGCTGATCAAGCATATGCTAAGAGATATCTTGGTATTATTGGTTTGAATATCTTTGACAAAATATTTTTTGGATCTAGTAAAGTTTGTAATGAATCAGCATGGATCTGAAAATGAAGGATGAATATGTCATGGGATGGGTCCCATTGGGCATGCTAGATATTGTTGATCTATGGAAATGGTATGCACCCATGAAATTATTTTTCAACAATTGGAAAGAAAGGATAGATCCATTTTGACCTCTAAATTCAGGCTAACTCCCCACTAATAATTTAATCTAACTAATATAAATGTAGAAAATAATTTTTTTGGAGATAAGGGTGTAAGAAAATAAAGTGTAGAAAATAAAATATGACTACATCCATAGCAAGGTTAGTGCATGATTATGATATAAGAGCGAGTGTAAGCCAGGAGTGAATGCAATCCAAGATATGGTGTAAGCCAAAAGTGAGCAAGAAGCATAAGTAGAAAGCAAGAAGCAAACTGTGAGCAAGGAGTGAGAACCAGTACTTGTTTTATATCTTAGGAGAAACTAGAAAACTAAAGGATTAATATGAAGAAAATCTAGGTAGCATGGTAGGAAAGTCATTTTTGAAATGCCATACTAGAAGTACAAATACCCAAGATAGAAGTAAGGATGCCCTAATTGGAAGTATGGATGCCTTAGTTAGCAATAATAGAAAGATAAAATGTATGACAAGTCCTATTCATGTAGTAGATACTACACCAAAAGTTATTATCAAGGATGAGTTAAGCAATCATGATATTATGGTTCTTAAACCTGGAGGGTTAATATGTGCATTCCATGGATATTAGATAGCTTTTTCTAAGATTCAAAATTGGATTAAGTGGAAGTGGGGATTGAATTCAATTTAATCCATGACTTATCTTCCAAAAGTATTTTTCTCATTATCTTCTCTAGTTCAAAAAGAAGGGATAAAATAATGAATGATGATCCTTGGTTTAGGGGTAAAGATACATTGTATTTAAGACCACATAGTGAGAATTTTTATCTGGAGATAGAGACTATTAAAAATATTTTCATGTGGATTAGGCTTTTTGGAATTTCTTATCAACTCATCAATAAGGAGGTTTTGAAGAGCTTTGGCAATATTCTAGAGGAGTTCATCTAAGAGGAACCATTGACTAAGGAGAGAAGGTATATTATATATACTCAAATATGTCTTGCCATGGATATTTTAAAACCTTTAACATAGTCCATTAAATCTAACTCAAGAGAATAGTATCAACAAGTGAATTATGAAAAAATTACATTGTAATGTTGCATATGTTATAAGACCAAACACATGGTAAGAGATTGCAAAGTAAAAATGATGGAGAAAGAGATAAAAAATGTGCATGAGACAAACTTCAAGATGAAACAAGGATATCATATCATAGTATAAGTTGGGTCAAGTCAAGGATTTTCCACTCCTAATAAAGTGGCAAGAAAACCCCTTTGCATCATCAAATGGAAAAGGTCATTATAGTTCACTCAAATAAACCATTAGAAGAAAAAATGACACAAGGGATAAGGAAGTATAATGCACAAGTTCAAATACAAAAGGATTTAAAGGTGTGAAGGAATATGGGAAGGAAAATTTTAAAGCAAATGAGATGGAGGTCAAGGTTAATCTAAGTACATCATCTTCATTTTCCTCAAGTAGCATAAAATCTTCTCCTTACAATATAAACAAAATTAGTATAGAGTGTAGCCATTGAACTTTAGGATTCAAAGAAAATAAATGTATATGTGAGGCCATTCATTGCATTTCAAATTATCTAGGGCAACTTAAATCTTTAGCGAATAAATCTCATTATGAAAAATATGGAAAAAATAGAATAAATGGATGAAGATGAAAGTATTGGTGGGAATGGAAAAATGAGAGGAAGGTCTCCAAAGCAAAAAGAAAAAAAACTCAAAGGAATATCAATCTGGGAAGATAAATGAAAATATCATAGGTGTTAGCAAGAAGTGAGGCTGAGCCTGCTAATAAAAATAAAAAGTGATGATGAAAATGATATTATGGAATATTAGGGGTATGAATAAGACCACTAAAAAAAGTTACTAAGGAATTAATAGGTTTTTATATTCCTAAATTTATTTTAGTACAAGAAATAAAACTATGTAACAAGGAATGTAAGGATGCTTTTAAAAACATTTGGAAGATGGATAACTATCTATGTTGTCCACTTAGAATATCAGAGTCTCTTGTGCAATGGCCCAGTGCACCTAACATTCGTGCCTTACATTGAGCAACACGGTTTGGAAGCCTTATGGCATGGAATGTGACCCACAAAGAAACCTTCACAATTTTTCTAATGTGGTATCCTTGTATGATGTGATCTTTAAGCTCACCTTCCTAAACTACTTACATACATTCAAGGGAAAAGGGAGAGAGAGATTGCAGAAAATGAAACCTAATTTAACAGAGGTGAAGTGCAAAGATCAAAATATTTCTCTTATGCATAATCAGAATGAAATGAACACATGCATCATCTACTAAAAACTAGAAAGTGAATATGGTTTTGATCTAACATACAAGCATCCATGCACAAGAAGTATACAAGAAATAAGATAAAACAAAATTAGTCACAACTTAATATATATATATATATTATAATTTTTATACATAGATGCTAGACCAAAAGAGGCTCGAATTCCATGAACAAAATGACTCAAGGCTCGAGTCTAGATTATCACACACACAAAAAATGAAAGGAAGTACATATAATGCCAAGTATTAAGCATAAGTAGGTAGTTTCCAATGTCTTACAATACAAATAAAACCACTATTTATCTACCACAACTAGGGTTTTTTTGCATCCAAAAATATACAAGTAATTCAAAATTCCTTCCCAAATCAAGCATGATATATGTCCATATTTAATTCTTATGGGATTGGGGTCTCTATAATTGGAGCTTCCACTACTATTGTCTTTAAGGTGCCAACCACATTTTTTTTAAGGTTATGCCTAAACAGTGTAGTTAGGTGCACTTAGATATTTTTTATCATTGTTGCCTTTATGAAATCAACCACTTTTCTTATGATATTGTTTGTAGATGCTTCTTTATCATATGGTTATCAGATCTCCTACTACTTTTCTTCTTTTTTGTGTACCTCCATGGATTGTTGATTGCTATTATCAAATGGTTGGAACTAATTCTTGATGCTTCATCATCTAAGTAATATTTCTTTTCCTATGAGTCATTGTATTGTTCATGTCTTGACCTCCAACCATTGGTTCCTTTGGAATTGTAACAGCCCTCCTTGGCATAACTCTTTATTGACAATGAACTATGTACTTGTGTGAATTTTTAATTACATAGCTTCATTTTATGATGTCTGTATGATGGAATGATTGCATTCTTTGAGCTTGGAATATTGTACTATTTATGTACTTGTGGGTGCAATACTAGGTGCTCTCTCTTTGGTGGGAAAATATGGGTGAACCACCTACTATGAGAGATATTTTGGTAAATTATGGTGATGACTTGCTCATTGACAGCTTAGGGTAACAAAATATCCTCCATGTAGATGCATTAAATATAACTTATTTTTTTGTTCACACCATTGGGCCAAGAAGTTTCTTGTGCAATGAGTCTTCTTAATAGGTCGACAATAGCATTAGATCATCTTAAAGAAGACCGCCTACTTAGGGATAAAACAATGGTGTGAAACATTGTTGGTGTGAATCTATGTTTGTTCATGGTATGCATAGATTTTGTTGAATAAGATTTTATTAAGTATTAATTGGTAATATTAATACGTTAAAATAATTAAGTATTAATTAGTTTATAATATTAATACTTTAGTTAATTCTTGGACCAACTTGTGCAGAATTTGAATAGCTTTAAAATGAGTGGTCATATGCAAAAATCCAAGCAATATTGAGGGAGATACGATCTTGTGAAGTCAACCATTCATAACAAGGGTAGTGACAATTTTTTAAATCGTAAAAAATAAAATTGCAAAGTGCGAAGGATTAGGATTTTTTCCTAAAAATGTCTCATCTTTTAGGAGCTATATCTTTGCGAAGAGTTATCCGATTCAGCTGATTCTTAGACCAACTTGTGCAGAATTTAAATAGCTTTAAAATGAGTGGTCATATGCAAAAATCCAAGCAATATTGAGGGAGATACAACCCTATGAAATCAACCATCTAAAACAAGTGCAGTGACAATTTTTCAAGTCACAAAAAATGAAATTGCAATTATTTTCCAACTAGGTTTCGAACGATGGGAAGAGCAATGAAGGGCTAGGACTTCAGGGAGGTAATACATTCTATCTGGACAAAGAATTTTTTCAAATAAGTTATTTTTCATTTTCTTTATCTTAGAAATTATGCATGAAAATTTTATAAAGTTTCTATCAAATATTATATTTGTTTTAGAACTTTCTAAAAATTTTCATTAGATTTTGAGTTTTAGTTTCCTTTCCATGGATTTATTTATAGTTAAATCCTTAGAATCATCCCTAGTGGTAGAGGTTAGTGAGCGCACCTCATAGAGATTCTCATTGCTCCAAGAAGGGCAGTTTTTGGTAAATTTAATGGGTATTGGTTAGGGGCTTCGACCTTGAGAAAATGGATTGATAGGAGTTGGAAGTCTCCAAGAGTGATTCTATCATTTCTTCCCAAAGGTTTCTTCCTAGCCATATTTTGTTCTAGGTAATAAAGAGAACGAATCCTAAAAGTGGATCCTTGGTTTATGGAAAGAGCAAGGCTCTTCCTTACTCGCTGGTATGAAGGCTTTTCACCTGAAAAATATAAATTTATCCCTAGTACCATTCTGGGTTAGGATGTTTGGATTTCCCATTGAATTTTGGTAAATAGATACCTTCAAGGCAATAGGCAAAATTCTAGGAGAATTCCTTGAGATTTCAGATACAAAAAAATATGGATTTTTGGCTATTTATGCTCGAATATTGGTCATGATTGATATAAGTAAAGCTTTACCATAATCAATCATTCTTAAGTATGGGGATAATATGTGGACCCAAACTATAGATTATGAAAACATATCTTTTAGATGTATAAAATATCATAAGGTGGGGTATATTGAGAGATCATGCCCTAAGAAGAGCCCAACAGAATCATTTGTAGAAAATCATAAGAGAAATTTACAAATGGTTATGGATAAATATGGTTTTCAACTTCCAAAAAATAGATCTAGGAAAATAAAATAAAAAGAACAATGGAGACCAATAAGAAAGGATACTAGAATAAATTCCAATTATTTTGAGGCTTTAGCCTATGAAGAAAAAGTAGATCAAAACTTAGAGGACACGGGACAATAATTTTAACATATTAGCAAGGAACCATATATTCAATATGATCCTAATTTAAGGAAGAACATTCCCAGTGAACCCAATGTGTTTCATCATATTTTGAGGACTCTCTTGAAGTACCATGCACCATTCAAGAGGGAATAATTGGTAAAGAGAATGCAGTTTTAGAATGTAATACCTTTGTCATTAATAAGAAAATACCAAAAAATGAGCAAGATAAGTCAAAAGCTTCTATAATAGAGCTAGGAGAGGATAAATATATTGAAAAATAAAATGGTGAAATAATATTGAGGAATAGAATAATAAGGCCTACTCCTGATATAGGCAAGGCAAAAAGAGGAAAATTCTCAAATTATCAAGCAAGATCTAGGGAAGCAAAAGCTAACATAGAGAAAGGAACACAAACTAAGTTGGTTGAACTTCTCTTTACCAAACAACAAAATGATATTGGTAATACGCAAGAGGGTCCAAAAGCCCCTAATGAGACATGATTATTATATCATGGAATATAAGGGGTGTTAATGCCCCCTCAAAGCATAGGTGTATTAGGGACCTATGTTTAAGTAATAAACCTAATATTCTCTGTATCCAGGAAACTAAAATGATAAAAGAAGAAGTTTCTAAAACTATGAAAGTAGTTTGGACAAGATGTGAATGGGATGCTATGGATTTTGAAGGAGTAGTAGGGGGAATTCTAACTTGTTGGAATCCTTCTAGAACCTCTTGTGTAACCATTCATAAAACTAGGCATTGGATAGCCTCTTTAGTAACTTGCTACTTTGTTGATATTCGCTTCATCCTTATCAATGTGTATGGTCCTACAACTCAGTCAGGTAGATTAGAATTTTCAAGTGGGATTGAGGCCTTTGTGAGAAGTAAATACCAAGAAACCTATTTCATGATCATTGGATATTTTAATGCCATTACCAAGTTGAATGAAAATTTTTGGGGAATTAAGAAATTGATCCAAAGTATGAAATATTTCTCAGCTTTTATTAAAAATAACAATCTTTGGGAAGTTGAGTTTGAAGAAGACAACTATACTTGGACCAACGACATGAGAGTTCAAAACCTAATAGCAAAAAAATTAGATATATGCATTCTCTTATATCATTGGCTAGATGAAGGAACTTGTGCTAAACTTAATACCTTAACAAGTATTGGTTCAGATCATTGGCCAATAAGAGTTAAAATGGTGGTTAGTGAATTCTAAAAAATCATATTTTAAATATGAGAAGATGTGGGAAGACCATCCTCAATTTGTTGATATGATAGCTCAAACATGGAATTCTTTAGGTAATGGTGGGTTGTATGCTCTTCCAAACCAAATTAAAGCTATGACATCTAGATTAAAATAATGGAACAAGAACACCTTTGGAAATATTTTTGAGAAGAAAGAAGAACTAAAAGATAAACTCTCAAAATTCTTAAAAAGGTGATGAAAATAATACAAGCTCAGAGGAAAAGGAGTTGCTTAGTGAATATCATAATATTTTGAGTAAGGAAGAGAAATTATGGAGATTAAAATCAAGACAAACTTGGTTAAAAGAAGGAGATAAAAATAAAAAGTTTTTTCATAGGATGGCTATAGTACAGAGATCTTCTTCTAGAATTGGTAGAATTAAATCAATAGAAGGGGTTTGGATTGAATATCAAAGTGAAATTAGAAAAGAGGCTAAGTCTTTTTTCATAATATTCTAGGTTCATAGGAGACCGAAGTTCTTAATGATAAACTTCTTCAATATGTTCCTTCAGTTATAAAAAATGAAGACAATAGGAAACTAATGGAGCCTATTACTCTAGAAGAAGTTCATTTAGATCTTTTCTATTTTAATAAGGATAAATCCCTTGGTCCATATGGGCTTTCTACAACTTTTTACCAACATAATTGGGATATAGTGAAGGATTCTTTATTGGTGGTAGTGGAACAATCTAGGGTAAAACAATATATTCCTTATAAAATAAATACAAATTATCTTACCCTAATTCCAAAAAAGAAGGATGTTGAATTGTTTGATTCTTTTAGACCCATAAGCCTTTGTAATATGGATTATAAGATTATTTCCAAAGTGATGGCAAATAGATTAAGGTCATTTTTAGACAAAATTATTTCAGAAGAGCAAGGAGGTTTTGTGAAAGGGAGACAAATTTTTGACGGTATCATAGTAGCTCATGAAGTTATACATTCAATAGCATCAAGAAGAGAGAAATCTATGATATTAAAACTTGATATGAGTAAAGCCTATGATGGGGTAAAATGAAATTTTCTTTTTGCAGTTTTAGATAAGTTTGGTTTTGGAAAGAAATGGATTAGATGGATTAAATCTTGTGTCTCTACAGTTTCTTATTCAGTGTTGGTCAATGGGTTAGTCACAAATTCTTTTAAAGCGAAGAGAGGCCTTAGACAAGGAGATCCTCTATCTCCTTATTTGTTCATTATTATGGCAAAAATTTTGAGTAGGAACTTAAAGAAGGCTTACAAAGATAGGTTTATAAGTGGACTTAAGGTTAGTAATAACATCGATAACATCACCCATCAATATATTGTAGATGATACAACCCTTTTTGGAAGTGCAAGAATAAATGAGGCCAGAGCTTCGATTAACTTTTTAAAAGAGTATGAAAGAGCTTCAGGGCAAAAAATTAATAGGACTAAACCTAAAATTTATTTTCTTAACACTCCTGCTAATATCAAAGAAAGAATTTGTAGGTTGCTTCAAATGGAGGCAAATTTGCCAACAACTTATCTAGAGATTTCTTTATTTGAGGGGAGAATGAGGATAGATTTATGGAATCCAGTTATTAGTAAAGTTTAAAATAAACTTCTAGCTTGGAAAGGTATATGGTTATCATTAGCAGGAAGAGTGTAGTTAATTAAGTCAGTCTTACAAGCCATTCCAACATATTATATGTCTTTGTATTCTATGCCAAAATCATTTGAAAAAAGTTTAATATTTATTATGTGATCATTTTTATGGTCAAGTTTACATGATAAAAGGAAATTTTCTTTGGTGAAATGGAGCAAGTTGTGTGATGAAAAAACTAGGGGAGGTCTTGGTTTAAGAGCTCTTACAGATGCAAACTTAGATCTTAGGGGAAAAGTTATCTGGAGATTGTACAAAGAGAGTCAAAGACAATGGGTAAGAATTCTTCTAAGTATGTTGATCCCAATGACCCAAATTTAATATTTATTGCTTTCTCTCTTCCAAATGGTTCTGCTCTTTGGAATGGTTTAAAAAATCTATTGATCTTATGATATAAGGTTTAATATGGGTGGTGGGAACTCGAAAAATAATTTCTATTTGGATGGATACTTGGTGTGATAAAAAACCACTCAATTTAGATCTAGTTTTGAAACCTTGAATGAGATTACTTCAAGACAAATATGGTGATATGGTTTCAAACATTTTGTACAAGGATCAAGAAGGAAGATACAAATGAAAATAATATTTTTTTACAAGTATATAAGACATTGATGCTAGGAGGCAATTGAGTAGAAAGATAACAACTGTAATTATTTCGAGGGGTGCCAAGGATAAATTGATTTAGGAGTTGAATAGCTCAGGAGAATACACAACAAGAAGTGGATATAATGTTCAACACCAACATAATAATAATATCACTAGAATTTGGAGAGATATTTGGGATAGCCCAAGAATTCCTAAAGTCAAAATGTTTGTTTGGCTAGTAGGTCATAGAAGAATTTTATCCTAGGATAACCTTATGAAAAGGGGTTTTCATGGCCCCTCTAAATGTGTTTTCTATAATAAGGAGGAGAGTATTGACCATCTCTTAGGACATTGCTCAATTGTCTAGAATCTATGGCAATGGATTCTTAATATGTTTGGTAAATGCATGGTGATGAATAGAAAAATTGAAGATTGGTTAAAGCAATGGCAAAGCACTTATAAAAGTGAGGCTTTACAGACAATATGGGATATATCAAAAGATACAATACTTTGGACTATATAGCTAGAAAGGAATAGAAGAATTTTTAAAAGAAAGGAAAGCAATTTAGAGGTAATGAAAAATAAGATATGTTTAGCCATAGAGGAGTCTAAACCAATCCTATCAACTCACCCAATCTCTAATTTGGAAGAAGAGAGTCTTGATATATGGAGTAAATTCATTAAATAGAATTATGATATTGGGTACAAGAGAAGCAAAAATAAGGTAAATAATATAAAGTGGAAACCACCAGATGTGGAGTGGGTTAAGTTGAATTTTAATGGAGCATCTAAAGGAAACCCAGGACCAGCATGAGGAGGAATAATTAGAAATAATATAGGAGATATATTGTCTCATTATGCTTTCAATTATGGATTTAAGACAAATAATGAAACTGAATCTTGGGCAGCTTTAGAAGGGTTAAAAATATGTAAACAAATGAAATGGAATAGAGTTTGGATGGAAGGTGATTCTCTCATAGTAATAAATGCAATTTTGAGGAAAGCAAAGGCTCCATGGAACATACAAGAGATAATTATGGAAATTCAAGATCTTGCTAAAGAGTTTGAAGAAATCAGGTTTACACATATATTAAGAGAAGGAAACAAATGTGTAGATAAGCTAGCCAATAGAGGGGTTTTGGTTGAGGATCGTGAAGTTAACACTTCCTTTCCATGGTTAGAGGAAGTAGAAATTTTAGTTGAAGCTGACAAAAATTGTTGATTGCCTAAATTATTTAATGATTAAGATTTATTTTAATGTTTTCCATGGTAATATCTATTTTATTTTGTAACAATAATGTGTGTTCATTTAGACTATTTATTAATATTTTTGTGGTTGTACTTGTGTTTCAGGAAGGAAACTAGCAATCCAGATTTGGTAAAGTGGACTATGGTGCGATGTTCTGGAAATATTACTCTACTAAGATGCAAGGCATAGATAGTAGAGGTGAAGTTTTAGCATTGTGAAGGCTTCTATAGAAAAATTTCAAGAAAGATGCGAAACTTTGGAGTAACTGTATTCATACAAAAATTGAAAAGATCCAAAAAATGAAAATCAAGAATTCAAACATTTTATGTAAAATGATGTAGGTTTCTAACTATAGCATCTCAATTGAGATGATAAGTGTATCTATTTGTAATATCTCAAGCTCTAAAGAAGAGAGATGTAATTTGTTAAGGGTGGGGGACCCGAGTACAACCCCTTTTTATCAAGCAAAAAAAAAATATTAATACTTATGAATTATTAAGTTAATTAAATGATGGCTTTAATACTTTAGACTAATAAAGTATTAATTAGATTGGTGACATTAAAATTGGAAAAAATAATTAATGTCAAATGTTGGGATTGAAATTAATAAAGCAATTTGTGGTTAGAATGCAAAATATGAGGGTAATAATTAATACTACCCTTTTGGTTTTGATAAAGGTAATCATCAATTTAAAGAATAAGGTTAACTCAATTTAAGGAGTGCATTATTCTTTTTGGTATGCTTTGGTGGCATCTTAATTAAAAGACTCAGGGTGGCACAAGTCTTGTAAAAACGTCTTCTTGAGCATTTTTTATGTGATCATCTCCATGCAAGAAGATGTGCCCATACCCTTTTGATGCTTAAAATATTGTGTTGGGTGGGGAATGAATTTTTTTTTAAAAGAAGGCTTGAAGGCTTGAGGAGAAGGAGATTTAGGAGCAGCACTACATCCATTTCAAAGGAAACGTAGGAGAGCTTTGAAATAGGTGCTTTCTTTGTTGTTTTGATTGAATCACGTGCTTCTTTAGCTTGGTTTTTCTCCAAGGTTGTTGATAATCTTGTTTGATGTTATTTTACCTCTCCTTTAATGGTGTTTTTAGTTCATCCTGCGTTTAACCTGTGTATTATTTAGTAGATGCCTGAGTGTTGTCCTACACTTGATGTTGGTATTTTCTTCTGCGTTGAGTCTGGATATTGTTTTAGCCAGTTGGTGTTCTTATTTTGTTAGTGTTTTGTCTTTCTTGTGGTAAGGTTTACCTCTCATAGCCAAGTCCTTTCTTTCCTCCTTCCATGTAGATCAGTGTTGTTACAACTTGTGTGCACCCATATTTTAGATTCATGGGGTATGCTTGTGTTAGACCAGTATGGTAGCTTAAAATCCTCGTAACCTAGCATACTCTAGTGGGTCATATTGGCTTGAGGGTTGGATATGATCATTTTCACTGGTAGTATATAGCTCGTCTTAAGCTACCTATGTTAATTTATTTCATGCATCTATGTGTAGGCTTACATGCAAATCTATTGCTAGGTTATTTGGTGGTTTTGTGTGATCATGGCTTTCGTTTAGTCATATTAATAGTTCAAATATATTTCCAAGCTATAAAAGTTATCTTAGGAGAACTCTGTTAGATTATAGAATCTCTTTTTATTTATGTTATTGAATGTTGCTTCTTTTATTGATAAAGTTATGGATTTAGAAAAAAAGATCTTTCATTTGTTTATAGTTTTCTAAGAAAGAAGTGGTTTTAGAAATGGGGAGCTGTATATTAGTAATTTCTTTAGTTATTCTTGATCTATTGTAATCTTGTCTTTGAAAAATAAAATGGGATGTATGTTCCTTGCTTTAAAAGTGTAGAAAGGAAGTTATTGTAAGATGGATTATTGTATGTGGTTTTGAAAGAGAAACTATTATAATGATTCTTGAGACTCATGTGGGTTAAGGGATCATTATAAAGAGAAGTATGGGATTCTCTTTTATAAGATGAATTATTGTATGTTGGTTTTGAAAAAGAAACTATTATAATGATTCCTAAGACTCGTGTGAGTTAAGGGATCATTATAAAGAGAAGTACGAGATTCTCTTTTTTAAGATGGATTATTGTATGTTGGTTTTGAAAAAGAAACTATTATAATGATTCCTGAGACTCATGTAGGTTAAGGGATCATTATAAAGAGAAGTATGGGATTCTCTTTTATAATATGGATTATTGTTGCATTGCATTTAGAGCTATCATGATCCTTAAGTATTCCTCATAAGTTGTGGGTAGATTCCCTATCATGAAGGAGTTCACAGATTTATAAATGGCTTGAAGATCCTTGGTGGATGGCTTCATAGTACTTTGAATGTATAGATGATGTGGAAAAATAAAGGTTTTGTAAAGGAATGTTTTGTTCAAAGAATTTTGTAAACTTGATTATTATACAAATTGAAAGATTATGTTGTTTTAATGTTTCCTTGGGTTTTGTACATTAAAGTGTTTTAGCAATATTTTATTTATAGTTAGTATTGAGTTATATCAATTTCTAGAATGCATATTTATGTTAATGCTTGGTTTATTATGTTATAGAATTTATGTTAAAGGAATGCATCTTATGAAGCTTTATGTCAAGCATTTGAGTTAAGCAAAATGTGGCTTAATTAAGAGGCATCCTTGTTTATCTTCTATAGCACTTTGGATTAAATAGATGATGATTTGATTTAAAGTGATTTTGATATGATGTGATGTATGTTGTTTTACTTTAAAATGATATTTTAAAGTGTAAGTTTTATTTAATTAATATTATCTTGGGGTGGTTAGAATTTCTTATGGACCATACTCAAATATATTAAAGCCTAATCCTGGGAGGAGTTGCATGAATGTAATAACCATGTGGTCATGATTAATAGAAGTAATTGGGAGAATGTAATAGATAGACTCATGAACCTAGGAGTTGTGAAAATACACTAGTGAGGTTTCTTATGAATCGTTACACCTTGAACGACTCTGCTTGAGTGTACTCCAACTAAGAGTTGTGGATCCATTTACTAGATAGTAGTGGTGATCCCTTGAACATGTAGTATTGGGTGATCATTTTCATTACTATCAAAGTGGTAATAACCTTAGTTATCCCATGGAGGTGTGGTAACTAAGCACCAAGGCTCCATGCCTAATTAACCTACCTAGATGGACTTAGTAAATGGTTAGGGAATAGGCATCCTCCTTTAAGTGTTATGGACCTTAAAATATAATCACTACGTTGTGGTCACATTGTTCTATGCCGGTGAGGGTGTGGGAAAGGTGGGGGGACCACTTTTGGTATCCTTATAAATGTATAGGTTTAGTAAGGTGAATCCTAGAAACCATGATATTTAGCCACTCCTATCCATTGAGTATATTATGTAGTGACTTGGAACTCAAATTTGTTGTAGCCTTGTACGTTGGAAGAATTAAAAAGAGGGTTTTCCCTTGTTGTAATCATTCTTTAAAAAAATGGATTGGTAGTTTTGGGTTATTATAGGAATATAGAGAGATAATATCATGCAGTTGTAACCATTAACTTTGTTGCATTATGACCAATGGTGGGGTTGCATTTTGATAAATCCTTTGGAAGCTTCATAAAAAGGCATGAGTTGTTGGATGTGCAATCAATGACAAATGATGTGAAAAGCTCTCTTTTTGACCACCTCGATGGAAAAATGTGTCCACCATTCATCAAAATATCAATGGCTCATGCTAATTTATCATCTTCATCTTTCTAAACCATCCAAAAATTAGCACTCATTGTTGATCAATGATCGAATGACTCACATAGCTTCAAAACTCATAGTGAATCTTTTCCTTGTGGGACAATCACCAATTATAGATCTAAAAATTGATGGTGCATGTTACTCTATCACCTTTGTAGATTGCTCTTCCTCTGGTAATTGATGCTCATCATTGATTAATGATGGACCAGTTCACATGACATCAAAATCTTCTTGGGGCTCCTTTACCCACAATCAACACCCATCGTAGATTGATAAAATCAATGGATCACATGGCCCCCTCCTCATCTTCTCTTATCTTATTGATTTTCTTACTACTAAGATTGATTTGGAAAATTGGCCAAGGAAACACTCCTTTGGGTGTAGTGTAATTTCACTAAAGTCTAGTAGCTTCTTCCATAAGAGCTTTAAGTAGTATTTCAACAATTTGGGACAAATGCAAATGGGATGGACAATTGTTAGAAGCAAAAATTAATTGGATTTTTGGACTATTTTATAGGAAAGAGGAAAACGTAAAAATTGGAATTATAAATATATATGCTCCAACTACAATTACTCCTTTTGAAAGGTGTTGGAAGGACCTTAGCATACTTTTATCAAATGCAATGATGATTCATAATTGTGATCTATGGATTTTTTGAGGTGACTTCAACATAGTTCTATCTCCTTTGGAAAAGAATGATTGTACCTCAAGATGCTCTAAATCAATGCGATATTTTACCTCATTTGTTAATTCAAATGGATTGGGATGTTATTCCTTTAAATTTTCAATACACATGGGCTAATATATGCATTGGGTAGACTCATCTAGCAAAAATATTGGATATATTCCTACTATTCAACACATGGTTGTAAATAAAGTATACAATCTCTTGATATATTTTATTGAGAGTAGGATTAGATCACAAACCTATTTTTAGACTTGTGATTTATCCAATAATAGTCATACAAAGTTATTTCACTTTCAATCTATGAGGCTTTTAGACCCTAATATATTCTAGATGGTTATGTTATGGTGGGATGAAGTAAATTTTTAAGGATCATATATGTATAGGTTTGTTTAAAAGATGAAATATCTAAAGGATAAAATTAATATTTGGAATGCCAAATCTTTTGGTACATCTTTAAATAAAAGAAAGAAATTGATTCCAAGCTTATAAATTTACAAGAGATAGTAGAAATCAATGAAATAGACTAGGATTTTTATGTGAAAGGGAGACAAATATTTTCTTATTATTATAATGGTTTGAAAAAGGAATCATATTGGTTCCAAAAATCTAGGGATAAATGGCTCAAGGAAGGAGATAGAAATACAAAATAATTCATGCTACAACAAAAATATTTTTTTCTTTTCATCACATAAAAAATATTTTAACTCTAGATGGAATAAATATTGAAGAAGAAAAAGATATCAAGAAAGAAGCAATTAATTATTTTTTTAAATATGTTATCATATACTGGAAAGATAAGGAGCTCAACATATGCTTTTGCAAAATATTCCATCATTATCACATAGGTATAAAATGGAACCTTGATGAAGAAGATATCTATGAAGGAGCTACATGAAGTAGTTTTCTCTTTCCATCCTAACAAGGCACCTAGCCCCGATGGATTTCCTACAATTTTCTTTCAAACATTTTAGAATTTATTGAAGAGTGATATGTTGGTTACGATTGACGAGGCCTAAAAAAAGGTTACGCTAAGTGAGATCATTACCACTTTTATTACATTGGTTCCAAAGAAATATGAAACAAAATATTTTGAGAGTTTTTATCCAATAAGTTTTTATATGATAATTTCAAAAATAAAGGCAAACATATGGGAAGGCATTCTAGATTGTGTTGACTAAAAGGAATAAGGTGGTTTTGTTTATGGTAAATAAATTCTTGATGGTGTAATAATTACACAATAGGTCATACATTCTCTTCATTCTATGAAAAACCTAGGTGGTCATATGAAATTAGATATGAAAAAAGCAAATGATAAGGTTTCCTAGAGTTTTCTAGATGATATTCTCAAAAGGTTAGGTTTTAATCATAGTTGGTATGAATGGATTCAATGTTGTTATAGAACTTTATATTATTCGTATAATAAAGTGTTCTCCTACTGGTTATTTTTAAGTCATCTTGTGTACTCTTTCGAGGTGATCCACTCTCCTTTTCTATTTATTATTCTTATGTAGGCGTTAGGAAGATCTTTCTTAAAGGTAAAATTAGAAGAAAAAAGTCAAAGGTATTCATATTGCAAAAAATGGTTCATCCAAATCTCATCTCCAATTTGTTGATGATACTTTTCTTTTGGGCCATCTCTCAATCAGTGAGGTCATGGAGTTTAAATCAATATTATCATACTATGATAAGGCTATTGGAGTTGGTTAACAATACAAAACCTAGGAATTTTCCATTAACATGCCCTAGATTTACAATGAAATATTGTGGATATTTTAGAGTTTAAAATTGAAAATTTTCCCTCAACCTACTTGGGTATTCCTTTATCTCATAAAGGAAATAAATATGATCTTTAGACCTCTTGTTTGGATAGAATGAAAGCTTGTTTGGTAGGTTGGAAAGGTAAGTTCTTAATCATGGTGGAAAGGCTACAACTCATAAATACTACATTGTAATCTATCCCTATTTATATGATGTCACTTTCAAGATTGTTAGTAGGTATAGCATCATAAATTAATAAAATACAAAAATAATTTCTTTGGAAAGGATGCAAGGAAAATTTTAGATTTCCTCTTTGTATGTAGGATAGGGTTTGCAATGGAAATAATATTGGAGGAGAAATCTTGCAAAATTATAGATTTATGAGTTTAGTCTTAAAGGCAAAACCTGGGTGGAGATTATTTAGAGATCAGGGAAGAATTGGGCAAAAGTCTTACTTCAAAAATATATGGTTTCTCTTGATGCAATGAAATAATTAGGAAAAGAACCCTACCGAGAGGATTGGCAACGTGGGACTTCATATCAAATAGTTTACAATAGATCAAGAAATATTTTAGATGGTCAGTCAATGAGGTAAATTATGCAAATTTTTGATTCGATGCTTGGTTAAAGCCTTATCCTCTTATCTCTAATTCAAAATGGCAACCATTGGCTCAAGCATACCTAATTTGTAAAGGTCTAAAGACCAAATATTATATCAATGTAGCAACAACTCCATATCATTATTTTTTATTAGTAATCTAGTTGAAGTTGAATTGGTTTGAACAACTCCAAATATTAGTAAGAGAACTAAAACAAATTACATATGAGCTTCAAAAGATACTTCGTCAAGTTGGAATATGAGGATTTAGAGTAATATAAATTTTCTACTCTCAAAGATTTCACTTAGAAAAATGTTGGGTCACTAGAGGCTCTCCCTAAGACCTCGACTTTCCTTTGGTTAGTAGTTAAAAGTAATATTCTTACAAGAGAGAGTCTACAAAGAAGAGAATATCATAGACCTTTCAAATGTGCCTTGTGTGAGAAGGATTTAGAATCATGAGACAATTACTTCCTCATTGTCCCTTTGTTCATACCTTTTAGGGTAAATTTTTTAAAAAGTTAAAACATATTGGGTAGCTCCATCAACATTGAAAGAATTGATAAAATGTTGGATAAATTATTTCAAATTTAAAGCATTATGTATTCTTTGGAGGATTGGTCCTATCAATATTTGTTGAAATTGATGTCTTGAAAGGAATAATAGAAATTTTAAAATTAAATCTCAAAATCATACCCAAATTTGGAATCATAGTATTACCTCTCTTGTAGAATATTTATAGATATGGTGCTCATTATGGAAAGTCTCAAGTGCCAAAAAAATAGGTGGTAACAATATTGTTATAGGATTTGAACACACATGGAAGAGTCATCTACAAAAATAGTATTAAAACAAAGGATCTACTTCAATCTAGGGTAAAAAGAAAATGTTCAAAACTTGGATTTATCAAAATTAATTTTGATGGTGCTTCCAAAGGGAATCTAGGAAAAGCTAGTGGAGGTGGTGTTTTTTGAAATAATGAGGAAAAAATTTTCCTCACTCATAATCATATAGAACTTCAACTAACAACTATGTAGATGCTAGGGCACTTCTTATAGGGATAAAATTACAATTGGAAAATGATGAAAATATATTTCAATTAAGGGGAATTCACAAATTATCATTAATGATATCAACAACAATGGATGTGGGGATTGGATAAAAAGTAATATTATTATTTATGTTCATCATCTATTATTGGAGGTAATCTCTTGGAAATATGAGCATATCTATAAAGAAGGAAATCGGGTAGGAGATAATTTAACCAATCATGGTGTTCATCTTCATTTTTGTGGAATTCAAATTTTAGAAGGTAACTAACCAAGTGAGATTTTATCTCTTATAAAAATGATGTCAGGGAGTTAATTGTGGAAACATGACACTTTGAGGAAGATTAAGAATATGTTTGATAGAAAAAAGAAATGAAAAATATTTATTATGAAAAACAAGTTGGATATGGTTTAACTGGCCTAATAACAAATGTAATATTTTGGTATTTTGATGGGATTAGTCACCATTAGTGATGAGGTTTAGTATTTTAGACTTTAGGATTATATATTTTTTATTTTCCTAATATTTTTATATTTGTATGCCAACAAATTTTTTCGATAGCCACTTATAGTTTATTTTAAAAAAAATGGTGTATGATTAGTTGTGCCATCAAGGAATGATTGAATAACAATAATTTGATCGTTATTCACTCATCATACAAAATAGTGGAAAAGATGACTAACAAGAATACGAGAAGGTAGTACCATAAATACCATCAATTCATGCATCAAGAGGTTTGGCAAGAGAGACATAGTTGAAATACAATCACCGTGTATAATTTTTCATTAGTATCAAAAGAAGAATAAAATCAAGGAGCATAGCTCTAGTATTTTTCAAAATGGTTAAAAGATGTTTATAATGAGCTCAAGGGCTCCTATTTAGAGCAATGGACTTACTACCTTTTACTCCTAATTAAAAATGTTTAAGTTTTACATTTTTTTTTTTTGGTAAATAAAAGTCGTCATTAATTACCGGGTTTTGCAGGTTAACCCAAAACCTAATACAAAATCTAGCCTTATGCTGAGATTGCGGATCCTAGTCATCCTTAGAACATTCTTTTCAAAAATTGTGTTGGTTATCCTACAACACCTTACACTTACTGTAGAAAGACAGTTCAACATGACAATTAACATTACTTACAACGATAGCCGTTTGAGTTGACTTAGAGAAAAAACTCTATGCTTATCACGAAAAACTTGGGGAAAAAGCACCCTTCCACCTTTCTCCTTAATCAGTAGTGTGCTTTTCATGTCTAAGAATGTCTTCCACTTCACGTGGTACCCCTTGTGTCCACATCATCAAACTTCCCGCATCAATACCCACATTGGCTAATTTGTCAGCCGCTTTGTTGGCCTCACGAAACACATGGCGAATCCTCCTGTCCTGTCTTGCCGCAAAAAGGATCCTTGCCTCGCGGATGACGACCTCAATCCTCCATGGAGGTTTTCTGCCATTGGTTAACAAGTTGATGATATTCATGGAATCGCCTTCAATCATCAAATTTCCATGAGTCTCCTGGGCAACTTTTAACCCTCTCAAAAGGGCTCTAGCTTCCGCCTCATTATTAGTTCTAATTCCCAATGGTTCAGTGAAGGCCTTAACCAGGTTTCCTTGATGATCTCTGATTACTCCTCCAGCTCCTGCTCTTCCCGGGTTCTCCTTAGCTGCACCATCAAAGTTCAATTTGAACCAACCCCTAGGGGGTGGCTCCCAAGAGACCCCATTTTTGGGATTGGGTAGAGGGATGAAAGGCTTTTCCTCAATGCCTAAGGCTAAAGCAATTTGTCTTTCCTAGGGAGGGATTATACGGTTCTCCTCAGCAAGGATACTAATGTTTTCTTTCGCAAAGGCAAGGATTCTATTGAGGATTGTTTTAAGGCTATGACTGGTGTCCTTAAAAGCTCTGTGATTCCTTTCTAACCATATCTACCATAGGAAATGGTGCCAATAGATTTTCCAAAGGTACTTAAGTTTTAGACTAACAAAGGGTTGAGGCCATTGTTGGAACACTTCAGAAACTGAAGCCGGCTTGACCCACGAGATCCTAAAAGCCTGGAAAAGTTCATCAAGGATGGACGCTGCCACCGGACACTCTAGGAACAAATGTTGGGTTGACTCCCACCCAGCCCTGCACATATGACAATGGTTAGCAATAACCATACCTTTGGTCAACATATTATCCATGGTAAGAATTTTTCCTTGGATCACCAGCCATGAGAAAAAAGATATTTTAGGGATTAAACCCTTGATCCAGACCAAATTCGGTTGAAATTGTTGGTCTTCATTGTTGAGGAGCAAGTTATAGGTGGATTTGATCGTAAAATCTCCACTTTCAGTCTCGGCCCAAGCAATGTGATCCTCATCTTCTCTAGAGGGAAGAATTTGTTGTGTTAAAATATTATGAAGTTCTTCGGACTCAGCTTCAAAACCCTGTACTCTGATGTATTTCCACCTAGGGGTGTTCATATCCTGCCAGATGTAATCAACCACCCTTTGCCCAATCTGCTGCTCCATGTGTTCTTGGATCCTAGCCAATCGGGGATTCTAGGATAATTCCTCAGCTCTCGCCCATCGGTCCTTCCAAAAGTTTATCATTTGCCCATTCCCAAGGATCCATCTAATCCCTCTCTTGACTAGATCTCTGCTTGTTAGGATTGCCTTCCAGAAAGTTGACCCCCTACTCACTAGATTATCATTGAGGAAATTCGATCCTTGGAGGTATTTCCTCCTGACTATGGTCGTCCATTCATTTTTGACCTTGGTTAATAGCCGCCATGCTTGTTTGGCTAGCAGAGTTGTGTTGAGATTAGCAACTCTCCTCAGCCCTAGCCCCCCTGTACCTTAGGTTTGCAAACCTTATTCCACCCTACCAAATGGATCCTTTTTTTATCCTCGGTCCCTGACCAGAGAAAGTTCTTTTGAAATTGCTCGATTTTATGATACACCTTGCTTGGAGCTTTGAAAACCGATAAGAAATATACAGGTATACTTTGTAGGGAGGCCATTGTTAAGACTGCTTTGCCCGCTTGAGATAATAAATGTCCTTTCCAACCTGCTAGCTTTTTTTGGATCCTCTCCAACACAATATTCCACATTGACCCTTCCGGTTTCCCATAGAAAAGGGGAAGGCCTAAGTAGGAGGTAGGAAGGGATGCAATCTAGCATTCCAGAATTCTAGCAATGTTGTTTTGCCTAGGAATGGGGGTATTTATAAAATACAGCTTGCTCTTATTAAAATTCACTTTCTGTCGCCTCCTCATACATCTTAAGAATGTGTCTGATCCTTCTTGCCTCAACCACTGAAGCCAACGTAAGCAACAACGTGTCATCAACAAATTGTTGATGGGTCATTGGGGCTGTTAATGAAGTTGCCTTTATGCCTGATATAAGTCCAGTTGTTATCGTTGCCTTGATGGTTCTTCCTAAGGCTTCTGCTACAATGATGAAAAGCATGGGACTAATGGGATCTCCTTGTCTCAGTCCTCGTTTACTTTGAAAAAATCCTATTGTAGACCCATTTACCAAGACTAAAAACCAGGCCTTCGAAATACATTCTCTGACCAGCTTGACCCATTGAGTGTGGAAACCGAATTTTACTAAAACTGCCTCCAAGAAATCCCAATTTATCCTATCAAAAGCTTTGTTCATATCTAGCTTTAAGGCCATGACTGCCTTCTTAGTCTGGGCAGCCGTATGGAGAGCCTCATGAACTGTGATAACTCCATCTAAGATTGATCTCCCCGAACCGAACTTCCCTGACTTGGATCAATGATAACAGGCAAGACCTTCTTCAAGCGGTTAGCTAAGACTTTGGACAATATTTTATAGGATACGTTACACAGGCTAACCGGCCTGAAATCAGCCATGGTCTTAGGATTGGGGCCTTTGGGTATCAAAGCTATAAACGTTGAATTAAAACCCCTGGGAATGTGATTAGAAGTTTGGAACTCCCTAATGGCAGCGATGACGTCTGCACCAACAATATCCCAAAAAACTTGGTAAAAATGAGGCGAGAAACCGTCTGGCCCAGGAGCCTTGTCAGGATCCATGCTAAAAAGGGCATCTTTGATCTCTTCATCAGAAAAGGCCACTGTGAGGGACTCATTGGTCATCTCATCAATAAGTTGGGGGATAAATTGAAGAAGAGAATCCTTTGCTTGGGCATTGCAAGCTGGTCCTTCACCTAACAAGGAGCTAAAAAAATTCACAGCCTCATCCCTGATCTCCTGGATATTCTGGGTTGAGGAGCCATCCTCCTTGGTTAACATTCTAATATTGTTGTTGCTTCTATTCCTCAAAGTTGTAACATGGAAAAACTTTGAATTTGAATCGCCTTCCTTCAGCCATAACGCCCTTGATTTCTGCCTCCAATACATCTCTTCACAGGCTAGGATATTATGGTACTCACAAAGGGTTTCCTTCTCTTCAATCCTTGTTGCCTCATCATAAGTTCCATGTTGAATTTTGCCTTCTATTATTTTTAGTTTTTCCCCCACTGCTTTCTTGTTCTCAAAAATATTTCCAAAAACTTCTTTATTCCAGACCCTAAGGTTGTCTTTTACCATCTTTAGTTTCTGAGAAAGTTTGAAAGAAGCACTGCCTCGGATAGGCTGCTGCCACCATTCCTCAATTTGTTTCCTTAAGTCCGGATGTTTTACCCACATCGACAAAAATCTGAATGGCTTTTTGAAGGGGTTAGTCTGCATAGCCTCCAAAAGAATAGGGTTATGATCTGAAGCACATTTGGGAAGGGCTTGTAATAATGAATCACCAAAAGTTGTTATGGCTTCCTTGGATAAAAAGAATCTGTCCAACCTTTCCTGAATCAGCTGACTCCCTATCCTCCGATTACTCCATGTGAATTTGGCCCCTTTTAGTCTGACATCCATCAACTCATTTGTGTTAATGAATTCATTGAAGTCCTCCATGCTCCTAGAAGGTAACCCAGATCCTCCTTTTTTATCATACGGGTAAAGGGGAGTATTGAAGTCGCCCCCAATCACCCAAGGAATGTTTATGAATGCTTGATTTAAATGACCCAAATACTCCCATACCTCAGATCGCCCTTGGACAGAGGTGGGGGCATAGACATTTGACATGATCCAAGACTTATTGTTATCGAGATCGTGAAATAACACACTTAGCACACTTTCATTCACCTGAATAACACTTCCTTCTATTTTAATTGGATCCCACAGGATCATGAGGCCTCCAGATGCTCCTCTCGCCTGCTGAAAGGCCACTTTTCCTTGCTTCCAAATCCTGCTTGCAATTAAAGCTGATTGTGCCGCATCTATTTTTGTTTCCTGAAGAAAAATAATGGTAGGATTCCACTCCTTCCTTATTGACTTAACCACCCTTTGTTTTGGTGGGCCATTTAGGCCTCTCACATTCCATGAGAGAACCTTCATTTTGCCTGTTTGTTATTTTTTCCCCGCCCCCTTCCTTGAGCAAGAGGGGGTCTGTCAATTTTGCTATCATCCTGGCAAGGAATAGCTTGTTGTAAAAGTGTTCTTTGCTTCCCATTTGCAATTTCGTCATTGATCCTCAGTCTATAATGCTCTGCAATAGATATTCTCCCTTTCTTTCTTTCACTGCCATAATCTATGGGAGACTTGGTGGTGCTTCTAGTCTATTTTGGACTAAAATGAGGGGGCATATACTGTGATAATTTGGGGTTGGATCCTCTTTCCTCATTTTGGAGGTTTTCATTTCCCTCTTCATCTTCATCCTTGTTTTGGTTGGCCTCTCCTATATGGTTCTCCTTGATCAGAGGGCTTTCCTTCGAGGAAACATTCTGATATGGGATAATCTGCTCCACAACAGGACTGGAGGCTGCATTTCTAACCCCTATTTCAACTACTTCAACTCTTGACTCGAATCCTTCCATGTTTAGGCTATATCGTCCTGACATTTCTTCTTTTCTTTGAGAAAAGCTATTAGGGTTTTTCTCGGTGACTGTGGATGGCCCCGATTTGGATGGGGATTCTAGGGTTTCAGGAAACTCAAAACATGGAGTTTCATCCTTGCTTTTTTCCATTTCCTCTTCTAGGTTAGCTAGAACTTCAAATTTGTTCGAACTGGGGTCTTTATTACATACCTTAGGATTTTTGCCTTCCTCGCTAATTTGCTTTCCTTTCTCCTGGACTTTGGGTTGTCCTGCATTAGCTTGACTGGCCTGGTTATTCTTGACTGGTTTGTATCCTCGTAAGTTAGGATGCGGACCTAGAAACTTAGGGATCCCTCTCCCGTTAACCTTACCCACATCACCTTTGCTCGAAGCTTCTTTGTGTGTTGCTACCGTCGGACATTGGGTTTGAAGATGGCCCTGAGTTTTGCATACATTACAGAATGTCGGCCTATTCTCATACTCCACCGGCTAGATCCTCAAAAACTCTCCATATTCTAGTTCCACCTGGGAAGGAAGCTCGGAGTCCAGGTTTGCATTAACACAAAACCTGGCATGCATCAATCTGGTCCTTGCTCGAGTCGGATGGTCTATCGCCACTAGTTCCCCTATCATTTTTGCTATTCCTCTGAGCCAGTACTCATTGAAAAACTGAGCTGGGAGGTTTGGCAAATGAACCCAAATGGGCGCTATGTTAATGTTCTGCTTCTCAGGGTCGAAATCCTCCCCCCACTTCCTCAGAAAGAGACTGCGCCTCCCTAGAAACCAGGGTCCTCCCGTTAGTATGTGATTTGCATCCTCTTTGTTGTTGAGTCTTATCAAGAAAAAGCCTCTTGACATGGCAACAATTTCTAAATTTCCTGAAGTTTTCCACTTTGTCGTAGCCCATGAACGGATTGTCTCGATGTCCGACCTTCCTCCCAAAAACTTGCCTACAAGGGATGACGCCTCCATATCCAAAAATCTCTCCATAATCTCCACAGGGGTTGTTATCCTATTGTTGTTTGGTATTAGGGGCGGAAGTTCATCGACTGGCTCCTTCCTTTTCCCTTTCAACATTTCCAGAAAGGTTGGGCCCTTGCTCACGGCTCCTGTACCCCAGTGGGACCCTTTGTCTGAAAATTTATCCGGAGGATCTGTCCCTTTAGCCTTTTCGAACTGCACTGCCAAGGAATCATGTCCCTGTCCTGCTACAGCTTGTTGGCCTACCTCTGGATCCTCTCCTTCAGCCTGTTCGAGATTCTCGCCTGCCACCTTCGCTCCTCCGCTTTCGCCACTTCCTCCGCCGCTCCCCTGCTCTTCCATCCTGGAATCGCAAGTTTTACATTTATAACTACATGATAAAATATTGCTTTCAAGTCATTGCTCTCATTTGCTATCTCAAAAACCAATGAATTAATTATTTTGTTGATAGATCTCATTTTTTGATACATCACACTTTTTCGATGGATTGATTATTGACGAATCACAAATTTCCAAACTTGGTTGATTTTCAAGTTCCCTTACTTTGTTTGCTACCTAGTGACTATAAAATTGGTAATGTGGGTTCCTAATACCTATACAATATTTGACTTTGACCTTCCCTCATTGAAGTCCATCCTTCTCATCTACCTTCCTCTATTTAGTCGTTTATTTCAAAGACCAATACCAAAGATAGTAACTTGCACTATATTTATTTGATTTATTCTTCATATATGTGAATAATTTGCTATTAAATTTTTATTTTTATTTTTATTTTTATATTTTATTTTTTATTTTTTATTTTTTTTTTTAATTGTTTATTTGGGATTAAAATGGTCCCTACTTGTATTACATTATGACCACATGATGAGGTTACAATAACTTGGCTGATAAACATATATCACTTGGAAAATGAACTTAGGTCTCCTTGAAAGTCAAGGAATTTAACCAATTGAGCTCATGCCATTTTATTTATTAAATTAAATTCTATTACTAAGTGTAATATAGTTATTAGAATTTTTCAATTATAAACTTCTTTCAATTAGCATAATTTTAGTTCCTGGTAAGGAGATCAATTCAAAATTTCAAAAAAATAAAAACTAAACATTTTGAGCATTATTTTCTTCATCTTGAGATCAAGATTTCCTACCCTTTAAGGAGCTCATACTATCTTCCAAATTGGTGCAATCCTAAAGTCTATCTTGCACTCATGATCTCCATCAAGGTTGTTGATAATAATTTTTCATTAGCTTGTTCCATTCTTTCTAGGATAGAGATGTTATGAACCTCTATTCTCATTAACCATAAATCATTCACCTGTATGCAAAAATATTAAACACGCATCCATAATAAATTCCACAATAATAATCCATACAATAAAATAGAGATAGATAATACCCTTGAGGTAGGAAAACACCAAATATTATTTCTTAAGAAAGGAATCACTCCAATCTTCGCTCCACAAGCCAAGACTATTACAAAGAATGCTTGATATGACTTTCTTTTACAATTGGGGGTACATCTCTCTTTATACAAGAATGTGATGGTTCATCTTCCATGAGTTACAAAATTCATACTAATATACTACGATACTATGCTATATATAATTGTAATTTTATGTGTGACCCATGTCATAATACCCATATACAATATTATTTCCCCACATTCCTATCCTTGGGTACTTAACATTCCACCCCCCTTAACAAAATATTTCATCCTTGAAACATAGGAAGAAACTAAATAATGCAATCTTCTAAGTGATGCTGACAACTAGTACCAATCTTGATTATCCCTCCATCCAAGTGAAATCTTGATTAGTGGTAGTCTACAATGATGCCAAGTTGCCCTTGTACCATTTGAATATCCACAGTTTTTGCTCCTATGGCTCTATATATGTCCATTGTAGGTCTTCAATTGTTCTATGCCATATTTCCATGATTGTAGCCTCTCATGATGGTGTGGGTGGCGATATGCTACAACCTTAACTTGTTGTTCTACTTTCTTTGACTCATCAACTTTTTGCTCCTCTATTTTAGCTTCCTTTGCATGTTGTTCTTCTAGAGATTTCTTGGACTTTGTGGTTGCTTCTTCCTTGATTTCTACTATGGCCTCCTCCTTAGACTCTAATTCAAGTTCTTCTACTTATTCTTTAATTTTTTCTCCTACAATTTTTTCTTAGTTTTCCCTTGATCCTTGCTCTCTAAGCTAAGAAATGTCTTACAAAGTTATCTTCCTTTTTCTACACCATAATTTCATAAATTTCTTTCGCATGTTTATGTAACAATACCCAAAGAATGCAACCAAGGATAACCAATAATAATATCTATATCGTTCATCTCAATAGCATAAAAATTTGAATGTAAAACATATTTATCCATGGTGATCTTCAAATATTCAAAATTTTAAACATTCTCACCCTCAAGTTTTACGTTTTTAGTTTGTGTTGTTAGAACCTACAAACTATTAACCAAGTCTCTATTGATGAAGTTATGCTTGCTACTAGGATTTATAAAGACAAATATTTTTTTCTTTTGAATCCAACCATGAACATGCAAAATAAAAAATTTGTATTCAAACAAATATTTTTTAAGATTGTTTTGTTTATATTTTCTTTCTATCAATTTCTTGAAATTTGCCAACTCTATTTTTAATTCTTTTTGTTTATCTTGAAGCCTAGTTATATTTTCAAAATTTTCTTTAATCCTCATTTGCTTCAAAATGTAATTCCAAATTCTTCCCGGGACTCCCATATTAGCTTATCAATAAAGAGGTTTGAAGAATATTAACAATACTCTAGGGGATTTGAAGAATAAACCAAAGAGTCTAGCTTTTCATTTTGATGACGATGGGCGAGAAGTCCTCTATGGGAGAGCACAAGAGCAGAAGCATTTCGAACCATGGGCACAGTGGAGCGGGTGGAGGGCACCCCGATTCTGGTGATGCGGAGGCGGCCTTGCCAAATGAAGAAGAACGGATTGACGACGGTGTTAGTCGGGGTAAGGACCCACCAGACAAATGGGGGGGTGGGCCATAGAAGTCATATGCCCAAGCAGCGGCTTCATAAACCCTAAGCGGTTTTTTACCAAGGAGCGGTTCCTGACTGGGGATGAGCTGGACATCCCAATAGAAGTACACTCAAGATTCGTGGAGTATGAGAAGTATACCCTCATAGGTAAGTTCATTGGTGGTCATCCCGACATGGAGACCATTCGCAAGTGGGCGGAAAGCAAATGGAGGACCTCTAGACATATGGAGTTGGCGTTAGACTGAACAACAAGGAGGACTACTATAAAATCCTGGCTGGCGGGCTATGGTTTATGGGTCGTAGAAGTCTGTTCCTTAGGAAGTGGGGCATGGACTTTAATCCTGATACCCAAAACATCAACATTGTCCCAATATGGGTTAGGCTCCCGAGTCTTCCTCTCTTCGGTTGGCATGAAAATGTAATAAGAGGTATTGCTTGCTCCATAGGGGAGTTGGTCACCATTGACCCTCCCACCCGAGCTCGAACAAGGTTCGTCCAAGCCCGTTTTTGCATGTTGACAGATTTGGATGCGAAGCTCCCATCCTCCATCACTCTTCGGTATGGAGACACCGTTCTTCACAAACAAGCTATTGTCTATGAGAATAGGCCAGCTTTTGCCCCCAGTGTCATTCTCAAGGGCACCTCTAGTCCAATTGTCCTCTTCAAAAATTGGGTAAGCAGAAGCGTGAAACCTATAACCCCCTGGAACATGGCGAAGGACAGGCGAAATAGTCAAATCTTCCAAATGTGATGGGCCATGAATCTCTAGGCCCCTCCAGGGACCACGGCGATTTCTCCCAGCCTGTTGAGAATTTCACCCACCAAACGGACCCTGTGCAGTTTGGAGCAAAAACCCAGCTAGGAGCAAACTCCCATCTGGAAAGCCATTCGTAGGAGGAGAAGTATTGGACTCCCTCCCAAAATATCACTCAATCTGATTCACCCAAGCTCCAGGACCAAGGCCACCCCGATTTCAATTCACAAACATTGCTAGAAGACTACCTCCTAGGTAGGAGGGGTGAACAGTCTGGTCACATTAGCCCTCGAAATACGAGGAGCCAAAAATAGAGTGTAGATTTTGGTAGTGAGAGGAAGCAGGGCCGTCCTCCTAACAAATACAGGCGAGACAAAGAGACAGCAATATATGTTGCTAATGGAACCCAACGTCTACTAGTTTTGGATGATTTCGATACTCAGACAGACGAAGCACATGTACCAAAACCTCCCCCCAATAAGGGAGAGGAGGCAAGAAGAACCTCAAGCTGTCCAGATGAAAGTTCTCTCATGGAATGTGAGAGGACTAAATGGAACAGCCAAATGAAGGTTAGTGGTTGATCTTTGAAATAGGACTAACCCTTCCATCCTAATTTTGCAAGAGACCAAGGCCGATGCTATCTCCTCTGATAGAGTTGCTAAGGCCATTTGGGCCAAGGCAAAAATATTGTACAGCCCTGCAGTGGGAACAGCGGGAGGGATCATGGTTCAATGGGATCCAGTGAGTTTTGAGGGCAACTTGCTGTCAATTTCCAATAGGATTATCAATGTGCTGTTCCAGTCCAAAACTACCAATTTTTCCTGGATTATGTCCAATATTTATGCTTTGAATTCTGCCACAGAGAGAGCAAAAATGCGAAAGGCTATTTGCTAGATGAGGGAGAATTTTAGTAATTTTCCTTGGGTCTTAGGGGGTGACTTCAACTGTCCCCTTCACCCATCAGAAAAAAAATGAGGGTCTGACCATTCAAGCCGCAGCTTGGAGGATTTTAGAGATTTTGTCTCTACTAACAGCCTGCTTGACATCGAACTCAAAGGAGCATCCTTCACGTGGAGCAATAGAAGGATTTGGAGTAGCCTGATTCAAGTCAAACTCGACAGATTTTTCATTTCCAAGAAGCTATACCCATCCTTGGCGATGCAACTCTCTTGACCCTACCAAGGATTGGGTCTGACCACAACCCTATTTTTTTGGAGGTGAACGACGGGCCCGTCTTTAAGACTCCCTTCAGATTTGAATCCATGTGGATTTCTCACAAAGACTTCAAAGGATTGGTTTCAACGTGGTGGCAACAGGAGGTGGGAGGAAACGCCCCTAAGAGAGTGGCTTTAAAACTCAAAATGGTCAAAGAGAGGCTAAAAATATGGAATAAAGAGGTTTTTGGCAACATTTTTTAGTCCAAAAAGTGCATATCGGACAACCTAAAATTTTTAGAGGAGAGGATGGAGCTCGAAGGTTACACCGAGGGTCTCAGGGAGGAAGAACGGAGTATTTTTGTGGATTACCATTCTACTCTTGCAAGGGAGGAAACCTTCTGGCACCATAAATCTAGAGACCTTTGGTTGAAGAATGGAGACTCCAACACGAGGTTTTTCCATGCGTCTACCATGAGGCATAGAGGGGCCAACAAGATCAAAGAAGTGTCTTGCAAGGATGGGCATGTAACCAGGGAAATAGAGGAAATTAGGAGTGAAGCGGTTGATTTTTTTAGGACCTGCTTGGCACTCCTCCCGACAGCAACATTCAGGTCCAAAAATCGTTGCTTGCCAACTTTTCGACTAAAGTCCCCCACGAGGTAAGCATCAAGCTTCTAGAACCTTTTTCTTCATTTGAGATTAAAGAAGCTTTGTTCTCCATGCAACCAGATAAGGCCCATGGCCCTGATGGTTTTCCCCCCTATTTTTTCCAAGTCATGTGGGATGTTGTGGGTTTTTGATGTGTGCGAAGCTATTCGGGACATACAAGCTTCCAGATCCATCCACCCGAAACTCAATTCCACCTTTCTTGCTCTCATTCCTAAGTCTCTAGCCTACAAGAGTTTCTTTGACTACTGGCCCATTAGCCAGTGCAATGTTTTTTACAAGATCCTCACCAAGTCTATAGCCAATAGACTGAAACCCGTTCTCCCTCTCCCGGTTGATCCTTGTCAGGGAAGCACTATTAAAGGCAGAAACATTCTTGATGGTGTCATCACTATCCATGAAACTCTTCACTCTGCTTACCACTCCAAGAATGCTACTCTTTTTCTTAAGCTAGACATGAACAAATCCTTCGACCGGGTTGATAGAAGGTTCTTGTGTGTTGTCCTCCTCAAGTTCGGCTTTCATCCCCACTGGATTGACCTTGTATGCAGCTGTATATCCACTCCCTCTTTTTCTATCCTGATCAACGGGTCCCCAGCTGGGTATTTCCAAAGCACCAGAGGCCTCAGACAAGGTGACCCTTTGTCTCCCATCCTCTTCATCCTTTTGGCGGAGGTTCTGAGCTGGTCTTTGAAAGAGGCTCTTCGTCAGAACAAGATTTTCGACATTTTACCGATTTCTAGAGTTGAACCTGTCACTCATCAGCAATTTGTGGATGACACCCTCATCTCCACTGGGGCATATATTGCCCAGGCCAAATCCCTCAAGCGGATCCTTTCTCGTTACGAGCAAGCTATCGGGCAAAAGGTTAATTACATCAAGAGCAAAATTTATTTTATTAACACTCCCCTGCGTAGGCAACTCCGGATTGCCAAAATTTTAGAATGCACCATTGACTCCCTACCTACGTCTTATCTAGGTTTGCCCTTGTCTTGCAATGGTCATGCTAGTGGAGGTATGTGGAACATGATCCTGGAATGCCTTCACAAGAAACTTGGCAATTGGAAGGGCAAACTCCTGTCGCAAGTCGAGAAAGCCACCCTTACCAAAGCTTGTCTTCAGGGGATCCCAACCTACTTTATGTCGATGTTCATGCTTCCACTTTTTGTTCACTCCAAGATCGAGAAGATTTAGAGGACCTTTCTGTGGTCTGGTAATGAAGAAAAATCCAGAATTCCTCTTGTTGCATAGGACAAGGTTTGTTCGCAGAAATACCAAGGCAGCTTGGGGATGAGGAGATCAAGACTTATGAACTCAGCTCTGATCGTGAAGCATGCTTGGAGGATCCTAACTAGTGACCCAGAGGAGTGGGTTAAGCTGGTCAAAAGGAAGTATCTTGGATCCAACTCTTTTTTTGATGATGAGATCCCTCCTGAAGCATCGACTTTTTAGAAATCTGTGCTCCAAACCCATCATTTGATCAGCTTGGGAGCTCGTTGGATTTTGGGTGATGGCAACCTCATCCTCTTTTGGAAGGACAGGTGGGTGACTGAAGAAGCCCTTGGCTTGAGGGTGGACCTTGCTGGGCTGAGAGAACAAATCGACCCAAACTCCCAACTCAGGGTGGTGGTGAAAGCATGAGATTCCGAGAGAAAAGAAACACTAAGATGTAATGAAAGCAGAACTAACTTGATGCTAAATGAATATACATGAAATAGAACGCATGTAATCGAATCAACCAAACATAAAGGAGAAAGCAGGAGCACAACCCTTTTATATTAATTCCATTCGGTTACAATACATCTCCTCCCTTTTCAGGGGCTAGGAGTGTTAGCCTGTCTTGGTTACAATCATGATTAGTAATCTTCCTTCCGCATGCCCACATTTGAAACGGGCGAGCCAAAGTGTTGCCGCCGCTTGTGCTGATGAATCCTTGCTCCTTGTTGCTTCTCCTGCGACCAAAGAAACACAGAGACGTTAGTAGCACCTGCAACACAAGGACAGAACGTTTGACTCTCGAAATCAATGAGAAATGCGTGCAAAAAGACTGATTAAATCGGTAAACAACATAACTCTAAGCAACCTGCAACCTTGACAGAAACCAGAAACTTTACCAGAAGGCTGCTGCCAATAAAACAGTCACTGTTACCTGCAGGTTAATGAAGAACCAAAAATCGGCAAAAACACGATACTATTTGATAAGCGGCTTCTGAACGTTAGAACGTAATGCAGAATATATATTTGATAAAATGTCTTCTAAAATATATATTCGAACACTGTTAACTGCAAGATATATTCGAACGTAGCAAGATATATTCGAACATAAAACGTAAACTATTTAAACAGCATGAGCATGATGTAAAAAAAAAACGTGATAACAAAATAATCTAAAATGAAACTAAGAGCGTGCGGGGTGCCCGAGCGGGCCGCCCACCATGGGAATTTGATTTCGGCGCCAATCCACTAAGGAAGGGCCCAAAATCTCAAAAAATGAGTTGTCGGCAAATTGATGGTTTACTGTGGTCCAATGTCGGGTTTGAAGGTTCGGATTCACCTTCTAACAGCCACCAATAACCTCCCTTGCGAAAGAGATTACAGGTGTAGAAGAATGAATCAGAAAGGAATGCAATCGGGTCTCCGGTTTAGCAGCACTTCGTTGCATTAAAAAAATGCTTGTCAACCTGTCCTTTTGGGTGGGAAAATCCACCATTTTATAGACCCATGGGGTCTCTTTGGAAGGGTACGCGGGGATGCCACGTGGCGGCCATGCCTTCCCAAGAGGGAGGAGACTCCTCCCTGACTTGGGCTTACATGACTGCCCTTGTGACAGTCTGCTAACTGCCAATCTGCCCACCTACGCGCGCATGCACAGCAGGCGGCAATAATTGACTGTAAGAGCTGCCACTCGTTTAACGTCCGCCTTCGATGTTTTAATGTTTGCTTTTAATGTTTTATTATTTGCTTTTAATGTTTTAAATGTTTTCTTTTAATGTTTTAAATGTTTGCTTTTGATTGGTTAACGTCTGCTTTTAAATGCTTAAAATCTGCCAGGCGCAAAGGTAGGAGTCTGTCACGATATCGCGACATCGCGATATCGCAACACTAAAGGGGAAAACAGGGTGCATGGTGGGAGCTGTCGCGATATCGTGACAGTCGTGATATCGCGACAACGTCGCGACTGTCGCGATATCGCGACAGCAGCATTTGCAGCATTTGATTAAGTGTTTAAAAACAATTTCTTGCCTAAGCTTGTTTTTAAAAGCAATTCTCTTGCTTAAGGCTTGCTTTTAATAAGCAATTTCTTGCCTAAGGCTTGCTTTAACTAAAGCATTGTCACATAACCAGATTTGTTTTGTTTCACCTTCCAAAATTGCTGTGTAAGTGGCTAGGACCACTGTTTGACCTCTGAGGGCTGCCCTAAAGGCTATGTGTGTCAATGCGATCAGTGTTTGTAGTCACATAATCGGATTGGTGTTGTTTTGGTGTCTACATATGCCCCTTTTTGGGAAGCGCTGCGGGTGACGTAGTGCTGAGCAAAAATAGATAACCAAAGCACTAATGATTAGGGTTTCTTGGTAACCTAACCAACTTTTGATGCCCCAAGTATGGAAAGGGCATGCATTCTTGAATCCTTGCTTTCGACGAGCTAAGGAATTTGATTTCAAGTGTTAACCTATTTTGGTGAGGTGTGACTTGAGCTTGGACATTGATCGGTCATGATTAGGCAAAGGGCGTAACCTTTTGTCCACAGGGGGAACCTTGTGTTCATGCTTTGAGAATACCAAGTGTTTGATCAATTTGATGATTGCTTGTTTACTGCCCCAAGCAGGAGCGTGATTGTCTTTGTCAATGATTCTTTGAATGCATGTCATTGCTTTGATTGGGTGTGTGCTTGTTGATTGGTGACTAAGTGTGACTACCCCCTCAAGCGACGAATCGATGAGGGAATGACCTTCATGAGAAAAGCGACGAGTCGCTTGACCCAAGATGACTTGTGCAAGGGTGCCTTTAGATGTTTTACCGTTAAGCATGTGCAATTTCCCGACATTTGGACCTATTTTTGGTGGGTAAAAACCCTTTTGGTGATGCCATAATGGGGTGAAATCATCAAAAACCCGTCTTCCCGTGGAGCGGTCCGGCTATGGTAGCCTTCTTGGGGAAGTAGGAGAATGACAATTTGAACCCCGACATCGATTTTTATATGCCAAGAGGTTAAGTGCAAGAGCACTTGTGTCCGGCAATGCTTATTGCTATGTTTTTGTGTTACATTTTTGGGATGTTTTTGTTGTTTTGATTTTCTTTCTTTGTGTATATGTCATGATTTTATGCATAATGATTGATGTTGATGGATGCATGTTACTTTATATTGATGTATGCATATGGTATGATAAGTACGAATGTTTTTTATTTACATGTGATATGCAAAATGTAATGGATGAAATGAATTTGTGATGTTTGGTTATGGCACCATAGACTGTTTAGGACTTTGTGATTTTGTTTTTATGCGATTGCTGTAGTGGATGACTTTGTATGTATACATGTGGTTTTTCTCTTTTTTTTTGTATTTTTTGATGGTATTGTAAGGATGAAAAGTAGCGCAGTTGGTTTAGAAATGTAGCTAAGGTTTTCTGAGATTCAGACGGTTTTAACTTACTAGCCATGACTGTACTTTATCTTACAAGACTTTTGAACAAGGTATGAATCGGACTTGTTTTTGACCAAGCTATTTCACATCCCTGTGTGTGTAATTGAGTTCATTTATGTGGTATTTGTCAGGATACCGCCAGTGCCAGATGGGCTTTCAACCGAACCTGTACTGAGGATCACCTAATTAGCTCCACTAACTCCTTTGTTGTATTTAGTTAGATTAATCTGTGGTGTTATCCAGGATACCATAAGCTAGCTCATCCTTATGCAAACATTGGTCTGCACAAACGCAAAGCGAATGTGACAGACATATCGTCATGCGGGTAGGATACCACCATTGCCAGATAGGCTATCAACCAAACCTGTAATGAGGATCACCTAGATGGTTTTCGAATGCCGAGAATTCCAGGGATTCAAGTTCGGGATATTTGTTGGCTGAATTATTTGGAAAGTTGCTCATCCATATAGTGATGAAAATCACCGTTTATTTTCTATTAATTCTTTTTGAGCAAGGATTTTGAATAGTAGTGATAACCACTGTTATTTGATTTTGTATTTTGAGTATTGTGAGTTTGGGCTGGTGAGTGGCCTTGATCCTTGTGGCCTTGGGGACGACTACGCATCCTTTGCAGGGACGTGTAGTACGAATCCTTATGACGTTGGGAACCAAGGGGGTGATGGAGATTATGGAGCAAGGGCATTGATCTTTTAGGCCTTGGGGATGACTACCCATCCTGGTTAGGGGCGGATAGTATGAATCCTTACAACTTGGAGACCAAAGGTGAATGGAAAGTGTTAGGATGATGATTTGTTGGAATTTTTTTTGTGAATGGCGTTGATCCCTTTAGGTCTTGGGGATGACTACCCATCCTTGGCAGGGACGTGTAGTACAAATCCTTACAACTTTGGGAACCAACTATGATTGGGATTTGGCAGTGGTGAAAACCACTATATATGGAGGTGAATGGATAGGAAAGAGCTTGTCCTTT
This sequence comes from Wollemia nobilis, assembly GCA_028583015.1. Lineage (NCBI taxonomy): Eukaryota > Viridiplantae > Streptophyta > Pinopsida > Araucariales > Araucariaceae > Wollemia > Wollemia nobilis. The sequence goes on from JAQPPZ010017021.1 coordinate 671,456, forward strand.
TGTCAATTCTCAGCATTCTGGAACCATTCGCACGGGGGGATGAGCAAGATAACCGTTTCACTTATGGTGACCTGGATTACTCGAGAGGTTTCATCTTTCGTTCACACAACTTGGGAATTTTTATGTGTTTTAATTTGTGTTGGGATGTTACGTAACAAGGCGTATTTCAAGTGTAACTCTACCTTCATAAAATCTGTCTGACTTGATACATTACGTGGCTAAAAGAGCAAAATGATGACTGAATCACGAAAACTCTTGATACATTAAAAGACCACTGACTCTAGTGTGGTAAAAAGCAATGCATGGTGTTTTTGTTGTTTTTGTAAAATGGAACAGTGTGGAACAAGATGGACTAGCAGAGCAATTATAGCCTATGGTGCCTTTGACCCGTACGACCACAAATATGCAATGTATGGATGCAATGCTTTAATGCAGCTATGTATTTTTGTATTTTTGATGGATTGATTTTGGTGAATATGAAGATGAGGTGCGAGAAGAGCTCTCTATTGATGAATTTGAGTATGCCTAGAAATGAGATGTGAAAATTTTTGTTGTTTTTGATGATTTTTGTTGTTTTTGAATTTTCTTGATTTTTGACCAAGCGATTGTGGAAATCCTTGGAGCATTTTGGGATTGACCAAGCGATTGCAAGAATCCTTGGAGCCTTTTTGGGATTGACCAAGCGATTGTAAGAATCCTTGGAGCATTTTTGGGTTTTGACCAAGCGATTGCGATAATCCTTGGAGCATTTTTGGGATTTGACCAAGCGATTATAGAATCCTTGGAGCATTTTTGGGATTTGACCAAGCGATTATAGAATCCTTGGAGCATTTTTGGGATATGGCTCTCTTAGATATGAAATGGTCGCAAATGACTGATATTCAAGGGTTCTGTTTCCTTGATACCGTCAAGAGAAGCTAGTCGGTACGTCCCGGGTCCTATTTTGCTATCAATGACATATGGACCTAACCAATTTGTCGCAAACTTGTCCCTTAGGTGGGATGGCAAACTAGAATTCTGTTGGTTTTCCTTCAAAACCAAATCACCAACCCGAAAGTCCCTCAGGTGAACTTTCATGTTGTAAGCTTTCTTAAGTCGCTCTTGATAAATACGTAAATGCTCGAGAGCATTAACGCGTCGTTCGTCAAGCAACGTAAGCTGGTCTAACCGGGCCTGCCACGCAGAGTCATCATCGATGAACTCCTGCATTGATATGCGCAGGGAAGGAATCTCCAACTCTAGAGGCATGACTACCTCGGAGCCATACACGAGCGAAAACGGAGTGGCCCCAGTGGGTGTCCGAATGCTAGTGCGATAGGCCCATAGGGCAAGTGGGATTTGAATGTGCCAATCCTTATGACTGTCTATGACGATCTTTTTAAGGATGGCAACTAGCATTTTGTTTGACGCCTCTGCTTGCCCATTCGCCTGCGGATAATAGGGTGTCAAAAAGCTGTGCTGAATCTTGTACTTTGTGGTCAAAGCACGCACGTCTTTGTTCTTGAAAGGCGTCCCATTATCCGAGACTATTTTGGATGGAATACCAAAATGACATATGATGTTATGCAAAATGAACTCCACAATGCGGGGTCCTATCGTAGAGGTAAGCGGAATCGCTTCCACCCACTTGGTAAAATACTCGTGGCCGTTATGATAAACATGTGATGGCCCGACGACGCAAGGGGAGATCTTTCCAATTAGATCGAAGCCCCACTACGAGAACGGCCAAGCAGACTGGACTGTCTGCAAGGCCTGAGAAGGTACGTGCATCAAATTGGCATGATGTTGACACTTCACGCACTTCTTGACATATGCGCAACAATCTCGCTCTAAAGATGGCCAATAATAGCCCATGCAAAGAATGCGCTTTGTAATGGCCATACCACTAAAGTGGCCACCACATGTACCATCGTGCGCTTGGGCGATCGCCCAAGTGGACTCTTTTCGGTCCAAGCAACGAAGGAGGATTCCTTCATAGCTGCGATGATACAAAATGTCTCCTATCAAGACATACTTAGCCGCTTTCGCTTGAGTGCTCGTTTTGCGGCATGAGTCAATCCAAGCGGGAGATTACCTAACTTGAGGTAGTCTCTCGATGGGTAAATACCGAATCTCGTTGATCAAAAACCTCGACAGGATGAATAGCCAATCCCTCTTGAAGTTCATCCCTAGCAAATGCTAAATGGGATAGAACCTGTAAGAATAGCGTTGTGTTGCTATTAATGGGAGTAGGGGAGAACAAGGACCCCTAGTTTGCGCATTTCAGATGATCTCGGATTCGAAAGAACTTATCCGAGGATGGTTCAATCTGGATCATGTGGATTCCTGGCGTCAAGTCTGAGCTTGCACGCTCCATCGCGGATTGCGATAAGGTTTTGACTTGAATGGTTGTCATATCACCGGAAAGGTCTTGCAGAATTAGTGACCCCAAGGAGGCCATTGTGTCCGCAAAATGATTCGATGATCGAGGGAGTGCCTCGATGTCATACCACTCAAGTTTTGCCAAGAATTTGTCCACAAGGGCTTTATAAGCCTGCAGGATTGGGCATTTGCATTGATATACCCCTTTGACTTGATTGACTATTAACAACAAATCACCAAAGATGTTCGACTCGTTTGATGTTCATGGCGATTGTTGTCTCGAAGACCTAGGAGCAAGGCTTCATACTCGCATTATTGTTGATGCACGGGAAGTTTAATTTAAATGACAGGGGCATTGGAGCACCCTGTGGTGTGAAGAATACAATTCCCGTGCCACCACCTTGCTCACATTTAGAACCATCGAAGAATAGGGTTATGTCGGCTTGTGACTCAGGCTCATCAGAATCTGGCGATTCTCAGACATGGAAGACCCCATCATCGGGTAGTTCTATGACTAGAGGCTGATCGTCTTCAAGAGGAGCCTCCGCTAGTTGATCGGCTATGACTTGTCCTTTGATAGATTTTTGTCCAATAAACTCAATGTCAAATTCCATCAACAACATGATCCATTTCACTGTGCGACTACTATGATAAGTACGACTCATCATGTATCGCAATGGATTCTCCTTAGACACAACATACGTAGTGTTGCTCAACATGTAGTGGCGTAGCTTTTTGGTAGCAAACACCACTACCAAGTAGAGTTTCTCAACGTATGCATAGTTAAGTTCATAACTGACCAGGGTGCGGCTAAGATAGTAAGTAGCCTGTTCCTTGTGAAGTTCATTCTTCTGGGCTAACATGGCACCCAATGCCACCTCGCAGCCGAGATGTATAAGTAGAATGGCACTCCTGGTCTAGGTGGTGCCAATACCGGCAGCGAAGCCAGGTATTGTTTGATCTCGTCAAAGGTTGATCGGCACTCGTCATCCCAATGAAATGTAACCCCCTTGTGCAATAATTTGTTCATGGGTCGGCACTTGTCAGATAATTGCGCTATGAAGCGTTTAATCGACGCGACCTTTCCTTGTAGACTTCTGAGCTGCTTGATTGTAGTTGGGGGAACCATTTCAAGGATTGCCTTGACTTTCTTTGGGTCCACCTCGATTCCTCGCTTTGAGACTATGAAACCCAAGAGTTTTCCAGATGTGATGCCAAATACGCACTTCTTGGGGTTTAGTCTAACTTTATGCTCCATGAGGCGATCGAGGATCTTGCTTAAGTCATCGATATGATTTGAGCGCAAAAGAGACTTGGCTAACAAATCATCCATGTAATCTTCCAAAGTTTTGTGCATGTAGTCGTGGAAGATGTACGTCATGGCACGTTGGTAGGTGGCACCAACATTTTTAAGGCCAAAAGGCATGACCTTATAACAAAATGTCCCCCAAGGCGTTGTGAACGCCATTTTTAGTTGGTCTTCAGGATTGATACGAATCTGATTGTATCCTGAGAAACCATCCATGAGGGAGAGCATTTCGTGACCTGCTGTAGCGTCTACCAACGCATCGATGCTCGGCAAGGGGAAATCATCCTTAGGACTCGCTTTGTTTAGATCTCGAAAATTAGTGCATATGCGAATCCTCCCATCGGGCTTCTTGACGGGAACCATGTTGGACAACCATGGCGGATAATCCATGCAGATGACAAACTGTGCATCCAACAGCTTTTGCAATTCGTCTTTGACCATCAAGGCCACTGTTGGGTGCATCTTACGTAGTTTTTGCTTTACAGGCTTGATTGTCGGATCAAGCGTTAAATTATGCGTGACTAGCTACGGGTCTAGTCCTGGCATATCCTTGTACGACCATGCAAAAACCTCCTTCTTCTCTTTGAGAAGGGCAATGTAGTCGGCTTGCTCTTCGGGGGAAAGACTTACCCCCAGCTTGAGAATCTGTGGATTCATTGGATCTATGCCGATATCTACGTTAGTCGTCTCCTCGACTGACATGTGGGATCCGTCCTCCAACTGATGTGGAGTCGGGATCAAATGGATATCATTAGCTGAGTTTAGATCTACGTTGGGAACCTCGGGTCCCTCTTCAGCTTGAAAAATATCCCGAGTTGTCCTTGGGGTAAAATGAGGCATTTCATCGAAAGGCCAGTACTCTGATGGTGATAAAGGTGAATTGACACGATCCTAGTCGATGGCATCTATGTCTAGATGCAATGACCATGCTGGATCGGCCGGATTACGGATGGGTGCGGTCAAATCAATGGAGATCATGTGGATGGAATGAATTTGGTCTCCATTACCATGGGTGTGATAACTTGAATCTTCTGGATGCTCCCTATACTCTGGATCTGGCTCTAGGGGAACGGGCACGAACGGATCGGCCCTATGTGCGAATAGGAGGACAGGGTCTTCCCTCGGCACTGATGTCATGATAGGGTCTCGGGGTGGACGGTGCTCATCATGAATTTGGAGCCATGGATCCAACACTTGGTCCCACCCCACTGGGTCTACCCACCATTCATGCCCTAACCTTATGCCCATCTGTCCCATCAGATCTTCATGAGTTAAAGGGCGATTATGCCGTCGCGCATGATTGAGATAGTTCATCTCAGTCTCATCTTCTGAATCACTTTCAGAGATCCAAAAATGTTCATTCTCTTCAGCAACTGTTACTTGCGACATTGAGGGTTCTCCTTGTTCCAACAAGTTAATCTGGTCCCATTGCGGTTGTTCCACTCTTGGTGGAGGGACCTGATTCTCTTGACACTGTATTGACTCAACTGGAACCTCTAAGGGGAACAACTTCAAAAAGATGTCCGAACACCGTTTATGTTCTCTTTGGGGATTAGTGTCCGAACTTTCACCTCTCTCTAGCAAAGGAGAGGGATTATTGATGTTGCCAAGGGTGTTTGTTGACCATGGGAGGTAATCTCCCAATGTATATTCTCGTATTTGGGTTGGCATAAAGATCTCGGTGCCAATCCACCCTTGTTGCCTATTCCTAGGCCTTGCATATTTTCTACCAAGATGTCTAAGGGCAGGGGGTGGTTGAACCCTACTCCCGACTTATCATATGGCATCCTGATATCTTGGTTGGCAAAGGACACGCATCCCTTGCTCATATCTGCCTAGCTCGTATCCATGCCAATTGCATTGGCCGAGATATCTTAGAGCGAAGTCCGGGTTTGACAGATAGTTGATATTTTCAGCAAAAGGCTCTTCGTCTTCTTCCTTTTGCTTGCATGGTTCAAGACCATGATCAAGGCCCCCATACACAAAATTTGTCCGGTTTGGTGGGTAACCTAGAGGAACAACTGTTCCTATGGGAAGGCGAGGTCTCCCCATGTCCTCGTACCGATTCTAATGCGGGCGTTGCCACAACATTCTGCACTAAATACTCCCCCAGTGCCCGTACTCGCCATTTCAACAAGTGATTGTTGATGCTTGGGAGGGAGGGAACGGGAGTCCTTCCTGAGTCCATTCCATGTTTGGTGGGTTAGGAGTCTCGACTTTCGTTGTGCTAGGTATTTCCTCTGTTGATACCGTTGATATTGTTGGCAACCCCTCTTCTAGGGGCTGAGCCTCTTCCATGATCTGTTTTCCCTTGTCCTTCTGTTTAGCCATGACAAGTGGCATTGGTAGTGAAGGAGCAGATGATGAAGACTCACCTGGCTGGGATTTTGATGTTTTGGTCACCAGTGGTGCCTATGGTATTGGACCCTGTTTAGATGGATTTAACTGGAAATCCAAATGCGTTGAAGGGAGGGTCGATTGAGGCATTAATTGCACCGCATTGCAATACTTGAAGGGTTCTAAGTCCATCGGGACTACATGTATTTCTCCTTCAAATGCATACTTTAGGCACTGGTGAGCAATCGAAGGGACACACTTCATGTCCCTACCCCATGGCCACCCTAGTAGTATGTTGTAAGCCATCTCGCCTTCCAACACATGGCATAATGTAGGTATTGTATTTTGTCCTACCTGGACAGGCAGAACAACCATGTCGACTGTCGAGCATATTGCATCGTTGAAAGCTCGCAGTGTGTATGTGGAGGCTATGATATGAGAGGTTGGCAGCTTCAAATGTTTTAAGGCTGCAGTGGTAATGATGTTACTGGATGAGCCAGTATCTACCAACACTCTCTTGTACGGGATCCCGTTGACCCGCACGATAACGTGCAGGGGTGGATCTGTCGTGTCATTCGATATTGTTTTGACTTCATCCTCTCTGAAGGTAATGACCGGCTTCATACATCGTTTCACATGTCCCACGAAGTTGTTGAAAGAATTTGCTTCGTGAGGCTGTAATTCGATGGCTTTTAAAATTTCCATAAGAGCTTCCCTATGAGGTGTTGACTGTTGAATAAGCTCGTAAATGGAAAGCCTAGCCGATGTGGTCCGCAAACTCTACGTGAGTTTGGTCCGTATCGTGACCTCGGGTCTAGGCGGAGGCAACTGCACAGGGCGTTGTTGAGGCTGCGACGTTGTTGGAACTTCCCTTGTAGCTACCTCGGGGGCAACTCCTGGGTACTTTTTGTTCCCGGTCACTATGCTGATCATTCCCACAAATCCTTGCATGGGAAGATTCTGTCGCACCTCATTAACTTGGAGAGGTTTTGCCTGTGCCTCGTGGGCAGGCAAAGGGTCCTTGAATACCCCCATTTGTTGATTATTTGGCGCTATGGGGTTGTCCACGGCCAATGTTTTATTGTCGATCAAATCTTGGATTAATCCTTTGAATTTCCAACATCCATTCAAGTCATGTCCCCTTCGCCTATGGAATCTACAATATAATTCCTCTTTGTATCCCTTAGGCTTGGGAGCATTAGGATCTACAGTTTGGATTTCTGGAAGGGTGACTAAATTTGCCGCTGACAAGCGGTCAAATAGGGAGTCCCTGGACTCCGCATAAGGGGTGAATTGTCGCCTAGGGCGACGCTCGCCGATTCTTGCTCCTATTTTTTATTATCTCTTTCATAACTAGGAGGCACTGCCTGGTAATTAGCCTTTTGAGGGCTGTATTTCTTGCACAGGCTTGGGGACATTTATCGCAACTTGATTAACCGCAGCGGGTTGTGATTGCGTTGTCCCGGTCTTAGTGGTTTTATTCCACTCTTTCTTTTTAGGCTTGGCGATTGCGCCCTCACCTATTTTAATCTCTTCTATAACTCTGGCTTGCGCCAAAGCTTCTTCTAAGTTGGCGTATTGTTACAGCAACAATAGCCCAGAGATTGATTTTAAGCAACTCCGTGCAAACATCTCGTGTGATATCAGACATAGGGGGAAGGTAGGGTAGCTTAGAAAGCAAAGCCCTCCATCGATTCCCGTATGCTGCCATTGTTTCTTCCTCATATTGCTCGAGGCTGGCCAGATCACTCAGTGATGCCTTCTTCTTTGTGTTGAAGGCAAAGCGTTCAAGAAACGCATCTACTAATTGATCTAGGTTGTTTATGCTATGTTTTGGTAATTGTGTGAACCAATCCGAGGCAGGGCCTACGAATGTGGTTATGAATGTCCTAAGCAACAATGCGTCATTATCTTGGATGCCGAAGCATTGGCTTAGGAATCTTGTGACATGTTCTTGTGCATCCTCTTCACCTTTAAAGACTGCCAATTGAGGCAACTTGAAATGTTCGGGGTAAAGAGGTGTGGGCACCGAGGGATGCAACCGGATGACTGCGGAGTTGACGTAACGTGGGCTTTTGATGCCCATAAGCTTTTGTCTCCATAGACTCCAAACGCTCTAATAGCGCTTTGTATGCATCGAAAGATTTTATTTCTTCCTCTTTTGTTTGCTCCCGTTGTGAGTTATGGGAGACTGGAGGCCTATGGGGGGGTGGCCGAGTGGCAGCCCTCCCGCCTTGATGGGGCGTTTTGGCCCATTCTATTTCTGGTTCATACTCCTCATAAACTTCTTGAGGAGTCTCTCGAGCGAGACCTATGACCCTGATTGAGTCCCCGCTGAGGGTACCCATCATTGTTTCGGAGGAGTGGCCTCCCTCTCGGGTCTATAAGGTCTCGGAGGCAAAGCTTGACGAGGTCGCGGAGACCTGTCCTACACCAAAGGGTTGTGCCTCTCATATTGTTCTACTCTTTGGGTGCGAGGGGTTGGCACCCTCTCAGGGAGTTTATAGCGCAACTCATCCGCTTCGCGCTGCATGCGCTCTTTATTAAGGCGGTATAAGTACTCTAACTCCTGATGACCTTGCTCAAGCTGCATGATTCGGGCTTGGCGGGCGGCATGTCCGGCGACCATCGGGTCAACTTGGTCCGCCCTCTCTTTGCTCAGGAGGCTTGAATGTTTCTCCTATGTGTTTGCCTCAATATTGATGATCTAAAATTTCAATGGGTCGCTTCCCTCTCGTCGAGGTAGGCGGCATTTACTTGAGGCTCGGGCCTCGATGGGTGACCATGATATCTAGCAGGTGCAAAAATGCAAGGTTCCCACGCTGTATGTTGTTCTCGAGGAATGCGATGGTCTTCCTCGTACTCCCTTTCATGGGTGTGAAAGGGGCGGGCGGAGTGAGCTCGCCTTGTGTGAAGAGCCCCTGCGCTCCGGGTTTTGTCTTTCTGTTCTAATGGGAGGCAAAGAAGAGGTAGCGTATTCACGTTGTCTCTCCTCATGGACACTATGCCTCTCTAGCGCTTCATCACGCTGTGGCCACTCAGATCTAGCCTCAAGAGGCGGTTGTCTATTTACATTGAGATCTACATGTAAAGCTTCTTCCCGAAAGGGGCTGTGTTGAATGGGCAAATTCCACAGAGGAGGTTCCCAATAATTCCTTCTTGATGTGGCCTGATGTGGACTCTCTTGTAGGCCAGACCGCCAAGGCGGTATGGCCAAGTCCTCAGGGCTAAAGCGAAGGCGACCAGCGCCCTCTCTTTGTGTACCTTCCGTAGCGTCCGCCCTTGATTGGGCTTGGCTACGGGTGTACACCATTGTGGTGCTTCTCTACTAGCTAAGCAGATTTTTATCTCGTTTATGATGATTTTTCTTTTTTTTACACTAAGCAGAAATGAACACACACATACACAAACCGTGATTATCTCTTTTAAGGATTAATAGTGTGTCCTAAATCGGTTTAGTGCATTTTGATGTTTTGTTTTGTTTTTGCAAGTTTTGAAGAACGTTTAAATGCATAATGTTGGCTCATATGACTCCCATAAATGGTCGCCCCTTCAATATACCATTGTCGGACCGATATACCAACCTCTCTATATACCCGCCCTTACGAGAGGGAAACTATAGGTACGTGAGAGCAGATGGTACGTGGAACATAGGCGGTACGGAAGGGGGGATTGTCCTGTTAATGACACCTACCATAGAAGACTTATCCTCACGTGCATGGGAATCACCCCAACAACACTTGATCAGCTTTCATCAGGATTTACGCCTAACAACAAGTGGACAATCGGGGAAATGGATGCAAAGCTAAGCCAAGGTGGTGATGAACCCACCGTTGGTCTTGCTCAAGGGCCGGGGTCTTACGACCAGCTCCTTGGTTTAATTTACCACGTGATGTGTGTGGGGTTCATTTTATTTAATAAAAATGAAACAAGCATAAACAACTTTCCCTAAGCAAGTAAAAGTTGACAAAAAAAATAGAAACAGAAAATAATAATAAATAAAATAAAAATAAAACAGGTACAATTTTAGAACCTTACCTCTTTTCTGCTTAAATCGGTTGTCTCTGATTCGGCTCGGTACCTTTAAGCACAAAAACGTAAATTTCAATTAGTTTCTGAATCTAAAAAAAATAGGGGACAGAGTCCCACCGTGATCGCCACTGAAAGCATGAGATTCCGAGAGAAAAGAAACACTAAGATGTAATGAAAGCAGAACTAACTTGATGCTAAATGAATATACATGAAATAGAACGCATGTAATCGAATCAACCAAACATAAAGGAGAAAGCAGGAGCACAGCCCTTTTATATTAATTCCATTCGGTTACAATACATCTCCTCCCTTTTTAGGGGCTAGGAGTGTTAGCCTGTCTTGGTTACAATCATGATTAGTAATCTTCCTTCCGCATGCCCACATTTGAAACGGGCGGGCCAAAGTGTTGCCATCGCTTATGCCGATGAATCCTTGCTTGCTGCTTCTCCTGCGACCAAAGAAACACAGAGACGTTAGTAGCACCTGCAACACAAGGACAGAACGTTTGACTCTCGAAATCAATGAGAAATGCGTGCAAAAGACTGATTAAATCGGTAAACAACATAACTCTAAGCAACCCAACCTTGACAAACCAAAACTTACCACCGCCAATAAAACACCTCGTTACACTTGTAGGTCAATGAAGAACCAAAAATCGGCAAAAACATGATACTATTTGATAAGCGGCTTCTGAACGTTAGAACGTAATGCAAGATATATATTCGATAAAATGTCTTCTAAAATATATATTCGAACACTGTTAACTGCAAGATATATTCGAACGTAGCAAGATATATTCGAACATAAAACGTAAACTATTTAAACAGCATGAGCGTGATGTAAAAAAATACGTGATAACAGAATAATCTAAAATGAAACTAAGAGCGTGCGGGGCGCCCGAGCGGGCCGCCCACCGTGGGAATTTGATTTCGGCGCCAATCCACTAGGGAAGGGCCCAAAATCTCAGAGAATGAGTTGTCGACAAATTGATGGTTTACTATGGTCCAATGTCGGGTCTGAAGGTTCGGATTCACCTTCTAACAGCCACCAATAACCTCCCTTGCGAAAGAGATTACAGGTGTAGAAGAATGAATCAGAAAGGAATGCAATCGGGTCTCTGGTTTAGCAGCACTTCGTTGCATTAAAAAATGCTTGTCAACCTGTCCTCTTTTGGGTGGGAAAGTCCACCATTTTATAGACCCATGGGGTCTCTTTGAAGGGGCACGCAGGGATGCCACGTGGCGGCCATGCCTTCCCAAGAGGGAGGAGACTCCTCCCTGACTTGGGCTTACATGACTGCCCTTGTGACAGTCTGCTAACTGCCAATCTGCCCACCTACGCGCGCATGCACAGCAGGCGGCAATAATTGACTGTAAGAGCTGCCACTCGTTTTAATGTCCGCTTTCGATGGTTTTAATGTTTGCTTTTAATGTTTTAATGTTTGCTTTTAATGTTTTAAATGTTTGCTTTTAATGTTTTAAATGTTTGCTTTTGATTGGTTAACGTCTGCTTTTAAATGCTTAAAATCCGCTAGGCGCAAAGGCAGGAGTCTGTCGCAATATCGCGACGTCGTGATATCGTGACACTAAAGGGGAAAACAGGGCGCATGGTGGGAGCTATCATGATATCACGACAGTCACGATATAGCGACAATGCAATGTCGTGACCGTTGCGATAGCGCGACGTCGCGATCGTTGCGATATCGCGACATCGCGACGTCGCGATCGTCATGATATCGCGACATCACGACGTCATGACTGTCGTGATATCACAACAGTCATGATATCGCGATGTCACGATATCACGACAGCCATGATATCGTGAAGTCACGATATCACGACAGTCGCGACATCGCGATCGCGTCGCGATGTCGCGACAGTCACGACGTCGCGACCGTCGCGATATCATGATCGTCACGACGTCGTGACTGTCGCGATATCGCGACCGTCACGACGTCGTGATCGTCGCGATATCGCGACCGTCACGACGTCGCGACTGTCGCGATATCGCGACCGTCACGACATCGCGACTGTCGTGATATCGTGACCGTCACGACATCACGCTGTTGTGATATCGCGACTGTCATGATATCGCGACAGGCGACGTCGCGACTGTCGCGATATCACGACCGTCATGATATCACGACAGGCAGCATTTGCAGCATTTGATTAAGTGTTTAGAAACAATTTCTTGCCTAAGTGTTTAAAAGCAATTTCTTGCCTAAGTGTTTAAAAGCAATTTCTTGCCTAAGTGTAACTAAAGCATTGTCACATAACCGGATTGGTACCTTCCAAAATTGTTGTGTAAGTGGCTAGGGCCACTGTTTGACCTCTGAGGGCTGCCCTGAAGGCTGTGTGTCAATGCGATCAGTGTTTGTAGTCACATAATCGGATTGGTGTTGTTTTGGTGTCTACAGGTGGATTTCATAGATCGGAGCTCCCGTCTCCCTCAGTGGAAACTTCCAGGTGTGGAAGGGTTTAATAATGAGGTTGCCTTTCTAGCAAACATCCTCCAATCGGTTTTAATTCCATCTGTTAGGAGGACTGACAGAATCATCTAGAGTGGTACGGAGGATGGTCTTTTCTCTGTTAGATTAGCCTATGAGTTTCTTACCAACGAGACTGCCCTAGATTATCGATGGAAAGTTGTCTGGAGAAAATGGGTCATCCCTAAAGTGAACTTCTTTGTGTGGATTGCTTTTCACAACAAAGCATTAACCATTGAAAACCTTCACAAGAGGGGTTTTGCCTTCCCCAACAGGTGTTACATGTGTTTAGCGAAGTGCAAGACGAGGGACCATTTATTCTTGCATTGCCCCTTTTCCCACTCGGTCCTCAGCATTGTCGTATCCTCCTTCCAAATCCTCTGGTGCTCTCCTCGATCCCTCAGAGATTTTTTCCATCAATGGCCTAATCCTTTCAAGAATCCTAAACTCCGCTTCCTCCTTGAGGTCTCCTTCCACCATTCCATTTGGAAAATTTGGTTAGAAAGGAATGCCGGAGTCTTTGGCAGAGCCCCAAAAGTGCCTCCTTGTGTCACTCAAAGGGCCTTATCCTATGCCATTGAGAACTCTAATGTTGTTCCCAGTCCTCGCCCCCATCTTTCGATCGAAGAAGCAATTTTCAAAAGGATGAATCTTTGCCCATTTTCGAAATCCATTATAGGCCCTTGTCGAAGAAGTGTTAGATGGACCAAACCCCTCGTGGGATGGATTAAATTAAATTTTGATGGAGTGGCAAAGGGTAATCCTGGGCCCACTAGTTTAGGGGGTGTTGTTAGAGATCATGATGGGAATCTTGTGGTGGCCTACTGTGAAGAGTTGGGCTCTCAGATGAATCACTATGCCGAATCCTGAGGCGCTCTGAAAGGAATCCAAATCCTCTCTGAGGATCCTCGGCCTCTAATTATTGAAGGAGATTCGCTCAACATTGTGAATTACCTCCTAGGCACCAAAGACCCATCCTGGAGGGTCTTCAACATCGTTCTTGAGGCAAGGTCGCTACTTTCCCAATGTGGCAGGTGGAAAGCAAGTCATATCCTTAGAGAAGGCAATCGCATGGCTGACCACATGGCCAACAAAGGGCTTGCGACTACATGTCTGGTCGTGTGGCGGTCTCACTTCCTTTTAGAGGTGGAAAGAATTACCAGAGCAGATATCACTTCATGAGGTGTTCCCCGTGCAGATTTCGAAAGGTCAAGAGGACCAGGATTAGTTGTTTCTGGTGTTTGGTTGTTGTGCTTCCAATCTCCATGTTCTAGTTTCTTCGGCTTTTTCTTGTTGTTTTCCCAATTTTTTTTTAGTTTTGTTATATGGTTAATCAGGCTTAAATGCCCTTTTTGTAACCTCATGGCAATCAGTCTAGGGTCTGTTTTTCTTGCAATTCGGCTTATATTTCCAACTAGGAGGCATGATACATCATTAGAAGTATGGCTAATTTTGTACATAAGGTTTTGGGATCCTCTATAAAAACCCACTGTTAATCTATTAAAATAATTACCAAAAAAAAAAATTCCAAATTCTTCCTGTGTGTATATATATTTATGAGCACAAGAAAAGTCTCTATGCCACATTGAAGCTTCCCCTTGCAAATACTCATAAACCTTACATCTTTATTCCACCTCAGAAAATTTTAAAGAATTTTTTTCCACGTAATCAACCATTCCCTAGCATCACTATAATCCTCTCCAATGAATATTACCAACACCATGAACTCAACCCCCCCCAAAAAAAAATCTCAAAGCAGCTAGGCTTTTAAATAACAAAAATTCTCAAATCTCATCTATTCTTTTTCTTCAAGAATTAAATGTGTAAATTTCTTCAAAACAAATTGATTGGCAATTGATTTACTTACTTGATTTGAAAGATATGAATTTTCCCTTTTGGGTGAATTTTTTTTGTAGCCAAAAACATTTGTAGCTCAACTTCACATAGTCATAACTTCCTCAATACTATTAGAATTTAACAAGTGAGCTGTCATTTTTGTAGTATTGAAAAAGATCTATACAATGGTACAAGAATCTTCTAAAAATAGTTGCTAAAAAAATTGATGTGAATTTTTTTAATTCCATTCAAGCAAAAATTAGCATAAATAACCCAACTTCAAATAGCTATAAATTTCTCAATATTTATCAAAATTTAACAAATGACCATTCATTTTTTTACTACTAAATAAATTCTACACAATGGTGCAAAAATATTTTGAAAATGACTACTAATAAAATTGATATGAATCTTTTTCTTTTCAAAAAAATTGCGCAACCAAAAAACAGCATAAATAACCCAACTTTAAACAACCAAAAATTTTTCAATACTTATCAAAATTTAACAAATGACCAATAATTTTTATAATACTAAAAAATATCTATACAATGGTGCAAAAATATTCTAAAAATGAATACTAAAAAATTAATATGAATTTTTTCTTTTGAAAAAAAATTGCACAACCAAAAAACAACATAAATAACTCAACTTCAAACAGCCAAACTTTCTCAATACTTATTAAAAATTAACAAATAACCAATTATTTTTATAGTACTCAAAATATCTACATAATAGAAAACTACAGGGATAAGAAAGCATCCAAGTATCCTTCGCACCAGGCTTTATTTCTCATTATTTATAAACATGCTCTCTTATCCCAACCTATTGTCGGACCTTCTGTGTATCCTCATATTACTGTGTCCTCTCTCGATCCGGCTCCTAGTCCTGATTCCCATGATCCAAATTTCCCAATTAAGTCCTCTGGTGTTGTTACCCCCTCTAATAGCCCCACTACTAAAGTGCCACTGTATTCTTCTACCCTTATGATGGTCTCCCGAAAGTTTTCTGTCAATCTTAATCAGGCTAGTAATAAGGATGAGGAAGATCCACCGTCTAAGCCCAAGGATTCAGTCCCAATGGAGGCCCATGTTGATGAAGTCAGAAGTAGACCCTTAAAGAGCAAAAATAAGGCTTTTTGGTCTTCTCCTCATAGAATATCGTGATGTCTAAAAAAGAAAGGTGCTAATGGATCCCAGCCCATGCTCGAGATTATTTTGGATGACGAGGAAGATGACAGGTATAATTTTGTTGATGCGCTTCAAACCAGGACCATTGATCATGTTACCAGAGCGGTGGAGCAACTCATGGTAGCAGCCAATATAGTCAAGGAGGCATGCATCATCTTCTCACACACCATCAAGAAGATTCATGAACTCCCGACCACCCTCAATACTCTCCTTGCAAAGAGCCAGAACAACACTGTCAAACATGATGACGAAGATGATTCCTAGTAGCTCTGAGAGTAGGGTGGTTGGTGGATATTTTTTCATGTTATTTTGAATTATGTGATGATGTTATCTCCCCAAATCATGGATTTATGTATGTATGCTAGTTCTAATCTTCTAGTTTAGTTCCTGGAAGTAGTTTGTTTAAAGCCTTTACAGGCTAGTGGTCATCGTCATGTTCATCCTCATGGCTCTGGGATGTTACGAACTTTTTACTATTGGCATTATGAATGCTTTTTGTATTAGGTATTGGGTCCCTTCAACCTGACAATTAATTAAAATCCTTTACCTACCAAAATAATCTACACAATAGTGTAAAAATATTTTTAAAATGACTACTAAAAATATATAGCCCTTAAAAGATGAGATGTTTTTCTATAAAAATGACCCTAACTCTATAAAAATAACCCCACTTTGCTAGAACTATTGCTTTTATACCAATTGTTATGAACCTCTATTCTCATTTACCATAAATCTTTCACCAATATATAAAAATATCAAACATGCATCCATAATAAATTCTATAACAATAATCCACACAATAAAATAGAGATAGATAATAGCCTTGAGGTAGGGCAACACCAAAAATAAAAAATCTAGATTTGGTTAGTGTGAGAAACCCCTACGACTGATGCTCAAGCCTAGGTATCCACATCCCATCATGACCTCTCATAAGGGGGAGAGTTGATATTATCAATAGGGGCTAAGCACACAACCATACACACACACCCTCACACACTCACCCACATCACGGTTTGAACCTTGGACCTCTCGAAGAAGAGCCAAAACTCAAATCGTTGCATTGTCCTTATGGGACTTTTATCATTTGGTTAGTGTGAGAAACCCCTACAACCGACGCTCATGGCTAGGTATCCTCATCCCACCATGACCTCTCATAGAGGGAGAGTTGAGCTTATCAATAGGGATTTTAACAGACATCCACACACACCGTGGTTTGAACTTTGGACCTCCTAAAAAAGATCCAAAGCTCAAATAGTTGCATTGTTCGCCCGAGGTTGGGCAACACTAAATATTACTCCTTAAGAAAGGAATCACTCCAATCTTCATTCCACGAGCCAAGACTATAAATTCCATGAGTTACAAAGTGCATAATATTATAATATAGCACTATGTTATATATTATTATAATTTTATGTGTGACCCATGCCATAATACCCATATACAATATTATTTTCCCACATTCCTATCCCTTTGTACCTAAGACTAACGCTAATAAGTATTTAATGTTCCATATTCATTTTATTCAAGGGTTGATATAAGATCTAATAATTATTATAGGATATTCACTATAATTTAGATAATAACTCCTCAATGGGCTTGAGGGTACGTAGGATGTACTTTATTAGTGACTCATCGATTAGGATATATATTTTCTCCAAATAATATCCTTAGAAAATCTATAGACTTTTCAAACAAATTTTGGATCTTTATCCTATAAGGCTCATCCATGGATTTTAGAGGCCTTTATGGATTAATTTTCTTATCTCTACTCTTACATCTATTAGACAGTATCAATATCTCTAGATAGCATCATTTGTACTTTTAGTTTTTTAATTCTTATATATGAAGTCTATAAACATGATAACTCTTTTTCTTATCTTTAATCCCATATTATTCATATAGGCACCTTCATTAAATACAATTTGGTCAAGTTTTCATCTAATAAGGAAAAATTATTATCCACCTATTGACCAATATCATTTACAATATCTCTGACTATGTCATACTTGTCAAGAAAAGAGTCGATGTTTAGCATTATTTTTTAAATGAGGTTATATAGGATTGAAACAGACCCCACCCATATTACATCATGACCACATAGTGATATTATAACAACTTGGAAATTATGCATCTATTGATTGAAATATTCAAACCTTGGTTTCCTTTATGAAAGTCAAGTGAGCTAATTCCATTTGATAATATTTAGTATCATTTTAAATAACTTTTCAAAATTCAATTACCACATCCTAGAACTCTTAATGTATTTTTAATATTATTTTTTAAAAAAATGTTCATGCTTTTTAGTATCTTCTAGTTTTATTTTGAGTTCCACAATCTCCCTTTCTCTTCATACCACCCCAACCCTCTATTCACTCAATTTTAGCTTCATTTGAACTACCTCAAATTTAGGTTACTAGTGCTAGCCTTATTTGCTTTTAACTCTATGTTTCTTATCTATTAGAGTAATTTCTTTTTATTGGTATAGGGGTTTTGGAATGGTCTTATAAGCTTTTACAATAGATGAATCAAATTAAAATAAACACCCAAAAAAATGTAAACCTCCTTAGGCAAAAAGGAAGCCTTCTTAGGGCCACTGAGGAGGAGCAGAGGGTCCATGCAGGGACTGGAAATAGAAAATGTCTTAGAGTCCCATGCAGGGACAGTGAAAAAAACATGGAAAAAAAATGTAAACCTCCTGAAGCAAAAATAAGCCCTCATAGGGGTCATAGAGGAGGACCATAGGGTCCATGCAGGGTCCAAAAACACTCTCAAAAACCCATGCAGGGGCAGTAGCAAAAGAAACAAAAAAATAAAATCCCACATAAGGGAAATCAGGGAAAAAGATCCACCATAGAACTACAAACTCTAACTATGTGTTTGACCGATTTCATCATGTCCATTAGCCCCCACCAGGCTTTTGAACTCCTACAAGATCTCAAATTGATCATTGTACTCATCCAAGAGGGTCTCTGCCTGAGAAAGTAGGGAGGAAGTCATCTTGGTCTTCCTCCCTAGGGCCTTCATGATATTGTGGAGGTTCTAGAAGTGGCCTCTTTCAGATATATTGGTAGCAGGACACCCTAGAAGCCAAAAGGGGAGGTGGTTTGCTGGAGGTCCCCTCAAGAGGATGGCTCTTCTTGGGGGCAGTCTCTTGCTTCACCTGAAAAGATATAGACTCATCAGAATTATTGTTGTCAAATGCAATTAGTGCCTTGCGCTTACCACTACTAACTTTGGCTCTGGTGGAGCGATGGATGCCCAGGGTACCATCCTTATTGGTATCAAAATCTAGCATCCGATTAGTTCTTGGGAACGTGAAAGTGTCTCCACCAGCTGCTCTAGTATCATCTACAATTTCCAAAACCACCACTCCCACGGCCCTTCGAGTTTGATGCTCTAGAATGTAGCAGTACATCAACAGATGCAATCCTTGGTGTATAGGGAGAGAAGAGACTCCTCTCTTGATGTTGAGAACCGATATCTCAACAGATCGAAAGATATACTCTGGTATGTTAATTGTCTTATTTCCTAGTAAATGGTTGAGAAAATCAAGGTGGAAACTTCGTAGCACTACACTGGGACTATCTAAAGTGAAATATTGAAATACAGTCACCATTACCACATCCCAAGGCTTTGGAAGAGAATATTGTAAGATGCCACCTTTGTCCCTACCCAAGGATTCTTCATGGTCTCGAAAGAGGGCCAACTCACCCTAGAGCGAGTGCTTCTCACGATTAATGATTTCTTCCTCGTTCAGTATCCCCATGATATCTGCAAGGAGATACACTATTATAGTAAACTCAAACCATGGGTAAAAACATACCCTCCATCCCATGTATGTACAAACTCTAGGGACAAGTCAAGGTCATGGCCTTGAAATAATTGGAGAAAATTAAGTAAGCCATGGTCACGAAAAATATCCTTGACCAAGGTGGTTAAGTGGAGGGCAACAGGTTTGAATTTAGCCATCATAATAGGGCTAGGCCAGAGGGAGAGAGTAGCAAGGGAATGCACTATATCATGCATACTTTGGAGGGGAGATAACACCACTAGGCATAGAGAAATAGTGATTAAAAATATAGGGGATCCTGCCTCGGCCTAATACCATGAGCGATGGCACAAAATACGCTTGCCATGCTCTAAAAAAACATAAACCATGATTGAATACGTAGTGTAGGCAAACGACATGAATGGGTTGACACTAGCCATGACGACCCAATAGGAAAGCTGGACCAAAAAATATTAAGCATTGGCTAGAGAAAAAACTTCTCTTAATGGATCGACACTAAATTTGGGAGCATTAGTTGTCAGCACCTTGGAAAGAGGACTCCACTAGTAGTTTTGAGGGCTAGACACACAATCACTCGAGGTAACTGGGTGGTGATTACCGAAACTCTTGGTACAAGGATCAAAGAGAGTGTGGAGGTTGAGAAGAGCACCACCAATGAAGAGGGTGAATGAGGATCGAAACACCATAGAGGTTGCCACCTGTGATCAATTAGATAAAGCATCATGATGCTGACAAGAAAAACCAGAGTGCCAAATCCTTCTTGTCATCACTTGGTAGTGGACATGCCAAGTGGTCCCACCAACCTCCATAATTATGGGATATTGACTGGTGATATGTCCTAACACGTGGCTCCCATAAAGGATTCTACTTCCCCAAACTTGATGTTTTTCCACCATGTGAAGGTTCACCTTATAAAATATGTCAACACCAATGGTCTATAATGTCACATCGATGATATGGTTAATTTTCATGTGAGTGCTCCTAGAATCGTGGCTCCCCTTGGTGTGACTGGTAAAATTATGAAAAGGTGTGCATTATTCCATGTGGAGTCCATGAGGCTCCAACACCAAACCCCTTTAGTCTTGTTGCTCATAAACTTTAATAGCATTGATGTCAATTAGAGACAGAGGGAAATATATTTTCCAGACAATGAGACTCTACTTGAAAATCTCCATATTCGCTAGAATATCAGCAACATAGTTTCCTTCATGAAAAACATGATTGAAGGTGACACTCATGAAAGATTGCATGAGACACTTAATTTTAGAGATCATATTTGAAATATTCCAAGAAATAGATTGGGTTCCCGAGAGAAAATATTGGATGATGTTTTTGGAGTCACCTTCGACCAACACATTGGAAACCTGCATGCTATGGAGGAGAACAATACCTTGATGAAGTGCCCTGACTTTTACAAAGTGACGAGACTAGTGTCTCAGATTCTTAGAACAATCCAAGATGATATTGCCTGTGTGATCTCTAATAATTCCTCCAACACCAGCAGGTCCAGGATTTCCTTTGTCATCTCCATTGAAATTCAGTTTGAAGAAACCTATAGGTGGAGAAGACCACTTGACTAGTAATAGATCGAACTTCGGTGAGTGGGTGCAAAGGTTGTAGCTGGGAATCTTGAGATAAGAGGCCAACAAAGCTTTGGCATTAGGTTTAGAGTTACCATCGTCATGAGTAATGGAAAAATTCTCAACAACATCATGAAATATTTGGGCTAGCATGTGTTGGACATCATGTTTTTAATCGTTAAAAGCGTGGGAATTTCGTTCATGCCAAATCTTCCAAAGAAATTAAGGAATATAGAAGGACCAAAACATTTTGAGGTGAAATCCCTTGAAAGGATTGGGCCACTGAACACATAGGTCATTAAGGAGGGTGGGTTGGACCCAAGCTACATCAATAGAGTAGAACAGGGACGATAGGATGGAATGGGAGAAGGGGCAAGACAAGAAGATATGGTGGATAGATTCGCAATCTTGGAGACATAAATAATAGTGATTGGGTAAAGAAAAGCTATGACGATGGAGGTTTGGTATGGAAAGGATCCTATCCTGAATGACAAGCCAGAAGAAGAAACTTACTTTGGGGGTAAGATGTTTGTTCTAGATGAGCTTGGATGGAAAACAAGGAGGGAAAGGGTTCTCAGTGAGGGTGTAGGTGGACTTGATAGTGAAAAGGCCATTATAAGTTAGGGCCCAAAGGATTGAATCCTCTAAGGGAGAACTAGGAATGATGCAGAGGTGCAACAGATTAGACAGGATGGAGGTAGAATGACTCTGCTCACTCGATAAACCAACGATAAGGACCGACTTCCAAGATTCACGACTAGGGTGAATGACATACCTTAGAATTGAAAAGAGAGTCGGTGACTAGTTTTAGGCAAATGAGGTTCGCACGAGTCTACAAAGGGCAATCACCAAGCCATAGATCCTCCCAAAATTTGATCTTTTCACTATTGTCTAATTTCCAATGAATGCCCTTCCTGAGAATCTCCTTAGTTTTGAGGATGGAATTCCATGTTGTCGAACCATAGATGGGAGAAGGGTCCTCCAATAAATTGGTGTTGTGCCAGAAGTATTTAGCTTTCATGATGGAGACCCACAAAGATTTCTCATTTGTAATAACTTGCCATACTTGTTTGGTTATAAGGGCTAGATTCATATTACGGACCTTTCAAAGCCCAATACCATCATGATCTTTTTGTGAGCAAACCTGGTCTCAAACAACCAAGTGAATATGTTGTTTCATCTCTAACCCAGACCACAAAAAATTCCTTTGGAGTTGCTCAATTTTATTGCAGACTTCGATCATGAATCAAAATATTGAGAGAAAAAAATGGGATGCTTTGGAGGTTAGCTTTCATGAGGGTGGCCTTGCCTGCCTGGCTGAGAAGGCTTCCTTTCCAGCTTGCCAATTTTTTCTAAATGAGATCAATGATAAAATTCCAGAGATACTTTTTGGAGGGGCCATCAAAGAGAGGAAAACCTAAATAAGTGGCGGGGAGCTCGGTAATGGTACACTCAAGGATATCAGCAATGCAGGCTTAGCATCCAGCAAGGTTGTTGATAAGTAAATCTTGCTTTAACAAAAATTCACTTTTTGACCAGCAGCAGCCCCAAAGGATAGCAGGATCGACTTGATAAAATGGGCTTGGGGGACAAGATTCAACTCATAATATTTTCTTTTTTCAATGAATTTAGACAGGTTTTTATGAGGGGCCTAGTCCCCTCATAATGAGTGGGGTTTGAACCTTGGACCTATCAAAGAGATGCCAAAGACCTTACCACTATAATAAGCTTGTAGCTTTAAAATTTAAGTTTACACAAGTTTTTATGAGAGGTCCCAATCCCCTCTTACCGGGGTTTGAACTTGGATCTCCTGGATGAAAACCCAAGCACTTACCACTAAGGTATCCCTCACAGGTACCTCATGAGATTTTCTTATCTTCCTTTCTAATTCTATTTTTTTCTCTAGCTCAACAAGCTCCTTTTTCTAGTGTATCATTTTCTTTATCAATGATTTTATACATATTATGTAAGACACTAGAAACTCCCCTTTTGAAAATTACATGTTTTTTGGAGAAGTAAGTTGAAATATGCTTATCAACATGCCCACCATTTTATTTTCTTCTAACTTCATTTTATTTTTAGAATTTACCCCTTTAGGAATAGCCCATAATGTATCTAAGTCCTTGATTATATTATTGATAAAATTCATCTATCATTTTTTGCAAACTAGGCAAAATTGAACTTATTTTTCTTTGAATGCATTCTCATTTGGTGTGAGAATGTTTTAGAGCCAAATCATAAGGATTTAATACTTACCACATTTATAAAAGGAAATGTGTGGCTTTTTGAAATCCTTTTATCTTTGGGGAATTATTTGTTATAACATTAGGGCCCAATAGAGTAAGTAAATTATTTTTTCAATTGGTTATATGGGATTGAAATGGGCCCCACCCATATTTCATCATCACCACATAGTGGTATTACAACAAAGCTTGGATATTATCCATGTATCACCTAGTAAGACTTGGACCTAGGTCTCCTCCTTGAATTTTGAGGAATCTAACAAGTTGAGCTAATGTCATTCAATAATAGAGTAAGTAAATTGTTATAAATGAGTTATCACAGGTTATGGATACACATTTAATGTTGCACCTCCTTCCCACATATGAGGTATGGAATGGAGTATGGAAGGATTATCTAGGGAAGCATTGGTAGCACTTTGAAATTTTATACTAATAAAAACATTATTCTATGGTAGTTATTCTTATGTGGTTTTCATCCAATTTGATTTTTTGATCTTCTTGGGCTTGTGCATCATCTTCCTATTTCTTCTTCATAGGAATTCACAATTATTTATCATAGTCTTTATTTTTTATCATTTTAGGATCATTCTCTAGTTGTTCTTCATTTGTTCTTAAAGTCTTACTTCTTTGGGCCTACAATTGTACACCTTTTATTTGTTATAAAGTAAATATTGAAGTTTAATGTGTATCCATTAACTATTTTTATTTTTCTTAGGTCATTGATTTGCCATGTTATTTCCTGACATGGGTGGCCACTTATTTCAAGGATTTAACTTCATCAGTACTTATATCCCAATACATGAACCAAGGGATATTATGTATATAAAGGAGATTGTTCTTAGTAGAATCAATCATTGAAAATCGCTTTGATCTAGACTAATTCTCTATTTGTTCTTTTCCTATCTGACTCTTTCTCCAAAAAGAAGAATTACTTCAAGTGACAATTTTTTTTAAGTAAAATGAAGGGATGTTGATTAGCAAAATAGATCAAACTAGCTTACGGGATAGGATCCATATACATTTTTGGATCTAATCCGGTCGGTATATTAGATGAAATTCTCCAATTTTGTACGCATCTGTAAAAAATAAAATAAAAGAAATGTTTGAGAGAGCGCTTATTGATTATGAAGGTAGTGGATAAAAGGATGATCGATCATGTAGAGGTGATAAGGATTTGGACGTGAGGTAAAACTAGAAACAATATTGAACCGGTGAGAAATTGAATACTTATTTTTTAAGAGAGGGAATTAATAGCAATATGCTAGAAGGCTTAGAAGTTACAGTTTTCTTTTAATATCTTGTCACTAAATTTACCATTATTTCTAATCCTTAACCTTTCATGATGTCAAATTAATATTGAAGGATGGAACATAGTTCTTTGTCAAGTTCCTAAAATATTTAATTTATACATTTTTTAAATGGTGGATTTGTTGTTGCACTTGCACAACATGCCTTAGTCTGCATAGACTGAGCATCCACTTTTTAAAAATTTTGGTTAATTTTCTCTTATTTTCTTGGGCTTGTGCATGAAAGTCAATCAAAATTTAGGTTTTTAGCTAAATGTTTTTAGTCATAGTTGCCCAATTTTTGTTTGCCTTGAGTTTGTTGCAGTGCTTGTTTCCATTGTCATGTATGGTAAATATTTTTAAAATGGAAAATAACTTATCCTATTAGATCAGGATTGGAATAATATTTCCAAAAAATACCCACATGCCTATATTTCCAAAGCCTTAGCCCCCTAAACCTGCTTAAATCAGGCACTACAAACTTGGATTTTTCCTCAACAACATAAACGGTTTCACTTTTGGGTCATATATATCATTCAATACTCAATAAAATTTGGTGAAACCACTTTCATTATATTCCTCTCAAAAAGAGATTTTTGAAAAGTACAAACTTACCTATGTTTCGACAAGAATTGACCTCCTAGATATCTTATTTTTAGCAAGTTATCTAGCTACCCTAATTGCTTGTAAATGCTTATCTAATCATGCAACGCTCACTTGAAGGCCCTATATAACATGCAATGTTGAATGGAATTTTATAAAACTACTTCCATTAGATGCTCCTTGAAAAGATATTTCCATAAAGTATAAATTTACGTATGTTTTGAGGAGATTTTAGGCCTAAAGTTACTTGTTTTCTACAGGTTATCCAAGATGCCACGACCAAGGTCACTCCTCGAGAAATATAATAAAATGATTTTAAGCCTAGATTCAAGAAGCAAAAATTCAAAACCAAGTATTTTTCTAAGTTGATGTAAGCATAAGAGTTTTAAAATCCTAAAATATCAATCTTAGAAAGCCAAGGGAGAGATAAAGAAGCCAATGAAGCCAAAGCCCCGACCTGAGAAGCAAAAATCCCAAACCTAGGGTTTCTCCAAGATAACGTAAGCTTAAGAGTTTGAAAATCTCTAAGTGTCAATCCTGGAAAACCAAGAGGGAAATAAAGAAGCCGATAAAGCCAAAGCCTGGATCTAGGAAGAAAAAAGCCCAAACCCAGGGATTTTTTCAAGATGATAACTAGAGCTGTTTTAAAAACACCAATGAATCCAAAGCCTTGTAGGCATAAGAAAATTTTTGAAAGCTTCAAACACATGTAGGGAAGCATGAGAAAATTAGAAATAAACTCATCAATTCCTAGCAATTAGAATTTAGCCCCCGACCATTGAAAACTTTAACTCAACAATTGGAAATTATGCCCTTACAATTGGAAATTATGCCTCAACAATTGGAAATTTTACCTCGATAACAAATAATAAGTTGTCAAAATCCCAAACACTCACATGTAAGCATAAGTAGCAATAAAGTTAAAGCTTTGGCCTTTGTAAATTACCTTGTCAATTCCAACAATTGGAAATTTTACCAAAAATTATACCCCAATCATCAAAAAATAGCTCAAGCAAGTGGAAGCTAAATTTTGGGAATGTTATATTATGGGTTTTGGTGGTAGATTTATCTATTTGCAATGTCAAAAACTTTGAGAAATATATTTTTTAAAAATTAAAGCCCAAAAGCTAGCCATGTCAGAAGTGTAAAAGAAAATAAAATTGAAAACCCAATAAAGAGGAAGAATGCAAGAAATTACCAAGAAAGAGAAGCAAAAAAAAATCCCAAAATATGCAAAGGGATTTTTGGAAGCTACCGAAAAAGGAAAAAATTGTCGAAAATGTAAAGACTATTAAAAAAGTCAAAAAATAGAGGGATTATTTAAAATAATAATAATATATCTTTGAGAGGTCAAAAGTTCAAACTGCGGTGTGTGTGTGTGTGTGTGTGTGTTGTGTGTTAAATTCCCTATTGATAAGCTCAACTCTACCCCTTATGAGATGTCATGGTGGGATGGGGATGCCCAGGTTGTAGGGGTTTCTCACACTAACCAAACCTAAAGTCCCAGGGGGGATAAAACAATGGTTTGGGCTTTGGCTCTTCTTCGAAAGATCCAAATTTCAAACCACGGTGTGTGTGGTTGTGTTAAATTCCCTATTGATAAGCTCAACTCTCCTCCTTATGAGAGGTCATGGTGGGATGGGGATGCCCAGCCCTAAGCGTTGATCGTAGGGGTTTCTCACACTAACCAAATCCAAAATAATAATAAATAAATAAATAAATAAAATTATATATATATATATATATATATATATATATATATATATATATATATATATAATGGTAGTAAATTCTAATGCTTGTTATTTTTTACTTTGCCTTGCAGAAAATTTGACATGGTTGCTCGAAAATTAAAGACATCAAAACTTGGAGCTTTAATGCTAATCAGATAAACATAGAGGTGCAAAGTGACGGACCTGGTGAAATTAATTCCCAAGCCCACTTGTTGTGATTAGTAGATCAAGCATTGAATCACCTAATCAATTAAGATCAAGAGACCCTAGGCATCATGCAAAAGGAGGTTTAATGAGATATGGCCACAATATGACTAAAAGTAATCCCAAGGAGCACGTCATGGATAGTAATTTATTGTAAAAGTAATGTTATGAGAAGGGCCAAAATTTGTATAAATATGGGCTCCCTAGTCTGTTACCAGGGTTATAATCCATCTAGTAGCATACCATTTTATCTTTCTTCTTTCTTTTTCTTTCCTATTGGTAGTTGGACAAATTTTATGTCTGCTTTTGTAATCCATTGAAGTGAGCAAATTTAAAACAAATGTACTCAATGAATATTTTTATAATACAAGGCTTTTGAAACTTTTTGGGTTCAATTTGTGTATGTTGATAGTGGTTCTACTCAGCCTATTTCATAATATTTTCCTCTTTGAAAATTGCATCATTTTAAACTTTATGTTATGCGAATATTGGTCCAGTCGGGATTAGTTTAAATTAGAATTGTTACTTTATTGGATTGGAGCTTAAGTTTAGGATAGTATTGGCTTGTTTTTTTTTATTTTCTCTTGACCTTAAACCTTTGATATTTCTTTGGAGCTCCTTTATATTAGGAATAGATTAAATCTAGTATAAATCTTTGAAGTTGGTTTTCTGTTGTGCTAGTTTCAAATTTTATTTAAGTTGCAAGCTAATCAATTTGAATGCAATGAATGATAATTTCTACTTTGCAATAATTTAAATTTTGCTCAGCTTGTATGCATTATAATATCAGTGCAATGGAATTGTTTTCAAGCAGATAAGCATGTTAATTCTAAAGCATTTTACCCAAAAAAATTATTTGAGTCATACCAACAAATGCCCCTTGAAGGAACGATTATCAACGACCTTTGAGTTTATCCACACTGGCCAAGACCTGGCATACCTAAACCTTGGGAAAAAAAGATTTTCCTTTCAAGTGGAAACATATTATGTTCCAAGTATGTTGGATTGCCCTTGATAGTGTGCCATTTGCACGCTTAGTAAGATCTATGGCTAAAGGTTCTTTGTTATTTTTCTTTTATTTTCTTCTTTGATTTTACAAATAATCTCTTCTAGATCAAGTACAAATTGTATTCCTACCTCTACATCATCAAACGTCATATAATTGCTCAAGGATGTCACATTGGTCATCAAATGGCATGAGCTCAATCGATTAAATTTCTCAACTTTTAAGAAGGATATCTAGGTCGAATCTTGTCAAGCATGATACATGCATAATTACGATTTTGTTGTAATACCACAATGCAATCAGGATGTAATATGGGTGGGGACCATTTCGATCCCATATAACCAACTATAAAAAATAAAGTTTGTCATATAGTTCAAGTTAACCATATTTCTTTAGAGCACTATCATGGCCTTATCAAATTATTTTATTGCACCATGAATCAATTTTTATGTCAAATTGATCTCATGTTTGCCAAAGGTAAATATTTTTTATCTAAGGAATAACTTAGCTCATTCTTGGTGTTAAAGTAGGATTTAGTCATTTTTAGTTTAAAATTTTATATTTAATGGGATTGGAAGCCTTATTTTTTCCAATTTGTTCTTCATTTATAATTAAATCAACTTGAATATATATTTTAATGTTCTTATAGCCTTGTTGGATTCCTCCTACATGTCTCTTTATTGATCCTATCCAATTTTGGATTTAGAACATGTGAGATCTCACTATATGATATCCTCATCTAGCTCTTGTTTAAATGATGATTAGGGTTGTAAAACTAGGTTTTAGTCTACTAGAACATGAAAACTTTGATCATTTCAATAGGCATGTAAATTTTCCCTTTAAAATTTAAAGTAAATTCTCTCATGGATAAAGGTAATCAGATGTATTTACCCTTATTATTGATATAAATTTTCTCATCTCAACTACATGTAGATGTCTCATTGCTTTCAAAAAAGGATTCAAAACCTTTGGTAATTTATATGGCTTCTCAGATTGATCCCCATAAAATAGCATTCACTCAATATATAACTCATCTATAAAGGTATAGATTTGGGAATATTAATCAATTAATTTGGGATGTTATTTGGTTAAATGAACTAGTTTTTTAATTATCCTATAATCTCATATCTTTGTATCCTTAGATATAGGTTGAGATATTAAATCCGTATACAAATATGAATATCTAATACACTTAATTTTGAAATTTAAAATAAAGGTATCAAAAAGCTATCTATAGTTTGAGGGATTTATTTAGATAGGATATTGTCTTAAGTTTATGGGTCCTTGCTTTGAAATCTGCGATGCTACATTTGCACAACACTCTTTTGAGGTATCTTGAGGATAATAATGCAATTCTTTAAATTAAATATAAAGAAATTATCAACAAAGTTATTATACACACACATTTATATACACGTGTTTATAGCTTACCTCTTTTTCCTTGTCTTTTTTTTGTTCTTTTGGTGCTTCCAAGATGGGTTTGTAGATTCTTTTAATTTGTTCCTATTCTCTCTAAATTATTATTCTCTATTCATTCATATGCATAAGCAAATTTAAACTATAAATCATTCTCATATTAAATATATTATTAACTTCATGTGAAGTTACTCTTAAAGTATAGAGTGATTTATTTGCATTTTACTTGTCTGGTCCTTTAGAATAATAATTACCTCCACATAGCACTTTTCAATGATGTCATATTTTTATTATGCATCACATTTAATACAATATCAACTTAGGGTCTATATAGAGAATCAAGCCTTAAATTGTAATCTATAGAATGATATAATCTATAGAGGATACATGTAGAATGGTATAATCTATAGAGGATACATGTCACCCTTCAATGACTATAGTACCTATAATTGTCCTCTTATCAAAATTATTTCTTATTATTCACAATCAACCTATACCATGCCATAAGCTTGCATCCCATCTCATGTGTCACCCTACCATTGGATATGAGTTTTTGACATACCTTTTTTGTTTAGCTTCTCTTTTTTACTAATAAATAATTCTAGGCATTTATCTTAGTTATGCAATCCATAAGTATTTGATCAAATAGCCCATTCAAAATGCCTAGGTGATTAATAAATATACACTAATCATAGTCCCCATAAATTATACTTACCACATGGTCACTCTTGATATGTCATAAGTCTTCAAAGTGAGAAATTTTATTTTTGAGCATAAAATAATAGAAATAGATATGGGGTGTTCATCTTATCTAATTACATTACTAGCAACTGGTGACATTATCCTTTCAAGAAACATCTAAAGAGTATTCTCAAACAACTCTAGTAAAGCCTTCGATATATCCCATATATTCATGTTTATGTTTTAAAGGATCCATAATGCATAAGAATTTAATCTGTTTGCAAACTCTCAAGCTCTAAAGGAGATAATTGTGATTTGTCAAGTGTGGGGAACCCAAGGACAACCCCTTTTTCTCAAGCAAAAAAAATTATGAACTTATACCTAGGTAAGTACATCTATTGTGTATTTTATAATACCCACCAACATTTGTACAACCAACATGTAATCATACCATCCCTGATGAATGCACTCTCTTATGTATGTACACATCAACATATTATCCCTGCATTCATTGTGCACAGGTCATCATATTAAATATTCTCTCTATTAATTTAAAATTCGTCATTCACAAATGGCTTAACATGCTTTATATACACGACACGAATTATAACTTGGCATGATATCCTACTATTTTAAAGTAATCATAAAAATAAAATAAAAAATCATGTCATTTACAATAAAAATAGGACTTTTATTAAAAAGTATCTTGAGCACTCTAAGTGCAATTTAATACCTCTCAAATGTACAATTATGGTAGAATACTTTTTGATACTACTATAATAATATTTTACACTTATAAAACTCAGACATATGGTATAGGGTAAGAACCTCCAATCCATCTTCTATGGTGAACTCTGAATAAATCAATACCTCTTACTCATAGAATGATGTATACATATTATTTTAATGGATTATATGGAATTGAAATGGACCCCATCCATATTACATCATGACCATATATTGGTATTATAAAAACTTGAAAATTATGCATATATCACTTGGTAAGATTCAAACCTCGGTATTCTACTTGAAAATCTAGGAATTTAAGTTTATGCCATTTGATATGATGCGTGCAACTACAATATTTTATCACTTGTAAACTTCATACATGTCAAAATTAAGAACATTCAATCCATATTTCATGGTGAAATCTAGATACAATCAAATACCTCATACTCGTACAATGATGTGTGCACATGTTATGATACTACTACAACAATATTTTATCCCTTATAAAATTCATACATGTAGTATAGAGTAAGAACTTCAAATCCATAATTCATTGTAAAATCCAAATACAATTTTTTTTCTAGGGAACAAGGGGTTTTACTCGGGTCCCTCACCCTTGAAAAATCACATATCTCTCCTTTAGAGCTTAAGAGTTTACAAACAAATTCAATTATCATCTCAATCGAGTTGAGATAGCTAGATACCTACATTATTTTTCATAAAAAGTTGAAATTCTTGATTTTTATTTTTTTAATATTTTTCAATTTTTTGTGTGAATACAAGTATTCCATAATTCAACATCCGTCTTCTTGATATTTTCCTACAACATCCTTTATAATACCAAAAACCCACCTCTATTGTCTAAGCATTGCATCTTAGTAAAGTAATATTTCTAAAACTTTGTGCTACCATAGTCTGCTTTACCAAATCTAGATTGCTAGTTTCCTTTTTGAAGCATAAGTATAACCACAATAATTATAACAAATAGTTTATATGAAAAATATTAATGTTATAAAACAAAGCAAAAATTACCAACGAAAAACATTAAAGTAAATATTAATCATTGTATGACTCAAGCTATCAATATTTTCTTTCTAGCTACTACTTTGTCTAACCATGGAAAAGGGAATTTAACTTCACGATCCTCAATTAAAACCCCTCTATTGGCTAGCCTATCTGCACATTTGTTTCCTTCCCTTAATGTATGTGTAAACCTGATTTTTTCAAACTTTGTAGCAAGGTCTTGTATTTCCACAATTATATCTTGCATGTTCCATGGAGACTTTGCTTTCCTCATAATTGCATTTATTACCATTAGTGAATCACCATCCATCGATACTCTATTATATTTCATTTGTCTACATATTTTTAACCCTTTTAAAGATGCCCAAGCTTCAACTTCATTATTTGTCTGATATCCACTATTGAAAGTGTAATGACATAGAATATCTCCGTTATTATTTCTAATTATTCCTCCTCATGTTGTTGGTATTGAATTTCCTTTAAATGCTCCATAAATTTCAATTTGACCAACTCCACTTCTAGTGGTTTCCACTTTATGTTCCTTGCCTTGTTTTTGTTTCACCTGTATCCAACATCATAATTTCATTTGATGACTTGACTCCATCTATCAAGGCTCTTTGCTTCAATATTAGGGATTGGGTGAGTTTATATGGTTGTTTTAGAATCCTCTATGGCTAAACAAGTGTTCCTTTTCATTACCTCTTAATTTTTTTCCTTTACTTTGAATATTCTTCTATTCCTTTCCAACCGTATAGTTAAAAGTATTGAATATTTTCATATATCCTCGATTGTTTGTAAAGCCTCAATTTTAGAAGTGCTCTACCATTGCTTTAACCATTAATCACCTTGCATTTACCAAACATATTAAGAATCCATTGCCATAGTTTACAAACTATTAAGCAGTATCCCAAGAGATGGTTTATACTCTCCTCCTCCTTTTTACATATAACACATTGTGAGGGGCCATGAAAACCCCTTTTCATAAGGTTATACCAGGATAAAATTCTTCTATGACCTACTATCCAAACAAACATTCTGAATATAGGAATGATCGGGCTATCCCAAACATCTCTTCACACCCCTATGGTATTCCTATTTTGTTGGTATTTTACATTATATCCACTTCTTATCGTATATTATCTTGAGTTATTCAACTCCCAAAATAGCTTGTCCTCGAGCCTTATAGTCCTCCATATTGAGTCGTTGAAGAAGATCAAAAGCATACTTGGGATGAGAAATAATAACTCCAAAATTTGTTTGATCAATTTGTATCCCTAGGAAGTGAAATACCTGCAATGGTAGAGACGTTTTTCGTAGGACTGCCCAAACTGCCGAACTCGTTTTGGCCATATCTCACTCATCCGAACTCGGATTGAGCTAAAATTTTGAGGGTAGATGCCTGAAAAACCCTAGAACGTCTCCACCAATTTTCATATCATTTGGAGCAACACAGATCCTAGCGCATCCCTATGTGTGAACGATATATTTGGCAAGCGGCTATGCGAGGGTTTCATCCGGGTTGAGTGCAAGCGGCTCCAGAGGTTGGTTTTTAGAGCCTTCGGGCCCTAGTGGCCAATATTTTTGTGGTTTATGCTCAATATTTTAGCAGGAAATGTTGCAGGGGATACAAGATGGGTTAGAAATTTGTCTTTCAACAGATCATCATGTGAACTTGAGTGACAACGGCTTCCAATTTGCTGCACAAAAGAAAAGTGAAAACCATACCTTTCCACGGCGTCTAGGGCAAGGATTAAAGAGACCACAAAATAAGTTTCAAGCAGTTGATCAAAAAATGGCTCATATCTCAAGTGAATCTGGTGCTAAGGTGCACCCACAAAATAATTCTATTGTGAAAACCCCTGTCAAGGGTAAGAATTTTGAAGACTCGGTCCCAAAAATGAATTTTAGGGATGCCCTTCATGGTGGACAGACCTCAGCCCAATGCTAATATCAATATTAGGGCTTCTCATAAACCTCTAAGAATGCCTAAGATTGATCCCAGGAAAACGAGTCGAGGATGTCTTAAAGCGGTGATGGAACTCCTATTGTTAAGCTTGATATGGGTAACATTTAGACTGGCATTGAAGATTTGGAAAAAAGAGGACTAATTTGTCGGTTCATGGGTTTTCATCCGAGTCTATCTGCTTTCAAAGTCTAGGCTGCAAAAAGCTGGAAAACTAAAGGTGAGTTACAAATCTCTATTTATCCAAATGGTTATTTTCTTGTTTTATTTGCTAATAATGAAGATAGAGAGAAAACTTTTCAAGGGGGTCCTTGGTTTTTGGAAGGGCGGGGCTTTTCATGAAGCCCTGGCATACTAAATTTAAAGTCGAAGAAGAGATGCCTTCTATAGCTCCCGTGTGGGTTAGACTCTTTGGCCTCCCTATTGAATTTTGGAATCCTACTTTTTTTTCTTCAATTGGAAACTCTTTAGGAACTTTTATGATGATTGCTGATTGTACTCAAAATTTTGAACATATTATTTATGCTCGAATTTGTGTTTTAATGGATTTTGACAAACCCCTACCTAAAAATATCACATTACAATTTGGGGAAGACACTTGGGAGCAAGTAGTGGACTATGAGAACATTCCTTTTCGTTGTAGAATTTGCCATGAATATGGTCATTTGGCCAGTGCTTGCCCAAATAAAATTCCTGATCAAAAGAAAGAAGATATAAACTTAGCAGGTTTCCAAATACCTAAGAAGAAGAACACTCAAAAAAAACCAGTAATGAAGGATCAATCAAAGTCATTTGCTAATATGTTTGAAATCCTTTCCACAAATGATGTCCCAAGTGAGGAAGAGGAAATAATGGAAACTGAAATCTTAGAAACACAATTTAAATATGAAGGAAAGAACTCGAGAGACAAACCAACAAATCAAAGGTTTTCAACAGAAAAAAAAAAGGAGAAAATTTACACAAGAAAAACAATATTTCAAATGTCAAAACTTCAAATAATGCAGGTCCCAATATAGACTCCATTGAACCATCTAGTAAAATTTTGGCTGTGTATGAGCATTCTTCAAGGTTAGAAGCCATCTCAGATTCAATTGGAATAAGTCAAGAAACAGGGAAAAAAAATTGAAGATGGATTCTAATCAAAAAGTAGGTCGCAAGACCAATCAATATCATATGGTAAAAGAAGGTGAAAAGCTTGTAGAGGAAGGTAAGATTAATGCCCTTCCCAACATTTTTAGCCCTGGTATTAATGAAGATCATCACTTGGAATATTAGAGGACTCAAAGGGAGTCTTTCAAAACAAAATGAAATTAGAAGAATGATTCGGATAAATCATCCACATCTTGTTTTCCTTCAAGAAACAAAGATGTCAATGGAGGATATGGACTTAATTGCCGGTAAAATTTGGCGGCTGGAAAAGTGGTTTCCCTCGGTTCCCAAGGGACTTCGGGTGGCATTGCTTGTCTTTGGGACCCAAAAGAGGTAGTTATTCACCATATGGTTGGCGGTTGGGGTTTGTTGGCTATAGCTATTCAAAGTAGACATTCCAACCAGATTATGCTCTGACTTCTTTGGAGGAAAAAAGAAGGCAGTGGAAGGATATTACTCATATTATCTCTCATTTTCCTAAAGCTTGGATCTTGATCGGAGGAGATTTCAATACCATCCTCTCTCTGGATGAGAAAAGGGGGGAAATAGAAATTTGGACAAAAGTACTGACCTCATGAGCGAATATATTGCAAACCTCCATCTTGTGGATATCCAACTGGATAATGGCCTTATGACTTGGTCTAACAGAAGGCAAGGCTTAGCTTGTATAATGGAGAGATTGGATAGGTTTTTGCTCTCTGAAAATTTCTTAATCCATGGTCACATTCCTAAAGTGAAGACTCTTAATAATGCTTGGTTCGGATCATTGGCCGGTCATGGTGGAAATGTGGAAAACCAATGTGAGTTTCTCTCCTTTTCGTTTTCAATTAATGTGGCTTAGAGACATTTCCTTCAGACCTCGTGTGCAACAATGGTGGAAGGAAGGTAAACCTAGGCATGGGACTAAGATGTTCTGTTTTGCCAAAATAGCGCAATACATTAAATCCAAAATCAAGACTTGGAGCTGGAAAGAGTTTGGGGATGTTCATAAAAAAAAACATGAAGTTATTGCTCATCTTGAAAATTTGAATAAGAAAATCCGTTTAGATGGCCTCACGAGAGAAGAGAAGTGCGAGATGAAATTAAACTCACAACTCGGTTAGAGGAATGGGAAAAAAGAGAAGAAATCTTATGGAAGCAAAAATCTAGAATTCAATGGCTCAAAGAAGGAGATCGAAACACAAATTTCTTCCACAAATCTCTTCTAGCTCGAAGATCTCACAACTTTATTTCTTCCTTAAAATCAGATTCTGGAGATGTTGTTTATACTTGGGATGGCATGAACTCTATTGTTGTTGATTACTTTTCCAATATTTTTGCTGCTACTCCTCTTGACTCAGCTTCTCAACAAAATGTTCTTCAAGCAATCCCTTCTCTTATCACTTATGAGGAGAACTCTATTTTGATTGCTCCTGTTACTATCAATGAGCTTCAACAAGTAGTTTTTAAAATGCAAAAAGGGAAAACCCAGGTCTGATGGTTTTCCTATTGAGTTCTACCAAGAGTTTTGGGATATCCTTCATGTTGATTTATTAGAGGTGGTGGAAGAAGCCGGGAAATCCAAAGAAATTTTGAAGGTTATCAATAAAACTTATATTACTCTTGTTCCAAAAGCTCAAGAGGTTGATCATATCTCAGCTTTTAGACCTATTGCTTTATGTAATGTTCTTCTCAAAATTATTACTAAAATCATGGCAGAAAGGTTGAAGCCTCTTTTGCATAAGATTATTTCCCCAGAGCAAAGGGGATATGTGGAAGGACGTCAAATAGTAGATGAGATAGTTCTTGCTCAGGAAGCCATCCATTCCATGGATATGCAAAATTCTCCTTCTATGTTCATCCGGTTAGACTTATCCAAAGCTTATGACGAGTGGATTGGCACTTCCTTATCAAAGTTTTGAGGCAATTTGGTTTCTCTAAGGATTGGATGGATTGGATTATGGGATGTATCTCTTGAGTTTCCTACTTAGTTCTTATCAATGGCGAGGCCTTCTCGGTCTTTCCCAGCTTCCAGAGGTATTAGGCAAGGTGACCCGCTATCCCCTTATTTATTCATCATTCTTGTTGAATGCTTGGGTAGGACTATAACCAAAAAGAGGAAAACAAAACCCTTGAGGGAGTTACCATTGCTCATGGAGCTAGACCTATCTCTCATCTTCAATTTGTGGATGACTCTACCCTTTTAGGTAAAGCTACAGTTAAGGAAGCTTCTAATATTAAGCAAATCATTAGCTATTTTTCTAAGGCTACTGGGCAGTTGATCAATGAAGACAAATCTAAAGTTATTTTCTTTCATTGCTCTGCTAGACAGGAATCCATGGTCTTGGATAAATTAAGATATAAGAAGACCTCTCTTCCAATCACTTATTTAGGTATTCCCATAAATATTCAAAGGCAGAAAAATAAAGATTGGAATTGGTTGTTGGACAAAGTCAAGAAGAAAATTGGAAAGTGGACCAACAAGTGGCTTTCTTCAGGGGTAGAATCACCTTGGTAAAATCAGTCCTTCAAGCTATTCCTATTTATGTTTCTTCCGTTTTGAATATCCCAAAGGTTGTTCTTCGAGAATTGGATCAAATCGAGTCATCGTTTCCTTTGGAGTGGTACTAAGGAGAAAAGAAAATGGGCCTTGGTGAAATGGGATACTTTATGTCTTCCTAAGAGTGAAGGGGGTTAGGATTCCGGTCTTCAATTAATAACAACAAAGCTTTAGCTGCTAAATTATATTGGAGGATGTTGCATAACCCCAATGCTCTTTGGGCCAATAATCTCCGTGCTAAATATATTGAGAACAAAAGTCCTGAAGACCTTGTTCGCTATCAACTTCCTACCAAAGGTTCTCCCATTTTAGCGAGTTCTTAAGACTGGTGAGGATTTGATAAAGAAAAAATTATTTTGGATCATTCATAATGGTCAACATGCAAATTTTTGGATAGATTCTTGGGATGGTCACAAGCCTTTGATAACTCGGTTTCTCGATTGGAGGCCTTGGATGGAGGAGCTTCATAGAGCTAATTGGATAAAGGTGGCTAATTACTTGTCGGTACCATACTTGGTAATTCAAAGGTTGGTAGATATTGGATCCCTATTGAGGAGTGGCCTATTCAAATCCCAGAAAGGCAAAGACAAGATATCCAAGGCATCCTTCATATGAGATCCCTCTCTTGGTCCCATGAAAAAGATTGTTTTGGATGGAACAACACTACTAAGGGTGAGTATTCGAGTTGCTCAAGGTTATTTGACCTTATGCCATAATAATCCCAACCATTCTTCTGACATATTTTCTCAATTGTGGGCTCAAAAGCTCCGGCCTAAGGTGAGGTTCTTTAATTGGCTTTTATTGCATCGTAGGGTGCTTATTGGTGAGCAACTTATGAAGCGTGGTTTTCATGGCCCTTTTAGATGTGAAATGTGTGAAGAGAATGTAGAAAATATCAACCATATTTTTATTGAGTGTACTTTAGCCTCTGAGCTATGGAGGAGAATGGCAACTTTACTTGGCTTACGGTGGTCCAATTTTTTCACTTTTGAACAGACTTTGGAGGGATTGGCCTAATCAAGAGGGTGTTGATCATTTTATTAGGCCATTAGTTTGGATGGGTTCTACCATTCTTCTTTGGAATATTTGGAATGAAAGGAACAACCAAATTTTTAATCAAGATAGGAAGGATATTCACTATATTTGGCAAAAGACCATAGCCAACTTAGTTGAATCAGTCCATCAACTCCTTAATCACCCCCAAAACTCCCACCAAAGATGGGATCAAGTGATGCAAAGATTGAAGATTAAACCTTCTAAGGGCAACCAACTTAAAGGGAATGTGAGTATTAGTAAGATGGATAGGACTAGAAATTGGCAACCTCCTCCTAAGGATTTTGGAAAAGTCAATACTGATGGAGCCTCTAGAGGGAACCCTGGAAAAGCCGGTGTGGGAGGAATTGGTAGACTTTCGGATGGCTCCCTGGTTTTTACTTTTCTTGAGAATTTGGGTATTCTTTCCAATAACCTTGTTGAGGGGTATGGTATCCTTAGAGGCCTTCGGGAGGCTACTAAGGTTGGATGGGAAAAGGTGTTAGTTGAGTCGACTCT
Source organism: Wollemia nobilis (assembly GCA_028583015.1). Taxonomy (NCBI): domain Eukaryota; kingdom Viridiplantae; phylum Streptophyta; class Pinopsida; order Araucariales; family Araucariaceae; genus Wollemia; species Wollemia nobilis. Next base: position 710,499 of record JAQPPZ010017021.1, read on the forward strand.
CAACTTATGATTAATCTCTTGAAGACTCCTTCTAAGAATCATAAGGTGGATTGGAGAATAAAAAGAATTATTGAGAAGATTGAGTTAATCCAGGATGGGATTTTTGAAAGTTGATTACAATCATGTGGTCGAGAGATCAAAACAAGAGTGTTGATGCTTTAGCTAATTGGGCTTTGGACAAAGGTGATCTTACTTGTTATGGCCACCCTCCTATATGGTGGGCTTCTCAAATTAGGGAAGCTCTTCTTTCTATCATTTCTTTGGATGGCTCCAGTTCTGAAGGTACCTAGTTTCTTCTTGTTTTTTTTTTGTTTCTCTTTGGTTCATTCAGTTTTTTAGTTCCCTAGCTCATTCTATTCTTTATTTTGTTTCCTCTGTTGATTCTTGCATTAATAGTCTTGGTCTAGATAGGTCATTGTTTTGTTCATTTTTTTTCTTTTGTCTTCTTTGTTTTTTTGTTTAGTTTTTTAAGGTGGGTGGGTTCTTTTGTTTTGTTTTGTTTTTGTGTTCTTTGTGTTGTTTTTTGTTGTTCTTGTGTTTTTGTTGTTTTGTTTTTTTTATGTTTTTGTTATTGTTCTTGTGTTTTTTTCGTTCTTGTTCTTGGGTTTCTCTTTGTTTGTGTTATTTCATTTTTTTATGTGTGAGTGTTTTCTATGTTTTTTGTTTTTGTTTATTATCTGTTGTTGGTTGTTTTTATTTTTATTTTATTTTATTTTTTAGGTTTTGGTTGTGTTTATTTTTCATGTTTTTTGGGTTATGTCTTTGTAGTGTTCTGTTGTTTTTGTCTTGTTTGTGTTTTGTTATGTGGTTCTTGTGTTTTTCTATGTGGTTTGTGTTGTGGTTTCTTTTATCTTATTGTGCGTGTTTGGTTGTGCTTTTGGTTTTGACACACTCAAGGAGCATGTTTTTTATTTTATTTTATTATTTTTGTTGTTATTTACTTTTTTTTAATTTGGTTTTGTGTGTTTGTTTGCTCCTTGAGTATGTCAAAGGTGGTAGGCCAAGTCCGAGTCCTGGGCGTTTTTGGTGGAATGGATACCCCTGCCTCCTTGGGTCTTACCCGAAAGTGGCATCCCTTTTGGGATGTTTTCCACAAAAAAAAAAAGAAGAAGCTTATCCTCAACTTCCCTTAGAATATTCATTGTTGTTATCTTTTTGCTCAACTGCCTCCTAGCATCAATGTCTTGTATACTTATAAAAAAATATTCTTTCCATTTATATATTCCTTCTTGATCCTTGTACATAATTTTTGAAACCCTATCACCATATTTATCTTGAAGTAATATCATCCATGGTTTCAAAATTAAATCTAGATTGAGTGTATTTTTATCAAACCAAGTATCCATCCAATTAGAAACTTGTTCTTCAATCCCCACCACCCATATTAGACCTTTAATCACTAGATAAATTGATTTTTTAAACCATTCCATAGAGCAAAACCATTTGGTAGTGAGAATGTAGTAAATATTAAGCTTGGATCATTAGGCTCAATGTAATTACTTAGAATAATTCTTGACCATTGTCTTTAACTCTCTTTGTACAATCTTCAAATTACTTTTCCTGTAAGAGCTAAGTTTACATTTGTAAGAACCCTTAAACTAAGACATCCCTTAGTTTTATCATCACACACCTTACTCCATTTCACCAAAGGAAAATTTCTTTTATCATGTAATCCTAACCACAAAAATAACCATATAATATAGATTAAACTTTTTTCTATTGATTTTGGTATAGTATGCAAGAACACATAATATATTGAAATGGCTTGTCAGACTGATTTAATTAGCTACACTCTTCCTGACAATGATAACCATATACCTTTTTATACTTATAGTTTATTATGAACTTATAACTGGATTCCACAATTCTATCCTCATTCTCCCCTCAAATAAGGGCATCCCTAGATAAGTTGTTGGTAAATTTGCCTCATCCATTTGAAGTAACTTACATATCCTTACTTTGATTCTAGTTGGAGTGTTTAGGAAGTAAATTTTGGATTTTGTCCTATTAACTTTATGCCCTGACACTCTTTCATATTCCTTTAATATGTTATTCAAAGCTCTGGCCTCATTTATCCCTTCCCTCCCAAAAAGGGTTTTATCATCTACAAACTATTGATGGGTGATGTTTTCGATGTTATTACTAGCCTTAAGTCCACTTATTAGCCCATATTTGTTAGCCTTCTTCAATTTTCTACCCAATACCTTTGCCATAATAATGAACATATATGGTGATAAAGGATCTCCCTGTCTAAGACCTCTCTTGGCTTTAAATGATTTTATTACTAACCCATTGACCAACACTAAATATGATACTGTAGAGAAACAATATTTAATCCATCTAACCCATTTCTTCCCAAATCCAAACTTTTCTAATCCTACAAGAAGAAATTCCTATTTAACCCTCTTATAGACTTTACTCATATCAAGTTTTTTAATAAAAGACGTACACTCAAAAAGTCAATACCACAAAGAAAGTATTACTCATATCAAGTTTTAAGATCATTTCTCTCTCTCTTTTCTTGAAGTTTTTGAATTCATAACTTCGTCAGTTATTATGATCCTATCCAAAAAAATTCTCCTTTTCACAAATCCTCCTTGCTCTTTTGAAATATTTTTTTCTAATATTGGTCTTAACCGATTTTACATCACTTTGGATATTATATTATATGCCATATTATTTAGGCTTATGGGCCTAAATTAATCAATCAATTTTGCATCCTTCTTTTTTGAATCAGGGTAAGATATGTTGCATTTATTTTATAAGGTATGTATTGTTTTACCCTAGATTGTTCCAGTGCCACCAATAAAGAATCCTTCATATCCCAACTATGCTTATAGAATTTTGTAGAGAGACTATTCAAACCAAGGTATTTATCCTTATCAAAAGAGAAAAGAGCTAAATAAACTTCTTCTAGAGTAATAAGGTCCATCAGTTTCCTATTGTCTTCATATGTTATAACTGAAGGTACTTCCTGTAGTAGTTTATCATTAAGAACTTCAAACTCCTCTAATCCTAGTATATTATGGTAAAAAAAGCATGCCTCCTTTCTAATTTCACTCTATTCTTCAATCCAAAAACCTTCTACTAATTTTATTCTACAAATTTTAGAAAGGAAGAAAAGCCCACACATCATCACCACAAGTAATTACAAAAAAGTTGGATATTCCATGTACGTTTGACAAATTAAACTCTTCCCTGAAATGAGCAAGAAACCACTTGATACAAATTATATGTGTTGATGTATGTACTATTGCCATCCCATGAAAAAACTTTGTGTTTTTATCTCCTTTTTAAAAAGTCTATCTTGATTTTAATCTCCAAAATTTCTCTTCCTTACTCAAAATATTATGATATTCACTAAGAAACTCCCTTTCCTCTAAGCTTGGATTATTATGCTCACCTTTTTAGAATTTTAAAAGTTTCTCTTTTAGTTCTTCTTTCTTCTCAAAATATTTTCAAAAGTGTTCTTGTTCCATTCTTTTAATCTAGATATCATTGATTTAATTTGTTTTGGAAGTGTATACAACCCACCATTTCTTAAATAATTTCACATTTGCATTATCATATCAACAAATTAAATATGGTCTTCCCACATCTACTCATATTTAAAATATGATATGTTTTTGTATTCACTTACCACCATTTTAACTCTTATTGGTTAGTGATTTGAACCAATCTTGTCAAGGTATTAATTTTTGCACAAGTTCCTTCATCTAGTCAATGATATGAGAGTATGCATCTATCTATTTTTTTTGCTATTAGGTGTTATCCTCTCATGTTGTTGGTCCATGTATAGTTGTCCTCTTCAAACTCAACCTCCCATTGATTATTATTTTGAATAAAAGCTAAGAAATCTCTCATACTTTGGGTTATTTTCCTCATTCCCCAAAATTTTCATCCAGCTTGGTTATGGCATTAAAATCTCCTATGATCATGAATCATATTTCTTGGTCTTTACTTCTCATAAAGGCTTCAATCCCGCTCTATGCTTCTAATCTGTCTGACTGAGTTGTAGGTCCATAGACATTAATAAGGATGAAACAATTATCTGCAAAGTACATATGGCTGATGAGGCTATATAATTCATAGTTTTATGAATGGTTACACAAGAGGTTCCAATAGGATTCCAACATATTATAATTCCCCCTCATCTCTCCTTTAGAATCCACAGCATCCCATTCACATCTTATCCATATTACTTTCATAGTTTTGGAAACTTCTTCCTTTATCATTTTAGTTTCCTAGATACAAAGAATATCAGGCTTATTACTTAAACATAGGTCCTTGATACACCTCTACTTTGAGGGGGCATTAGCACCCCTTATATTCCATGAGATGGTAATCATGTCTCATTAGGGGCTACTAGCCCTGCCTATGAATTACCAATATTATTTTATTATTTGGTAAAAAGAAGTTCAACCAACTTAGATTGTGTTCCTTTCTCTATGTTTACTCTTGCTTCCCTAGCTCTAGCTTGAGAATTTGGGGGTTTTCCTCTTTTTTCCTTGTATTAAGAGTAGGTATTATTATTTATTCCTCGATATTATTTTATGACTTTCCTTTTCATTAGATTTATCCTCTCATGGATCTACTACAAAAACTTTTGACTTTTCTTACCTATTTTTTGGTATTTTGTTATTAATGGTAGAGGTATTAACATCTAACACTTCATTTTCTTTACCACTTTTCTTCTCCTTAATGGTGTATGGTACTTCAAGAGAGTCTTCAAAATTTGATGAGGCACATTCCTTAGGTTCAACGAGAATGTTCATCCCTAAATTAGGATCATACTGAATAGATGGTTCCTTGTTAATATTTTGATCCTATTGTACTATGTCCTCTAAGATTTGATTTGCTTTTTCTTCATAGGCTAAAGCCTCAAAATAATTGATATTTCTTCCAATATCCTTTCTTATTGGTCTTCACTATTTATTTACTTTTATCTATCTAGACATATTTTTTGGAAGTTGAAAACCATCCTCATCCATATCCATTTGTAAGTTTCTCTTGCGGTTTTCTACATATGTTTCTGTTGGAATCTTCTTAGGGCATGATCTCTCAGTATGCCCCACCTCATGATATCTTCTATATCTAAAATTCATGTTTTCATAATCTATGGTTTGGTTCCACAACTCACTCCCATACTTAAGAATGATTGATTCTGGTAAAGATTTACTTATATCAATCATGACCAATATCCAAGCATAAATAGCCAATAATCCATCTTTTGTAGTTTCTAAAATCTCAATGAATTCTCCTAGAGTGTTTCCTATTACTTTGAAGGTATCCATTTCCCATAATTCAATGGGTAACCCATACATCCTAACCCAAACTGATACTAGGGATAAATTTACATTTTTAGGTGCAAAGCCTTCATACCAATGGGTAAGGAAGAGTCTTGCTCTTCCCATAAACCAAGGACCCCCTTTTATGATTCTATCTCTTTCATCCTTGGAAAAAACATAGCTAGGAAGAAATCATTGAGAAGAAAGGATATAATCACTCTTGGAGACTTCCAACTCCTATCAATCTATTTTCTCAAAGCTAAATCCCTTAGCCAAGACCCATTAAATTTACCAAAAAATTACCCTATCTTTGAGCAACAAGGATCACTTCTCTTTGAGGTCCTCACTAACCTCTACTATTATGAATGATTCTAAGGATTTAGCTATAAATCGGTCCATGAGAAGGAAATTATAACTCAAAATCTACTAAAATATACCTGTATATCCTATAGTGGTTATATTATTTGAAAATAAACCTATAATAATTTACATGCAAAACTTCTAAGATAATGAAGGGGAAAAAGAAACTTAGCTAAAAATTTATATACCTAGACAAAATGTCTTACCTCATTGATACCCTATCCATCTGTTGCTCCTCCCATCATCTAAAACCTAGTTGATAGATATCTACAATTTTGTTTTCCACAACTTGAAAAATTATCATTGCCCTTGTTTCGGATGGTTGACTTCATAGGGTCATATCTCCCTCAATACCATTCAAATTCCTTTATATGACCACTCATTTTAAAGCTCTTCAAATTCTACACAAATTGATCCAAGAATCATATAAATTAGACAAACCTTCGCAAATAAATGACTCCTAAAATATGAGACATTTTTCAAGAAAATTTTGCCCTAACACTGCCCTAGTCTCAAATGGTTGTCTTCATATGGTCATATCTCCCTCAATATTGTTTAGATTATTTCGAATGGACATTCATTTAAAAAAAATCAAATTCCACATAAAATGACACGATAATCATTTGAATCAAACATCTTTATGCAAATATATAAATCTTGAAAGATGATTAGTTTTTTAGAAAAAATTGTCTTAGCTCTGATGATTCATAATATCAATCTCATAATGATAATGAAATCCATATATAATTAGTACCTCATATGCATACAATTATGTATACACATTTTATGATATTCCTAAAGTAGCATTTCATCCCTTATAAAATTCATCTATGCAATACAAAGTAAGAGCATCCAATCCATATTTCATGGTGAAGATCCAAATCTTGGTTGGGTTTCTAAAAGAATTTTTCTTTTTGTACTCAATATTGCAGGTTTTCCATAATGACATCCCTAAGGATTATGCTAAGAAGACAAAATATTCCTATCAATAACCTTGGTTGCACTGCCTAAAGCCAAACCCCACCCTTCTTTTTGCACTATCTATAGGGTATAGGGGAGAAATACCAAAAAAGACTTTAGGACATTATATAATAATTTTTGATGTAGCTATCACACTCATAGCTGGTATACCCATTTTATATAAAGTTTAGCTAGGGTATGTAAAAATAAAGGTTATTTTTATGTCCTTAAGCTCAAGAATTACAACTATCATTATATAAAAAAAAAAATTACCTTTCATAAAGTGATTGAAAAAGTTATTCACTAGTTTTTGTTCATGCCAAATCAAGACCCACTAGTTCAAGATAAAGAGTACCCATCTCAATAAGCAAAAAAGAACATTCATCTGCTACATTTCTAGAATAACACAAAAGGGTATTTATCATTTCCATTCAAAACTCAAGATCCACAATTTTCAAAGACTATATAAGTCAAAACATAATCTAGTAAGAATTATAGTAGGATTCTAGAGCTTTCCTTTAATTCCTATTCTCTGTCTCCCTTCTCAACAACCAAGGAATCCCATAACACCACTTTTTTAGGGCATCCTAAATATTTCTTCTTGTTTCATAGGAGAGTGCCAAGATAGGACATTTTGGATAAGCAAGGGAGCCTCAAAATCAATCCATGGTCCCCTCTCGAGTGGTGAAATAAAATGAACCAATGTCGCCACTTAGCTTTTCCTGAGACCATATAAATTATCTCTTCTTCTCCATGAGGAGAAAGAGAACAAAATGATATGCACCCTAAAGGGAAGGGCTTTGTATACACATTATGAGATTCCAAAGAAGAATATAATAATTTTATTTATTTTCAAAAGTTTAGTTGCTATGCAAAATGCCATATTGGAGATGGTGTACCTAACAAGGTATCTCCTTGCCTTGAATTCTTAATCAGAACAAGTCCACTCATACCCCATTACCCCAATTAACAAATTATAAAAATAACTATGCAAAGTAAACAAACTATATTCAAGTACCACATCAAAGTAATTCCAACGAGTACTCAAATTTAACATATTGTAATATAACCTCATAAGAAACATTTTCAATTTAGCACACAACCATGTAATCCTAAATCAAGTGATGTTATAAAGTATGTGTGTTTCAATACACCTCTTTAAATTAATCGCTTCTTATTCATATTTTCCCTCTTCTTGATAATACTTATCCTTGATGATACCTATCAACACTTACAATATTAAAAGCAATTTAATTTATCACAATCATCATTATTTTTAAATAATATGAAATCAAAAATATAAATGTTGATTGAAAATGTTATGGCATTCATATTTTCAATTTGCTAAAAATAATTAAATTATTTAAAAGTTAAAAATTTAGGATGTTACACAAAATCTTAAATAATAAATATTATTTTTTATCAAAGTACAAGCATAGCGATCAAGTGGTATTAGCTCAATCAATTAGATTCCTCAACATTTAAAGAGGAGACCAAGGTTCAAATCTTGTCAAACAATACATGGATAATATCCCAGCTTTGTTGTAATACACTACGCGGTGATGATGTAATACGGGTGGGGCCTGTTATAATCCCATATAACAAAAAAGTGCAAGCATAGAGAGGAGTGCTAAAGGTTGATTAAGTAAAAAAAGTTTATAAAAAAATTAAATCCTAACATGTGAGTATATTATGCAATAAACCACATCATCACTTTGAGACATATGATTGAAAAAATATAGTATGAAAAAGGAGAAGCTTATTTTTGTTTTATGGGCTCCAAGAAAGCTTTTGACATAATGCCTAGAGGTAAACTATGGAGCATAATAGAAGAATTAGGCATTAAAAAAACAATGCATAGACTCTATAAGGAGGTCAGCTAAAATTAGAATACAACGAGACATTTTAAAATGCTTTATAATGCTTTATAAGTGACATGTGGGTTAAATAAGGATGCCCATTACCCCTTACCGTATTTGGTCTATATTTCAACAAATTAGAAAAATGGATAAATTTGAATGGAGAGTATAGTGTTCACTTGAGAAGATACGTGGTGAGGCTTCCTTTGTATGTAGATGATCTAATTTTTTTTTTTTTGTTAATTATAGTGTTTGTATTTATAGCGGGTTTTAACAAGGATCCCAAAACCTGATTACATAAGAAATGGGCCTAGGGCATCAATCCCTTGAAACTGAACACCAAAACAGAAATTCACCCAGCGGTAACAGTAAGCATGAAACAATCCCTCTCGACGGGAAACAAACAAATAAGAAAGAAAGTAGTTTTGGAGATCCACTCGATGGGAGTAGCCAAAAACCACCATCGAGAAGATCCCGCCCAGCAGGAAGCAAAGAAAAATCGTTACAATAAAATCCCGCCTCGCGGGAAGCGATCAAAACCACCACAAACAGTCCCGCCTAGCGGGAAGCAACAGGGAAATCCCGCCATCCGGGAAACCAGCAGAAAAGAAAGGATCCCGCCTCGCGGGAAAACCGGCAGATTTGGCGGATCCCGCCCTGTGGAGAAACCATCCCGCCTACCGGGAAAACATTTCGTTCAGCGAGAGCCATCCTGCAGGAAGCCGACAGCCAGCACAGAGAGGATCCAGCCCATCAGGAAGTGACCAGAGAGTTGCACCACAAGGAACCCGCCCCGAGAAAATAGAAGAGGATCCCAACAGCAGGGACCAAGAATCCTGTCCAAGCACAGAGCCCACCGAGGATTCGCAAGAAAAGAGGGAAGTTGTCCAAACCCTAAACCGTCACCTCCACCGCACCGAGAAACATAGGGGACCAGATCCACACGAATAACCTGCAAAAAACCCCAGGGGGAAGCCTGAGGGAAAAGGGAAGGGATCCCCAACCAAACAGGGATCCCTGGGAAGCACCAGTCTGAAAAAACAACCAAGGAAACCCTAGCCGACCGGGAGGGGCGCAGATAGTGGAAAAGGATCTCCCCCCAGGAGATCATCTGCAACCAACCACTCCCCGGGAGGGATGACCTAGATTGAGCCAGGGACTGGGCAGGAACCAGGAGCCATGGGAGGGGGAGCAGGGGAGGGACCAGAGCCCTCCATAGATGATCTAATTTTGATTATAAAGTTAGCACAAAGTTTGAGAGAGCATCTAAAGACATTAGAACACTTTTGCAAGGAGGTAGGCATGGTAAATACCAATAAAACCAAGACCATGATCTTCTCCAATCAAAAAATAATAATCAATTAAATTTTTATTTTAAAAGGGGTCTTATAGAAGAAATAATAGAGTATGAACAAAGAAAACATTAAGAGGATGAAGAACATATCTTGTATTAAAAAATAGAAACAAAAAGGTTGAATTATGGGCCTAGAAGACTATATGGGTTCTATTTAGGCTCCTAGTGGTAGCAGTGATGTATGGTTGTTAATAGTTGACCAGTAACACATTATACCTAAAAAGGAGGTAAATAGAGAGGAATAAAAAAAAGTTTGATTACAAACAAATTCAAAATAAAAGAGTCAAATTCTACAAGAGATTATTCTAAGAAAAACAAGTACCTTCCCTAGAAGCAACTTTTATAGTTTGTCTTCTAAGATATTTAAAATAATCAAATGGATGGATGAAAACAAATGACCTAAAGTTAGAATACAAAAATATTTGAACAAAGAAAGAAAACATGGATGAAACAAAATAAGAAGTGGATTAAAAAATAGAATATCAACTTAAATGAATGTTTAAATAATAAAAAAAAACATAAAACCTTTATTAAGAAAAACATTATAACAACTATATGGAAAAAAGTTGGAAAAAAAAGAGAATATTATCTTACTAATACAAATCTTCCATATAATCACACTCAAAAGGCCTACAAAGAAACAAACATCCATTGGAGATCAAAGATGCTCATGGTCCAAGTAAGGACCAACTTAAACCAATTTATATATAGACAGATGAAAGAGACCAAAAGAAGAATAAGAAGAAAAAACATATAACTTTTGTACTTTAACAATAGTTAAGAGGAGACTTAGGTGGGCATGTCCACTCTAGGGTAAAGGTAGTAGTCTGACTAGAATCCACTGAGTGTGCGTCAGCTTGATGACGACGATACCAACCCTGAGCCACCGGGGGTCTCCCTCACTTCGGACCATGTTTACCGAGGCGAGGTAGGGGTTATAGTGGTAGCTCCATGATTTGACGTTACAACCGAAGGCATGTGATTTGACCATGTGACCAGTTGTTCAAAAAGGAAAGGCAGTTGCCAATTCTCCTATGTATCAATTTTTTTTTTTAAAACAAAGAAACATTTTATTTTAGAACATGAACCATATAATAATATTTAAGCTAAATATACTATACTCTTAAAAAGTAAAATTAATGCCAAAATGGTTTGAAAATGAAAAAAAAAAATTATCATTAAAATTAATAATAAAATATTAAAATTATAACAAAAAAAAATTAAGTTAATTGACAACTAAATTCTCTAACAAATTTCTAAAACTTTTAAAACCTTATATTCTAGGTTACAATAAACCTTAAAAATATTAAAGGCATTAGTTCAAATTGTTTAGATTCTTTAACTTTGAAGGAATAGATTAAAATTCAATTCTTACCCAAAGATAGGAAAGAAGAGATTAAAATTCAATTCTTACCAAGAGGAGATCGAGGTTCAAACCTCGCGGGCATGCCCACTCTAGGGCAAAGGTAGTAGTCTGACTAGAATCCGTTGAGTGTGCGCCAACTTGATGATGGCGGTATCAACCCTGAGCCACCGGGGATCTCCCTCACTTTGGTGGGTTATAATGGTAGCTCCATGTTTTGCCACTACGATAAGAGGTAATGTGATTTGACCCTATGACCAATGGAGATCTCCCTCACTTTGGTGGGTTATAATGGTAGCTCCATGATTTGACGCTACGACCGGAGGCAATGTGATTTGACCTTATGACTAGTTGTTCTTGTTCTGGAAGGAAAAAGGAAAGGAATAGTGGTTGGAGTATTCAAAACAACTGTATCAACATAGTAACCAGCAGGAGACATCCCCTACTATCATTGTCAAGAAAGAACTTTTCACAATTGAAGACATTATTCAAGGAATAAAAATGTTAGCAACTGGTAAAGCCCGTGACATAGACAATCTTCAAGCAGAGCATATAAAATGGAGGTAGATATCTTGGCACCGCAAATCAAAGAAATTTTCAATGAGGTCATACAAAATGGCTTCCCTATTGAGTGGACAACTAGCTTGACCATTCCTTTGTTTAAAAGTGGAGATGTAAATAATCCCTCAAACTATCGAACTATCATGATCAACCCTCTCTTTGCAAAGTTGTTTGGGAGTATGATAGAGCGTAGGATCAGCATATGGGCATAAGAAAAGGGAAAAAGAGCAAAGGGGCAAGCAAGTTTTAGGCCTAAGCACTCAACTATTGATCACTGTATCACGCTCAGACACATAGTGGAAAAAATATGGGACAAAAAAGAGGAGGCTTTTTGTTGTTTTGTAGAATTCAAAAAGGCATTTGACACAGTGCCAAGGAAAAAATTATGGAGCAGAATGGAAGAGCTAGAGGTTCCAATTCACTACAGGGCAATAGTTCACAGACTATATGAGCATGTAAAGGCTACAATCAGAACATAGGAAGGGTTATCTGAATGTTTTGGTAGTGACATAGGGGTCAAACAAGGGTGACATTGATTTTTTTTTTTTTTACCACTGGGTAAGAATTGGAAGTTGCCAATTCCATGAAATGAAATGAAAGATTTTAATTACGTCCATAATTTTTACTAAATATGGAAGTACAATTACTCAAATCATATCATCTTTAATATCTTTGAAAAGGTTGTTCCTATAAAAAAATATTTAGTAAAAATTATTTATAATATTTAGTATAATATTTATATAATATTTTTTTTTGGTATAATATTTAGTATAATATTATACTATTTTTTTTTTTAAATTTTTAATTAATAAATAATTCACCCTTCAATTTTGAATTCTTTCCTAATTAATTCATTCCCTAAGTTTAAAAAGAAAAAATTACCATTCAATTTTTTTTTTACAAATACTTCTTATACACATCTGTCATGGGATTTAATCCGGGTCACATACATCGCTCACAATGCAAGTGACGTCCTTACCGGTAGATCACATCATGTGGATACCACCATTAAATTTTGAATTCTTCCCTAAACCAAATTTTTTTTTTTTTCATTCTTACTTACTTAATAATACTTCTTATACACATCCATTTTTTTAATAATACTTTTTATATACCAAAGAACCCACGTCCCATCAAGTGTTCTCCTTACTAGTAAATAGGAATATAGGGCAGTTTTGTAATACTAATGGAGAGAGGGCAGTTTCCATTTATATATATATATTAAAATAAATAAAATTAAATTACATGAACATCTGCAAAAAAAATATTTTAAATTTTTAATTAAAAACAAAAATCCACAGTTCAGTTTCGTAGAATCGAAGCAAGGAGAATTCCACTCTTCAATTGGAAGCTAGAAGATGCGAGACCAGACATACAAAGCATTCAAATCCACGCTTCTCAACCTCCATTTAAATACGCCGAAACATATAGGTCGTCCAAGACTCAAGATGAGGACGCCAGAAGATCGATCCTCCTCAATTCTCTCCTTTCTTCCCGTAATTCGGCGAGGAACATCATTCTTCTGGCCTCCGGGAGCCTTAAATGCACTGAAAGCTCTATCCAAAGGCCCCGGTTCGAGTCGTGTGGAGTCCGGCGAAACACTGTACGACTCCATCGTAGACCTCAGACACGAAGTCAACTTAAAAGACGAGCGCTTAAAGCAATACGCAGACAAGGGTTACGCCCTTTTCTTCGACGACGTATGCTTTGAATTCGAGCTTCTTTATATTCATTGCGATATATAGACTCTGTAAATATGTTAAGTTTTGAATTTGAGCTCTGCATTCATTGATATGATCCGTGCGGCAGCTGAAGTCAATAATTTGAAATAAGGGCAGTTGTTTTAATATTTTCTGGTATTTTCCAATTCTGTTAAAAACTTTCCATGTAAACAGGGTGCTGGAATTACCCAAGATTTTTCTTCTTGTCTTTTAGTGCATGACTTTTCGTTTTTACAGTTAGGTTTTCTTTTTATTTTCTGCAACATGTTTGATATGCAGAATATATATTTCCTTTGTTTTTGTAACATAGTTAATCCTGTGAAACAGCTCCTGGAAAAGCAAAAGACAGATCAAAATATTTTAAGTTTTGAACTCGACCTTTGCATTTATAACCATACAATTTTTTTTGTATATAATGATATCAAGAGTTGAACCCGAGCATTGTATTTATTGCGGTATATATATTGTGTATATAAATTTGTGTGGCTTGTGCAGCTGATACCACGGGCGGATTCGCGGAGATGGTTTGGAGAGACCCTGCCTCGGATGGCAGGGTTGTTGTTGCGGTTTCCTGGTATTTTGGAGGAGCATTACAGGAAGGTTAATGACGGTGACGTTTCTTTTTGTGATGGAGGGAGCAGTGATAATTCGGAAGAAAAAAATAAAGCGTGGGGTTTGGATTTAAGTCTTCGCGTTCTGCAGCCGCAGCAGCCGGGGATTGTTTTGCTTAGCCAGGTAAGCTTGAATTTTTTTTACTGTTGATTGGTGGTTTTGCATTTGTTTGGGTTTTGTTTTCAACTTGCCGTAAATATTATTACATTAGGATTCCAAGTCCTAATTTCAAATTTTTTAGTTCTTTTCATTGATTATAGGTGATGAAAGGTGTTCGACCCATATTACAACCTTACCATTTTACCCCTGTATTTTAACAAAACACATGAAAACATTTTGATAACATGGTGGTATTACAACAATATTTTATATATATATATATATTTTTATTGAGTAAATACTTCTTATACATATACATGTCCGCTGTGGGGATTGAACCGGGTCACATCACCGATATTTTTGCAGGTGTTCAACCCATATTACAGCGTTACCATTTTACCTCTGTACTTTAACAAAACACATGGTAGTATTATAACAACATTTTCACACCATGGTGGTATTACAACAATATTTTTTATGTATGTATTTTGGCAAGATTATAATTTGGGTTTCCTCCTTGAAATGTGAGGTATTTAACTGGTTAAATTCATTCATTTAATAAGTCTTTATTTCACTGCTAGACCTTGGACAAACAATTGTTCTGGATAAAAGACTGCCTATGATAGAGAAATTTCGATTGCCGTTCCTGATCAAAGCTTATGAGCTATCTTCAGGATGAGAATAGACGAGTGTTACGAATTTGAGCTCCTTGGAGATAACTCAATGTTGATGTGCAAAAGGCTTCTTGGAAAGCAATCTATTTTTCTCACCTTCAGTCTTTCGCTCGGGTTATATTTTTATTGTATGAGATGTTGGACCCAGAACTGCAAAAATCTTTTTGGAAAGAAAAGTATTTTTTTCCCATCTGCTTTCCCTTGGGTTTTATATTTACTATACAAGATGTTGGGCCCAGACCTGCAGGGAACTCCAATCCCTTGACCTTGCAAGAGGAACAAGAGAAAGGAGAATATATTTGGTGGAGTTGGCTTGGAGGTAATTATGTTCAGATGCCACTTTGATCCTGTTGCCATTCCTTGGGAAGCAAAGGAAAGCAGTTTTTAGTCTCTATGAGACCAAATATATCATATGGGAGGTCAAACCACCCAGATTTTCATTACCTAAGTCTGGTGTAGAGGTCCTACCCCTTTTTTGGATTCAAACCTTGAGTGCCAAAGTCTTCACCTTTAGGTCCACTCAGCTGTACGCCAATAGACATATCACATTTAAATTTTTAAGATCACCTTTTTTTGGTGAGACTTGGAAGACTTCAGTTGTCAACCATCAGTCCATTGGCAGACAGATAGCCTTTTAGACAAGCGCTCTTCACTAGTATCTTTTAGACAAGCGCTCTTCACAAGTATCATTTCAACTTTCAAGCAATTAAGCAGGAGATATCATAAAAAATGATAAGTGGAAGCATAACTATCAACATAAATAAAAGCATAACTAAGCATTTATCATTCAGAGTTAAGGTGGTTCCATACATAATATCATCTATTCAAAACCTTCCAATCCTACAATGCTTTAAGGGAAAGTACAAAAAATAATTATTTCTCAGAGTAGGATATTCGGAGATCAAGGACCAAGAAGCAATCCCAATTATTCCTCTAAAGAGTTTCCTGCATCATTTTTGTCAGTTTAGCTTGCACTGACCCAAAGCAATGTCAAGCAATCATAAAGCTAGTGTGTTGTTGGTTGATGACTAAGACCACCCAGTCAACAGTGTAAAGACACTCATCGACAACTCTGATGGCTACTAGCCGCCTAGGCCAACCAGGTGTAGTTCAAATGTTCTACCTTTTGGTCTAAATCCCAAGAATGGACCCTTGCATCTTGTGATGCTCAAGAAGTATCAAGTGTTTCATTCAAATTGGTTCTGTTAGGTTCCAGGTTGGGACTCAATGCTCATAAATGAAGATACCCTTAAGTCACAAGGCAAATCTACTGATATTCCATCAATTTCACTGATGCACTATCCATTAAACAATCTCAATGGCGGCAAGGCCAAAATGTTTATAATGAAGCCTTCATGACAACCAGGCATAGCAGCATATAAGAAATGATCAACAATTTATAATGCAAAATAATCTGCCCTCTCACAGCCATATACCATCTGCAAGGCTATTATAATTTCCTCATAAACATCAATTACAATCCAAGAGTAATGTTAATTTCATGCCATTGTTAGCACAAAAATAGTTCATCCATACCAAATAAGACTGCTAGCAATCCTCTAGCTATATGAAAATTTTGATATGGTTAAATAAATCATAACTATCTTCATAATGCCAATGCGATAATTGTCATCTAACAAGATTCCAACCATTAGCTTATTGTGTGAAAGAACAATAAGAAGGCAAGGCATAGCATATATAATCAGATATAAATGGGCCCCACCTCTATTGCATCGTAACCACATAATGGTGTTGCAATAGCTTGGCTAGTATGCATGTACCATTTGGCAAGGTTTGAATGGGTCTCCTCCTTGCAAGATGAGCAATTTAATCAGTTGAGCTCATGCCATTTGATATCATACTAGCCCATCTTAATCACGATCTTATTTCAAGTTCAATGGTACTAATTGATCACAGATCAGTCAAGAATCATCACAACTAATACCATCATGTCATCAGCAGTCATGATCGACATCCACAACAGTAAGATTCAAAGGAAACCATCACTGTAGTCATCATTTCTAACAGTAATGACACAAGTTTACTCACCATCTTTAAAAGATGTAATATTTAAGTTATCAATGCAAGCTTTACTGTAGACTGACTGCTAATGTAACTATGACATGGTTCAGTGGTATCACTAGTGTCTCTTAAAGTCAGTTACCATGTTCAGAACCACAAGCTTATTATCAATTCATCCTTAAATGAGGACAAGTGACAACTATTGCAAACTGTCACTACAGCTGAAATATAGGTCAGTATAGCCATCAATGGATTGTATGTTTACTAATGAAGTTTAGGCCCATAAACCATTAGCGACTATCCCACCTTACTGCAGACTACCAATAGTGCAAATTTTCTTCATGACAGGCTCTAACCTTGCCATCAGTGGCCACAATGGCCTTCTAATCATTTGAGAGTATGCAGAGATCCATAAGTCACATGTACCCAAATCAAAAGCAATATACTAATCAACACAAGGTATAAGACAAAAGCTTCACAATGCATATAGCCCCTGCTCCTAACTGTTAAATACAAGGATAACAAGGTCCTCTAAATACATGCCACTTCATAGTCAACTCATATCAGTGTTGTCCTTTGAAGGGATCATTTTACCTCTGTATTTTAACAAAACACATGGTAGTATTATAACAACATTTTGACAACATAGTGGTATTACAACAATATTTTTTTATGTATGTATTTTGGCAAAATTATAACTTGGGTTTCCTCTTTGAAATGTGAGGTATTTAACTGGTTAAATTCATTCATTTAATAAGTCTTTATTCACTGCTAGACCCTGGACAAACAATTGTTCTGGATAAAAGACTGCCTATGATAGAGAAAATTCGATTGACGTTCCTGATCAAAAGCTTATGAGCTATCTTCAGGATGAAAAAAAAAGTGTTACGAATTTGAGCTCCTTGGAGATAACTCAATGTTGATGTGCAAAAGGCTTCTTGGAAAGCAATCTATTTTTCTCACCTTCAGTCTTTCGCTCGGGTTATATTTTTATTGTATGAGATGTTGGACCCAGAACTGCAAAAATCTTTTTGGAAAGAAAAGTATTTTTTTCCCATCTGCTTTCCCTTGGGTTTTATATTTACTATACAAGATGTTGGGCCCAGACCTGCAGGGAACTCCAATCCCTTGACCTTGCAAGAGGAACAAGAGAAAGGAGAATATATTTGGTGGAGTTGGCTTGGAGGTAATTATGTTCAGATGCCACTTTGATCCTGTTGCCATTCCTTGGGAAGCAAAGGAAAGCAGTTTTTAGTCTCTATGAGACCAAATATATCATATGGGAGGTCAAACCACCCAGATTTTCATTACCTAAGTCTGGTGTAGAGGTCCTACCCCTTTTTTGGATTCAAACCTTGAGTGCCAAAGTCTTCACCTTTAGGTCCACTCAGCTGTACGCCAATAGACATATCACATTTAAATTTTTAAGATCACCTTTTTTTGGTGAGACTTGGAAGACTTCAGTTGTCAACCATCAGTCCATTGGCAGACAGATAGCCTTTTAGACAAGCGCTCTTCACTAGTATCTTTTAGACAAGCGCTCTTCACAAGTATCATTTCAACTTTCAAGCAATTAAGCAGGAGATATCATAAAAAATGATAAGTGGAAGCATAACTATCAACATAAATAAAAGCATAACTAAGCATTTATCATTCAGAGTTAAGGTGGTTCCATACATAATATCATCTATTCAAAACCTTCCAAGCCTACAATGCTTTAAGGGAAACAAGTACAAATAATAATTATTTCTCAGAGTAGGATATTCGGAGATCAAGGACCAAGAAGCAATCCCAATTATTTCTCTAAAGAGTTTCCTGCATATTTTTGTCAGTTTAGCTTGCACTGAACCAAAGCAATGTCAAGCAATCATAAAGCTAGTGTGTTGTTGGTTGATGACTAAAACCACTCAGTCAACAGTGTAAAGACACTCATTGACAACTCTGTTGAGTGACAAGAATGTCTCTCCCCTGTTGTAACCATCCAACATTATATGGTTGTGGGTGTGGTGTGACAAGTAGATTTAAATCCTTCACCATCTAAGCAGAAATCATATTCTTTTGACTCCCACTATCAACAATTAAATGCAATGGCTTACCCTTGACCCACATTTGTGAGTGAAACAGGTGTTCCTCCTCTTGTGACTCTTCTTGTGACTCCTTTGGTGCAACATTTGTGGTGGCAATTGTCACATTTTGGTTCGGCTTCTACAATTTGCTTCCCTCTATCCTCATCCTGTGGATGTGGAGGTGTTGGTGTAGTGGATGTAGAGGGTTGGAACTAAGCAAACAATGATTAAATTGCTTGACTCTCCTCCCTCGAATGTTGGTTGCTTGTGTGATAATCATACCATTTTCTACTCTTGGTCTTTGGGGGGTTTTTTCTTGGGAGTCTTTTTTTTGCTTCCAATTCTGATTTTGGGGCTGACACCTTTTGTCTTGATTCTTGGGAGTGTCATTCTTGCCTTTCTTTGGCTGGTAATTAGTGTTTTGGTTGTTATTTGCTCCTTTTTGTTTTTATTTTTGTACTTCTGCTCCAATTTGACAAGAAGTTTGTGTGCGTTTTCCAACGTCTTGAATTCAAGGGGTGTATGTCCTCTTGTATGTACCATTGCATCCACTATGGTGCTTGAGGATTCAATGCCTTTTTGTATTTTGAATACCTAGTTTTGCTGCCATGGGATGGAAAGCATTAGTATAATCTTGAACAGCTTGGATTTTACCTTGATGCAATTGTTCTCATCGCATGTATTAGTCTTCATAGGTTCCCACGGGATAATATTCGTCCTTGACAACCTCCTTGAAATAATTCCATGTGAACACTACTTTTTCATATTTATTCTCCTCCTTGATCCTGTTATAATATGCTTCCCACTAATTTTGAATAGGTAATGAAGCTTTCAAAAGTGCAAAAGTGATTTTCTCACTGTTGGTGAATTTATTTATAGAGAAGTATGAAGATAACTGATCCAACCAATTTTCTAGGGCATCAACATTAAATTTTCCTTCAAAAGTAGGAATATCAAAATTTGCCTACACCTTAAAAGGTGTAGGAGCACTGAATGGTGATAGGGCAATGAGAGGGTGTGCGGAGGAGGTTGCTTTGCAACAGGGAGTTGTTGAAGAATTTGAGCAAATTTATCCATCATCACATTCCTCTGTTTCACGAGGCTTTGTTAAACACCTCCTTGAAAGGATCATCTGTCTCGGTGTTGTTCATTCTAGTTCCCATCTGAGGTCATTTGAAACTACATGGGATGTAATAAGAGGGATCTTGTGTCTAATACCCAAACTTTTGATATCCTGATCTCGTGTTTATGGACATACACTCAAAAGACAGACCGCTTTGATACCACTGATTTGAAACTTAGAATTTTGATTGATCCGAAATTCAGAATTTCGAGTTAAGGAACATGAAGAAAGAGTGCAATTAAGAAATAACAGAGTATAATAAACTAGAACACAAAAATATATAAGCAAAATAGCATAACGATTTTATTGCTCAGAAAATAAAAAATATGTAAGCAAAAGAGTATAATGATTTTATTGCTTAGAAAACAAAGTACAATGCAAGCAATATCTCAGAAGATATGTGAGGCTATCATATTGCACCCATTGCTCATGCTTTTTATAGTCTGGGGTGCATCTGTCTTTATACAATAATTGGTGTGTTGGAAATCTGCCATATTGATTATGGAAGGTCACCCATTTGGAAATGTGGTGGTTCACCATCCATGAGTTAGAAGGTCACCCATATGGAAAGGTGGTGATTCATCTTCCATTAGTTACAAAGTGCATATTAAATGACAATTACATACATATGACTTGTCCTTTTGTGTTTTGTCTTCTACTGATGTGTCAACATGGCTAGATATGCATTTTCACTACAAAAATCTAAAACTACAAAATTACTAATTTTAGTAAATATTTTGGTTTGCATTTTTAAGGGCCTTTGGGGCATTTTTTCCGCGTAGTTGCTGGCCTTGTTGAAATTGTTGCTCTCCCTCTAATATTTCCAATGCTTCTTGAATTGATTAAAACAAAGTCCTGAGCACAATGTTATGCCCCTAACAGTATTTTTAGGAATAAAAAAACAGGGTTTCCAACATTTCTTGTGCATCAAGCCACGTCCCAAAAAGGTCACATTCTTGGATCAGACAAATTGAAGAAAGCTTGGGACAAGTTTGAAGCTATCATTGACAAGTAGAATCCTATTGAATCTCATTTTTTGGAAAATGGATTGGTTTTCTTGATTTTGTTAACTTTCCTTGGATTGAGGATTATATTGCTAAGTTCAAGCAAGATTGATTTCAGCTCAGCGATTGTGGTGTGAAGAAGAAAATGAGCAAATGATTTTCATTATGCTTGTGAATTTGATAGTATATTATTGTCTTTGCATTGATGTTCTCAAAGGCTCTATGAAAGCCGATTGCATAACTCCTAGCTTTGGTGAATTCTATGATCACTTGACTAGGAAGCAATTTAAGCTCTTGCATATTGGGCCTATCAAGCCTTGTGAATGCAAGGCAAATGACCCAAGAAAAAAAATTAAAAAACAAAGAATCAGAATGAGTCAAAGAAGAAGAACCCCATATCACAATCTTCTACTGGATCAAAGAAGAGTAGTGGGACATGTTCCTTTTGTGTAAAGATGGGCATCTTGACACTTCTTGCTCAAAAAAGATCGAGGCATTGGAAGCTATGTTGGAGAAGCATGATCTCACACTTTCTGCTTCTTCCTCTTCTCTTTCATCGGTTTCTTCTTTTGAGTAGGACCATGTGCTCTTTGGTTTTATTTCTCATGTTTTGTAATAAACTGACTCCATAGTTGATAGGATATTAGACCTAGGGCACTTTTGTAATAACCTCACATGTTGATTGTGATTTTGCCAAGTAGTTGGATTCATTTTTGAAGTCTAGGCACTTAGTCTCTGTAGGTGACTATTGTTTTTGGCATTTTGACTCTCAACTACAATTGGGTATTCACTTTTCTTTAGTAGTTTGGCATGTCCACAAATTGAATGGTACAATCTTTGCTAAAACTTTAGTGCACTTAGTCTCTGTAGGTGACTATTGTTTTTGGCATGTTGACTCTCAACTACAATTGGGTATTCACTTTTCTTTAGTAGTTTGGCATGTCCACAAATTGAATGGTACAATCTTTGCTAAAAATTTAGTTGGAGCACATGTTTGATTTCTTCATCATTGTTTAGTTGGATGACTTCATTAGTTTCTGTATTTTTTCCAAGGCCATATATATTGTCTAGAGTCTATCATTAATCATTGTTGACACTCGTTACCTTTCAAATAATGTTTATAATTTGTTTTATTTCTTCGACATTGTTTAGTTGGAGCACATTAGTAGTTTCAATATTCTCACCAATGCTATCTATATTGTCTAGATCCTGTGAATAATGAATAATTATTATTCACACTCATTGCCTTTCAAATAATTTTACAACTTGTAGTTTCATTGGAAACAACCAAAAAATAGTTCTTGGTCAAGTATACCATACCTTTGCACTTACGTAGTTATTTGATAGTTACCCGTGGATATGATATTGTATTGTATATTGAGATTATGGAGTAATGGTCATGGGCCATGCTTAACATAAGGTTCAATTGGGATTGAATTGGTAATAATTAGTCGATGAAGGATTTTTACACTCCTCTAGGATTATTAGGTGAGGTAGTATATATATAGAGAGATGGATATCCTTCCATTATAATCAATGAGTTGTCTGATATAAAGTATTGGGATTGTAGTCATCTTGGAGTTTGTCCCCGCTAAAGTGGCACTCTCATATTGAGAGATCTCATGGAGTTATTCCTTACTTAAGGATTCATTGGTGTTACCCTATATTAATAGTTTTTTCTGGTGTTATTCCTTACATAAGGATTCATTGGTGTTACCCCATCTTAAGAGTATTTTCTGTATGGATATTGCATGCTAGATTGCTATTTGACATTTTGTTATGTTCCATTAAGTTTCAAGATGGGGATGACGGGGCAACTTTTTGGGATAGCAAGACGTGTTTTAGGTAAGAAAAAACACGTTTTTGGGATGTCAGGACATGTCTCCAAGATGACCCTGAAATCCTTGGAGGCATTCTTGTGGAACATAACTTTTTTGCATAGTAGAGCAATTCATGTTGTTGGTTATCAAGTTTCATAACAAATGGTACCAGAGCAATGATTTGGGTAAGTGGGAGAATCTTTTTTACAGATTTGGAAAACCATTGAAATTTTTTTAAGAGAAGGACCTTATCTTTCAAAGGGCATATTTTTATACAAAATCATTGGAATCAGATAATTCTTGTACCATCATTTTCTGAATTTCAAAGCTAAAGAATGAGTGGTCATATGAAGAAATCCTAGTAGTATTAATGAAATTATGGCCCAATGGAGTTAGCCATTTGAGACAATTACATTAACATTTTTCCAAATTGCAACCTTTTAGAAAAAACTATGTTCCACGAGGATGGGTCCTGGGATTTGGGGGCTATCTTTGAGACATGTTCTAACATCTCAAAAAGCTGTCTTGCCATCTCAGTGATTGTTTTGCTATCCTGAAAATCCGTCTCATTGTCCCCGTCCTAGAACTTTGTAAAATATTGTGATCAGGAAAATTGTCATGTTTTTTTTATTTTTGAGTAAGTAAATCAAGTGCCATTTGTTGTGTTTTGAAGGAAATTTTCAGATCTACTTGATTATGTGAATTTTTGGCTTGAAATTTGGAAGGAGGATTTATGGCTCACTACTGTTGTGAAACCCTAGCATTCATCGGGATAATTTTATTTTCCAAATTATCTGGGGACTCATGGAGGAGCTCCTTTTTTTGGAGATTAACTCTAATAAATGGTGGTTAGAATATAAAAGCACTTTTCCTAAAGTGACTTTTATTCATGTGTCTTTTGGTATTGTTTAGGTGGCGGATCATCTGAACGATGTAGTGTTGAGGGAAAAATTTCCTAGTTAGAACTTGAACATATTTTCTTCGAGAGTTGGCCTAAAAAATTGAAAGAAGAAGAATAAATAAAATGAATTAAGGAAAAACTAAAAATAAACCATTGTGTTAGAAGAGAAAGACAAAGAAAAGGAGAAAACCCTACTCTAGTATTTTATTTCCTAAAAAAAGCTTCAATAGTTGAGGTTCATGAGTGCACTCAATAGGAAATAGTTGTTTCATAAACTGTGGCTATAGGTACAATTTCATCAATGCTGAGTTGATCGAGGGGTTGCATATTCAGGAAAACAAAATCAACAAAACAAGGAAGAATGCTTAAAATTTCTAAGATTTGAAGTGCATTGTGGAAAAATATATTTTGCATTCTGCTTTTTATGCTAAAGGTATGGATGATTTGGATATTGTTCTTGGATATGCTTGGTTGGATTCATTGGGTGCTGTTAATATTAATGCCCAAAAGAAGTATGGGAAGCTTGGTTAGCATAAAAATCAATGATAAGAGAAGCAAGAAGAACAAATTGTAGTGGAACAAAAGGAGTAACTAGCAGAAGACTCAAAAAAAGAGTCTAAGGAAGAGCAAGAAGAAGAGCATAAGAAAGAACCTAAAGGAGGGCAGACAAAAGATGAGGAAGATATTGAGGAGCAACCAAAGTAAAGTAAATCAGTGGAACAAAAGGTTGAAGAGTCAAAAGAAGAGGGACACACAGTTAAGGTTGTAACATATTGACATCCACACACCATGTGAGGTAACAATTATGGAGGCATGGAATGAAACATCAAAACGGCTAGAACTATAGTCATAATTGGAAGTTGGAACCATAGTTACCAGGTTCGTTGAAACCTGGACCAGGAGTCCAAACCAGTTTAGTCCTGCTTTTTTTATTTTTTAATATGCAATTTTTTTATTAATATATTCAAACATAAAATATGGTTCACATAAAATAAATTATATATTTATAAAGTATAAAATATGGAAGAATCTGAAATTTTCTATGTTTTTTTGCTTTTATATATATATATTTTAATAAATATTTTGTATGGGTGTGTATATGTGTGTGTGTGTTATCTGAACTTTTCTGAACCAAACCAAACCTCCTCGGAAAACTGAACCTCCGAACTTTTTTGGTCTTCCGAACTGAACCCTACCTGTTAACTATGGTTGGAACCATTGGGTCCTTACTATGGACCTCCTTGGACCTAGAGCAGTAGCTATTGTGGACCTGAAAGGAACCAAAAAAGCAATAAATATAGAGGTATATGGAATTGGAGGTGCAACAACTATGACATCAGAGTGGCATAGTAAAAGCAAGGCACATCACCAATAAAGATTTCATATGGATGGCTAGGTGATCGAGTTTGGTAATAGTTATATCATATATGCAATGCTTAAAGGATCATAGTACTTGGTTTCCTCCAATGTTTTGAGGACGAAACATGTTAAAGCAGGATGGCATGATAGATACCTAAGGATATGATGTTGTATGGGTTATGGAGTAGCCAGCATGGGCTGCAAATGACCCAAGGTTCATTGTATAAATAATCAGTTGGGGAAAGGTTTCACCCTTCCCCTGGAATATTAGGCGAGATATTATATTAAGAGATGAATATCATTGTATTGTCAGAGATATTAAGAATTAGCATTTGAATTATCTTGGACATTGTACCCCTTGAAGCGGCACTGTCACATTGGGGGATCTTGTGGAGTTACACTTACCTTGAAGAGTGTTGATTGGTGTTGCCTTATCATAAGGTTGTTTTCTATATTTGCCTTTTATGTGGATCTATTGCATGGTGGATGATTATTTGTTATTTTTGTATATTGAAGGATAATTATGTTATTGGCTATCAAGTTTCACAAACTTTGTTTTTCTACACATACAATTTACTGCATTGATATCCTGAGGTAAAACAACACCATTGGATAATCTGTTGGCATTGGGACGATTACAAAAGAAATTTGAGGATCATGAAGGGTCAATATTGGTACCTTAATTTCTTCTGTAGCAGGTTAAAAACATCTTGTTGCCTTTGTGTTTAATTCCATCTTTCGTATTTTGTGGCAATTTTATTATGGGATAAGAATGTTCAAATCGATCTTTATTTGCAGAATTTTATCTGTAGGTGCCAAGCACATCCTTCCATGATGAGATAAACAAGGAATAATGCCTCTTAAAGCATGGCATGACATTTGAGAGCTAAAAACTAATAGTAATAGCGAAGAACTCATCTGATCCTGCATCTTGAGAGTGTCTCCTTTAGTTTTTCTTTCTTAAGTATATTTGGAAATGCTAATCAATAAGTTAGATGCATTTGTGCTTGCTCTTAATTGTTCCGAGTCGTAAATAATTTAAAAAAACTAATGCATGGGTAGATTTGAGTGTCTTACTCATTCTTAGAAGACTGTAGAATGTGCATTATATTCAATGTTTCTAGGAGTATTAGTGTCTTAAAATTCTTATGTACTAACCTCTTTACCTATGGTAAATCTTAACTATGATTTTTATTTATTTATTACTGAATAGTATCAGGGCATGTGAATGTATATCTTACTTTTGTTGGTTGGGTTATGGCTTCAGGAATTGATAGGAGCTATCTTAGCCTGTTCCTTTTTTTGTCTTTTTCCAAAGAAGTCACGATGGGAGACTCAACTACCAGTTATAAATTTTGATGGCTTATTTGCGTATGTTCCTTGTTCAAAATCCCCTTAAAAAAATTTAAATACTGAAATTATAATATGGTTAATTTAAAGGTAGCTTGTTCCTGCTTTAGGAAAATATCTTGTTTTTTTTTTTATTATATAAAGCTCAAATGTAAGTTTCTGATACAAAGAAAAAATTCTCTTCTTTATGTTGTCTTGCGGTGTTTGGTGCATATGATACTTTTCGTTCACTATTATTTCAAAATTAAATAACTTCAATCCAGCTGAAACACTTTTTTGAATGGTGTGGGAATCTAGTTATTGTATGATAGCTCTTGTAAATAATGTGTAATATATATCTGCATTTGAATTTTAATTTATGTACTTTTGTTTGGACCAGCTTTCTTCTAGAGAGTTTACAAACCGTTATTTTTCGTAATACCTACATCTAGTGGTTAAAATTTAAACACAAGTTTGTTAAAAGGTAATAGGCAAGGTAAAGGTAAGGTAAATGTAAAGGTAAAGGTAAAGGTAAAGGTGGGTTTTAAACACGATGATGCGTCTTAAGTGTCAGGATGATCCATCTTGGCACTTTGTCTGTCCTAGTGTGTCTCAGACATAGTTACGAAAATCGGCTCAGAATCGCGATTCTATTGGAGAATCGCGATTTCGAGAAAGTACAATTAAAATTGTGTCGAAATCGACCTTTTTGAAAAAAATACCGATTTTCTCAAAAAATCGCAGTACTCTGGCGAAAAAAATGCTCGCGGCTTGCATACGTAGAGGAAAAGGCATAAATAGTGTTTTTTTTTTTAATTTTCTCTCATTTTTCTTCCTCCAAGCTTGAGAGAGAGGTCTGCCTACCTGCTACCACACCAAAGAAAACCCTAAAACGCATCCAAACAACGGATTTTTGGAAGTTTGAAGGAATCCGGTAGTCACCAACAGCCACCAAACAGCGGATTGTTTTGGAGTTTGAAGGATCCCGGCAGCTACCAACAACCACCAACATCTAGGAATCTACCCAAAGGATTCATTTGAGGTAAGCAAACTGATTTTTTTTTCTTTTTCTTTTATTCTATTGAATCTTATTCCAAATTTTCAAGCATTTTTTTTTCCAAGTCTAAAACCAAATGCAACAAACTAGGGTTTACAGTTTTGGGTTTTTTTTTAAGTAATTCTTTGTTGTTATTTGTTGCCTGAAACATGTATGCAAGTCTATATTTTTAGCTTTCAATGTTTAAAGTTT
This sequence comes from Wollemia nobilis, assembly GCA_028583015.1. Taxonomy (NCBI): domain Eukaryota; kingdom Viridiplantae; phylum Streptophyta; class Pinopsida; order Araucariales; family Araucariaceae; genus Wollemia; species Wollemia nobilis. The sequence goes on from JAQPPZ010017021.1 coordinate 738,223, forward strand.
AGAGTCTTAGACTTCAAACTAGGGTTTAGGTTTTTTTTTTTATTAATTAAGTAATTGTTTGCTTGATATTTGCTGTCTAAAATTTGTATGCAAGTGCATGTTTTCGGCTGCCAATGTTTAAAGTTTAAACTTTAAAGTTTCAAACTAGGGTTTAGGGTTTAGTTTTTTTTTTTTTAAGAGATTGTTTATTGTTACTTGCTGCCGAAAATATGTATGCAAGTCCATCTTTTCAGCGTTGCACTACAATTTTAAACCTCAAGTTCAAAGTTCAAACTAGGGTGTAGGGTTTTTTTTTTTTTAAAGTAATTGTTTGTTGTTATTTGTTATTATGTGCAGCCACAGGAAAATGTCAGGGAAAAAAGATAAAAAAGATATAGCATGGAAGTATGGAGTAGAACAAGAAGAGAAAGGAGAAATTCTTTGCAATTTTTGTAATACTTCTATACATGGAGGAGTATATCGCTTCAAATTTCATTTGGCAAGGAAACCAGGTGAGAATGTTAGATTATGCCCAAAAGTGCCAATTGACGTTGAGAGAGAATGCATGGCAGTTATCACTGGAAAAGTGGAGAAAAAAGAGATAAAGAAAAGAACATTTGAAGCCATTTCAACCCCCTCTTCTCAGCCTCATACAACTACTAGTGGGACCAACATCTTTAGTCGATTTCAGCATGAAAATTCGAGTCCATCAATTGCACAAACACAGGCACAACCAAGGAGTGGGATGGATGAGTCCAATTTTGGGGCAGGGACACAAGCCACACTTGATGGTATGGCCACGTGGAACCAGGAGAGGCATAGGGCAGCCAAGAAGGCCATTGGCAATTTTTGGTATTTTTCTGACCTTCCCTTCAATGTGGCAAGGTCTCCATACTGGCGAGGCATGGTGGATGCCATCGCAAGTTGCGGCACAGGATTTAGGCCGCCAACTTATGATGACATTAGGGGCCCTCTCCTTCGTGAATGCATGGATGACATTGAGGTTATTCTTGAGGAGCAGCGCAAGGTGTGGAGCACTAACGGTTGCACTATCATGTCTGATGGGTGGACCGATGGCAGGGGAAGAACCTTAATTAATTTTTTGGTTTCTTCTGCAGGAGGAGTGGCATTCCTCAAGTCAGTGGATGCATCGGCGCAAGTTAAGAGTGCCGAAATGCTCGCAGGGTTGTTGGGGGAGGTTGTGATCGAGGTCGGGGTGGAGAATGTTGTCCAAGTCATCACGGACAACGCAGCAACATATGTAGCAGCTGGCAAGTTGTTGGAGGAGAGATTTCCCACCATTTTTTGGTCCCCATGTGCAGCCCATTGTCTCGATTTGCTCCTCGAAGACATTGGGAAATTACCTTGGGTGTCCGAGGTTGTACAAAAGTCTAGGGCAATTACAAAATTTATCTACAACCATTCTTGGGTCCTCAACCTCATGAGGCATTTTACCGGTGGGAGGGAGCTAGTGCGGGCTGGAGTTACACGCTTCGCAACAAACTTCGTGACATTGCAAAGCATCTATAATGCAAGAGGGTCACTGAAGCAAATGTTTGTGAGCGATGAGTGGAATTCTGAGCAAGTTGTTAGATACCAATTCTCCAATGAGGGGGAGAAGATATATGAATATGTGTTTGAGGAGCCCTTCTGGCAAGCCATGGATGAGGCCATCAAGGTACAAGACTAAGTTTTTAATTTATTTTATTATAATTTTTTTAATTTAAATTTTAAAATATTTTCTTTTTGCAAATCTTGTATTTTAAAATATTTTTATAAATTTTATTTAAATTATTTTTTCTTTTTCTCAGGTGACAGAGCCTTTGGTGAAGGTTCTTCGTCTTGTTGATGGAGAAGAATCACCAATGGCATATATATATGAGGCTATGGATAGGGCAAAAGAGGCAATTGCCTCAGTTTATAGACATGTCCAATCCAAATATGGTCCCATTTGGGATATTATTGACAAGCGATGGACATCTAAGCTCCATAGCCCTCTTCATGCAATAGGGTACTACCTCAACCCCAAAATATTTTACTCCAGCACATTCCATGCCGACTATGAGGTGATGGCGGGCCTTCGATTATGTGTTGACCGCATGTACCCTGATGAAGAAATAAGTGCTAAGATACAGATTGAGATGCATTCTTATAAGAAATGTGAGGGCATCCTTTTCCCATCGCCAATGTGCATTCGATCAAGGTCAACTATGAGGCCAGGTAACCCTCATTGAATTATTGTTTATTTTGTCTTTTGATTTTGTTTTAAAAAATAATCTCAATTTAGGATTTTACATGTGAATTATTAAATTTCCTTCTTCTTGGTTGTTTCTAGATTTATGGTGGGAGGACTTTGGTGCATATACGCCCCATCTACAATGCTTCGCCATTAGAGTTTTGTCTCAACCATGTAGCGCTTCAGGTTGTGAGCGCAATTGGAGTATGTTTGAGCACATACACTCCAAGAAGCGCAATAGGCTTACACAAGAAAAGTTGAATGATCTTGTGTTTGTTCATTACAACCTTCGCCTCCACCATAAGAAAATTACAGGAACAAGTACCGAGGCCTTTGACCTAGACGAGATTGATCCATCTAATGATTGGATCACAAAGGCACAGGAGGAGCAACAACAAGATGTTCTCTTCAACATGGATGAATTTGAAAACTTAGAAAACCTAGCGGAGGAGATGGCAACAAAGGCACAAGAAGAGGCACAACCAAAGCAACAAAGAGAGACTAGAGCTTCTACTAGGTCAAAGGGCAAAGGCATTCTAAGACATTGATTGAGGCATTGTACTTAACATTTGTCATGACTCATGACACATTTTGTAATTTGTAATTTTGTACTGTTATATATTATAAGCAATACAAGATGTGTTTTGTCACTTTCGTGTGTAGTAGTTTAAAACTTTAATACTTTGGCTTTAAACTTGTAGCACTTGCCATTTTCATGTGTAGTTTAAGCTTGTATCACTTACAGTATTAATATTTGATTTGCATAGTGTTAATTCATTGTGATATGCATGAAAAAAAAAATTGCATTTTCTTCGGTTTTTTTTTGCCGATTCCCGATTCCCGATTTGACTTTTCCAAGCCGATTTCGATCCGATTCCGATTTTCTCAACTATGGTCTCAGATGATTAAGATGTCCCCAAAATTGTTGTCCCTAGGATGTTTTGGGGGTATGGGGCTGCTATCTTGGAGATAGGGCCCCCCTAGGATGCCATTCTGGGAAGTCCAAACGTCCTCGAGGTGCATGGGCATCACAGGGATAGTTGGGACGCATCTGGTCGTCCTAAATGACCCCCCTCAAGTCATTTTTTAAATAGTTGAAAAAAGAAAAGGAAAGAGAAATCACCTAAGAGCAAGTGCAGCAGTAAGAGGCAAGAGCCCAAGAGGAGAGCAAGTGGCCAAGGAGGAGGAGAGCTTTAAGTTTCCACTCTATCAAGAGGAATAGATTTCTACCTCTGGACTAGAGAAGAAGCTAGTTGCACTGCATAGTGCGTTACATCTCTAGGACCAAAAGATGCCTGAGTATTGAGAGAGTCCTATAGCACGAGGGCATGTTGATCGTGAAGATGCAAGACAATGTGGGGGGGGGGGAGGAGGAAGGAGGATTGTTTGGGCTTCCTTTGTATGAGCCCCTTAGTTCAGATAGCAATGATGATGAGGGTGCCTATTCAAATATTATACATGAGGTCGCAAATGAGGATGTCGATGATTAGAGTCGTTGAGTCATTAGACATTTAGTGTTTCAATACTTAGTTTTTTACTTTCGGTGTTATTGCTTTTGGGCCTTGGCATTTTGTTTATTTAATTGGAACTTGAACTAATCAATGAATTGATAATCCTCATTGCCTATGGTCTTAATTTTATTGTTTAATGTTCATTATGTTACATATCTATAAATTCTACTTAAAAATCCAATTTGAGGCTTAAATATACCTATCTATCTATCTATCTATCTATATATATATATATATATCATCTTGACGCCATCTTGTTACCATCCTGGATTTTGGGCAAAATCCTTCTTGTCCTGGAAATGCTTCCCAATGCTCCCTTGTCACGTTGTCTCGAAGACGTTGTGGAACATAGGTTTCAGGTCCAATAACCCATATGTGATGATCTTCGGGTCATGAGGGAAATTTTAACCATACCTTATGTATATATTGTTAAAATTGTATCTTTGGGTTTCAACTGTTTGACCAAGCTCAAGGTGAATTGAATTTTGCCAATCTCTCTAAGCCCAAGGTTAAATGACGGGAATTAGTTTAGACAATAAACATGGAACCCATTGGTAAACATATTTCCTTTAACATATTTAGTAGTTCTCCCCTTTGCTTCATCAATTGGGGACAGGCCAAAGCCAGTTCACAAATTCTAGAAAATGAAGTTTGTACTATTGCAACATTTCAGCATTTTGTAAAGCCTGTCTAAACAATTTAGTGCAATTAGCATATGGTATTGATTATCTGTAGGAATGCAGGCTGAAGGAAATGCATAGTTAGAGTTGTTGGCAATTGACAAACAATTGATACATCAATGCCAGACTGAACATGCCATAGTTGCTATTATATCTGAATGTCAAACTAGATATTTCTTTTTAGCATTGTCAGGCTGATGCCGAAAAGTCTCAACAATCAGGTATGACAGCTGGAGGTATATAATGGTTGCCATTGTTATGGCAATAAGTAGAAAATTTAGGGTATTGTATTTAATGTGATCTGTGTGGAAGTTAATGTGAAAAATTGTAGTAGAAACAAGCACCTGGGTCAGATTGGGAGCATTTTAAGGATCTAGCTATGAAGTAATTCTAGGTAATTGGCAATTAGAACTGCCTGCTGATTACCTGACAAAATTTGGGAAATGGTGGGGGACAAAGCTTGGACAAATCATAATGTATTGATGAAGCACTTGTACAGATCACATGTATATATTTGAAGAGATTTGGTGTGGTTTGAAGTCCACTTGTTGGATGATACCTGCAAGAGAGTGGAATTGGAAGTAGCATTTAAGGCATCAAGGATAGCAAGAGGAGTGGAATATGAATCCTACATTGAATTATTATGGAATGAAGATTGCAAATACATTACAAAAGCAGTTTAATGTAAAGTCTCTAATATCTGCAAGATTTGCCACAAGAGTGGTCATATTTGGGATCAATATCGGGTGTTCATTTTCAGGTGATTCTTGGGATAAAGTCTGGTAAGAAATATTGATATTGTGGACTTCTTCAAATATAGCTCAAGAAATTGATAGGCTGAAGAAGTAGGCAGGAAGATTGATTTATTCTAGTGTTCCATGGGGACGCTCCCCGTCTCCCTTTCGTCCCTAGTACGAGGGGGATGTCAAAGGGGACGTTTCCCCGCTGCCTCCCTTTTGGGAGGGACAGGTGGGGCGTCCTTTGTACGCTGCCAGGCCGTGGGGGACAATCCTTGGTACCCTTGTTGTGAGGGGACGCTGTGGGGGATGGCTGGTTGTCCCCGAGGACGACCAACCATCCTCTACGGTTGGGCATCCATATATGAAACAATTAACCCTCACTGTTACATACTATTCAAAATCAACACGAAAACAACGCTCGCTGTCCCTCTTTTGGGAGGGACAGGTGGGGCGTCCTTTGGACGTTGCCAGGCCGTGGGGGACCGTCCTTGGTACCCCTGTTGTGAGGGGACGTTGTGGGGGATGGTTGGCCGTCCTCGAGGACGGCCAACCATCCCCTATGGTTGGGCATCCATATATGAAACAATTAACCCTCACTGTTACATACTATTCAAAATCAACACGAAAACGAGGATGGCCAGCCATCCCCTACAGTGACGACCAACCATCTCCCACAGATGGGCACCCATATATGAAATAATTAACCCTCATGGTCACATACTATTCAAAATAAACACAAAAACAACGAGGACGACCAACCATCCCCTATGGCCGGGCATCCATATATGAAACAATTAACCCTCACTATCACATACTATTCAGAATAAACACGAAAACAACATATAAGAATACACAGTCAATATTGTTAGTGGGATAAAAGATGCTGCTTCATTCATTCATTCATTAATGGTGGGAGTCGTAGAGGGCCTACGTAGGCAAATTGGCGTATATTCCATAATTCAGAGTTAGTTCCTGAAAACGTAGGAAGCCATGTTTAAACGTTAACCAACGTTTGTTCGAAGTAAGTTTTCTCTCTTATAAAATTTTGATGACGGTTTGTTGCTTTCATTTATTATTTTTTACCCGTTTTTCCTAGTTTATTTTTGTAGTTATTTTTTTTAAAAAGTAGGATTATTTTATTTTAATTTTTAGAATAATTTTCTGTAAGAGTGAGTAGTTTGTGTTTTTGTTATTAACTAATTAATAAAATTGACACTATTTTACACATTATATGAAGCCAATGTAGGGATTTTTACGCTTTTATATAAAGCCAAGGTACAACTTTATAAAAATTTCAATATTTCAGGGATTTTTGTCATCTAGACTTTTGATAAAATTTAAGTTCTTGAATGTTTTTGAGTCAGAATTTATTTTGAACATTTTGAGTTGTGATATTTTTTATTATCAATTAATTTTGTATTTCAAAAATGATGTTATATAATAATCATCCAAGAGTTTTTTTTTTCAATTCATTAATTTTTTTTATTTTTTATTTTTGCTGGATAATAAGGGGTTGTAGTCGGGTCCCCCGCCCTTGACAAATTAAATCTCTCTTCTATAGAGCTTGAGAGTTTACAAATAGATACACTAATCATCTCAATTGAGATGCTATAGCTAGAAACCTACATCATTTTACATAAAATGTCTAAATTCTTGATTTTCATTTTTTGGATCTTTTCAATTTTTTGTATGAATACAATTACTCAAAAATTTAGCATCTTTCTTGACATTTTCCTATAGCAACCTTCACAATGCCAAAACTTCACCTCTACTATCTATGCCTTGCATCTTAGTAGAGTAATATTTCCAAAACATCGCACTATCATAGTCCGCTTTACCAAATTTGAATTGCTAGTTTCCTTCCTTGCTGAAGTCATAGCCCTTCATTGCTCTTCCCATTGTTCAAACCCTAGTTGGCAAATATTTGCAATTTCATTTTTCGTGACTTGAAAAATCATCACTGCCCTTGTTTCGAATGGTTGACTTCACAATGTCGTATCTCCCTCAATATTACTCGGATTTTTGCATATGACCACTCATTTTAAAGCTATTCAAATTTTGCACAAGTTGGTCTAAGAATCAGCTGAATCGGATAACGCTTAACAAAGATATGGCTCCTAAAAGATGAGACATTTTTCAGGAAAAAACCCTAATCCTTCGCACTTTGCAATTTTGTTTTTCGCGACTTGAAAAATCGTCACTGCCCTTGTTCCAAATGGTTGACTTCATAGGGTTGTATCTCCCTCAATATTGCTCGGATTTTTGCATATGACCACTCATTTTAAAGCTATTCAAATTCTGCACAAGTTGGTCTAAGAATAAGCTGAATCAGATAACTCTTCACAAAGATATGGCTCCTAAAAGATGAGACATATTTTTAGGAAAAAACCCTAATCCTTCGCACTTTGCAATTTTGTTTTTCGCGACTTGAAAAATCATCACTGCCCTTGTTCCAAATGGTTGACTTCACAAGGTTGTATCTCCCTCAATATTGCTTAGATTTTTGCATATGACCACTCATTTTAAAGCTATTCAAATTCTGCACAAGTTGGTCTAAGAATCAGTTGAATCGGATAACTTTTCGTAAAGATATGGCTCCTAAAAGATGAGATGTTTTTTAGAAAAAACCCTAATCCTTTGCACTTTGCAATTTCGTTTTTCTCATTGTAAGCAGCCTTCCATGCTCCTTCAACCTTCCCAGCCTTCCACTTAGCATCCCAACCTTCCATTGCAGCTCCTTCAGCCAGCCTAACCTTCCACGCTCCTTCAGCCTTATTAGCCTTCCACGTTCCTTCAGCCATCCCAGCCTTCCACCCAACATCCCAACCTTTCGTTGTAGCTCCTTCAGCCAACCCAACCTTCCACGCTCCTTCAACCAACCCAACCTTCCACACTCCTTTAGCCTTGACACTCCAAAGATCAACTCATCATTCAACCTTCCATGCTCCTTCAACCTCCAGCTTTCCGCGCTCCTTCAGCCTCTAGCCTTCCATGCTCTTTTTTTAATGTGCAAGCAAGAGAGAAAGCAGATGATGCTATAGCACAATTATTTTTTGCACATACTGATAGTCCAACAGAAGGCACACTACCTCATGGAAATTTGTAAATTTTTTAATACTATTATACTTGTCGTCCCCTAGCCATTTCCCAAAATTGGCTTGCCATCCCCCTCCGTCCTCGAAACCCATTTCCCCGTCCCCCCATCCTCCCATCCCCGATACTTTTGTAACCTTGATTTATTCACATTAACAGGAGTAGTGAAGTTAATCAAATCAAAGAAGATGACTAATGATGTCAAAGTCCATAGTGCAAAAGAAGTTGGCTGAGCCTTTGAAGCAAAGCTTAAAATTGTGGAAGGTGATTGATTTGGAAAAATAATTGAAGCCAAGGGAAAGCTATTTCATGCCAAGATCCAAATCAAGCATTCGATGGCTATTGTCATATTTGACTTATATAGCTAATGAAATTTGATCTGTGAGGTACTGTTCGAGATGTTGGGATCAAAGACATTTAAGCATCCTGATCTATACCTATTACAAGGGTTGTGTGGATATTTAATTGTAACCCATTTGTGCAAGTTTCACTTTGCAATTTTGACAAAGGACATTGATGAGATCGAGTATGCTATGGTGGTGATGAGATCTCTCTACCTCGCGCTCGAGTTTCCTTACAGCAGTTTCCCGCGGATAGGGTTTAACACAGCCAAGGATAGAAGAGAGTTTGCTATGGTCTCACGACGTCGAAGTGATGTCCCCACAAGAACAAAGATAAAGCCACACAACCCGACCAATTGGGTGGGCGGCTTCAACCAACAAAGATACATCGACGCAATCACAGACCTGTCGTCATGGGGTTGACGTAGGGAGCACACAAGAACGGGTTCCCTATCGAGGGTTGTAGCACAACGGTACCTGACTGGGTAGACCAATACGACGCCCAGCTAGCAGTGTGCTAACCGTGATGCCAACACTATCCACTCTACGGTTAAGCTAAGGTGTTAGTGGACCTAGTAGAAGTATAAAGCCCACGATTCACTGTCAATGAAGGGGTTTTAACCAAAAGGAGGCAACGACAACTGAGCTAAGGGGATAAAACCCAAAAGAACGTTTAAGCTCAGGACATATCAACGAAACATCCAATACAAGGAAGTATCTCAGAGATTAAACCAGTAAGGAGTAAGTACTTTTCACACCAACCTGGTTATCCTTGCCAATTGCGAATCGCCGTGTCGAAGAGATCTCTTTCGCCCAACGATTTGCCTCTCTAGGATTCACGTCCACCTCCTTCTTTGGAATCTGCGTCCACCTCTTCCTCTGGATTTCGCGTCTTCTCCCTTCTCTAGTTTTTGTATCTATTTCCAAGCAATCCAACCAACAACAACCTTTATCCTATATTTTTCTTCTTCCTTACAAGGATGGAGACTTGATCTCACGTCTTTTTGATGCGCTCTCCCATCCGCTAGAGTTCTTACCAACCTCCTTTTAATTCATTCCCATCCAAGTAAGATATTATGATTTTAAAACTATTGTTAACTTACTTCGAAGTTCACCATTAAGAGGTTCTCCTCTTTCTGACGGCGATAGGAAGCTTTCGCTGCAAGTGTTCGCAACCACCATATCTATGGTGAGATCTTTCTTAATGGCTTAGTGGAGACTATTCTCATAATCTGAGATCGAATCCACGTAGCCTCCCTTTTCACCAAAAGGAGAGAATATTATAAGAGAAGACCTTATTTTGCTTAGGTTAAATTCTTTATTAAAAGAATTTTGAATCAAATCTTACTTCTTAGTAATGAAAGTCTACCATTTCTTAGAATTAAACCTATGCAAACTTTGTTATTAATTGAATAGGATTTAATTCTCTTTTTAGGTAATCTCTTTCTATAACTCAATGTAGATTTTACCATTTATTAAAATAAAGCTCCGTTAATTATTTCACATAGATTTCATTATCTAATTAAATAAAGCTCAATTATTATTTAATGTAGATTTTATTATCTAATTAAATAAAGCTCAATTATTATTTAATGTAGATTTTATTATCTAATTAAATAAAGCTCAATTATTATTTAATGTAGATTTTTCTTTATCACAAACATGTTTTTCTTAGCATAGCTAGCAAGATACTTTGTTAATAGCTATATAGGGGGTTTAGAAGGCAATCAAATTTATGCACCATTTTCAAAGAAAAACCAAGATGTTGATAGTGATGAAGTAAAAGACAAACAAGCAGATGCACAAGCAAAAAGGGAGTCTTTCTGTCAACTCAGTCATCAGTCTCAACCCGAGGATTTATGATAGCTACCAGGCTATCAACTTAAGGCTCAAGGTGGCTAGCTATTGACAATTATCCCTAACCAATAATGCATGCCTATATGAAGGTATCCATCCATGTTACCTCCGAGCTGCCTTATCATCACTTCCCCAACCTTAAGTACCCTCGCCTTTGGTGGATGACTCAACTTCTTCCACCTATGAGTGTACTTGATCCTACACATTGGCAACTTGTTAGCAGTATCATGTTCTTCCATATCAACTAACATCACATAGGTGCTTTAATTGCACAAATCAAGTATTAAAGCACCATCAACCTATGAGCGTACCTGATCCTACACATTGGCAACTTGTTAGCAGTATCATGTTCTTCCATATCAACTAACATCACATAGCTGCTTAATTGCACAAATCAAGTATTAAAGCACCATCAAATTAATACATTGTTTTCCGGGTCACAAAGTCCGCCAGGGAGGGTCATGACAGATAGATTGCAATGTAGTCTTTAAGAGTGGAATCAAAACATTACCCAGTCTTGCTTGAAAAGAAATACATGCAAAGCAAAGAACACAAAATCTATGGGGGTGTGCGTGGACACCAAATAATCTCACTATTAAAGGAATAGAATTACACTCCAACCGATGGCAAAATGGTTGATACGAAGGGGTATTTACACCCAAATACAAGTTTCTTTTAGGTCAAGGTTGTGAGACCGACCTCCAGGAATAAAATATAAAAAATATTACAAGAGTACCTTTTTTCAAGGTTTACATAGGCCTAAAGGGCAAATATGAACAATACAAGTTCAAAAGTATACCATGGCCTCAAGAGAAGCTTAACCAACACTTATTCCAACAGGCATAAAGGCGTTCTACCATTTGAAGAAGAAATTTGTTTCTTGTTATTTTTCCTTGTAGAAAAATCAGAAGGAATTTTAAGAAAATTGATGTTTTTCAAAAACGTCACTTTAGGGCTATTTTGGAGGGCAAACTTCCAGAGGCCATAACTTTTGCATACGAAAGCTTTTGAGCCCCTTTTTCTTTCAAATCGAACGATTTTTAAAGCTCTTTGCATTGGTGGTATTTGTTTAAAGACTTGCTACAAGTGGAGGGACATCTCTTTGTGTAATTGTCTTCATGACCTATTGCCCCCATTCGAAGCGGGCAATATACAGTATATTATGCAATCAAAATATTTGGTCCACATTCATGGGAGAGATAGTCAAATCTTTTGGTGGTACGTAGAAAAAAGGATTCAAAATGTGCTCTAGTCAATCCCTTCTCCTCCTATTAGATTCTTGGGCTATTGGTTCATTTTATACATGAAGATCTAATCCTTCATGATCTTTTTTCTCTTCTATTTTTTGTCCAGGTACTCTTGGAATTTTGTAATGGCTCTTCTCATAAATAGGTTCATGCAAAGCCTCTTTTGGCAACGGAAATCAGGTGGCCCAATGGCAAGTCAAAGTTTCCAAGTAAGGTGAGGTGTGTTGTAAAAGGGAAAGTAATGCTTCCAAGTGTTGCCTTATGCGATTATAGAAGATTGGAGCAACTTCTAAGAGGGGATATTCTTGTGCAAGGGCATATTTGCATAAGCAGACTTCAGCTGAGTCTTCCCACTCGAGCCTCCGTTATGGGGGAGAAGATGTTATTGTCACTAATGTCTTCTCTCCTTGGCCCTTCAATTCAAATTATGAGGGGGTGGTGAAAGTGTAATCTGACTTAAGGCCAAGGCCGATATTGTATGATATAGTCTTGTATAGGTCTATGGGCAATCTTTGTACAATTGTATATAAATACTTTATATGTATTTAATTGTTCATTTAATGTAAGCTCTATGGGCGACGGTTTACCTTGTTATGGTTAAACTCATCTTATATTTTGTAATTAATCTAAACCCACTTGTTATGTTGGCTTTGGTTAACTTGATTATGTATTGGGGTTTTTGGTAATGGTATATATAGCCTCCAACCATTTCATCCATTGAATCGAAGTGTTGTGATTCTTATCTATAGATAATATAGTGATTATTTGGTGCTCAAGGGCACCCATCATCTATATCTCTCTTTCATTCTTTTTTAAGCTTTCTGTATAAGATTTGAGTGAATGGATTGCTTCTGTTCATTACTAGAAATTAGTATGAAATACAATATATCCTCCATACTCATTTCTTTATTAAGCTGCTCTTGAAACCCTAAAGTTCAATCATAATGAGACTTAGGTTTATGCTGCCCTAGAGAGTCTGAAATACAAGGAATAGGCTCACAAATACTTTCTTCTTTATGTTGTTGTCGAAACCCTAGAGTGCAAGGGATAAGCTCTACACTATTGTTTTTATTAGGAGAGGATTTTATACCACTTGAGGATTGTACCTGCAGCATGGTCTCCCTGAAAGTTGTACAACTACGTGGCAGTGCGTGCGGTCAAACCTCTGGTCAGCAGGAATGCGGGTAGCTGCGGTAGATGAAACTTCACATCAGCTTAAATGGGGGCAGCTGGCGTAGGTAGTGCAGCCCATGCTTGTCCTTTATCCCGTCATATCTTGGCTCGAATCCCGAGGTTGGACACTTGTCGGATGCTGATGAGTGACACATGGCTGCCTTGAAAGGCAGTTTATCCAACTTCGCCCAGGTTTAGAGCGCTGTCGGGTTGCGCAGGTGGAAAACAGCGCAGTTGGGGAGGCCTTCGTGCCTTAGTCAATTTTTGGGTTTACTTGCCCAACTGCGCACCGGTCAGAGGGCGCAGCCCGACTTCGCTGCGAAGTCGGGTTGCGCACCGGTACTTTGCTGTCTTTACCGCCGTTCGGACTGCGCACCAAAAGGGGGGCGCACCCCGACTTCGCTGCGAAGTCGGGTTGCGCTCTAGCACTTAGCTGATTTTCTGCACACTGCTTTCCCAAGTGCGCCCAGGAAGAAGGGCGCACCCCGACTTCGCTGCGAAGTCGGGTTGCGCCTAGCACTTAGATTTCGCTTATCTCCTGTCTGCTGTCGCACTATCTCCTGTCTGTTGTCGCACTTCGCATTCCCTATCGCGCTCCAACTGAGGGCGCACCCCGACTTCGCTGCGAAGTCGGGTTGCGCCCTGACACTTAGAAATTTTCAGGGAACACTTGCTTGTTTGGGAACTTTACTGGGGCAAGTTCAAGGGGAAAGAGGGAGGAATGAAATTGCAAGGAAGAGGGAGAAAGGGAGAAATGGAGAAAGGGGAAAAAGGAGGAGGGAAGGAAAAGAGCGGCTCACTTAGAAATTACTGAAAACATGGCACCCCGTGCAAAATGTGGCAACATTCCTGGCGGCTCGCGGGGTGTCGAGCTCGCCTCGATGCAAAGAACCATGCCTTCATCCATTGGGTGCAGAGGAACTTCCTTCCCCTGCTTTCCGCTGCTCTGATGGCTTCTCCCCGGGCAACCGTTCTTCTTCAGGATCACTTCCGGCAGTTGCCTCTTCCGTTTCTCCCTCCGAACCTGAATGTTCTTCGCTGTCAGCTTCCCGCTCGCGGATGCGTTCATATGCAGCCTTGGCTTGGTCCCAGACTGCTGCTTGGAAGGGCCCTAGGTCGCTGACCTCTCTTAGTGCTGCGTGGAATGCAGCAACTGTATGCAGGTCGATGGTGTTATATCTTTCTCCCAACTCCTTGAGGGAGGAGTTGATTTTGCAGTATTTCGACACCATCTGGGTGACCTGAGCTTCTTGGATCGGTTCTGCCCAGCTGTCAATTTCTGCTGTGTCTGCCTCAAAGGACAGCCAATTCTGCTTTACCTGCTCAAGGGTTAGAAACCCGCCATCCTTGACGTAGCTCGGGCACCCGTGTTCAGACAGAGTATGAAAGGGAGCCAGGCAAATGCTCATTTCATGTTCTAATGCGTCCAACATTTTCCTGGCAGTTCTAATCTTCTCCGTCTTATCAAAATAAATATGCAAGGTTACCCTTGCATCTGCCCACTCTGAGGCAAGTTGGGACATAGGGGGAAATTGGAGGCCTTTGCGCTCAAACTCCTCAAGTTTCATAGCCAGGTCTAGCCATTGCCTCGCCTGGTGTTCGGCCTCCTCTACCATAGGCTTTCCCTGGGCAGATACTTCTTCGATCCTGGACACGAAATCTAGGACCGATAAGGACTTAACAAGGTTGGGCTTGCAACCCTGCAGCAGACTAGCCCGCATCTCCTTAACTCTATCTTTTGAAAAGGCCGCCGTCTGCGATGTTTTCTCTTCAAGCTGCGACTGCGCCTGTTTCAACGAATCCTGGAGCTGAGAAATCTGCTCCAGCGCTGCCTTTTTCTCTTCTGACAGCTGCTCGGCTGTCCGTTTCTGCGTTGCGGCCTCCTGCTGCGAGGCGGCCAGCTGGGCTTTCAGCTCATCTATCTCCTGCTGCGCAGATCCCAGCTGCGCGGTAGCCCTAGCCAGGTCCTCCTCAAGCTGCATTGTGTTGTTTTGCAGCTGAAACAGCGCCTCCTGGGTCTCAAGATGCTTGACAAGGAGATTATCTGTCCTACGACGAATACCATGGATTTCGTATTCCTCGTTGATATCATCAAAGCTTTTCTCCTTCCTTTGATGCTCGTAGTCTGCCTCGGTCATCTCCCGGAGAGGCTTCTTTACTTTCGGGATTAATTTCTCAGTTGTCAGCACTCTCCTGTCTAGGTCAAACTTGGTGCGTTTTACCGGGGCAGCTATCTCTTCGGCTCTCCTTCGTTTCACGCCCTGGAGAAAGGAGGCGGAGCATCCTGAGGCCTTTGCTGCCAAAGGTTGGTCATCAGCGCTCTGCAGTTCGCCCATGAAGTCCAGGTTCTCCAGCATTGGATCTTGCTGCGGCATTTTCCCCGCAAACAGCGACGCAGGAGGTATTCCAGAAGGAGTGGCCGCTTTTGAGGGCGACCGGGTCCTAGGGGAAGCGGGCGACTGAGTGGATGGTGCTGGTAGGGTTTTAAACGGCTGGGGTGAGGAGCGCGGCGGTGAATGCGCAGCTTCAACACTGGCTGCGGGTGAGGGTTCTAGGGTTTGGCTCAGTGATTGGAAGGCGTTAGGATCCTGAGCAAACTGGTCAAAGGAATGTGGGCCGCTAGATGGCTGGGTAGCTTGGGAAGAAGAAGACGCGGCTACGGCTTGCCCTGATGAAATGGGAGATGGAGCTTTGGCAGGGCCGACTGGGACTTGGGGAAGAGGTGCAGTGGACGTACCTGCGGGCTCCGCCTGAGCCGTTGTTCGAGGGACGCTTTCAGCCCGGGTTTCAGCTTCAGCCTCAGGGCTGTCCAGTGAGACGATCTCCGGTGTTGTTGTCTCTGTCTGTGCCCGGGCTGGCTGATGCACAGATTCTTTAGGCCGCGTGGCCTTTTCACTTCTCTTTCTCTTCTTCTCTTCTGGCGCCGTGGCTGGTTCGCAGGGAAGAGATGAGGCTGGAGCGGCAGGTAGTGATGTTCCCACGGTAAACTTGTACCGGGGTCTAGCTGGAAGGATGCCTGCCGCGACCGGTCTGCTAGCTGGTAGCGCAGGCGCTTTTTCTGGTTGGGAGGCCACCTCAGGAGTTGACCTCTCTGACCCTTGTGCCCTTTCGGGTACTGCTTTTGGAGCTGAAGGCTGCATTGGGCCCACTTGACTGCTTGTCGGAGTTGCGCTGGAAGTCGCGGGAGTAGGCGTTTGCTGAGAGGGGGGCCTCCTTGTATACCTTTTCTTTGCGCCTCGGGGAACGCAATTTCGAAATTCGAAAGGTTGCCAAGTGGCAGCATACTGGTCATATAGAGCCGAAAATTCATCATCGACGGCCAGCGTCTTCCGGTTGGATTTGTCGTGTTGCGTGCGGCACCTCATCTTCCAGCATTCAGTGATTTTGTCTTTATGCCAGTTGAGGGGCGCCACCTTGGCGAGAAATATTTTGAAGCCCGCAGATTCCAACCGGTGATCCAGGTTTCGCTCCGGATCGTACGCTACCTCCTCGCAGTAGAACTCATGCCATGGAGGCCACGATTGCATCTGTTCGATGTGCCATTCCAGGTCTGCGCCTGTTTTGTTGAACCTTTCCTGCATAATCTCGGCTCGGGGGCAGATATGCGTAAATTTACCTCTGACCCCAATTGGGTCGTACTTCCAGCGCTGCGGCAGCATTATTAGACCCATGTCGATGAGCTCCCGCTCGAGGTAGACATGCTGTCCGATTTCATATACTTGGGTATTCGCCCAGGTGATGGGATACTGAAAGATATGGCCTCTCTTTTTGCCCTGGCCGAACTCTTCTTCGACATAGTCCATCTGCCGCGCGATCTCCATCCCGAACTGGTGGTCAGTGCAGAAGTAGGGCAGCAGGAACGACTTCCCCTTGAACCCGTAGATTCTGACCATGATGCCCTGAGTCAGCCGGAAGGTGTCCCCGTACTCATTCTTCCTCAGGTATCTTGTCATGACTTCCGGCGGGCGGGATGCCTTACGGTTGAACAACCCCAGGACCATGCACAAAAATTTAAGATTAAACTCATAGAATGACCCTTTTCTGTACAAGATCTCGGTCCATTCGTACACGGGCAGCGACTCTCCTTTTTCGTTTACTTTCTTCAAGTCAGGAACGTTCATCCGGTAGTGCATGTGGTACAGGCACAGCCATGTGAGGAAGGAGCAAAACCGGAAATCCGTTGACTGCTTTTGTTGCAGCCTAACCAGACTTGAATGTATTGCATACGCCAGCCAGTCTGGCCAGTCGAAGAAAATGGGGCGCTTCCCACTCTTTTGCGCCGTGGAGTCGTAAAACTCTCCGTGCAGGATACATTCTGCCAGCGCCAGCTGGTACGGGCGTACCATCCTGTCAGAATCGCAGCCGAGGACCCACGCCAGGATGACGTAAATGTACTTGTTTTCAAATTTGTCCAGTGGTATGGGGCCTGTCGGCCACTGTCCGGCTGTCAGTGGGGTCTTCAGCTCCGAATCGAGAAATTCTCTCATCCGCTTTGTCTGCGTAAATCTGCCGGTTTGCTCATCCAGATTAACCCTTCTGACAATTGCGTCGGGTTCGTACTGGAGCCTCGGGGCGAACGCTGGCTAGACGCTCTCCCTGAAGAGTGTGAACAACACTTTTCCCTTGTTGTCGCAGACTTGCCGGGCAGCTGGTTTGTAATATTCTACAATTGCTTCAATCAGCTCCGGGCACTGGTGGGTAGGAGGGCACAAGAACCAATACAGGTTCGATTTATACGCAGCCCCGAGGTGGTGCGAGGGCGAAACCTTGTCTGCCCACTTTGCGATATTCGGCCGCAGCTTGGTGAGGCTGATGGAGAAAGAGCCGTCCTTGTACCCGGCCAGGTGATTAACGGGCGGCGGCGGAATTTGCCCAACTACGCGCCTCTTCGTCCGGGTCTTTCTTTTCTGGTCTTGCGGCGCTTCGCTCTCATGAGCGCTTGACTCTGGTGATTCCTCAGCTTCGCGCCGCTCTTCGCTGGATTGCGCCTGTACGGGCGCTTTCCCCTTGTCCATCCTTTCTGAAACAGCAGAGGCGGGAATTACGGCTTCTGAATTGTCAGCTCTGCGTTTTGCAGTCTCGGAAGCAGTTCGATACTCTGAATTCTCTGAGTATGCCAGGGCCTTTTTCTAGGCAAAGACTGCAGCATTAATGGCGCGAGGGAGGGAGTTAGGGCGGTTAACTCGAAGTTGGTGGAGGCGTTATGATTTTTTGGCGGCTGTGCATGGGTTTATTTTTGAAAAGCGCACCCTAGTAGCCGTTGGTCCAAACACACCTTGCTTTTTTAATGACATCGTTCTTGAAAGTTGTGCAATCATTAAACCTTCCTTGGTCGTCGTGCTTTTGCTGACGTCATCGCCGCCGTCTGGGCACACTTTACGAGGGAGAATTTTTGGCCCATGATTTTAAACTGGGGCGATACCCAACTTCGCACTGTGCCGTACTGCGCTCTGGGCCCACACTTAGGATTTTTCATGTTTTCCGTGATGGGTTATTCAGGGTGCGCCCAGAATTGAGGGCGCACTCGGACTTCGCCCAGAAAAAGAGCGCACTCCGACTTCGCCCATGTTTGACTGCGCAGTCAGAATTTCCCCCAAAAGTTGCGCAGCCTGACTTTGACACTTAGCCGTTTTGACTTCCGCGACGGATACGGGAGAAGAGAAAAAAAACCGGCCGAGAATGGGAGCGCACTCGGACTTCGCCCAGAAAGTGGGCGCAATCCGACTTCGCTCAGATTTGCTTGCGCAGTCTGATTTTGACACTTAGCCGTTTTCAGCCTTGCCTTTCCCAACTGCGCTCCCAAGATGGTGCGCAGCCCGACTTCGCTGCGAAGTCGGGTTGCGCACCCAGACTTAGCAAATTTTGAAACTTAGCAAATTTTGTCCTCTTTTCACTGACTTCTTCCGAACTTCGCACTGTTCAAGGAGCGACACCCGACTTCACTGCGAAGTCGGGGTTTGCCTTTAGTCTTACTTGGGCTCTTTGAAAAATTAAAAACTGAATGCTGAAATATATACATTCTGAAAACTAAAAATGCAGAAGGGAAATCTGTACAAGGAAGAACCCATTTGGGTGCCTTCAGCGGTGGTAAATTTTGAGGTGGAACCCGTTGACGGGGATGGGGAGAAGCTGTCCCTCCATATCCCGGAGCACGAATGCATTAAACTGAGTCACTCGGGCAATCGATAAGGACCTTCCCAGAGGGCGTCAAATTTTCCGTGGTTGCCCGGCTTTGCCTTCAGTGAATCCCACTTCAGCACTAGGTCCCCGATTTTGAAAACTCGGGCAGTGGTTCCTTTTGCAAACCAGCCTTGTGTCGCTTCAGCGTGTTTGGTGAAGGCCTGGTATGCTTTTTCTCTGTCTTCCTCTAACTGCAGCAACTGGCACAGTCTGTCGTCCACCGGATCCCCGTTGCCTCTCTCTTCGTCCAACATCCAGAGAGCGGGAATTTCTATGTGGGTTGGCAGGACTGCTTCCTTGCCGTAGACGAGCGCATAGGGGGATGTCTTAATGGATTTTTTGAATGATATTCTGTCCGCCCACAGCGCCCGATTCAGGGAGTAGGTGCCAAGTCCTCTTGTTCTTTTCTACTGTCTTTTTGATGATCTTCAGTGGGTTCTTGTTGGTGGACTCGGCAAGACCGTTCCCCTGCGGGTAGTAATTGGAAGACATTTTGTGATAAATGCCGTATTTGCCGGTGTACTCCGTGAGTACAGCGCCTGCGAACTCCCGGACCATTGTCCGTCACTATTGACTCAGGGACCCCGAAGCGGGTAATGAGGCTCTCGAGGAACATGATGACCGTCTCCTGGTCCGCGTTCTTGGTGGGGATCGCCTCTGCCCACCGTGTGAAGTAGTCGGTGGCGGTAAGAATGAACTTGTGCCCTGCTGTGAGTTCGGCGTAATAACCCCAATGAAGTCCAGACCCCATTGCTGAAACGGAGTCTCGGCTTGGATCGGTTGAAGGGGCAGGGGTGCTTTTCTATTTCTGCCGACAAATCTACGACATTGATCACATTTTGTACAGACTGCGTGCGCGTCTGTAAAGAGAGTGGGCCAGTAGTACCCTGCTACGATTATTTTCAAGGCCGTAGGCCTTGCAGAATGGTGACCCCCAGGCATCCCGGAGTGAAATTCTCCGAGGACCCTGAGTTGGTCTGTTTTCTTGACGCATCGCAACAGGATGCCGTCAATGTTCTTGAAGTAAAGCCCCTCGGGGCGAAGAGTGTATTTCAGTGCACCTAGCCGAAACCTCCTTCTTTGTGAGGCGTTCAGGTGGTCTGGACATCTCCCGGTGCAGAAATACTTCACCAGGTCATCTGTCCAGTCACTCTCCTCTGGTAAGGAGTTGGCTAGGTTGGTGGTTGCTGTTGGATCCTCCCACTTACAAGCAGATATCTCGGCTGCTGCGCTTCGGGCCAGCTCCTGGCACAAGGCTCGGCCTTTGATAAGCTTGGTTGGCCGCACTTCGATGTCGAACTCCTGGATTTTAGCAATCCATCCTGCTCTCTTGTGACCCGGCTCCCCTTGTATGATGAAGCTTCGGACGTCCGGGTGTATCACGAAGACAGTTGTTCTGCTCTGGGAGACGAAGTGCCTGAACTTCCGGAGAGACTTCATGACCGCGTGAACCTGCCGCTCTATAAAGTTGTACTTTTCTTCGTGCGGCTGAATCACTTGGCTCAAGAACGCTATGGGGCGCTCTTCGCCATCGTCTCCCTTTTGTGTCAGGACTGCGGCGTAACTCTCGGGTTCTCCCACCGCGTACAGGATGAAGTCCTTGGAGTAGTCCGGGTTTATCAACACCGGAGCCTGTGCAATTCGGGCCTTGATCTCCTCGAAGGCCTGCCTTCTCTCATCAGTCCATAAGAATTCTGCATCCTTTTTCAGCAATTCGGCCATGGGCTTGATTACCTGTGCGAAGTCCGGTATGAACTTCCGCACGAAGTTGATTTGGCCGAAGAAGGACTGTAGCCCCTTCTTGTCAACTGGAGCGGGCAAACGGAGGAGGGCTTCTACTCTATCAGGGTCCACGACTAGGCCTTTCTCGGAGATGACATGCCCCAACAACTTACCTTCTTTTACCGCGAAGACAGATTTCTTCGGGTTTATGGAAATGCCGAATTCACGACATCTCTCAAATATTTGCCGCAAGTGGGGAACATGATCCTCTCTCCTGTGAGAGAATACGGTCATGTCATCCAAATAGATGACAATGACCTTGTTGAGCAGCTCTCGGAAGGCCAGGTCCATGGCTCTCTGGAAAGTGGCACCAGCATTAGATAAGCCGAAAGGCATGCGCTGATAGGCGAACGTTCCCCATTTGGTGGTGAACGCCGTCTTATGCTGGTCCTCATCTTTGACCCAGATCTGGTTGTAGCCAGAAAAGCCATCTAGGAGGGAGAATCTCTGGGCTCCAGCAACTATATGGAGGATTCGATCGATTTGGGGAAGTGGATAATGGTCCTTGAGGGAGGCTCGATTCAGATTTCTGAAGTCCACACAGAGACGAATGTCTCCGTTCTTCTTCCTCACGGGAACCAAGTTCGCAACCCAGGATGAATGCTTGATGGGGTAGATAATCTTGGCTTCCAGCATCTTCAGGAGCTCGGCCTTCATCATGGCTTCGATCTTCGGATTTACAGCCCTCTGCTTCTGTCGGAATGGTTTGGCACCATCTTCTAGCTCAATGGTATGTTGGATTATATTTCTGTCATACCCCTTCAAGTCCTGGTAGCACCAGGCTACTATGTCAGGGAACTCTCGGCACAATGTTCTGATCTGCTCGAGTTCCTCTGCGGTGCAGTCTGTCCCGACCTTAATTGTTTTTCCAGGTTCAAGCTCCAGGTCGGCGTATTGCTTAGGGTCTACTTTGATCCTGTGTGATATTGCTCTGTCATTCTGATCAAAGAGACTTTCTAGTGTAATCAGTCCTTTTGGGACATGATTATTTTTTAACTGTATCAACCCCTCATATTGCTCGTCATCAGGGTCTCTACCTTCGATTGAACACGCTTCGTTAACCAAAAATGTGACGATCTCCTCGTCACGATCGAACACCTGCCAGTGGGTGTCTTTATCAAGCACGAAGGCACTGTAAATGGTACGAACCGGCTTCGGCTTACGGACGGTGTCATCGGCCGGAACGTCCTGGCTCCAACAGACGCCAGAATGTCAGCATGCTTGTTTTTCTCACGTGATATAGCCTTGACATTCAATGAGTCGAACGACTCCATCAGGTCCCAGACCCGATTACGGTACGCCTTGAGATAGTGCTTCTTGGAGGCGCACTTATTCGTAATCTGGTTGCACACCAGCTCCGAATCGCCAAAGATCTGCAGGTGCTTAATCCCCAGCCTCTCCGCTTTTCGCAAACCCAAGCACAAGGCTTCGTACTCCGCCGCGTTGTTGGTACAGCTCCAGGCCAGCTTGTAGGTGTAGTCCTTACGGATCCCGGTTGGGGAAACCAAAAGTACACCTGCACCGGCGCCATTTTTGCATCGTGCGCCATCAAAGAAAAGCTTCCACAACTTTTCTGGTGCAGGTCCCACTTCTCTTTTGGCCGACTTGTCAAGCCTCTCAGGCTGGATGACAGTGTAGCAGCCTTGCTCGGTCTCGATCATGGCGTTGAAATCCTGCAAGGAGAACTCATCTTCCACTTGCAGCAGCTCAAGAGCTTGCTCCGTCATATCCACCACCACC
Source organism: Wollemia nobilis (assembly GCA_028583015.1). Taxonomy (NCBI): domain Eukaryota; kingdom Viridiplantae; phylum Streptophyta; class Pinopsida; order Araucariales; family Araucariaceae; genus Wollemia; species Wollemia nobilis. The sequence continues at coordinate 760,782 of JAQPPZ010017021.1, forward strand.
AGTTCTTCCTCCGTCAGCTGAACCATGCAGTCCTGCGACTCTTCTCCGGGTATCTTCTCTACTAAGAAAGTGGAAGGCTTCTCGTTGTAGATCTTCAGTCTCCTTCCTTTGAAGGGCACTTCCATGTGTGAGTAGTCTAGAGACAGATACCCACCCAACTTTGCAGTGAACTCCCTGGAGAGACACATGCCGAAGTAGGGTTCTAAGTCGACAACCACGACCTCTTGAATGACCACGATGTCGAGAGCTTTGTGCAGCCGAATAGGGATGTCTTTAATGACACCGACTGTCTTGACAGGGGTGCCGTCCAGTTGCAGCACGCCTTGGCTGCTCCTTGTATATTCCATCCCGATCTCGTCGCAGACGGCCCTCGGCATAACGGTCGTGGAAGCACCGGAATCCACCATACAGTTGTGCACTATGTACCCTTGCATCCGTAATGACAGATAGAAGGGAGGCGGTCTGTTCTTCCCAGTGGCTGAGACTGTCAGGGGTTGCACCAGAACAACAGGCTGTATCTGCTTGCCATTCTTCATGCTTTTCAGAGATTCCTGCAGCAGATCAACCTGGCCTGGGAGCAGAAGAGCATCATACATGCTGATTCTTGCGGGGGTCCTCTTTAGCTCATCTACTATGCTGTAGCCCGAGGTGCTAGCTCCTTCCGCTTCTTTTGCCGGCTCGTACTTCGTCCGGTACTGCTGAGTGGCCTCAACTCTCTGTCTCTTGGTCAGAGACGGATATCTCAGCTTCTCCTGAGCTTGTTCTTTGGTTTCAGCTGGAGGCTGAGCAGCGGGAGCTTTAGCCGGGGGAGCTTTCGCTACGGGAGGCTTGACTGCGAGAGTCTTCTCTTTGGCTGTGTAGGGCCACAACCTCTTGTTAGGTGGTAGCCCAGCAGGTTGCGCCTTATCTCTTCGGGCGTATACCTTCAAGGGCTTTGCAGCGGCTTCGGCAGACTTTCTGTCTTCCTTGGCGAGGAGGCGGCAACAGATCTTCCTGCGGGACGGCAAAGTTGCCTTCGTCGTCCGGGATCATGTAGAGTTCTTCGTCCTCTATGGCGGTGCCGGCCAAGGTCTGGAGGTAGTGTTGGTGCAGTGTACAGTCATCCTCCGAATGCGGGTCATTGCACGTAGTGCACCAGTTGACCTGGTCAGAAGTACCAGGTTGGTCCTCGATGGCAGCATTTCTCGGAGGGGGGCGCCTTTGCAGTTGCTGCTCCGGGGCTCGGTCTTTTGTCAGTGCCGGGGGCGGATATGGCCTCCTTGGAACAAGGTCCATCTGGGCCTGTTTCTTCTTTAGAATGGTCATGTCGTTGGACATGGTGTGATATCCAGAGGCCAGAGCCCGTACCTCCTGGAGGATTTTATTTTGAATATCATTGTCGGGGAGGCGGCAACTGAGGCGGGGGAGGTAATGCAGCCAATGGAGGAGGTGTAGAATATTGTGCATACTGCGGGGGAGCAGGGAGTGCTGGATAATGCGGAGGAGGAGGCGGGTTAGGATAATGTATCTGCGGCGGGCCGTAAGGATTCACGACCGGCGTTGGATTCCATTGTTGCTGGGGTTGCTGTCCTGAAGTGGACGACATCACACCAGAGGCTGATGGGTACTGAGATTGAGGAAAGTCGGGGTAAATGGGCGGCTGTACCCTGTGCGGGAGTCTGCCTATGGAAATGATATCCATTTCAGCTTGCTGGGCAGCCTCATACAGGGCGGGGAATGAGTCTATTATGGCTATCTTCATCAGCAGGCAAATGTTTGAGTTGAAGGACCTCGAGGTAGTAGTGTGCGGCTGACTGCTGAAGGTCGCAGTTCGCGAGGTACTCGTTTCCAAGACCTCGCAAACCGTATGTTGAAGTCCGACACCTCCTCTTGGGGGTGTCGTTGGATACTTTGAAATTGATGCAGCAAGGAAGAGGGATCAGCAGACTCGTTGCATCCTTTCACGAGCCTGCCGGCTAGTTGACGCCACCCTGTGATAGATCCCTTTGGCAGTGATCTCCACCAGTAGAGAAGCTTTCCCCTTAGGGAAAGGGCCAGCAGACGGGTCTTCACACTTTCGTCTGTAATGGAATGCAGTGCAGCCAGGGCCAGAATGTCCTGGATGTGTTCGTACGCCGTCTTGTCGTAGCCGTCATATGTAGGGATGGATTTTAAGGCAGCGGGGGGCACAGCTTGCTGTCCGGCTAGGGCCAAGGGCCCCGTAGAGTCTACCGCCGGGAAGAGATCATCATCATTCTGTTGGGCAGCCATGTCTTCTTCTCCTCCGGTGGTGTACTCGGTGTCGGAACCGTCCGAGGATGTAGATTGCTCTTCAGCCTCGACCTCTTCGATTTCAGCCTCGGGTTCTTCTACGTGAGCTTGGTGATCAGCCAGCCTGACGCGCTCGCCTGGAGCGTCAATGTCAATTTCGTAAAAGTCAGGCGGGTTTCCCGGATTCCTTGCTCGCCACCTTCTTGTTTGCATGAAGGCGTTAGGACCGGTCTTTACGGACTCAGAGAATATTCAGGTACGTGCAGAGTCGCTAGGTGCTACGATTTTTAACGGCAATGAAGCGAACACCCGTGCTTCGATTCCGTTTGGGGGTGGGAAACTACCATGTCCCACCGGGCGTGCCGAGAAAGCTGTTGGTTACGAATCTGCCATGAGGAAAGGATTTGGTATAATGCGCCCCAGATTCGCCCACCAGTTGAAAGGCCGGAAGGAAGGAATGCCTTCCGTGCCAATCTCCGGAGAAGGCCGGCTTCCTGTGGGTTTTTAGTGTTTTAAGCTAAGAGTGCGGGGAAAGAGATAAAAATGCGGAAAGAGAATCCAAATGTGATTGGAGTTGGGTGGGGGGGAATAAGCAGCACGGCAACGATCAATCACCACTACTAACAACATTCCTATACAAAACACACATTGAAACTACAACTATCATGCATCCTATGTATCCTCTATCTATGCATTCCAGGAATACTTAATCATCAAATACTGGAGTCCAGAGTTCAGTACAATAGTAAGCAATGAAATAAGAAACATGAGGCAGAAATGACAAGGAGAGGCAGCATACAAAATGAAGACAGTAAGCAGAGCCAAGTATGTATCTTGTATTTAGAGGCAAACGCACAGCTACAATGGTTCCCTAGCAGTATATTCCCCTTCCACCCCTTACAATGAAAATGTGGTGGCTATTTATAGCCCCAGTTCCCCCGATTACAATCACGGGCACAAAGTCCCAGACTGGACATTAGCTGACAAAAGCGGCGGGAGGAGGCTGCGATGCGACTCTCGTCGGCGAGGACTGTACTGCAGCATGGTCTCCCTGAAAGCTGTACAGCTACGTGGCAGTGCGTGCGGTCAAACCTCTGGTCAGCAGGAATGCGGGTAGCTGCGGTAGATGAAACTTCACATCAGCTTAAATGGGGGCAGCTGGCGTAGGTAGTGCAGCCCATGCTTGTCCTTTATCCCGTCACATCTCGGCTCGAATCCCGAGGTTGGACACTTGTCGGATGCTGATGAGTGACACATGGCTGCCTTGAAAGGCAGTTTATCCAACTTCGCCCAGGTTTAGAGCGCTGTCGGGTTGCGCAGGTGGAAAACGGCGCAGTTGGGGAGGCCTCCGTGCCTTAGTCAATTTCTGGGTTTACTTGCCCAACTGCGCACCGGTCAGAGGGCGCAGCCCGACTTCGCTGCGAAGTCGGGTTGCGCACCGGTACTTTGCTGTCTTTACCGCCGTTCGGACTGCGCACCAAAAGGGGGGCGCACCCCGACTTCGCTGCGAAGTCGGGTTGCGCCCCAGCACTTAGCTGATTTTTTGCATACTGCTTTCCCAAGTGCGCCCAGAAGTCGGGGTGCGCCCCAGCACTTAGCTGATTTTCTGCACACTGCTTTCCCAAGTGCGCCCAGGAAGAAGGGCGCACCCCGACTTCGCTGCGAAGTCGGGTTGTGCCCTGACACTTAGTCAGATTTTGCTCATCTCCTGTCTGCTGTCGCACTTCGCATTCCCTACTGCGCTCCAACCTGAGGGCGCACCCCGACTTCGCTGCGAAGTCGGGTTGCGCCCTGACACTTAGAAACTTTCAGGGAACACTTCTGTTCTGGAAACTTTACTGGGGGAAGTTCAAGGGGAAGAGGGAGGAATGAAACTGCAAGGAAGAGGGAGAAAGGGAGAAATGAAGAAAGGGAAAAAAAGGAGGGGGGAAGGAAAAGAGTAGGTCACTTACGAAAACCGAAAACATGGCACCCCGTGCGAAGTGTGACAACAGGACTTAGACTCCATGGGCAATTACAAATATATTTTATGCAGATGAATATTATAATATAGCCAGCAGGGTGTTGTTTAAAACCAGTAGGCTCCAACACATTACCAATTTGCATTCTATGCATATTTAAATAATATAGATTCTGCATGCGACTATTTTTGAATAATACAAGCATCTTTTTGGTATTAGGAAGAAGAAATGCATTCTTCATATTTGTTTTACCATCAAAAAGTACTGGTGGTTGATTTAAAGGCATGTTCTGGTTTGTCTTGTTATCTTCTAGGCATCATCAACACGAATACCATCACTAGACTTACAAGTTTTAGTGGATTCATAGAACTTATAGTTTCTTTTGCTGTCTGGTGTATCTTATATGCTCTGAGGAATCAAAGAGGTAGAACAATAAATGCATATTTTAAAGCATCTTATGGGCTGTTTAAGAAAATACATGATTTTTTGGCTTTATTTACAGTGATTTATTATTTATCATGTAGGGGTGTTTGCACAGCTGGTGAGAGCCAAGAAAATAAAATAAAGTGCATTGTGCATTATTTTGAACGCATTTGCACTGAGATGCCCCATGGGAGTGTGTCTTTTGAAAGAAAAGTCCTTCCAGTCAATGATAATACTTTCTCCATTTTGTATCCCAAGGCTACTTATTGGAGTGAATCCAAGGTCCCTCTTTGTGCATTGAAGGTATGGGTGAAGGGTTGACTTATATTTTGTCATGTGCCTCGTTTATTCTTTTTTCCTTTTCCCTAAAATTTTGATGTACATTGAATTTAGAACAACTCTTATAGAGTTATGAGTTTGGTGCATTGTCTTATATTTTTTGAGTGGATCTTTAGGTTATAGAAACAGGTACAATTGAAGACCACGAGCAAGAGGCTTTGGCTTTGGAAGTGGACTTTGCAAATAAATATCTTGGAGGTGGTGCACTTAATAATGGGTGTGTTCAGGTATTTAGGTTACTACTATGAAAAATGAAAGATATTTTTTTATGGTTTATCTTCGACTTGAATGTGTATGATAAAATTCTACATAGGTACAGTTGTACTTTGTTTTTCTTTTACAAAAGATAGATTATCATCTGAACAGATGACTCTAATAAGCTTCTATTTGATGCATATTATGATTTCTTTAATAAGCATATTTTCCATGTTCCTTCTTTTAATGTTTTCTATTTCTAGTTCTCAAAGGGTGCATGCGTAATTTTAAGAAAGAAATGTTACCAAGATCATGGGAACTAGCAATATTTAACAATGGACATGGTCAATGATTTGCAAACTTCCATAGATTATACATCTGAACAGATGACTCTAATAAGCTTTTATTTGATGCATATTATGACTACTTTAATAAGCATATTTTCCATGTTCCTTCTTTTAGTGTGTTCTTTTTCTAGTTCTCAAAGGGTGCATGTGTAATTTTAAGAAAGAAATGTTGCCAAGATCATGGGAACTAGCAATATATAACAATGGACATGGTCAATGATTTGCAAACTTCCACAAAGAAAAGGTTTTCATGTTGTTTTTGGATTTCAGAAAAATTGATTGCTTTAAATATATATGCATTATTGAGCTTAAGTATGGTCTTTTTGCTTAGGTCCTTATTGAAAAAAAAACAAAGGTCCGGGAAACTACAGGTATGATAAAGGAGGATTCCAAATGGACAATGATGAGATCCTTATTGGTATGATGTGTTGTGCATGGTAGATCAAGATCAATGAACAAATACATGGTTTTTGAGAAAGTATTTTTGATAACAGCTTGTACATACAAAAGAAAATAAATAAGAGATTGGTATCATGCTGATGATGTCGTGACCATCAGGGGTAGTGAATGAGTTGATTTTAGAGGTGAAGCATGATTTGAACAAGTCATTCGAGATAACAAATTTCATATTTTTGCACTATGACCTTGGCTTCGAGGTATGGCAAATGAAAAATCATGCTTTTATTTAATAGACAAAATTTGCCAAAAATTTACTCAAGAAATTCAACATGACAGAATGAAAAATGTCTACAACACCTATGGACCCAAAGTTATTGATGTGTCAAGAAGGTAAATGATTTTTTTATAGTTAGGCGGATAGGAGTTTCTTTATCTAACAAACACAATCAGAAGTAGGATATTGTGTGAACTATATCTTCAGGTTTATGACAAAGTCTCCTTGTGCCCATTGGAAAGCATTTAGTTAATGTTGCATTGCACGTGTGTTACTTTGAATGTTGGACAAATCATAGTTGGACAAATTAAAACTTGACAAAAACTTGGCAAGCCAATTTTGGAGAGTTCTCAACAACTGGACAAAATCTTGAGGAAAAAAACATCGAAGAAAATATATTTAATTTATCAAAAAAAGAAAAAGAAAAATCTAAAACAAATATGAGAGAGCTAGGAAGTTGATTTCCTATTAGACTTTAATAAAAAGAGTATTATTACAATTCATGATTATGGATGATCATCAAAAACCAAAAAGATACAACATACTTCAAGCCGTTTTAAAAAACTTTTTGCTTTTCCTTCCTTGTCCTCAAACTGGCTGCTTGGGCATGTGGTCAAAATTCGAGGCTTCTCAAGCACATAATCTTCTAGTTCCTCCAATCCTTGAGCATGTTTTGCTTTTTGACCAATGCCTCTATGCCCTCCTCAATGAACACAATATCATCTGCATCCTCAACAATCAAATCTGAAAGTGGATCCATGCCATCCAAGCCAATCGCGTTCTAGGATTTGGTCCTCTCCGCCTAACCCAAAAGATTGTACTACACAGACAAGGTCATTGAGGTGCTCTTGGGTTAACTTGTTGCACTTCTTGTGTATGACTGAAATAGAGATCAATTGCGCTCACACCTCGAAGTGCTACAACTCAAAATGATGATGGCAATCCTTTGAAGATTTGGTGTTCTAGTACCATAATCTTCCCACCACAAATCTGTAGAAATATAAACTATAAATTTATAGTTTTTATTTTGTAAATTGCAAGTAAAGTTCAACTAAAAAGTTCAAAATTTTAAAATTTTTACGTGGTTGCAAGGTCATCCTTGACTCAATACAAAGAGGAAATGAAAGCAACTTCCTCTAGGCCGTTTTGTAGGCTTGCAACTCAATGGGGATTAGGCGATGTTTCTCTGGGTAATCCATCATCCTTTCAGTGCAAGCGTTGAAGCCCTTTGTGGCCTCTTGATCATTATGAAAATCGGGACTAAAAAAGAATTTGGGGTTCAAGAAGTACCCTGCCTCGTTGGCTTCTATATTTTATCAATAATTTGCCAAATGGGATGGCCTTCATAATAATGTTAGATGGCCTCTTTTACCCTATCCATGACCTCGTATAAGTATCAATTGGCAAGTTATCTTCATATACAAGGTGAAGAACCATGACTAAATGTTTTGTCATCTAAAACCGAATAGTGAAAATTAATCATTTTAAATAAATTTAATTAAAAATTACAGATCTGAATTAAATTCAGAAAATAAAAAATACTGAACTAAAAGTTTAGATTTTAGAAAGCCAAATAATTACCTTGAATATTTTTTGTAGGCTAACCCAAAATGCGTTGTCAAAGATTTGCTAGACGACACTCTTGGCCTCCTTTGCCAGATATGGCTAGGAATACCATTCCTTATTGACAAACATCCTCTTAAGAGGAGTAGATGCAACTAGGAGGCTTTGCAGGGCAATGAAGTTAGAGGTGAATCAGGTGACACCTGGGCAAAGAATATCCTTCCCCTCATCATGCTCTCTCATCAAGTTGAGCACCCATTTGTGGTTGTACATGTATCTCGTGATGTTCTTTGCCTCCTCAACCACGGTTTTCACCCATGACAGTTTGCCAATGTCCTCGAGGATGAGGTCAATGCAATGGGTGACACATGGGCTCCAAAATTAGAGCAGTCATCCTCGAGAAGTTTGCTTGTAGTTATATATAGGCTGCTGTGTTGTCCATCACTACTTGGACAACGTCATCCACTCCCACTTTGAGCACCACCTCCTTCAACAAATGGAACATCTGCATGCTCTTCACCTCTGAAGAGGCATCAACTGAGTTCAAGAAGGCCATGGATCCACTTGAAGCCACTAAGAAATTGAGGGTGCGGTCTCTTGCATCCATCCCTCCATCGGTTGCGCCCTTTTTTCTCCACAACTACCTTTGCTCTTCTACAAGAGAGTGCTTTTTTGGTACACACTCCTCCAATAAGGGACCGGAGATATTTTTTGCAGTAGGGGGTTTCAACCCTGTGCCAACATCGCCTAGTATCCTCACCAAACCATCCCAATGGTTGCTTGTGATATTAAAACTAATATTACAACAGTACCAAAAAAATGTTGTTGTCGTTTATGCTTCCTTCATCTTCACCTTGCCCCATGTGGTAGTCTCAAGGGTTGTTGCCTCATATTTGAGCGAGGAAACAAAATCTCTCCTTCACTTGTACCTCGAATCACTTGAGAAGAGTGCCAAATGCAAGGGTCAAGGATGAACTTTGATGCAACGACAACAACATCCTCATATTCAACCTCATCCTCATAATTAGAGCTCATAGGCCTTACCCCAACTCCAACTGCAGTATTAGTTCTTTTGGCCTCAATATTCTTCACCTCTTTGGTAGTCATCCAAGCCTTGACCTCGTTTCTAATTGTATTGTCTATTGATGGCACCTCTCTACATCACATCCTCTAACCCTAGCAAGATGGAATTTGAGGTGGTGAATGTCTCCTCTCATGTCTTTGCTGTAACATTTGGAGAAGACCTGAGATGGAAAAGTCCTTTTCCTGTCATTTTTCTACATCAAGTCCTTCCCTGGACTTGGAGTTGGGGTTGTTGGATTTGGCTCATTCCTGTTGTTTCCTTGGTCATCACCCAAAGAATTCATCACAAATAAAAGAATAGAAAGAAAAAACAAAGAAAGGAGAAGAAGAAAGTGTTAAGAATCTAAGACATGGCCTTAGAGTCAAGCTAAAGTAGAGAAAATAGGTAAACTACGCTAAAGTGGAACAACTTATGGCATTAAATTACAGCCTCAAGCGTTGAACCCCAAAATGGGTAACTCTAACATACTATAAGTAATAATGATGAGGAGAGAGAGTGAACAATCAATGCAAAAGAGAAATAGGAAAGGATTTAAGTGGATCCAAGTGCTAACCCTAATTTCTAGTGGTAAGTAAAGTAGGAAGAGAGTTGTCATCATCATCAACTATCTTAGAGGGGCTAGCATAGGATCTAATGATGCTTCCAAGAGAATGTTTAGGACTACGGAGGCATGGTTAGATAATCCTAGGAGGATATAACGTTTGCCCCTTTTAAGACTTTCCTAGCTTGCATGGTCAAGGAACCAATAGAAGATAGGAAATTAATAAGCTGCATTTGTTTGCAACTCCTAGGTATGTGAGGGGTGGTCAAAACCCCATGTTGGATACCTATAGTCTTGTCTTGTGGCATGCAAGAAGAAAAAGGTGTTGAAGTTCCACTAGCCACTCTTCTATGTAGACAAGGGCACATAAATTTGTCATTAACACTCTAGAGAGCTGCAGCTTCAAATGAACATTTGTTACTCTTGACGACAGAGAAAGGGTGAAAGAATGAGGTGATTAGTCGAGAAATAGCCAATCTCCACTGTAATACTTGATGTCGAAGAGTGATAGCGTTTTGAAAGTGCAGAGCCAAACATAATTCATTTGGATGGTTGAAAAAAGTAGCAAGTTATTTACTTGAGTCTCAATACAAATAATAATATCTCCCTCAATTCTTGTAATAAATAGTACACTTGCATATGAGATGTTCTTTAGTCTCTACTTTCTCGAGAGAGCAAAGACGGACATACCCTATTCTCTTGAGGAATATAATGGTCTGTTTCCACTCACAACAAGGAAAATTTGCAAAGTATTACATAGCATATGAAACCAATCAAGATTAAGATGGATAAAGTTGTTCAAGCTCATGTTTGTAAAGAAAGGCATGACAAAGAATCTCTGAAAGGGCACAAGGAAGAATATAAAGAAGACAACAAGGCAAAACTTGGGCCTTTGTAAATTATGCTTAGACAAATAAACAAACAGGGTATTAATGTGGAACAAAATTCCCTAGTAGGACTATGCCGTAGTAGGAACATTAGGTTGTGATAACAACTTGTATCACAAAGATATAATAAAGAAGCAAGGGGGATTATTACACCCCATTCATGATATTGTAACTTGATGTTAATAGGAGTGGGGAGTCCCACATAAGTAGGACCAAGGGCTTCAAATCTTCACATAGTCAAGAGATAAAGGAACATAAATTGGAGAATCAAAACAAGAGAAACAAGAGGTAACCTTTAAAAATACAGCATAATAATGGCTTCTATACCACTATCAGGGGCAATAATCATGGAAGCATGGTGTGAAGCATCAAACGAGCAATAACTACTTGCATACTTGACATCTTAGGAATAATTGTGGGTATATATGATGCCAATGGAGCAACTATCTAGACACGTGTAAGCAGAGTAATAACAGCTTTGTATACACAGTGTATGAAAGGAACCAAAGCAATAGGCATATGCGGAATCAAAGGAGGAACCATGATGGAACCAATAAAGTCCCTCACTTGTGAAGAACTTATTAGATGGATGATCATGTTTGTTACTTATTGTTCGCATTGATAAAAAAATCAAATGTGAAGAACTTATGATGTTGAATGGATTATCATGCTTGGTACCAATTTGTTTGCATTAATTAGAAAATCATATTATTTGCTTTACCATATCCAGCGGAATATATTGTTCCAGCTTGCCCTTTAGTTACTGGTGCTATAGTCTTGATTGCAAAATGAACGATGCACCCTAACTTAGTCGTTCAATGATCTAGTCAATCTGGTTTTTTCCTAATAGATTACAAGTCTATTGCAAATTGGCATGTGTGACCCTTTATGTGCTTGTCAATTATTCCCCTCCTGTAGCATGCATGCTGTATTTGCAAATGTAGGTAGTAGTTTCCTGGTTTTGTATGTTTTTGGCTTGAGAATATTCTTTGTGTATGTCTTGTCTTCAGAAGACCATTAACAAGTTATTTTCTTTAATTTCTACAATGTTAACAATGAACATTATTTAACAGATGGACTTGGCCTCAGGTTAATTCTTGATTGGAAATAGACCTGTTTTCAGTTTATTTGTTGAGGAATTGTTGCTTTTTATTCAAATTGAGTGATCTAAATTTTTACCCTGAATGAATTGCTTTGTCTTGTTAACTGCTCAGTTTGGCTGCTTGTTTGGATGCAATTCAAGCAGCTAAATGGCAAGAGGCAAGGATGGAGATGTTTGTCCTCAATTTTAATTTGCAAAATTTCTCTAAGGGACATCAGTCTTGACTTGAGAAAATTATGCTATCTTTAAATTTGCTGCCAACATCAACAGCAACGTAGGCAAGGACAGCTTCAGTTTCAACCGAGGGTAATAAGAACTTTTGCCTTCAAAATCTAAAGATTATTGAGTTTAAGTAAATTGATGTACATGTGTCTATTCTATCAGTCCTAACCATGCAAACTAATCTCAGAGGGTATATTATTTTTCCTCAATTCCGAGGCATGAAAACAAGTCAGCTAGTTGACATCAAATCATGAAATAAGATGGAAAAGTTATAGCTTTATTTTTGCTTTCCATTGTCTGTCTTCTACGCAGAAAAGACAAACCTTTGAGCATTTAATTGGTGTGGGGAATTTTTAGCCTCTTAACTGCATCTTCAAATGATAATATTTCTTTGATGCATTTTCATATACTTTGTCATTTTGTATTGATAAATGCATGTATGTGATAAGTGACCACAAGCAGTCATTTGAATTTATTGTGTAAGGGAATATATGCTTCTCATTTTTTAGTCTATATTTTAAATAAAGAATTGTTTTTTTTTTTAAAGAGAGTTGTATTAATAATCATGAAAAACAGAAACAAAGTCTCCTAGCAGGCAAGGAAGCCGAAGCTAGAGCTGAGTATAGAACAAATACAGCAGCAGGCAAGGATGCCTGACAAGAACCATAACAAAATGACTGCGTAACATACTAAGAGCAGCAACACTAAGCATCAGAAGCAAACAAAAAATAGGAAGAAGACAAAGCAAACAGAGCATGCAGAGAGGGAGCATTAGACATTAGAGCAGTTCTTCACTCCATGACAGGCAACTCTCCTTATTTTGAATAAACGATCTTACTTCTGCTTCAATGTTATTTTCCAATGTCTCTTAAAAGTAGTGCAAGTTGGATCAGAGAAACAATTAACTTGATATGCTTTTCAGCATACAGCCTGATTGTCCTCGTATTTCTGCATTATTTTCTTATTTGTTCTTTGAGGTTCATCATTTCCCAAGGCTTCAAATTTCTGATAAATTCCTTTTCTTATGCTGTTTCTTGCGAGGGAATTACAATTCTGATAAATTCCTAAGATGAATTTGGAAACACTTTGCTTCTTCCTTGTGCTTATTTTCAGGAAGAAATCAAGTTCAATATTATGTTTGAGTCGACAGGATCATTGCTGGTTTTACCTGTTTACTAATATTCATCCTTCTATGCAGGAAGAGATCAGGTTTATGATTAACCCTGAGCTAATTGCTGGCATGCTATTTTGCCCTGTCATGGAAGATAATGAGGCTATTGAGATTGTGGGTGCAGAAAGGTTTTCAATTTACAAAGGGTAATATCATCATCATGATTCTCAGATATTCTCATTTTGCTTTCTTTTCAAACCTCAAAGAATGACTATATTAACATTTTGAAGATGTTCTAGAGTATCATTTCTAGTCTGGTCAAACATAAATCTGAGTCTATAAATTTTTTCTTTGGTTTTCTTTTCTTGGTGCTTTCTAACAATGGTTTTTGATATATCTTTTGTTTGTTAAAATAGAGGAGATTTGTGAAGTCCTAAACATGTTAAGGCATGCATCTTTGTTGCTTCTCATGTACAATCTTTTATTCAACAACTATCTGGCAGATTTAATCCAAAGCAGATTTATATCTTACAGTATAAGTTAAGTAGTCTCATGGTAATTACCCCATTCGCACACAAGACTATTTCCTTGAACAATGGTTAGTGCTATCTACATGCAGTGAATCTAGTTTTGCCCTTAAATAATTTCATTTTTTGTTAGGATGTTATTCATGCTTCCCTGTTTTATTGTAACCTATTATAAAGGTCATGTGTTAAAACTGAAAGTTAAGTTGGATGGCTCATATCTTTTACATAATACTCCTTGAAGATCAGAAATATACATCTAGCATCTGCTGTAGATTGTCTACGTCCATAATTTTTTCATATATCTGCTCTAGATTGTCTACGTACATATTGAAGCCCTTATGGATTTCATAGAAGAGATCCATTAGTTCCTTGTAACATATTTTCTTCATGGATGTTATTCTAGCCTATGCAATGTCAATGCAAAATAGTGCGAAGCCAATTGCAAATCTAGATGCAAGTCATCTTTTTGAAGTGTTGGAACTAATAACATTATGGAGGCGCATCCCCTTTTGGATTTCTGGAGGTTGTGTAATATGGATAGCATTCAAAGTCTTATCAAGTTATATAGAGTGAAATGAAGGCCTTGTGTTTTGGTGGTTGCCTTTATTGGTAAGTTTGACAATTGAACATCCAACCATTCACGCCTTGGGACTTTATGTGATGAATTTCTCATCCACAACAGTTTTCATTTTATGTGTCCCATGATTTGTCCATTGAGCTGAAGAGTTGGTAGCCACTGGGGTCATTTTAGCCAAGGAGTTGATCATCACAGGTACTCATAATAACCAGACTGGGATTATAAAGGCAACACCAATGAGATCTTGATTGCCGTTGTTGATTATTGCCTTGTTGATTATCTTCAACAATTGAATTTTTTCCGCCTGTAGAGTTCCTCTCTCTACCTAGAAACATCCAGAAAAACATTTGGCCTTGTGAATTCTTTGACATTTTTTATGAGCCCTTTGATCCTCCAAATTGTTTGTAGTCCATCATCATTCATAATTCACCTTGTAGGCTATAAAACATCAAATTGAGTCGAAGAAGCCCTAGCAACAAAATGGAGCTTTGACAGCTGCTGGCATTTCAGAAGGTCTTTGCCCTTTAGGAGTCGAAGAAGCCCTAACCTTTAGAAAGGAAGGTTTGTCACTTTGACATGTCTGATGTTTGGTTCTATGAGAAATTCCATACATGTGCAACATTATTTTAGCTCCACAATTGTGGCATAACTGTTAATTATTTCCATATAAGCATTCAAGTTTTACCACCTTCAGGAGAACTTGTGTTCCCCATTGGCAACTAAACCCATATAAGCAGACACTTGTCAGTGAGTATCTTATCAGTAGGTAGCCATTGAAAAGTGCGTCAGCGAAGACAAATAAATGGAATGTATTAATTTTCAGCTAACTCTGAAACTGCCAAAAGCTCTATGATTGTATATAAAGGCCTCTATGCTACTGCACAAAGTTAAGCTTTAGCTCGAGAGAGTTAATGCATGGCTGGAACTTTATGTTTAATTGTCAATTTCAGATACATCAAAATATAACAGAGTACTACAAATGTTATATAAGTATTTATCACAGCAAATCATCATTTGTTGAAGGTTGCCTGTACTGGTACATATTGTAGCTGGGAGTTGTAATCACACACTGTACTTGTTGATTTGGATTTTCAAATTATGTTATAGTGCATCTTTGGTTATCCCATACTCATCCTTTACAAAGCAGCACACATTATGCAAAGACAAACAACTAGAGTCCCTCATATAGCCTTAGGCTTGCATTGCTATTTCTAATTCATTCCAGTAGTGAGATATTGGGCCTCTTATGCTGATCTCAGCCACTAAGGATATGAAGTATATATTTGATTTTATATTAAGGACAAACTTATGCAAGAGTGAGGTTTCAGGCATTAAATGCTGATTTCAGCTTCTAAGAATATGATCAGGATTTTGAGATGCGTTGTAGTATGTTGCCAGCCTTGCCCTTTTAGATGCCCACTTAGTTTGAAGTCAACTCTTCTAGATAGGAACGCTTTGAAGATGTGTCAATGACATCAATTGATGTTTTCTAACTTTTGTTATTGAGCCATAGTGAATTGAACACCTTATATTGTGCTAAGCCTTGGGGCTGAGCTGAGGTATTCTATTGGTCAATATTGAGCTAAAGTCTTGTTATTAAATCAAGCTTTATGATGGAAGATTGAATTATGCTTCTTAGGTTTAGTTGAAGAAATTACTTGTTTGGGCTCCAAAATTAGTGAGCTATCCCTCTTTATGTAATTGGTTTGCGGACAATCCCTCTTTGGACTTGACCTTTTCTCACTAGTGTTTGGCAAGTGTGTTGTCATATCTTGTTGTTACAACATATATGTACATCTATGATGTTTTCTAGTTCTGCTACCGAGCCATAGTGAATTGAGCTCCTAATGTTGTGCCAATCCTTGTTTATCCAAGCTATGTTATTGATCAGTATTGAACTAAAGTCTTGTTATCAAATCAAGCTTTATGATTGGGAAGATTGATATGTGCTTTTCGATTTTAGTTGTAGATGAGATAATGTTACTAATGTCAATGAATGACCAAAGCTGATCAATAGGACTCAACATAAAAAAGTTGTTACAAAGTATTAATAAACTAAACTAGAGATTAGAGTGAACTTCACTAAGACTATTGCACAACATTTGGTCACATCCTGGAGGGGCGGACCTAGAAATGGATAAACTCTAAAGTGTTGTGAGTAATGATGAAGATATAAGAGAACCAATAGTAAAATGACAAGAGAGAAATAAAGAAGAGCTCAAGATGATCTAAACAAACTCTAATGAATCATGGAATGCCAAGTAAAAGAAGAAATAGAAGTAGATCCATCATCATTACCAATTATCCCAAAAGAGCCAACAAAGGATCTAATGATTCTCCTAAGAGAAATGAAATGAAATATTATTAATGTCCACGATGGGCCAAAAATTACCCAAGGGAATGTTATTAATGATTGCCATCTAGCAGGCTAAAAGCCCAACAAAGAAAATAACTAAGATAAAAACAAGACGAAACCCGACAATCGGGCTAAAGAGAAAGGAAAAAAAAGGGAGAGAAGAGGGGGGGGAAGGGCTGCAGTCCAGAAGAGTGAAGTGCACGCCAAGAAGAATAGGGAGAGAGAGGGAGGGGGGGAGGAAGCAACTCAGGAGGGGCAAGCTCCAAGAATCCCCCAGAAACTAATCTCTCCTAGCAATCGAGGCCGAAGTATCAAAGCTGAAGAAGTCCATGATATGTCTCTGTCCATCGCTAGAGGGGGACCCTAACAGACTGTGGGTGCGTTGTCTAGTGACCCTGTTCCCATCCAAACTAGATGATGTGGGGCATTTCCGTTTGGTGTCCCCTAGTCGGTAAGAACTGGTGAAGTGTGATGAGCCGATGTTGAGGGGGGTGAGATCCATCTGGACGAGAATTTTTATGTTGACGAAATTGAGTTACCTCCCTAAGAAAGAGAGCGAGACACCACTGATTCGGATATTTGAAAAAGGTTGAAACAGATCGAGAGTTGTCCTTGAAAAGGCAATGGAATTTGCCTCGGATCTTGTAACAAATGGGACAATAGAAAATGAAGTGATGTAGGGTTTTGGCATCACCCAAGGAACAAAACAAGCAAATCCGCTCCTCCGTCGGGAGATGGTGATCTGAGTCAATCCAGAGTTGGTGAGAACACACCTTGAGTTACCCAATCGGGATCCGAAGACTATGCATTGTGTGCTGCTAAAGGGATTGGGGAGGAACTATTCTACCCTCTTGAATTTGTAAGAAGTGCTCATAGTAGAAAGACAGCTTGGGGGAAAGAGGGGCAACAGGAGAGATCCACGTGCATCTAGTGTATTGGAGACTAACATCCTTCCAAATATCATGGAGCACCTTCTCCTTACTAAGCCGAGAGGGGGGGGGAGCTTGTCTATCTGTATTTGAATGCTGGCCAGGAGGGCAAAGACCTGAAAATACCAGCACCTTTGACCTCCACGAGAACTCGGAGAGAGTTCCATCGAGGAGCAAGGAGTGAGGTAAGGGTACCGCCTGCAACCCGCAGGGGTATCCCCTAAAGTATGGATCCTGTGAAGCCCCCCCTCCGAAAGAATTCAAAGTTCGTAGTTGTGACTTAGCATTGAATTTGAGATAAATAAATTGATGTTCTTCCACCATCTATTCCGAAGAGTAAATTTACTTGGAGCATCCAATTCTCAGATTTTCCCTTTATAGTTTATTACAAAAAGCATCAGCAACATTATTATTGTTTGCATGTAGCAATTCTCCACCTCATTTGTGATTGCCCTAGGCAGTTGCAATAACTGCAGAAGCTCCAATTTCAGAAACCACCAGGCATTCCCTTGTTTTCCAAATCCTTTTCAATGCCTCCCCACATTCCTTGTTATCCAAATTTGTCTCCCCACATTTCTAGCTACCATGACAGTCTATTAATTCCTTGATAACTCTTGTGATACCATCCATCTTCATCATCATCCTATTCTTGTTATTGGGCTTAATTCCCCTTCTTGTTAACATTTGTAATATTTTTTCTAGCTTCCTGTTTCAATCTCCCTTTGGGTTTCCTATTATCTATGATCCTGCTTTAGAGGTCTTCCTCTCTTCTTGCCATTCCCACCATTGTTTTCATCCTCTTCAATCTCTTCCATTTTCTTGGACTGTCCCCAACTTGACTTGTCTTCATAAGTTTATGTGGCCTTGGAGATCCTAAAGTGCAAGGTTTATTGTCTAGACTCTACTATTTTTTTTAAATTTAGATTTTAAATTTAATTTTTTCATTTTATTGCAGGGAGATAATTTTCCATTGTTTGAAGAGGATGGAGATGATTTACTTGACTCAAACTCAACTTCTTTAGCTTTATTTGTTTTGAAAATTGACTCTAAATCTTCATTTGTAGCTTTGGAGCCTTTTGAATTTTATCCCTTACATAGGAATTTCTCATCTACTGCATCCATCTTGGTTCCTTTTGGGGTTTGCTCTAAATGAATTGTGATAGCCTTTGTTGCCTGATGAGGTAGAGGGTCTTTCTTTGCCACTTTTTTTCAGGAGAGGAAAATACTTGATCTGAGCCATCTTTTGTTGCTATCTGATCCTATTGCTTCAACTCTAAACCTTTAACATCTTTCTTAACCATTTTTTATTTTGCTATCTCTTGCTATGTGTTTGGTTTCATGGCATATGCGTTAGTGACATGTAACATTCTTTGAGTCTAGTTATTGAAACCTTTTCTAATTCAGATTTGATAACAACCCAGGAGGGGCAAGCTCCAAGAACCCCCAGAAACTAATCTCTCCTAGCAGTCGAGGCTGAAGTATCAAAGCTGAAGAAGTCCATGATATGTCTCTGTCCATCGCTAGAGCAGGACCCTAACAGACTGTGGGTGCGCTGTCTAGTGACCTTGCTCCCGTCCAAACTGGATGATGTGGGGCGTTTCCGTCCGGTGTCCCCTAGTCCGTCAGAGCTGGTGAAGTATGTTGTGATGAGCCGATGTTGAGGGGGGTGAGATCCATCTGGAGGAGAACTTTTATGTCGACGAAACTGAGTTACCTCCCTAAGAAAGAGTGCGAGACACCGCTGATCCGGATATCTGAAGAAGGTAGAAACAGATTGAGAGTTGTCCCTGAAAAGGCAATGGAATCTGCCTCGGATCTCGTAATAAATGGGACAGCAAAAAAAAAATATTCTGGTTTATGCTGTTCCTATTGCTGTTATTTTGGAATTTACTGTTGGAATTGCTGTTTCATGAAGTTATTTTGTTACAAGTGGTATTAGAGCAATGATTTTGGCTCCTTGTGTAGTGAAAGTGAAAACAAATTTTCAAATGTGCCTGTTTCAAAACTCTTTTCAGCCAAATTTGTGTCTTCCAATTGGGTAATTTCTGACCTATTTTTTTCTGCTATCAATCTTCTGGTGCAAATATCTTCTCCAACATAGTAGAGAAACGTAGACTCAACAAGGGAAATTTGTGACTAGGACTTGTACTTAGTAAAAAACTCGAGAAAAGAATAATAAACACTGCAAAATATAAAAAATAAAAAATGCAAAATTTCAATGACAAAAAAGAACTTGACAAAAACCAGGAACTCAGCAAAAGCTCAGGAATTGAAAACACTTAGTGACACACGAGACGATCCCAAATGACTTGTTTGGGTAAACTCGGGCATGGACTTGACGAGTTTTCCAATAACTTGCCATGTTTTGTAATGATGTTCTATGATATTGGGGTTTAGGCAAAACTGCGTGTGGCACCTAAACCTGAGTATTGGGTGTGGGAGGACCCTTATGGAAGACCTATCTTATTTTGATCATTTCGTAAATCTGATCAAACCAAGATATATCTCCAATAAATCTTTATTGGGAATTTTTGTTCTATTCTTGGGCATCATTGTTCGCCCAATTGTTGCATGTTTGACTTGTCGACTGCCAAGGGTTGGGAATAGATCAACAAGTGACTGAGAAGGACAAAGCTGACTAATGATGAGTGTATGAGCTGTAAGAAGCGTCATTAGAGGAATCAAGGCATGCATCATAATGTCCTAGAGGACATCCATAGTTTCAACTCTCAATGCTTGATTAGCCTTTGCCACCATGAGTTCCGTATCCACCCCTCCTGCAAAAAATTGGCCGCCCTCAATCTTGGACCAAGAGGCTCTTTGGTACATTCAGGGGATTGAAAACAATTTGTATTACAATATTGATTGTATTGGTAATAGTTAAGACACTTGTAAAGGGAAGCTGGATAATGTAATCAAGTTTGTCTCACAAATCAAAAAGTAGTTGGATGAGTTTTTTGCTCACCTCAATATAAGACAAGAAGAATCTGAGTATCCTAAAGTTGAGTGGGCATTGGAAAGCGACTTCCAGCCGGTTCCATTTGAGTAGGATCAAGGTTGATAGAAGGGACCTGAGTTTGCCAAAAACAAGCAAGCTTTTGATTGGAACTTTTGGTGGTTGACTTTTGGGTAGGACCAGGGTGCTCCTGTTTTGCTTAGGTTTACACTCATCCCTTCATGGGCACTCATACAGATAAGGATGGTGATGAATAGGCTTTTGTAATGATCCTGATATAGCCGTGTTGGCTATCTTTATTTTGATTTGCGCAGGTCCTTAGGTTAGTAGAGTCAGCCCTTGAGCATTAGGGTTAGGTTTTGTTACTTTGTTAGACTATGAATGGAGAGTGATGTGGCGCAGTTGATTCATCATTCATTTTTTTAACTTCTATGCCTTTGGTCCACATAGGAGACTTTGCCCTCTCGAAGTGGCTAGAACTGTTTCTGAAATTTGAAATCTGGATCTATGATACTTTACTGGATTTACTGTTTTGGAATCTAATTCTGGTGTTGTTTCTGTTGCTGTTATTCTGGAATTTACTGTTGGAATTGTTGTTTCTTGAAGTTGTTTTTTTATAGATTCTTTCTTCCCTTTGTCCTTTACTAGCTAAACATTACTCCCAGTATCCTTACTTCCAGCTAGGGCTTCAATTATTTTAAACATTATTCTTTAGCGGTACCTAGCTTATATTCATAATAGTTCTCCAAAATTTTGATTTCACCAAAGATCTAGAGTAGAACTTCTAAAATAGGATGAGTATAATGATGCCTCCCTTTATGCTTTTTTGTTCTATTAGATATGCATATATATTGGACACTGAACTTATATTCCCTAAGTATGCCTTAGACATATTTGTATTCTAGTGTCTTGAGTAATGAGATGTATCACATATGGTTGGTATATAGTTAGGGTCATAGTTGAGAAAATCGGAATCGGATCGGAATTGGCTTGGAAAAGAATCAGGAAAAAATCGACAATTTTTTATTGAAAAAACTGATGAAAATTCAAATTTCATTGAAAAAAGTGTTTTTCATGTATATCACAATTTTTTGGCAAAAAATCGGCAAAATCGGCAAAAAATTGGCTAGGTTGTGAATCAGGAAAAATTGGCTCGAATTGGGATTTTTTTAAGATTTTCTCAACTATGGTTAGGGCCATATTCCATGAAATTTAAAATCAAGGAAAAAAACTTAACATATAGGCACGTGGCATTTATAAAGTGAGGCAATATATATCTCTTGCTTTGAGTTTTTGGAACAGTATGGATGTCTACCGAAGCTTATTGCTAGTTGTTGAAATTTGCTCTTTACAATTATCAGTATATATATGTGCTCATATTTCTCTTTTCTGATGTCATAATATCAATGAAAATTTTCTCCTTTCAGTTATTTCAAATCGATAAATGCCTTTTTTTTAAGATTTAAAATAGGGTATCTTTGCACACATATTTTATATATGCCATATCTCAGCTGCATTGCATCCGTCACTTTCTAAAATTTTGCCATCTTTGTTTTGGATGTCATACTCTTTTGTTCTATCTGTACCAGTGTAGCTTAAACTAAACCACAAAAGAAGGATTACAACAAGGTACAACACTTCAAAAAACCATGTCAGCAGCCTCATAGTTTGAAAGCACTGGCAACTACAGTTTTCCTTGCTACCTACGTATTTTTGAGGACTCAAGAAACTGTCTTATAAAATGCTTTTTTGCCCCTTTTTGTTGAAAGCTTCTTGAAATATACACGAAAAGGTGTACATTGCATACATGGTCTTTGTTTGGGTAAATTTCCAGATTTATATGATTTTTATTTTACTATCAAACATAGAAAATTGAAAAGAGAAATTATTTCCCTCCAGTTTCTGTTTTCTTTGAATATTTTAAATGTTTAATTTAAAAAAAAAAAAAAAAAAAATTCTATAAGCTTGATACAGTGAAGATATTGTATCAGTTATAGCATATTCAGTTGTCGTCTATACCTGGGCTGTATTTATATCTAGAGATATTTCATGATATCCCAGGAATATATCAAAACCACATAAAGAAATCCACATAACCAGGTTAAGATGGCATATCTTGTATTGTGGCTTTACCATCTATTCAAGGCATATAATAGACAATTTAAAACTAAAAATTATATTAGTCAAGCAGTAATATCTAGGGTAGGTTATAGATGGAAAGGGCGCACATATTAGTAATGGAAATTTAAACTTTAGGGGCTTGTCGAGTAACACTACTTGGCTTCTAGTGCTTTGATTAATTCAGTATTTGGTTTGATTGTTGCTGTGTAACCTTGATGGAATTAATAGTCATTTCTTGTTATATGGAGCAGGTATGCTTCTACATTTCGTTTTTCTGGTAACTATATTGATAAAAGGCCTCGAGATTTTTGTGGCCGGCTGGAAACAAGGATAGTAGCCATAGATGCACTATGTTACCCTGGTCGTGGGCAATTCAAACATGAAAAACTTACTCGGTACGTACAAACATCTGTGTTTCTTGTTACTCTTTTTTAGGCAAATTGCGGTCAGTAGGAAGGTGTCTTCCTTATTTGGTCTGGCATCTTAATAACTACTGAATTTTCCCAAGATTCATTTAAGATTTTAGTTTGTTGTCACATACAGAAATTACTTGGTTTTCTGCTAACGCATTTAAGATAGATGATTATTATCAGTATTTAGCACCTTTGTATTCCTGTCTACATGTAGATTTCATGTTCATTCATACAGTATGCATTTCTATGTCCAGTATGCTTCCAAGCAAATCCATCATATAACAGTAATGTACTGATGTCAACCGACATATTTCTTGACTCATTTCAACTTCTTAGAATGCCTAGCATAGGATAAATCATCCATACCATTCACATTTGTGCTTACACTGAGATTCGCTTCATCTTAAAACATTTTGATATGCAATTGTTACATCAGGAATATATACAAATATGAAAATAATATGATGTTAAATCTTCACTCTATTTGTAGCCTTAATTCCATAGGTAGATATTCTATAAGTGCCTTTGAATCTGTCTTTGCTCTGGAAACTAAATGAATAGAGTAATCAAATGCCCTGGTTAGAGGTAATCTTGACAGTTCCTTGGGAAATGCATCTGCAAACTCTTTTATGACAGTGAACTTATTCAAGTTGAATTTTCCTCCTTAACTACTTTGTATTCTGAATAAATTTGGATCTACTCCTTAAAGACATTCTCATTTGCATAGCTAGGCCAGTGCACCCTGGAATGAACTTCTCTAGCTATATCTATAGCTATTACTAGGTCACATAAAGTGCCTCAAAGCTCCTATTAAAAAGAGTTTTGCTCAAATTGACATGGTATCGAACAACCATATCAATATCGATACTCTCTGTCCCTAAAGCCCTAAAAGTGAGGTTGAAAATAGTTGAAATCCTTTAAATTCAATTGACATCCTTTTATAGCTCTCCTTACAACTTGTTTAACTCCTGATGCCAATTCTCCTTGCATTTCCTTTTGTTCTATTCAATTTCAATTCAAGTTCTTCTATGGTATTGGGTGGAGTGATGCCATCTGTGGCAGTAAGATCAATCAAAACTGAATATACTTAATATTGTGTATGCAATCTCTATAACTGGGTTTTGGTATGTAAACATGAAATCACTGAAAAGGTCACCACCCAGACTGGAAATTTTCAAGCACATTAAGATAATGACACCCCTCCAAGCATTTTTCTTTAAGCCCAAGATGGGTCAAGAAACTTTTTGAAGCAAGGCAAAACTCAAAAAGGAAACGAAGTTTTTGAATTGGAGTTTTTCAATTATTCATTTGGTCCAATCCATAAAAAAATATCATGAAGTACCGGGTACCATAATCCCTGATAAACATAATAGAGTACGTTTAAAATCTATTTAGAAGTATGCTTTTCTAAGTTTAACTATGTGTTAAGAGTGGGATTCTTGACATTATATCTAACTGCAGTTATCTATGACGGAATTATGTTACACATTAATACCTTCTCTATCTTAGCAGCATATGTAGCAACCTTAGGGACTGGAAGAGTTTCCTATATATATCTTTTTAACTGGTTATATGGGATTGAAACAGGCCCCACCAGTATTACATCATGACCACATAGTGGTATTATAAAGCTTCATGCATATATCACTTGGCAAGATTCGAACCTGGGTACCTTCCTTGAAAGATGAGGAATTTAACTGGTTGAGCTAATACTATTTGATGAAGAGTATCCTATATTATTAAATATTACAACTTGTTTTTTATGGATCAGCTAGAATTCCTTGTATTTTGGTGCATTCTGTCTTTGACATGGGTATCTATGTATTGTTTAATATTTCATAGAGCACTAACTATCATCAAGGAGCATTTTGACCTTACTTGAGAAGCCTTTGGTTGAAAGAATGACATGCTAAAATTAATCCTGATTGTCCTTTTTCTCTATAAAGGCTTTCTTCTTATAAGGGAAAACACTTCAGGATGCTACTGGCCTCTAAGAGGTAATCTTATTGGCCTCTAGGATTATAGTTAGATAGGTCTTGGTGGATATGACTTCCTTTGTCTCTTAGGGAGCGTAAGATATAAACATCTAGGTCGTGGGTTTCAATTAGGAAATGCTGCCTGTACGGCTTTGTGAAGTTGGAGGTTCACCTTTTAAGAAAATGGAGATGCACTTTCCTGTGGTGTCTTTTTCTTCTTCCTTCTATTTTTTATATTTTTTGGGAAATGCTCTACAAATTTCATATTAGTCATATTCAAGAATTTTTCATTTGTGTCCAAGAAGTAAAAACTTGTAGGTATTGTCACAATATTGCCCGTTGGATAGTATGAGTCTTTTCTTGATACCAAATTCATTAAGTAGGTCTTTACTTGGTAAGATGGAAATCATTGTGTTTCTATAGAATTTGATCTAAAGAAGTAGGATTATCCCAAGGACTGGTGGAAGCTTGCACTAATGAAAACTTAGGCTCTTACATCTATTACAAGTTTATGGATTCACAATTGTGCATGTGTTAATTACCATGCATCATTGCAATTAGGCGGGCATGCGAAAGTTTATTGCAGTAATTTAAATTATTGGGGCTTAGTATTCTCTGAATGAAACATGTGGGCATGTGAAATTTTATTGCAGTAACTATAGAAGATGTATTTTCTTGCAATACATATTTTATGTGGCTTATTGTGGATATATTTGAGAAACATGGTGCATATAATTGTTTCTAATTTTTCTGTGAAATGTTTGCATGTGATAATTGAGATCAGAGGTACAACAAACAAGAGGTCAGCACTTGAATCACTTGATAGAGTGATATGCAATGGATGGTGTCTAGTTTCATGATATCTGTGAAAAATATTGTTCTGGGTCAGTAACAGAGTCTTAACTTCATTGTCAAGACTCAAGAACAAGATATTGAGATTATGATTATAATTTCTTCACTTATGCACATATTTTTATCACGTTTTGGTACATATCTGCATATGTGCAACGAGTAATTCTCATAATGTCAGCTGTGACAATTATACCAATGATTTGAAGAAGCTTTTATAGTGGGGTGAAAAGACATTGGCTTCTTATTATATATCAAATGCTAGAAAAATTCCAAAAAGATATAGCTTGATAGCTGGCTTCTCAATTGTTGGTTGCTGGTTTGGAGAAATGGTGTCTTATGAATAATACCATGAGTAGGAGAAAACACTGTAAGGGTCATCTGAGCTTGTGGTGAGTCCCTGCCTCTTTGTGTAGTTTCAAGCAATAGAATTAACATGAAAGAAAAATCACAGTTTCTGATGAGAGAAAGACACAAAGAACGAAATAAATAAATTTTTTCAGTCCAAGGGGTGATCCAAGTAGGTCAATGAACTCAATAGCCTCTTGGAGCCAAATTCCTGCTCCAAAGAATACAAAATTACAAAGAATAGAGTATAAAATTGTGAACTCTGACCTGACATGGGTGGATCATGTATCTAAAAGGTGTCATGTGGGATGTATACATCTCTGGTACATATATAAAATAATCATGATTCAATGGCCTAAACTGCTTTATAAAATGCACTGTCGAGGAGAGATGGATCACGATGAAAGATAGTGCAAACAACTACTAGTGGCCTCTGTTAACCAGTGGAAGACTCTTCTATTCAGTACCAACCCCTTTCTTGTTAACTAATGAAATATTGTCAGGAGTAGCTAAGCATATTTCCAAGTTAGAATGGCGTGGCTCAACATTTTAAACTTGGATGGCCCTTTCGAGTAGTCCTTCTTCATGTGATACAGGATATGCAAGGTGGAATATATGTAGAGAATTTCTGTCTCCTTTGCTGCTAAGTTCTTGTATTTTACTGACTGTATAAAGCAGTATGTACTTCGCTTTCACTTAGCTGATGAGTAACTAGCTAATAGTGGAGGCAAGGTTTGCTAGAAATTTCAAATTTCAAGTCTAAGTTCAAAATCAGAAGAAGTTATTTAGAAGTAGAAATATAGAATTTAGAATAGAAAATTGATTTGAGAAGTATGAAAAGCATTATATGCATGTTACAATAATCAAATAATTACAAAAAGTGCTTGGCTGGTTGGCCGTCTTAGTACCACCATAAGGCTGCATCCGAGGGGATCATTTCATCAAGGGCATCATGTTCTCCCATGGGGCCTGTTGGTTACGAATCTGCCATTAGGAAAGGATTTCGTAGAATGCGCCCTAGATTTGCCCACCAGATTGAAAGGCCGGAAGGAAGGAATGCCTTCCGTGCCAATCTCCGGAGAAGGCCGGCTTCCTATGGGTTTTCTCAAGTGTTTTAGGCTTAGAGTGCAGGAAAGAGATTAAAATGCGGAAAGAGATGGAAATGTGATTTGAGTTGGGTGGGGAGGATAAGCAGCACGACAACGATCAATCACCACTACTAACAACAATTAAATACAGAACACACAACAGAAACTACAACTATCACACATCCTATGTATCCTCTATCTATGCATTCCAGGAATACTTAATCATCAAATACCGGAATCCAGAATTCAGAATAACAGTAAGCAATGAAATAAGCAACATGAGGCAGAAATGCTAAGTAAAGGCAGCATAAAGAATGATAACAGCAAAATAGAGCCAAGTGTATTCTTGCATTCAGAAGCAAACGTATAGCTACAATGGTTCCCTAGCAGGATATCCCCCTTCCACCCTTTACAATGATGTAGTGCGGCTATTTATAGCGCAATTCCCCCCCGATTACAATCCTGGGCACAAAATCCCAGACCCGACAATAGCTGACAAAAGCTGACAAAAGCGGCCAAAGAGCTGTTGATGTTGACTCCTGCAGACAGGGACTGTACTTGCAGCAAGGTCCACCTGAAAACTGGGCAGCTACGTGGCAGTGCGGTTGATGAAACTTCGAGTCAGCATGAATGCGGGTAGCTGCGGTAGATGGAACTTTGCGTCAGCATAAATGGAGGTAGCTGGAGTAGGTAATTCGGCCCATGCTTGTCCTTTTTCCCATCACATCTCGTCTCGGATCCCGAGGCTGGACACTTGTCAGATTCTGATGGGGGGTGCATCTGCCTTAGAAGGCAGTCTCTTTTTTGTGTCCTACTTCGCCTGGAATCAGAGCGCAATCGGACAACGCAAGTGGGGAACTACGCAGTTGGGGAGGTCTCCGTGCCTTAGTTTTTGGGCTGCTTGAAAGATATTTCCCAACTGCGCACAAGCTAGAGGGCGTAGAGATTTCGTTGCGAAGTCGGGTTGCGCTCCCATACTTAGTCAATTTGGCCGTTGTTCAGACTGCGCACAGGAATTAGGGCGCAGCCCGACTTCGCTGCGAAGTCGGGTTGTGCTCTGACACTCTGGATACTGCCTCCCAAGTGCGCACAGGAAGAAGAGCGCACCTCGACTTCGCTGCGAAGTCGGGTTGCGCTCCCATACTTAGCCAAATTCTATTCATTTTCGGTCTGCTTCCGCACTTTGCATTCTCGAGTGCGCTCGAACTTAAGGGCGCACCCCGACTTCGCTACGAAGTCGGGTTGCGCTCTTAGACTTAGAATTTTTCAGGGAATGTTTGCTCTGTTTTGGCTGAAGAAAGAACAAGGGGAAAAGGGAGGAATGCAACTGATAGAAGGGGAGAAATGGAACAGTGGAGAAAGGGAAAGGAGATGGAGGGAAGGGAGAGCAGCATACTTACAAAATTTGAAAACATGGCACCCCGTGCAAAATGTGGCAACAGGGCCTTATGAACCTACACACAACCCGAACTCACTGCAGGTTGTAGATTTTTTCTCCATATGAGGAAAATTTATTTTTTAATGCTCTATCATATCCACAGGTAGCTTTTGTGTGCCTACAGTGAGGTTGGCTGCCTAGTATCTCAAGTATTTCAACATGATAATATTTGTGATTTAGAGCATAACCAGGGGGTTACAATGCGGTGGCCATTTTGTTCCACCGTTCATGACAATGTTCTTGACCTCATTGCAAAATATGTCTTCAGGATCTTGTCCTCTATTGCATATGATCTCTATCATTGTTTCCAACATATAGTTAGTATCATCATTTATTTGGTAAATCTGATCATAGACATAATAGGCTTGAAACAAAAATATAAAACATATTAAAATTTAAAATTGGACCAATGGTATAAACAAGTTTTAATTTTTAATTTTTTAAATTTAATAGAAATAGAACTTACAATTAACCACTTCATCCCAGAGAATGTCTTGAATATGGCCTATGACACGTGATGATTTCTCAAAAACATTTAAATGATAGTTGACCCTGCATAAATTTGTTCCATCTGCAAAAATTTGCCAAGTTTGTTGTGTATCAAGTTGATTGATTGGATAGGGCATCTTAAACATCTGCTAATATCTTTCCCTAGCATACATTCCATCTGCTCTATAATGTTTTCCATTTTCTGTGATGAGTTGTGAAACATTTCAAGATCCACAAATTCAGTATACTCTACAAGGATGCTGGCAATGAATCATGCATCCTTCGCTTGCCCCTCACAATCAACATGTACGAACATCGTCCCTTGGAGAAACACTGGAACAACATTTATCATGGGTCCTTTTGGATTTTTTTTAATCCATTTGATATGATCAAAACCCTTGATTCCCTTTAAGAACCCTTCTTTGGTAGTTAGGCATAATTCACATATTCTTTCTCCCTAGCCAATTGAGTGGTTATGACATTTTGATAAGCAGGGCTTGCATGATTTTTTGTGATAAGTACATCGACTCTCTATCATGCCTCATTGTTCAAAAACATTTGCATGTGTCTGACCTCTTTCATTCTTTTTAATGTAATTGCATCGTTGTCTTATACCTATGAAATTGCCTTTGAAAGAAGACAACAATGGCTTGAATGTAAAGGTGGTTTTCTGCCAATTGCAAGCCTTCTTTACAAGACTAAGGGATTTCATAAGCTCTTGCAGCTGTATTATTTGCATTCTCTCGCTCCATGTAAGGCAGCATCTTGGTTTTCTCATACTCTGTCCATTATTGCCTATGCAAACTTCAATGCTATCTTTTTAACATGGCTATAGGAGCCGTTGTATGTGACAGTGTACGTCTTGTATGTCCAACAATGCTTCCCACCATCTATCATATTCAAATGCACACTACTGGAGATAATGTCTTTGCAGAGGAGATGCTCGGTCATGTTTGAAGGTACCATGTTCCTCTAAGCCTACATCATCGTAGAACTCTTGTACAAAGAATTAGAACACAACACTGTAACATGTTTCCATTTTATATAAGTAAATATGCACAATGGGAAGAACTTACAGATACCTATAATTATGCAGCATATATCCTTCACGTTCCAATCAACTGCTATATGCCATTTTCGGGTCGAGCGGACATCACACAGATCACACTGGCAACAAATATAGACAACCAACATTTCCATCTCTCCCATCCCTATTGACCATGGTAGATGTGTATATATAGGTGCCACGAGATTGGTTGGAAGTTCCAACTGCCAAACCACTGCCACACTATTCGTATAAATGAAACACTAAGCATACCCCATAACACATTAGAGAATGTTTATTACTAAAACATATGTCAAAATGTACATACATGAGACAACACTTAGTGACATCAGCACTTATAACACATACTACAAACTTTGTTTACGCACATCACCAACATGGTGAGGTGGCACATATGTCTATGCATTCATGTAGACGTGATTTTGTTCATGCGCCAAATCGTCCACCTATAATTGCCTTCCCTTTGTGGGTATTCTACAAAAGAGCTTGATAACAACCACCTTAGTTCCTTGCAAATATCACGATAACACGGAACACATAAAAGAAACCAAGATTACTCGTGAGAGTTCTCTATATTGCATATATCATCTTAAAAGTGAGGAGCGAAAGCTTCCTTATAAAGGATTACTATAAGTCAAGTCAATCCACTTTATGAATGTGGGATAGACCGAGATACACACTAAAGTGAAATACAACTTAAAAGCATAAAATAACCTAAAGTCACAATGACTTTATTAATGCCCAAGTCTAAAAGCTAATTGACCATTATTAATCTGATATTAATCTAACACCCTCCCTTAATGGTCAATCTACTAACCACACCAAGCTTATCCCGAAATTTTACATGTTTGTCAGGACCCAAAGACTTGGTAAAGATGTTTGCAGTTTGGTCCTCTGTTGGACAATACTGCAGCTTAATAGTTCCATCCTCTACAAGTTGTCTGATGAAGTGACAATGTATTTCAATATGTTTGGTCCGCTTGTGGAAGACTGGATTCTTGGCTAGTTTGAGCACCCCTTGATTGTCACAGAACAAGGGTGTCGACTCTGTCTGATGCATCTTCATGTCTGAAAGCATCCTCCTGAGCCAAACTGCCTCACATGCTCCTTTCACTGCTCCTCGATATTCTGCTTCAGTCGATGAAAGGGCAACTGCATGCTGCTTCTTGCTGGCCCATGTGACTGCACCCATGCCAAGGCTGAAAACATACCCAGAAGTGGATTTTCTGTCATCCACAGAACCTGCCCAATCTGAATTTGTATACCCACACAACCTGGGGTCTTTGCTTCTGCTGTACAAAATGCCAAAATCAAGTGTCCCTTTCACATATCTCAACACCCACTTCGCTGCAGTCCAATGTTCTACTTTAGGCGTTGTCATGAATCTGGAAATGAAGCTCACAGCATAACTCAAATCAGGTCTAGTGGCTGTAAGATATATCAAGCTCCCCACTAGTTGCCTGTATACTGACTCATTAACTGCCTTAGAGTCAGTTTTGGCTGAAAGTTTCAGCCCTTTCTCCATAGGTGTAGACAAGATTTTGCAATCTGTCATTCTGAACCTATCAAGCAAACTCCTGGCATATTTTGTTTGTGAGACAAAAATGCTGCTACCTGTTTGCCAGACTTCTACACCTAGGCAGTAATGTAGGAGGCCAAGATCGGACATGTCAAAAGCTTTACTCAAATTAGATTTGATCTGTTCTATAGCACTTGCCTCACTACCTGTAATGATGATGTCATCCACATATATAACCAGAAGGATGATCTCATTACCTATGCTTTTGACGTACAAATTTGGATTTGAAGGACTCCGCTGGAACCCTTGTTCACCCAAATACTTATCAATTTTAATGTACCATGCCTTGGGTGCCTGCTTCAGGCCATATAGAGCTTTCTTCAGTCTGCAAACAAAGTGCTCCTTCCTTGAAACCTGAAAACCCTGTGGTTGGCACATGTAGACTTCTTCCTCCAAATCTCCATTGAGGAAGGCACTCTTCACGTCCATTTGATGGACCTTCCAGCCATTCTGAGCTGCCATGGCTAGGACTAATCGGATGGTGCTCATCTTTGTTGTAGGAGCAAAGGTCTCCTCGTAGTCGATGCCCTCTCGCTGAGAGAACCCTTTTGCAACCAGTCGTGCTTTATACTTGTCAAGTGTGCCATCTGCCTTGTACTTGACCTTGTACACCCATTTGCAGCCAATGGGTTTCTTCCCTAGTGGGAGAGTTGTGAGGTCCCAGGTTTGATTTTTCATCAAACTCTCATGTTCGGCTACCATGGCCTTCTCCCATTTAGGTCTCCCTTTTGCCTCCTCGAACACTTGTGGCTCATAAACTTCCTGAACATTGGCCATTAGAGCAAAGTTGACCGTATTAGGTTTCTTGCTCTTGTTCCTCGATGATCGTCCCTCGATCATTTCACCCATCCGAACATCTCCAATGGTGTTGTGCCACCACTTTGGTCTCTTCTTGGGATCCTTCTCATCCAAGTCAGTGTTGTCACCATGACCTGGGCTACCTGTATCTGTGTCATCCGAATGCTGATTCGGGCTATCTGTATCAAAATCCGAGCCTGGAAACTCCTCATACTCAGAATCCTCCCCCCTTTCAGGTGGAGCTGCCTAAAGCTTGATACCTGAATCCTTAGCCACAACGGGCTGCTCTTCTACCATTTTGATCTCGAAAGAAGTCTTGAAAGGCCCAACTTCTTCATCAACTACGACATCTCTGCTGAAGCTCAACTGGTTGGTGTCAACATCAACCAACCGATAAGCTTTATGACTGTCACTATACCCTATGATCATCAGTTTCTTGCTCTTAGGGTCTAACTTGGTTCGCTTCTCTTCTGGAATCCAGGCATATGCAATGGAACCAAAGACCTTAAGATGACTGACGTTGGGCTTCCTCCCAGACCATGTTTCCTTTGGGGTCTTTTGCTTCACCGCCATCGTTGGAGATCTATTCAGCAGATATACTGTTGTAAACACTGCCTCAGCCCAAAACCTGTTTGGAACACCCCTGTTCTCCATCATGCACCGGGCCATCTCTGTGATAGTGCGGTTCTGCCTTTCAACCACTCCATTCTGTTGTGGAGTGTAGGGTGTAGTAAACTATCTTTTGATACCATGTTTAGCACAAAAGTTGTGGAATTCTTTTGAACATAATTCTCCACCATTATCAGATCTAAGAGTGGTAATGTAACACCCCGACTCTTTCTCTACGAATGCTTTGAACTTTTGAAATTCATTAAACACATCAGATTTCAGTTTCAAAAAATACACCCACATTTTCCTACTGTAGTCATCAACAAAAAGAAGGAAATACCTGGCACCTGTGATGGATGCCATGTTCATTGGTCCACAAACATCTACATGAACCAGCTGAAGGACTTTGTTTGCTCTCCAAGCTTGTCCTTCATCAAATGGTGTTCTGTGTTGCTTCCTTGCCTGGCAAGCTCCACAAACACCCAGTATCTGCTGCCGGATGTCAGGAAGTCCATCTACCAATTTCTCTCGTGCCAACTGAGAGAGGTAGGTCAGATTTAGGTGCCCATACCGTTGATGCCAGAGTGTACTGATGTCCGATGCACTCTTGGTTGCTAATGCATGCTCCCTGACTTGTCCGATGTCAACCAATCTGAACAGTCCATGATCCTCCACACCAAGAGCAATAGTCTTCTTGGTCTCTTTGTCAACTATGTAGCATTTGTGATTGCTAAAGATGACATCTAGATGGGGGCAGTGCCTCATAATCTGACTAATTGAGAGCAGATTAAGCTCCATTCCTGGCACATAATACACACTTAGGAAAATCAACATTTTCCCTCCAAAGGAAATCTGCACATTCCCTTTGCCCACTATCGTGAAATCTTCCCCACCTCTGAAGGTCACTAAATCCTTGGAGAATTCACAAGCGGTGTACTTCGAGAACCAATCCTTCCTGTTGGTGAAGTGTCGTGATGCACCTGAATCTATGTACCAAGTAGATGATATGGGCTGATCTACTTGTTTCTTGGCCATGAATGCGTAGAAGGCTGACTCCTCCTTTGTATGCTCTGCGACATGAGCCTTCTACTGAGACCCTCCCTAGTTGG
The DNA here is from genome assembly GCA_028583015.1 of Wollemia nobilis. Lineage (NCBI taxonomy): Eukaryota > Viridiplantae > Streptophyta > Pinopsida > Araucariales > Araucariaceae > Wollemia > Wollemia nobilis. Next base: position 794,708 of record JAQPPZ010017021.1, read on the forward strand.
TTTTCTGATCTGCCAACCTCTTTCTGTAGTGCTTCTTCATATGACCCACCTTGCCACAGTAATGACATGTGATGGTCTTTAGACTCTTGGTTGTATTTGATGAGCACCAAAAATGCTCATATTTTTGTATGGATTCATAACATTTGTGCGGCATTATTTTGATAGAATGTACTTTTTATGAAGGTTTTATATATATTCAATAGGAAATTGTGTATATTCTCTAATATGCATTTTAAGTGTGATTTGTGTGTAGATTCGATGATTTTACTACTTTTCTGCATATTTACGTCAAGGTCCCATTTGGACCTGGCACTTCATGTTTTATGGTGGAGGACTAAAGACAAAGATGACCACAACAAGGAGTTACGTACACTAAGTTAGGCGCCTAACTTCCGGCTAAAGGCTGGAAGGCGCCTAACTCCTATCTTCTGAAAGAGCGGCACCTGACTCTCGACTTTGGGATCAACGACGCCTGACTTTCAGCGACAGGTCGGATGGCGCTCGAATCCCGACTTCGGGGTCAATGGTGCCCGACTTCCAATGATAGGCTGGATAGTGCCTGACTCCCGTTGAAGCATAGTACAATAAGGACCCTATTTTTAGATGAAACAATGTAGCGGTTTCCAGTGACAGATGCGGATGAAGGACAACGTAATGAACCAAAAAATTATCCATTTCTCATCAATGGCTAAGCAAACACGCAAATTGAACAAACACTTATACGAAACTATTGATATCAATTGAGGTGTAATTTTAGACATATTCTGTTCGGATAAACAGAACACGCCTAATTTATCCTACGAAGGATAAATTTAGCGCGTGTTCATTCTGATCAACCGTCTATGATTGTTTTTCGCGTATTTGTTATAACTACAAGTCTGAAATAGACTTGCCTAAATTTGTAATAGGGGATGGTTGTACATTATAAATACACAGGCCACCCCTAAGAAAAGGATCCCAGACATTTTCTGTAAATCATTTCTGAAGCTACAAATAAAATTCATTCGAGTGTTCATATATATATATTCTAAGCGTCCGATGTGCGTGAATTGATCTGGGCGGAGTCTGCTGGAGCCTGGGCCCACTCTCAATAGTATTCCTCCCCTTTTCCTATTTTTTCTGTAATTAGTTTATTCATTGTTTATTTTCCTGTTTTCTTTCCTTTCTATAGTTTATTTAATTTCTGTAATTTCCCTATTTTTTCTGTATTTTCCAGCAAGTGTGTGTTTTTACTTTCCATAGTTTATTTTCAGTCATGTGTTTGATAATGTAGGCTAGATTAATGGTTTGGACAAGAAATAGAACTACACCACAAACCACCCCCCCAAACCTTAGGACATAGTGGACTCATCTCGTTGGTTTTACAGGCATAAACTGTGCATGGTACTTCACAAGTTTACGAGCTTTCCCAAGTTTGACAATTTAAATGGAGGCAATAAATTAGCTGTATTTGTAACCAATGTTTTGCCCAACATTTTGGCGCTGTTGCCGGGGAAGTACCAACTGTAATACCCTATTCTGTAGCAAGTGTATCTAAAAATTTTAGGTTAACTTATCTACAGAATTTTTCCACCTAATCTTGTATGAGTCCACCAAGAATCAGAGGACCGAACGGTCGTTTTCTCAAGAGTAAAGACATTGTTTCACAAGAAGCCCCTGAATCAGCTGTACCAAATTCTGAAGTTGAAATTTCATCACCCCCATCACCTCCACTAGTGCATTGGAGTCTACATCCAATTTTTGCATAGAGTTCTTTACCAAAATAGCCAAATCTTGATGAAGAATTAATGGTAGATAATAGAAACTTTAGAAGAATCCAATCTGAGGAGGATTTGTTGTACAACCAACATTGGAAAGTAGTAGAGGATGGAACTATATCAGCAGTTGAATTAGAGATTCTTGTGCAGAATACTCAAAACGACAGAAGAGCCTTAGAGACTGCTTTAAGGGAAGCAGGTGTAGAGACCCCATTTCCTAAAAAGATGGCTGAAATTGAAGAGACATCCACCAATTTTAACTTTCCAATAGAAGAGGCAACAGGAGACACAAAAATGAAACACATCTCTCCTGCCCACCTTCCTATTTTTAGAGGATTTCAGACTAAATATCCTGACTTGTTCCTTTTTAAGTATGATGTTCTATGCAGGTTAGTAGATTACAAGACTGATGCCCAAAAACTGAAATTGTTTCCCTCAACTTTAGATGATTCAGCCCTACATTGGTTCATTAGTTTAGGAAATAAACAAATTACTACCTGGGAAGATATGAAAAGACTCTTCCTAGAACAATACCAAAACTTTGGTAGGGCACGGGATTCTAGAGAGGAAATCTTTGATATGACTCAGAAGGAAGATGAATCATTGGAAGAATACTGGGATAGATTTAGCTTTAACCTGCAAAGATCTCCCCATGCAAAACTGAGTGATAGGTCCTTAAGAAGTGTCTTCTTAAAAGGACTCACCAATGAGTCTCTTGAAGCACTGAACATGATATCTGGAGGAGACATTTACCAGCATCAAATGTCAGATATCCGATGTTTATGTTAGAATTATTCGAGAAGGAAAGGTAAACCAACCTCTCGAAGTATCAAACCAATAGCCACAATCACCAAAACTGAAATAGGTAACATGCTAGAAGACCTAAAAAGTGAGATGCTGTCATCCCTTGCACTTCAGATTGATACTCTTCTGCTTCAGAAAAAGAAGCAGGAGAATGAGGCAACATTAGCCTATTTCTGTCCCAAATGTAGAGGGAAGCACCCCAAAAATGCATGTCCGGAAAACAAGATTAGAGTATGTGTTGTTTGTCAGAAAGACCATAAGACAAAGTTGTGCCCACAATTGCCAAAAGCTAGAGAAGATCCTGAAGTAATGGAAGCATATTTCATGGGAAATAGGAGAAACTAGCAACAGTCTCCTATGGGAAACAACATGCCAGCTGGAATGCCACCCTATGGGGGAGGTAATTACATGAATCAAGGTCAAGTTCAGCCACCCAATATGGGTTGGTGGGGACAACCACCTTGGACAAACACCCCCCAAGGAACCACTCCTTATAATCCATACCCATGGATGCCATATCAACAACCTGGACCTCAGTGGAGAAACTATAATGCATGGAATCCAACTCCACAGAATGCAACACAAGTCCCACTACAACAAAGTTTGCCAGCTCCCCCTGCTTTGAGACTTGCTCAACTTCTTGCACAACCCACATCAAATCCCAACAACAACAAATCAAATCAGCCAACATACCAAGTGGAAAACGAAATGTTTCCAATATATAATATCAGAGTAGGTTGTAATCTTGTACAATTAAGATCAGGAAAACAAGTAGGAGTAGAAATAGCTCCTTTGGTAGAAGAGGAGGAAAATGTAGAAGTAGAAAATGAGGAATCACCTCTTGTAGAAGAAGTAGAGGAAGAACCAATTACTGAAAATGATAGAGAAGAGGTTCCACCTTTTCCTAAAAGGTTACAGGAACCAAGGAAGCCAGTACAACCAGAGTTTGACATTTTATCCAGTCTAAAAAATTTAACAGTCACAATTCCTCTTTTCCAGGCTATAAGAGACGTTCCAATTTACACAAAAGCCATATGGGAATTATGTCTGAGAAAACCAGGCTGAAAGCCAAGAAAAGCAATTAATGTGGTGGGTCAAATAGCTGATCTCATGCTGGGAAACACCTACCACCAGAAATATTCCGACCTAGGAATCCCTGTTTTAACTATCAAAATCGAAGGCTATCCATTACCCAACACACTAGTAGATCTGGGGGCAGCCATTAATGTCATGCCCAAGGATACTATCTGAAACTTAAACTCACAAATCTGAAGCCAACTAAAACTATTCTTCAATTGGATGACATATCTACAGTGCTCCTTGAAGGAATGCTAGAGGACATTATAGTTACAGTAGATGCATGGGAATATCCAACAGATTTCCTGGTGTTGCAATCAAAGTCCGGATTGGGTGGTTATCCACTCATCTTAGGTAGACCCTGGCTGGCAATAGTTGACGCCTATATAAGCTGTAGGAATGGACACCATTTCTAATGGCCAGAATGTTAAAAATATGATTATTCATCCACCTGCACAATTCGTTGACTTGTTGGGAGAACCCGACTGTGAAAATCAGAATACTGGTGATTTATCAATGATTCAACCCATAATGGCATTGGACGAGCTTGAGGATGAAAATGATGAGGAGAGAGTTATAACAAACTTTTTCCAAGGAGAATCCTCTTGCCCTCCTCCAGAATCGCCACTTGTTGGAAGTAAAGATCATCACATTAAACAAATTGAGGTTGCACCTAGGAGGATATTGAATGTAAATAACGAGTTGACACTCGTTCAACAGGACACCCTGAAAGAGATATTGGTCAAACACCAAAATGCTTTTGCTTGGGATTATTTAGACATGAGGGGAATTGCTCTTGAAGTCTATACTCATCGCATATATCTAGAAGAACAAGTAAGACCGGTAAGACAACCACAACGTCGGATGAAATTCAGCCATAAAGGAAATTGTTAAAACTGAATTACAGAAACTCCTGACAGTTGGATTTATCTACCCTATATCTGTTAGTGAGTGGGTATCACCTTTGGTGGTGGTGCCCAAGAAAAATGGAAAGTGGCATATGTGTGTTGATTATAGAATGCTCATAATGGCATTGGACGAGCTTGAGGATGAAACTGATGAGGAGAGAGTTATAACAAAATTTTTCCAAGGAGAATCCTCTTGTCCTCCTCCAAAATCGCCACTTGTTGGAAGTAAAGATCATAACATTAAACAAATTGAGGTTGCACCTAGGAGGATATTGAATGTAAATAACGAGTTGACACCCGTTCAACAGGACACCCTGAAAGAGATATTGGTCAAACACCAAAATGCTTTTGCTTGGGATTGATTAGACATGAGGGGAATTTCTCCTGAAGTCTGTACTCATTGCATATATCTAGAAGAACAAGTAAGACCGGTAAGACAACCACAACGTCGGATGAAATTCAGCCATAAAGGAAATTGTTAAAACTGAATTACAGAAACTCCTGACAGTTGGATTTATCTACCCTATATCTGTTAGTGAGTGGGTATCAACGTTTGGTGGTGGTGCCCAAGAAAAATGGAAAGTGGCATATGTGTGTTGATTACAGAATGCTCAATAAGGCAACAAAGAAAGTCCACTTCCCCTTACCTTTTGTGGATCAGGTCCTCGATACCTTATTTGGAAGAAAGTATTTCTCTTTCTTGGATGGGTTTAGTGGATACAACCAGATACAGATTGGGGAAGGAGATCAGGATAAAACAACGTTCACCTATCCATGGGGAACCTTCGCTTACCGAGTCTTATCCATTGGTTTGTGTAATGCACCTGTTACTTTTCAAAGGGCAGTATTGAGTATCTTCGTTGATATGATTGGAGAAACTGTGGAAGTATATATGGATGACTTCACAGTTTATGGTGAGACTTTTGAGGAAGCCACAACAAATTTGGAAAGAATGCTTCAACGGTGTGAGGAAACTAATTTGTCCCTGAGTCATGAAAAATGTTTTATGTTAATGCAAGAGGGAATAGTATTAGGACATCATATTTCTGAAGATGGGATAAAGGTAGATAAAAAGAAAATTGAGGTAATAAAAAATTTACCCACTCCCAAAACTTAGAAAGATGTTCGAAGTTTCCTTGGCTCTGCTGGATACTATAGACGGTTTATATCAGATTTCAGCAAAATTGCTAAACCCTTGACCACATTGTTATCAAAAGATGTAGAGTTTGTTTGGACAGATGAACATGAACTGGCATTTCAGACTTTGAAAGAGAAATTGACCATTGCTCCAGTACTGAGAGGTCCAAATTGGACCATTCTGTTTCACATATATGCGGATGCGTCCAATAATGCGATAGGGGCAGTATTGGGACAAAAAGATGATGAAGAATTTTATGCCATTTATTATGTCAGTTAACATCTTACAGGTGCTGAGTTTAATTACACTGTCACTAAGAAGGAATTTCTTGTAGTCATTCATGCTATTAACAAATTTCACCATTATATTACAGGTTATAAGGTCTTTGTGCATACTGATCATTCAACCATCAGATACCTGATGAATAAACCTGCAATTAGTGGTAGAATTATTAGATGGCTTTTACTTTTGCAAGAATTTGATATTACAATTGTTGACAAACCAGGTAAAGACAATGTGGTTGCAGATTTTCTTTCTAGGTTAACACCTCTAGATCATACAACCACAAAAGATCAATTTCCAGATGAGCATCTCTTTGCTCTTGATGAACAAATACCGTGGTATGCAAATATGGCTAATTACTTAACCACGGGTAAAGTATCCCCTGCACTCACCGTGTAAAAAACAAACATTAATAGAGAAGAGTGTGGCCTTTTCATGGATTGATGGTCACCTGTTTAAAACCGGGCCTGATCAAATCATGAGGTGTGTTGCTGAAAATGACAATTGGATATTGACAGGACTGCGTTTAAAGTATTGCAGGTTGGATATTTTTGGCCTTAAGGATGCAGCCAAATATGTAAGTCAATGTGACCAGTGCCAGAGGATGGGCAGACCAACTCTTCGAGATAAATTGCAGCTCCAACCTATTGGAAATTAATCCAGTTAAAAGGAGTAAAAAATTTGTTTGCAATGGTAAGCTTTGGATCTTACCCTTTTACCTCCTTGGACGGCAGTGACTGGGCAGGTAGTTTGACTTGGACGATAGTTGACTGGGCAGATTGGACGACATGGGCGGCAGGGCGGACAACACCAAATTCCCTTTCTCCTTTCCTCCCTATTCTTCTTCTTTTCCTAACTTCTCCTATATTCCCTAAGGTTGTTTAATCAACCACTATTTAAACTTTGTAATTCTTATGTTTCTAGGGTTGAATATAATATTTCTGCATTTTCCTATTGCTCCTAATTCTCATGTGCCCACATTTGGTATCAGAGCTGAAGCCGGAGAGGGCGCTAGAACCGAGGTCAGTGGAGGAACCAGGTCCGAGGATCGATGTGGAGGAACCAGGCAGCACGAGCATCGAGGCGAGGTCGAGTGGGACCCGCAACATGCAATCCGAGGTGAGGAAGGCCCGCGATTCGCGAACCAAGGCGAGGTCTGGAGCAGGCCCGCATAGCAAGCACGCGAGGAGGAGCAACTCAGAAGAACCAACCGGAGAACGCCACGTGGCGAGAGGAGAACAAGGCTGATGCAGACTAGATGACTCAGAACTGATGCAGACCGATTACGTGGCAGAAGGACAAGCAACATGGCAACAGACGACAGACTCAAAGGAAGCAACGTGGCGGGGGGCGATTGCTCGAGGAGGCAAAAGGGCGATCACTGATTGCCCGAAGGCAATCGAGTGAGTATTCGCTCGCTGAAGGTTTTAAACACCTTCATCGCCCTCCGCATGGTCGATGTGGGACAAAAATCCCAATTTTTTTTTTAATTAAAGCACGGTCGAGAGAAGTATAAGGAAGGCAAGCTTTCCTTGCCTTCCCGTCGAGCCGCGTAGCTCGACTGGCTCGTGGAGCCAGCCATAAGGTGCCCGCCTTCCTGCAGGTCGTGGGTTCGAAACCCAGCGACAGTGAAAGCTTGAATTTTTTTTTTTTTTTGTTGAAATCGGATCCGAAACAGAATATACTTGTAATCTTGCTCTTGGGTTCTCATCGGTAGTGGTAGCCGAGTTGGTTAGGACGAATTCTTGCATGAAATAGGTCGCGGGTTCGATTCCTGCGAAGGATAAATTTTTTATATAAAGTTTTTTTTTATATATTATTATTAAAATTAATTATATTATATTTAATATATTAACTATAATTGCTTTTCTAAAGTTTTTTTTAAAGCAATTATTTTTTAATCTATTAAATAGTAATATATATTTTTAATATATATCATATAAGAAAGAAAGACATTGTCTAAGAGACAATTATTGTAATCGAAGGATAAATTTTTCACTTGATTCAAGGAATCATAAACTGTAGAACTTTTGTGTAATAAGCCTAAGAGGCTTAGTTTTTTTTGTAAAAGAGACAAAAGATCCAAATTGACAAATTGTAAAGAGGCATTGATGATAAGACCAAATGGTTGTTATCATGCCTTATGTGCAATTCTAGCAAGAGAAGGTGCAGAGAGGTTTGATGAAAAAGTAAGAGGTTATGGGCTAAACATTGTGTTTAGCCAACTTCAAAATGCAGTGATAGCACATCAAAGGCATCCTGACTCAGAGGTACGAGGCAGACTTTGAAGACAACTCATTCAAGAGTCAATTTGAACAATCGGAATCCGTACAAGCTGCACCACAAGAATCGGAGTAGACACACTACGATGATTTCAGTGGAAATCTTAGAACCCGAATCACCGGAAATAATATTGATAAGTGACGATGAAGAAGAAGTAGCAGATAATTTTGTGAATCAAGAGATAGCATCCCCACATCAAGAGGAATAAACAGTGAATGATAGAGTAGAACAGGTCAGATTTGACTTAAGTTTGTAATCTCTTCTTTCTTCCTTCTTCTTCTTTCCTTCTTTCAAACAACAAAGTACTTTATTGTAACCGTGAAATAAAGAGAGTTTTTTGGTAACTATGGCCTCACACAATAGCTTACCTATACCAGAATTTAACGGTTATGACTATGAGTATTGGTCTATAAATATGAAGACCTTGCTCATAGGAAGAGGTTTGTGGGACATAATAGAAGAGGGCTACACAGAACCCTCAGACTGGACAACACTAAGTGCCGCAGACAAGAAAACACGAAAAGAAGAGAAAAAGAGCAACTCTTTTGCTCTTTCTCATCTCCAAGCTGCATTGGAGAAAAGCATATTCCCTAGAATCGCCGCTTGTACAACTGCACAAGCTGCATGGAAAGCATTGAGTGATGGATTCTAGGGTAGTAATCAAGTGAAGCAGGTAAGGCTTCAAACACTGAAGAGAGATTTTGAAAATCTCCGAATGAAAGATGATGAAAAAGTCGGTGATTATTGTGTTAGAGTAAAAGCAATTGTGGATAAAATGGTTACACTAGGCGAAAAAATCACAGTTGAGACAATTGTAACAAAAGTGTTGCGAACACTTACACAAAAATGGAACCATATTGCCATAATTATAGAAGAATCCAAAGATATTTCCCTTTAACATTCGATGCATTAATCAGATCGTTAATATCACATGAAGAGAGGTTTCCTGAAACTCCTTCAACCAGCTACGAAGGCGATGATAAGGCCTTCACTTCCAATGAAAACAATGGAAGAGGACGGGGAAGAGGTCAAGGCAGAGGCAAGCAAAGAGGTAGAGGCAGAAGCAACTACAGAGGAGGCAATCAAAACAGAGGAGGCAATTCCAACAGAGGAGGCAATCAACAAAGAGGTGGAAATCAAAATCGAGGAGGAAATCAAGGACAAAGTGGAAATCAAGGGCGAGGAAGTGACAAGTCAAAATCAGCTTGTTTCAACTGTGGCAAGCCAGGTCCCTTCGCTCGCGACTGCTGGTCAAAATCTTCACAAGGCAGCAATAGTCAATATGGTAATTATGGAGAAGAAGATGATACGTCTAAATATTTTTCTTTCATATGGACAATCAGAACACAATCTAAATGTCACATGGATTCTAGATACTGGTTGTTCAAACCACATGAGTGGCAAAGAACATTTATTTGCTACTCTAGATTCCACTTATAAATCCCAAATCAAATTAGGGGATGATAAGACATTGCAAGTAGAGGGTATTGGAGCCATGGAGGTTCCAACCAAAGAAGGACTAAAGAAAGTGCATGACATCTATTACACTCCAAAGCTGCAACACAATCTGCTAAGCGTTGGACAAATGATGGAAAACAATTACCAGCTTGTATTTGATGAAGGACAATGTATCATTTTTGATAAAAATAATTGTAATAGTGTCATCACACAGAGTCCCCATGACCAAGAACAGGTTATTCCCTCTCAAATTTGGTGAGCCGGGGAGGAGCTCAACTTGCAAATGTAGCTATAACAAATCCAAGTGTGCTTTGGCACTTGCGATATGGTCACCTTAATTCCGCTAGCTTGAAACTTCTCACTTCTCAAGCTATGGTGACAGGACTTCCCAAAATCAATGATCAAAAGGAGGTCTGTGAAGGATGTGCTTTGGGAAAGCACTCAAGGTCGAAGTTTCCAAAAGGACAAGCGTGGAGAGCCAGCTATCCACTTCAGTTAGTACATTCAGACATCTATGGATCAATGCAAACACAAAGTCTTGGAAACTATTCTTATTTTCTCACTTTCATAGATGACTTCTCTAGAATGTGCTGGATTTATTTTTGAAACATAAAGATGAAGCTTTTGATTGCTTCATAGATTTTAGAAACAATGTAGATAATCAAAGTGGGAATTATGTAAAATGTCTTAGGACAGATCGAGGAGGTGAATACTCCTCAAAAGCATTCTTGAAATATTGTAAAGCAAGTGGGATTAAAAGGCAATTCACCACTGCCTATACCCCACAACAGAATGGTGTGGCCGAGAGAAAGAACCGCACCATAGTTGAAATGGCGAGATCGATGCTTCAGACTAAGCATCTAACTAATATGTCTTGAGCGAGGCGGTAAGAACCAGTGTATATATTCTAAATAGAAGTCCTACTTCTAGTTTAGATGGTGTCACTCCTTATGAGGGGTGGTACGGAAAGAAACCGAATGGAAAGCACTTCAAAGTGTTTGGTTCTTTAGCATATGCACACATTCCTGATGAGAAAAGGAAGAAGCTTGATCCAAAGAGTCAACCTTGTATATTTGTAGGGTATTGTGAGTCTACAAAGGCATATAGACTCTACAATCCCAAGACTCAAAAAGTTATACTCTCCAGGGATGTAATTTTTGATGAAGGGGGAGAATGGGGTCATCAAAGAAGTTTTGTTGATGATGAGTCCCAAGATGTAAGTTCTTCACGAGTACAGACGAGTGTCTCCAAGAAAAGCAAAGGCACGTCACCCCCTCCAAGCCTAAGCAGGAGTACTACATCAAGTACTTCAACCGCCACTCCAAGTCCTTCTCCACGGAGATCGATAAGTTCTTCACCGATGGACATTGACAGAGACTCTCCATCAAGAGGCAAAAGAACATTACAACATCATCCATCTTTTCAAATGTTGGATCAGAATTTCCAGAGAAGATTCACTAGAAGCCAAGCTAGTAAAATGAATACATTTTTGTAACAACTTGAAAATTTGCAATTGTATGGGGATGATGACTCCCATGATCCGAGGGGAGATGTAGTCAATTATGCTTTATTGGCTAGTACACAGCTAGAACCAGCTAGCTATGAGAACGCATGTACTCAAAATGTATGGCAAGAAGCCATGAAAGAGGAAATAACCTCTATAAACAATAATGATACATGGGAGCTAGTAAAGCTACCCAAAGGAAAAAAATGTGTTGGATGTAAATGGGTCTACAAGACCAAGTACAATCTTGATGGAAGCATTGAGAGGCATAAGGCGAGACTAGTAGCAAAAGGTTTTACTCAGAAATTTGGCATTGACTATGAGGAAACCTTTGCACCTGTTGCACGACAAGAAACAATCAGATCAGTAATTTCCTTAGCAGCCCATAAAGGATGGAATGTTCAACACATGGATGTGAAAAGTGCTTTTACGAACGAATACTTGACAGAAGAGGTTTATGTTCAACAACCTCAAGGTTTTCGAGAACGAGGGAAAGGAGAACCTTGTTTACAAATTGAAGAAAGCACTTTATGGCCTCAAGCAAGCACCAAGAGGTTGGTACTCACGCATTGATGGCTATTTCAGCGAGTATGGATTCACGAGAAGCAAAAGTGAACCAACTCTGTACTACCTAAAGCATGGAGTAGACATTCTCATAGTTTGTTTGTATGTGGATGATCTAATATTTATGGGTAGTAACAATAAAATGAATACGGAGTTCAAAAACTCCATAATGAAACAGTTCGAGATGAAAGATCTTGGTTTAATGCGATACTTCCTAGGGATGGAAGTGCATCAATAAAATAAAGGGATCTTCATATGTCAACACAAGTATGCTCGAGACATGATCAAGAAATTTGCCATGGAGCAGTGCAAATCAGTTGCAACTCCAACTGGACATGGGATCCAATTAAGCAAGGACGATGGAGCATCAAAAGTTGACATTACCACTTACGAAGCATGGTTGGGAGTCTGATGTTTCTCACCAACACAAGGCCCAATATTCAATATGTTGTTTCTCTAGTTTCAAGGTTTATGGCTAGTCCATCTGAGTTGCATCTACAAGCAACTAAAAGAATCTTAAGATATATTAAAGGTACATTGGATTTTGGAATCCATTACCAAAAATGTAATTTTGTGAAATTAGTTGGCTTCAGTGACAGTGATTGGGGCAGCAATATAGATGACAGAAAATCTACATCAGGAAATTGTTTTAGTCTAGGATCAGGACTAATTACATGGAGTTCCAAGAAACAAACTGTTGTAGCATTGTCATCGATCGAGGCTGAGTATATAGCCATCACACATGCTAGTAATCAAGCCCTATGGTTGAGAAAAGTTCTTGAAGAGATTGGAGAAAGTCAAAGTGGTCCAACTCGATCGTATTGTGCTACCATAAGTGCCATTCAGTTGGCATACAATCCAGTCCACCATAGCAGATCAAAGCATTTCGATATGAAGTATCACTTCATTCGAGATATGGTGGAACAACAGATAGTTGAGCTTCAATATTGTGGCACTTTGGATAATATTGCAGACATCTTCACCAAAGGTATAACTAAAGCTCAATATATAAAGTTGAGAGACTGTATAGTCAGTCCTCTCAACTTTAAGGGGGAGAATGTTAGAAATTTAGCTAGTTAAAAGGAGTAAAAAATTTGTTTGCAACGGTAAGCTTTGGATCTTACCCTTTTACCTTCTTGGATGGCAGCTGATGGACAGGTAGTTTGACTTGGACGGCAGCTGACTGGGCAGGTAGTTTGACTTGGACGGTAGCTGACTAGGCAGATTGGACGGCATGGGCGGCAAGGCAGACAACACCAAATTCCCTTTCAACTTTCCTCCCTATTCTTCTTCTTTTCCTAACGTCTCCTATATTCCCTAAGGTTGTTTAATCAACCACTATTTAAACATTGTAATTCTTATGTTTCCAGGGTTGAATATAATATTTCTGCATTTTCCTATTGCTTCTAATTCTCACGTGCCCACAAAACCACATGTGCACATTGAGCTATTTGACAAATGGGGAATGGATTTTGTAGGGCCTATTAATCCATAGTCAGCAAGTAAGAGATATATTTTAATTTGTACTAACTATGTGACTAAATGGGTTGAATATAATATTTCTGCATTTTCCTATTGCTCCTAATTCTCACATGCCCACACAACCACATGTGCACATTGAGCCATTTGACAAATGGGGAATGGATTTTGTAGGGCCTATTAATCCACAGTCAGCAAGTAAGAGATATATTTTAGTTTGTACTAACTATGTGACTAAATGGGTTGAAGTGCAAGCATTGCGCGATTCCAAGGAAAGGATTGTAGTAGATTTCCTATTTACATTCATCTTCACGCGATTTGGCATTCCAAGAGAAATTACTACTGATAAAGGACCCCAATTCACTTCGAAGTTGATCCAGGTTATAATGCAGTAGTACAAAATCAGGCACAATAAGACCACTCCTCACCATCCACAAGCAAATGGGCAAGTAGAAGTCACTAACCGTGAATTGGAAAACATTCTCACAAAAACTGTGCAGCAACACAGGAAATTTTGGGCTATGAGATTACCAGAAGCAGTCTGGGCTTACAGAACCACCTCGAAAACTACCACTGGTTTTACACCATTTCAGTTGGTATATGGGAAAAATGCTATGATGCTTATAGAATTTGAAATCAGAACTCTCAGAACCGCAGCAGAACTAAATTTGAATCTGGATGAAGCACAGAAAGAATGGATTCAACAACTTAAATATCTGGATGACTACCGATGTGATGCTTTGCATCGAACAAAAGTCATTCAGAAACAAAGAACCCGGTGGCATGATCATCACATCCGGTCAAAACAGTTCAAGGTGGGAGAATGGGCATTGTTGTATGATTCCCGGTTCTAGGAGAGAAAGGGAAAACTCATGCAGCGCTGGATGGGGCCATATGAGGTGATTGAACTAATCAACAATGGTGTTGTGCGTATCAAAACTATTGATGGAAGCAACACTATATTGACAGTCAATGGCCACTGATTGCGGCCATATCACGTGTCTGAGACTTACGCGATTGAGTCCAGAATAGGCATGGGGGAGACCACAATTGATTGAATTTTAAAATTTTTTCAGTAATATGTGGACACATGTTTGTCCACATGAACAAAAAATAATTTGTTCTTTTTAAGTCCCACATTTTATTTCTTTAGTTGTGTTTTTGTTTTGCAGGAACGATGGCCTGAATGCAATCTGTAGGTAGCCTGGGAAACCTAGGCCTATTAGGCATAGGATCCATGAACCTGCGCATTTCCAGCTTTCTAGGAAGTTTAATTTCAGTAGAGTACTCTCATCTCCATCCAAGGGGGATAACCATGCCTGGACGCGTGTGTGGATGTCTTCATCGAGAGAAATGCCCACATGCTAGTTCAGACAACGGAAGTTGATTCTGTCTTCAAAGGAAGAACGCCAAAAGTCTGATTAATCGGAAGCGCTCAACTATGGACACATCAACAGACATTGACTTTTCAAGGATGGTGAGGCACCTGACTCCTACATATCATAAAGGCGCTTATATTCCATTATTGGAAAGTAATTGTTGTCACATTTTGCACGGGGTGCAATGTCTTCAGTGTTGTAACAGTGCTGCTCTTCTTTTTCCCTCTTCCCCTATTTTCCTTCCTTCTCCTCTCCCTTTCCTTTTCTTTCCCGCATTCTCTTTCTTTCCCCCCTTTCTTGGAGTCCCCGGTTGATTTTTCAACTTTCCAGCAAGTTACCTGAAAAATGGCTAAGTGTTGGTGCGAAGTTCGCACTTCGCCCAGTCTGGGTGCGAAGTGCGCACTTCGCCGATTTGGTGCGAAGTCTGACTTCGCCCCACTTTCTGGGCGCACCTTGCAACTGGCAGATTGACAGGCTGGCAGGCTGACAGAAGATGATAAAAGGCCGGAGCAGAGTCCGTACGGCACAGACACCAGTTTCCACTCGTACGCAGCCCGACTTCGCAATGAAGTCGGAGTGCGCCCTTGACAGTGCGCAGTGAGGGGAACAAACCCGGAATTTGACCAAGGCATGAAGGCCTTCCCGACTGCACTGTTTTCTGCCCGCGCAACCCTAGACGCTCTGATCCCAAGCGAAGTTGGACGGACTGCTTCCAAGGCAGACACGTGTCACACAGCATCATCCATCATCTGACAAGTGTCCAGCTTCGGGATTAGAGCCAAAACGTGCCGAGCAAAAGGACAAGCATGGGCTGCACTGCCTACGCCAGTAGCCTCATTCAAAGCTGATCTGAGGTTTCACCTGCTCCAGCTACCCGCATCACCGCCAGAAGAAGATTCTGCCCAACACACCGCCATGTAGCTGTCCAGCTTCCAGGAGGACCATGCTGCGGGTACAGTCCGGTCCGACAAAAGGTCAGCATTTGCAGCTCTTTCGCCGCTTTTGTCAGCTTATGTTTGACTGGGACCTTGTGCCCATTAATGTAACGGGAGGGACTCGGGCTATAAAAGCCCACCGTGAATTCATTGTAAAGTGTGGAAGGGGAATGTCTGTTAGGGAACCACTTGTGCCCATAGTAACCGTGCTTCGCTTATAAATATAATCCGTATGCTTGGTTCGTTCTGTCATTCGTTTTTTATCGTTGCCTTTCTTTATATTCATGCCTTAGGCTAACTTTGTGTCATGGCTCGTTGATTCATTTCAGCATTTGATGATCGGGTGCCTCTAGCATTGCTTGTTTAAAGCACCCCATGTACTTCATGAATTAAAAGGATACATAGAATAGGCTGTAGTGAGCGAGTTGCATCAGTTGTGTGTTTTGTTGCTTGGTCCGTATCCGGTGATTGTGTGCTGCCGTCATCGTTAGTTCCTTGTAGGGAATGTCCATTAGGGGGCCATTGAAGCTGTGCGGTTAAATTCTCTACATAAACACATATACCTGGCTCTGATATCTCTATGATTGCTTTCTACCCATGTTAGTGTCCCTAGGTGGTGATTGACGTGTTGCCGTACTGTTAGTTCCTTGTAGGGAATGTCTGTTAGGGAGCCGTTGTAGCCGTGTGTACACTGCTTGAGTATCGGAAGTATACGTTAGATTTTGCAGTTCTTTGTCATGCTTTGTGTTTATATGCAGTAAGTAGCGGTGATTGGTGTGTTCCCGTACTATTAGTTCCCCCCACCAACCTTTGAATATATTTGTAAATCTCTTTCTGTACATTTATTTCTTTCCTATACTCTTAGCTTAAATCAGAAAACCCCCCAAAAGGAGCCGGCCTTCTCCGGAGATTGGCTCGGAAGGCATCTCTTCCTTTCGGCCTTTCATGCTGGTGGGCGAATCTGGGCGCATTAACCCAAATCCTTTCCTCATGGCAGATTCGTAACCAACAGTAATCATAAAAAAATTGTGTAATGTTAGTATGTATATATGCCCTATTTAGGCGGGCGCCTGACTCCCGTGTATTGGAGTGAGGCACTCGATTTCTAACGGGCGCCTATCTCCCGTGTAATGGAGTGAGGCACCCGATTTCTAATGAAAAGGTGCTTGACTTCCGTTCTAATGGGCATCTGATTTCTAGCGAAAAGGTGCTTGACTTTCGTTCTCATGAGCGCCTGTATCCAGTAGAAGAAATAAATCTTTGGCATTAGGAAGCAGCCAAAGCCACGTTAGCATTTCATCCACGTGATCAAAGTCAAACTTCTCACGGATAAAAACATTTTTCCGTTGGAGATTTATGCACATTTCAAGACAATCAACGAACAACTTCCAAGGAGGGATGTGTGTCGTCCCGTGGAAAAATATTAATTTAATATTTTTCTTGCATTTGTTTGGCAGGGAACCTCGAATGAAAATGAAATTGCAGGACCTGAGAATAATTTGTTCAGAGAAGAATTTCTTCACATGGGAAATACGCACGCCATTATTTGTTCTGGTAAGCATTGTCATCATGAGGCAGCCAATCCGTATGCACAAGCGTCTACACATTATGCATGCACGAAACACTATTTAGGTATGTACTCGGTTTTCTGTTTTATATATATATAATTTTCATAGAAATACATTCCTGTAAATAATGCCGTCACGTTATCCGTAGAATGTCCATCCAATCATCATACCCAACTCTGCATTTTTCCACGTGTCAGTAATCAGTTGGGTGAACAGTTATAACAGTCATCCATTAGAAATTCGACACACGATATTTTGCACAGATCACTATAATTATTTCTAATTACGGTGAGGAAGCGCTTGATTGCACAAATATAGTTGAGTTAAAACGACATGTTAGAAAGAACCTGTGAAGCTATAATAAGTTGCAGAGAAATCCAGGAAATTAAACAAAATTGCAGATGAAAACCAGAGAGACATTCACCATGGGAGGGAAATCCATGAATTATTTGCTTAAGAAGAATGAGCCCATAGATCTTTTGAGGATCAATGAGGATGTTCAGGGCCAGTTCGAAGCTTTCGGATGGATGGATTACTGCCGCTTGGTTAGTCAGAACCAGGATGTTGAAGCAGTCGAAGAATTTGTAGCATCCTTGAGAGACGGTGTTGTCAGAATGCACGGACTGGAAATTTCAGTCACAAATACCCATGCAGTCAAGTCTTTGAGTAAGTAGCCCGATTCTTCACCTGCACGGGTAGGTTTTCATGGATCAATGCAAACCATTTTTGTTTTTTGAATCATTTGCTACATGGGGACAAGATCAACGTCCCATATTATTTAGCATGTGCCCTAAAAGACGAGGCCAGTCGGTATCAAACAGGGACAACTACTGCCCTGGCGCACCATGGGCTGATTTCAGCCCTAATTAGACATGCAGAAGCACATAGGGAAGCACCGGTTGAAGAAGCTGAAGAAAACACAGCTATTCCAGAACAACAGAAGGCGACGGAGGCGCCTGACTCCCGTAGTCAGTCGGCTGAAGGGGCATCAGGGCCAATAGAGTCGACGCCTACCTCCTCTCATGATCAATCAACAAGGGAGGTAGGGCAAACTCCGTCCCCTGTTTCTCAACATTTTAATGAGGAAGCAGGACAGGGCATGTCAAAGCTCTGTTTGAATGACGACCTACCCAAGGACCAGAAGCAAGACAAAGAGAGCATCCTTGATCGTCTCCAGTTTGTCCAGTGAAGAAGTCATTGGCACGACCGAGGATGAAATTGCTGCCCAGATGCTGCAGGACATGGCCAGCGGTGAACCTTCTCGCCCAGAACTCCAAGGAGAAGATTTGCAGAAACAGTTGTAGACATTAAAGGAGCAAGCCTTCATTTGGGAAGGCAAGTACAAAGCAGAGCACTCTCTTTTATGAGTCTAGGAAGGTTGTTGCAGAAAAGATGCAGGAGATGTACAACAATATACGCCAACTGCAGGACACAGTGCGGCAATTGAAGTTACAAATTCAGCAAACAGAGGCTGGTCAGCCAGCTAGGCTTGACGTTGTAGTCTAGACAGACTGGGCAATGGATGTGCCTACAACTTCTCCAGACTCTGAGGAAAGGATTGCTTCTACTGGTCAGATTAGGTCAGATGCCAGAAAAGAGGCCAGCTTAGAAGCTGAGGCAAGGGACCTCTCTGAGGCCTTTGCTAAAACAATTTGTGAAGAACAGGGGAGCCCAATTCTACAAACAGAGCCCCCTGAAGTAGAGATTAAGGAGAGTGAGGCTGAACAGTCACCTCCAGCTGCCCAAACGGAAGGAAGGCAAGAACAGGATGCTGATATGGAGGTAGAACAACCTTAGGCATCAACACACCCTGCAAAAAAGGAGCAGTCAGTAGGACAACCACTTGCTGACCAACCTGTGACTGACCAATCACCTAAGCAGATGCCTACTGAGCCAGTACAATAAGTTCTTGTTGACCAGAAGTCAAGCTCTTCTGATGACCGTGAGGTGACACCATCACTAGCAGCAGAGAAGAAGAATCCCTCTGTTTCCATTGCTCACACAGCCGTATAGGTACAACCAGTGACGTTAAGGCCTAAGAGAAAAGCTGCAAGGGACTCGCAAATAAGGTTAAGAACTAGAGCTAGGCTTGCAAGACCTAAGGCTTAGCCAGCCTTAAATTCAGATGATGAATGGGCTGAATCTATGAAGGCTTTTGCCAAGCAGAAAGAGCAATTTGCAAAGCTCCAAGAAAGCCTTAAAGGAGAAAAAAAATCAAGGAAGGCCTCTGAACGAATGGCAGCCAACGATTTCTGTCAATCTTGCCTAGGAAAATCAATTCTGGGATATCTATGGATCGACTGGCGACAAGCCATCCAAGATGAAAGAGTCCTTTCAGAAAATGGGTGTACTAGGTCCCATACAACCTGTAGTTCAAACGACAGCAAGGAAGGCACCTTTGACAGAGGTGAAAGTAGAAAAAGCTGATTTTGACGATACTGCACTTAAGCCAGAGGTGGCCAAAGTTAAGGTTGTTAATGAATCCTGCTTTCCATTCTAGGACAAACTAGATGTCCCAGAAGCAGAACGCCTATCTCCACATCATCAATTCTGGAAACAGGCCGAGCCAACGTTTAAGAAAGATGCATCAACTTTCACAGGGTTTTACGTAAAGGAGGTAGCAGGGAGAAAAATATGGAGTTAGGAACAACCAAATTTAGGAGCCGAGCCTAGTTAATCAGTTCGACGTAGTCCGCACCTGTGAATTTCGCAACAAGGAACTAACACTCCTCAAACAGAGTGGTCAGAAGCCAAGAAACAAAGAAAGGGACAGGGCCACAGCCAAAGAGAGGAAAGGGAGAAATATAGCCTATTGGAAAGTCGTTTTTGGAGATTATCAGCACCAGGTGTCACAAGGACGTGCCAATCCTTAGGCATGGGGGAATGATGAACACCAAAAATGATCATATTTTTGTATGGATTCATAACATGTTGTGCAGCATTATTTTGATAGAATGTACTTTTTATGAAGGTTTTATATATATTCAATAGGAAATTGTGTATATTCTCTAATACGCGTTTAAGTGTGATTTATGTGTAGATTCGATGATTTTACTACTTTTCTGCATATTTACATCAAGGTCCCATTTGGACCTGATACTCCATGTTTTATGATGGACGACTAAAGACAACCGCAACAAGGAGTTACGTACACTAAGTTAGGCGCCTAACTTCTGCCTAAAGGCTGGAATGCGCCTAACTTTTGTCTTCCGAAAGAGCAATGCCCGACTCCCGACTCCAAGGTCAACGACGCTTGACTTCCAGGGACAGGTCGGGCGGTGCCTGACTCCCGACTTCAGGGTCAACGGTGGTCGACTTCCAATGATAGGTTGGACAACGCCTGACTCCCGTTGAAGCAGAGTACAATAAGGACCCTGTTTTCAGACGAAACAGTGTAGCGGTTTCCAGTGACAGATGTGAACGAAGGGCAACGTAATGAACCAGAAAATTATCCATTTCTCAATGGCTAAGCAAACACGCAAATCGAACAAACACCTGTACGAAACTGTTGATATCAACTGAGGTGTAATTTTAAACATAAACTATTCGAATAAACAGAACACGCCTAATTTATCCTACGAAGGATAAATTTAGCGCGTGTTCGTTCTGATCAACCGTCTATGATTGTTTTTCGCGTATTTGTTATAACTACAAGTCTGAAATAGACTTGCCTAAATTTGTAATAGGGGATGGCTGTACATTATAAATACATAGGCCACCCCTAAGAAAAGGATCCCGGACATTTTCTGTAAATCATTTCTGAAGTTTCAATTAAAATTCATTCGAGTGTTTATATATATATTTTTAAGTGTCCGGTGTGCGTAAATTGATCTGGGCAGAGTCCGCTTGAGCCTGGGCCCACTCTCAATAGTATTCCTCCCATTTTTTTGTTTTTCTGTAATTAGTTTATTCACTGTTTATTTTCCTGTTTTATTTCCTTTCTACAGTTTATTTAATTTCTGTAATTTCCCTGTTTTTTCTGTATTTTCCAGCAAGTGTGTAATTTTACTTTCCATAGTTTATTTTCAA
The DNA here is from genome assembly GCA_028583015.1 of Wollemia nobilis. Classification (NCBI taxonomy): domain Eukaryota; kingdom Viridiplantae; phylum Streptophyta; class Pinopsida; order Araucariales; family Araucariaceae; genus Wollemia; species Wollemia nobilis. Next base: position 815,873 of record JAQPPZ010017021.1, read on the forward strand.
TCATGTGTTTGATAATGTAGGCTAGATTAATGGTTTGGACAAGAAATGAAACTACACCACAAACCACCCCCCCAAACCCTAGGACATAGTGGACTCATCTTGTTGGTTTTACAGGCATAAAATGTGCATGGTACTTCACAACTTTACGAGCTTTTCCCAGGTTTGACAATTTAAATGGAGGCAATAAATTAGCTGTATCTGTAATCAATGTTTTGCCCAACAGTATCCTCACCGCTGCCTTGTCCTTTCTTCTTTGCCCACTTGCCTTTCCCCTTGACATTAGCTGCAAAGTCTTGTTATGAACCCTCTGTCTCATTGCTGTCACCGAACTGTTTCTTCCATCCGTTCTGCTGTAAGAGCTTATTGCACAACTCTTCAAACTTCAAGTCAACATTCGTAGTGGTGATGTTTAGGGTTTCAATGAAGTGCTCATAAGCACGTGGTAAGCTTTATAGCGTTATTACCACCATGTCCTCTGCTTCCATTTTTCGACCAATGGCTGATAACTGTTCTTTGATATCCTTGATCTTGAGTAAATGCTCCTACAATAATGCAGGCTCATCCATCGTGATCAAAAACAACATATTCTTCAGGAAGAAGTCTTTGCCCTTGTCCGAAGTCTCGTGCAACTCTTTCAATGCTTCCAAATCGCTACTGAAGTCTTCCCTGTCTGAACTTCAGGAAGCATCTCATCTGTTACAAACGACTTAAGCAGCATTACTACAAAGCATTATTACTTCTCTGTCTCGTTCATCAAACTTGTCCTGGTCTTTACCTGCACTTGTGGGTCGGGTGTGTTTGCCTAGGAGAATATTATCCAAGCATCTGTACTCAGATATAGCCAACATACGCTGCTTCCATGTAATTTAGTTCTTCCCTGAGAATCTCTGGCTGCCTTCCAACATGTTATTGGGTAAAGAGGCCATAGCTACAAGTCAAATGTGCAGAAATATATACTGAAACAGAGGGAAATGCTGGATATACCTGTTCTTCCCTCCCTCTATCCGCAATACTGGAGTAAGAACACTTGTGGCAGCCACATATCGCTGAAATTGTTTTAATAAATATGCTCAAAAACAGCTCCAAATAACATAGAACACAATTTTTTGAAAAATATGTCCAAAATCAGCAATAAAACACTCAGAACACTGTCAATTTCTCCTTGGATCTGTTGGAAATCACTAAATCAGCAACCAATTCTTCCAAATCTGCAAATCTGGGGAGCAATACAAGTAGGTACAATTTAATTCCAACTCTTCTGTATTGTCAATAAAACTCAGAAATTCTTCTGATAGGCTGTCTAAACAAGCGGTACAGGTCAAATTTCTCTGAACGGCTCAATTCCTAGCGCTTTATGGTCCCGTACATCCGTACGGATCTCCTTGGTGGCTCACGTGCTGGCTAAAAAATCTTTGGCGGCGGTTGATTTGGTGGTTGGTGGCTCAATTTGAGCTATGGTAGCTCGATGTGGGCCGTACGGTCTTGTTTTTTTTTTTCTAAGCGACTTCCTCTTAAAAAAAGAATCCTGGCTTTGAAACCGCAAACTTGAACTCAAATCGATCTGGCTTCAGCTGATCCAAAACCCTTTTGGCTCTTTGATGTGTCACACTGACGATCCCTCGATCCATCTCTGCTGGCAGCAGTCCCTAGGTCTTCACACTCGCACAGTCTTTGTGGCTCTGATACCATATCACGATAACACAAAACACATAAAAGAAACGAAGATTACTTGTGAGAGTTCTCTATATTACATATGTCATAAAAGTGAGGAGTGAAAGCTTCATTATAAAGTATTGCTATAAGTCGAGTCAATCCACTTTACGAATGTGGGATAGACCGAGATACAGACTAAAGTGAAATACAACTTAAAAGCATAAAATAACCTATAGTCACAATGACTTTATTAATGCCCAAGTCTAAAAGCTAATTGACCATTATTAATCTGATATTAATCTAACAGCAAGGACCCTGTAAATCTAAATGTTTGATTGAGATACTTCCAAATGCTGCGAACATCCTATTAGAGGATGATAAATCACCACAGAATCATGCACAAAAGCTCCTTAATTTTCTTTAAGCTGCATGGCCCTTTTGTACTAATGCATTATTTCCGGATCTTCAATCTTCTGCTCTAGGCAATGGCTCTCCTTGACTCCTGTTCTAGGCTTCAGCTCTCCAAGCTTTGGCACCTTGCAGATTGTCACTTACAGAGTTATGCCGCATTTCTGATAAACATGCAAGACAGTTTGTCCAGAGGATGGAATCATTTTTTGGATGAAGCTTGACATTTGCACTTGGATATTGCAATGCATTAAAAGCATTTTAATGATGGAAGTATGAAAGATGAGAAAATAATTTTTGGAGACCAAAAACTCAGAAATAGTGGAATTCTGATCTGCATACCAACTGGAATTAAAATTAGACTATTCAGATATACTCAGGAAGAGAAATTGTCACCATAGCTGTTCATCTTCCAATTTTGTAGTAAATATTTTATATAAATGAAAGAGAGACAAGGGCCAAAGGGAGGAGTTGGCGGAAAAGATGATCATTGGCAAGAAGTGTCAGCAACCTAAAGAAAGGGGTATTCCCGAAATCTAGAATAGTTTGCTGGAACCAGTGGTTGTGTCAGAGGGTCAAATTCCATTGTGCTGGAGCTTGAAAAAGCTGGAAGTAGTAGAAGGGCAGAAATAACTAGTTGGAGCTAAGGAAGCAAGTGTCAAATGTAGAGAAAAGACATTTTTTTTTTTCAATTGGTTATATTACATCGTGACGTCACTGCCGTGATATTTCAACAAACCACAGTGGTATCTGCCAGCTATGCATATGTTGCCTGACAAGATTTGAACCTGGCTTTCCACCCTGAAGGTCCACATTTTTAGCCACTTGAGCTCATGCCCTTGATGAAGACACTGTATTTTAAAGCTTACTACAGAAACTTGGACTTGGTCTGGACTTGGCAAGGCCAATTTTTGACTCGGACTCCGTCTTGGCAAAAGAACTTGCAAAAACTTGGCCAAAAAAAAAAAACCCGAGTTTAAAAATACTTGGCAAGTCAAAAAAAATTTGCTGAGTTGGTTTACAAAATCCGGAGAACTGACACTCCTGCGCTGACTCAGCAAGTTTTAAAAAAACTCGCAGAGTTTCATAATAAAATACTGAATAAAATATTTTCTGTATTTCCTATCTATCCATGTCTTTCTTCTTGCAAGTTGCCATGTTGTTCTAGAAAAAGTACAGATCAACAAACCTTGAATTGCTAAATTAGACCAATTATCCATTTATTTCCTTTACAGAAAGCACTAGCAGATGTACTCAAAATAGTTGTCAAATTTCAAACACAAAATTGAAGAAAAATTCCTTATGAGGTTTGTCATATAATCGTTTTGGTGCGAGTTGATTATGGGTATTGATTCTTTGCATTCTTTGGACTATCTGAAGCTTCCTCTTTGATACTTCAAGGGTTTTTAACTTATTTTATTTGGTTGGTTTGATGTGGACAGGGAGGTCAATAAAGCTTTCTGTGGGTTCTTGGACCATGAAAGTATCCGTGGCTATTTCAAATTCTCCAGAAAAGAAGATATGAAGGAAGAGCAACTTGAGCTGAGTGACAGATGTCAGAGATGCAGACCTGAGAGAAAGTTGGTCAGCACTGATGCAATAAAGGTTATTTCTAGGAACTCAATGCTTTCAGTCTCTATTTGGTTAGATTTCATGATTTTGCAAGTATGTAAATTTTGATTCACTTGCTTTAATAGCCAATACTTTGATATACTAATAATAATCCGAGATGTATTTTGATTTTACAAATAATAAGCAATTGTGTTTTAGTTTTTAAGTGTATTATGATTCAGATAGGTCTACAATGTAGGCTTTTTGTGGCTGCCAATGAGAGAATAAAATTTTCAAACTTTATTCTTTCATTTTATCATCAATCATTATTGTTCTGCTTCCCTGGAAATTTGCACCAATTTATGAGACTAGTAGCAGATCTGAATAGTTGATTTGAAGGATTCCATGTGTGACTCTATTTGTAACATATGAAAGGATTTCTTGAATCTCAACGCAAAGCATGTGATGTAGAGGCCAAAAGATCAGGAATAGTATTTCCCTTGTTTGAGTACATCTAAAATGCAAAGCAGCAAGACTATATTATTGCATTGGAATTTACATAATCCTAAGACAATGTACTTTGTGCTGTTAAGTAGGGGATATATGCATGGACTTTACTAGCCAATAAACCTGATCTCGTTTTATAACTTTTCTTCCATTACTTATCTCCTAGACTGTGGGGGCTTGGAGTGCATTTCCTTCATGGTGTTGAATTCTTGATCCCTCTTTAGTGTGGACATTGGGTGTAGGATTTGCTAAGATGTACTATCATGATATTTAGTTGTTTGCTTGCATTTATATTTACATTTTTGCTATCAAAGTGATGTGCAGAATACACGTTTTAAAAATCACTATTCTCTTTGGAAAGCATATCTTAATCCCAAAATTCTCCATCAGATAAAGAGTCAGCTTCAATGACATGACCTTGTCTTTTACTTTCTGTGTTCAAGTTGTGGACATCAAACTTTGCATCTGAATCTATGCTCTGCTGAAGTCTGTGTGTTGATTCTGTGGGCTCTGTTTCTTTGTTTTTAAGAGTCATTTTTCATTAAGTTGTTTGGGACATAATGTTGCACCAATGCAATATATAGAAAGCAAATTAAATGCTGTTGTGGTTGTCAACCAAGTTTCCTACTGCTCTCAAAAACAATTTCTTACCTTTTTCTATATTATAAATAACATAATGCCTTGTTGTGGTCCATTGCATCCGTTCCTTCTAAAGCTACTTTTGTAATTGGTTAATGCTGTTTGACATTTGAGTTCTTTTGCACGTTGTTGAGGCCTTGAGCATGGGAAAAAAAATCTCATTCCATTTTTTTTTTTTTTTCTTATAGCAAAACAATGAGGTGGGAAGTCTTGGAACCACAGATGTGCAAGAATCCTCAAGCAGCATTGAGAATGATTTCTACAGCACACTCAATCAAAAAGTAGAAACTGCAGGAGCTCCTCAGGTTAAAGATGAGGGTCCAAATGACATTACTCAAAGAACAAGTCCAGGAAGAGAAAAAGATGGTGTGCAGGATATATGTTCATGTCCTTCTGAAGTTAAAATTGGCATAGCAACAGGCAATTGGGGATGTGGAGCATTTGGTGGTGATGTTGAACTCAAGAGTATGCTCCAATGGCTTGCAGCATCTCAAGTTAGTAATACTTTCTTAAACATTATACTAAAATCACATGCATTTAAGTTTGCTCCAATTTCTATGCAAATACATTAATTTTGCAAGACACTTGGAATATTCTGAACAAGAATGAGAACATGCGACCTAAAATTCTATCAAGGTTTTACAGGTATTTTTCACTTTGACAAGGATTCTATCAAAATTTGCTAATGCAACTTTTTTGTAATTTCAATATTGCATGGAACTATGAAATCCAATAAAACAAGCAATAAAATAATTCTCCATGATAATTTCATAATTGTTTTGAGCTATTTTAGATAATGCCTTTTTCTGATGGCCCATGTTTTTATCAACTCAAGGGAATTGGCATAATATGCTTATCTCAAGTGGGCATGTAACTTCTGTTTTATATCAACATTGTAGCTACAATGATTGGGTTGACTTGAGATGGAAAAACAAAGTAGAGAACCATATTAAGTCTGTATGAACACACTTACACTACAGTTAACCTGGAATACTACATTTAATAAACACACAGGCTAATGGAGGTGTCTAGGAGTCTAAATCATGTAGAAACTGTGATTTTATAGCTATGTCCCATGGGTACTCGTCCTAGGATTTGGGGGTTGTCTCGGAGAAGGGTCCTATAGAAAATATTCCATCATAGTTAATTTGTTAGAGTGGTTGTTAGGCTATTAGTTAGTCAATTGTCTATTTGTTCCAACCGTATGTTATTTGGTACATAGTGACAAATATAGTTCATATTTTGGGAATAGATTGGTTGTTTGTAACCAAATTAGTTATGGTCAACATGTATAAATATATCCATTCTGAACAATAACATCATCACAGCATATCATCAATGGTATTAGAGCAGGTAGATGAAAAGGAAGAGCCAACTCTCCTTTCCTCTGAACCATTCAGCTTCGAGCACCTTTGTTAATTATTGCATTACAATCAGCAAACAAGGGTTTGCAGGCAATGGCCTCAAAGCTTTGTGCATGACGAGGGAGGCGTACAATAGTTCATTCCAGGCATCAAAGACTCTCGGCAAAGGAAAATGAATCATATTAATGTGATTTTGAGTATTGAAACCATTCAAAAGCTCATGTTAACTTTTTTTTTTTAATTTACATGGTGGAATCGGTAACCGCCACGAATCCAGGCAGGCTGTCCAGCTTTTATGACCGCCACATATGATCCAAAGCTTATGTTAACATTGAATCCAAAGGAAACATATGATTTTTCTTTGCATTCAAAGAGATTATGCAAGCGACAAGTCATTTGACATTCGATTATCTAGTGGCAGAAGGATATCTGGAAAATTTCATTTATGAAGCTCACTACTATGCACACTGGTTGAAGTGGAAGATAGATGAAAGATATGAAGCTGATGTAGAATACAACTATGAACACAAGCAATGACGACAAAAATAGTAACAAAGAAAGTGCTTAATTTTGAATTCAATTATATTTGTTGTAAATTTTACATGTTTTTTAAGTTTTTGTTATATCATGGCTAGTAGTGCACCAAACTTTCTGTTACCAGATTCCTAGCTATTGGGGGAAAATAATTATTCTACTTGGAAAACCAAACTCAAAACTCAACTTGAGTTTGAGGAAGTGTGGGGAGTTGTAGATGGGTGCACTACCCATCATGAAATAGATGTTGATCAACAACAAAAGTTTGACAAAGTAGATAAGAAGGCTTGGATTATCATGTTCAATGTATCTAATGAAGTTCAACCATTCGTTCGTGACTCAACCACATCCTCCAAATAATATTTGAGGCGAAGAAAAAGATCCAACTCTTGTTCCTTCAAGGCAAACTTCATTTCCTAAAAATAGAGTATGGCAAAAAGCTCGAGTCATTTCTGAGACGGGCTGCAAAGTTGTGTGCATCACTACAAGCCTTGGGAGAAACAATGTCTGATGACACTCTTGTTCCCATTGTTTTGAGATCTCTTCCTTCAAAGTATAATATGTCTTTGACAACTTTGAATGTCACTAAGCAAACACTGACTTTTGATAATTTGGTGGATCTTCAAAAAGTGGAGTCCTCCCATATATCACAGGATGAGGATCATGTTCTCCTTTCAAATCATAAGGGGAAGAAGCCAGTCAAAAGAGGTACAAGACCTCCAAAGCACTTCCAGCATCAAGGAAAAAATTCTCGATTGTAGAAGACGTGTGTGTTTTGTGGCAAAAATGGTCACACATTGAAGGAATGTTGGCACAATCCTTTCACAAATGGATCCTCTCCTCAAGCAAAGCATCCATAGCAAAAGAAGTCATTAACTGATAAGACAAATTCAAATTGGAAAAGGAAGACGTCACACCAACAATATGTAATGTAGCAAAAGATTATCACTTTGGAGAAGAATATGTTTTACCTGCACATGATTGGCCAAGTCACCCTAATGAAGTTTGACATGTCAATTCTAGAGCAACCAAACATATGTTGGGTCAAAAAGAATGGTTTTAAAATTTTGGAATGTTCCAGTTATACAAGATAGGTCTCCTTGGATGATGACACATCCTAAGACATCAAAGGCATAGGTGATGTCAATTTGCGACTTCGATCATACACATGCAAGATAACAAAAATCCTTGTTCTTGGACTCGTTAAGAACTTTCTCTTCATCAATCAGTTACTCGACCGTAATTTGAAGGTTGAGCTTAACAAGCGAGATGACTCAAAGGTAAGCTTTTCATGACAAAGATCGAAAATCTATGTTTGTTGCACATGGTAAAGGAGGAGGAAAAATGTTTGAGCTTCATACCATGCATCATTACAGTCAAGCGTTGATTGTAAAAGCTAAGATTTCAGCATGGCTTTGGCATCAACGATATGGTCATTTGAGCTTTGGCCATCTAATTACACTTCAAAAGCAACACATGGTACAAAGTCTTCCTTCATTGAAAAAGTCTACTCAAAATTGCCCTTCTTCTGCATCTTGGGCCAAAAGACCTCTTGAGTTGGTGCATACCAATCTTTGCGGACGCAGGGCTTTTGCTATTGTCAGCTTTTTTTTGATGATCATACTTGCAAAATATTGGTATACTTCTTGCATACCAAGGATGAAGCTTTTTACTACTTCAAAGAGTTTAAGGCTCAAGTAGAAACATTCACAGGTTTTTAGATCCAAGTACTTTGCTCAGATGGGGGGGGGGGAGGATTCACCAGCAATGAATTTTCTGCTTTCTTGAAGCAACATGGCATTCGTCGTCAATTGACAACTTACACACCACAACATAATTGTGTTGTTGAACGTCATGATAGGACCATGGAAATGGTTCACTGTATGTTGAAAGATTCAAAACTTGCACCATTTTTTGGGGCAAAAGCAGTAATACCGCATTTTATTTGCGCAACCCTGCTCCCACCGCTACACTTGATCATATAACTCTTGAAGAAGCATGGACAGGAGTCAATCCATCAATTTCTCATCTTCATATTTTTGGATGCACAACATATATGCATATTCCAAAGGAGAAGAGACACAAATTGGATGACAAATCTCATCGTTTCATTTTACTAGGCTACAATGATGTATCAAAGGCCTATAGACTATTTGATTGGGCTACCAAAAAGTTCCATGTTAGGCATGATGTTGTCTTTGATGAGAAGAATGAGCCACTCTCATCTTCCCCACTGGAATCTACATCTGGTTCAATTCCATCAAATCTTCACAGTGATAAACAATCTGAAGAAGATATCATTGAGGAAGTTGCTAGAGAAAACAATGATGAAGAAAATATTGATGATACTGTAGACCAATCTTCTCCACCACATCACACACAAAAAGTACCCAAGTGGTACACTAGCACATTAAAAGATTCAGGGATAGATGGAGTTCCGGACACATGTGCCACAGGACCGAGGACACACAACATGGTTCGTGACGAGGTGAATATGGCCCTAAGGAGCATTGTTGTACAAACTTTGAACCATCCATAGTTCAGGAAGCTCTTCAATCCAAGCTTTGGAAGGATGTTATGGGCATTGAATATCAAGCATTAATGAAGAACAAGACTTAGCATCTTGTTAATCTTCCACCAAGGAAAAAGACCATTGGAAGCAAATGGATCTTCAAGACCAAATATAAGTCGAATGGTAGCATTGATAAATACAGGGCACGAAAATATAAGTGGAATGCTAGAAAATATTCCATCATAGTTAGTTTGTTAGTGTGGTTGTTAGACTATTAGTTAGTCAATTGTCTTTTTGTTCCTACCGTATGTTATTTGGTACGTAGTAACAAATATAGTTCAGATTCTAGGAATAGTTTGGTTATTCGTAACCAAATTAGTTATGATCAACATTTATAAATATATCCATTCTGAACAATAACATCATCTCATTATATCACACTAATGTTCCAAAAAGCTGTCCCAGTGTCCCGAAATGCGTCCCACCATCCAAAACAGCCTTCCCAGAATTTCGTGGAGCATAGTTTTATAGCTAGAAGTGAAGGCAATGCTTCCATCATCATAAAAATTTGTGCCTTAGATGGCTAGATGTGTGCAGGGATTACTTGCAGCTTTGGTGACTAGAAGTATTGGGCTATTTATGGAAGATGCAGGTTGGACTTATCAGTTTTGTTTTCAAGCAGCTTCAAGAGGATTATGGTGGTCTGTCTTCACCTATAAGTGACGTGTCCAGACTCTGAACCGACACAGAGGGATCTTGAGGCCATGTATCTAGTGCCTCGAGATATGATCGGAGTGAGCAGGACTATAGAAGAAAATCAAATCACTCAACTCTTCTCTCTTGGAAGGGCCATCTTAGTCTAGGATGAATTTTCTTAAGAAAAGCTTCCTAAACATCATTTGGTAAAGCTGACTTGTTATAGGATAAGTTATTACTATAAATACAAAAACACTTATTTAATTCTATTATCAATCGTAAGTTCTCCATCCCCTGGATATTTGCACCAATTTATGAGACTAGTGGCAAATCTGAATTGTTGATTTGAGGTATTACAACAGCAACTTCATGTAGAACATCTGAAAGGCCTTCTTGAATCTTAAGGAAAAACTTATCATCTAGAATCTAAAAGGATCAGTAATAGTATATCTGGTTTGATTTGGACATTGGTACATCTAAAATGGATGGCACTAAGACATAGTTATGTTATTGCATTAAACTTTATGTAATTCTTTGAGACATTGTACATTGTGCTGCTAACTATGTTGTACATGCATGGACTTTTCTAGCCTATAAAGCCCACCTTGTTTTATATCTTTGGTTATATCACTTGTCTCCTAGTCTGTGCAGGCTTGGGACGTATGTCTGTGACAGTGTTGAGTTACCGATCCCTCATTAGTGTGGGATTTGGATATAGGACCTTATAAAGATGAACTGCCATGATGTGGAGTCTTTTCTCTTGCTTGCATCTATATGTGTAGACTTGTAGTCATCCCATACAGAGTTTATTGACTGGTACAGACTTTGGATAAAGAGCCATACCAGAATATACCACCATATATCATGACGTTGATGTGTATTGTAGCAGTTGTTAAGCATGCTCAGGTATAAAGGACTTGTCTGGCATCATTTTACTAAGCCTGATTTCCAAAAAGGAGATTGATGAGGAATATCGAATGATGGCTATTTATGAAAGAAAGTGTACTGTACTCAAGTAGCTAATGGTAGTATTGTTATTTTTAATTCAATTACATATTTGTATTAGTTATTGAGAGAAAAATTTATTGCATTCACTACATTTTTCTTAGCTTCAGCTGTGGAGTTTATAGAGTATATGGTTTACATATGTGCTCTTTCAGTTTTTGCTTAACAAGGCTTAGCTTTGCTATAAGTTTGGTCAAAGAATCAAAGCTGAAAGAGGTATAGAATTGACGTAATATTTGTATTGAAAAAGTTCTCTTGCTCCTAGATTTCATATGCCTAAAGGTGTGTTGGCTTGGCCAAATCCTAAATAATCACTGTTCCTTTTTCTTTTTTCCTTTTAATAAATTGGTTATAAGGCTTTAAAACAGGCTCCATCCATATTACATCATGACTACATAGTGGTATAACAATAGCTTGACTGTTATGCATGTAGCACTTGGCAAGATTCGAACCTGGGTCTTCTCCTTTTAAATTGAGGAATTTAATTGGTTGAACCGTGAACGTATGCCATTTGATTAAAACATCACCTTGCTTGTGAAGGCAATTAATAACAATTTTGTAAGAGACATCCCTTTGACCATGTTTAAGCATTAGTGTTTTTCACTTAACTTGTAGTATAATGTAGCTTTTCAACATTATTATAAAACCAAATGTTAGATTAATATCAGATTAATAATGGTCAATTAGCTTTTAGACTTGGGCATTAATAAAGTCATTGTGACTTTAGGTTATTTTATGCTTTTAAGTTGTATTTCACTTTAGTGTGTATCTTGGTCTATCCCACATACATAAATTGATTGACTCGACTTATAGTAATCCTTTCTAAGGAAGCTTTGCTCCTCACTTTTAAGATGATTTGTAATATAGAGAACTCTCACGAGTAATCTTGGTTTCTTTTATGTGTTTTGTGTTATCGTGATATTGTATCAAAGCCACAGTGTCCGTGCGAGTGTGAAGACCCAGGGACTGTTGCCGACAAAGACGGATCAAGGGATTGCCAACGTGACACATCAAAGAGCCAAAAGGGTTTCGAATCAGCCGAAGCCAGGATTGGTTTGATTTTTGGGTTTGCGGTTTTAAGGCCAAGATTTATTTTTTTATAGAGGAAGTCGCTTTGGGAAAAAAAAATACCGTACGGCTCCCCCCCTATACAGCCCCCATCGAGCTGCCATCGCTCAAATCGAGCCGCCACCAAAGTGTTTTTAGCCCGCATGTGAGTCGCCAAGGAGATCCATACGGCTATATGGGACCGTACAACGCTAGGAATTGAGCCGTTTAGCAAAATTTGACCTGTACAACTTGTTTAGACAGCCAATCAGAAGAATTTCTGAGTTTTATTGACAATACAGAAGAGTTGGATTTAAATTGAAGTTGTACCTGCCTGTATTGCTGCCCAGATTTGCAGATCTGGAAGAATTGGTTGCTGATTTGTTGATTTTAAGCAGATCCAAGGAGAAATTGACAGTGTTCTGAGTGTTTTGCTGATGAATTTGGACAGATTTTTCAAAAATCTGTGTTTTGTGTTACTTGGAGCTATTTTTGAGCAAATTTATTAAAAATCTGTGTTTTTCAGCGATATGTGGTTGCCACAGGTGTTTAGAGCCAGTATCCAAGTGTCCTTACTCTAGTATTGCAGATTGAGGGAGGGAAGAACAGGTATATCTAGCATTTTCCTCTGTTTCAGTATATATTTCTGCACATTTGAGCTGTAGCTATGGCCTCTTTACCCAATATCATGCAGGAAGGCAGCCAAAGATTCTCTGGGAAGAAGTACAATACGTGGAAGCACCGTATGTTGGCCATATTTGAGTACAAATGCTTGGATTATGTTGTCCTAGGCAAAGACACCTGATCCACAAGTGTAGGTAAAGGCCAGGACAAGTTTGATGAACGAGACAGAGAAGTATTAATGCTGCTTAAGTTGTCCGTAACAGATGAGATGCTTCCTGAAGTTCAGGTAAGGAAGAATTCAGCAGCGATGGAAGCATTTGAGAGAGTTGCATGAGACTTCAGACAAGGGCAAAGCCTTCTTCCTGAAGAATATGCTGTTTTTGATCACGGTGGATGAGCATGCATTATTGCAGGAACATTTACTTAAGATCAAGGGTTTCAGAGAACAGTTGTCAGCCATTGGTCGAAAAATGGAAGAAGAGAACATGGTGGTAATAACATTGAAAAGCTTACCACGTGCTTATGAGCACTTCATTGAAACCCTAAACATCACCACTACAAAAGTTGACTTGAAGTTTGAAGAACTATGCAATAAGCTCTTACATCAAGATAGATGGAAGAAATAGTTCGGTAGCAGCAGTGAGACAGAGGGTTCAGAATAGGCCTTTGCAGCCAATGTCAAGGGCAAAGGCAAGTGGGCAAAGAGAAAGGACAAGGCAGTGGTGAGGATACAACCAAGAGTCTAAAGACCATCACATGCCATTATTGTGGCAAGGTGGGTCATATGAAGAAGCACTGTAGAATGAGGTTGGCAAATCAAAAAACTAACCAGGGAGGGTCACAACAGAAGGCTCATGTCGCAGAGCATACAAAGGAGGAGTCAGCCTTCTATGCATTCATGGCCAAAAAACAAGCAGACCAACCCAGATCATTTGCTTGGTACATAGATTCAGGTGCATCACGACACTTCACCAACAGGAAGGATTAGTTCTCGAAGTACACCACTTGTGAATTAAACAAGGATTCAGTGACCTTCAGAGGTGGGGAAGATTTCACGATAGTGGGCAAAGGGAATGTGTAAAACTAAATTTCCTCTGGAGGGAAAATATTAATTTTCCTAAATGTGTATTATGTGCCAAGAATGAAGCTTAATATGCTCTTAGTTAGTCAGATTATGAGGCACTGCCCCCATCTAGACATCATCTTTAGCAATCACAAATGCTACATAGTTGACAAAGAGACCAAGAAGACTATAGCTCTTGGTGTGGAGGATCATGGACTGTTCAAACAGGTTTACATCAGACAAGTCAGGGAGCATGCATTAGCAACCAAGAGTTCATCGAACATCAGTACACTCTGGCATCAGCGATATGGGGACCTAAATCTGACCTACCTCTCTCAGCTGGCACGAGAGAAATTGGTAGATGGACTTCCTAACATCCAATAGCAGATACAGGGTGTTTGTAGAGCTTGCCAGGTAGGAAAGTAGCACAAAACGCCATTTGATGAAGGACAAGCTTGTAGAGCAAACAGAGTCCTTCAGTTGGTTCATGCAGATGTTTGTGGATCAATGAACACAACATCCATCACAGGTGCCAGGTATTTCCTCTTTTTGTTGATGACTACAGTAGGAAAATGTGGGTGTCTTTTTTGGAAGCTGAAATCTGATGTGTTTAATGAATTTCCAAAGTTCAAAGCATTAGTAAAGAAAGAGCCAGGGTGTCACATTACCACTCTTAGATTCGATGGTGGTGGAGAATTTTGTTCAAAAGAATTCCACAACTTTTGTGCTAAACATGGTATCAAAAGACAGTTTACTACACCCTACACTCTATAGTACAATGGAGTGGTTGAAAGGCGGAACCACACTATAATAGAGATGGCCCGGTGCATGATGGAGAACATGGGTGTTCCAAACAGGTTTAAGGCTTTTTTGCTCTCTTTTCAGCTTTAAAATCCCCAAACCTCCAGAGGCCATAACTTTTGCAAAAGGAAGCGTTTTGGGCCCAATTTTTTCAAATCACATTGTTTTTCAAGCTCTACAAATTGGTGACATCAATTAAAGGACCTGTTACTGTTTTCTATGGGATTTTTTCTATATAAAATGGACCAATTGGCAATGTTCTTCATATCGAGATCATATATAATCCTTCTCTTTTCTCGTAAGGGATGTTTGCTCTAACTCCAACAACCCTTTGGTGCGGGTTGGTAATATTTTAGGCTGTAGGAGGGGTAGGTTTTGGATGATCAGTGCAAGGTATGCCTTGTTTCTATGGGGTTGATTATTTAGAGACCTTCCTAATGCATCATCAATCAGTTGCCTTCTCTTGAAATTGGGGGATAGATTGTGGTCACTATAACGCATGCTGAAGATCTTTTCATGGGAAGCTCAACATCTTGATCCAAGAGGTGGAGTTACGACTTCATGTTTAGAAGAGGTTGATGTAGTTCATGTACTTTTGGCAAAGAGAAGATAGCAAGATCCAGTGGCCCATATGAGCATTCATTATGGGGGGGGGATGTTTCATCTCTAATGTCTTCTTTCCTTGGTCCCTTAGTTCAGATTACGGAGGGGTGTTGAAATATTTGTAATCTGACCTTATTAGGCCAAGGCCAATAGTGATGAAGTACCTACGGGTGCTCTTGATGTAAGCCTATGGGCATCTTCATGTAAGCCTACGAGCATCTTACTATGTAAACCTAAAGGCATTCTTCTAAATAAGCCTATGGGCATCTAGGCATCTTCATGTAAGCCTAAGGGCACTCTCATGTATTCACCCTTAGTGGTATTGGTTAATCCACCTTTATGGATAACCTTGTTTAAAGGGTAATTTATTATTATTTTATTGTAAGGTTAACCTCAAGGTTAAGTTAATGTCGGCTTGAGGTTAACCTCTCATTGGGGTTTTGGTATCACTATAAATACCCCTCAATGAGCAATCATTTGTATTATAGTGTGATATATGAAAATATTGTGGGGGTGCCTATAGGCACCCACCCCTTATTCCTTCTCTCAAATCATATCGTTTATCTCTCTCTTTTGTCTATACACTCTTCTTTTTCGCTCTTCTTCCTTTTTTTGCATATGATTGTGGTGAATGGATGTTTCGGGATGTTTCTGGAAAATACTGTGAATTCCAAAACAAGGGAGCACTAAGCATGAAAACCCCTTCAGATTCTGCACTTGGTGGTTTCCAAAACATTTTCTACGAAGTTTTTCGATACATTTCTTCCCATTCAGCACTATCCAGTAGAAACCCCTATGTACATCCATCCATCCAGGAGAATAAGAGCTACAAATGTTGTATTCGAAGTAACTTGCCCTTCCAAATTTGCGTCTCAAAGAAGTCTTAACAAGCTTATGTTTACAAATTAGTATCCTTTCATCACATCCTTTCAGAATAAATTTATTAAACTTGTAAATGATTGCAATTTCGAAGAAACTCCAAATATGCATTGATTTCCGCAAATATGGAATTACATCTGCTTATAAATACAATAGCCATATTCAGGCTGAAAAATGCCATATAAGGAGCTTCAGATAACAAAGCACTTGTTACTCATATTACAAATTGAAACTCTTTTATCATTAAAAATGTTGGATCTTGCAAAATAATTTCACCTTATATGTTGGCTTCAGTGGATAAGGTATTACTTGATTGACAGTAATGTATCTTCAATTACAGCTGCAGATGCCAACAACTACCTATGATAAACCACTGTAAAGAACAAAATAAAGCAAAGAAAGAGAAAGAAAGAAATTAGGTCAATGTCCAAGAATTTGAAATAGATCAATAGAACTCATAGTCGAGATATAAGAGCAAAAGGAGTGCCTAAAACAACTGTTTAAAAGTTTAATAACACAAGTAAACAACTCGAGAAGCAAATACTTCCCTGATCCTACAAAACAGAAGTACAATCCATTTCAATGATCACCATGCAGTTCCCAAGAACAACCCCAACTGTTGCACCACCGACGCATACTGTGTTTGAGGAGAGAATGTGGTAAGGACAAAAAGAGTATGGTGCCATGCATTGAAACAGTTGCACGTGGGCCTCTTTGCCTGTCACATGGGGCCCTCAACGGCCCATGCGTGTTCGTAGCAGCAAATGTGTCCAAAAAGAAAAACTGTCATATGCGAATCAAAGTGGGACCTTCGTCCAGCTACAAGGGCGCTCAATCATTGCCACCACCTGTTGACATGTTTAAGCCTAGACAAAAATGTTAAAAATATTTAATGCTCACAATTTTCGTGTCCCCCTGCCTTTTCTTGTTGCAAAACGGAATATTCCAATTTGGAAATTCAATTTTGGAGGGAAAGAGTGAAATTTTTGCATGCAAAAAAGGAGACATCAGACAACGAAATCACAAAAAGTGTTGAATTGGGACCCGCTGAAATTTCACAAGAAATCCAATGAAATTGACGGTTTGTCCATATCTACAATGGTTTGCCTTGTACAACTTTTTTGTGCGATTAAGTGAAGTTGCTTCGTTTTGGCTCTGATTCTATGTTAGAATTCACAATATTTTCTAGAAGCATCTTGAAATATCCATTCACCACAATCATATGCAGAAAAAGGAAGAAGAGCATATAGACAAAAAAGAGAGAGATAAATGACACAATTTGGGAGAACGAATAATGGGTGGGTGTTGGTAGGCACCCCTACAATATTTTCATATATCCTCCCATAGTATAAATTATTGCTCATTGAGGGGTATTTATAGTGATACCAAAACCCCAATGAGAGGTTAACCTTAGGCCAACATTAACTTAACCTTGAGGTTAACCTTACAATAAAATAATAATAAATTACCCTTTAAGCAAGGTTATCCATAAAGGTGGATTAACCAAGCCACTGAGGGTGAATACATGAAAGTGCCCTTAGGATTACACAACGATTCCCATAGGCTTACACATAGATGCCTTTAGGCTTACATAGAAGAATGCTTGTAGGCTTACATCAAGAGCACTTGTAGTTACTTCATCACTGTTGGCCTTGGCCTAATAAGGTTAGATTTCAAATATTTCAACACCTGGATAGGGTTATGGCTATTGCGTCTCTCTTAAATGTTCTTTTGTCCACCAACTTGATATTTATTTGAGTTCTATACATGGGGACCATAACTTGTGAAATGTAAGATGAAATCCTAGTTTCGGTCGATAACTTTGTTTTTGCATGGAATTTTTTTGGCTTATAAGTTAGCAATTAGTGGATTAGGTAGCTAAATGATTGCAATACTGCTAGAACTTGTGGAGAGCAAGTACCTTGGACCATGGATTTATGGTTCCTAACAAAAACAATTTTACAAACAATTACGATTGAAAAAAAAAGATTTGAAATCTTTTGATCTAGGTCATGTGTGGTTATGAATGATAGTTTGTCCATGGACTGTAATGTCCCCTTTCTAGCCAGTCAGCTTCACAGTTGTGATTAGCCTACTCACGGGTTCCCGTAGGCTAAATTGGATGTGTGGGAACCCATGGTGATCTTAATCAGGCCATTCTCAGCTTTCAGTTGCCAGTTTCTGTGGCTTATATGGGCAAGGAGATGGGACTTACTATTTATAGTAAGTCAATTCTGGGGTTTGAGTCAAAGCGGATGGTACCTTTGGATTGTTCGTCGAAATGGGTATCCAAATCCATGATCAGTTGGAAGGTTGTTGGTTTTGCGGAGCTTACAAATTTTAATGCCCGAAGATTATTTATATAAAATTAAAGTAATAATTTAATTTTATATAAGTTAAGACTTTATAATAAAGGGGGAGGATTAAAGAGTCACTTAAGTTAAAATTATTTTATAAAGTGACTATTAGAATTGCAAAAAGGGGACGTCATTTATAATGAGGAAAAATAATTTCTAAAAGACATTTTAAATTGCCTTTTCCCTCCAAAAAGCCATCAACCCCTTGTGAGCTCTATAAAAGGAGATTTGTTCATTCATTTCAGGCATCCAGGTTTATATGTTTGCTTTGGCATTTGGTGAAGAAGCTTGCAGAGAATCTTTGCAGGGTTTCGAGCTTATTGGGGACGACAACCTCCTATAGGGACATCCTCTTCGGGTATGAGAGATTACCCTTGGTGGATTAGGGTGGCGATTTCATACAGAGATTGCTCAAGTGCTGATTGTGGGGAGATTTGCAAAGTTTTTTCAAAAGATTAAACAGAAGGTTCGAAGTGTTTTCAGAGGTGCTTGGCGAAGTTGCTGATTGTTGGCCGTACAACACAGGCCGTACAATTACCAGCCAGGCATGATATCTTTGGGGAATTGGGCGATCAGTCCATAAAACCCTATCTCCTCCTTCATTGGTGCCCAAGGATTGCGAGCTGCTAGTACATCATTTCGTGGGTGAAGAAAGTTGCATTTCTGGAGCTAAGTGAATAAGTGGTATGTACAGATTTGCTGATCAAATAATACAAACTAAAAATTCCAGATCGATAAATCTTTGTGGTATTTGTGTGTTTCCTCGATTCCTTCACTGGGTTTCTATCATTACATATGTAAAATCTGCATCTCAAGTTTCGTTTGATTGGGTTGCATAGTTACAAAGTTGTGACAGTTGCAAGTGGACTGATTTAGCATTTATCTGAGTTTTTTATTAATTTGAAAAAATACAAAAAATGTACATATTTGCAAAAAAATTTAAAAAATATTTTAGCCAGATTGGGGAGGGTTGTTACATGGTATCAGAGCAAGGCTCAACACTGCCATCCTATGGGAAGTTGAGCTTTCATGAGTGACAGGGATAGAAGAGCAGCTGAAAGGGAGAAGAAAAAAGCAGAACAAGGTCACGGTGGTAAAGAGAAGGAACACAATAACAACATGGGGGAAAGAAGTGATGAAGAACCAAGTCTCAGACACATTCTTAATGCTCTAACCAGAGCATAGGTGGATATGCAGGTTGCATTGCAACGTAATCACCAGGAGATGATCGGAGTTCTAAGAGTAGTATCTGATAGGTTGAGGGGAACTCACATTGGTGGCCATAATGGGGAGGCTAGCACCTCCAACCATTCGGTTTTTACAAGAGGAAGCAATAATGTTCCTAGACCGACACAACCCACTTTCATTCCAAGAGAGGAGCCTATTGAGCAGGAGGATCAGGCACATGGCCCATCAGATGATACAATAATAGCATGGTGGACTCAGTATCAGGCATTTCTGGAGGAACTTAAGGCTAGTTGGTCTTTTGAAAAATATTGTGCACAAAAGTAGGGACGTCATCATGAACAGAAGAAGCAATCGACTCAGAAGGACTTGCAGCATGCCTTGAGTAAGATAACCATTCCTCAGTTTGATGGGAGTGGTAAGAGCACAACAAGGGCGTGGGTGGAAAAGCTGGACAACTTCTTATCACTGAGGCCTATGCAGGAGGAAGAGGCAATTAAATTTGCCACTCTTCACTTAGAGGGAGCAACTCATGATTGGTGGTTCCACGGTCTCAACACTTTGGGCCACGGAGCCATTAACACATATGATGAGTTCACCAACAAACTCATCGATCGGTTCGACAAGAAAGATCCAGAATTGCACTTTAGAGAGCTAGCTCAGTTGAGGCAGACTGGTTCAGTTGATGCCTACATTGCAGAATTTCAGGGGTTGTCAGTCAAGGTTCGAGACATATCCAAAAGGAGGTTGGTAATTCTTTTCGTTGAGGGATTGACTGAGCCACTTCGTGGATGGGTGAAGGCTTTTGAACCACAGACATTGCAGGAGGCCATGAAGAAGGCCCGAAGTATGGAGTTCGTTGTTCCGAAGAATAAATCAACATTCAAACCATTCCAGGACAACAGGGACAAATATAAGAAGATTATGCACAAAGGTCTTCCGTAGCAGAAGCATGAATAAAAAATATTAGGAGATGATGAGCTTAATGAGCTCAGAAAGAAGAAGTTATGTTCCATTGCAGGGAGCCATGGGATTTGTCACACAAGTGCTCATAAAAGGCTCAGGCAAGGCAAATGGAGCATAAGGATTATTTTGAAGTGAAGGAGTCCGAATCTGAAAAATTAGACCAGCAAACTAATTCGGACACAAGTGATGATGATAGTTCAGAAGGAGAGCTAGAAAAATATGTAACAATGGCTCAACTATACAGTTTCCAGAAGGGGAGTTCATTCAAGGTTCGGGGTATCATAGAAGGACAATGAGTCATCACTCTTATTGACACAGGTGCGACCCATAACTTTATTGATGAAAGGCTGGTCAATAAGCGAGGACTCAAGACAAAGGAGTTTGGGGGATTTTGGGTTATGGTAGCATATGGTTCATCTATCCAGTTTACTCGCAAAATCTCCAATTTGCGGATAAGGTTGGGAGAATACGATCTCAATGATGAATTTTATGTGGTTAACATCGGAGACACTCATGTGATTTTGGGAATGCATTGGATGCAATCCCTTGGATAATTCACAATGAACCTGCATGTTATGGAAATGAAGTTTAAATCAACAGGTAAGAGGGTTGTATTGAGAGGCATATCTGATGGTGGTCCGAGAGTGGTTTCCCTCAAAAGCATGGAGAGGTTATTTAGACATGATGAGGTCGAGTGGGCAGCAGAGTGCCTTATCATGCCAGCAAATGTGGAGACACAAAAGAACACTTACCATCCAGAGATCCAGAATATTTTGACCAAGCATGCCAAGGTCTTCAGTGACATACCTCCAGGGAGACCTCCAGAGCGGGGCATTGAGCATATCATTGAGTTAGAGGATGGGGCGAAGACCGTTATCACTACTCCTTACAGGCATCATAAATGGCATAAGGATGAGATCGAGAAGGCAATACAGGAGCTGTTGAATATGGGACACATCCATCCAAGTAAGAGTCCTTTTGCCTCCGTAGTAGTTTTGGTTAAGAAAAAATATGGTACTTGGAGAATGTGCGTGGATTACAAGGAGCTGAACAAGAGGACTATAAAAAATAGGTATCCTATTCCCCGCATAGTTGAGTTGATCAATGAGCTGCACGATGCCTTTACTTCTCGAAGATTGATCTAAGGTCAGGTTATCACCAGATTAGAATGAGGGAGCAGGATATCGAGAAGATGGCCTTCGGATGCCACTTCGGCCATTTCGAGTTCTTGGTTATGCCTTTCGGCTTAACCAACGCCCCTGCCACTTTCCAGTCCTGTATGAACAGGACATTCAACAGACAGTTGAGGAGATATGTTTTGATTTTCTTTGATGACATCCTGGTCTACAGTCGTTCTTGGGAGGAGCACCTGTAGCATTTAGATGAGGTGCTGAGCATATTGGAACATGAGTCTTTCTATGCCAAGGAGTCGAAGTGTGACTTTGGTATGATCGAGCTTCTCTATTTAGGCCACATCATCAGTGCTGAGGGTGTGCGCATGGATTTCGAGAAGATCAAGGCCATTATGGAGTGGCCTACTCCTATGAACCTTACTCAGCTCAAGGGGTTCTTCGGATTGTGCGGGTTTTACCGAAGGTTCGTTAAGGGATTTTCGTAGCTTGCAGCCCCACTCACAGATTTAACAAAGAAGGGGGCATTCTCCTGGTTTGACACTGCACATAAGTGTTTCGAACACTTCAAAAAGGTTATGTGCTCCTGCCCAGTGCTCGCCATACCAGATTTCTCTCAGCCATTTGAGTTGTAGTGTGATGCTTTGGGAGAGGGAATTGGATCAGTGCTAATGCAGAACAAACATCCCATAGCTTTTGAGAGTCGAAAACTTCATGGGGCTGAGCGGAGTTATTCGATATACGACAAGGAAATGTTGGCCATCATGCACGCGTTGGCCAAATTCAGGCAGTATTTAGTCGGGGGCAGGTTCACAGTGAAGACTGATCACAACAGTCTTCGATACTTCCTCAACCAGAGAGATCTCAACGAACGACAACAGAAGTGGGTTAGTAAGCTGCAAGCTTACGACTTTGACATCGTCTATGTCAAAGGTAAGAAGAATGTCGTAGCAGATGCCTTATCCAGGAGGACCTTACTTGGGTGCTATGACAAATGTTTCTGCAGCATGGAGGGATGAGATCTCAGCCGAGTATGCTAAGGACCCTTGGACATTTGGCTTGATTGATGGGACTACACTTGATGACAGGTTTTCAGTGGTCCAAGGGTTGATATTGTATAAGGACCGTATCTTCCTACCTCACAATTCCAAATTCAAGAGGAGGGTTCTTCAGTGCTTTCATGATGATCCTACAACAGGGCACATTGGATTCTTCAAAACATACAGGAGCATCAAGGAGCGATTCACTTGGAAAGGACTCAAGAATGAAGTCCTTCAGTATGTACGGGAATGTGCCATCTGCCAGCAAAATAAGGATGAGCACACCTACCCAACAGGATTTTTGCAGCCATTACTAGTTCCTAACCAAAAATGGGAAGGAATATCCATGGATTTCATCACCAGGTTGCCCTCGGTTCAGGGCAATGATTGTATATACATGGTAGTCGACAGGCTCACGAAGTTTGCACACTTCCTTGCTATCTCAGCCGCTTATACAACAGCTCAGGTGGCCAAATTGTTTTTCAGAGAGATATTCAGATTACATGGTATGCCCAAGATGATTGTCAGTGACCGAGATAGCAGGTTCATGAGTATGTTTTGGCAGGAGCTATTCAAATTAGGGGGGACTGAGCTTACTCCCAGCACTAGCTATCACCCTCAAACCGACGGGTAGACGGAGATAGTGAACAAATGGTTGGAGGGTTACCTTTGGAACTATGTCTTAGGTCAGTAGAGGGCTTGGATCAGGTGGCTACATCTTAGTGAGTTTTGTTATAATACCACACATCATATGACCATCAATATGACTCCATTTATGGCCTTGTATGGATATGAAGCTCCCAGATTCATAGAATTACTGCTTGGTGATAGCAGAGTACCCAGAGCCAAGGACTTGTTGCAAGACAGCCAGGATATTATGAGGGCTTTGAGGGACAACATACACCAAGCACAAAATTGGCAAAAAATGTATGCCGATCAACACAGGATAGAGCGTAGCTTCGAGGTTGGAGATCTGGTTTACCTCAGGCTACAACCATACAGGCAATCCACTCTCAAGAAGAGTGGAAAGGAGAAGCTGAAGTCGAGATTCTGTGGACCCTTCAGGGTAACCAGACGGGTAGGAGAGGTAGCTTATGAGTTGGAGCTACCAGCGGACAACAGAATCCACAATGTCCTCCATGTTTCTCACCTCAAAAAGGCGATTGGGCAGAATGTTGTTCCTTCCACAAAGTTACCACCATTAGATGAGGAAGGGAAATTAATCCTGGTACCCGAGGCCATCATTAACTTTAGGGAAAGGACTCTGAGGGGGAAGGTGATTACGGAGTATTTAGTTAAGTGGAAGCACTTACCAGTAGAGGATGCGACTTGGGAGAATGAAGAGGTATTACAACATCCAGAGTTGAAATTGCTTGAGGACAAGCAATTTTGGGGAGGGCGGACTGTAATGTCCCCTTTCTAGCCAGTCAGCTTCGTAGTTGTGATTAGCCTACTCACGGGTTCCCATAGGCTAAATTAGATGTGTGGGAACCCATGGTGATCTTAATCAGGCCACTCTCAACTTTCAGTTGCCAGTTTCTGTGGCTTATTTGGGCAAGGAGATGGGACTTACTATTTATAGTAAGTCAATTCTGGGGTTTGAGTCAAAGCGGATGGTACCTTTGGATTGTTCGTCAAAATGGGTATCCAAATCCATGATCAGTTGGAAGGTTGGTTTTGCGGAGCTTACAAATTTTAATGCCCAAAGATTATTTATATAAAATTAAAGTAATAATTTAATTTTATATAAGTTATGATTTTATAATAAAGGGGGAGGATTAAAGAGTCACTTAAGTTAAAATTATTTTATAAAGTGATTGTTAGAATTGCAAAAAGGGGACGCCATTTATAATGAGGAAAAATAATTTCTAGAAGACATTTAAGTTGCCTTTTCCCTTCAAACAGCCATCGACCCCTTGTGAGCTCTATAAAAGGATATTTGGTCATTCATTTCAGGCATCTAGGTTTATATGTTTGCTTTGGCATTTGGTGAAGAAGCTTGCAAAGAATCTTTGCAGGGTTTCGAGCTTATTGGGGACGACAACCTCCAATAGGGACATCCTCTTCGGGTATGAGAGATTACCCCTGGTGGATTAGGGTGGTGATTTCATACAGAGATTGCTCAAGTGCTGATTGTGGGGAGATTTGCAAAGTTTTTTTGAAATATTATACAAAAGTGTTTACAGAGGTGCTGGGCGAAGTTGCTGATTGCTGGTCGCACAGCACAGGCCGTACAATTACCAGCCAGGCGTGATACCTTTGGGGAATTGAGGCGATCAGTCCATAAACCCCTATCTCCTCCTTCATTGGTGCCCAAGGATTGCGAGCTGCTAGTACATCATTTCATGGGTGAAGAAAGTTGCATTTCTGGAGCTAAGTGAATAAGTGGTATGTACAAATTTGCTGATCAAATAATACAGACTGAAAATTCCAGATTGATATATCTTTGTGGTATTTGTGTGTTTCCTCGATTCCTTCACTGGGTTTCTAGCATTACATATGTAAAATCTGCATCTCAAGTTTCGTTTGATTTGGTTGCATAATTACAAAGTTGTGACAGTTGCAAGTGGACAGATTTAACATTTATCTGAGTTTTTTTATTAATTTGAAAAAATACAAAAAAAAGTACATATTTGCAAAAAAGCCAGATTTGTGGAGGGTTGTTACATGGACTGTTGTTCATGAACTTTCCTTGTACCTTGAGCTTAGACATTTTGGCAAGATTCATGATTTATCATGATAAACCTATAAAGGTACACTATTGAACTTAAAATATATTAGTTAAAGTGAAAACTTTCCCTTGGTCTCACAACTGAGTGTCTTCTGCCCAGGATGCATGCTGACTTGGCTGTGAACCAAAAAACCACCTTTACTTATATATGTTATGTGGCCAATTATTCTTGTACTCTTGGTGGTTGTAACGAGGAAGTTAACAACATGATTTTTAATGCCCTTTTTGATAAGTCTATGATGTCATTAGTTATTCTGTTGTTCTTATAATGGCAGTTAAATGGATAAACATTAATTCAAAGCTTGGGTGTCCAACAGGCTTTGCGACCTTTTGTTTTGTATTTCACGTTTGGAGAAGAATTTTCCAGAAGACTTATAATGGTGAGACATTTTGTATTTATTAAATCAAATTTCACACATGTAATATTTGATATAGTATTCTTTCTTTGTTATCTACTAAGTGGTCTATGCCTATGTTCTTTTGGTAGTTCACAGAGTGGATCACATATCATTGTTGGACTGTTGGAGAACTTTGGGATATGCTGATTGAATATTCAAGCCAGAGATTAGAAGGGAAAACATTCGATAGCTTCTTCCAGTGGGTTCTTCCAAAGCTAAATGGAGGTGTGCAGTTTTGCTAAATTTTCATCTTATTTAATATTTTTGATTCTGGCTATTTTGTATTTCAATCTTTTATTAAAGCATGTCCATCTTTTTGGCATACAAAACTTTGGGGTGGGCATTGCTCTTCCCATCAGAGGTAAATGTGGTGGTTCTCTTTTTGTAAGTTACTATAGGACAAATAGACATCAAAAGGACCATTCTTCTCTTGAATAACATAAAATTTTTAAATTTTCTAAATGATTTTAACATTAATACCTCTGGCCTTTTAGTGATTGATATGCTGTGGTGAACCAAATTGCAAATGACTAGGACATATCTTTTTTGCTTCTAACTTGTGCATACGTTATCTGGTTGACCTGCTACTTGTTGGTTCATGGATTAGAGGAGTTTTCCCCTTATTTTGTTGGTTTTCCCCCTTTTATTCTCAGGAGTCCTGGAGGATAAGTGGTTGTCCTTATCATTTGTTGTTTCCTAATTCGCACAGATATGGCTTCATAATGCTGTATCTTTCCTTATATTTGAATTCTTCTCATAACAAGTAACTTTTGATTTGGCTTCATTGTATCATAACTTAATATATTCTTGCCGATTTCTTTTCCTTTAGTTCATGGTGTAGATGACTTGCTTGTTTGTACCTGCTTGAGTATAAATTTTTATCTGGCAAAAGCATGTCGTCTACTGTTGTGCATAAACTAACTGCAAATACGTGTAACAAGCCCAATGGAGATGAATGATGTTTGATAGCCCAGTGCATACCCTGATTAGATATCCTTGTCAGCTGTAGTTGTCATGAAGTTGTTATGCATGCAGATGACAATATGGACAAATCCTTGATGTAAATTTGTGCACTCTTTTCAGATCCAAGAGGCAAAGAGTAAGGGGAGAAAACCTTATTGTTTCTGTTTGTGGCATTGTGGAAAAGGTTGGCTCATGTAGACCAAGGCATCTCTGCTCTCCAGGAATAGTTGAAATATAATTGTCATATATGGCATGCTCACTGTCCATGAATAATTGAAAAGCGAATGCATGGCGACAAATTTGTTGGAGTTTCATAGGTAACACACAAGAATACTTCTGACAAGTTTATGTAAAATATTAGGTTTAAATTTGGAACCTGTGTCCAAGTTGTTTCTTATTTCACTTGGAAGAGATGAGATTCTATAATCATTTCTATTAATGAATGAATCTGCAGTTTCTCATTTGTAGATATATCATATATGTCATGTTCACTTCTTTTATGAAAAAAGAGCAAAGTTAAGATTGCTTATTTCTTTGTTCTTTATTACTGCAATTTTTGATAATCAATTTCATAGAGTTGGTACTAGTCTATTTTCATTATTTTGGTTCTTTTGGGAAATTATTGTTACTATTTGTACTTTTTTTTTTTAGTGATTCTAATTTAACAGTGATTTGATTATATTGAATTATAGCAGGAAAGAGTTTTTTTTTTTTTTTACATTCTTAAATTTAAATTGATTATGTGAGGTTGAATTGGGTCCCATTTTTATTACATTGTGACCACATTGTAACTGTTTTTCAGCAACCACATTATGTGGTATGAGAGCAAACTGCATCATCATGGGCTGCATTATCAAAGGTAGGAAATCAGTTTATTGAAAGTAAATAGAAATATCTTTTAATTTTGCCCATTCTTAGACCTTATGGGATCTTCGGGAGGAAAGGAGATGAACAAAACAGTTTACAAAATTATTTTGGAGCTTAATTGCCATTCACGAAAAGTTTGTTGCCTACAAGCCATATAAGACTTATTTGTGTTCACCTTGTGATGTTCCACAATATTGTGTTATAGCTACCCACTTTTTAGATGATAAGTTGTAATGTTGTAACAAGTGCTTTTGTCTTAGCACTTTGTATTCAAGGCAATATAGCATCACATATGTTCTATCTTTGATTTCTTTTTCCTTGCAAAGTAATCAAAGGTGTTTTTTATCTTCTCAGATAGATATTGCAGGAGTATTGTTATTTCCTTTGATGAATTTTTAGGTAACTTGATTTGTTGATTCTTCATTTTATGGTCTATTTCACATCATTTTCGTTCGTCATATTATAGATTGAGAAGCCCACGCTAGGGTGCATTTCAGGTGAGATAGTTCTGTGTAGTACATAGAATTGCCATTTTAAAGGTGCCAATATGTCTATGCCAACCTGAGTTGGATGTAATTTTTTTTTATATGGAATGATATTTTGGCTAAGAATGCTAGAGGTGAGTCCTATAGCAAGGGCCCTTGTGTGTGAATGGTTATTTGTTGAGATTTCATATGATTAAGAGTACATAAGTATAATTTTACCTTCCCATTTAGAACACCAAGCTTATAAGCTTTTTTGGGATTTCCTATGAAATCACCATCAAAATTCAGTTGATGTGACATGTTACCATTGATCGAGAAGATCTTTTGTATGAATCTCATTATTGGGAATTATTTTTGCCTTTATATTATTCAACCAAAAGGCCAACACATGTTTTTAGCATGTGAGACTTCCAAGTGTGAGAACCATGCTTACATCCAAACTTGAATATAAGTTTTGTTCTTGAAGATTATGTTTTTTCTTTTCAATTGGAGATTTCAATAGATAATAACGCGACCTATTTTGCACAAATACATAATGGTTTTGTTTTGGGATAACCAATAAAAATCTTATCAATTCCTCCATTGTTGATGAAAGAACCCACCAAACTTGTATTTTGGTGCAAAAGCAACCCCAAATAGTGGAAGCAAGGGGACAATGAAGAAGTAAATGACAAATGTTTCTAGATCCTCTTCATCACATAAAGGATCTATGACGCCTCTTCTTTGTAGACTCTCACTTGTAAGAGTTTTGAACCAAATTGCCAATTAAAGAAAGGTAAAGGGCACCTTAGTGAGGGTCTCAGTGGAATGGGTCTTCTGCTAAGAAAATTTCATTAGAGCTACAAATTCCTATTGCACCAAAGGCTATATATCCTATAGCTTGACCAAGTCACTACCATCTCTTAACATTTTCCTAACACACATCATCCCATGGGAATATAGATATATACATTTCTAATATATTTGAGAAATCATCTACTATTTTCTTTATGCCCTTTTACTAAACTAGATTGCAAATGGGAATCCAATTTTCGGAGTTATTTGTTGCAATATAATTCTTGACCTTTGAATCTTCATAAGCCAAAAGGTCTTGGGCTATGGTTATTGTTGAATATTAGAGAGAAGAGAAGGCGTCAACCAAGCATCCACAAGAAATTTATGACATATTTCTAGTTGATAGACCACTTAATATATTTTTTGATTAATTGCAAATTCTCTAATATAAAATCTCACATTGGAGATCACTTAGGCAAAGCTCATTTTCAAAACATTTTTATATCCATGAAGCTGAGAAACCTTTGGAGCAATGTCTTTGACGAAATGTTCCATTGATCTTATAATAATCTTGTTGAGCAAACCAATTAAGTAGCTGCAAGCTTACTGCAGTGGTAAGGGTTTTGGCCTCTCTTTGAGAGGTCCAAGGTTCAAATCTTGCTCAGTATGAGGTGACCATGACCCCTCATAAAAACATGTGTAAACTTATTGAATCAAGTGGCATTAGCTCAACCGGTTAAATTCCTCAAACATTTTTTAGGAGACCTAGGTTTGAATCTTGAATCTTGCCAAAAGATACATGGATAATATCCAAGCTTTGTTGTAATACCACTATGTGGTGATGATGTAATATGGGTGGGGTTCGTTTCAATTCCATATAACCCATTGAAGAAGAAATCTTGTTGAGGAATATTACATTATTTGGTATATGCAAATGTACTTTCATGGTACATATGTAAATATGTAATAGATTAGGGTTGAGTCTATAGTTTAGATGAGTATTTTATATTTCCCCTTCTATCTAAGTGTCAATGTGCTGGAAATGCACAATTGTCATAGAAGTTAGAGTGTATTGGGAGAATGTGCACAAGTGTTATGTATGTAAGTTTGCAAATATGTAAAGTGAGGATGTGCACAATGTCATGTATGTAAGTGTGCAAATATGTAAAGGGAGGATGTGCACAATGTCATGTATGTAAGTGTGCAAATATGTAAAGGGAGGATGTGCATAAGTGTCTTGTATTAGGAGTGCATGTAGGAGAGTAAGAGTCATAAAAGTGTGCAAGTGTCATAGAGTCAAGTATGAGTGGCAAGATGACAAGCGAAAGGTCATGGGAGCTATCATATGGAGAGCAAGAGTCAAGTGCATGAAGAGTGACTTTCTATGGCTATATTATGGAGACAAAGCTCCACACAATGAGACACGAATACAAAACGAGAAAAAAGAGAAAACAATTGATAATAAAGCTTGTATACATCTTTTGAGCAATTCATATTGTAAGTTTTCTTCATGCATGTACATGAATAATTTTGGCCATTTTACATTCATATTTGATATTATAAGTGAATGTTATTTCATTATTATATTGGCCTAGATATACATTTGATTGTTCATTTATATTATTCTACTTTTCATTATTGATATTTTCGACCTATAATATTGGTGGCTTATTTACTTTGGGACCTATGGTATTTTGAGGTAGAAAAGCTTAAAAGCCAACAAATCTTTGTTAAATTTTGTCCCTAATATCATCCTCATACGTCTATTATTTTGCAAAGAGGAATTCTAAACTTCTCATTATATTCTTTAGAGGAAAATATTGTAATGTAGCATTAATCAATTTAATTCTTTAAACCATTATCAAAAACTGAGGTTTTTTATTTTTCCCCTCAAATTTCCCCTTCTTTCTCTAGTCAAGGGAATACCCTAGTATGTTGAAGATAATTTCACCACTCTAAATCTCATAATATTCATAATAATTTATCGTTAATTAAGGGAAATGTTGATAAATAGATCTTGGATTTTATTGTGCTTACTAATGGTTTGTTTACAATCTCATAGAAGGATACATTTGATTTAAATTTTAATGGCCTTACTAATGGAGGATTGACCCAAAAAATCAATGTCATCACCAAGTTAGAGATGAGATTCAAAAGGACATTTATGGCAATATGAATGTATGTCTGATTTTTGCTTATTTTGCTTTCAAAGAAGCTTGTGTAGTGCCCACACAATAATGAAGGGAGAAAAAAATTAGTGGGACACCTTGATGAAGGTTGAAAGAGGATCTAGAGTATCTAGTTAGGAATCCATTATTCAAGATAGAATATTGAGATATATTGTAATGACAACAAATCCATTGAAATGAGCCTTGATCAAGATGAAATATTTCTTGAGGTTTCACGCAAGAAAAAAAAACTTTAGTGGAACTCATATGTGCTTTGTTTATTTCTAGTTTTACAAGCATATTTTTCATGTGCTAAAGAGAACGTATTGTTTTCTAGGCAATGGTTATACCATCAAAAATTGTTTTGCTTATCTACGATAACATAGTCTATTATGTCTTTCAATGTAATGCAATAATTTTTTATATCATTTCATAAACCATGTTGTGCAATCGTTGGACAAAATTGATAAATATTTTATTATCTTCATTGGAGATTAGTGCAATGAATTTAAGTTAATATTTTCTTTATGCCCACTTACTAAACTAGATTGCAAATGGGAATCCAATTTTCGGAGTTATTTGTTGCAATATAATTCTTGACCTTTGAATCTTCATAAGCCAAAAGGTCTTGGGCTATGGTTATTGTTGAATATTAGAGAGAAGAGAAGGCGTCAACCAAGCATCCACAAGAAATTTATGACATCTTTCTAGTTGATAGACCACTTAATATATTTTTTGATTAATTGCAAATTCTCTAATATAAAATCTCACATTGGAGATCACTTAGGCAAAGCTCATTTTCAAAACATTTTTATATCCATGAAGCTGAGAAACCTTTGGAGCAATGTCTTTGACGAAATGTTCCATTGATCTTATAATAATCTTGTTGAGCAAACCAATTAAGTAGCTGCAAGCTTACTGCAGTGGTAAGGGTTTTGGCCTCTCTTTGAGAGGTCCAAGGTTCAAATCTTGCTCAGTATGAGGTGACCATGACCCCTCATAAAAACATGTGTAAACTTATTGAATCAAGTGACATTAGCTCAACCGGTTAAATTCCTCAAACATTTTTTAGGAGACCTAGGTTTGAATCTTGCCAAAATATACATTGATAATATCCAAGCTTTGTTGTAATACCACTATGTGGTGATGATGTAATATGGGTGGGGTTCGTTTCAATTCCATATAACCCATTGAAGAAGAAATCTTTTTGAGGAATATTACATTATTTGGTATATGCAAATGTACTTTCATGGTACATATGTAATAGATTAGGGTTGAGTCTATAGTTTAGATGAGTATTTTATATTTCCCCTTCTATCTAAGTGTCAATGTGCTGGAAATGCACAATTGTCATAGAAGTTAGTGTATTGGGAGAATGTGCACAAGTTTTATGTATGTAAGTTTGCAAATATGTAAAGTGAGGATGTGCACAATGTCATGTATGTAAGTGTGCAAATATGTAAAGGGAGGATGTGCACAATGTCATGTATGTAAGTGTGCAAATATGTAAAGGGAGGATGTGCATAAGTGTCTTGTATTAGGAGTGCATGTAGGAGAGTAAGAGTCATAAAAGTGTGCAAGTGTCATAGAGTCAAGTATGAGTGGCAAGATGACAAGCGAAAGGTCATGGGAGCTATCATATGGAGAGCAAGAGTCAAGTGCATGAAGAGTGACTTTCTATGGCTATATTATGGAGACAAAGCTCCACACAATGAGACACGAATACAAAACGAGAAAAATGAGAAAACAATTGATAATAAAGCTTGTATACATATTTTGAGCAATTCATATTGTAAGTTTTCTTCATGCACGTACATGAATAATTTTGGCCATTTTACATTCATATTTGATATTATAAGTGAATGTTATTTCATTATTATATTGGCCTAGATATACATTTGATTGTTCATTTATATTATTCTACTTTTCATTATTGATATTTTTGACCTATAATATTGGTGGCTTATTTACTTTGGGACCTATGGTATTTTGAGGTAGAAAGGCTTAAAAGCCAACAAATCTCTGTTAAATTTTGTCCCTAATATCATCCTCATACGTCTATGATTTTGCAAAGAGGAATTCTAAACTTCTCATTATATTCTTTACAGGAAAATATTGTAATGTAGCATTAATCAATTTAATTCTTTAAACCATTATCAAAAACTGAGGTTTTTTATTTTTTACCTCAAATTTCCCCTTCTTTCTCTAGTCAAGGGAATACCCTAGTATGTTGAAGATAATTTAACCACTCTAAATCTCATAATATTCATAATAATTTATCGTTAATTAAGGGAAATGTTGATAAATAGATCTTGGATTTTATTGTGCTTACTAATGGTTTGTTTACAATCTCATAGAAGGATACATTTGATTTAAATTTTAATGGCCTTACTAATGGAGGATTGACCCAAAAAATCAATGTCATCACCAAGTTAGAGATGAGATTCAAAAGGACATTTATGGCAATATGAATGTATGTCTGATTTTTGCTTATTTTGCTTTCAAAGAAGCTTGTGTAGTGCCCACACAATAATGAAGGGAGAAAAAAATTAGTGGGACACCTTGATGAAGGTTGAAAGAGGATCTAAAGTATCTAGTTAGGAATCCATTATTCAAGATAGAATATTGAGATATATTGTAATGACAACAAATCCATTGAAATGAGCCTTGATCAAGATGAAATATTTCTTGAGGTTTCATGCAAGAAAAAAAAACTTTAGTGGAACTCATATGTGCTTTGTTTATTTCTAGTTTTACAAGCATATTTTTCATGTGCTAAAGAGAACGTATTGTTTTCTAGGCAATGGTTATACCATCAAAAATTGTTTTGCTTATCTAAGATAACATAGTCTATTATGTCTTTCAATGTAATGCAATAATTTTTTATATCATTTCATAAACCATGTTGTGCAATTGTTGGACAAAATTGATAAATATTTTATTATCTTCATTGGAGATTAGTGCAATGAATTTAAGTTAATATCATATATTGTAGTATTTTTTTCCTATCATATCCAACATATCACTCTTCAAAATATTTCAAAATTTCTAGAAAAAAAAAAAACAATTGACAATCCATTAAGGCTAGAAGCCTCCTTGTGTTGAAACAAGTGGATAAAAGTGCCCCTTGTCTTTACATGTTAAGAAAAATAAAAATATTATATATATATATATATATATATATATATATATATATATATATATATATATATATATATATGAGAGAGAGAGAGAGAGAGAGAGAGAGAGAAGTAAAACATGTTTCCATGGGCCATCAACAATTTTATATAAAATTGTTCATATATATTTGTACAACCTCTATAACATCTCACAATTTTAAAGGTCTATTTAATAACATTAATATTTCTTTAGTTTGAAATTTTTCATGAGAATTTTAAATTGTTTTTAGTATTTTTCCAATGATAACTTTTATCCAATGTAAAGCACACAAGCACTTAACAAATTACCTTCAAAAACTTCTTGAATTTTCAATCTAATTCTACCTTTTATATTGAAAAAGTTTTGCATACAAATAATGTCTTGTAACTAATTTGAGCAAAGTAGGGGTTGCTCAAGTTCTCATAGAATGTGACATTGGAACAACGCCAACTCATAAGCCATTACACCCACCAAGGTTTCTCATTCGACAGGTTAATTCATAACTTGTAATGATCCTCATGGTATGTAGTTAACCTCTTCTCATGCAAATTTTTCACCACCTCAAATTTCTTAGTTTTGAGCTGTTAGTGTCAAATATAATTTTGACTAATGATTACAAAGAGTATTGACAAAAGCAACACTACTATCGTATATCCAATAAGAGATGCATTAATTAAATGAAACATTGAAATGCAAAGTATCAGTAATTACAAGAATTTGGGACATGTAATCTTATTATCTTTGGCTTCTTCAAGGGGGAAACCTCCTTACAAAATATGCAAATTCTTCACTAGCCCCGTGAGGGTTACATCTTTCCCTTTTTTATAATATTTACAAGCATAATTTTTGACATTCTATGACAATATGCTATGACAATATTTTTGACTACATATTCTATGATTACAATTATGATTCCAAAGCGATTACATACATGATTTTGTGACACTCCTATCGATATCTAACTTAACACGTGGTCCATTACTAAATACGAGGTCCACTTTACATACAATATCATATGCCACTATGAGTTACAATTGTGGGATGCATAACATGTCACCTCCTCAGAGAAGTTTTGTCCTCAAAGTTGAAAGGTTGGAAACCGTTGCTGAAACTCCTACAATGGCTTCCATGTGGCATCCTTTGGTTGGAACTTCGGTGATATCTCAAGAGTGAAGATATTGGGTCCTACACTTCAAAATGGCTACAAGTTGCAAAAGAATGGATCCTCAATCTAATTTAGGCAGGACCATCTGTACCTAGGTATGTGCTCCCACCACCTTCTTTAGGCAAGATACATGAAAAGTTGCGTGAATCTTGGATGTAATCGATAGCTACTTGTAACCAACATCCCCTATAACTTAAAGTACCTTGTGGGGTCCATAGAATTTAGGAGCCAGCTTGTGTCGGTCCTTTTGTTTAGGGGACATTTTCTTGTAGGGTTGAAGATGAAGAAAGACCATGTTAACATTTGCAAATGTCCTCTCAGTCTTGTGTTTATATGATTGTGTTTTCATGCAGTTTTGGGTGGTTGCTAAATTCTTTTTCAGAGTAGTTAAGACTTCCTACCTACGATTGAGGTCTACGTCGATTGCTTCAACCTTTAAGCTGCTTGACAAGTAAGAAGTAAGTGTTGAAGGCAGTTGACATTATACTGCCTCATACGATGTCATCCTTGTGGCTATATGGAAAGTGGTGTTATACCACCATTCTGCTAAGGGAAGCCATTGAATCCACTTGGATTGGTTATCAAAGATAAAAACATTGAAGATGACTTGAGGTATTTATTTACCACCTTTGTTTGGCCATTAGTTTGTGGGTGGTAGGATGTGATTCGTTTCAATTGTGTTCCTTGGATGCGATGGAGCTTGTCCCAAAATTTACTAGTGAATACCTTGTCACAACCATTGACTATGGAATGCGGGATCCCATGGAGCTAAAAGATGTGATCCATGAAAATCTGTGCCATTGTTCGTACAGTATAAGGATGACCTAGAGAGAAAAAGTGGACATACTTGGTCAATCTATCCATGATCACCATGACAACAAATTTTCCACCAGATAGAGGGAACCCTTTAATGAAGTCCATGGAAATATCTATCCATGGTGACTCTAGAATTGGTAAAGGTTGAAGCAACCTTAGTGTGTTGATTGTTTTCCCTTTTTGGTATTGGCAATTATCACAAGCATCCACAAATTGTTTTACATCAGACTTCATGGGCCAATAAAAATTGCATTTTACCCATTCATAAGTTTGTAAGAAGCTCGTGTGTCCCCATATTGGAGAAGAGTGAAGCTTTGTTAAAATTTGGGATTTGAGTTATGAAGTGGATGGAATAGAAACCTATTGCTTGTAGCACAATTCGCCTTGCTTCCATGAATAATTTGGATGGTCCCTTACCACTATCTAAAGACCCTAAATGATTTTTGTAAGTGTGGTGTTATCCTACAATTTCGACTTAAGTGCCTCTAGCTAATCAACCTTGATGATGGATACTGCATAGAGGGTATCTCATATATCTAGTAGTCTAGAAAGGGCATCAACAACCATATTTTATTTTCCCTTACGATAGATAATCTTATAGTCATATCTTAAGAGCTTAGCAACCCATTTATGTTGCTTAGGGGAAGAAATCCTCTAATCTAGGAGATACTTAAGGCTATGATGATTGGTCTTGATGATGAAGTGTTGGCCTAACAAGTATGGTTGCCACTGGACGACTACAAAGATGATCACAATCATCTTCTCATAGGATGATTTTATGATATTTCATCCTAATAGGGCCATACTTAAGAATCCAAGGGGTTGACCTTCCTGCATGAGTACAACCCCCAAACCCCACTCCTAAGGCGTCACTTTCTATTACAATGGTTTTGGAAAAATTAAGGATTGTTAAGACTAGTGTGGCAGATAGTATTTTTCAAAGTTAAGAAGGCCTCCTCGACAACACTATTCCATGCAAATGCATCCTTATGAAGCATAGATGTTAAAGGTGCAACATTTTTTCCATAATATTTGACAAAATTTTGGTAGTACGTTGTGATGTCGAGGAATCCCTAAAGGCTCTTCAATGTTTAAGGTTTGGACCAATCCTTCGTGGCTTCAATATTTGTTGGGTCAACGTGTACACCATCTCTAGCTATAATGTGCCCTAAATACTCCACCTTGGTTGCATCAAAGGTGCACTTAGATTGTTTGATATACAATTGATTTTGTTGTTGAAGGTACAACACTTGCTCCATATGTTGTAGGTGCTCTTTCCATGTTTTAATGTATGCCAACATGTCATCAAAAAACACCAATGCAAACTTTTTTAGATATGGTTTAAGAACCATGTTCATCAATCCTTGGAAAGTGAATGATGCATTGATGAGACCAAAGGGTATAACTAAGAACTTGTTGTGCCCCTCATGAGTTTTGAAAGTTATTTTGGTTGTAATTATGAATGCAAATCTGATGGTACTTTAACCTGAGGTCTAATTTGATAAAGTGTTGAGCACCATGCAATTCATTCAATAAGTCATCAATCAAGTGGATGGGAAACTTATCATTGATGGTGATATTATTGAGTTCACGAAAGTCCACAGACATTCTCCATGATCCATCCTTCTTTCTTACCAGTAAGACTAGGGTTGAAAAAGGGCTCGAGCTTGGATGGATTAGTCTGACTTCCAATAGTTCATTCACCATTTGTTCAATATTATTATTTCGATGATAACGGTACCTATATGACAAAATGTTTGGAGGTTGACTCTTGGGTACCAAATTGATTCTATGGTCTTCTGACAAACTAGGAGGTAATTGTTTAGGCTCATTGAAGAGCCTCTCATTCTTGGTTAGAATGACTGATAATTTTGAAGGCATCTATTCATCCTATATAGCACACAACTACATTTGGAAAAATCTACCTACTATTGCACACTAACCCTTCTTAATTAGTCTTTGCATTTGATGGGACATTATTAGTTTGGGTTTTCCCTCTCTTACTCATTGAATGGTGTGTGATTTGTCATTGATAGTGAATTGCATCCAAAGTTTTGAGAAGACGCACAATATTGGTCCCAAAATTCTTAGCTAGGGATATCCCAACACAATGTCCACTCCTAATTTGACTGCATAGAGATTAGTCTAACATTAATAGTTGCATATGGATAGGCAGACATTCTAACACATCCCATTACAAGTCATGATATCCCCATTAAAAATTTATACCTTGATTTGATCCCAACCATAAAGATGAAACAATTTACTTTTTTTGCACTAGGGTGAATAAAGCTATATGTGATGTTAGAGTCCAATAATATCAAAACCCTATGCCTTTTTAGAAATTTGTGGATTTTCATGCATTAGGGTTTCGATATTCCTACAATAGCATTCAAAGAAAGAGTGGAAGTTTCTTCTATGGATCTATCAGTTGGAGGTTCTACATCCACTAATTTCGGTTGCTCTTCTATTAAATCCACAAATTGATCCCTTGTGTTTGTAAAAGAAGACAAAGTATTGCTCATATCTAGAAGGAACATGCATGTTTTGCACTCGTGACGCATGGCCCATTTTTCATGACTGTTATAACAGTATTTGGTATCTACAATTTGTCATCTACATGGGTGTTAGCCTCTTGACTATGAGAGCCTTTCGAGAATTATTGTTTATGGATGTAAAAATTCTATTTTGAAATGTCGAGGGTCTAGAAGCCTTTCATTGGGCATACCATTTGCTCTCTACAAGTTTAGCTAGCCCTATGGTAGTCATCAAGATGCTTATATTGAGCATTTGGAATTCAGTTCTTATTTCTTCCTTAAGGCCACTAATAAAACAACTCTTAAAGAATTCATCTAAGAGACCTTTGGTTCTATTGGAAAGCTTCTCAAATGCAGTAATAGACTCGAGTATTTTTCAAAGCTTTGTGAGGGCACTATTAAAATCTTCAAACTCTGATGATCCAAATCAATTGAGTTCCCTCTTAAATTGTGTCCACCCAAGGTTAGGGCTTGTTTGTACAACCATTGGTACCAATGTTGTTCTTCAAGGTCAAAATGAAAAGCAACTATAAAGATCTATTGGTCAAAGGGAGTTTCATGTAGTCCATACCATTACTTGGTATTAATGTGGTTTGGTCCCATCAAGCCTTCGAGAACCCATTTTAGGAAGCCTAGGAGTCATTTCTCTATTCTTTCCTAATCATTGATTGTTTTCCTCAGTAAAGATCTTGGAGAAATATGGTCGGTCAATAGTTTTTCCCCTTTGAGCTTTTAGGCTATTTTTAGCATACCCATCAAAATTTGGATTTTTAATCTTAAGCACTTCAATATCTTGGCCCATTTTGTCCTACTTATGCTAGTAGTCTGCTATCATGGTGGAGAGAAAATACATGACTCTAGAGATCAATTATGGTATCCAATTTGGCAAGTTGTTCCTCCATCCTCTGCATTCTAGCCTCCATTACTTGATAGCGGGTCTTTGATGGCATTTACTAAAAATAGAATTGCTATTTTTAGTAAGGGTCCCAAAAATTGTATGGGTGCAATAGACCAAAATGATCAACTTGAGAAGCCAGCTGAAATGAGCTATATCACAAAATGACAATTTTTGGGTTCTTGAAAAAAGTGTGGATGTTATATACCAAAATGGTCATCTTGAAAAGATGATCGAAATGGGATAACCCTAAAGTGATGATTTTTTTGTACTTTTTATTTTGTTACAAACAACTCTTTAGTCCTCTCTACTTTGTAATTGAGCTTTGTAGTCCTTTGTACTCTAGCTTTTTATCCTCTAAGCATTGCTCATGATAAGGAAAATAGGAAATGGAGGTATTCTAGGTTAAGGTGTGTGTTCTCTCCATAGCCCTCTGATATACTATGGTAGTGATCAATAATGCTCAAACTAATATTTTAGACCAGTACCCAAGGAGGATATAGTCAATATCCTTGGGTGTACTACTCGCTTCTTTGATCAATACGAGAGGGTAATCTTCCTGAGTGCTATGTTTTGTGCACTATAGATATTACACAACCGAATGGCTTCCTATATATGAAGGTTTGGCTCAAGGTTCATAAAATAGGTCTTCCAATATACACAAGGTATGTGGGAGCTCAAATCCGTGTATGGGTGCTATCTGAGGCGTGGGTATTGGAGCCTAATTGCCCCCCACTTCACTAGTTGCTTTATGGGAAATCTAGCTTAGCTAATAACAAGAGCTCCTCTATTTTATTTTATTTTTGAAAAATAATTTGAAAAAACTTGTATTAAAACAAAGATCATTTACAAGTTGGGATGAGACTTCTCCTAGCCTTAGCCAAAGAGAACACATGTTTACAACAGTAAAAGAAGATTTGCATTGGAGCCAAATCTCTTAAACCATATTTCTACAATGGTTGTTCACCTATTTACAACTATAAAAGAAGATCTACATTGGAGCACAAATCTCCTAAACCATATTTCTGGAATGGTTCTC
Source organism: Wollemia nobilis (assembly GCA_028583015.1). Taxonomy (NCBI): domain Eukaryota; kingdom Viridiplantae; phylum Streptophyta; class Pinopsida; order Araucariales; family Araucariaceae; genus Wollemia; species Wollemia nobilis. Next base: position 856,434 of record JAQPPZ010017021.1, read on the forward strand.
CAAATTAGCTAAACACTGGATTTTCTCACCAACCTTCCTAATCATCTCATCCTCAATAGTCATGTCACTGTGCCATTGAACCCCTACCTCCTTCTCAGTGACCATCTTAGCCAGGAAGTCTGCCATTTTATTTTGATCTCTACTCACATAAATTGGAATCACATCATCTAATTCCCTCCATAATTCCTTAATTTGAGTGACAAGAATCCTCAACCTCCATGTCTTCAAAGCAAAGTTCCTCATGCAATCTAGAGCTCCAACCATTATTTGAGAATATGATTCTAGGATTATCCTCCTGTAACCTTGTTTTACTGCCCAAATAGAAGCATATTTGATAGCTAAGGCTTCCACTTCATTGTTTGTGGCTCTTCCCAAACCTTGCAGTTCCCAATAGAGCATTATTCCAACATGATTTCTTCAAACCACTCCAATTCTAGCTCTACCTAGATTGCCTTTTGCAGCTCCATAAATATTAATTTTAATCCAACCTTCTCGGGGTGGTTTCCAACTAGCTCTGTCTTGCCCCTCTTGCACTTCAACTTCCTTCTCCATTGACCCTATAACAACTTGAGTTTCCTCTTTAGCATAGATTGCCACAGTTTCTATGACTTTGCCCCAAATGACCTGCCAAACTCCATCTAAAGAGGAAAATGTTTATCTAAAAATTCTAACATTTCTCTCCAACCACACTTGCCACCAAATGAAGTTTAATCTAAGCTCTTAACCAATACAAAGAGCTTTAGATTTAAATCTAACCCTCTTCCATCTTTCCCAAATATTAATCCGATTCAAATCACCATTAACTCGAATTTTATAATATAAAAACCATCTCTCCCAGATCTGACGCATGAATGGGTACTCAAACATCAAGTGATTAGCTGTTTCCTTACTCTTGTAGCATAAAATACATTGAGATGGACCAATGATTCCCCTACATATGAGATTATCAAAAGTAATAATTTCATTAAGCATGAACTACCAAGCAAAACAATTTACTTTCGACCAACCCTTGGGCTTCCAAATATTTCTCAAATCCTCAACCTGATATGTATGAGGAGGAGGCTCTGGAAGGGTCTTATCATATCCATCCTTCACTGTGTAGAAACCAAGGCTCCAATAGCCGCAAGCTAATTCATCCTCCTCATCTCTACCTGTGAGAAATATTTCTGCCAAGATTTTACTCATGATGGGTGTCAAATCCGGAGGGATTGAAATTGGCCACTCATCCAACTTCTTAAACTGCTTAAAATTATAATCCCCAACTGACTAGTGTTGAAATAACTTTTAATTTGGACCCAACCCTTGGTTTCCATGGCTATTTTTATTGGTTGCAGTTCAGGAAATTCAAAAATGATAGGTGGGTATTGATCCCATGAATCTGTCCAAAATTATGCCTTCTCTCCTCTCCCCACTTTCCAAAATAATCCATCTTTTACTACCTAAGATCCTAACTTAAGAGCTTGCCACACTAAGGATCCATTACCATCCAAAGGGAAACGACCCACCTCATTTGGGTTTACCTGTCCCAAATATTTACTAGTTAAGATTCTACTGAATAAAGAAGTTGGTTGGGAAATCCACCTCCAGTAAAGCTTTCCAACCAAATATTTATTATTTAACTTTGATCTTCTCAGTCCCAAACCTCCTTTTACCTTGGTTTGGCTTACTTTCTCCCAACCTACTAATACCCATTTCCTCTCTCCTTTTCCTCTTTCCCATAAAAATGTTCTAGCCATCTTTTCCAACTCTTTCCATATGGTATGTGGGGCAACAAGGATAGAAAATTTATAAATTGGCATGACTTGAATGACTGACTATAAAAAGTTAATCTACCCCCATAGCTTAACCATTTGTGAGACCAATGATTAATTATTTCCTTGATACAGTCCAAAATATTCCTCTAGATATCTATTTTTAGTTTTTTAAAATGCAAAGAGACCCCCAAGTATACCACTAGGAGAGAAATCCTTGTGAATCCCAAGATCTCTAAAATTTTGTCCTGAAGCTTTTGATCAAGATTTAAAAAGACCACTTTGGATTTTTTATCATTGATAACTTGGTTTGTAGCCCTAAGGTAGACATTAAGTGTATCTCTAATCATTCTTGCTTCCCTGAAGCTGGTCACTCCCACCAATCTTGTGTCATCCACAAACTGTAGGTGAGTCAAAACTTCCTCACCCATCTTGATACCTGTTAGCAAACGTTGTTGTCTTCTCCTCAAGATGAGTCTACCCAAGCCTTCAACGAATATGAGAAAAAGATAGGGGGAACAAGGATCTCCTTGATGAAGGCCTCGAGTAGCTCCAAATGGTTGTGAGTGAAGACCCTTGATTAACACTGAGTATGTCAGAGTAGAAACACAGCTCATGATCCATTCTATCCAATCCTGATAGAAACCAAAGGTTGCCATCATCTTTGATAAGAACCTCCACTCCATCCTATCATAAGCCTTTGACATATCCAATTTTATGAAAATTCTTGTATTACCAAAATGTTTGCATCGAATGGATTGCCTCTTGAGCTAGAACCACACCATCCAAGATCTGCCTACCCTGTACAAAACCCCCTTGCTCTGAGGAGATAATTCTATGTAGAAGAGAATTTAGCCTCATAGCCATTACATTTGTGATTATTTTACATATGACATTGCATAAGGCAATAGGTCTATAATATGAAATATGTACCCCCTCCCCCCTTTTGAAATTAAGGCAAAGAATGTATTATTTAATGCTTTAAGCATTCTTTTACTACCTTTGGACTCCTCTATAACAACTATTACATCCTCCTCCAAGTTATCCTAGAAGGCCTAAAAAACTCAATTGGAAAGCCATCTAGACCTGGTGTTTTTTAGGTGCTCATTCCAAAGACTACATTCTTCAATTCCTCTCTATCAATGGGTTTAAGTAGGGCCTGATTTTCTTCTTCAGAGATAACAGAGGGTATGACAACAAGAACTTTTTGAGCCTCTTCATCTTGCACCATAATTTCGTTTAATAGTTTATAAAATAATTCATTGAATGAAAATGCATACCTGGAATTGTATCAAAGGAGTGTCTGTTTTCATCTTGAAGAGCTTCCATGTTGTTCATCTGTCTCCTAGCACCAGTAGCCCAATGGAAAATTTTGATATTTTTATCATATTCTAATAACCAAGTGGTTTTTGCTCTCTGTTTCCAGTAAGTCTCCTCTAGGTTGTCAATGTACTCAACCGCTTTATGCAATGCATCATCCTATTCTTTGAGCTGCTCTGTAATTGTTCCTTCCCTAAAGTGTTTTTGAACCTCATCCCATCTGGCCACCAATGGAGCTCTTTGGGCTTGGAATTCTGTCTTGTTAGCTCGACTCCATTGTTTCAATTGATTTTTGACATAATGAAGTTTGTAGAATCTAAACATTGTTATCCCATATGTTGGGTGACCTTCTTCCCACCACTATGGAACTTTCTTTCAAAGTTCCTCTTTTTGTAACCAAAAGTTTTCAAATTTAAATGGTTTGTGATTATGCACTATCTCGATCCCCCTTCCAACAAAATGGAAAAGTGATATGAAACTAGACCCTCCAAAATATAAACTTTTATATTCCATTTTACAAATGCCCCCTCTGAAACCAAAAAATGGTCTAACTTCATTTTCCTGCTATGTGTCTCCCTCCTCTTATTAGTCCAAGTATAGTTGGTTCCAGGGCATTTAATATCCACCAAGTGTAATGCCTGGACTTGGGCAATCAGAAGTCAATCCCCTTGGTCCAAAATTGGGGTTCCCCCTTCCTGATATCTAGAGGATAATTTAGAATTAAAATCCCCAGCAATAATCCAATCTAACTCTTCCCTTGAGACTCTCATGTTATGCACAACTTTCCATTGATGAATCTGACCATCTAGGTTTTGAGCCCCATTAAAATTTGTGATTAAAACATGTTCAGTTGTGACATTGTTCCTAAAATGTGATGTGGTAACATCCCTCCAAGCTATATGTTCTAATGTAGTCCATTCAAGAGAGTTCCAAAGATTAACTATCCTCCCTGAGGCCCCTTGGACAACCACTTCCATATGACCGACACCCATCCAAAGTCTATTTACTATTTTACACATAAGATCCAACGATATTTTTGTCTCTTGGATAAGAAAAAATTATGTTTTACATTTTGCTAAGAGACTTCGAACAACAGATTGATGAGTTCTACTATTTAAACCTCTAACATTCTATGATTGTATAATCATTGGTTACCTTGAGAGCAGTAAAAATCTGTTGGCCTCACCAATCCTCCAATGATCAGTTTGTCTCTTTGAACTGCTATCAATTCCTTTTTTGAGTTTCTACCCACTCCTTGAGAGCTGCTATTTTTTTCTCTTTTCCACTTGAGTTATCCCTAGAGTTGGCCTTTCTTTGTTCTTTTCTGCTATGCCCATTATGACATCCGTCATTATCAGTTGCTCTTGGTTATGCACTATCAATGCCCCTACACTCTCTGATTGCAGTAACTCATTGCACTCACTTACCTGCTCTATGATGGGAGGAGATGGAAGAGGGGCTTGAACATGGTTGTTATTATTTTTATTATTCCCATCCACTCCTTCCATAAATTGTTCTTCTTCTTGGTCCATTAGTGTCTTAAATATCTCATACCTATTGGAGGGCTTGAGTTGGGTTTGCTCTTTACCATCTTTTTTTCTTTTACCTTCTTATTTTGGGTTGTTCAAAACCATATCCCTGTGCTTCTTTACCCTAAGAAATATTGGTTGTTTCTTTATTGATTATTGACTTACCCTCCTTAGGAAGATTTGACATTCCCAAAGGAGCCTCCATTTTTATATTCATATTATTTGGGCAAGATTAGGCCAAATACCCATATTTGTGATAAACTCTGCATCTAAAGGGCAATGCCTCATAATCCAGTTGTTGAATCCAAGATAGTCTTGCAAGTTTGAGTTCCACCTCTATCGACAAAGGTTGGCTAAGATCCATTTCCACACATAATATTGCATAAACAATTGTGTTTCCTTCCATTGTGTCTTTGGAAACACCCAAATGTCTTCCAAGGGAATTGTCGATAATTTCCAATACCTGCTCACTCCAAAACTCCATTGGAAGTGCATACAAATGGATCCAAACCGAGACAACAATGGGTTCCATTCGAGGATCAAATCCCACTCTCTAGGGTTGAACAAATAATATTGTTGGGCCATGATTCCTCTTTTTTGATTCGAAAGCCCTATTTCTATCGGCAAGTGAAGAAAAACTAATAATAATATATCTATTGCTAAGAAACCACAAAGAATACTCACCAAGAGACTCCCAGTTTTACTGGACCCAAGAATGCAAAAAAATTAGGGTAGGGCAAATATCCATGAATTTACAGATCAAATCATTATTGGCTCTATATAAAACTATTTCTTTGACCATCCTTTGCTCAATGACAATATTTGGCCTTGATTCTGACTGTGGCAAGCATCCATTAACTCGTTGAGATGTTGATCTATTTCCAGCAGTCGTAAAGAGCATTTTTAATGTAGTTTTTTGTGCTTCTTCAGTCTTTGATGGAGATTTATCCTTTAACAAATCTGCAAAAGAACTTTATCTCTCTAAAAGAGGATCTAGAGGTGTCCCCATTGGGGGGCCCTTTTAGGGTAGCAATATTGTCTTCAAATCCATAGTAACCAGGAATCTTTTTGGCTACCCAACTAATGATCTAGTTTTCTCTTCCAAAGCTCTCACCAATCGGACTAAAAATTTAAATCTAGTGTCGAGTATGATAAATTAAAAAACTAGAATCCTCCTCTATTTTATTTTAAAATGACCAAAATACTATTTCTTACTTAGGTATCTAGGGTTAATAAAAACAAAAATTTGCTCACAACAGAAGCTTACCATGCCTTTGAAAGATCTCTAATACCACTTGCAATGAACCTCTTCTTCTCATTCAAATATTTCACCTTGAAATTCTTGTATTGAGATAAGAAAATTAGTTCCAAAGATAATTCTAACTACAATTACAAAGAAAGTTGACAAAAGCAACACTAATACCGTATATCCATTAACAAATGCTTTCATTAAATGAAACATGAAAATGAAAAATAATAGTAATTGAAAGAATTTGAGACTAGTATAACTATCGTTGGCCTCTTCGAGGGGGCAACCTCCTTACAAAATATGCAAATTCTTCACCAACCTCATGAGGGTTACATCCTTTCTTTTTTATAATATTGACAAGCATAATTTTAGACATTCTATGACAATCTGCTATGATAGTATTCTATGAAAAAATTCTTGACTACATATTCTATGACAATTACATTTATGATTCCAAAGTATACACACGATTCTATGATACACTCCTATCTATATCTAACTTAATAAATTATCCACTTCTAATTTACTACATGGTCCACTTTACTTACTTTATCATATGCCACTATGAATTACAATTGTGAGGTACGTAACATGGCATTACCATTTATCTAAAAGTAATAAAAACTACTAGCATAAATACTACAACATACTAAACTTAACAAGATACATAGAAAGGAAGACTACTAATATAGAACTTACAAAACTAGTGGAAATACGCCTGAGATTCACATTCTTCAATGTTTGGGTTGAGATTTATGAAGAAACAAAGGGCATGGCAATGAGATCACCACTTCCCTCAATAATTACAAATCTATATATGGAACGGTCTAAAAATATGACAATCAAAAGTCATCATATAAAATCGACATGGAAGGACAAGTTTGTTGATGGCATTTTTTTCAAATGGACCTCATGGGAAGGAGGAATTAAAAAAACTCTTGATACACCTAAATAATATATTCTAATAAAATCAAATCATAATGGAATTAAAGGTTAATAATCACCTACCATTGCTAGATTTTTTAATAGAAAAAGTGGATGAATCCTTCTTTTGGAAAGTTGAACTTCATAAGAATCAAGAGAAATATTAAGGAAATATTGAAATCAAAATCCTATATATACAAGGTTTATTTGAGAAGTTGATGTGGATCATGGAGAAAAGCAACATCAAGTTTTCATTCGTACTCATGAATACTCTTAGAGGACTTCTAGACATATCTAATAATAAAATCAATCCCAAACTTTACAAAGGAGTTTACTTGATTTCTTGTTTATGCAGTAGAGCATATATATGTAAGATAGGAAGTGTTGGCAGTTTTGTACTTTGCCATATTGGGATTTTGATTTCACTTTATATGAGCATTTTGATTGTAATACAACAAAATATTATGTTAATCCAATGAATATAATATTTCGACCACTATAGTTATTTTTTATTTTTCTGTTCGTATTTACCTTCTCTTTGGGCTTGGTGCTTGGAAACAATGCATTGTATGGAAAATTCAGATTTTATTAAGTGGTTAAGGATGGAGATGCTAGTATCACTGCAAAAATGGAAACGCATTCCCTCCGAGCCAAAGACTCTGTGCAATCTTCATTGAGGAAAAGAAAAAAGAAAGGGATGATAAAATGGTGAAGCTATGGTAGCGCCCAAAGATAAAATTTGCAAGTCACATTCGCCCCACTTTGGGTGAATTTATTAAGATTGTCGTCACGAAGGAAATATGTTCACCCCAAGGTTGGGGTGAAAGCTCCATTCGCCCCAACTACGAGCGAACGAAGTACTATGGGCGAATGAAGTTTAAAAAGGGGCGCAACAATTAAAAGGTGCGCGATGTTGACAAGTCAACATTGCGTTTGCCCTGGTCGAGGGGTGAACATTTTGTTCACCTCTCCCATGGGTGAATGTGCTCCAAAAGAATGACATCGCTTTCACCCTGGTCGAGGGGTGAACATTTTGTTTGCCTCTCCCATGGGTGAACGCACTCTCAGTGTAAAGGATGTCGTGCGAACGCGTCGGTAAAACAGAGTCAGGCAAGTGTGCCTAAGATGAGGTGGTATTGACAAGTCAATATCATAGTCACCCCAATAGGGAGGCGACTATCTTTATCACCTTTTTGAAGGGTGAATGCAATTTTTAAGGGAGAAGGGCGAACGCGATTACAAAGATAAGGATGTTCAATTGTTAAATATTTTTTCCTAAAATGAGAAGAATGGTTTCGCCATGGTCAATAGGGAACATAATCAATCAAAAGTGTATTCTCTAATGATGCCCAGAGCAGGTTTTGACAAGCATTAAATAATGGTGGTGATGAGTAACTCAAATTGTGAATCCCAAGTGGAGAAGAGAGCCATGTTAAAAGCACAGGAGGATTTTCATGATTTCCAAAGTGGGAGTGCATCTTCAAGGCATCAAATATCTCTTAATTTTATGTGCACCGACATCTCAAGATACTGATTTCCTGGGAATATTTCCTTGAAAGATGGATCATTGTTCCAAGAGAATGAATTTTCAATATTTCCAAGGAGGAAGTTCCTCACTATGGTTCCTGATCTACGATCATTTTGTCTCCATGTGCATTTAATGAAAGAGGTGAAATCCTCTATAAATACTACTGAATTCTCATTGTAAAAGAGAGGTTAGACACTTTGTGAGAAAACTCTCCAAGTTCTCTGCATCAATAGAAGACACCAGGCTTCTGAATTTGCAAGTGATCTTGTGTGCAATTTCCTTCTGTATTCGTGCACTTCTATTTTACATTCATGTTCCTTATTTGTTGTGAAGTTTAAAATTTTGTATTTGAATTTAAATATTGCTAATGAGGGAGTGAGTGTTGGAGTGTTATTTTGAAGGTTGTTCTTGCAATTTTATAAGTAAATTCTGTTGCTTCTCTTTTGTTATATGCTATTTCATGCTTGGGTGAATTTCTTGCTATTAGTCTGCCCCGAATCCTACACCTTTGACCTATGGCCATATTTCCCATTTCTTTCTACAATTTCTAATCTCTTTCCTACAACTCTAGTCTTCAACCAGTGTAGGATTTAGCTTGGGAGCCAACCCTCTCTGGAGATTGACACGGAGGACATTCCTTTCCTCCGATCATTCAATGTTGGCCATGTCTAGGGTGCACAAACGCAGTTTTGTATGATTAGGTAGATATTTGACCAACAATTTTTGGCACGCCCGATGGGACCTCGAAAGTTCCACTTTCGATAGTATTAAGGTTTGATGTTCACCTTCGTGTTGTATAGTTAGAACATATGGTGACTCGATTATACCCAAAAACCTCCAAACGTGAGGACAATTAAAGTTGTGTCTCATGAATACAAGATCGAAGGCCAAAAATCTAGATCATCAAATTGAGTTCTACGAACTTGATATTCAAAGGTTAGGGGAACATCCTCAATTAGCCACTTTACATCGTACATCTTCATTACCTCATACATCCCATATATCATCCGCCACATCCTCACGACTAGCCAGTGTATTTTCTACTCCCACAAGTCCAATTAGTACTGCCACTAGCATTCCTCAAGCTCCACCTCACACACCAGTTCACATGGCCCAAAATCCACCACCACAATAGCCACAACCACCAAGGCAGTTCCCAGCATGGAATAGCTCAAGGGCCTTGAACTTACAAGCACAAAATCCAATGTCCCAAGAAGCTTTGAAGGCTTTCCAACCTATGATGGCACTGGTAAAATGGCCTATGAACATATTTAGGATGTAGCTTCTTTGGCTACGATCCATGGAATAACGGATGAAGATGTAATGGTAAAGTTATTGGTATTGTCATTGAGAGGAAAGTTGTTGTATTGGTATCGATCGTTGCAACTTGGTACTATTACCTCATGGGATCAGTTGGTGGAGTTGTTGATAAAAAATTTCCATGAACAAGCTGACCCATACTCCTTGTTGCATCAGTTTACAATAATCCAAAGACATCCGCAGGAGGAGATAGTTGATTTCAATGTCAGGTTCGCTCAAAGATGGAAAAGAGTTCCTGATGGTTTGTGGCCCATGCATGAACAAGCTACATTCTATTACCTTAGGGTATTCAACACTGACATTGGTATGGTTTTTTAGCAAACCAATGTGAATACCTTCCTTGATCTGTATACGCAAGCCCAAAAAGTTGAATTCGACTTGATTGCCATAGGTAAGCTTCCTCCAAAAATGATGATGCCTATTCTACCTGATCTACCACAACATTTGTATTCAAGTGCATTTTCGTAACCCATGCCTTCCATGTACCTAGTACCCTCATGGAGCTCAGGCCCACCTCAAATCACTTCGATCCCTATCCCACAACACCCGACTCCAAGCTTTCCATAGTTACCCGCTCAGTCAGTACCACAATTGCCATCATCCATTCCTTTTCCAGCATTGCCAGTACCATCGGTCCCATTACCATTGCTCGCACCACTAGCACCTCTACCTTTGCTAACGTCCCCCGCACCTTCTAACCCTGATCCTTTCACAAAATTGTTACAAGAGGTAAAATATAATAATTCAGCCTTAAGGACGATATCAAATGAGCTTACGATGGTAAGGAAGAAGCAAGCTGAGGCTAAATTTTAATCAAGGAGATTTCAAACTCCATCGATTACTCGAGAGCAAGCATCTACTAGTAGAGGCCCTGAGAAGAGCACAACGGTGCTAGAAAATGAGGAGACTAGCATGACAGAAAAGGCGTATTGGTGTTCAACATGCAATGATCCTCATGGAGAAGAAACCTGCATGGTGCATATGAACTATGTGCAGACGCTTGCAAAAAGTTTAGCTAGCAGGAAAAATCAACATGATCAAGGAGGTTGATCATAATTTTATGATGCCATCCTTGGAGCAAGTTTTAGTTCTTACAAGGTCTAGAAAGAAACCAGTAACTGTAGATCCAATTGAGCTTGAACCCTTGAAGGTGCCTATAGAACCAAAGGTGCAAAATGAAAAAGGGTAACCTCCAATGAAAGCGCCTGGTGCAATGGCTAAGCAACAGGATTCTATCATGTTAAAATATTTACTACCTAAGCAAGCTCAAGGAAAGGCACAAACAAAAGCATCAACTTCACAACCTACAACAGCTACCCAAACACAAAATGAAATGAAAGAGTAGGCCAAAGAATACCTCAAGTACCCATCATTGACAAAAAGACAAAGGGTAGAAGCTACTCAATAGTACCAGGACAAGTACGAGTGGGTTACAGAAGAGAAGGCTTTGACCGTCTCAAATTATAATATTGTGGAAGAAATGAAGAAGATACCCATGAAAGTGAGCCTATATGATGCACTACAGTTGCCTGGACAAGTTGACCTACTGCAAGAGTCTTTGAAGACTGCTAAAGATCAAAAGAAAAATCCTTCTCAAATAGTGTTGGCGCAAGCGCTACCAACTTTGGCCACTGGAAAGAATAGGCCACCCCCATTTTATTTGTCACTCAGAATGGAGGGGTGGATTGTACACAATTGTATGATTGATTTCGGTGCTATGACTACTATCATGCCAAAGGTAGTATGTGAAGTGATGGGGATGGAATACACAAGAAGTAGCCTAGGAGTGTTGCAGTTGGATGGGACTCCGGTCAAAATGGTAGGAGTAATCAAAGATATTCCTATTGTCCTTCATAGTATGCCACAAATCACGGTCATCCAAGAAGTAGTAGTGGTTGACCTAGAGCCATACTTTAGCATGTGCCTCTCAAGGGAGTTCACAACAAAATTGGGAGGATACCTTTCCCTAGACTACTCGCATTTGGAGATCCCATTTAAAGGAAAGAGAATTCGCATATATAATGAAAAGCCATCAACTTTTCATATTGAGAAGTTGGAGGAGGAAGAAAAATCTCCAAGTGCAGTTAACATGATGACTGAAGAATTAGAAGAGGTTGACTTGATGGAAGAAGTGCTTGGTGAACTTCACCTTGAAGATGAATTCTCACTCATGGATTTTAATGCAATGATTGGAATAGACATTGGTTGTTATACGATAACCAAACCAGAGCAGATTGAAGAAAAAGTCCCTGATTCCCCGGATCCTATCACAGATCAGTTATGGAAGCTTTATTTTGATGGTGCTAGATGTAAGAATGGTGCAGGAGCTGGTATTATTTTGATCTCTCCCATAGGGTTACAGAAGACTTATTCTTATAGATTGACTTGGAGTTGCACAAATAATGCAGTTGAATATGAAGCATTGTGCCTCGGATTGAAGAAGGCCGAAAAGTTGGGCATCAAATAATTGCAAATTTTTGGTGACTCCAAACTCATTGTCAATCAAACCACAAATAAATGTGTGTCTAAGCAGCATTACCTAAAAGCCTATCACAACAAAGTGTGGGATTTGTTTGAATCTTTCATAACTTTGAACATTCAGGCGATTTCCCGTGAGCAAAACAAACACGCAGATATTCTAGCCTCTCTTGGCGTGAATTATTCTCCTATGGAGCAAATAGTCAGAAAGCCCAAGACTGTCAGGGTGATCTATAGACCCTCAGTCCCTGACAAGAACATCTATTGGCAAGTATTCGATAATGATGAGCAAATAGTCAATTTTTTGATCAAGGAAGTTGCAAGTGCAGATGACAGAAAGCTCGTCGAAGAAGAGATGGAGGGGATGATACAATTGAAGAACAATCACATTCCTAGGGGACTGATTTCATTGGAAAGTCTATTTGATCAAAATGATAGGGCTGAAAAGCACAGGATCAAGGTGGATGCCAAGGAGTATAAGGAATTACAGCTAGAGCCTGAAAAGATCATCAAAATTGGAACTGATTGCATGCCGAAAGAGTTGGAAGACATTAAGAACTTGTGCTATGAATACCCCGATATCGTTGCATGGAGCTATCAAGATTTGAAGGGATATGACAAGAACGTGATCCAACATACCATCGAGCTACAGGAGGGAGTAAAACCTTTTTGGCAAAAACAATGGCCTATCAATCCCAAGATAGAAGTACTCATGAAGGTGGAATTGTTAAAGATGCTAGAGGTGAAGATAATTTACCCAATTAAGCACTCGACATGGGTGGTGAATCTGGTGCCAGTACGAAAAAAGAATGGAGACATTCGATTGTGTGTAGATTTTCGGAACTTGAACCAGGCATCACTAAAATATCATTACCCTCTACCATAGATTGATCAAATCCTTCATGTGGTAGTCGGTGCACAAATATTTTCATTGTTAGATGGTTTCTCTGGTTATAATCAGATCTGGGTGAAAGATGAGGACCAACATAAAACAACATTCACTACTAAGTGGGGCACATTTGCCTACCAACGGATGCCATTTGGACTCTCAAATGCTGGTGCTACTTTTTAGAGGGCTATGGACATCGCTTTCGGTGAGTTATTGAATAGAATTATTGTAATCTATCTTGATGATATGACTGTGTTTTCACATCGCAGAGAAGACCATGTTTCTCATTTGAGGTAGGTGTTCGAGAAGTGTCATGAGTTCGAGATTTCTATTAATCCGAAGAAGTCAATATTTGTTGTTAAAGAAGGGAAGTTGTTGGGTCATGTGATCTCACAAGAAGGATTGGCAATTGATCCTACAAGAGCTGAAGCACTCTTGAAGTTACCATTGCCTGCTAACAAAAAAGACCTGCAATCGTTCTTCGGCCAAATAAATTTCATCCACAAGTTTATTGCTGACTTTGCTCAGGTTGTGAAACCCATGACTGAGCTCTTAAAGAAGAATATCGAGTTTAAATGGATAGAAGCCAGAAGATGAGCTTTTCGAGAGATCAAGGAAAGAATCACCCAAGCTCCAGTGTTGATTAATCCTGATTATTCAAAGGACTTTATTCTCTATGCAGTAGGTGAGCAAGAGAGCTATGCTGTAGTTTTGATGCAGAAGCAAGAATATGGAGATGAGAAGCCAATTGCCTTCTTGAGCCAAGTCATTGCGCCCCACCAAGAGAAGTATAATTTTATTGAGAAACAAGTGTACGCGGTGATGAAATCATTGAAGAAGTTTCGACACTTTGTTTCCCAGAGCAAAACTATCATTTATGTTATACATCCTGATGTTCAAAACTTCATACTCCAAGGAGAACTAGGTGACAAAAGGGCAGGTTGGGTCTCAAAAATTCAAGAATATGATGTGGAGATCCGACCAACAAAGCTAGTTCATGGGCGAGCTCTTATGCCAGGAGTTAGCTAAAAGTGTCGCGTCTGAATCATTGAATATGATGCAAGAGGAAGAGGTTGGCGAAAGCATTTGTGTAAATCATACTGCAAGCAATCATGATTGGACAGAGGAGCTTATTGATTACTTTACTTTTGGGAAGTGTCCACCACACCTTGATGCTTCGCAGCGTTGGAGGTTTAGGCTGCAAGCCCTCAAATATGTTTTGTTGCCTAATGGGCTATTTCACAAAAATATTGATGGAGTTCTCCTTAGATGTGTGAAGGAATCTGAGAAGGAAAAAATATTAGAAGAATTTCATTCTGGGCTATCCGGTGGTCACTATGCAGGCAGGCCCATGGCCTTAAAAATTATCCGAGCTAGCTATTTTTGGCCTACTTTGTTCATCGATGCTCATAGAGTAAGTCAGCACTGTGATAGCTGTCAGCGATACGTTGGCAGAATCAGGAAAGGAGCACTACCTCTGCGCCCAATTCAAGTGGAAGCACCTTTTCAACAGTGGGGTCTTGACTTCATTGGAGTCATTGATCCACATTCTTCCGTAGAACATAAATACATCTTAATGGCAACTGATTATTTCACCAGATGGGTAGAGGCTATTCCCACCAAGAAGGTTGATCAGGCGACCATCATTTCTTTTCTGGAAGGAATCATTACTCACTTCGGTATCCCAGATTCAATTGTAACTGATAATGGAACTCCATTCATTGGGGCCAAGATCATAGAGTTCGCTAGCAAATATGGGATTTATCTCAAAACATCATCCAATTATTACCCACAAGGGAATGGTTTGGCCGAATCTACCAATAAAAATTTGTTGTGTATTTTAAAAAGGACACTGGAAAGTAATAACAAGAGGAGTTGGCACCTATTGTTGAACCAGGCTCTTTGGGCGGATCGCATATCTATAAAAAAATCTATCAAAACATCTCCATATTCTTTGGTGTATGGAAAAGAAGTTGTCCTGCCTACCCACATTGAGCTTCCGGTCCTTCAAACATTGCGGTTATTTCAAGATGAAGATGAGGAGTACGATCCTATGAGTGCAAGATTGGCACAATTATTGCAGTTGGAAGAAGATAGAGAAAAGGCGTATCAAACATTCACTGAGCACACTAAAGAGATGCAGAAGTGGTTCGGAAAGAAAACAACTGAGCGCAGATTTCAGGTGGGAGACTTAGTTCTCAAATGGAATGAGAAGAAAGCTAAGCCGGGGAAACACCATAAGTTTGATGCTATCTGGGAAGGCCCTTTTCAGATTTCCATAGTAAATTCGGAAAATGCTTATCATCTTCATGACATGGAGGGTTGGGATCTTCCTATCCCGGTGAATGGTCTTCACTTGAAGGCCTATATTCAATGATGAGATTTCAATGAGGTACTATCTTGTAAATATGTATATATTCTTTTGATAGTATTTTATTTGCTTTAAAATGATGATGGTATATTTATAAATATAAAAAAAAAAAGAAAGAAAAAGAAAAATGGTGTTATGAGATTCCTAGTAAAAGGACATCCCTTTGAAAAGTTAAAATTGGGCATAAGAAGAAGTAAGGTTTTGCCCCCTCTCAAAGTGTTGAAACGAAATTAAAACAAAAAAGGGGGGTCTTCAGGTGCTTTCGCCTGAAGACAGGGCGACACCTTCATTCGCCCAAGCTTGGGGCGAACGTATTAAAAATATTGAAGTCGTGTTCGCCTCAAAGAGGGGGTGACACATTCGTTCGCCCAAGGTTGGGGCAAACTCATTGATGACGTTGACATCCTTTTTGGGCGCATACTAGCATAGAATTAACATTGCAATCGCCCCAGATGAGGGGCAAAATGGCCGTTCGCCCTTAGTTTGGGTGAACACGATGTTTAACAAGGGTAGAGCGATAAGGATTCTTTATATATATAAATAAATAAATAAATAAAAGAAAAAGAAAGAAAGTTCATGCATTTTATTTTTTTTAAGAGATTTTTTTATTAATATAATGAGCCCTTTTTAGGAAAGGAAAATCAAAGAGAGAAAAAAAAGAAGAGAAAAGCCGCATTTAAAATCAATTTTTTTTTTTTAGAAAATCGAATTTTCTAAATATGGGCGAAGTAGTGAAGGAGAAAAGTTTATTAAAGAAGGCTATTTGCAATAGAACTGCCAAGTAAATCGAAGGTGCCCTGGAATGAGGAAAAAGGAAACAGTTGGCTCTTATTTTTGAAGGCATAGTAAAAAGAAGATATTATTGGGCGCCCACAAAATGACTTCCTTGAAGGAAAAGGAGATTTTGAAAGCATGTTGCGAAAGGATTGCGCCCTTAAACACGTGGCAAATATTAGAGAGCAGGAATGCAGGTAGAGGAATGTTTTAAAGGCATTTAATTTAAACATGCGCCCTATGGAAGATTTATGTTCCCGAGGAGCAAAGAATACATACCATTGGTTTTCAGGTGGCTGATTTATTTTTCCAAGCAAGCTTCGGCAACCAGGGCACGATTTACAATAAATTTACGCAGCAAGGAAGGGCACTCTTTCCCAGGATGATTTGGCAGTGAATCAAAGGTGATACCATTAGAGCATTAGGAATGGTGCCAGGTGAGCGAATCAATGCTCATGATCTCCCGAAAGTGCCTAGGTTAACTCGACATTTATTAAGGTAGTTGGGAGAGCGCTCTATATAAAGGACGAGGTAAAAGCCCACAATTATTTTTTTCAAATTTTTATTACTGCCGTGTATTTTGAACTGTCATTGCAGAAGTTCCCAAAGAGTATTCAGAGTATTTGTCAGGGAAAAGAGAAAATGGGGAAGCGAAGTAAAGAGAATAAAGAAATTATAGAGGCTGCAGAGCCCAAAAGGTCAAAGTCTAGAGCTAAGAAGGCCCAAAAAAATGACTATGTCGACTTAGACCCGTATGATGACACAATGGCAGAAATTGGTGATTGTATCATTACCCACAAAGGGGTGGAAAGATTATGGTAGGATGTTGAGTTCGTAGTAAACTAGGGGGTGACATCAGAAAGTTGGCTGATAGTGCCCTATCATTCATAGTTGTTCTAGTACCTGTGCCCGCTAGTTCATCCTTATCCTGAGCTAGTGTGGCTTATCGCTCAGTTTTACGACCCATTTACTAGAGCTATGAGAAATGCAAAGAGGGAAATTCTCTTCACCATCACCCCGGATGAGGTTCGGGAGGCATTCGCTTGTGGTTTAAAGCCTCCTTCCTATGGGGTCCATAAAAAACTGCATACTGACGAGCAGGAGGATAGATATGTCTCCACGGTAACAATGCGATAGTTTATGGAGACCCAGCTGATTAAGGAGCCACCGATGGGGCAGCTTCCTAATTTTCCAAAGTCGCTCACGAATTTTAAAAGCTTGGATATTTATTCAATGTTGGCATGGGTCGCAGGTTTACCTTCAGATGATACCGTTCATAAGTGGCAGGCGGCCTTAGCACAATGTATTTTCCGGGTGGAATTCTATTCTCCTTCAGCTATGAGACAGGGCACCAATCCGATTTTCTTCGATTGGGCCGATTTTATTTCCTGGAGGTTGAATTTTCAGTTGGAGAAGTTGCAAATTGGGGAGGAAAAGTCATTCAGGCACACTTCTTTTTTGGTATGGTATTTCTTTTTCCAACTCCAGCGATGTTTTCCTTTCATTGCAGTAACGTAGATAGATGAGAAAAATGAACCTCTGCCGGTTTATATGTGGACTTCCGTCTTGACAAAAAGGGAGTCATTTTACAATTTTAACAGTTGGTTTTTGGGGCCTACAATAGAGTTACTTTGTGGTACATGTGAGAGGGTGCCACGGGAATTAAGAGAAGCAGTGGTTGCCCAAGAAAAAGGAGATATTTTTCTGCTTACTCAGGGCATAGTTGTAAGAATTTTTGGTTTCATGGGTAAGCCATTTTTGTTGCCCTATTTTGCTACTAAGCATGTTTTTGCTATGGAAGTAGTGCGCCAGTCAGATTACATGAATGATGTGTATGGAGTTGGGCATGGGAAGAAAATGACATGCAATATGTCATTTAAATTTGGCAGTATAGAGGTGAGCCAAGTAGGATAGAATCAGCTCCTTACAGTAGCATTGCAAGATTTGGGACTGATAGAACTGCCGCAACGTTGGAGGTATGACCCGTTGGGCAATTTTATAGCTATTATAAAATCCAAATCATTTCATTGTTGCCCTCGACCTGATATTAGAAGAATCAAAATAATTTTGATGGGCCTGATATGAATTGGCACATTGAAAAGATGACAACGCTTCCACCTTGGCACGACTACTATGAGCAAGAGGCGGAGTATAATCTAGCCAGGTATAAATCTCAAATCCCTCCATCGGGTTTGTTTAGCCAAGTTAAAGAAAGTGAGCCCGAATGGACTGAGGAGAAAATTATGAATTGGTGGATAATGCGGGTTCACCGAGGGAAGCCAACAACTCCTTACGGGCTGAAGTTGGATGAGTCATTTTCAGAGATTTACGATGAGTATGTTGATTCATATCAGCCCATTGCTTTCACCAATATTCTACCATAGAGTTTTCAACACTCCGATAGTGGTGAAGGTGAGACAGAGGAAAAACATCCGTTGGTTGAGGAGGAGACTCCAGAGGAAGAAGAGCAATAATACGTGTTTAGACGAAGATCGCAACGGATGAAACAAAAAGTTGAAGAGGTGCCTACATCAGAGAAGCAAAATGTGCCAAAAGTGCCACCATTTCCCAAGGCAGCAAAAAGACCAAGGACTAGTGCCATCACTACTTCTACTACTAAAGTTTTAGTCATCGCAGCTCTTACAGTTCCTATTGTTTCAATCGTAGTTGTTAATCCTTCACCAGTAGCAGAGGTCCCGACTAAGGTTGCACAAATATTTTTGATGGCTCAAGAGCAAGTGGAGGACCATCAGTCGAAAAGCTCCCAAGTAGAGGTCGTGGATGGCGAGGAGAATGTGAACATTGAGGAGAGGGTGGAAGTGCAACAAGAAGAAGTGATTTCATAGCCACCCCCATCACCACATCACACGGCGCCCGTACCCGAAGGTACATCTTCTTTTCCCTCTTCTTCTTCTCCGGAGCATGTAGTGACTTCTATTTCACTCCCATCATCTTCTATCTCCATTTCTCCACCATTTGGTATGCCCTTCGTATCTATTTCGCTTCCATCTTCTTCCATTTTCGAAGTCACTATTGCTCCTTCTATTCCCATCTCTTCGGCCTCCATTTCTTTTAGTTCATATGCATCAGGGCCGAATCCCTTTTCATGCCCTTCCCCTTCCATTGCCGCCACCACTACCATTGAGGTTGTAAGTACGCAAGCTCCTCCCAGAGTAAGCATAACTGCAACCGAACCCAGTTCCTCTATCCAATCCACCATTTTCGTTCCCCCTCTTCTAGTCGTCTCATCCACTTCCTTTGAGCCTAGCCGCTCAAAAGTTTTGATTCCATTCACCCCATTTTTGGAGATACAAGCATTACCCGATGTACAGGTGGTGCAAAAATAGCCAGATATGGAGAAAATTAATAGGGCGCACCTGAGTTCGTCACAATGGTTGAAAAGTAGGAGGTGAAAAGAGGCCTTGGCTCCAGCTCAGCCGATTAAGAAAGTTGCCTTTGATCCGATCGCTATGGAAGCTCACACGACTAGAATCACTCCCTTGGTCCAAAAGCCACAAGGAGAAATGTTGCCAAGTGATTACGTCTGTGAGACTATAATGGAAGACCTCACCAAGATAAATTCAATGGAAAATATGGGCAATATACAAGTTGACATGAGCTCGGTATACTTGCATGGCGAGTATTACAAGGAAAAATATTTTGAGAATGAAAATAAAATTATTGAGCTCGAAGATGCCTTGGCAAAAAGTAGAGCGCAAGAAGAAAAGACTACCATAGAAAATGAACACTTGCACCGACAGGTCGGAGTGCACTTGAAAGAAAGAGATGCGGCCAGGATAGAGATGCATAAGCTCCGACAAGTAGCTAGAGGACATACAGACTCAACTGGCTGAAAAAGCTACACAAGTTGCAAGATTTTCTCTGAAGAACATTAAAGAAGCACGCCTTCGCTCAGCCCAAAACTGTGAGAAGTTAGCTGCAGAGGCAGTGCAAGTGTTGCATTATTTATGGGAAGCACGAATATAGATCCAGATGAGCAGTTGATAGAAACTACGGAGGAGATGCTAGGGCCGCACATGGAAATGGCTATCAAAATTTAGGCCCTAGCTAATTCTAACATTCATATTCACCCTCTAAGCGAAATGGATCATGCTTGGTCAACTGCAAAAGTCACTTTGCACAATTATTTTCAAAGGATGGACCTAGTGAGAGAAGGTCGAAAAATTCTCAATACCATCAAGCGAGAGCATACTATTTCTATGACTCATTTTAATACTCTTGTCGAGTTGGGATTCCTAGACTTCACAGATGAGTGGGGTGAACCCTTGCCAAAGGAGCAATTGGAGGCATCTTGGAGGAAGTTCGTAGAAGATACCTCAAAGATTGATGTATGGGAGGAGCCCATCATAGAAGCATAGGTATTACCTCTAATGTAAAAATATACCTGCTTGGAGTTATCATTGTATGAGCTGGCTCAGAGAGCAAAGCACCTCAGCTTGGAGGATATTCAGAACTTGCACTTTGTCTATGAGTCGTTGAGTGCTCCATGCCTATTCACTACTCATGCTTGGAAAGAAGTAGTCACAATTTATGAGGTTATCTCTGAAAGCCTCAAAGAGCAGGAGGAGAAAGCAATAGTAGAGCACGCAGTGGCAGAGAAAGCAACAAGAGAAGCAGAGCGAGCTAAAGTTCTCAAAGTGGCGGTCAAAGTTGAAGCCAAGGAGAAAGCCGAAGAGGAGGTATATCGGAAGGCATCCACAACAAAGGTGCCAGCCAAGGCAGATGGCAAAAAGACTCCATAAGCAGCCCAATGGATAAAGGCCTGGGATCGCTTGCATCCATGCGAGTTGGATACCCCGTGAGTCACCAGAAATATTGGCAGTTTTGTACTTTGCCACATTGGGATTTTGATTTCACTTTATAGGAGCATTTTGATTGTAATACGGTAAAATATTATGTTAATCCAATGAATATAATATTTTGACCATTGTAGTTATTTTTATTTTTTTTGTTTGTATTTACCTTCTCTTTGGGCTTGGTGCTTGGAAACAATGCATTGTATGGAAAATTCAGATTTTATTAAGTGGTTAAAGATGGAGATGCTAATATCACTACAAAAATGGAAATGCATTCCCTCCGAGCCAAAGACTCTGTGCAATCTTCATTGAGGAAAAGAAAAAAGAAAGGGATGATAAAATGGTGAAGCTATGGCAGTGTCCAAAGATAAAATCTACAAGTCACATTCGCCCTACTTTGGGCAAATTTATTAAGATTGTCATCACGAAGGAAGTATGTTCACCCCAAGGTTGGGGTGAAAGCTCCATTCGCCCCAACTACGGGTGAATGAAGTACTATGGGTGAAGGAAGTTTAAAAGGGGCACAACAATTAAAAGGTGTGTGACGTTGACAAGTCAACATCGCATTCACCTTGGTCGAGGGTAAATATTTGTTAAAAATGTTTTGCCCTAGTCGAGGGGCAAACATCCCATTCACCTCTCCCATGGGTGAACGCGCTCCAAAGAACGATATCGCTTTCACCCTGGTCGAGGGGTGAACATTCCATTCACCTCTCCCATGGGCGAACATGCTGCCAGTGTAAAGGATGTCACACGAACGTACCAGTAAAATAGAGTTGGGCAAGTGTGCCTAAGATGAGGCAGTGTTGATAAGTCAATATCATAGTCACCCCAATAGGGAAGCGACTGTATTTATCGCATTTTTGAGGGGCGAACATGATTTTTAAGGTTTGAAGGGCGAATGTGATTACAAAGATAAGGATGTTCAATTGTTAAAGATGTTTGCTTGAAATGAGAAGAATGGTTTCGCCATGGTCAACAGGGAACATAATCAATCAAAAGTGTATTCTCCAATGATGCCCAAATTTCAAAGGTGCCCAGAGCAGGTTTTGACAAGCATTAAATAATGGTGGTGATGAGTAACTCAAATTGTGAATCCCAAGCAAAGAAGAGAGTCGTGTTAAAAGCATAGGAGGATTTTCATGATTTCCAAAGTGGGAGTGCATTTTCAAGGCATCAAATATCTCTTAATTTTCTGTGCACCGATGTCTCAAGATACTGATTTCCTGGGAATGTTTCCTTGAAATATGGATCATTGTTCCAAGAGAATGAATTTTCAATATTTCCAAGGAGGAAGTTCCTCACTATGGTTCCTGATCTGCGATCATTTTGTCTCCATGTGCATTTAATGAAAGAGGTGAAATCCTCTATAAATACTACTTGAATTCTCATTGTAAAAGAGAGGTTAGACACTTTGTGAGAAAACTCTCCAAGTTCTCTACATCAATAGAAGACACCAGGCTTCTAAATTTGCAAGTGATCTTGTGTGCAATTTCCTTCTGTATTCGTGCACTTCTATTTTACATTCATGTTCCTTATTTGTTGTGAAGTTTAAAATTCTGCATTTGAATTTAAATATTGCTAATGAGGGAGTGAGTGCTGGAGTGTTATTTTGAAGGTTGTTACTGCAATTTTATAAGTAAATTCTGCTGCTTCTCTTTTGTTATATGCTATTTCATGCTTGGGTGAATTTCTTGTTGTTAGTCTGCCTCGAATCCTACACCTTCGGCCTGTGGCCATATTTCCCATTTCTTTCCACAATTTCTAATTTCTTTCCTGCAACTCTAGTCTTCAACCAGTGTAGGATTTAGCTTGGGAGCCAACCCTCTCTGGAGATTGACACGGAGGACATTCCTTTCCTCCGGTCATTCAATGTTGGCCATGTCTAGGGTGCACAAACACAATTTTGTATGATTAGGCAGATATTTGACCAATAGGAAGATCTATTAAAATTAGGATCAAATAACATGTTTCTAATAATCAATATGACAATATCATAAAAATAACCATTATAGAGCACTATCACAAGTCTACTCATCATATATGTTTAAAGGATTCCATAATCTTGGCCAAAGAAGATCATTTTCTCAAATGTAAGATTTGTGAAGCCATAAAAATACTAAAACAACCTCAATAGAGAGGTGGTATTAAATTAATTGAATCTTGGAAGTGGAATATCCATCATAAAAATAACCATTGTAGAGCACTATCACAAGTCTACTCATCATATATTTTTAAAGGATTCCATAATCTTTGCCAAAGAAGATCATTTTATCAAATGTAAGATTCATGAAGCCATAAAATTTTCTAAAACAACCTCAATAGAGAAGATGGTATTAAGTTGCAAGCTTAATGCAGTGGTAAGGGCTTTGGCCTATCTTTGATATGTCCAAGGTTCAAACCCCACTCAATATGAGGGGACCATGACCCCTCATAAAAACATGTGTAAACTCATTGGAAAAAATCAAGTGGCATTAGCTCAACTGGTTAGATTCCTTAATATTTAAAAAAGAGGAGACCAAGGTTCAAATTTTGCCAAGTGATACATAGATAATATCCAAGCTTTGTGATACCACTATGAGGTGGTGATGTAATACAGGTGGGACCCATTTCAATCCCATATAACCAATTGAAAAAAAAAGAGGTGGTATTAAATTAATTGAATCTTGGAAGTGGAAGATCCATCATATTAAAAGCATAAGACATATAATTATTCCTTTATTGCAACTCCCCATTGATTAAAAATAATAATATAATAAATGATAATAACTAAATAAATAAAAATATGCATTAAATTTAAAATTCAATTTACAATAATACTTGTGAAAGTGGACACAACCTACATCTAATAGTAAAACCAATATTAAAGAAAATAAGAAGCAACCAACACATGGATAATTTATAGTACAATAAGACCTCTAAGGATCGGATTTGAACACAAGCTCAAAATATTAGGAACTAAAATGTAACCATTGGTGGTGACTTAAGTTGCACATAACTAATCACATTGTGGAAGCCTAAAATCATATAAAGCTTGAAAAGACAAATACAATGGGCTAGGTCTCACAATAACATTTTTTTTTCCTTTTTAGTCATGTGTTATCTTCAAGTGTTGTCTATTTTTCTCCAAAAGTTTTCCTTCACCTAAAAAAAGGATTTTTTTCTCTGGTCCTTGACAACTTCCATATCAATTACTAATCAGTCTGTTATCAAGTACCTTGTCAAATTTTATCACTGACACTGCATTTTCTAACACTATTATTGATTGTTACTAACACTATCCTTGCAACTTCTATTTTGACTATTACTAAAAAATACCTGTCTAACACTATTTTTATCTATTACTGATAATTATTGAATTTATTCCTAACTATTACTATCCCCAATAGTTTCTTATTTAGCAAGGAATTTTTACAATATTTCAAATTCATGCTAGGTATAGTCTCCAGAGTATGTTCAAATCTATGGTTAGGGTTTGGAGGTGTAACATATGATTTTAATAGGGTAAAACTAGGCCAAGGTGTATGTACTATATATAGCCCTCTATTATACAACAAGGAACAATAATGCTTGTACCAATATTCTAGGCCACTACTCGAGGGTTCCATACATACCCTTGAGCACACTACCTACCTCTTTGTTACTTCGAGAGGGTACTCTTCCCAAGTGTTGTACTCAATGCACTATGGATAGATACACGATTGAAATATTTCTATGGCTAAAGGTTTCTCCTAATACTAGGGGGGTATCCTAATATACCCAAAGTTACGTGGGAGGCCAAGTCTATATATGGATGTTGTTTTAGGCTTAGGTATTATATCTTAATCACCCCTTAGTTCACTAGATGCTTTACAAGTAATCTAGATTATCCAATAACGACAACTCCTCTATGATATTTTAAAACTTCTAGCATAGGGTTTCTAACCTATTAAACTAAAAATAGAGAAAAAGTGGGTCAATTTTTTTCTCTTTTTTCTATACAGAAAAATAAGAAAAAAATAAAAACAAGAAAAATTTAAACCTAACAAGTCAAATTAGAAGAGCTCAAATTTTTTGCACTACAGTAAGACATGGCCGTAGAAAGCACTCTGATGCCACTTGTTAAGAACCTTGAAATAAAACTAAAGCACATCAACACAATATTGTAATAATAATATAAAATGAGCTTGTAATTAACAATATTGCAATATGAAATGGAAATAGACCAGATTATATTGCAAAAAACAAAAGCACATTATATAATCTCAAGCCTCTTTGAAAGGAAACCTCCTTAGAAGCAGAGCTTTGTTACAAAAAAATATGATATTCCTTCATCTATACCCCCTTGTCTTTTTAAATACTATTTGTAACCCTAAATATAACACTCAAGAGTTGGCTTCACATGCAAGTGGTCATCCAAGCTAAAATATTTTACCAAAAAAGCAATAACATTAAATGGCCCCACTTTTTTAGGAGCCTCAAATGCCACATACACCTTACAAAATATTACATAATAATATTAAGATGGGGCCCCACATGAGGAATGGAGTAATTACATAATAAGGTTAGGATGGGTCCTAACAGATGGATTAGCTAAAGGGGATACAACTTTAGAAGTCGACATGATCATTTGAATATTGTAATATGAGGATGATCAAGAGGAAGAAGTATTATATGAAAAATGACTTAGGAAACTACTTGGTTCTTGAGGAACCTCAAAAATTACCCTTGACCTACCAAGACTCTTTAGAGATAAACCAAACATGGACCATCTACTTTGATGGGGCAAGAACTAGGAATGGAGTAGGAGTTGGGGTTTATATTACTGATCCACAAGGTAAAAACCAAAACTGTGTATTGACTCCAGTTGAACTACACAAATAATTTGGATAAGTATAAGATTCTATGCATAGGCCTATGGAAGTCTAAGAAATTAGAAGCCAAAAAGCTAAATGTTTTTGGTAATTTCATGTTAGTGATCAAGCAAGTAAATTTAACCTATGTTGTTAAGAACCAAAAATTAGAATTCTATTACCACAGGGTTTGGGACCTATTGGAGAGTTTTGACTCTTATAAAATCATTGCTTTCTAAAATATTCAAATTCCAAGGAAGATGAATTGGCCATGTTGGAATTAAGATTGAACCTACTAAAGACTTGTGGAGTAGGCTAAAATAATTAGAGATGGTGTTCTAGCTCATAGTACCATATAATTTAGATTATTGACAAGTATTTAATAATGATAAGAAAATAGTAGAATTCCTCATCAAATAAGCTCAATATGTTGAATATTAGAATGAACATGGTAATGATATTGAATATAAGTTGATTTAACTAAAGAATAATCACTTGTCAAAAGGATTAATCACATTGGAAAGCCTATACAAACCTGATACTAATGCTATAAAAACTAGCATTAAAGTAAAGCCTTCATCGTATTTCCCAATATAGGTGACCAAATGGAAGAATCTCCTAATAGATAAGAAGTGCACCAAAGAACAACTTCACATCTTCAAGGAACTCTATAACAGTTACAATAATATGATCACTTGGAGCTATGAGGGCCTAAAGATATATGACTAAAGAATCATTGAGCACACTATAGACCTCGATCTAGGAGAAAATATTTTTGATAAAAGCAAAGGCTTCTAAACCCAAATATTGAAACCCTAATGAAAATGATCTCCTCAAGTTATTGTAGGCTCAAATTATATTCCCTATCAAGCATTCTACTTGGGTAACCAACTAGGTCCAAGTGAGAAAGAAAAATGAAGACATAAGATCATGTGTTAATTTTAAAAATCTAAATAGAGCTTCTCTAAAGGATCATTACTTAGTCTCATCCATGTACCAAATCCTTTAAATGGTCACAAGGTCACAAGTAATATCTTTGTTAGATGGGTTCTCAAGATATAACCAGATCTTGATAAAAAATGACCATCATCACAAGACTGCCTATACAACCAAGTGGTGGATATTTACATACTAGATGATGTTATGTAGTTTATCAAATGATAGAACCACTGTCCATATGGGAATGGACATTACATTTATAGGCCTATTGGATGCAATAATTTTGGTATACTTAGGTGACCTAACCATTTTCTCTAAGGAAAGGGTAAAAGACATAGAGCATTTAGAGGTTATCTTTGAGAGATGTAGAGAATTTGGGATATCCATGAACTCTAAGAAGCCCATTTTCTTTATGCAGGAGAAATTTTTTAGGTCATATGATATCCAAAGACCATTAATCCATACTACATAAAATCTATTCACAATTTACACGTACCATCATTAGTTAGAGGTATCAAATATTTTCTACAATAGATAGTTTCTATCAAAAAATTTTAACTTTGTGTGGTTAGGCCTATAACCAATATTTTAAAAAATAATATCTTTTTTGTCTAGATCAAAGACAAAAAAATATGCATTTCAAGAGGTCAAAGAGGCTATCACCAAGTCTCCTATTCTAATCAACCCTAAGTTTTTAAAACTTTTATTTATATATCTCTGGGACCAATGAGAATGTCACCACAATATTAACTCAAAAGGATGTTAATGAATAATAACATGACATCTCCATTATGATTCAAGTTCTTTACAAGTATGAAGAGAAGTACACTTTCATCAAAGAATAGATATTTTCCATGATGAAGGCACTAAGAAATTTTATATACCACCTATCCAAAATTAAGAAGACCATATTCTTGGTGCATCTAGATGTTAGGTCAGTGGTCTTGTATGGCAAGTTGGAAGAGAAGAGAGTAGTATGGATCAATAAGATCCAAGAATTTGACATTGAAATCAAGCCTATTAAAATTGTAAAAGGAATATCCATGTGTAAAAATTTGGAAATGGCCTATTCTAGTGAATAGGTAGCATTCATTGAAAAAATTGATTAGAAAAACCTAAATATTTGGATGGGAGATATTAGAAAGTACATGTTATCAGGATAATTTCCTAGAGGACTAGCTATGAAGCAAAACGATATGTTCAAGCATTAAACTATGGACTACTTGTGGCTCAACAACACTCCTTTTAGAAGAGGGTACTATGGATATTATTAATATGTATAGAGGAAGAGTCAAGGACCTCCTAAAGGAGTACCATGATGATGAAGCTCACAAATTTTCCCAATGATAGCTTATAAAATCCTAAGGGTAAGTTACTAATGGCCAACCATATTTATTGTCTATTTCTAATAGGTAATTATTTATAGTGTGTATCACCTCTATAGTGACCAGATAAAGAAATCTCCTATGCCTCTATAATAGATAATGGTTACAAAACCATTTTATTAATAGGGATTGGATTTCATTAGCAAAATTAACCCAATTTCAAGTGTAAGGTATGAGTGGGTGTTAACAACTACTAATTACTTTACTAGATGAGTGGAGGTTG
The DNA here is from genome assembly GCA_028583015.1 of Wollemia nobilis. NCBI lineage: Eukaryota > Viridiplantae > Streptophyta > Pinopsida > Araucariales > Araucariaceae > Wollemia > Wollemia nobilis. The sequence goes on from JAQPPZ010017021.1 coordinate 884,763, forward strand.
TCTAATTCAAAGCCACAAATAAATAAACAATTATCCAAGTATTGGAGGGAATTATAACTATATTTAGAGTACTATCTCTAATCATCATAGACAATACCACCCTCTTTATAGGGGTAAATTTGCTTCAACATTCATTGGAGTATGGGTTTATTTTGAAAATTTATTAAACTACTAACATCAAGAGAACAACTTAGCAGAGTCCGCTAATAGAAACATGATCCATATTTTAAAGATGATGATTGTTGAGTCTAAGGGTGATTAGCACATCAAGCTTTAGAGAGTAGTACAATCCAATAGGGTCACCCTTAAGTCTTCTATTGACACTTATTCATATAGGTTAGTGTTCATGAAAGAAGCAATACTACCAATAAAGTTAAATATTATTTCACTCCAAACATCTCAACAACTGAAACGAGAAGATATAGATATCCCACTATTACAAGCCCACCTCGATGCTTTGCTATAGTTGGAGGAAGAAATATTAAAATCCTTTCAAAAATCTATACACTACCAACAAGGGATAATAAGGTGGTTTAGTAAGAGGGTGATAGATGTCCAATTCAAAGAAGGCAATCTAGTGATAAAGTGGGATGAAGACATAATGAAGCCTAGACAACACAACAAATATAATTTGTTCTAGAGTATACCCTACTAGACAATGAAATTTTAGGCACCTAAAACCTATAGATTAGCCATAATGTAATAAAAGGATCTACCCAATCTCATTTAATAGGGAGCACTTGTGACTAAGATAGTCACTAAAAAATATTTTTAAGATATGTACATAATGATTTCCCCTTATTTTTGTTTTTGTTTCTACTTGTTGTGGATATGTATATATGTGTGTGTGTGTGTATAATTTTCTCTTTCTTTCAAGGTTCCACAAGCTTGGGGAACGAGGGACTTGTTTCGAGGACGGTGGGGGACGGTAGGCCGATTTTAGGGGACAACTGGGGGGGATGACTGATATAATACTATATTTTTTTTAGAAATTTAGAATAATCTACAAATTTTACACACAACAAAAATGAAAATTACTAAAAACTTAAAAAGTATGGATGTTCTTAAAACATGTTTCAATCTGAAATGAACTCAACTATTAGCCTATTACTAAGTGCAGTCATTTCAACAAATGTAACTTGAAGGTTCAACCAAGGATATCAAGTGCAATATCTAACAGTTAACCAAAATAGTTGCTATTTCTCAAGTAATGAATGCCACATTATTCAAATTTTAACATTCAAACAATAATAATCATCATTTTTAAATCCACCAATGTTCAAGAAAAAACTATTTTTAATTTTTTTTTAGTCACCAATGTTCAAATAAAGACAGTTCTCAGTTTTTACTTTTTGGCCATCAATGTTAAAGCAAGATAGTCATTCGTTTTTACTTTTCTCTATTTAGGCAATATAGTTATCTATTTTTTCAGCCATCAATGGTCAATCAAGATAGTCATCAGTTTACAACCCTAAACATAAATTATAAAAGCAAGACAACTTTACTGTTTAGTCTCTAGAAATTCTGCATTGTTGTCCAATCACTAAAGTGATATTTAAACATTGAAAACCACCATTATTTAGTTCCCTCCATGTAAGCAATGATAATTACTCCTAGTTGTTCAAATATGATAGATATTTTTTAATTTAATTTTGTATCATTTTTTATTTATTTTTTGGGGGACAGTTGGGCATCCTCGAGGATGGTTGGCCATTCCTAGGGATGCCCTTGGATGTCCCCTAAAAAGGATGTCTTGATGATGGCCAACCATCTCGAGGATTGTTGCCCTGCCATCCCCCAAAAGGGCGATGGGAGAAAACGTCCCCCATGCCGTCTCTTATCCCTGGGGATGCATGGGACGGGGGGACGTGTCCCCATGGAACCCTGCTTTCTTTACTAGTTAAAACCTTGAAAGGGACACCTAGTCTCCTTCCTATTCAATATGTTTTATGACAAGAATCAACTAGATAAGTAGCAGGGTTATAAATAGTAAAACAAGCTTTGATTTATCTAAGTCTACAGTTTATCAATTTGCTAAACAAATTAGTGGTCCATAAACAATTGGAGTGACATTTTTTGCCAACTATTCCACAATCCATCATATCCAGTAATTCACCATTATCATGGTAAACTGCCTAACTATACCACCAAGGCATCAATCATTTTATAATCAATGTGATTCATTAGACCATGTGGTGTCATGTTGACATAGGCTTAAAAGACCTAGTGTATGATGAAGGGAAGAAAGACAAACATCAATTCATTTTTTTTTTTAGAGGAAAATATAAGGGAGGAATGATGTCATGTTAATGTCACCAAAGGCTAGTAAATCACTAAATAAGCATGCATGAATTTATTCATGCCAATTATTTCTATTCTCACATACATGAAGGCATACAAGTGATGACTATAAATTAAGAGGATTAAAAGAGAGGTATTTCATTGTCTCTTGCACTTTTGAATCTCTAAAAACTCTCTATCCAAAATTTTAAAGCTCATCTTTAAAATGCCATCAAACCCTACAAAATTGCTATCTTAGTTTGTTGAAGAATCCTATTATAGTCAATTTCCATTGTTGAATAAAAGGGTTGCTTCATCATAGTAGTAAACAAGTACCCTGGCACCACCATTGCTAAACCCTAGTAACAAGAAAGAGTGGGGCTATTGATTCACATCAAGGAGGACCACAAATGTAAAATACTAAAATTCTATCTTTGCCACTTCTTCAATGCCTATACTACTAATTGATAGGTAAATAATTCTTATTTTCCTTAATTAGGATATTTTCTTTGTCTATCATGTAATACCTAGATCTTATTGATCTACTAGGTCAAAAATACTCCTCAAGCTAAGTCTCAATAATGACGAATCACTAACAGTCATCCATGCTTCACTATAACCTAAGATTCTCCTTTTCAAGTTCCTTGCCAAGTCTTTCACATGCCAAATTATTGAACTTATCATCTAAGTCATTGCTCTAACATAAAACTCCACTTATATTCTTTGTTAAGTCCATGTTTATCTACTTCACCGTCACTTCTCCTGATTCATCATCTTCACATCCTAATTTTAAGAAATTGATAATATAGTCTCTTGATTGATATAGTGATTTATTAACACAAAGAAATAATTCACTGAAAAACCAATAATTATCTACCTTTAAAGACGTAGCCACATCTACCATAAAATTACAGGATGGGCCCTATGCAAGCATTAGATAATTAGGAGAAACTACAATGGATGGGTATAGAGAAATAAGGTTGAGTTATGAAAGAACAAGATCATAACCTAATCTAAGCCAATAGTCTACCTTTGGCAAACTAGAAATTGAGAAATATTTGAAGGATAAGTGGAAGAGGATCACCACTCATTCATAGCCCAATTAAAATTAAAGGAGGAAGAATGGGGACAAGATATTCCATATTATCTTTGATGGTGTTGAAGACCCAAATGTTATATTTACCTCTACAAATTCCATAAAAGAAGTTTTGACAAGGTATAAAATCAATCTTAGTTATTCTTGGATAGTTGCTATAGTATGGAGTTCTAATGTGGGTCAATTCTTGGTACCAAGGGTATGAGAATACCTAGAGTTAGTAGATTCTAATGCTCATATATTTTTAAAGAATACTAGAGCCATAATCCCATCAATACGTAATACTCCTATCATGATCACACCAACAGGAATAAAAATAATAATGCAAGTACCAAAAGAGAACATCAGCTAGATTGTTGAAGAATATTACATTATTTGGTAAATGATAAAGTACCCCCATGGTACAATTATACATTTGTAAATATTAGATTAGAGTGTAAGTTATTAGATTAGGGAGTGTGATTTATATTTCTCCTAAAGTATGTGTCTATGTGTGAGAAGAGTCCAAGTGTCATGTAATAAAGTGTGCAAGTGTGTAGAGTGTGAGAGTATGCAAAGTGTCATGTAATAAAGTGTGCAAGTGTGTAGAAAGTCAAGAGTCATGTGTGTAGGTGTCAAGTATACAAGTGAATATGTAAAGTCAAGAGACATGAGAGGTTTGTCATATGTGTGGAATAGAAAAGGATGCATATCTTAGATATGTGAGGAGAGCAATAGTCAAGTATTGAAGAGTCATCTTCAAAGGTTATATTATAGAGACAAAGCTCCATGTATTGTATTAAGAAAGTATCAAGTAAATATCAAATTGTATATTTGATTCATCAATAATATTATGAGTATGTTTATTTATTAATATCATTGTTATTTCATGAATGTTATATTCATTGATATTGATATTATTTTGTGAATGAGCCTTCATATAATTTATATGATTTATACTTGATCCTGGATATTGGGACCTATGATTTAATCTAGCTAAAAAGACATTAGTGGTATTAGAGCCATATTCTTTCCAAGTGAGAAACTTTGAGGATTGTCTATCAGAGCCACAAGCCCTCACTTTGCCTAAGAAATTTTTGAAGGTATAAATTTGTAGATCATAGAAGCTAGCGTCAGAGTTTTACTCTAGTTTAAATTTAAAGAAGTTTGAGAAAAGAAACCAGTTTATAGTGCACTGAGGAGAATATGGAAGAAAGGGTTGATTTCACCCTAAAGTTGAGAAAAAAATTAGGTTGATAATAGTACTTGAGAATTGAGAGAATGCATTATAGACTATTAAATTCATATTTATTTAGAAGATAAAGATACATTGGTGAAGGTAAATCCAAGTTGAAGAAATCAATGAAAGCGTGGAGAAGCCAGAAAAGAAAAACCAGTCAATGGACTAAAAATATTTGTTGCTTTAAACTTTGAAAAAGAAAATAGAGCGCCTATGAGTTAGTAGAATAGAAGAGTAAAACAATGAGAGCCTATTAACTGGTAGAATAGAAGGTGGAAGCAATAAGCACATGTGAGAAAGTCAAGATAAAATTGACAGAGTAGAAAAGCAAAGGTGAAAGTAGTGAAATATTGCATAAGCTGAAGCACCATTGAGAAGTAGTGCATTCAAATCTAAGATAAATTTGGAGGACATCGAAGTTTCAAGGAGAAATAATACAAAGTATCTAATCCTAATAACTCATATGAGAGCAAAAGTGATAGTGCTTAAAGAGAAGTCTCCTCAGATTTAACTGTGAAGAAGAAAAGCTTATTTTGGAAAGCTTGCATGTGAAACGTTCATGAATGAACATTATTCACCTAAAGTAATTGAGTGCCCTGACACATCTAAAGGACCCTAACACATCTGAAGCGCCCTGACATATCTAATGACTTTGAAGCTAAAAGGAGGTAAAGTTTATAATTTGATTTTTGGGTAAAAAATCATTTCAATTATTGAGCGCATAATGTTTTGGAGTTATAAGGATTAAGAAACATTATTACAATTTAATAATTGAAGCCTTAATTATTGAAAAAGGGAGTTATAATATTGGAAATAATTTATTTTATAAGGCTTGATATTTTTTATTAAAAACATTGAAATTGATAATTTGGGAGATATAAAGAAAATTTGAAATTGAATTTTGAATTTAATTAATTATTGATGAATGTAAAATTGATTAATTAATTTTGTAAATTAAAATTTGAAAATTGAAAACGAATTTGAGGGAGTTATAAGAAGATTGAATTCAAAAATTGCTTGATTGAAAGATTGAAATTAATTGATTGATGAAATTTTAAATTTGAAGAATTGAAGATTTTGAAATTGATTGAAATTTTTTTTGGAGAAATAAGAATTTCTTCATCAAAGGAATTCATCATGGAATAAATTATTAGAAATGCATTTTCAAAAAAATGTGAAGAAATATTTAAAAAACTAAAATTCTATACACAAAATCTGATGGATAATTTCAATGAGCAAAGAGATATGCCAGATGACTTGAAGAAGAAATTGTCTTTAATTCGCAAAAATGCCAAATATGAGAAGTTCACAACATTCATCAATTATCTTCATGAAAAACTCTTTGGGGCATGGTGGAATTCTCAAAATGCTATTATTTTACCTATTGAAGTAGGCATAGTGATGTACATGGCATTACTCACTTTTAAGATTTATCAACAAAAAATACAAGGAAAAACTAAATGCAAGATGTTAGTTGTGATATAATATATTTAAATTTAGTATATGTTGATTTCAATGTGGAATCATTAAATTCTAATATTCATAGAATATACTATTGTGATGATTTACTAATTCAATGTCCAGAATTTACATCAAAAAACAAGATCAAGACCAAGACCAAGAAGAAGTAGAAAGCAAAGAACCAAAATAAGAACAAATCAAAGAGCAAAAGAAATAAAAATGAAGACAAAAAATAATAGAGCAAAGGATTGAAGGTAGTAGATTGAAGACTAAAGTCTTCAAAACAAATAATGTAATACAAGGAGGTGTTGGAGAATATTACATTATTTAGTAAATGATCAAGTGCCCCCATGGTACAATTGTACATTTGTAAAGTATGATTTAATGAGTGTGGTTTATATTTATCCTAGAGTATGTTTCTATGTGTGAGAAGAGTCCAAGTGTTATGTAATAAAGTGTGCAAGTATTAGAGTGTGAGAGTGTGCAACTGTCATGTAATAAAGTGTGCAAGTGTGCAGAAAGCCAAGAGTCATGTGTGTATATGTCAAGTATACAAGTGAAGATGTAAGGTCAAGAGACACGAAAGGTTTATCATGTGTTTGGAATAGGAAAGGATGCATCTCTTATATATGTGAGGAGAGCAATAGTCAAGTATTGAAGAGACATCTTAAAAGTTTATATTATAGGGACAAAGCTCCATGTATTGAATCAAGAAAGTATTGAGTAAATCTCTAGTTGTATATTTGATTCATTAATAATATTGTATGTCTATTTAGTAATATTATTGTTATTTCATGAATGTTATATCAATTGAAATTGGTATATTCTATGAATGAGCCTTCATATAATTTCTATAATTTATACTTGATCCTAGATATTGGAACCTATGATTTAATATAGCTAAAAATCCATCTATGGTATCAAAGCCACATTCTAGATAAGTGATAAAATTGGAGGATTTTCTATCAGAGTCACAAGCCCTCACTTTGTGTGAGGAGAATTTGAAGGCATAAAATTATAGATTATAGAAGCTAGTATCAAATTTGTACTCTGGTGAGAATTGATTGATAGTGCATCGAGGAGAAGATAGAAGAAGGGGTTGATTTCACCCTGATTTGAAAAAATTGGGTTGATAATATGTTGGTGAAGGTAAATCCAAGCTGAAGAAACTAGTGAAAGCACGATGAAGCTACAAAAGAAGAACCAGTTGGTAGATTGTGAAGATTTTTTTCTCTGAAGTTTGAAAAAGGAAATAGAGCATTTGTGAACTAGAATATTAGAAAAGTAGTGATCACCTATGAACCAGTAGAATAGAAGGTGAAATCATTGAGTGCATATGAACAATTTGAGATAGAACTAACATAATAGAAAAGCAAAGGTGAAACTAGTGAATGCCTACATAAGTCAACACACCATTGAGAAGAAACACATTCAAAGTTGAGCTGAAGTTGGAGGACATCAAAGCACCAAGGAGGAAGAATACAAAGTTTCTGAGACTAAGAAGTTATATGAGAATAGAAGTGATAGCACTTGAGGAGAAGAAGTATCGTCATATTAAACTATGAAGGAGAAAAGCTTGTTTTGGAAAGCTTGCATGTGAAACTTTCATGAATGAACGATATTCACTTGAAGTAATAGAATACCCTGACACATCTAAAGTGGCCTAATATATTTGAAGTGCCTTAACACATCTAAAGTGACCTAACACATCTAAAGTACCTTGACACATATAAAGCACCTTGACATATCTAATGACTTTGAAGCTAAAAGGAGGTAAGGTCTATAATTTGATTTTTGGGTAAAAAATCATTTCAATTATTGAGCATATAATTTTTGGAGTTATAAGGATTAAAAAACATAATTGCAATTTAATAATTGAAGCCTTAATTATTGAAAAATGGAGTTATAAGATTGGAAAGAATTTATTTCATAAGGCTTGATATTTTTGATAAAAATAAATTGACAATTGGCAATTTGGGAGATATAAGGAAATTTTGAAATTGAAATTTGAATTTGATTAATGATTGATGAATGAAAAAATTGTTAATAAATTTTGCAAATTGAAATTTGAAAATTGAAAAAGAATTTTCTGGAGATATAAGAATATTGAAGTTGAAAATTTCTTGATTGAAGGATTGAAGAAATTTCAAATTTGAAGAATTGAAGATTTTGAAATCGATTGGTCGAAGAAATTATTGATTTATTAAAACTAAATTATGGAGAAATAAGGATTTCTACATCAAAGGAATTCATCATGGAAGAAATATATATATATATTAACATGGTGGAATCGGTAGCCACCACGAATCCGGGCAGGCTGTCCAACTTTTATGGTCACCACAGTATTCTGCGTTGTCCACCTTGGAAGCCGCCACATAGATCTTTACGCAGTCCACCCCTATAACCGCCGTGCCATAATCATTTTAAACCTTTTACGTCGCTGAAAGCACCAGGAAAGGGACAAGCGTTCAGTCCGGTGAGGCCCGATATTTGAACCTTGGACCTCTGCCCCCCTTATGGGGTTTGGATGAACCAATTGGTCTACACCTCGGACCTCTCATGGAAGAAATTATTAAAAATGCATTTTCAAACAATTGTGAAGAAATGGTGAAAAACTAAAATTCTATACACAAAACCTAATTGTTATTTTCAATGAGCAAAGAGATATGCTAGATGATTTGAAGAATAAATTGTCTTTAATTCTCAAAAATACCAAAGATGAGAATTTCACAACATTCATCAATTATTTTCATGAAAAAATATTTGAGGCATGATGGAATTCTCAAAATGCTATTATTTTCCCTACTGAATTAGGCATAGCGATGTACATGGTATTACTCACTTTTGAGATTTATCAAGAACAAAGACAAGGAAAAACTAAAATGCAAGATGATAGCTATGATACAATAGTTTTGAATTTGGCATATGTTTATTTCAATGTGGAATCATTAAATTCCATTATTTATATAATATACTATTGTGATGATTTACCGATTCAAAGTCTAGAATTTACATAAAAAAATAAGTTCAAGATAAAGACCAGGAAGAAGTAGAAAGAAAAGAACCAAAAGAATAAGAACAAAGCAAAGAGCAAAATAAATAAAAATGAAGACAAATAAGAACATATCAAAGGATTGAAGACAATATATTGAATACTAAAGTCTTCAAACCAAATAATGTCATACAACGGTGAGTTGGAGAATATTACATTATTTGGTAAATGATAAAGTACCCCCATGGTACAATGTATATTTGTAAATATTAGATTAGAGTGAGTTATTAGATTATGGGTGTGATTTATATTTTCCCTAAATTATGTGTCAATGTGTGAGAAGATTCCAAGTGTCATGTAATAAAGTGTGCAAGTGTGTAGAGTGTGAGAGTGTGCAAGTGTGTAGAAAGTCAAGAGTCATGTGTGTATATGTCAAGTATACAAGTGAAGATGTAAATTCAAGAGACATGAGAGGTTTGTTATATATGTGGAATAGGAAAGGATACATCTCTTAGATATGTGAGGAGAGCAAAAGTCAACTATTGAAGAGACATATTCAAATGTTATATTATAGAGACACAACTCCTTGTATTGAATCAAGAAAGTATTGAGTAAATCTCAAGTTGTATATTTGCTTCATAAATAATATTGTGAGTATGTTTATTCAATATTATTATTATTATTTTATAAATATTATATTCATTGATATTGATATTATTCTATGAATGAGCCTTCATATAATTTATATGATTTATACTTGATCCTAGATATTGGGACCTATGGTTTAATCTAGCTAAAAAAGCCATTATAGATACCTTTCTCCCTAAAATAATATGCAAATTTATTTGATTGAAAAGATTATGATTCTTGGGAGAGATTCCTATCTTGTAAAATGAACAAATTTAAATAATTCAAAGGGTTAAACTACTATTGAAGATGGGGCAATTCAAGGATTATGTGAAAAGAATATTCTTAGTGATTGCCTTCCTAATAGGATATGAGATAGATCGGCTCATAAGGAAAGAGCACCTAGAGATGTTGTATGCTATCAGGAGGTATCCAAGCACTCCCAATTACTTGACTATATTATCTTCCTTTCTAAAATAGTCAACCAATAACTAGCTCATTTTAAGAATTCTAGGATACTCAGTTTTACCTTATACCTAGTCTAGCTAATCATGCATTAATGAAATAATCGGTTCCTAAATATATAACTAGACAAGGTTGAATTAATAGTGATGCCCCTCTAAATATTTGAGGTAATATAGTTTCCTTTATTTTTGCATCATAAGACCTCATATAATTTTAATAGAGCCATATAAACATATCATGGATAGGTTGGAAGGAAATTTGTTGAGAGTATCTTCGAACTATAGCGTCTAGTCTAGGAAAAGGGAAAGTAAATTGGTTTATACCTAGGAGCATACTCTTAATTCATACAATTATATGTCTTCTTAAAAGAAGAATTCAAAATCCCAATATTTATCTCAGATTATGTCTTTACACTAGAGGTGGTGTGACAACTAGAACTGATTGACAATTTTTTTGGAAAAGGTCAAAAGAAAGTGAGCCTATTTGACAAAGACAAGAGATGCCTAACTATAACTCTATTAGCCATAGGTTATGCTGAGGACATTGGCAAGAAATTGAAAAATTATGGCCTCATTATAATAAGGGATCGATGAGCCTATTGCCCTGATGCAAAATTCATGGGAATTCTACTTAGGAAGAATTTTTAGACTATATAAATCCATGAGAATAGGCCTATGCTCAAAAAAGAAAGTAACTTGAGTGAAGAAGAAGCAAAGAAAATACTAGACAAGAAGGATACATGGGAAGAATAGATAAGTGCCCTTAAGAAGCATCCCTTTCCTTGTTTTTTTTTCTATAGGGAAACCTTGGCTAAGGAAGGTTAGGAAATTTGATTTGTTTATGACCTTGACATTTACATCAATCACCAAATTATAAAAATGTTAATAGATGCCAATCACAGTGGGAGCTTGGAGAATATGGCCACTTACATGAGAATGTAGTATGAGACAAAGGATACTAAACTGACTAAGCCATGGCCAGTGAAAGGGCATTTTGATGAACAAATATTGTTATTATTGAATGTGTAGCAACTATAAGAGGTAGATATCAAAATAAAACAAGAAAACAACAAGCATAACAATCTCCTCTTAAGGTGTCATCCATCCTAGAGATAATAGTCACTATCAATAAGGCAGTGGAAAATATGGTAGAAGAAGTCTATATTAGAGGGTAGGTAGAAGATTCAGGATCCCTAAAATTTTCCACCAAGAGAAGAGGCAAGAAATTTGAGCATGGATTTATATTAAAAGCATCGATAATAGTATCCTAGAAGTTTTAACCAGTGAAGAAGGAGCACACATGAGACTACAAAAAAAGTGATCAAAGTTATTTTCACCACTATCTCCTCCTCTATTCCATGTTCTATCATATATTCTATATCTCCCTCCATCTTTAATCTTTCCCATTCTTCTACTTCCCTTCTTCTATTGAATTTTCACCTCCACCTCTAATAGGTGTGACCACATCATCCACAATTGACATGCAATCCTTCACTTTTATCACTACCATTGTCACTACAACTAGATCAACTTTTCCATTCTCCACTTAGCTCATCACCGCATAGACCACATACATAATATCTTCATATATATGGTCAAACCAATCGTCTTCATTTTCCACATCATCCTGCACTTTCATATCCACCCCCACCTCCACAACCTAATCGATCATCACTAGAACATCCAAAATCATCATTGATAGACATGCTTTGGTATACTAAATTTCTCTAACCATGGGAATTGACACTGAAGCATGGAAATATACTTAGTCAATGTAAATTTCTATTATATATCTTGGAAGCTATTGAATTACCTTCCCATCATATATTTTTCATCACTTGCTTACTAATATAGATAGTCTTCATACCCCAATAAGCTCGAATGGATGTAGTTGTAGAGTACCTAAAAAACCACAACAGGTTATCAATCAAATATCCATTTGTGACTTAATTATCCAAAATGGAATGCTAAGTCTAATAATTTAGGTTGTAGATAGAGTGAAAAGGATCCTCTTTTTAAAACCTAAATTTATTTATCTAAACCACCTTGCTACAACTTCTTCTGACTACATGACCAAGTTACCTAGCTTAAATCTATAAAAGGAAGGACATGTTGGCCTTGTCCAACTTTTTAAACAAGTAAATCTAGCCATATACTATAATTACTTAAGGTTGGATGATAAGAACCAAATATATACTAAAAAAAATAAGGAAAATACGATAGCTTTAGAATAGGAAAAGGCTAAGGTATAGCAATGGAAGGAGATAAGGAATCTAAAAGTTAAGTTAGATGCCACCATAAAGGAAAAGGATATTTAGAAATAGCTAAGGTGGGAATAAATCGAGTGGTAAAAGGATAAATAAGAAGCAGTAAAGAAGGACAATAAAATATCTTAGCTCAAACACATAGAGAACCCAAGAGAGGATATTGAACCAATCAGGTCCAAGGCCTCAACAATGGATATTATCAAAGGCCTTCAAGACCAAATTTTGGTCAAAGTAAAATATGGAATAATGTACCTACAATATTTATAGGTGTGTGACTCTCTTTTTACAAGATCGAATTAGACATGGGAAATATGGAGTTAGACCTATAATTTAGATCCAATTACATGTTAGTATTGAACCAAATTTTAAAAGTAGGCTTAGAGTAGTTGTAGTAGTTAGGACTCCCTACCAAACATATGTTTTAATTGGAATTAATGAATATTCCTTATAAATAACAAACCTTCACCACTTTTCAATATTCCTATGATAGGTTGAATAATTCTATAGTAAACATAAAGATTCACATCATCCAACTCATCCAGGAAATATTTTTGAAGTCCCCTTTTGGGCCAAGGTACAATATCGTCTAACAATAAATACACTCAACTAGTTGATGAATAGAAAGAAGTGATATAACATGGCTAGAGAACCTTTTGAAAGGGGTAAAAATAATTCTCTGATGGTAGAACTATTAGAAGAAATTGCTTTAGGAGGAATATGATGAGGTAGCACTATTTTATCTAGATAGCATCAATATCCCTTTAGATGTAGAGTTGGTAACATTGCAAGTGGTGTCATCCAAGTGAAGTTTCAAGCATGTGGTCATCATATTTTATTCTTGACTCCATAGCTAATTATTAAGACAATTTGGGTTCTTTTCCAGTTAATATTGGAATCCCTAAAAGTCACCAAAAATATAGTATGAGGTATTATCTTTGACATCATTGGTAGTAATCATTAGGCAATGGAAATACAATTTTTTAGAACAAGCAAATACTAGTCAATAGTTCTTAAGTTCATAATGCAACAAAAATACTTAATCTAATATTAGAATGGTAATTTACCAAACTATAGTTCTCCATCCCATAATTCATTGATAGTTCTCACAAATCAACATTAACTATGGCTTACCCAAACAAATCTAATCTAAAAATTACATTATTTGTTGCTTTGTAATTTGTACTAGTGATGTCTTTTCACCTAGAGTGAATAGGGTGAATTTCTTGCTATAAATAGGGTCCTAGGAACCATTTGGAAATTTTGAGAAATTCTAGAGCTATTCTCTCTAAATATATCTTTCATATTTCTATTAATGAAATTTTAGACCTATCTTTGTATACATGTGTGAGTGGTTTTGCCCTAGATTTGCTTATTAGTCCTTATTTTCACTTTGCACTTGCATTTAATATGATTTCATATTACTTTTTTGGCTTTCCTATTTTGTTTTCTAATCAACACACTATCCTCTCTATGGTCGTCAACCATACTTTAATTTAAAATATCATAACCTTACCTTCTAATGTTTACATTCTACATTTAATTTTTCTATTTTAGATTATGCTAGATTAGATTAATATAGGATAGTAGGGATTTGACCTAAATTTGGAGGTCAAGGGGATTAACAACCCCCATTTCCCAATAATATTGACTGTGGAGCATGTGTATGGTTGTGATCAAATTACCATCTTGCTCGATGAAATAAAGTAATATAAGAGGGTTCCCATGGACACCAAAATACCTCACTAAAGGAAAAATGATACACTATAATTTCTAACCAAATGGTTGGTATGAGGGGGCATTTATAACTCAATTACAAGTGAATTTTAGGTTAATAATACAACGAAGAATGCATCATGATTCATGGTGGGATCTTGTGGACTTTGATACTTATATGGATATTGATGAGTATGATCCAATAGTACTGACCTCTATGTTAGATGATGTAGGGGTGATGGTATAGTATACAAACTGGTATGGGTGATTCAAGCCTCATCGACTAATAATGGTTCCACCATCAAGGGGCCATATATAGGTCTTTCAAGATATGCTTAGTGCCTTGATAGTAGATAGGCATCACTATGAGAGAGAGATGGTGGAGGGGTAGCGACTAGATGGTGGGTCGGGGGATCATCCAACACCCCTTTGGATGTAGCTTCATTGATCATGATTCCATTTCTATGTGCTCCACTTGGTGGAGTGGGATCGGGCTCAAGCAGAGTAAGGTAGGACTTTGGTGGAGCAAGACTAGACTTTGGAGGAGAGGCAAGTCCTAGAAGGACTGTAGAGGAGGCTTCAATGGTAGATTTGAGGGCTCTCCACCATACTTTGGAGGAGGTGATAAGTTAGTTGAAAACCTCTAAGTTCATGTAGGTGGAGGAGGTGACCAAGTTTTGAGATGAGTTAGCCAAGGTCCGAGATAAGATGACCCAAATGAGGGATGATAGTGAGGGAACCATATCCAGGCTCCAATCATCTTTGGATCGAATGAAGGAGTGGATCATGCATTAGATGATAATTATTGGTATTATTTCTAACCTAGAGAATATGAGGAGAGAGAGGGATGAGGCATAGTCACAAGTTGGGCGAGGCTTGAATGTTGTGGTGGTAGCCCTGATTACGGGGTCGTTAGAGCGATAATTGGATGCTTCTAAAGCAACATTGGAGACTAGTAGGGCAGATCTTATGGCAAAGGTACAATGTACTAAGGTCAAAATCGAGAGGGAGTAGGGTAGGACCATGTACTATCACCAACTATACCATGCAGTAATCCCTGTAGAGCGATGAGCACCATCACCTTTGGGATCAAGATCAAGGGTTTCATCGATGAGTGAGATTTCAGTTGTGTCCTCCCCTTCCGCAAAGAGGTTATGGAGAGACGGGTTCTACTACCTAGGTGGATTTAAGGGTGTTTAGGAGTGAGTGTACCAATTTTTGGGGTTGTGGTATATACCCTTCTTCTATGAGTTGAGTGTACCATTTTTGTATTCTTTTGTCGTACACCTTCTCCAATAATATTTATGATATAAGGTATATATATATATGATGATGATGATGATACTTGTATTTTGAGCTTGATGTGATGCTTTGATTCTTTGTGGTTTGATTTAGATGTTTGAAAATATGATGCTTTGATGTGTGATGTTTTATGTATTGATGTGTTGAGATTTTATGATATAGTTGACTAAGTGATTGTAGTCTTGATTGGTTGCTTAGTGATGGTTTTGTAAAATCATGATGATGACTAATTATTAAGAGGAGGTAGATGCCCTATTTGAGAGATGTATTGAGTTTTGAATGATAGATAACCATCCAAAAGTATGTTGTGAGTGGTGATCTCTAGATCAGATATAGGAGAACACTCATGTATTTTAGAGGTAGATGTTTTACCTTTTATGCATTCCCATAGGTGGGAATATGATCTCATTATATTTAAATGGTGGCCTATGATGCTACATTCATGATAGCATTTAAGACATAATGAGGTACCTATAATATGTACATGAAGTATAAAATATTTTTCTTCTCATCAATGTTTAAGTGTCATACTCTATGAAACACTTAACTGCGTAGATGAGGTACTTATAATATTTACATGATATATATATGTATATTTTTCCTCTCATCAATGTTCAAGTACCATTCTCTATGAAACATTTGACTGCGTAGATGAGGTACCTATAATATTTACATGATATATATTTATTTTTCTTCTTATCAATGTTCAAGTGCCATTCTCTATGAAACACTTGACTGCGTAGATAAGATGTTTGATCTTCATCAATGTTTAAGTGTCATTATCTATGAAACACTTAACTACGTAGATGATTTTTTTGCTTCTTATCAATGTTCAAGTGCCATTCTCTATGAAACACTTGATTGCATAGATAAGATATTTGATTTTCATCAATGTTTAAGTGCCATTCTCTATGAAACACTTAACTGCATAGATGAAATTATTTTGCTTCTTATCAATTTTCAAGTGCCATTCTCTATGAAACACTTGATTGCGTAGATAAGATGTTTGATTTTCATAAATTTTTAAGTGCCATTCTCTATGAAACACTTAACTGCATAGATGAATTTTTTACTTCTTATCAATGTTCAAGTGTCATTCTCTATGAAACACTTGATTGCATAGATAAGATATTTGATCTTCATCAATGTTTAAGTGCCATTCTCTATGAAACACTTAACTACATAGATGAAATTATTTTGCTTCTTATCAATGTTCAAGTGCCATTCTCTATGAAACACTTGACTACGTAGATAATATTGTTTGATTTTCATCAATGTTTAAGTGTCATTCTCTATGAAACACTTAACTACGTAGATGAAATTATTTTGATTCTTATCAATGTTCAAGTGTCATTATCTATAAAACACTTGACTACATAGATAATATATTTGATTCTTCATCAATGTTTAAGTGTCATACTTTATGAAACACTTAACTACGTAGATGAAATTATTTTGATTCTTATCAATATTCAAGTGCCATTCTCTATGAAACACTTGAATGCATAGATAAGATTATTTTTTGTTTGCAAGCCTTTTGCAAAATATTTTGAGATGATGTTTGATAATGCTTTTGATGTCTTATTGTAAAATATTTTGCAATATTTTGTAGTAGGCTAATGATGTTTTACGAGTATTTCACAAAGTGGAAGAATACTTTTTGTAATTGATTTCACGCTCTTTGCAAATATATTACAAAATACTGTTGTAATTTATTTCATGGTCTTTGCAAATATTTTGCAAAATGATGAAATGCTTTTGTAATTGATTTTGTACGATGTAGTTTTGTTATCACAAAAATATTTTGCAATGTTAGGTAATGATGTTGATGCTTACAAGATTTTTGCAAGGCATCAAGATGATGTTTGTACTATAATGTTCATGTTATTGCAAAATATATTGCAATATGATGTTGTGATGATTGTAAATGTTTGCAAAAGGGATTTTGCAAGATATTATAATGTAATGATTTGCAATGTAATGCTTAGGTGATTGTAAAATATTTTACAATATAATGATGTCGATGTTTGCAAATATTTGTAGAAAGGCTTGTAGAATGATTTTGTGTCATTCTTTTGCTTTCGTTGTTTGAAAGAAAAATGTTTTGACAAGGATAATGACTTGATATTGTTGAATTTATTAACACATGAGAGAGGGTAACAAGAGTATATAAGTTCATTACCTAATGCATATGCAAAAAATTTACATGTACATGAGGAATTGGACTTAATACTCGTTGCCACCTCTGATGTGTTGAAAGATTCAAAAATTTTGTATGGTAAACAAAATCTTTCAGACTGAGGGTAATGCTCCCATATGGATAATCCAAGAGAAGAAGAAGCCCTTCTCCTTTGCCCGACATGTGTACAAAGAATTGTATATGTGCAAAGCATGGGAAAAATAAATCTCCTTTTCTAGGAGATCCATGTGATAGCATGGCCCTTAGTCTAAAGGATCTTATTTGTATGAAAGAATAGATAACATCCATATTAGCTCATAGGCCATTAGGAGGTACAAAGATATTTGATAATAAATTACTTGATGCAATCATAAATGATTATGGGTACATGAAGTGTTGATTACCAAATCCTAATGTTCTTGAAGGACCCATTAGTCAGTCTGGATGTTTTCATTTTGAAGAAAAGAAGAAATGATAGTTTATTGTCATACATCAATATGGAGGAAGTTCTCTATCTATTGACTGATATTTTATACAAATAGATAGAGAATATCTAGCATTCTTGATGAGTGATTATTTTGAGATTAGATGTTTATTGTATATTCTGTATAATGAACCAATTAGGAACAAAGTTTTGTTGATCCAAATTATTAGGAAAATAGTTGATGAAGAGAGTATGATTTGTGGATGTTCTATTGTTGTAGAAGATCGAGTAGCTACGAAGACAACATAGATCCAATATCTAGTGAAGCATACAAATAATTGTATGCTCACCAGGCATTGGGTCTATGGAGCCTCATAGTCTGATAGACCTATTTGAACAATAGCTTGTGAGAGATATTGATTTTTGTTTGATAGAATGCCAATGACATGAACCAGGTGGCTATGAGGACAATATCGATCCAGTGCCTAGTAAGATTTACAAATGATTGTACATCTACAAGATATTGGATCGATAGAGTCTTCAAAAATTGCATGGACTATCGAAGGTAATCAGTGATATTTAAGATAATGTAATAGCATGTTGATGCAATAAATCAAGAGGAAAGTAAAGATATCATTGATCCATTGCCTAATGAGACTTACAAGAAATTGAAAAATCTATAAGATATAGGATCAATGGAATCCTATGATCCTCATGATTTATTTTTAGGACAATGCATGAGGATTTGATTTATGTTTGATTGCATACTAAAATGGTATGTCAAATGGGGAAGAGTACCCATAATCATCCATTCCCATATAAAGTTGACAAATAATTGTTAATCCATAAGAGAATGGATGATTAAGGGCTTCTTGGCCATGCAACTTACCAAATGAGTAAGCTGGTGATGATATATTAGGTATGATTTTGTGAACTCAAATGATAGGCCAATCAAGGAAGAGAACCCCATTCAACCAATAACTAGTGAAATCCATAAATGATTATGAATTCATAAGAGATTGGTTGAATGTGATTTCCCATCCTTGGATGGCATATCAAATGAGTTGTATTTGAAGAATGTGATGAATAGATGTCATGATACATTCAATAGACTACTCTTAAAATTATCTTATACAATACATCATTTTGCAAGTTTGCAAAAGTCATTGATGTATTATAGGAGAGAAAAGGTGTCCTTGAGGAGTCTATTAAATAATCATGAGTGTTGATCGAAAAGAGACTCTTTTGTTGAAGAATATTGTAGATATATATTGTTGATAATATTATTGTGAAATTTTGTTGATATTAATGATGTGACTATGTATGAAATAGAGGAAAGTAGGTTATGCATATTACTTATTTTGAAGAGAGGGAAGAAGTATGATGGATGAGAGAGAAGGAAGTAAGTGTAATTGATTGTTGTTTATTATTGGATACCCCAAGGTTGGGATAGAAGAAAGGGGAAAGGCTAGGTCATCAGGGCCATGGATGATCATATCATACATCACTTAACCCAAGAGAGGGAGAAGAAGAGAAGTATGATAGTAGTGAAGCGAGATGTAGAAGAAGATTTTGTGGATAATATTTTTGGACTAAGAGAGTTTACTCAACATATGGTTAGCCTAGGTGGATGCAATGCAGATGTATTCATAATAAGGATTGGATTTTGCATCATAGTAAACCCTCCTAACTCTATGGTATGATCAAGCAAATCAGGAAAACATGCAAGGGGTGAAGTGTGTATGATGATATGATGATATTTGTCATGCATTCAATCAAATGAACAAGAAAATGACTCGATGTTTTATGCATAGTATCATTTAAGATGCATGATGTTGATTGGTTCTTTATGTTCTTGGTCATCCAATGTGGCTAGGTGGTAGGCTCTAGATCTAAATTTGGCTATGATGATGAAAGGTCCTAACCAATTAGGTTCAAACTTCCCTTTTAGGTCAACATTAGTGTTAGTATTATTTTGGTTTTCTTTGAGGACTAAGTCCCCAACTTCAAAGGATCTTGGATGTACCTTCTTGTGATAGGCATATCAAAGTCTATTGTGGTATATTCTAAGGTGCTCTAGAGCATTGATGCATTTTTCTTCTAAGAGTTCTAGTTGTTGTAAGTGACTTGAGCGATATTCATCTCCTACCAAAGAATCTTGTAACAAGACTCTTAGAGAGGGTATCTCAAGTTCAAAGGGAAATACTACTTCAATGCCATAAACTAAGGTGTATGGCATTGCCCTCGTGGGAGTATGCACACTCATGCGATATGCCCATAAGGTAGGGTAGAGTTGCAAATTCTAGTCTCGACCATTTTTGTTTACTAGTTTCTTGAGGATTTTGATTAACATTTTGTTGGAGGATTCAACTTGTCCATTTCCTTGTGGGTAGTATGGTGTAGACCATTTTTGTTGAATTTTGTATTTGGTGCATATTTTGGTGACTTAATTATTTTTAAAAGGGGTGCCATTATCAGTGATTAGGGTAGAAGGTATACCATATCGATTGATGATTTGATTTAGAATGAACTTTGATACTTGAATCCTTATTGCGATGGATAGGGGTATTGCCTTGACCCATTTAGTAAAATATTATATAGCGGTGATGATGAACTTATGTCCATATAATGATTGAGGGTTGATCTTACCTATGATATCCAATCCCCAAGAGGAGAAAGGCCAAGGAGATGTGATTGGTTGAAGTTCTTGAGAAGGGGCGTGAACAAGGTTGTCATGTCATTGACACTTGTCACATTTCTTTACATAGTTGTGAGCATCCTTTTCCATAGAGGGCCAATAATAGCCCATTCTAAGGAGCTTCTTGGCTATGGATAATCTACTAAAATTTCCACCACATGATCCATCATGGGCTTATTTTATGATAGCTTGGGCTTCATTTGCATTTATGCATCTGAGGAGTATACCTTCAAAGGAGCATCGATATAAAATATCTCCAATGATGACATACTTGTAAGATTTTAGCCTAAATTATCTTCATTTTTTAGAGTTAGAACCCTTAGGGAATGTTCCTTCTTTGAGGAATTTAAAGATGTCTTGATACCAAGGTTCTTGAGGTATAGATGTTTCAATATTGCATATGTTAAGAGGTTGCAGGCATGATTCGAGTGTGGAAGATTTATTGATTGATATTATGATAATAGAAGCTTCTTCATCTTCCAACTCTAAGGGTATGAGAGATGCAGTTGTAGCCATAGAATTAGCGTGATGGTTGCTAGATCGTGGTATGGATTCTATGGTAATTTGGTTGAAGTGAGTTTTCAACATGTCTACAATGTCTTTGTATGGCTTTAACTTCTCATATTTGGTTTGATAAGTATCATTCACTTGGTTGATGACCAATTGTGAATCATCATACATTATTATATTTTCAATATTTAGTTTTGTTGCAGCCCTAAGACCTAGGATGAGTGCTTCATATTCTATTATATTATTAGTACATGAGAAGAAAATTTTAAAGGATAGTGGGATGAGTTATTGTTGTGGAGTGACTAGGATAATTCTTGCTCCTACACCTTTTGCACATCTAGCTCCATCAAAGTATAAGACCCAAGTTTTAGGCTCTTGGGCTTCTATTGAAAATATTATTTCATCTGGAAAAGATATGCTTATGGGATGTTTTGATTCTAAAGGGGATGTAACAAGTTGATCAGCTATAACTTACCCCTTTAGTGATTTTTGATTTACAAATTCTATGTCAAATTTACTAAGGGCTATGACCCACTTTGTAGTCCTACCAAATAGGTAGGGTTTCAATATAAGGTAGCACAATGGGTCTACCCTTGCTAAGATGTAAGTATTTTGACTAAGCATGTAGTACCTTAATTTGAGAGATGAGAAGACAATTGCTAGGAAAATCTTCTCTAGTGGTGTGTAGTGAGTTTCATAGTTTACTAAGGTTCTACTGATGTAGTAGATTGCTCTTTCTTGATGTTGTTCATCGTATTGGGCTAATAAAGCTCCAAGAGCATGCTCAGTGGCTGCTATGTATAGCAATAGTGGTTGATTTAGGTTTGGTGGTACCAAGATAGGTGGTGTCAAGAGATAAGTTTTTAAATCTTCGAAGGCCTTTTGACATCCTTCATCCCATTCAAATTTTATTCCTTCTTCAATAATTTGGAGAAAGGTTGACATTTATCTGCAAGTTGTGATATGAATCTATGAATGGCTTGTAGTTTACCTTGCAAGCTTCATAATTCAATTAAGTTTGTAGGTGGTGGCATGTTTGTTATTGCCATGATTTTGGAGGGATCAACTTCAATCCCATGATGAGATACGATGAATCCCAATATTTTTCTTGATGTTACCCCAAATATACATTTTTTGGGTTTTAGTTTGACTCTATAATCTCATAGTCTTTCAAAGATACATCTGAGATCTCGAGTGTGGTTTTATCTCTTCTGAGATCGACCCAAGATGTCATCTACATAATCTTCTATAATTTTATGCATAAGATCATGAAATATATATGTCATGGCCCTTTGATATGTTGCTCCTACATTTTTAAGGCCAAATGGCATGACTTGATAGTAGAAGGTTCCCCAAGGGGTAGTAAAATCTATCTTAGATTGATCTTCTAGCGCTATCTTAATTTGGTTGTAGCCTGAGAATCCATCCATTAAGGATAACATCTCAGATCCTATAGTGAAATCCACTATCATGTCTATATTTGGTAAAGGGAAATCATCTTTTGGACAAGCATTGTTTATATCTCTAAAGTCTATGTAAATTTGAATGGATCCTTCCTTCTTGGTGATAGGAATGATGTTAGATATCCAATCCGAATAATCTATGGCCTTTATGAAGCCAACGTCTAGGAGTTTTTGTAATTCATATTTTATTGAAAGAGTGACTCTTGGATGTATCTTTCTTAATTTTTGTTTGATGGGTTTGGCATTGGGGTGTACTACCAAGTGGTGGACTACTAGTGAAGGGTCAAGTCCTAGCATGTCATCGTATCCCCAAGTGAAGATGTCAAAAAATTCCTTTAGTAGGTTTATGTACTCTGTTCACTCTTCTTGGGTTAGGACTTTTCCAAGTTTGATAAGGTGAGGGTCTTGATCTGTTCCTATGTTGACATCTATGGTTTCTTCGATTAAGGCTTGTGACTCATCCTCAAAATGAAGAGGGGCATCTATTATCCCTAACTCTTTAAGTTCTTGTAGATCCATAGATGTTTGTTCCAACTTAGGAAGTTAGGATGAGTTTAAGTTGAAGATTTGTTTAAGAGATTCTTCTATATGATGATTATCCAAAGAATCTTCAAGATTTTCTTTGGTTATTATTGATTCTAGATGAACTAATTCTAGCATGTTGATACTACCAAATCATATGGTTTTATAGGGTGTTTGGTTAAGGAGTGACCATAGTTCCTCTTCATCCTCATCACCCCATTGGGAGCCATGTATTGACTCGGGATAATTATCTTTATCATCTTCTTATGATAGAGGAGAAGGTTCATTTTTGTTAGGGATGAATCTGATCCCACATCATGTTGGCCAAGGTTCAACTTCTAGGGGTTCTTTAATACCCTATTCATAATGACCTAGACCTTTGCCTTGATAACCCATGTTGGAAAGCATTTGTTTAGCTATGGAAAATGAAGGTGACATATAGCATGTAGCATATGTTCATTTTCTAGGCATGAGGTTATGTCCTTGGATATTTTCATCAAGGGTGGTTCCCCCATGAATGAAAGTACAAGATCCTATTTGGATTTTAAGTCCTTTCCTATTGGGCATGCCTATATCATGAGGAGATAGGAACATACTTACTAGTTCTACGAAGGGATCTGGTTTTCGATGAATGAAGTTGACTTGATCATTGGAAGAGGATGATTGGGGAGTATCCTCTAAGTTTATGAGAGGTTCCTCTAATATTTCCTTTCCTTTATCTACTTTTGGTTGATCGCTTGACTTAGCTGATTGTATGGAAGGACAGAGATTAATCTCTTGTAGGTCAATAGAGTTGCACATGGTAAAAGGTTCTGGATCTCCAGGGATATGGATAATCCTCCCTTGATACTCATATTTGAGACATTGATGTAAGGTAGAAGGCACTGCCCTCATAGCATGTATCCAAGGTCTTCCAAGGAGCATGTTATATGTTACATCACATGATATGACATAGAAGAGGGTGTTTAGGATACGAGGCCCTACTTTGATAGGTAAAGTGATGGTGTTGGTTACCTCTCATTCTTCATTGTCAAAGGCTCTAATGATGAGGTTTGATTTTTGTAAATCATTTTTGTTTAAGTCAAAATTTTGTAAGAATTTGATGTTGCATACGTTCAAGGTTGATCCATTATCTACTAAGACTCTCTTGATATATTTATCACCTATTTGAGTTATGATGTAAAGGGGAGAATCTCCTAATATGGTTTCAAGAGGAGTATCTTCCTCATGAAAGGCTAAGATAGCATTGTTTACTCTAGCTAGTCCAACCATGTTAGTGATATCATTTGGAGATATGTCTTGAGGGACTTCTTGTTCACTTAAAAGTTTTAGAAATATTTCCCTATGAGCAGGTGATATTTTTAGCAATTCTAGAAGGGAGATATTTGTGGGTACCTCCTCTAATTGTTGATGAATATTGAAGGTATGCAAGGTATTTTGAGAAGGTGTGAGCACCAAAGGTGACTTATTAGGGATATTGATCTTTGCTCTTGATATGACCAATGGAGGTTGATCCAAAGACTGATTCTTTGCTTGTTGCCTAGTCACGATATGGGAAGACCTTGATAAATGAATGGTGCCTACAAAGTTGGCTGATTTTTGATCATGCGTTGGTAAGGGGTCTTGAAATATCCCCATGCCTTTGTTGGGATTTTCTATTTTATTGAATATTACTTTTCCTTCCTCAATGAGGTCTTGGATAATATTCTTTAAAGTTCTACATTTTTTGGTAGTGTGTCCTTCCATTCGGTGAAAGTCACAATATTCATCTTGCCTATACCAAAAAGGTGTTCCTTTGGATAGATCCCAAGGCTTGATAGGTGGAATTTCTATCAATTTAGAATCAAGGAGTATTTTTAGCATAGACATTTGACTCTATCCAGTATTCATATATTGCCTTTGGGGTTTATCTTCTCTTTGGATAACCAACTTTTGAGGAGCATTCTGAGTAGTGTTTATGTTGTTGTTTTGATGAGAGTCGGTTACACCATCTCCTACAACATGCTTTCTTTTTATTTCCCCTTGTTAGGGGGTTTTTCATCTTCTTTCTTGTTATAGTTGAGTTGCCCTTATCTTATGAGGATGGCTTCTACTCTTTTAGCCATATCGATAACTTCTTCAAAGGAGGTTAGGTTCATCATTTCCAAAGGATATGATAATTATTCATGAAGGTTTTATATGAAAATATGTAAGATTTCTTTAGGAGGAGGAATATATTGAAGTTTTCCTACTAAACCTCTCCATTTGGCTAAGAAATCTAAGAATTTCTTAGTCTTAGATTGTTTAAGTTGATAAAGGTCATCTATGGTGACCTTATCATCTATGTAGATCAAAAATTGTTTAACGAAGGCTTCCATAAGTTCTTTGAACTTTGTGATGGAGTGGTGAGGTATTTGAAAATACCATTCTAAGGCTAAACCACTAAGACTTTTAGGGAATAACCTAAGGAGAAGTTTTTCATCATGATTGATGTCACTACAAGCTATTTGAAATAGCCTTAGATGGTTAATGGGGTCTTGCTTTCCATTGTACATTTGAAATTTGGGAGTTTCAAATTTCTTTGGAAATGGATGGTTAAGGATGGTTGGGTCTAATGGTTCATTGTAGAACTCTTCAAAAGAGTACTTTAACTTAGATGATCCTTGAAGAGAGGTAATTTGATGCTCAAGTTCTTCAAACTTGGAGTCCCTCTTTTCTAAGTCTAAAATTTTAGTGTTGATATCTTGAATATCATTTGATGAAGGGTTTGTTGGTGTAGGTAATGTTATTATCAATTGTGTATGTGGTTGAGTGAAGGTTTACGACATAAAAGGTATATTCATGAGAGTTGAAGAGTTTTGACTTGATGTTATGGTAGGAGGGACTTGACTAGGTCCCACGTTGTGAGTGTGAAAGGGATTTGTAGTATTAGTTGCATCATTAGGAGGTGTTGAAAATGGGTTTCCTATGGTGGGCATCCCCATAGATATGGTTGGAGGTGTTGTAGAATCGGTAGGTTGAGCCATAGCCACATTGAGACTTGCCAAGTTGTTTCGAGTTTCATTGATTTGAGCAATGGTTGATTGATCGTTAGAATATTTGATATTATCATGCATTATGGTGGATTTTCTTTTCGCTTGTTCTCTAAGTTCATCTCTAAGAACATCTAAAAATATGTCCTTGTTTCTTTTGATATATTCTTTGACATGATCTATAGTTTGAAAAGAAATTTATTCAAAAATTTGTTCATGTTCCCTAGGTATTTGTTTTGACCAAGGGTTTACTTCTTGTTCAATTTGTTCATGAGAAGATTCCTCATGAGATGTAGAAGGTACACCCTTGTTTCAGGTGTTGTAAGGATGTTGAGACATGGTTTGAAAGTTTGAGTTCGAAGGGGGTTAATTTATTAGAGTTTTGTTTCTAGAGTACTTATAGAAAAGAAGAGAAGATGTTTGAGATCCTTATGTCACCTTGATAAGCAACCCTCCTTATGACTCTTGTTAATCCACCATGATATACTAGCCAAAGAATATTGCTCCCCTAAGGTTCGTACTTCGGTTTACTCAAGGGGTCGTTATCCTTCCCCTAGTAGGATTAACAATTGGTTATGTTCTTGTTATCTTAATTTAATGTGATGTAAGCTAAGCAAGCAAATTAGATGATCTTGTTTAAGTTTAACAAAATTTTATCTTTGTTAAGGAAAAAGGAGTGTTCATGTCAGGTTCACCAAATATGTAGATGGTGGAAAAATTGTGTTCTTTTCCTCTTAATTCTAATTTAATGTCAAGTGTGCACGGGGGAGATTCATTAGAATCTCTTCTTCCCCACTTGAGAGTCTCTTTCCAAAGGAGACCCTGAGAATATGAAGATTCTCAACACAACTAGACTCCTACTCAATTGTTTTTTCTCAGGTTGTGTGGAAGTTGATGTTATGCTTATTTGATCGATGTTTTATGGGTTTATTCAAAGAAAATACCTAAGGTTTTGGATCACTATCTATCTTGACTATTTTTTGAGCCTTAATGGTTATTTAAACCTAAATCATCAATGATCATCTAAATGCAATGCTAAAGCTTTTATCACACAAATGCAAGCAAACAAGAGCTATCCTATATGCTTTTCAAGTTTGAATGAGCTAGCTAGGAGTCTTTGATATTTCAAGGTAAAACAAGGGAAAATGCAAGAAGACAAGTTAGCCTAAATGCAACTAAATGATTTTTTATTCTTTGTCTATGTACTTGAAAATGATTAATAAGCTAATATTAAGTCTAGGATTCCTTGATTGACTAATTTTAAGGTGTTTTGTAAAGAAATCAAAATATTTTGTAAAGCAATTAAAATATTTTGTAAGTTTATAATGTTATTCTTTTGTTGACTGACTTTAAGGTGTTTTGTAAAGAAATCAAAACATTTTGTAAAGCAATTACAAGATTTTATAAATAATTAGGGTTTCTAGTTAAGATTCTTTAATTTACCAAAATATGTGTGACTTCTAATGCAAAATAGTATAAATCAATAATAGAACATAGAGAAATTAGAATTCCAGGGTTAGAAAAGGGCCAAGTGGTTGAATTACCTCTCCCAAAGCTTGTTTACCAAATTCACCACTAAAAGTGCCAAATTCGCCACTGCTGCTAAATTCACCACTAAAAGTGCCAAATTCACCACTACTGCTAAATTTGCCCCTAGGGTGGCAATTTTGATAAATCTGCACAAAAGACCAATAAATATTAGGGTTTTTTACTTTGAGGGGTATGTTTGAGGACTGGATAGGGTAAAAAATTGTTTAAACAACTGATTAGACCCCTTGATGAAATATTTGAATATGCTTGCCTCCTGGGACGAATTTTGGCCTTTTGCCAAATTTACCACTCGCTTTGCCAAATCCACCACTAGCGAATTTGGTCTAAGTGGTGAATTTAGTTATGAGTGTTTCCAGTTTCCAAATTCTCCACTGATTTTGGATGGTGGCGAATTTGGTCCTGGGATGAGTTTTTGAAGGTTTTAGAGGTCGATTTGGGTAGATTTTGACAAGGGTTGGGTTGATAGTGTAGCTAAATAATTCTAATTATCTTTGCAATGTTTGTAATTGGTAAAACCATAGATCTAAACCACTAAATTAGGGAATTTAATGACTAAAATTAATATGTATGCAAGAATGATACAAGCCCCAAATGAAATTGAAACTTCAATTAAATAGAAATGTAGGGAAATAGAAAGTAAATGCTATGATGTTAGGAATGATAAATAATAGCTAATTTAACCTCTAATAAAATCAAATAGCATTAGATAATGTTAGATTAATAATATTGATAGAATATGTAAAATGCTACCCAAAATTAGTGAAATATACAACAACAAGATATGGCTGAAATTGCAATCAAGGTAAGAATGTAGGGGGCTGAGAATACATGCAATAATGTTAGGAATATAGCAAGATAGCTTATCTATATTCTAATCCTTACAATGCTTATGAAATTTATGAAGAAATTGATACAAAATGCTTGGAAAGTGAAGGGAAATGCTATGAAATTTAGTATTCAAGCAAATCACATAAGGAAATGCATACATGTGAGAGATGAAGGGAAGCTAATAGTGGGATAATAAGGTAATGAAGACCTTATATCCAACACTAAATAAGATCTAGATGATAAATGAAAAGCCTAGAAAGTTTTGAAATGCTAATGAAACAAAGCTCAAAATGAAGAGATTAAAATGCTAGAACACTTAATATGAAAATATGCTAGCATGGAAGTGAAAAGAAAGAGTTAGTTTGCATATAAATAAGTGTAATAAAGGCTGCAAATAGAAAGAAACAACTATCTAGATGCTATGGTGAAGGATGCTTGAAATAACCCTACAAAATAAAAAGGGTTAGTAGGCAATATAAAATGGCCAAGAAGATATGTCTTCCAACCCTACAAAAGAAATGTTAGATGTGTAAAATAAGGCTGCAAATCCTTGAAATCAGACCTGCAAATAAGAATGTTAAAGCCTACAAAACAAAGGTAAGCTCAACACAATGATAAAGTATGTAAAAGGAAATGCAACAAAGCAAGTAAATGGAGTTAGCAAACTTGCAAAGCTAAATTTAGGAAGCTAAAATGAAAGGGGCAGCAAGAAAATAAAGGAGAGAACTATGCTAGATTTCACCTAGTTATGGCCTCTCCCTTGCATCAAGATCTCCTTGCCACCAAACTCCCTTGCCTTACCTAGTTGCCCTCCACAAATGCTTACAAAATGCTCCAAATTCTTGGTAAAATACTTGGAATGCTTGAGGAAAACTTGAAAATGGATAATGCTATGAAAGGAGAGAATGCTTAGAAATATTGGTGGAGCTTTGCTACAGTGAAAACTTATGTCAAATGCCTACCTTATGAACTCCTTAAATAGTATTTGGAGGAGGATTTTGGGGGAAGAATAGATAAGAATAAATTGAAATAAATGCATCTGAGACCTTTTTGGAGTGTGCAAGATCAATGATAGAGGATGGAGGACTACAATCTATGTTCTTCTAGCTCATGCCAAAGATTCTAGGTTGTTTGGCCAAATTTTCCACTATCGACCAAATTCACCACTAGAAAATTTGGTGACCTGAGTGGCAAATTTGGTCAAGAAGGCAAAATGATATTTTAAGCTTTGAAATTAATTTTTTTCCAAATTCACCACTAGAAAATTTGGTAGGAGTGGCAAATTTGGTCAGAACTAATTTTATGTCAGGGATCGATTTCTACAGTTTTGCCAAATTTGCCACTCACCTTGCCAAATTCTCCACTAGAAAATTTGGTTAGAGTGATGAATTTGTTAAAGGTGAAAAATGATGTCCAAAATGACTAGGAATGGTCAAATTGAATTTTTGTAGCATTTGTGACTAGTTTTGGGAAGTTTTAGGGTGTTTGTGACTAGTTTTACAAAGCTTCGTTTGGTGTGTCAAAATTGGGTGTCTACACCTAATCAAAATAAGCATATCTACACAAATATTGCAATAAATACATATTTAATGGAAATAAAAATAGAAATATTGTAATATGAATGAAAATGCAATAACTATATTGATCACAATGTAAAATCATTGGCATATTTGAGGAGGCAACCTCCTTAGAAGCAAAAATTCGATACAATATGCAAAAAGAGATACATCCATCTATGCCCCTTTCTTTTTTAAAGACTCTTCTCAAACCTAACCCTAATTCTCAAGGGTCAGTTTTAAATGCAAGTGGGGATCTAAGATAGAATATTCTACTAAATAAATAGTTACATTCTTAATAATGGTTACATTAAATGGTCCCATTTGTCTAGGCACCTCAAGTGCCACATGCACATTACATTTCATTACATAATAACATTAGGAAGGGGGTCATTACATAATAATATTAGGGTGGGGTCTTAACACAAAAAGAAATATAATGTAGAAGGTGTAAATATTGTCCTTACTAATATATGTCCTTCCTTTTGGATGTTAAACCACATGGTTCACATGATTCCTAAGTTCTTGGAACCTCAAAAAACTCTTCCTCTTGATCAAATTTTCTCTTTCCTAGTTTATTTTCAAGTGGCAACAAGAAATTGTGGTGGTACTTCACAAATATGTGCTCATGAAAAAGAATTCAAACCTTAGGAGGATAAGACCTAGGGATCCAAGGTCTAGGATAAGTCTTCAAAGAAGTCAAAGACCATTTACAAATATTGCAAAAGGGAAGGAAATCCAATGAATAACTGTTTACTAAAATTGTAAAGGATTGAAACTTAATTTCTAAATATCAGTGGACAACTTCCAGATAATGAGGGGGATTCAAAAGGAACTATCTCAACTATAGAGGACCATTAGAGCATCCATTATGGAGGGATATTATTGTCACTAATTTCTTCTCTCCTTGTCCCCTTATTTTAGATTATGAGGGTGTGTTGAAAGTGTAATCTAATTCATGGCCAACATCAACATTGTATAATGTAATATTGGATAGGCCTTAGGAAAATTATTAGATAATATATTTAATTTAATATTTTATTATGTAAGCCCTGTGGATTGTGGTCAACCTTTTCATGGTTAGACCCATATCCTAGCTTATAATTAACCTTAAGTCCCTCTTGTTATGTTAGCTATATTAAACTTATTAATGTAATTTAGGAATTATGTATTAGTATAAAAACCCCTCAACCACTCTGTCTGTTGCATCAAAGTGTAGTTATTCTAATCCATGAATAATAAAGTTATTATTTTTGGTGCATATAGGCACCCAAAAATTTATATATCTCTTTTCCTTTCTTTTGTGCTTTTATGATTTCTTTATAAGATTTGAGTGGATGGATTACTTTTATTTTTTTCTATAAAATATTGTGAGTTTTAATAGAAAAAGTGCCAAAACGTTTAAGGAAAAGGCACGTAGGGGAAAGTAAGCAAATTTAAATTCAAATAGGTAACTCCTTTTACCTTTAGATAATGCATCATGGTTATTGTGCAAAAAAGAAAAAAAATCATCTAATGTAAAATTTAAATCTACAATTATACCTTGATAACAATAAAATATAAAATAGAGAAGTCACAAATTCTATACATATATCTCTATTGGATTTTAAACTAGATTATCTTAGTACCAATATTCTAGATCTTTGATTAGTCTCAAATATAAAAGCAATTAAAATATAAGATGACCAATAATAATAACATTCAAGATAACAAAAAATATGAATATAAAATGACCAAAGTCATTCATGCAATAACATGAAGAAAACTTACAATATAATTGCTCAAAATATGCATACAAGCTTCAATATTATTAATGCTTGAATGTGATCTTCTTCAATACAATACATGGAACTTTATCTCCATAATATAGCCATACAAGATGACTCAAGTACTTGACTATTGCTCTCCATATGACAACTCTTACATGACCTTTGACTTCTTATCTTGCCACTTGTATAAATGACTCTTACTCTTTACTTGCATGTATACTTAGCTCTATGACAATTGCACTCTTTTACATGACACTTACACTTCTACATGCACAACTAATATATGACACCTGTGCACATCTTCACATTATATATTTACACACTTAATTACATGGCACTTGTACACTTTTTCTAATTACACACTTGCACTTTTACTTACATGACACTTTATGCATATCCTACACATAGACACTTACATAAAGGAGAAGTATAAATCACACTCCTAAAATATAGATTCAAACCCTATTCTAATATTTACATTGTACCATATATAATATGGGGGACATTAGCATGTACCAAATAATGTAATATTCTCTAACAATATCTTTTAGATATTATAAAACAAATTAGCTTACTAGTTGTTACACCAAATACGCACTTTTCAAGTTGATCCTAACTTGAAATCGAAGCATAAATAGGAAGGGGACTCTAAGTCCCTTGATATAAGAAATAAAATGTTTAGGATTTTCTAATAGGTGATCAATATGTGTCCATGATTTTTTAAATGATATCATGACATATGCATCACGATATATTTGTAAGCTAATATGATATTCTTGAGACCAAAGAATAGGATAACATAGAAGAAGTTTTCCTAAGGGTGCTAAAATAACTCTTATTTCTTGATCTTAAACATGCATGTGAATTTGATTCTAACCACATATAACAAACAACGATAGTGTCCTATTTAGTAGAGGAAATTCGTCCTTAGGATAGTTTTTTTTAATATCCATGAATCAATCTAAGTATAGTTCTTATCATGTTTTCTTCAATATGGAAATAATATCAAATATCCAAATAGAATAATCCATTGGTCCGATGAATCTGATAATGAGGAATTTCTTGATCTCCTCCTAAACAAATATTGCAATATTAGGAATTGACATATGATACTTATATTGTATAGGTTTAACCCCTAGATTGGTATAAAGTTGTGAACAACTATGGATGAGTTTATATTAGGCATGCCAAGATCAATCCAAGCAAGAATGTTCCCAAATTTTGAGTAGATGGTACCAAATTTTCTACCTCCTAGTGGTTAAATATTAATCTAATCTAATGAGACAAGTTTGCAAAGGGTAATTGATATCAAAGTCAATAATATCCTCTACTAAATAAGGATGTCCTTTAAATAGAAAATGTAAAAGGGGAAGAATGAGATAAGAATAATAGAGGTAATTAATCAATAGATCTTTATAGAAGGAGTCATCTAGATGTGGAATAAATGAAAAGGTTATAAATGGTAATATCAAGGGAGACCAACAAGAGCAAGGATAAATTATAGAATCCCTTCATAGAATATGATCTAAACAACAATAACATATTCATGTTCTTTTTGACATATAAGAGGATTATAGTATATCCATGGTGTAGGATAACAATGGGATTCAACCTATAAGAGACAAAAGATCTGGTCAAAAATGACTTTATGTAGTTAAAAACAAGCAACAGAAGAAGCAAGAAAATTAGTAGTCTAATTTTACCTATTGCAAACAAGTTAAAATAGAAGTAATCAAATAATTTATTGAGCCTTTTATAAACTTGATTATAATGTACAAGAGACTCATAATGAGTTTCGTGATAGTCAATAAATTCATTGACAATATGTTTAGTAATGAAAGGTTTTAATGTTAGCAATATTCATATTTATAATAAAGTGACCATAATAGCAAAGCTTCATAACTAGTGACATTATTGGTAAATCAAATTATAACAAAATAAAATAAAATAGTGATATATTTATTAAATAAAATGATGCTTATTGTATTGTAAATAATTGAAATTCCCATCTAGTAATTCATTAACCTTTTTAAAACTCCAACTTGTGGATATTAGAATAACTATATCTCGACTTAGGTGGAATATGGATTTTAAGGATTTCACCAATGTACCCCTTTTGTAAGTTTTAGGTGCTTTTGAAAAAAAAGTACGAGTTAAAAATTCATCCTACTCAAGAATCTAGGCTAAAGTGCAAGTTGCAATTATAGTTATTAAAGTTAAAGTAGATGTTACAAGACCTAGCATAGGCTAGAAGAAAAAAATCTAGCTTTTAACTACTTTATGATATGTTGCTTAGTAAGTATTTACAACTCCATGTAAGACAAATTGTACTAAGCAATTACTCATTGGAGCAAAATCCTAAAAATATAATTTGGATTGACTTTTGCCATATAAACAATCCCTAAGTGTAGAAAACTAATCTCCAAAAATAAAGTAGAAGGGATAAATTTCTTATGATGAATCAAGAGACAAACAATTATAATGTTATAGGTAGTATAACCATTAATAATATAAAAAATGTTTTCCCTAGATTCTTTAGTCCTAAATAGATGGAAGAATAAGTGTGACCCCACAAGTAGTTATTACAATATCACAACCTTGAATGGTGATCTAAGGAAGGTGGAAATTATTATCTATGTAACAAAGCTACTAAATAAGAAAATAAACAACCAATATTAACTGAGGCACCATCTTTAAATAACATTATCTTAATGAGAATCATGTTATTTACTCAAACAGTTAGATAAAGTCTCACTTTCGATGCTTTTCTACACCATGTAAAAAATTGTGAAAGTTGAAGAAGAAACTGATATCCTTACATATGGAATTAGGTGGATGGAGGTTTTAATCCACAAGTACAATATCAATATTTATAGGAAAGTAAAATTAGTTAGATTCCCAAGGTGTGAATTTTAAAATATGGTTAAATGATGAATAGGGGAAGCCTTGAGCAACTAACAAAAAATATTATGGGATAATGTTCATGCTAGATCATAAATAATAAAATGACAATTGATTGGTCTTGAAGCCTTTCTAGTTTTTCCATCTGAAATGGAGTGTTAATTCTAGGACAAGTCATCTAAGGTCTAAGCAAATATAATTCAAGCAATATTTAATGATCCTTAGATAAATGGAGAGGATTTTGGGAAGACTCTAGGTTACGAATGCAAGTGGTAACATCTATATCTTCCTTCTTGTCTATCTCAATAAAATTCATGATCTTGAGTTTGTTAAGATTGCAAAAATTTAAGGAGCAATACCAAACCTAGAACCAAGGTCAATAGATATAGTGATAGGGGATTGATTAAAATTACAAGGAATAATGTGTGAATAGACCTTGGATTAGTCATTTGGTTCAATGAAATATTTTTTTAAGCAAAAAACCCCTCGCGGGGTTGCCTTGGTCTGAGAGACCACGAGCAGCGGGTTCTAAATTGTCAAAGTCACCAGGGAGTCGTGCCCGGCCCTGCCCACACCAACATTATCAATTGGATTTTGGGTACCCAATTCAACTTTTTGGTAGGGTGGAGATTCAAACCTGGGACCTCCCTTGGAGTATTGCCCTCTCCTCTCCAACTTGCCTACAACACCTGGGTCAATAAAATATTTTTTTAAGATATTAACATCTATATTTTAGGGAAGATAAGGTCATTATGGTTGGGATAAAGAATAACTTGCTAGAGGATAATTTCATAGATAGAATTTTTTTATTCTCTAAGGTGTTTAAAAAGGGAAATAAAAAATTTTATTGGTTAGTGTCATGGCCTTTGGCCATTTTCCAAGCACACTCAATGGTAGGATCATATTAAAATGGGTTTCTTATTAGGATAATAGGTATGATTTTTGAAATAATACTAGTTAAAAGTTTATGCATGAGTTCTAGATTAAGATTGATGATGGAGTTGATAATAAGTCAAGAAATAAAATTAGCATTCTTGACCATTTTATCATTTCCTAGTCAAAAAGTAAACCAAGTAAGAAAACCTAGATAAGGGATTTAGAGAATTAGTCTTATTATTAGGACAATTAGAGACACCATTTATGGAGCACCTTTGTTCCTAATTAACTTGAATGAATATTTAGAGGAGAAAGTGTCTTTACTATAAATAATAAGAGATTGATTGATGCAAAAATTCATTTTCATAATTTCATCATAAGTCTTATAGGTAAGTTTGAAGTTGAGAGCACAAACTATCATGTAAGAACTATAGAATCCATACAAGTAAACATTGTACAACAATATAAAATCTGTATGCATAAATGCATAAGGTAAAAACATGACTCATATACATTCTATTTGAGGTTAAGGAATTAACATATGCCAATGTAATTAAATTCATGCATGGAAAAGGATGAGAGAAGATTGAAAATAAGCTATATGAAGGAAATGATAAAATCTTCAAGAAAACAATAATCCCAATCAAGATCCCTACCTTCAAAATATTTTAAGTAAAATCTTGGTAACCATAAGATCCAAATACAATAACCCCTAGGCAATAATTGCATAAACCTTGATATGGTTATTAGGGTTAACTTTGTCTCTTTATTTCAAAGGCTCTAAGAGTATATTTGGAAAAAATAAAAATTATAATAATTAGGTCAATGGGATACTTGAGGTACTTGATCTTGAAATATGTGGTGTTAAGTTTCACTTGAGTCCATGACTGAATTTTGTATTAAATTCTTTCTATAAGACCTTTAGGCCCATGTACACCTTGTATGTGTGCATTTATCATAGTATTGTACCATTTAGTTGAAAGATCAATTCTTTGACCTTGACATAGAGGTCTCTTGCAATTGGGTATAAATATTTCCTCCTACCAACCATTTCCTTATCGATTCAACTATAAATATATTTAGTTGTAGTGAGATATTTGGTGTTTATATAGACCCTTTATATCATGTGTGTTCTTTCTATGAACTATTTCTACTTGTATAGGTAATGTGTTGATGCAATTCGTTTGGAAAGTATTATGAAATCCAAAATGGTATTAGAGCAAGTGTGAATTTGTATTACTTGATTTCTTGTATTTTATAATTCATCTTTTATGGTGATTCAAAAGGGAAGTATTGTTTGAAAGTGGTTATAAGACGTGTGTGTCATTGGAAATATTTTGAAGGGCTTTGTTTAAACCTTATGTGGACTTGGATTATGAGGATCTCACTGGATTGCAATAGGTATATTCTAGGAGAAAAGTTCACTAACAGGTTCCCCTTTCCTCTTTTGACATTCAATCAACTTGTTTTTTTATAACAATATGGATGCCCTAACCATCAAATTGAATTTTTTGAGGTTACTTGAAAACCTCATTTATCTTTTACAAAAAAATTTAAAAAATCCATTTCCTTTTCTACTTATATTTATTACTTTAGATGCAACATAGAAGAGAGGATAGTCTACATAATTTCTAAAGAATAAAAGAAGAGGTTGAACATTTTTTAGTAACCCTCATATGCCATAGAAGTGATGGGTAGGCTTTCATGCATGGCAAAGACCTTCGAACCACTTGACAAAGTTTTTAATATGGTCTAACAAAGTTTTTATTGCATCAATGTAAGAGGACAACTTGAGTGGTTACATTTTAGAAAAAGGTTGTTTAGGTAAAATTATACTATACATAAATGAATCATTAGCTTGTTTAGATTTTTTCTAGAATTTCAAGGGGTCCTAGTTCAACACTTTTGTCATTCTGCCTATAGGTATCTTTTTTTCTCATAAAAAATATTGCTCTTTGCTGTCACTTTTTCATAAATTTAAATTTTTGAAAGGAAATATTTTGATTAATATCTCTCTGTTGGGTGGAAAAATTATGGATGATGTAACTAGAAGGAAGCATTACATTCGATAGGTCTTGTGCTTAAAATCTAACGTATGTATTAGCATTATGACATTTTAAGTTGTTGGTAGGGCAGGTGAAGTTCATGGTCGATAGTTCAAATGTGATAGTCCATATGGAGGCTTCATGAAGGTTGGTGATGTTCATGTACCTAAACTCTTAAACAACTCATGCACGCAAAGGAAGTAGAAGGTATGCATTAAACACAATGTGAAAGGAATTTAATCAACCTTGGGATTGTATGAAAAGATGCTTTGATTGAAATGAAGAGAGTTTAATTATCATCATATTCACTTGGATTGATAGTTGTGGATAAGCATAAGGGTCTTCATTGATCAAATCCTTTCTATTCTCAATTTCCTACATTGGCTTGTGGCTAGGGAAGCTTGGTGTAAGTGTTTGGACCTTGGAGGTCCAAGGATCTAATACATGGCCCATCATTTTAGTGATGAAAATGACAACATGACTAATGTGACGGATGGTATAGATGATATGGCACATGACATGTCCAACATGGCATAAACATATGATCAACCAACATAGCAAACCTAACTTGGCACTTAATATTTTTCTATATAAATAGGATCATCTAATCATTCATCACCAACCCATCTACTTGCTTATCACATTCAATAGTAGATGTGGAAATTTTCTCATTCTAGACCACATTAGAAAGTGACACATGACATGCTCTATAGTTCATGGGTATCCTACCCAATGGCCTACACAATATGCATCCCAATAACACCTCCTTAATAGAATAATGACATTTGGTATAGGTAATTTGTTGTTCCTCTATCCATTCAGTACCTAGTTAGCAATGCCTCAACTACTTAGATAATGACATGTGATAGTCTCCCATTTGTTGTAGGTACAAATTTTTTAAAAAATTCAAAGGTTTTGGAGACATTTTGCATGATTTTAGATCACAAATTTTGGGGGTCACAACTTTTATATACATAAGGGTCTTGAATCCTTTTTCAAATCATACAGTTTTTAAGCTCTCTACATTGGTAAACTACATGTAGGAGGCTATTTTTTGGAAGAAATTTATGGATCAACATGTGCCCTTATTGAATGGTCCAAACTATGCCACTTGGAAAATCAAGATTCAAGGTTTGATTTAGAGTATGTGGTTGCTAAAATATGTGAGTGAAGCCTCTCAAAGCACTAATTCTAATGAGAGAAGCAATTGTTTAGGGAAAATAAGGATGAGGAACTTAGTGTGATATTTCTTCATGTTGACAAGATCTATGACACTTGTGTTAACAATATTATAAATCCCAAGGTATTGCTTGATAAATTTTAGGATCTATGTGATGACATTAACTCTACACAAATCATTAGATTGGAAATAACTTTCTACTTTTACCATGGATTATTTTGAGGATATTAATGAGTATATTAGTCAGTTCAAGAAGTTGGAAGATTATATTTGTAGTGTTAAAGGATTCCCCAATGACAAGGATCCTACTAACATGGGCAAGAAAAACATCGAGCTTCTAAATACTATTTTCAATAAAAAATTTGAGACATATGAGACAAATGTTGTTGTAACTAATATACTTCATGTTTACTTCCTAAATTCTCCTCCTCCTTTCCTTTATGTGTTCAAATACTTTCTTCATAACTAGGATGAAAGGCAAAGGAGTACAAGTATGTCTCTCATTATTCAAGCTCTTACAAAGCAAGTAATCAAGATTGAGGTTGCCAAAAGGTTAAATCAAGGTGAGAAGAAAGTTAAGAAGACCTTTAAGAAGACAAAATTCATTTTTATAATAAGGAAGCACACAAGGCATTATTTTTTAGATATAAATCAATAATCTTGAGAAATCCACCAAATGGGGGTGTTGATA
This sequence comes from Wollemia nobilis, assembly GCA_028583015.1. Classification (NCBI taxonomy): domain Eukaryota; kingdom Viridiplantae; phylum Streptophyta; class Pinopsida; order Araucariales; family Araucariaceae; genus Wollemia; species Wollemia nobilis. Next base: position 924,388 of record JAQPPZ010017021.1, read on the forward strand.
CTGCTCTCTTCTATGCTTAGGGTGAAGAATATCATGATTGTGAAACCTCATAAGCTCATGAAGTTGTTCATTTATCATATTGAACATCCACTTATTCTAATTTGTATATTGTAAATTTAGGGGCAATTTGACATATGATCAAGCATTGCCATCTTCTAGATGGTTATAGTACACAATATTGAGGAAAGTATGTTATCATTAGGGATTATTCTTCCTTGTGGGTGGCTAGATGTCATGAAGTAAGTATTGGTTCTCCATCATGTGATAAGGTTCCTCATGTTCTTAGTATGGATCCCAATATTTTGTCTATCTATAGTATCACCAATATGTATAAGAAGGTATAATTCTAGTTAGATCTACCAATGATTCTTTCTTGTGGGTGGCTATATGTGGTGAAGTATATGTTCTTCATCATTTGATGAGGTTCTTCATATTCTTAGTATGGACCCTAATATTTTTTCTATCTATCATATCACCAATACAAATAAGGTATAATTTTGGTTGGATCAATGGGTGATAAAGGATATTGATCATGGCTTTAAAATAGTTACCTCAAGGTACTATGATGGGTCAAATCAAATTTACAAACTATGTGATTGACCAAATCCTTCTTCCCCTATTTTTGAAGAAATATTTTATGGTTGTGGTGGCATAGATAAATGATGTTAGTAAGTGATGGCATGAAAGACTTCAACATCTTGGCTATGGGTCAGTGAGGTACATGAACCATCATCAATTAGCCATTGGGATTCCTCCTATTTCTTCCCCTAATGGTGTTTGTGAGGGGTGTGTTTTTGGGAAGCATCGTCAATATTCCTTTCCAAAAGGAACTGACAGGAATGCTACATGACCATTGGAGCTCATTCATAGTAATATTTGTGGAGCCATGGGTACACCATCTCTCTCTAGCAATAGGAACTTTTTCGATTTTATTTATGATTTATCTCGGTATGTATAGTTCGTGCCAAATATGAGGCTTATTGGTAGTCTAAGTACTTCAAAGCACTAGTTAGGAATTAGTTCGAGAAGAAGATAAATTGTTTGATGATATATGGAAAAGGTGAATATGTGAGTAATTATTTTTTATATTTCTTAACTCTTCATAGTATTATCTTTCAAAGTACCATCCATTATATGCCAAAGCATAATGGGATAACTACGACAAATAACAAGGTGATTATGAGGATGGATAGATGCATGTTGCATGCTAAGGATATGGAGCCAAGTTTTAGGGTGAAGAAGTCACTTGTGTAACACACATAATTAACCAAACTCCAACTCAAATAATTTGAGGTATGACTCTTCTTGAGAGATTGATAGGTTTCAAGACTAGTATATCTTAATTTTGTATCTTTGGATTTACTATATAGGTCCATACACAAAAATATATCTGAATGGAGGCACTAAAGAGTTATAGATGCATTTTGTAGGGTATTATAATTCCTCCAAGGCCTATCATCTTTATAATTCCAAGAGGCACTATTTTCTAATTTGGTGAGATATGATTTTCAATGAGGTTAGTCCAGTAGCTTTTTTAGGTTCTCTTCCTCTTTTTTTGGTTAAATACCCTCTAACCTCTCTAATGGTCCTAGGTGTTTCCTTTAATATTCTTGTTGGCATCACTGTAGTTTTTTCTACATATTCACCCTCTAGTGGAGAGTTTACAATTAGGCTTATTCATTTGGCTTCTCTTTTGATTGTATCATCTCCAACACCTTTAATTTTAGATCCTATGCGAGATGATATTGATCCTTAAAAACCTTTAATGGCATGGGTAGATGTTGAGGTATATGGTAAGTTAGATTTGGATGCTTTAGTTCTAGTTTATGATGTTGTTCCTCTTTAGGGTGTGTGACATTCTTCCACGGTCCATCCAACACACAAATGGATTTGGATCCTCCTTCAAGATGCTCATCATATTATTTCTTAAAAGCATCATTAGAAGGCTTCATCTTGAGCCTTACTCTCAAAGGTTGATGATTCTAGAGATCCTATCACATATTACCAAGCCAAGGGTCAATCAAAATAGCAAGATCATATGCTTGTCAAGTATGAGTCTCTAATGAATAATTAGACATAAGAGTTTGTTCCTCTTGTAGAAGAGAATAATTTTCTTGTTGGGTGTAATTGGTCCTATAGTAACAAGTATGCTTTTAATGGTTGGGTGGAGTAGCAAAAGCCACATCTTTTTTATAAAGGTTTAATTCAAAAGAAGAGAATTGACTACTCAGAGATATTTGTTCCAAATGCTTAAATTATGTTCAAATGTATAATGGCCCACCCTGGCAAGACTTTCTCTTGTTGCTTGATTGATGTACTAGTGTGTTGATATTTAATGCATAATCCTTTTTTATTCTATTAATATGAGTTGATAGTTGTAATTTATGATTTCTAAATTTGGATTATGCTAGTTTTAGAATCTGGTACTACTAATGAATTTTGTGGTTGTAGTACCAAGTACTCTCATGGTTGGATTGGTATGGGACAACCACCAATGTTAAAAGAAATGAGAAATTATGGATGAATTCTCATCGATAACCACAAGGGTAAAAACCCTCATATAGATGCATTGCATATGTGTATGTTGATTAAAAATGCATCTTTAGGCAAGGAGGTTGCTATTAAAGCAAAAGAGCCATCCTTAGTAGGTGGGTGATAATGTTGTAGTTATCATAAAGCCTTCTACTTAAGGAAAAACATTGTTTGTGCATATTTTTATTGCATCTTAGTTGGGCAAGGATGGCTTAGCAAGAGCCCTTGTGTTGTTGTATGTATTATGGAGTGTGGAATTATTTGGTTAAGGATTTATCAAATAAAGTATTAATAATATTAGTAAAATATTAAATATCAATGTTAATGGTTAATATTAACATTCGTTATTAATTAAATTAATTAGGTGAGTAATTAATTTAATTATTATTATTCTAATGTTGGTAGCATTGGAAATAAATGGATTAATAAAAATAATAAATGATTTAATTATTAATTTTAATTGGTTATATAGGATTGATACGGGCCCCACCCATATTACATCATCACCACATAGTGGTATTACAACAAAGCTTGGATATTATCCATGTATCACTTGGCAAGATTTGAACCTTGGTCTCCTTAAATGTTGAGGAATATAATTGGTTGAGCTAATGCCACTTTTTAAGTGGTTTAATTATTAATGATAGAGCATTAGTAAATTTATAACATTACTTTAAGGAGTATATTTAATAAATATGAATTAAGTTCATATTTTAGTAATGTTGGAAAGATGTTATTTTTGGAATAATAGAAACGTTGGAAGAGTTGGTAGTTTTTGGAAAATGTTTTCAATGTTAAATCTTGAAAGTGTCACCCTAAATATGTAATGGACATGGATGTAGAAGTTACCATAATTTTTGATCTCCCTGGTTCTTCAAAGGATTATATGTTTGCTAGATTACCTAGTTTTGGGTATCGTTATCAAGAAGAATAATTGTAAGGGAAGGCATTGCTATTTAGGAGATTATTCGTAAGAGTTTTTCAAAGAGCAAGTGTGTGGCAACAAGTTTGGTAATCTGGGCTAAAGGCGGTATCATGTCTTTTTTTAATTATTTAATGTGTTACTTTTGTTTCCATAGCAATGCTCAAAACGTTGTTGTAAGAGAGCAAGTTTTCTTTTAAAAATAAAGAAATTGTTTTAGTTTTCTTAATGTTGAGTAGAAAAACACCATAAGAGTATTATAACCTGTGATAGCATCGATCTGGATCTTCCCTATGAAATTTAAGAGAGTTCAAAAATCTAGAATTGATCCTAATCTCCATCCATATTTAGTTGAAGTTTGGTTTTATCAATATTCCCTTGTTTATTTTAGATTTCAACCTAGGGAAATTTGTCACAAGTAGCAGCATCATCGGTTCTAGGAGACGTTTGATCTATACATAGATTCTTGGTGTAAGGTTGGTCACTGAAGAGTTGCTTAGTCTCCAACTGGGTTCTGGTGTCTTTGTTTGAGGATTTATTTTTGTTTGTGCTTCATCTCTGATCATTATTGTTGTTCCCTGACAACACACCCCCATTTGGCACTCTAAACAAGGATCCCTTTTATTTTTTTATTTAATGACTTTAGTTTTTTTTGTAATATTTTTCCCTTGGACCTTTGAGTTGGTGAAAATAGGAGAGCCTAGATTTGGGCAGTGCATTGTAAATAGTCTGGTTCATTAAAACATAGCACTGCATGTTGATAGAGCAATTGAGTATTCTTTTTTAGTTCATTAATGTTCAAATATATGTTGGTTTACCTTTTATTTTGTTCCGACTAAAGCTATTACTTAACATGCCCATATTTAAAAATAAAATTATGCTCAAGTTGAATTTTCACCTTTTTTTAACAAGTTATCTTTTGAGAGCCATAACTTTTTTCTTAAAAATTCGATTAAGATCAAACCGGATGCATTGGAAACATTATAACGAGCTCTACTCAACCACTATTTATTCTAGAATTTTAAATGCATAGGTTTTTCTAGAAATCTATTGGAATAAGCACGAATATTGTTGTCCACCACACAAGGGCCAGCAGCTAAAAAAGTTATCATGATGTCCCTCCTCTCATATGGAATAGTTGAAAAGTTGTCATGATGTTCCCCCTCTCACTTGGAATTCATGTTTCCATGAGTTTGATTCATTTATTGTATTCTCTAAAATTTTAAAAAGTTTTATCCTCTTTAAAAAATTCATTACTCCATGAATGTCCAGCTTTTTATAATTGAGGGAAAGGATTTTCCCAGATTTTATAAGGAAGAGGAGGATTATGTAGAAGAGTTTCATTTTTTTTTGGTAAAATCTAGATTTTCTTAGTAGCAGCACTTAGAGTGGTTTGATTTTTCTAATTTTTTTTTTAAGACCCCTTAGTTTCTACTGCAAATGGATAGTAATTTCTTCATGAGTAAAAATTTTATGGAAGTTCCTATTGTAAATCCAATCTATGCATGTTATGGTGGCTACAATCACATTTTTTTTGCAACTTTATTTCCTAGTAACTGTGTGTCTACTGGCTGCCTAGAGGTATTTTCATGATTTAATTTTTCCATTACATGATATGGCAAATCAAGGATAATCAGGTTTTACTTTTCCTTACCCTCTTATTTTACAATTTTTTTATCCTCTCTATTAGATTAGTGGTGTAGATTAGATTGTTGTTTCTCTTATCTGGTTGCAATTGTAGTGTGTTTGGTAATTTTTGAGCTTGCTTAAGCATGATTGAAAATTAAAAATATCATATTTCATGCATTGAATGGTTGAAGATAAAAATAATATTTGATGCATTTGAATGACTGCAAACTAAAATCAGATTTGATGCATTTGAATGACTGAAAATTAAAATTAGATTTGATGCATTAAATGTCTAAAAAAATAAAATCAGATTTGATAAACTAAAAGTGTTGAAGAACCCACTTAGATTTTGATACATTGAGTGTGCTTAAAAACCCCAAAAAAACTTGTGGATCACGAACATAGCCTTCTCTGAGTACACCCTGCATGGTTGAGACCCAAACTACCTGAACCTTGACTTTACCTTGATTATTTTTGAAAATACCACCTCCTTTAGCCCTACCAGGTTTTCCCTTTGAGGCTCCGTCAATGTTGATTTTAACCCCTCCACAAGGTAGGGGAATCCATTTCACCATTGACCTGTCAACTTTTGAAGGACCCCGAGGGGGGTGTCAATCTAAAATTTGAGAGTATTGAAAATGGATAATTCCCATTGGTTCTTGGGCTTTTCATCTTGGATGAGATTAACATTCTCAATGGCAAATGACAAAGCTCGAGAGAACACTGGTCTGGCATATTTTGCAACAGCACCAAAAATTTTGTTGTTCTTGTCCAACCATACTTGCCACAAAAAATGAGAAAAACAATACGATCAAAAAGAACGAATTTTTGGATTCAAAAATGGATTTGGCCACTAATGGCAGGCATCAACAAGAGTTTTTGGGTATACCCAAGACATGTTGGCCAACTTGAGAAAGGAAGACAACACTTCATTAGAGAATGGGCACTCAAGAAAGATATGGATCATAGATTCCCAGCTATTTTTAGGATAGCGATTAGGGAGTATTAGGCCTCTGTGGATTAGATTTTCAATGGTCAAGATTTTGTTTAAAGAAGCAAGCTAGAAAAAATGGGTAGCTTTAGGGATTAGAATTTTCAACCAAACGATCTTAAATTCAGGCCAAGAGTTGACTTCTCTAGTTTGGGCGTAGTAGGCAGACTTAACAGTATAAAGCTCATCCTCACAAAGGCACCAGAATGGATATTCTAAAGCATTTGGATTACTAGGAATGATAGTGGTGCGCAGTAGACCAGCAATAATAGAAAAAGTAGAGGACTGGACAATGGTGATATTGATAGAAGGAAAGGGATCCTATCTGGCTCTGTTACAGTTTCTAGAAAATAAATTACATACCTTAGAACCAAACAGGCGATCAGTGATTAGCTTTATGTAGGAGAGACTATAATCATTGATCATATGGTGATTGTTGAGTCATTTGTTCTTCCAAAAGTTAATAGATGTTCCATTTCCTAGATGTCACCTAAGCCCAAATTTTAGGATGGGTCTTGTATTAATCACAGAGTTCCAAAAATGTGATCCAACCGAAAGCGATTCATCACTTAGAAAGGCTCACTACTACAGGTATTTATTATTTATGATATTGATCTAGGTTGCTTGTTCATTTTGGATAATTCTCCAACCTTGCTTACCAATGAGAGCAGAATTCATCTTACTAGCTTTCCTAAAACCCAACCCTCCCTGATTCTTCATCAAGTAGATCTTGTCCTGATAAACCAAAGGAATTATATTGGTATTTTTGCTTCCTGACCAGATAAATCTCATTTTTATATGTTCAATATTCTTGCAGATAGAAATTGGAGCTTTAAATACGAACAAGAAATACACCAGAATGCCTTGTAAACAAGCTTGGATAAGAGTCGCTTTCGTTGCCTGGCTGAGGAGATAACCTTTCCACCTGGTCAACTTTTTTTGAATTTTCTCCAAGATGTTGTTCCACACATTTGTAGGAGGTTTACCATGGAAAAGGGGCATACCTAGATAGGTGGAAGGAAGGCTTGATATGTTGTAGCCCCAAATTTCAGTAATCATTTTCTATCTGTCAATGGGAGTATTCAGGATATATAGTTTAATTTTTTGCAATTTAACCTTTTGTCCAGCAGCAAGCTCATAGGAGACTAGGATATTCTTGATTACCCTTGCTTCAAGAACTGAATCTTTGATTACCAATAATGTACCATCAACAAATTATTTATGTGTGACTGGTTGGGATATGGAGGAGGCCTTTATCCCAAAGATAGTACCATTAGAGCAAGAAAAATTGAGTGCCCTCCCAAGGGATTCTACAAGAATAATAAATAAATAAGGGGAAAGAGAATTTCCTTATCTGATTCCTTGGTTGCTCTTGAAATACCCAACAGAAGCACCATTTACAATGATAGAAAACCAAGCAGATGAAAGATATTCCTATATTAGGGCAATCCACTCCGGATGAAAGTCAAATTTTGCCAGCACAGCACATAAAAACTTCAAGCGACCCTGTCAAATGCCTTGGTGATATCTAACTTAAGAAAAAGGCTTGAATTTTTATTTTTTGAGATAAAGTGGAGCAGTTTGTGAATAATTATTATACCATTAGTTATAAGCCTTCCCTTGATCGATCTACCTTGACATAAATCAATAATACCAGGGACCAGTTTCTTTATTCTGTTGGTAATGGTCTTGGTCAAAAAATTTTAGATGACATTGCACAAGCTAATCGGCCTATAATAAAAAATTATTTTGTATTGCTGAGTCTTCGGGGCAAGGGTGATAAAGGTGGAGTTGAAGTCTCTCAGGATGCATTGGGTCGCTTGAGCAAACTGAATGGCTTTGGTTACATCAATGTTGATAATATCCTATAAATGCTGAAAGAAGTAGGGAGATAAACCATTAGATCCAGGTGCTTTATTAGCAGACATGGAAAACACAACATCTTTAATTTTATCTGCAAAAAACATTACCAGTAGTCTATCATTTTTTTCATTAGAGACTAAACAAGAAATATTTTGGAGAAGAGAATCAACAGCTTGAGGGTTACTCGGTTGACCCACTCCAAGAATGTTTAATAAATGTGCTATGGCTTCACGTCTCACCTCCTCTTAATTTTCTATGTTGTTGTCATCCGACCTGATAAAATTTTATATTTTGTTGATGCTTTTGTGCAGAAGGGTGAGATCATGAAAATACTTCGTATTGGAATCACCTTGTTTGAGCCAGAGAGCTCTTGACTTTTACCACCAAAAGGTTTCCTCCATGGAAAAAATATTGTGATATTTAGCTAGTAGCTCTCTTTCTTGTTCCCTAAGTTGCACATCATGTTCCTCATATTGGATATAATTTTCAATGGCTTGGATCTTATCACCAATGATTCTTTTTACATCAAATAAATTTCCAAAGGTTTCCATATGTTCTTCTTTGGAGGTCACAGATGAGATCCACATAGGTGGGTAACTTCGAATCAATATTTTCCATCACATAGATTATAGAATGAGTTAGCCTTGACTGTTATTTTGTCATAGGGTCAAGGGCAACAAAGTCCCCAACAACTTCAACAACCAGGAGAAAAATCCTCTCATCCCAATATTGGAGGGGCAGGTTGGGAAGCCAGAACTAGATAGGTACCAAATTTATAGATTGGGTTTCAGGATTGAAGTCCTCCATCCATTTTCATAGGAACAAGCTTATGCGGCTGTAGAACCAAGGTCCACCAAATAAGATGCGATCGGTGTCTTGTGCATTGTTGAGGCTTATGAGGAAAACAACCTCTAGATATGACCTTTATTTCCATGGGCCCACTAGGCCGCCATTTTGTTGATGTCCATTTCCTGATTGATTCAATGTCAGGCCAACCTCCTACAAATTTCTCTATCAGGGATAAAGAGCTTTGGATGATATTCAAGTTCATAACACAATGAGGAATGGATATCTCCTTGTATTTGTAAGTGCAAGGGTTTGGCTCAGAAGAAACAGTTGCATGTCCCTAGATTATGACTTTATCAACATAGAACTTGTGGGGAGAATCTTGAAACTGGCTTGAAAGTTTTCTGCTAATAGTTTGATCTTTATAAATTGCATGTGGAGCATAACTTCTAGTGGTGTGGCCTTTGAAATGGGGTCCATCTGGGTCACCAATACCTGTATCTTCCAAACCACCATATTTGCTATTGTCAAGAGAGTTCTCTGGATTGTTGCCATCGCCATTGCCAAATTCAATTTTTTTGCCTACCAAAATTTTGAAATTTCCCTCACCATCGCCAAAGCGCACATTTTAACAGAAACCCTCTAATGTCGTTGCTTCAATTTTAAAAATCCTTTGATGTTGCTACTCATATTTTTCCATAAAAAACCTTCTTACACTATTATTCAGTCAAAACCCTCTCACACCATTACTCAGCTGATGTCGCTGCTCCAAATTTTTAAAACCCTTTGATGTTGCCGCTCAAATTTTTCCATCGGTGTTACACTACTTTTCAATCAAAACCCTCTCACACCATTGCTCAGCTAATGCTGCTACTCCAATTTTTTAAAACCCTTTGAGTTACACTACTATTCATTCAAAACCCTCTCACACCATTGCTCAACTGATGCCGCTACTCCAATTTTTTTTTAAAACCCTTTGATGTTGCCGCTCAGATTTTTCATCGATGTTACACTGATATTCAGTCAAAACCCTCTCACACCATTTCTCAACTGATGTCGTTGCTCCAAATTTTTAAAACCCTTTGATGTTTCTGCTCATATTTTTCCATCAATGTTACACTGCTTTTCAATCAAAACCCTCTCACACCATTAAATAAGTTGATGTTAATTAGTCAAAATTATGGAATTATGCATTAGTGAAACAATGTTCAATATTTTTTAATATATGAGAAAATTGATGAGGCTTGAATAGCTAAGGAATCCATAACCAAGAGAAGTATGGGATTATCTCGATAATATTGCATGGTATTTGCTTGGTATATTGCATTATTTTCTTGCATAGTGCATGTTAGGCTTGCATATGCATATAAGAGTTGTCTTGATCCCTAAGTTACTATTCAAAGTTCGTCGAAGAAGATCCATCGAAGAAGACCTTGGAAAAGAGAATGAAACTAGGGACCAATTATGTTGAAATGTAATATTGTAATTGAAGATGAGAAATATTTGGAAAGTATTTTGTATGGAAAGACTAAGATGAAGGAAAAGATGTCATGTAAAATAATTTTTTTATATTCCTTTGAGATTTTTTCAAAAAATGAAATATTAAATATTGTTATTTTTTATGTTAAGTTCTTGGAAATAGTTAGTTATGTGAAAAATAGAAAGAATGTATTATTGAAAGGAATGATAGAATCTAATCAATGAGTTATGTTTATGATTTCTTTAGATGTTGATTTTTTCCTTCCATTGTAAATGAAGGAAATGTTAGATTCTAAAGTTGTGATTGAAGAAGTATTTAAAATTCCTAGCCTTTAGCAATGTGTTATGTTGAGTTCAATTCATGTTTAATATAGCACTCTATTTCCTTTTGGAGAGATTTTTGTAAAATTTAAGACTCTTGGGTTTGGAGGATTTTTTTTGGGCATGATATTAGAAAGTAAAATTTTTGAGAAAATTGTAACTTATCCAACTCCCTTTGTGGATAGGAGATGGCACTTGTTTTGAGAAGACGATCTTCCAAGAAGTTAGGGTCAGATATGTAGGAGGAATTTGTAGCTCGTCATCAAAAGAAATTTGGAAGAATAGTGTACTCCAGTAAGAGGATAGAAAATCTTACTTTCATAGTTAAGTGTATTCAAGAGCATATGGATCAACAATGAAAAATGTTGGAAATAATTGTTAATGGAGAATACAATAATAGGAATCTAGAGGATAAATAGGAAGAAACTCCTGCTAGAGGATCCCATAAGAGTAAAGCTCGGTTTGAGGCTAAGATTTCCAAGGATATAAATAATATCAAGGTACCCAAATTTAATGGAATATAAGGGGTGATGCAACAAAATCTTGGTTGAATGAACTAGATACTTACTTTTCCATGAAGAATTACTCACCAAAAACCTAAATTATCTGGGCAACCCTTCATCTCCAAGACGCAGCCTTGGAATGGTGAAATACATTCTAGATAGAAAGAGGAATCCAAGTTGTGGATCTAAAGTGGGATCATTTTGTAAGGTCTTTTAAGAAAATATTCCTAACAGATCAATTTTACGTAGAGAAATTTGAGGAATTCTCTATGCTCCAACAAGGAACCTTAATTGTGGAGGTATATTATCAAAGAATTAAACTGTTGAAATATGTTCATGAGTATGAGACCAAGGAATGTTTGAAGGTAAAAAATTTCATCTTGGGAGTGGATCCTAACATTTGAAAATATTAATTTGTGTAAGCCCAAAACCCTTCAAAAAGCATATGATTTGGCTTAATAGGAATAGATAAATCAACACACCAAGAAGACCTTCTTCAACTATGGAGTGTTGATAGAAGGAGAGAGATAGGAACTCAAAAAGAGAAAGAGTATTGGATTCACAAAATGGGACAAAGAGAAAAATAAGAAAAGCAAAGGAAACCCAAAGTTCATAAATAGAAACAATGAGAATTAGAAAAAATATAATATTTTTCATAGAAAGCATAATCCAAAACCCTAACCTCAAAAGTAGAATGATTCAGCTCAAAAGGAGGATATGGGGGATAGAAGACAGGAAAGGTCTCATGCATCCAAAATAGGTTGTTTTATTTGCGAGGGGGTCTTCATTATGCAAAAAAGTGTCCCCAAAGGTTAGAGACAAGCATCGAATCTATGCAACCATAGGAAGTCATAATTTAGATGGTTAGGCAACTCCCATGGTGTTAAATGGTAAGTTAATAGAAATATAAAGGTTCTAATTGATTGTGGAGCCACAGATAGTTTTATTTCTACTAGTATTATTAGGAATATGCTAGAAAAAACTGAATTTTTAGCACAAGGGTGGAAATTTGAGTATGGGTATGGATAGACTTACTTAGTGAATCAATGCTTTCCTACTATTGAGATTTCCTTACCCAATGGATCAACTATTTGGCACTTATATGTAACACTGCTACATTCCTTTGATATTATCTTAGGGATGGATTGGATAAAATTTCATGGAGACCTAATCAATTTCAAAGAAATATGAATGGATTATATTGATAAGGATAAGCAAATATTAAGAGTTCAAAGCAAACAAAGGTCTTTTCGATAACATTTATTATCAACTATACAACTTAAGAAGGCAATCAAAAGAGGTGGAATATTGTATGTGCTTAAGATAAATAGCAAGAAAGGCAATAATGGAGATGTGAAGATATTTAAGAAACATCCAATGTTGCATGCATTTAGGGATATGTTTTTGGAATATCTCTCAGGCCTTCCACCTCGGTGTGAATTTGATTTCACTCTTGAATTAATGCTTGAAGTTGAACCTATTGCTAGGATACCTTATAGAATGACTCCTATTGAGTTGTAAGAGGTAAAGGTACAAATCCAAGATTTGTTGGATAAAGGCTTGATTAAGCCTAGTGTGTCACCCTAGGGTGCTCCAATGTTGTTTGTTAAAAATAAGGATGGTTCCTTATGATTATGCATTGATTGTAGGATGCTGAATAAGGTGACTATCAAGAATAAGTATCCATTACAAAAAATTGATGATCTCTTTGATCAATTAAGGATTCCACTATTTTTTTAATTATTGACTTTAGATCAGGATATCATCAACTGATAATTCATGAGGATACTCGTAAACAACTTTCAAGACTAGATATGGATACTATGAATTCACAGTACTACCATTTGGGTTGATAAATGGACCAATATGAACCTAATAAACAATGTGTTCAGGAAATATTTGGATCATTTTTTTTTATATTTTTGTATGATATCTTGATATATTCTCACACCAGAGAATAACATGACCAAAATTTGAGGTTGGTGTTAGAGGTGTTGAGGAAGAATCAACTTTATGGAAAATTGTTAAAATATGAATTATATGCTTCACAAGTCCAGTATTTGGGACATACTATATCTGCAAAAGGAATTATTGTTGATCCCAAGAAAACTGAAGCCATATTAAGTTAGCATGCACCTACTAATGTGTTTGAAGTTAGAAGCTTCATGGGGATAACTGATTATTATAGGTGATTTGTGAAATATTACTCAAGAATTGCCTACTATATTTACAACTCCATGTAAGACAAATTGTACTAAGCAATGACTCATTGCAGAAAAATCCTAAAAAGATAATTTGGATCGACTTTTTCCATATAAAAAATCCCTAAGTGTAGAAAACTAATCTCCAAAAATAAATTAGAAGGGATAAATTTCTTATGATGAATCAAGAGACAACCAATTATAATGTTATAGGTAGTATAACCATTAATAATAAAAAAATTATTTTCCCTAGATTCTTTAGTCCTAAATAGATGGAAGAATAAGTGTGACCCCACAAGTAGTTATTACATTATCACAACCTTGAATGGTGATCTAAGGAAAGTGGCAATTATTATCTATGTAACAAAGCTAATAAATAAGAAAATAAACAACCAATATTAACTGAGGCACCATATTTAACTAGCATTCTCTTAATGAGAATCATGTTATTTACTCAAAAAGTTAGATAAAGTCTCACTTTCGATGCTTGTGTACACCATGTAAAAAAATTGTGAAATTTGAAGAAGAAACTGAGATCCTTACATATGGAATTAGATGGATGGAGGTTTTAATCCACAAGTATAATATCAATATTTTTAGGAAAGTAAAATTATTCAGATGCCCAAGGCTTAAATTTTAAAATATGGTTAAATGATGAATATGGGAAGCCTTGAGCAACTAATAAAAAATATTATGGAATAATGTTCATGCTAGATCATCAATAATATAATGACAATTGATTGGTCTTGAAACCTTTCTAGTTTTCCCATTTGATATGGAGTGTTAATTCTAGGACAAGTCATCTAAGGTCTAAGCAAAGATAATTCAAGCAAGATTTATTGATCCTTAGATAAATGGAGAGGATTTTGAGAAGACTCTAGGTTACGTATGCAAGTGGTAACATCTATATCTTCCTTCTTGTCTATCTCAATAAAATTCATGATCTTGAGTTTGTTAAGATTGCAAAAATTTAAGGAGCAATACCAAACCTAGAACCAAGATCAATAGATATAGTGATAGGGGATTGATTAAAATTACAAGGAATAATGTGCAAATAGACCTTGGATTAGTCATTTGGTTCAATGAAATATTTTTTTAAGATATTAACATCTATATTTTAGGTAAGATAAGGTCATTATGGTTGGGATAAAGAATAACTTGCTAGAGGATAATTTCATAGATAGAATTTGTTTATTCTCTAAGGTGTTTAAAAAGGAAAATAAAACTTTTCATTGGTTAGTGTCATGGTCTTTGGCCATTTTCCAAGCACCCTCAATGGTAGGATCATATTAAAAGGGGTTTCTTATTAGGATAATAGGTATGATTTTTTAAATAATACTAGTTAAAATTTTGTGCATGAGTTCTAGATTAAGATTGATGATGGGTTTGATAATGAGTCATGAAATAAAATTAGCATTCTTGACCATTTTATCATTTCCTAGTCGAAAAGTTAACCAAGTAAGAAAACTTAGATAAAGGATTTATAGAATTAGGCTTATGATTAGGACAATTAGAGACATCATTTATGGAGCACCTTTTTTCCTAATTAAATTGATTGAATATTTAGAGGAGAAAGTGTCTTTACTATAGATAATAAGAGATTGATTGATGCAAAAAGTCATTTTCATAATTTCTTCATAAGTATTATAGGGAATTTTGAAGTTGAGAGCACAAACTATCATGTAAGAACTATAGAATCCATGCAAGTAAACATTGTACAATAATAGAAAATATCTATGCATAAATGCATAAGGTAAAAACATAACTCATATACATTTTATTTGAGGTTAAGGAATTAGCATATGCCAATGTAATTAAATTCATGCATGGAAAAGGATGAGATAAGATTGAAAATAAGCTATATGAAGGAAATGATAAAATATTCAAGAAAACAATAATCCCAATAAAGATCCCTACCTTCAAAATATTTTAAGTAAAATCTTGGTAACCATAATATCCAAATACAATAACCCCTAGGCAATAATGGCATAAACCTTGATATGGTTATTAGGGTCAACTTTGTCTCTTTATTTCAAAGTCTCTAAGAGTATATTTGGGTAAAATAAAAATTATAATAATTAGGTCAATGGGATACTTGAGGGCCTTGATCTTGAAATATATGGTGTTAAGTTTCACTTGAGTCCATGACTAACTTCTGTATTAAATTCTTTCTATAAGACCTTTAGACCCATGTACATCTTGTATGTGTGAATTTATCATAGTATTGTACCATTTAGTTGAAAGATCAATTCTTTAATCTTGACATAGAGGTCTCTTGCAATTGGGTATAAATATTCCCTCCTACCAACCATTTCCTTATCGATTCAACTATAAATATATTTACTTTTAGTGAGATATTTGGTGTTTATAGACACCCTTTATATCATGTGTATTATTTCTATGAACTATTTATACTTATATAGGTAATGTGTTGATGCAATTCATTTGGAAAGTATTATGAAATCCAACATGGTATTAATGCAAGTGTGAATTTGGATTACTTGACTTCTTGTATTTGATAATTCATCTTCTATGGTGATTCAAAAGGGAAGTATTGTTTGGAAGTAGTTAGAAGACTTGTGTGTTTTTGGAAACATTTTTAAGGGTTTTGTTTAAACCTTAGGTGGACTTGGATCATGAGGATCTTACTGGATTGCAATAGGTATATTCTAGGAGAAAGGTTCACTAACAGGTTCCCCTTTCTTCTTTTGATATTCAATCAACTTGTTTGTTTTTAACTAGATGGATGCCCTAACCATCAAATTGAATATTTTGAGGTTACTTGAAAACCTCGTTTATCTTTTAAAAAAAAAATTAAGAACTCCATTTCCTTTTCTACTTATATTTTTCACTTTAGATGCAACATAGAAGAGAGGATAGTCTACATAATTTCTAAATAATAAAAGAAGAGGTTGACCATTTTTTAATAACCCTCATATGCCAGAGAAGTCATGGGTAGGATTTCATGCATGGCAAAGACCTTCGAGCCACTTGACAAAGTTGTTAATATGGTCTAACAATGTTTTTATTGCATCAGCATAAGAGGACAACTTGAGTGGTTACATTTGAGAAAAAGGTTGTTTAGGGAAAACTATACTATACATAAATGAATCATTAGCTTATTTAGATTTTTTCTAGAATTTCAAGGGATCCTAGTTCAACACTTTTGTCATTCTGCATCTAGGTATCTTTTTTTCTCATAAAAAATATTGCTCTTTGCCTTCACTTTTTTATAAATTTAAAATTTTGAAAGGAAATATTTTGATTAATACCCCTTTGTTGGGTGGAAAATTTATGGATGATGTCACTAGAAGGAAGAATTGCACTCGATAGGGCTTGTGCTTAAAATATAGCATATGCATTAGCATTATGGCATTTTAAGTTGTCGGTAGGGTAGGCGAATTTCATGGTCGATAGTTCAAATGTGATAGTCCATATGGAGGCTTCATGAAGGTTGCTAATGTTCATGTGCCTAAACTCTTAAAAAACTCATGCACGCTAAGGAAGTAGAAGGTATGAATTGAACACAATATGAAAGGAATTGAATCGACCTTGGTATTTTATGAAAAGATGATTTGATTGAAATGAAGAGGGTTTAATTATCATCCTATTCACTTGGATTGATAGTTGTGGATAGTCATAAGGGTATTTGTTGATCAAAGCCTTTCTATTCTCAATTGCCTACATTGGATTGTGGCTAGGGAAGCTTGGTGTAAGTCTTTAGACCTTGGAGGTCCAAGGATCTAATACATGGCCCATCATTTTAGTGATGCCAATGACAACATGACTAATGTAACATATGGTATAGATGACATGGCACATGACATGTCCAACATGGCATAAAAATTTGATCAACCAATATAGCAAACCTGACTTGGCACATAATATTTTTCTATATAAATAGGATCATCTAATCATTCATCACCAACCCATCTACTTGCTTATCACATTCAATAGTAGATGTGGAAATTTGCTCATTCTAGAACACACTAGGAAGTGACACATGACATGCTCTATAGTTCATGGGTATCCTATTCAATGGCCTACAAAATATGCATCCCAATAACACCTCCTTAATAGAATAATGACACTCGATATAGGTAATTTGTTGTTCCTCTATCCAGTTAGTACCTATTTAGCATTGCCTCAACTACTTAGATAATGACATGTGATAGTCTCCCATTTGTTTTAGGTACAAATTTAAAAAAAAAATCAAATATTTTGGAGATATTTTACATGATTTTAGGTCTAAACTTTTGGGGGTCGTAACTTTTATATACATAAGGGTCTTGAAACCTTTTTCAAATCATACAGTTTTTTAGCTCTCTACATAGGTAAACTACATGTAGGAGGTTATTTTTTGGAATAAAATTTATGGATCAAAATGTGCCCTTATTGAATGGTCCAAACTATGCCACTTAGAAAATCAAGATTCAGGGTTCGCTTCAGAGTATGTGGTTGCTCAAATATGTGAATTAAGCCTCTCAAAGCACTAATTCTAATGATAGAAATAATTTTTTAGGGATAATAAGGATGAGGAACTTAGTGTGATATGTCTTAATTTTTACAAGATCTATGTCACTTGTGTTAACAATATTATAAATCTCAAGGTATTGCTTGATAAATTTTAGGATCTATGTGATGGCATTAACTCTACACAAATCATTAGATTGGACATATCTTGCTACTTTGACCATGGATTATTTTGAGGATATTAATGAGTATCTTAGTCAGTTCAATAAGTTGGAAGATTATATTTGTAGTGTTAAAGGATTCCCTAAGGACAAGGATCCTACTAACATGGGCAAGAAAAACATCGAGCTTCTAAATACTATTTTCAATAAAATATTTGAGACATATGAGACAATTGTTGTTGTAACTAATATAATTCATATTTACTTCACAAATTCTCCTCCTCCTTTTCTTTATGTGTTCAAATACCTTCTTCATCACTAGCCTCAAATACAAAGTAGTACAGGTATGTCTCTCACGATTCAAGCTCTTACAAAGCAAGTAATCAATATTGAGGTTGCCAAAAGGCTAATTCAAGGTGAGAAGAAAGTTAAGAAGACCTTCAAGAAGATAAACTTCACTTTTATAATAAGGAAGTACACAAGGCATGATTTTGTCAGATACAAATCAAGAAGCTTGAGTAATCCACCAAATGGGGGTGTTGATACTGCTCTCTTCTATTCTTAGAGTGAATAATATCATGATGGTGAAACCTCATAAGCTCATAAATTTGTTCATTTATCATATTGAACATCCACTTATTCAAATGTGTATATTATAAATTTAGGGGCAATTTGACATATGATCAAGCATTGCCATCTTCTAGATGGTTATAGTACACAATATTGTGGAAAGTATGTTGTCATTAGGGATGATTCTCCTTGTGGGTGGCTAGATGTCATGAAGTAAGTATTGGTGCTCGATCATGCGATGAGGTTCCTCATATTCTTAGTATGGATACCAATATTTTGTCTATCTATAGTATCACCAATTTGAATAAGAAGGTATAATTCTGGTTAGATCTACCAATGATTCTTCCTTATGGGTGGCTAGATGTTGTGAAGTATTGGTTCTCCATCATTTGATGAGGTTCTTCATATTCTTATAATGGACCCTAATATTTTGTCTATCTATTGTATCACCAATACAAATAAGGTGTAATTTTGGTTGGATCAATGGGTGATCAAGGATATTGATCATAGCTTTAAAATAGTTACCTCAAGGTATTATGATGGGTCAAATCAAACTTACAAACTATGTGATTGACTAACTCCTTCTTCCCTCTTTTGGAAGAAATATTTTATGGTTGTGGTGGCATAGATAAATGATGTTAGTAAGTGATGGCATGAAAGACTTCAACATCTTGGCTATGGGTCAGTGAGGTACATGAACCATCATCAATTAGCCATTGGGATTACTCCTATTTCTTCCCATAATGGTGTTTGTGATGGGTGTTTTTTAGGGAAGCATCATCAAGATTCCTTTCCAAAATGAACTACCAAGAATGCTACATGACCATTGGAGCTCATTCATAGTAATATTTGTGGAGCCATGGGTACACCATCTCTCTCTAGAAAAAGGAACGTTTTCAATTTTATTGATGATTTCTCTCGGTATGTATAGTTCGTACCAAATATGACGCTTATTGGAAGTTTAGGACTTCAAAGCATTAGTTAGGAATTAGTTTGAGAAGAAGTTAAAGAGTTTGATGATATGTGGAAAAGGTGAATATGTGAGTAATTATTTTTCATATTTCTCAACTCTTCATGGTATTATCTTTTAAATTACCATCCATTAAATGCCAAAGCATAATGGGATAACTAAGACAAATAACAAGGTGATTATGAGGATGGATATATTCATGTTGCATGCTAAGGATATGGAGCCAAGTTTTAGGGTGAAGCAGTCACTTGTGTAATACACATCATTAACCAAACTCCAACTCAAGTCATTTAAGGTATGACTCTTCTTGAGAGATTGACAAGTGTCAAGACTAGCATATCTCAATTTTATATCTTTGGATCTACAACATAGGTCCATATACCAAAATATATATGAATAGAGACACTAAAGAGTTATAGATGTATTTTTTAGGGTATTCTAATTCCTCTAAGTCCTATCACCTATATAATCCCAAGAGGCACTATTTTCTAATTTGGTGAGATATGATTTTCAATGAGGTTAGTCCAGTAGCTTCTTTAGGTTCTCTTCCTCTTGTTTTGGTTAAATACCCTCTAAACTATCTAATGGTCCTAGGTGTTTCCTTTAATATTCTTGTTGGCATCACCGTAGTTGTTTCTACATCTTCACCCTCTAGTGGAGAGTTTACAATTAGGCTTATTCATTTGGCTTCTCTTTTGATAGTACCATCTCCAACACCTTTAATTTTAGATCCTATGTGAGATGATCTTGATCCTTAAAAACCTTTAATGGAATGGGTAGATGTTGAGGTAGATGGTAAGTTAGATTTGGATGCTTTAGTTCTAGTTTATGATGTTTCTCCTCTTTAGGTTGTCTGAAATTCTTCCATGGTCCATCCAAAATCCAAATGGGTTTGGATCCTCCTTCAATATGCTCATCATATTATTTCTTAAAAGCATCATTAGAAGGCTCCATCTTGAGCCTTACTCTTAAAGGTTAATGATTCTAGAGATCCTCTCACCTATTCCAAAGCCAAGGATCAACCAAAATAGCAAGGGCCTATGGTTTTCATGTATGAGTCTCTAATGAAGAATTAGACATAAGAGCTTGTTCCTCTTATAGAAGATAATAATTTTCTTTTTGGATGTAATTGGTCCTACAATAACAAGTATGCTTTTAATGGTTTGGTGGAGTAGCAAAAGCCACATCTTTTTTATAAAGGTTTATTTCAAAATAAGAGAATTTACTACTCAGAGATATTTGTTCCAAATGCTTAAATTATATTCAAATGTATAATGGCCCACCCTGGCAAGACTTTCTCTTGTTGCTTGATTGATGTACTAGTGTGTTGATATTTAATGCATAATCCTTTTTTATTCTATTAATATGAGTTGATAGTTGTAATTTATGATTTCTAAATTTGGATTATGCTAGTTTTAGAATCTGGTACTACTAATGAATTTTGTGGTTGTAGTACCAAGTACTCTCATGGTTGGATTGGTATGGGACAACCACCAATGTTGAGAGAAATGAGAAATCATTGATGAATTCTCATCGATAACCACAAAGGTAAAAACCCTCATATAGATAGATTGCATAAGTGTATGTTGATTAAAAATGCATCTCTAGGAAAGGAGGTTGTTATTAAAGCAAAAGAACCATCTTTAGTAGGTGGGTGATAATGTTGTAGTTATCATAAATCCTTCTACTTAAGGAAAAATATTGTTTGTGCATATTTTTATTGCATATTATGGTAAGACCCCAAGGTATTACTATAAAATTATTAACAAATTAATGTAAATGTAATCGCAGGCCACTCAAAGGGGGCTCCCTTGTAATCGCTTTGCCACTATAGGGGGCTCCCTCCTTAGAATCTATGCTTATTATTCTTCTTCTTGGATGATTTGATATGGATGGCCAACCTAATATATATATCTACCCTAAAGCTACGTTGGTGAAGAGACATGATGGTTCACGTATGAAGAGACGTGATGGTTCACGTTATGAAGGGTTGTGATGGTTCACTTTATAAGTTAATAATATAATGTTAGGATTGAGGATCCTAACATGCCACCCTCCTTAAAAAGAGTTTTCTCCTCAAAGCTCAAAGTGAGAAGCTTTGTCCTTTGTTTTCCAAGAAGGATTTGTGTAAGTTCTTGGACTCTTTTAATGGCATTCATTCGTAGGCAGGGATATCGAGAAGGATGAAGCATTAGCAGGGAGTTACCAAGAACAATAGTAGAATCTCCCTTAGGAAAATCATGATGACGATGGGAGGGCAACCCTTGGGGTTCCTCAAAAACTTCAAATTGATGCATCAAAAGTGATGGTAATGATTTCATATCCTTTTTTGGTTCCTTGGTAGAGCTAATGGATAAGGAGTGTGTAGTAAATCTGCATTGGTTTCGAATAGGTTTGGTCATATGGCAAGAACACACTATTGGTGAGGAAGGTATGTGTAGGTCTTGTAGAGTGCATGTTTGGCTAGCATTGATCACTTTGGGTATGTTTACCTCATCCTTGCTTGGTACATCAATCACTTCTTGCACATCGACCTCATTGTCTTCATTGCGGTGAGTAGGTGCACTGGTCACTTCGGACACAACTACCTCATCTACTTGCTCTATGGAGAGACAGGGATCAACTTCCTTCAATAAATACAATGTTAGTGTAGCACATTTATGGTGGGGTTCAAATTGTTCATCACAATTATCATAGAGTCCTTTTGCTCATTGTTCTTTCATCTCCTAAAAGCTAAGATGTTTAATTCATAAATTTCGGTTAGATTTGGGGGTTGTGTAAGTGCTTTGTGCCCTTCCATTATGCATAGGTTTGGGAGCGATGTAAGTGGTCGACAATTTTTCCATAAGTGGTTTCCCTAATCGTTGTTGTGCATTGATTTTATCTTCAGCTAATTTTGCCAATCCATAGGTCTGCATCATTGTATAGGGATTGAACCTTGTCACCTCCATTCTAATTTCCTCTTTTAATCCCCTAATGAAGCCACTTATGAGAATTGATTCATCCAATATTGTGTTGTGTTTGGTGATATCCTCAAACCGAGTTTGATACTCACGTATAGAAGTGATTTGATGAAGATCCTTGAGCAAATCCCACATGTTTGGGTCCCACATGGCTCTGATACCAAATGGTAAGACCCCAAGGTCTTATAAAATTATTAACAAATTAATGTAAATGTAATCGCAGGCCACCCAAAGGGGGCTCCCTTGTAATTGCTTTGCCACTATAGAGGGCTTCCTCCTTAGAATCTATGCTTACTATTCTTCTTTTTGGATGATTTGATATGGATGGCCAACCTAATATATATATATCTACCCTAAAGCTACATTGGTGAAGAGACATGATGGTTCACGTATGAAGAGACGTGATGGTTCACATTATGAAGGGTTGTGATGGTTCACTTTATAAGTTAATAATATAATAATTAAATGATTAATAATACTAACTAATAATGTTAGGATTGAGGATCCTAACATCTTAGTTGGGCAATGACGGCTTAGCAAGAGCTCTTGTGTTGTATGTATTATGGAGTGTGGAATTATTTGGTTAAGTATTTATCAAACAAAGTATTAATAATATTAGTAAAATATTAAATATCAATGTTAATGGTTAATATTAACATTTGGTATTAATTAAATTAATTAGGTGAGTAATTAATTTAATTATTATTATTCTAATGTTGGTAGCATTAGAAAGAAATGGATTAATGAAAATAATAAATGATTTAATTATTATTTTTAATTGGTTATATAGGATTGAAACAGGCCCCACCCATATTACATCATCACCACATAGTGGTATTACAACAAAGCTTGGATATTATCCATGTATCACTTGGCAAGATTTGAACCTTGGTCTCCTTAAATGTTGAGGAATCTAATTGGTTGAGCTAATGCCACTTGATAAGTGGTTTAATTATTAATGATAGAGTATTAGTAAATTTATAGGATTACTTTAAGGAGTATATTTAATAAATAAGAATTAAGGTCATATTTTAGTAATATTGGAAAGATGTTATTTTTGGAATAATAGAAACGTTGGAAGAGTTGGTAGTTTTTGGAAAATGTTTTCAATGTTAAATCTTGAAAGTGTCACCCTAAAGACATAATGGATATGGATGTAGAAGTTACCCTAATTTTTTATCTCCCTGGTTCTTTAGAGGATTATATGTTTTCTAGATTACCCAGTTTTGGGCATCATTAGCAAGAAGAATAATTGGAAGGGAAGGCATTGCTATTGAGGAGCTTATTCATAAGAGTTTTTCAAAGAGCAAGTGTGTGGCAACAAGGTTGGTAATCTGGGCTAAAGGCGTTATCATATCTTTTTTTTATTGTTGAATGTGTTATTTTTGTTTCCATAGCAATGCTCAAAACGTTGTTGTAAGAGAGCAAGTTTTATTTTAAAAAGAAAGGAATTGTTTTAGTTTGCTTAATGTTGAGTAGCAAAGCACCATAAGAGTATTATGACCTGTGATAGCATTGATCTGGCTCTTCCCTATGAAATTTAAGAGAGTTCAAGAATCCATAATTGATCCTAATCTCCATCCATATTTAGTTGAAGTTTAGTTTTATCAATATTCCCTTGTTTATTTTAGATTTCAACCTAGGGAAATATGTCACAAGTAGCAGCATCATCAGTTCTAGGATACATTTGATCTATACATTGATTTTTGGTGTAAGGTTGGTCACTGAAGAGTTGCCTAGTCTCCAACTAGATTCCGGTGTCTTTGTTTAAGGATTTATTTTGTTTGTGCTTCACCTTTGATCATTATTGTTGTTCCCTGACAAAATGCCCCCATTTGGCATTCTAAAAAAGGACCCCTTTTCTTTTTTGTTTAATGATTTTAGTTTTTTTTGTAATATTTCCCTTGGACCTTTGAGCTGGTGAAAATGGGAGAGCCTAGACTTGGGTAGTGCATTGTAAGTAGTTTGGTTCATTAAAACATAGCAGTGCATGTTGATAGAGCAATTGAGTATTCTTTTTTAGTTCATTAAAGTTCAACTATATTTTGGTCTACCTTTTATTTTGTTCTAACTAAAGCTATTACTTAACATGTCCATATTTAAAAAAAAATTATGCACAAGTTGAATTTTCACCTTTTGTTTTACAGGTTATCTTTTGAGAGCCATAACTTTTTGCTCACAAATTTGATTAAGATCAAACTGGATGCATTGGAAAGATTATAACAAGCTCTACTCAACCACTATTGATTCTATAATTTTAAATACACAAGTTTTTCTAGAAAGCTATTGGAATAAGTATGAATCTTGTTGTCCACCACACAAGGGTTAGCAACTAAAAAAGTTATCATGATGTCCCTCCTCTCATATGGAAGAGCTGAAAAGTTATCACGATGTTCCCCCTCTCACTTGGAATTCATGGTTCCATGAGTTGGATTCATTTATTATATTCTCTAAAATTTTGGATGAACAGTTGAAAGGCACAGTAGCGGAGGACTTCAAAAACTTGGGCATTATAAAAAGAAACAACCAGGAAGGCAAAAGTAGCAACATACCAACAATAATCTCGACAAAGGTGTCGCAAAGAGTGGTGCTGAGTAAGATTACATTCCCCAAAGCAAAATTGGCTGACACAAGAATTCCAATTGCCAAAGGGGATCGTGTGAGAATCCGAACCAAAATCCCACAAGAGGGAAAGACCAAGGTGGTACAACAAAGAATTTTTATGATGTGTTTAATATTAATAATTTTTGTTTTATCAGGTTGGATTAAACATGTTTGATAATTGCTAACGTTATGTATATTAGGTTGTATTTAATAGTTTTTGGAAAGAACTATTAAATATATATTGATTATTTTTGTTATTGATTAAATAAGTTGATGTTTTTTTATTGGTTTATAAAAATGTTTTGAAATGTATCGAAACCTTTTACACAAATATAGCAAAGATAGCTAGCCAAAAGTGAATTAACTGAACTGAAAATAAACAACCCTAGAGGGGAATGAAACAGCCAACTTTAAACCAGAAAGAAGGCATAGATAGAAACAAAAATAAATAAGGGTCCAAACTACAACAATGGTACTGAAAAGGAAATAAAAACAACTACCTAAATCCCAACCAATATTATAGCATTTGGCTTGGAGAGGTTCAATCTATGAGCTTATTGGAGCAACCACTTCTACTATGCTGGAAATTAGTAGTTTTATTTGCCTTTCCTTGCCACCTGGGTTCACGAGTGACAATTGCCTTGTGAACTTTCCACATTCCTTGCCACCTAAGGTCACGAGTGATAATTACCTTGTGAACTTTCCACAATCCTTGCCACCTAGGTTCATGGATGACAGTTGCCTTGTGAACTCTCCACATCTCCTCAATATTTCCCCAAGACAGATTGCACAAAAGTGCATAAGGGAAAAGAGGATATGTGCTAGCATCCATGTCAGACAAACCATATCCAACCACTAGGCCCCAAATCAGCCACATCAACACCAGAAACCAGTTAAAGATTAATATTTCTATTTGTATCATTATGGGCCACAATACATTGAGGTAAATTATCATACCAGACTTGGAGGTTATCCTGTTCAACTCCTTGATTGGAAAGGAGGTCAACAACTTTGTTTCCTTTCCGGTAAACATGTTGAATTGTAACATGTCTGATGCCTTCATTTATCTTCAAGCTTTCTTGGACAATATTGAACATACTCCAGGCAGGAAGCTGACATTTTTGGATGCATCAAATGACATTCATAGAATCACTCTCTATGATAAGTCTTTCAAACCGAAGTCGCTTGCAAATAAGGAGGCCAAGTTATAATGCACGAGCTTCAACAAAATTATTGGTTTGACTGCCCATTGACTTAGCAAATGTGCACAGGACTTTATCTTGACTATTTCTAAAAATACCACATCCTCCAGCCCTACCAAGGTTTCCCTTTGAGGCTCTATCAATGTTGAGCTTAATCCATCCATAAGGCATGGGAATCCATTTCACCATTGACCTGTTAGCTTTTGGAGGAACCCGAGGGGACTGTCAATCTAAAATTTGAGAGTATTGAAAATGGATAACTCCTATTGATTCTTGGGCTTTTCAGCTTGGATGAGATTAGCATTCTAAAAACACGAGATTCCGAAAACAAAAAGGAAAGACTAAACGAAATCGTATTAAAAGGAAGGAACACAAATGAATGAACACAAGATATAAGAACAATATGAAATGTAGCCCTTTTTTTATTGATATTCTTTTCAATTCGTGTTACAATACGTCTCCTTCCTTTTTAGGGGATAGGAGCGTTAGATATTGTTCTCTACAACTTGTCTCTGAATTCCTTCTTCCGCGTGCCCACATATAAAATGGGCGAACCAAAACGTTGTCGCCGCTTGCATTGACAAAGGTCGATTCCTCGCTGCTCCTTCAATAGACCTGAAATCTGTGTTCAAAGAAACAAACAAAGAATCAGTAGCACCTGTGTATGAAAAATAAAAGATAAATCTAACTATAGCTGAAATGAATCTAAATGCACTAAAAACTTGATAAATGCATAAACATGAAACTAGCTAAAATACTATAAATGAAGTAAAGCGGGGAGGTGCCCGAAGGCAAACCACCCGCGGATAAAACCTTGCTTCGACACCAATCCGCTTGAGATGGGTCCGAAACCCGATGTGATGTGTTGTCGTCAAATTGATAGAATATTGTGGTCAAAAGATTGGGGTTTGGGCGCAAATCGCAAGTAAGTGAATTAACAAAGACTTCGTTGCTCGTAATGCTCCTCGCTCGGTATATCCTTTGGGTGAGGAAACTCACCATTTTATAGACCCAAGGGGTCTCTTTGAATTAACATGCAAAAGTGTTTCTTTGCATGAATGCTTTTGTTTGTGAAGAGAAGACTTCTTCTTGATCAAGGGCTTCTTAACTCGCCTCTGTGCATGTCTTTGTGTGTTTTAGAAAAGCTCACTTGCACTCCCATGCAATGAAGGGATAACTAAGTGGCAAATCTGAGTTGTCTTAAAAAGCTTACTCTCATTCCCATGCAATGAAGGGAAAGTCAATTGGCAGATATGAGTTGTCAAAAGAACTCACTCGCACTCCTATGTCATGCAGAAGAGCTAAGTGGCAGTTCTGAGTTGTTTATATGCCAAGATTTGACTTTTTTCCGGTCAAACCTGACAATCGTCCCACCCCGAAGCGAGCGCTTATAATCGTCCCCGGGTGAGACGAGTATCCGCAAGCACTCGCTCCCGGGTAGGACGAGTAAAATTTGCACTCGTCCCCGGGTGGGACGAATAAGCAATAAAGTGTCTAAAAGGTGCCAAATTGGTTTCTCGACTTGCAAAATTGTTGTGTGAGTGGTTAGAACCACTGTTTAACCTCTGAGGGCTGCCCTAGGGGCTGTGTGTGTTGGTGCGATCAGTGCTTGTAATCACATAATCGGATTGGTGTTGTTTTGGTGTCTACAGATGCCCCTTTTTGGGAAGCGTTGTGCAAGGCGCAGCACTGAGCAAAAATATAACCAAAGCACTAATGATTAAGGTTTTCAGTAACCTAACCAACTCTTGATGCCCCAAGTATGGAAAGGGCACGCATTCTTGAATCCTTGCTTCTGACGAGCTAAGGAACTTAAATCAAGCATTAACCTGGTTCGGTGAGGTATTACTTGAACTTAGGCATTGATCAGCCATGAATAGGCAAAGGGCGCAACCTTTTGTTGTGGGAACCTTGAGTTCATGATTCACAAATGCTAAGTATATGATCAGCTTGTGATGATTGCTTGTTTGCTGCCCCTGCCAGGGCGCGATTGTCTTTTGCAATGATCCTTTGAATGCGTGTCTTTTCCAAGACTAGGTATAATGTTGTTGATTGGCAACTAAGTGTGACTACCCCCTCAAGCGACGAATCGATGAGGGAATGACCGACATGAGAAAAGCGACGAGTCGCTTGACCCAAGATGACGTGTGCAAGGGTGCCTTTAGATGGTTTACCGCTAAGCATGCTCGAGCAGTTCTCCGACTGTGTTGACCTATTTTTGGTTTTGTTAGCATTGGTCATTTTTATGTTGTGGTTGTTTTTAATTTAATTTAATTTTTTTTTTTTTATTCGTCCCGGGGTGGGACGATTGTCGTGATGTTACTCGTCCTGGGGTGGGACGAGCATGCCTCGGAGGATACTCGTCCCGGGGTGGGACGAGCGCGCTGAAAAGCGCTCGTCCCGATAAAGGACGATTACCAGCAAACAAAAACTATAAATATGCGAAAATGACGGATTTGGTTCATTTGCACTGTTCATCGATTGCGATTTGGAGCTCTGGGAGGAGGAGGTAGATTTCTGACGCGAAGCGCTGCCGGATTATCTAGCCACCATGAGTACACAGACCGGGTCGTCGAGCGGAGGAGCCGAGGCGAGACCAGTAAGTGCACTATCTCCTCGATTGTGAATTTCAAAAAAATGCAAATGTGTTTTTATTGTTTTACGTTTATGAAAACACGAAACCCTACTTAATTAAATTAAAGGTAAATGAATGAAACCAAAGGAAACATGGATGCAAACCTATGGAAACTTAGATGAAAAACCGGATGAGAAACCCAAAATGAGACTTAGACGACAAACCGGATGATAAACCCAAAATGAAACTTAGAGTAACAACCTAGGGTAACCATGGTTAAAATGTTTTTCTATGTGAATGGTAAAACTTAGGGCGAAACCGTAGGTAAACCACACTCATATTTTTATGTTATGTTTATGGAATTAAAAATGGAAAATGAATGAATTTTTTTTTTTTTTGGTTGAAATGGTAAACGTAGGTAAAACCGTAAGTAAACCATGTCAAAATTTTTCATTGGTTTGGATGAAATTAAAGATGAATTTTTTTTTGTTGAAATGGTAAACTTAGGTAAAACCGTAGGGAAACCATGTCAAATTTTTATTGTTTTGGATGAAATTAAAGATGAATTTTTTTGAAATGGTAAACTTAGTAAAACTAGAAACCATGTCAAATTTTTATTGTTTTGGATGAAATTAAAGATGAATTTTTTGGTTGAAATGGTAAACTTAGGTAAAACCGTAGGGAAACCATGTCAAATTTTTATTGTTTTGGATGAAATTAAAGATGAATTTTTTTTGGTTGAAATGGTAAACTTAGGTAAAACCGTAGGGAAACCATGTCAAATTTTTATTGTTTTGGATGAAATTAAAGATGAATTTTTTTGGTTGAAATGGTAAACTTAGGTAAAACCGTAGGGAAACCATGTCAAATTTTTATTGTTTTGGATGAAATTAAAGATGCAAAATAAATGATTTTTTTTTTTTTGAAGTTTTGGATGTACATGTGAATGAAAAATAGTACGGTATAGTTATGCATTTTTGTACATGTGATGGTGATGTGATGCATGTTTTTGATGTTTGTTGTTTTTTTTTTTTTTTGTGATGTGCAGGTGGTGAAGAGTCGACATCGAGTGCCGACCATTTTTTCTAATGCCCGCGAGGCGTTGATTGATGATGACTGGGAGTGGCTTGATGCCTTAGGGCTCAAGCATGTGGCTCGGTTGGATGCAGTTGTGGCAGATCGGGCGTACATTACAGCATTGATTGGCCTGTGGGATGCTCGGACGAACACCTTCCATCTTTCGACAGGGGAGATGACTGTCACCTTGGAGGACGTGTATCGGATCTTGCGGATTCCGATAGACGGGGTTCCCATTCGGACGACTCCACGGGGCCAGAGGACAGCGGTACTGACACGGTACTTTGGACACGGAGGGGAGGGGGATGGGATGACCTCGTTGGAGAGGGCGGAGCTGGATTGTCAGATTGGGGGGATACTGGTACGGTGGTGGTACGCGAGGAGAGTGTTGGGAGTGAGGCATGCAGTACTCATGAGCCTCATTTCCAACATGCTCCTGCCAGATTCATCAGGAGCGAGGTTCCCATGGAACCTAGTGGAGGTAGTATGGCAGTTGGTGGATTGCCCGGTGACAGAGCCGGTTATTATGAGGTGGGGCCAGACGCTACTAGCGCAGTTATATGATGAGTTGTACGAGGTCCGCTGTCGGAGGCGGAAGGGGTTGGGGTGCAGTTTTTTATTGCAAGTGTCGGGCCTGGCAGCACATAGCCATAGAGCGACCACGAGGGTTGCCCTGGACTACCCGAGCGGAGATGGTGGATAGGGACATTGGGTATGGTGCGCTATGGTATCGGTCTGAGGAGCGAGGGCACAGTCGACGGTTCGTGGGAGACGTCGACCATTACAGAGATGCCTTTGCACGACTGACTCCCGGGGATGTGGTATGGAGGCCATATCGGGATTGTCCCGCATGGCCAGAGGCGGAGGATTGGCTTCGACGGGTTCGGAGGGGGAGATGGGTGATTGGGCGACATGGGACAGAGCAGGAGTACTTCCATTACCTCCGAGTGACGCGACAGTTTGGGGTACCTCAGGGGTTGCCTGGGGAGCCCGTAGCCTACCGACGCCGGAGTGATGAGAGGACCCTAGCGGCGCCGATCCTCGAGCCACTAGGGGAGGAGTCAGATGCTGTGTTGGACATTCCGGATGTTGATGACGTCGGCATGACAGCCGAATATCAGGAGTGGTGGACGCTACGGCAGTGGCGAGGGGAGGGGCCCTTGGGAGGAGAGGAGGCAGCGGGAGGCGGAGAGGGTGCAGAGGCACCAGGAGAGGGTTGGGGAGCACCTGCAGATGTAGAGATGGTGGAGGTGGCAGAGGTGGGAGATGACTTTGGGGAGGAGGAGCAGCCGGAGATGCAGGAGGCGTCAGAGCCGGCTGGCTCGGGGGAGACAGAGGCAGGGTTGCGCGCTGAGGTAGCGCGTTTGACGGGATTGTTGCAGAGGCGGGATGGAGAGCTGGCAGAGATGACGCAGGAGAGGGATCTCCTACGGACACAGTTGGCAGGGCAGGGGATCGCAGTGGCTGCGTCTCACCAGCAGGTGGGAGATACAGATGCTGCACGGGAGAGAGATCTCCTACGGGTGCAGCTAGCACAGCGCGACGATGCCATCGCGTATTACCGTAGGCGGGAGGCGGAGTCGAGGCTACGGGAAGAGGATTGGAGGCGACGGGAGGCAGATTGGGGGCGACGAGAGGCCGCATGGGGGCGGCATCGGTCGGAGATGGAGGGTGAGATTATCCGCCTGGGTGGGCGAATACCAAAGCCTCCGGCCAGTGGCTCGTCGTACAGGACGAGAGACAGCGGGACGGAGCAGTCGGCATCATCCCGTCGTCGGCGGCGAGATGAGGGAGGCGCGAGTGGGCGGGATGCAGGGGCGAGCAGTCGCCCTGAGAGATCTCAGAGGACGGATACCGCAGGGGGTAGCTCTCGTCGCACCGATCCTGCGTGATCATGGTGGCCGACGCCCTAGGCTGGGGATTTTGGGATTTTGGATGATGGGAGGGAGGTCTGAGGACCAGTTTTGTAGCTTGCGGGCAATTTTGTTGTGATATATATACAGATGATTCTTTTTGGTGTTTATCTGTTTTGCATGATTTATTTTTATGTACATGTTTTTACATTGATGTATGCATATGCGATTATGAATGTGATGATTCTAATTTGTATGATGTATGCATATAGAATGAATGAAATGAATTGTGGATGATTTGTCGATGCACCATATACTGTACAAAATTGGAGTGATTTGCTATAGTAATAAGATAACTTTGTGGAATGCTTGTGCATATGAAAACTTTGTTTTTGTATTTTGTCTATTTTTTTGATGGTGAGGTATGGAATGAAATGTATCGGTTGTTGGAAAATGTAGTTAAGCTTTTCTGAGATGCATATATTTTTAACTAACTAGCCAAGACTATACATTTATCTCGCAGGACTTTGGAACAAGGTCTAAATCTGACTTGAATTTAACCAAGTTATTTCACATCCCTGTGTGTGCAATTGAGTTCGTTTATGTGTTATTCATCGTGATACCGCCAATGCCGGATGGGCTTTCAACCGAACCTCGTACCGAGGATCACCTAATTAGCTCCACTAACTCCCGTATTGTATTTAGTCGTATTTGTCTGCGATGTTATCTAGGATACCATAAGCTAGCTCATCCACATGCAAACATTGATCTCGCACACAAGTTAATGTGACATATATATCGTCATGCGGGAGGTTTATCGCCAATGGATCGATAGGCTATCAACCAAACCGGTATTGAAGCTTGCCTCATGACCTGTCGAAATGCTGAAAATTCCAGGGATTCAAGGTCGACTCCCTTCTTTTCTTCAAGGGTATGGGGATACTTGCTCATTATAGTGATAAGATCACTGTTTATTTTTGTTTTATTGATTTTTTTTTTTTTTTTGGAGCAAGGGATTGAAATATGGAGTGACGAGAATCACTATTGTTTGTGCCTTTTGATGTGTGCACTGTAGGATGTCAAATTTTAGTGTTTTGACGTTTTGCAAATGTTTGATGTTTTTGCAACTTTTGAGAACTTGGGATTCATGGGGAATTGGGTAGGGAGGAAGCTTGTCCTTTTGCCAACTCTCAGCATTTCTAGGGTCAATTGCACAGGGGGATAAGCAAGATAGCCGTTTCGCTTATGGTAGCCGGGATTACGGTGCAGGTTTCATCTTTCGTCCACACAACTTAGGAATTATTTTATGTGTGTTAATTTGTGTTGGGATGCTACGTACCAAGGTGGGATCCAAGTAAAACTTTCCCATGTAAAATCTGCTTAACTGTGTACAGTTTTTGGCTAGAAATTTAAAGACATCTGAATGACGAAAACCCTATATACATTAGGCGACACGGACGATGCTAAAATAAAAGGATGATATGTGAGATGTAAGTGTTTATGAAAATGGATCGGAGGTGGAAATGATGGAGTTGCCAAATAATGACAGTCTATGGTGCTTTTGACTTGTATGACCTATCGAAGT
This sequence comes from Wollemia nobilis, assembly GCA_028583015.1. Lineage (NCBI taxonomy): Eukaryota > Viridiplantae > Streptophyta > Pinopsida > Araucariales > Araucariaceae > Wollemia > Wollemia nobilis. The sequence continues at coordinate 957,648 of JAQPPZ010017021.1, forward strand.
ATGCAATGTATGGATGCAATGCTTAATGGAACCTATATTTTTATATTTTGAATTTTTATGAGAATGTATGGAATTAAAATGCAATTGTTTTTGTGATTTTGATTTTTATGAGGATGCATGGAGTTGAAATGCAATTAGTTTTGTGAGTTTGATTTGTATTGATGAGGATGCATGGAATTGAAATGCAGTTGTTTTTGTGATTTTTGATTTTTATGTTGACCAAGCAGTTGTGGTAACGCTTGGAGCTTTTGGGTTGACCAAGCGATTATGGGAATCCTTGGAGCTTTTGGGTTGACCAAGCGATTGTGGGAATCCTTGGAGCTTTTGGGTTGACCAAGCGATTGTGGGAATCCTTGGAGCTTTTGGGTTGACCAAGCGATTGTGGGAATCCTTGGAGCTTTTGGTTGGACTATGGCTCTCTAGCTGTGAAATGGCCTCAAATGAATGATGTTCAAGGGTTCTGCTTCCTTGATTCCTTCAAGAGAGGCAAGCCGGTATGTTTCGGGTCCTATTCTACCGTCAATGATGTAAGGACCTAACCAGCTTGTCGCAAACTTGTCCCGTAGATGGGACGGCAAATTAGAATTCCGCTGGTTCTCTTTTAAGACCAAGTCACCAACCCGAAATTCCCCGAAATGGACTTTCATGTTGTATGCTTTCTTAAGTCGCTCTTGATAGATACGCAAATGCTCGAGAGCATTGACGCGTCGTTCGTCAAGCAACGTCGCTGATCTAACCGGCCTCGCCGTGCAGTGTCATCATCGATGAACTCTTGCATTGAAATGCGTAGGGAAGGAATCTCCAACTCAAAAGGCATGACCGCCTCGGAGCCATACACCAACGAAAATGGAGTTGCCCCAGTGGGCGTCCGAATGCTGGTGCGATAAGCCCATAGGGCAAGCGGGATCCGAATGTGCCGTCTTTATGATTGTCTGCAACTCGTCTTTTTGAGAATGGCGACTAGCATTTTGTTTGACGCCTCTGCTTGCCCATTTGCCCGTGGATAATAGGGTGTGGAAAAGCTATGCTGAATCTTGTACTTTGTGATCAAAGCACGCACATCTTTATTCTTGAATGGTGTCCCATTATCCGAGACAATTTTGGATGGAATACCAAAACGACATATGATGTTATGCAAAATAAACTCCGCAATGCGGGCTCCAGTCGTAGTGGTCAGCGGAATTGCTTCCACCCATTTGGTAAAGTACTCGTGGCCGTTAAAATGAACGTGTGACGACCGGACGATGCAGGGGAGATCTTTCCAATTAGATCAAGGCCCCACTACGAAAAAGGCCAAACCAATTGAATCGGCTGTAAGGCCCGAGAAGGTACGTGTGTCAAATTAGCATGGTGCTGACACTTCACGCACTTCTTCACATATGCGCAACAATCTCGCTCTAAAGATGGCCAATAATAACCCATGCGAAGAATGCGCTTTGCGATGGCCATACCGCCGAAGTGGCCACCACATGTACCATCATGAGCTTGGGTGATCGCCCAAGCGGACTCTTTCTGGTCCAAACAACGAAGGAGGATTCCTTCATAATTTCGACGATACAAAATGTCTCCTAACAAGACATGCTTTGCCGCTTTCTGTTTGAATGATCTTTTCGCGGCTTGTGTCAATCCAAGTGGGAGAGTACCTAGCTTGAGGTAATCCCGAATGGGTGTATACCAACCTTGCCGATCGTAAACCTCGATAGTATGAACGGCCAATCCCTTTTGAAGTTTATCCCGAACAAAAGCTCGAACAGAAAGAACTTGTAAAAACAACGTGGTGTTGCTAGCAAGAGGGGCCGGGGAGAACAAGGACCCCAGCTGGCTTTAATCAAACAATCTCGAATTCGAGAGAACTTATCCGGAGATGGTTCAATCTGGATCATGTGGATTTCTGGCGTCGAATCGTAGCTTGCACGCTCCATCGCAGATTGCGATAATGTTTTAACCTCGAATGGTTGTCATTTCACTGTAAGGGTCTTGCGGAATAAGTGACCCCAAGGAGGCCATAGTATCCGCAAAACGATTTGATGATCGAGGGAGTGCCTCGATGTCATACCATTCAAATTGTGCCAAGAATTTATCCACAAGGGCTTTATAAGACTTCAAAACTGGACATTTACATTGGTATATCCCTTTTACTTGGTTGACAATTAACAGCGAATCACCAAAGATGTTCAATCGTTTAATGTTCATGGTGATTGCTGTCTGAAGACCTATGAGCAAGGCTTCGTATTCTGCATTGTTATTGGTTAGCGGGAAGTCTAATTTAAAAGACAAGGGCATTGGAGCGCCTTGCGGAGTGAAGAATACAATTCCCGCACCACCCCCTTGCTCACATTTAGAACCATCGAAGAATAGGGTTATGTCAGCCTGTGACTCAGGCTCATCGTAATCTGGCGACTCAAAACATGGAAGACCCCATCATCGAGTAGTTCAAAAGTCAAAGGCCGATTGTCTTCAAGAGGAGCCTCAACTAGTTGATCGGCGATGACTTGACCTTTTATAGATTTCTTTCCAATGAACTCTATGTCAAACTCCGTCAACAACATGATCCATTTCGCCGTGCGGCTACTATGATAAGTACGACTCATCATGTATCGCAATGGATTCTCCTTAGACACAACATACGTCTTATTACTAAGCATGTAGTGGCGTAGCTTTTTGGTAGCAAACACCACCGCCAAGCGTAGTTTTTCAACATATGCATAGTTAAGTTCATAACTCGACCGGGGTGCGGCTAAGATAGTATGTAGCCTCGTTCTCGGTGAAGTTCATTTTTCTGGGACAAAGCATGGCGCCCAGTGCCACCTCGGTGGCCGAGATATATAAATAGAACGGCACTCCCTGGTCCGGGTGGTGCCAACACCGGCGGTGAAGCCAAGTACTATTTAATGTCGTCAAAGGCCGACCGGCACTCGTCATCCCAATGAAATGTGACCCCTTTATGCAATAATTTATTCATGGGTCGGCATTTGTCGGATAACCGCGCTATGAAGCGCTTGATCGACGCAACCTTTCCCTCGCAGACTCCCGAGCTGCTTGATGGTGGTTGGGGGACGCATTTCAAGGATTGCCTTGACTTTGTTTGGATCAACCTCAATTCCTCGTTTGGAGACTATGAAACCCAAGAGTTTTCCAGAGGTGACGCCAAAGACGCACTTCTTGGGGTTTAATCTGACTTTATGCTCAATGAGGCGATCAAGGACCTTGCTCAAGTCATCGATATGATCTGTGCGCAAAAGAGATTTGGTCAACAAATCATCCATGTAATCTTCCAAAGTTTTGTGCATGTAATCGTGAAAGATGTATGTCATGGCACGTTGGTATGTAGCTCCGGCATTTTTAAGGCCAAAAGGCATGACCTTATAGCAAAATGTCCCCCAAGGCGTTGTGAATGCCATTTTTAGTTGGTCCTCAGGATTAATACGAATCTGATTGTATCCCGAGAAACCATCCATAAGGGAAAGCATTTCGTGGCCCGCTGTAGCGTCTACCAACGCGTCGATGCTTGGCAAGGGAAAATCATCCTTAGGACTCGCTTTGTTAAGATCTCAAAAATCGAGTGCATATGCGAATCCTCCCGTCGGGCTTCTTGACGGGAACCATGTTAGATAACCATGGCGGATAATCCACACAGATGACAAACTGGGCATCCAACAACTTTTGCAACTCATATTTTACCATTAAGGCCACTGTTGGATGCATCTTGCGTAGTTTTTGCTTTACTGGCTTGATTGTCGGATCAAGCGTTAAATTGTGCGTGACTAGCTGTGGGTCTAGTCCCGGCATATCCTTGTATGACCATGCAAAAACTTCCTTCTTTTCCTTAAGAAGGGCAACATAATCGGCTCGCTCTTCAGGGGAAAGACTTACCCCCAGCTTGAGAATCCGTGGATTCATTGGATCTGTGCCGATGTCTACATCAGCCGTTGCTTCAATCGACATATGGGATCCGTCTTCCAACCGGTGTGGAATTGGGATCGATGGATATCGTTTGCTGAATTAAGATCGTCATTAGGAACCTCAAGTTCCTCTTCAAGATGGAAGACATCCCGAGTTTGTCCCGGAGTGAAATGAAACATCCCACCGCAAGGCCAATACTCTGATGGAGATGGTGGTGTGTCAACGCGATCCCAATCAATAGCTTCTATGTCTAGATGCAATAATCATGTTGGATTGGCTGGATCATGGATGGGGGCGGTCAAATCAATGGAGACCATGTTAATGAAATGATTGTAATCTCCATTACCGCAAATGTGACAACTCTGATATTCTCGGATGTTCGTGGTGCCGTGGATCCGGCTCGTAGGCACCGGCACAAAGGGATCAGCCCTATATGCGGTCCCGCAAATAGGGTCCACCCTAGACACTGATGAGTTGATAGGGTCTCCATGCAGAAGATGTCTGTTGTATTCCTGGGGTGGCAGATGCAGTAATTGCTATAACTGCGCCAGGTTGAAGTGCCTCCTAGGTCGCGGATCTATGTGTAAGTGTTCCAACCTATCATCTATGTCCAAAGGATCTTGTAATCTATGCTCACTAGGATCGTTCAATGGGAACATCCTCAAGAAGCTTTCCTGATCGTCATTCATTTGATAGTCATGCGAATGATCGTCCTCCGACTCATCTTCATAAGACCCTTCCTAGTCTTGTCCATCTTCCCCTTGTGGGTGAGTCCATGAGGTTTCTCCTTGTTCAACCGTAGGGAAAGGGTTGTTGAGGTCAACAAGGTTATTTGTTTGCAATGGGAAATAATCCCCTAATGTATAAGTTGTATTTGGATTAGCATATGGATCCGATGCCAACCCATCCTTGTTGCCTATCCCTAGGCCTTGCATGTTTTCGACCAAGATGTCGAGGGGCAAAGGGTGATTAAACCCTACTCCTGACTTATCATAGGGCATTTGGTATCTTGGTTGACACAAAACACGCATTCCTTGTTCATACCGACCTAACCCGTATCCATGCCAATTGCATTGGCTAAGATATCTTAATGCGAAGTCTGGGTTAGCCAGATAGTTGACATCTTCCACAAAGGGATCTTCATCTTCCTCTTCTTGTCGGGAAGGTTCAACGCCATGATCCAGGCCCCCAAAAATGAAGTTTGTCTGATTAGGTGGGTAGCCTAAAGGAACCACGGAGCCTATGGGGAGTCGAGGTCTTCCCATGTCTTGCATAGACTGAAGTGTGGGCGTTGCAACAACATTGCGCACTATATACTCCCCCATGCCTGTGTTAGACATCTCAACAGTAATCGTTGGCGATTGAGAGGGGTCAAATGGGAGTTCTCCTTGAGTCCACTCCATGTGGGGTGAACTAGGTGTCTCAGCTTCCATTCTATTAGGCGTCTTTTCTGTAGAGATGTTGGAAACGAGAGGTGGTTCTGCTTCTAGGGGCTTCTTTCCTTTGTCCGTTGGTGTGGCCACCGTAGGTGGCGTCGTTGTGGGAGGACAGGATGAAGAAGATGAACCCGCCTGGGAATGTAATTGAGTTGGCAATGAAGATTCTTGCTTAGTCGAACCCCGTTTAGATGGATTTAACTGGGAAATCCACGTGCGTTGAAGGAAGGGTTGGATTGCGGCATGATTTGCACTGAGTTGCAATACTTAAAAGGTTCCAAATCTATGGGGACCACGTGCACTTGTCCTTCAAATGTATATTTCAAACATTGATGAGCAATTGAAGGGACACATTTCATATCTCGGATCCAAGGCCGCCCAAGTAAGATATTATAAGCCATCTCACCTTCTAAAATGTGGCACAACGTATGAATGGTCTTTTGTCCCACTTGTATGGGCAAGACAATTGTGCCAACTGTCGAGCATATCGTATCATTAAATGCTCGAAGGGTATAAGTAGAAGGTGCAATGTGAGAGGCTGGTAGTTTCAAATGTTTCAATGCAGCGGTTGTAATAAGGTTACTGGACGAACCAGTGTCTATCAACACCCGTTTGTATGGAGTCCCGTTGACCCGCGCAATAACGTGCGGGGTGGATCTGTTACATCGCCAGTCACCATTTTTAGCTCATCTTCTCTGAAGGTAATGACTCGGTTCAGGACACTGTTTGACATGCCCCACAAAATTGTTGAACGAATCCGCTTCATGGGGTTGCAATTCAATCGCCTTTAATATCTCCATAAGAGCTTCCCGATGGGGTGCCGATTGTTGAATAAGCTCATAAATGGAGAGCCTAGCCGATGTGGTCCTTAGACTTTGAGTAAGTCTAGATCGAATCGTGACCACTGGTCTAGGTGGGGGCAACTGTGTAGGATTTGGTTGGTGTTGTGACGTGGATGAGGCTTCCCTAGTGGCTGTCGTGGGGACAACTCCTGGGTGTCTTTTGTTTCTTGTCACAATACTTATCATTCCAACATACCCTTCCATGGGGTAACTCGTTGCACTTCATTGACATGTAGAGGTTTTGTTTGTGCATCATGTGTGGGTAAAGGATCTTTGAAAACACCCATATGTTGGTTGTTGGGTGCGATGGGATTATCCACTACCAATGTGTGATTGTCAATGAGATCTTGCACTAAACCTTTAAACGCCCAACAAAAATTAAGGTCATGCCCTTTCCTTCTATGGAATCTACAAAAAAGATCCTCTCTGTAGCCCTTAGGCTTTGGCGCATTAGGATCAATTGTTGGAATATCTGGCAGATTAATCAAGTTTGCCGCCGACAAACGGTCAAACAAGGAATCTCTAGACTCAATGTATGGTGTAAACTGTCGCTTTGGGCGACGCTGCTGATTTTGATCTTGCTTCTTGTTATCTTTCTCATAATTATTGTGAGGCACCGCCTGATAGTTAGCTTTTGAAGGCTGTGTTTCTTGGGTAGGCGTAGGGGCATTAATAGCAACTTGATTGACCGCGGTGGGTTTCTGTTGCGTATTCCCTATTTTGGTATTCTTGTTCCACTCTTTTTTCTTAGGCTTGGCAATTTCGCCATCCTGTATCTTGATTTCTTCGATACGTCTAGCTTGCGCCAGAGCTTCTTCCAAAGTGGTGTATTGCTGCAGCTGCAATAGCACAGAGATCGATCGCAAACAGCTCTTTGCGAACATTTGAGTTAAATCGGACATAGGAGGGAGGTAAGACAACTTTGAAAGCACTGTCCTCCACCGATTCCCATATGCGACCATAGACTCCTCCTCATACTGTTTGAGGCTAGCTAGATCACTGAGTGACGTCTTTTTCTTTGTATTGAAAGCAAAACGTTCTAGGAACGTGTCAACTAGTTGATCTAAGTTGTAGATGCTGTGCTTCGAGAGATGGGTAAACCAATCCGAGGCAGATCCTGCAAATGTGGTTATGAATGTTCTCAATAATAATGCATCATTGTCTTGTATACCAAAGCACTGACTCAAAAATCGAGTCACATGTTCTTGAGCATCTTCATCCCCTTTAAAGAGTGCCAACTCGGGGCAGCTTGAAATGTTCGGGGTATGGAGGTGCTGGCACGGATGGATGTATCGGATGACTACGAAGTTGGCGTAAGGTAGGCTTTTGAGGCCCACCAGTCTTAAGTTCCATATTCTCTAAGCGTTCTAATAACACTTTGTAGGCATCGGAGGATATAATTTCCTCCTCCTTATTTTGTTCCCGCTGTGGGTTGCGGGGAACTTGAGGCCTTTGAATGACTAAATGGTTAGCATCCCTTCTGCCTAGATAAGGCGTTTCAGCCCGCTCTTCTTCTTGGTAATAATCCTCATAATCTTCTTGAGGAGTGTTTGGCCTAGGCCTATAAACATGGATGGGTGCCCGCGGAGGATGCCCGTCATGGTCACGAGGAATGGCCTCCCGCTCAGGTCTAGGAGGTCTAAGAGGCAATGTTTGCCGACGTCGCGGAGACCTCGTCTCGCGCTAAGGGATTATGCCTCACATACATCTCGGATTGCTGTGCGCGAGGGACTCGGGGCTTTCTCACCACATAGTTGTAAAACCTTTCAGCGAGCCCGACGCCGAATGCGCTCTTGATCAAGGCGACACAAATGTTCTAATTCCCGTTGTTCTTGTTGAAGCCGCATGATTTGTGCTTGGCGGGCGGCTAGTTGTGTAAATGCCAAGTTACTTTGTTCTCGTTGTCTCTTGTTTGATAGGCCTAGATGCTTCTCCTACATATCTGTTTTGATCATAATACTCTGAGACTCCTATATGTTGCTTCCCTCTGTCGAGGTTGGCCGCATTGACTTGAAACTCTGGTCTCAATAAGGGATCTGGATATAATGCAGGGCGTACGTGCATCGTTTTGGCACTGGAAACTGACTTGGAGGAATGTAGTGATCCTCCTCTCTCTCTCTCGTGATATGCATAAAAAGTGCGGGCGGAATTGTCTTGTCCCGTTGGGAGGACTTGTCGTTCTGGATATGGTCTACCTGTTTTCGACATTAATTGGGGGTAAATTAGGAACCACAAAATCATGTGGTCCTTCCTTTTGAACCCTTTGTTGTTCCATAGCATTATACAGTGCTTCATCACTAGGCCATCCATAATGAGCTTCAAAAGGAGGCTTCGTGCTTTGACCAGGTGGTATATATAAGTTATTGTCTTGAAAAGATTCTTGTTGCTTAGGAGTTCCCCTTATAGAAGGGGTTCTAAAGTCTCGTCTCGTTGAAGGCCTGATTTGGAGAGCCACTCCTTGAGGCACCTCTAGAACCTTGTTCTATGACTGTATGGGTTGGAGTACCCCTCAATGATGGGGCTCTAGAGCCATGTTCTGCATGATGTGAACTAACTGTTGTACCCCGCCGGTGAGGCGGAATGGCTAAGTCTTCAATGCTATATCGGAGACGAGTTGTCTCTCTTGGTGCATGTTCTGCAGCTTCTGCCCGTGATTGGGCTTGGCTACGAGTATTCACCATGATAATGCTAACCTAAAAAATGCAAAAGTTCTTTTTGTGATTTTCTTTTTATGATGTTTTTGGTCTAAACAGTAAAATAGCATACACACTCACAAGCAATGATTATCTCTTTTAAAGATTAATAGTGTGCCCTAAATCTGGTTTAGTGTGTTTTTGTTGTTTGTTTTGTTTTTGAAGATTTTTGTGAAACGTTTAAATGCAAGTATGAAGGCTCTTATGACTCCCAATATGGTCGCCCCTTCAATATACCATTGCCGGACCGATATACCAACCTCTCTATATACCCGCCCTTACGTGAGGGAGACTATAGGTACGTGAGAGCAGATGATACGTGGAACATAGGCGGTACGGAAGGGGAATCGCTCTGTTTATGACACCTACCATAGAAGACTTATCCTCGCGTGCTCGGGAATCACCCCAAGCTACACTCGGTCGGCTTTCGTCAGGATTTACGTCTAGCAACAGTCGCGATCGAGGTAATGGATGCAATATATCAAGCCAAAGTGATAATGGAATCCACCTTTGGTCTTGTTCAAGGGTTGGGGTTTTACGACCAACGCCTTGGTTTAAAATGCCTCGTGATGTGTGGGGTTCATTTTAATTGTGCAAAATTGAAACAGGCAAACGAAAAGAAATCTTTCCCTAAGCCATACAAACTGAAAACCAGAAAATAGAAAAATAGAAATTTGACAGAAGCTGTAAAAACCCCTACCTCTTCTCTGCCTAACAGGATGTCTCTGATTTGCTCTAAAAATTGCACAAAATTATAATCGTCCCTGGGTGGAGCGAATAATAGACCGTAATCGTCCCAGGGTGGAACGAATAGTTTATTCGTCCCGAGGTGAGACGAGTACCAATTCTGTAATCGTCACGTGCAGAGACGAATAACAGTCCGAGGTTAAAAAAATAGGTACCTGTAAAAACAAGCAATTTTAGATCAGTAAATTAACCTAAAAAAATAGAGGACAGTCGTCCCACCGTGATCGCCATTGAAAACACGAGATTCCAGAAACAAAAAGGAAAGACTAAACGAAATCGTATTAAAAGGAAGGAACACAAATGAATGAACACAAGATATAAGAACAATATGAAATGTAGCCCTTTTTTTATTGATATTCTTTTCAATTCGTGTTACAATACGTCTCCTTCCTTTTTAGGGGATAGGAGCGTTAGATATTGTTCTCTACAACTTGTCTCTGAATTCCTTCTTCCGCGTGCCCACATATAAAATGGGCGAACCAAAACGTTGTCGCCGCTTGCATTGACAAAGGTCGATTCCTCGCTGCTCCTTCAATAGACCCGAAATCTTTGTTCAAAGAAACAAACAAAGAATCAGTAGCACCTGTGTATGAAAAATAAAAGATAAATCTAACTATAGCTGAAATGAATCTAAATGCACTAAAAACTTGATAAATGCATAAACATGAAACTAGCTAAAATACTATAAATGAAGTAAAGCGGGGAGGTGCCCGAAGGCAAACCACCCGCGGATAAAACCTTGCTTCGACACCAATCCGCTTGAGATGGGTCCGAAACCCGATGTGATGTGTTGTCGTCAAATTGATAGAATATTGTGGTCAAAAGATTGGGGTTTGGGCGCAAATCGCAAGTAAGTGAATTAACAAGACTTCGTTGCTCGTAATGCTCCTGCTCGGTATATCCTTTGGGTGAGGAAACTCACCATTTTATAGACCCAAGGGGTCTCTTTGAATTAACATGCAAAAGTGTTTCTTTGCATGAATGCTTTTGTTTGTGAAGAGAAGACTTCTTCTTGATCAAGGGCTTCTTAACCGCCTCTGTGCATGTCTTTGTGTGTTTTAGAAAAGCTCACTTGCACTCCCATGCAATGAAGGGATAACTAAGTGGCAAATCTGAGTTGTCTTAAAAAGCTTACTCTCATTCCCATGCAATGAAGGGAAAGTCAATTGGCAGATATGAGTTGTCAAAAGAACTCACTCGCACTCCTATGTCATGCAGAAGAGCTAAGTGGCAGTTTTGAGTTGTTTATATGCCAAGATTTGACTTTTTGCCGGTCAAACCTGACAATCGTCCCACCCCGAAGCGAGCGCTTATAATCGTCCCTGGGTGAGACGAGTATCAGTCAGCACTCGTTCCTGGGTAGGACGAGTAAAATTTGCACTCGTCCCTGGGTGGGACGAATAAGCAATAAAGTGTCTAAAAGGTGCCAAATTGGTTTCTGACTTGCAAAATTGCTGTGTGAGTGGTTAGAACCACTGTTTAACCTCTGAGGGCTGCCCTAGGGGCTGTGTGTGTTGGTGCGATCAGTGCTTGTAATCACATAATCGGATTGGTGCTGTTTTGGTGTCTACACATTCTCAATGGTAAATGATAAATCTTGGGAGAACACTGATCTGGCATCTTTTGCAGTAGCACCAAAATTTTAGTTGTTCCTCTTCAACCATACCTACCACAAAAAATGAGGAAAAAAATATGATCAAAAAGCATGGATTTTTGGATTCAGAAACATATTTGACCACTAATGACAGGCATCAACAAGATTTTTTGGGTATACTCAGGTGTAACACCCTAAAAATGACTCATTATAATTTGCACTAAGGACAAACAACTTGTAAAAATGAGCCTCTAGCTGGTTGCCTCGATTTTTGTGCCCTCCTGGCGAGATCGAGTAATCTGGATGAGATCGTACGATACGATCTTGGATCGTACGATACGATCCCTGATCGTATGCGTACGATCTTGCTCAAAAATAGAAAATCTTAATCCAGCAAAATGACAAAACTAGTTGAAATGCCTTTTGTCCTTACCTGTGCAACCGTGCGACAGTTACGGATCAGATTCACCCGATTTGGTCCCAATTTTGGAAGGAGTTGCAACCAAATTTGTTGCAGCCCATTTTAGCCAACTTACCTTACCTATTTAGTCAGGCACCCTTCCCCTCTGAATCCTCCTGGTGCTCATAATTCCTTGACTTAATTTCTACATTCAGATCACTGTAAACTTTGCATTAGATCTATTAGTTTTGCAATTTTCTGCAGGATCGAAGGATACGATCGATATCGGATCGATACGATCTTGCGTCGGAGGTGTACGATCTTGCTCAGATCATACGATCTTGCTTAGAGATCACTTGGGGGTAATTCCAAATGTTGGTTTGCATTTCCTAAGTTCTATTTTGCATATCTAGCTTAATATTTATCATTTCCATTGCATAGGGTATCAAATTTAATTATTTGTATCCTTGGAGTTCACCAAATCTGCATATAATTGCATATTTTACATAGTTTTGATGCATGCATATGTTAATTCCTTTTATTATGATATTCAATAGCCGACATATAATTTAATTCATGCTTAGAAACATCATTAGCATCCCTTATTTTCTATTTTTTGCACTCTATCCATGAATTTGTAGGTTTCTATCAAGATCGTATTGTTCGATCTCTGATCGAACGGTACGATCTTGAATCGTATTCATACGATCTTGCTCTATGCATATGATTTTTCTCTACTGCATATGATCTGGACTGCAATCAAGAATCAAAATCTTCTTCAAACTTTCGGATATAGGTAAGAGTTCTAAATTACTTTTTAAGCATTGCATTATCCATCTAGATTATATTTTCTATTGTTTGTTGTCTACATATAAATAAAAATTACATATAGCTTAGTGTAGTTGCATATTGGCCAAAACTAGGTGATTGTGAGAATTTAAAAGGAACACATCAAAACAAACTCCAAAACCTAGGCATGGAAACTGCCATAAAATGTTTCCTGGTGAACCCTAAACAATTCATCAAAAAATCACCATAAGAAGGTATGATCAAGTACCTCTCTTTCGAGGTGTAGACCTATCATTCCCACATTCCCCTTTGAGGCGTGGATCCATTAGCCTGAAGGAAAGGAGTGTGTGAATTTTAGACCTACATTCTTTGGTGAACCCGACGTGAAAACATTAGGCATCTTTCTGATTTATAAAACAAAACAAAAACCAAAAAATTAACAAAATCATTAAGTTATATTTGCACATTTTAGTGAATTTCATAGATGGTAGATTACAACATAAGGAGAGCTATCCGAATTGATGTAAGAACAATATTATCAACCCAAGAATTTTCTTCATTAGGTAGTGTGCCATACCCTGAGATTTGGAGAAGATTAGAAATTATAAGGATTAAAGAACCTGAACTTAAGAAAATCATAAGGTTTGACTTGTCTAGAATCCTGGATCCCGATAGTGCACCTTTCTACTTTGACCTTCAAAGAGCATGTGATAGGTGGCTAGCGGATAAGAGAGTTGTCATTTCCCCAAGTCTTTACTCCTTTGAAGATTATCTTGAGAATGCAATAATGGTACATAAGTTTTTATCACATGTGGAAAATCAAGAAGTTGTCTTAGATGATAAGAGAAGATTTAATAAAGTTCCTAGGGTTGTGCTTTATCGAGAATATTGCCATGAATTGTACTTTTGCATGTCAAACTATGAAGTTGATTGCATCACTATAGCTCATTTCATAAAATTCTTAAAATCCAACTTTCAGTTTGAAGAAGAACACTATATGACCCCTGAGGAATTGGAACCTGTTAATGATATCTATAGGCTTTTCCAAGAAAATTAAAGTATAATATCTATAATATTATAATTTTTATTTTGTTTGTTGTATTGTTTGCAATTCAAAAACTACCAAAAACCCAAAAACATAATATAATATATTAGTTAGGTATATATATAACATATATACCCCAAGCATTAAGCACATATATATATATATATATATATATATACAAGATAAAATATTTTAAGTAAAATGCCTAAATTAAGAAGTGGAAAACAAGTAGAACATGAACATATAGGAGAACAAGATCAAGATAATCCTGAAGATGAAGTTCGAATTGAAGATTATGTATCATCAGAATCAGATGAGGAAAACCATGATAAAGAAGAAGTCTTCTATCATAGGCCTCAAGTAGATGAAGAAGGTAATCTTAAATTTACTTCCACACAACATTTCACTGAGTTTCTAAAAGACAATATAGATGTCATTAACCATGTCATACAAATAGAAGCTCAACTCCCTATGGGAGATTATTCAATGGAGGCTTCCATAGAGGCTGCTCTCCGATTGAATGGAAATCCATTAACATACATGAACAAAAATAAAAATCAAGTTGGCACATCTCAAAATATAAACCAAAATTTGAATCAAAATATAGCACAACCACCACCAGTAACAACTTCAAATTCCAAACAAAAACAACCAGCTTCTGCCTCACAAAAGGTAGCACAAAGAATTAAGAAGATGCACAAAATTAGTCAGAATCAGCAAAAGGTTCAACAAAACAAAATTCCCTATCAACTTCATAATACTCCTCCTAGTAACACTTTACATAATAGTGTTTCAGTTGGGAATCATTATACAACAACACCAACTTATTATCAAGGACACAACACTATGATGCAACAAAACCAATTTGGTGGACAACAACAAGGACTTGAAGTCATGGTTAAACAGTTAGCTTCAAGACTAGATCAAATGGATCCCTACCATCCCTCTTACAGTTATAGAGAGATGTGTAGCCAACCCTTGGATCCTATTGTGGTTGCTCAACCATACCCTAAGCATTTTCCTATGCCTGTCCTACCGATATATAAGGGAACCGAAGATCCTATTGAGCATCTTCGCATGTTTAGGACAACATGTCATGATATTTCTCATGATGACTTGTTGTTGTTAAAGATGTTCCCTAAAAGTCTCGGAGGCATGGCTTTAGAGTGGTATTATCAGTTACCTACAAACTCTTTAAGGAATTTTGAAGAAACAACAGAGATGTTCATCCACCAATTCAGTGCTTACATAGAGAGACATGTGACTATTAAATATTTGTATAATTTGAAGCAAGGAAAAGATGAGAGTTTTGCTGAATTCTTGACTAAGTGGAGACAACTCTTAGGCAGATTACATTTTGCTTTACCTCATCATGAAATGTTGGATATATTTATTGGTAATTTGCAAGAACAACTATCTTATGAACTCTCTACTGCTACAGTAACCACCTTTGATCAAGCCATTGATTTAGAAAGAAGGGTAGAAGAAGCCCTTATTAGAAGAGGTCAATTTAAGAAGAAATATGAAGATAAAGCTTCTAAAAATCAATACAAAAATAAACAAGTAGTAGGTGACGGAGTTACTGATAGTAGGAATACTCCAATTGTTAATGTTGCAGAAACATTTAAGAAATTTTTATTGAAATTTCCTGATAAGCCACCAAGAGAATTCACAAGATTAAATCAACCCTTAACAATGATTTTACCTCAATTATTGGAACAAGGCTTGGTACGGTTGCCTAAAATAAGACAACCAGACACTACTACAACTGGATATAGGGCTGACTTACATTGTAATTTCCATCAAGTAGATGGACATTCTACAAATTCTTGTAAAAGGTTAAAGCATGTGATACAAGACTTGATTGAAAAAGGAAAAATGGAAGTTCAACAATTTCCTGCAAACAATAATACTCAAAAACCAACAAATCAAAATGCAAATCAAAACCTAGATATCTTTCAACATCCCTTACCTAAGCATGGTAAAGAAGTAGTAAACCAAGTAGATCATCATAATGTTCCTCATCCAACTCGATATGTGGGAACCATTAGTAGCTTCTTACCACAACAAGATTTGCAAACATCTTTATCTGTGGTCACAACTAGACCAATACAATATTTTCAATCATCTTTAGAGGATACTAAAAGTGAAATTGGGAGTGAACTAGAGATTGCTTCAAATAGTTTTGAGTATGAATCGGATCAAGTCACTCCTATTACAGATTTATTAGTTCCAGAAGAACCATTTCCAAGAAGAGTAACTACTAGACCATCATCTCAACAATGGCTTTCAAATGAACAAGCAAAAAATGCTAGACCCTCTTTTGGTAATCCTCGACATAGCAACATTGTGGGTACCATTGGGGTTGTCACAAGACAACAAGCACAAGTTCAAAATTCTCAACCACAAAGTCAAAATGAAAAATCAGCTCCTTTTGTATTGAGAACTCCCACTAAGGGAAATAATGTACTAGGTTCACAACAGAGAGCTCCATATGATATTAATGAACAATTAGCTACCATCACAATGAGAATTTCTCTTTTGGATATTTTAAGAACTTCCTCCATACATAGGGAAGAATTAATGAGAACTTTAAGCAAGATGATGGTACCTGAAGATATTGAACCTAATGTTGTGGTGAATGTTGTGACTTTGGATGAAGCAAATTTCATAGATTTTCGTGACAAAGATATCCCTCCTCAAAGCATGTATAGAGATAATCCTTTATACATTACAACATTGATCGGAGATGTAGGAGTCAAAAGAGTTCTAATTGATAATGGATCATCTTTAAATATATGCACATATGATTTCTTTCAAATATTTGGATTTAAAAAAGAAGATATGAAAAGTACTGAAATGATTATTAAAGCATTTAATGATGAAACTCAAGAAACATGTGGAGTAATGACAGTTCCATTGCAAGTTGGCCCAAGAATTTTGGATACGACTGTGTTTGTTGTACCTTGTTTTGCATCGTACAACATTCTTCTAGGTCGACCTTGGATCAATGCAATGAGAGCAGTACCTTCCACATTACATCAATGTGTCAAATTTGAGTTCAAAAATCAATTAGTCACTATCCATGGTGATCCCAGACCATTTGATATGTGTGTTGTAGCGGAGCCTATAGGGGTTCCATTCTATCCTACTATATCTTCTACTCATCCTAGTCCACCTTCATCATCAAGACCTTCTAAATCTAAATCATCATCACCTTCTAAACCCATATCATCAAAAGCATGACCTAAATCACCAACAAATTCTAAGTCATTATCATCATCATCTTAGAACCCATATCCAATCCATTTCCTAAATCCACAGTATCAGATCCACCTCCTAAGTCTACAATGTTTAAATTCACAACATCTAAAGAACCAGTTAAGGAAGATATTCCATCTACTTCATATGCTCTTTCGGATGAAGTATTACCAGACTTATCTTCAGTGCTTGCAAATACAGAAGAAGTTAATTTTTCTACCCAATATTCCTTGGTGTTATCTAAGTTACCTCCATCTCCTCAAACCTTGGGCTTGCCAAAGAAGGGAAGCATTTGCCATATTGGGAGTTGTGCCTTTGTGTATGTGGGGTATGATTGGGGTAAAATTTTAGTTGTAAAAGTTACAATTGATCAAGATGGATTTGCTAAGTGTTATTTTTCTGATGGATATATAAAATCAAAACCAATGATGTGTAATATGGGTTATAGAGGTAAAGGTTTAGGACCTCATGAAAATGGTATGAAAGAACCTTTAGAAGTTGTATATTGGCCTACCCGATGTGGTCTTGGCTATATTTCCACAAAAATAGAACCATTCCCATATGAAGATGATGATCACCTTATAACATATCAAGAATATATGGAACAGAAAGAGCTCTTTAAAAAGATTTATACTTGCAATATGTTAACTGTAGCTTATCCAAAAATGATTGCTTCTTCGGATGAATGTTTAGAAGGTGATATCTTTCATGATATATCTCTTGATGAAGTTTTGAGGAATAAATTCTTCTTTGATGGATCTATGCCATGTATAGCTCATGTTGAAGCAACTTCTCCTCAAGAAGAACTAGCTAAATGCACATTAGAAGAATTACAAGAAATGGGTGTATCACCCGCACCACCCAACTTTGAAAGAGACTTAAATATTGTTGTTGGAGATACTTTAAAAGTTAATATTGGAACAGAAGAGAACCCTCGCCTAGTCAAAATTGGATCAGAATTAAGTGAAGAAAAACAAAAGTTATATATTGAATTTCTCACAGAATATGTTGATGTTTTTGCTTGGACATACGTAGATATGCCAGGCCTAGATTCTTCTGTAGTTATGCACCATCTAGTAGTGCGCCCTGATGCTAAACCCGTAAAGCAAAAACTTAGAAAAATGCATCCTAAAGTAGCACTACTAGTCAAAAGTGAATTGGAAAAGCTTTTGAATGTAAATTTTATACAAGCTATTGACTATGCCGAGTGGATATCAAACGTTGTTCCAGTGACTAAGAAAGAAGCTACTAAGATTAGGGTTTGCACTGATTTTAGAGATATAAATGTTGCATGCCCTAAAGATGATTTTCCCCTCCCTAATATGGATCAGATCATAGATTTCACAGTAGGGAGTGGGATGTTATCCCTCATGGATATTTTTTAGGATACAACCAAATCAAAATAGCTCCTGAAGACCAATCTAAAACAACCTTTATTACCCCTTGGGGGACATTTTGTTGGAAAGTAATGCCCTTTGGGCTAAAAAATGCAGGAGCAACATATCAAAGAGCTATGACATACATATTTCATGATATGATGTATGATATTTTACATGATTATGTAGATGATATTATAGCTCGTTCAACAAAAGAAGATGATCACATTAATGATTTAAGAAAAGTGTTTGATAGACTAAGAGAATATCTAATACGATTAAATCCAGACAAATGTGTGTTTGGAGTTAAATCAAGAAAATTATTGGGGGTTATTATTTCTATGCAAGGTATAGAAGTAGATCCTCTCAAAATTAAAGCTATCCTTGATATGCCACCTCCTAAAAACATATCAGAGTTAAGAAGTTTACAAGGAAAACTTCAATCTATCCATCGCTTCATCGATAAATTGGTGGATAAAACAAGACCTTTTCTTAAATTACTTAAGAAGAATACTCCCTTCAATTGGGATAAATAATTTCAAGAAGCTTTTGAGAATATTAAATAGTATCTTCTTACTCCTCCAGTGCTTGTTCCTCCTAGACTAGATCATCCATTTATTTTATATATTTTTGCTTTGAAACTTGCACTAGGAGCTATGTTGGCTCAAATTGATGATGAAAAGAAAGAACGAGCCACATACTACATAAGTAGAACTTTAATAAGTTATGAAACTCGATATACTCCATTAGAAAAACTTTGTTTAGCAGTTGTGTTTTCTACGCAAAAGTTGCGTCATTACATGCTTAGTCAGAAAACATATGTTATTGCTAAGTCTGATCCATTAAGGTACTTGATGAGTAGACCTTACTTATCAGGATGCACAACTAAGTGGGTTCTTGCTCTTAGTGAATTTGAACTCACATTTATCTACAAAAAATTAAAGGCCAAGTTATAGTTGATCAATTAGTTGTTGCACCTTTAGAATCTACTCATCCTATGAATATTGAATTTCCTGATGAGTGCCTTAATCTAGGAGAAGATCATTCTAAGACATGGTCTTTGTATTTTTATGGAGCTAGATGTATGAGTGGTGCAGGTGCCGGTATCATATTGAAATCTCCCCAAAAGCACCTTATCCCTTTATCTTTTAAATTACAATTTGCTTGTACTAATAATACTGTAGAGTATGAGGCTCTAATCCTTGGGTTACGAGCTGCTTTAGCTTTAAAAATTAAAATTTTGTTAGTTTTTGGAGATTCTCAGCTTGTGATAAATCAAATCAATGAATTTTATCAAACACGAGATGAGAAACTTCATCCTTATAAATAATATGTCCTTAAGCTTATATCATTGTTTGAAAAAGTAACTTTAGAAGCTATTCCTAGAACTAGCAACCGTGCTACCGATGCTATGGTTATGATTGCTTCTTTGTTGCCTTTGGAGTTGGATGATGAGTATGCTACTATCATTATTCACCAACTCCAAGAACCTACTTCTTCTAAGTCATGTTTAGAACCATTAGATGTGTTTTTTATTGATGAAATTACCCCAGAACCTTGGTATACAGATGTCTTTAATTTTCTCCAAAGTGGAACCTTCCCAGAAGGATTAGATAGAAACCAGACGTAGGTGAGTCATTCACTTCGTAATTGTTGGTAATACCTTATATAGAAGATATTTTGAAGGTATTCTATTAAGATGTCTCAACCTAGAAGAGTCTAAGAAAGCCTTAAGTGAAGCCCATGATGGATCCTATGGAGGACACTTTAGTGGAAGTGCCATTGCCAAAAAGCTCCTTAGAATGGGATATTTTTGGCCTTCCATGGAAAAATATGCTAATGATTATGTGCGTCATTGTGATAAGTGTCAAAAGCATGCTGACCTTATCCATGCTCCTGCTCAGGAACTTCAAGCCATATCCTCTCCTTGGCCCTTCTCTAAATGGGGTTTAGATATTATTGGTAAAATCAATCCTATTTCATATGATGGTCATAAATTCATAATAACAACAACAAAATATTTTACAAAATGGGTTGAAGCTATACCTTTAGCTTCTTGCATAGGAATTCAAGTTTCTAAATTCATTTTCAATCAAATCATCTGTAGATTTGGAATTCCATCTAATCTCATCTCTGATAATGGAACATGTTTCAAGAACAAATATGTTAAGAAATTATGTCAAAAATATAAAATCCAACATAGATGGTCCACTCCTTATTATCCACAAGGTAATGGCCAAGCTGAAGCATCAAATAAAACCTTAATAAAAATCCTAAAAATATTAGTTAATAAATCTGGCCATGACTGGCATATACAATTATATCCTACCTTATGGGCTTATCGAACTAGTGTTCGTACTCCTACAGGCGCTTCACATTTTGTCTTGGTTTATGGTGCCGAAGCAGTTTTTCCATTTGAATTAGAAGTTCCTTCTTTAGCTCTTTTGCTTCAAGATACTAAAGTAGGAGATGAATATCGTGCTGGCAGATTTAGTCAGCTAGAACTTCTAGATGAAAAGTGCATCCATGCTTTAGAGCATCTTCATGCCTACCAAGACAAACTTAAAAGATCATATGCAAAGAAAGTTCATAGTCGATCCTTTGAAGTTGGAGATTTAGTCTTAAAAGAAAATAAAAAAATACTAATGCAAGAAAATATCTAAAAGGAAAATTTCAACCTAATTGGCTTGGGCCATATGTCATCACTGCTAAATTTGGATCAGGTGCATATAGATTGGCTTCCTTGGATGGGAAAGATCTCAAGGAACCCATGAATATCATGCATTTGAAGAGATATTATGCATAAAATCAAAAAATTACATATATGTACATAATTGTAAATAAATTTCTTCATCATCTGCAACCCTCATATTATCAAAATAACAAAAAATAAAAAAATATGAAAATTTCCAAAAATATTTCAAAATTGTTAAGTCATTCATTTTGCATCAGTGTGAGTTATCTTCCAAAAATCCAAGTTATATTTTATTGTATTTTAGATAAATTCAAAAGTTGTCTTGAACCATGCACTTAATTTACATCTTTAATAATTTTGATTTTGTCACTTTGATTATAAATCTCTCTTGTATCGAAAAGCACTATTACTTCATTAAATAAATTTTGAGTTTTGGGAAATGATCTTGCTACTTCTTGAACCAAGAACACATTCTCACATCTTAAATATGATTTGTTGCAAAATTCAAAAATGATACTACATAGTAGTCTTAGTTCCATAAGCAAAAAGTTTCCCTTGCTATCCTATTATGCGCATGGTCTAGAATACTAGGAATTGGAAAAAGGACAAGCTTCCCCCCTACCCGAATAAAATCCCTTGCCCCACATCTAATATGGGCAAGTATCCCAAGAAAAAGAAAAAGAAGAGAAAAAGAAAAAGAAAAAGAAAAGAAAAGAAAGAAAAAGAAAAAGTAATAAAATCCCCTTGTTCAAAAATGAGCAAGAAATCCCTATTCCAAAATTTGAAGAAAAGAAGGGGGTAGTGAGCTTGAATCCCTGGAATTCCTCAATTATTTGAAAACCATGAGGTAAGCCCCATAACAGGTGGTTTGTGCCCAACCCGCTTGACCTTGGGTAATCCCTTTCGCGTGGTGACATGTCTGTCACATTAGCGACCTTCTTTTGTACAGACCAATGTCCGCTTGTGGATTAGCTAGCTTTTGGTAACTTGACTTACATAGTAGTTCAGTACACTGGCATGCACAAAATCATGGTTAATGAACCTTTCACTCGCACACACATTGGTTCATTCAAGTTTGCTTGTATCACTACCTTACTCAAAATCGGTAAATTAATTTCACAAGCACACACATTTGATCCTTGAGAGATTTTGTATCATTATGTCAAATCAAGATGGATAATGAATTCACTTATCACACACTGGTTCTTGATACATTTGAATTTGTCTTCGAAATAAGTTAAAATATTTCTTTGAAATTTGTTAGACAACATTTTATCATCATCCATTTCTTCATAGATCATTCCAAAAGAACTTGTAAAACCAAATTATTTATTATACATTGCATTTTGACTTCACGATGATGGTATAATTCCTAGTAACTATTTTCTCAAATTTCACACTAGGAATTCTATGCCTAGCGCAAGTCATATTTTTCAATTTTTAAGTTTTAATAATTTTATATAGCACAAATAATTCATCATACATCATACATTGCACTTTGACTTCACGATGATGGTATAATTCCTAGGAATTATTCTTCTCAAATTTCACACTAGGAATTCTATGCCTAGCGCAAGTCATTTTTCTCAAATTTTAAAGTCTAAACCATCCCATATTTATTAATCTTCTTAAATATGTGATACAAATGATTTGTTTATATCAACTTATGTCTTCAAAATAAATAGTTTCTCATTATCATGCATTGCATTTTGACTTCGTGATGATGGTATAATTCCTAGAAATTATCCTTCTCAAAATTCACACTAGGAAGTTCATGCCTAGCGCAAGTCATCCTCCCCAAATTTTCATGCTTAAATTGCAACCAATAAACTTATCAAAATATTTCTTAAAAATCAAATTGTCTCAAAATAAAAAAATCAAACATCACCATAAGCCTCAAGATTATACTTGAGCACCACAAAAACTTTTCTCTTATTAGCAATACAAACCTTCCTCACAACAGGATTCGCTTCATGACCTAGCGAGCACCGATCTCCACCAATGGTCATATAACAACACAACATCCTCCGAGGAACATTGCTAATCTATTTATTTCATTATTTTACAAAAACATATGTTCACAACATATTTTTCAAAAACATCTTTCAAACAACACATTTACCAAAACTCAAGTCAATTTTCATTTTAAGCATGATCAAAACACTTCAATTAAAAACATGATTATGAGAAATTTAAACAATTCCAATCACATATAATCAAATCATATAAAATCACATAAGACAAGAAGGTTATATATATATATATATATATCTCAAAAATCCATGTACAAAATGGAGATAGACTGGTATGCCACAATCCTCAAAAATCGGCATACTCAGTCAATAAAGATATAATACAAAAATGTGTCTACATGAGTCCACCCTAGACTCCTCTCGAGCCTCTAGAGCTCACCACATCATCCTCTCTACCAGAGGGTGGTGGTGGTGGAAACTATCCTCCTACTATTATCATCCTAGAAGAAGTCACCCTAGTAGTAGAGCGAGATGAAGATCCTATGTGAATAGGACCCACAATCTTAGAAGGTATAGCCTATCTCTACTCTGGAGGAACCGCTAAGAAGTATAAAGTCTAATAAAATATGGTCTATTGTATAGACCTCACCAGCTCATCCCCCTACCACTCCTCCTAGACTATGTAGTCTGAGAAGGCGTAGGTGCTAGAGCCACATCTCTCTATCCTACCTGAGCCCTAGCCTCTACCAACTCTACCTCTAGAGCCTAAATCCTAGATCTCAAGCCCACATCCTATGCCTCTAGGGTCTCAATCCTAGTCTTCTAGGTGGCAGTATCCACCCTCAACCTAGTGACCTCTACCTCGAGGTCTCCTATCCCACTACTCTCCCCTACCTCTAGAATCCTCTTGCCCTTCCCAGGTGAGTCAGGTCTCTCCTCCTGATGAGGAGATGCTCCCCCCTCCTATTGGGGTGACTCTCTCCTCTCCTCCCTATGTCTCCTCCCTAGTTGGTCCTATCTCCTCTGAGGCATGTGGCCACCCCTAGTGTGAGGTCCCTCTCATCTAGGGGGTACCTATGTCCTCTACCACCACTGACTAACCATATGGGTTGCCTGCTCTATAACACTCTATGGTTGAGTCAATCTAGATGGGCAGATCCCAGCATACCACTGCTGGTACCTATCGGGAGATACCCTCTACCTCCTCCAGTCTATCAATAACAACCCCACCCTTCTTCAACAAGAAGCTAGGGTCTCTAGTCAGTCTCCTCAATAGCCTTGGTTGCCAAATGCAACAATATGGGCTCCCCTCAGTGGTAGCCTAAGGATCCTCCAGACATCCTCTAAAGTGGGAGCCATCTCCCCTATGGGAGTCTGAAGCAGGATGACTCTGGAAACCATCTCTCCACCAGAGCCGTCAGTACCATCATATCTACTAGAATATGTAATCTCTGCCACATGCCATAATCCCATAGTCTCTAAGCGAGTCCTCTCAATCTCCGTGAGAGCACCTAAATCTATCCCGAGTGTAGAATATCTCCACTCCCAGTTCTTTAATTCCATCATATTAAAAAACAAAGTAATAACAAAATCATTCATTAAAAGTCAAAATCATAATAATTTTTCAAAATCGTACTAAAAATGTCAAAATCGCAATATCATATCGATACAATATCGGTCGATCATATCGATTTCGATCGATATCATATCATACAATATCACAAAATCGATATAATTTTACAAAATCATTACGATTTCACATTTAGGGCTATGCACGACATCATGCCCTAAAAATCCTAATTTAAAATTAAATTCAACAAAAAAAAGAAAAATTTAAGCTAAATAAGTGAGAAATTCATACCCGAAGTGATCCGTCGCCAACTCGGACCAAATCAGCATGATGTGGAGCGTCCGCCATGTTTTCTCCAGAGCTCTGAATAGGTAAATAGTAAAATGCAAATGAATTAGTTTTGTATTTTTATTTTTACTATTTATTCATTTACCCATAATTTTTGAGTTTTTACCCAGATGTCAAAACTGGCATAAAAACTCGAAGGGGGTATCATTAGTAGCATATCTTAAAACAACTTACATAAAAACTTGAAATCATCAACAAAATTTGCAATAAATTTTTGCTTTCTCGTAAAGCGTGTTGTACTTTTCTTTAACGCATTTTCCTTCAAAATTGTGCTAAAGAGGGGGCAAAATGTAGCACCCTAAAAATGACTCATTATAATTTGCACTAAGGACAAACAACTTGTAAAAATGAGCCTCTAGTCGGTTGCCTCGATTTTTGTGCCCTCTTGGTGAGATCGAGTAATCTGGACGAGATCGTACGATACGATCTTGGATCGTACGATACAATTTTGGATCATACGATACGATCCCTGATCGTATGCGTACGATATTGCTCAAAAATAGAAAATCTTAATCCAGCAAAATGACAAAGCCAGTTGAAACGCCTTTTGTCCTTACCTGTGCAACCGTGCGATGGTTACGGATCGGATTTGCCCGATTTGGTCCCAATTTTGGAAGAAGTTGCAACCAAATTTGTTGCAGCCCATTTTAGCCAACTTACCTTACCTATTTAGTCAGGCACCCTTCCCCTATGAATCCTCCTGGTGCTCATAATTCCCTGACTTATTTTCTGCATTCAAATCACTATAAATTTTGCATTAGATCTATTAGCTTTGCAATTTGCTGCAGGATCGGAGGATACAATCGATATTGGATCGATATGATCTCATGTCAGAAGTATACGATCTTGCTCAGACCGTATAGATCTTGCTTAGATATCACTTGGGGGTAATTCCAAATGTTGGTTTGCATTTCCTAAGTTCTACTTTGCATTTCTAGCTTAATATTTACCATTTGATTGCATAGGGTATCAAATTTAATTATTTGTATCCTTGGAGTTCACCAAATCTGCATATAATTGCATATTTTACATATTTTGATGCATGTATATGTTAATTCCTTTTATTATGATATTCAATAGCCAACATATAATTTAATTCATGCTTAGAAACATCATTAGCATCCCCTATTTTCTATTTTTTGCACTCTATCCATGAATTTGTAGGTTTCTATCAAGATCGTATTGTTCGATCTCTGATCGGACGGTATGATTTTGAATCGTATTCATATGATCTTGCTCTGTGCATACGATTTTGCTCTATTGTGTATGATCTGGACTGCAATCAAGAATCTGAATCTTCTTCAAACTTTCGGATATAGGTAAGAGTTTTAAATCACTTTTTAAGCATTGCATTATCCATTTGGATTTTGTTTTTTGCTATTTGTTGTCTACATATAAATCAAAATTGCATATAGCTTAGTGTAGTTGCATATTGGCCAAAACTAGGTGATTGCGAGAATTTAAAAGGAACACATCAAAACAAACTCCAAAACCTAGGCGTGGAAACTGCCATAAAATATTTCCTGGTGAACCCTAAACAATTCGTCAAAAAATCACCATAAGAAGGTATGATCAAGTACCTCTCTTTCGAGGTGTAGACCTATCATTCCCACATTCCCCTTTGAGGTGCAGATCCATTAGCCTAAAGGAAAGGAGTGTGCAAATTTTAGACCTACACCAGGACATGTTGGTCAGCTTGAGAAAGGAAGACAACACTTCATTATAGAATGGGAACTCAGGAAATATATGGATCACAGATTCCTAGCTATTTTTATAGAGGACATAGTGATTAGGGAGTATTAGGCCTTTGTGGATTAGATTGTCAATGGTCATGATTCTGTTGAAAGAAACAAGCCAAAAAAATGGGTAACTTTAGGGATTAGACTTTTCAACCAGATAGTCTTAAATTTAGGCCAGGAGTTGACTTCTCTGGTTTGGGTGTAGTAGGTAGACTTAACAGTATAAATCCCATCCTCACAAAGGTGCTATAATGGAGAGTCTAAAGCATTTGGGTTACTAGTAATGATAGTGATGTGCAGTAAACAAAAAATAATAGAAAAAGCAGAGGACTAGGCAATGTTGATGTTAACATAAGAAAACGGCTTCCATCTGGCTCCGTTACAGTTTCTATAAAAGAAATTACATACATTAGAACAAAATAGGTGATCATTGATTGGCTTGATGTAGGAGATACTAGCATCACTGATCATAGGGTTATTGATGAGCCATCTGTCCTCCCAAAATTCAATAGATGTTCCATTTCCCAGCTACCACCTGATCCCAAATTTTAGGATGGGTCTCGTATTAATCACAGAGTTCCAAAAATATGATCCAATCAAAAGTGGTTCATCACTTAGAAAGGCTTGCTACTAAAATTATTTATTATTTATGATATTTATTACTTATTAGATAATTCTCCAACCTTGCTTACCAATGAGAGCATAATTCATCTTACTAGCTTTCCTGAAACCCAACCCTCCCTAATTCTTCTTCAAGTAGATCTTGTCCCAAGCAACCAAGGGAATTCTATTGGTATTTTTGCTTCCTAAATAGAGAAATATCATTTGTATTTGTTCAATATTCTTGTAGATAGAAGTTGGAGCTTTAAATATGGATAATAAATACACCGAAATGCCTTGTAAACAAGCTTGGACAAGAGTCGCTTTCGCTACCTGGCTAAGGAGACAACATTTCCACCTGGTCAACTTTTTCTGAATTTTATCCAAGATGTTGTTCCACACATTTGTAGGAGGTTTACCATGGAAAAGGGGTATACCTAGATAGGTGGAAGGAAGGCTTGATATGTTGTAGCCCAAGATTCCGATAATTGTTTGTTGTCTGTCAATGGGAGTATTCAAGAAATACAATTTACTTTTTTGAAAATTAACCTTTTATCCAACAACAAGCTCATAGGAGACTAGGATATTCTTGATTACCCTTGCTTCAGGAACTAAATCTTTGGTTGCCAGTATTGTATCATCAAAAAATTGTTGATGCGTGACTAGTTGGGAGATGGACGAGGCCTTTATCCCAGATATAGTACCATTAGATCAGGCAGAATTGAGTGTCCTCCCAAGGGATTTTGCAAGAATAATGAACAAATAAAGGGAAGAGGATCCCCTGCTTGATTCCTTGGTTGCTTTTGAAATACTCGACAACAGCACTATTTACAATGATAGAAAACCAGGCAGACGAAAGACATTCCCGGATTAGGCAATCCACTCTGGATGAAAGCCAAATTTTTCTAGCACAGCACATAAAAAACTCCAAGAGACCCTGTCAAACGCCTTGGTGATATCTAACTTGAGAAAAAGGCTTGAATTTTTGTTTTTTGAGACAGAGTGGAGAAGTTCGTGAACAGTTATTATACCATCAGTTATAAGCCTTCCCTTGATCGATCTGCCTTGATATAAATCAATAATAATAGGGAACAGTTTCTTCATTTCGTTGGCAATGGTCTTGGTCAAAATTTTGTAGATGATATTGCACAAGCTAATCGAACTATAATCAAAAATTGTTCTACATTTTTGAGTCTTCAGGACAAGGGTGCTAAAGGTGAAGTTGAAGTCTCTCAGGATACGCTTGGTCGCTTGAGCAAACTAAATGGATTTGTTTACATCAGTGTTGACAATGTCCCAAAAATGTTGAAAGAAGCAGGGAGAGAAACCATAAGGCCTAGGTGCTTTATCAGCAGACATGGAGAACACATCTTTAATTTTATCTACAAAAAAATCGGCCAGTAGTCTGTCATTATTTTTATTAGAGACTAAACAAGGAATATTTTAGAGAATGGAATTAGTAGCTTGAGGGTTACTCGGTTGACCCACTCCAAGAATGTTTTGGAAATGTGCTACGGCTTCACGTCTCACCTCCTCTTCATTTTTTGTGTTGGTGCCATCCGACCTGATCAAATTTTTGATTTTTTTGATGCTTTTGTGTTGAAGGGTGAGAGCATGAAAATACTTCGTATTGGAATTGCCTTGTTTGAGCCAGAGAGATCTTGAATTTTTACCGCCAAAAGGTTTCCTCCATGGATAAAATATTGTGATATTCAGCCAGTAGCTCTCTTTCTTGTTCCTTAAGTTGCACATCATATTACTCGTATTGGATACGATTTGCAATGGCTCGAATCTTATCACCAATGATTCTTTTTACCTCAAATAAATTCCCAAAGGTTTTCCTATTCCATATTTTTATGCTATTCTTGGTATGCCAAAGTTTTTGAGTTAATCTTACAATTGGGTTACCAAGAAAATATTTGCTCCACCATTCAAGTACTTTGCTTCTGAAATTTGGGTGTTGAATCCACATAGGTTCGAACCGAAAAGGAGACTTGAAAGAGGTAGTGTTCAACCCCTCTAAAACTAGAGGGTTGTGGTCAGACCCAATTCGAGGAAGAGAGTGAAGAGTTGCATATCCAAAGGATTGAAGAGTTTCATGGGAAATGAGAAATATATCCAATCGTATTAAAATATATTGTGTCCCCACTCTCTTGTTGGTCCATGTAAATTTGATCCCTTGAAGGTGGATGTCCATAAGACCACACTCATCAACAAATTCAGTGAAATCTTCAAAAATTTGAGGTGAGATAAGAGTATCTCCTTTTTTGTCAGTAGGGTATAACGATGAGTTGAAAGCACCATCTATCATCCAAGGCTAACTTTGGAATATTTGTCTCATCTGCCTCATAGAAAATCATAGTTCTTGTCGGCCAGACATAGTATTAGGAGCATACACATTAGATAAAACCCACCAAATATTTGGATCTTTGCAACAAAAAGTAAAGGTGATCCTATAAGAAGATGATAAAATATGACCTTCTACTTTAGCAGGGTCCCATAGGCACATAAGACCACCAGACACTCCCCTAGCAGAGCTGATAGCAACTTCACAATTTAGCCTTAATAACTCTATCTTGGTAGTTTTCTTTGATCTTGGTTTCCTACAATAAGATGATGGTTGAATTAATGTCTTTTCTCATGGATGAAAGGATTCTCTACTTAGTCCATCCATTAAGACCTCTCACATTC
The DNA here is from genome assembly GCA_028583015.1 of Wollemia nobilis. Classification (NCBI taxonomy): domain Eukaryota; kingdom Viridiplantae; phylum Streptophyta; class Pinopsida; order Araucariales; family Araucariaceae; genus Wollemia; species Wollemia nobilis. Next base: position 987,350 of record JAQPPZ010017021.1, read on the forward strand.
CATGAGAGAATCTTAATTTGGAAGACTTTGAAGATTTCTTACCTCCTCCATGTGAAGGCGTTAGAGGGGGTTTGTTTTTGTTTCCCTCATTTGTGAAAACCTTAGAATGATTCTACTCAACTGAAGAGGAGATAATAGTGGGTTGAGAGCCATTAGCAATACTCTCTTAAGCTTCCTTTCATCTTAAATCTTGTTTTCTAGGCCTCCCTATTTTTGCATTTTCACAATCTGTATCAGCTGAAATTTTTATTTTATTTTTGGAAACATATTTTTGAGGGCTAGGATTTTAGTTATCAAGATTCGTATCAAGATCTTTCAGCCCATAACTAAGGACATATTTTTCATGAGGAGGAGATATGGGGATATACACATTGAGCAGAGGATCTTGTTGATTCAAGGGTTTTCTAGACTCATATTGAATAAAGTTTAGAGATTTAGTAGACAAATGAAATCCAGAAGGTCCTGGATATGAAGGGGATCGTATAATTTCATAGGCATCATAATAGGGCTACAAAGTTTTGTCTATTAGATCACTGACATGATCCTCTACAAAATCACGCAAAGGTCCGAAAGGGTTTGCTTTAATAAAGAGAGGAATTTTATTTAGAGTGAGAAGATTCAAGGATGGAGAGATTACCTCTTTTTCCTTCCTCTTCAGGACTTCTTAGCGTAGCAACAGGCTTCTCAGTGTCCATGGTCGTGGCTAGCTTCTGAGTTAGCTTAGCTTTGTAAACTTTCTTTTCATGAACATGCCCATCATTAGAGTTAGCTGCTGAGAATTTTTGGGTTGGATTTTTTGTAGTCTCCTTTCTTAGAAAAAAACATTGGGCCTTCAAGTGAACTTGGGTGTGGCACTCAATACAAAATGCTAGTTTATTTTCATAAATGATGGTCTAACATCTTCTTTTGAGGCCGCAGACGAGATCCACATAGGTGGGTAACTCTGAATCAATATTTACCATCACACAGATTCTGGCATGAGTTAGCCTTGATTGGACTTTCATCACAGGGTCAAGGGCAACAAAGTCCCCAAAAGCTTCAGAAACCAGGAGAAAAATCCTCTCATCCCAATATTGGAGGGGCAGGTTGGGAAGAACTAGATAGGCACCAAATTTATAGATTGGATTTTAGGATCGAAGTCCTCCACCCATTTTTGTAGGAACAAGCTTCTGTAGCTATAGAACCAAGGTCCACCAGATAAGATGTGGTTGGTGTCTTGCGCATTATTGAGACTTATGAGGAAAAACCTTTAGACGTGGACTTTATTTCCATGGATCCACTGGACTGCCATTTTATTGATACCCATTTCCTGATTGATTCAATGTCAGGCTGGCCTCCTAAAAATTTACCTATCAAGGATAAAGAGTTTTGACTAATATTCAAGTTCATAACACTAGGAGGAATGGATATCTCCTTGTCGTTACAAGTGCAAGGGTTTGGATCAGAAGAAACAATTGCATGTCCCTAGATTTTGATTTTATGAGCATAGGACTTGTGGGGAGAATCTCGAGACTGGCTGGAATGGTATCTACTAATAGTTTGATCTTCATAAATTACATGTGGAGCATAACCACTAGTGTTGTGGCCTTCATAAGGGGTTCCATCTGGGTCACCAATACTTGTATCTTCCAAACCGTTGTCTTTGCCATCATCAGGAGGGTTTTTTGGATTGTTGTCATCGCCATTGCCAGATTTAGTTTTTTTGCCTATCAAAATTTTGAAATTTCCCTCACCATCACCAGAGTGCACCATTTTAAGATAAACCCTTTGATGTCATTGCTCCAATTTTTAAAACCCTTTGATGTTGCTACTCAAAATTTTCCATAAAAAATTTTCTTACACTGCTATTCATTCAAAACCCTCTCACACCATTGCTCAGCTAATGCCACTGCTCCAATTTTTTAAAACCCTTTGATGTTGTTGCTCAAATTTTTCCATTGATGTTACACTACTTTTCAGTCAAAACCCTCTCACACCATTGCTCAACTAATATCGTTGCTCCAATTTTTTAAAATCCTTTGAGTTACACTGCTATTCAGTCAAAACCCTCTCACACCATTGCTCAACTAATGCCACTACTCCAAAAAAAATATAAAACCTTTTGATGTTACCGCTAAGATTTTTCACCAATGTTACACTGTTATTCAGTCAAAACCCTCTCACACCATTTCTCAGCTGATGTCGTATTAGTAAACCCTTGAGTCAAGATGTACCCAATCCTAATTGAGTTATGATGAGGCAATAACTAGGTACTTATGAATGACACACCTTAAGTGACGAGGCTTGGGTGACCCAAATCGGTGAGGGTTGGGTAGTCTTAGCGGTGAGGCTTGGACATATTCCTAATGGTTAGGCTTAGGAATATTAATAGTGGATTGGTATGGGACAATCCATCATATCATTCACAAGATAATATAGTGGTGGCACCTTGCAGTGAGGCAAGAATGACCATGATCATTACCAGGTGAGTGGTAATGGTCTTAGTTAGCTCACAATGAGGTGAATCTATCTAAACACTTAGTCATCACACCATATTAATCCTACATATATGGACTTATGTAGGATTAGGAAATGGGCATCCCCCTTTAAGTGTTATGGGCCTTAAAGAATATTCCTTATGTCATGGTCAAGTTGTCCTATACAAGTGAATGTTTAGGAAAAGTGGGGGGATCACTAATAGCATATTTTCTAAATGATGAGGTTTAAAAAAGTGAACCCTATAAGTATGGAAAATTGGCCACTCCTATCCACTTAAGTGTCATTTGCAATTACAATGAACTCAAAATGTGGTTATACCTTATACTGATGAAAATATTAAGTCTTCTTTATGAGTTAATCCTTAAAAAAATAGCCCTCTCCTTTGGATCAGTTTGTGAAGAACACAAGCTTATACTGAGAGGGGGGTGAACAATATAGCGCCCACTTTTTACTTTCTTTCCAAACCAATATCAATTAGTGTCCTTAATTGCAATATCCAAATATAGCAATGTGCATTAATGACATAGATAGCAATAGTAAGCAAGAGCACAAATCACCACACACAATTGAGACACAAGATTTAACGTGGTTCCCCCAATGTGGGGTACTCCACAAGATAATCTCCTTATAATATTTCACAAAGAAATAGGGATCCTTATCCCAATACAAATGATTACTTTGATCTGCTCAAAGCTAGGCTATCCACTGATCTCTCGAAGGCAATTCACCATCTATAGGTAATCCCTTATCTAGCAATCCACTAAAACAATCTGCTCAAAAGAAATCCATAATCTCTCTAGGCAATCCACTGATCTCTAGGCAATCCTAATCTACTCAAAATATCTCTTGCAAGCTCACCAAGAACTTACTCAAATCTACTCTAGCAAGCTCACCAAGAACTTACTCAAATATTCTCTAGCAAGCTCACCAAGAACTTGCTCAAATATGCTCTAGCAAGCTCACCAAGAACTTGCTCAAATATGCTCTAGCAAGCTCACCAAGAACTTGCTCAAATCTGCTCTAACAAGCTCACCAAGAACTTGCTCAAAATATGTCCACAAATCTATCCAAAAGCCTTCTCAAAGGCTCAATCAATCATGCACAAAATCTACCACAAATCTATCCACAAATCTATCCAAAATCCTTCTCAAAGGCTCAATCAATCATGCACAAAAGCTGCCACAAATATATCCATAAATCTATCCCAAAAGCCTTCTCAAAGGCTCAATCAATCATGCACAAAAGCTACCACAAATCTATCCAAAAATCTATCCCAAAGGCCTTCTCAAAGGCTCAATCAATCATGCTCAAGTAGCACTCAAATCTCATCCACAAATCTATGAAGGCAAGGCTCAATGATGAACTCAACAATGAATGGCAATGCACTCTACAATGGATGACAACAATGATCCACAATGATCTCAACTCAAATCAGAATATAGAATAGTTTGTTTCATGGAACTTGAACAACCACTTCACTCAATCACTTGACTAGGCTCAAACAACTCTACTCAACCAATCACAATAAGGAACAACTCTTTCTCACAATCCCTAGTCCAAGCATGTATCAACCAACTCAAAATGTTTCCAACAATGCTCAACCACAAATCTCACATAACAATGATACTCATGTTCTCCTCTAACTCAAGTTCAAGTTCTTTGTACAATCAATGGGCTTCAACAACAATGCTTATAAAACATTCTTCACATAACAATGATACTCATGTTCTTCTCAAACCCTATCTCAAGTTTTTCACACAACTAATGGCTTCAACAACAATGCTTATAAAACAAGGTTTAAACACAACTCTCAAACCAGAAAACCTTGAAGCATTCAACCAACCACTTTCAAAAAGGAAACCACAATCAATCCTTTTCTCTCCAATGATATTTCAGAAATCAACCACCATAAACAAAGTCAATGGAGAATATTGCTCATACCTTTTTGATGCCTTATTAGTTGTCCACTAAATCTGCCACACTCAACAAACTTTCTTTTTCAACTTTCAATAAGGGTTAGGGATCATGATTAATAACACAACAATAATATCCAAATAACACCTTATTACTCCTACTCAATAAAATACATCATGTCCCCTCATGAAAGAATTAATCCTCTTTGAAAAAGAACAAAGCAACCTTCACTTTTGAACCTCTTTACAAAATCAGAAATATCTCTTTACACACACCTTATTTCTCCCTCTAAGCAAGTTAATCAAATAGCCCTCGAAATAAGCTTTCCAACGATATATAATATGATATACTTCCAAAAATAAAATCACCAGAAATCTCTCTTTTTCTTAAGGTGCATCATAACCCTTATTTCTCCTAGGGCAACTTTAGAAAAATAAAATATTAAAAAATATTAACTTGCCTCTGTCCCTGACGGGATTCGATCCCTTGATGCCTCCTCGCTCAATGCCTTAACCATGGCCAAGCCATCGTTGGGCCACATACCCTCACGTGTTCAAAGGGGCACGAACCAAAACAAATACCTCAATATTTTGCGCCCTTCGAAAACTCAAAAATGCTTCGAGCGTTTCAACACAACAAGCATCCCCAGCGAGACTCGATCACAGGACCTCCTGCTTCTTACACAACGCACGAACCACTAGGCCAAAGGTGCCTATGCATTTGGTTATCCTCCATGAATGATTCTTCAATGGACCCAAATTTCGTAAACCCTTCACATGCCTCTTTACACACGCTTCAACACACAGGCTCTTTTCGCATTACATTATCAATTCGAATGCATTCGAAAATCGAGGACAAGGATTTATCAAAACTTTTGGTGGCATATATATATATGCCTTTCCTCATTTATTTAGACGTCGATGCTATTATTTTTAATATATGCCTTTCCTCCTTTCTTTAGACGTCGATGCTATAATTTTATTTTTAATTTTAAAATTTAAATTTAAATTTTAAATAATTTAAAATTTAAACTAAATATTTAAAATTAAATATCTCCATCACCGGGGCACATTTTTTGATGAAACGAAAAGCCAACCTGGGTTTTAAGAAAAACCCATTTCAAATCTGCCATCCATGGTTTTAAATAAAACCTTTTATTTTGCCTACCTTGGTTTTCACAAAAACCCTGTATATATCCATGCTCTCCAAAATATCATAAATGATATTTTATGAAGTGCTTTTGCCACCAAAACTCAAATGTGATCCATGTGACATCAATGACAACATAAAATAACTCAAATTTCCAACAATCTCCCCCTTTGTCATTGATGGCAACACCTCTAATCCAAATCATCACAATCACTGCAAAAACCATCTCTGAGAATCAAAGTTGCTCCCCCTGACTCAATACTCTCTATGGAGGTTGCTCCCCTAACTCAATACTCTCTTTGGAGGCTACTCCCCTAACTCAATGCTCTCTTTGGAGGCTGCTCCTCCTAACTCAAATCTCTCCCCCTTTGACATCAATGGCAAAAGGGACACCTATGGGGCTAAAAGATATGACTCTTAAGCTTAGCCCCCTCACCACCTTCTCTCTTGAGGTGATTAATTTTGGGGTGGGAGTACTTTTACTCCCATATTACATTGTTTCTTTCCTCTATCAACTTCCTTCCATATTTTTTTGATATCCTTCTCTTGATGAATTACTTGATCTTCTTGTCTTGAACCTGTTTGACCTTCTTGCCTTGAAACTGCTTGACCTTCTTGTCTTAAACTTGTTTGGAATTGAGTCCTACACCATTTTGCAATATGTCCAAAGTTATTGCAATTAAAACACTTGATATTGTAGCCTTTGGATGGTGCCCATATCCTGAATTCTTTCTTGAAATAATTTCCATATCCATTCCTTTCCTGAACCCTGTATTGTGAAGTTATGTTTTCATAATCATTATGACCATGACTTCTAAATTGTGTAGCTCTAAATCCAAAACCATGTTGCTCATTTTCTTTGCACTGAGATGCTCTATGACCAATCCTATTGCATGAGAAGCAATGTCCCTAAAAACCATACCTTCTTCCTTTGAAGTTCCTTCTAGCAAAATCAAACTTCTTTGATCCATAGACCTCCGTGTATAGCCTCCGGGTCCAAATCCATTACAAGAAAAACAATGTCCTTGAAAAGCCCTTTGTTCATGCCTTGGTTCCTCATACCTTTCTTGACCATTATCCTTGTGATCATTTTTGACTTGTGCATTGTATCCTTGAACCTTCTTTGTAGTATCTAAATCCTCTTCCTTAATTTCTTCCTTGCTTTCCTTTTCAAGAATTTCTTTTCCTTTTGAACTTGATTCACCTATCTCAAAACAAGATCCAAACTGAATGTTTGGAGTCATAGGAACTTTGGAACTTTCTTCATAAAACTTAGGTGCTTCCTTGCTTTCATATTTTAGAACTTCCTTTCCTTTTGAGTGTGATTTTTCTTGGACATAAGATACAACCTTAAAATATGTTTCCACTCCTTTTTGAACCTTTTCATCTAATGTGTCATGTCTTGTCGTTATTACCCTTAGTTCTTCATTCATCCTATCCTCTATCCTTTTTGCATTTTGAAGCTCATCTCTTAGATTATTGATTGTCTGAAGTAGTTCTTCTCTGATTTTGACATTTGTTCGAATCTTGTTTTCAAGATTCCTGTATTCTTCTTTTAGCCTTTTGACTTCTGATTTTTGTTTTCTTGGCTCATCCTCTTCTTTTTCTATTACCAAAAGTGAGACTTCTTCATCTTCACTATCACTGAGATTATTATAATCTTCTATAGCAAATAAAATTTCATGATTTCTTTGACCATGCCTGTTTCCTTGATGTGTCATCTCATCTTCACTATCACTAAAATCATTATAATATTCTATAGCAAACAAACTCTCATGATTTCTTTGACCATGCATGTTTCCTTGATGTGTCATCTCATCTTCACTATCACTGAAGCCATTGCAATATCCTGATCTGTGATCTCTTTGACCACACACAAAGCATTGTTCTCTTTCACCTTCTATTCCTAGGAATAGATGTTCTTCCTTTTCATCATCTGACTTGTCTCTATCACTGTGATCTGAGCTATCACTTGCTTCTACAATGTAGAAAGTTTTCTTTGTCCTATGAAAACTTTTCTTCTTCTCATACCTGCTTTGCTTGTATCTGTCATCTTTGTCATGCTTATGCTTTCCATATTCTTTTCTTCTGTGACCCTATTTTTCATCATCATTATTTTCTTCATGTGGACACTTGTTTGCATAGTGACCAAAATCACCACACTTGTAGCATTTGACTTTCTTCATATCTCTGTAATTCCTTGAGTCCTTTTTCCTTTTGATGAAGTTAGCTTCCTCATCATTATCTGAATCTCTATCTGTCTCTAGAATTTTCCCTTTCTTTTTCTCTGAAGCCTTGAATGCAATTTCTTTTATTGGAACCTGATGCTTACTTATCCTCATCTCATAAGCTGTGAGAGTTCCTTGTAGTTCTTCCATTGTTAGCTTGTTGATATCCATTGTTTCTTCTATTGTTGAAACCTTTGCATCATACTTCATGGGAAGTGATCTCAAAACCTTTTGAGTAACTTCTGATTCTTTCATCTCAAATCCTAGACCTCTCATGGTGTTAGTAATCTCATCAACTCGAAGTAAAAACTTTGCTATATCTTCAGAATCTTCCATTTTCAATTCCTCAAATATTTTTCTATGAGTTTGTAGTTTTGCCAACTTTACCTTGGAATCTCCTTCATAGGTATTCCACAACTTGGTCCACATTTCATTAGCTGAATTACATACCATGACCTTTGCAAAATTTGTCTCACGTAGCCCACTCAAAATACAATTCATTGCCCTTGCATTGATCTCAACCAATTTTTTGATAGTCTTATCTGCCTTGGGATCACCTTCAACCTTATACTCTTTTTCAACCATCTGCCATACCTCATATCCTTGTGATATCAAGTAGTTCTTCATTCTCATGCTCCAGAAAGCATAATTGTTACCATCAAATAGTGGAGCCTTATTTGTAGATGATCCATTCTATGAAGCCATCTGTGTTCTTGTAGAATCTGCCCTCAAGCTGTTAGCCTTTTCGAAGGAACCCGCTCTGATACCAATTGAAGAACACAAGCTTATACTTAGAGGGGGGTGAACAAGTATAGCACCCACTTTTTACTTTCTTTCCAAACCAATATCAATTAGTGTCCTTAATTACAATATCCAAATATAGCAATGTGCATTAATGACATAGATAGCAATAGTAAGCAAGAGCACAAATCACCACACACAATTGAGACACAAGATTTAACGTGGTTCCCCCAATGTGGGGTACTCCACAAGATAATCTCCTTATAATATTTCACAAATAAATAAGGATCCTTATCCCAATACAAATGATTACTTTGATCTGCTCAAAGCTAGGCTATCCACTGATCTGCTCAGCAAGGCAATTCACTGATCTGCTTAGGTAGGCAATCCATTGATCTACTCAGTAGGCAATCCACTGATATGCTCAGGTAGGCAATCCACTGATCTACTTAGGTAGGCAATCCTAATCTACTTAGGTAGGCAATCCACTAATCTTATTCAACAAGCTCACCAAGAACTTACTCAAAATCTACTCTAGCAAGCTCACCAAGAACTTGCTCAAAATCTACTCTAGCAAGCTCACCAAGAACTTGCTCAAATATGCTCTAGCAAGCTCACCAAGAACTTGCTCAAATATTCTCTAGCAAGCTCACCAAGAACTTGCTCAAATCTGCTCAACAAGCTCACCAAGAACTTATTCACAAATCTATTCACAAATCTATCCAAAAGCCTTCTCAAAGGCTCAATCAATCATGCACAAAAGCTACCACAAATCTATCCACAAATCTATCCAAAAGCCTTCTCAAAGGCTCAATCAATCATGCACAAAATCTGCCACAAATCTGTCCATAAATCTATCCCAAAAGCCTTCTCAAAGGCTCAATCAATCATGCACAAAATCTGCCACAAATCTATCCAAAAATCTATCCCAAAGGCCTTCTCAAAGGCTCAATCAATCATGCTCAAGTAGCACTCAAATCTCATCCACAAATCTATGAAGGCAAGGCTCAATGATGAACTCAACAATGAATGGCAATGCACTCTACAATGGATGACAACAATGATCCACAATGATCTCAACTCAAATCAGAATATAGAATAGTTTGTTTCATGGAACTTGAACAACCACTTCACACAATCACTTGACTAGGCTCAAACAACTCTACTCAACCAATCACAACAAGGAACAACTCTTTCTCACAATCCCTAGTCCAAGCAAGTATCAACCAACTCAAAATGTTTCCAACAATGCTCAACCACAAATCTCACATAACAATGATACTCATGTTCTCCTCTAACTCAAGTTCAAGTTCTTTGTACAATCAATGGGCTTCAACAACAATGCTTATAAAACATTCTTCACATAACAATGATACTCATGTTCTTCTCAAACCCTATCTCAGGTTTTTCACACAACTAATGGCTTCAACAACAATGCTTATAAAACAAGGTTTAAACACAACTCTCAAACCAGAAAACCTTGAAGCATTCAACCAACCACTTTCGAAAAGGAAACCACAATCAATCCTTTTCTCTCCAATGATATTTCAGAAATCAACCACCATAAACAAAGTCAATGGAGAATATTGCTCATACCCTTTTGATGCCTTATTAGTTGTCCACTAAATCTGCCACACTCAACAAACTTTCTTTTTCAACTTTCAATAAGGGTTAGGGATCATGATTAATAACACAACAATAATATCCAAATAACACCTTATTACTCCTACTCAATAAAATACATCATGTCCCCTCATGAAAGAATTAATCCTCTTTGAAAAAGAACAAAGCAACCTTCACTTTTGAACCTCTTTACAAAATCAGAAATATCTCTTTACACACACCTTATTTCTCCCTCTAAGCAAGTTAATCAAATAGCCCTCGAAATAAGCTTTCCAACGATATATAATATGATATACTTCCAAAAAGAAAATCACCAGAAATCTCTCTTTTTCTTAAGGTGCATCATAACCCTTATTTCTCCTAGGGCAACTTTAGAAAAATAAAATATTAAAAAATATTAACTTGCCTCTGTCCCTGACGGGATTCGATCCCTTGACGCCTCCTCGCTCAGTGCCTTAACCATGGCCAAGCCGTCGTTGGGCCACATGCCCTCACGTGTTCAAAGGGGCACGAACCAAAACAAATACCTCAATATTATGCGCCCTTCAAAAACTCAAAAATGCTTCGAGCGTTTCAACACAACAAGCATCCTCGATGAGACTCGATCGTAGGACCTCCTGCTTCTTACACAGCACACGAACCACTAGGCCAAAGGTGCCTATGCATTTGGTTATCCTCCATGAACGATTCTTCAATGGACCCAAATTTCGTAAACCCTTCACATGCCTCTTTACACACGCTTCAACACATAGGCTCTTCTCGCATTACGTTATCAATTCGAATGCATTCAAAAATCGAGGACAAGGATTTATCGAAACTTTTGGTGGCATATATATATATATATATATATATATATATATATATATATATATATATATATATATATATATATATATATATATATATATATATATGCCTTTCCTCCTTTCTTTAGACGTCGGCGCTATAATTTTATTTTTAATTTTAAAATTAAAATTTAAATTTTAAATATTTAAAATTTAAACTAAATATTTAAAATTAAATATCTCCATCACCGGGGCACCTTTTTCGATGAAACGAAAAGCCAACCCGGGTTTTAAGAAAAACCCATTTCAAATCTGCCATCCATGGTTTTAAATAAAACCTTTTATTTTGCCTGCCTTGGTTTTCACAAAAACCCTGTATATATCCATGCTCTCCAAAATATCATAAATGATATTTTATGAAGTGCTTTTGCCACCAAAACTCAAATGTGATCCATGTGACATCAATGACAACATAAAATAACTCAAATTGCCAACAGTTTGATGGGTTGTTACAGTTGATATCAGAACCTAGGTTGTAGGACTCAAAGCTTTCACATAGAGAACCTAGGTTGAACCTTGGCTTGATGTGCTACTTTCAAGAAGGCTTACTCTTCTAGGGGCCTTAAGTTTATTTGGGATAAGGCAGATATTGTACACTGTATTGACCAATCAAACCGAGTAAAAATCCTAGAAAGTACAACTTCTTATTGGGGATGGCACCTTGCGAGTAGGCAAGTGTGACCATGATCATTATTAAGTGAATGATATTGGTCTTATTTAGTTCATGGGGATATGAAACTAATTAATATTAGAAATTAAAATTTTAGAGAAATTGTAATTTATCCAACTCCCTTTGTGGATAGGAGATGGCACTTGTTCTGATAAGACGATCTTCCAAGTCAGGGTCAGCTATGTAGGAGGAATTTGTAGCTCGTTATCAAAAGAAATCTGGAAGAACAGTGGACTCCAATAAGAGGATAAAAAAGCTTAATTTCATAGTTAAGTTGCTTCAAGAGTAAATGGAGCAACAAAAAAAAATATTGGAAATAATTGTTAACAGAGAATCCAATAATAGGAATATAGAGGATAGACAGGAAGAAAATCCTGCTAGAGGAACCCATGAGAGTAAAGCCCGGTTTGAGGCTAAGATTTCCAAGGATCTAAAGAATTTCAAGGTACCCAAATTTAATGGAAGAGAAGGGGGTGATGCGACAAAATCTTGGTTGAATGAATTAGAAACTTACTTTTCCATGAAGAATTACTCACCAAAAATCTAAATTGTCTAGGCAACCCTTCATCTCCAAGATGCAGCCTTGGAATGGTGGAATAAATTCAATATAAGAAGAGGAATCCAAGTTGTGGACCTAAAGTGGGATAATTTTGTAAGGGAATTTAAGAAAATATTCCTAGCAAATCAATTTTACATAGAGAAATTTGAGGAATTATCTATGCTCCAACAAGGAACCTTAATTGTGGAGGCATATTATCAAAGAACTAAATTTTTGAAATGTGTTCATGAGTATGATACCAAGGAATATTTGAAGGTACAAAATTTCATCTTGGGAGTGGATCCTAAGATTTAAACAATGATTAATTTGCTTAAGCCCAAAACCCTTCAAAAAGCATATGATTTGGCTTAATAGGAAGAGACAAATCAACACACCAAGAAGACCTTCTTCAACTATGGAGTGTTGACAAAAGGAGAGAAATAGGAACTCAAGAAGAGAAAGAGTGTTGGGTTCACAAAATGGGACAAAGAGAAAAATAAGAAAAGCAAAGGAAACCCAAAGTTCATAAATAGAAAAAATAGGAATAAGGAAAATTATAATAATTTTCATAGAAAGGATAATCCAAAACCCTAACCTCAGAAGTAGAATGATTCAGCTCAAAAGAAGGATATAGGGGATAGAAGATAGGAAATGTCTCATGCACCCCAAAATAGGTTGTTTCATTTGTGGGGGAGGGGGTATTCATTATGCAAACAAGTGTCCCCAAAGGCTAGATACAAGCATCGAATCTATGCAACCATGGGAAGTCATAATTTAGATGGTTAGGCAACTCCCATGGTGTTAAATGGTAAGTTAATAGAAATATAAAGGTTCTAATTGATTGTGGAGTCACAGATAGTTTTATTTCTACTAGTATTATTGGGAATATGCTAGAAAAACCTGAATTTTTAGCACAAGGGTGGAAAGTTGAGTATGGGTATGGATAAACTTACTTAGTGAATCAATGATTTCCTACTATTAATATTTCCTTGCCCAATGGATCAACTATTTGGCACTTATATGTAACACTGCTACATGCCTTTGAAATTATCTTAGGGATGGATTGGATAAAATCTCATGGAGACTTAATTAATTTCCAAGAAATATGGATGGATTATATTGATAAGGATAAGCAAATATTAAGAGTTCAAAGCAAACAAAGGTCTTTTCGATCACATTTATTGTCAACTATACAACTTAAGAAGGCAATCAAAAGAGGTGGAATATTGTATGTTCTTAAGATAAATGGCAAGAAAGGTAATAATTGAGATGTGAATATATTTAAGAAACATCCAATGTTGCATGCATTTAGGGATATATTTTTGGAAGATCCCTCAGGCCTTCCACCTCGGTGTGAATTTGATTTTACTCTTGAATTAATGCTTGGATTTGAACCTATTGCTAGGACACCTTATAGAATGACTCGTATTGAGTTGTAAGAGGTAAAGGTGCAACTCCAAGATTTGTTGGATAAAGGCTTTATTAAGCCTAGTGTGTCACCCTAGGGTACTCCAATGTTGTTTGTTAAAAAAAATGATGGTTCCTTAATATTAGGCATTGACTGTATGATGTTGAATAAGGTGACTATCAAGAATAGGTATCCATTACAAAAATGATGATCTCTTTGATCAATTAAGGATGCCACTATTTTTTCAAATATTGACTTTAGATCAAGATATCATTAGCTGATAATTCATGAGGATACACATAAATAACTTTTAAGACTAGATATGGATACTATGAATTCACAGTGCTACCATTTGGGTTGACAAATGCACCAATATGAACCTAATAAACAATGTTTTCAGGAAATATCTGGATCATTTTGTTTTGATATTTTTGGATGATATCTTGATATATTCTCACACCAGAGAAGAACATGACCAACATTTGAGGTTGGTGTTAGAGGTGTTGAGGAAGAATCAACTTTATGAAAACTTGTTAAAATATAAATTATGTGCTTCACAAGTCCAATATTTGGGACATACTATATCTGCAAAAGGAATTGTTGTTGATCCCAAGAAAACTGAAGCCATATTAAGTTAGCCTGCATCTACTAATGTGTCTGAAGTTAGAAGCTTCATGGGGATAACCGATTATTATAGGCAATTTGTGAAAGATTAATCAAGAATTGCCTACTCTGTATTACTAACCTTAAAAGAAAAGGAAAAGAGTTCAAATAGACAGAAAAATGTGAGGTCGCATTTGAAACTCTAAATAGTAAGCTGACTACAACACCAATTCTCAAAATACTTGATCCTCTTGGAAATTTTACAGTATGTACAAATTCTTCCTTAGAAGGTTTGGGATGGGTGTTATCCCAAAATGAAGCTATAATAGCATATGAATCTAGGAAAGTCAAGAAGCATGAGTTGAACTATGCTACACATAACTTGGAGTTAGCAGTGGTTGTGCATTCTCTTAAGGTCTAGAGACACTATTTGTTGAGAAAAAATTTCAAGCTAAGGACATATCACCAAAGCCTAAGGTAAATTTTTACCCAACCAATGTTGAATGCAAGGCAAAGGTGGATAGGGTTCCTAGTTGAGCATGACTTTGGTATAGAGTATATCAAAGGAAAGGAAAACAAGGTTTTTGATGCCTTGAGTTGGAGGAGGCATATAGCAGCATTAACCCAGAGTCATGTTGAATTGAATGATAAATTCAAGGAAATACAGTTTCAAGATCAGTATTGCATTGGAATTTGGGCTAAAATTTAGGCAAATCTTGTGGTAAATGGGTATTTTAACATTAAAGATAGTCTTTTATATTTTAAATATAGGGTTTTTATACCCAATACTAGTGATTTAAGGAGAATAATTATGCAGGAGATACAAAGTTCTCCATATTATGCTCATCTAGGACGTGCAAAAATGAGATAATATGAAAAATATCTTTTATTGGCCTGGAATGAAACAGGATATTAATAGTTTCATTGCTAGATGTTTGGAATACCAGAAGGTAAAGGCAAAATATCAACATCCAACAAGAAAAATATACACACATGATCTACCTACTCAAAAATAGCAGATCATATCCATGGATTTTATTGTGGGTTTACCTAAAACAAGGTACCAACATGATGCAATACTTGTGGTGGTAGACAAGTTGACTAAAGTTGCACATTTTATACTGGGTAACATCAAGGATGATGCATCGATTATGGAAAATAAGTTTGCCAAGGAAATAATCAAGTTACATGGTTTTCTTGAGGTGATCATATCAGATAGAGATTTTAGATTTATGTTGAAATTCTAGTAGGCTCTTCATCCTGCATTGGGCACTAAATTGAATATTATTTCTACTCATCATCTATATATATATGGGAAAATAGAGAGGGTTAACCAAGTCTTGGAAGATATGCTTTGCATGTATTGCATGGATTAAAATTATAAGTGGGAATAGTACTATTTGCATCTAGTTAATTTTATATATAATAATGGATACTATGCATCCTTGAGAATGTCTTCATTTAAGGCCTTGTATGGAAGAAGGTGCAACACAACACTATCAAGGATATGGAGGAGCATCTCAAGGTGATTTGGTAGAGGCTCAAGGAAGCAATCGATCACTAGAAGGGCTATGCTGGTCTGAAAATATCACCAAGAGAATTCTTTGTGGGAGACAGAGTCTTCTTGAGGATGAGACCCCATGAAAAGTACCATAAAGTCAACTAAGTTAGATCCTCATTTTGTTAGGTCTTTAGAAATCATTGATAAGATTAGTCCAATAGCCTATAGACTTGTCTTACCACCCAACATTTCAAATATCCATGATACTTTCCACATATTCATGCTTAGGAAGTATGTTGTTGGCCCTTCTCATGTTTGGAATATGTTAAAATTTTAGATGGTAAATCCCATAGGCAATAAGGTGTGACCTATCAAGATTCTAGGGTTTCATTCTAAAAACTTGAGAAAACAAACCCTAGATCAATGTAAGGTCCAATGGGACCATTATTCTAAAAATTGTGCAACTTGAAAAGATGTTGAGGAAATGAGAAAGCAATTACCATTTTTGTTTGAATAAAATATATACTTTATTTTTAGAAAATACAAGGGATTGTGTTTAGTCCTAGGGGGAGTATGTAATGGCCCACCTTGATAATACTTTCCCTTATTGCTTGATTTATGTATTGGTGTGTTGATATTTAATGTATGATCCTATTTTATTCTATCAAGATGAGTTAATAGTTGTACTTTGTGCTTTCTAAAGTTAGATTATGCTATTTTTAGAATATGGTACTGCTGATAAATTTTGTGGTTGTAGGATCAGGTACTCTCACGGGTGGATTGGTATGGGACAACCACTAGAGTTGGGAGAAATGGGAAATGATGGATATATTCTCATAAACAACCACAAGGATAAAAACCCTCATATAGATGCATTGCATATGTGTATGTTGATTAAAAATGAATCTTTGGACAAGAAGGTTGTTATTAAAGCACAAGAGCCATCCTTAGTAGGTGGGTGATAATGTTGAAGTTATTGTAACACCTTTTACTTAAGGAAAAACATTGTTTGTGCATATTTCGATTGCATATTAGTTGGGCAAGGATGTATTTTGGAGTGTGGAATTGTTTGGTTAAGGATTTATCAAACAAAACATTAATAATGTAATTAAAATATTAAATATCGACGTTAATGGTTAATTTTTTTTTGGATTGGTAAGAGGGGTTTTGAAAGGGTCCCGTAACCTTTTACAAAAAGGAGATAATTAGAGAAATCTCTCCAAAGCAAAAAGAAACCAACAACACCAACCCCTAATGGGTCATCAAGTAACCACAAAAAAGAATGTGAAGGCCCATGCAGGGGCATACGAGAGAACCTGAAAAGGATGCAGAGGAAACTCATGAAGGGAAAACTAGGAACAGGAAAGAGAAATGTAAGACACTGTAAAAAATAAAAAACAAAAACCTTTGCAGTCAAAACTGCACGGTTAGTTACTAGAGTGTCCAGTGTCTCGACCTCCAGTAGTGCGATCAATGCCTACCAAGCTCTTAAACTCTTCCAGGATTTCATACTGATCCTTGTATTTGTCCGTGAGAGCTTTCACTTGATAAAGAAGAGAAGAGGTCATCATGGTCATCCTCCCAAGAGCTTTCATTATATCATGAAGGTCTTGAAGATGTCCTCGATCATAAATATTTGGCCAACAAGACATCTGGAAGGCCAATAGAGGTGGTCACGTGGAGGTTCCTTCCATGGGGTGGCCTTTCTTGGACACACTTTCAGGACTAATTTGGAATGACAAGAATTCGTCTGAATTGTTGTTATTGTCGATAAGGATAGGAGCCTTACGCAATGGTTAATATTAACATTCAATATTAATTAGATTAATTAGGTAAGTAATTAATTTTTTTTTTGGTAAGTAGTGTTTGTATTTACAAGTGGGTTTTAACAAGGATCCCAAAACCTGATTACATAAGCAATGGGCCTAGGGCATCAATCCCTTGAAACTGAACACCAAAACAGAAATCCCGCCCAACGGTAACAGTAAGCATGAAACAATCCCTCTCAGCGGGAAACAAACAAATAAGAAAGAAAGTAGTTTTGGAGATCCCACCCAACGGGGAGTAGCCAAAAACCACCATCGAGAATATCCCGCCCAGCAGGAAGCAAAGAAAAACCGTTACAATAAAATCTTGCCTCGCGGGAAGCAGTCAAAACCATCACAAACAGTCCCGCCTAGCGGGAAACAACAGGGAAATTCTGCCATCCGGGAACCCAGTAGAAAAGAAAGGATCCCGCCTCATGGGAAAACTGGCGGATTTGGCGGATCCCGACCTGTGGAGAAACCATCCCGCCCATCGAGAAAACATTTCGTTCAGTGAGAGCCATCCTGTAGGAAGCTGACAGCCAGCACAGAGAGGATCCAGCCCATCAGGAAGCAACCAGAGAGCTGCACCACGAGGAACCCGCCCCGGGAAAACGAGGAAGAGGATCCCGTCCCAACAACAGGGACCAAGAATCCCGTCTAAGCACAGAGGCAGCTTCAGGGAACTGGGACTGGGAATGGGAACAACCCAGATAGGGAAAAGCCCCCCAAGGCCAAACCAGATGCCCAGGATGTCCACCAAGGAGCAGAGCCAGCACGAAGAAGCCTCCACATGGGAATAACAGCAGCCAGGATCCCGTCGAGGATTCACAAGCAAAAGGGGGAAAGAGGCCCCCCAGACCACCCCCAAAGCTGTGAGGACCTCAAGGGAGACCCCAAAAAGCTGTCCAAACCCTAAACCATCACCTCCATCGCATCGAGAAACGCAGGGGACCAGATCCACGTGAATAACCTGCAAAAAACCCCAAGGGGAAGCCTGAGGGAAAAATGGAAGGGATCCCCAACCAAACAGGGATCCCTGGGAAGCACCAGTCTGAAAAAACAACCAAGGAAACTCTAGCCGACCGAGAGGGGCGCAGATGGTGAAGGATCTCCCCTCAGGAGATCATCTGCAAACAACCACTCCCCGGGAGGGATGACCTGGGTTGAGCTAGGGACTGGGCAGGAACCAGGAGCCATGGGAGGGGGAGCAGGGGAGGGACCAGAGCCCTCCCCTCTCTAATTTCTTCCGGTGAGTAATTAATTTTATTATTATTATTATTCTAATGTTGGTAGCATTAGAAAGAAATGGATTAATGAGAAGAATAAGTGATTTAATTATTAATGCTAGAGCATTAGTAAATTTATAGCATTACTTTAAGGAGTATATTTAATAAATATGAATTAAGTTCATATTTTAGTAATGTTGGAAAGATGTTATTTTTGGAATAATAGAAACATTGGAAGAGTTGACAATTTTTGGAAAATATTTTCAATGTTAAATCTTGAAAGTGTTACCCTAAAGACGTAATGTGCATGCATGAAGAAGTTACCCCAATGTTTGATCTCCCTAGTTCTTCATAGAATTATATGTTTTTTAGCTTGCCTAATTTTGGGCATCATTAGCGGGAAGAAGAATTGGAAGGGAAGGCATTGCTAATGAGGAGCTTATTCATAAGAGTTTTTCGAAGAGCAAGTGTGTGGCAACGAGGTTGGTAATATAGGCTAAAGATGTTCTCAAGTATTTGTTTTTTATTGTTTAATGTGTTATTTTTGTTTCCTTAGCAATGCTCAAAACAATGTTGTAAGAGAGAAAGTTTTCTTTTAAAAAGAAAGGAGTGTTTTAGTTTGCTTAACATTGAATAAAAAAGCCCCATAAGTTTATTATGACCTATGATATCATCGATCTAGATCTTCCTTGTGAAATTTAAGAGAGTTCAAAATCCATAATCGATCCTAATATCTATCCATCTTTAGTTGAAGTTTGGTTTTATCAAAATTCCCTTGTTTATTTTAGATTTCAACTTAGAGAAATCTATCATAGGTAGCAACATCGTTAGTTCTAGGAGATGTTTGATCTGTACATCAATTCTTGGTGTAAGGTTGGTCACTGAAGAGTTTCTTGGTCTCCAACTAGGTTCTGGTGTCTTTGTTTGAGTATATGTTTTTTTTTGCTTCACCTCTAATTGTTGTCTTTACAGAGTTAGAGAGTTTAAGCCTTAGGGTCTAAGTCATACTTTCTCAAGGTTTAGCGAGCCACATTATTTGTGTTGGCTACAACTTTTATATATGCAAACCGTATCTTCCATGTATGGTTTTTTATAAGACCAATCTTTTTTAAAATCACTAGTAAGCATTATTTAATGTAAGACAGTATGTAGCATGTTAGAATTTGTGCAGACAATGCCTACGTTAGTTGTAGTAAAATATATAGATGGTGATAGAATCTACCTTTTGAAAAGAATAAAAATAAGTATTTTTCCTTAGATTTTAAGGCTCTTAATCATTTTTTACAAGTTGGTTTATTAGGGATGAACCTTCATTTGTATATTATTGAATAAATAATTTGGTTCATCAATTTAACACATATTAAAGAATTTTGATGATGTGTTTAATATTAATGATTTTTGTTTTATTAGTTTGGATTAAACAACATGATTGATAATTACTAATGTTATGTATATTAGGTTGTATTTAATAGTTTTAGGAAATAACTATTAAATATATATTGATGATTTTTTCTATTGATTAAATAAGGTGATGTTAATTAGTCAATATTATGGAATTATGCATTAGTGAAGCAATGTTCAATTTTTTTTAATATTTTAGAAAATGGATGAGGCTTGAGTAGCTAAGGAATCCATAACCAAGAGAAGTAGGGATTCTCTCAATGATCTGCATGATATTTGCTTGGCATGTTGCATTATTTGCTTGCATAGTGCATTTTAGGCTTGCATATGCATATAAGAGTTGTATTGATCCCTAAGCTACTATTCAAATTTTGTGGGAGAAGATCCATCGAAGAGGACCTTAGAAAAGAGAATGAAACTAAGGACCAATTATGTTGAATGTAATATTATAATTGAAGATAAGAAATATTTGGAAAGTATTTTGTATAAAAATAATATGATGAAGGAAACTATGTCATGTAAATAATCTTGTTATACCTTTGAGATTTTTTTAGATAATGAAATATTAAATATTGTTATTCTTTTATGTTAAGTTCTTGGAAATAGTTAGTTATGTGCAAAATGGAAATAATGTGTTATTGAAAGGAATGATAGAATCTAATCAATGAGTTATGTTTATGATTTCTTTAGATGTTGATTTTGTACTTCCATTGTAAATAAAGGAAATGATAGATTCTAAATTTGTGATTGAAGAAGTGTTTAAAATTCCTAGTCTTTAGCAATGTGTTATGTTGAGTTCAATTCATGTTTAATATAACACTATATTTCCTTTTGGAGAGGTTTTTGTAAAAGTTTAGACTCTTGGGTTTGGAGGCTTTTTTTTTAGCATTATATTAGAGCCATATTAGTAAACCCTTGAGTCAAAATATATCCAATTCTAGTTGAGTTACGGTGAGGCAATAACTAGGTATTTGTGAATGATACACCTTAAGCGATGAGGCTTGGATGGTCCAAAGTGGTGAGGCTTGGGCAGTCCTAACGGTGAGGCTTGTACATATTCCTATTAGTGAGGCTTAGGAATCTTAATAGTGGATTGGTATGGGACAATCCACTAGATCATTTACAAGATAGTATAGTGGTGGCACCTTGCGGTGAGGTAAGAGTGACCATTATTCTTACCAGGTGAGTGATAATGGTCTTAGTTAGCTCACGGTGAGGTGAAGCTAACTAAACACTAAGGCATTATGCCAGATTAATCCTACATAGATGGACTTATGTATGGTTAGATAATGAACATTCTCCTTTAAGTTTTATGGGCATTAAATTATAATCTCTATGTTGTGGTCAAGTTGTCCTAGATAGGTGAGTCTATAGAAAAAATGGGGGACCACTGATGGCATCTTTCTAAACGATGAGGTTTAGAAAAGTGAACCCCAAAAGTATGGGAAGTTGGCTATCTCTATCCATTTGAGTATCATATCCATCGACAATTAACTCAAAATGTGGTTATTCCTTATACTGATGAAAAAATTGGGTCTTCTTTGTGAGTTAATCCTTGAAAAAAAAATAGTCCTCTCCTTTGGGTCAAGTTTATGGGTCGTTACAAAATAGTTTTGTCCATAGTTTCTTGCTATGGTTGGAAGGTATATTAGATGGATATGAAGAGTGCCTTCCTTCATGGTGATCTTTAGGAGGATATTGGCATCCACATAGTGTTGAGCTTGATGGATTGGCTCCCTTGGTGCATCGTTTGATTAATTCCTTGTATAGGCTCAAACAAACACCTCATGCTTAGTATGAGAAGGTCCATTTATTTTTCTCAACTATGGTTTCCAATAATACAAGGTAGAGCATGTTTTTTAGATCAAGAATCAAGTTGGCCAAACATCAGTGACTATATTTTATGTTGACAATCTGCCTATAATAGGAAACTAATCCTCTTTGATTTAGGAGACGAAGTCATAGCTTCATGATACTTTTGAGTAAGATATTTATGACCTTTGGATTATTTTTTGGGCATTCAAATTGATCAAACCTCTTATAGTATTACCATATCTTAGCCAGAGTATGCCTTCGATCTTCTACAATATTTTAGGATGGACTATAACTTATATTCCCTCTGCTTCTAGTTCAAAGTTATAAACATATTGCACTATTTCCTTGGTTGATGCTACCTTATATCGATCCCTTTTGGGAGGCACCTCATGAAGATATTGTATTTATCATTAACTATTATTCCATGTACATGTAGGCACCTCATGAAAATTATTAGAAAATGACCAAGCATATCTCTTGATACATCAAAGGTATGAGTATACACTACTCAGTTGGAGCACATCTATTTTTTATAGGAATTTTTTATGTTGATTGGGCTAGTGATTTAAACCAATGGCACTCTAGTATTGGATTTATCTTCTACCTTTTTTTTGGCTTGATCATGATTTTGGAGCAAGTGGATATTGCTTAGTCATTTTTAATCACTCTTCATAAATGACAATCAGAGCACCATTAAGCTTATCCATAATCCAATGTTTCAACAATAAATCAAGCATATTAGGATATAGATGCATTATGTGTGATGACTTTATGCTTGTAGGATGCTTGATATTATTTTCATTTTGTTAGTAGAGTAGACAATGAATATTATGACCAAGGTCATACCCAATGTACCTTTTGTGGAACTATAAAAGCATCTTGGTATAGGAGAGTGCCCTTAAGGGGGATTGAATAATAAGGGTCTATCTTCATGTCCCTCCTTCAACTTAAGGGAAAACAGATATGTGATGTTAAAATTCACTTGAGGCCATGACTAAATATTGTATTATATTATTTGTGTAAGCTCTTTGGGCTTGTGTACACCTTGTATAGGTGAATATATTCTAATATATTATTATTTAATCTAAAGGTTGGTTTTTTAACCTTGACCTAAAGTCTCTTGTAACTGGGTATAAATACCTCCTACCAACCATTCCATTATTGGTTGGAGTGTAATTCTATTTCCTTTTAGTGAGATATTTTGGTGTTTACATATACCTTTTATATCATTAGTATTATTTTTATGAGTCATTTCTTCTTATCTAGGTGATATGTTGATTCCATTCAATTCTATAAAGTATTATGAGATCTAACACTTGAAATAAGTCATGTTCAAAAGGTTCAATAAAAGTAAATGTGTGATAAAGAAAGAAAGATTGAATAAAAGGCGAAGATGGAAGAGAGACTTGTAGAAATATATAATTTAGAATAGGTTGATAAATAATACATTTAGGTGGACTATAAGAAAAATATAAATAAAGCACGTTGATGATAATTGAAAATAGGAGATGATTTATAAAGAGGAGAAGCGGATATAATTGAGGTTTAATATCATAGAATTAGCATATCCCTATAATCAATTCGATAGAGAAATAATGAGTTGATCCTAATCAAAATCGATAATTTGATACATAGAAATACTCAAAATACAAATAAATTCAAAGAAATATACATATTACCTAGTTTTTGAAAAGATATTGGCTTTAGTTGAAACTACAAATGAAATAAGTATGGCAAGGAACCTCATGATTATCGATGAGATATAGAGAAGAAACACCTATAATCAAGGACATAAAACCTGTGATTTTGGGGAACTAGAGTCATGGATGAAGGCTTAATAAAACTTGAGGATTAGAAAGTAATATTCCCATTGGAAGAACTATATCTTATACACTCGTTAAAATTTTGGATTAACACTAGATTTTAGGCTATAAAATCCATAAAATTATTAGCATAGTACTTCAAGGTTGTGTCTAGAATTCATTCAATAATAGGAATATTGATACAAGAATTAGAAATATACTTCCAAAGTAAGGTATTACTGGAAGACAAGTGAGTCATAGGGAATTCATGCAAATTACTCCCAACTAATAGTTTATAGTCAACAAAAGATCTCTAGAACCAATTCTCAATGATGAAAGAAGGAAAATTAGGAGAAGAAAAATGAATGAATCCAACCTAAGGGTTGGTTTCACCTCAAATTCAATAATGGTCACATACTATGAAGCAAGATTAACAATGGTCACATACTATGAAGCAATATACATGTTTTGTATCCCAAAAAACTCAATAATTTTCATATACTATGAGGCAAGATTAACATGTTTTGTATCCCAACAAACTCAATAATTTTCACATACTACGAAGTAAGATTAGCATATTTTGTATCTCAATAAATGATAAAAAGGAAGTAGAGTCTCTCTTTTGGATTGGACAAAGTATGTATGTCAATATACTAGTACATGAATTAGGGCCACTAGTTGGGACCGAACGTAATATGAGGACATAGTACCAGCAATCAAGCATTTAAAAAAATTAAAAAACAAGAAGGCTAGAAGAATAACATGATTAAGAGAGAATAAGACATCCCATAAAGGTGAAACTCTCAAATACATGTGATGCATTTATATTTCACTTCTAATGTAATATTCATTAGCTTAAAACATGATAGCAAGGATCACCCAAGGAGATAAGCCTCTTCTTTGAGGTTGGGAAAAAATTATCAAGAGTAACATCTATATGGGGGCATCCTTTGAGCACCTCTATTAACATTGACCTCTAGTTTCTCATGTAGTGTATACTAACATGTGACTATGATGGAAACTTAATGAAACTAAAATGGGATCCTAATATGATTGAATACAAAAATATAAGATAAGAAAAGAAAAAGAGGATAAGAGTGTAAGACCCAAATGAAAGGTCACAATGTATTAATGAACAATGAATAAATATATATAGGCATCATGCTTATATGAGATTGTGACAAGTGTCATGATCTCCATAACCTCACATGGATCAATCCATGTGACATGCATAAGATAAAATATGCATGAGACAAAAAGAAAAAGTGCACATGAGACAAAAGGTAAAGTATACATTAAAATATCTTAAAATCTTCCCTTAATGTACACTATCCTAAACACATACAAATATAAGTCAACATTAGATAACATCCTCCCTTAATGTTGACTTTGATTACAACAGACATAGAGTATTTTTCTAAACTTGGAAAACTTGTCAAGCCTAAGTGACTTGGTGAAGATGTCTGCCACTTGATCTTGTGTTGGTACATACTCCATGTGTATAATGTCTTCTTGGACCATTTCTCTGATGAAGTGATGATGGATCTCAATGTGTTTGGTGCAAGCATGTAATACTGGATTTTTTGTCATCTTAATGGTGCTTTGATTATCATAATATATTTGTGTTGGACCATATATGTGTAGCCCAACATCCTGAAGTAGCTGCTTCAACCAAATAGCTTCCTTAGTTGCCTCAATTGTTGCCTTATAATCTACTTCTGCTAAAGACAAGAAAATTGTAAGTTGTTTCTTGGTACTCCATGAAATGGTACCTTGGACCAACTGAAAGCAATAACCAGAAGTGGATCTTATAGTTTCAGGACAACTAGCCCAATCTGAATCTGTGTACACAATCAATGAAAAGTCATCACATGTTGTATACAAAAGACCATGATGAGGGGTCCCCTTGAGGAATCTTAAAATCCCCTTAGTTGCTATCCAATGGCTCTTCGTGGTATCCTACATGAATATAGAAATAAGGCCAACTAAATAGGTAATATCTAGTCTAGTTGAAGTTAAGTAGATCAAACTACCAACTAGTTTCCTGTAAAGGGTGTCATAAACCCTTTCTTCAAAATCACTATTGACTAATTTCAATTGAGTTTCCATGGGAGTGGGGGATGGTTTACACTCCTCCATGCAAAGCCTCTCCAAGATAGACTGAATATATGTAACCTGGGAGATAAATATCTTACCAGGTTGTTGTCATACCTCTATGCCTAGCAATAGTGGAGGAGGCCCAAGTCAGGCATTTCATAATTTTTGCATAAGTCCTCTTTGAGAAACCTTATTCCATATGTGTCATTACCTGTAATGAGAAAATTATACACATGCAATGTAACCAAGATGATGTGGTTCCTCCAATGTTTCACATAGAGAGTAGATTCTATTGCAGATCTAGTGAAACCAAGGTTGATGAAATAGGAGTCAATTTTGGCATACCAAGCTCGGGGTGGTTGCTTCAACTTATATAGAGCTTTCTTCAATCTGAGGACTTTGTTTTCTTGGCCTTTGATTGTGTACCCTAGTGGTTGGTTCACATACACTTTCTTATTTAATGCACCATTGAGAAAGATACTTTTTACATCCATTTGATATATAGTCCACTATTTTTTAGCGGTTAAAGCAATAACTGTGTAGATTGTAGTCATCTTTGCCACAAGAGCAAAGGTCTCCTCATAATCAATTACGTCTTGTTGCTTATAGCCTTGAGCTACTCGATGAGCCTTGTAGCAATCTAATGAGCCATATGTTTTATTCTTTGCCTTGTACACCCATTTTGTGCCAATGGTGGATTTACTTGGGGGTAAATCAACTAACTCCTATGTGTGATTCCATTCAATGGAATCTAATTCTTGGTCCATGGCAAGAATCCATTTAGGATCACCAAGTGCTTCTTTAACATTAGAAGGTTCTATTTGTCTAAGGACTTTGGCCATGAGGGCATAATTCACTTGGTGTCTTAGGGTAGAAGGCTTTTTACCTATATGAGTGGGCAAGTGACTTTGGGCTTCATTTATGGTAGATTGGACCCACTTAGGTAAAGGATTGGATGATGTGGAATTATCATTAGATGAAGAAGGAGTAGGAGGGGAGGGAGAACATGGATTATTTATGGTGAGATCCTAATATTGAGGAATATTTTGATTTGTGAGAGAAGAGGAAGGACTAGATGAGATAGTTGGTGTCGAAGGAGCAACTATTTCATGAATTGGTTTAAAAATGTGAGCCATAGGAGGAGGTTTAGATGGTGTATATTCATTGAATGTAATATCCCTAGAGATAAAATCCTCTTGGAAACAGGCTCATATAACTTATAGGCTTTGGAAATATTACTATAGCCAACAAATATGTACTTTTGACTCTTGTGATCAAATTTCCTTCTTTTCTGATAAGGAATGTGGGCATAGGCAATACATACAAAAACTTTGAGATGACCTGCATAAGGTATCCTTCCAGTCCATAATTCTTCTGGTTTTATGTCATGCAAAGCCTTAGTGCAAGACCTATTGGTCAAGTAGGCAGCAGTAAGAACAACTTCCCTCTGAAATGTGTTTGGTAACTTAGCAACAAGTAGCATATATTTGGCCCTATTTGTGATGGTTTGATTCATCCTCTCAGCTACTTCATTTTGTTGAGGTGTATAAGGAGTTGTGCACTGCCTCCTTATGCCATGATGCTTACAAACACTAAAAAAAGTTTTAGATATGTATTCTCCACCATTATCTGACCTCGATGTGTTGATTTGATAGTCACTTTCTCTTTCTACAAGTGTCATGAAGTCTTTGAATGTATTAAGGGCTTGTCATTTGTACATAATGAGATAGATCCAAACATTCTTGTTGTAATCATCAATGAAAGTGATGTAATATCTGGCCCAAGTATGAGAGTTAACAGACATTGGTCCACAAATGTCTGAATGTACTAACTGTAATGGTTTGTTGGCTCTCCAAGCCTTTCCTGACTCAAAAGGTTGTCTATGGTGTTTGGAAATAACACATGGCTCACAAAAGCATTTAGAATCCCTAAGGTGAGGAAGTCCTTTTACCAAATCCTTTCTTGCCATTATTTGAATATTATGAAAATTCAAGTGACCCATTCAAGAGAAAGTAGTATTTATATGCAAAGAGTGTTTAGTTACAAATTGGGTAACAAGGTAGTAGACACCATACTTCTTGACTCCCAAGGCTTTGACATCACCATTTGGTTCCTTAATATAGCACTTGTATTTATCAAAAAATATAGTGTAACCCTTATCTATAAGTTGCCCAATAGAAAGGATACTCTTCTTAATGCCAAGTACATACAATACATTTGTAGCAGGAACATTATTCCCATTGTGTAAAGCAAGTGGTGCTTCTCCTACACCTTCAATGGGAAGAGCACGTTCATCTCCAAAAGTAATGGATTGGTTATGGGTAAGTTGAACCTTGGTCAACCAATCCTTTCTTCCTGACATGTGTTTAGTTGCCCCTAAGTCTATAGACCAATAATATTTATATTCAACATTGATCTGATTTGTTGCATACAATGTGTAGATATTATGATCTTGTTGACTCCTTTGATCTTCTATCCTTGATAACAATTAGTGGCATTATGATTGGATTTGCCACAATAATCACACACTTGTTGGTTACTAGTGTGATTGGGTTGTTGTGAATGCCTATGATTTTGAGTCTTTTTATTAGATTGATTCTCTTGGAAAGGTCTTGTTTGCCATGTTGGTTGTTGTAGTTGTTGTTGGGACTATTGTGGCTACTGCTGATGTGGCTGATGATATCTTTGTCTGCCTCTCTGATTTTGATGTTGTTGATGTGGAAACCTATTGGGCCTATGCTGTAGAGATGCCTTGGTGGTAAAGGCTACTAATGTGGAATCAATCTCTTCATATTTTATGAGGGCTTTCTCATGTTGCTTAAGGAGAATTTCAATCTCCTCAAATGGTGCACTCATTGTTTTACCAGTTATATTTAACATGGTAGCATATGTATGAAATCCTCTAAACATTATTGGAACAAACTCACTATTATGAAGAGTGAAACCAGTAGCTAAAAAAATATTTCTAATAGACTTCACTTCCATAAGGTAATCAGTAAGTGAGCCTTTCATACAAATATAGTGCATATGTTTCAAATAAAAAATCTTATCCTCACTAGACCTATCAAATAGCCTCTTTAGTGCATCCTAAGTTTCTTTTGGTGTAGTAGCAGCCCTTATATATTCTCTACATTGAATTCTAGTAGAGAGTTTGATTAAAATTAATGCTAAGTTAGAGTTATTTTCAAATAATGCCTTAGTTGTAGCATCTATAGGTGGAGTTAATGTTGTTTCATTGTCTGCTCTATATCTAACATAGTCCCACATACCATGCATCTTTAATATGGACTCCATTTAAAATTTCTAATTTGCAAATGTGTCAACTCCCTCAAGATTTTGTGTGAGACCACTTAGTAGATTTGTGGATGTCATGATTAGAAAAGGAGTAACAGAGGAGGGAGCTCAACCAAGGAAGTAATGAGGAACACAAGTGCTAAGAAAATGCCCTCAAAAGAATCAAGGGTACACCACTTAAGACCCATAAGGTGTGGATGGTTCTCTTAGTTCTTCCACTCTAAATCAACAAGTGTTTCCAAGAGTGGGAGGAAGACTTGAACACATGTGACCTATTACAACCAATAATAGTAAGAAGTGGAGATGATGTGGGGTGAAATTTTGCTTATTACAATAATTTACTTGCTTGTTTGCTTGATAATAAGGTGTTGTTATAAGGGTGCTTGCATGCTTTCTTAGGTGTTGTTCTAAGGGTGCTTAGGTTCTTGCTCAAGTGCTTAAGTATTTTTATAAGGGTGCTTGTATGCTTGCTTGATTTTAGATGTTGCACAACTTATGTGTCAAAAGTCAAGAATTTATATGCAAGGAAAACTACACTTGATTACAATGTGAAATAAACCCCAAAGACATGAGGGGTATAGCAAGCATTGAACTTAAAATGAAAGGCAAGCACAAGTGATGAGAGGTAAGCACCAAAAATAGTGTGGCCAAGACAATGCCACAAGAACTCCACAAGCAAGGGACAAGGGGTCCTAAATCACCCCTTTGATGATGATTGTATTAAGGAGATGGTTAAAAGATAGCCTCCAATGATGCCTCCAAATGTGGAATAATTTCAAACTTCCAATGAATTAAGTGCCTCCAAATTGGCTAAGTACAATGAAGAAATGAGGTCCTAAATCACCCCAATGCCACAATAACTCCACAAGCAAGGGACAAGGGGTCCTAAATCACCCCTTTGATGATGATTGTATTAAGGAGATGGTTAAAAGATAGCCTCCAATGATGCTTCCAAATGTGGAATAATTTCAAACTTCCAATGAATTAAGTGCCTCCAAATTGGCTAAGTACAATGAAGAAATTGGTCTAAGAATCTCCCAATGACATAAAATAGAACCTCTCTCAAGTTTGCCAAATGTTCTATCCAAGAGTGTAAGATACAACTGAAAATGCACTCTATTTTACAAGGTCAACTTCAAGCCACAATTTAGCATAGCAAATGATCATAAAAGTAAAAAATAATCCCACCATTATGTCCACCTCAAAAAAATATTTCAAATGACTATATAAGACTATAGTCGGATATAAATTGAGCCTTAATTTGTGGATATAAATTTTCAGCAGGAGAAATTTGGCGGAAAAAGTCTGAATTTGAAATTTTGACGGGCAACTTTGAAACTTTGGGTAGGAGGATTTTTGTTTCAAACTTCTGACGAGAAGTGACAATGGTGCCAACCTGTCACACGAACGCTTCCAACTATGCCGCTGGTGGTGGCATGGTGGCTACACCTTCACCACCACCTGGTGGTCATTCAATTTAGGGCATATTTGCCCTAATAAGCAGCTATGACGATTACCCACTATGAATGTGGGATAAGGACTAAACAAAAAAATTCACCTGCATTCGCCAGAGCTCATCGGAATCATCTATGAAAAAATTACCTCCATCCTGCTTGAATTCACTGATAAGGTTGATAAAAGAACGTGGTTTCTTGATTCTGATGGACAAGAAAACGTGGCTCACTAGGAAGCACCTCTTAAAATTATTGATGAAGTGCTTGGGGACAAGAAGTTACAGGGGGTGTAATACAGAAAGTGACAGGCCAAACACTATGCAGGCCTACCATTAAGCCTTTGTGGCTACCAATGCTCAGCTACGAATCAGGAGGGTAGGAAATCAAGAGTCTTGGCTATGAATGGTTCTCAAACGTAATGGTGGACAACTCTCAAAAACTCTAGCAGGCATGAAGGCAGGAAAAGAAACAAAACATATTGGATTATTTCCTATACAGTTGAAATTTTTACCAAAAAAATATTTATGCAGTCATCTTCAAACGATATTCTGCACAGGGATTTGTGGATAGGACTGCATAGTAGAAATTGGTTGTCTCCTTCGTGTATTAACATAGTGTTGGGGATGTCAAGCTGACAACAAATTATTTAAAAAATATGGTTGGTATTAACAGCGTGTTGTGCAGACGGTCATGGAGGTCATCAATTTGAGGAAAAAACATTGCATAGTAAGAAAAATGATTGTGATCACTTTGCAGTAGTGGTTTGGCAGTCGCTTGATGTTGTAAAACAACAGATGAATACAGAGATTTCGTCTGATGCTAAGGGCGGTAATGGTGACTAATTAGGAGGTCACGTTTCTAGAACTGGAGTCATGAGGTCTATGTGGGCAGCATTGGAAGTCATAGAAACACCAAGGAGTCATAGGTTGGGTGAATGAACTCAAATATAGAGTTCTATAGGTGAGCTGTGAATGCAAGGAGCCATAGTAGGTCAGGGGGTAGTGAGCCGTGGTGAGAAATTGCTGAACAAATAGAGGTTTGACCATAGCAAAGTCACCCAAATAAAATAACACACTGTAATACACTGGCCATGAACACATGCCTGCTCGCGTGTAATAAAAAAGAGAGTCTAAATGGACTCGTTGATTGCAATGGTGTTGGTTCTCCGTCAAAATGGTGGCGCTGGCGGTGTTGGATATAAAAGCCATGTAGTCTTTTACAAGTTTATTATTTGCATACATAGGCAATAGAAAACTACAGGTATGAAGGGCATAAACCCTATGCACAACAAAATGATAGCAACAATAGGGGGGGTCAAAAAATAAGAGCAGTGACTTGGATTCATTCATCATACTCAACTTGCAAATACAGTAACATAGGCCTCGTCTTTTATCCTATGTAGAAGATCCCGCTTAGAAAAAATTGCACAACAATCAAAAAGCGCTGCAACAATAGGGGTTGCACTGTAGTGCAGAAAGGGCTAGTACAGTTGACGAAAGTAACTCATGAAAAATTTGCGCACACTGTAAATTGATCAAAGAATAGATGTAAGGGTCTGCATATCTAAGCAGCCCAAAAAACACTCAGATCTCATAAACAATAATGCTAGACCCTCCTTAAAAAAATGCTCTCACAATGGATTAGGGGTGGAGAAACTAAAACCAAAAGAGAGGGGAGGTTTTTGGTTTCTGATCCACTTAAAGAGTGGAGAGCATACTCCCTCATATCAAGATCCTAATGGCTCTGATATCAAATGTAAGACCCAAATGAAAGGTCACAATGTATTAGTGAACAATGAATACATATATATAGGCATCACGCTTATATGAGATTGTGACAAGTGTCATGATCTCCATAACCTCACATGGATCAATCCATGTGACATGCATAAGACAAAATATGCATGAGACAAAAAGGAAAAGTGCACATGAGACAAAAGGTAAAGTGCACATTAAAATATTCTAACAAAGAGACAATCAATTAAGAAGAACGATTACTTGTTATGGTAAACAAGTGTCATTACCAAAATCACAAAGTTGTTAAAAGTAAAATACAAATTGTAGGTTAGGGGGATCAATTGTAGAAGTTAGTAGATTGAAATTTCATTACCATTCAACAACTACTTTAATAATTATTAATTGTAAAATAAAAAATTAGAGAGACATTTTTTTTGCTAGAGAACAAGGGATTGTACTCAAGTCCCTTACCCTTGAAAAATCACGACTCTCTTTGTTAGAGCATGATATTTTACAAACATATTCAATTCTCATCTCAATTGAATTGCTATAACTAAAAACCTACATCATTTTACATAAAATGTCCAAATTCTTGATTTTCATTTTCTAGAACTTTTTCAAAATTTTGTGTGAAAACAAATATTCTAGAATTCAGCATCCTTCTTGACATTTTCCTACAACCTTCACAATACCAAAATTCCACCTCTACTATCTATGCATTGCATCTTAGTAGATCAATACTTCCGAAACATTGCACTATCATAGCCCACTTGACCATATCTGGATTGCTAGTTTCCTTCTTGAAGCACAAGTGCAACCACAAAAAATATAATAAATAGTATATATGAAAGCACATTAATGTTATAAAATAAAGTAGATATTACCAATGGAAAATATTAAAGTAAATCTTAATCATTATTTGATTTATATAGTCAACATTTTCTTGTCAAATTCAGTTAAACTTACTACTTTCTCTAACCAAGGAAAAGAGCATTTAACTTCATGATCCTCAATTAAAACCCCTCTATTGGCTAGCCTATCTGCACATTTTTTTCCTTCCCTTAATGTATGTGTAAACATGATTTCTTCAAACTCTATTCCAAGGTCTTCAAATTTCCACACTTATATCTTGTATGTTCCATTGAGCCTTTGCTTTTCTCAAGAATACATTTATTATTATGCGTGAATCACCTTCCATTCATACTTTGTTCTATTTCATTTGTTTGCATATTTTTAATCCTTCCAAAGTTGCCCAAGCTTCAACTTCATTATTTATCTTAAATCCACTATTGAAAGCATAATGAGACAAAATCTCTCCTCTATTATTTCTAATTATTCCTCCTCCTCCTACTAGTCTTAGATTTCCTTTATATGCTCCATCAATATTCAATTTGACCAACTTCACACCTGGTGGTTTCCACTTATACTCTTTGCCTTCTTTTTGTTTCTCCTATCCTCAACATCATAATATCATTTGATGAATTAACTCCATCTAGCAAGGCTTTTGGCTTCCAAATTAGGGATCAGGTGAGTTGATAGGGTTGGTTTAGACTCCTCTATGGCTAAACAAATATTCCTTTTTATTACCTCTAAACTACTTTCCTTTCCTTTAAATATTCTTCTATTCCTTTCTAGCTAAACAATTCAAAGTATTGTATCTTTTGATATATCCCAAATTGTTTGTAAAGCGTCACATTTAAAAGTGCTCTGCCATTTCTTTAACCATTCCTCAATTCTACCATTCATCACCATGTATTTACCAAACATATTAAGAATCCATTGGCATAGTTTCCATACTATTGAGTAGTGTCCTAAGAGATGGTCTAAACTCTCCTCTTCCATTTTACAAATAACACATTTTGAGGGGCTATGAAAATCCATTTTCATAAGGTTATCCTAGGATAAAATTCTTATATGATGTACTAGCCAAACAAACATTTTGACTTTAGGAATGCTTAGGCTATCCCAAATATCTCTTCATATTCTTGCAATATTCGTATTTTGATGGTGCTTTATATTATATCCACTTCTTTTTGTGTATTCTCTTGAGTTATTCAACTCCCAAATCAACTTATCCTTGGCTCCCTTTGGAATAATCATTGTTGTTATCTTTCTACTCAACTATCTCCTAACATTAATGTCTTATATACTTGTAAAACAATCTTATTTCCATTTGTATCCTCCTTCCTGATCGTTGTACAAAATATTTGAAACCTTATCACCATATTTTTATTGAAGTAATCTCATCCATGGTTTCAAAAATTGGATCTAGATTGAGTGGTTTTTTATCACACCAAGTATCCATCCAAATATAAATTTTTCTCTAGTTTCCACCACCCATCTTAAACCTTTAATCACTAGAAAAATTATTATTTTTTAAACTGTTCCATAGTGCAAAACCATTTGGTAAAGAGAAAGCAGTAAATATTAAGCTTGGATCATTGGGCTCAACATACTTACTTAATAGAATTCTTGCCAATTTTCTTTGACTCTCTTTGTACAATCTCCAAATTAATTTTTTCCTAAGAGCTAAGTTTTCATGTATAAGAGCTCTTAAATCAAAACCTCCCCTAGTTTTATCATCACACACTTGCTCCATTTCACCAAAAAAAACTTGCTTTTATCATATATTTTTGACCACAAAAATGACTGCATAATAAAGATTAAACTTTTTTCTATTGATTTTGGCATATTATACAAGGACATATAATATGTTGGAATATCCTGTAAGACTGATTTAATTAGATATACTCTTTCTGCTAATGATAACCATTTACCTTTCCATGCTGGTAGTTTATTTTTGAACTTTACTTATAACTAGATTCCATAATTCTATCCTTATTCTCCCCTCAAATAAGGGCACCCCTAGATAAGTTGTTGGTAAACTTGCCTCCCCTATTTGAAGTAACCCACATATCCCTAATTTGACTTTAGTTGGGGTGTTTAGGAAGTAAAATTTGGAATTTGTCTTATTAACTTGAAGAACACAAGCTTATACTAAGAGGGGGAGGTGAACAGTATACGACCGTTTTTTACTTTTCTTTCCCAAAGAGTAATATCAAATATTATCAATGGTAATATCAATAGTATTAACCAAAGCAATGCATAAATTATCACACACAATAGAGACACCAATTTAACGTGGTTCACCTAATGTGGGCTACTCCACGGAGAAAATATTTCACTAAAATTTTCTCAATAAATATCTTGGAAATCTTTCCCTATTACAATGTTTATTGACCTCTATCCAAAGGAGACACCAATACCCTAATCAATTTTGTGGATCTCTATCCATAGGAGAAATCCTTCTCCTATGCTCTGGTTGGTGATCTTCTAGAAGAACTGCTACCTCCATTGCACTAGCTTATGGATCTCTATCCACTGAAGACTCCTGCCTTCACTCAGAAGACCTGTCTTCACTGCCCTGGCTGGTGGACCTCTATCCATTGGAGATTTTTGTCCTCTATACTATGTTACCTCCAAAGCTTACTCTTAGCTTTGTCTCAAATCTGCACTAAACATGATCCTTCGATCTAGCATAAATCTGCTCAATCTCTATCTCTGATCTGCACTAAACACAGTCCTTTGGTATAGCATAAATTTGCTCAATCTTTGTCTCTAATCTGCACTAAACATAGTCCTTCAGTCTAACACAAATATGCTCAATCTCTGTCTCTGGTCTAGCACAACCTATCCTCAAATCTGCACCAAACTCTATCCTCAAATCTATCCTCAAGCCTTAACACAAAGCTTGACTCAATCACAAATCAACTTTGCTAGATCTGCCCCAAACCTTAACTCAAGGTTTGAACAAATCAATCAATCAACTCTGCTCACAAGTCTTCTCAAAGACTTACCTCAAATATGTCCACAAGTCCTCTCTAGAACTTGCTCTCATTGCCCTCAAGTCTTCACCAAGACTTACCTCTACTCTGTTCAATAAGTCCTTACTAGAACTTGTTCAATCTGCTCAACAAGTCTACCAAATCTGCATTGTAATCTTCCATAAAAGCTTACTCAATCTATCACAAAATCCTCTTCAATCACACCAACAAATTTCATACAGAATCTTGCTCAATCTCACAAAAACATATAGAGAATTGTTAGAGACTCAATATGATTCACACTCACAACAATGCTCGATCACTTTCAATCTCTCTTTTCAAATTAATAAGGAATAATTTTTTTCACAGAACTTGAACTATCACTCCAACACTTTCAATCAACTAAGCTCAATCAACTCCACTCAACCAATCACTCAATGAAAGCTTTTTCAACAATGCTTATCAAACAAACCTCACATAATAATGATACTCATGATATTTCACAAATCCTAGTTCAAGATAGTTCTCAACTTCACATAACAATGATACTCATGATCTTTTACAAACCCTAATCATGCACATGAAGGATCACTCAATATTTCCAACAATGCTTATCAAACAAGGTTTCTATTATCAACCTTTATTCCAGAAAAACCTTCAAGGATCAATATTGGATATCACAAAAACAAACTCAACAATGCTTATCAAACAATCCTTTTCTCTCCAACTTAGCATTCACAACATCCAATCCAAAAATATTTTTCTCACAAGGAATATGTACCCATACCTTTTATTTTTATGGAGATATATCTTCAAAACCTATCTTAATCACACTCAAATTTTTCTTTACCAACACTAGGGTTAGGTTACCACAACCTATCTCAAGATCTCCACAAAATAATTTTCTCAAAGATTATTTTTCATACAAAATAACAAATCCTTTTGTACACCTTATAATATCCGAACTCATAATATTCAATTCAATAATTTCACCATAACACAACACTTAACAATTTTACTTGCACACCTTATAATCTCCACATTCACAATATTCAACTCAACAATTTCATTAAAAACAACATGCATAGAAAAACCCTTATACACTTTATAATATCCACACCTTATAAATTTCAATCACCAAAAATCAAAATAAAATATTTTAATTTTTCTTTACCTTATAACTCCCCTAAGCACTTAACATCCACAATAATCTCAAAGCATTTAATTTTCAACACCAAATAAAATTGAATGGCATACCTTTTGTTTGTTTTGCCCACAAAAGAAAACTTTAGTGGATTCAACCACGTGACCTTTGCACTCCCAACGCCCTAGCTCTAGGCTAGGCCACCAAGTGGGTTGCACGCCCACATGAAACACAATGTGCACGTTGTCCCACAAAACCTATCGCCTCACAAAAATGCCAAACAAAACGGACGAAGGGCTCTTTCCTCCAAAATGTCGATCGCGTGGATCGAACCGCGATGTCATCCATGTAAAACTTAACACTCTCCCAACTGCCATCTACGCTACCACCGTCAGTGGGATGCCAGACCACTACGCAACCTTTGTTGTTTCGTTTCCCTCTAAGAACTTTTAAATTTAACGTATTCTCTTCTTAAACACAACACTCGATGTCCTCTTCTCGCATTTGA
The DNA here is from genome assembly GCA_028583015.1 of Wollemia nobilis. Lineage (NCBI taxonomy): Eukaryota > Viridiplantae > Streptophyta > Pinopsida > Araucariales > Araucariaceae > Wollemia > Wollemia nobilis. The sequence continues at coordinate 1,025,157 of JAQPPZ010017021.1, forward strand.
AGGTTTTATGATTAAGAACTTAGAAAATAGAAATCATTTCCTATATAAATACTCATTCCTCTTTTGATTTCTCACATCGGCCCTTTTTTTGAATTTAAAAATTTGAATTTAATTTTTAAATATTAAATTAAAAACCTTTGCCTCCTTTACTAATTTAAATTAAAATTTCAATCAAAGGTTAAAATATTTTAATTTAAATTAAACCTTTGAAAATTGCTCATGGGTCTTTTCAATTTGGACTTCGTTTTTCTTCACCTTGTTATTTGACCCAAAATATTATAATAATAAAATATTATTATTTAATTCAAACTTGCTTCTCCTTTCCCAGGTTTTCATCCTTTGGGCCCTTTTTAGGCATATAATATTAAAAATAAATATTATATGCTATTCCTTTTCGAGACCTTCTTGCTTTTGGAAAACCACTTGATGTCCTTAATGATGACAACACTAAACCAATATTATTTTGACATCAATGACAAAAAAACTACTCAAAATTTCCAACAATCTCCCCCTTTGTCATTGATGGCAATCCCTTTATTTTTATCATTCCTTTTTCTTTTTCAAAATGCTTTCCTTGAGAAACTGCTCCTCCTGACTAAATGCTTTCCCTCTAACTCAAATCTCTCCCCCTTTGTCAGCAATGGCAAAGGGTCACCTTTGGGGCTCGGGGCTAAGAATGAGTCTCTTAGCTTAGCCCCTCCCCCACCTCCTCTTGAGGTGGTTAATTCTGGGGTGGGAGTATTTCTACTCCCAACATACACTACTCTTCTCCTTTCTTATCTTTCTCTTTCCATACCTTTGAAGTCATACCTTTTTGAACATTTTGAGAATTCTCTTTCTCACCTATCCTTGGGAGTTCTAGAAATTCTGTTCTATACCACCTTGCTATATGCCCAACATTATTGCACTCATAACACTTTATGTCATGATTCCTTGAAGGTGCAAATGTCTTGTAGTTCCTCCTCATAAATCCAAATCCATTCCTATCATGAACCCTACAATTAACTGCCTTGTGACCAAACTAATTACAAGAATAGCAATACCCTTGAAAGAGATACTTGTTTATGAAATTTTCATATTCCTGTATTTCATGTGTCCTGCATTGTGTAGCTTTGTACCCAAACCTATGGCATGAGAAGCATTGTTCATTGAAAAAACCTTACCTTGACCTCATTGGTCTATTAGTCTCTTCTTCCCTGTGTTGTTTCCTGTTCCATCTATTTCTCATTTGTGCATTGTTCCTTTCCCTATTGATCTTTCTATTTTCCAACTTATCCTTAGAAGTCTCACTTTCTCTTATACTCTCTTCTTCTAAAGCTTCTTCTTATTTGGTGCTTGAGTTTGACTCTTCTTTTTTCTGCTTCATGTTTCCCTTGTTCTTCTTCAAAACTAATTCATGTTTTGGTGACTAATGATCTTTGTGCACTGATAATCCTGTCTAGAGATTTTAATTTTTCAACCTTGTGTAGCTTTTCATTAGAGTCTTTCACTTCCATACTTAGTAAAACTATCTCATGTTCTATTTTTTCACACTCTAGATCTTTTATATTTAATTTTTCAGCCATACCTTCTTCAACTTTAATTTTGAAGTTAGTGAGCTCTTGTATAAACTTTGCTTTTGCTTTCTCATATTCTTGATCTTGAACCCTTAATCCCGAGTTCTCCCTTTTTAATTCTTCAAGATCAACAATAAGTCTTTCACATTCTAGCTCTTTTACCTTTGACTGTTCAACCATACCTTTTTCAACTCTTCTTGCCTTTTCAACCTTATATTTCAAGTCAGAGAGATCTTGTAGAAGCTTTGTCTTACATTTCTCATTCTCTTGTATCTAAGACTTTAATTATAAGTTCTCCCTTTTCAACTCAATAAGTTCCTTAAGTGTGTCTTCCTCCTTTTCTTTTTCTGAATTTTTCTCTTTTCTTTGGTCTTCAATTTCTTCTATTGTCCAAAGTAGAGTTTCTTCTTCATACTTGTTTTGATTGTCCCTGTTATATTTTTTAGAACCTCCCTCTAGGACTTCAATTCTGAAAGTATCATCTTCATCTTCACCGCTACTAAATTCATTGCAATAACCTGCATCATGATTGAGTTGACCACAAACAAAACATTCTTCACCTTCTTGTGGATAATAAGCTGCATGGTGACCTGTCTTCCTACATTTGGTATAAAAATTTATCAATTTGGTTTTTTCTCCACTACTTGATTCATCTCTTGAATCTATTTCCATTTATCCTCCCAAAACAACAACATTAAATTCATCTTCATTTTCTTTCATGACAATGTGTGTTCTTTTCTTCTTGTATCTCATGGTTCTACTTTTGTATTTCTTTGCCATTTGTATTTTTATAAGATCTTCCTTCAAGTTGTTAAACCTTTTTCGAAGGAACCCGCTCTGATACCAATTGAAGAACATAAGCTTATACTAAGAGGAGGGGTGAACATTATAAGATCACTTTTTATTTTTCTTTCCCAAAAAATAATATCCAATTTTATCAATGGCAATATCAACAACAGTAACCAAAGCAATGCACAAATCATCACACACAATAGAGACACCAATTTAACGTGGTTAACCCAATGTGGGCTACTCCACGAAGAAAATATTTCACTAAAATTTTCTCAACAAATCTCTTGGGAATCCTTCCCTATTACAATGTTTATGGACCTCTATCCAAAGGAGACACTAATCCCCTAATCAAGTTCATGGATATCTATCCACAAGAGAACTCCTTCTCCTTTGCTCTAGTTGGTGATCTTCTAGAAGAACTGTTGCCTCCACTGCACTAGCTTATGGATCTCTATCCATTGAAGACTTCTGCCCTCACTTATAATACCTGTCTTCACTACCCTGGTTGATGGACCTTTATCCATTGGAGACTATTGTCCTCTATACTCTATCACCTCCAAAGTTTGCTCTTAACTCTATCTCAAATCTACACTAAACATGATCCTTCGATCTAGCACAAATTTGCTCAATATCTGTCTTTGATCTGCACTAAACACAGTCTTTTGATCTAGCATAAATCTACTCAATCTCTATCTCTAATTTGCACTAAATACAGTCCTTCGATCTAGCACAAATATGCTCAATATCTGTCTCTGGTCTGGCACAAACCTATCCTCAAATCTGCACCAAAATTTGTCCTCAAGCCTTAAAACAAAGCTTGAATCAATCACAAATCAACTCTGCTAGATCTGCCCCAAACCTTAACTCAAGGTTTGAACAAATCAATCAATCAACTCTGCTCACAAGTCTTCTCAAAGACTTACCTCAAATATGTCCACAAGTTCTCTCTAGAACTTGCTCTCACTACTCTCAAGTCTTCACCAAGACTTACCTCAACTCTGCTCAACAAGTCCTTACTATAACTTGTCCAATCTGCTCAACAAGTCTTTAACAAATATGCATTGTAAGCTTCCACAAAAGCTTACTCAATCTATCACAAAATCCTCTTCAATCATACTAACAAGTTTCACACAAAATCTTGTTCAATCTCATAAAACATATAGAGAATTGTTAGAGACTCAATATGCTTCACACTCACAACAATGCTCAATCACTTTCAATCTTTCTTTTTACCACAAAAACATATAGAGAATTGTTAGAGACTCAATATGCTTCACACTCACAACAATGCTTAATCACTTTCAATCTCTCTTTTCAAATTAGTAAGGAATAATTTGTTTCACAAAACTTGAACTATCACTCCAACACTTTCAATCAACTAAGCTCAATCAACTCCACTCAACCAATCACTCAATAATTTTTTTTTCAACAATGCTTAACAAACATACCTCACATAACAATGATATTCTTAACAAACATACCTCACATAACAATGATATTCATGATCTTTCACAAACCCTAGTTCAAGATAGTTCTCAACTTCACATAACAATGATACTCATGATCTTTTGCAAATCCTAATCATGCACATGAAGGCTCACTCAATATTTCCAACAATGCTTATTAACCAAGGTTTCTATTATCAACCTTTATTCCAGAAAAACCTTCAAGCATCAATATTGTATATCACAAAAACAAACTCAACAATGCTTATCAAACAATCATTTTCTCTCCAACTTAGCATTCACAACATCCAATCCAACAATATTTTTCTCACAAGGAAGATGTACCCATACCTTTTATTTTTATGGAAATATGTCTTAAAAACCTGTCTTAATCACACTCAAATTTTTCTTTACCAACACTAGGGTTAGGTTACCACAACCTATCTCAAGATCTCCACAAAATAATTTTCTCAAAGATTATTTTTCATACAAAATAACAAATCCTTTTGTACACCTTACAATATCCAAACTCACAATATTCAATTCAATAATTTCACCATAACACAACACTTAACAATTTTACTTGCACACCTTATAATCTCCAAACTCACAAAATTCAACTCAACAATTTCATTAAAAATAACATGCATAGAAAAACCCTTATACACCTTATAATCTCCACACCTTATAAATTTCAATCACTAAAAATCCGAATAAAATATTTTAATTTTTTCTTTACCTTATAACTCCCCTAAGCACTTAACATCCACGATAATCTCAAAGCATTTAATTTTCAACACCAAATAAAATCAAATGGCATACCTTTTGTTTGTTCTGTCCACAAAAGAAAACTTCGACGAATTCAACCACATGACCTTTGCACTCCCAACACCCTAGCTCCAAGCTAGGCCACCAAGTGGGCTGCGTGCCCACATGAAACACAACACACACGTCTCACAAAATCTGCTGCCTCACAAAAATGCCAAACAAAATGGACAAAGGGCTCTTTCCTCCAAAACGTCGATCGTGTGGATCGAACCGCGATCTCCTCCATGCAAACCTTAACACTCTCCCAACTGTTGTTTGCGCTACCACCGTTGGTGGGATGCCAAACCACTAAGCAACCTTTGTTGTTTTGTTTCCCTCTAAGCACTCTTAAATTCAAATTATTATCTTCTTAAACACAACGCTCGATATCCTCTATTCGCATTCGAAGGTGTTATGATTAAGAACTTAGGAAATATAAATCATTTCCTATATAAATACTCATTCTCTTTTGATTTCTCGCGTCGGCCCCTTTTTCGAATTTAAAAATTCGAATTTAATTTTTAAATATTAAATTTAAAACCTTTGCCTCTTTTACTAATTTAAATTAAATTTTAAATCAAATATTAAAATATTTTAATTTAAATTAACCCTTTGAAAATTGCTCATGGGTCTTTTCAATTTGGACTTCGTTTTTCTTCACCTTGTTATTTGGCCCAAAATATTATAATAATAAAATATTATTATTTAATTCAAACTGGCTTCTCCTTTCTCGGGTTTTTATCCTTTGGGCCCTTTTTAGGCATATAATATTAAAAATAAATATTATATCCTATTCCTTTCCAAGACCTTCTTGCTTTTGAAAAATCACTTGATGTCCTTAGGGCCGACGACATTAAACCAATATTCTTTTGACATCAATGACAACAAAACTACTCAAAATTTCCAATATAACTTTTTCCCTGATGCTCTTTCATATTGCTTTAATAAGATTTTTTTGTTTATTATTTGGTTATATAGGATTGAAACGGGCCCCACCCATATTACATCATCACCACATAACGATATTACAATAAAGCTTGGCTATTACCCATGTATCTCTTGGCAAGATTTGAACATTCGTCTCCTCCTTAAAATTTGGGGAATATAACTGGTTGAGATAATGCCACTTGATATATTCCTTTAATAAGTTATTCAAAGATTTGGCCTTGTTTATCCTTGCCCTCCCAAAAAGGGTTGTATCATCTACAAATTGTTGATGGGTGATGTTGTCGATGTTATTACTAGCCTTAAGTCCACTTATAATCCCATATTTGTAAGACTTCTTCAAGTTCCTACCCAAAACCTCTACCATAATAATGAACAAATATGGTGATAGAGGATCTCCCTATCTAAGGCCTCTCTTGGCTTTAAATGATTTTATTACTAACCCATCGACCAACACTGAATATGAAACTATAAAGACACAAGCTTTAATCCATTTGACCCATTTCTTCCCAAAGCCAAAATTTTCTAATACTGCAAAAAGGAAATCCTATTTAACCCTATCACAGACCTTACTCATACCATGTTTTAATATCATTGATTTCTCTTTTCTTGAAACCGTTGAATGCATAACTTCATGAGCTACAATAATCTCGTCCAGAATTTGTTTTTCTTTCACAAATCCTCCTTTTGCTCTTATGAAATATTTTTGTCTAACAATGGTCTTAACCGATTCACCATCACTTTGGAAATAATCTTATATGCCATATTACATAGGCTTATGGGTCAAAATAAATCAAATAATTCAACATCCTTCTTTTTTGAAATTAGAGTAAGATATGTTGCATTTATTTTATAAGGTATGTATTGTGAATTACAGATTTATTATATGAAAAGCATGAGGTAAAGATTGCTAACAAGCAATATAAAACTTAGCAGAATGCTATGCAACATTGGAAGAAAGTGAAAGATATATGATCTAAGAGAAAAAAAAGAGACTAAAAAAAGAGAGACTATTCCATGCAAAATATAAACAAAATCAAACCAAAATCTCATTCTTTATCTAAATAACTCAAATAAAGTAAGGATGCCACCTTTTTTCCGATGAGTTTACACATGTTTTTATGAGGGGTCCCAATCCCGTTTTTATGAGGGGTCCCAATCCCCTCATACTGAGTGGGATCTAAACCTTGGACCTCTCAAAGAAGGCCAAAACTCTTACCACTGTAGTAAGCTTGCAACTTAAGTAATGATGCCACCTTTAACATATATGAAGAACTATATTCCAAGTGTTATCACTATCACTATGACTTCTTTAAACATGGAACGCAAGCCAACCTATCTACATAGTGGGAGTGAAGATTGGGAAAAGAGGGAATAAATTAAAATGTTAGATATTATAGGGAAGATCACTTAAATGATTTTCTATGCAATAATGTAACCTTAAAAAAACAAAAAGAATACCAAACAAAAATTTAACATTAATAATTGTAAAATTGAGAGTGATAGATGAACCATAAATGTAATAGTTTTGGTAGTGTAGCACCACAAAAAATTCTAAATGAGGGACCCTAAAAGAGGTGAAAGGTGAGATTTATACCAAGAGGAGGAAGGCCAAATCAAGCAATGTTCACAATATAACATGTAAAGTAAGACTAAGATAAATATAAAAACTAATTTATTGGGGTTAAGAATCTTCTTTAATATTAAACCATCACCTAACATATTAAAATATACTCACTACCGATCAATTGAAAGTATTTTGTCCTATTAAAAAAAAAATTAAAAAAAAAAAATAACAAGTTAGATGATGTTGTGAAAAAAGATTTAAAAAAATAAAAAATAAATAATAAATATAAACATCAACAAAATTTAATAAAGAATTTTAAAAATAAAATAACAAAATTTAAAAAATTATCATACAACATTAAATTAAATTACGTAATCATTATAAAAAAAATTATCATATAAAATTTAACATACTATAAATAATCATATCCAAATAGATCCACAAGAATTCAAACTTTCACACTAAACATTATAATATTTTAATTTAATAATTAAAAGCTTTTGTAACAGGCTTCTCTATAAGCCTCCAACGATCACATGATCAATTTTGGTTCTAATGGATCTTTTGAGCTAAGGCTTATCTAAGCTCTTCTAATGGATCTTCTGATAATATGCTCGATTCCTATTCTACTTGGTACTCTTGCACCTTGACATTGATTGATCACATGCTCAAATTTATTTTGGTGAACTTTGTCCTAATGTTAATTGTAATAATCAAATAGTAAAGTCCAAATCTAAAAATAATTAAATATTTTCCGTTTATGTAGAGGAGTTCGAGAGCAAGTGGGTAGTTAAAACTCTCCACTCACATGTTGCGGATATATTATATATAAAAGGTTCCTCATAAAAAAATTAAATATTAAACTCTCCCAAGTTTAAATCTCTCATAAAAAAATTAAATATTAAACTTAAAAAGCTTGAACTTTTGGTAGCCAAAATAAAAAACAATGAGATTGATAAATAGGATTTTTATAGGAAGAGTAAAAAGTTAAAATGGTTCTAATAATCTTATAAATTGGTAAATGTTTTTTTATCAAATATTTATCAAGAACACTGAAGTTCACACTTCTAACTATAATTTGTTTGAAAAAGTAAGAATTTAATCTAAATCCTAATGTAAATAAAAACATCTTTAAAAATTACCACCAATTCCACGAGGGCTTTGATTCTCGATTATTCTAATATGTTCTATATTATTAAAAAAAATCAAATCCTTATCGATTATCCTTGTTGTTAGTTAAGGCTATGGCTCTCAAACTCTGCTAGGCTAGCAACAACAATGACCAAGGCTTGCTGCCATTAATCCTGGTGTGCACAGTCAATCCACTGGACGAAAGAAATCAATCCCACCCAAGTCAAGGTTACTGTCCTTTTAATTTAAGGTTCTGCAGTCATGCCGAGGTGGTGGTGCCACAGGTGCAGCAGGGCAATCAGAGCCCCTAGGGGCACAGAGTACCAGCCTCTCTGCCCATATTGCCGTGGGGGATTTGTGGAAGAGATTACCCACAATCCCCAAAGTGAGGAAGAGGATGATGTCGCAATGGCCCAGATGATGCAATTCTTTCCTAGGTTCCTGAATTACGTACCCAATTCACCAAGGCATCAGCAATCGCCCTTCTTCACAGACCCCTTCTTTGGACAAATGGGGGAGGACATAGATTTCCCTTTTCCATTTCCTTTCAGTAACAGTGAGGGTCACAGTGAGGGGTTGAGGAGAAGGCTGCTACATGGGAACATGGGTGACTTTCTGGAACAGCTGGTGAATGAGCTGGCACTGGCAGACAGGAGGGGGGGTGGACCTCCACCTGCCTCCAGGGCCTCAGTGGAGGCCATGGAGACTGTTAGGGTTGGGGGGAGGGATGCAGGGATCCAGTGCGCTGTGTGCAAGGACGAGTTTGGGGCTGGTGCTGAGGCCAAGAAGATGCCATGTAAGCACCTCTATCATTCTGATTGCATTCTCCCTTGGCTTGATCAGCACAATTCTTGCCCAGTCTGCAGATATGAAATGCCAACTGATGATCCTGAGTATGACCGGATGCGCACCAGGGGCAGGAGTAACGCTTCCTCTTCAGGTAAGTAGTATTGGCAAATTCAATTCAGAGGAATTCAATTAACTAAGTTTTTATTTATTTTTTTTGGTTATATAGGATTGAAATAATTATACCTGTATTACATCGTATATTATATATAGATAGATAGGATTGAAATAATTCTGTTGATTATATAGTGTTATTACAACAATTTGGCTATTATGCTATTCTTTGGCAAAATTCAAATCTGTTTTTTTTTTAAAAGTCAATGGATTTAAGTGGTTGAACTAATGCCATTTGATCATATTACATCACAATTTTTTTAAATTGGTTATATGGGATTGACAGGCCTCACCCCCATTACATCATGACCACATAGTGGTATTACAACAGCCTGACAATTATGCATGTATTTCTGGGCAAGATTCAAACTTTGGTCCCATCCTTAAAAGTTGAGGAATTTAACCAGTTGAGTTTATGCTAATCGATGTATTGCATTTTAATTGTGTTGCCTATATATTGCAATATCTTAGCAATTATGCATATCTAATTTCGCAAGATTTAACCCTCTCCATCTTGAAATTCATTGTATTTAACCAGTGAACTCCTGCCATTTTGTATGATTTCTTCATAAGCAGCTCATATCTTTCATTTTGATGATGGATCATGAGATTTAAAGTAATTATCTATTATACAAATGATTTTTTTACTCTATCGAGATGTTTGCTTCTCTCAACAAATTGAATTATGACTTGTAGTAGAAATGGCAATTTCAATTTCTAAGGACTTAGGCTTCTTATGACTTGTAGTAGAAATGGCAATTTCAATTTCTAAGGACTTAGGCTTCTTATGCGGCTCATATCTTTTATTTGGATGATAGGTCAGGAGGCTTGATTGAAATATTTATCATACACATGGGTTTTAACTCTATCTAGATGTTTGTTTCTTTCAACAATTTGATTTATAACTTGTAGTAGAATTGGCAAATTCAATTCCTGACGACTCAAGGCTTCTTATGCAGCACATATCTTTCATTGGGATGATGGTTATGAGGTTTGATCGAATTATAGTTATATACATGATTTATTTAAACTGTGTGTAGATGTTTGTTTCTCTCAACAAATTGAATTATGACTTTTGGTAGTATTGGCCAATTCAATTCCTAAGGACTTAAAGGCTTCTTATGCAGCTAATATCGTTCATGTTGATGATGGGTATTGAGGTTTAATTGAATTATCTATTATACAGTTGATCTTTTCTTCTTTCTAAATGTTTAAATGTTTGTTTCTCCGAACAATTTTAATTATGACTTGTAGTAGTATTGGCAAATTCAATTTGCAAGGACTTAAGGCTTCTTATGCTGTAAATATCTTTCATTTTGATGATGTGTCATGAGGTTTAATCGAATTATCTATTATACACATGGTCTTTTCCTCTCTCTAGAGGTTTGTTTCTGTAAACAGATTTAATTATGACTTGTAGCAGTATTGGTAAATTCATTTCCTAAGGACTTATTATGCAATTCATATTTTTCATTGGATGATGGGTCATAAGGGTTAATCAAATTATTGATTACACATGATTTGTTTACTTTGTCCAGATTTTTGGTTCCTGAACAAATTGATTTAAGACTTGTATTTGGTAAATTGATAAACACTCACTCCCATTTGGTGGTGCAATTTGAAGCTTAGGATACTACTAGTCTGAGAAATGTCTAAGGACTTAAGCTTCCTATGCAGCTCAAATCTTTCATTTTGATGATGAGTCATGAGGTTTGATCAAATTGTCTATATACAAATGTTTTTTTTTCCTCTATCTAGATGTTTGGTTCTCTCAACAAATTGAATTATGGCTTGTATTTGATAAATTGATAAAGATACACACCCACTAGGTGGTGCAATTTGAAGCTTCATTGTGGAATGCAAAGCTTATAATGTTCTATGGTGTGGTTATGCTGATGCATTAGCAGTGGGTTCTATGTTTGAATTGTTTGAAGTGAAGCGAATAAAGAAGCTAGGAGAGTTTGTTGGCAAAATATCAGTTCTTTATTGGTGCAATTTGAAGCTTCATCGTGGAATGCAAAGCTTGTAATGATCTATGGGATAGTTATGCTGATGCATTAGCAGTGGGTTTTATGTTTGACTTGTTTGAAGTGAAAATAATAAAGAAAATAGAAGAATTTGTCGGCAAAATATCAGTTCTTTAGAAAGAGGGAATGATGGCTCAACTTTGGGTTTTCACATAAACTTGTTTCCTTTTAAAGGAACGAGATAACGTATTGTGTTCAATAACAAATCTTTGCTGTCCCATAGGTTGTTTTGGCCTTATGGATGGTAAAAGTCTTCTATTTTATTGTATTCTTTGCTTAAAACTTACACCCACCTTGATTCAAAATCATGAGGGGTCATGAGGTTTGACTTGAAAGATAGATTGAATTGTCTAATATATATGGTTCAAATTAGTTTATTTATTTCATTTTATTTGTTTTGCTCAACAAATTCAATTGTGTTTTATGTTGGGTAATTTGGTAAACACTCACACCCATCAGTCAGTGCACCGTCAAGCTTAGGACACCATTAGGTGAAGGAAATTTGTCTGCCTATAAAGCTTGCACCCAATTGAAAAATAAAAGTAAAGGTGATCTTTAGGTCATAGCCAAGGGAGCAGGCTTGATTGGTGAGGGAGACCTGGAAGAAGGGGAGCTCTTCCCATGGCCTTAAATTTCTATTTCAAATCTATGCCTCCTTCAGTTTGGCTACCCCTTTGACAACTGATGCTGTAAATCAAATCTTACCAATCCATCTAAGCCTCAGCAGATGTGCCTCATAACCTGTAGTAGCAGATGTCCAGATGGGGATACATTTTTTCTTCTCCATCAGGTATGTACTACTCGTTTTTGTTTGTTTGGTAAATTTGTGAACCAGGCCTTCATCAGTTAGAAAGTACTGGAGTAGTTTTTGTTTGTTTGGTAAACTAGTGAACAGTATTTTCACCATTGAAGGTAAGTATTAAAGCTGAGGAAAACAGTAGGCAATGAAGAGTTCTCCAGAAGCATCCATTCTGCCAAAATCCACCTGGGATGTGTACCTACTATGTTCAAGTACATAGTTGGGGCAATTTTTTTTAATTGTTTGGTAACCTAGTAAACATCAAACACTCACACCCACCTGAGAGTGCACTATCAAGATTAGAATTGGATGCTTTATGGTGAAGAAGCAAAGTTATCTATACTGGAAAAATTTGCACGGGAATGTGCAGAGAGGCCAAAATGTGTCTTCCCAACAGAGTTGGTATTGATTGTTTCAGTTTTATTCATGGGTTAATTAGACAAGAAACTGGTGATGCAAAGCTGTTGTCGGCTAACCTTTTCACAGTTTTCTATGAGACTATACCTCCACATGGTAAATTAAGATAAAAGGATTCTAAGACATTGGAATGCCCTAGTCAAACATGATATTGGGAATTTGTTATTCATGGCAAAGTTTGTTAAGGTCTTTGTCTTAGAATGGAACCTGCATTGCAGACAGATTAAGCCAAGATAAGGGAGGGCATGTTGTGTCCTATACACAACATCCTACTATGTAATGAGCTATTTTGTTCATAAGCTTCAAGGTTTATAAAGATGTCCTAGGCAGGTTAGAGTCAAAGTTAATGCCTAGTTAGTCTGTTGTGGGTTCAGACCTTTGTAGGTGTCAATATTGTGGTTGTGTTTACCATGGGCTAATACCATGCAGGTTTGGAGTCACATATTCTATAAGGCCGTCTCTAATCTTATAAGGGTAGATTCCCTGTTTTATAATCCCCCCTTTTTATTTATTATCAATACACGTAACACATAAGCATCTTTTTTTCTTTGGAAGTTGACTTCCACGGTGCAGTTATCCCCATTCCTATTTATTATATAATAGGTTGTGCAGGTGCCCTCGTTATGTGCATTTCTGTATAATATTTGTTTTGTTAGCTCTCTTGTATCTTGGGTTTGTGTTCTATTTGTGTGGGTCTGCAACAAGTGATGTCCTCTTCTCCGGAATTAATAGTGCTTGATAATGTCTGTATGTTATTTGAAAGTCCCTTTGCCTTATTGGAATTATGATAATTTCTTAAATACAAGTTTGTTGACTTACCACGTGGCACTCTACTTGCTATGCATTTGGTTCCCCAACATATTCTTAAATTTTCTGACTAAAAGTTTTGGTTAGTTTATTGTTGGAAACTTGTTTTCTAACAGGCTGTGGTCACGTCAAGTGGCATAATCTGATTACTCTGTATATTTACAAACACATTGGCTGTGGTGAACTTTCTAGATTAGATAACTGAGGTTCAATAGGTTGCTTTCCCTTAGTTCAATTCCTTGTATAACATGTGGATTATCATTATTTCTAAGCAAAAAGGGTAGGTTTTCTAGAATTTTTATTTTTTTGCTTTGCCCCTTATGAGTTGTTTTAGAAATGCAGTCCATCATTCCTTTGGGGCTACCTTGGCCATTCAGAAAAAAAGAAAAATTGCTCAACCTGTTTTTTTTTCATTGTTTTTGAGATAATTGCTTTATCCTCTTAAGCTTAGTTTTCTGAAAGCATACATGAATGCCTGTCTTGTGGATATCCCAAGTCAAGATCCTCGCGATGAAGGGTTCTTCTCTACTCTTTAATCCAAGATCTTCACGTTTCTTTCCTGGGGATTTATGTAGTCATAACCCCTGTAACCTGTTTTCTACTTGGTTATTACTCTCTTGCACATAATTATTTAAATCAGCAATGTTGGATAATGAACAAATATTCAATTTGCATGCTAATTCAAGTAGGTATGCATTGGACTCCAACTATCTTAATATCTTGACGAGGCCCAACTACTTTCATGTGAAGTTTGTTATAAGTGCCTTTGTGAATCTTTCTTTCAGATGATGTTATAAGTGCCTTTGTGAATCTTATGCTTGAAGCTTTAAACAAACTGGTCCAATATCCAATGTCTTCAAGACGAGGCTTTTCTCACCTATTAGTCCCATTACAAGGCTGCATCTGTATAGAGAAAGAATAACAGTTATTGGGTCCGTGATTTTATGGATGTCAAATTGCTCCTCCAAACAACATCTAGACTGTCAAGTCATCTGATTTTTGGCTGCCTCTATGTTTTTATATCTTTATTATTGTTATGACTCTCTACATTTCCTGTGGTCTAAATTGCATGATACTTGGAAACATATGTAGTTTCTGAAGCGAAAACATCTTGGGAAACATGAGTCCTCAAGCCCTTTGGAAACATGGAAATGCCAAAGAAAATGCCTAGTTTTAAAAAATTAGAAATGGAAAATTTTAAAATTATTAGACAAAAATGAATTAAGGAGATCACAAATGGATGAAAAATATGTTGATTCATTAAAATATCATATGGACCATAGTAGCGAAAATCGACAAAATCGCGATTTTTTGGCGATTCAATGATTTGCCGAGTCAAATTGCATCGAGTCGGCGATTCTTTGCCGACTTTTTGAAAAAATGGGCAAAAATTCGCCAAAAAAATTGCCGCAGCTGCATAGGTAGAGGCTACGGCCGCTTATGTGAAAAATTTCACTTTTTCACTCATTTTTTCAATGTAAGCTCTCCCAAACAAGAAAAAGACATTGCCTACTTGCTACCACCCTGACCCAAACACGCTAGGGCATCCTAAGAGCAAGCGGATTGTGGTTTGAAGGAATTCGGCAGCCAACAAAAACCACCAATGGCAATGCTATACATTATTAACTGATGAAATTCTCCATAAAAAGATGTTGAACTATCAATCCAAACTTATTGCTCAATACGCTTGTATATAGGAGTAATATTTAAAACCACAAATGATATGCTTGTTTATTGAAAAATTTAGTTCAGATAGTGAAGGGATTAATGGTATTACCATTGAGGTTTCAGGGTGCTGCCCCTCGACCCTGCCTTGTATCGTGATAGGGTATGCGTGAAGGGCACTGCCTCTTGACCCTGCTAGGGGCTCCCAACCCCTTGACCCCCGACACAGGTGGTGACCGACGTTAGCAGCCAAGGCACAAAAAGAGGCATGGACACAACGACAAAGAGAGATTAGAACTTTTGCTAGGGCAAAGGGCGAAGGCATTCAAAGATCTTGAGACATTGTATTTGTCATGACTCATGACACATTTTGTAATTTGCACCTTTTTTATATAGATTTTTTTTGTTACTTTCATGTGTAGTTTAAGGCTTTATGTTTGTATCACTTGTCACTTTCATGTGTAGTTTAAGCTTACAGTCTTACATCATTAATATTTGATTTGCATAATGATAATTCATTGAGAAATGCATAAAAAAACTTTTTTTCATTGAAAAATTGCATTTTCTTCGTTTTATTTTTTTGCCAATTCTTGATTTTTTCCGAGTCTATTATTTGTCGATTCTGAGCCAATTCCGAGTTTCTCTACTATTATGGACTACAATGTTTGATATCAAAGATCAACCTTTATAATGTTGCTATAAACCTAGTCTGTAATCTTTGAAGTCATCAAAATCTGTACCAAAACCAACAGAAGAGACAACTTTTATGGCTTTAACAGCAGGTGTATGGAAATGACTTTCATCATCCTCAAGATTGTGTACAGCCTTGGTAATACCTAAGGATTTTTAGGATCCACACTCCAATCTTTTGTTTGCTCTCCTGTACACCTTCATTTTTGCAAAATACAAAACAAAGATTAGAATGTGAAAAAAAAAACTAGATCCTCTCCTTTTCTTGAGCCTAACTTGTTTGCTTCACCAAGTGGACCCATATGTACTTCAATTCCGCTTCCTTTCTAAAGAGCATGCCACTTGTTCCAGATTCTCTGGCTTCATTGATCTCAACTTATTATTAATTTCAAGTTATCATTGATTTTGTCCCCTTTTGCCACATCTTAGAGTTTTTCAATAGTATCTTGTTTTTAAATTAAAGTGGGTCACGTGTCTCCCATGTGGGCCTCACGCAAACTTGTACAACTCCCTAGAAACCTCAAACATGGACTTTTCTTTGGTTCAAAATGTCAATAAACGTTGGAAACACCCTTGGAAATGTTGGAAAACTCTTAGAAATGCCTGGAAATGTGGGAAGTCAATATGACGAGTTTCCAAGGAATTTCATAGAGAAACGGGGCATCTTAGGAATTTCCTGCAACATAGCCTGCAGCATTTCTTTCCTTTCAATTTTCTCTTGCGTAAGACCTCCCATATCTTTGTCTGTAATATACATCAGCCATCCTAAGTCCTTGTATGTGTTTTAATCCTACAACATAGCCTGCGACATTTCTTTCCTTTGAATTTTCGCTTGAGTAAGACCTCCCATATCTTTGTATATAATATACATCAGCCTTCCTAAGTCCTTGTATGTGTTTTAATCCTGCAACATAGCCTGCGGCATTTTTTTCCTTTGAATTTTCGCTTGAGTAAGACCTCCCATATATTTGTATAAAATATACATCAGCCTTCCTAAGTCCTTGTATGTGTTTTAATCTGTCAAGACGTCTGTTAATTTTCTTGCATGAAGACATACATCATCTCCATTCTCATTTTATTTGTATCCTTCCTGAGAGGTTCTGCTTACTCATCATTCACCTTTGGAAGCCTGATTTTCTATGTGCCTCAAGAAAGGCCTGTTTCACTGTTACAAATTCACATCTTTTTGACTTTGAACTTAACTAAAACCATCAAGACATGGGTAACAACAACACAAGCAATATAGTTATAAACGGCAACAACCAATTAATTATTCTACTTGCATAACTATCACAAAATGACACAAACATGAAAAGTGTCTTTTGTGTTTTGAATTAGTGTTTATTTGAATTTCATCTATATATATATGGTTGTAATATGCATTTTAGGCAGTAATTTCAGTGTTTGAATACTTACAATGATGGCTGTTGGGCCCCTTCTTGGTTTTTTGGAGCTGGTTTGTCATTCGTTCCCTTTGAGCCTTTATTTTGTGCATGTCTAGTGATTTCTAATTTATTTGTGTTGGTGGGTCCTATACCATAAAAATTTGACAGATCGTAAGCAGTAAAGCAACCAACATATATCAAATGGCATGAGCTCAAGTTCCATGGATGCAGATGTGCCTATCCACGCAAGCAAGAAGATTAATCCACCTTTGGATCTCTGAATATGTGTTGAGTCCAATTTGTAGAGAGAGAAAATTAGGGATGGAAGATCCTAGATGAAATATCCTTCTTTATTTTTCCCATTTATGTGTATGTTTAGTACTTTGAGGTAGTTTGTTATGAGACATAATTGTACCCATTTTGAATAACAATTAATTAGGGTGACATCATCAGTTCAAAGTCAGAGTCAAAGTCAGCTTAAGTTAATCCCCTAATTTTCTCTTGTCTGGTTGCCTTACATGTGATTTGTTTGATTATTTTTACAGTTAAATTCACTGATGTCAGCTGATCATTGTCATATGAACATATTTGACTTGCAACAATTATTGATAGATCAACTTAATAATCCCTTTGATCGACTAAGCAATTTTACCAAGAATCCCTAGTTCTAACTGCATAAATTGGGGCAGGAGCAAAAGTGCAGTGTGATCAGGTTAGTTGTGTAAGTTAGTGCATAAACTTGCTGATGTCATCTGATCAATATGGCATCAACGTTTTTGACTTGAAATAGCCATTGATATGTCACATTAATAATCCACTTGATCAACTAAGCAACTTGACTAGAAATGCCAAGTCCTTGGTGCATATGTTAGAGCAGAAGAGGTGAAGTCATGAAAGTACAGTCTGACCAGCAAAGTATGTTTTCTTTTGCCGTGTTGATCAGCCTTGATATTGCCATTGATTTTTTGACAGTGTTTGCTTTTCAAGGGACTGCTGACCTTAATTTTATTTAGCAACTTGAGGAGGAGTTCTTCTATGTGGCTCACTGGAATGATTTTGACCTCTATTTGCAGTGTTGACATTTCTGCAGCATTGAGGTTGATAAAAGGAGGAGAATACTAGATTTTGGTTTTGACTCAATTAACTTCTTGGAGAGACTCCATGCCCCTAATTTCGAGTAGAAGTTTCTTAGAATGCCAATTGCTCAGTATTGCATATTGGGGTGATTTTGACTAGGTTCTCATTTGTACAAGGGTTGATAGCCCACAATAAATGGAAGGTCCCTTGAGAATAGGGAAGTACTATGGCCCATGACAACTGGGTGATTCGTTTAGGGATAACACTAGTACACATAATAAGGAGAAAACTCACGTGAGTGGATAACAATGGCTTCTATAAATTTATGGCTTATGGATTTTAACCAAGTCCTTACAGGATGGTTGAAGAGCTAACTGTTCTACGGGGAATTATAGCTAAACAAGAGTGGACAAGTTAGAATAGATGAATGAAATGGAGGATTGCACCCCTGAGAATTATTTCTACTAGTTCCTATGATATCTTATTTTTGTTTTAGTGAAGGAAATAGAGTTTGTTGGGGTGTAAAGTTAGCAATGTTTTATGGTAATGAATGTCTGAGGACACTTATTTGTAAGATATGATGTGGTGATAGTGTCCTGATCATAGTGGACCTGTCAACTGTCATTTGGAAGCAAAATGACAGTGGCACTCAATGATTTGCCATTGGCGGGGGCTGACTGTATTTTGGCCATAACTCCTGCAAATGGTGTCAAAACTCAATGAAACTTTGTAGGAATGTTCTTAATATTAAGAGGGATGTCTCAAAGTATTTTTGGGTCAAACTTCATTCAGTTAATCCTTTACACAGTACAGACAAGCCAGACCTGAAAGTGATATTTTCTGCAATATTAAATCACACCATTCTTTTATGGGATGGAGGTAAATCAGAGTGCTATGTACTCTATGATGCATAATACATCTGTTTCCTCAAAACTGCAAAAATCAGTGCTGTAGTGTCATATTTTCTTAGCCAAGTGGGCTCAAAATGATCTGAAACTTCTAGAACATATTGGTGGTGGCATTGCCTATGTGTTTCACAATTTTCAGGCCAAAATTCCTCTATTTAGTCCTTCAAAATTTCAACACTGTCTGGCTGGAACAACTAGCTAGAATGGCACTAGCTAGTTGTCAAACGGTGTAAATGATTTGTATGATGAAAGGGCATATGGATAAGTGAGTCACATTATCTCCAACATCTCCATATCACTAGGCAACTCCCCAGTAACTAAAAACCCAAATACTCAAAGAAATGATGGGGAGGCATCTAGTGACACATCAACTTGCATGAAGGAGTTGAAGAGTCAGAATGAGTGGTGGAGAAGATGGAAGGTGAGAGGCTAGGAGAAACAGGAGAAAAATACAGCAAGAAGTATGCTTTCAGCAGGAGGAAGACCTCTAAGTGCATACGATAGCTGTAGCCAGTGTAAAAGATGCACAAAAGCCAACACAAATCTGGTTTCTGCCTGCTTTTGTCATGGAGTTTATTCTCCAAAGGGTTCTCCACATAAATATGGTGTTAAATTCATTTTGTGTATATCATTCTTCACTGTATATATGCTCGTTTTCCTCTTTGTTTCTACATGGATGCAAGCAATATACCATAGTTTAGACTTTAGAGCATATATGCAAGTTAAACAAGCAGAAAAATGGTGGTATTTGGTTGTGTTTGTTTTGTTATACAGTAGAGCATCCGATTACATACATTAGAGAAGAAATTTCAGATCATATCCACACGTAACCAAACTAATAATTCTTCAGCCATTGAGTTGTATTTTTATTTTAATCGGTTATATGGGATTGAAACAGACGCCACCCGCATTACATCATGACCACATAGTCGTATTACAGATGGTTGGCAATTATGCTTGTGTTGCTTGGCAAGATTTGAACCTGGGTCTCTTCCTTTAAACTTGAGGAATATAACCGGTTGAGCTAATGCCATTTGATAGTCATTGAGTTGTATTACCAGCAGGCTTTCAGAAATGAAAAATAATAGTCTTATGCATAGAGATGAGGAATATATATATATATATATATATATATATATATATATATATATATAATTTTCTGGCTAACATTTAGATGCCTCCAGAAAACACACACACATAAGTCTACAAATAATTAAAAATCACAGTTATTGGCATGCTGGCTTAGAGGTGACCTTAAAATCCTTTTCTTTTAAATGAGTTATATGGAAATGAAACTTGCCCCACTCACATTACATTATGACCATTTTACCATGGTAATTCAACAATCCATGTAGTGGTATTATTACAATAACATTTTGGTGATTATACATATATTGCTTGGCAATATTTGACCCTAGGTCTCCACCTTGAAAGTCCACATTTTTGACCACTTGGGATCGTGCCATTTGATACCTTAAAACCTGCCTTTACCTTTACAAAATATGTATTTTATCCAATGCACATCCATACGCATACCCCACCTCAAATACTGACCGAGTTCTTAAACGTTTTTGGTATACTTAATTTAGATATACAGACACATGCAAATTTCAAAATATTTGCATAACATCAAATGTACCATAAGCCCTATGCACCCTAGACTTGGCTGTTCACATCAAGTGTCATGCACCAGTACCTTGTGCATTTTGACATCCTCACACCCGAGTAACCTTGTTTTGAAAAAAGAAAATTAGATTTGAAGTAGTTGCTAAGAGAGATCTTACCCAAGTATCAATCTTTCTTTTGCTGTTTTATGAAATGCCTCTAGCCAAATTTTATTATTAAATCACCTTATAAACTTTAAGGGAAGTACCTTCTTTGAAAATTTAAGAGAAGATGCACCAATCTGAAAGAAGTACTCATCTTAAGTTTCTGACTAGAAACAATTCTCTGCATTTCTTAAGAAGGTATTTGTGAATTCTCTGCAATGGTTTGGGCTTTGGCTCTTCTTCGGGAGGTCCAAAGTTCAAACCGTGGTGTGGGTGAGTGTGTGAAGGGGTGGGTGTGTGTTCATCAAAAAAAAAAATATGAACAGTATTGCATTAAAAAATTACGGTCTTTTGATATATAGTTTGATCTAAACTGTGTACAATGACAAAAGCTATGCAGAATTCAACTGGGCAGAAAACATCTCTGTCAGAATGTTTCCAAAGAATGTTTAGAAAAGTGTCATAGAATGCAACAAATATATAGCAGTTTTTTTTTAAATAATAAAAAGGAGCACGTCTCTGCTATGGGATGGTGTTATGGAAGTTTGTTGGATTGAACATGTTCAGGTTAAAAAGATAATTTGAATTTCTTACATATTTTCTCAACCATTTTTAGATCTTAAATTTGATAATTGGTTTCCAATGTTCTCCCTGTCTGAAATGGGGCGTAATTCCTATAGAATGTCACTGGTTCAACAGGTAGAAGGTTCCGCATTCCTGGTATCTGGCCCTTCAGAGCATCCCCTAGAACATCAGTGCAGGCTCAAGCAGAAACAAGCTCAAATCAGTCGAATGGTAATTCAGGAAGCACTCCAAGGAGGTCTGAGATAGATGATGAGGGTGATGCAATTATGTCAGAGGCGAGGGAACAGCTATAGATTGATAGGCTTTCATATCATAATATGGTGTAATTTTGAAAAATCATGGAAGGTAATTTTTCAGTTGATTGATATTGCTTGCAAAGGAAAAAGAATACTAGTTTGATGAGATGCTGCTCTGCATCATTAGCTTTTCTCTCCAAGCCAGATATGCTGTTTCATAAGATTCACAGTGTTGTACAATTAATGTGAATAGGGTCTAAAGAGTGATCAAGGAATAGTAGATAAGATATGGTAGGCTGGGCAATGCATCGTAAATAATTAGCTTTCCACTGGAAACAGACAACATCTACTAGACAGTTTGTATCAATTTCCTCTTTGTGAACTTAAAACTGTGACAAACTTGGTGCTTCTCTACTTAAAGCATAATATACAAACTGAAGCCTTTGTTGCTAAATTGAAGTGTGTATAAAGTGACCTGCTGCTGATTCAACCAATGATTTCAATACTGTGCTGCCACAGTCTTTGTAAGCACATTTGTTGAAACTTTTTCTTTCAACATTTTTTTAAAATCTGATGCCTCTTTGCTGTAACGCAGATCATGATTCTGTTTCATATAGAGATGAATGGATCCCAAAATCACTTAACTCTTAAGCAGACCAACTGAAAGACCGAGGAGAATGTGAGATTAGTTTATAGATGACTTGGATTTTATTTATAGAAGTTCAAATTTGTTTGGTTTCAAATGTGCCTCTTAGCTTAGTGGATTTGAATTTCACAACTTTGCTTCCATTGATAACTCTAATGCTTTAGCTAGTTCAGGCCTTGATATTTTGAGAATGACCCCGGCCTTGTGGAAATTTTGCCTCTGATGGTTCCCATCACTACTAAATATGTTCTCTAGAACTAGGCTTGTGATTCTTCATAGGAGAGTCAAATTTAAAGACAGAGGACCCCTAATTTTGTGTAATGTGTATATTGCCATAATAATATTAATCTAGGAGACACAGATACCATGTCATTTGTGTGACATGGTTAATTGTTTGGCATTTTTTGTGTAATTAACCTCTTAACAAACTCGTCATTTACAAACGTCTACAAATCATAGCGTGATATTTTTCTTACATTGACATCATAAGTAATTGCATTGTGCATTTTCTATAGGTTGGAGTTTAATGTAATGTCCTTACACTGTTGCTACATGAAGGAAAAACGTATCAATTATTGCCATTACATCATTGTGTGTATCCTTGAAGTGTTTTATGTTTTCCTGTGATTCCTTTTTGATCTTTTTTTTTTTTTACAATATTCTTGCTGGTCATGTAAATTGAGAGTGCTTCAACATATACAGTGATTGATTGCAAACACTTTTAACAACTTATATGTGGCTATTGACAGGCATAGTTTATTGAATAATCTTTGCTGATGTATGTAAAATGCAATTCATTATGATTATCATTAAAAGATCATACATTCATAACCAACAAACCCATATGCGACTATTCAAAATGTAGTTTAGGACATTTTATTGCTAATTTAGAACACAAGTTTCCTTTTGGCATAGTGTTTCCCTTACTGTAAGCATTGGCATTAGGTAGAACACATTTCAGGATTGAATTTGATTCAATTGTTGGATAATGATTTGGATCTAGGACATGAATTTGGAAGATAACCCAAGATTGTTGGGGCTTTAGATTATAAAAGAGTATATTCATTTGTGTGCACGGTATCAATTTGCAAAGACAATCAAATAACCGGAGTGCATTGAACATTTCATTTACTCAGAATGGGTTTTTAGATTATTGTTATAGCTTGGAATTTTTTAGTTACAATTTACACGAGGGACATTTGATAAATGAGGATTTATTATGTAGCTTGTAAGGCATATGAGTGTAATATTGCATTGAGCCTTATACATTCAAGAATGACTACAGTACCAAGCCATATTAACTATCACTAACTAAAAATGGACACAATTGTACTGGTCTTTATAGTTGCAATAAGTTCAAACAGTCTGATAATTGAATAACAAAGTAATGAGGCCGATCTATGTTTTTGCTTTCTTTCAGATTTTAATGAGGCCTCTGTTTGAGTCAGTATTTATCTTTTAGATTCAGTGTGTTTTCAAGTGTGGCGTTGGTTGGTTGTTTGTCAACTTGATGCTTATTGATGATTGCTTGTAAATGTTGTGCGGTTGATTTTTTGATGTAGAACACCATCATAATGGTAAAAGGTGTAGATTTGCATGTGCTTATGTATTTGGCAGACCTGCATATTGCAACAGAAATTAGGAGGAAAGTTGTAGACTTTTGGTGGCTTGTTATAATGTAAATCTGTATAATGTCAAAGTAATAAGTAGGCATGTGGTTTTGAATTTTTAGATTTTGCCTCTTTCATCCAAAATATAAAGTTAATTTTATATCTTAATAAAGAAATATTATGATGTAGACACTAGAATATTCACATCAGATTGATATGGAAAGTTATGGAAAGTTAGTTGTGTAAGCAAAATTATGGTTTGGCTTTACAAAATATGTGGGAAGTACATTTAAAATGAAAAATGCAAAAAAGTTACATAAACAAATTGAGGGTAATAAATAAACCCGAGTATTAAAAATAAAATACTTAAATTTTTTTTTTTTTTAATTTAGTAGAGTTGGTTACAATCACTATTTTTTAGTAACTGGCCAGTACAGAGTAACTGGTCAGCACAGGGTTCAAACTACAGGGTCTGCTCTCAACAAACCTATCCGTCTCGTTCTTGTTGACCCGGCGTGAGATGGGGACCTCCTATCGCTCGGGATTCATACCATTATCCCGCGGACACTTAGAGGATTCAGAGCAGATTACTATCTTTGTAAAGGGTTGGCTTCCTCCCAAGGTTTGAACCTAGGTCTCTTCTTGATAAGTACCCAATCATACCTGCACTTACCAGTCCACCTAACCCTTGGGATAGTACCTAAAACACTTGACAAGAGAAGCATAATAGTATATGTGTAAACAAGGTGAGTCATATAAACAATCTTTATTAAAGGGATGGTAATTGTTAGTTAAATAAATAATTGATGGTAATTTTTAGTTAAATAAATAATTGCTTTGAATGCTGGTGATTGTTATATTATTAATAGTGAGTGTTGTTTATTATGAGTGTTGATTCTAAAAATAGTTTTAATTTTATGTATTATTTTTGTTTTTAGTTAAACGAAAACAACTTTAAGTACTTTTTTAATCTGATCCTGAAGTAAAGATGATAAATATATTGTTTCCTTTTTTTAGCCAAGGATTTTATAGAACCCAATTTTTCTTAATTAATTTAGAACTATGTAAATAGAGATAAATTAATTAAGTATTTTTGAATTATAACATTAATCAACGAGTTAAAGAGAGCGTGTAAAAGATAAAAATAAAATGAAAAGAGAAGGAAAAAACTTCAATAACATTCTAATTTGATTTTGATAAGCTCAGCTCTTCCACTTATAAGAGGTCATAGTGGGATGGGGATGCCCAACCCTAAGCATCGGTTGTAGGGATTTCTCACACTAACCAATATTGACCGAATGACAATATTAACCATTGAATTGAATTGATAATCACAAGATTAAATAGTACATGGTTTACAATGTCCAACGAACTTGGCAGTTTGTACAATGATATATAACCACCTTAACCAATGCAACCACCTGAGCGCATAACATTAGACAATGCGCATAAAAATAAAATGAAAAGAGAAGGAAAAAACTTCAATAACATTCTAATTTGATTTTGATAAGCTCAACTCTTCCACTTATAAGAGGTCATAGTGGGATGGGGATGCCCAACCCTAAGCATCAGTTGTAGGGGTTTCCCACACTAACCAATATTGACCGAATGACAGTATTAACCATTGAATTGATAATCACAAGATTAAATAGTACATGGTTTACAATGTCCAACGAACTTGGTAGTTCGTACAATGATATATAACCACCCTAACCAATTCAACCACTTGAGTGCATAACATTAGACAATGCGCATAATGTAATAAATTAAGCATATAAAATGAACCTATGCTAACATCCCCCCTTATTACATTATTTGGAAATACAAAGAGTGTTGCGAAACAATTCAAATTTGACACGTGCAAGTGCCTTAGTGAAAATGTCTGCAACCTGTTCATCGGTGGGAATGTACTGGAGCTGTATCTTGTGTCTTGGAACTTCATCTCGAATGAAATGACATTGAGTGTCAATGTGTTTGGTACGTTCATGAAACACTGGATTCTTGACAAGCTTCAAAACACCTTGGTTGTCGCAAAACAAGTGAATTGGAAGATTCTTTGGAAGACCCATACTTGAAAGAATGCGACTCAACCATATCACCTCGCAGACTGCTCCACGTGTTGCGCGATATTCTGCCTCTGTAGAAGATAAAGCAACCACCTGCTGCTTCTTACTGTGCCAAGAGACAGGTCCAGATCCAAGATGGAAAATGTATCCAGAAGTTGATTTTCGATCATCAATGGATCCGGCATAGTCTGAGTCCGTGTATCCCTGTAAGAAGAAATTGTCATTCTTCTTGTACTCCAGGCCATATTCTGTACTACCACGGACATAATGAAGAACCCGTTTTGTTGCTTTCCAATGACTCACCTTAGGTTCCTGCATGAACCTTGAAAGATAACCCACAACAAAACTGAGATCTGGCCTGGTGTTTGTCAGATATATGAGACTCCCAATCAGTTGGCGATAGAGAGTACCATCTACCTGTGGAGAAGTATCATATCGCGATAACTGAAGCCCTGGTTCCATTGGAGTTGCTTTTGGCTTGCAATCAGTCATGCGATATTTTTCAATCAATGTCTTGGCATACTTCTTTTGTGTCACTCTGATATGATTCTTTTTTTGAGCCACTTCTAAACCAAGACAATAGTGAAGAAGTCCTAGATCTGTCATCTCAAATGATTGTTTCAAGTCATCTTTCACTGCATCTATCATGTTCTCTGAACTGCCAGTGATGATCAGATCATCCACATAGAGTACTAAAATCACTATGTCAGAACCATTGTTCTTGATATAGAGATTAGCATCTGAAGGACTTCTTTTGAATCCATGCTGCAATAGGTGACTGTCCATTTTGATGTACCAAGCTCGTGGAGCTTGTTTTAACCCATACAAGGATTTAACCAACTTGCAAACTTTTTGCTCTTGGCCTTCAACCACAAATCCTTTTGGTTGGGTCATATACACTTCTTCTTGCAAGTCACCATTCAAGAAGGCACTTTTGACATCCATCTGATGTAACTTCCACCCGAACTGAGCTGCCATAGCACAAAGTACACGAATGGTAGTCATTCTTGCAGTGGGTGCAAAAGTCTCTTCATAATCAATGCCTTCTTTTTGAGCATAGCCCTTTGCAACAAGACGGGCCTTATGCTTATCAATAGTTCCATCTGCCTTATACTTCACTTTGAACACCCATTTGCAGCCAATGGGCTTCTTTCCTGAAGGCAGATCAACTAGCTTCCATGTGTTATTTTTCATGAGAGATGTATGTTCAACATCCATAGCAGCCTTCCACTGAGGCTCACTAAGTGCATCTTGAACTGTTGTGGGTTCATTCTCATCCAATGCAGACATATAAACCCTTTCATCATCCATATCTGCTTCTCTGTCTTCCTCTCGCATCTACAGATAGTTCATCAAACTGTTGGCAAAGCTCGTCAACCTCTGAAGTTGATGCCTCTGCTCTCATCTGTTGAGTCATGCTGCGTGTGCAAGGTCGATCTAGAGTTAGATCTGGAAGTGAAGTCAACTTTGAATCTCTCAATGTGCTAGTATACCATTTTGGAACCTTTTTTTGTGGGGGTGGAGTCTCTTTCTTAGGCTCCTCTTCATCCAGGTATACAGTTGTAGATGTGTAATCTGATGTGAAAGCTTCATCAAATACCACATCTCTACTTATGTGAGTTTTCTTGGTTTTAGGATCTATCAACCGATATCCCTTTGAATGCTCATCATAACCAAGAAAAATACACTGCAAGGTTTTCTCATCTAACTTCTTTCTCTTCTGTTTTGGAATGTGCATGAATGCCTTACACCCAAAAATCCTTAGATGAGAAATGGAGGGTTTCCTACCACTCCATGCTTCTTGTGGAGTCATGCCCTGTAGAGCTTTTGTGGGTGCTCTATTCAGGAGGTACGTTGTTGTATTGATTGCTTCTGCCCAATACTCTTGCTCAAGATGTGCCCCCTTAAGCATACAATGAACCATTTCCATGATGGAACGGTTCCTCCTCTCAACAACTCCATTTTGCTGTGGAGTATAGGTTGTTGTCAGCTGTCTCTTAATCCCATGTGAATTCAAAAATGATGAAAATTCTTTGGAGGTATATTCCCCCCTCGATCTGAGCGGAGGGTCTTGATGGAACATCCTGACTCCTTCTCAACACTCTTCTTGAACTGCTGAAAGTACAGAAATGCCTCTGATTTCAATTGTAAAAAGAAAACCCACATCTTCCGTGAGTAATCATCAACAAACAACTGAAAATACCTCTTTCCACCATAACTGTTTGGCATAGGACCGCACAGATCGGTGTGTACCAACTCCAAAGGTTTCTTAGCTCGTGAAGAGCTCACCTCAAATGGTACTCGGTGTTGCTTCCTTGCTAAGCAATCCGAGCAAATTGGCAAAGTGGATGAAAGGTTGGGAAGACCTTTCACCATCTCATATTTACTCAACTCGAGCAAATATCCTGAACTCAGATGCCCATATCTCTTGTGCCAAAGAGAAGTGGCCTCCTTTGTGTTTGCCGCCATGGCAACATGAGGCGTAGAAATGGCATCTAAGATAAACAAGCCATGCTTGTATGAACCTGTTGCTACATGCTTTCCCTTTCTGGTGATGAAGCATCGCTTCCTGCCATCCTCAACTCTGAAAACAACATCCATGTTTTTATCCAAGATCTGAGGGACTGACAACAAATTGTTTGCCAATCCAGGAACATAGAGAACTTTCTCAATCTGACAATGTCCATCTGGAAGAGTGACTGAAACATCTCCTTCACCCTGGACTCGGTAGGTCTTATCATCAACAATTGTCACTGGTTTGCCTTCCTTTGCCTCAAAAGTCTCAAACCATGATCTATCACCAGTCATGTGTTTGTTGGCACCAGAATCAATATACCACACAGGATCCTTCTGCTGAGAAGATGTGTGGGTCATGAGCACCTTGTGTGCTCTCTCAGAGTCTGAGTCTGATTCCTCATAAGCAACATGTCCCTTGGGTTGCTTATTCTTCTTCTGTGGTTTGTATTTCCCCTTTCCCTTTTTCTTGTGATCTTGGTCATTGGGTTGTTTATTCTTAAACCAACACCTATTGGTGTCATGGTTATCCATATCACAAATTTTGCAATATTTCTTTTCTTTCTATTGAGGTTGTTTCCCTTTTCCTTTGGATGAAGATCCTCCCTTCTGAAAGTTACCTTGCTTCTTTCCCCCTTGTTTTGAGTAAAGTGCATTATCTGTCACTTCATCTCTTTGAAGCTGATTTGCCTCCTCAGTTTGAAGCAAATTTACCAACTCCACAAAAGTAACTTGTCTACCAGACACTTGAAGAGATGTGATCAACACCTTGTAGGATTTTGGCAAAGCTCTCAAAATGACTGAAGTCAAGAGAGTATCTTCCATTGCTTCTCCCATAGCATTCAATTTGGCTTTCAATTCTGCCACTCTGCATAGGAACAGTTCAACTGTCTCACCAGATTTCATACTGAGTGTATGTAGTTGAGATTGAAGGTTAAGAATAGTGGACTGATTCTTCCCTTCATAAATGGTAATCAAAGCATCCCAAGCTTGTTTACCAGTTGTAGCATCACAAATATGAGGTTGTACCTCATCTGTAGTAGCAAGCAGAATAAACATGAGAGACCTTCTATCCTTCTTATCAAATGCCTCTTGATCTTGCCCTGGTGAAGTAGGACGTTTTGTAGTGCCAATCACTACATCCCACAAATCTTCAACTTGAAGGATAGCTCTCATCTTTGTTTTCCATGGTGCAAAATTAGAACCTTTGAGCAACTGTGAATCTGACAGATATTTGTGAACAGTGGCCATTGTGAAGGTTCCTTATATCACCAAATGGTCCCCCTTTATTTATACTTACAAAGAGTACGTGAAAGGGAATTCAATCAAATTGATGGCACCTGCCTCAAAACCCTTCCGAAAAAGGATGATGAGTTGGAGGAGTTTAAGCCAAACAATAAGAATGAATTAGGGTATAAAATGGAGTGAATATCAAAAACTGGCTTTCCTTATTTCTCCCCGACGATTTATAGAGAACAATAGCTCAGACGTCGTTGTTGCAGCTATGTTAGGCGTTAGATACAGTAGCCCAAAGCACGACAACATTACCTGTAAGTGTGGGCCAGAGGTATCACATATACCGAACACTGCGGTGCAATAAATTGCACAAATAGGTGTAAAATTTGGGGTCTTTTCTTTGCTTTCTTTTTAATTTTAACTTATGATTGAAATGCAAAAAACAGGAAATTAAATGCAATAAACAATCACAAGTGCCCACAAATTTTAACTATAGGTGTCGGTTTCCACCGAAAATGCACCTATTTACAATGCCAGTTTTTGTTTAAGATGTCGGTCTCCACCGAAAATGCATCTTTGTTACAATGATTTTTGCAAAATATTTGAGGTTTTGGTTTGCAAAAAATGATATTCAAATCCACAATTTTCTCCCCCTTTGTCTTAGAATTTTGCAAAAAAAATAATGCTTTTATCCCCCTTTTTAGGTGCAAAATAAACAAGGGTGGAAAAAATTTGATATACCCTTTCAATTGTCAAAAGAAACTAAGTGCAAATATTACTTTCTTATCCCTCCATGACAAAAAAAATGCACTAGGTTTCAAAAAAATGACAATGTTGTTTTGTGGTTATAGTTGCAAAAAAAATTGGATTTGCAAAAAATAACCTAAGGTATTAAAAAAATACCTCTTCACCGCCTGTGTGGAGCAAAAAAATTGTTTTCTTTAGGCTTTGCATGGTTTGAACCCACGACCACTTGTGGAACGCCTTAGCACTCTCCGCCCGACCATCTTGGCTACGAGCTCCGACGAGAGTAAGGAACCAAGTTTGTGTATTTGACACAAATTGAAGCGTCGTACGACAAACAATTTTTTTTTGCCTTCTGTCCCTGCACGGGATTTGACCTCGCATCTCGGCTAGCGTCTTCACAGATACCGCTCCCAACCAGCTCGGCTAGAGGGCGGATGAGAACATAAAGACAAGACTTGCCTTTTTAATACACCACCAATCAAATATTAAAAAAAAATAATTATCGACCACCTTCGCACGAGCCACGGACGTTGCGTGTATTTAAAGTTTAAAATGTTTTTTTTTTTTAACTTTAGGAATTCAATACCTTATACCTCCATATGCGGCCAATCGATTTTGCAATGTCACTGTCACCGTCTAGCCATCCCGCACGTCATCAAATTTTGCTGTGTGCACGCTCAGATCGAGGGGGTCGCTTTCGTAAGAGGAAACAAGTCTTTTGTTATCCCACGTGACTGCTATGTCCGATCTTCAAATCAAACGCTACGTCTGTCAACACACAAACCACCTCCACAATCACGTCTGTGTTGTTCTGTCTGCGTCAGAAATGTCCCACGAATCTCCCAATGCTTGTATGGTCACGCGTGCTTCTTCTAGGACATAATTTCTCTTTCAATTGCCATTGTGACTCCGTCTTCAATCTTGGAGTGTTGTTTGAATATTGGAATGGTTGAACCACCTTGCCCAAACCAAAACGTATCACCTTGCCCAAGAAATGCATGTCTGGCTATGATACCATATTGACCGAATGGCAGCATTCACCATTGAATTGATAATCACAAGATTAAATAGTACATGATTTACAATGTTCAACGAACTTGGTAGTTCGTACAATGATATATAACCACCCTAACCAATGCAACCACATGAGCACGTAACATTAGACAATGCGTATAATGTAATAAATTAAGCTTATAAAATGAACCTATGCTAACAACCAAATCCAACAAAAATAGTCTCGGGGGACAACGCAACTATTCAGGATTTGGTTCTTCTTCGGGAGGCTTAAGGTTCAAACCATGATGTGTGTGGCTATGTGTTAATCCCCTATTGATAAGTGTAGCTCTTGCCCTTACAAGAGGTCAAGGTTGGGAGGATTGCTCAACCATATGTGTAAGTTGTAGGGGTTTATCACACTACCCAAATAAAAAAAAACATTCTAATTTAACAAAGATGATTTAAAATAATATTATTTGTTCATCATAGTTTCAATGTATTAAAAAACTTAAAATATTAAAAGTACGAAGATATCAAAACAAAAAAAGAAGATAAATATACAATGTGCCTAGCAAATTATCTTATATCCTCCTTTAAAATGATCATTTCATAATTTTTATTATAGTATAATACAATTATCTAAAATATACTTATGAGCCTTATATGAAGTTGAATAAAACAAGAAAATTCTTTTATAACTTTAGTTCTTGTAATAATCTGATACAAACTGCACTAACATAACTATATGTATTAAACACAATCCCCCTCATTGTATGGAAGCAATGAATGATTATTAAATTTATTGTATTATTATTTAAAAAAAAATTAAATTAGTCATTGTATTATTATTATATTAAATAAAATACATAACTTGCTTTTACTTTCATTTTAAACCCTTCATCTTCAAAGCACACAAGAAATAAAATAAAATAATATGATCTTATTACATTCACTATTTTTTATGATCTATATATTTATATTTGAACTTAATTAGCATGGGCCTTTAATGATATGTTAACAAAGTTGCTCTAGTGTTCCGCATAGATACTTGTTTTCTGAAAATGTGAATTTTTATATTGCCTCTCAATGCCATTTAACCTTGGTTGTTGTCCATAATAATGATGCAAATGTTGATAGGGCTTATTCTAAGAAGGTTGAAATTCTTCAATCTTATTTTTGTTTATTCTTTGGATTTTTAATTGGTAAATGTTTGAGCTTCCTTCACAAATAATAATATCTTATTTTTTTAGGAGCTTTTGAACTTGAGGAAAACTTGCACTTTGCAATTATTAACCTTTTGTTCCACATAGTGGATCTCATAAAATTAATATCTTCTTCCTATATTAAAGCTTCTTAATTTTTTTTGCAATTACAAGTGAGCGTTCCTAAAATTTTTAACTAAAGAAATCTCACACTATGTAACCTATATATAAGTATAGCTTGCATTCAAAGTTTAAAATATATTTTTTGATATTGACTTTTCAATCTTCATGTATTATTATTATTTAATTAGTTAAATGGGATTGAAAAATACCTTGTATATCATCATCATGTTACCATGGTATTACATTATCTTAACAAATATACATATAATGCATGGTAAGATTTGAACTTGTCTTCACCTTAAAAGTTAACATATTTAATGAGTGAGTTGTTGCCGCTTGATAAATATTCATATATTATTGCCTAACCATTATCTATTTTTACCTTGATTTTTTTGTTTGTTTGAATGTGCAGTTTCTTTGCCAAAATAATATTAATAATGCTATACATACAATTTTCCTTCCCTTGGCCTTTTGGTTTGGACAAGGCCTCCTCTAAGATATGGATCCATGGTTCATTGTTAATAGTTTGACCTATTTGGAAAGAATACAACAAAATAATAGATTAGTAGGAAGACAAATTGATGGCTAGATTCTTAACAATACTAGAGGTTTCCATCAACAAGGTGGTTAATAATAGGTATAACTTCCATTATTGATAACTGGCCTTTAATTCAGATGGCCTTTGATGATGGGAAGGATGGTAAATGGATACAAAGGAACCTTACATGTTGGCACTCCCACTGGTTGGGAAAATGGAATTAAACTTTGACAAGGATGCTCATGGAAACTTAGGCTAGTAGGTGCAACATGTATTTTAAAAAATAGTAATGGTCAGTTGCTCTATGCATATGCTTTTTGCCTTCCACCACCCACTTCAAAGTGGGAAGAGGTAGTTAGTCTGATTACAGGCCTGTGAGTGGTTATTGAGAAAGGTTATGAAGAGTTAATTGTCGAGGGAGATTCAAATATTATGTTTGAAGCCTTCTAAAAAGAAAATTTTGTTAATTACCAAGCATAATATAAAGAATATTTAAACCTCAATCATAGACTAAGAATTAAAAACTTCTTTCATAAGTTTTGCAAAGTTAATTAACTAGTCGATAAACATTCTAACTGGAAATCTACTTGAACATGCATAAATCTATCCATGGCAATGATATAGAATTATGAGATGCGGTGGTAGATTTATTGTCTCACAGTGCCACCAATTCATAATGATAAAACTTTAAATCAACATAACTGAGACAATGTTTTCATTGCCTTATTGTGTTTTTTCAATTATCAAAAACAAAATATACATACAACTAAGAATTATTGACTTAAGAATACCTACATAA
Organism: Wollemia nobilis; assembly: GCA_028583015.1. NCBI lineage: Eukaryota > Viridiplantae > Streptophyta > Pinopsida > Araucariales > Araucariaceae > Wollemia > Wollemia nobilis. The sequence continues at coordinate 1,059,202 of JAQPPZ010017021.1, forward strand.
CAAAAATATTATGTAATCAAATGAGATTAGCTCAATTAGTTATATTCCTCAATTTTCAAGGAGGAGATCTAAGTTCAAATCTTGCCAAGCAATACATGCATAATTGTCAAAGTGTTGTAATACCGTTATGTGGTCATGATGTAATATGGGTGGGACCCATTTCAATCCCATATAATTAAAAAAAAAATAGACATATTACATATATTTAAAAAAATGCATTCTTACCAAAGACCATAATAGGAATAAATAAAAATGGAGGGGATCTTATCTATTCATCTTCAATCTGACCGCTTAAATACCATTATTGCTTAGTTGTTAGTAGATATAAATGATGACCATTATCATTCTTAGATTTGAGAACAATGCGTACACAAACAATTTGGCTTGTAAACTAAGCATCTTAAAATGAATTTACAACTTTAAAAATAGTTATATAGGTTGAATGTGTGCCTTACCTATGTTAAAATTAATGTAGTATTGTGGTGTTTCAGTAAATGACAATATGATTTACTATAATTAACCATATTAAGGGTCATCTTCTCATGTAAACATCTATCACAACATGCGAATTTCAACTATAATTACATCCTTTTTTCATTTGCTCCATAATGGCTTGAACTATGACTACTTGTCATTTGCTTCATAATGGCTTGTACTATTTTTTTATTAGATGATAGAAGAGGTTTTGAAAGGGTCCCCAAACCTTTACAAAGGGGTTTTGGAAGGGATCCCAAACCATTACAGATCCAAAGAGTATTCAATGAGCTCAAAGGAAGTACATCAATTGGATTGGATCCAACTACCAATAAGAGAATCAGACATCAAATAAAAAGTGGATCCAGAAATCCCGCCTTAACTCAAATTTAAAATTCAAATTTGAAAAAGAAAGCCAAAGAGAAAAACATCGTGATATTTGAGGCACTTGAGAAAGACTGGGAAAAAAAAACAAGATTTACAACCAAAAATTGAAGACGAAAGAAGTCCAACGAACCAACAATCTGTGACCAACGAATAACGGAGTGCAGCAAGGGCACGAGGCAAAACTACCAAAAAAAATAGGGGAATGGCACTGACAATAACCAATGAGAGAAATTAAACACAAATTTTTGCTTTAAAATTGAAACCCTTGAATCACCCAACGAAATTAAAGCATAAGGATTTAAACAGAAATTTCCCACTTTCTTTGAAGCCCTCAAACCTCACCCAATAATCAAAATGAAAAAACCTGAGTGCTCAAAAAATAAAACTGTAACCAAAGAGCACTCATAAAAGAAAAACAATCCCATCCAACACGTGAAACCAACCTTCCTTTGACATGCAACCCAAATAACAGTTGGAACCCTGTCAAGGGACGAGCACCATAAACAAAAATAGTTGAAAAAAGGATATCTACAACTAAGGACATTGACGGTAGAAAAAGGTTCCAACCTAGGAGCAAGCAAACCTTCCAACCCAGGAGTAAGCATCTGACACAAACATACACCATAAAATCCACAGATCTCGTTGGAGTCCAACCAACCTCTGGGTCGTATAAAGATAATATTCAAGATAAATCAGCCCAAAACAACACTAGAACGAAAATAAAAGGAAGATCTTTTAAAAAAAATGGAGCTTTGGAACCCTGGGATCCGACACAGTTAAAGAAGTTGGATCTAACAACTAGTCCACCCCATGCAACCCATTGGAGTTAGGGAACCCCCACCAGACGAAGGGGCCATCAACAAATTTCTTCCTCAACAAACATTGAGCTCAAGGTCTCCCTTGGAGTTGGATCAGGGAAGGGGAAGACCAAAAAGAATCATAAGGAAAAAAACCCCCAAAATAAAACCCACAACCAACAACAGTCCCCAACCATTGTCAGGTAAAAAGACCATACACCTAGTAACCGAAGTGAATTGACAACACAAGAGTGACTCCACAGATGTTGAAGGCACAAGGTCTCCCCCTATTTTTGAATCAGAGAAGGGATAACTGGCAACATAGATCTTAGAGGGTAAAACCCAGCAGGAAGGATAGGGAGGCCTCCCTCTTAGAGAGGAAGGGTTTGAGAGCACAAGAGTAGGAGGCCCTCTGCCGCGCTGTGTAGGCCTATGCAAGCCCTCTTTGCCATGGTGAGGCTTAGGCCCTCGTAGACCTGTTGAGTGGTATTTTCACCCAACTGTGAAAGTACAACTCTCCTTTAGGATTTGGGTCCCAAATCCCCTCTTGCAAAGAAGTCAAACAAACAACTTCTCCAAGGTCTCCATTGTATTAGCATTTGCAACTCGTGTATTAGTAATCTCAAATGAAGATAATCAATTTAAATACTTGGAACACCTTAGTGATTGCAAGTAACCGTAAACAAGGGGCAATGTTGGTTTATTTCATCATGAAGCTTTAGTGATTGTTCATTGTTTTTTTTTTTAGATTTTGTAATTTTTAAATGTTTATTTTAAATAAATTAAACCTTCTGGAAAAATAAAAAATGAGAAAGAAATGCAGAAAATTAAAAATAGAACACATTCAGTCTGATGCTATCCTGTTCCGACAAAACCGAAGATATGAGGTTTCCATGCATGCAACCTAACCTATTGGACCTGCAAAACATGCACAATCCTGATAAGCTAAGTGCTAGCTTCTAGGGATTTGAATGAGGTTTTCAGATTTAAGCATTCGCATGCAGCAACCAAGAAAAACTTGTATCAACTACATTTACAAGCCTAAAATCTGAAAAGGGAAAATAGACATTTAATCTTGCATGCAGAAAATGACTCCTTTCTTGCCCATAAGATGCAAATTTCTGAAATGTTATCTGCATTAAATATTTGTCTTTTTACAATAACAGATATCTGGTTTTCCAAAACCAGAAAAAGTGGAAGAAAAGCACTCCAAAGCAGGCCCAGAATGGCTCATCACCCTCAGCTCTGCAACCCTGCTCCCAGCGGTTTTCGACCCCCGTATCTGCCTTTGGCTTTTGCTTTTAAACCCTCTGGTACGGTTCTCTGTTTCACCCTATGACGCTTCGCTTCATATCCCAGGTCTCTTCGTTTCATCTTCCCGCCTCTTTGCATTATTTTTGGCTTTTGTTCGAGCATCGAAACGTTTGATCTTCTTGCTAACTATAACTATTTTGTAACCCTTACACCCTTATGCCACGTGTTCAGCGCTTCCCTGCATGATCCATAATGGCCCCCTGTAAATCGTGACCAAAAATAGCATGTCGCGATATCGTGATGTTTTTATGTCAACAACCTTTTCTTCTTCATGCACCGCAAAAATGAGACATGTCACGATATCGCGACATTTTTTTGTCAGCAGCTTAACTCTTCCTCATGCATCACGAAAATGATACATGTCGCGATATCGCGACATTTTTTTTGTCAGCAACTTAACTCTTCTTCATGCATCGTAAAAATGATACATGTCGTGATATCGCGACATTTTTCTCTTTTGGGCCGCTCGGATGCAACTTGTCATGAAATCGTGACACTTTTCTCTTTCAGGCTGTCTCGTTGCTTTCGTCACGAAATCGTGACGCTTTTCTCTTCGGTCGTCTTGTCGCTCGTCATGAAATCGTGACGCTTTTCTCTTTCGGCTGTCTCGCTGCTTTCTGTCACGAAATCGTGACGCTTTTCTCTTTCAGGCTGTCTCGCTGCTTTCTGTCGCGAAATCGTGACGCTTTTTCATTCCGTACCATCTCGCTGCTTTCTGTCATGAAATCATGACGCTCTTCTCTTTCGTACCGCTCTCTGTTGCTCTCAACCGTGAAAACGTGACATGTCGCGAAATCGTGACACTTTTTCATTTTGCTGTACTTTGCTATTTTGAGCCGCGAAAATGCGACATGTCGCGATATCGTGACAACTTTTCATTTCTGGCCGCGATGGAGCAACATGTCGCGATATCGCGACAACTTTTCGTTTTTGGCCGCGACGGAGCAACATGTCGCGATATCGTGACAACTTTTCATTTTTGGCCGCGACGGAGCAACATGTCGCGATATCGTGACAACTTTTCATTTTTGGCCGCGATGGAGCAACATGTCGCGATATCGCGACAACTTTTCATTTTCAGCCGCGACGGAGCAACATGTCGCGATATCGCGACAACTTTTCGTTTCTAGCCGTGACGGAGCAACATGTCGTGATATCGCGACAACTTTTCGTTTCCGGCCGTGACGGAGCAACATGTCGCGATATCGCGACACTTCTCTTTTGTGAAATTTTGCTTTTTTCCTTGATTTTTTAGCATTTGGGTCACTGCGGTCTTCTTTGAAAACATGCAAAAAAGGTGGGTCCCCAATTTTGGGGTGTGTTGTGGATCAGCCACAACAAATGGCGACTCTGCTGTCAAATGCTCCTGAGCATTTTGGTGAGAACCCAACCTGAAATATACAAGCTTAGATATAGGCGTCAGCACATAAAAGATAAACCAATACCGATAGATCAAAAATACATGAAACATTAGAATCATTAAGTATCATCTCGGTGTGTGCAATGTGTTTTCATTCCCTATCGCTTGAACTTGATCAACATTCCATTGTCAGTTTCACCCATGATTTGTATGCAAGGCTATGAATGATTTGTGTAGGATTTGATGTATGATGAAGATGCTAGAGATATAACAACCTACTTTACAAAGGCTCAAACCTTCTAATGTCATGAACAAACATATTAAAGTTGTCAAACCCTCTTAGGATCAAATATATGTGTACTGAATTAATTTATTAGATCCCAAAGTTGGTTATGTGTCACTACCATCTTGAACCCATGTGCAAGTGTAAGTGAAATCAGAACTTTGGGGAATAGGATTCCCAACCTAAGCGAGATGGGAATTTAACCCTATCCTTACTACTCTGATTTGGAGTTCATTACCTCATCTTGAACAAAATGATTTAACCTATTATGGATGAAATGATCAAGCTAGTCTATCCTTTTGAGCAATCAGTGGTCTTGCTTTTAGACAAGACATGTTGCCACGCATGAGCATACTTAACCCCATAATCCATGACTTGGCTTCATTCATTCTCTTCTCTTTTTTTTTTATTTCTTGGACCTTTGGGATGACTACCCATCCTTACTAGGGACATGTAGTACGATCCCTCCAATCCAATATTAGGATGAAAATGGAAAATATTCTTATTTCTTGGACCTTTGGGATGACTACCCATCCTTTGCAGAGGACAAGTAGTACGATCCTTCCAATCCAAGATGATAACATGAAATATGGAACATATTAATTTTATTTTTGTTTCTTGGATTTTTTGGGATGACTACCCATCCTTTGCAGAGGACATGTAGTACGATCCCTCCATCCAAGTTTTATGATTTAATGAATGATGGGAGCTTTGGGGAATCGGATTCTCAACCTAGGTAAGATGAGAATTATGTCCTATCCTTACTACTCCATGAAGGTCAAATCAGAGCTTTGGGGAATTGGATCCTCAACCTAAGTTCGATGAGGATTTAATCCTATCCTTACTACTCTGGTTTTAGACTTTAAGCTTGATGGAAGTGGTAAAAACCACTGTTTTAAGGATTATGTTGCATGATAGGATAGACATGAAATATTCTTTTCACCCCACCTTTTCATCCAAGTATGGTTTTGACCATTTTGCTCAAGATCTTCTTTAATGTGCATAGAACGTGCTTGGTTCAAGATTGTTCGGACATTAGTTCCCAACCTTAGGATCCTTTTAATATATGTTATAGCATAACCCTAAGAGGATTTGACACACTTTAATGATTTGTATCTGAAATGCATATGCAACTAAGATGGCATGTATATGCAAAGTGGAATGTAATATGAATGCATTGCTTTTCTGAATTGTGGATGGAGTATACCACCTATGTTGCCATAATTTGTAAAACTGACAACTTCATGCATCACAAGTTTCAAACGATATTATTTAATGTGTTTGCGTTACTTGTGGAGCTTTCTACAATACAATTCCAATGTTTCATACTCTCCTGATCTTAGGCATAAGTTGACATCTCAAATATATTTTTTCTTTTTTTTTTATATAAAAACAAACTAAACATGTCAAATGAAATCAAACACACAACTTAAATCATGATTAAACTAACAATCCCAAAAACGAAAACTTGAAAACCCACACCAAAAACCAAAAATTATAAACAAATGTACAATATAATACAAGATGATGCAAAGCTTGGACTATCACTTTCCTGGATCCCAAACATGATTAGAACACTTCAACAAAAATATAATGTGATATGCATGCCAAGTGTTGTAGGAATCCAACAAAAACAATATTAGACCACACCATGCACCAAATTTTAACTTCCCTTGCTCACCCCACCAATTAGATTTAATTCCATTAGTACTCTCATAGGTGAGCGTTAAAATACTAAAATGATTAGACAATAAATGATATTCAATTTTATCTTGTCTATTCTTGAAAGTATCCATTTCATAGTTCGATTCATGATTTAGAACTAGGCTCTCTTTATCCAAAATGAGACTTTGTAAGCAAGAGCCTATTTCTAAAAATTTTAAAGCCAAATCATTTTCCAAATTTGTAGGCCAATCAAATTTGTGTAACAGCTTGCAAGCATCTAGGATATTTACCAAATTGAGATCATTAGGAGTTTTTATCCTAGGTTCAAGAATTAATTGTTGATGAATTTGATTTAGCAATTTAAATGCATCAAGCTCCTTTTCATTCATTAAAGTAATGTTATCAAAGGTGTGGTTAGAAATTAATCCTTGTTCTACATTCACCTTCAATGGCATTTCATCATAATGCAACACTTGTTCTTTCTCCATGATTTGTTTATCAAAGGCACCAAACTTAGGTACCCAATTGAACACGTGTCCATCCCTTTCAAACCATAAGTCTTGTCTATCTAGGGGTGGGTTAACTAACATATTTCCATGATCAATCACTTGGGTTGTTTTGGATAACGTGGGATTTTCAATTGGATCATCAATGATATCAAACCCAAATGATTTAGGTTTTGTAATTTTCTCATTTTGAAATGGCATAATCGTTGTAGCACAAGTAAGTGGATCAAGATTTTCAACTTCTTTTCCTTCAAAGGAATCTAAAGCAAGTGACTCTCTTTCTTGATTCATGATTGTAGAATCCTTATCATGCTCCAAAATTTGATGAGATTCAAATTTCTCTTCCAAAACTTTCTCAAATTGTACAGGATTTATAGTATCCTCATGTGAGGAAGCAATTGAGTTATCCTGCATATTAATTGACACAACAAGTTTGTTAGAAGATTTAGATTGATAATATTCTTCCCATTTCTTCCACGAATCATAGTAATCATCTTCCAAGTTCAAGTTGTGACGTTCAAGTATTTCTTCTTCATCTTCTGATTCATCAACCTGTTTCTCATCCAATTCATCTTCACCTTCCTTAGATGGTCCCGTTATTTCCAAAAGTGGGTTATTTCTTGAATTCAAATTGGTAAAGCTATCATAATCCAAATTTGTAACCCATGATTCAATTTTATCACAATTTGGAAGGTGTGGATCCTCTTGGTCATCACTTTCGAGAGCATCATCCAAAGTGTCTTTCGAGAACAAGTGGTGAAATTCGATTATGTCTTCAACTTCATTTGTTGATTTTATTTCAAATTCATTTTCAGCCACTTGTGATGACTTAGGAGCTTCTACAATGGGATCGATTTTTGAATTCCGTGTCATATAGTTGCTCCAATCCTTTGCAAGTACATCTGCCCAAATCATATCCACATAAGTTTGTTCATCCAAATACTCCTTTTTGGGTAATGATTCTGGATATTTATTTTCCAAAACAAGATGGTGATTATTTGATTCCAACTTCTTGTTACCCATCCATAGAATTTCTTCTCCAAAATCTTCATGCTCTTCAAGACATTTCGAATAGGTATTCACTTCAACGTGAGTCACCTCAAAATTTCTTGTATCATTTGAAGAAGCATAACATGAAATATCATTAAGATCGGCATTATGAATTTTCTTCCTAGGATGATTTGGATGCATACATTGATGTGCTCGTTTTTGCGGTGGAACATGCCTACATACCTTCTTAACCACTTTCTTTTGCTCTTTTACTTTCGATACGAACTCTTTGGGTTGAGTGGTAGAAGTAGTAGGATTAGTTGGATTGATATCCACGGACAATGCTTGAACATTTGTTGCAATGGTTCCATGAGTGACCACATGATTCTCTAACCGAGGCATAGTTGGATGGATGGAAGCACTTGTATAAGCACACGTGGGAGCATAAGTTGGTCTCGGTAGGATAAAGTTGATTGTAGGGAAAAACATTTGATATCAAATTTTGTTGTGTCCACACTTGATTTACCATCGAGGTTTGATTGCAAGCCCCTAGTTGTCCTACCATAGTTGATTGTTCCATTCCATAACCTTGTGGCCTCAATTGTTGATCTACAATCATAGCTTCCGTGTAGGCCGATGCAAGATCGATAACCAAGGGATTCATCCTGACAAATATGGCAAACAATGGATCCAATGCTCGAAAGTATATTTGAAGAGCACCACTTTCCTCAATAGTATAGGGAGAAATTAATCTCGCATAAAGCTTTCGAAACCTCACGTTGAAACTTCTCACTGGCTCATTAGGTTCTCTTTTGCAAGAAGCAAATTGTTGAAATATCGTGAGAGGATCAATGAACAACCTAAATTGATTGATAAATTCATCTTTCAATTGAGTCCAAGATGTAATAGAACCAATGGGTAAATTGATGTACCAATCATATGCCACCTCATCAAGGGTTCCAGGAAACATTCTACATGCCACATCCTCATGTTCGACATTCCATCTAACTAGGATATCCACATAGGCTTGAATATGCTCCTCGGCTAATGTTGGATCATTGTGTTTAAACTTGGGCAAATGCTTTTCTACGTTCTTGGGTAAATCATGAAAATCTCCACTAATGTTCAAAGGATTAGCATGTATCCCATACCACGTTCCTGCAGTTGTAGCCATTAATGAAACTCAGAGAATAATTTCAAAACCAATTTGTTAGTCATGAATAAAAGAAGGAAACCATGACAAAGCAATATTCTAAAAATGTAAATTAGTTTCTGATTCACCAGATCGCATATGCACAGGTGAAGAGCATACTCCTAGTGTTGTAGGCTTTCTGATTCACAAGATCGCATTACACGCAAGTGAAGAGCATAATACCGACAACCAATACATTTTAGACAAAATAATTCCTTACAAGTGAGCATGAAATGACTAGCAAATATCAAACCTGTAACGTGTTAATAATCATGTTAGCATCAACCAAGCAATGTATCCATTAAAATCAAATGAAAGTAATTGCATGGAGACAACCTCGTTAGTCAAGAAATTTTTTTTTTTTTTAAATCCAATCAAGACACATTATTCCTGTATGAACAATCAAAAAACGTTAGAACAATGCATAGCAATTCATGTCCTCCTTTTAACAGTACAATGTTGTATTGTTAAAAGAGGGCTAAAGATAATAACCAATAGGGCATGAAATATTCAAAATTTAAATACCTATAGCATTTAAATCACACTGAAATAAACCGGTTCAGGCCCTCCTTCTAGCGCCAAAATGTTGAGTGGTATTTTCACCCAGCTGTGAAAGTACAACTCTCCTTTAGGATTTGGGTCCCAAATCCCCTCTTGCAAAGAAGTCAAACAAACAACTTCTCCAAGGTCTCCGCTGTATTAGCATTTGCAACTGTGTATTAGTAATCTCAAATGAAGATAATCAATTTAAATACTTGGAACACCTTAGTGATTGCAAGTAACCGTAAACAAGGGGCAATGTTGGTTTATTTCATCATGAAGCTTTAGTGATTGTTCATTGTTTTTTTTTTTTAGATTTTGTAATTTTTAAATGTTTATTTTAAATAAATTAAACCTTCTGGAAAAATAAAAAATGAGAAAGAAATGCAGAAAATTAAAAATAGAACACATTCAGTATGATGCTATCCTATTTCGACAAAACCGAAGATATGAGGTTTCCATGCATGCAACCTAACCTATTGGACCTGCAAAACATGCACAATCTTGATAAGCTAAGTGCTAGCTTCTAGGGATTTGAATGAGGTTTTCAGATTTAAGCATTCGCATGCAGCAACCAAGAAAAACTTGTATCAACTACATTTACAAGCCTAAAATCTAAAAAGGGAAAATAGACATTTAATCTTGCATGCAAAAAATGACTCCTTCTTTCTTGCCCATAAGATGCAAATTTCTGAAATGTTATCTCGCATTAAATATTTGTCTTTTTACAATAACAGATATCCGGTTTTCCAAAACCAGAAAAAGTGGAAGAAAAGCACTCCAAAGCAAGCCCAGAATGGCTCATCACCCTCAACTCTGCAACCCTGCTCCCAGCGGTTTTTGACCCCCGTATCTACCTTTGGCTTCTGCTTTTAAACCCTCTGGTACGGTTCTCTGTTCTGCCCTGTAACGCTTCGCTTCATATCCCAGGTCTCTTCGTTTCATCTTCCCGCCTCTTTGCATTATTTTTGGCTTTTGTTCGAGCGTCGAAACGTTTGATCTTCTTGCTAACTGTAATTGTTCTGTAACCCTTACACCCTTATGCCACGTGTTCAGCGCTTCCCTGCATGTTCCATAATGGCCCCCTGTAAATCGTGACCAAAAATAGCATGTCGCGATATCGCGACGTTTTTATGTCAACAACCTTTTCTTCTTCATGCACCGTGAAAATGAGACATGTCGCGATATCGCGACATTTTTCTGTCAGCAGCTTAACTCTTCCTCATGCATCGCGAAAATGATACATGTCACGATATCGCGACATTTTTTTGTCAGCAGCTTAACTCTTCTTCATGCATCGCAAAAATGATACATGTCACGATATCACGACATTTTTCTCTTTCGGGCCGCTCGGATGCAACCTGTCGCGAAATCGTGATGCTTTTATCTTTCGGGCTATCTCGCTGCTTTCTGTCGTGAAATCGTGATGCTTTTATCTTTCGAGCTGTCTCGCTGCTTTCTGTCGTGAAATCGCGACGCTTTTATCTTTCGGGCTATCTCGCTGCTTTCTGTTGCAAAATCATGACGCTTTTCTCTTTCGGGCTGTCTCGCTGCTTTCTATCGTGAAATCATGACGCTTTTCTCTTTTGGGTTGTCTCGCTGCTTTCTATCACGAAATCATGATGCTTTTTCATTTCGTACCATCTCGCTGCTTTCTGTCACGAAATCGCGACGCTCTTCTCTTTCGGACTGCTCTCTGTTGCTCTCAACCGCGAAAATGCGACATGTCACGAAATCGTGACACTTTTTCATTCTGTTGTACTTTGCTATTTTGAGCCGCAAAAACGCGACATGTCGCGATATCGTGACAACTTTTCGTTTCTGGCCGCGACGGAGCAACATGTCGCGATATCGTGACAACTTTTCGTTTCTGGCCGCGACGGAGCAACATGTCGCGATATCGTGACAACTTTTCGTTTCTGGCCGCGACGGAGCAACATGTCGCGATATCGCGACAACTTTTCATTTTTGGCCGCGACGGAGCAACATGTCGCGAAATAGCGACAACTTTTCATTTTCGGCCGCGACGGAGAAACATGTCGCGATATCGCGACAATTTTTCTTTTCGGCCGCAACGGAGCAACATGTCGCGATATCGCGACAACTTTTCATTTCTGGCCGCGACGGAGCAACATGTCGCGATATCGCGACACTTCTTCTCTTTTGTGAAATTTTGTTTTTTTTCCTTGATTTTTTAGCATCTGGGTCACTGCGGTCTTCTTTGAAAACATGCAAAAAGGTGGGTCCCCAATTTTGGGGTGTGTTGTGGATCAGCCACAACAAGACCCTCTCTGCCATGGTGAGGCTCAGGCCCATGCAAACCCTCTCTACCAAGGTGAGGCTTAGGCCCACCCAAAACCTCTATGCCAAGGTGAGGCTTAGGCCCATGCATACCCTCTCTACCATGGTGAGGCTCAAGCCCACGCAAACCCTCTCTGCCATGGTGAGGCTCAGGCCCACTTAGACCCTCTCTAGCTGGCTTGTACTATGACTGCTTGTCATTTAGTTTATATAATTCTTATAGATCAACATTTCATGAAACTTAACTTATTTATCTGTTCTTTTCCATTGTTTTCACTCTTATTCACTTAGGGGAGTACATGAATATGAATTCAATCATGTTCACTATCCATTTTTATTTTAGAAGTCCCCAAACTTATCACCGAATAAAATGTTTTGAAAAATATTCATATATCAAACTACGTTCTTTGCAATATAAAGATATTGGAAAATCTATATGTTCCATATTGGCTTATGTCATTGTTACCCTTTCCTCTTTTTTTTTGGTTTTATTTTCTTGTCAAAATTAGGATATATACCCTTTCCCTCAAAAGCCCTTATCTTTCAAAGTGATTTCTTGACTACTTGTAGCACTAATTCCTTCATCTTTTTCATTCAAACAAATTTTGTTGCAAAAAGGTTAGTCTAATAATACCTAAACCTATATGTTACTTTCTACATTGTTTACAAGTTTTTATGACACATTGTGCATAAGGGATTTAAGCTTGTAAGACGATATTTATGTTTAATGTCAAAAATAAAAATAAAAATATAAAAATATAAAACTTTGCAAAAGTCTAAAAATATATTTTCTAAAATTGATTACGTTGTACAAGATATTAGAGATATTGTAGAGCATTTTGAAGAAGTTGACTTTCTTCATGTCTTTAGAGAAGGTAACAAACCAATAGACAGACTAATGACCTTTGGTGCCATTAAAGAAGAGGATAGGACATGGATCCCCCCAAGGGTGGTCCATGAGGACTTAGAAAAGTTTACAAGGGAGGACTACAACTAATTGGGGTCCAGGATGGATATTATTTGTCTTGCATCCAAGGGGTTTTTGGCTACTTGCCCTTGGCAGTTGTGTAGTTGATAGGCTGACTTTGTGTTGTAAAAGGGTTTGGGTCCTTTCAAAATCTCGTTTTTACCCTAATCCAAAAAAATATATACTTTCCAATTTATCATATCACCTCTAATAAATACTCTATAAACATCTAAGTATTATAAAATGTACATGATTTTTAATTATTGATGATAATTATTACACAAAAATATCCACAATTATAGAATCCAAGTAAAATAATAATTTAAATTCATACTTGCCAATGGGGCCTTGGTTCTATGTTTGGGACACATGGATGATATAGGCCACACCAAGGTTCAAATATCTGTAGTACCAAAAGGACAATATAGCTCTATGTAACTAGTTGATATAGTGACACCCAATGTAGGAGATATTGTAACTGGTTTGAGGACCCAATCAAACCCTTATTGTGACAAAGGGTGGGAGAGTTGACTACAACCCCTTTATAAAAAAATAAAAAAAATTAATATTTAAGAAAATTGAGCTACACTAAAAACCCTTATAATAATTGTTCAAAAACCTTGAAAAAATTAATTTAATTGTCAAGGTATTTGTGTTGATTGCACTTACCTACTTTATATATTAAAAAGCTTCTTCTACCCTTGCAATATTTGGTTTGACCAAGTAACTTGAAATCTTACATTGTATTAAGTATTCCTCCTAGCACTAGTTCACTATTTTTCAAATAAGTTATATGTGGCTTCTATTGGCGGCTACTCCCATCAAAATACCAAAATATTACATTTGATGTCATGTCATTTAAACCATATCCAACTTGCCTTTTATCAAATATCATATATATTATTCATCTTCTTTAAATTATTGTTTCTATAGTGAACTCCTTGACATCATTTTTATTGAGAGATAAAATCTTATTTGTCAATTGCCTTCTAAAATTTGAATTTACCAAGAAAAAAAACCAACATCACATTTGGCTTCATTATTTTCTACCCTTTTTTCCTTCTCTATGGATATGTTCATGTTTCCAAGAGACAGTCTCCAATAATAGTTAATGACCATCAACAATAATGTAACTTTTTTTTGGTATTATTATAAAAGGAGGGTTTTGAAAGGAATCCCTCAACCTTTTACATCAAATCCCCATGGAGACAGACCATAAAACACAATTGTGTAAAACAACCACCCTATCTCAGAAGAAAGGACACAATATAAACATAAACACCACATGGAAATATTGCCAGCACAAAAAAAAAGCAGGTGGATCCACAAACCAAATAGTCAAAGCAGAGGACGAGATGAACATCGCAATCACAGGGTGTGACATTCCAACGATTCAAATTACCATAAGTGCCAACACTTTCAAAATAAAGGTGATGTAACATACTGAAATGCCATTGATTGGATTCTTGTCAGACTTTAAGAGAGTTATGCATTAAGAAGATTGAGGAGATCCGTTGGGAAATTATTTCTCCACACTATAAATCCAGGAAGATTGGTTTCAAGATTGGCCAAAGAATCATCAAGAAAATTACCCTCCCTCAAAATATGTGACACCTTGAATTGATTTAAACCTTGGAGGTACCTTCTCGACTCCCACATCATATTTACGACTTTCCAACTCGGATCAGTAGTGGAATTAAGAATATTAATCACATTATTCGAGTCCCCTTCAATCTCAGCATCCGGATATCCCATATCAGCCAGGAGTTTAATGCCTTGGAAAGTGTCTCGAGCCTCCGCAAAGTGGGAAGTTTGAGATGATAAATGCTCACAATATGCTGCAATAAATTTGTCCATATTGTTCCTAATGATGCCTCCTACCCCAGTGATCCTAGGATTTCCTTTTGATGCCCCATCAAAGTTCAATTTGAGCCAACCAATGGGGGGGCGACCATCTCACATTATTCCTTGGATTCGACACAAGAGGCCCAGGGTCAAACCTCGAAAAGCCTAGCTTAGCTTCCAATAGAACTTCAATAGGATAACTCTTTAGGTAATTTCTCCTCAGATCAATAAATGCATTGGTAATATTTTCAATTGAACTCCATAAAATTTTGAGACCTATTCTAAGAGCATCTCTCTTGCAGTTTTTAAAAGCCCTAGCATTTCGTTCTTTCCAAACACCCAAAAAAATATGTGGCAGGAGGAATCTCCACAGGCACTTGAGACAATGGGTACTAAAGGGGGTGGTCCATTACAAAATAAAGTTTTCCAAGGAATTAGGCAACACCCACTGCACCCCAGAAAGCAAACAAAAACATCACAAAAAAAGAGATAAAAGAACAACAAATGAGTATATAACTCCCAATCAACTTCACACAAGTAACACCTATTAACAATTTGCATATCTCTCTTAAGAAAATTCTCAATGGAAAGAATCTTATTAAAGCTGGCTAACCAGAAAAAAAGGTTGATTTTAGGAGTTAGTCCTTTTGGCCACATTCTATTTACCAAAAACAAGCACATAGCATCATGATCAAGCAAATTATACGCCACTTTGATAGTGTAGCATCCCTCATTATCACATATATTTTTTTATCCAAGCTTCACATATATTTTTGTTAATAGCATTAATGATAATTTGTGAACTCCCTCAATTGAATTTTTTTTTCGTTCTTTTTTAGTTGCAATTTTGACCCCTATAAGCGGTGCCCTATCCTCTACATCATTATTAGTTGAAGTTCCATATGCTATGAGTAATGAGAACTTTACCTTCATTATTTTGAAAAACATCACTTCCACCAACTTTTCCTAGATATCCTTTGGAAACACCATCAAAATTAATTTTGATAAACCCAAATTTTGAACATTTTTATTTTACCATAAATCGAAGCAAATTCTTAATTTTAATTCCAATGTTGCAGATGACCCTTCCATGTATATTCAAATCCTAAAATAAAGAGGCTAACACATTTTCTTTGCACTTGATACTTCCCATGATGAGCTTCATGTCTATAAACATTTAGGGAGAGAAGCAATAATATAGTTCCAAACTTAGGCATAATTTTGAGATTTATTTTTTAAAATCTTATTATTTCTTTCAAGCCATATATTGCAACAAATAATATGAATGACCAATCTTTCACATAATACATGATGCTTTTGCTTTGAAATAATTAATCCAACATTTCATCAATTTTTTTGATGTTGATGAAGCTACCCAATATATTTTTATATTTTTGAAAAAGTAGCCCCAAATGATGCAATAAAAGGGATAATGAAAAAGTAAATGGTCTTACATTTCTAGATCCTTCTCAAACAAGACACTCTTGAAAGGTCCATGATATCCTCTTCTTTCTAGATGTTCTCTTGTAAGTATTTTACTTGGGACTCTTAACCAAAGGAATGTTGAGGCCTTTGAGAGGGCTTCTAGTGACCAATCATTCTTCCAAGGAAATCATTGGAGTAGGAAATTTCAATCGCCCTAAATCCTCGTATTCCAACTTGATGAAGTATCCACCATATTTTGATAGATTTTAAACCAGCTCATCCTTTCACCTAAAAATAGGTAAATAAAAATATTGAAGTATCTTTTGAAGTCATCTGATATTTGTTTGAGTTCTTCTCCTTTGATGAGGTATTAATAGAAATCCATGATAAAGAGTTGTTGCTCATATTACTATAATATTTGACCCTTGGACCTTTACAAGATAGACATGTTTGAGCCAATGGTTTCCATTTTGAATAAGAGATAAGAAGATAAGATTTCAACCAAACATCAAACCAAAAATTTGCATAAACCCTTTTATTGACTAACCATCTAATATGTTTCTTGATTAATTATAAACTATCTAATATGAAGTTACATGTTGTCGATCCTTTTATATAGGGTTCATTTCATGAATAATTTATTACATCAAGAGAACATATATATTTTTAAGTAACATTTTTGTCCAACTCTTTCCTTGATATCTGAATCTCCACCCAAGTTTTGCCCCTAAGACTAATTTCAGAAGTCTATAATTCTATAAGCCTGCTCCTCCATTTTTTTTCCTTTGCAAACTCTATCCCACTTATAAAGAGGAAACCTAAATTTTTCCTCACTTATGTTCCAAATAAAATCTCTTTGAATTTTGACAAATTTAAATGTTATACATGTTGACAATCTTGAAAGTGACATCACATAAATAGGGATGGATTGCAATGTAATTTTTATGAGTTATAACCTTTTAGCCATGGTTAAGAACTTACCTTTCCAACTTGCCAAACAAGATTTTGTTCTATTCAAAATTGAGTTTCAAAGTTTTTATTATTATTATTTTTATATGGGACAAAAAACCCAAATATGTTGATTGAAAATTTCCAATTTTAAACCCTATAATGACCATACTAATTTATTTCCAACATAGGATATTGTTAATGAAAAAGATCCTAGATTTTGTAGTATCAACCAAGTGTCCAATAAATTTCTTATAGCATGATAATAATGATTTATTCCATGGATTTGATCCTTTGATTTTTCCTTTGATTTTTTCTTTTGAGAAAACTCTCCTTAATGCCTTTGCAAGAATAATAAATAGATATGGAGATAGTAGCTTACCCTCACAAAGTCCATGATATGACTTAGAGTATCCAGTAAGAATTCCATTTATCAAAATATAATATTTTGGAATGCTATAATAATATCTAATCCATCCTTACCACCCTTGATCAAAACCAAACTTTTTGAAAATATCATGTAGAAAATTCCTACAAATGCTATCATATGTATTGTTCATAACTAATTTCAAAAGCATACCTAGCTTTTTTTTGGAATGAATAGAATGTATTGCCTTCTGTGCAATGATTACACCATAAATAATTTATTTTCCATGAACAAAACTGCCTTATTCATCTTAGATAGCACAAACTAGAAACTTTTCAACCTATTTGTTGTAATTTTTGAAATGATCTTATAAATAATTTTACAAAGGATTAATGAAAAAAATATCAAAATATTTTATTTCGCCTTTCTTGGAACCAATGCCATAAAGGTGGCATTGATCTAACTTATTGTAACCTTCCTATTTCGAGCCTCTTCAACCATAGCCAATATATCACTCTTCAATCAATCCTATTTTTTTTGAAATAAAATTATAGAAAATCCATAATGACCAGGTGCTTTGTTAGAATGGAAAAAAGAAAATTACCTCATATAGCTCCTCCATAGTTATCTTCTTCCTCAAGCTTTCATTTTGTCCCTACATGATAATTGATGAAATACATTGCAAAAGCTTACCTTGTGCCTCATTATCTTTCCCAAAATCTAAAAATATATCTTTGAAATAATTAATTGCTTCCTTCTTAATATTGTCTTCCTTAATATATCTTCCATATAGGGTTAAAATATTTTCTATGCAAGCAAAAAAAATTTCTAATTGGGTTATAGCATGAATTTGTGTTGGTATTTTTATATTCTTCCTTGAGCCATCTCTCCCTATTTTTTGGAATCTATATGACTCATTTTTCAATATATTATGATAATAATAAAGTAATCGTTTTTCTTGAACATAAGAGTCCTAGTCCATTCCATTGATTTCTACTATCTCTTGTAAATTTTTTAGTTTGGATTTGATTTCCTCATTTTCTTTAAATATGTTATCAGAAGATTTGGTATTCCATATATTTAATTGTCCTTTAGACATTTTATCTTTTGAACAATCCTATACATATATGATCCTTGAAAATTTGCTTCATCCTACCATAACATAACCATATGAAAGAAATAAGAATATTGGAGTCACATAGACTAAAAATAAAAAGGATTTGGATGACCATTATTGAGTTAATCACACACTAAGATAATGTGTTCACGATCTAATCCTACTCACAATAAAAAAGTTTGAAGAGGTTATATACTCTATTTGCAACCATGTGTTAGATAACAAAATTCTATTCAATCTTTCTACTATATAAGTTTTCCCTATTGAAGTATTTATAATCTAATATTATTAGGCCAAGGTAGACAGTGTTAAAGAGTGCCTATGAGTCCTACAAATATAGCCTATGGGTAATTATTTATGTAAGCCTATGGACATCATTTATGTAAGCCTTTAGGCATTGTTCATGTAAACCTTCAAGCATCATCTATGTAATACTATATGTAGTTTTGATGTATTGAAGCCTAATGATATTGGTTAAACCACCTATGTGATTAACCTTAATTTAATGGTTTAATACATTAATTATATTGTAATTTAACCTTCAAGTCAAGTTATATCGGCTTGAGGTTAGTATCTAATTGAGTATTCAATATCACTATATACACCCCCAATGACTGATCCATTGTACCAATTTGTGATATATGAAATTGTGGGGGTGCCTATGGGCACCAACCTCTTGTTCCATCTATTATTTATCTCTACCTTTTAAATTTATCTCTCTATCTATTTTTTTTATCATGCTATCTTTATTTTGTTCTTGCATCTTTTTGCATATGATTGTGGTGAATGTATGTTTTAGAATACTTTTGGAAAGTATTGTGAATTCTAATATGGTATCAGAGCAACGACCAAAGCTACATCACTCAGTTATGGAAAATAATCCTCTTCATTCAAGCAATTAAAGAAGAAATCAAAGAAATATTTAGATTGTTATTTTTTGGAGGGAATCTATAGAAATTTAAAATGTCAACTTCAAATTTCGTTTTGGTGCCAACATTTATTGTCAAATTTTAAATCAAGGTTCATGTCATTTTCATGTGCTATTTGGGCATGATTTTATGATATTTGGTCCATTCTTTAGCTGTCAACATGCTTTAAGAGTTGTCACATTAATAAAGGCCTTGATTGTCCATAATAATGTCACAATTTCAATTTTCATACTAAAATCAAACTCGTGTAAAAGAAAAACTTATTTTGGGTGTAGCATGAAAACTTATTATTTTCTATCATTCTTTGAGTCATCTCTCCCTAAATTTTTGGAACCAACGTGAGTCCTTTTTCAATACATTATGTAATCAAAATGTAATTATTTTTCTTGAACATAAGAATCCTAGTCCATTCCATTGATTTCTATTATCTTTTTATATATTTTTGACCTTGGATTTGATTTTTTTTTTAATATGTTAACAAAAAATGGTATTTCAAATATTTATTTCCTGTTTAGATATTTTATCTTTTGAACAAACCTATACATATAGGATTATTTAAAATTTGCTTTATCCGACCATAACATAACCATATGGAAGAAATTAGGGTCTTGGAGCCACATAAACTAAAAATGAAATGGCTTTGGATGACCAATATTGAGTAAATCACACCTCAAGAGAATAGGCTTGTAATATGATTCTTTTTGCAATAAAATGATTGAAGAGTGTGTATAGTTCGTTTACAACCATGTGTTAGATAATTAAAATGTATCCAATATTTTTGCTATATGAGTTTTCCCTGATGAAGTATTTATAATCTAATCTTATCATGCTAAGGTTGATAGTGTTAAAGAGCGCCTATGGGTTCTACTAATATAGCCTATATGCAAGTGTTTATGTAAGCCTACAAGTGTCCTTCATGTAAGTTTACAAGCATAATTTATGTAAGCCTACAAGCATCATTTATGTAAGCCTATGAACATCATTTATGTAAGCCTTCAAGCATCATCTATATAAGCCTACAAGTAATTTTGATTCATTCACCCTTAGTGATATTGGTTAAACCACTTATGTGGTTAACCTTGATTAAAGTTTTTAATACATTGATTATATTGTAATTTAAACTTCAATTCAGGTTATGTCAGCTTGAAGTTAGTATATAATTGGGAATTTGGTATAACTATAAACACCATTAACGAATGATCTATTGCATTATTTGTGATATGTAAAATTATGGGGTGCCTATGGGCATCCATATCTTATTCATTCTATTAATTATTTCTATTCATTTCATTTCTCTCTCTCTCTCTCTTGCATGTGTGAGTGCATGCATTTATCATGCTATCTTTATTTTGCTCTTTTATCTTTCGGCATATGATCATGATGAATGTATGTTTCAAAATATTTCTAGAAAGCATTATGAATTCCAATATTGTATCAGAGCAATGATTGGAGCTACATCACTCAATTACTGAAAACAATCATCTTCATACAAGAAATTAAAGAAATGATCAAATAAATCTTTAGGTTACAATTTTTTGGATGAAATCTATAAAAATTTAAAAATTCAGAATTAAATTTCATTTTTGCATCAATGTTTCTTGCCAGATTTCAAATCAAGGTTCATGTTGTTTTCACTTGCTATTTAGGCATACTTTTTTATATTTGGCACACTCTTTAGTTGTCAATATGCCTCAAAAGGTGGCACAATTGTAAAGGCCTTGATTGTCCATAATGGTATTGTAATTTCAAATCTCATGTTCTCCCTTTTGTTCATTCATTCATGTCAATTCTTAATCTTCTTTTCCATATTGAAGTTCCACCAAACCAACTTCATCAGCATTAGAGAGAACGACATGGTGGTAAGACTGTTGGCCAATAAAATACATATTTTGGGTTCAAATATTTGGGTTGTCTTTCTTGTATGACAGTTTCTACTTCCATGAAAGTAAAAAATTATAGGTGGCATAAGGGCCAGTGTAATCACCCCCTTAACCTTCTACGACATAGTAGAGACTCCTACATCCTAACTCCAATCTATTGTTGTAGCATAGTGGTTGGTCCCCTCTTTTATTCACAAAAGGTCATTGATTCAAAGCTCGAAGATGACATTCCTTTTTGCATGCATCAAAGGTATGTCATTCAATTTTAATGTCTTTTTATTTCTTAACTCTAACCACCCACAATGGTGCAATGACTGGTTAGGTGGCTTGAAATGGAAGGTTATCGACTCAAATATCTCAAGTGAATTTTTTAAGGTAATATCATTAATGGAAATATTTCCATTGATTGTAGAGGCATGGATGTATGCACCCTTGCTAAGATTACTGGTGATATGAAGGCTCTTCATCTCCTAACTTTAAATGTGCACAATGATGTATCATTTGGTATCCTTATGGTTGATAGGTCCTAAGTTTGAACCACGATATCAACCCTTTTTTATTATCTCATGCTCAAGTTGGTTCTTATAAATAAATAATTATTATTTATTTTCAAAGCATGTGGTGGCATAGTGGGTTATCATATTTCCTATATAGTGAAGGTCATATGTTCAAAGCCTATCAACTAACGAACCACTCACAAACCTTTATATATAGGGGGAGATCTAATCAAATGTCAACAAAAGTTAATTTATAATTTGCTAATTCTAGCACATGTGGCAGATGACGTAGGAAAACACTAATATTTTTTTCCAAGTGATAATATTAATTAATTTATTTAATTTTTTTGCCAAAATTATTTATTTAATTTTTTAATTTCTAGTGCTATCACCCAGTCTTCTAGAGGCCATAAATTTCTCATATAGAAGTGTTTAGACCCCACTTTTTAGATCACATGACTTTTCGAGCCCTACAAGATGATGATATTAGTTAAAATGCATTTTACAATTCTATAGGACTCATGCAAAATTTTAGCACTTGGTTAGTACAAATGGCAGGTCTACTAAAAAATAAGAATCTATGGTTTATTTTTAATGATGGAATAGAAGGTCCTACTAATCATGAACTAGACAAGGAAAGGAAGAAGCACTTGGTCTTTTTTTATCTCAGTAGAACCAAATGTACATTTCTACATAAAAGGAAATATTCACCCTATTCAAGTATGGATAACTTTAAGGTATCTCTATGGAAAAGTAAGTGTTAGCGAAGTTAATAGGATAGATATGGAGTTCTCTAATCTCAATATTTTAGAATTTTATAGTGTTGAAGATAACATATCTCGCTTTAAAGCCTTAAAGGGTGACCTAGTTATAGTAGGAGGTGATATAATGAAAAATGAAGAGTATGTTAAATCTATTATCTCCAATATTATTCCACCTTTTCATATAGTTGGCTTGGTTCTTTATGTGAATGCTATGACTATCAAGGATCCACAACAAATAACTCTTGAAGGACTCTTTAAACGTCTTGTTCATTATAAAGTTGCTATGAAGAATTGTAAAGCTCTTTCTTATAAACAACCCCATACAAAGGACTTCAAATTAGTGGAACCTAAGGCTCAAATACCTAAGGGTAAGTCAAATATTCCAAAGAAGTCAAACTCATGTGAATATTTTAATTTAGCCAATGTCAACATAACAATGATTTAGGTTAATTACAAGTTGAAAGGTGGATTTAACCAAAATAAGGTTAACCATAACCCATATGACTTAATAATTAAATAATGCAGTAAATTATATACATTTGTACAATGCTTGTTTATAGGTCTATACAAGATTACATCATACAATGTTGATCTTGGTCATAAGTTAAATTATATTTTCAACACCCTCTCATAATTTGAAGCAAGGGACCAAGGAGAGAAGATATCAGTGACAACATATTCCCTATTATGCATTCTCTAATGGGCCTCTATACTTTAGAAAAGATTATTCAAACTCCCTTATTATCTAGAAATATGCTAAGATGCCTCTACAAAAGAATCTCCTTAGGGTAGACCGTAGTCACCATTGCCAATATCAAATACTTATGCACATATCCAAAGAATATCTATGATATGAATCCATATGAGGAAAAAAACCTAGAGTACTCCATCTAAAAAGCTACTCCAATCTTCTATAATATTTTAAGTCAAGACTTGGAAGCATAACTTTCCCTTTTACAACACACATCATCATGTTTAGAAATTTTAACTTGCCCCTGGGCCGTATATTCTCCATCACCAAAAAAGGATTTGTATGGACCTATTTATGAGAAGAGCCATTACAAAATTCCAATATCACTTGGACAAAGAATAAAAGAAATAAGAGATCATGAAGGGTTATATCTTCATGCATAAAATGAATAAATAGCCCAAAGTAAGAGGAAGGATTGACTAGAGCCTATTATTAATATTTTTTTTTGTATGCCTCCAAAAGACTCAATAACTACTATAAATGTCACAAATCTAATTGGATATTCTATAAATATAGACCAAAGATTCTGATTGCCTAACATATTTCAAATTTACCCTTTCAAAATAGAGCAATAGGGTTTGAGGACTATTACACACAATTCACCCCCCAATACTATAAAAAGTCCTTGAACTAATGTCACTAATGTGAAGAGCTCAAAATTTTTGATATTTATAAAAAGGGCTCAAAATGCTTTTGTAAGCAAAGTTACGACCTCTAGAAGGTTTCCCTCCAAAATATCCTTGGAGAGATATTTTGAAAACCATTATTATTATTTTTAATTTATCCTAATTTTTCTACAAGAAAAAAAAGAAATAAATTTCTTCTTTTGCTCCTTATATCAAAAGGTAGAACACCCTTATGCCATGCCTATCTAGCGTAACTGCTTCCATTACAACTCAGGTCCAAATATGTGCCCTCTTTATGAATAAGGGCATCATGTTCCATAATAGTAAATAGCTTCCACCATTTAAATGGACATGGTGTGCAAGATTTGAGCCAAAAAATGAATACTCCTACTCTTCCTTCTTCTAGACAAGGCACCAAATCTCCCAAGTGGGATGAAAACATCATAATTCTCCCTGCTTTGCAATGACACTGAGTCCTCTTTGTGAGGAAACAATGTGTGAATCTTCATGAAAATGTTAAGACATTATTCTAAAGTCAAAGCAACAATACTTATTTTGTTATAAGTGGTTTGGATCTGCACAAAAGAGGTGAAAGTTAGAATAATTAGAGAAATAAAAAATCAGACTCAAATTGAAAGAGTTGATAAAATATTGGATTAATTATTTTAAAGCTAAAGCATTATGTATTCTATGGAGAATTGACCCCACTATTATTTGTTGGAATTTATGGCTTAAAAAGAATAATAGAATTAAAAAAAAAAAAATCTCAAAATCATGCCCAAGTTTGGAATCATATTATTGCCTCTTTTGAAGAATGCTTGTAGATATGGTACTCATCATGGAAAGTATGAAGTGCAATAAAAGAGGTGGTAACAATGTGGTTACTCATATAGAATAATTTCATTAAAATAAATGATCTACTTTGATCTAAGGTAAATGAAAATGTCCAAAAATTAGGTTTATCAAAACTTATTTTGATTGTGCTTCTAAAGGAAATCTAAGAAAAATTGGTGGAGGTGGTATTTTTTGAGATAATGAAGGCAAAATTCTCCCCATTTACTTAGAGTCATATGGAAATTCAATTAATAATTATGCAGAGGCTAGGACACTTTTTACATGGATTATAATTGCGATAGAAAAAAGGATGGAAATATATTTTAATTGAGGGGGATTCACAAATTATAGTTAATGTTATCAACAAAAATGAATTTGGAGATTGGATTAAAATTTATATTATTGCTAATGTTCATCATCTATTATTGGAGGTAATATCTTGAAAATTTGAGCATATTTATAGAAAAGGAAAGTCGGTAGTAGATAATTTAACCAATCACAATGTTGATCTTCATCTTGGTGAAATCAAGTGAGGTTTTATCTCTTAACACAATGATATCAAGGAGCTAATTATGGAAACATAGCACTTTGAGAAAGTTGAAGAATATATTTGATAGAAAAAGAAATGGAAAATAATTGTGATAAAATGACATGTTGGATATGGTTTAATTGATATAACAACAAATGTAATATTTTGGTATTTTTATGGGAGTGGCCCCCAATAGAAACCACATATAACTTATTAAAAAATTTGAATATTCCCTTTGTCCTTTTTAATGAAGGTGCTTATGAATCTCTAAGAAGTAATTTGTTCTAGAAGTCATAAGAAATACTGAGAGTTTCAAATAAAATTTTTGTATGACCAAGCAAATGAAGCTCTAAACCTGCTATGATACCATGTTGGATTTCACACCAATTTCTAGTAATGAATAGAAGCAATCCATTCACTCAAATATTATACAAAAAAACATAAAAAAGAACAAAAGAAAGATATGGATTATGGGTGCAGAAAGATATAGATCATGGGTGCCCTTAAGCACCAATTAATCATTATATTATCCATAGATAAGAATCACAACACTAGGATGGAATTTGAAAGGTTACATTATTAGGGTTTGATGAGGAAAGTTGCTTTGCTGGAATTTTTTTGAGACCTATCTGGTGGGCTCTACGGGGATGGCAACAATTTCTGGAGGAGGTATGAACAACTGGAGGAATGTAGTGATGGCATCAGGTCCGTCACAGAGCGTGCATGCTAGGGCTGGTATTTCTTTTAAAAATGAATGCCAGGAATCGCTTGTTAAAGAACAATGGATGTTTGGAACGATGTGAAGCCAAGCCGGTTCTAGTGGTTCAACCAGACTCGGTGGCGGAAGATGTGGAGTATTTAACCAAACATGCACTTATTGGTAAATTTATGGGCATCCAAATTTATCTTCCCTTTGTGGAGGCTTGGGTTAGGAAGACTTGGAACCCTGAAGGTGATGTGGAGGTGATGCTGAGTGCAAACAACTATTTTATGGTGGTTTTTTCTTGTCTTGCGGATCGTAACAAAGCATTTGAAGAAGGTCCCTATTTCTGTAACCAAGCGAGACTCTTTCTTAAACCCTGACATGTGGGTTTCAACCCATTAGAGGAGCGGCCATCACGGGTTTCGGTGTGGGTTCGACTTCTGTGGCTTCCCTTGGAATTTTGGATAAATGACATCTTGCATATGATTGCCCTTCTACTTGGGAAGCCAGTTGGGTCGTCAGGACAGACGCTGGATAAAAAGGTAATCTCTGTTGCCCGTATCTGTGTTGAAATTGATTTAAACAATCCTATTCCAGATTCTATTGAAATACAGTTCAGATCAACCACATGGGTTCAAAAACTTGACTATGAAGCTCTTCCATTTTGTTGTCGGATTTGCCATGAATATGGCCACTTACAAAGAAAATGCCCTAAGTTTGTCCTACCTGTGGCTTCAAATCTTGGGCCCTCTCAAGCTGTACAAAATATGGATAAAGGAAAAGCCTCGATAAAGGAGGGGGATCAGGATAAGGAAGGCTTTGTTATGGTAAAACCTCGAAACAAAGGAAGAAAGGCAAAAAGAGACATTAAGGATAACCAAACCGGATGCTCAGCTCAATCGTTTTGAAATTCTAGAGAATCTTGATCAGTGCGTGGAGATACCTAAAACATCACTACCTGTTATAGATATAACATGACCGAATCAGTTGTCTCTTCATGAGGTGGAACCAAGGGAACCAAATACATGGGGTTTAAATGAAGAACAAAGGGATTTGGTTCCGAGTATAGGTGATATGGTTGGCCCTAGCCCTAGAAGTGAAGTTATCTTAGAAAATGGCACAGATTTAGATGTGCCCTCTCTTACCCAGGCACTGATGCAGTCATCCATGGACTGTAAAACTCATACGGTGCTGGGATTGCAGCATAAAATAATTAAAAAAAATGCTTCAGATAAGAATATGAAGGTGGGTCGAAAGAAAGACTAGGATAAAATTAAGTTAATGGGGGAGACTTTGGTAGAGTTAGGTTTGGTGAGAACATTGGACTCCCATTTTTATAACCCCCAAAAATTATTAT
The DNA here is from genome assembly GCA_028583015.1 of Wollemia nobilis. Classification (NCBI taxonomy): domain Eukaryota; kingdom Viridiplantae; phylum Streptophyta; class Pinopsida; order Araucariales; family Araucariaceae; genus Wollemia; species Wollemia nobilis. The sequence goes on from JAQPPZ010017021.1 coordinate 1,086,550, forward strand.
ACTTTCATGGAATGTAAGGGGGTTGAACAACATCCCCAGACAAAAAGTTGTTCGTGATTTGATTCGTGTTCATTCTCCGAATGTGGTTTTTATTCAGGACAGAGTATTGATAATTGGGAGAGTCTCCCGTCTGGGGATTCTCAACACCTACGGGAGTTGATCCATAAGGATGTTCAGACTTAATGTGGTTTGTTTTTTTTTTGGTTTTCTTTGGGAGTTGACCTTGTCTAGTGATTTAGCCTGTCTTGTTGCTTATTTGAGTCCTGGGTGGGGGCTCAGTTGTACTTTGTAATCCAGACTTTTTATCAATAAATTTTTACCCCTTTATTTAAAAAAAGAATCACAACACTAGGATACAATAGATGGAGTGGTGGGCATATTTATACCGATACCAAAATCCTAATTACATAAACAAGTTTGACCTAAGATAATATAACATGAAGTCTTTTGATTAACTAAGTTGTTTGTTAGTTGGATTATGGGAAAAAGTATGGATTGGAACTTTCAACTTTTTGAGACTGCTAAACTATATTACAATTCTTGGGGTTGCATTTATGCTTTACGAAGGAAACTAACAATCGAGATCTGGTAAAATGAACTATCATAACATATTTTTTTTGAAATATTACTCTACTAAGATGTAGTGCATAGATAGTGGAGATAAAGTTTTGGTATTATGAAGGCTGCTGCAAGAAAAATACCAACTACCAAGAAGAAGGATATTGAATTCAAGAATATTTGTATGTACAAAGAAAATTGAAGAAGATCCAAAAAAATGGAAATCAAGAAGTCGGACTTTGTATGAAAAAATATGTAGGTATCTAGCTATAGAAACTCAATTGAGATTAGAATTGAATCTATTTGTAAACTCTTAAGCTTTAAAGGAGAGAGTTATGATTTATCAAGGGTGGGGAACCCAAGTACAACCCTTTTTTATTCAGAACAAAATGACAAGAAGGATTTAGGTTTATTACAAATTATAAGGTGGATTTAACCATAACAAGGCTAACCATGACCCATAGGGATTGTATAATTAAATAATATAATAAATAAAACATATTTGTACAATGATTGTCTATAGGCCTATACAATATTACATCATACGATGTTAGTCTTGGCCATAACTCATTACACTTTCAAAAAAACTGTATAACAAGATTTAAGAAGATTGGAGCAAAATTCTTGAAGTTAGAACACAAGCTTTCTAATGATAAAGATGAAGATAAATATTTCAAAGAAAATTTCCACTAGAACATCCATTATTGGGGAGAGAGAGTTATTATTATCTCTAATTTCTCCTCCCCATTGGCCCTCAACTTGGATTACGGGGGGTGTTGAAGTATTTGTAATCTAATCTTATCAAGCCAAGGCTGATAGTGATAAAGAGTTCCTATGGGCGTTATTGATGTAGCCTATAGGTAAGTTTTTATGTAAGCCTATGGGCATCATTTATGTAATACTTTAGACATCGCTTATGTAAGCCTTAAGGCACCATCTATGTAAGTATATGAACAATTTAATGCATTTATCCTTGGTGATATTGATAAAACCACCTATGTGGTTAACCTTGATTAAAGTGTTTTTACATTAATTATATTGTAATTTAACCTTCAAGTTATGTTAGCTTGAGGTTAACATTTAATTGGGGATTTGGTATCACTATATATACCCCTCAATAACTAATCCATTTCATCAACTTGTGATATGTGAAATTGTGAGGGTGTCTAGGATCACCCATATCTTATTTCTTCTATCAATTATCTCTACTTGTTTTGTTTACCTCTCACTCTCTATTTTTTTATCATTATATCTTCGTTTTGCTCTTGTATCTTTCTACATATAATCATCCCTAATGTATGTTTCAAAATGTTTTTGCAAATTATTATGAATTTGAACATTCATAATGCATTTATAATTCCATATACACTAAAAAATTAAAAGAATAACATTCCAAAGACCACTAGAATTGACAAATGAAGCAAAATTCTACATTGATTTAGACCTTCTAGGAGTACCACCCTTCTTTCTTGAAGGATATAGAATTGTGTTGAAGCACCCCAAGAATTCATAGATCACACTTTTGAACCATCATTGTATTTGATAAAAATATGCTAATGTCCTAACATATTTTACGAGAAGTAACTATAGTTGGAGCATATACAATTAGAATTCCAACTTTAACTTTTTATTTCTAGAAAAATAGACCAATAACCCTATTACTTTTTGCTTCTAGAAAATTTTCGTCCCATTTGCATTTGTCTCATATTGTCACAATACCTCAAAATATCCTATAAAATAAACTACCAAACAACCCGTGTCTTTTAGATATTTTTGAATGCATCCTTACATTCATCACTACTTAATTCTGTTTCTTGTATTAGAATAAATTGTGAATAAACTCAAGACTTTAACAACCTATAAATTCTTTACTAATTTTTTTTTAGGTCTCTTATTCATACCCCTAACATTCCATGATACCATTTTCATCATCACTTTTTATTTGTATTAGTGGGATTAGACCCACTTCTTGTTAACACCAATGATATTTATTTTTGGTTTTCCAAATCAACATCCCTTTGAGTTTCCTTTTCTTTTTGTTCTTGCTTTGAAGGTCTTCCTCTCCGTTTTCCATTTCCACCAACACATCCATCTTAATTAATATTCTAAATAACCTCTTGAATTTTTCCATGTTGTTAATAATGAGACTTATCTTCTAAAGATTAATGTTGCCATAGAGAATATAACATGCAAGGAATAACCTCATAAACATTTTTTTATGTTGTCACAGAAACTTTAAAGTTCAAGTATGATCCTCCATAGTAATGACTTTCTTATGCTTCCCTAGAAACCCTAAATTTCCATGGAAATCATCCACATGCATTTCTTTAATATGCTTCTCATGAAACACTAAAGTGAAAGGTATGCACTATAAACTGCTTTCATTTTATTGCAAGGAGAGAATTTTATACTACTTGAAGAAAATGAATATGATCTACCTGGATTATTCTTAACCTCTTTTGATTCCTTTGATTTAAAATTGCTTCCTTATATTCCTTTGCACCTTTAACTCATTTTAAATTTAAACTTGTGCATTGTACTTCCTCATCATTTGTGTTGTTTTTTCTTCTAATGGTTGATTCAAGTAAACTATAATGGCCTTTGTCATATGATCATGCAATGATGGTTTTATTTACCATTTTCTTGGAAGTGAAAAATCCTTGATTTGACTTAGCTTCTATTATAATATGATATGCTTGCTTCATAGTGAAGTTTATCTTATACCTAAACTTTTTCTTCTCTTTCTCCATTGTTTTCGCTTTGCAAATTCTTGTTGTGTCTAATCTCATAATATTTATGACATTAAAGTACAATACTTTCATAATCCACTTGTTGATCCCATTCTATTGATTTAGATTTAATCCTAATGGATTATGGTAAAGGTTTTAAAATATCCTTGGCAACACATAATACATCATGTCTTTGCTCCTTAGTAATTGGTCCCTCTTGGATAAACTCCCATAGAGTATTGCCAACATTCTTCAAAAATATTTTATTGATAAGCTAAAATGGAAGCCCGAAAAGCCTATTCCATATCATAAGCCTTTTTATAGTCTCTATCTCCACAAAAAAATAATCACTCTATGGTATTAAATATAATGCATCTCTCCTCCTAAACCATACATCAACATCTATTATTTTATCCTTGCTTTCAAAAATAGAGAAGATGAGGAAAAATTCTTTTATAAGAAAAATCATGGACTAATTTAAATTTAATCCTTAACTCAACTTAATTCAATTTTGAACCTTCAAAAAGCCAAGATAGTAGTTGTGGAACTTACTTATAAACCCTCTGTTTTTAAGGGCCATTATATCATGCTCCATTATTCATCCTTGATAATCACTTTTGGTGTAATATCTTCTACCTAGATAAGATTTTCCATAGTTTCACTCTTCTTCTTGCCCCCAACTAGAGAATCCGTACTTCTAATTAGTGCAATCTTACTTCTAGTTAGAACTTTTAAAAATAATATTCTTGGCATGCTACCCAAATTTTTTTCACAAGAATCCTTTAGCTTTTGAATTTTACCTAAGATTTAGAACAAGAAAAGTGATATTGGCTCCTTGCTCACACTTTGCTTCTAGCTGGCACTCACAACATTTGCTTGCTTTTTAAAACAAAAAAATGTGAGGCTTACTTTTGGCTTGCACTTGCTAGTTCACTATTCCTCATCGTAAAAAAATAAAAATTGTAAATATGAAACATTTATAATTCAAGCATGCTTGACTCATAAGATCTTGTAATCTAAAGTATACTTATAGACCATTGTTATTTCCTTTCTATTTCCTTTTAAATTAACTTCATAACAATCATGCATGGACATTAGTCAAATAAAGGTTATCTTGAAATTTTAATTCATAGTCCAAGTAGCTAGATCTTTATCCAAGAATAAAATGTTTATAATTCATTATATTCACCCCATATCATTTTTCAATTGGTTATATGAGTTTGAAGGAAGCCCCATCCATGTTACATAATCGCCAAGAAATGGTATTACAATAGTTTGGATATCATCAATGTATCACTTGGCAAGGTTCAACCCTGGGTCTCCTCCTTGAATGTTGAGGTATCTATTTGGTTGAGCTAATACCATTTGATATATTCACCCTACATCATTGCAATAATTTTTGTAGAATAATTAAAGATTATCAATTATGGTAATTGGTATTTTCATAAATGTAGTTTTTTTAGTAAGGAAAATACATTTATTTTTTCTTGTTAGCATATGTCATCTTTATTTGATTGTTTAGATTAATCAATCATATTGTTTATTTTTTCAATATATATATAATAAATAAACATTCTATAATATATTTTTTATTGAGTAAATACTTACAAACATCCACCATGGGGATTGAACCCGGTCACATCACCGATAATGCAAGTGGCGTCATTGCCGGTAGACCACGCTCACGGGGATATAAACATTCTATAATAAAAAATTATTAAATAAATTTTTTATTTTACTTTTGAATTTAGAATCAATGATATAACTAAAAAATTCCTTATCATGTGTTAAAGTTTTAGTATTATGGATAAACTTTAATAGACCTAAAGAGGTTTGGACCAAGGCATTTGAAGTAATGAGTTTTACAATGTACAATAAAGTTCCAATTGGTAGATAAACCTTGACATGAACTCAAATGATTAAATTTACGAGGTTTTAACGTGAAGACCTAAATTCCTATCTTGTTAGGTATACATTTTTTTTTCGCTAGATAACAAGGGGTTGTACTCGGGTCCCCCATCCTTGACAAATCATAACTCTCTCCTTTAAAGCTTGAGAGTTTATAAAAAAATTCAAGTCTCATCTCAACCAAGTTTCTATAGCTAGATACCTATATCTTTTCATTAAATGTCTGAATTTTTGACTTTTATTTTTTGGTTCTTCAATTTTTGCGTGAATACAAATATTCCAAAATTCAATATCCTTCTTCACATTTTTCTACAACAACCTTCACAAAACCAAAAATCCACCTCTACTATCTATGTGTTGCATCTTAGTAGAGTAATATTTCTAAAACATTGCAATATCATAGTCTGCTTTACCAGATCTGGATTGCTAGTTTCCTTTCATTTGATGACTTGATTCCATCTATCAAGGCTCTTTGCTTCTAGATTAGGGATTGGGTGAGTTGATAGGGTTGGTTTAGACTCCTCTATGGCTAAACAAATATTCCTTTTTATTACCTCTAAAATGCTTTCCTTTCCTTTAAATATTCTTCTATTCCTTTCTAGCCATACAGTCCAAAGTATTGTATCTTTTGATATATCCTAGATTGTTTGTAAAGCCTTACTTTTAAAAGTGCTTTGGCATTGCTTTAACGATTCTTCAATTCTGCGATTCATCACCATGCATTTACCAAACATATTAAGAATCCATTGCCATAATTTCTAGACTATTGAATAGTGCTCCAAGAGATGGTCTATACTCTCATTTTTACAAAGAACACATTGTGAGGGACCATGAAAACCCCTTTTTCTAGGATAAAATTCTTCTATAAACTACTAGCCAAACAAACATTTTGACTTTAGGAATACTTGGGCTATCCTAAATCTCTCCATATTCTTGATATTTTCCTATTTTGTTGGTGCTTTACATTATATCCACTTCTAGTTGTGTATTCTCTTGAGCTATTCAACTTCCAAATCAACTTATCTTCGACTTCCCTCAAAATAATCATTGTTGTCATATTTTTGCAGTATATTTTTGCTCAACTGCCTCTTATCATCAATGTCTTATATATTTGTAAAAAAATCTTCTTTCCATTTGTATCTTCCTTCTTGATCCTTGTACATAATGTTTGAAACCCTATCACCATATTTATCTTGAAGTAATCTCATATATGGTTTCAAAATTGGATCTAGATTGAGTGGTTTTTTATTACACCAAGTATCCATCCAAATAGAATTGTGAGGTATACCTTGGTAATATAGATATAAATAATATAAATGACCTTATTTCAAACCCTATATAACCAATTTTGAAAGAAATATAATATGATTATTTTAAGCAATACATACAATAAATAAATAAATAAATAAATAAATAAATAAATAAATATATATATATATATATATATATATATATATATATATATAAGAACAAGATCTTAATGGTATGGATAAATAATAATGTAAATTAATTTAGTTTAAAACCATCACTCTAAATATTATATTAAAATGAATTATTTTGCTATCCATTCAACCTTAATTAATTGAGACAGATCATCTTCAACCAAAAAAAAAAAAAAATCTTAAATTTAATATTAATAATAAATATATATAATTTATATAACTACTGAGAACAAAATCTTATACTTAAAAAATTTGATAATTTATATAACTCTAAGAACAAAATCTTAATAATGTAAATACTTGTTTCTCAAAAAAAAATTGTAAATACTTAATAAATGTAGATTAATTAAAATAAATTAATTGAGACAAGTTATATTCTACGAAGAAGGCTCATATTGAAAGTGTCATCGATCATAAAAACTTAATTTATATGAATAAATGGATGCTTGATTTTCAATTAAATGGTAACATTGACCCCACTTTTGTTCATAATCATTTGTTACATATATATATATATATATATATATATATATATATATATATATATATATATATATATAGAGTAAATACTTGTACAAATTATCAATGGCCGGTCAGGAGGATGTAAAATAGATTCAAAATTCATCTTGAAACAATGAAAATTACATCTCTTTAATACATATATTTAAAAAAAAAATTGTTGTATTATTATCTTTACAAATATATATAAATTCAAAATTGAAAGTTTATAACTGCATTTTATTTTGAATAGGAAATTGATATTTAGACATTACATTTGCTAACCATTATTTTAATGTTATTTAGTCGATTATAATTTAAATAGTACAATTCACATGGTTTAACGTTGAACGTCTGGGTGCTCCAAAGTTAGAATTTGAAAGGAGGTAGGGCATGTATGCCACATAGAAAAAGAGCATAGGGAAATCCAAATAAAATGGGTTAGTTGAAGAGACGATACAATGTTAAAATCTGACATGTAATGTATGTCTTGCAAGTGCACCCGAGGGTCAGTGAATTGGTAAATCTTTGTTAAGAAGGCATTTAGGTTCAAATTTAGGGTAGTTTGTTTGTAAAGGTAGTGCGTGCATTTATATTCAAATTTAGGGTAGTTTGTTTGTAAAGGTAGTGTGTGTTAGATATGATATGAATCATGATCGGTGGTCTCCTTTACACCAAGTCAACAATAACAAAGCAGAATAGGTTTGGTGGATGCAACACTTTGTAGTTTGAACCCCACACTTATCAATTATTAAAATTAATATGATTATGACCAACTTTTATATAAAAAAAAATATATATACAAATTAAAATTGAATAACACAACACAAACTCCAAAAATAAATAATGATGTGGTTTGCTATATATATAATAAAATAGACTTTAAAGACTCTTTACTTTTATTTACTTTTTTTTTTTGTAATTTGTGGAAAACATCTCAAAAGGAATGCCACTTTTGGGTAAGACCCAAGGAGGCAGGGGTATCCATTCCGCCAAAAACGCCAAGGATACGGACTTGTCCTACCACCTTTGGCATACTCAAGGAGCAAACAAACACACAAAACCAATTTAAAAATAAGTAAATAACAACAAAAATAATAAAATAAAATAAAAATCATGCTCATTGAGTGTGTCAAAAACAAAAGCACAACCAAACACGCAGAATAAGATAAAAGAAACCACAACACAAATCACATATAAAAACACAAGAACCACGTAACAAAACACAAACAAGACAAAAACAACATAACACTACAAAGACATAACCCAAAAAAAACATGAAAAATAAACACAACCAAAACCTAAAAAAAAAAAAAAAAAAAAATAAAAAACAACCAACAACAGACAATAAACAAAAACAAAAAACATAGAAAACACCCGCACATAAAAACACAAAATAACACAAACAAAGAGAAACCCAAGAACAAGAACGAAAAAACACAAAAACAATAACAAAAAACATAAAAAAAAAAAACACAAAACAACAAAAACACATGAACAACAAAAAACAACACAAAGAACACAAAAACAAAACAAAACAAAAGAACCCGCCCACCTTAAAAAACTAAACAAAAGAAACAAAAAAGAAAAAAAAAAAAAAAATTGAACATAACAATGACCTATCTAGACCAGAAGACTATTAAGACAAGAATCAACAGAGGAAACAAAATAAAGAATAGCTAGGGAACTAAACAAAACTGAATGAATCAAAGAGAAGCAAAAAAAAAAAAGCAAGAAGAAACTAGTTACCTTCAGAACTGGAGCCATCCAAAAAAATGATAGAAAGAAGAGCTTCCCTAATTTGAGAAGCCCACCATATAGGAGGGTGGCCATAACAAGTAAGATCACCTTTTTCCAAAGCCCAATTAGCTAAAGCATCAACACTATTGTTTTGATCTCTGACCACATGATTGTAATCAACTTTCAAAAATCCCATATGGATTAATTGAATCTTCTCAATAATTCTTTTTATTCTCCAATCTACCTTATGATTCTTAGGAGTCTTCAAGAGATTAATCATAAGTTGAGAGTCAGACTCAACTAACACTTTTTCCCATCCAACCTTAGTAGCCTCCTGAAGGCCTCTCGAGGATACCATACCCCTTAGCAAGGTTATTGGAAAGAATACCCAAATTCTCAGCAAAAGTAAAAACCAGGGAGCCATCTAAAAGTCTACCAATTCCTCCCACACTGGCTTTTCCAGGGTTCCCTCTAGAGGCTCCATTAGTATTGAATTTTCCAAAATCCTTAGGAGGAGGTTGCCAATTTCTAGTCCTATCCATCTTACTAATACTCACATTCCATTTAAGTTGGTTGCCCTTAGAAGATTTAATCTTCAATATTTGCATCACTTGATCCCATCTTTGGTGGGAGTTTTGGGGGTGATTAAGGAGTTGATGGACTGATTCAACTAAGTTGGCTATGGTATTTTGTCAAATATAGTGAATATACTTCCTATATTGATTAAAAATTTGGTTGTTCCTTTAATTCCAAATATTCCAAAGAAGAATGGTAGAACCCATCCAAACTAACTGCCTAATAAAATGATCAACACCCTCTTGATTAGGCCAATCCCTCAAAAGATATTCAAAAGTAAAAAAATTGGACCACTGTAAGCCAAGTAAAGTGGCCATTCTCCTCCATAGCTTAGAGGCTAAAGTACACTCAATAAAAATATGGTTGATATTTTCTACATTCTCTTCACACATTTCACATCTAAAAGGGCCATGAAAACCACGCTTCATAAGTTGCTCACCAGTAAGCACCCTACGATGCAATAAAAGCCAATTAAAGAACCTCACGTTAGGCCAGAGCTTTTGAGCCCACAATCAAGAAAAGATGTCAAAATAATGGTTGGGATTATTATGGCATAAGGTCAAATAACCTTGAGCAACTGAATACTCACCCTGTAGTGTTGTTCCATCCAAAACAATCTTTTTCATGGGACCAAGAGAGGGATCTCATATGAAGGATGCCTTGGATATCTTGTCTTTGCCTTTCTGGGATTTGAATAGGCCAGTCCTCAATAGGGATCCAATATATACCAACCTTTGAATTACCAATATGGTACCGACAATAATTATCCACCTTTATCCAATTAGCTTGGTGAAGCTCCTCCATCCAAGACCTCCAATCGAGAAACTGAGTTATCAAAGGCTTGTGACCATCCCAAGAATCTGTCCAAAATTTTTCTTGCTGACCATTATGAATGATCCAAAATAATTTTTTCTTTATCAAATCCTCATCAGTCTTAAGAACTGCTAAAATGGGAGAACCTTTGGTAGGAAGTTGATAGTAAACAAGGTCTTTAGGAATTTTGTTCTCAGCATATTTAGCACGGAGATTATTGGCCCAAAGAGCATTGGGTTTATGCAACATCCTCCAATATAATTTAGCAGCTAAAGCTTTGTTGTTATTAATAGAAGACCGGAATCCTAACCCCCATTCACTCTTAGGAAGACATAAAGTATCCCATTTCACCAAGGCCCATTTTCTTTTCTCCTTAGTACCACTCCAAAGGAAACGATGACTGATTTGATCCAATTCTCGAAGAACAACCTTTGGGATATTCAAAACGGAAGAAACATAAATAGGAATAGCTTGAAGGACTGATTTTACGAAGGTGATTCTACCCCCAGAAAAAAGCCACTTGTTGGTCCACTTTCCAATTTTCTTGACTTTGTCCAACAACCAATTCCAATATTTATTTTTCTGCCTTTGAATATTTATGGGAATACCTAAATAAGTGATTGGAAGAGAGGTCTTCTTATATCTTAATTTATCAAGACCATGGATTCCTATCTAGTAGAGAAGTGAAAGAAAATAATTTTAGATTTGTCTTCATTGATCAACTGCCTAGTAGCCTTAGAAAAACAGCTAATGTTACTTTTATTTTATTTCAATATACTATTGGAGCTTTTCATCATTATAATTTACTTTAAATCAAAAGCTTACCAGCCATACATATAAAACATTTATAACTATAATATTTAAACCTTGACTCAAGATTTATGGAAGATAATATAACAATTCGGATTTTGATTTTTAAGAAGATTTAAGGTTCATTGAGTGGGTGACTGTGAGGGGCAGTTCGAGCTTTGGCTTTTTTTTTTTTGGAAGGTTCAAGGTTCACGGGGTGAGTGAGTGTGTTAAAAAAAAAACCTTAATTCAATAAATCAAATAAAAATATATTTATATTTTAATATGTAGGGGAATATGCTATCACTATAAACCTTACCCTATTGAGTTAGATGAAGTTAACAAAACCCTAACTCAACATTGAACTGAGACAACTAACCGACAAATAACTGCTCTAACCTATCCCATTTTGGGTAAACCATGGTTTTAAACTTTAGACCTTCTTAAAAAGAAACCAAAACCCTAACCACTAAACTATCCTTATCAAACCAAATAATAAATATTATTATAAAATTAAATTTAAATCTCCTCAAAGATATCCTTTTCACCTTGATATAATTACTCTTTTACATATTACCTAATTCAAACATCTAATTAGAAAGCAATATTGAACCATTTATATGTAAAGTCCAACTTTAATACATTAATGATACTTTTTAAGTTCCTCTTCCACTAAAAGTTTTTTGTTGTTGTTGTTGATGAAAAGCCATTTTAATTATAAAAATAAAAGTCCTTTACCAAAAAAAAAAGTGTGGGTGGAGAAAAAATCACACCCCGAAAGCCACTAACTTATATTAATAACGGACAAAGAAAAACAAATTGCACCACACAGGCACCATGACCATCAACATCAAACTGACACATTCTATAGTTAGAAAGGCCTTAAGGAAGTTAAAAAAAATAATCACCAGTTCTCCAAATGGTCCAGCTCCATTGCTAGAAAGACAAAGCCTTATCCATTTGAAGTGGGTGGTTCCCCCCACTCACCACAATGCTCCTCACCCCAACTTGAAGCATGATTAATTGAAGAAGAAGGATGGGACCAAGCATAAATATACCCATAGCTTCCTGAAGACCCCCAACCATCATTAGGCACATGCATAGATTGCAGTGTGATCACAAGCACATAATGCTGAGAGGTATATAGATCCAACTGCTGCAATGGCCCTCCACAGTCACGAGATCTACTTCAAAGATGCTGACATTGTGCATGATCAGGGCATCGACACGAACGAGATATGGCTGGGTGAGGAGGCTTACGATCAGGGGACTCCCTACTAACGACACAAGGGGCATTGCCCCAATGTTTCAACAAAGCTTGCAAATGGTCCAGGTCCATAGCCACCTTTTTAGCTTGGTCATAAAATTGAAACCATACATCATGAAAAACTTTGAGCTTGTCAACAAACAAAAAATCTTGAGATGGATCAACCTGCTTGAAAATAATTTTGTTTCTAGATTTCCAAATGTGAAACAGGAGGCTGACTCTGAATATTTACCACACTTCCCTCAATGGGAGAGAAAATTGAATGGGATCACCTAGAAGGACATGATGCCATGAAAGTTACGCAAGTAAGTGCTCTTATACCTTGGGATCACCATGGGGGCAGTTGGTGTAAGCCAATAATATCCCTGCCTGGCTCTGTAGCTAAGCAAGGAAATGCTCTTATACCAAGACCAATATTTCCACTAGGGATTCTAGGATATGACACCTAATTTCTGCCATAAAGAGAAAGGTTTATGGTCTAGAACAACATCATACGTAGCCTTGTCAGCGTTGGACAAGCAAAACATCCTTTTAAAATCATTCCAAGAAATTTAGTCTTTGTTTTTCTTGGAGTAGAAATCTGCAATGGCGGAAATTCCCCGCTTAAAAATTTTTGGGGCATGGACCCAAGGAACTTGGCCCAATGGTTTACCCTGAATCTTGAAGAGAGGGGACCACCAAACATTAAGAATATTAATGGAAAGGCCTTTATGTGAACATACCACCTTCCAAACAATCCAAGGGTTTAATTGTTGCCAAGACTTTTATATGCTTTTGATGACAAGAGAGCCAAGGATTTTAATGAAAATTGGGGCCAACACCAGAGAGGGCAAATCCATTCGTGCTTAGGCACGATGGTTGAGGGGAAGCCCAACTAAGATGCAATGTATGATAATAACTTTTCATGCTTCAAGTCCTTTGAGAGCTCTCACAATCCATTTAGCACATAGGACTAACCCTTAACGCTTACAGTCCAACAAACCCATACCCGTTGCTTGCCATGGGAGACAACAAATATCCCAAGCCACTTTGTGAAAGCCCTTCCGCTCAAATCCACTAGACCACAAAAAATACCGCAACAATTTTTCAAGCCGTTTGTAACAAGCTTGGGAAGGGACCCATCAAGAAGAGTAATAAACATGCATGGAAGCCAACACTTTCAAGCAAATTTGAAATTTACTAGCAAGAGATAACTTCTTAGCATTCCAATATTCCAACTTGCTTTTTACTTTGTTGATGATATAAGATCATAATTAGGATGGAGATCATTGAAAGGCAAAATGAATGCATGCCCATGAATTTGAAGACTTCTCCAGGATGAATCCAAATCCATTGCACATGCTGAAGCCAGTGGGGAAGAGGGTGTAGGGATTACCTGTAACAGGAGATTTTCCTCCATTGGATATTAGACCTAGAGGCTTTGCAAAAAATATCAAGACAAGACATAGCTTCAGAAAGGGATTGCTTATCCTCATTCAGAGTAAGGAAGGAATCATCAAAAAAGTGGCCGTAATGAGTTGACCAACGTTCCTAAGAAGGGAAATACTTCGAAGCATACCAAGAGAAGCATGATGAGCCAAAAGATAACCAAAGGCTTTTGTTGCTAAAATGAATAGTGAGGGGGCCAAAGGACATCCCTGCCTTATTGACCTATGCAAACCAATAGCGTCAGTTTAAGACTTGTTGAGAGAAAGCATAGCTGGTGCATCTTGAAAAAATATTTTAACAAAGGAAATAAACTAAGGACCAAAGCCAAGAGATTCCAGCATGGAAATAATGAAAACCCATTCAATTCGATCATAAGCCTTTTCAAAGTCAAGCTTGAGGAAGAGGGAATGTTGACTGGACCTGCGAGCCCACTCCATCCCTTCCCAAACAACGAGAACATTGTCCAAAATATAATGATTCTGGATAAAGCCAATTTGCTCAAACCTCACAATAGAGGGAAGCAATGGCCTAATCCTCAAAGCAAGCAATTTGGCAATGATCTTGTAGCTGATATTAAGAAAAGTTATTGGCCTCAAATTTGTGATGATTTCTAGATCCCCGAACTTTGGGATAAACTTGATATTTCCCTTATTGATAATAGCAACTAAGGAGCTAGTCTGTAGGGCTTCCATATATAATTTATGCAAGTCAGAACCACCAAACTCCCAACAAGTTTTGTAAAATTTGTAGGGGAAGTCATCAAGCCATGGGGCCTTAGCATTTGCCATTTGAAACAAGGCATCTACAAGATCCTGCTCTAATAAGGGCCATTCACAATCATTCTATTGCACTGGGGAGAGGCAAGTTGGGATAACCTCTTTACAACATTGAAGGGCTAATTCTCTTTTAGGGGTGTATAGTTGAGCACAAAAAACATGAGAATAATTCCATGTAAATTTAGATGCTATTTTAGGAAAAGAGGTGGTGCGAACCCCATTAACCAATAAAGCTTTGAATTGAATGGAGTGATGTGGAGGCCGGAGCCTTTGGAAAAACACTTTAGAAATGTAGTCACCTACTTTGAGCCAATGCAACTTGGCTTTAATATGAGCCTCTTTGGCCTCATACAATTTAGTCACTTTGAGCTCGTGCTAGAGCTGAGTGACATGGGTTTGAATGACGAAGTCAAATGGAGAGGCCTCAAGTCGAAAGGAGGCCTGCGCAAGCTCATTACGTAGAGTAGTATTAGAACAATGATGCAGTTGTGCCACTTTCTTCCCCAGACTTCTGAGCAGAGCAATGGTACAAAAAATGGCCTCATTCCACCACTCAATCCAACCTAAATCTCCATTCGGTTTGGGTACAATGTTCCAAATTATTTGAATGTGACAAACAGTGGTATCATGTTGCAAGAAAGAAGTGTTAAGAAAAAACTAAGCATGAGTGGGCCATTGATGAGTGGAGGAAACATGAACAAAGAATACTATGGGGGAATGATCGGACGAGACCATACCAGGAATGGTTTCAACAAAAGGTACTGAAGGGAACCGATGAGAAAAAGAAAACTCACGATGGTCTGACAACATAGCCCTGTCCAACCTTTTTAAAACTCTTGCGGGGCCTAATTGAAAATTAGACCTCGTGAACCACAAATGCTCAAAAAAAACTGACCCGCAAAGAAACAAACATTGGGATCGAAGACCCCCAGTTTATTTTTCATAAAATACCATGCATGTCTCTCTCCTGAGGCCCACCTATTGGGGATCTTGCCCATTTTATCATAATGCTTATTGACCATATTGAAATCACCACACATCAGCCAAACCGTGACAGGTAAGGATAAAGCACACCATATCCATAGGGCACATCTATCTTGGACCTCATTAGAGGCATAAATATTAATAATCCTAAAGGAAATACCTCCAACTTCGAGTAGAATCCAAACTGCATGGTGAGAGGGGTCAGAACCCCAAATGACAAAATTGCTCGCCCACCTATTATTAAGAAAAATGACAACACCTCCGCTACTGTGATTGTGGTTGGTAGTATACATATGATTGCCAAGCCATAACATAGAATAAGCCAATTGCAAATTGAAACCTGCCACTTTGAATTCTTGTAAACACACAAAATTTGGATGACCATAGAGACTGGAATAGGTAGAAAGTTCATCCTGAACCATGTAACGATGAACATGGTCTATCAACCCATGCACATTCCAAGAGAGAAAAAACATTAAAAAGAGTTGAGTTGCATACCCCCACTAGTCTTAGTCGCATTATCCGTCAATGGGTGATAGGGATTATTCCTGAAGGTGTCCATGGTGGCGGAGGAGGAAGAAGTTTTTCGTCACTTGTCCAAATGAGCAAGCTACTCACCTCGCAAAGGGCTATGGGACCACCATCCTAAGTTCTGAGAAAATTCCTTTAGCCCCTGCCTTTTCTAGAGAACCCAAGGGTACAATGGACCGAATCCCTTCATCATGGTCTACAGACTCAACAACCATAGGAGAGTGGATAGGGGCCGACTCCATAACCGATGGCTGCATGGGAGGCTTAGGTGCTAGGTCCTGAGCATATGTGATCACTGTATGCCCCGCTTGAGTGGCCTTGCCACTTTTCCCTTTCTTACACAAAACATTAGTCCATTCGCAATCCTTTGATGGAGGGTGTAGGGTAGTGGGAGATAAAACAACACCAGTTATCGAGGTAGACGTCTTGGCCTTAAATTTTTTAGCCATCAAGGGGTAATACTTAATGCGATGGGAGGCTGACTGGCAATGGTAACATGTATTAGGGAGGTTGATATACACCACCCGCTGATGAATATAGGTAGAACCAACTTGAATGTTAATATACTCCTTAAGGGTTTTAGCTAGGTCAACCTTGATACACATTCTCCTGCTAGGGCAGATCGACATGAATCAAGAGGGTTCATCACAGATAAATTCACCAAGGGTGGACACAAATTTTTTTAGAAAGGGCCAACATGTAGTGGGGAGGTTCGAGAGTTCTATCCAAACATGTATGACCAGGAAAACAAAATTATAAACTGTGAAATCCTGACTCCATAGCTAAATATGAGCAAATTAATGTAACTATGACCCTTATTGAGGACTTTATGGGATTGGTCGGGGCTACCAAAATGGAAATGAAAGATATACCCAAGGTGGTACATTAGCATGTACCAAATAATGTAATATATTCTAACACCCCCTTGTATTACATTATTTGGGATGAACTTCACTTGATCTGCATAGTTAATCTTTGAATGTTTGAAACTTGTTATGTCCAAAAGCTTTTATAAATATATCCGCCATCTATTCTTCTGTAGGTATATACTTCAAACTGATATGATGATTCTAAGAATGATATCTAATGAAATGACATTGTGCTTCACTATGCTTAGTTCATTAACGTATAATTGGATTTTTAATCAAATTGAGTACTCCTTGATTATCACAATGTATTAGAGTTGGAGCTCATTTGATTCCCATGTCAAATAATATATATTGTAACCACAAAGCTTCACAAGTTGTATCTCTTGCTGCATGATAATTGCTTTAGTAGATGATTATGGTACTGTATGCTATTTCTTACCGTGCCACGATATTGGTCCTAACCCAAGATAAAATAATATATCTTGAAGTAGATTTTCTATCATCAATACAACTAACATAATCATAATATGAATAACCCTATAGATAGAAATATTTAATATTATTCATAAAAGTTAGTCCATAATATGTAGTCTTCTTAACATATTGTAGTATTATTTTTTAACTTTCCAATGAGTCTCTCGGCTCTTGCATGAATCTTGAAAGATAATTTACAACAAAAACTAGATCAAGTCGAGTATTTGTTAAGTAAAAAAGACTTCCAATTAATTGTAAATATCTTGTAGCTGAAACTAAAGGTGTTCCATCATTTTTGGACAATTGAATTCCTTGTTCCATGGGTGTATCTTTAGGCTTACAATTGATTTTATATTTCTCAAGTAGAGCATTTGCATATTTTGACTATATAATAATAATATTATCTTCTTTTTGATGAATTTCTAGACCAAGACAATAATTCATCAATCCTAATCTATCATTTCGAAAGCCTTCTCAAGATTTTTTTATCTCACTTACTAGTTTTCTAGAGCTTCCAGTAATCATTATGTCATCAAAATACACTATGAGCATTAATATATCATTTCCATTTTTCTTTGTATATAGGATTGGATCGGATGTACTTCGTTTGAAATTATGCTGTAATAAATGACTATTAATTATTATATTCCACGCTTTGGGAGCTTACTTCAGACCATATAAGGATTTTTTTAATGTGTAAACCTTATGTTCTTTACCTTTAACAACAAATCCTTCTGGTTGTGACATGTAGACTTCTTCTAAGTCACCATTAAGAAAATCACTTTTTACATCCATTTGATGAAGTTTCCAATCCTAATGAGTTGCTAAAGCACATACTGTTTTGATAGTAGTCATTCTAGTTGTTGGTGCAAATGTTTCTTTGTAGATAATTGCCTCTGTCTAAGTATATCCTTTGGATACTAATCGAGCATTGTACTTGTCAAGTGTCCTATTTGCTTTATACTTAAACTTGTAAACCCATATGCAACCAAAAAATTTCTTTATTGGAGGTAATTCTACTATATTCTATATTTTATTCTTTTGAAGTGAAGAGTATTCAGATTTCATAGTTGCCTTCCAATGTGAATGATTTAGATATTGAAGTGTTGATGTTGGCTCTATTGTAGTGCTTAGTAATCCTCTATTCATTCTACTTTGACTACGAGTTTGAGGTCTTGTAGTAGTAAGATTTGGCATTTATTCCAAGTTAATTCCCTGAGTGTGTTTCTAAGCCATATTGGTTCCCTCCTTTGAGATACTGTGGAAGTGTCTATACTTTCACCTTCTTCATCCTGGGATTCTAACTCAGTTTCTTCGTTTACCAAGTCTTCCTCTGAGAAGTTTAGAACTTCTGCATCATTACTTTATTTTTTAGTTTCACTCTTGATTTTTCATCAAATACTACATCTCTACTTATATACCTTCTTTGTAATTGGATCTATTATTATATATCCTGCAGAATCATCATCATAGCCAAAAAATATACCAGTCATAGTTTTTCATCTAATTTTATCCTTTTTGTTTTGGAATATGCATATAATCTTGCATCCGAAGATTCTTAACTTTTCAATATTTTGTTTTTGTCCTGACCATGCTTCTTCATATGTAACATGATTGAGTATTCTTGTAGGTAATCTATTTTGTAAATATATTGTTGTTTTGATTGCTTCTGCCCAATACTGATGATCAATATGAGCTTCTTTTATCATACATCTTACCATTTCTATTATAGACCTATTTCTTCTTTCTACAATTCCATTTTGTTGTGGTGAATATGTTGTAGTGAGTTGTATTTTAATTCCATTTTCTTCTAGAAATAGATCAAATTATTTTGATACAAATTTACCTCCTCTATCTAAACGAAGAACTTTGATAGTCTTTCTTGATTCCTTTTATAATTGAAGTTTGAATTGTTTAAAATGACTAAATGCTTCTGATTTGTACTTCATGAAGTATACCCACATTTTGTTGGTATGATCATCAACAAATAGTTGAAAATACTTATGAAATCTTATACTCCTAACATTCATTGGACCAAATAAACATGTATATATTAATTATAATGGTTGTTGAGATTTATGCTGATGAAGTTCAAAAGGAATTCTATGTTGTTTTCTTGCTAAACATTTTGGACAAACAATGGATTTCAAATATAAGTTTGATATTCCTTTAACCATTTTATATTTGACCATTTTATTTATATATTATGCACTGATATGTCCCAAATATTTATGCCATAAATTTGATGTCTTACCTGAAAAAGCCAAATGTGTAGTAGTATCCAAAACAAATAAACTACCTTTATTGGAACTTAAAGCTATTATTTTCCTAGACCTAGGTGTTGTAGGTGAGTTGGAGAGGAGAGGGAAATCCTCCAAGGGAGGTCCCAGGTTCAAATATCCACCTTACCAAAAAGCTAAATTGGGTATCCAAAATCCAATTGATAATGTTGGTGCGGGCAGGGTCGGGTGCGACTCCCGTGTGAATTTGACGGTGTAGAACCCCCTGTTCGTGGCCTCTTAGACCAAGGCGGCCCCGCAAGGGGTTTTTCGCTTTAAAAAAAAAAAAAGCTATTATTTTCCCTTATTTGATGATATGACATTGTTTTCTTCCATTGATAACTTTAAATTCTACTATCATGTCTTGATCCTTGAGTTAAGAAACTGAAAGAAGGTTGGTAGTCAATACAGCATGTATGATACCAGAAAACATGCACCTAAGCTATTGACATAATTATACTAAGAATAAAGTATTACAACATATAAAACCATGAACTAACAAGAATGTGAAGGTTTATTTTATTAAATCATTGCAAATATCGATTACAAGTAGGTCCCTCTTAGGGATACCAAAATATTGATACAATGAATACAATGTTTTGAAGACCCTAAATGGGGTTGGTGCAATCCACAGATTCTCTATATTCGATACAAACTGCTCAAGCCTTATGGATGCATTCTTATCACTTGCTTTGAGGAAATTGATTTGAAAGTGCCTTAAAGCTACCATGAATCTGTATCCTGCATGCAAGAAACAACAAAGCACAATTAGGAGCATATGAAGCCTCTCATGATGAGGCTATTATTCAAGAAAATATGTGAAACATAGCGAATGTATAAAGAAAGCATGAACCTACATAAATATGCATAAAGACACTTAAGAAACTGATGTTAAAGCATGAAGCATGGCTTAAATCATGTAAAGGAATCTAGAAATGCATATAATGTTGCATATTGAGCATAAAATAAGCTAATGTATAAAGCATGTAAAGGAAAGCTTCAAATACACTAATGTGAGCAAATATACCTATTAATCAGCTAATCAACCATGGAAATGCATGTAATATAGTTAATCTATGCCTAATTAATCTAAATGCATACTAAAAAAGAGAAATCTAAAGCTAAAACAAAATATTAAGTTCATCAAATGCTAGTTGCTGTTGACAGTCATAGCTAAGACTATGGGCTACTGTTGACAATAGCAACCACGGGAAAGGTGTCCTTTATCTTATAACCAAGGTTGAAAATGCTTAAATCCTTTGTGGAATTGATGGTCAAGGGTCGCCTGTGTCTCAGAACATGAAATTGGTGGCGTATTGTTTTGAATTCATGGTTGATTGGTGGAGAATTGCAAGCTTGCTTCTCAGGTCTATGGAAGCTCCATGAAGGTATTTGCAGTTGTCATTCTTCAGTTGGACAACACTTCATTACTCCTCAAAGGGGATGTGAAATTGCTCTCCAATCTGATAGGGCTCTGCTATGTGATTGACACATTAATTTCTCTAGGGTTTACTCTTCAAAATTGGGGTCTTAAATAGACTCCCAAAATCCTTGCTCTAGCTTCATGGAGAAGCCAAGAATAAGAATTGGTAGTTGGGAGGAAGCTTCGGATGCTTCCAAGCCCAGACCGCTTCAAAACCATTGAAATTTGATTATTGCAACTGATTTTACTTCTCTCTGGTCACCCGAGTTTGTTACAAGGCTAGCTACGGTTGGTTAGCATGGCCAAGATCCTAGTCATGGTTGTCAACCATGGCTAGGGAGAAGGCTTCCTGTAGCTACAGTTATCAATTACGGCTAGGGGGTAGGCTTCTTGTAGCTATGGTTTTCAACCACGGCTAAGATATTAGCTATGGATGTCACCCACGACTAAGGCTGAATGGGCCTAGGATGCCTAAAATGAGTGGTTAGAACCACTGCTTGGTCTTGGAAAGGTCTAAGGTCATTCATATGGTCTACAAAGGTGCCCATATGAGTAGTCTCCTAAACATGACATATTTTAGGTGTCTACAAATACCCCTTTTAGGATGCATTGTGGGAAAACACAACATTGAGCAAAAATAGACCATCTAAAGTCATATTATACGTTTGCTGATGCTCATTGATCTAGTCAATTCTAGATACCCCAATCCTGGAAAGGACGTACATCTTAGAATCATTGCTTCCAATGGTGTGAAAGGCTTAAATTTGGTGCTTTGCCACTTTTAGGTATAATTGGGTAGGACCGATAGACGAAGTGACAAAGGCTTATCTCATCATATTTGCTTTTTGCCCTTGCAAATGGGGAAGCTTATGATAGTTGTTAGCAATGATTTGTAAGATGAACACAATTTGACATGATCGAGTGATCCTTCATTGATTTTGATTATGAATGTTGTTATTATGACTACGCCCTCAAGCGACGAGTCGATGATGGAAGGACAATTAATAAAGCAACGAGTACTTGACCAAGATGAATAATTTGGACAATTCAAGATGTTTGCAATTTATTATATGGAAAGACCCTATTACAACTATTATTTCAACCGTTAATAGTAATTCTACTTATCTATCCCACAGAGCAGTTTGGTCGCAATGGCCTTCTTAGGGAATCAAGATGATAGCAATTCCAATTAGGCTTATGGTGAATTACTATGTTCAATGATATGCTAAAAATATCATAGAAGAAATGAAATGAATGCCTTATTCTTGTGGGGTAGTCCGGCATCAATGGTCTTATTCATGGTTGAAGTGAAACATTTCCATTCATCGATGACTCATTTACCCCAAATGACCTTATGGTAATTTACTCATCTTGCCGGATTGCATGGAGCGCAAGTCGCTACAACCGCCAAGTGTGTAGAATAAATAACTAGATACAAGGTGCATTTGAATTTTGAATTATCACTGATATATATGCTTAATTGTCCATTTTGAAACTCCTTATGGTGAGAAAATATGTGCATTTATGACTTGAATGAAATGACCAAAGGTTTTGGCTTCTTTGGAGCTTGTGGGGATAGATTCTGATACTGCCCCAGTTGATGTTTGCAAATGTTTTTGTTTTGATTTTATGTTATGGATGCAATGATAAATGCAGTATCTAAATGACTTGATTATGTTATATGTATGCAATATACTAATGGCATGCACTAGCTAGATGATGTATGGATGTTTGGATGCTGTGATCTAGATGTATAGATGCACTATGGTGATGTATGCACATATGGATGCAATGCTTTGTGTTAAATGTGTGTTTAATTTGTTTCAATGGTTGATGTATTTAATCTATGTGCTATGATATGATAGATGATGTATGTAATGTGATGTATTAATTACATTAGGGATGAGCTAATGCAAATAAACCTGTATGCTTTAATCACTTAAAACATAAGAAATGAATCTAATGTGTGTTTACAAACTAATGGATGACACCACAAAATGTATAAAAATAATGAATGTAAATGGTAACTCTTATCATAAGAATTAATCATTTAAGCATAAAAATGTGAGATGAGATGATTTAATGAGATGGTTTGTTGCTATAAGGTATTTTTGAGGTTTTCCATGATACTCAAACACCCTAGTTTATTAATCAAATATTGTATAATCACTATACAAGACAAAGATAAATTATTTTGTTATGAAGACCAAAATATTCATTATCCCTGTGTGTGCACATGAATAAATTAGATGAGATATAAGACTACCTCATTTCCAGCTATGATTCATTCAACCCATTGCTATAATGAGGATCACCAAATGTTCATCATGATCCTAAGTTTGGATGTAGTTGGACTAGACCACTAGGTAATACAAGCCACCTAAAGCTAGCTCATTTGTAAATTGCTTAGAACTACCCCAATGCCAGGAAAGATTCATTCAACCCATTGCTATATTGGGGATCACTCAATGGATTTGAGTAGTGACCATTCTAGGGATTCAAGCTCTTCACCCCCTTATTTTCTTCACATTTATTGGGATACTTGCTCATGCATAGTGATGAAAATCATTGTTTGTTTTGTATTTTTGTTTGAGCAATGAATTTTTCTTTGATTGCTGGGATTTTGCTCATTTTTGTAAGCAAGGAATTTCTTTGGTAGGGGGGAGCTTGTCCTTTTTACAATGATCAACACTCTAGACCATGCACATCACAATATGAGAAAGTAAAAACCTTTCACTTAAGGTGACTAGGACCACTTTGTAGTGTTCATATTTCCTTGTCTTAATTAGGATTGTTAATGTGTTGATTAGTGATGGGATTCTGAAATATGCTAGGTGCTATCAAAACTAGACCTCATCTACAAAAGCAAATATAACTTTCTACAAAATCTAGAAATATCACTAGGTATGGTTGAATGACCAGAAAACCCTAGTATATTCCTTATAGCAACAAGAAGGGGTTGTGATGAAAAAACACAATTACTCACCAGGGTGATGGATGATGATGGTGAATAGATGCATCATTTAGATACAAATGTGGTGTCATTTGTAGGATTACAAACACAATATATTATAATGCAAGTGCAATGGATGGACATGCCTAATGCAATGCGATTAAATTAATTCATGTGCAAAATGAAATGCATAATGTAAATGTTTTTTTTTGGTGTTTTTGATGTTTTGCATTGTTTTTTAATTTTATTGCTTTTTTGATTTGTTTTGACTTTTTGGTGTTTTTCAAATGTTTTTGAATTTTAATAATTTTATGATTTTTATGGATTTTATGGTTTTTAGGGGGGAAAGGTACACTACCTTAGGTACCCCTAGTGTGTGTGCCACTCAATGAAGAAGAGGAAGGTGCAATACCTTTAGAATCCTCACTTTGCCTCATTGACCATGATGTGGATGGTGGGGAAGGTATGTTACCTTGAGGACCCCTAGTGTGCATGTTACCCATTACAATGTAATCAACTTGCTTAGGAAGAGTGATAGAAATCAACTCTCCCAATTGGGGCACAAACCTCTGTGGGGTTCCCATGACTTGGTGGGGTGAAACGAGCGAACCGTTTGTGCAGATCTCATTTCATTCTAGCAGGTTTTGGACCACCTTCCTGAATGAATGACAACCATGAATGTCATGCCCATGTGTACGATGATACATACAAAAGAGGATTTCATCAGGTGACCCAGGCTTGGGTTTTCTTGTCTTGACCTTTGGTAATGTGAAAGCATTTACCTTGTACAACTTTTGGAATAAAGTTACAATAGTTATCTCAAATGTGACCACTCATTGAGGTGGCTTGTTAGACCCATGAGGATGTGATTGACCTTGGGGTCTCAAATGGGATGATGAAGCCTCTATTTTTATAGATTTAGGCACTATGGATGAATCATCTATGGGAAAAGCCCCACTATTTACGAGATCCTGAACCACATTCCTGAATCTATAATAATTGCAAATGCCATGGCCCTCTATTCGATGATAGAGACAATAATGGTCCTCCCTATAACCCTTAGTTTTAGCTCTATTTGGATCTAAAGGGTTTATATCGGTTAAGGTTAAGACATTAGCCTCTTGCAACTTTTGAAAAATGTTCGACATGGGCTCGTTTAAAGGAGTCCAAATGCATTGCTGATTTTTTGGGTGCTTAGCCTGCACTGGATTAGTTTGATGATTAGGTTGAGACCTAGGTATTCCAATTACTATCTTAGGGGATCCTCTTGCTCCTTGGGTGCAAGGGATGGATTACTACCTATGATCACTTGTTGGTTGACAATATGAAGCTACTTTTTGTTGAGCATGTTGTGTATTAGGGCTCTAAAACCATGACATGAGTGAATGTCATGTCCATTTTGTCTATGATACAGATAGTGTAACTCCTCATCATACCCATAGGTTTTTGGACAATTTGGATTTAATTGGCAAACCTCAAGCAAGGTGATGGCATTTGCGACACATAATCGATTGAACACTGATACCGCAAGCTCAGGTAATAGGGGATGTTTACTAAGTTTTTGGCATGATCGATTTGACATCTGTTGTTGCTGAGGTTTTTCCTATGATTTCCCAAGAAGTGGTTCAACCTCAGATGGGGGTTGCATAGGAGGTAGTTCCTGGATCTCAAGATGGATCATGATAAATTTCAATGCTTCATTATGTTGCTCCATATAAACCTCTAGATTAGTCAGGTGATATTGTATACGTTCCAAGACTGACAAGTCTCTTAGGCGTATTGCTAGTAATTGGCTTGAAATATCATTGTCGACTAAAGGAGACGAAAGAGTGGGTGCTACATAACCCTTATGTAAATGCAAATCACCCATTTCCTTAATTTGAGATGATGTGGATTCTCTTTGATTATTCACTTCGATAGTGGCATACACATGCTCATGTTTCTGACTTATTTTGTGTTTCTATTTTACTTTGTAATGTTGACCTGTGCTAGTTTTACCAACTGATGTGGGGGAGAAACCTGCTCTTTCTCTTGAGAGGGCACCATAAGAAATGAATCAGGGGTGACTAATTTCAATGGTTTTGGCCCCTTCAATGTTGAAGCAACATCTGATGATATTATCTGTTGTTTCAACTACTTTAGAGACACTCGATCGTCTAACTTAATGCTAACCATCCCCACAAACTCGTGAGAAGGTACTTTGCATTTTAGATCAGTTGTGGGTAGATCATCAACTGGTTGAGGTGCTTCTGTATCAGTCATGCTAAATGATGTTTTCTTCTCCTCATCAGGTAATATGATACCATGATTTTTGGTGATGGAAGAAGATAGCAATTTCTTAATGCAAGCCTCAGTAGAATGTTTGATGATTTTATCCGAATGAAAATTTGAGGTTCGCATGTCACTAGAGTTTCTTGCATCTCATCGACCTTATTGTAATATTTGAATGGATCAGGATCATGGTGGACCACATACACTTGTCCTTGGTGTATGAATTTTAGGTTTTGGTGCACTATGGAAGGCACACATTCCATATTCCTCATTCATGGTCTACCTAGCAATATGTTATATTGCCTCTCACCCCCCAAGATATGGCATAATGTGTGTATCATATTTATCCCAACTTGTATAGATAGGCCTATTGTGTCAATTTTTGGGGAGGTAGCATCATTGAAGGCTCTAAAAGTAAACATTGAGTCCTTAATATGTGAAGATGATAAATTTAAATACTTCAAAGCTGTAGTCATGATGATGTTTATAGATGATCCAGTGTCAATCAAGAATCACTTGTATAGAATATGATTGATGATCACTATGATGTGTATCAGAGGATCGAGTTCATATCTAGAGATTGGATTAATCTCTTGCCTAGTAAAGGTAATCACAGGGTCCTTTTGTAAGTGAATTGAATTCAATATTGGTATGGACCGAGATAGATTTTTAGCTTTAATTGACTTTTTTGGTATGTTGGGATGATCAAGGAATCTCTTGCATCGTGTTGTAGTATTGATTGTACTGATAAAACCCTCATTAGGGAGGACTATGTGCACCTCATTGATGTGCTTAACTTGATTGTTGTTGGCCCCATGATTGGGAAGTTGATTTTTGAATATGTTGATGTTTTGATTATCGAAAACTAAGGGGCTATCTATTTACAATTCATTCTTATCCAACATATTCTGCACTACATTCTTGAATGCAACACAATCCTAGATATCATGGCCATTTTTTGATGATAAACACAATAGAGATATTACCTATACCCCTTGGGTTTGGGATGATTAGGATCTAGGGTGCGTGCTTCAGGTAAGATTAGGGCCTTAGCCTCATAAAGGTGATTGAAAATTGATGCTAAATATTCAGGTAATGGTGTATAGTTGTGAGGTGGACATTTTTCTTTGTCTTTCCCTTGATTTCTATCGTAATGGTTGTAATGCACAGGAGGAGGTTGAGCTTGATAGTTTTGCAGTTCTTGGCTCTGTGCTACTTTTGGAACATTTAACATGACCTGGTTAATATGTGTAAGCTTGGCATGCTGTGGTTGATGTCACGTGTTTTTGTTATTCCATTATTTCTTGCTACAGAGCTTTAGGTCTCCTTCCTCTAGCTTGATATCTTCAATGACCTTGGTTTGTGCCAAAGCCTCCTCGAATGTCGAATATTAATGCAACTGGAGAAACGATGATATGTGCTTGGCACAACTTTTTGTAAACATTCGGGTAAGTTCAGTAGTGGGAATAGAGAATGGTAATTTTACCATTAATTTTTACCACCTATTTCCATAATCCATGACTGGATCATCATCATATTGTTGTATATTGGCCAAGTTGGATAGATTAGTTTTATTTTTTGTGCCAAATGAGAAGCGCTCAAGGAAAGCATTCACCAACTATTCGAAGTTGGTGATGCTGTGTTTGGATAGTTGATTAAACCATTTAGCATTCACACTCGATGTGCTGGGCCTATGACTTTGCAACTCTATGCAAGGGTTCTTGTTTACCTCAAATTGTGCAACAAGGTGGGTGACTCTCTTTCCTAGATTGATCGAGGTGGCATTGAAATTGTGCTCTTCTCTAGGGGTACGATCCTCATGTAAGGATGTTGTTGGGGGTTGTGTGTTTGCATAGAGCGATCACCATGGGTAAAGACAAGATACAACTGAGTTACAGTTCCTTCTTCCATGATGTATTCCTCAATGGATCCAATAGATCTACATGGTGTACGATTGCGATATATGTTTCCATGCTCAAATGTCCCATGTTGGGATCTTACAACACCTTTATCTAAGAAGTCAAGGTGATGGGTATTCCAATGTTGGGTAATAGGAGTACCTTCCTCACCAATACTGCAGTAAGACAAATGATATCCTCCATGTTCAGAAGGATTTAGCATTACAATGGGTATACGAATGGTCGCATTTCCTCTATCTTACCCCTTATTGGGTTGATTTGACATCTTAGTATAATGAGATGTGGTAGGTCTAGAAGTATTCTTGTTTAGGTCATGCAAATATCTAGTGTTAGTTCTCTTGAGCAAGGTTTCTTGGTGAGATCCGTTGTGAGTGGTATTGTCTCCTCTGAGACTACCTAAAGTTCGTTCAGGTTTGTTCTAGGCAGGTGTGCTGCCTCTAGGGTGGTATAGGCCCTCTGGTGCATTGGATGCAACCTCAATCTTGCAATGGGGATGGCCTCATGTATTGACCATTATTTGAATTATCTCTTGTGTATATTTTAGGAAAAACAAAGCATACAAGGGTATTTATCTCTTTTAAATTTTCTTTGTGTTCCCTAAATTGTTTTATGAGTTTTCGGTGTGTTGGATCATAAACTAACTCTCATCATGTTTTTAGATTTGTTGATGATATACTTGTTTATTTTAATGCATTTAACCTGTATGCTCGCAACTCAACAATCGGTAATGAAAGTCACGGTCACGTAAACCCACAAAAGTGTGGAGATGAAGCCTACACTCGATCAGGGAGCACAAGTCTTGTCGATCCTCATACAAAACACCGTGCACAATGATACACCCCTTCAAAGAGGAATGCATGCTATTTTGCATGGATAGGATGGTTCTTGGAGTTGGTATTGGCCAATAGAATAGGTTCGTGGGATTTGAGCCAATGGATGGATATGATGCCCATCGTCATTGAACTCTATTAGTGGTTGGGTATGAATTCCAACTCACTAATGTTTAAATATTACGTGGTGTGTGAGGGTTCATTTTAAATTTGCGTAAAAGAAAAATGCATCAGAGAGCACCCATGAATTTTCCTATATGCCTAGGAAATTTATGTTTGAATTTAGAAATATGCAAAACTAAATGCTATTTCCCAAATCAGATAATGCAAAATTATATGAGAAACTGGCTTTTAAACTGCTCCCAAGCAAGCAAAACCTAACACATATATTTAATGCTAGCTGTTGTTCTGTACCACAGCTAACAAAGAGCTAAATATTAGCTACAGGTGATAACCATAGCTAACAGTGCTAGCTATTGTTGTCAGCCACAACTAATAGTAGATAAGGCAATTTTCATTATTTTTCCCTCTAACTTTGGCTAAATGATCTAATTAGCCTACTGACAGGAAAAACATAGAGACATGGAAATCACAAAGAAGGGAAAATTACCTAGAATTCCTCATTTGATGAAGAGACAGACTGCTTACTATTTGTTTCTCTATTTTTTGCTAGTCGCGGCTGTCAAGCATGGCTAAGACCTGCAACACAAAAACAAATAAATATCAGTAACTAACAACATATTTTGTGAGTTTTCATCATGATCGCCATCTGTACGATCCCAGAACATATAACACATTGTTAATTATACATTTTCCATTTATGATATTGATCAAAACAATTCGTATTCCTCTTACTTCATAATTTTTACTATCTGCTATAGCAACTGGTTTCTCATTTTTTCCTTGTAGAGAGTCAAACCATTGTTTTTTTATATTCATATGTTTGCTTGCTCATGAATCTATGTACCAATAATCCATAATCAATTTTTTGGTCTGTATGAGATTGACTACCTTTCTAAACTTTAAAAAATCCTAATTCTATGTTGAAGTTCTTATGGCTCCCAAATAAGAAATTTAGAATTTTGTAAACTATATTTACAAATTTTGTAACCCTGATTTGATGTAATAATATTTGCAAATGCTTTACAAAATTTAATAATCCAATTATAAATATTCCCAAAACTTAAAAAAAAAATCCCTAAATTTCTCAAAAATATTTTAGGGCTTCTCAAATCTTGCCAAAAATAAATATTTTACTTTCTAAGATTTTATTTTCTATTAAAAATAACTTATCCCTCTAATTAACTTATTAATCAAGGTAGAATATTAACCAAATTAAACCTTGGATAATTATTTCCCTTCCTTATAACTTCAAACTTTATAAAATGAATAATTAAATATTATAATTTACCTCAAATGTAGGTGCTCATATATTTCGGTGATATTGTCGTTGTTATTCCTTATATATGATGATGTCTAAGACTTTGACTGACCTCCTAGTGCTTGTATGACCATTGAATGTGCAGAAGATCATTTGAGCTCCTCCAACCTATCTATATTCCTCTTCTCATGTGCCACATGGCACTCAACGTCTTCTTTAGACATTTCTTCTTGGTACATTACTCTACCTAGTTATGAAAATATGGGCGTTACATTTGACAAGTGTCTTCCTTCCTCAAGGAGTTCTCATAAAAGCATTTTATTTCCCTCAATGGTTGTTGATGCTCCATTTCCTCTGCGCTAAGTGGCATCAAAGTTCTTTCAGGTTCTTAACTGAAGTGACAAATGGTGGCTACACTCCTCTCAAAACTTGTATTTGATTCTATAACATCTTATATTTATTTGGAACTCAAACTTGCTTGTTCTTCCTTAACACTCACAATATCTTTTGCTACTTGATATTTGTAACTTCCAATTCTTCTTTCCTCCAATGTACTTTGTAACTCTCCAATGCTTGTTGGCGCTTCTTTGTTTATAATGCTTGGTGGTGGCTCCTCCTTTGGTGATGCTTCAATAACTCTTCCTTGATGGATTTTTAACTTCTTTTCTTGATATATTCTTAATATTTTTCAGCAAGATATCCAAGCTTCTTAACTTGGATAAAATATTTATTGTTTTAATTTATTTATCTCCCAAAAAGCTTGCACCTTTATCCTTGCTTTGGCTTGTCCTTATATTGTATCTAACTTATTTTTCCTACAGATTTTAATCCAATGTGAATGCTACCTTCTTCAAGTTGTAGCACCTTACTTGGTGTCTTTAGACACCTTGAACATGCTATCTTTGAGCACTTATTCAGATTTTTCGTAGACAATAATACTACCTCCTTCGTAGGCTTGAAGACTCTTTTTTTTGTCGAAATTAATAGCTCTACTATGGTGCTCTTATAACCTTAAATTAAACTGATTTTAATGCTTAATAATAAACTTTTGTGGCACCAATGTGGCATACCTTTTGGCCTCCTTTTGCAGCTATTTTTCTTGGTGATTTGATTCACCTTTTTGCTGCCCTAAAATTATAGAATTTACAGATCTCCTTTCTACTTAATTGCCACCTCAAACTTATCAATTTTGCAGCTCTAATTGTTTCTCAAAAATCTCTACCTTTTAGCCTTTAGCTTGCTATTAAAAAGATTTAATTTACAACTTTCAATGCTGTTTAAAAATCAGCTTCTATGCTATCCAAATATCTTTATAATTTGAATAATTATCCTTATTCAAATGTTACCAAATTCTTCTTTGCTTTGTTATTCAAAGCTCTCTCAAATCTCCCCTAAATTTCTCCAAACCCCAGATCTCTTTTCTCCTTTTAATGCTGACCTAAAATATAATTTTTGTGGCTTCAATTCTCCTCCAAATTTGTTCTCTCAAAATTTAAAATTTGCAATTATTAGTGTTGTCCAAATGATGCTCTCTTGCTGTCCAAAACTTTACAATTTTTGTTAAAAAAATCAGCAATATTCTCCTTCATAAATCAGCCTTCAAATATTTTATGGTTATCTTCAAAAATTTCAAATATGGTGGCCTCTTCCTATCTCCTATCAATCTCTCTTGTGCCCTGATACCACTATTAGCTTTTTATGCTAGATACTTAATGAGAAATCAACCACAAGATATAAAATGAGCATGCAATATCAAATATATGATAATGATAGTATTCTAAACATTTAAAACTCATGAATAACTTTTGCAAATATTCATATAACTACCATTAACAAGTGCTCATGAAAATACTAAGAAATACTCTTGAATAGAGATCATAATACATACTATGAGCAATGCTCTTTTTTAATGTTTCTTACAATGCTTAGTCACAAATATATAAAAGTATGTGACTCTTAAATTTCCTACTCTAAGGACACATGTGCATTCTACATGAAGGACACTTGTGCACATGCACACCTAACTATAAGACACTTATGCATTTCTTGCATATTATTACATTACATAAAATATAACTCACATTCTAATCTAAATATGTACCCAAGGTGGTACATTAACATGTACCACATAATGTAATATATTCTAACAGTATTGGCCAGGGGCTTTAGCCTTAAGAAAATGGATTACTAGGATTTGGAAGTCTCTAGGAGTGATTCTATCATTTCTTCCTAGCCATTTTTTATTCTAGGTAAGAAAAAAAAATCCTAAAAGGGGGTCCTTGTGTATGGGAAGAGCAAGATTTTTCCTTACCCACTGGTATGAAGGTTTTTCACCTAAAAATGTAAATCTATCCCTAGTACCAGTATGGGTTAGGATGTTTGAGTTACCCATTGAATATTGGAAAATAGATACCATCAAGACAATAGGAAACACTCTAGGAGAATTCCTTGAGATTTTAGATACAATGAAAGAGAATTCTTGGCTATTTATGCTTGGATGTTGGTCATTATTGATATAAGTAAAGTTTTACCAGAATTATTCTTAAGTATGAGGATAAGATGCAGAACCAAACCATAGATTATGAAAACATATCTTTTAGATGTAGAAGATGTCATGAGGTGGGGCATCTTGAGAGATCATGCCCTAAGAAGATCCCAACAAAATTATATGTAGAAAATTACAAAATAAACTTACATATGATTATGGATGAAGATGGTTTTCAATTTCCAAAAAATAGATCTAGAAAAATGAAAGAAAATAAACAGTGGAAACTAGTAAGGAAGGATATTGGAATAAATACCAACTCTTTTGAGGCTTTAGCCTATGAAGAAAAAGTAGATCAAATTTTAGAGGACACAGTACAATAGTTTCAACATATTAATAAGGAACCACCTATTCAGTATGATCATGATTTAAGGAATAACATTCTTGAAGAACCCAAGGAATGTGTCTCATCAAATTTTGAAGACTCTCTTGAAGTATCATGCACCATTCAGGAGAAAAAATTGGTAAAGAAAATGTATTTTTATAAGTTTATACCTCTACCATTAATAAGGAAATACCAAAAATTGAGTAGGACAAGTCAAAAGATTCTATAATAAAGCCAAGAGAGGATAAATATGATGAAATTTTTTTATGAAAGAATATTGAGGAATAGAATTATAAGACCTACTCCTAATATAGGTAAGGTAAAAAGAGGAAAACTCTCAAATTATAAAGCAAGATCCAATGAAGCAAGAGCAAACATAGAGAAAGGAAAACAAACTAAGTTGGTTGAACTTCTCTTTATCAAACAAAAAAATGATATTGGTAATGTATAGGTGGGACCAAAAGGTCCTAATGAGACATGATTATCATCTCATGGAATATAAGGGGTGCTAATACCCCCTCAAAGCATAGGTGTATTAGGGACCTATGTTTAAGTAATAAGACTGATATTCTTTGTATCTAGGAAACTAAAATGACAAAAGAAGAAATTTTAAAAACTATGAAAATAGTATGGACAAGATGTGAATGGGATGCTATGGATTCTGAAGGAGTGGTAGGGGAAATTCTAACTTTTTAGAATCCTTCTAGAACCTCCTATGTAACCATTCATAAAAATAGGTATTGGTTAGCCTCTTTAATCACTTGCTACTTTGTAGATATTTGTTTAATCCATATCAATGTCTATGGACATAGAACATAGTCAGGTAGATTAGAAGTTTGGAGTGGTATTGAAACCTTTATGAAAAGTAAAGACCAAGAAACCCAGTTCATGATCATAGGAGATTTTAATACCATAACCAAGTTGGATGAAATCTTTGAAGGAATTAGGAAATTAACCCAAAGTATGAAATATTTCTTAGCTTTTATTCAAAACAATAATCTTTGGGAGGTTGAATTTGAAGAAGAAAACTATACTTGGACCAACAACAAGAGAGGCTAGAATCTAATAGTAAAACAATTAGACAAATGCATACTCTCAGATCATTGGCTAGATGAAGGAACTTGTGCTAAAATTAATACCTTAACAAGGATTGATTTAGATCACTAGTAAATAAGACTTAAAATGGTGGTTAGTGAATTTAAAAAAATAATATTTTAAATATAAGCAGATGTGGAAAGACCATCCTCAATTTTTTGATATGATAGCTCAAATGTGGAATTATTTAGGTAATGGTGGGTTTTATGCTCTTCCAAATAAAATTAAATCTATGAAACCTAGATTAAAAGAATGGAACAAGAATTTTTTTGGAAATATTTTTTAGAATAAATAAGAACTAAAATAGTAAAAAGATAAACTTTCAAAATTCTAAAAAGGTGATTATAATAATCTAAGATCAGAGGAAAGGGAGTTTATTAGTGAATGTCATAATATTTTGAGTAAGGAAGAGAAATTCTCGAGATTAAAATCAAGACAGACTTGGTTAAAATAAGATAAAAATACAATATTTTTTCATAGGATGGTTATAGTACAAAGATCAACATCTAGAATTAGCATAATTATTTCAGTAGGAGGGGTTTGGAATGAATATTAGAGTCAAATTAGAAAAGAGGTAAAGTATTTTTATCAGAATATTCTAGGACCAGAGGAGACTAAAGTTCTTAATGATAAACTTCTTTAAGATATTCCCTCAGTTATAACAAATGAAGGCAATAGGAAACCAATGAAGCCTATTACTCTAGAAGAAGTTCATTTAGCTCTTTTATGTTTTAATAAGGATAACTCCCTAGGTCCGGATGGGCTCTCTATAGCATTTTACCAAATAATTGGGATATAGTGTAGGATTATTTATTGGTGGCAATGGAACAATCTAGGGTAAAATAATACATACCTTATAAAATAAATGCAACATGTCTTACCCTAATTCCAAAAAAGAAGGATGCTGAATTGTTTGATTCTTTTAGACCCATAAGACTTTGTAATATGGCATATAAGTTATCTCCAAAGTGATGGAAAATCGATTAAGGCCTTTGTTAGATAAAATTATTTCAAAATATCAAGGAGGATTTGTGAAAGAGATACAAATTCTAGATGGATCATAGTAGTTCATGAAGTTATACAACAATGATATTAAAACTTGATGAGTAAAGCCTATGAAAGAGTTAAATGGGATTGTATCTTTGTAGTTTTAGAAAAGTTTAGATTCAGGTTGAAATGGGTTAGATGGATTAAAGCTTGTGTCTCTACAATTTCTTATTCAATGCTGATCAATGGGTTAGTAACATAATATTTTAAATACAAGAGAGCCCTTAGAAAAGGAGATCCTCTATCTCATTATTTGTTCATTATTATGGTGGAGGTTTTGAGTAGGAACTTAAATAAAGCTTACAAATATGGGCTTATAAGTGGACTTAAGGTTAGTACCAACATTGACAACATCACCCATCAACAATTTGTAGATGATACAACCCTTTTTGAAAGATCAAGGATAAATGAGGCTAGAGCTTTGAATATATTTATAAAGGAATACAAAAGAGCTTCAAGGCAAAAAGTTAATAGGACAAAATCTAAAATTTACTTCCTTAACATTCCTGCTAATATCAAAGCAAAGAATCTACAAGTTGCTTCAAATGGATAAGGAAAATTTACCAACAACTTATTTAGGGATGCCTTTATTTGAGGGGAGAATGAGGATATAATAATGGAATCCAATTATTAGTAAAGTTCATAATAAAATTCCAACTTAGAAAGGTAGATGGTTATCATTTGCAGGAAGAGTGAAGTTAATTAAGTCAGTCTTATAGTCAATTCCAACATATTATATGTCATTGTATTCTATGCCAAAATCAGTTAAAAAAAGTTTAATCTATATTATGTAATCCTTTTTATGGTTATGTTTACTTGATAAAAGGAAATTTTCTTTGATGAAATGGAGCAAGATGCATGATGATAAAACTAGGGGAGGTCTTGATTTAAGAGTTCTTACAGATGCAAACTTAGCTCTTAGGGGAAAAGTAATATGGAGATTGTACAAAGAGAGTCAAAGACAATGGGAAAGAATTATTTCAAGTATGTTGATCCCAATGATCCAAGTTTAATATTTACTGCTTTCTCTCTACCAAATGGTTCTATTCTTTGGAATGATTTAAAAAATCTATTGATCTTATTTTTAAAGGTTTAATATGGATGGTGGAAAATGGAGAAAAAAATCATATTTGGATGGATACTTGGTGTGATAAAAAACCACTCAATTTAGATCCAATTTTGAAACATTGGATGATATTGCTTCAAGACAAATATGGTGATAGGGTTTCAAACATTTTGTACAAGGATAAGGAAGATACAAATGGATGTTGGAAATATGTTGAATATTTTCCATGCTATTCTAGTGGATTTAACTCTAAAAGGTATGGGACACTCTCCATGTATCCTCGTCTGGGTTCAGGGTCAGGCCAAGACTCGAACAAGGGTTCAGGGGTGATAGCCCTCGATGAAATTTTTAAGGTTTCTTAAGCTATTTTTAGACCCATATGGGTTGTTTAGGGTTAAATATTTGAAACCATGTTTTTCGATTATGGTATTATAAAATTTGTTCTTATGTTGTTGTTATTTAATTTCACTTGCATCAGGGTTTGGTGAGAAGAGATATGAACATTATTGTATTGGATATGGTTACATTTATACAATAAGGAGATATTACTGTATTGGGTTTTTTCCCATAAGGGTTTCTCAAGTGAAATATTGTGTTGTGTATTTGCTATCTTCTTTTTTCCTTTGATTATGTATTTACTATTTTCTAGATTTAGTTTATTGGGGCCTTTTGCTCTTCATTTGGTATCGGAGCTAGGTTTTTACCTTTGTTTGAGGAGTAAGGGCTTCAACCCTATGAAAAAATAATTCATGAGTAGGAACCATACATGGAAGAATCTGGGCAAAGAAAAATTATGGGAAGCACGTGGGTAGAGATTGAAAATTTTAATGGATAAAATTTTGAGTTATGAAAAATCAAGATGAAGGATTTGTTGTGTAGATGCAAAGACGCGACACTAAAAATGAAATTACAAGTAAATACACAAAGAGACAAATATTGCACAAAATGTTCCAATTTTAATATTGACAATGGGGGGAGCCAAGTGAACTCTTTGATACAATGCTACTCTCCAAGAGTATTTTGATACAATATTACAATGGGCTAGGGTTCTCCGAAACCCTAGCAATAAAATAAAATAGTGTCTTTCGAAGATTGCGCCTTTGATCCCAACAGGGTGAGTGGGCTTTGAATATCCGAAGTCGGGCCACTCTGGCTCTAATAGCCTGATGATCTGCAGACCTGCAAGTGACAGAAACAATTAAGGAGTTAGTAGCACATGAGAGGGCTCCACAGAGTGAGACCCTCAAATAAT
Organism: Wollemia nobilis; assembly: GCA_028583015.1. Lineage (NCBI taxonomy): Eukaryota > Viridiplantae > Streptophyta > Pinopsida > Araucariales > Araucariaceae > Wollemia > Wollemia nobilis. Next base: position 1,124,318 of record JAQPPZ010017021.1, read on the forward strand.
GATTAAAAACCCTAATTGAAAGAAACAGAAAGCAACACTTACAGATATGCAGATTTAACAATAAAAACTCATAGAAGTGATTTACCTTGCTCAACAGTAGATGTGACTTGATCGGGCTGATTGATTAAACCCTAACGGATGCAGAAAATAGTGTGGCGGTTTTCTGGGCGGTGACGGACGAGCGAAAGTGGCAGTGATGGAACGAATGGGGCTGGTTGGAATCTATCCTAGGGTATGCTAAAGGTGCTCAGGGTATTCTTCAGCAGAGAGGCCTCAAGATTCTTCAACGTTCCATTCTTTCAGTATTTCAGCCTCTTTTGGGCAATATGAGGGGCTTGTATTTATAACTTAGCTTTAGGGTTTAACTTAGGGTTCTTAACTTTACACTTTTGATCGTGTGGCTAAGATTAAGTCATATCCTAGGGCTAAGATTAAATGATGGAAGTGGCATGGATTGAGTGGGATGGATGGTAGGGATTTAATCTGATCGGACGGTGGAGGTTAAATGAACTTATAATTATATAATATAATATTAAATAAATTAAATATAATATAAAATATTATATAAAATATTAAAATAATATAATATATATTAAAATAAGTCCTATTTTTGCGAGAAAGGGGAAAATGGGCCTTTTTGAAGGTGGGAAAGGGAAAATGGGCCTTTTGAAGGCGGGAAAGGGGGATGGAGGACAAGTGGAAGGTGGGATGACTAGGAAGGTGGATGAATGGTTGCAATTTGGTGTCTACAGATGCCCCTTTTTGTACCATGTTGCATGAAACATAATATGGTGCAAAAATATGAGACACCTGCATGGGCTATGGGCAACAGAAACCGCTTCTCTCATTGGAATTGCACATTGGCGTTGAAGACAAAAAGAATGAAGAATTTTTAGAGTTCATTGCGTAGCTTACCCCCTCAATTGGTGAATGAGAAAATTCTCACGAGCCAATTGAAAAAGCATGGATTTTGTGCAAACGATGGATGAAGGATGAATGATGATGCGATGTGATACCATTTTTGCCCCAACGATTGCAGAAAGGGGGTTGGTGTATAATACCATGATGCTTGAAGAATGATGATTGATGATTTGATACCATTTTTGCCCCAAAGGTTGAAGAAAAGGGGGTTGGTGTATAAACCATGATGCTTGAAGAATGATGACTGATGATTTGATACCATTTTTTCCCCAACGGTTGAAGAAAAGGGGGTTGGTGTATGAACCATGATGCTTGAAGAATGATGACTGATGATTTGATACCATTTTTTCCCAACGATTGAAGAAAGGGGGTTGGTGTATGAACCATGATCATGTAAGATGTATCCCATCATGGGAAATCAAAATCAATGTGGTTGTCCCAAATTTGGGGGTGATTCGATGTTGTTGAAAAATATGCCTCACAGGCGTCATTGAGTATGCAAGATATGAAAATGCAGAATGACTGAGTCACCGTAGGGCTGGCCATTGATTGTAGAAGATTCTTCATCAATTCCATAATGGAACCAATCAAACCTAGTGAGCTTGTCTGCTTTGTGACTATAGTCAGATGAATGAGTGATTGATATTAGTTATCCATGATTTTGCATCCCATGGAAAAGGACATCAATGATTCCTGTTTGGTGAATTCTTCTTGGCAGTGTTTCACTTAGAATTTGAGGTTACTGATATGATTATGATTCTTGGCAATGAGATAATTGGTGATGATCATGATTAAGTGTCCTTATTATAAACTATTCATGTTACCGAATTGCATGGATTACTATCGCTGCAACCACCAAGTTTATAGAATAATTTATTGGATACGAGGTTCACTTAGAGCCAACTGATGAGATACCATTTTTGCCCCAACGGTTGAAGAAAGGGGGTTGGTGTATAATACCATGATTTTTGAAGAATGATGATTGATGAGATACCATTTTTGCCCCAATGGTTGAAGAAAGGGGGTTGGTGTATAATACCATGATTTTTGATAAATGATGATTGATGAGATACCATTTTTGCCCTAACGGTTGAAGAAAGGGGATTTTGATGATGTGAAAATGTGATGAAATAAAATGATTTGTATCTGTTCTTTGCCCTTAATAGATAAAAGGGGTTTTGATGATGTGAAAATGAAGTGATTATGTCTATTCTTTACCCTTAATAAATAAAGGGGTTTTTGATGATGAAAGTGTTCTTATGGTAGTCTATCCATCCTACCGGATTGCATGGATAACTAGTCATTGCAACCGCCAGGTTTATAGGATAAACCACTAAATACAAGGTTCACTTGATAGGAATGCAAATGTGATCTATTTTTGCCCCAATAGATGAAGGGATTTTTGAGAAATGAATGAAAATAACATGATTTGTATCTATTCTTTGCCCTTAATAGATAAAGGGGTTTTTGATGATGTAAGATGAAAAAGTGTTTGTTCATTGCCCTTAACAGATAAAGGGGTTTTTGATGATGAAAGATGAAAAAGTGTCTATTCATTGCCCTTAACAGATAAAGGGGTTTTTTGATGATGAAAGTGTCCTTATGGTAGTCTATCCATCCTACCGGATTGCATGGATAACCAGTCATTGCAACCACCAGGTTTATAGGATAAACCACTAAATACAAGGTTCACTTATGAATGGATAATGATAAAAGAACGTAAATGTGATCTATTTTTGCCCCAATAGATGAAGGGATTTTTGCAATTTGGATGATGTGAATGCAAGGCAAAGGGTGCAACCTTTGACAAAAGAACACAGTATTTTGAACCTAGCAATTGACTTGTTGATGATGTGATGTGATTGAATGATTGAATTGTTTATTGCAAGTGTGGGGAAGGTGTGAAACCTTGAACACCCCCAAGTTCTAGCTGTGATGTTGATTTATTAGGGGAAAGGTGTGAAACCTTGAGCACCCCCTAGTTGTGATGTTGCTTGCTTGATTGGGGGAAAGGTGTGAAACCTTGAACACCCCCAAGTTGTGATGATGTTTGAACTTTCTAGCGATCTTTGCATATGTGAGTTTGATATATATACATACATGGCTTTTATGTTTGTGTTATGCTTTTGTTTTAATGTGTTAATGTGAATGCAATGCATGTTTAATGAAAATATTTTTATGGAATGCCTTATGGATGATTAATGCAAGCTAAATGATGTATGTGCCTAATGCTTATATGGATGATTCATGCAAGCTAAATGATGTATTATTGATGCAAGTAAATGTGTAATGAACCTAAGCTATATGAGAGGGATGCATGGTGTTCGAATGATCTTTTTATAGTTCAAAAATTTTATTGGCCATGTTTGATGTCCACTATTTTGTAATCAGGGGTACCCAATTTTAACGACTTTATGCAACTTGACGTATGACGCAGGCATGAATGTTGACATGGAAGAAGATATGGATGTTGATATGGAAGAAGATATGGATGTTGATATGGAATGAGTACTGCAACATTTTCAAAAACTCAAACATACTAGTATTATCAATCAAACTCACTTGGGTTGTCTAACTTTCTTTAGGACCAATGTGTGTGCAAGTGAGGTTCAATTACCAAATCTTGAGTGTGACAATGACCCTATCTAATCAAGAACCAGTGTGTGTGCATGTGAAGTTCATTGACCCACTATGAGTAAATTGGGCATGACCTGTTATGGAGATGACCTGAAGCTAGCTTGTCCTTATGTGCGGTCAGAGGTCTTCCTATTTGCCAAGGAGACATGTCGCCCCGCATGAGCTTACTCCACTGCCAGCCAGGCGTCTATAGCCCCGATGAAGATTCACTCCATAGTCCAATGGGATTTGATCTTTTAGGCCTTGGGGATGACTACCCATCCATGCTAGGGACATGAAGTACGAATCCTTACGACTTGAGGGATCAAGGGTGTTTGGGATTTTATTTGTTAATTTTGTATAGAGCTTTGGGGAATCGGATTCTCAACCGAAGTGTGATGAGAATTTTGACCCTATCCTTACTACTCTATGTTTTTATGCTTATGTTTGAAGAGTAATTGAGGTAGTGGTGAAAACCACTATTTTTTCTTTGGACTATGTTGCATGATGGGACAAGCGAGGATTATCCCTTTTCGCTTCAAGGTACTACCCAAGTATGGTACTAACCCTCTTTGGCTCATAATGTTTTTAAGATGTGATGGAATGTGATTGGTTCAAGATTGTATTCAGAATCAATTGGCAATACTCAAGACCTTCTTAATGTGTAAAGTGTATTTTTGGTCCCAAAGAAAATCGGACATTCATTTGGAGGTTGCTTGCTACACTAGTAATGGCTGAGTGATTGAAAATCTAGGCTTTATGATTTTTGACACGGGATGTGGTTTGACATATGGCTTTTGCGAGGGTTGCATGATTTCTTCAAACTAGGTACCCCCAATTGTTATAACTTGACTTTGTATTTGTGGCCATATCATCATTACTAAGTAAGATCATTCGAACATGGGATGGGATGAATGCAATTATGAATGACTATAGCGGAATGTATATGAAATGTGCAATTATGAATGTATGAATCTAGATGTATGAATGCAAGCGAAAATGAAATGCATGTGAAAAATGCTTATGAATGCGAATGTGGAAGTGTATATGCAAATGCCTATATGTATGCATGCTTATGAAAATGCAATTTGATTTTGTTGTTTTGATTTTTTTTTTTAGCCATGTATGTACATATATAGTAATCACAATAAGCATGGAACACTTTCAAGTGTATGATGTTCATCAGCTCGGGTTTGTCTACTCCCACTAACATAGTAAGCTTATGACCAAAGGAGTTGGGTACCTTTGGGGCCTTTTGAAAATTTGATGTGACCAAAGGGATTGAGACCTTTGGAGCCTTTTGAAATTGATGTGTGACCAAAGGGGTTAAGACCTTTGGAGCCTTTTGAAATTGATGTGTGACCAAAGGGGTTAAGACCTTTGGAGCCTTTTTGAAATTGATGTGTGACCAAAGGGGTTAAGACCTTTGGAGCCTTTTTGAAATTGATGTGTGACCAAAGGGGTTAAGACCTTTGGAGCCTTTTGAAATTGATTGTGACCAAAGGGGTTAAGACCTTTGGAGCCTTTTAAATTAATGTGTGACCAAAGGGGTTAAGACCTTTGAGCCTTTTAAATGATGTGTGACCAAAGGGTTAAGACCTTTGGAGCCTTTTGAAATTGATGTGTGACCAAAGGGGTTAAGACCTTTGGAGCCTTTTGAAATTGATGTGACCAAAGGGGTTAAGACCTTTGGAGCCTTTTGAAATTGATGTGTGACCAAAGGGGTTAAGACCTTTGGAGCATTTTGAAATTGATGTGTGACCAAAGGGGTTAAGACCTTTGGAGCATTTTGAAATTGATGTGTGACCAAAGGGGTTAAGACCTTTGGAGCCTTTTGAAATTGATGTGACCAAAGGGGTTAAGACCTTTGGAGCCTTTTGAAATTGATTGTGACCAAAGGGGTTAAGACCTTTGGAGCCTTTTGAAATTGGTTGTGACCAAAGGGGTTAAGACCTTTGGAGCCTTTTGAAATTGATCAGCCACCGAAGTGACCGGGGAGTGGGGTATGTTTTCCATTACACAATTTAAGTTACTTGTTTTCTTTTGCATTCTAGCTTGAACTATGAAGTGCGTAAACAAAAGATATGCAATTAAATCCAAATAACACCAAACCAAACAATCTTGTGTAGGAATTTTTAAAAGTAAAAGAAAATACAATGTCCTAGGTTTTACCTTGTGTGGCTTACCTCATTCATTATTATTTAAAATGTATTCCTTTTTATTATTATTTGATTTACTTACGTTATGGTACTAACTCGAAATCAAACAAAAGTAATAAGTCAAAACAACTTAATGGAAAACACATCAAATCCACCTATTACGTAATGATGGAATGGCTATTGTGTAAGCCATGTTAGTGATGAAAGGGCTATTGGTTAAGCCATGTAAATGATGAAATGGCTAAGGTTGAGCCATGTTAATGATGAAATGGCTAAGGTTGAGCCATGTTAATGATGAAATGGCCAAGGTTGAGCCATGTTAATGATGAAATGGCTAAGGTTGAGCCATGTTAATGATGAAATGGCTAAGGTTGAGCCATGTTAATGATGAAATGGCTAAGATTGAGCCATGTTAATGATGAAATGATGAAATGGCTAAGGTTGAGCCATGTTAATGATAAAATGATGAAATGGCTAAGGTTGAGCCATGTTAATGATGAAATGGCTAAGGTTAAGCCATGTTAATGATGAAATGATAAAATGGCTAAGGTTGAGCCATGTTAATGATGAAATAGCTAAGGTTAAGCCATGTTAATGATGAAATGGCTAAGGTTGAGCCATGTTAATGATGAAATGATAAAATGGCTAAGGTTGAGCCATGTTAATGATGAAATGGCTAAGGTTGAGCCATGTTAATGATGAAATGGCTAAGGTTAAGCCATGTTAATGATAAAATGATGAAATGGCTAAGGTTGAGCCATGTTAATGATGAAATGATGAAATGGCTAAGGTTGAGCCATGTTAATGATGAAATGGCTAAGGTTGAGCCATGTTAATGATGAAATGATGAAATGGTTAACGTAAAGCCAAGTTAAATGTATTTTCCATTAAGCTATTTTGGTTTATTACTTTCTTCTGATGTCTTGTTAATACCATAAAGTACTTAAACCCAATATTTAAAGCTTATCAAAATAAAACCAACTGTAAAAACTTGTACAAGAATTTAAAGATAAAAGAAAACAATCAGTCCTAGGTTTCACCTTGTGTGGCTTACCTCATTTCCGTATTATTTTCTTCATTAATGTGTGGTTCCTTTTAAAATTGTGTGGTTGGTGTGTTTGATGTTACCTAATCTTTGTTAAATGAAATAAAGGAAAAATCTATGGTTGGATAGGGCTGCGAGATTCTTGTTGGTAATGACCTCCAACAAGTTTGCTCAGGGGTAATCCTATGGTGTCTAAGGGCAGATATTTGATGGATGGAGATGAATGCCACCATCACCAAACCTCAAGCAATAGTTGGTGATGAAATCCAACTACTACTATTAAAAAGTGGAGCGTGTAGTGTGTGATGTTAATTTTATGTTTCTTGTTCTTTATGGTGTGTGCAGACAATGTTAAAGATGACTAATTTCACTAATCTAAATTAGAATCCAACACAAAGATGCAAATTTCATCTAAAGAGCGTAGAGTACACCCTTAAAATCCTTGCCTACAAATGATACCCGAAGATATCAAAAGAGCATCGAAGGGTTCATCCACCTCTCTGCCAAAGGGGCCAGCCTAGGGCAGGATTACTTTAAGTGTCCAAATGTTGTTCCTATTTAGATACATGAAATTTAAGCGATCTTTAACCCTAAAATGCAAAATCTAGGATGCTTTTCTACTTCACATGCACTCAACAATGCAAACAATCACCTAGATCTATGAATTTAGGACAAGAAATGAATTTGAAATATTGAAACACACACAAACCCTAGATATGACTTGTTGCAGATTCTTTCTCAGATTACTTAATGTTAAACCCAAACAATGAAAAACAACAATAGAAAATAGAATACATAAATTGTTAAATGACCAACTATAAAAAATTAATTCGAATGGATGTAGGGCTTACCAGGGAAACCTGCATTTTTGTGAAGTCATTATGAGATTTATGATACCCCAATTGCCTTGAAAATTTGTGGAGACATGCTATGTCATGTCAAGAACCCACCCTCAAAATTTCATCTCAATATGACTCCATATGAGTGAGATATGGCCAAAAACGTGAGGGTGGTTTGTGCAAGAAAACAATACATTTTTCATCCCTAAAAATCCCTACAACAAACAACAATAACAGTAAATTAGCAAGGTAGATCTATCAAATAGTGAAACCCTTGTGGGGTCCCACCATGATCGCCATTTGTAGATGCAAAGACGCGACACTAAAAATGAAATTACAAGTAAATACACAAAGAGACAAATATTGCACAAAATGTTCCAATTTTAATATTGACAATGGGGGGAGCCAAGTGAACTCTTTGATACAATGCTACTCTCCAAGAGTATTTTGATACAATATTACAATGGGCTAGGGTTCTCCGAAACCCTAGCAATAAAATAAAATAGTGTCTTCCAAAGATTGCGCCTTTGATCCCAACAGGGTGAGTGGGCTTTGAATATCCGAAGCCGGGCCACTCTGGCTCTAATAGCCTGATGATCTGTAGACCTGCAAGTGACAAAAACAATTAAGGAGTTAGTAGCACATGAGAGGGCTCCACAGAGTGAGACCCTCAAATAATGATTAAAAACCCTAATTGAAAGAAATAGAAAGCAACACTTACAGATATGCAGATTTAACAATAAAAACTCATAGAAGTGATTTACCTTGCTCAACAGTAGATGTGACTTGACCGGGCTGATTGATTAAACCCTAACGGATGCAAAAAATAGTGCAACAATTTTTTGGGCGGCGATGGACGAGCGAAAGTGGTAGTGACGGAACGAATGGGGCTGGTTGGAATCTATCCTAGGGTATGCTAAAGGTGCTCAGGGTATTCTTCAACAGAGAGGCCTCAAGATTCTTCAACGTTCCATTCTTTCAGTATTTCAGCCGCCTTTGGGCAATATGAGGGGCTTGTATTTATAACTTAGCTTTAGGGTTTAACTTAGGGTTCTTAACTTTACACTTTTGATCGTGTGGCTAAGATTAAGTCATATCCTAGGGCTAAGATTAAATGATGGAAGTGGCATGGATTGAGTGGGATGGATGGTAGGGATTTAATCTGATTGGACGGTGGAGGTTAAATGAACTTATAATTATATAATATAATATTAAATAAATTAAATATAATATAAAATATTAAAATAATATAATATATATTAAAATAAGTCCTATTTTGGTGGGAAAGGGGAAAATGGGCCTTTTTGAAGGCGGGAAAGGGGGATGGAGGACAAGTGGAAGGTGGGATGACTAGGAAGGTGGATGAATGGCTGCAATTTGGTGTCTACATGTTGGTTGATAGATATCAGTGGATTGTGGTCTCAAGAATAAAACCAACATCAATGACATATGATGATTGGTTGAAGATCGATAGGAAGGTAAGGAGTTCTATCAGATTGTGCTTATCTGATTTGGTATTGTTGAATGTATCAATAGAGACCACAACAAAGTTTTTATGGAATAAGCTAGGAACTTTGTATCAGATAAAATCACTAGTAAATAAACTCTTTCTTTGAAATAAGTTGTATTTGCTTTATATGAATTATGGTGACTCTGTGGTTGAACATCTGAATACTTTTAACACTGTGGTAATTTAATTGAACTCTATTGAAGTAAAAATAGATGAAGAAGAAAAGTGTATTAATTTAATTTGTTCATTACTTGATTTGTGGGATAATCTAGTTATGGCTATCACCAATACTAATTCTACATTAAAAGCAGAGGATATAGTAGGAACATTGTTATCTGAGAAAATGAGATAAAAATATTTTGAGGATTATCATCAAAAGGATGCCTTAGTTGTAAGAGGTTGTTCTCAAGAAATAAGCAAAAAGAAATAAGGAGAAAGGAAATCGAGATCTAAGGGTAAATATGTTGCTCTAGAAAAGATGAAATGCTAAAAGTATGGTGAAATAGGGTATTATATAAAGGACTATGTATCTAAAATGACTGATAATAGTCAATAATATGAGGAAGAAACTTCTATAAAAATGAAGACCACAAATGAATATTTAGGGGACTTATTATTATCTATAGCGTGTTAAAATGAATACCAAAACTCATGGCCAATTGACTTAGGTGATTCCCTTCATATGAATCCTCATAGGGAGGGGTTATGCGAATATGAAAAGATAAATGAAGGTGAAGTCTTGTTGGGAAATAATTTGATATATAAAATATTAGGTTGCGGAAGAGTCAAGTTGAGGTTAAAATATGAAAGAATTAAAATCCTTCTTGGTGTGTTGCATATTCTAGGTTTGGCAAGGAATCTGATATTCATGAGTAAGATGAATGATGCGAGTGTGACTGTGGTATTCAATAAGGATAGCTACAAGATGGTTCATGGAGTCTTGGTGCTGGTAAGGAAATTTTGTACAAGAACTATATTCAAACTTGAGGCTACCACTATAAGTATTGATTGTAATAAATCTTCAGTTGTAGAGGAGAAAAATACAATAAAAGAAAATTTGAGTATTCCAATAGCCAAGATAATGTAGCATCAACACATGGGGTATATTGGTAAGAAAGGCCTTAGAACATTAAAAATGAAAGGTATGATTGAAGGAATTTTGATTGCCCATTAAATTTTAATTTTGTGAGCACTGTATTTTTGGAAAGCAAACTCAAGTCAAGTTTCCTAGTAGTGCTACAAGAATATGAAGAAATTTTGCATCTAGTTCACAGTGATGTATCTGGACCTATAAAAGTACCATCGTTAGGTAAATCTATCTATTTTTATATTTATAGATGACTTTTCAAGAAAGACCTAGGTATATTTTTTATGGAATAAATCTGATGTTTTCAATAAATTTAAAGAGTTTAAGGCTCTTGTAGAAAATAAAATAGAGAAAAAGATAAAGGTTTTGAAAAGTGATATTGGTGGTGAGTATTGCTCTAATTAATTTGAGAAAATTTGCAAGGATTGTAGAATAGAAAGGCATAAAATAACTCCATATATTAAACATAATGGAGTTATAGAATGGATGAACAAAACATTGATGGATAAGGCCAGAAGCATGCTAAGTGGTGCAGGGTTAGAAAGGAAATTCTAGGCAGAAGTCATGCTATCTTCTTTTTACCTCATCAATAGATCTCCTACCTCAGATTTGGTGGACAAGACTCCACAAGAAGTGTGGACTGGTAAGAAACCCTCTCTTAGTCATATAAGAGTTTTTGGTTGCAATGCTTATATGTATATCCCAAAAGAGAAAAGGACTAAGCTAGACTATAAATATGAAAATGCATATTTATGGGTTATAGTATTGGTACTAAAAGATATAAGTTGTGGAACCTAGAAACATAGAATATTGTTTATAATTGTAATGTGGTCTTTAGAGAAACAAAAGGGGATTTGAAATAGGAAATGCAACCAAGCAAAGAGCTTTAAATAGTTCAAGTAAAATTAAAATAGGAGGAGGAACCTATGGTAGAACTTGGTGCTACAAAAGAAGATGAACTATAGAGAGAGTCCAAATAGGAAAAATTTAGAGGAAGAAGGTGAGGAGGAAGTTGAAGATGTAGAACCTAGAACTCCAAGTTTGAGGAGATCATATCAAGTGAGAAGACTCCTAGAAAGGTATAGCCCTTCAAATATTTGTTTTGCATTTAATATATCAGTTATTAACAAAGAACCCAAGATTGTAAAGGAGGCACTTCAGTCAAGTGAGAATAAGTATTGGAAAAGGGATATGGAGTCCTTGGACAAAAATAAGATGTGGGACTTATTTCTCTGCTTGTATTAAATGCTTTTAATAGGTGAATAAATGTATCCCAGAGGAGTTACTGAATAGGGTGTATTAAATACCTCTCTGATGTCAATAAATGCTTCTCTTCAATAAGAGCCTCTCTTCAATAAAAAACTCTCTTGAATAATCTTGTTATAATAGCTGCTCTTAAAGGGCTGGTATTAAAGAAGTGAGTCCTCTCCCCCACCATTTAAAAGGGCCCTTAAAAATTAGTTGTCGTTCCATAATAACCAGAGGATTCTTCTGAATCTTGATCCTCTTCCTCTTCATTCCCAGATTCTCTTGGTGAAATTACCCGTAGAAGAAAATCATTTGGTTGTAAGTGGGTATTCAAGAATAAGTACAATGTAGAAAGAAAGTTGGAGAAGTACAAGGCTCGCATGGTAGCAAAATGATTTTTTCAAGTTGAGAAAATTAACTTTGGTGAGATTTTTTCTCCTATGGCTAAACTAACTTCAATTATATTTTTGCTAGCTATATCTACTAGTTTTGATCTTGAAATAGAATAGATGGATGTAAAGACAATATTTTGACATGGTGAACTTGATGAAGATATATATATATATATATATATATATATATATATATATATATATATATATATATATATGTCACAACCAAAATGCTTTCAATACTATAAAGTTTTAGGATGCATGATTGTAAACCAGTATGTATTCCATATCATATTGGTCAAAAGCTATCTACTGAATAGTGTCTTCAAATAGATGATTAAATTGAAGAAATATATCATGTTACTTATGCTAGAATTGTTGGTAGTTTAATGCATGAAATGGTCTATACTAGACTTGATGTTTCACTTGTAGTGGGAGTAGTTAACAGATATATGTCCAATATAGGAAAGGAACATTATACTCGTTGTGAAGAGGATCTTTAGATACTTGCATGGAACTTCAAACTATGTTATTTTTTACCAAGGAAAATATGGAGATAGTAATATTGTAAATCTACAAGATTTTGTGGATGTTGACTAGGCTGGAGATCTGGAAAAGAGAAGATCCATGCGTGCTTATGTGTTTAGACTATTTGAAGGGGCAATAAGTTGGATGAGTAAAAATTAATCAATGGTTGCTTTATTCACAACAAAGGTAGAGTACATTGCAACAACTCATATCTGTAAAGAAGCAGTGTGGCTACAAAGATTGTGTTCAATATTTAGTCTTAAGCAAAAGGCTGTAAGAATTAACAATGACAATCAAAGTGTAATAGTTTTGACCAACAATCTTGGTTTTCATGATTGATCAAAACATATTGATATCAAGTACCATTTTATGAGAGAGATGGTTGAAGGGAATCAGGTGATGTTGAAGAAAGTTGATACAAATAATAATGCTATTGATTCATTAACAAAGGTTGTACATGCTTAGGAATTTTCTTGGTGTAGAAGATCTATGGGCATGATTTCCCTTGACAGATGACAATGGCAATTTTTGACCCCTATGGAAAGTATTCAAAAAGTGGAAGAATGTTGGAAATATGTTGAATATTTTCCACAGGGTTAACTCTAAAAGGTACTGGAAACTCTCCATGTATCCTCATTGGGGTTTTGTATTGGACACTCCATTGATGAGACCTGTAGGTTGAAACATGTTCAAAGTTTTATAGATGTATCAATTCCTTTTTTTAGAATAAAAATTCAATCAAATGTTTTTTGTTCCTTTCCTAACATATTTTTTTCTTTAAGTTTATAATCCCTATTTTTTCTTGCTTCTATTTTCTATTATATTTTTGTTGCTGATATTATGCTCTTCACTTGCACGTAATATGATCTGGTGAACCAAAAATCTTGCAACACTAGGAGTATGCTCTTCACTTGCGCATCTACGATCTGGTGAATCAAAATCAAGTTTACATTTTTAAAGTACTACTTTACCATTTTTTTTCATTAAGGAAGTTTTAGGGTTTCTTAAGCTATTTTTAGACCCATATGGTTTGTTTAGGATTAAATATTTGAACCTATGCTATTGTAAAATTTGTTCTTGTATTTTTATTTAATTGCACTTGCATCAGGGTTTGAAGTGAGAAGAGAGATGCACATTATTGTATTGGAGATAATTAAGTTTATAGAATAAGGAGATATTATTGTGTTGGGTATTTTCCTGTAAGTGTTTCCTAGGTGAAATACTGCGTTATGTGTGTATCTGTTATATTCTTCTTTTTTCCTTTGATTATGTATTTACTATTTTTCTAGATTTAGTTTATTGGGGCCTTTTTCTCTTCAATGGAAAGAATATTTTCTTACAAGTATACAAGACATTTATGCTAGGAGGTGATTGAGTAAAAATATAACAACTATGATTATTTTAAGGGAATCCAAGGATAAATTGATTTGGGAGTTGAATAGCTTAGGAGAATACACAATAATAAGTGGATATAATGTGCAACACCAAAAAAATAATAATATCACTAGAATATGGAGAGATATTTGTGATAGCCCAAGCATTCCTAAAGTTAAAATGTTTTTTTGGCTAGTAGGTCATAGAAGAATTTTATACTGGGATAACCTTATGAAAAGGGGTTTTCATGGCCCCTCTCAATATATTTTTTGTAAAAAGGAGAGCATAGACCATCTCTTGGGACATTGCTCAGTTGTATGGAATCTGTGGCAATGGATTCTTAATATGTTTGGTAAATGCATGGTGATGAATTATAGAATTGAATATTGGTTAAAGTAATGGTAGAGCATTTATAAAAGTGAGGCTTTATAGACAAAATGGGATATATCAAAATATACAATAATTTAAATTGTATGGCTATAAAGGAATGGAAGAATATGTAAAGAAATGGAAATCAATTTAGAGGTAATGAAAAGGAAGATATGTTTAGCCATAGAGGAGTCTAGACCAACCCTATCAACTCACCCAGTCCCTAATATAGAAGTAGAGAGCCTTGCTATATGTAGTCAATTCATTAAATGGAATTATGATATTGGGTGTAAGAGAAGAAAAAATAAGGTAAAGAATATAAAGTGGAAACCACTAGATGTGGATTGGATTAAATTGAATTTTGATGGAGCATCTAAAGGAAATCCAAGACCAGTAGGAGGAGGAGGAATAATTAGAAATAATAGAGGAGATATTTTATCTAATTACACTTTCAACGATGGATTTAAGACAAATAATGAAGCTAAATCTTGGGAAAATTTAGAAGGGTTAAAAATACGAAAACAAGTGAAATGGAACATATTATAGATGGAAGATAATTCTCTCATAGTAATAAATACAATTTTGAGGAAAGAAAAGACTCCTTGGAATATACAAGAGATAATTATGGAAATTCAAAATCTTGCAAAGAGTTTGAAGGAATCAGCTTTACACATGCATTAAGGGAAGGAAAAAAATGTGTAGATAGGCTAGACAATAGAGGGGTTTTGATTGAGGATCGTGAAGTTAAATTCTTCTTTCCATGGTTAGAGGAAGTAGTAAGTTTAGTTGAAGATGACAAAAAAATATTGATTACCTGAATCAATTAATGATTAAGATTTACTTTAATGTTTTCCATTGGTAATATCTACTTTATTTTGTAATAATAACGTGTTTTCATATGGACTATTTATTATAATTTTGTGGTTGCACTTGTGTTTCAGGAAGGAAACTAGCAATTCATATTTGGTAAAGTGGACTATGATAGTGCGATGTTTTGAAAATATTACTCTACTAAGATGCAAGACATAGATAGTAGAGGTGAAGTTTTGGTATTGTGAAGGTTTTTGTAGGAAAATATCAACAAGGAAGCTAAATTTTGGAAAATTTGTATTCATATAGAAAATTGAAAAGATCTAGAAAATGAGAATAAAAAATTCATACATTTTATGCAAAATGATGTAGGTTTCTATCTATAACGTATCAATTGAGATGAGAAGTGTATATATTTGTAAACTATCAAACTCTAAATAAGAGATATAATTTTCAAGGATGGGGGACCTGAGTACAACCCCTTATTATCCAACAAAAAAAAATCATTATTAAAAAAACAAATACTCCAAAAAGATGGTATATATATCTTTTATATTTAAAGTTGTATATTTGACTTAATATTCATTTAAATGTTCTCCACAACACACGATCTAACCATCCAAATTCATAATTACATGAAAATTATAAATTTTATAAAATATATTAATATATTTTAAAATAATAACATATGTTTAATGTTTTATGATTAAAATTGATACCATTTTAAAAAGTAAAAAAATTTGATACTTATTTCAAATAGCAAGAGTTCAAGTGGTAAATTCAGGATCGAATGCAAGCCTATAATGAGCAAGAAGTGTAGATAAGAAGCAATAAGCATGAGTAGGAAGTAGGAAGCAAATTGTGAGCAAGGATCAACTACCACTTCTTGTTCTAGATCTTAGGAAAAAAATCAAAACCTAAAGGACTCATGTGAAGAAAATCTAGGTAACATGGCAAGAAAGTAATTTTTAAAAGTTCTTATTGCAAGTAAGGATACTAGTTAGTGATATAAGGAAGAGTGAATTTATCACAAACCCTATCCAGGTAGCATATACTACACTAGAATTGATTATCAAGGATGATGTGATCACGAATGATATAATGGTTCTTAAAATCAAAGGACTAATATATAAGTTCTATGGATATTAGCTAGGATTTTTTGAGATTTAGAATTGGATCAAGTGGAAGTGTGGATTGAATTCAAATAACTCCATTAATTTTCTTTTAAAATTATTTTTCTTCATTATCTTCTCCAATTAAAAAATAATGGATAAAATAGTGGACAATGGCTCTTGGTTTAGAGGTAACGATGCATTATATTTAAGACCATGGAGTGAGAATTTTATATGGAGATAAAATCTATTAAAAGGCTTTTGGTGTGGATTGAGATTTTTAGAATTTTTTATCAAGTCATCAATAAGGAGGTCTTGAAGAATATTGGCAATACTCTAGGGGAGTTCATATAGGAGAGACCAACTACTGAGTAAAGGCATGTTGTATACACTCAAATATGTGTTGCTATGGATATTTCAAACTATTTATCTCAGTCCATTAAGATTAAATATAAATCAAGATAATAGGATCAACAAGTGAACTATGAAAACATTGAGTTCTAATATCATAAATACCATGATATTGGACACATGGCAAGTGATTACAAAGTGAAAATTATTGACGAATGCAACGAGCAACCTTGAATTGATTTGAAGTTTGATTAAATACAAGACTAAGGTGGTTGATGAACTACCAAGTAACCACCTGCCTAACTAACTTGGAGAGTGCATAGTGCTACTTTTAAATAATGTAATAAATATAAACCTATGTGCTAGCATCCCCCCTTATTATATTATTGGCAAATACAAAGAGCATTGCGAAACAATTCAAATTTGACACGTGCAAGTGCCTTGGTGAAAATGTCTGCAACTTGCTCATCAGTGGGAATGTACTAGAGTTGTATGTGGTGCTTTGGAACTTCACTTCAAATGAAATGACATTGAGTGTCAATGTGTTTGGTACACTCATGAAATATTGGATTCTTGACAAGATTAAAAACACCTTGATTATCACAAAATAAATGAAGTGGAATATTCTTTGGAAGACCCATGTTTGTAAGAATGCGACTTAACCATATTATCTCGCAGACTGCTTCACTTGTTGCATGGTATTATACCTCTGTAGAAGATAAATCAACCACCTACTACTTCTTATTATGCCAAGAGACATGTCTAGATCCAAGATGGAAAATGTATCCAGAAGTTGACTTACGATCATCAATGAATTCGGTATAGTCTGAGTCTGTGTATCTTTGTAAGAAGATTTTGTCATTCTTCTTGTACTCCAGGCCATAGTCTGTACTATCATGGACATAATAAAGAACTCTCTTTGCTACTTTCCAATGAATCACCTTAGGTTCTTGCATAAACCTTGAAATATAACCCATAATAAAAATGAGATATGGCTTGGTATTTATCAGATATATGAGACTCCCAATCAGCTAGCGATAGAGAGTACCATCTACCTATGGTGATTTATCAGATCGTGATAACTTAAGTCCTAGCTCCATTGGAGTCGCTTTAGAATTGCAGTCAGTCATGCGATATTTTTTGACCAACATCTTGGCATACTTCTTTTTTGTTACTATGATATGATTTTTTTTTCTGAGTCACTTCCAAACTAAGACAATAGTGAAGAAGTCCTAGATCTATCATTTCAAAATATTGTTTCAAATCATATTTCACTACATCAATCATGTTCTCTGAACTGCCTGTTATGATTTGATTATCCACATATAGTTACAAGATTGCTATGTCAAAACCATTATTCTTGATATAGAGATTTACATCTGAAGTACTTCTTTTGAATCCATGCTACACTAGGTGACTATCTATTTTGATGTACCAAGCTCGTGGAGCTTGTTTTAGCCCATACAAGGATTTGACCAACTTGCAAACTTTTTGTTCTTGCCCTTCAATTAAAAATCCTTCTGGTTGGGTCATGTACTCTTCTTATTGTAGGTCACCATTCAAGAAAGCACTTTTTACATCCATCTTATGTAACTTCCATCCAAAATGAGCTGCCATGGCACAAAGTACTCGAATGGAAGTCATTTTTGTAGTAGGGGAAAAAGTCTCTTCATAATATATACCTTCTTTTTGAGTATAGCCCTTTGCAACAAGACAGACCTTATGCTTATCAATAGTACCATCTACCTTATACTTCACTTTGAACACCCATTTGCAGCCAATGGGCTTCTTTCATGAAGGTATATTAACTAGCTTCCATGTATAATTTTTCATGAGAGATGTATGTTCTGCATCCATAGAAACCTTCCACTAAGGCTCACTAAGTGCATCTTGAATTGTTGTCGGTTCATTCTAATCCAATGCTAACATATAAAACCATTCATCATCCATATTTTTTTCTCTGTCTTCTTCTGCATCTACAAATAGTTCATCAAACTATTGGAAAAACTCATAAACCTTTGAAGTTGATACCTCTGCTCTCATATGTTGAGTCATGATGTGAGTACAAGGTCAATCTAGATCTAGATCTAGAAGTGAAGTCAAATTTGAATCTCTTAATGTTCTAGTATACCATTTTGGAACCTTGTTCTGTGGGGGTGGAACCTCTTTCTTAGGCTCCTCTTCCTTTAGGTATATAGTTGTAGATGTGTTATCTGATGTGGAAGCTTCATTAAATACCACATATCTACTAGTATATATTTTCTTGGTCATAGGATCTATCAACTAATATCCCTTTGAATGCTCATCGTAACCAAGAAAAATACATTGTCATATTTTCTCATCTAACTTCTTCCTCTACTGTTTTGGTATGTGCATGAATGCCTTACATCCAAAACCCTTAGATGAGAAATGTAGGGTTTCCTACCACTCCATGTTTCTTGTACAATCATGCACTATAGAGCTTTTGTGGGTGCTCTATTCAGGAGGTACAGTGCTATACTTACTTCTTCTATCCAATACTCATGCTCAAGATGTACCCCCTTAAGCATACATCAAACCATTTCCACAATGGAATAATTCCCCCATTTAGCAAATCCATTTTTATATGGAGTATAGGCAGTTTTCATTTGTCTCTTAATCCCATGTGCATTCCAAAATGATGAAAATTCCTTGGAGTTATATTCCTCCCCTTGATATGAGCAAAGTATTTTGATGGAATATCCTGAATCCTTCTCAACAAGCTTCTTGAAAAAGTACCTTAGATTTCAATTATAGAAAGAAAACCCACATATTCTATGAGTAATCATCAACAAACAACATAAAATACCTCTTTCCACCATAGTTGTTTGGCATAGAACTTCACAAATAGGTGTGTACCAACTCCAAATGTTTCTTAGCTCTTGAAGAGCTAACCTCAAACGGTACTCAGTGTTGCTTTCCTGCTAAGCAATCCGAGCATACTGGTAATATGGATGAAATGTTGGGAAGGCCTTTCACCATCTCATATTTTCTCAACTCGAGCAAATAATCCTAAACTTAGATACCCATATCTCTTGTACCAAAGAGAATTAGCCTCCTTTTTAGTTGTTGCCATGGCAACATGAGGTGTTGAAATGACATCTAATATAAATAAGCCATACTTGTATGATCCTATTGCTACATGCTTACCATTTTTGGTGATGAAACATCTCTTTTTGCCCTCCTCAACACTGAAAACAACATCCATGTCTTTATCCAATATATGAGGGATGGATAACAAATTGTTGGTCAATCTAGTAACATAGAGAACCTTCTCAATCTAAAATTTGCCATATGGAAGAGTGGTGAAAACATCACCTTTATCCTAGACTCAGTAGGTATTATCATTAACTATTATCACTGGCTTTCCTTCCTTTGCCTCAAATATCTCAAACCATGATCTATCTCCAATCATGTTTTTACTGGCATTAGAATCAATATACCACACTGCATATTTCTGCTAAGAAGATGTGTGAGTCATGAGCACCTTGTGTTCTCACTCAGAATCTGATTTTAAGTCTGATTTGACATAAGAAACATTCCCCTTGGGTTGCTTATTCTTCTTCTATGGTTTGTATTTCCCTTTTCCTTTTTTCTTGTGATCTTGGTCATTTTGTTGTTTATTCTTAAACCAACACATGTTGGTGTCATGGTTATTCATATCATAGATTTTACAATATTGCTTGTATTTTTGTTAAGTTTGTTTCCCTTTTCCTTTTGATGAAGATCCTCCCTTTTGAAAATTACCTTGTTTCTTACCCCCTTGTTTGGAGTAGAGGGCATTATCTAGCACTTCATATTTATGAAACTAATTTGCCTCCTTAGTTTGAAGTAAATTTACCAATTCCATAAAGGTAACTTGTCTTACAAAAATGTTGAGAGAGGTGATCAACACCTTGTAGGATTCTGGAAAAGCTCTCAAGATGACTACGGTCAAGAGAGTATCTGCCACTGTCTCTCCCATAGCATTCAATTTGGCTTTCAATTCCATCACTCTACATAGGAACATGTCAATTGTCTCACCATATTTCATACTGAGTGTATGTAGTTGAGTTTGAGGGTTTAGAATAGTGGACTCATTCTTCCATGCATAAATGGTAATCAAAGCATCCCAAGATTCCTTACTAAATTTGACATCACAGATATGAGGTTGGACCTCATCTATATTAGCAAGTAAAATAAACATGATACATCTTCTATCCTTCCTATCAAAGGCCTCTTTATCTGGCCCTATTGTTGTAGGATGTTTTGTAGTGCTAGTCACTACATCCCACAAATCTTCAACCTGAAGGATAGCTCTCATATTTGTCTTCTATGGTGCAAAATTATAGCCTTTGAGCAACTGTGAATCTGATAGATATTGATGAACAATGGCCATTGTGAAGGTTCCTTATAACACCAAATGGTCCCCCTTTATTTATACTTGTAAAGATTATGTGAAAGGGAATTCAATCAAATTGATGACACCTACCTCAAAAACCTTTCGAATAAGGTTGATGAGTTGGAGGAGTTTAAGCCAAAAAATCATAAAGAATTTATAGAGAAAAATAGCTCAAACATCATTGTTGCAACTATACTAGGCGTTAGATACAGTAGTCCAAGCACGACAACATCACCTGTAAGTGCGAACCATAGGTACCGTATATACCGAACATTGTTGTGCAATAAATTGCACAAATAGGTGTAAAATTTGGGGTCTTTTATTTGCTTTATATATTTTACTTTATGATTTAAATGCAAGAAAACAAAAAATTTAAATGAAAAAAGAATCATACCTGCCCACAAATTTAAACACTTAGGTGTCGTTTTCCATTTAAAATGCACCCATTACAATTCCAGTTTTGTTACAATGATGATATTCAAATCCAAATGTTATTTTAAAATAATTTTTTTTTGTCCCCCCCTTTGCTTTAGAATTTTGCAAAAGAAAATGCTTTTGATCCTCCCTTTTTGTTGCAAAATAAAAAAGGACGAAAAAAATTGAGATAGACCCTTGCAAATGGTAAAATTTTTTTTTACTTATCCCTATGTTCATTGAAAGGAAACCAAAATAATGCCTTATCCATCCAAAAAAAAACTTGGGTCATATAGGTTTAATTGCAACAAAAATATTTGCAAAAATAGAACCAAGGTATAAAAAATACCTCTTCTCCTTAAAAAAAAATTGTATTTTAAGGTTGCTTATGGTTTGAACCCGTGACCACAGATGGAAAGCCTTAGCACACATATGCACAACTATCTTGGCTATTGGCCTTTATGAAACCAAGGTGAGATGACTCATATTTGAGTCCACCGTCCACCACGAGTCTGAAAAAACAAAGAAAAAAATTCCTCTACTTTGTGTTGGGTGGGGTTGGAACCCCTAACTTCCAATGATCCAAACATTTTAACACACATAGGATAACCAAGCCACCTATAAATGTAGATGAGAAGGAGAACACACCTTGTATGTATTATCTTTTTACCACTGAAATATAGAGAAAATTAAATAAATCGGGGATCTTTATCCCACAAGCAGCCCATCGCTGCACTACAGGGATAATTTAAACAAAGTGTAGCACTTTGTTATTTGATTACCTTCAGGTAATCAACCCTAACATTTTTCCCCTATGACACCCAACTGAGGAATGCCACATCACCTCTCCCACGTAAGAACCAACCGAACGCTACCAAATCAGACGTCTAGTCAACAACTACCAAGTGTCGCCTTATCTTGTTTTGCATGCACCACGTCACCCACTATCTTGGTTTATGTATTTGCCTTTGGTCTTGTTGTTTCTATCAGGGTTTGTCGTAGTCTCATCTGTATCGGTCCATGTCAGGCTCATACATGTCAGTCTATATTAGGTTTCGTGTTAGGCTCGTTTGTGTCTCTCCCATAGCATTCAATTTGTCTTTCAATTCCACCACTTTGCATAGGAACATGTCAATTGTCTCACCAGATTTCATACTGAGTGTATGTAGTTGAGTTTGAAGGTTTAGAATATTGGACTGATTCTTTCATTCATAAATGGTAATCAAAGCATCCCAAGATTCCTTACTAAATTTGACATCACAGATATGAGGTTGGACCTCATCTATAGTAGCAAGTAAAATAAACATGAGACATCTTCTATCCTTATTATCAAAGGCCTCTTTATCTAGCCCTGTTGTTGTAGGACGTTTTGTAGTGCTAGTCACTACATCCCACAAATATTCAACCTGAAGGATAGCTCTCATATTTGTCTTCCATGGTGCAAAATTAGAACCTTTGAGCAACTGTGAATCTAATAGATATTTATGAACAGTGGCCATTGTGAAGGTTCCTTATAACACCAAATGGTCCCCCTTTATTTATACTTGTAAAGAGTATGTGAAAGGGAATTCAATCAAATTGATGACACCTACCTCAAAAACCTTTCGAATAAGGTTGATGAGTTGGAGGAGTTTAAGCCAAATAATCATTAAGAATTTATAGAGAAAAATAGCTCAAACATCATTGTTGCAACTATACTAGGCGTTAGATACAGTAGTCCAAGCACAACAACATCACCTGTAAGTGCAGACTAGAGGTACCGTATATACTGAACGTTGTTGTGCAATAAATTGCACAAATAGGTGTAAAATTTGGGGTCTTTTCTTTGCTTTGTATATTTTACTTTATGATTGAAATGCAAGAAAACAAAAAATTTAAATGAAAAAAGAATCATAAGTGCCCACAAATTTAAACACTTAGGTGTCGTTTTCCATTTAAAATGCACCCATTACAATTCTTGTTTTGTTACAATGATGATATTCAAATCCAAATGTTCTTTTCAAATAATTTTTTTTTGTCCCCCACTTTGCTTTAGAATTTTGCAAAATAAAATGCTTTTGATCCTCCCTTTTTGTTGTAAAATAAACAAGGACGAAAAAAACTGAGATAGACCCTTGCAAATGGTAAAAAAAAATATTTGCTTATCCCTATGTTCATTGAAAGGAAACCAAAAGAATGTCTTATCCATAAAAAAAAAAACTTGGGTCATATAGGTTTAATTGCAACAAAAATATTTGCAAAAATAGAACCAAGGTATAAAAAATACCTCTTCTTAAAAAAAATTGTATTTTAAGGTTGCTTATGGTTTGAACCCGTGACCACAGATGGAAAGCCTTAGAACACATCTTCCCAACTATCTTGGTTATTGGAATTGATGAAACCAAGGTGAGATGACTCATATTTGAGTCCGTCGTCCACCACAAGTCTGAAAAAAACAAAGAAAAAAATTCCTTTGCTTTGTGTTGGGCGGGGTTGGAACCCCTAACCTCCAACGATCCAAACACCTTAACACACATAGGCCAACCAAAACACCTATAGATGCAGATGAGAAGGAGAACGTACCTTGTATGTATTATCTTTTTACCATCGAAAGATAGAGAAAAGAAAATAAATCAGGGATTCTTATCCCACATGTAGCCCATCGATGCACTGTAGGGATAATTTAAACAAAGTGTAGCACTTTGTTATTTTATTGCCTTTGGGTAATCAAGCCTAACCTTTTGCCCCTGTGACACCCAACTGAGGAATGCCACATCACCTCTCCCACGTAAGAACCAACTGAATGCTACCAAGTCAGACGTCTAGTCAACAACTACCAAGTGTCGCTTTGTCTTGTTTTGCATGCACCACGTCACCCACTATCTTGGTTTGTGTATCTACCTTTGGTCTTGTTGTTTATGTCAGGGGTTTTTGTAGTCTCATCCGTATCGGTCCATGTCAGAATCATCCATGTCGGTCTATATTAGGGTCCGTGTTAGGCTCGTTTGTGTCTCTCCCATAGCATTCAATTTGGATTTCAATTCCACCACTCTGCATAAGA
Organism: Wollemia nobilis; assembly: GCA_028583015.1. Classification (NCBI taxonomy): domain Eukaryota; kingdom Viridiplantae; phylum Streptophyta; class Pinopsida; order Araucariales; family Araucariaceae; genus Wollemia; species Wollemia nobilis. The sequence goes on from JAQPPZ010017021.1 coordinate 1,148,532, forward strand.
ATATGTCAATTGTCTCACCAGATTTCATACTGAGTGTATGTAGTTGAGTTTGAAGGTTTAGAATAGTGGACTGATTCTTCCATTCATAAATGGTAATCAAAGCATCTCAAGATTCCTTACTAAATTTGACATCATAGATATGAGGTTGGACCTCATCTATAGTAACAAGTAAAATAAACATGAGACATCTTCTATCCTTCTTATCAAAGGCCTCTTTATCTGGCCCTGCTGTTGTAGGACGTTTTGCAGTGCTAGTCACTACATCCCACAAATATTCAACCTGAAGGATAGCTCTCATCTTTGTCTTCCATGGTGCAAAATTAGAACCTTTGAGCAACTGTGAATCTGATAGATATTTATGAACAGTGGCCATTGTGAAGGTTCCTTATAACACCAAATGGTCCCTCTTTATTTATACTTGTAAAGAGTATGTGAAAGGAAATACAATCAAATTGATGGTACCTACCTCAAAAACCTTTCGAATAAGGTTGATGAGTTGGAGGAGTTTAAGCCAAATAATCATAAAGAATTTATAGAGAAAAATAGCTCAAACATCATTGTTGCAACTATACTAGGCGTTAGATACAGTAGTCCAAGCACGACAACATCACCTGTAAGTGCATACCAGAGGTACCGTATATACCAAACGTTGTTGTGCAATAAATTGCACAAATAGGTGTAAAATTTGAGGTCTTTTATTTGCTTTGTATATTTTACTTTATGATTGAAATGCAAGAAAATAGAAAATTTAAATGAAAAAAGAATCATAAGTGCCCACAAATTTAAACACTTAGGTGTCGTTTTCCATTTAAAATCCACCCATTACAATTCTAGTTTTGTTACAATGATGATATTCAAATCCAAATGTTCTTTTCAAATAATTTTTTTTTGTCCCCCCCTTTGCTTTAGAATTTTGCAAAAGAAAATGCTTTTGATCCTCCCTTTTTGTTGCAAAATAAACAAGGACAAAAAAAATTGAGATAGACCCTTGCAGATGGTAAAAACAAATATTTGCTTATCCCTATGTTCATTGAAAGGAAACCAAAAGAATGTCTTATCCATCCAAAAAAAAAACTTGGGTCATATAGGTTTAATTGCAACAAAAATATTTGCAAAAATAGAACCAAGGTATAAAAAATACCTCTTCTCCTTAAAAAAAAATTGTATTTTAAGGTTGCTTATGGTTTGAACCCATGACCACAGATGGAAAGCCTTAGCACACATCTGCCCAACTATCTTGGCTATTGGCCTTGATGAAACCAAGGTGAGATGACTCATATTTGAGTCTGCCGTCCATCACGAGTCTGAAAAAAACAAAGAAAAAAATTCCTTTGCTTTTTACTGGGCAGGGTTGGAACCCCTAACCTCCAATGATCCAAACACCTTAACACACATAGGCCAAAAAATCCACCTACAAATGCATATGATAAGGATAACGCACCTTGTATGTATTATATTTTTACCATCAAAAGATAGAGAAAAATAAATAAATCGAGGATCTTTATCCCACATGCAGCTCATCGTTGCACTACAGGGATAATTTAAACAAAGTGCAACGCTTTGTTATTTGATTGCCTTCGGGTAATAAAGCCTAACATTTTGCCCCTGTGACACCCAACTGAGGAATGCCACATCACCTCTCCCATGTAAGAACCAACCGAATGCTGCCAAGTCAGACGTCTAGTCAACAACTACCAAGTGTCGCCTTGTCTTGGTTTGCATGCACCACATCACCCACTATCTTGGTTTGTGTATCTTCCTTCGATCTTGTTGTTTTTGTTAGGGTTTGTCATAGTCTCATTCGTATCGGTCCATGTCAGGCTCATCCATGTCGATCTATATTAGGGTCCATGTTAGGCTCGTTTGTGTCAGTCTATGTCAAGGTCATCTTTGTTTGCCTTGTTGTGCGTGTACCTACCCGCCTTGGAGTGTGTGTGCCTTGGAGTAGATACTGGAACTACCTTAACTGCCTATCACCACCTTTCCCAAGCATTAGCTCTAATACCATATTAACGAATGCAACAAACAACCTTCACGTTTGCTATTATTCACCATGTATTTACCAAAATGAACGTACCTTTAATGTTGTCATAGTTACACAGGGATTTTATGCTCTTTCTATACACGTGGTGAATGCCTCCAATGAATTTTCAATGAGAACTACGTCTGTAATTTTAACCGTAAATTTCTCCCTTGTTTACTGTTTTCTTCCAATCAATAGTACTTATGTTCTTGCCATGTAATTTCCTTCATAACTATTCTTGAGTGATTTAAGATGCGCTTTATTGATAATATTAAATTTTTTGCTTTATCACCACGTTCGAATTGTCGGATGAGTTTATACACACTACTAATCGCAGGGCATGTTAGGATTGAAAAAATTACATGAAAGATTTAGTCTTATCACCAAAGATCACTGTGATGGAAATAATGTGTTGCTTGTAAAAAAACACTAGAAATTGGTGCCTATGGGTTATATGAAAATGGTAAGTGGTTGTGGTGTTATATGAAAATGATGCGATGGTAAATTGGCATGCTTCGAGAGTCATGTAAAAACTTTTGAGCCCTTCTAGAACCATTCACTATGATACCATATGTTATGACACTTTGGTCCTATCTTGCTAATTGAATTAAATGAGTGGAATTTACATGAGAAATTGTAGAAAAATGTAATAAATCATGTTTTGAAATAAATCACCTTTGCACTGGAGAGAATCCCTTCCAATGGATACAAATTATATATTTATTTTTTTACTTTCATGAAATGCTTTCTTACACCCTATCGAATTATATTTATACCTATTCTAGGATTATGTGTGAAAAGACACAATGGTCCATATGAATTAATAAATATAAGTGAGTGGTTAATTAATTATAAGGGTTAGGATAGTAAATTCTAACACAAGTAGAGCATTGCACCCATTATACTTCACATCATGCATCAAGGCAATATTAGCATCAAGCACTAAATTTGCCTGAGCAGGACCAATATGAAGAGTCAAAGTGAGATGATCAGGATTAACAGTATCCTGAACCATCCTCAGTAGATGTGGCCAATGAATACAATCAACCACATCGATCTCAAAGCAACTTAGCCCCTCTTGTACCTCAAATATCCCTTCGGGAGGAAGATATCATCTCTTCTCAAGCTTACAATGTGCTTACCGAGAGAGTCAAATATCTTAAAAAATAAGATACGTTTGGTCAAAAGCCCACCTTAAGAAAGATTCATAACAAACCCTTGTGTCTGTCAATACCAAGTTTAGTTTATCCTAACACTTCAAAATTCCTAGATTGTATAAGTTCAAGGGTGATGAAGATGTGCAGGAATATGTAACAAGCTTTATGAATGCATGTTTCCAATTGCAAAACAATGATGCCTTGTTATTAAGAACCTTCATGATTACCTTTTCAAGCACAACCCTTGAATGGTATAATTAGTTACCAAGGCACAACATCACTAGCTTTGAACAACTAAAGAATACTTTTCTTGAACACTTATCATTTGGCATCAAGAAGAAGATGAATCTATGACTTGGCTAATCTACGACAATATGATGATGAGCCAGTGATAGATTATGAGAATATATGGAGAAAACAAATAGTAAAAATTTCATTCTCCATTCTTGCAATATAACTTATTCGAATGTTTACAAAAATTTATGCCAAACATATATCCCTGCTGCTTCAGCTACAACAATACACAACATTTGAGGAGGCTTTAGTGTAAGCCAAAGTTATCGAAGATATCAAATTACAAGGAGATCTAAAGATCCAAATAAAAAAGTATTGGAATAATAAGAACACACACAATAAACAGTATCAGGCCAAACCTATGCATAAAAATCAAGTCTTATTATATATTCCTAAAGTGGATAAGAGCCAAAAACAACATAATTATTAGGCTCAACCTCCCCTAGTGCACTACAAATAGTGCAATGGAAACCAGGTGCAAAAATAATAGCATAGATCACCTCAAAACTATACACCATTACTAGAAACCTTGGTGTTTGTTTTCATCCACCTATGTGAGGCTAAGGATCTTACCTTACTTGAGATACATACCCTGGATCCTAATCATCCTAAATCTAAGGGGTACAAGGAAGATTTCTACTATGAATATCATAGGCAAAATTACCATGATATCCAAGATTGCATTACATTCAAAATTTGGTGCAGAATATGTTGGATGAAAACAAATTGTAAATAGATAGTCCCTTGGCTATCAATAATCAAAACTTTAACATATTCAAATACCCTCTTCCCAAGCATGAGGTCAACAATTATCAAGTTGAGCACGTCAATGAAGTGCACATAGCCCCACCTGATGAAGGCTTTATCGGTATGGTCAATATTATAGTAGGAAGCAATAAACACCTTGATCAAGCTACCTTATCACAAATTTCAAATAGATATGATCATATATCATGGTCCTTGCAAATATTGATTTCAATTAATTTACACAGGATCCTATGATTACCTTTTGCAAACATGATACTAAGCCAATCCCTAGAGATGAACCCGATCTACCTCTGCATATCATAGCAAGCATCAATCATATTCCCTAAAAGCAAGTCTTGATTGATACTAGTTCATCCATAAACATCATCACTATTGTGGCTCTAAAATATTTGAATATACCATCCTCACACATTACAGATTCAACTTTTACATTGAGAGCCTTCAATGATGCCACTTCTCCTACAATTGGCACAATTGTCTTACCTATCCATGTAGGAATAAATATCATAACTATATTGTGTCATATCCTGGGAGGTGAGAGGTAATATAATATATTATTAGATAGACCATGGATGAGGTACATGGAATGTATGCCATCCATAGTGCACCAACGCTTCAAATTCATGCACCTAGGGCAAGTATATGTGGTTTACAATGATCCTGATCCTTTCAAAAACTATAAGCAAATCAATGAACCATATGATGTTCCTGCAACATGCAAGCCCCAAAACAATCATGTGAATGAAACCATAAAATATTCAACTAAACCTTGCATCGAGCCACCATTGCCTACTCCCATAAGCAAAACTCATGGAAACACCTTACCTGATGAGGAGAAGAAAACATCAATTAAAATAATTGAAACAAAGTCACCTCGACAAGTTAATGATCCGCCCACAATTTTCCTAAAATCCAAAACACCTTCTCACGAGTTCATGGGAATGGTCAACATCAAAATAGAGAACCAAGTTTCTATAAGGTAATTAGAGCAATGAGTAGGACCACCAAACAGTGCTACCACATCAAAAGTGTGACAACCTTTGAAATTAGTTACACCTAACTCATTTCTCATAGCGTCATCAAAAGAGCAAGAATGGGTAACTCCCCCACATCAAACTAAGGGTACTCAAGTTGGCATAGTTCAACACTACAAAGTGAAACAAAAATATGAACTGAGTCATAAATCAGAGCATGTGGATATGTCCTTTAAATGGGATCATCAAGAAGCATCTGCATCATCTCAAATGAAGGAGTCTTATGATGTGCATTTTTCTAAGGATTATTTTCCACCAACTCTATCGCCTCCTTTAGTTGATGATCATGATCCAAACCCATCACTAGCAATACACCTAAGATCCTTATCAATTTTGGAACATATACAAGATTACCTAAATATTATAGAGGTGCGGATGGTGCAAAAAACTAAGGCATTGAAATTTATAATGAACTAGCTTGAGAGCCAGGAATTACAAAAGCAACCTGCATCCGAGGCCAAACCACCTCTTGTGTAACCATAGGAAAATCCTCAGTAAGAGCAAGCACAAAGTCAACCATGCCAACAATCTAGCATGTATCCACCATTACCTGAGCCTACAATATCAATTTTTAATCGATTATGTGTTGCAAATGCCATCACCTTGCTTGAGGTTCACCCATTATATCTGAATCATATAAAACCCCAAGGATATGAGGAGGAAAAGTATTGTTTATATCATAGATAAAATGACCATGACATTCAGTCATGTTATAGTTTCAAATCCACAATAGAAAACATGCTAAAAAGGAAGCAACTTTAGTTTGTTAACCGATAAATAGGCATAGTTAGTAATCCATACCTTGAACTAAAAAAGCAAGAGCCCCCTAAGCAAGCAACTAGCAAAATTATGGCTCAACCTCTTCATCAAATTGAGCTAGTGTGTACTACACGTTAAAAACACCAGTAGCACATATGGACTCCATTAAATGAGTCCATGGCAACCATATTTCAGAAGATGCAAGTAGCTAAGATCATTACCTTACCTGATATAAACTCTCTAAACCCAAACATAGTGAAACCTAAGGATTATAGAGGAGATCACTTTTGCCTTTATCATCAAATAAAGGGCCATGACATTCATAACTGTTATGGATTTAAAAATGTGGTTCAATATTTCATCGATAGTGAGGTTGTGCTCATATAAGGGTCACCCATAGCACCTCAACCTATCATAGTTCATGCCACCTCGTCCCATTTGTGACCCCAATATCAACCACCATATCGTAGGCCTAACAAGCCCCCTCAATGAGTAGTCACATTTTTGATGACTACTGCAACCCTATTCCAAAATTTGTACAAGGCAAATAAAATCGCGTTACCAGAAGTCAAACCAAGAACTTCTAAACTTGGGATGCATTATCAAAGCATATTTTGTATCTATCATTGTATGCACAAGCATGATATCCATAGATGCTTTATGTTCAAGAAAGTGGTCAAAGACATGGTACGACGAAATGAGCTTTGCGCAGATGGTTTGCTTGTTTCACCCTATGAAAAAATTGGCACCTCCCAAAGGTCCACACTCCAATAGAGAGAGTTGATTTCCGTCACTCTTCCTAATCATCCTGACTACATTGTAGTGAATGACATGCACAATGGGGATCCTCAAGGTAGTACAACTTCCCTACAATCCACATCACAATAAATGAAGCAAAGTGAGAGCCATAAAGGTATCACACCTTCATCACTTTCATTAAATGGCACACACACTAGGGGTACCTAATGAAGAGAAATAAAGAGCCTTGATAAACTAAAATAGAAAAGCAGTAATAATAAAATCAAAGAAGAAAATCGCAGATTCACATATTACACAATATTTATCGTAGAAATCCTCAACCAGGAAAACCGGCACAATATTATCTTATTATTGCATTAACTTGGCCATCTCCAATACAATAATATTTTCCTTTTGTCTCACTACAAACCCTAATGCAAGTGCGATATATATAACAAGGGCACATGCACAAATTTTTACAATATCATGGGTGAAAAAGCAAGGGTTCAAATATAGTAACCCTAAAATCCCATATGGGTCTAAATATAACTTTAAAAACCCTAAAAATTTGGTTGGGGGGTGCCGCCCCTGGACCCCTATTTTTTGAAGGGCTATTGCCCCCGAATCTCGGTGAGTATATCGTACACAACATCTAGTAACTTTTAGTGTTAACCCCACTAGAATAACATGGAAAATACTCAACATATTTCCAACATTCTTCTACTTGTTGAATACTTTCCATAGAGTCTAACAACTACGATTTTCAACTATCAAGGGCAACCATGCCCATAGATATTCTACACCAAGAAAATTTCTAAGCCGGTACAACTTTTGTTAATGAATTAGTAGTATTCTTCTCTGTATCAACTTTCTCCAATATCACTCGGTTCTCTTCAACCATCTCTCTCACAAAATGGTACTTTATATCAATATGTTTTGACCGATCATCAAAACAAGAATTATATGTTAGAAATATTGCACTCTAATTGTCACTATTAATTCTCACAACTTTTTTTTAATGCCAACTATTGAACACAATATTTGTAGACACACTGATTCTTTACTAGCATGAATTGCTACAATTTACTCTACTTCTATAGTGGATAAAGAAACAATTGATTGATTTTTACTCATCCAACTTACTGCCCCTCCAAATAGCCTAAACACATAATCACTCGTGTATCTTCTCTTATCAAGATCTCTAGCCCAGCCAACATCCACAAACCCTTGTAAATTTATAATATCATTGTCTCCAAATTTTCCTTCATAACAAATAGCATAATTTGTAGTTCCATGCAAGTATCTGAAGATCCTCTTCACAATAGTCCAATGTTTCTTTTCTAGATTTAACATATATATGCTAACTACTCCCACTGCATGTGCAATATTAGGTTTAGTACAAACCATTACATACATCAAACTACCCACAACACTAGCGTAAGGAACATGATGCATGTCTTCAATTTTCTCATCTATTTTTTTTTGAAAAAATTGAAAAACTTGTATTAATACAAAGAGCAGATACAAAAGGGAGAAAAAACATCCCTACCAAGAACCAAGAAGCAAGATTACAAGCACAAAGTGCAAAACGACAGCACTTTCCATCGCAAAGCACTAGAAGACAACAAGGCACGAAATCGTGACATGTTGCAAAATCGTGACATGTCATGATATCGCGACAGTCAAACCAGCCGAGGCCACACCCGAGCAATCGATCACAAAATCGCAACATGTCGCGAAATCGCGACAGCCAAAGCCAGCAGCCCCTGAACACCAAAAGTGTCACGAAATCGCGACGAGTTCTCCACATGGCATCCAGTCCTCAAAATTGTCGCGATATCGCGACGAGTTTTCCCCTTGCCACCTCTGCGCCAAAAGTGTCACGAAATCGCGACAAGTTTTCCCTTCGACAGCAAATCCTCCCAAGTGTCGCGATATCGCGACGAGTTTTCCACTTGGCGACCATTCATCAAAAGTGTCGCGAAATCGCGACAAGTTTTCCAAATAGCTCCAGTTCGCCAAAAGTGTCACGAAATCGCGACGTGTTTTCTCCTCGGGGCCCAGTCCTCAAAAATGTCACGAAATCGCGACAAGTTGTCCCTTTTGTGCCCATTCTTCAAAAGTGTCACGAAATCGCGACGGTTTTTCCTTTTTGTGCAAATTCTCCAGAACTGTCGCGAAATCGCGACCACATTTCGCCTTGGCACCGAAACGCCCAAAGTGTCACGAAATCGCGATGACTTTTCCTCTTGACGCACAAGCTCCAAAATGGTCGCGAAATCGTGACGTCTTTTCCCAAAGTCGCCAGTCCACCAAAAATGTCGCGAAATCATGACAGTTTTCCTTCTGGCTCCCAGTCTTCAAAAATGTCGCGAAATCACGACGGTTTTTTCCCTTTTCTTCGATTCACCAAAACTGTCGTGATATCGCGACAGTTTTCCTCCTTGGCGCCCCTGCTCCAAAAGCGTCGCAAAATCGCTGCAGCTTCTTGCCAAAGGCCGCGACAGCACAACAGGTCACGAAATCGTGACAACTTCCAACCAACAGCCGTGACAGCGCAACGGGTCACGAAATCATGACAGCAACTCGCCAAGGGGCATGACAGCGTGACATGTCATGATATCGCGACAGGTTCCCTCCAAAGGCCGCGACGGCGCAACCTGTCGTGATATCGTGACAGTTTCCCACCAAGGGCCGCGACAGCACAACAGGTCGCGATATCGCGACAAAAACCACCCTTAGCAAAAATTTTGCTCATTGACTCAAGAATTGTGCAAGTCCTTGCCTAATCACAGCATCCTCCACAGGCATGTCACTGTGCAGCTGTACCCCTACCTCTTTCTCCGCACCCATCTTTGCAAGGAAATCGACCGTCGAATTTAAATCTCTACTCACATAGATAGGAATCACATCTTCTAATTCCCTCCAAAGGTCCTTGATTTGAGAGACTAAAATCTGTAACCTCCAAGATTTCGAAGCAAAGTTCCTCATGCAGTCTAGAGCACCAACCAGAATTTGTGAATCTGACTCAAGGATTATCTTCCTGTATCCCTGATTAACAACCCAGATGGAAGCAATTTTGATAGCATAGGCTTCTGCTTCATTGTTTGTGGCTCTTCCCAGACCTTGCAATTCCTAGTAAAGCACAGACCCAGCATGATCTCGGCACACAACACCAATTCCAGCACAGCCTGGATTGCCCTTTGCAGCTCCATCTGTATTAATTTTAACCCAACCTTCTGGGGGAGGTTTCCAGCTGGCTGTGTCCTTTCTCACTTGTTCAACAGCTCCCTCTTCCTGTGGGCCAGGATCAACCGGATTTTCCTCTTCAACATATATGGCAACCGTTTTCGCGACTTTACTCCAGATGACCTGCCAAATTCCATCTAGCGAGGAGAAGGTTTCTCTAAAAATACGAGCGTTTCTCTCCAGCCACACCTGCCACCAGATGAAGAATAAGCCAAGTTCCCAACCAAGTCGAAGAGCTTTAGATTTAAATCTGCCTCTCTTCCATCTTTCCCAAATATTGTTTCGAGTCGGAGCACCATTAGTCCGGAGTTTAAACCGAGAGAACCAACGCTTCCAAATCCGACGCGTGAAAGGGCACTCAAACATCGGGATGATCGGCGGTCTCCTCATTCTTATGACATAAAACACACCGAGAAGGACCGATGATTCCTCTGTTTCCGAGATTGTCAAAGGTGAGAATGCCATTGTGCATAAAATTCCGAGCGAAGAAGTTCACTTTCGGCCAGCCCTTGGAATGCCAAATCTTCCTCCAATCTTGAACCGAAAAAAATGTGGGAGAGGCTCTGGGAGAATCTGATCGTATCCAACCTTCACTGTATATACCCCAAGGTTCCCATAGCCCCAAGCTAACTCATCCTCCTCGTCTCTCCCCGTGAGAAACCTTGTTGTCAAGATGTTGGTCAAAATGGGTGCCAACTCCGGAGGGATAGTGATTGGCCACTCCTCCAACCGCTTAAACTTCTTGAATTTATACTCACCCAATTGGCTAGTGTTGAAATAATTCTCAATATTGACCCAGCCCTTGGATTCTATGGCTGATTTAATTGGATGCAATTCGGGATACTCAGCAATGATGGGTGGAGTACTGGTCCCATGAGTCAGTCCAGAAACGTGCCTTCTCCCCTCTTCCCACTTTCCAAAACAATTGGTCTTTAATAACTTGAGATCCCAGCTTAAGAGCCTGCCACACTAAGGATCCATTACCATCCAAAGGGAAACGGCTCACATCATTGGGGTGAACATGGCCCAGATACTTACTGGTTAAGATTCTACTGAATAAGGATGTTGGCTGGGAAATCCACCTCCAATACAATTTACCTGCCAAAGCTTTGTTGTTAAGCTTGGAGCTTCTCAGTCCCAGCCCTCCTTTTTCCTTGGGCTGAGTAACTTTATCCCAGCCAACCAAGGCCCATTTCCTCTCACCTTTTGCTCCTTCCCATAAGAATCTTCTAGCCATTTTGTCCAGCTCTTTCCAAATAGAATGTGGGGCAGCCAGGATAGAGAATTTATAGATTGGCATGGCCTGAATAACTGACTGTAAGAAAGTTAATCGGCCCCCGTAGCTTAACCATTTATGAGACCAATGGTTCATTCTATCTTTGATGCCATCCAAAAGATCCTTCCAGATGTCTTTTTTTAATTTCTTGAAATGCAAAGGAACCCCCAAGTAAACTACAGGAAGAGATGTTCTAGTGAAACCCAAGATCTCTATAACTCTGTCCTGTAGCCTTTGGTCAAGGTTGAAAAAGACCACTTTGGATTTTTTGTCATTGATAACTTGATTGGAGGCCCTAAGGTAAACATTAAGAGAATCTCTAATTCCTCTGGCTTCCCTGAGACTGGCCACTCCAACCAGGCCTGTATCATCCACAAACTGTAAATGAGTCAAAATTTCTTCACCTACCTTGATACCAGTTATCAGGCCTTGATGTCTTCTCCTCAAGAAGAGTCTACCTAATCCTTCAGCCAAGATAAGGAATAGATAGGGAGAGCAAGGGTCCCCTTGACGGAGACCACGGGTGGCTCCAAAAGGAGGCGAGGGAAGCCCCTTAATTAGAACAGAATAAGAAGGTGTAGAAACACAACTCATGACCCAGTCTATCCAGTCCTGGGAGAAACCAAAGGCTGCCAACATCCTTGACAGGAAGCCCCACTCCACCCTATCATAAGCCTTGGACATATCCAGTTTAATGAACATTCCTTTGTTTCCAGATTTTTGCATTGTATGGATAGCCTCCTGGGCGAGAACCACCCCATCCAAGATCTGTCTACCTTCTACAAATCCCCCTTGTTCTGAGGAAATGATGTTATGAAGGAGAGGTTTAAGACGTTCAACCATTATCTTTGTGATAATTTTATAAATCACGTTGCATAAGGCAATAGGTCTGAAGTCAGAGATATGAACCCCTTCCTCTCCCTTTGGAATTAAAGTGATGAAGGTATGATTTAGTGCCTTAAGCATTCTCTTATTAGTTCTGGACTCCTCTGTAACAGCCAAAACGTCTTCCTCCAAGGTATCCCAAAAGGCCTGAAAAAACTCAATAGGAAAACCATCTGGACCTGGAGATTTTCCTGTGCTCATTCCAAAGACCACATTCTTCAGTTCATCTCTATCAATGGGTCTAAGAAGGGCCTGATTTTCTTCTTGAGAGATAATAGAGGGAATAACATCAATAACTTCATTTTGAGCCTCCACATCTTGCTCCCTATTTTCCTTAAAAAGTTTAGAGAAGTAATCCACTGAGTGGGAGTGCATACCAGGAAGAGTATCAAAGGAATGTCCATTCTCATCTTGAAGGACTTCCATGTTATTCATCTATCTTCTAGCACAGGCTGATCGATGGAAAAATTTTGTATTTCTATCTCCTTCCAATAACCAAGAGTTTCTAGCCCTCTGTTTCCAGTAAGTTTCCTCTTGGTTATCAATGTCCTCAACTGCTTTGCGCAAGGCATCATCCTCGGTTTTAAGCTGTTCAGTAATTGTTCCTTCCCTGAAGTGTTTTTGCACCTCCTCCCAGCGAGCCACCAAGGGAGCTCTTTGAAGCTGGAAATCCGACTTATTAGCTTGCCTCCACTGTTTCAATTTAACTTTGACAAAATGAAGCTGTTTGTGGAATTTAAACATTGCTGTCCCAAAAGGTAGACGACCATCTTCCCACCATTGCGGGATTTTCTCTCGAAGATCCTCCTTTTGTAGCCAAAAATTCTCAAATCTAAACGGTTTGTGGTGCTGCCCTGTCAAAGTCCCTCCCTCCATCAGGATGGGAGAGTGATCGGAAACTGGGCCTTCCAAAATCTAGAATTTAACATTCCACTTAACAAATGCCTCCTCTGAGACCAGAAAACGGTCCAACTTTACCTTCCTACTGTGTGGCTCCCTCCTCTTGTTAGTCCAAGTAAAAAATGTTCCAGGGCCTTGGATATCCACTAGGTGAAAGGCCTGGACCTGGGCAATCAGAAGCCGGTCCCCAGGGTCCAAAACAGGGGTTCCACCTTCCTGATCCCGAGCAGATAATTTAGCATTAAAATCCCCAGCAATGATCCAGTCTAAATCTTGTCTTGAGGACCTCATGTTGTGTACAACTTTCCATTGGAGCCTCTGGCTATCAATGCTTTGAGCCCCATAAAAATTTGTAATTAAAACATGTTCAGCTGTGACATTATTCCTAAAATGAGATGTGAGAACACCCCTCCAGGCTATATGTTCTAAAGCAGTCCATTCCAGAGGGTTCCAAAAAGTGACAATTCCCCCCCGAGGCACCTTGAGAAGCCACATCCATATAACCAGCGCCCCTCCATATTCTACTACACATAAGATCTAAAGACATTTTTGTCTCCTGGATGAGCAAAAAGTCTGTTTTGCATTTTCCTAAGAGTCTTTGAACAGCAGATTGATGGGTTCTACTGTTTAAACCCCTAACATTCCAAGATTGAATAATCATTGAAAACCTTGAGAGCAGTAAGAATCAATTGTCCTCACCGATCCTCCAGTGATCGACTTGTCTCCTTGCGTTGCTATTAGATCCTTATTAGACTTTCTGCTTGCTCCTTGAGAATTATTATTCTTGGATCACTTTTCCACCTGAGTAATCCCTGAGGGTGGCCTTTCTATGTTCTTTTCTGCACTTCCCATACTGACATCCTTACTTTTTGGTTGTACTTGGGAATGTATTATCAATGCCCCTGGATTCTCTGGTTGCAATATCTCAGTGGACTCAATCGCCTGTTCTAAGACAGGAGGAGATGAAGGAGAAGAGTGAGAGTGGGTATTATTAGCCTCAGTATTCCCATCCATTCCTTCCATGACTTGGTCCTCTTGATCAACTAGTGACTTAAAAATTTCATACCGATTGGCTGGCTTGAGTTGTGCTTGCTCCTTGCCAGTTTTCTTTTGCTTTCTCCTCCATTTGGGTTGTTCAAATCCATCCTTCTGCACATCATTACCCTGTGGAATATTAGAAGGATCTTTGACAAGAGTAGACTTACCTTCCCTAGGGCGATTTGACGCGCCCAGCGGAGCCTCCTCTTTTGTGTTCCCAAGGCTTGGACAAAACCTTGCCAAATGGCCATGCTTATGGCACACTCTGCATCTAAAGGGCAGGGCCTCATAATCTAACTGTTGTATCCATGACAGTCCTGCCAACTCAAGTTCCACCTCTGTCGGGAGAGGCTGGCTAATATCCATTTCTACACAGATTCTTGCAAAAATAGCTGCATTACCCTCTATGGTATCTTTAGAGATGCCCAGATGTCTGCCAAGGGAATTACCAATCATCTCCAAAACCTGCTCACCCCAGAACTCCATCGGGAGAGCGTATAACCGGATCCAGACCGGGACAGCCGTGGGTTCGATACGAGGATCGAAACCCACTCTCCAGGGTTGAACAAATAACCCTGCCGGACCGTGGTTCCTTTTTTCTGATTCAAATGCTCTGTTTCTATCGGCTAAAGAAGAGAAACTAATGATGAAATACCCATTGCTTATGAACCATAAGGAGTACTCACCGTGAGGCTCCCAGTTCTGTCTGACCCAGGTGTGCAAAAAATTCAGGGTAGGTCGAATACCCATGAATTTACAAATCAGATCATGGTTAGCGCGATAGATGACTGTGTCCTCGACCATATTTGGTTCAATGACAATCTTAGGTCTGGAAGCGGATTGTGGGAGGCATCCATTAACTCGGTGTGCAGTTGAGTTCTTACCAGCATTCTTGAAGAGCGATTGAAACGCATTCCTCTGGGCTTCAACATTGGAAGATGAAGCATTTTCTTTCACCATCTCAGCATATGAGCTCTTTCTCCCAGAGAGAGGGTCTGGAGGAGACCCCATTGGGCCCTCCTAGGGCAGCAGATAATCCTTCAGAGTACCACTACGTCGATTCACCAAAGGCCCTGGATTTTCCAACACACCAGAAACCCTAGAGCATCGCCTGACGCCTGCTCAAAAAATTTCCCGCCAAATCGCCAGAGCTCCATTTCGAAAAAAGCATTCTTCTTTGGAATATTTGGAATGAAAGGAACAACCAAATTTTTTCAATTTTCTCATCTATTTTGGGACATTATTCAGCAGATAAATTTTGACCAACTAGATATGGAGTACATACTGGTTTAAAATCATGCATTCTAAACTTTTGTAGTATCAAATCACCATATTTTATTTGATTTAATCATAACTTTCTATTTGTACGATCCCTTATTATTTCCATACCCAAAATAAATTTTGCAGCACCCAAATTCTTCATGTCAAATTTAGAAGATAACTGAGATTTGAGTAACTTTATCATCTCCTTACTGTTACCAATTAACATGTCATCCACATACAATACAATGATAACAAAATTTTCACCTTCCATTTTAAAATATACACATGTATCTGCTTTGCTTTTTCCAAGCCCAAGTGTCAAGACAAACCTATCAAATTTTTGGTTCCACATCCTTGGAGACTGCTTCAACCCATAAAGAGTCTTCTTTAGCTTGTATACCAAGTCCTCCTTACCTTTTACCTTAAAGCATTTTGATTGTGACATATATATATATATATATATATATATATATATATATATATATATATATATCTTTATCAAGTTCACCATGTAGAAAATGTCTTTACATCCATCTATTCTATTTCAAAATAAAAAGCAACAAAAATAGCCAACTGAAATATAATTGAAGTTAGTTTAGCCACAGGAGAAAAAATCTCACCAAAGTCAATTTCCTCAACCTGAGAAAATTCTTTTTCTACCAAGCGAGCCTTGTACTTCTCCAACTTTCCTTCTACATTGTACTTCTTGAATAACCACTTACAACCAACAAGTTTTCTACTAGGAGGTAATTTCACCAGATCCCATGTCTTATTTTTATCCAAGGACTCCATTTATTCTTCCATATCCCTTTGCCAAGACTTATTCACTTGACTGAAGTGCCTCCTTTACAGTCTTGGTTTCTTCATTAGTAACTAATAAATTAAATGTAGAATAACATTTTGAAGGACTATACCTATTTGGAAGTCTTCTATTTTGATCTGATCTCCTCAAAATTGGATTTCTAGGTTATGCATCTTCAACTTCCTCCTCACCTTCTTCCTCTAA
Organism: Wollemia nobilis; assembly: GCA_028583015.1. NCBI lineage: Eukaryota > Viridiplantae > Streptophyta > Pinopsida > Araucariales > Araucariaceae > Wollemia > Wollemia nobilis. Next base: position 1,164,922 of record JAQPPZ010017021.1, read on the forward strand.
ATATTCCTCTTTAGAGTCTCTCTGTAATTCAATTTATACCATTGTTCTTCCTCCTATTTCAATTTTACCTGCACTATTTCAGGTTCTTTTCTTGGTTGCATTTCCTGTTTTAAAACCCATTCTATTTATTTAAATATCACATTATGACTATGAACAACCTTCTGTGTTTTTGGGTTCCACAACTTATATCCTTTAACACTAGTACTATAATCCAAAAATATGCATTTTTCAGATTTATAGTCTAGTTTAGTCCTTTTCTCTTTTGGGACATACATATAAGCATCACAACCAAAAACCCTTATATGTCTGAGAGAGGGTTTCTTACCAATCCATACTTCCTATGGAGTCTTGTCCACCAAAGCTAAGGTAGGAGATCTATTAATGAGATAACAAGTTGTTAACACAGCTTCTACCCAGAATTTTTATTCTAATCCTACACCACTTAGCATGCTTCTAGCCTTATCAATCAATGTCTCGTTCATCCGTTCTACAACCCCATTCTGTTGTGGAGTACATGAAGTTTTTCTCTGCATTTATATTCCATAGTCCTTGTAAAATTTCTCAAATTCATTAGAGCAATACTCACCACCATTATCACTTCTCAAAACCTTTATATTTTTCTCTATATAATTTTCTACAAGAGCCTTAAACTCTTTAAATTTATTAAAAACCTCATATTTATTTCATAGAAAATATACCTATGTCTTTCTTGAGAAGTCATCTATAAATGTAACAAAATAGATAGATTTACCTAATGATGGTACTTTTATCAGTCCAAACACATCACTGTGAACTAGATGTAGAATTCCTTCAGACCTTGTAGCACTACTTGGAAACTTGACTCTAGTTTGTTTCCCAAAAACACAATGCTCACAAAAATCAAAATTTAATGGGCAATCAGAAAGTAATTGAGCCATACCTTTCATTTTCAATGTTCAAAGTCCTTTATCACCAATATGCCCCAAGCGTTGATACCACAACATTGTCTTCGTTGTAGAAATACTCAGAGCCATTTCAATCGTATTATTTTCCTATACAACTGTAGAGTTATTGCAATTAATACTTACAGTGCTAGAGTCAAGTCTAAACAAAGTTCCTATATGAAATCCTCTTACTAATACCAAGGATCCATGGACCATACTGCAACTATCCTTATTGAATACCACATTCACACCTACATCATTCATCTTACTCATATATATCACATTCCTTGCAAAACCCGGAATATGCAACATGCCGGGAAGGGTTTTAATTCTTCCATATTTTAGCATCAACTTGACTCTTCCTTGACCTATTATTTTATATGTCAAATTTTCTCCCAAGAAGACTTTACCTCCATATATCTTTTCATATTCAAAAAACCCCTCCCTATGAGGAGTCATATGAAAAGAAGCACCTGAATCAATCAACCATGAGTCATCACATTCACTTGAGCATGTTGCAGCTGAGAATAAGTCCCCTAAATCTTCATGTGTGGTATTTGTTTCTATAGAAGTTCCTTCATCATATGATCAATTATTATCAGCATTTTTAGATTTGCAGTCTCTTTTATAATGCCCTGCTTTACCACAGTTCCAAAATTTTGTCTTTTTTGAGGCAACATATTTATCCCTAGATTTTGATTTCTTCTCCTGATTTATTTTTGCTTCTTTCTTGAGAACAATCTCTCACAATCAGTGCTTCTTTTTTATGATAATCCTTAGAATATTTTCATCTCATATCCTCAAACAACAAATTTTGTACTTGTTGAGTGGTATTTTCACCCGATTGTGAAAGTACACTCTCCTTTAGGATTTGGGTTCCAAATCCCCTCTTGCAAAGAAGTTAAACAAACAACTTCTCCAAGGTCTCCGTTGTATTAGCATTTGCATATGTGTATTAGTAATCTCAAATATAAGATATTCAATTTAAATGCTTGGAACACCTTAGTGATTGCAAGTAACTGTAAACAAGGGGCAATGTTGGTTTATTTCATCATGAAACTTTAGTGATTGTTCATTGTTTTTTTTGGATTTTGATATTTTTTAAATGTTTATTTTAATGCCTTGAAAAGTTAAAACTTCTGGAAAAATATAAAATGCAGAAAATGAAAATGAAATGCAAAAACTGAAAATAAAATGCATTCAGTATGATGCTATCCTATTTCGACAAAACCGAAGATGTGAGGTCTCCATGCATGCAACCTAACCTATTGGACTTGCAAAACAAGCACAATCCCGATAGACTAAGTGCTGGTTCCTAGGGTACGAAATAAAATTCAGATTTCAAATATTCGCCTAATGTAACCCAAAGAAATGGCATCAACATTATCTATAAATTCGAAATCTGAAAAGATGAAAGAATAAACATTAAATCCATAGCATGCAAAGAAAATCTCCTTCTTTCTTGCCCACAAGATGCAAATTTCTGAACACTTTTGCATTAAAAATGTGTCATTTTACAATAGCAAAATTTCTGGTTTTCCCAAACCAGTCCATGGAAGAAAAACGACTCAAACAGGCCCAGAATGGCCTTATCGCCTTCAAGTCTGCAACTCTGCTCGCCGCAATTTCCAACCCATGTCCATGAAGAAGAAAAACCAATCTACGAAAGAAAAACAACCCAACTAGGTCCAAAATGGCCTTATCGCCTTCAAACCTGCAACGCTACTTGCAACAGTTTCCACCCCCTTCGGCCTCTTTGAATGGCGTATTTAAACTTGTGAAAACATTGTTTCTCCTTCCATGACGGTTCGTTTCATTTGCCGATGGTTGTTCGTTTCACCTTCCCTATTGTTCATTTCACCTTCCCTTGTATGCGTGTGCTTTGCTTTCCATTTTGTGGCCCTTCGCTACATTTTCTCCACATGGGCTTGCGTCCGTTTCCCTCCATGTGTAACGACCATCTTAAATGATTTCAAATCATTAAATATTCCTTATGTAACGCTTTGTCTTCTTCATTGGATTTTGTCCTTATGTCCACGTCACTATGCAAGTCCGTTACCTTGGCGAAAATGGAACATGTCGCGATATCGCGACACTTTTGCCTCCTTGCTCTCCTTTGTTGCTTTGAATCAGAAAATGTAACATGTCGCGATATCGTGACACTTTTCCTTGCTCTATTTTGTTGCTTTTAGCCACGAAAATGTAACATGTCGCGATATCGCGACACTTTTTCTTTCTTCTCTCTCTCTTTGCTTTGAATCGCGAAAATGCAACATGTCGCGATATCACGACACTTTTTCTCTTTGGCCGCGAAAACGCAACATGTCGCGATATCGCGACACTTTTCTTTCTTGTTCTTTCTTTCTCTTTGGTCAGAAATGCAACATGTCGCGATATCGCGACACTTTTTCTTTCTTCTCTTTTCTTTCTTTGGTCACGAAAATGCAACATGTCGCGATATCGCGACACTTTTTCTCTTTTGCCACGATAAATGCAACATGTCGCGATATCACGACACTTTTTTCTTTTTTGGCGCAAAGCAACATGTCGCGATATCGCGACACTTTTTCTCTTTTGCCGTGATGGAGCAACATGTCGCGATATCGCGACACTTTTTCTTTTGGCCGCGATGGTGCAACATGTCGCGATATCGCGACACTTTTTCTTTTTTGGCGCGATGGTGCAACATGTCGCGATATCGCGACACTTTTTCTTTTTGGCCGCGATGGTGCAACATGTCGCGATATCGCGACACTTTTTCTTTTTGGCCGCGATGGTGCAACATGTCGCGATATCGCGACACTTTTTCTTTTTGGCCGCGATGGTGCAACATGTCGCGATATCGCGACACTTTTTCATTTTTGGCCGCGATAGTGCAACATGTCGCGATATCGCGACACTTTTTCTCCTTGTGGTATTTTGCTTTTTTTCTTTGAACTTTAGCCTATGGGCCACTTCGGTCTTCTTGGAACACATGCAAAAAAGGTGGGTCCCCAATTTTGGGGTACGTTGTGGATCAGCCACAACAAATGGCGACTCTGTTGGGAAATGCTCCTGAGCATTTCGGTGAGAACTCAACCTCGAAAACACACGAGACTCAAATACAAGCGTTAGCAAATATCCCAAGAATGAAACTAGATGAGAAATACATGAAACATTAGAATTATTAAGCATCAGCTCGGTGTGTGCAATGTGCTTCATTCCCTATCGTTTGAAATTGATCAACATTCCATTGTCAGTTTCACTTATGATTCGTATGCAAGGCTATGAATGATTTGTGCAGGATTTGATGTATGACAACTATGTTAGAGATATAACAACCTGCTTTGCAAAGGCTCGGACCTTCTAGTATCATGAACAAACATATTAAAACTGTCAAACCCTCTTAGGACCAAATATATGTATACTGAATTAATTTACTAGATCCCAAAGTTGGTTATGTGTCACTACCATCTTGAACCCATGTGCAAGTGTAAGTGAAATCGAGCTTTGGGGAATCGGATTCCCAACCTAAGCGAGATGGGAATTTAACCCTATCCTTACTAATCCGATCCGGAGTTCATTACCTCATCTTGAACAAAATGATTTAACCTGTTATGGATGAAACTGTCGAGCTAGCCTGTCCGTTTGAGCGATCGGTGGTCTTGCTTTTAGACAAGACATGTTGCCACGCATGAGCCTACTCCACTGCCAGATGGGCGTCTATAGCCCCGGTGGAGATTAACCCCATAATCTAGGATTTGGCTTTACTTTGATTTCTTGGACCTTGGGGATGACTACCCATCCTTGCAAGGGACATGTAGTACGATCCTTCCAATCCAATATTAATAAAGAAATGAAAAATATTTTCTTTTGAATTTCAAGTTCTTGAGTGGGCAAAATAGAAGCTTTGGGGAATCGGATTCTCAACCTAAGCGAGATGAGAATTAGACCCTATCCTTACTACTCCATGAAGGTCAAATCAGAGCTTTGGGGAGTTGGATCCTCAACCTAAGTTCGATGAGGATTTAACCCTATCCTTACTACTCTGATTTTAGGCTTTAAGCACTATGGGAGTGGTGAAAACCACTATTTTAAGGATTATGTTGCATGATAGGACAGACACGAAATACTCCTTTCGCCTCACCTTTTCTTCCAAGTATGGTTTTGACCATTTTGCTCAAGATCCTCTTTAATATGTGTAGAACGTGCTTGGTTCAAGATAGTTCGGGCATCAGTTCCCAACCTTAGGATCCTTTTAATATATGTTATGTAATAACCCTAAGAGGATTCGACACCTTTTCAATGATTGCACATGAAATGAAGATGCAACTGAGATGGAATGTATATGCAATGCGGAATGTACATGAGATATGAATGCATTGCTCCTTTTGAAATGCGGATGGAGTATACCACCTACTTTGCCATAATTTATAAAACTGACAACTTCATGCATCACAAGTTCCAAACGATATTCTTTAATGTGTTTGCGATATTCGTGGAGCTTTATGCAATACAATTCCGATGTTTCATATTCTCCTAGTCTTAGTCAACATTCATAAGGACCTAAATTAACAAACCAAAAATGTCCAAAGGACCAACACACAAAACTTAAAACCAAAATGAGATCTAATCCAAAACCAAAACACGAAAACCAAAAGTATATACAATATAATACAAGATGATGCAAAAATTTGGATTATCATTTTCCCGGATCCCAAACCTGATTAGAGCATTCTAAAAGACATATAATATGATACACATGCCGAATGTGGAAGGAATCAAACGAAAACAAGATTAGACCAAACAAAGCAACCAACTTCAACTTTCCTCTCTCACCCCACCAATTAGATTTAGTTCCATTAGTATTCTCATAGGTGAGATTCAAATTACCAGATTGATTAGACAATGGTTGATTTTCAATTCTTTCTTGTCTATTCTTTAAGGTGCAAATTTCATAATCCCATTCATGATTTAGAACTAGGCTTTCTTTATTCAAAATGAAATTTTGTAAGCAAGAGCCTATTTCTAAAAATTTCAAAGCTAATTCATTTTCCATGTTCTTAGGCCAATCAAAATTGTGCAACAATTTACAAGCATCTAGGATATTTACTAAATGGGGATCATTAAGAATTTTTATCCTAGATTCAAGAATTAATTGTTGATGAATTTGATTTAGCAATTTAAGTGCATCAAACTCCTTTTCATTCATTAAAGTAAGGTTATCAAAGGTGTGGTTAGAAATTAATCCTTGTTCTTCATTCACCTTCAATGGCATTTCATCATAAATATCATTTGAATTATACAAATCTTCACCTAAATCTTGGATGTTTGGACACAAAGGTTTAGATTTTACCTTTTTCACATTTTCATTTACCAAAACTTGGTGAGGATTTGCAATTTCCTCTTTTACCTCATGGTCTTCATATTCTTCATTGATTACTTGTTCATCAAACATACCAAAATTGGGCACCCAATTAAAAACATGCCCATCCTTTTCAACCCTCAAATATTCTTGGTCGAAGTGTATGTCAAGTAACTCATCTTCATGATCAATCGCTTTCGTTGCTTCCAATAGATCAACCACTTTGTCATTTAATTCCAATTCTTTGTTCACTATCCATGGTATCTCTTCCAAAACATCCTCAAATTGCACAGGAGTTGTAATATCTTCCTTTGAGTAGGCGATTATGTTGTCCTGTATATCAATTGGCACACAAGTTTCATTAGCAGTTTTGGAGTGAGTGTAGTCTTCCCACTTCTTCCATGAATCATAGTAGTCATCCTCCAAGTTCAAATTGTGACGTTCAACTACTTCTTCTTCATCTTCTGATTCATCAACATGTTTCTCATCCAATTCATCTTCACCTTCCATAGATGGTCCAGATTATTTCCAAAAGTGGGTTATTTCTTGAATTCAAATTGGTAAAGCTATCATAATCCAAATTTGTAACCCATGATTCAATTTTATCACAATTTGGAAGGTGTGGATCCTCTTGGTCATCACTCTCTTGACGATATAGAGTTTCCACCACCAAAATGTTGTCCTCCCCTTGTTGATGTTGGGGTGGACCCTTATTTGGCACAAGTTCCAAATCATCCACTTGAGCTTGGAGACAATGGGTATACATAGCAATTTTGGGACAATTCCTTTCATTATGCTCCTTTGTATTATGCAATCTACACCCCTTTTCCCATGCAAAATCAGAAATATTAAGAATGGAACTAGAGTGACTTGGTCCTACAGAAGTATCTATCCGATTAGCAATAGGGGAAGGCACACCCCCATTGTTTGGCTTCGTATTCCATTGTCTCCCTCTATCGTTGAAATTTCGATTTGGGTGAGGGGCATGGGATTCATACTTCTATTTTTGAACCAAATCATTACTCAATTTGTGAACCATATTTTTGAGTTCTTCAACCTCTGAATAAATCTCTTTTGGTTGAGCTATGTTATTGCTAGTTCCAATAGGATTTGCGTAATTGGTGAGATCTTGACTTAACATTTGAGTTGGATTTTGAGCCACTTGATTTGCGTAGGGATTCACACTTTGAATCAGAATTGGATTGGGTGCGTAAGCGGGTGTTGATGAATATGGTTGTTGATAAGGCAAAGCATTTATGCCTGATATTTGTGGTGCCATGATCTGATTCATCATAGGAGCTTGACCATATGGACCATATTGTCCTACCATAGGCATCTGGGAAAACCCATAACTCTGTGGTGTCATTTGTTGTTCAATGGTCATAGCTTCATTGTAGGCTAGAGCAAGAGTGGTAACTTGAGGATTTCGCCTTGCAAACATTGCCGTCATAGGATCCAATGCCCCAAAATATATTTGCAAAGCTACTATGGGATCAATGGCAAAATGTCGAATTGCTCTATTATAGCACTTCTGAAATCTCTGATTAAAAGTTTGGATTGGCTCACCCTGGCCTCTTTTGCATGTAATGAACTGATTATAGATGATTGTGGGATCTAATGGTGACCTGAATTGGTTGACAAAAGCATTCTCCATTTGCGTCCATGACGTAATGGAACCAGTAGGTAAGCAAATATACCATTCGTAGGCCACTTGGGCTAGGCTCATGGGGAAGAGTCTACAAGCCACATCTTCATGTTGAACTTGCAATCTTATCAAAACATCCCTATAGGCCTGAATATGTTCTTCCACGGTCCTTGGGCCATCCGGTTTGTATTTGGGCAAAAATCTCTCTATATTCCTAGGGATCTCATGAATATCCCCTGCAATATTCAAAGGAATGTTATTGGCTCCGTACCAAGGAGGTGGTGGAGGTTGGGCCATTTGATTCAAAATCGATGATGATAACCCTACAAGAACCTGAAAAAACTCTCAGTACCTCAAAGAAAACCTGCGACACACAGAAAATCTTGCAATTAATGAAATTCAAAGAATAACTTCAAAATCAATTTGTTAGTCATGAAAGAAGGAACCTTGACAAAGAAGTATTCTAAAAATGTAAGTTTTTGATTCACCAGATCGCATATGCGCAAGTGAAGAGCATACTCCTAGTGTTGTAGGCTTCTTGATTCACAAGATCGCATTACGCGCAGGTGAAGAGCATAATACCGACAACAAATACATTTTTAGACAAAATAATTCCTTACAAATAAGCATGAAATGACTAGCAAATATCAAACATGTAACGTATGAATAATCATGTTAGCATCAACCAAGAGGTGTATCCATTAAAATCGAATGAAAGTAATTGCATGGAGACAACCTCGTTAGTCAATTTTTTTTTTTAAATCAAATCAAGACACATTATTCCTGTATGAACAATCAAAAGCGTTAGAACAATGCATAGCAATTCATGTCCTCCTTTTAACACTACAAGGTTGTATTGTTAAAAGAGGGCTAAAGATAATAATCAATAGGGCATGAAATATTCAAAATTTAAATCCCTATAGCATTTAAATCACACTGAAATAAAACAATTCAGGCCCTCCTTCTAGCGCCAATCTCGTTGAGTGGTATTTTCACCCGATTGTGAAAGTACACTCTCCTTTAGGATTTGGGTTCCAAATCCCCTCTTGCAAAGAAGTTAAACAAACAACTTCTCCAAGGTCTCCAGTGTATTAGCATTTGCATATGTGTATTAGTAATCTCAAATAAAGATATTCAATTTAAATGCTTGGAACACCTTAGTGATTGCAAGTAACTGTAAACAAGGGGCAATGTTGGTTTATTTCATCATGAAACTTTAGTGATTGTTCATTGTTTTTTTTGGATTTTGATATTTTTTATTTTAATGCCTTGAAAAGTTAAAACTTTTGGAAAAATATAAAATGCAGAAAATGAAAATGAAATGCAGAAACTGAAAATAAAATGCATTCAATATGATGCTATCCTATTTCGACAAAACCGAAGATGTGAGGTCTCCATGCATGCAACCTAACCTATTGGACCTGCAAAACAAGCACAATCCCGATAGGCTAAGTGTTGGTTCCTAGGGTACGAAATAAAATTCAGATTTCAAATATTCGCCTAATGTAACCCAAAGAAATGGCATCAACATTATCTATAAATTCGAAATCTGAAAAGATGAAAGAATAAACATTAAATCCATAGCATGCAAAGAAAATCTCCTTCTTTCTTGCCCACAAGATGCAAATTTTTGAACACTTATGCATTAAAAATGTGTCATTTTACAATAGCAAAATTTCTGGTTTTCCCAAACCAGTCCATGGAAGAAAAACGACTCAAACAGGCCCAGAATGGCCTTATCGCCTTCAAGTCTGCAACTCTGCTCGCCGCAATTTCCAACCCATGTCCATGAAGAAGAAAAACCAGTCTACAAAAGAAAAACAGCCCAACTAGGTCCAAAATGGCCTTATCGCCTTCAAACTGCAACGCTACTTGCAGTTTTCCACCCCCTTCTGGCCTCTTTGAATGGCGTATTTAAACTTGTGAAAACATTGTTTCTCCTTCCCTGACGGTTCGTTTCATTTGTCGATGGCTGTTCGTTTCACCTTCCCTGACTGTTCATTTCACCTTCCTTGTATGCGTGTGCTTTGCTTTCCATTTTGTGGCCCTTCGCTACGATTTCTCCACATGGGCTTGCGTCCGTTTCCCTTCGTGTGTAACGACCATCTTAAATGATTTCAAATCATTAAAGATTCCTTATGTAACGCTTTGTCTTCTTCATTAGATTTTGTCCTTATGTCCACGTCACTATGCAGGTCCGTTACCTTGGCAAAAATGGAACATGTCGCGATATCGCGACACTTTTGCCTCCTTGCTCTCCTTTGTTGCTTTGAATCTGAAAATGTAACATGTCGCGATATCGCGACACTTTTGGCCCCTTCCGTATTTTGTTGCTTTTAGCCATGAAAATGTAACATGTCGCGATATCGCGACACTTTTTCTTTCTTCTCTCTCTCTTTGCTTTGAATCGTGAAAATGCAACATGTCGCGATATCGCGACACTTTTTTCTTTGGCCACGAAAATGCAACATGTCACGATATCGCGACACTTTTCTTTCTTTTCTTTCTTTCCTTGAAAATGCAACATGTCGCGATATCGCGACACTTTTTTCTTTCTTTTTCTTTCGAAAGCAACATGTCGCGATATCACGACACTTTTTTTTTTGCCGATAAGCAACATGTCGCGATATCGAGACACTTTTTCTTTTTCTGGAGCAACATGTCGCGATATCGCGACACTTTTTCTCTTTTGGCCGCAATATTGCAACATGTCATGATATCGCGACACTTTTTCATTTGGCGCGATGGTGCAACATGTCGCGATATCGCGACACTTTTTCTTTTTTGGCCGCGATGGTGCAACATGTCGCGATATCGTGACACTTTTTCTTTTTGCGCGATGGTGCAACATGTCGCGATATCGTGACACTTTTTCTTTTTGGCGCGATGGTGCAACATGTCGCGATATCGCGACACTTTTTCTTTTTGGCCGCGATGGTGCAACATGTCGCGATATCGCGACACTTTTTCTTTTTGGCCGCGATGGTGCAACATGTCGCGATATCGTGACACTTTTTCTCCTTGTGGTATTTTGCTTTTTTCCTTGATCTTTAGCCTATGGGCCACTTCGGTCTTCTTGGAACACATGCAAAAAAGGTGGGTCCCCAATTTTGGGGTACGTTGTGGATCAACCACAACAAATGGCGACTCTGCTTGGAAATGCTCCTGAGCATTTCGGTGAGAACTCAACCTGAAAACACACAGACTCAAATACAAGCGTTAGAAAATATCCCAAGAATGAAACTAGACGAGAAATACATGAAACATTAGAATTATTAAGCATCAGCTCGGTGTGTGCAATGTGCTTCATTCCCTATCGTTTGAAATTGATTAACATTCCATTGTCAGTTTCACTTATGATTCGTATGCAAGGCTATGAATGATTTGTGCAGGATTTGATGTATGACAACTATGTTAGAGATATAACAACCTGCTTTGCAAAGGCTCAGACCTTCTAGTATCATGAACAAACATATTAAAACTGTCAAACCCTCTTAGGACCAAAAATATGTATACTGAATTAATTTACTAGATCCCAAAGTTGGTTATGTGTCACTACCATCTTGAACCCATGTGCAAGTGTAAGTGAAATCAGAGCTTTGGGGAATAGGATTCCCAACCTAAGCGAGATGGGAATTTAATCCTATCCTTACTACTCGATCCGGAGTTCATTACCTCATCTTGAACAAAATGATTTAACCTGTTATGGATGAAATTGTCAGGCTAGCCTGTCCGTTTGAGCGATCAGTGGTCTTGCTTTTAGACAAGACATGTTGCCACGCATGAGCATACTCCACTGCAAGCCAGGCGTCTATAGCCCCGGTGGAGATTAACCCCATAATCCAGGATTTGGCTCTACTTTGATTTCTTGGACCTTGGGGATGACTACCCATCCTTGCAAGGGACATGTAGTACGATCCTTCCAATCCAATATTAATAAAGAAATGAAAAATATTTTCTTTTGAATTTCAAGTTCTTGAGTGGGCAAAATAGAAGCTTTGGGGAATCGGATTCTCAACCTAAGCGAGATGAGAATTAGACCCTATCCTTACTACTCCATGAAGGTCAAATCAGAGCTTTGGGGAGTTGGATCCTCAACCTAAGTTCGATGAGGATTTAACCCTATCCTTACTACTACTGATTTTAGGCTTTAAGCACTATGGGAGTGGTAAAAACCACTATTTTAAGGATTATGTTGCATAATAGGACAGACACGAAATACTCCTTTCGCCTCACCTTTTCTTCCAAGTATGGTTTTGACCATTTTGCTCAAGATCCTCTTTAATATGCGTAGAACGTGCTTGGTTCAAGATAGTTCGGGCATCAGTTCCCAACCTTAGGATCCTTTTAATATATGTTATGTAATAACCCTAAGAGGATTCGACACCTTTTCAATGATTGCACATGAAATGAAGATGCAACTGAGATGGAATGTATATGCAATGCGGAATGTACATGAGATATGAATGCATTGCTCCTTTTGAAATGCGGATGGAGTATACCACCTACTTTGCCATAATTTATAAAACTGACAACTTCATGCATCACAAGTTCCAAACGATATTCTTTAATGTGTTTGCGAAATTCGTGGAGCTTTCTGCAATACAATTCCGATGTTTCATATTCTCCTAGTCTTAGTCAACATTCATAAGGACCTAAATTAACAAACCAAAAATGTCCAAAGGACCAACACACAAAACTTAAAACCAAAATGAGATCTAATCCAAAACCAAAACACGAAAACCAAAAGTATATACAATATAATACAAGATGATGCAAAAATTTGGATTATCATTTTCCCGGATCCCAAACCTGATTAGAGCATTCCAAAAGACATATAATATGATACACATGCCGAATTTGGAAGGAATCAAACGAAAACAAGATTAGACCAAACAAAGCAACCAACTTCAACTTTCCTCTCTCACCCCACCAATTAGATTTAGTTCCATTAGTATTCTCATAGGTGAGATTCAAATTACCAGATTGATTAGACAATGGTTGATTTTCAATTCTTTCTTGTCTATTCTTTAAGGTGCAAATTTCATAATCCCATTCATGATTTAGAACTAGGCTTTCTTTATTCAAAATGAAATTTTGTAAGCAAGAGCCTATTTCTAAAAATTTCAAAGCTAATTCATTTTCCATGTTCTTAGGCCAATCAAAATTGTGCAACAATTTACAAGCATCTAGGATATTTACTAAATGGGGATCATTAAGAATTTTTATCCTAGATTCAAGAATTAATTGTTGATGAATTTGATTTAGCAATTTAAGTGCATCAAGCTCCTTTTCATTCATTAAAGTAAGGTTATCAAAGGTGTGGTTAGAAATTAATCCTTGTTCTTCATTCACCTTCAATGGCATTTCATCATAAATATCATTTGAATTATACAAATCTTCACCAAAATCTTGGGTGTTTGGACACAAAGGTTTAGATTTTACCTTTTTCACATTTTCATTTACCAAAACTTGGTGAGGATTTGCAATTTCCTCTTTTACCTCATGGTCTTCATATTCTTCATTGATTACTTGTTCATCAAACATACCAAAATTGGGCACCCAATTAAAAACATGCCCATCCTTTTCAACCCTCAAATATTCTTGGTCGAAGTGTATGTCAAGTAACTCATCTTCATGATCAATCGCTTTCGTTGCTTCCAATAGATCAACCACTTTGTCATTTAATTCCAATTCTTTGTTCACTATCCATGGTATCTCTTCCAAAACATCCTCAAATTGCACAGGAGTTGTAATATCTTCCTTTGAGTAGGCGATTATGTTGTCCTGTATATCAATTGGCACACAAGTTTCATTAGCAGTTTTGGAGTGAGTGTAGTCTTCCCACTTCTTCCATGAATCATAGTAGTCATCCTCCAAGTTCAAATTGTGACGTTCAACTACTTCTTCTTCATCTTCTGATTCATCAACATGTTTCTCATCCAATTCATCTTCACCTTCCATAGATGGTCCAGTTATTTCCAAAAGTGGGTTATTTCTTGAATTCAAATTGGTAAAGCTATCATAATCCAAATTTGTAACCCATGATTCAATTTTATCACAATTTGGAAGGTGTGGATCCTCTTGGTCATCACTCTCTTGACGATATAGAGTTTCCACCACCAAAATGTTGTCCTCCCCTTGTTGATGTTGGGGTGGACCCTTATTTGGCACAAGTTCCAAATCATCCACTTGAGCTTGGAGACAATGGGTATACATAGCAATTTTGGGACAATTCCTTTCATTATGCTCCTTTGTATTATGCAATCTACACCCCTTTTCCCATGCAAAATCAGAAATATTAAGAATGGAACTAGAGTGACTTGGTCCTGCGAAGTATCTATCTGATTAGCAATAGGGGAAGGCACACCCCCATTGTTTGGCTTCGTATTCCACTGTCTCCCTCTATCGTTGAAGTTTCGATTTGGGTGAGGGGCATGGGATTCATACTTCTATTTTTGAACCAAATCATTACTCAATTTGTGAACCATATTTTTGAGTTCTTCAACCTCTGAATAAATCTCTTTTGGTTGAGCTATGTTATTGCTAGTTCCAATAGGATTTGCGTAATTGGTGAGATCTTGACTTAACATTTGAGTTGGATTTTGAGCCACTTGATTTGCGTAGGGATTCACACTTTGAATCGGAATTGGATTGGGTGCGTAAGCGGGTGTTGATGAATATGGTTGTTGATAAGGCAAAGCATTTATGCCTGATATTTGTGGTGCCATGATCTGATTCATCATAGGAGCTTGACCATATGGACCATATTGTCCTACCATAGGCATCTGGGAAAACCCATAACTCTGTGGTGTCATTTGTTGTTCAATGGTCATAGCTTCATTGTAGGCTAGAGCAAGAGTGGTAACTTGAGGATTTCGCCTTGCAAACATTGTCGTCATAGGATCCAATGCCCCAAAATATATTTGCAAAGCTACTACGGGATCAATGGCAAAATGTCGAATTGCTCTATTATAGCACTTCTAAAATCTCTGATTAAAAGTTTGGATTGGCTCACCCTGGCCTCTTTTGCATGTAATGAACTGATTATAGATGATTGTGGGATCTAATGGTGACTTGAATTGGTTGACAAAAGCATTCTCCATTTGCGTCCATGACGTAATGGAACCAGTAGGTAAGCAAATATACCATTCATAGGCCACTGGGTCTAGGCTCATGGGGAAGAGTCTACAAGCCACATCTTCATGTTGAACTTGCAATCTTATCAAAACATCCCTATAGGCCTGAATATGTTCTTCTACGGTCCTTGGGCCATCCGATTTGTATTTGGGCAAAAATCTCTCTATATTCCTAGGGATCTCATGAATATCCCCTACAATATTCAAAGGAATGTTATTGGCTCCGTACCAAGGAGGTGGTGGAGGTTGGGCCATTTGATTCAAAATCGATGATGATAACCCTACAAGAACTTGACAAAACTCTCAGTACCTCAAAGAAAACCTGCGACACACAGAAAATCTTGCAATTAATGAAATTCAAAGAATAACTTCAAAATCAATTTGTTAGTCATGAAAGAAGGAACCTTGACAAAGCAGTATTCTAAAAATGTAAATTAGTTTCTGATTCACCAGATCGCATATGCGCAAGTGAAGAGCATACTCCTAGTGTTGTAGGCTTTTTGATTCACAAGATCGCATTACGCGCAGGTGAAGAGCATAATACCGACAACAAATACATTTTTAGACAAAATAATTCCTTACAAATAAGCATGAAATGACTAGCAAATATCAAACATGTAACGTATGAATAATCATGTTAGCATCAACCAAGAGGTGTATCCATTAAAATCGAATGAAAGTAATTGCATGGAGACAACCTCGTTAGTCAAATTTATTATTATTATTTTTTAAATCAAATCAAGACACATTATTCCTGTATGAACAATCAAAAGCGTTAGAACAATGCATAGCAATTCATGTCCTCCTTTTAACACTACAAGGTTGTATTGTTAAAAGAGGGCTAAAGATAATAATCAATAGGGCATGAAATATTCAAAATTTAAATCCCTATAGCATTTAAATCACCACTGAAATAAAACAATTCAGGCCCTCCTTCTAGCGCCAATCTGTTGAGTGGTATTTTCACCCAGTTGTGAAAGTACACTCTCCTTTAGGATTTGGGTTCCAAATCCCCTCTTGCAAAGAAGTTAAACAAACAACTTCTCCAAGGTCTCCGTTGTATTAGCATTTGCATATGTGTATTAGTAATCTCAAATATAAGATATTCAATTTAAATGCTTGGAACACCTTAGTGATTGCAAGTAACTGTAAACAAGGGGCAATGTTGGTTTATTTCATCATGAAACTTTAGTGATTGTTCATTGTTTTTTTGGATTTTGATATTTTTATTTTTAATGCCTTGAAAAGTTAAAACTTTTGGAAAAATATAAAATGCAGAAAAATGAAAATGAAATGCAAAAACTGAAAATAAAATGCATTCGATATGATGCTATCCTATTTCGACAAAACCGAAGATGTGAGGTCTCCATGCATGCAACCTAACCTATTGGACCTGCAAACAAGCACAATCCCGATAGGCTAAGTGTTGGTTCCTAGGGTACGAAATAAAATTCAGATTTCAAATATTCGCCTAATGTAACCCAAAGAAATGGCATCAACATTATCTATAAATTCGAAATCTGAAAAGATGAAAGAATAAACATTAAATCCATAGCATGCAAAGAAAATCTCCTTCTTTCTTGCCCACAAGATGCAAATTTCTGAACACTTCTGCATTAAAAATGTGTCATTTTACAATAGCAAAATTTTTGGTTTTCCCAAACCAGTCCATGGAAGAAAAACGACTCAAACAGGTCCAGAATGGCCTCATCGCCTTCAAGTCTGCAACTCTACTCGCCGTAATTTCCAACCCATGTCCATGAAGAAGAAAAACCAGTCTACGAAAGAAAAACAGCCCAACTAGGTCCAGAATGGCCTTATCGCCTTCAAACCTGCAACGCTACTTGCAGCAGTTTTCCACCCCTTCTGGCCTCTTTGAATGGCGTATTTAAACTTGTGAAAACATTGTTTCTCCTTCCATGACGGTTCGTTTCATTTGCCGATGGCTGTTCGTTTCACCTTCCCTGACTGTTCATTTCACCTTCCCTGTATGCGTGTGCTTTGCTTTCCATTTTGTGGCCCTTCGCTACGATTTCTCCACATGGGCTTGCATCCATTTCCCTCCATGTGTAACGACCATCTTAAATGATTTCAAATCATTAAATATTCCTTATGTAACGCTTTGTCTTCTTCATTAGATTTTGTCCTTATGTCCACGTCACTATGCAGGTCCGTTACCTTGGCGAAAATGGAACATGTCGCGATATCGTGACACTTCTTGCCTCCTTGCTCTCCTTTGTTGCTTTGAATCACAAAATGTAACATGTCGCGATATCGCGACACTTTTCCCCTTTCTTTTTTTGCTTTTAGCCACGAAAATGTAACATGTCGCGATATCGCGACACTTTTTCTTTCTTCTCTCTCTCTTTGCTTTGAATCGCAAAAATGCAACATGTCGCGATATCGTGACACTTTTCTCTCTTTGCCATGAAAATGCAACATGTCGCGATATCGCGACACTTTTTTTCTTTTCTTTCTTTCCTTTGGTCACGAAAATGCAACATGTCGCGATATCGTGACACTTTTCTTTCTTCTTCTTTGGCACGAAATGCAACATGTCACGATATCTGCGACACTTTTTTCTTTTGCCGTGAATGCAACATGTCGCGATATCGCGACACTTTTTCTTTTTTGGCCGCGATGATGCAACATGTCGCGATATCGCGACACTTTTTTCTTTTGGCCGTGATGGTGCAACATGTCGCGATATCGCGACACTTTTTCTTTTTGGCCGCGATGGTGCAACATGTCGCGATATCGTGACACTTTTTCTTTTTGGCCGCGATGGTGCAACATGTCGCGATATCGCGACACTTTTTCTTTTTGGCCGTGATGGTGCAACATGTCGCGATATCGCGACACTTTTTCTTTTTTGGCCGCGATGGTGCAACATGTCGCGATATCGCGACACTTTTTCTTTTTGGGCCGCGATGGTGCAACATGTCGCGATATCGTGACACTTTTTCTCCTTGTGGTGTTTTGCTTTTTTTCTTTGAACTTTAGCCTATGGGCCACTTCGGTCTTCTTGGAACACATGCAAAAAAGGTGGGTCCCCAATTTTGGGGTACGTTGTGGATCAGCCACAACACTACTATATCCTCTACTTTCAATGTAGATGTAGTATTGGAGATAGCCATAACAAGGTTATCCCATGAATCAGGTAATGAACAAAGTCAATCAATATATTTTTTCTCTTCATCCATTTTTACTTCTACATAGGTTAATTGACTTACCACAGTGTTAAAAACATTCAGATTTTCAGCCACAGAGTCATCATCATTCATCCAAAGCGAATACAACTTCTTTCAAAGAAAGAGTTTATTTACCAGTGACTTTGTCTGATACAATGTTCCCAGATTCTCCCATAACAAATTTGTTGTGGTATCTGTAGATACATTCAACAATACCAAATCATATAAGCATAATCTGATAGGGATCCTTGCTTTTCTATCAATTTTCAACCAATCCTTATATGTCATCGATGTTGGTTTTGTTCCTGAGACTGCAATCCACTAATATCTATCAACCAACAGATCCTCCATCTTGAGTTTTCACAGCTCAAAATTCTATCCACTAAATTTTTTAATTTCTATTCGTATGCTTCCCATATTTCTCCTTTGTTTGGATCCTTTTGCATATGGCTCCCACTTAAGAATTAATTTATCACACGGTTGAAACCCTTACTCCTAGAAAAATCTAAAACCTAGCTCTAATACCAAATGAAGATAAATAAAGAGCCCCAATAAACTAAAACAGAAAAGCAATAAAAACAAAATCAAAATAATATCGCAGATTCATACATTGCACAATATTTACCCTAGAAACCCTCAACTGGGAAAACCAGCATAGTATTATCTTATTATTGTATTAAATTTATCATCTCCAATACAATAATATTCTCCTTCTATCTCACTACAAACCCTAATGCAAGTGCGATATATATAACAAAGGCACATGCACGGATTTTTACAATATCATGGGAAAAAAAGTAAGGGTTCAAATATAGTAACCCTAAAAGCCCATATGGGTCTAAATATAACTTTAAAAACCCTAAATTTTTTATGAGTATATCGTACACAACATCCAATACCTTTTAGTGTTAACCCCACCAGAATAACATGGAAAATATTCAACATATTTCCAACACCTAAGGTATTGCACCTTTCCCCCTAAAAAAGAAATAAAATTCAAAAATACATAAAACACTCAAAATACCAAAAACATTTAAAACATTCAAAAAATTCAAAACATTCAAAAAAAAATATATAATAAAATAATCAATATACAAAAAAATCAAAAAAGCATTTGAAATTCAAAAACAAGGAAAAGCAATTTAAAATTCAAAAACAATAAAAAACATCAAAAACCCAAAAATATTTGCATTTTGTATTGCATAATATGCATTCATTTAATTGCATTGCATTATGCATTTTCATCCATTGCATTTGCATTAGGATAGGTTGTGTTTACAATCTTACAAATGACACCATGTTTGTATGCTAATCATGCATCCTGAATTCATCATCATTCATCATCCTTGTGAGTAATTGTGTTTTTCAACACAACCCATTCAGTTGCTATGAGGTATATACTAGGGTTTTTCAATCATTCAGCCATACCTAGTGATCTTATTAGATTTCATAGAAAGTTATCTTAGCTTTCAAATGTGAGGACTATTTTTTATAGTACCTTACATATATCAAAATCTCATCACATTTTAAACATTAACAATCCTAGTTTGAACAAGGAAAATATTAACACTACAAAGTGGTCCTAGTTACCTTAAGTTAAAATTTTTTACTTGTTCATCTTGTGATGTGCATGGTCTAGAATGTTGATCATTGACAAAAGGACAAGATCCTCCCTACCCAAAGAAATCCCTTTCTTTTATACACAATAAGCAAAAATACCAAAGTCAAAGCAAAAAGCAAAATAAACAGTGATTATCATCACTAAACAAATCCCTTGATCCAAAATAAAATACAAAATAAATACTGATTTTCATCACTAAGCATGAGCAAGTATCCCAAGAAATTTGAACAAAATAATGGGGTGAAGAGCTTGAATCCTTGGAATGGTCAGTATTCGAAAGCCATTGAGTGATCTACATTACAACAATGGGCTAAATGAATCCCACCTAGAAATGGGTTAGTTCTAAGCAATTTATAGATGAGCTAGCTTTAGGTAGCTTGTATTACCTAGTAGTCTAATCCAACTACATACAAACTATGATCATGATGAACATATGGTGATCTTCATTACAACAATGGGCTAAATGAATCCTGCCTAGCAATGAGGTAGTCTTATGTCTCATCTAATATTTTCATTTACACACATAGGGATAATGAATATATTGGTATTCATAACAAAAACTTTTATCTTTCAAGAGTCTTATGTAGTCATTATACAACTTTTTATTATTTAACTAGGGTGTTTGAGTCTCATGGAAAACCTCAAAAATCTCCTATAGCAACAAATCATCTCATCAATCAATCACAATTTTTATTATGAGGTTTTTTTATTAAGGGATGTTCATGAAATAGGATAGATACCGAATGGATATCAACAATGATATTTAGACGACCACTAACTATTTTGTGCATATCTTTTAATTTACAAAAGCTTATAGGAAAAACCCATACATCTCACATCATCTCATATCACATATGGATGCTTAAATAATTATTTCTTATGATAAGATTTATCATTTTCATTCATGATCATAAATTTTGTGGTGTCATCCAATAGTTTGTTAAACACATATTAGATATGTTTTGTATGTTTTAAGTGATTAATGCATACATGTTCATTTGCATTAGATCATCCTCATATAATTAATGCATTATATTACATATAATCTATCATATCATATCACATAGATTAAATGCATAAGCAATTGAAACAAATTAAAAATGCATTTAACATTCACCATTGCATCCATATATGCATACATTTTAAAGCATACATAAATCTAGATCACAATGTCTGCTCATACATCTATCATCTAGCTAGTGCATGTCATCAGTACATCGCATACATATAGCATAATCAAAGCATCATATAAGCATTGCATCCATAACTACATCACATGAACATGAAAGCAAATGATATAATACACATAATGCGTCATAAATAGGATGTCATATATATTTGTGTCAAAATTATATGAGGTACAAAAAAAAGATCCATAGGCTACAATGGTGTAGGTCCTCGAACCTTACACTAAAAAATGATATAAAACATCATGTCATATCAAATAAGACCTACACCCCCTGAGTAACCTACACCCTTAGCTCCCTCTCTAGGAGGCTATCTAGATCTAGTACCTATCGATCTCTCAAATCAGACCCCCAACCTATGACTGGGCTGCACTGGTGATTACCTAGACTCACTCTACTTGCTCTGATGGGAACCCCCTACTGTAGATCTAGTTGGCACAATGCCACTGTGCATCCTAACCTGAGTCTCTAGAAGATCTATATGTGCTACATCAGATGCCTGTCACCTCACATCATCATCTAAGAGACCCTATAGTTACCTGATCTCAACATCCACATCTAAACCTATCAATGCTTAAGCAGTTGGAGTAGATGGTGTGACCTAAAAAATAGGAGAAACCTCTATATGTACCCTGATAGAATCCCTCTCAGTAGTCCTAACATATATAATAGCATCCCTAGCTGCTACTTGCATTCATAGAGTATCTATAGTGGTTTGAGTTGAATATACCTAAGCCTGGAGAGTCATCCTTTCCTCCTTGTAACCCTACCACTACTAATACCTTGCACTTAGTTGACTCCACATAGTAGCAAGAGATGTATCTCGCTCCATAATATAACTTTATGCTATTTGAAAATGTGCCTGTAGACTATGCACATGAGCTCATAGCTGGTATACCTCATCATCTAGGGCATCCTCCTCCCCATCCTCATCATCATGAGGATCCTCCACCTGCTCTACAACATATACCCATGCCTCATCCACCCTACGATACACTCATCATCCATCACCATAACCTCCATCAACTACCACCCAATCTCTAGCTCTATGTAGGCTACTACCACTCTACCATAGTTGAGTAGTCCACCAAGTGTCATACTCTACTGAAGTGCTAGGGTCTTCTGCACCTTTATCATCTATAAGAGTGTTTGCCTCCTTTGACAACACTATAACCTGTGGCACTAGAAGTTGTATCTTCACCTTTAGGTATTGATAGAGGACTAGATCCTTTGGTACATATTGTGCTATACCGAACTACCTAGTCACCCAAGAGAAGTGGAATAACTCCCTCACCCCCCTACGATGCCCAATGACCCATCTATCCTACATAACCTAGGCTAGATACCTATCTACCTCCTTCCATGTAGGTCATTATAGGTAAATCCTCCAAATAATATGGCTCACCTATAATCCTATCAGTGACCACATATAGTGCTCCATATCCTCAACATGAGATCATCTCTATTGTATCTCTGCCTCTCATCACCATCATGCAGTGTTGCACTACTCATCTACTGCTAGCATTGCTATACCTAGGGGTAATCTACCTAGTCTATCTATACAAATATGCTCCCATATCATATCTAAAGTAGTAGGTTGCATACCACACCTACTCATCCCTACCACATAATTTGATATAGCTCATCGTAGAGCTAGGCTGGCAGTGCACTCTCCATGCCATGATCAGTGGATAATCTACAGTGTTCTTTAACAGGTCATGTACCATGTCTAGAAGGCTCCAATAGAACCTCATGCTTAAAGTGTCTAAAAGTAGCACATTACAAATAATGTGCATCAAAACTACCTAGCATCAGGAGAAGACATTCGCCTTGTACCAACGCTCAATAGGAACCCTGCGATGCTCAATGTCTCCCAATGCTAAAACTGCTCTATCCTAGAAAAACTAAGAAAAATTTGCATCCCTAACTGTAGTCGATGAAGAGATAATAGCCTGACCATAAATCATGATTCTAAAGATATGATAGACATCCTCCAATATCATCATCATCTTGCTAGTCAGGAGATGGAAATTTTTAGTCATAGAATCCCATCAATGGGCTAGGATTGTAAGGTAGGCCTAATCCAACATAACTATTAGCAATCCAATGACATAGTTGAGGCCAACCACCCCAAACCAATCCTAGTTTGTATCATCTAAGTGCAGTCTCAACTCGAGAAGCAAATTGGGCTCTCACTCCCGAGCTGTCAAAGTCTAATGTGCAATAAAGGATAATTTAAAAGCATAATAAATTAGTCATTCAATTCAAAAAATAAAAACAAAACAAAGAAAAAATCAATAAAAATTAAAAAATTCCCTAAGGTTCCTTAACCACCCACATCGACAACAGTCGCCACGACCGTCGTCGACATCATCAATGACTAACCATCAATGGTCATTTTTTTATCATTGTGATTTGAACCTAGCTTACCTCAGTGACAGTGGCCCCCTTTTTCCAAATTGGGAGTCACCCTAAGCAACAATGGCTATGGGATTGACCCGACGTGAGGTCATTTCTTGTCCCAAAAATACCCAAAATTAAAACCCTAACCCACCTAAGTTAACTTAAGCTAAACCTAACTAGAGTGTGAGGTTAATTGCTAGTAGTTTAATGTGGTTAATTTTACCCATTACTTAATGAGGTTCATTTTAATGCTCAATTTACGAGAATGAGATGGAAGAGTACCTTAGGAGCCCTAACTCTGCCACTCGTGGATGCCTCCTACTGCTTCGTCATCACTGTGGGTCTGCAATCTGATAGTTTCTCATGTCAATATTTATCTCTCCTCTCAGAGCTCACTCCTAAACTGCTAGCTAGAAATAATGAATTTAAAAAACCCTAATTTTCCTATATATATTTTACATTTTCCTCAACTGCTCATTTTGATAGTAGTCACAAATCAGATCAACCATGCCTATCTACGTCGATAGTAGCTACGAAATTTGTAAATTCCAGTCACCAATTTTGATAGAGGTTAACAAATAGTAATAAATGCACCTAATTTATCACCATAAGGAGTTTTATAATGGACAATTAAGCATATCTACCAGTCCATAATAATCAAAAATCACAAAATTAACAAAAAAATCAAATAAACACAAAATCTCAATTGTGCCTCGTATTTAGTTATTTACCATATACACTTGGAGGTTGTAGTTACTTGCAATCCATGCAATACGATAAGATGAGTAACTTACCATAAGGCCATTTGAACCAAATTATTCATCAATGGATTGAAATGTTTTTCCTTCAATCTCCAAGAAGGCCATTGTGGTCGAACTGCTCCATAGGAATCAGGTATTCATTTTATTTCTTCTATAACATTTTTAGTAGATCATCAAACATAGTCATTCATCACATACTTAAATTTAATTTCTATCATATTGATTTCCTAAGAATGCCATTATGATCAGACTGCTCCACGGGATAGAGATGTACAATTTTTATTAATGGTTGAACTCACAGCTGTAATAAGACTTGCTCTCCAACAACATTAAACATCTTGAATTGTCCAAAATCAGTCATCTTGGTCAAGTGACTCATAACTTTCATAAAAAAAAATTTCCTCATCAACTCATCATTTTAGGGGGTATTCATAATCAAAGAATTCATAATCAAACTCAACAATTGAGCACTTAATCATGTGAATTGTGTTCATCGTACGAATCATTGCTAACAGCTATCATAAGCTTTCCCATTTGCAAGGGTAAAAAGCAAATATAATTAGCTAAGTCTTTGTCACTCTGTCTATCGATCCTAGTCGATTATACCCAGACACACCAAAGCACCAAATTTAAGCCTTTCATGTCATTAGAAGCAATGATTCTGATATGTACATCATTTCTAAGATTGGGGGCATCTAATGTTGACCAAATCAATGAACACAAATCAACCTATAATATGGATTTACATTTTCTATTTTTACTAAAAATTATGTTTTCCCATAATGCATATCAAAAAGGGGTATCTTTAGACACCTAAAACATGTCATGTTTAGGAGGCTACTCATATGGACACCTTTGCAGACCATATGATTGATCTTGGACCTTTCCAAGATCCAACAATGGTTCTAACCACTCAAATAGGGCATTCTAGTCCTAGTCAACCTTAGCTACTGATTTCATCAACAACGATGATCTCTGCCATCGATGATTAGAACAGCTACAGCTAGTTGTTGATGGTGATAGTAGCTAGATCCATAGTTGTACCTGTCGATAGTGGCTAACCCTGTAACAAAATTAGGCTCCTTGATCTGAGTGAAATCAGTTGTATTCAACCAATTTGCAATGGTTTCATGGATGGTTTCATTTGTGAATCTTCTAGAAGCCTCTCCCTAATTGCTCTAGGCCAACTGATTCTTGATCTTAACTTCCTTGATAATCCAAGATGAATACTTAGGAAGTCTATAAAAAGCCTCTCTAAATTTAATAAAGGATCCCAAATGAATTTTAGTGAAGCCCTATTATATTGGAGAGTGACTTTACATCCTTGTGAGGTGTGGCAAATTGTTGTTCAATTGCAGTATGACAAAGGCTTGAGAATAAATCTTGTTGCGTTCTTCATCAATTCACCAAAAATTTGAGATAATCCATTACCAAACTGTGTCTTGGGACACAAGTGACCATTTAACATCAATTTAGAAAAGAAATTGTTTATCATTAGGCTGATATTTATATATCAGAGCCCTCATCCCATGATCACTATTTTTGATAGCGGCCCATAGGCATAGTCGTTGATTTTAATAGTGTCTAGAAGATCCGGTTGCTCTGGTCTTCAACGACTAGGATTTGAGATGTCTTTTCTTATGCTTTAGCCGTAGATTTATCATTTTCTATATGTTATTTGCTTCTCTAGCATATAATAGTTAATTTACAATAAATATTTGCATTTTATTTATGATTTTATATGCATATTTATGCTTTATATCTCAATTTCATTCATTACCTCAAATTTTCTTGCTAGTACTTTATTTATCTTTACATGTCTTTAGAATTTCCTTTACATCTTGCATTTGTCATAAAATAGCCTCATCTTGAGAGGTAGCACATTTACTATTAATTCTTTATGAGCTTCTTTGTGCGTAGGTTTAACCCTTACGATGAGTGTTTCATATTGGAGACCATATTCAAAACATCTCAAAGTGGAGGTCCTCAATATAATCCCTCCTATCATCAATTTGTGGGGATTTTGAAAATCTATTGAAGGCACCTTATCACACAGAGTTATTTCTTTGTAATATGTATCAAATGGTTAATCCCTAAGAGGGATGCTCTTATAACCGCTATGTAAAAGAGGAATTCATGAATATCAATAAAATGGACACTACTTCTATTTCCTTCTCTTTTATTTGAGTATATGCTTTATCATTCTTATTTGATTACATATTACGCCTAGGTGTTATATTTTAAGTTATTTCACATATTCCAGGAGTTTTAGGAGAGCAATAGTCAAGAATATGGAAGGTTTTATGTAAATTTATATATTGGATATAAAGCTCCATGCTATGTAATCATTTAGGAAAGTAATAAAATTAATATTGTATTGTGAGTAGTATTTGCATTACTTTTGAATGTGATTTTGTATGTGATTGATATTTGATCTTGGAGAAATTAACCTATGAGATAATATGGCATAATTACCAACAATGATATCAAATATATCTTGGTGAGAGATTTGTTGGTTCACAAAGCCTTTGTGGTTCAAGTGCTATCTTGAAAGACAAAAAAAAGAATTTGAAGGAGTGGAGAAATTGTTGAAGAAAATTATTGAGAAGAGAGTGGAGGATATTGTGAAGAAGAAGAGTGAATATATTGAAGCAAGAAGGAGTTTATGGAAGAATAAGAAGATTGCCAAGATTGAAGTAGAAAGGAGTTGCTAGAATAAAATTGAAGAAATTAGAATGAAAAGTTGTTGGATGAATTGAAGAAAGATTTAAGATATTAGAACAAATATTTTTTGGACTATGAAATATTGAGATACTGGAACAAGACAAATATTTTAGAGAGCTATATTATGAGAAGATTTGTTGGATTATCGCTAGAGAAAATATGTCAGAAAGCCAATGGTTGAGGAGAGGTGAACATTCTATGGATAAAACTATGATTAGAGGTGAATATTTGTAGACAAATATTCAAGGACAAATGTTGCTTTGGAGGTAACTATTAAAGGTAAATTTTCGAGAATGAATGTTATTTTTTGAAGGTGTATATTGCTAAGAAAGAGTGTTTGTGTTAAAGGCCAAGCTAGAAGTACTACTTTAGAGAGGAAGGAGCATCTATGTTGAAGCCCAAGCTAGAAGGACTACATTGAAGAATAAAGAGTGCCTATGTTGAAACCTGAGCCGAAAGGACTGCATTACGAAGAGAGTGCATCTAAGATAAATCACTTTAGTAGAAGGAGGAGTACTATTTACTATCTAAGTTAGAGAGAAAAGAGGAGAAAGTGTAATGCCTATTGCACTAGAACCTATGAAGGAGAATAATTTACATTAATTTTTGAGTGAAGGTAAAATGTTACCCAAATCAAATTGTCACGTGTGTGCAAGGTGAGTGCTAAAGGTTTAATTTATTCCTTAGTCACATATTTCAGAGTTAAGCGTATAATTTTGGGCATGCATGATTTATTAAATTTGGAGTTATAAGGTTTGATGATAAATTTAGAATTTGATATTTATAAGGTTAAACTTTGGAGATAAAAGGAATTATTAAGGGAATGAATTAATGAATGGGAGATATAAGGAAACAAAACATTTGAAATTATAATTTAAGTTGGAATTAATTGGTTTTCACGTGAATTTAAAATTTAAAGGTGAAATTGTGAAAGTGAACTAAATTTGGGAGATACAAGAAGATTAAAGAATTAAATTTGATTAAATGGAATGGGATGAATGGTAAATTGAAATTTGAAAATTGATGAATGATTTGAATATTGATTGATAAGTTGTGAAATTGAATATTTGAGGGAAGAATTTAAAATTAAAACTTTGAGAGTTATTAGAAGAGGCAAAATGAATTGAAATTAATTAATTGAATTTGAAGGAGATTATTGAATGAGTTTCATTATGGCAAATAGGAAAAATTTCCTTTCTAAATCATAAATTTTGAAAGGACCAAACTTTGCATCATGGAAAAAATGAAATCAATTCTCATTGTTAAAAAACTTTGGGATATAATGAATGGAACAAAGAACATGTTAGAATATGAAAGGGGAAAACAAAAATTTGAGGAAGATGATGCAAAATTCCTTATGCTAATCACATTTGGCATAATAGATGAAATTCAACCATATATAAGTGAAGTAGAGACTTAAAAAATTTCTTAGAAAAAATTATGAAAAATATTTGAAAGAAAGAATGAAGCAACCATATTGCATTTGTAGTTACATATATAGTCATTAAATGTTCATATTTTAGAAAGTATAGAATTTTCTCTTCGAAGGATAGTCAAATTAAAATCTAAGTTACTAACTTTGGGAGAAAAAGTAGAAGATAAGTTTCTTGTCCAAGTTACATTAAGAGCACTCCCAAAGACATTAAAAAATTTAGTCACTTCTCTTCAAGTGCTAAATAAGACCATAAAATTTGATGAATTAGTTAATGTTCTTCAAGAATATGGAGTGGAAAATTCTATTCAAAGATAAAATGACTAACAATTTTCTAAAATAAAATAAAAATACATTAAACAATATTATATATTCATCATAATCTCAACCTGAATGGAGAAGAAAACATTATCACATATTCAATATAGAAGATCATACTACAAGCTATTGAAGATATAGTTTTTTAAATCAAAGAAATCAAATGAATAGACCTTTTCAAAGGTTTCAGCCAAGACAATATCAAACTTACTATCAACCTATGCAACAACAACAACAACCAAAATAAGAAAATAAAAAAGGAAATTTAGTTCAATAAGTTTAAGAGACAAAAACTAAATATGAAAATGTAAAAAGAGCCCTTATAGAAAGGATTATATGTTGGGATTTGAACAGATGATATTATATTGTACAAGAAAGATTACAATATATAGGCATGAGGCCTATATGAAGATATGACAAGTGTCAAGTACAACATGACAAGTGTCAAAAATAATACATAGTGCACATTAATATTCTAACATTCCCCCTTAATGTGCACTATCCTAACTATAGAGAAAAAAAATAAGTCAATATTAGGTAACATTCCCCCTTAATGTTGACTTCTCTAAAAGAACCCTATCATCCTCCTTTATTACATTATTTGGTCTAGGCTCATGCTCTTTGCACTTGGCTCTCCAACTATGAATAATACTAGATCAACGGTGTATACATCTCAGTCTGTTACCTCAAGGTCAGCCACTTCCATAGGTTTATTACCTCTGGGTTAGTCGTCTAAGTTCCTCAGGGTCATCTTGGGTGCCTTAGGGTCAGCCACTTCCATGGGTTTGTTGCCTCTATAGGTCATCCTCTAGGTATGTTGCCTCTCATAGGTCACTGACTAGATTCACCATGAATATCATCCCCCCTCATGGTGAACTCAATCTAGAAGGTGTCGATCTCTGCCAAAAATGCACCTTAATACAAAAAAAATACGAGCCATGAAATACAATAAAATGAGCCATAGAATCCAAATGTGGAGGAGAAGAATAGAATCTTTTGAAGTGTATTTGTTTGTAGTCTTCAAAAGTTGATCCAAAAAATACTTTAGATAGATCCTAGGTTGTCTATGTATGTAGTCTCTAGAGTAGGTGTCCTTATGGTAATCACCTCATCTTACCAAAATACATGGGTAACCAACTGCTGCATCTTCCAAGTATGATAGAGGAGAATACTAGATACTAGGATCACTTACATAGAGTGTCGAATTCAATCAAAAATTCACTCTAGAATACAATAATTTTTTAGGCTAAAAAAATCATGCTAAACTACCTCAAAACTTAAAAAGAATACCACCATTGTGTCTGTCTTGGAAAAACCTTTCCAACGACTATAAATACCTCTATGTTCCACTCTCAATGGGACATCCATCTTGCAAAAAAAAAAAATCACATAAGGATTCTACAATATTCTTGGCATCAAAGAATATTTCCCTAGAATATTCTTGGCATCGCACTTGCGGAATAAAAAATAGATTTACAATTTCAATTTCCCTCGTAGGGGAGTATTCCAGAAAATCCTTTAAAATGAATCAATGTCCATGTGAGGCCTTCATATAGTAAAGTGGCTTCCTCCACTTAAAAAAAAAAACATTGCCCTATCACATGACAAAGGGGTATTATTTGGGCCTTAGGCCATTCACATTAAAACCAAGCATTCTTAATCTCTCCTACCGGTCATTTGCAATGATGAGACGTGATTGACTGCAATAGTGAGATTGAATCTAGAAGTAGGTCATTGGATCTTTATTTGATGGCTAGCACATGGCCATTGTGATCGCTCCATAATAGTGGGATTGAGGACCTACACTTTAAACAACCATATAATAGGAGCAGTCACATCATCTTTATCAGATCATGTCACCAGATTCGACAAGGAAATAGGCACCAATGTCCATGGATTCATCAAATAATAAAATACTGCATAGGTTGAAAATTTTGATGGAGGGAAATCATAGTCGTAGGCATCACAAACACCATCATTAATCTAGACACAACATTTATTCCATTGTGAGGAAATTAACATGGCATAGTGGGGGCTTTCAATGAGCACGTAATTACTTTCAATGGCTTGGAAACAGATCGCTGAACTTAGCTTGGTTGAAAGTGGCATGTGAGTCACCACTAATATTAAGCAGCAAGTCTTTCACAAAAATTTTGATGGCCCTGTAAGGCTACACACAAGGGAAATAGAACATTGCCAACAACAAATATCTCTCACACTAGCACAACAATCGCTAAAACTGACGGCTAATCAATCCTTGTCTCGCGAAAGTGCAAAAATTCTTTTTTGATCAGCATCGGATGGCTTGGAGTCCAATGGTAGGGCATAAAGTAGTATTTTAATAGTAATTAATCACTTTGTCTCCACCTAGGCTTCATCACATGGTAAAATAGATTCATGCACCATAAAAAATAGATCCCAAAATGAAAGCACCATTGGGGCTAAGAAAGGGAAGCTGCTTGAAAATAGTCGATTAAATGATGAAACTGCACTCTTCAAATATACCTCTGCATGCGACAAGTAATATATACAATTTATACGAATATTGGAAAAAAACTTGCGTTCGAGCTCTGGCGATTTGGCGGGAAACCTTCTGAACTATCGATGGCCGAAGCTCCAGGGTTCTGGTAGACGGCTCCTACCAGTGTCTCGGTTGGTTTGATTCTGTTCCCCTCTGTTGGATTTTTCATTGCCCCGGGAGGGCCCTATGGGGTCTCCTCCAGGTTCTTTAGACGGGAAGAAGAGCTCTTATGCTGAGATTCTAAAGGAGAACTTTGTGCCTTCTTTCGATGAAGCCCAGCGGGGTGCCTACCATGCACTTCTCAAGAATGTTGGCAAGGGTTCTTCTGCAAACAGAGTTAATGGATGTCTCCCGCAATCTGCATCCAGACCTAAGATAGTCATAGAACCAAATATGGTTGAGGACACGATCACCTACCGTGCTAAGCATGACTTGATCTGCAAATTCATGGGTATCTGACCCACGTTGCACTTTCTGCACACCTGGGTTAGACAGAACTGGGAACCTATCGGTGAGTATTCCTTATGGCCTATAAGCAATGGGTATTTCATTATTAGTTTCTCTTCTTTAGTAGATAGAAATAGAGCTTTTGAATCTGAGAAGAGGACCCACGGCCCGGCAGGGTTATTTGTCCAACCGTGGAGAGTGGGTTTCGATCCTCACATTGAGCCCACGGTTGTTCCAGTGTGGATATGGCTATATGCTCTCCCGATGGAGTTTTGGGGCGAGCAGATTCTTGAGATGATTGGTAATTCTCTAGGTAGATTTTTGGGAGTTTCCAAAGATACCATAGAGGGAAACACTGCTGTCTTTGCCAAAATTTGTGTTGAAATGGACATCAGCCAGCCACTACCAGCTGAGGTGGAACTGGAGTTAGCAGGACAATCTTGGATACAGCAGTTAGACTACGAAGCTCTTCCCTTTAGATGCAGGGTCTGCCATAAGCATGGTCATTTGGCTAGGTTTTGTCCGAATACCTTGAGCACAAAAGTGGAGGCCCCGCTTGGAACCTCAAATAGCCCCAGAGAGGGTAAGTTTACCCTGGTCAAAGAATCACAAAACACCCCCAAGGTTCTGAAGGCCAGAAAGATGGCTTTGAACAGCAAAAACAAAGGAGAAACAAAAAGAGAAATGGCAAGGACCAAGCTCCTCCCAAGACAACTAACCAGTATGAAATCTTTAAATCCCTTATGGATCAGGAAGACCAAACCATGGAAGGCGTGGATGGGAATACTGAGGTTATTAACATCCACTCTCACGCTCCCCCCTCCTCATCTCCTATCCTCGAGCAGGTGACTGATCCCTCTGAGATTTTGTAGACAGAGAACCCAGGGGCATTGGTAATTCATTCTTCAACCCAGTCAGCTACTAAGGATGTCATCATGGGAAATACAGAAAAGATTAGAGAAAGCCCAGCCCTGGGGATTACGCAGGTGGAAAAACAGTCCAAGAATAACAATTCTCAAGGAGCAGGTAGGAAGTCTAACAGGGACCTAATAGCAACGCAAGGAGACAAGTTGGTCACTGATGGATCAGTGAGAACAATAGATTCATATTGCTCTCAAGGTTTCCAATGATTATTCAATCTTGGAATGTTAGGGGTTTAAACAGCAGAACCCATCAATCTGCTGTTCAAAGACTCATAGGGAAGGGTAAAATAGACTTTTTGCTCCTTCAAGAGACAAAATGTCTTTAGATCTGATGTGTAGAACAGCTAGTAAAATTTGGAGGGGAGCTGGATATATGAATGTGGCAGCTCAAGGTGCCTCAGGAGGAATTGTTACTTTTTGGAACCACTTGGAATGGTCTGCTCTAGAACACATAGCTTGGAGGGGTGTTCTCACATCTCTTTTTAGGAATAATATCACAGCTGAGCAAGTTTTAATTACAAATTTTTATGGGGCTCAAAGCCTTGATGGCCAGAGGCTACAATGGAAAGTAGTTCACAACATGAGGTCCTCAAGACAAGCTTTTGACTGGATCATTGCTGGAGATTTTAACGCCAAATTATTTTCTCGAGAGCAGGAGGGTGGCTCCCCTGTTTTGGACCCGGGGGATCGGCTTCTGATTTCACAGGTGCAGGCTTTTCACCTAGTTGATGTTCAAGGGCCTGGATCCTTTTTTACTTGGACTAATAAACGGAGGAATCCACACTGTTGCAAGGTAAAATTGGATCGCTTCCTAGTCTCAGAGGAGGCTTTTGTTAAATGGAATGTGCAATTACAGATTTTGGACGGCCCTATTTCCGATCACTCTCCCATCATGCTGATGGGTGGGACTCAGACAAGGTAGTTCCACAAACCTTTTAGATTTGAGAACTTCTGGCTCCAGAAGGAGGACCTTCACGAGTTATTTCCGCAATGGTGGGAAGAAGGTCGTCCTCCTTTTGGGACTACGATGTTTAAATTTCACAAACAACTTCTTTTTGTCAAAATTAAACTAAAACAGTGGAGGCATGCCAATAAATCGGATTTCCAGTTGCAAAGAGCTCCCTTGTTGGCCCACCGGGAGGAGGTGCGAAACAATTTAGGGAAGGTTTAATTTTTGAACAGACTCAAAACCGAAGATGATGACTTGCGTAAAGTCGTAGAGGCCATTGATAACCAAGAGGAAATTTTCTCGGAGGCAGCGGGCTAGAAATTCTTGGCTATTGGAAGGAGACGAAACACTAAATTTTTTCATCATTCAGCATGTGCTAGAAGACAGATGAATAATATGGCAGTTTTAAAATATGAAAATGGGCACTCCTTTGATACTCTTCCAGGCATGCACTCCCATTCAGTGGATTACTTCTCCAAGATTTTTGTAGAAAATAGGGACCAAGATGTGGGTGCTCAAAATGAAGTTCTTGCTGTTATTCCCTCTATTATCACTCCAGCTAAAAATCAGGCTCTCCTCAGACCTATTGATCGGGATGAATTGAAAAATGTGGTCTTTGGAATGAGCACAGGCAAATCTCCGAGTCCGAGATGGTTTTCCTATTGATTTTTTTAGGCCTTCCGGGATATCTTGGAGGAAGATGTTTTGGTCATTATCGAGGAATCCGGATCTAATAAGAGAATGCTCAAGGCTCTAAATCACACCTTCATCACGTTAATTCCAAAGGGGAAGGAAGGAGTTCACATTTCTGACTTCAGGCCCATTGCCTTATGCAATGTGATTTATAAAATTATCACAAAAATTATAGTTGAACGTCTTAAACCTCTCCTCCACAACATCATTTCCTCATAACAGGGGGGTTTTGTTGAGGGTAGACAGATTTTGGATGGAGTGGTTCTTGCTCAGGAGGCTATTCACTCAATGCAAACTTCTGGTAACAAAGGAATGTTCATCAAACTGGATATGTCTAAGGCTTATGATCGAGTGGAATGGGGTTTCCTATCAAGGATGTTGGCTGCCTTTGGATTTTCCCAAGAATGGATAGACTGGATTATGAGCTGTGTTTCCATGCCTTCTTACTCGGTTCTCATCAAGGGGATTCCCTCCCCCCCCTTTGGAGCCTCTCGTGGTCTCCGACAAGGGGACCCTTGCTCGCCTTATCTATTCCTTATCTTAGCTGAGGGATTAGGTCGGCTCTTCGTGTGAAGAAGACTTCAAGGCATGATATCAGGTATCAAGGTTGGTGAAGAAGTCTTGACTCATTTACAATTTGTGGATGACACTGGCTTGGTTGGAGTGGCTAGTCTCAGGGAAGCTAGGGGAATCAGAGAATCTCTTTCTATTTACCTTAGGGCCTCTAATCAAGTTATTAATGACAAAAAATCTAAAGTGGTATTTTTCAACCTCGACCAAAGGTTGCAGGACAGAATTTTAGAGATTTTGGGTTTCACTAGAGCTTCTCTTCCTATAGTCTACTTGGGAGTTCCTTTGCACTACAAGAAATTGAAAAAGGATATTTGGAAAGATCTTTTGGATGGCATCAAAGATAGAATGAACCATTGGTCTCACAAATGGTTAAGCTACGGTGGCCGTTTAACTTTCTTACAATCAGTAATTCAGGCCATGCCTATCTATAAATTCTCAATCTTGGCTGCCCCACTTTCTATTTGGAAAGAGTTGGACAAACTGGCTAGACGATTCTTATGGGAAGGAGCAAAAGGTGGTAGGAAATGGGCCTTGGTTGGCTGGAATAAAGTCACTCAGCCTAAAGAAAAAGGAGGACTGGGTCTGAGAAGCTCTAAACTCAACAACAGAGCCTTAGTGGGTAAATTGTATTAGAGATGGATCTCTCAGCCATCTTCTTTATTCAGTAGAATCTTGACCAACAAATATTTGGGTAGAGTCCATCCCTCTGAAGTTTTCCGTTTCCCTCTGGATGGCAACGGTTCCCTAGTTTGGCAAGCTCTTAAGTTGGGTTCTCAAATTATTAAAGACCAATTGTTCTAGAAAGTGGGGAGAGGGGACAAAGCTCGCTTCTGGACTGACTCTTGGGACCAGTTTCCACCCATCATTGCTGAGCATCCTGAGCTACTTCCAATTAAAACTGCCATATAATCCAAGGGTTGGGTTACTATTGAGAACTATTTCCTCACTAGTCAATTGGGGGAGTTCAAATTCAAGAAATTTAAGCATCTTGAGGAGTGGCCTGTCACTATCCCTCCGGAGCTGGCAACCATTCTCTCCTCCATCTTGACTGCTAGATTTCTCACGGGCAGAGACAAAGAGGAAAAATTATCTTGGGGTCATGGGAATCTTGGAGTTTATTCTGTGAAGGATTGTTATGATCAGATTCTCCCAAAACCTCCACATTTTTTTTTGGTTCAAGACTGGAAGAAAATCTAGCATTCCAAGTGTTGGCCGAAAGTGAACTTCTCTGCCTGGAAGCTTATGCATAATGGCATTCTCACCTATGATAATCTCAAAATCATAGGAATTAATGGTCCTTCTCAGTGTATTTTGTGTCTTAAGCATGAAGAGACTGCTGACCATTTAATGTTCGAGTGTTCTTTCATAGGTCAGATTTGGCATCGTTGGTTTTATCATTTCAAACTTAAGAGTAATGGTGCTCTGACTCGAAATAATATTTGGCAAAGATGGAAGAAAGCTAGATTTAAATCAAAAGCCCTCCGATTGGGGTGGGAGCTTGGTCTTCTCTTCATCTGGTGGCAAGTGTGGTTGGAAAGAAACTCCCGTCTCTTCCGAGAGACCTTCTCCTCCCTTGATGGTGTTTGGTAGGTTATCTGGAGCAAAGTCACTGAGACGGTTGCATTACATGCTTCAGAAGATATTATGGGTGAGCTGGATCCTCAGGAAGA
This sequence comes from Wollemia nobilis, assembly GCA_028583015.1. Lineage (NCBI taxonomy): Eukaryota > Viridiplantae > Streptophyta > Pinopsida > Araucariales > Araucariaceae > Wollemia > Wollemia nobilis. The sequence goes on from JAQPPZ010017021.1 coordinate 1,201,386, forward strand.
GAGAGTTGTGGCTCAAGGTAGAGAAAAAGTGGTTAGTTGGAAACCCCCTCCGGTTGGCTGGATTAAAATTAACATGGACGAAGCTGCAAAGGGAAATTCGAGAAATGCTGGAATCGGTGTTGTGTGCCGTGACCACACTGGAACTGTGCTTTACTGGGAGTTGCAGGGCCTGGGAAGAGCCACCAATAATGAAGCCGAAGCTTTTGCCATCAAAGTTGCTTCCTTCTGGGCTGTCACTCAGGGATATAGAAAGATTATCTTGGAGACCGATTCTCAAATTCTGGTTGGTGCGCTTGATTGTTTGAGAAATTTTACTCTAAAAGCGTGGAAGATTCAGATCTTAGTCTCTCAAATCAAAGTCCTTTGGAGGGAATTAGAGGATGTGATCCCTATCCATGTGAATTAGAGGATGTGATCCCTATCCTCGCCAAGATGGGTGCAGAGAAGGAGGTTGGAGTTCAGCTACATAGTAATATGCCTATGGAAGATCCGGTGATTCGACAAGGGCTTGCTAACTTTTTGAGAAAATGAGACACTTCTGTGTTAAGGGAGTTTTTTATCATGTTTTTGCGACCTTCTATGATGTCGCGACCATTGGTGGCAACCTGTCGCGATATCACGACAGGTTCCGTCGCCACAGCCTTTGGAGACTTCCTGTCGCGATATCGCGACATCTCGAGCCGATGCGCTCTTTGGCTAGTTCTTTGTCGCGATATCGCGACCGGGTTTGTGGTTGCAACTAACGGTTGGAAGATGTCTATTTTTTGTGATATGTTATGTCACTGGGACCTTTGGCTCGAAATTGCTACATTTTCACGTCATTTTGGCTGCAGGGGCATCACAGAGGACAACAGTAGTGATTTTGAGACTTTTTTGAAGACTGGTCATCAAGTGGTCAACCTGTCGAGTTTTCGTGACACTTGGGATGTTTTGATGCAGAAAGGTCTTTTTGTCATGATTTCACGACACTTATGGCCCAATGGTGGCAAGTGGCAAATGCGTAGCGATATCGCGACAATTCTGAGGGCTGACCGCTTTGTGAGGTTTTTGTCATGATATCGCGACTTTTTTTGTGGTCGATGGTTGTTGGCTTTGGTTGTTGTGATTTTGCGACATGTCATGAAATCGCGACATGTCGCCAAATCGTGACACTTTTGGCGTAAAGGTGACAATTGGAGGATGCGTCGCGATATCGCAACAATTATGAGGACTGACTGCTTTGAGATGTTTTCGTCGCGATATCGCGACATCTTTTGTGGTTGGGGGCCGCTAGATTTGGTTGTCGCGATTTCGCGACATGTCATGAAATTGCGACATGTCACGAAATTGTGACACTTCTGGCACAATGGTGGCTATTGGATTTTGTGTCATGATTTTGTGACAATTTTATGGACTGTCTGCTCTGTAAGGTTTCCGTCGCGATATCGTGACATCTTTTGTGGTTGGGGGCTACTGGCTTCGTCCATCGTGATTTCACGACACGTCACGATTTTACGACCTATGGCGCGGTTATGGCCTCGATCGGCTTGACTACCGCGATTTCGTGACATGTCGCGATTTCGCGACATGTCGCGATTTCGCGCCTTGCCTTCTTCTTGTGCTTTGGGTTGGGTTGTGCTCCCCTCTCGCTCTTTGCTGAGGTTTCTTGTCTTTGGGTTCCTGTTAGGGATGTTCTGGCTCCCTCTTGTATATGCTCGTTGTTTTAATTCAAGATTTTCAAATTTTTCAAAAAAAAATATATATATACCTCTGCATGCCTATCCGAAATAAGCAGATAGATCCATGTTTTAGATTTCTCGATGTTTAAAAAATTGGTATTGGTACTGGAAGCTTGCACGAACATAGTGCACACAAACCATGCAGATCTATAATGCACCTCACATGTTCTACTCATCGATAAAACATGCCACCTCCAAATACTTGTACTACGCACTGTATTATATATACCATGCACATTGTAATGTCCCACGTTGCCCATCACAAACCCTATATAAGAAAAAAAAATTGCCCACGTTATCTTATCAACTAGCAAAGATTTCATGACAAATAAAAATTAAAATTATGCGAGTGTTTCTCAGCATGGTAGCAACACACTAAGCATATCTCCAAAGTATCCCACGAGCACATCACTCATCACTTCACACCCATACTCCTATGTTGGACCGCCTGTAAAAAAAATATTCATTGGAGTGGGAAAACGGATTAAAAAATATTCGTCTCCCTTCAAGTGCTAAGACTACTAAAAATGATCTAGAGATCAAAATATCATACCCTTCGACTGTATCATCTTCTACATGGTGGATTAACATCGGATTCATGGTTGTTGTTCAAATGCTCTCCTTTGTCATTGTGCCCCATTATTAAAGCCATCCAACTAGCCACTATGTTCTGTATTGATATCTTCACTACAAAAGAGGTAATGATTGTCATGTATTCATGCTTGGTCGTGCTGACCCATTTCTTGTTCTTCTTCTTTGGATCTGATCTCTCCTCCTCTGATGCATATTCTTCCTTGATGGTGGGCAGCACCATATCCATGTTGGTGCCAAAGTTTCCTTGGCCTTGAGTTGGGTTGTGACTGACAAAGGTTAAGACAACGACTGTTGATGGTGCATCTGGTTTTGAATCTAATGCTTGATTATGGCTCATACCCCCTAAAATCAAATTGAGCAAAATCTTAAGAAATCATATAAACCCACAAAGCAAAAATTGGTGGATCCTAACACACAAGAATCAATATGAATGTTATAACATATGTAAAATGAGTTTTTTGGACTTGTGTTTTAGTATGAAGTTATCTGGACTATACATCAGAACAAAAAGTCTTTTGACATAGTAGAATGTAAAACAGCTCAAACAAACGAATGTGTCTATTTTTTAGAATTTTTTTTGTTTCTCAAATTGAATTGAATTGAATTTTGGTTGGGTTTCCTTTGCTAGGAGTTGGAATTTTAAAGTGCAAGGAATGTAATGGAGAACATACAGACCTGCCTTATGAGCCAATGATAGTTGGAAGTGGTGGGAATTTCCATTCGCATTTTTTAGTGTTGTCTCCTTTCATAATTTTCGCTTACAGTTTCCCACTCTGAATCATATTCCTCTTCTGGTACTTCTTCATCCTCCTTATCTTTGTCTGATGATGGGGATGGACATGGTGATGATGTTGATTTGTATTCATGGCAAGCCCCATTGCATACCGAGATATTTCCACGTTTTTGAGCTGCATCTCTGAAAAGCCAAGTTGTCTGCACCTGCTTCCTCACCAATTGGGCGGTATAATAGGGCACCTTGACATACTTCTTATCCTTGTGGGCATTTTTTTTTGGCATGTAGCACTCATGAATGAACATGATGGCATCCAATAAACTTCCCTTAGCCAAACCTTTGATTTCATAAGCGTGAGCCCTTCACAGATTCTTGCTATGGGAATTAACAGGGTTAGAGATTGAGAGTGCTCGAGTCTGGGTCTTGTAGGAGAAGATGGCATTGTGCCATGTTACTATAAAGAACCACTTTTTCTTTCCAATATTCAAGGGGCACAGGGATAGGGCCTCTGTGTACTTAGAAACAACTCCCTTAAGGATCCTTAAATGAGAATTTTGAGTTTCCTTCTAGTTTTACCACCATAGCTGTTGCTCTTTTTACATGGAGATCCTCTTTGGACATGCTTCTTTCCCATTTAATTCTCTGCTTTAAGGACCAAAGCTCATCCAGAAGCTGCCTCTTAATTATAGAAGCCCTCTTAGAAGACCCTTTCCTTGATCTTCGTCTAGCTGAAATTCAAATTTTAAAAGACAATTGGTCAAGTGAGATTTTCTTTCTTAGTGAAAATGAGGTCAAGAAAATGATTGCGCTTTGAGAAAGATGAATATATTTATAAGCAAAAGAAATGAAAAATATTTGTGATAGAAAGTTAGGTAAGATAAGGTTTTATTCACCTAACAACAAATGTAATATTTTGGTATTTTAAGATACAAAAAATGTTTTTATAAAATAATAATTTATGAGCAAAATGATCCTGGAGCTCTAGAAGATAAAACTAGGGCATAAATTGGGTAGACGAAGTGCTTTCTAGATGCTGCAAAATTGAAGATAAAATTGCTTCTCTAGGAGGGCCCAATGGGGACACCTCTGGATCTTCTTTTAGAGAAACATAGTTCTTTTGTAGATTTGTTGAAGGAAAAATCTCTAGCAGAGACTTAAGAAGCACAAAAAATTGCATTAAAAATGCTCTTTATGGTTGCTAGAAAAAGATCAACATCTCAAAGAGTTAATGGATGCTTGCCACAATCAGAATCAAGGCCAAAGATTGTCATTGAGCAAAGGATGGTAGAAGAAATAGTCTTATATAGAGCCAATCATGATCTGATCTATAAATTCATGGGTATTTGCCCAATCCTGATTTTTTGCATTCCTAGGTTTGGTAAAATTGGGAGCCTCTTGGTAAGTATTCTTTGTGGTTTATTAATAATTATTATTTAATTATTATTTTTTCCTCACTTGGTGATAGAAATAGGGTTTTCAAATCAGAAAAGAGGAATCTTGGTCCGACAGGATTATTTGTTCAGCCTTGGAGAGTGGGATTTGATTCCCGAATTGAACCCACTGTTGTTCTTGTTTGTATTCGTTTGTATGCACTTCCAATGGAATTCTAGAGTGAGCAGGTATTAGAAATCATCGATAATTACCTTGGAAGATATTTGGGTGTTTCTAGACACACAATGGAAGGAAACACAATAGTTTATGCTAGATTATGCATGGAAATGGATCTTAGCCAACCTTTGTTGGTAGAGTTTGAACTCAAACTTGCATGCATATCTTGGATTCAACAACTGGATTATGAGGCATTGCCCCTTTCAAGTGTAGAGTTTACCACAAATATGGGCATTTGGCTTGGTCATGCCCAAATAATATGAACACAAAAATGAAGGCTCCTCTAAGAATGTCAAATCTTCCTAAGGAGGATAATTCAACAGTCAATAAAAAACAACCAATTTTTCCTAGGGCGGGGAAGCACAGGGAGATGCTTTTGAACAACCCAAAAGAAGAAGGCAAAAGAAAAAAATTGGAATAAAGCAAACCTAACTCAAGCCCTCAAATAGGTATGAGATATTCAAGATACTAGTGGACTAGGAAGAAGAACAATTCATGGAAGGACTAGATGGGAATAATGAAAATAATAACAACCATGTTCAAACCCCTTTTTCACCTCCTCATATCGTAGAGTAGGTAATAGAGTGCAGTGAGTTACCACAATTAGATATTGCAGGGGTATTAATAGTGCATAACCAAGAGCAGTCTATAATTATGGATGTCATCATGGATATAGCAAAAAAGAGTAGAGAAAATCCAACTCTAGGGATAACTCAGGTGGAAAAGAGATCAAAGAATATCAACTCTCAAGGAGCAGTAGAAAATCAAATAAAGAATTGATAGCAATTCAAGGAGACAAATTGATCACTAGGGATTGGTGAGGCCAATAGATTCTCATTGGTCTTAAGGTAACCAATGATTATACAATCATGTAATGTTGGGGGTTTAAATAGTAGAACCCATCAATTTGTTGTTCGAAGAGTATTAGAAAAAAGTAAAACAAATTTTTTGCTTATACAAGAGATAAAACTATCATTGGATATTATATGTAAAATAGTAAATAGACTTTGGAGGGGTGCTGGTCATATGGAAGTGGTTTCCCAAGGGGCCTTAGGGGGATAGTTACCTTTTGTAACTCTCTTGAATTGATGACAATAGAACATATAGCTTGGAGGGGTGTCTCCACATCACATTTTGGGAATAATGTGATAGTTGAGCAGGTTTTAATCACAAGTTTTTATGGGACACAAAATTTATATGGTCATATTTGTCAATGGAAAGCGATGCATAATATGAGAGCCTCAAGGGATGAGTTAGACTAGATTGTTGTTGGTGATTTTAATGCTAAATTATTATCTAGAGATCAGGAAGGAGGAACCCCAATTTTGGATCTAGGGGATCAACTTATGATTGCCCAAGTTCATGCATTACACTTGGTGGATATTAAATATCCTAGAATCACCTATACTTGGACTAATAAGAGGAGGGAGCCATATAGCAGGAAGGTGAAGTTAGACTATTTTTTTGTTTCAGAGGAGACGTTTGTGAACTGGAATCTAAAATTTTAGATTTTGGAGGGTCTAGTTTCAGATCACTTCCCCATTTTGTTGGAAGGGGGGATCAAGATAGGAAAACATCACAAACCATTCATATTAAAAAACTTTTGGTTACAAAAAGAGGAACTTCAAAATAAAATTCCATAGTGGTGGGAAGAGGGATTCCCGATATATGCGACAACAATGTTTAGATTCCAAAAGTAGCTTCATTATGTCAAGGATCAACTAAAACAATGGAGATGAGCTAACAAGACAAACTTCCAGTTCCAAAGAGCTCCATTGGTGACCAAATGGGATGAGGTTCAAAAAAACTTCAAGAAAGAAACAATTACAGAGCAACTCAAATAAAAGGATGATGCATTACGTAAAGTGGTTGAGTACATTAACAACAAAGAGGAGATCTACTGGAAACAAAGAGCAAGAACCACTTGGTTATTAGAAGGTAACAAAAAAAACAAAAAAATTCCATTGGGCTACTGGTGCTAGGAGATAGACAAACAAGATGGAAGCTCTTTAGGATGATAATGGGCACTCCTTTGATACAATTCGAGGTATGCATTTTTATTCAATGGATTATTTTGCTAAATTTTTTAAGGAAAGTATGGTGCAAGATGAAGAGGCTAAAAAGAAGTTTTTGTTGTCATACCCTCTATTATCTCTGAATAAGAAAATTGGGTCCTACTTAAACCCATTAATGGAGAAGAACTGAAGAAAGTAGTCTTTGGAATGAGTACTAGAAAAACACTAGTTCCATATGGCTTTCCAATTGAATTTTTTTAGATTTTCTAGGACAATTTGGAGGAGGACTTAATGGTTGTTATAGAGGAGTCGAGAAGAGTAAAATAATAATTAAAGCATTAAATCATACATTCATTGCCTTAATTATGAAAGGGAAGGAGGGGTTACATATTTCATATTATAGACCTATTGCATTATGCAATATCATATATAAAATAATCACAAAGATAATGTTTAAGCAACTAAAACCTCTCTTACATAGCTGTAGAGCTAAAAATACGACACCAAACAATGCTAAATAAAACAAAATTGAAATAAACTAGATATTGCACAACAAATGATTTTTATATTAACAGGAGGAGCCTAAAAACTCTATTATTACAACAATGGATTTAAGAATCCTCTTTGATATAATTTTTACAAATATTGCTAGGGTTCTCTGAAACCCTAGCCACAAAAAATGGTGGTGTCTTCAGTTGCATCTTTGCTTCCAATAGGTGTGAGTGGGATTCTGCGTATCTGATGTCAGGCTACTCCAGCTTAATAAGTTGTCCAATGCTTATGATATATTTTCTAATCTGCACACAAAGAAACACAAGAGAGTTAGTAATAATAATGAAGGCTTCATTATGTGAGCCCTCAAAATTCACAACTAAAACCCTAGCTATAACAATATGAATAGGAACATAATTAAATAATATGAAATATGACAAAACAAAATAGATTTACCTTACTCCTTGCTTGTTGTTTGTTGATGGTTGGATTTGTTGCAGGTCGATGGTGAGGGTGTGTCCTAGCGACACCCGAGCATCTTGCTTGTTAGAATACGGTTCTAAAATGCAGTTAGGCGCTTGAGAGGTCTCTAGAGAGCAGTAGGACACTTGATACTATGGTGGAGAGCAGCAAGGCACTCGAGACTATGGAGAAGAGAAGCAGGAAACTCAAGAATGAAGCAGAGAGCAATAGGGAACTCAAGAATACGATGGAGAGCAGTAGGGCGCTTGGGAAGTCAAATCATATCTGTAGATGTAGATTAGATTAAGGTGAAGGATGCGATGGTGACAGCGGTGAGCTAGGGAACATGGAATATGATGGATGGAGTGGGGTTAGGGTACAAAGGCTAGGTTGGAACTCTAAGGCACTTCAAAAGCTTGAGGAACCTCAAAAGACTCAGGGAATTCAATCACTTAAGGGTTGAGCCATCAAAATAGCTCCTATTTATAATCCAACCTAGGGCATGCTAGGGTTTCAACGACACTAATCGTGTGGCTGATATTAAAGCATATCTAAGGGTGGATATTAAATTTTGGGCATGGCATGGATTGAGGTAAATGGACGGATGAGATTAAATGAAATTGGATGGCTGAGATTAATTTATTTATATAAATATATATTTATTAAATATATATAAAATATTATTATTTAAATATATATAATAAATATATAGGAATATATAAATAATGGGCAGAAAATGATGAGAAAGCTAGGATGGAGGACAAGTGGCTACGTTTTGGTGGTGGAGATGGTGAGAAGGCATGAATAGAGGTCAAGTGGCTAGATTTTGGTGTCTACAGATGCCCCTTTTTGTACCATATTGTGTAAAACACAATATGATGCACAAATACAAGACACTTGATTGGGCTAGGCATAGAAGAAACTTCTCTCTCTTGTTGGAATGTGAAGACAAAATTGAAAGTAAAAGAATAAATAATTTGGAGTTATTGCGTAGCTTACCCCCTCAATTGGCGAATGAGTTATAGATGAATCTTACGAGCCAATTGAAAAAGAATGAATGGAAGAAAATATTGTGCAAATAATAAAATGGGGATCATGGAATATGTGATTGTTTTTTACCCTAATGGTTGAAGGGTGATTTGTGGAATGGAAAATATGAATGAGTTTATTTTTACCCCAACAGATGAGGGGTTTTGGGAGAAATGATGATAATGATTATGTTTGTTTTGCCCAAACAGATGAAGTGTTTGTGCCAAATGTAGATGTCATGATCATGTGATATGTATCCCTTTGTGGAAAAATCATAATCAAATTTAGTTATCCCGAATTTGGAGTGATTCCATGATGTTGAATAAATTTTACCATATGGCCTCATTGATATGCAATATGAAGATGCAAAATAAAAGGAATCAATTTTGAAGGGCCTGCTAGTAACTGTAAGATAATTCCTTTTAAATGGAACAAATCACCCTAGCTATAACAAGTCGCTATGATGACTATCAAGGAAATTGGGAATGATGTGATGTAATTTTGTTCGTGTTTCAAGCTCCATGAACTAGGTCATCAATGATAGCTTTTTAGCAAGATTAATTTTATCAAAAGGTTCACTTGAAGTGTGAGGAACCAAATTTGATTATGCTTTGATTATATATATGGAATGATGATGATGATGAAGTGTTCTTATGGTGATTCATTCATCTTACCGAATTGCATGGACACAAATTGCAAACCACTATATATAAGATTCACTTAAAATTTGGCAAATATGGAAAGAAATGGATGATGGAGTATGATGTTGGTGAGATTTGAAATTTCAAGGATGAAATGTGGTGATTTGTGAAAAGTAGAACATTTGTCGAACATTGGATAGCATGTTGGTCAATTTTATGTCTTTTTGGACACAAAATTCAATTTATTGGGCCAAATCAACTCAGATTTTCATAGAAATTGGTGGGATGATGGGAATTAAGATGTAGATGATGAAGATGGTTATTTTGTGAAAATTTGGACTAGTTTGATACATTTTGTAATTGGAATTGTGCTTTTTATGACTTTTGGTCATAAACAAAAATTATGCGTCCAAACTGATTTTTGTTTTCACAAAACCTGATTTTATGATGGAATTGATGTGTGGATGAAATTTGGTGAAATTTGGAGGAGGTAAGCTACCAATTTGATCAATTTTACCTTTTCTTTATTTATGCATAAAATGCTCACATGCATTTTTGAGGTGCAGTAAACACCCAAGTGACGCAAAAAATGCCCTTGCGTACTTTAGCATGCCTGAAAAATACTCGTGCACACTTTAGCCTATTTGAAATGTTGCAAGGTGATTCAATGCGCCTGTAATTGCTATAAATAACCTACAGGTTGGAAAATGGAATTCATTTGTGCGTTTACAAGTTTGAGAAGCTGTGTTTGAGGAGTGGAGTGGAGTGAGGAGTGATGTGAGGTGGTGGAAGTTTGGCATGGAGGATATGGTGGTAGAGGGAATGAGTGTTGCGGCTGGAGCGGAGGCAAGATTTACCAAGGTAATACTTTTGAATACTTTTTATGTTGTGCAAAATTTTGTTGTTTTTTCTATTTTTTTTGCTAATGAATGTGTTGATTGCTACAGTTGTGGATTTTGGAGCCCCGACATTGATTTTCTCCTCTTATTCTTGGGATGAGAAAATTGTTGTCGAAGGCAGATTGGAATTTGCTAAAGGTGGTGGGAATAGAGGGTGTGGTCTGACTGAACGTGGTGAGGGTGGATGAGGGGCATCTTTCAACTTTGTATGAAATATAGGATGCGGATAGGGGGAACTTCAAACTACCGATTGGGGAGGTGACTTGAGGATGTGTATCGCATTCTCAAGGTGCTAGTGGAGGGGTTGAAGGTGGAGGTGGGCTATGATAAGAAGACATAATTGAGCAGGATGTTTAGGGATAGGTAGGAGGAGTTGAAGGTGGAGTGTGGGGGAATTTCATACTTGACCATGTATGTGGCCAAGAAGTTGGAGCCCCTTCTAGCCTTGGTGATGTTTGTGTTGGTAAACATAGTGATCCTCAATAGTACTAGCTTAGGTTCCCATCGAACCTATTGGGATTGGTGAGTTATTTTCTCACTACATCATAACAATATGCATGGGTTCCTGCTTTGTTGGTGCAGGTGTACCAGGACTTATATGAGGTGACACAATGGAAGAGGAAGGGTGTGTAATGTAGCTTTATTATCCAATGTTGGATATGGGAGCACTTCAATGTGGTATGACCAAAGGGTTTGCCTTGTAGTTATTGGGATGGGGTGCAGCCCTATGCTAGGAGATGGGTAGTTGTGGAGGAGGTACAGTCAAGTCATTCAGTGCAATCGAGCTAGTGGTATCGGGATATGTGGGTTGGACTAACATCCATCCAAGTGATGTGGAGGCCTTGGTGAGGGACCATGTGGATTGGGGATAGGGATCAGTTGTGGTGGATGAGGCTATCAAGGTGGATATTTGGGAGGAGGTAGAGTGAGGTGGAATACTTCTAGTTATCGTGGGTGTTATTGTAGTTCAGCTTACCATGAGGAGTACCGAATGAGACGATGATTTATAAGAGGCATTGAGAGGAGGTGGGGCTTCCATGTATAGAGCCATTGAAGGAGGTTATTGAGGATTGTGAGGAGCTAGAGGTCCCTGATGTGGTTAATGTGGGGATGACCTCGAAGTATGTGACATGGTTTGGTATCCAACCAGTATGGGTACCTAAGGTGGTGGTTGATGGTGAGGATGATGTTGAGGAGTCTAATGAGACTCTAAAGCAACTAAGACCCCTTTGATCTAGCAGTTGAAGGAAGAAGTCAAGAGGTTCAGAGAAATGAATCCCTATGGATGGCAAAGGGGAGGATGAGGAGGAGGATGATATGGGAGAGATATCGAAGGTGGCGAGGCTGCAGGTTGAGATGGAGAAATTACGAGTATAGTGGGAGGCTCTAGTGTAGTCTCATGATGAGGTTGTAGCATAGCTATGGATGGATCTTAGTGTGCGGTATGTGACTATAGATCAAATGCAATTGAAGCGGGTGATAGGAGGAGCTGGTGGGGATGATCGAGAGACGATCGTGAGGCTCCAAGTAGAGCTTCTAGGCAAGGAATATCGACATAAGTTAGACATGCAGTGACTTCAAGTGAGTGAGGCATATGTGCACTCCTTGGAGGATTTATGTATGGCTAATCATATCATGTTTCTAGATCCTCCATATTTCTCTACGACGTAGTCGACTAGGCCAGCAGAGTCTAGGCAGAGTTCTAGGTCTAGGGTTCCTAGTAGGTCATAGGGGTCCACTCATAGGCATTATCTAGTGCTTAGATGCACTTTTTGTATATGAGCCTTGGTTCTCTATTGTATGTAGCCTTTGGGCACTCATTGTACATGCGATATATATACATATATATACATGGCTTTTAACTTTTGTGTTATATGTTTTTGTGTAAATGGTTTTTGTGGAATGCATGTTTATATGGATGATTAATGCATATGATATGTTATGGATGATTAATGCAAGATGGTATGTATAAGTGATTAATGTAAGATGGCATGTATGGATGATTAATGCAAGATGGAATGTATGGATGATTAATGTAAGATGACATGTGCTAATGATTATTTATAGTTTGGATCTTTGCTTGGCCCTTTTCTAGCATTTTTGTCTAATTAGCGACACCAGACTTGGTGGCATATGGGATGAATGGCTTTTGATGTGACATGGATGTTGATATGGAAGAAGACATGGATGTTGATATAGAAGAAGATATGGATGTTGATATGGAAAATTGACTGTTTTGCAAAGACTCAAATATACTAGTGGCAAAAAACAAACCCACTAAAACTACCTAATATATCTATGACCAAATGTGTGTGCAGTGGATTCATTTACCAAATCAAGAGCATGGAAATGACTCGAGGTAATAAAGAACTAGTGTGTATGAGTGAGTTCATTAAATCATCTTGAGTAAAGTGGGTAAAACCTATTATGGATGAAACCAAGAAGCTAGCTTGTTTGTATGAGCAGTCAAGGGTCTCTTTTAAACGATACATGTCACCACACATGAGCGTACTCCACTACAAGTCAAGCACCTATTTCTCTGGTGAAGGCTAACTCCATAGTCCATGAATTTTGTTGCTGATCTCTTAAGTTTTGGGGATGACTACCTAACTGTCTGACTGGAAATATAGTACGATCCTTACAACCCAATTGATCAGTGGTGTGTGATGTAAAAGATTTAGAGTTTTGTTAGGGATTTTTCCCTACTCTTTCTTTCATTTTTGAAATTGTGATAGTGGTGAGAACCACTATTTTATGGATTGTGTTGCATAATGGGAGATACGAGGATGACCCATTTTCACTTCGAGGTTCATACCAAGTATGGTGTTATCCCTATTTGACATAAAATATTTTTAAGATGTGAAATTGTGTTTGGTTCAAGAATGTTTTGGAGTCAATTCCCAAGACTCTAGATTTTTGTAGTGAAGATTTGCAATGGTCCTAAAAAGAGCTTGACATATATTTTGGAGGTTTCTTAAAACACTAAGAGTGGTTGAGTGATCGAAAATATCTAGAATTTTTGAACCTATGGTTTGTGCTAATGGCAATTGGGCTTAGTGAAATTGTGTGGATGAATTTGTGAGGGTGCCCCTGATTAAGGAAACATGATTTTATTTGATCGATGAAGACCCTCAAATGAATAAATGATCCCTAATTTGGAATATGAAATGTGGATGTCAGTGCAATGTATGACATGCAATTTTGTGAAATGCAATATGAAATGTGAGCGAATGCATTGTTTGTGGAATGTAGATGCCAGTGAAATGCAATGTTATGAATGAAGTGTATGCAAATGTTTTTGTATTTTAGCCATGTATATATGTACATATATAGTAATAAAAGCATGCATAAAATGCTCTCAAGTGCATAACATTAAGTGGTTTAAGTTCTTCCTCTCCCTCAAGACTGGCAAGCCTATAAGTACCATTACCCACTCTGTGTGTAATAATATATGGACCTAACCATTTAGCCATAAATTTATCATGAAGATTATTGGTTCTCTTTAAGAACGAAATCTCCTATTTGGAATTCACATAGATGGACTAGCATTTTTGAGGTGATCCTAATAAACTCGTAAATGCTCTAGAGCATTGAATCGCCTCTCATCAAGAAGTTTGAGTTGGTCAAGACGTGCTTGTCTAGCTGTATCATCATCTATGAATTCCTGCAAAGAAATTTACAAGGAAGGGATCTCAAGCTCAAGAGGCATGATTGCTTCAACTCCATAGACCAATGAAAATTGTTTTGCTCCTATAGGCATGCGGATGGTTGTTCGATAAGCCCATAATTCCATGGAAATTAGTGTATGCCAATCTCTATGATTTTCTTTGACAAGTTTCTTGAGAATAGCAACTAAGATCTCGTTGGAAGCTTCAACTTGTCCATTTTCTTGTGGGTAATGAGGAGTCAAAAAATGATGTTGAATGTTATATTTTTTGCAAAGTGATCGAACATACTTGTTTTTGAAAGACTTTCCATTGTTTGAAATGATTTTCGAGGGGATACCAAAATGACAAATGATATTATGGAGTATAAAATCCACAATTCTAGGTCTTGTGGTACTAGTTAGAGGAATTGCCTCAACCCACTTTGTGAAGTATTCAATGGATGTGATAATGAATGTATGTTGTCCCGAAGAAGGAGGTGAAATTTTGCCAATTAGATCTAGGTCTCATTATGAAAAGGACCAAAGGCTTTGAATGGTCTGCAAGCTTGTGATGGTACATGAGTTAAATTAGCATGTTCTTGGCACTTTTTGCAATGTTTGACATAGGTGCAACAATCACGTTCCATTGTGGGCCAAAAATAATCCATACGTAAGTACCATATTAGCAAAAATTTAACCAAGGTAAAAAAGAATTATACCATGACTAGAAAATAATTTTTGGTAGTAGTCTAGACCATCAAAAAGCTTCATCATTATATTATAGGATATTATATACATGTGCATATTGGCCAGTTTGTAATTAAGTATTTAATGAATAAACCAATGGTGAATGGACACACATTCTGATGGCTATTGCTATTGCAATAATTTGACATCACTATCATAGATAAACCTAGTAAATTCAATGTAGTCACTAACATTCTTTCAAGGTTAAACACTACTAGTTAAAAATAAATTAGTAGATGATAATTTTCTCGATGAACATTTGTTCACAATATCAATGCACTTTCCATGGCTCACGAATATTAGATAATTATTTGGTAACTAGAAATATTCCTTCTCATCTTTTTTTTGGTAATTGTGGTATTTGCATTATATGGGTTTTGATTGGATCCCAAAACCATATACATCGCTTTTAATCAGAATGAAAAAAATAGGGAACCCATGCAGGGAAACCTCCGTGTATTACAATTCCATAATTTTTGATAGTTATCCAAGTATTTGCCCAAAAAATGACTGCATCTTCGAGGATGACAACAAAACCAGTCAATGTTGGGTAAACCAAAAAACAACGTAAAGATAAACTTTCTGGACATCCCACTAGGACTATACATCATTAATTCCACCTAGGAACAAACAAAAATTATGTCAAAATCCCTACACTGGGAGTAAAAGCATCCAAACAAAACAAAGAAAATAGATAGATGATAAACACAGAAACCAGAAAAACCATCTGCACACGCCCTTCCATCAAGCATCGATCAGGTCCCCCTTCACTGAGTTGCTCTCAATAGCATTCTTGAGTAGCTATTTCAGGTTCCCACTGATGGTCTCCAGGGTGTTGATAATGCTACTGATGATGATGGTAGCTACTTTGTGGTGAGTGTTTGAAACTTGGCCTGAACTACCATTGTTGTCGTTAGAGATGCGCTCCGGGGAGTTTACACTCGTCTCCTTCTTGAATTTTTTAATGTGGGCCGATCTACGAGTCTGGGTAGTGCTTTCCTCCAGCTTGATTTTTCTCTTGGAAAGCAGGGATTTGGGGATGGCAACTGGGGAGGCCTTGCTTTTGGGTGGGGTTTGAAAATTAGGGGCCACATCAGACTCTTCAAGGTCCACTAGGGGAGAGTAGGAGGGGCTTGGAGCGGAGGGGGATTGAGGCGGATTGGTCTGGAGGGGAGGGACGACGATGGGTGGAGGTTGGGCTAGGGCATGGTAGTAGAGGATGGCAAACAACCCTTGGTGAGTGGGGGTGCTTAGGGATTTCCTTTTACGGGCATTGTGAATGGACAATCGGATGGACCAAAAGAGG
This sequence comes from Wollemia nobilis, assembly GCA_028583015.1. Classification (NCBI taxonomy): domain Eukaryota; kingdom Viridiplantae; phylum Streptophyta; class Pinopsida; order Araucariales; family Araucariaceae; genus Wollemia; species Wollemia nobilis. Next base: position 1,217,276 of record JAQPPZ010017021.1, read on the forward strand.
AAATCGGGGATGTTGATGGGTTTGAACCCCCTCAGGTGGTTTACCAGGGTGAGGTGAAAACTTAGGAGGGGCTTAGAAGGATCGTCCACTATGATATACTACAAAATAGGAATTAATAAGGATGACCAAGGAGAAGGAAGGGATTCACGATCGAGAGCTATACCTTTCCACCTAAAAATTTTGGTGTGGTTGGGCCATCCTTCGAGCTCCTGATCCCAGTTGTGTTTGTCCCTGTAGACAACACGACCTACCATCGACAACTCCGTCACTTCAGCTAGCATTTCCACCGTCACCCAAAACTGGAGGTTTCGAACCCTCACGCTCCCATTATTCCAAGAATTCACAAAATCACTGGTTATATCAGCCTCAGCCCCTTTAATTTTTTTGAAAAAGGGATGTATCCCTGGGCTTCAAAGAAAGACAGGGCCAGGGGTTCGATTTGGACTTCAGTAGGTTCTAACAGAGCCATCGGGAGGAGCTTGATTGAGAAAACAACAAGGATTGGGGTGGGAAGGAGGGTGCAAAGGATTTCGTGATTGCAGGATAAGAGCTTGGAGAGAGGGCCACTATTTAAAGCCACTTGGGAGCCTGGTTTGTAGTACTTGATGATCTAGAGAGCTGTACAATTTGCATTGGTGCGATGGGTGACTCTTCTTTGGGAAGTTTCATCATCATTGGTGATCCGATTGGTGATATCGCACTTATTATGGAAATAATGACCTTCATTGGTGTGGATCCACTCGCTTGGGTTGATCTGGAACGACCCATCTCGAAAACGCCCATGCACGACTTTCTCTGCTGATTTATCAAAAAAGGACGTCTGATTCTGTCTGAAGATGGCGATGGGATGTGAGCCCTCTTGAAACCCCTCATTATTGGAAATAATGGAGGCACCTGCTGAGACATTGAGCTTGATTTATGGGTTATGGGTTTGATTTGAATGATAGGGACGAGAAAGGCGATCTCCAAAACTTAGTCGACCACGTCTTGGAATCAGAGAGACTTGAGGAAACCACTCTCTAGGGAGCCAGCGAATCAACAAAGGGTTGACGGGGATGGAAGGGGGATGAAAAGGAGGCACGACCAAAAAAGAGGTGAAGTGGCCCAAAGGGGTTGGGGAAGGGTGGAAATCAGATGAGCGCGTGGCTAGACCAATATTTTTTTGCTTCATTGACAATATCTTGGGGAAAATTCTTGTCCCAGACAACCAGGGAGTTTCCACGAGCACCTTTGTTGGCCAGAAGATCGGCCATTTTGTTTGCTTCCCTGTACATGGTGGCGGCAAATGACACTTGACTAATTTTGAAGTAAAATTTTGGCTTCCTGGATGGTGTTTTTGATGCTCCAAGAGGGAATTTTGTTATTGTTGATGTAGTTGGTGACGTTAAGGGAATCCCCTTCAATTTCAATTTTGTTATTATATTTTTGAAAGATGTTTAGGCCTCTCCATAAAGCGTGAGCTTCAGCAACATGGTTGGATTGGATTCCCAGGTTTTCAGCAAAAGTGACCAAGATCTTACCCTTGTGATTTCTGACAAGACCTCCAACTCCTGCCATTCTCGAATTTCCTTTGGAAGCACCATCGTAGTTGAGTTTAAGCCAACCTTCAAGGGGAGGTTTCCAGAGAGCAGACTACCTTGGATGGGGAATGGGAGGGGGTGAGTTGCTTTCCCAGGGGATGTTGAGCCTGACGAATAGAGCTTGCTCTAATCTTGGATCAGGGGGTTTGGGATAGGGGAAGAGGTGAGCATTCTCTGCAACAAAACTGATGGTTTTGTTGGCAATAGTTAGGGGATCCTTGGGAGAATTTGAAAACACTTTGTTGTTCCTCTCTAGCCAAACCTACCAAAGGAAATGATGGAGACTAATTTTCCACAAGGCCTGGAGATGAGAATTTTTGAAGGGGTTGGGCCACTGGATGAAAAACTTGATCAAGGAATTGGGTTGGACCCATGTTAAGTGGAAAGTGGACAAAACATGGCTCAGAATAGAAGTGGAGAACTCACACTCAGTGAACAAATGATTTATAGATTCCCAAGCTTTGGTGCACAAATGACATCTATTAGGGACCATCATCCCTCTTTTGATGAGATTATCAGTGGATAGGATTTTGTTTTGGATTGCTAGCCAGGAAAAGGTCCCGACTTTGGGGATGAGGTGCTTGATCCAGATGAGATTGAAGGGAATAGACACTTGTTGGGGATTGAGAAGGAGTTGGTGGGCAGTTTTGATGGAGAAGATCCCATTATCAGTTTCTTTCCAAATGGGGTAGTCATCTGTTCTTTCTGTCGGGATCATTGTAGAGTTCAGCTTGTGGGATAGACTTTTAACAACATTGTGTATTTACCTATTGGTTGGAATGATATTGAGATCTTTCCACTTTTTAGTGCCATTGTCTAATTGAATGAAATCCACCACTTTGTTGCCTATTGAAACATCAAGGAAAGGTTTCAGTAAGGATATTTCATTGTCTTCTATGAGGGGTTGACCTCCAATCCATCTATCTATCCAGAAGTTTATAGAGAGACCAGATCCTAGTTGCCATCTTGTTCCCTTTTGGATGAGAGCCCTGGAATGGATAATGGATTTCCAGAAAGTGGATCCTTCCTTGGGGATGTCTGCATCCATGAAGTCTTTACCTTGAAGATACTTCCTTTTGATAATTGACACCCATTCTGCATCTGAATTTGTGAAGATTTTCCATGCTTGCTTTGCCAGCAAAGTTGTGTTCATGTTGTTGATTCTTCTGAGGCCTAACCCTCCCTAGATCTTAGGCTTACATACCTTTTCCCATCCGACCAGGTGGATTTTATTTTTGTTTTCTGACCCAGTCCATAGGAATATTTTTTGAATTTGCTCTATCCTGGAGTAGACTAACACGGGAGCTTTGAAAACAGAGAGGAAATAGATTGGAATACTTTGAAGGTAAGTTGAGGTAAGGGTTGCTTTGGCAGCTTGAGACAGGAAAGCTCCTTTCCAGCCTGCCAACTTTTGGTTAATTCTCTCTATCACATGGCTCCACATGGAATCTTTGGGGTGGTTGGTGAAAAGAGGGAGACCCAAGTATCGGGTAGGGAACTCACCAATGTTGCATTGGAGAATATGAGCAATTTTAACCTACCTGGGATGGGGAGTGTTGATGAAGAAACTTTTTCTCTTGGTGTAATTTATCTCTTGTCCTGTTGCCTTTTCATATAAGTCGAGAATGCACTTGATCATTTTGGCCTCCAAAACTAAAGCATGGGTGGTGAGGATTGTGTCATCCATAAATTGTTGGTGGGACAAGGGATTAGGATTCGAAGCAACCTTGATTCCCAAAATGGTGTCGTCGAAAACAACATTCTTGAGGGTTCTTCCCAAAGATTCAACAAGTAAGATGAAAAGAATGGGGGAGAGGGGGTCACCTTGCCTAATGCCTCAGCAACTCGAGAAATATCCTATAGTGGATCCATTTACTAAAACTGAAAACCATGGGTTTGAGATGCATCCTTTGATCAGGTCAATCCAGTCCCTATGGAAGCCAAATTTTTGAAGGACAACAAGTAGAAAGACCCTGTTGACTCTATCAAAAGCTTTGTTGATGTCTAGCTTAAGAAAGAGGGTAGCATTTTTGGTTTGGGATGTTGAATGGAGGACCTCATGTAGGGAAATAATACCATCATTTATAGATCTTCCTTTGACTGAACTGCCCTGACATGGATCTATGATGTGGGGAAGGATATCTTTGAGCCTAGTTGTCATTGCTTTGGCTAAAATTTTGTAGATTACATTGCATAGGCTGATGGGTCTATAATCATTCATAGATTTGCACTCAGACCCTTTAGGGATTAAAGCAATGAAGGTGGAATTCGTGCCTCTAGGAATGGACTTGGATTTTTGCATGAATTTGATGGCATTGCAAATATCTTCTCCAATGATGTCCCAGAAGGTTTGGAAGAAATGGAGGGAAAAGTCGTCTGGGCCAGGGGCTTTATCAGGAGCCATGGAGAATAGAGCTTGCTTTATCTCATCGTCAGTGATGTCCTTGATAAGCATGGCATTCATTGCAGGGGTGATCATGCTGGGAATGTGTTGGAGGAGTTGATCTTGGGCCTACCTTGGACAGGGTGCACTGGCTCCCAACCTATTTTCAAAAAAAGCAGTTGCTTCTTCTCGGATGCTGAGGATGTCTGTCATTGTTGTACCATCACTTTTGGTTAGCTCTTTAATTTTGTTTGAGCTCCTGTGGTGAAGAGTGGAGGCATGGAAAAATTTTGTGTTTGAGTCCCCTTATTTGAGCCATAAGGCTCTGGATTTTTGTCTCCAAAACATCTCTTCCTTGGCAAGAATGTTGTGATAATCTGCAAGGAGTTTTTTCTCTTCATTTCTGATTTGGATGCTCATTTGACCATTCTGAATTTGCTGCTCTAAAATTTGGAGTTTGTCTGTGATTTCTTTCTTGCTTTCAAAAATATTCCCAAAAACTTCCCTGTTCTAGACCTTGATGTTTTCTTTGATTATTTTGAGTTTCTGGGAAACCTGGGATATGGGTGATCCACTTACTTGTTGTTGCCACCACTCAAAAATTTGATTTCATAGATCAGGGTGGAGGACCCACATTGCTTTGAATCTGAAGGGAGTTTTGAAGATGGGCACCTTGTTTGCTTCGAACAGAAGAGGGCAATGATCTGATCCAATTTTTGGTAGGGAATTGAGGGAAGCATCACCGAAGAGGGGAATGGCTTCTTTGGATAGGAAAAATCTGTCTAGCTTAACTTGGATGTGTTGATTCCCTATTCTCCTATTGCTCCACGTGAATTGAGTTCCTTTAATCTGGATATCCATAAGTTCGTTATTGGTGACAAAGTCATGGAAATCTTGGATGCTTTTGACTGGGATGTCGCTGCCTCCTGCTTTATCAGAGGGAAACAGGGGGGAGTTGAAATCCTCGACCAGAATCCAGGGGAGGTTGTTGAAAGCGGTTCTCATTTGACTCAGGGAGTCCCATAGAGAGCTCCTATTGTGAGGGTTGTTTGGGGCATAGATATTAGATAGAATCCAACAGAAGTTCTTGTCTTTGCAAAAAAACATTATGTTCGTTACTCTATCCGATGATGAAATAACTCTGCCTTCCACTTTCTCTGAATCCCACAGACACATTAGTCCCTCGGATGAGCCTTGGTTGGGGCTGGAAACATTTTCACTATTTTTCCATATGTTTTGGGCCACCTTATGAGCTTTTGCCTGATCGATTTTGGTTTCTTGCATGATGAGGATTGTAGGTTTGATATCTTTCCTTACAGTGCTTGCGAGTCTCTGCTTGGCCACACTGTTGAGCCCTCTCACATTCCATGAGAGGATTCTCATTTGGAAACTTTGGTTCCTTTCTTGCCTCCCTTTGAAGTCTGCAAGGGAGGTTTGGATAGTTTGGGGTCATCTTTCGGTTGGTTGAACAGTTCTGGGAAGAGGGATTTTTGGACCCCGTTGGCTATATCTTCTGTAGTTTCTTTTCTATTTTGCTCTTGGATATTTGGTCTTCCCATTTTCTTGTCCAAACCATAATCCACCAAAGCTTTTTTGGAGCTCTGAGTGTTTTTGGGACTGAAATCAGCTCTAGTTGAAGGGGGGCTTCCAGGTTGCTCTTGCCCAGGGAGGGGATCAGGGGGAGGTTTAGAAGGCCCTGATCGGGATGGGGAGAGGGGGGATAGAGCTCTTCGAAGGGAAGAACAATATTTTGAAGGGGGATGGTTCTGGAAAACCTCTTCAACGGAGGGGTTTTGGATTTCCTTTGCAACATTCAGAATGTCATCATTTGAGAGGATTAGAAGATCATCATTTATCCTAGAGTCATGATTAGTATATCCAAGTGGAATATCAAAATGATTGGGGTGAGCAAAAAGGGATTCTACCTTGCTTTGGTCTCTTGGTTGTTCTGGACTCGCAACTTGCTTCCCTTTGTTTGTCGGGGGATTCTGGGTATTTGCTTGCTGGTAGTGATTCCCTCTATTTGTTTGCCTTCCCTTTTGAGTGTGGGTTTTGCCTGGTTGTTTTCCAACTTGGGCTTCGATTCTTCGATCAGTATTCTCTAGTTATTTCTATGCCTTGAGAGAGGGGCACTGGTTCTTGAGGTGTCCTTGGGCTTGACATTCAATATAGAATGTAGGTTTATTCTCGTATTCTATTGCCTGACATCTGTGATATGATCCATAGATGAGATTGATCCGTGTTGGTAGCTGGGAATCTAGATTGGCATTGACACAAATTCTTGCATGGATCATGCGAGTGCGGGCTTTGGTGGTGGGGTCAATAGCTATCATTTTCCCTATGTATCTGCCAATTCCTTGTAGTATATCTTCATGCCAAAACTGGATGGGTAGGCCTGGAAGATGGACCCACACCGGTGCAAAGTTGATGTTCTAAGTCTCAACATTGAAATCCTCTCCCCATTTGTGAATGAACAGGATTTTCCTTCCATAAAACCATGGTCCCCCTGTTAGGATGCGGGATGCATCCTCTTGATTGTTAAGCCGGATCTGAAAAAACCCTCGAGGTAGGGCCACGAGCTCAAGGTTCCCTAGGGTTTTCCACCTTGATGATGCCCATATTCGGATGGATTCCATATCCGATCGCCCTCCTACAAATTTCTTGATCAGGCATAGGCTCTCCAGGGAAAGGTAATCAGTCATTCAGGTTTCTGGGATCACTAGATCCTCTCCTACCGGGATTAAGGGGCTACGCCCTTCAGGAGTCAAATGGGTGTTGTTTCCCTTGACCTTTTCAACATATGAGCCAGATGGAAAGGTCCCAGGAGGGGCCCCATATTTGTTGGTATTCCTGCCAGGTTTGTCAGGTGGTTCTTTACCCCAAGAATTTTCCTTCCTAGGGGATTTATCATTTCCCGGATCTGGATCTGATCCCGATGCTCCATCCCCCATGGCAGATTCAACTATCTCACCTGGTTTAGGATCCCTGGAAGTTGTTCTTCCCACCAAACCCTGGTTCCCGCCAAAGGTCTCCTGAGATCCATTGTTTGCCATTCATATTCCTTCTCATCTTATCACTAATGAAAGATGACAATTAATTTGGTAAAGTTCATCATTCCAATGGATTAAAGGGTAATTATTTAAATGTGGGCCTACTCATTTTACGTAGGTGTGTGAGGGAAGATAAATTCTATGATATCATTTAGGCATGTCATGATGAACCTTCTAGAGGACACTACTCAAAAAATAGAACTACACAAAATATTAGTAGGATATTACTAGCCCTCACTCCACAAGGATGTAAAGAAGTATGTGTTCAACTGTGATCAATTTCAAATAATGGGAAAACCTATTGCACAAAACAATATGTACCTCCAACCTCAAGTAGTTTTGGAATCATTAAAAAAATGGGTTATATACTTTATTGGACCCATTGATCCACCATCCCAAGGGAAGTAACACATCTTAGTGTTTATAGATTATTTCAGAAAGTGGGTTGAAGTAATTGCTCTCAAGTATACTCACAAGGACAAAATTGTTGATTTATTATATAATAAAATATTTTATCACTTTGTTGTCCCTCGTTCAATTATGTTTGATCAAGGGCTTAATTTGCATTAAAATCTATTCATGCATTTATGTAATTTTACCAAGTGAAACATAAAAATTCCTCACCATTTCACCCTCGGGCCAATGGTCAAGTAAAAGTTACCAATAGGGAATTGGAAAATATCTTAATATAAATAATAGCTTCACATAGCAAATATTAGACCAATAGACTATCCAATTTTATGTGGGCTTACAATATCACTTGGAAATCCACCCCTGGATTTACCCCATATAAGTTAGTTTATGGTAAAAAACTTGTCTTACCCATTGAATTTAAATTGCAAACATTATGTACTACACTTGATGTTGGTATTGAATTGTTACAAGTACAAAAAGAAAGGATTTTACACCTTAATGCACTTTATGAGTTATAAAGGGATGCTCTTCATCATATGAAAATAATTCAATAACAACAAAATACATGGTAGGATAGGTATATAAAGAGTAACAAGTACAAGTTAGGTAATTGGGTGCTATTGTTTGGTTTGTGCTATCTTGACTTCAAGGGCAAGATCTAGACCTAATGGCTAGGTCCGTACAAGATTGATCAACTATTTGATAATAGTATTGTGTGACTACTACCTTTTTATGGCTCAAGGTGAAATATGGTGGTAAATGGACATTGTTTCAAGTTGTATCACAAACCAATATCAATTTTTGCTCACCTACTTTCATAGTTTGATATGTACATTGTGGGAGAAACCTCTTCTCCTACGACAAATGAATCATAATTTATCTTTTCCTTATGAAAAAAAAAATATATTAGATCCAATGATGAAAACCCCTTTAAGGGTGTCAGTGGGCCAAGACTAGTATAAAAACTGTTTTTTGGCATCCTAGTCTTGTAAATAAAAAACTTGGTTATGAAAATCCCTTGTGGATGCAACCAAAGCAGAAGTATATTGAAAACAAAAAATGATAGTCTCTTTTGTTTAAAAAATGTGAATATGTATGTATGTATGTATGTATGAGCATCCCATATGATTTTTCTAATTTGTTTTAACCCCAAAATATTACTTTGGTATAATCACAGGTTTCTACCTTCTTTAAAGCATCACGATTCATCTCTTCTAGCAATGTATGTATTTCTCCTTTCTACTATTGTTTACTCTAGCAACTCTTGCATGATTTTAGTAAATTTATAATCTATCATGCATAAAATAAGGCTTGAAAAAGGATCCTAATGGTTGGAAGTATTATGCATAGTGTTAGATTATTTTAGTACTCTCCCCCTATTGCATGGTCGAGCACTAAACTTATCCAAGCAATGCCAAAAAATTCATAGTAGCCACCATATTGACTAGCATCTAACAAGTTCTTCTGGTGTTAAATGTTGATCTAATCAACGTGGTAGTAATCCACATGAATTATAGAAATTTTATCAAATTACAAGATATGCATGGGAAGTTGAGAGAAAGACAGGATGATGTGTCAATGCATTGGAAATAGAAGGTGCATGATTTGTGCATTTGGAAAGACCTGTTGTAGGCATTTCAAAATCTAGCACATTCTCTCTATGTGCATGTTGTCTTGGCATGCTTCTCCAACCTAAACAATAGTTACTCGCTACATAGATAGCATATGGTGGTTCAGGAAGGACACTAGAAAAGGATTCATCCCAATCCAAGATACACCATGTCAAGTTGACAACGATAAAGTTGGACCACCCTTCTCCCATGCATGCACAAACAAGGAGTGAATCCTCTCTACTATCCTTGTAAACTAAAACTGTCATTAATGAACCAAGTCCTATGCATCAATTTTCTCTTTTTGAAATATATTCTATGCATTATGGACCAAAATATGAAGTCTAAACTAGAAAGCATTGAATAATTGCCACAAAATCTAGAGGTTGCATGCATTTTTTATTCTACAAGATGATTTTTCACGTGATATGAGAATGCAATATGTGAAATGCAAGTAAATATATTTGTATATACAATGTAAAATGTATGCAATGTATGAAATATATATATTTTTAGCCATGTATATATATACATATATTGTAAGTCGATTTATGCATAAAATGCCTTTAGGTGCACTATGTTTAGTGGCTCTGAATCCAAATTTTCTTCTACGTTGGCAAGTCTATACGTTTCTAGTCCCAAATTTTGCTTTACAATATATGGGCCTAACCAATTAGCCATAAATTTATCTCTCATGTGTGGCAATGCATTGGTATTCTATTGATTTTCTTTGAGCACAAGGTCCCCTACTCGAAATTCGTGAGAATGGACTTTTGTGTTGTAAGCATGTTTGATTCTGTCTTGATATACTCGCAAATTCTCTAGAGCATTGATGTGTTTTTCATCAATAAGTGTTAATTGGTCAAGACATGCTTTCCTGGTTGTGTCATCATCCATGAACTCCTACAATGCTATTCATAAGGAGGGTATCTCGAGCTCAAATGGTAATATAGCTTCAACACCATAAACCAATGAAAATGGTGTTGCTCCCGTTGGAATTCTAATGCTTGTTCTGTAAGCCCATAGTGCCAAATGAAGTTGAATATGCCAATCTCTATGATTTTATTTGACCAATTTCTTGAGAATGGATACCATTGTTTTTTTAGTTGCTTCAACTTTCCCATTTGCTTGTGGGTAATAAGGTGTTGAGAAACTGTGTTGGATATTGAATTTTTTGCATAAGGCTCTAACATCCTTATTATTGAATGACTTTCCATTATCAAAAATTATCTTAGAGGGTATTCCAAAATGACATATAATATGCTGAATTATAAACTTCGCTATTCGAGGTCCAGTCGTAGTGGTCATTGAAATTGCTTCCACCCATTTTGTGAAGTATTCAGTAGCGGTTATGGTGAATTTATGTTTTCCTGATGAGGCAAGTGATATTTTACCAATAAAATCGAGGCCCCATTGTGAAAATGGCCAAATACTTTGAATGGTTTGTAAAGCATGCGATGGTACATGAGTCAAATTGGCATGATGTTGGTACTTTTGGCACTTTTTGACATATTGACATCAGTCAGTTTTCATTGTTGGCCAATAGTATCCCATGCACAATATTCTCTTTGCAATGGCCATTCCACTGAAATAACCACCACAAGTACCATTGTGGGCTTCTATTATAGCTCTTTCTGCTTCGACAAGATCTAGACATCATAATAAAATTTCATCATACCCACGTTTGTACAACACAACCCCAAAAGAGTGAAACGAATTGCTTTTTGTTTGAATGTTATTTTTGTAGTTCGTGGCATTTCTATTGGGAGTGTGCTAGACTTGAGAAAGTCTCTTATTTCATCAAGGTAAGAATTGTAAGGTTCAACATGTATCAAACAAACATTCTTTTCACCTGTATATTTTGCTCTTTGAACTGATGGTTTTGACACTGTTGTTATGATTAGTGGTTGTACTTCTTCATGTTCATTCTTAGGGATGAGAGATCCCAAATAAGTCATTGCATCCACAAATATGTTTGTTTAACGGGGTAGGTTACTAATTTCATAACTGTTCTACCAATTTTTTTGTTACTTCATTATATTGTTTTAAAACTGGTTCTTTACATTGGTAATCTCCTTTTACTTGGTCGACAACTAGTTGAGAATCACCAAAAATGCTTAGTATTTTTATACCCATTGCTATAGCTGATTGAAGACCTAAGATTAAGGCTTTATACTTTGCATTATTGTTAGTGAATGTGAAGTCGAGTTTGAACGATAAGGGAATTGGTATTCCTTCAGGTGTATAAAACATGACTCCCACACCTTGTCCTTTCTTGCACTTAGATCCATAAAAGAACATTGTCATGTCTGCTTCATCCTCAAGTGAAACTAACTCTTCCTGTTCTGTGATAGAGAATACTGAATCATCTGGAAGCTCAATGATTAGTGGTTTATCATTATGTAAAGGAGCTTCAGCTAGTTGATCAGCTATCACTTGCCCTTTTATGGATTTTTGACTTACAAATTCCAAATCGAATTCTGTTAAAGCATTATCGATTTATATGTATGGGTGTTATTATAAGTGTGAGTCATCATGTATCATAGAGGGTTTTATCTAGAAATGACATAAGTAGTGTTGCTTAGCATATAATGTCTAAGTTTCTTAGTGGCAAAAACCACTGCTAAACACAACTTTTCGACATAAGCATATCTTGTTTCGTAACTTACCAATGTTCGACTAATATAGTAAATTACTTGCTCCTTATGATTTTCATTCTTTTGTGCAAGCATTATCCCTAGTGCAAAATCTATTGCAAAAATATATAGGTAAAAATGGACTCCTGTTCGAGGCAATGTAAGAACTAGTGATGAAGCCAGATACTTCTTTATGTCATCAAATGCCTCTTGACATTCAGCTGTCTAAGAGAATGTCACCCCCTTTTGTAGAAAGCGGTTGAAACGCCTGCATTTATTTGAGAGTTGTGCAATGAATCGTTGGATAGATTTTACCTTACCTAGGTCCACTTCAATGCCTCGCTTGGAGACAATGAATCCTAGAAGCTTTTTGGATCTAACACCAAATACACACTTCTTAGGATTTAACCTTACTTTATTTTCTAGAAATTGATCGAACACTTTTTCTAGGACTTCAATGTGCTCAAGACGTGTTTTTGATTTAGCAATTAGGTCATCTACATAATCCTCGATGATATTATGCATATAGTCATGAAATATGTACGTCATAGCACATTGATATGTAGCTCCTGCATTCTTAAGTCCAAAAGGCATCACTTTGTAACAAAATGTGCTCCAAGGTGTTGTAAATGTTGTCTTGTGTTGATATTCAAGATTAATTCGAATTTGGTTGTATCCCGAGAAACCATACATTAAGGAAAGCATTTCATGGCCAGCACAAGAGTCTATTAGTTGATCGATACTGGGCAAAGGAAAATCATCCTTGGGACATGCTTTTTTTAAATCTCAAAAATCAGTGCATACATGTATCCCTCCGTTCAGTTTGTGAATGGGTACCATATTTGAGAGCCATTCCAGGTAATCAATTGGGACTATGAAATTTACATCCAATAATTTTTGTAGCTCTTCTTTCACAAGTAATGCAACTATTGGATGAATTTTCCTAAGCTTTTGCTTAAAAGGTTTAGCATATGATGCTAAAGTAAGGTTGTGGACTACCAACTCGGGGTCTAATCTAGGCATGTCTCTATATGACCATGCGAACACTTCTTTCTTTCTCATCAACACATTGATCATGCATTCTTTCTATTTTGTGGATAAATCTTTTACAATTTTGAAAATTTATGGATTGTTCACATTTAGGCTAAGGTTCACATCTATAGATTCTTCAATTAGCATGTGAGAACCTTCCTCTAGATGATGTGGAGTTGGGATGAAGTAGATATTATATGCCACATTCTCAAATGTCTCAGGGGCTTCCCTTTCTACTTTATTTTGAAAAATTGAGTTATTTGATGATGAAGATTGTTGTGGAATATATGCATTTGAAGCATGTAGCAATTCTTCGAACAGGATAAATTTGGCAATGGATGGTGGATATGAGATCCTGTCTATGTCAATGAGGCTAGTGTCAACATGAATTGGCTTTGCCAAATTGTATGGATTACGGAGTGGGGTGAGCAAGTCAACAAAAATCATATTGACTTGATGGAAATGAGGTGGCTACAATTTTAGAGATGATGACTCATTCTCTATAGGTTGCAACTGACCTAGTGTGTGTGTTTGATGATGTTGTAGGAGTGGCCAAGATGGTGGAGGAGGTTCTGGTTTAGGAGTCTCATGCTCTTTGCTTAGATGAAAGAGAGTGTGATCTATTTGGAATTTAGTTTGGTACCAGACATCTCTCTGAATAGATTTTGCATACACCACATCCTCTTGAGGATATTCTGCTTCCTGATTAAGCCCTTCAGAATGTGCCTCTTATTAGAGTATTTCCCTAGCTTGCATTTTATGCATATGATTAAGATATATCATTTTAGCCTCATAATCATAATCATCACTCATCCAAAATCCATTAGCATTGGTATGAGGTCCCAGAACAAGTGGCATGTAGTCTGGCCTAAGGTAGGCCATCTCTATTGGATCTTCATATTCTAGCCCTTGCTATAAGTCTTGCTCTACGAAAGCTCTAAGTATTTGAGGGTAAAATTTGTATTCTAGGTAGTCACCATCTATATCTTCATCCTCATCATTAGGTTCATCCTCTTCATCGCTTTCTTCTTCTTCTTCCTCGCACTCAATGTCAAGTTCTTGGAAAACATGATTAAGAGAAGAGCTTGCAATGGAAGGTTTGTAGCCTAGATCAGAGTGGTCATTTGGCACTCTATATTTTAGCTCAATAATGTGGTGAGTACCTTGTTCATGTTGTCCAAGTCCATATCCTTACCAATTAACCCTTTGAAAATATCTCATTGGGAATGTTGGGTTAGATAAATAATCAATGTTTTCATTAAACTCTTGTAAAGGGTTCTCATCTAGAGGAGATGGGTCAGATGAAGAATCTACCCCACCATATATAAAATTGATTGCATTTGACTAGGAACCCATTCTGTATATTTCACCTATGGCTAAAGGTAGGTTGCGAGGGCGACCATATTCTCTAACTGACTCAATAGGTGGTGTAACTGTGACACTTTCAATAATGTACTCGCCAATACCTGGACTGGCAAGATGTACTACAACTCGAGAAGGTTGGGAGATTGATGGCTCGGTGGATGAAGAGGGTTCTTTTGGGCTAGCCTATGGTTCTAATGGCGATGATGGATTTTCTCGGATAGGTGGCCCTATTTGTGAAACTACGGGTTGTGATGTTTGCGGTTTGTTGATGGATGGAGTGGGTTGTGCTATGAATATGAATGGTTTTTGTGGATCTGGAAGTGTGGTATATGGATTTGGCGGTTTATTGGCAGGATGATCAGGTGTAATTGGAAAATGATATGCAATGTTTGAAGGCTAAATTGAGCTGACACTTTTTGATGCAAAACCTGGGTCAACTATAGGTAATTTCTCTTAGATGGGCACTTTTGATAAGGTGTTGCTAGGTGGAATGATCCTGATGTTGAGTGGTTGGATGGACAGGTGTGTTTATGGAAGCAAGGGCTCATACGGGTTTGAAATCAAATTACAGTACTTAAAAGGTTATGTGTCAGCTAGAATACAATTTACTTTACCTTCATGTACATACTTTAAATATTGATGCAATGTTGATGGTACACACTTCATTTCTCTTATCCAAGGGCATCCAAGAAGTATGTTGTATTGCATTTATCCTTACAATATGTGGAATAGGACATGTATTGTTTTCACCCCCATGGTGAAAAGAAGAATAATATTTCCCATAATTGAACATAAAGCATCATTAAAAGCCCTAAGGGTGAAGGTGGATGTTGTGATGTGTAATGATGGGATGTTGAGTTTCTTCATTGCAGGTGTGGTGATGAGGTTTATGGAGGAACTGGTATCAATAATAACTCTCTTGAATGGCTTCCTGTCAATGGGGGCTACTATGTGCAATGGAAGATCGGGTGAATCTACCGAAATTTGTTTTTCCTCGAAGTCATAAAATACTATCAAGGGTTCCATGCACTTTTGCACACTTCCCACAAAGGAATTGAATGCATTGGGATCTTTTGACTGTACTTGGATAGACTTTAATATTTCCATAAATGCTTCCCTATGAGGTGTTGATTGTTGTATCAGCTCATAAATTGACAATTTTTTTGAAGCCATTTTTAAACTTTGTGTTAACCGACTATTTAAGGTGTCAACTGGGTGATTGTGCAAAGGTGGTGGTGGAATGTTTGGTCTAAGTTGTATGGGCACATTTGTGGGTTGTGTTGTCAGAGCTTGAATTTTGTGGTTATATTGTCTCTGTATGCGGATAACTATGTTGATAGCCCCTACAAAACCTTGTGGTAGTTGAGACACATAATTAACCTGATTGGGAGGAACTATAGAATTTGATGTTCTCGTAGGTTTTTGGTTTTCCTCATGATGTGGCAAGGGTGTTTGATAGATGCCTATGTTTTAATTATTGTGGGCTAATGGGTTGTCAAATTTGATCTTACCCGCTTCCAATAAATCTTGTACAATACCTTTGAACCCATGACAACCTTCAATGTCATGTCCTCTTTGTCTATGATAGATACAAAACATGTGCTCTTTGTAGATTTTTGTATTTGGTTTGTTAGGATCCTCATATTTCATCTTCGACAATGTAAAGAGTTTTTCCGCATACAACTTGTGAAAAAATGATAAATATGGCTCTTGTACTGGTGTGTAATTTCTTTTTGGCTTAAAATAACGTTGCCTTTCTGCAAGTTGTGTTTGATTTTGTGCCTGTTGTGGGGGTGGAACCGCCTGATAATTCAATTGTTGTGATTGTTGTTGTTGTTGGGGTTGGTGGATTTGTGCTTGGACTGGTTGATTTAAATTTGGTTGGCCCAAGACTATCTTGTTAACCTGTGTGGTCTTGGACTGACCGTGGTTATTTCCCTTTTGATTCTTATTGTGCCACTCTTTCTTCTTAGGCTTTATCTCACCTTCTTTAATTTTTATCTCTTCTATTACTTTTGTTTGGTCGAGTGCCTCATTGAATGTTCTATATTGTTGTAGCTATAGTAACGAAGAGATGGGCCTAGCACAACTCTTCATGAATATTCATGTTATCTCTGACATAGGTAGGGAAAATGATAGCTTGATCATGATTGCCCTCCATCGATTGCCAAAGTCATGGATCGATTCATTATCATATTGTTTTAGATAGATCAAATTAGTCAATATGGTTTGATTTCTGTCATTTAGGGTGAATATTTCCAAGAACTGGTCCGCTAGTTGTTCAAAGGTAAAAACACTTTGATGTGGCAGATGGTTGTACCAGTCTTGGGCTTCTCCTCCTAATGTATGAGGAAATGTGTGTAACATGAGTGCATCATTGCTCTTGATTCTAAAGCATGCATTTACAAATCTAGTTACATATTCACAGGGGTCCTCTTCCACCTTAAATTCAAGATTGGGTATTTGAAAATTTTCTAGATACAGTGGCTGAGGTACTGAAGCATGAATAGGATGATTGAGTAGTTGCCTTAAAGTTGGATTTTGGTATTGCAAACCTAGATTTTGCATGGCAAGACTATCAATATGACTCTGTAAGAACTGGTATCTAGGATCATCCATAGGACTAACACTCGAATGTACTTGATTTTGCTGGTAATGGGGTGGATTCTATGTAGGTTGATAAGGTATGGTTGGCTGAAATGTGTTATGTTAAGGATGTTTATGGAGGTTATGATACAGATGGGGTGATGGAGGTATGATGTTATGCTGACCTACTGTATTAGCATATGGATGTGGAGGTTTATTATGAACCATAGTGGTATACGGGGGGCACATTACCCAAGATGGATCTTGGATAAAGGCATTAGTTTGGTGATATGTAGGTGGAAAGTTGTGCTCAATCCCTTGCAAACGTTGGTTGGGGTCAGGATTTATGCTACGGTTAGCATTATCTAAAATCATTTTTTGTAGATGTAAGAAAGCCTATTGCATAGCAATTGCATTTGAAGTAGGGACCACCACATGTGATGTGGTAGGCTGGGCTAGTTGTGAGGAAACCATGGTAGTGGAAGTGAGTGGGGGGTAAGTAGCAAAGGGTATTGCCACTGAATGTGGTATGGTATGAGATGTAGAACCTATGAGGGTAGTGGATGGAGTGAATGTTAGGGCTTGTGAAACAATAGGAATTGTTTCATACAAGGGATTGGAGGAAATAGTTATTTATTGAAGTAATGTGAGGGGTGGTTGGTTGGATGATAATGGTTGGTTAGCCAGTGCTACAACAACCAACTCAAAGAGAGGATTTGTGAAGACTTGTTCCGGCTACTATGGGTAAGTGAATGTGGATTCTTGTTGTAATGATGGTAGGACACGAGATGGGATGAAGAGTGGTGTTAATTATGGGAAGACCATTCCAGCTGCATTAAAGTACATTCTAATAGTATCCATTTCTAACATGGTGACATGACGATCCATTACTATAGGAGGTTCACTCCTAGGTGTCTCAGGTATGGATGTGTGAGTGGCCTTATGCATAATTTCTATGTCCATATTAGGGGCACTACTAGAGGTCCCTACATTAAGAATTTGGTACATAGAAAGGGGCATGCCTACTTGCCCTACCACTGAAGTGTTAGGGATGTTGCCAGATTGAGATTCCATGGGGAAGACCACTAAATTTGACTTGACACTAATTTCTTAGCCTGACTACGAGTCACTACCATACGCTACTATGTGATAAAATGCCAAGTGAAACTATGTGTCTATGTAAATAAAATGATAATACAATGCAATACAACACGCAAAGCAAAAAACCACATAAAGTTTTTGGTCTTAGATTTTTGCTAGTTTTTTTTTTAATTGTTTTAAAAATGAAAAGACATGTGCTCAATTTTTTACCCTAAATGAATCTAGGATTTCACCTGTATAATCATAGCTTAACAATCTGGCTATGAACTCCAGGTCGCGTAAACCCCCCAAAGTGTGATAGTGAAAGTCCACACCCGGGCAGGGAGCATAGGTCCTACCAGTCCTCACCCAGTCTCACTTGGTTAGAGTCATACTCTCCAAAGAGAAATATATGCAAATTTTCCAAGCTATGACGGTTCTTAGAGCTGACCTTGATAAAAATCAGGGTATAATATTGGTGGTTCGATGATGAAATCCAAACCCGACAGTGATGAAGTCCAACCATTTTCCAATGTTTATGTGAGTGTGTGGTGGTTTTGTTTAATTATTATGGTATGCAATATTACCATGCAATTTCATTTCAATGCCTATATGTAAGAAAATAGAAAATAGAGAATGACAAATAGCAGATCAGGAGAAAAAATGCCAACTTCAAGTCTAACCTAATTGGATTATGTTTAACAGGGCTAACTACGGGTGCACGATTAGTTTTGGTAAATCATGGATGGGCGGTTTGCCAACCGCCGTTTGCGTTTGGGATATCCCAACTACGGATGCGTGGGTCCTTTCTACTAACAGAAACAAAATGAATTTTTAAAATAACTAAACCTAAAAACAATGTCTAGGTTATTTCTAACCCGATAGATGCAAATATGATCTGTTTTCTATTTATGCGAATACAAATTTTTTTTTCTTTTGTTATAAATCCTATCTTAAGACCTACATGCAAACAAATGGCAAACAAGACTGAACTTATAATTTACCCTAAGTTCAATGCTAATAACAAAATTCAAATACAGAAGAAGAAAAGAAATAGAAATCAAAGGGTACATACCTATGATCGTATCGCTGCTCCATCCAGCTGTCAACCGTTGGCCCGTATTTCCACAAACAACAACCATGCATTCGCATTTCCTCAAAATCAAAACTATGAACTCGTGTTCCAGTATTATCAATCGTGCTTCTGTGTTTTATTATGACAAAAACCGTGCAATTGCGTTTCATTGGATCAAAAATCGTGCAATTGCGTTTCCTTAGGACAAAAACCATGATTTTGCATTTCAGAGTAAGTAAGTCGAGCGTAGGATTCTTCAGATTTATCAACCCAGGGTCGAATCTACGCACACCTCGAACTCCCAAAACTTGTAGGTACAAAATAGAGATCAGTAAATAAATTCAAAAGTAAGGCAAAACAAAATGGAACCTTTAGGGGGTCCCACCGTGATCACCATTCTGTAACAAAATAACTGAACACAAATAAAGACACACAAAGAGAAGTAGATTGCCAAAATGTTTCTTTGTATTGATATTGATACAGTTTTTACAAAATATTTTGAATTTCCCCAAGTGTGTTGGGGGCAATGTTACAATGCTTCTTTTCTCTCTGAAATACAACGCTTCTGATGAAAGAGGGGATATCATTCAACTCTTCTGCAATATATGGTGCTCTTCGTTCTCTTGTAACAGATTCAAGGGGTGAGTGGGCTTTGGTATCCAATGTGAGGACCACTCCAGCTTCAACAGCTTCTCAATGAACCTGTTACCTACACACATTCAACCAACAAACAGATCAGTAGCACCTATCACAATCAAGCAATAAATCCAATGCTACACATAAACCCTAAGTTGATGCGAATGAAAAGCAGATAATAGAAATAAATCATAAAATAACGGCCTTGCAATCAACTATTATACTAATCTATGCTCTGTGTAATTTTTTGTTCTCAGGATTATGGAACCACGGATTCGCGATGGTGAACTAGAAACCGCAAACCTACGGTTGTAAAACCACATATACACATTTTTGACTATGGAACCGAGGACGGGTGGTTTCAGCTAAAAAATAGATTACCTAGGGATTCGAACCAATTGTACAAAATAATACTTGCGCTCATAATTTTTTGCTAGGTCTAGATCAATTTCGGTCGCCTATCGGCATGCAAATTCAGCTCTCTTTCTTGGTGGAATAATGGTGCCTTTATAGGCATCTTGGAATTTTGTATGGGAATAGGAGGTCGAAAGCTCCATTTGCAAAGTGGCAGATCTGGGCTGCCAGGTGGAAGGGGTAGTTATGATGAGTCACCCAATGTGCCTCAGTTAACTAGGGTGATGTGGCTTCAAGTGGAGTGGGATATGGGATGTTGTTTTATGTGAAGGGACAAGGGGACAACAACAAATGAGTTGTGGCATGGGTGTTGGGAATTTGCCCCATGTGCAAGGACAAGGGGACATGAGTGGGTAATATGTGGCAAGGGTGTTGGATGAAGTATCCAGGACACATGTCCCATGGGTAGGCAGGGTATCCTAGGGTGATTTTCCAGATTTAGTAAATTTGGAAAATAGGATAATGTGCAAGATTTTATATCTCTAAGTTAGAACTTAGTCATATATTTTTATTATGCAGGATTTGATGGTGGGATGGCAAATGTGGTTTTTAAGGTGTTGGATTTTGGTGTCTACACTTATCAAACAATACATCAAATGACCAAGTTGTTGTAATACCACTATATGGTCACAATGTAATAGTACTGAAACCTGTTTCAATCCCATATAACCAATTAAAAAAATTATAGTTATAGTTTTTAGAAATATTTATTTGTATATATAGTCAATTTTTGAAAAAATATACAATCATTTGTTATGCATAATTCTTTTAGTTTTGTCATTGATAATAAAACATATAAGCTTATCATAAAGTAATATTTCTTATACATTATACATATAAACGAGAACTTAAACCTATAAAACATATTGTTAAATGTCAAAAAGACTTGAACCTTTTTACCTCTTCATATCAAGCACCCCACTCACCACTTCATTAGAACTCCATGGACAAACCCTTACAGTAAAGCATGAAAACCAAATAAATTGCATGTAAGCATTGCCTTCTAAATATCCTTTTCCAAGACACTTATAACATGTTCATGAGAAAGATTCATGAGTCGAATTAAAGGATTGAAAATATTTATATTAGTTTTCATAATAATGATTAAATAATTCTAGATATTTTTAACAAGATCTTAGGTGGTAACATTTCTTGTGTGGATTAGTTGAACCAATGGACACCTCTGAAGAGCAATTTACTAATGTGGAGAGTCATGTGACTAGTCAACTTCAATCTATTGTAAATCATTTTTTAAGTTTGTAAGTTCATTTATTCAAATTAATATGGAATACTCTAATTGTATGATGTAATGAGTATTATATTTTAAAATATTATTTAAAAAATGCATTTGATGGCTTTTCAACATTATTTTTTATTCAATGTATGGAAGAATAATTTATTTTATATTGATATAATAATAATATTTTTTCTATGGATTTTTATGGGTTTGAGAGAAATGGTTGGGAGTGAAAAAATTAATATTGATCAAGATTTCAATTTCATAGGTGAATCTTAAAAAAGTTCATGAGGTTGAGTAAAATTAGTTAGGAGTGAAGAGTTTCACATCATAAACCAAGATTCAAATCTCATGGGTGAACCTTAACATATTTTTAATAAAAATGATGTTAAAGAGTTGATTGTGGAAATATATCACTTTGAGGAAGATAAATAATATATTTAATAGAAAAGGAAATATAAAATATGGTTTAAAGACATAACAACGAATGCAACATTTTGTTATTCTAATGGGAGTGGCCCTATTAGAATCCACGTATAGCTTATTGAACAAACACTACTTTGATAAATATTCTATCATGGAGCTATAGGCAAAGAAGGTGTTGATACTCTTAGGGCGGATAATACAAAATATGAGGGTTATGGTGGTGCTATAGTGTAGGACCATTCTTACCCAATTTTTGAGGGGAAAGGTGACAAAGAAATTCCTCTATGATGGAAAATATAGAAACTAAATTAGCAAAGTAGATGTACTCGATTATTCTAGAAAGGAACAACAATAAATTTTCAATTGATATAGATTTGGTATACCTCGAAGATGACATGAACATTTATTGTTAGCACACATTGATTTCCTATGACTTCAATAGACACAATTTTGCACTAAAGATGTTGGGGGAAGAATGATTGTATTATGGAAGTTGTGCTTTATTTACCTATCCATCCATCGATGAATTTGGATTCAAAGGACCTATTATAGATGGAGGATGAGATAATTTACATTTGTTATTATAAAGGATTATTTGAAGCCTTCGATTGTCATTTTGGCCAATGGATGTTTATTACAAGTGTTGGCTTCTAGTCCTCTAAATGACACTTGAAAATCCAAGAATGGGGTATGGGGAGGAGGATGGGAGTGGTAAAAAGAAGTACCAAAAGCAAGGAAATAGCAAAAAAGTGGCACGCCCAACTTCTTATAGAAGAGTAACAAGGGACATATGAAGAAAGACAAAATAGATAAGGCATGAGATGCATTTGAGAGCATGTAAGAAAGGAGCATGACATCATGTAACACCTTGATTGCATATTTAGAATAGTGGAGGAAACATACCGATTATTTGACAAATTCCTAAAAGAAGTATGGTTTCTTGTAATGCAATGGTTAAAGAATATGTATTGATATGATTAAGGTTGCAAAGAAACCATTTGACAAAATATCTCAACAAAATTTTATTTTCATGGAATGCTATGATTGTCAGTTTTTTTCCAAATTAGAAAAGTGGACAATGCATGAGAACCTTTTAACAAAAAACCAAAGAGAAATATGGTTTCATAGAGTGCAATGATTTCAAGATATTATTACCTCCAACCTTTTAAAATTGTTTCAAACAATAGTTGTGTAGTGGGAAGATGTGGTTCATCTGGATATTTGGTTGTATTTTTCATTTGCAACACCTAATAATCCCATATTAACCTACTTATCCATTGGGGGAGGGATTGTGCTTGGCTTTGATCTAGTTGTTCACCATTCCTCTTATAGATGGTATTCTTTTATTCATAATTTGTCTGTCTTGTTCAGGTTCAACTTATTTTGGCACATTGAATAGTTGGTAGGAGTTTTTGTGGGAGAGCCTTGGTCATGACGAGCAATGACCATTCTTTTATTAACAAGATTTGGGCCACTAGATGTTTTGGTAAAGACAATGGACTTGTCAAGAAAACATAGTTCTAGACAATAATCATTTAACAAGGAGATGTGTTGGATTTGGATATCCTAGGGTTTTGTGTTACTATTCATCCTTTTCCTATATATATCATTTAGTTTGATGTTTTTATCTAGAGTTTCATTTGTATGGGCATTTTGAATAATTGACGAAATAATTTTCATAGGAAAGCTCTCTCCATGGCAAGAAATTACCATTATCTTATTGGATTGTTTTCTAATTTTTTGTTGGGTTAAACTATTATTTTTTATAAACATAATTTTGATCTTTTTATTGACCTTATGTTCAACGACTATAGTTTTCATTGAATGCTTATGCTACTACCTTGTTATTTATTTTAGCTCTTTGAGGTTTTGTATTTGAGTTTTATTCTCTAGGAAGGAGGCCCCTATAAACCCCGTCCATCAAACAAAAAATAACACTTCAAAATTTACAAATATAAATAATTGATGAAGATTGAGTAGAGTGAGAAATCTTGAAACATAATTTTTTCTCAATTCTATGTTGAAATATTCTTCATCAACTATCTTTCTTTACAAAAAGACAATCATTTTAAAGATAAGAGAATTGAGAACAATGACATCCTTGTTAGCTTTGATATGCTTATTTTTGTCTTGAATACCTTTGTGTTTGAATCATAGTCGTCAAGAGAATTATTAATAAAAATACAAAAAGAGTTGTATAATTACATTTGATGCACTTTTTTCTTGTTTTTCATGAATATCTTGTCTTGAATATCTTTGTGTTTGAATCATAGTTGTCAAGATAATTGTTAATAAAAAGATAAAGAGAGTTGTAGAATTATATTTGGTGTACTCGCTTTTTCTTTTTCTTGAATATTTCTAAATCATAGTTGTCAAGGGGATTATTAAATAAAAGACATGAGAGTTGTAAATTTGTATTATGGATCATTTTTATTAATTTTTCTAGGATTATTTATGAATAATGACGAGGTGTGGCTGTGGGCCTCTCTCTTCAATTGTAAGCTCTTTATTTATTAGTTTTCATAAGATTATTTATGAAAAATCATAAGGTGTGGCTATGGGCTCGTGACTCTTCAATTGTGAGTGCTCTATTTATAGAGAATTTTGAACAACTCTAAACTCCTTCCCCTCAAACCTAAATTGTGGAAGAGATTCCTAAAAGATACAAATGTAATTGATCATATGGTCTAAAATCTACGATCATTAAAATAATTAATGTGCCATGATAAAATATGTTTTCAAGTTGAAGCATCAAATTCAATGCATTTTCTTAATGTATTTATAT
Source organism: Wollemia nobilis (assembly GCA_028583015.1). Classification (NCBI taxonomy): domain Eukaryota; kingdom Viridiplantae; phylum Streptophyta; class Pinopsida; order Araucariales; family Araucariaceae; genus Wollemia; species Wollemia nobilis. The sequence goes on from JAQPPZ010017021.1 coordinate 1,241,585, forward strand.
CCAAAAAAATGAGATGAGCACCTTTCGAGACATGTCTAGAAAAAATAAGATGTACAAATTCAAGAAAAGCTACATCATCACCAATCACAAAAGAAAAGGTTTTTTAAAACTTTTATTAAATGAACAATGAGGACCAAGGATAATGATCATTTGAATGAATAGAAAGAACATTTCAGAAAATTCTCACAATACATGATTGCTCGTAGTAACAAATTAATAAGGTATTTTGAAATGACTAAAGTTCATGCACCAAAAGGTTTGATAAAGGTGGCATGTTTAATGCATATATTTCATTTGTTAATGACGTGTCTCATAAATTCACCACGCTCCTTAAATTTTACTTGTCTTCTATTTGAGACAGTAAGAAATAAACTTCTATATAAAAAATAATAATCAATTTGATCTTAAGCAATTTAGTAATGTATAAAGCAATTCATATTTATATAAAAGAGAAAATATTAGAGGAATGGAATGGATCATCCAAAGTAATATCAAAGAACATTTTAGAGATCTCTATCATTGTATTATAAGATGTGTCTCATAAATTTATCATGTCCCTCAAGAAAAAGTTTAAATTTTACTTGTCTTCTAGTTGAGACAAAGAAATAAACTTTGATAAAAAAAAAAAATTTTCTGATCCTAAGTGATTTAGCAATGTATAAAGCATTTTTAAGTTCATGTAAAAAATAAGTTATCATAGATATGGAAAGGACCATCCAAATTAAGATTAAAGAACACTCTAGAGATCTCTATCATTGTCTTATCAAACAATCAAACTTGACTAGTCATATTCTAGAGGACAATCATGTAATTTATTGGAAGATATCAAAGTAGTCTTCAAGGAAAATCATTATTTTAAGAAAAAGACAACAAGAAGAAATATAAAAAAAAAAAAAAACTTAATAAAGAGGACGAATTATGGATGCTAAGTTCTAATAAAAATCCATGATTAATCTTCTTCTTAAAAATCAAACCTAAATATTCAATATTAATTTTTAAACTTAAATTCAAGATTACTCTTAGTTTTATTTAAACATTACATTTGTTAATATTTTTAAAATAAAATCATTATTTTTAAAAAAAAGACAACAAGAAGAAATATCCAAAGAACCTTAATAAAGAGGATGGATTATGGATGCCAAGTTCTAATAAAAATCCATGATTAATCTTCTTCTTAAAAATCAAACCTAAATATTCAATATTAATTTTTAAATTTAAATTCAAGATTACTCTTAGCTTTATTTAAACATTACATTTGTTAATAATTTTAAATAATTGATGGATCATATTAACTCTTTAAAAGGTTGGTTGGTAATTCAATTAATTGATGTCGCATCATGGAGGATGATTCTAAAATTTAGTAAACAAATTTATCTTATGTTAATGTTCAAACAACTTTTCTATTATAAATTATAAATTTTTATATTGCAAATTTTTTATTTAAAATATTTAAAAGAGTCAATCATTCAAACCATGTTAATTTATAAATTTTCTATCCTTGCTATCCTACATACCATATGGAAATATTTGGACAAGATGGCTAGAAATTTTTATGGGAAGGAGTAAAAGGAGAGAGAAAATAGGCCTTAGTAGGTTGGGAGAAAGTAAGCCAACCCAAGGTAAAGGGACGTTTGGGATTGAGGACATCAAAGTTAAATAATAAAGCTTTGGATGGAAAGGTTTACTAGAGGTGGATTTTCCAATTAACTTCTTTATTTAGTAGAGTTTTAACTAGTAAATATTTGGGATAGGTGAACCTGAATAAGGTGAGATGTTTCCATTTGGATGGTAATGGGTTATTGGTGTGGTAGACTCTAAAGTTAGGATCTAAGGTAGTGAAAGATGGATTATTTTGGAAAGTTGGGAGAGGGGAGTGAAAAGAAAAATAGAGCATATGTTAAAACAAACACAAAATAAAAACTGCAAGCAAAAACATGAACAACATATACGAGGACTCAATAGTTACAAAGAAATATATTTATTCAGAGGAAATCGCCAATGCTATGTTACATACATGCAACTCACTTTTATAATCACAAAATGGGAGGGTTTTCTAATTTTCCACCCAAAAAACCTTATGGAATTTTCTAGGGTTTACTAGTCTTCTAGAATCTTCTAAGTCATACCAAAAAACATAAAGTCTCCAAAAAAGGGGTTTCCATGAACTTTTGAGAAGATTCCATCATTAAACAAGAAAATCATATAGCACCTGCAAATTATAACAAACTTCCACTTGATGCAGGATTTTTTTGCAATATATTATCTCAATGTCATTGTTGCAAAATTGGTGCTTACAAGTTGTGACAACCTTAGTAAGTGCATTTTTTGCATTCTCTTGAGTTTTACATTTGATCAGGTTGATCATTCCACTCTCCACCATATCATGCACAAAATGATATTTTACTACAATGTGTTTTGTCATTTCATGGAATGATGAAGAATATGCAAGTGTTATTGCACTTTGGCTGTCACATTTTATTCCAACATATTCTTGGTTTGAATGCAAACCTTTGCACAACCTCACAAACCAAACAATGTCTTTTGCAATATCAGTTCCAGTGATATATTCAACTTCAACACTTGACAAAGCTACAATAGTTTGCTTTTTACACCTCCAGCTCATTGTACCATTATACAAAGTGAAGACATATCCTCTTGTTGACTTATAGTTGTCCAAGTCACCTACTCAATCTGCATCTACATGTTCCTGCAAATAAAATTCTTCATTATTCTTGGACTGATAACACAAAACATTATCTTTATTACCTTGTAAATATCTAATTTTTTTTTACAACAGTATAATATTTATTTCTAGGATTGTACATATATCTGCTAACCATACCAATAGCATGGGTAATATCAGGATTGGTACATACCACTACATACATTAGTGAGCCCATAGCATTTTCATATGGAATTTTCTTCATCCTCTCATTTTATTCAATTGTAGTTGGACATATTTTTGTATATAATTTAACTCCAGGATGCAAAGGATTTTTGGTAGGTTCACTATCCTGCATGGCAAATTCTTTCAAAACCTGGTTAATATAATCCTTTTGAGAAAGCCATAATTGTTTGCTCTTGTGATCTCTGACAATATCAATGCCCAAGCAATGGTGTGCCTAACCCAAGTCCTTCATATCAAAGTTCTTTGACAATAACTCTTTAGTTTTTTAAATCAACTATTTATTATTTTCAATCAAGAGGATGTCATCCACATACAAAACCAAAATTACAAAACTTTTACTTTCTATTTTGTAATACACACATGAATCTACAGGGTTACAAAAAAATCCAATCTACAACACGTAACTATCAAACTTTTGGTACTATTCTCTAGGAGACTGCTTCAATCCATAGAGATATTTCTTCAACCTGCAAACAACACATGCACCTCCTACTTCAAAATATTTAGGCTACTGCAAGTATATTTGCTCCTTCAAATCTCCATGCAGGAATGCAGTTTTAACATCAATTTTTTAAAATTCTAAACCAAAAGCAACAACATATGCAAGCAAAAGTCTAATAGAATATAACTTCATAGTGGGAGAATAAGTTTGATGAAACTCAATACCTAGGATTTGAGAGAATTATTTTACAAGCAATATGGTCTTGTATCTTTCCATAGACCCATCAGGCCTTAATTTTTTCTAAACACCCATTTGTTGCCTACTATCTATCTACTAGTAGGTTGCTAAACTAAATCTTATGCATGGTTCTTCTTCATTGAATCTATTTCTTCCAACATGACCTTATTCCAATGCTCTTTCTTTGTACTGTTCATGGCATCTTCAAATGTGAGAGGATCATCACCAGTAATTGTAAATCCACATAAATAATATTGAAACCTATTGGAAATATGTCTCTCCCTTCTAGTTCTTCTAGACTGCTCCACTAATTCTTGGACCTCTTCTCTGCAAGGTGGAGAATTAGGCTATAAAATTTTTTGATCCTCTTGATGCACCTCTTCAGGTACATAAGAAGGCAAATATTCACCAGGTCTTTGTAGGCTGGAAACTCTATCTGAAATGTCAAAAGATATTTTTTCTTGAATCTAGTAGGACTGAGCATGTGCTTCACTTAAATTTTGACCTGACATAGTGCATTCATGCACACTAAACTTCTCTTTAAATTGTTGTTGTAATTCATGTTGTTGAATATCTCTAGTTGTCTTAATTTCTTTAAAAATCACATCTTTGCTGAAAACACTTTTGTGTTCATTTGGAATCCACAATTTATATCCTTTCATTTCAACTTCTCCATAACCAACAAGAATGCATTTCTTAGATTTTTCATCCAAATTTTTTCTCTTTTTAGTAGGAATGTGCATAAAAGCCTCACAACAAAAAACCCTCAAGTGAGAGATTGATGGTTTTCTCCCACTTCAGACCTCTTCTATTGTCTTGTTATTTAAAGCAGTGCACAATGATAAATTAACCAAATAGCTGGCAATTGAAATTGCTTCAGCCCAAAACCCTTTACTAAGCTTTGCATATTACAACATGCTCCTCATCTTCTCCAACAATATTCTATTGATTCTCTTTTCTACTATGTTCTACTGAGGAGAATAAGGTGAGTCTTTTGTTTAGAGATGCCTTCCTGCCTACAAAACTCTTCAAATTTAGAAGAAAAATATTCTCCTCCATTATCACTACGTAATATCTTAAGTTGTTTGCCTGTCTACCTTTCTACATTAGCAACAAACCTTTTAAAATGATCAAGTATTTCACTTTTTTTCTTCAAAAAAATAGTCCATACTTTTTTGCTATGATCATCAATAAAAGTGGTAAATTATAGAGCACCACCAATAGATGGAGTATCCATAGGAACAAAAATTTCTAAATGAGCAAGATCCAAAGTATATTTAGCTCTATATGAATGATAAGAGAAGCTTACCATTTTTTGTTTACCTATTACACATGATTCACAAAATCTGAAAGTGTTGGAGATGATATCCTTAAGTTCATGCACTATGCCTTTGTTGACCAACTACTTCAAGATGATTTCTACTATATGGACAAGTCTTATAGGCTAGAGAAGACAATCTCCAACATTTGATTCATCATTTTTCTCAGCTACATTAGCTTCTTTTATAGAGAAAACATTATAATAGCTTTTCTCACAAGGGTTGACATCCAGTTTAAACGAAGTGTCTTTGTTCTTTCCTTTTGCAAGCACTAGTGCACCTATGTTAAGCTTGCATCCTTCATATGGGAAGGTAATTGTTACTCCTTTTTAATCCAATTGTCCAATTGAGAGAAGGTTTCTTCTCAACTAAGAGATATATCAAATTTTTTGTAAATACTTGACTTTTCCACTTGAATCCTTCACAAGAATTGTACCTTTCTCCTTCTACATCACAAAAGGTATTATCACCCATATAAAATTTACACCATTTACCTCTTTATAATTGATAAACCACTCACGGTGTGGTTTCATGTGGAAATAAGCTCCTGAATCTGTAATCCAATCTTTAGGACACCCTTCAATTGATAGACAAGAAGAAGGAAGAAACATTGAGGAGTTTTCATCTATAACTTTATCAATTATATCTTTTTCTATTACCTTTTCATTATTCTTCTTCAACAAGGAACAATTAAACTTGATATGTCATTTTTTGTGACAATAGTAGCATTCCACATTGCTAAAAATTTTCTTTCCTAGGCTGTATGTGCCTCTACCTCTAGACTTGCTTCTTCTACTGGATCTACCTTTTCAACTATCCTGTGAGCATCCACATGCTAAATAGACCTCTAAAGTGGATGCTTCACCAACAAATATCCTTCTTATCTCCTCATTAAATAATTGGCTAACCATTGACTCTATCTGCAACTTGTCAAAAGCAATACTTATGGCAGTGATAGGATTCTCCCATGAGTTTGACATACTGATCAACAATGCTAGAAATTGATCTTCATCACTCCATTTATCACCTATGAAGTTTAGTTGCTTAATTAGCATATTAAAATCATTCAAGTGGTTTGATAACTTACCATTCTCCTTCATATTGATATTTACTAGCTTCTTCCGCAACATTAACTTATTCACTATTGACTTGGAAGCATAGATGCTCTCCAAAATTTTCCACATATCTTGAGTAGATTGTGCTTTTGTCACATTTAAAATCATAATTTTCTAAACTCAATCTAATAAGGGCCATTGCTTTTCTATCTAGCTTATTAAACTCCTCTTATGTCATCCCAATGGTCTTTCTAGTGACTACAAACCATAAGTCCCTTTCCACTAGTAAGTCCATTTTGATTTTGCACAATGTGAAGTTCGATCCATTGAGCTTCTCAATATCCATTTTGTTGCTCATTTTTTGTGAATCGTTCTCTTCTCCCACTCAAACTATGAACCAATGCACTAGCCCTCAAGAGCACTCCAAAATAAAGACAAAGCAACCAATGTTGTAGAGGGTGAAAGTAAAATTCACTACCAAATCATATACATATGCGTCTCTTCTACTATAGTGCTTTGATACCATGAAAATAAAAATAGAGCATATGCTAAAACAAACACAAAATAAAAACTTCAAGCAAAAACATGAACAATTGATAAAAGGAGGACTCAATATTTACAAAGAAACATATATTTATTTAGAGGAACTCTCCAATGCTATGTTACATACATGCAACTCACTTTTATAATCACAAAATGGGAGGGTTTTCTAATTTTCCCACCCAAACAACCTTTTGGAATTTTCCAGGGTTTACTAGTCTTTAGGAATCTTCCAAGTGATACCAAGAAATATAAAGTCTCTAAAAAAAGGGTTTTCGTGAACTTTCTATAAGATTCTCCAAACAAGGGGTTTTCATGATATTTCTAGAATATTCCATCATTAAACAGGAAAATCATGCAACACCTACAAATTATAACAGGGAGAAGCCACAATTTTGGATAGATTCATGTGATCAATACCCACCTATCATTACTGAATTCTCAAAATTACAACCAATAAAAACAACCATGGAAAGTAGGGGTTGGATCCAAATTGAAATTTATTTCAATGCTAGTGAGCTGGAGGATTATAAGTTTAAGCAATTTAATAAGTTGGATGAGTGGCCAATTCCAGGACCTTTGAAATTGACACCCATCATGATTGAAATCTTAGTAGAAATATTTCTCACAGGTAAATATGGAGGATGAATTATCTTAGGGCTATGAGAGCCTTGGAGTCTACATAATGAAGGATGGATATGATAATATCCTTTTAGAACCTCCTCCTCATGCATATCAGGTTGAGGATTGGAGAAATATTTGGCAATCCAAGGGTTGGCCAAAAGTAAACTTCTTTACCTCGCAGTTCATGTACAATGAACTTCTTACTTTTGATAATCTAAGACGTAGGATAATTATTGGTCCATATCAATGTGTTTTATGTTACAATAGTGAGGAAACATATAACCACTTGATATTTGAGTGCCCATTTATGTTCTAGATCTGGGATCGATGGTTTTTATCTTATAAAATTTGAGCCAATGGTGATTTAAATTGGATTAATATTTGAGAAATATGGAAGAGGGGTAGATTTAAATCTAAAGCTCTTTGTATCAGTTGGAAGCTTGGATTAAACTTCATTTGGTGGCAAGTGTGGTTGGAGAGAAATGGTAAATTTTTTAGAGAAACCTTTTCATTCTTAGATGGCATTTGGAAGGTCATTTGGAGCAAAGTCACAGAAACTATGGCAGTGTATGCTAAAGAGGAAACTCAGGATGATATAGGGATGATGGAGAATGAATTTGAAGTACAAGAGGGGCAGGATAGAGCTAGTTGGAAACCACTCCCAAAAGGTTGGATTAAAATTAATACTGATGGAGTTGCAAAAGGTAATTTGGGTAGAGCTAAAATTAGAGTGGTATGCAGGAATCATGTTGGGGCAATGCTCTATTGGGAACTGCAAGGCCTGGGAAGGGCCACAAATAATGAAGCAAAAGCCTTACCTGTCAAATTTGCATCTATCTATGTGGTAATACAAGGTTATAGGAGGATAATCCTAGAATCAGATTCTCAAATATTGGTAAGAGCTCTGGATTGCATGAGGAAATTTACTTTGAAGACATGGAGGTTAAGTATTTCTGTCACCTAAATTAAGGAATTGTGGAGAAAATTAGATGATGTGATTCTAGTTTATGTGAGTAAAGATCTAAATAAAGTGGCAGACTTCCTAGCTAAGATGGGTACTAAGAAGGAGGTAGGGGTTCAGTGGCACAGTGACATGGCTATTGAGGATGAGAGAATTAGGTAGGTTGGTGAGCAAATCCAGTGTTTAATTAATTTGGACAACCATTTTAGAAATATGGTTTAAGAGATTTGGCTCTAATGTAGATCTTCTTTTACTATTGTAAACAAGTGGACAACCCTTGTAGAAATATGGTTTAGGAGATTTGGCTCCAATGCAAATTTTTTTACTGTTGTAAACAGGTGTTCTTGTCTACTAAGGCTGGAAGGAGTCTCATCTCAACTTGTAAATGATCTTGTTTTAATATAATTTTTTCAAAATTATAAAAAATGTATATTAAAATTTCATTGGAATAAAAATATTTATTAAAATTAAATAGTATTAGTTTAATTGGTCATATTCCTCAACTTTCAAAGAGGAAACAAGTTTTAATTCTTGTTAAGTGATACATGAATAATTGTCAAAATATTGTAATACCATTATATTTATATGGTGATGATGTATTACTGTTGAGGCCATTTTCAATCCAATATAATTAATTTATACATATACAAATAAAGAAAATATCATTAAAATAATTATAAATATATATAATATTATTAAATAATATTAGCTCAAGTGGTTAATATCATGGGCTTTCAATCTCTTTCAATATAATATCATTATATATTTTATTGAAGTGCAATAGTAATAAAATGTCAATATAATATGAAAAAGATCCATTTTTAATCTCATATAAATTATATATTAAAAATATTTTTAAAAATTATATATTATATTTAAATATTTTTATATAAACAAAAGTAAAATTTTAAATAATATTTTGTATAATTTTAAATATATATATATATATATATATATATATATATTTAAAATAGGTTGAGAAGTTGGGGGCATATTGGGCTACCTTTCACATATCAAATATATATACTTGATTAAAATTTAACTTTTAATGAGAAGACTAAGTTTAAAATCTTGTTATTTGATCATGATGTAATACAAATATATAATTATTTAACCTTCTTATTTATCACTCCATCAAAATTTCATGAATAATTATTTATTATAAAAAGTTAAATATTTATATATATATATATATATATATATATATATATATATATATATATATATATATATATATATATAATACTTTGAAATATCAAGTTAATTCAAGCCTTTAAGTTTTTTTAAACAAACACTACCTCAAGATCTAATTTGTGTAAACAAAAATAATTTGAAATTTGACATGCTTATCAATATTTTAATCAATCTTACCTCCAAGGGTTAGGTGGATTGGTAAGTGCTAGTTTGGTTGGGCACTTATCAAGAAGAGACTCAAGTTCAAACCTTGGGTAAGCTTGTTGCAAAGGTAATAGTATGATTTGAATTTTCTGAGTGCATGTCAGATTGATGATGATGGTATGAATCCCGAGCATCCGATGGTCCATTTCACATCGGACTATAAAACAACGAGGTGTAATAGGTTTGGTAGATGCAACCCCCATCGCTTGAATCTTATGCTTACCAGCTACTAAAAATAATATGGTTGTAACCAACTCTCCTATCAAATAAAAATATATATATATATATATATATATATATATATATATATATATATATATATATATATATATATATATATCAACCTTGAGAATAAGAATGGCTATATAATCTCAAACATATTATATTTTATTATTATGATTTAACTACATAACCAAATCATAAAAAAAACTGCAATGTGGGTGAGTGTGTGAGGGTGGGTATGTGATGACTTTGTGTTAAATTCTCCATTGATAAGTATAGCTCTCGAATTTACGAGGGGTCATGGTTGAAAGGAGACTGCTCAACCCTATACATCCGTTATAAAAAAAAAATTACAATAACCAAATAAAAAAAATTAAGGGATAAAAATTAAGGGATATAAAGTATGAAACATTAGGACACCTTTTTAGTGAAAGAAAATCATTTCATAAATCAACCAATATTGGATAATCCCAACGGATTTTTGGATGGAAATTTAAATGATTAAGATGGACATGAGTTATTTTTTACCTCCCCTTCATTATTGCAAAATTCTAGCAATGTGTTCCCATGAGGTCCATTTTTTAATTTGAGCTCCATTTTTTAATTTGAGCTCAATTTTGTAAGGCACTTTTCTAATATGTTTGTCTGTTTCGAAAAATAAGGGAAAACAAGTTGTAGACAAGATCTTTATTTCAATTATGGGTGCACATTAACATATAGCAAAGTATTGAAAGTTTCAAAGAAGTTGGGAGGCCGTTCCATTACAATCTATGTTATAATCTTGGAATTTGGACTGACTTCAAATTTCCACACATGGTCCTATGTTCTGACTTCAAATTTCAACACATGGTCCTATGTTCTTTTAAAATTTAGTTCTATGTGTTGTAGCACATATCTTAAATTTGGCCTAATATTAAGTATGAGTTCACTTTACACCAAAATCAATGTCTCCTTAGTGCTATAATGAGGCCTTTATATAATATTATCAAATGCATAATGATCTTGTTCATACTATAACCTATATTTTTAAATTATTGGAATTAAAATCAACAATTTTAAAGTATTATAATAGGTTAGTAATTATGTATGTTTTGTTGTTTAAGATTTTAATGTGGTTTTTTTTAATTCAAAAGTTAAAATGTTGATTATTGGATACCTTTGTTTCCTTGAGACTTGCTCAAAAAGCGGCATTTCATTTGGGATGTTTTTTACAAACAAAAAAAGCTTGCCCATCGTATATCAAGCAACATTATATATATATATATATATATATATATATATATATATATATATATATATATATATATATATATATATATATATATATATATATATATATATATATATATATATATATAATATTTGGTTAATGTGAGAAACTCATATGATCGATGCAAGTGTTTTTGTTGTTCTTCTAGTGCTTTGCTCTTAATTTGTTGTTCTTGGTGGATAAGTGTTGGAGCCTTGAGGTGGAGTCTACTATTTTATGGAGGTCTTCATCCTGTTGACTATTCTTTCATTACCACCATGTTTGTTTTTGCATTTTAATATTCTTAGACCATTAATTTTGTATTCTCTATTTCATTTTGCATTAATAAATCGCTTTTGCACTTCTGCTATGAATTGTGCTTCTTTTGTACAGGGCACAATTTCAGTAGATCTGAATTTACGATCGCCTTTTATAGGGCACAATTTTAGATTCATCAAGTTTGGGGGTAAAGTTCACTTCCAAACCCTTAACCTATGTTTGCATGCTTCAATTAGGTCATAATTTTACTTTATTGCATCTTGTCTTGTTCATTTCCAACAAGGTCAACAATTACTTTTATTTTTAAATGGTCAGCTAAAAGGACCAAGGGGACTTGATTGTTGTTCTTCCAAGCCCAGTCACACAGTGGCCTAAATAGGCCTCCAAATGCTGATAATTTTTTTTAGGGTTTTATGAAGTTGTTTTGCAAGTTGTTATATATCTGGATGCAAGTTAAGAGCTAAAGTCAACCATCAGATCAAATAAGTACCCTAAATAAACTTCTTAGGTTGTTTGTTTACTTTTTTTCCATTCTTATTCTAGATCTAGATCATAAACAAAAAGAAAATATTTTTATTTCATTTCTAGGCATTCAAAAGAGAAAAATCATATAGTTTGCATTCTAGGGTTAACTCTGTTTGTGCATTTTCTTAAATCCTTTATGGAAAAACAAAAAGGTTCATTTTATTGTAAGTTAGGGTTTAGTCATCCTTGAAAATAAAAAATCATCTTAAGGTTAGTTTTTTGTCTTCTTGCATCATTGTTTGTCTTGCATTGTTCTTTCATTTTCCATAGCTTAGATTTTAGAAAGGCAAAATATAGGTGTTTGTTCAATATACACATCAAACATTCTATCCTTGGACTTGGAGCAAGTCCTAAAACCGTTCTTGGTGAACCCCTCGGTCCCAAAGCCCTCGAGTGTAGAGAATATAACACTCCCCCACGATCATCTCGACTCCCAAGCCCCTAACCCCCTGAATGTAGAGAATATAACACATCCTCACGGTCTCCTTATTGCCTCTTATGAGGCATTCATATAATATAATAAAATGTATAATGATCTTGTTCATATTATAATATTTTTTATAATTAGAATTAAAGCACTAACATAAAGTGCATCTAGTAAGCTTATTAAAAAAAGGTGCATCTAGTAAAAGAGCTTTAATTTATTTTTTCAGTTAATGGGATTGAAACTAACCCATTTAAGGTATTTATTATTTTTTTAATTGATAACTCATTATATTTTCATTGCTTCGTCGTCGATCCGAATTCTTCTCCTTGTTGCCACTATAACCTGATACACCTATTTAAGGTATTATAATAGTTTAGTAACTATGTATATTTTATTGTTTAAGATTTTAATGTGGTCCTTTTTAAGTTTCTTACTTGAAAGTTAAAATGTTAACTATATCATATCAAGTAACATATTATAATTTGTGTGTGTGGTCTACTAGCAATGATACCACTTCCATTGTCATTGATGAGACCTAGGTTCAACCCGCATGACAAATGTATATAAAAAGTATTGATATAAATATATTTTTTAGGTTTTAAATAAGTAGTTTCAAAAAATGGGGATAGTGCATTGGTTAGGGCTTTGGAAGGTCCAAGGTTCAAACCACAGTATGTGTAATGGTGTGTGTTAGAAAAATAAAAAATAAATATAATAAGATCATTTCTAATAGGCTCAAAGAAGCACTCCCAACCATTATAGATCATTACCAAGGGAGCTCTGTTCGAGGGAGATATGTCACAGATGACATAATAACAATCCATGAACTCATCCACTTAGTTGCTAAGAGCAAGAAAAATGGTATTTTCTTGAAACTTGATATGAACAAAGCTTTTGATCGGGTATCCTGGAAATTTCTCTTTGTTGTCCTTGCCAAATTTAGATTCCATGATGAGTGGATTACCCTGATTAAAACATGTTTAACTTTTACCTCATTTTCTATCCTTGTTAATGGTTATGTTGCAGGTTTTTTCAAGAGCTCCAAAATTTTAAGGTAAGGATACCCGCTCTCTCCCCTCCTCTTCATCATTATGGTCGAAGCCCTTAGGAGATCCCTCAAACAAGCGATCTCTCTTGGTCTCCTCTCTAGCATCAAGTTATCTTCAATGTCCAGGGTTGTTACTCACTAGCAATTTTTAGATGATATGATTTTGACCATCATTTATTCTGTTCTTGAAGCAAAAATAATCAAAACCATCTTAAAATTTTATGAAGAAGTTGTTGGCTAGAAGGTCAATTTTGAAAAGAGCTATATATTTTTCCTAAACACCCCTATTCACATGCAACAAAACATAACAAGAATATTGGGATGCGTTATTTCAATTCTTCCTTCTATATATCTTGACATGCCCCTGTTTCACAATAATATGACAGATGTGATGTGGAACAATATTATTGACAAAATTCTCAAGAAATTAGATAGCTGGAAAAAAGCCCTATTGAGTCAAGTTGCCAAGGAAACTCTTGTCCAAGCAAACCTACAGAGCATTTTGGTATTATTCATGTCCATATTCAAAATACCAACCTCAATATGTCAAAATATTGAGCAAATTCAAAGAAAATTTCTTTGGTCTAGGAATAAAAACCACAACAGACTACCGTTGGTAGCTTGGGATAAAGTTTGCTCTAAGAAATATAAATGTGGACTAGGCTTCAGGAAAGTTCACCAAATAAACTTGGCTATCTTGGCCAAATAGGGATGGATAATTGCCAAAGAAGCTCAAGCATCATGGATGTATATAATCAGAGGTAAATATCTCCAACATAATTCCTTCTTGGAAGAATTCCCCATTACCAGTGGATCTCACTTCTGGAACTCGATCATCCACACTAGAGAAATTTTCAAAAAAAGCCAAAGGTGGTAGCTTGGATCTGACAAGAATATTAAATTTTGGGAAGACTCATGGCTGAAGGACCATATGTTAATCAACGAGCAAATATTGCCATTTTAAAATCTATTACAGACCAACTATTTGAAGATAGAGTGGCTAATTTTATTTCTTAAATGTTCAACTACGAGGAATGGAAAATTATTCCTACCAATAACCTTAGCAATAAACTTAAAAATGTTGCAATAGAAATATCAAAACTGCTAAGAATTTTTGTCATTCCAAGCATCCTATCCAGAGACACTCATGTTTGGAAACTTTGCGAGGATGGTCAATTCACAGTCAAAACTGCATATCACATTCAAGATCCTCCAGTAGAGTCATGGGCCTGTGCAAAGTTTGTCTGAATCAAAAAATTAATTCCAAAGGTGAGTTTCTTTTCTTGGCTTGCCTCTCAAAATAAAATTTTAACTATTGATAATATCATTAAAAGAGGCATGTACATCAATTATTGTTTCTCTGTAAGTCTAATTGGGAGTCAACCTTTCATTTGTTCTTGGAATGTCCATTCTCCATTGGCATATTGAACTCCCTATTTGGCCTCTTTAGCACTGTGTGGGTTCAACCATCATCCCTTTGTCAATTGTTAGAACAATGGCAAAGTTCTTTTTCCAATCCCCAACTAAAGTTCCTTTGCTCCACTTATCTGCATCATTACATGTGGCAATTATGGTTGGAGCATAATAATAGAGTGTTTAATAGTTTGATAAAAAATCCTTGGTATGTCTTCCATTGTATCATCACTCTTGCCTCAAAGAATGTCCAAATTTTTTCTACATCTAAAGTCCTTAAACTTGACCTTGAAACTCGCTCGTTTAATATGTTCAAGTTTAAGTGCAATCATTCAGTGGCCTCCCAAACCCGCATTGATAGATCTATTATTAAGTGGAATCCTCCTCCGGTTGGTTGGTTAAAACTAAATTTTGATGGTGCGGCAAAAGAGAATCCTAGGATGGCCTAGGCTGGGGACATTATCAAAAATGGTAGGGGTCAAATAATCTTTGCTTATGCAGTTAATATTGGAATTCAGTCCAACAACCTTGCAGAAGTGAGAGTCATGTACCAAGGTTTGATAATTATACAAGAGTTTGATTGTGACCACATCATTTTTGAGGGTGATTCCATGCTTGCTATCAATTGTCTCAAAGGAAATCAAGTCCCATCATGGAGTGTTCACAATATGATTAATAAATGTAAAATCTTACTGGGTAGATACACAAACAGCATTATTCAACACGTGTATAGAGAAGGAAATAAAGTAGTATATTTACTTACAAATAAAGGAGTTCTAGAAGAATACCTTTGCATTTGACGGTGTGACTTCCTAGTGGAACTCATGGAGATAAACCATGGTGATGGAATTTGTTTACTTTAGAAAGTATGATGGTCCAAGTAAGCCTATTGGACCCCAAATGAGACTCCCTTGCCTTTAGCCTGGGAGTAATCACTTCTCGTGTGGTATTTGATTCCTCATGAGAATTCTAAGATGTAGGTCAATGTTAGCTCAAGTGATAGTTATGGTTTCATGTTCTAGTTTGTATGGTTCATGTTCATAGTTTGCTTGTTTTGACAGTTTTTCTTGTTCATTTTCTGGGTTTATTGGGTTTATTGAAAACTGCTAGGTTTTCCTTTTTGTCTTTTTGGATGGTTTGGCTGAATTTTCCTAGATGCTTTTTTATTTTGTTCAGCTTTCAATGTTGATCCCAGTTGGGTTCACACTTGTTTCTCTCTGTAAAATATTTTGGGTCCTTTCAAAACCCCTCTATCAATAAAAAATAATATTTTTTTAGAATAAATTGGTCAAAGGTAGTAGACCAACTGATTTCTCTTGAGTGAGTTGTCGACTTGAGGTTGGTGGTTCCAATATCTAGTCCCTCCAAGTCCCCTTAGAGTAAATACTTATCGAGACGGATAGGTGGAAAAAACCCTTGAATTTAAAAATAATTGTTTTTAGAATAAAATACTATTTTATTTGTAGAAATATATTCACACACCCCCTACTATGGTATATTTTACTTTTATATAAATTTGAATTTGTTTGTTATCTTTATGTTTTTTAATTGGTCATATGGGATTAAAGGAGGCTCTACCTATATTACATCATAATCAAATAGTGGTATCACAATAACTTGGAAATTAGTCATCTATCTTTTGGCAAGATTCGAACTTGGGTCTCCTCTTTAAAAAGAGAAGAATTTAGTTGGTTAAGCTCATGCCATTTGATAAAAAAATGTTTAGGTTCACACTTGAGATTTGAACCTTGGTTTAAGATGTGAAAATATTCACTCCAATCAATTGCTCTATACCCCATGGGCTTTGTTGATCTTCAAACTAATTGGTCAATATTAACATAATTTCAAATTAAATTTATTTAACATTTTATTAAAATTTGTATTAAAGATAATATATTTTTATTATTTAATTATTTTGTTTATTCGCCCTTTTAGGGGTTGTATATAAAGTTCATGTTCTAGTTTGATAGGAATTAAAAAACACATTGAAAAATTTAGCCATACAATTCATCATGATGTTTGAAAAAGTGAATAATAATTTAATTAATATAAATATTTAAAACAAAAATAAATATCTACAAAGAACTTTATATGTTACACAAAAATAATACTACTTACCTACAAACAAGTTGTCTTGAAATCATTTTATCTATATTTTAATGTTTATATATTGTTTTGTTTCAACCTTATTGTTATAGATGTCAAATGGAATCAAGCAAATGTTAAAAAAATTATTTCAACTTTTAATCCTAAAACTCAAATTTCAATCCATATTTGCTTTCATGTTATTTTAAACAAGAAAATTAATAATTTTAATATTTATAATTATTGTTTGATCAAATGATATGAGTTCAATGGATTAAATTTCTTGATTTTGAAGGAGAAGACTCATTTTTGAGTCTTATCAAACAATACTTCATAATTACCAAGTTGTAGTACGGTTACACAGTCAAAATGTGATGTAATACTCATGGAACTTGTTTCAGTTCCATAAACAATACTTCATAATTACCAAGTTGTAGTACGGTTACACAGTCAAAATGTGATGTAATACTCATGGAACTTGTTTCAGTTCCATATGACCAGTTAAAAAGTTATAGTTTTTAAAAATATTTACTTATGTATATAGTCAATTTTTAAAAAAATAGACAACCATTTGTTATGTTTAGATTTTCTAGTTTTGTCATCGATAATAAACCTTTTACAATAATCTTATCATAAAATTTTCTTATACATTATACATATACACAAAAACCTAAGACTATGAGAAATACTTTTAGATGCTAAGAGGACTTGAACCCTTTACCTCTTCATATCAAGCACCCCCACTCACCCGTGTAGAAACTTGATAGTAAAGCCTGAAAACCAAATAAATTCCATGCAAGCATTACCTTCTAAATATCCTTTTCCAAGACACTTATGACATGTTCATGAGAAATATTCATGAGTCGAATTGAAGGATGGATTGAAAGTATTTTTGTTAGTTTTCTTAATAATGATTAAATAATTATAGATGTATTTAACAAGATTTTAAGTGGTGACATTTATCACATGGATTAGTTGAACCAATGGACACCTTTGAAGAGCAATTCAATAACTAGAGAGTCATGCAAATAGTCAACTTCAATCTATTGTAAATTATGTTTTTTTTTTTTTTTTAAAGTGAAAAACCCCTTACGGGGCCGCCTTGGTCTAAGAGACCATGAACAGGGGGTTCTACACCGTCAAAGTCACCCGAGGGTTGCACCCGACCCTACCCGTACCAACATTATCAATTGGATTTTTGGTACCCAATTCAGATTTTTGGTAGGGTGGAGATTCGAACCTGGGACCTCCCTTGGAGGATTGCCCTCTCCTATCCAACTCACCTACAACACCTGGATGTAAATTATGTTTTTGGCTTGCAAGTTCATTTATTCAAATAAATATTGAGAGATCTAATTTCATGATGTAATGAGTATTATATCATTAAATATTATCTTAAAGAAGAACAAAGGGCATTTGATGGCTTTCCAATGTTATTTTTTATTCAATATATAGAAGGATAATTTATTTTATTTTGATATACTAATAATATTACTTTTATAGATGTCTATGGGTTTGAAACAATTAGTTGGAAGTGAAAAAAATCACATCATAGATCAAGGTTTTAATTTTATAGGTGAATCTTAAAAAATCTATGAGGTTGAGGGAATTAGTTAGGAGCAAAAAGTTTCACATCATACACCAAGGTTCAAATATCATGGGTGAATCTTAACATTTTTAATAAAAACAATGTTAAAGAGTTGATTGTAGAAGTATATCACTTTGAAGAAAATGAAGAATATATTTAATAGATAAGAAAATAAAAAATATAGTTTAAAGACTTAACAATGAAATGTAACAGTGACCTCCATTAGAAGCCACATATAAGTTATTAAAAAACACTACTTTGAAGGACCTTCTATCATGGAGCTAGAGGTAAAGGAGACACTGACACTGTTGAGATGGACAATATAGAAGATGAGAATCATGGTGGTGCCACAATGTAGGACCATTCTTGCCCAATTATTGATTGGAAAAGTGATAAAGAAATTTCTATGTGATGGTAGATCTATAATTTTGCAAAGTAGATGTAATCAACTATATTAGGAAGAAACAACAAGAAATCGTCAATTGATGTAGATTTGGCATGCCTTGACGATAACATGAACATTTATTGTTAGCGCATATTGATTTTATGTGACTTCAATAGACATAGATTGGCACTAGAGGTGTTGGGGAAGTAACAATTGTATTGTGTAAGGTGTGCTTTATTTACCCATCTATCCACTAGTGAAGTTGGATTTGGAGGAGTTGTAGATGAAGGATGAGAAAAATTACTTATATTGTTATAGAGAAGTATTTGAAGCCTTTAATTACTATTTTAGCCAATAGATTTTTATTGCAAATGTTGGATTCTAGTCCTTGGAATGCCACCTCAGGGGCAAACAAATGGGTATGGGAAGGAGGAAGAGAGTGGTAAGAAGAAGGACTAAAAGCAAGGTAAAATCAAGAAAGTGGTATGACCAACTTTTTATAAAAGAGTAATGAGGGACATGTGAAGAAGGACATAATAGAGAAGGTATGAGATGTATTTGAGAGCATATTAGAGAGGAGCATGGCATCATGGACCATCATGATTGCATGTTTGGAATAGTAAAGGAAGCATGCCAATTGTTTGACAAATGCCTAAAATAAATGTGGTTTCCTATAATGCAATGATTAAAGGGTATGTGTTGGTAGGATTGAAGTTGCAAAGAAATGGTTTGACAAAATATCTCAGTAAAATTTTGTCTTCATGGAATGCTATGATTGTCAAGTTTTTTCAAAAATGAAAAAGTGGATGATGCATGGAAATTTTTTAACAAAAGACCAAAGAGAAATATGGTTTGATGGGGTACAATAGTTATAAGATATTATATTACCTCCAACCTTTTGAGATAATTTCAAGCAGTAGTCATACAATGGGAAGATGTGTTTCATTTGGAAATCTATTTGTATTTTCCATTTGTAGCACAACCAATAATAACATATTAACATGCTCATTCATTGGGGAAGGAATTGAGATTGTATTTGATCTACTTGTTCATCATTGCTCTTATGGATGATATTATTTTGCTCACAATTTACCTATTTCTTGTTCAGGTTCAATTTATTTTCGCACATTGAATAGTTGATAGGAACTTTGGTATGAGAGCCTTGGTCATGGCGAGCAATGACCATTCTTTCATTCTTGGTCACTAGATATTTTGTAGAGACGGTGAGCTTGTCAAAAAAATATAGTTCTAGAAAACAATTATATAACAAGATGTGTTGGATTTTGATATCCTAGGGATTTATGTTGCTATCCATCCTTTTCCTATATATTGTTTAGTTTGATATTTTCATCCCAAGTTCCATTTATATTGGTGCACTGAATAGTTGACAAAATACTTTTGGCATGAAAGTTTTTATCATGACAAGCAATGACCATTATCTTATTGAAACGTTTTCTTGTTTTTTGTTATATTAGACAATATTATTTTTTATAAACACAATTCTTATCTTTTTAATGACCTTATGGTCAATCGTTAAGAGTTCTCATTGAATGCTTATGCTATTGCCTTGTTATTTGTTTTAGCTCTTTCAAGCTTTCTATATGAGTTTTATCCTCTAGGAAGGAGGGCCCTATAAAACCTCGTTTATCAATCCAAAAAAAATACTACTTTGACATTTATAAATATAAATAATTGATGATGAGGAAGTTGAGTGAGAAATATTGAAATATAAATTTTACTCAAACCTATGTTGAAACATTCTTCCATAAACTATGTTTTACTTAAAAAATACAATCATGTATAATTACAACCAATAAAATTTAAAATTACAAAAACATGTTGACCATAAAAACCTTGTAAATTAAAATAAATAATAATTAAATTTAGATCGAAAACTTAACAGGATTATAACTTTAAGTAAGCTGAGTTACATGACCTTACCTTCTAAAATTCTTTGAGGAAATTTTTTTGAGGATGTATCTGAGGTTGAATAGAATACCCTAGATGAGAATACTTCCCTAGGAGATCCCAATGGGGGCATCTATAGATTCCATTTCATATAGAAAATTTTATTTGCATATTTTTTGAAGGAGAAACCTCAAACAAATATTGAATAAGCACAAAAAACAATACAAAAAATGCTCTTTGATGCTACTAAAGAAATATCAATGAGCAAGGAGCATCTCAAAGAGTAAATGGATGTTTGCCATAGTTTGAATCAAGACCAACTATCATCATTAAGTAGAGTATAGTAGAAGAAATAATCCTATATAGATCTAATTATGACTTGATCTACAAATTCGTGGATATTCAGCCTACCATGAACTTCTTGCATTCATGGGTTTGATAGAATTGGGAACATCTTGGTGAGTATTCCTTGTGGTTTAGTAGTAATGGATATTTTATTGTTAGTTTTTCCCCACTAGATAATATAAATAAGGCATTCAAATCAAAAAAGAGGAACCATAGCTCGACAAGACTATTTGTATAGCCATGGAGAGTTGGATTTGATCCCTGAATTGTGCCCATTACTATCTTGATTTGGATCTAATTGTATACACTTCCAATGGAGTTCTGGAGTGAGAAGGTATTGGAAACCATAGGTAACTTCCTTGGAAGGTATTTGGATGTCTCTAAAGATACAATGGAAGGAAAAAAATCATTTATCCTAGATTATATGTTGAAATGGATCTTAGCCAACCTCTTTCAACAAAGGTGAATCTCAAACTTGTAGCAGTATGTTGGATTCAACAACTACATTATGAGGTGTTGCCTTTTAGGTGTATATTTTACCATAAATATGGGTATCTTCCCTAGTCCTACTAAAATACTATGATCATAGAAATGGAGGCCCCTCTAGGAACACCAAATACTCCTACAGAGAGAAAATATATAATTACTAAAGGAGTAGCCAACACTTATTAGGGAGGAGAAGCAAATGGAGATGGTTTTGAACAATCCAAAAGGATGAGGAGGTAGAAAAAAATATGGCAAGGAGAAAACCCAACCCAAGCCCTCAAATATGTATGAGATATTTAAGACACTAGTGGAATAGGAAGAAGAACAATTTATGGAAGGAGTGGATGGGAATAAAACAAATAGTAACACCCATGTTTAGGTCTTTCCTTCAACTCCTATGATAGAGCAGGTAATAGAGTGTAGTGAGTTACCACAACCAGATATGGTAGGGGTATTGATAGTGCATAACCAAGAGAAACCAATAGTAAACAATATCATCATGGACATTGAAAAATGAACAGAGAGAAGCCAACTCTAGAGATCAACCAAGTGGAGAGGATATTGAGGAATAACAGCTCTCAAAGAGTAGGTAGAAAATTAAACAAGGAATTGATAACATCCTAAGGAGACAAATTGGACATTGAGGTATCGATGAGAACAATAGACTCTTATGGTCTCAAGGTAACCAATGACTATATGATCATGGAATATTAGGGGTTTAAATAATAGAACCCATCAATCTGTTGTATGAAGTCTCTTAGAAAAAGTAAAAAATATTTTTTTCTTATCTAGGAAACCAAAATATCACTGGATATCATGTATAAAATAATAAATAGACTTTGGAGGGGTGCTAGTCATATGGAAGTGGCTACTCAAGGGGTCTCAAGGGGGGTACTTACCTTGTATAACTTTCTTGAATGGATGACAATAGAGCATATAGCTTGAAGGGGTGTCCTCACATCCTATTTTAGTCATAAAGTGATATTTGAGTAGGGTTTAATCATAAATTTCTATGGGGCTTGAAACCTAGATGGATAGATTCATCAATGGAGAGCAGTACATAATATGAGAGTCTCAAGGAGGGAGCTAGACTTGATTATCGCTAGATATTTTAATGCTAAAATATCATCTAGATATAAAAAAGGAAAACTCCAATTTTAGACTTAGGGGATTAGCTCATGATTTCCTAGGTCTGTGCATTACACTTGGTGGATATTAAATGCCCTAAAATCGACTATACTTAGACTAACAAGAGGGAGCTACATAGTAGGAAGGTGAGGTTAGATAATTTTTTTATTTTTGAGGAGGTATTTGTGAAATGGAATTTAAAATTTAAGATTTTGTAGGGTTCAGTCTTGGATCACTTCTCCATTCTATTGCAGGATGGGATCAGGATGGGCTAGCATAAAAAATCATGCATATTTGAAAAAATTATTACAAAAGGAGAAAATTTAGAATAAAATATTATAATGATGGAAAAAAGGATGCTCAGATATGGGACAATAATGTTTAGCTTCCATAACCAACTTCACTATGTTAAGGATCAATTGAAATAGTAAAGGTAAACTAACAAGTCAAACTTCTAGGTCTAAAGAGATTCGTTGGTGGCCAAATGGGATGAGGTGTAGAAACTCTTTAGGGATGATGAGTTGTGTAAAGTGGTAGAGGAGATTGAAAACCAAGAAGATATCTACTAGAAACAAAGAGAAATAACTACTTGGTTACTAGAAGGGGATAAAAACGCTATTTTTTTCCAATGGGTAGCTTGTGCTCGAAGATAAATAAACAATATGGAAGCTCTTTAGGATGAGAATGGGCTCTCCTTTGATATGATACCAGGTATGCATTCAAATTCAATGAAACATTTTGCTAAATTATTTAAGGAAGGTTTGGTGTAGGACAAAGAGGCTCAAAAAGTAGTTCTTGCTATCATTCCCTCTATCATATTTAAAGGATAAAATCAAGCCCTCCTTAAACCAATTTATAAAGAGGATCTAAAGGAGGTAGTCTTTGGAAAGAGTATGGGAAAAACGCCAAGTCTAGATGGATTCCCTATAAAGTTTTTTCATACCTTCTAGGACAACTTGGAGGAGGATGTAATGGTTGTCATAGAGGAGTCCAAGGGTAGTAAAAGAATGCTTAAAGCATTAAATTATACATTCATTGCCTTAATTCCAAAATGGTAGGAGGGGGTGCATATTTTAGATTATAGACTTATTACCTTATGCAATTTCATATACAAAATAATCACAAAGGTAATGGTTGAGCGACTAAAACCTTTCCTAGATAATATTATTTTCTTAGAACAAAGGGGTTTTATAGAGGTCAAGTAGATCTTGGATGGTGTAGTTCTAGATCAGGAGGCAATCCACTCAATGTAAAAATTTAGCAATAGAGAAATTTTCATAAAATTAGATATATTTAAAGCTTATGATAGGGTGGAGTGGAGCTCCTTGTCAAGGATGATGTCATCCTTTGACTTATCTCATAATTGGAAAGAGTAGGTCATGAGCTACGTCTCTACTCTGACATACTCAGTGTTAATCAATGGTCTTCCCTCACAACCATTTAGAGCCACTAGAGGCCTTCATTAGAGAGATATTTTTTACCTTTATCTTTTTCTCATATTGGTTGAAGGTTTGGGTAGACTTATCTTGAGGAGAAGACAACAAGGTTTTCTCATAGGTATCAAGATGGGTGAGGAGGTTTCGATTCACCTATAGTTTATGGATAACACATGATTGATGGGAGTGGCCAACCTTAGGGAAGCAAGAATACTTAAAGATACTCTTAATGTTTATCTTAGGACAAAAAATCAAGTCATAAACAATAAGAAATCTGAAGTGGTCTTCTTCAATCTTACTATAGGCTTTAAGATAAAATTATAAAAATCTTGGGATTCATAAGGACTTCTCTGCTAATGGTCTATTTGGGGATCCCTCTGCATTTTAAAAAATTGAAGATAAATGTTTGGAGGAATCTTTTGGACTGTATCAAAGAAAGAATTAACAGTCAATCATTCTGGTCATGCCAATCCACAAATTTTCTATCATTGTTGCCCCACATACCATATGTAAAGAGTTGGATAAGATCGCCAAAAAAATAATGAGGAGCAAAAGAGAGAGGAAATGGATGTTAGTATATTAGGATAAAGTAAGTTAGTCCAAGGTTAAGGAGGCTTGGGATTGAGTATATTGGAGGTAAATAATAAAAAATGGATGGAAAACTTTATTGAAGGTGGATCTCCCAACTAACTTCTTTATTCATAAGAGTTTTTTCTAGTAAATATTTGGTGCATATGAACTAAAATGAGGTGAGTTGTTTCCATTTGGATTGTAATGGATCCCTAGTGTGGTAGGAACTAAAGCTAGGATCTCAAGTAGTAAAATATGGATTATTTTAGAAAGTGGGGAGAGTGGAGAAGGCATCATTTTGGATAGATTCATGGGATCAATACCCACCTATCATTGTTGAATTTCCAGAACTACAACCAATAAAAACAACCATGAAAAGTAGGGGTTGTATCAAGATTGAAAATTATTTCAACCTAGCTGAGGAATATAGATTTCAACAACTTAAGAAGTTGGACAAGTGTCCAATTTTGTTCCCTTTGAAATTGGCTCCCGTCATGAATAAAATCTTAGCAAAAATATTTCTCACAGGTAGGGATGAGGATGAATTAGCTTGGGGCTATGGAAGGCTTGGATTCTACACGATGAAGGATGGATATGAAAAGATCCTTCCAAAACCTCCTCCTCATGCATATTAGGTTGAGGATTGGAGAAATATTTGGTAGTCCAAGGGTTGGCCAA
The DNA here is from genome assembly GCA_028583015.1 of Wollemia nobilis. Taxonomy (NCBI): domain Eukaryota; kingdom Viridiplantae; phylum Streptophyta; class Pinopsida; order Araucariales; family Araucariaceae; genus Wollemia; species Wollemia nobilis. Next base: position 1,266,841 of record JAQPPZ010017021.1, read on the forward strand.
AAGTAAACTTCTTTGTCTAGTAGTTCATGCACAATGGAATTCTTACCTTTGATAATTGTATATGTATGGGGAATAATTTTCCCATTTTGATGTGTTTTATGCCACAAAAGTGAGGAAACATCTAATCACCTGATGTTTGAGTGCCCATTCATATACCAAATCTTAGAGAGATGTTTTTTAGCTTATAAAATTTGAGCAAAAAATGACCTAAATTGAATTAATATTTGGGAAATATGGAAGAGGGGTAGATTTAAATCTGAAGCTCTTCATATCAGTTGGAAGCTTGGATTTAACTTTATTTGGTGGCAATTATGGTTGGAGAAAAATGACATAATTTTTACATAAATATTTTCATCCTTGGATGACATCTTGTAGGTAATTTAGAGGTCATAGAAACTATGGTAGTGTATGCTAAAGTGGAAACTCAGGATGATATAGGGATTGTGATATTTGAGATGGTCACACAATTTGAGATGGTCATGGGTTTGCAACTCTACATTGAAAAGGCATCAAGAATGTCCACGAGAGTCTATAGTTGGGCAATGTCCAAATGATTTGAAATGTGGATTACTTCAACTGAGCAATGTTCAAATTATTTGAGATGTGGATTACCTAAAAATCTATAAAAAATAATTTCTAATCAAGTTGGGTAATGTCCTAACAATTTGAGATACGGAATACCAAAAAAACTGCAAAAAAATGTTTCTACAAAAAAATAGACTCTAGATGAATTTCTCAAAAAAACATAATCCTTTAAGCCTATGATAGCTCAACTAGAAATGAACAAGATCCTTCACTCCCTCAAGCTTTGATACCATGTATATTCACCTATGGATTGAGATGAAGTTACAAGATCCAAGTTCTACAATGAGAAAGCAAGTTACATAAGCAAAGCTTATTCTAGTAAAGAAGACTTAGTCTAGAAATGAATGAAATATACATACATTCGCCCATTATACCATCTACCATCTCATATTTCTCTCAATTAATATTACAATGGTAATCCTTATATAGGAAAATTCCACTTCCATAGTGGCTAATAAAATACTAGCCCACCAGGATAGTGAAGTGGGATGGTGTAGTGGGTTCTAGGATAGTGAAGTCCATATTATCTCTAATACCATGTGAAATTTTCCTAAGATCTATGTGATAAGAAGCATTCTACATATTATACTAGTAAATAAGACAAAAACAAATATGTAGAATAAATGATTATATTCCCCAACTGTAGACTCCCACAATCATCTCAAATCACATGACCATATCAAATCACACAACCATATCAAATCATGTGATCATATCAAGTCACGCAAGCATCTCAAATCGCACGGACATTATTTCAATAATGGAGGAAGAATACAATTTCTTAATAAAGAATCATCCATGGGACTTGATTCATCTTTAGGGAAGGAAACTAGTTTGATGCAAGTGGATCTAGCAAATAAAATATGTTGCTGATGGAACTGTTGATAAGTTCAAGGCACAAGTTTTAGCAAAAGGCATTGATAACACTGACATATTTAGTTGGCATCCATGAGCAGCTTGATTTGTAGTATTGTCCTACAATCAATACTGATTGTAAATGTTTTTCTCTTTTGGGAAGGATTTTTGTTCCTATAGGTTTTTCTCATTCTTTTCTAGCTTAGAAGAGATCATTTTATACATGGGTACCTAATATGGATACACATTTGTCGGGATCCATCTATATCTACCCACCTAAGTTGTGCTTAGTGTATTATTTTATGCATTAATTATCCTAACACTTAGAATAAGCTTGCTTCGGTAAATTTTGATGTATTTATCCCACACATATAATCTACTATGAGGTGTAAGTCAACACACATGTGGTCCACTATAAAATCCACTATGGAAGGCACTATATTAGTGCCCACTCCACTATTCTACTCCACTATGGAAGGCACTATCTTAGTGCCCACTCCACCATCCCACTCCACTAGTGGGCTAATATTTTATTAGCCACTATGGAAGTGGAGTTTACCTATATATACCCATATCTTGCTTACACTTAAGTAGATGGTTGATGGTAGACATCAATTGTAGATGGTATTTAGAATATAGATGGTAGAATATAATGTTGTTTTCATGTATAATTTTACACTTGTGGAATATTATCATTATTCTACATATTTGTGTTTGCCTTCTTTACTAGTATAATATGTAGCATGCTTCCTGTCACATAGATCTTAGGCAAATCCATAGGGTTGATGGAAAAGGAAGTTGAAGTGCAAGAGGGGCAAGACAAAGCTAGTTGGAAAACACCCCTAGAAGGTTAGATTAAAACTAATACTGATGTAGCTACAAAAGACAATCTAGGTAGAGCTAGAATTAGACTGGTTTGTAGGAATCATGTTGGGATATTTCTCTATTGTAAACTGCAAGGGCTTAAGCAAGGCCACAAAGAACAAAGTAGAAGCCTTAGTTATCAAACTTGCTTCTATCTAGACAGTAAGACAAGGTTATAGGAGGATAATCATAGAATCAAATTATTAAATCTTGGAAGGAGCTCTAAACTACATGAGAAACTTTGTTTTATAGATGTGGAGATTAAATATTCTTGTCACCCAAATTAAGGAGTTGAGAGAATTGAATAATGTGATCTCGATTTATGTAGGTATAACTTTGAATACAGTGGCAAAATTCTTAGCTAAGACGAATACCAAGAAGGAGGTAGGGTTTTAGTGGCACAATGACATTGCTACTAAGCACAAGAGTATTAGATAGGTTGGTGAGCAAATCTAGCATTTGGCTTATTTGGACAAATGATGCAAACATATGGTTTAGGAAATTTGGCTCCAATGCATATCTCCTTTTAATGTTGTAACCAAAAGTGGGTAGTTCTTAGGATCTTGTGCTTTAAAGTTATGGAAGTATTTTATACATTTAAAAAGAGGAATTAGATGCTCTTGATGGCTAAGGTTGGGAGGAGTCCCATCCCAGCTTGTAAATAATCTTGTTCTAATATATTTTTTTAATTAAAAAAAAAAATTAAAAAAATATTTCATTGATTGGTTAAAATACAAGAAATAATGTCCCAAGAGGATAGCGCAATGGTTTGAGCTTTGGCTCTTCTTCGCGAGATCCAAAGTTCAAATTGCTGGTGTGTGTGGTTGTGTGTTAAGTTCCATATTGATAAGCTCAACTCTTCCCCTTATGAGAGGTCATTATGGAATGGGGATACCTAGCCTAAATGTTAGTCATAAAGATTTCTCACACTAATAAAAAAAACAAAAAATAATCTAAATAGTAAATATTAAATGAATTAATTAATTTAATCTTTAAAAAACCTCGATTTTAAAAAACCTCAATGGTTATCTAAATAAGAACCATTATACTGCTACTATTATTAAATAAAAACCTCAACGGTCAAGAAAAATTACAATTTCGTAGATACCATTTTGCATGGTGTGGGTTAAAAAGGAATCTTGTGTTTCCCTCAATTGCCTCCATTTGAACTTTATAATATTAAATATTATTTCTTGAACCAAAAATAAATCTTTCAACTTTTAGAATCTATAGGATGGGTTTTTAGTGTATAGGTGGTGTATAACAATTAGTGATTGAAGGAAAACATATATTAAGTAGGGCATATTTTTTTACTACTTAAACCAATTCAAATTCTCAGGTTAGCCATAATCATTGATCCTATGGCATGTAGGCCAGAAAGAGTCATCTGCAATAAGTTGACTTCATAGTTGTTTATTTTTTCTCTCCTTATCATAAGCTAAAGTTCTTTTTCCATATTGGCTTTAATAAGTCCTTTCTACATCAAGTTGGTGATATTTTAAGTGACTCTTTAAGTTGACCCTCTCATAGGGAATTAACCAAGATTTTTTTTAATATATATTTTTGAACAATATATGCCATGACTCTCCAAATAAACAAAATTTGGCTGGCTCAAAATATCCAATACAGGTTTTGAACAAATGTATCATATATGATAATAAATTACTCAAACTATGAGCATGCCCTTACTAATATAGAAACCAGGATATTTTTTTATTTAAGGTAGATTAGATTTTGTTTATTTAATATATGTTTTTAATTAAATTAAATTTTAATTTTAATTTTTTTTTTTAAGCGAAAAACCTTTTACGGGGTCGCCTTGGTCTAAGAGATCACGAACAGGGGTTCTACACCGTCAAAGTCACCCGGGGTCGCACCCGACCTTGCCCGCACCAACATTATCAATTGGATTTTGGGTACCCAATTCAGCTTTTTGGTAGGGTGGAGATTCGAACCTGGGACCTCCCTTGGAGGATTGCCCTCTCCTCTCCAACTCACCTACATCACCTGGGTTGAATTTTAAATATTTTAAAATTTATTAAAATTTTCATAATTAAACAATAAAAAAAATTAATTTAAAATAAATTGTTTTTAATATTTAAAAAATATTTTTAACATATAAAAATATACATCTTAAATGAATTGGAAGTTCAAAATTAAACTTTAAAAGAAATATAATAATATAATACGGGAATCTCCTCTCATATACAAGGCATGGATGCAAGAGAGGGCTAGAGATAATAAAATATACATAGCTATCATAAACTTAAAAAATAATTTAACTTTGTTTTCTTAACTTTAAAGAAATGATATAATTATAATTTGCATTATAGATGATCTTTTAGTTAATTTTCTTGATTAGTTAATTGAAAGGTATTTTGAAAGAGTTCCCGAATTTTTTTAATAAAAGGAGAAATCTACAAGGAGAGGGTCCAATAAGAGGGTCCAATAAGCCAATCACTCGGGGGTTACCAAAAAACACAAGAAAACAGGAGAAAACCCTAAAAATAACATAAATCAAACCATTACTAAAAGAGCCAAGATGGAACATAATATCTTGGTCAAGATGGAGTAGCCAGGCCTAAAAACTAAAGAACAAAAAGATTTGGAGGCTAAAAACATTACAACAAAAGAAGGTAAAGGAAATAGTAGCAAAGGCAAATCTAGGAGAATTAATCAACTTTAGCACTAGCAGAAAACCTAAAACCTTATCGTCGTTGAACTCCACCACAAACAATTAGAAACAAGAAGTATGTCTTATGTTTTCTTGCCTTGTCTTAGTCTTTCTTCATGGAAGCAAGAAGCTCGCAATCTGAGGAGGGATCATAAACATGGTTCGAGGCCTTGCTCTCTTTGCTAGGAGAGTAGCGCCCATTACTATTATTTTCAAACTTTTGGGAGTTCACATAGTCATCTTTCGAATCTTGCATCTTGGCTTCTCTTTCAAATCCTGCATCCTGCATCTTGGGCATTTACATCCTAGCTCCAGCCACCTTTCGAACAAAGTTTATCACTCAAATGTTTTAATATCATTTTGCCAATAACTTGGTTCAAGACTCTACTCTCTTTTTTTCCACTGTCAACCTTTACCTTTCCTTCTTCAACCTTGAGCAAAGATTGAGATCCATTTGCAATTTCAAATTCAGTTTTCCTTCTTCTCAGAGTTTTAATTGGGGGCTTTCCCATATTCGACCCCCACATCAATAGGACCCTTTGTCTGACTACAAGTTTTAGCACCCGAGGATCCTTTATCCATGCAGGACTTCAAATAGCCAATCGAGGACTCATTCACATGGGCCACCATTTAGACAACATGCTCCTTTGGAGCAAAATCCGATCCTAAGCAACCAAAGGAATTTTGAAGGTCTTTTGAAACTAGAATATAAGTTAGAAGATCCGATGAACTTACCTCTTTCACAAGAATTGGAGGGGCTTCAGCTCATCAAAGCCTTAACCTCCTTCAAATTCTCCTCAATTTGTGTTGAACCGTTTGACAGGTTGGAAGACTTCTCTAGCACCAGAGTGTTTTTCAACTGAAGTCAGTCACCAATTTCCTTGGATTTTTATGACTCTCTGCCAAACTCCCTAATTTCCCTGGATTTTGATGACTCTCTACCAAACTCCTTTTGAGCATATAGGGTAGTATCACATTCCTTTTGAATGTTTTCCATTACCTTTTTATGACTTTCATTACCCTCTTGATTTTTCTTAACAGACACTCATCTAGGTTATGGCCAGCTTTTTCGCACCCAAAGCAAACTGAGGGTCTATTTTCATAGAAAATGGGCTAGATCCAAGAGCCCATATATGAGGTAAGCTTAATAGAAGAGGGAAGATCCACTCTGGATCTGCCAAGATGCAAATCCTTGTAAAAACTATTCTAGAATTTTATCTAGTAGTTGAATCAATATGAATAAGACCCCTCACTGCCTTCACCACCCCTCTTAGAATATCATCATGCCACAGATGAAATGGGAGGCTAGGGAGATGAAATGGGAGGCCAGGAATTTGGATCCAAAGAGGTATTGAGTTCACCTTTTGAGTATGTGGGTTAAAGTTAGGCCCCATTTTCTAAGGAACATACACATTTCTCCATAAAAACTAAAGATCTCCCCCTAAGATGCGGTTTGAGTCTTCCACACAATTCAACTTGATTATAAAGAAAGATTTAGGAACCGCTACAATTTCCATAGATCCTAGAGGTTTCCATTTTGCCAAGGCCCACCTTCTAATTGAATCCAAATATGACCTTCCACCTTGGAATATCCCCACAAGATTATAGTTGCCTTCATCCATAGTGATTTGGATAAGATCTCTTGGAATGCAAATCTCATTATTTACTGGAGAGAGGTCAAACAGAACTTTGGAGCCAAGAGAACAAACACCATTAGATGCCATGACAACAAATGAGTTACCAGGATCAAAAGGTCTAATAATATTTTTGTGGCCTTGGTTAGGGACCCTACACTCAAATTTACCTTTTGGCGACTCGTGACCCCCCAAAGAAACCAGGGAACCAACACAAGGAACACCACTAGACTTGGCATCCTTTAGACCAACGAAAACCTCCTTCGCTCTCGATCCGTTCGTCTCCACCACCTCACTCCCTTGCTCCTGTAGCTTCTCCACACTCTCACGCACACCCAATTCAAGATCCATAAAAATTTCTAGCTCCACTCAGTGGAGCTAGGTAACAGTGGATCTAGGGTTACCGCCACCATTGCTCCGCTCATAAACTAAAGGAAATTTTTACTCTAACTTTTTAGTTAATTAAATTATATAGAAAATTTAAATTTTATAATTATTAGTATTATTTGAAAGTAACAATGTTTTTAATTGGTTATATGAAATTAAATCAACTATTTATGTTATTAAAATATTTAGATAGATTATATAAATAGTATTGTATAACAACATTTTAATAAAAAATTATTTTTTAATTAAATTGTAATAGCTCAATATATTAGATTTTTTAATTTTCAAAGAAGATATCAAGTTCAAACATTACCAAATGATACATGCATAATTGTCAACTTTGTTATCATATATGTTTCTCATTAAATTTCTTAGAAGTTTACATTTTTATCATTTGAACTTTTTTAAAGCTATGGCTTCTATGAGGGCCACTCCCATTAAAATACCAAAATATTATATTTATTGTTAATTGAATTAAACCATATCTAGCATGTATTTTTATGAGAAATATGTTTCATTTCTTTTTCTATCAAATATATTCTTCATCTTGCTCAAAGTTTTGGATAATATTACATTAGTTGGTACATGCTAATTGACCCCATAATACTTTTATGATACAATTGTAAATATGTAATAGATTAGGATGCGAGTTTATAGTTTATGTGTGTGATTTATATTTCTCTAATGTAAGTATCTATGTAAAGGATGCACACAAGTGTTAGAATAAAGTGTGCAAGTAAATAGATAGTCAAGAATTCATGTATACAAGTGGCAAGATGTGAAGCCAAAAGGCATGAAAGATTTTTCTTATGTATGGAATAGGAAAGGTTGCACCTCCTAGATATGTGAGGATAGAAATAGATAAAGATTCCAAGAGTTACCTTGCTAAGGTTATATTATGGAGACAAAGCTCCATGAAATGTATCTGAGTTTAGAGCAAATCTCAAGATTATACATTTGACTCATCAATAATATTGTGATTATTTTCATTCAGTAATAATGTTTATTTTTTCCAGAATTTATGTTTAGCATTTAAAAAAAATTGATTAGTAAGAGGGGTTTTAAAAGGTTCTTGTAACATTTTACAAAAAAATTCTAGTTAGCAACAGTTCTCCCAACCATGTGAAACAAAAAGGAGATACCTTCTTCAAAAACAAGAAGAGACAAAAAACAAACAGAGAAGCCCTCGCAGGGGCAAAAGAGAAAGCCTCAAATGTTGATAAAAGAAGCCCTTGCATGGATAGCATGAAATGGAAATGAAAACACAAGATATTATAGAAAAAAAAACCACCAATATCTGTGGAGACAACACAGTTATTTGTGAGCATGGTCAACATTAGGATACCCTTTGTTGCCCACCAGGTTCCTGAACTTAGCCAAAATTTTGAACAAGTACTTGTACTCCTCTAGAAGGGCATCTACTCACGTGTTTGGGGAAGGCAATAATTAGCTCTAGTGTGTCATCTTCCAAGTAATAAAAATCCCACGGGTGGTAATCAATGAATATGATGCGATTATAATATCTCCACATGTGGCTTACAAATATAATCTTCATGCTAAACCACAAGATCCACGTGCCTCAAGCATTCATTCAAGAAACTTGAACCCTAAGAGAGTTCACAAAAAGAAAAAGGTATGGGATTACCATCAACCAAGGGTGGGGGAGAAATTTCATTCCAAATGGTAAAGTTAGGCAAAGCAACACCTAGGTTAGCTAGAGCATCAACAACTTGGTTTCCTTCCCTAAAGACATGTTGAATGGTGATATTAGTGGAAGAGCTCAAAAAAAAATTTGCCTCAAAGATTAAGCTGGAGATATTTCAAGATGTTGATTGGGTGCCTAGAAGGCTTCTAACAATGTTCATGGAGTCACCTTCAACAATAAGGTTAGGGCATTTTAGGCTGGATAGAAGAGACAAACCTTGGAAGAGGGCTCGAGATTCAGCAAAATGATTGGTTTGGATTTTGAGATTTTCTACAAAGGCCAACAATATCTTCCTTGAATGATCTTTGAAGATACCACCTGCACCAGTTGACCCTGGGTTGTCTTTGGTTGCACCATCAAAATTGTACTTGATCCATCCCAAAGGTGGAGGAGACCACTTGATAAGCAATCAATCAACCACCAAAGTGGGAGGGGAAAGATTACAAGAAAGGAGTTGGAGGGACTTGGCTAATCGAGCTTCACTCAAGGACTCCGACCACCCATATCCTTGAGCAATAGAGAGGTTTTCAGCTACCACATGGATATCTCTGGAAAGAACATAGTTGGAATCATGGATAGAGTTATTGAAAGCTCTAGAATTTTATTCACACCAAACTTCCCATAGGAAATGGGGAAGACAGAAGGTCCAAAATGTTTTGACACAGAATCTCTTGAAGGGATTTGGCCACTATAAACAAAGGTCATTCAGAGAGGAGGGAGGAGCCTAGGCAATACCCAAAGTGGAAAATAATGAGCAAAGAAATTTGAGGGAGAACTAACAGGAGATGAAAATATACTAGGTGGATTCGCAATCCTATTTGCAAAGGTAACAACAGTTAGGAATGGGGATCCCTCGAACCTAGAGATTTGGAATGAAGAGAACTTTATCCTGAATAACAAGCTAAAATAAAAATAAACTTTGGGAATAAGGTGTTTGTTCCAAATGATATTTGAAGGAAACCATGGTTGTCTTGGGTTTTCAGTAAATAAGTAGGCGGATTTGACAAATAAAAGCTCATTCTCACTAGGTGCCCATAGGAGCTTATCTTCAACTGAACAGTTGGGAATAACACAAATATGTAATATGTTAGATAAAACAAGATTAGCTCTATTTTGGTCCTCATTTATATCACCATGAGGAAAGGGGGTTTGAGGCATATCAAATCAAGGTGGTTCTAAAGAGGGTTGTTACACAATCACTTGTCCTTCGAAAAACTTATCTTTTGGTCATTTTTAAGTTTCCAATGGATTCATTTTTTTATGATCTCTCTCAAAAATAAAATGGAATTCAATGCAACAGAACCTTGGATAGGCAAAATATCATCCATAAAGTTTGATTGGTTCCAAAGGTATTTGGACTTGATGATATCAACCCACAATGATTTTTTATTTTGAAGGATCCTCCATCCTTTCTTTGCAATGAGGGCTAAGTTCATATTCCTGACCTTCATAATCTTGATACCTCCATATTCTTTCTTGGAATAGACCTAGTCCCACGTGACTAAATGGAATGTTTTCTTGTGTTTTGAGCGTAACCAAAGAAAATTCCTTTGGATATGTTCAATCTTATTATAAAATTCAATCAAAATTTAAAATATATATAGAAAGAATACTGGGATACTCTAGAGAGTTTCTTTGACTAAGGTGGCCTTTCCTACTTTATTGAGGAGCCCTCCTTTCCATCCTACCAATTTTTTTATGAATTCGCTCAATGAGTGGAAACCAAAGAGATTTTTTTGTAGAACCATCAAAGAGAGAAAAACTAAGGTAGGTCGTAGGAAGGTCAGAAATACCACAACCAAGGATATCAGCTATATGATTTTGTTGTCTAATGGGTGTATTGAGAAAATATATTTTACTTTTACATAAGTTGACATTTTGACCAACAACAGACTTGACGAAAAGAAGAACGGACTTGATGATTTTGGCTTGAGGAACAGAGGCATGAGTGGTAAGAATATATCATCCATAAATTGTTTATGGGATATGGGTATGAGAGAGGAGGCATATTTGATGCCTGATATTTTCCCTTTGGAATAGGAAGACCATAGAGTTTGCCCTAGGGCTTCAACAACAATGATAAAGAGAAAAGGGGATAAAGGGTCTCCCTATCTCAAACCTTTGGCACTTTGGAAATAACCAACAATGGAGCCATTAACTAAAATAGAGAAGCTAGCCCCTGAGATGCATGCCTTGAATAGATTGATCCAATCATGATGGAAACCAAATCTAGACAAAATAGAGAAGAGGAACTTCCAAGACACCCTATCAAAAGCCTTGTTCATGTCCAACTTAAGGAAAAATATAGATTTCCAAATTTTATAAACTGAATGAATTAGCTCATGGATGGTAATTATGTTGTCAATAATAAGCCTCCCTAAAATAGAACTACCTTGATATGAATCGATGATGAAAGGAAGAATGGGTTTCAACCTCATGGTAATCACTTTGGTGAGGATTTTATAGAAAATATTGCATAGACTGATAGGGTGGAAATCAGATAGGGATATGACATTATTATACTTAGATATGAGAGCCAAAAAGGTAGATTTTACATATCTAGATATGTTCATAGTCTACTACATTTGTTGGATAGCTAAAATGTTATCGGGTCCCATTATGTTCCAGTATTTCTGAATGAAAATTGGGGGAAAACCATCTAGGCCTAGATCCTTCTCACCTTGCATTGAAAAAACTACATTGTATATTTCCTTAGCTAAAAATAGTTTGAGCAAATAGTTGTTATGCTCCTGGGATACCAAACTAGGGATGTTGTTCAAGAGTCTATGATATTTGTGAGTTGCACTCCAGACTGGGTCCAAGCAAATATTTGAAAAAAGTCACTGCCTTAGCTCGAATGTCTAAAATACCTAAAATAATGGTCCCATAAACTCTAGTGAGTTACCTAATCTTGTTAGAGCCTTTTTACCTCATCGTAGTAGCATGGAAAATTTTAGTACTAGAGTCTCCCTCTTTTAGCCAGGTAACTTTGGACTTTTGTTTCCAAAATAATTCTTCACTTTTAAGAATATTGTGGTATTCGGTTATTAGCTGCTTCTCAACCTCAATAAGATTGGTGTCCAACTCTCTTTGTTGGGCAACAAACTCTATGTTTGTGAGCTTGGATTCGATATTTTATTTTCTGAAGAAAAATATTACCAAAAATATCTCTGTTCCACTTCTTAAGTTATTCTTTCACAAACCGGAGCTTATTGCTAACCCGAGAGGCTAGAGATCCAGAAAAGCTACAAGACCACCAAGTTGCAATGAGTGCCTTGAGATCCAGATCCTAAAGCCACATAGCCTCAATATAAAAATGGATTTGAATGAAGAGACCTGGAACAAACAATCAAGGAGAAGGGGGTTGTGTTCAGATCCAATTTGAAGTAAAGAATGAAGGAAAACATCACCAAGGGGATAGATGCCATTAACAAATATTAGGAATCTATCAAGTCTGATTTTAATAAGTTTATCACCCTATCTACGGTTACTCTAGGTAAATTTAGGATCTTTGAGATGGATATCCATGAGTTCATTCTCATCCACAAAAGAAGCAAAATCTTCATAGGAATTTACTGTTATTTTAGAGCCTCCTTTATTATCTATGGGGGATAAGGGAAAGTTAAAATCTCCAGCCAACATCCATATCTCATTGGAGAAAACCTCCCTCATCTAAATCAAATTGTTCCAAATATGAAGTCTTCCAAATGGGGAGTTTGGAGCATAGATGTTTGATAAAACCCATATGTACCGGTAGTCTTTACTAAATAATAGGATATTTATATAGTTTTCTGCCACATATAGGAGTCTACCTTCAATAATATTTGGATCCCACAAGCATAAAAACCCACTAGAGGCTCCATTGGTAGGGCTTATAAGGAATTCAAAGTGTTTCCAAATATATTGAGAAATGTGTGAAACATTTTGGGTATCTAATTTTGACTTTTACAGAAGTGAAATGGATGGTTTTAGGTATTTTCTCATGGACTTAACCAAACGTTGTTTGTTGAGTCTATTGAGGCCTCTAAAATTTCATGAGAGGATCTTCATTTGGAAATTTTGGAAGAAGACCTTTTCCCTCTTCCTTGTGAAGAGGGAAATTCGGATCGGGTATCATTTTCAGTTGGACTTGAAAGTAGTTGTTTGAAGGAGAGACTCAAGGAGAGTTGAGTTAAATTGGCAATATCGTCGACACATTATCTATTCTTTATGAGCTGAGAGGAAGTGCAACTTCTTTTTTCCCTAAACCAACATTCACATGGAGTTTTTTTTTATTTTTGGTGAAAAGGGGGCTCGAGAATAAAATACTGCTAGGAAGCTGTTTGCAAGGAGAAAGGTTGGGAGAAGTGATATGAGGAAGAGGGATATGGGGTCCAAAATTATCAATAGAAGGAAGAGCCTTAGAAACATACAAATAATAAAAAGAGTTGGAATTAAGGATCGAAGAGCATACCTTAAAAGAGGATGAAATATCGACCTGAGCCATAGGAACATCTTGAAAAGCTTGTTCTATAGAGGTAGGTTCTTTCTCAGGATCCCCCAACATACTTGTATCAATGGATGGTAGCTCTTGATTCATATCATTCAAAGTCTTCCCTAAGGTACCTTGAGGTGGAATCTTCTAATTTTAAAAGGCTACAGTAACAGAGAGAGGTGGCCTAAAGCCTTCACGTACCAAAGAAGAAGAGCTAGAATGATTGAGGAAATGATGTTGTTACTGGAACCTTATGCCTGAATTTTTTTTATGGAAGGCACCTTAGAAACTTTAGACATCCAATACTGAGAGCTAAGATTGCCTACCCCTAAACTCATTAATATTTGATCCAGTAAGGGATTTTACAAACACACCAAACGGATTATCTTTATTAGCACTAGGATAAGCGATATGCTCTAGCATCTCCACACTATCAATCTAACCTAAAATGACATTAGAAATACCATCTTGACTCCATTGAAATTGAAGTGGACCTCCACTACTACCATCGCCATCAATCGCTGCATCACCATAATTTATCGCTTCTATCGTTTTCGTCGTCACCATTACATCTAGCCAGATCAATTCAGTTCTTCATCAATTTGGAATCACTTCAACTTCAATTATTTATTTTCTAAAAAACCATATATAAAATCTTTAAAATTCTTGTCTCCCAAGCAATTATTTTCCTACTATTTCTAGCCAAATTTAGATCCTACTATGCCTATAGAATTTTAATCATGATCAAAACCCTTGCTAGAAACTACTGTGGTTTTGCCACCACCTGTAAAATTTTAATCACAATCAAAACCCTCTCCATCGCCTATAAAATTTTAATCATGATCAAAACCCTTACTAGTAGTTTTCATGGTTCTTCCACCATCTATAAAATTTTAATCACAATCAAATCCCTTACCACCTCCTGTAAAATTTTAATCATGATAAAAATCCTTTCTAATAGTTTTCGTGGTTCTGTCATTGCCTATAAAATTTTTAATCACGATCAAAACCCTACCCAGTAGCTGTCGTGGTTTTGTCATTGCCTATAAAATTTAATCATAATCAATATCCTTGTCTCCATCTATAAAATTTTAATTACGATCAAAACCCTTTCCAGCAGCTACCATGGTTCTGCCACCACCTATAAAATTCTAATCATGATCAAAACCCTTGTCGTCGCCTATAAAATTTTAATCATGATCATAACCCTTGCCAATAGTTGTCATGGTTCTGCCACCACTTGTAAAATTTTAATCATGATCAAAATCCTTGTCGTCGCATATAAAATTTTAATCATGATCAAAACCCTTGCCAACATCTATAAAATTTTAATCATGATCAAAACCCTTACCAGCAATTTTCGTGGTTCTACCACTGCCTGTAAAATTTGTTGTTGAATGTTTTATTGTTAAATGTTATATTTATTTATATAAGATTTATTTGCATTAATATTATTATGTGATTAAATCTTCATATATATATTTTATATTTTATATGATCCTAGTTATCTAGGACATGTGATAATCTGGCTAAAAAGCCAACAGTGGCATCAGAGTCATTGCGAATAGTTTCTAATCAGATTCACCTTGAGTGGTGAAAGCTACAATCAGGACAAGTATCTTGGAGAATAGTCTATAAAATTGACATTTATGCCAAACAAGAAGTTTGGTAGAATTGTCTAATGGATTGACATTCAAGCCAAGACTAAGCTTAGAGAATGTGCTTTTATTCTTACCTTGAGTGAGAATATTTGAAGATAAAAGTTATAGAATAATAACCTAGCATTAGATAAGAGAACTATGTTGTGAATTTGGATAGAACCACTCTGTTGTAAAGGAAACGTAGGCTCATGTTGTATTTGAGTGACACAAATAATATTGGGGTTCAAACTGCTATCCTTGAAGAGCAAGAAATTATTGAAGCGACCAAGAGACCATGAAAGCTTTGGGATCAAGATTTTAACCTAGAAGAATCAAGAATTAACAATATTGGTCACATATTGCAAGATCTTAGAAGCACAACAAAAGTTTCCAGCAAATCGTTTGAGGGAGTCAAAGAAAGCTACCCATATTTTGGAGATGTTCAAATATAAGCAATGTCTAAGAAGATATTGATGCATGCTACTTTGAGGGATAACTTTGAAGAAATTTGGACATGAGGGGACAACAAAGTCACCCTAATAAATGAGAATTCTATAAAAAAAGAAAACCATCACAAGTGTGGATTAACCCACCAAGAAACAAATTTAAAGAGGTATTGCAACAAAATTTTGGGAGTTATTGACATTTCTAAAAGAAGACATTCAATAAAGAGGATAAGCTCTAAGCTAAGATCAAAGAGTCAAGTTGATAGAGTATGATAGCTGCAACAAAAGGAAGAGAACAAAAAAATAACTATTCTAAAGGGAGGTCTTCTTGTTTGGAGGTAACACATTTCAACTACTATAAGAGGTGTGAGATGTCTCAATTTGGCATGGAGAATAAGAACTTTGTGTAAGAAAGTTCATCCAAACTACTGAGGAAGGCATGGAGGAAATATCTCTATGTGTTAGTCTATCCTAAGGAATGTGTGGAGGAGAGTCACTCTATACAAATTCATCCCTAGTTTTTGAAGAAAGCATGGAGGAAATATTTGTGTTATAGCATCCTGATTGCATTTGGAAGAAGCTTCATATTACTTCTATTCAGGCTTTGAAAAGAGAGTAAAACTACCTACATAATTGGAAGCACTAGTATAATTCTTAGTGAATGGAGATTTGAATACCAAGTGGAAATAAATGATTACACCATTCAAGAAGTTTCTTTTAAAAAATAATAATACTACTAGGGTTTCTTGTGGAGGCTCTGCTAGGGTTTTTTGTTTACATGTTGTTATCATCTATTTGCTATTTTATAGGCTATCATACCACTAGTGTTCTTACAAGATCTAAATAAAATGTGTCATTCTATGTAATAACTCCATCTCATGTGGGGGGCTCCTTCCATTTTGATGGCTACCTCCATTTCATTGGTTAGTGAATTTGTAGCTATGGAGAGTCATGGCACTAGTAAAATGACCCAAGAATTTTATCTTGAACATAGTTGCTTTGTGTCGGATATAGTTTTTCCCTTGCAATATTTTGATAAATCCTATAACTGACTTGAGAGTCATAGCTTGGTTGGGTACTTTTTGAAGATGATTCCAAGTGACTCACTAATATGTCAATGGATTCAACAAGTTTGGCAACCATATGGCATAAAAGTTGACCACATTCAAAAATATTACTAAAGGTTTTTTTTTTCATTTTCAATTTGTTGAACTACAACACGTCATTACAATTATGAGCAAAGGTCCTTGATATCTTAGAACTACCCTTTTAATTATTCAGCCCTAGCACCATAATTTTATAGTTTTTGCTAATGCTTCCCTGTTTATCCCCATTTGGATGGTATTATTGGCTCTCCCTTTGCCCCTTTGGTTGTTCCAACCACAATTTATCGCACTCATTGGCAAGTTTGTGTGCATGCAACCACAAAAATTTTATGTTATGCAACCATACAAATGCATCTGCATTGAAATTGATCCCTCAAAGGACCTTAAGGATTTCGTTGATATTCAGGTTGGTGAGACCCATTTTCAACAATGGGTGGTTTATATCAATCTCCTCAATACTTGTTACCGATATTAGTCTACAACTCACAAGATAAAATATTACCCTCTTATAGAGGGTCGATTAAAAAATTGAGCTCCAGTAGAGATGTCAACACCTTTGACCATAGTTATTTTTACCCCTCCCACTAATGGAGGAGAGGAATGTACATTTTTCACTAGGAAGAACGGTAAAGGAAACCGATTGCAACCTTCTATTGGAGATGGTAAAAAGGAGTCTCAACCGAGCTCTCAATCAGGGAGCTCTCATGCAATCTCTACATAAGGAACTTTTATTTCTCTTCTTATAGGTACCTCTAGTGGTAATAACCAAAAAATTTCCCCAACTCTTCAAGCCTCCTAGTCAACTAAGCCATCAGGTATTCTAGAGTCTATCCCCTTAAGTGGATGCTCTATCTCTCCACCTAACATACCTAGTGAAGTTCCCTCACAAAATCCTCATTGCTCTTGTAATCCAGTTAGGGAAGCCTCAGGAATCCCTTTGGAGAACCGATGATAGACAAATATTTTTCATGAAAATCATAATAGGTTTCTCACAAACACCTTTGAATATTTGGCATATTTTGAGGACTCTAAGGTCATTGAAGGGAATATGCTCCTTGATCGTATCTCATGAAGTGCATATCTTGGAATGTCAAAGGTTTGACAGATCCTATGTGCAACTACATAGTATCTCAGGATCTAGATGAATTCAAGGTCAAATTTGGAAATATTGATATTCTTTGCCTTCAGGAATTCAAAGTCACTAAATTTATTTTATCAAGTACTTGCTCCTTGCTTTTGCATCGAGGCCACACCTTTCATACCATGTATGACATAGGTAAAGGAGGGGCATTCATCTACCTTTCATAACGTTATCATTATAGACTGATCTCTTGGGGTTGTGATCCTTATAATCACATCGTATGGGTTGTGATTTTTCTAATCATATCATATGGGTTGTGATGGAGATTGATGGCCATATTATTGGTGTGCTCAACATCTATGTGTCTAACAATACCAATGATCGTTGTGCATTTTGGTGATGGGTAGCACTCTCTCTTCCCCCTATTGTTTGGTTGCTCCACGAGGACTTCAATATGATTGAATTCCTGCATGACAAGGTAGGTCTTCTTCCCATAAGGTGGGCTTTTAGGGAAAGAGAAGCATGGATTTTCATGAAATAAAAGTTAGGGATCTCTGACCCCAATAGCTACTTCTTATACCTGGTTCACGTGGTCTAACAATCAACAGGGTGAGAGTCATGTTTTGAAAATATTGGATAGAGCTATGCTCTCAAATTTTGATATTTTTTCCTTTGAGTAGCCCTCATCTTCTTCTTCCTTTATCTCTATCCACCCTGAGCTTTGCTTGTCTAACCATTCTTTAATTTTCTTTTCCATCCTAGTTTCTTCTATCCCCTACTCTTTCTTGACCACAATTCTACATTATTACCTCTATTCTACACCACCCCAATTTGAGGGCCTATGTTATCAAAATTTGGAACCTAGTCCCTAGACCAAAAGGGACCTCAAGCTAGATTTATTGGTGGAATGATTCTATATAGTGCACTGCCAACTTCCTACACTTGTTTAGGTGTAAGATTTCTAAGCTTTATCATCACTCTAATGTTGCTCTTAAGTGGGAGTTGGAAGTGGCCTCAACTTAGATTTAGTCCAATTATTTCAATGAGGAGCTTCAAAGGCACCTTATTATGGCTAAACACCAACTTATGATGGTATAGGACTAGGATTCTATAGGAGCACAAATCAAAGTGAGGTTGCACTAGCTCAAATTTGGAGACAAGGTGACCAAGGAGTTCTTTCAGAGCTTGCATCCTTGTAATCAATTTTTAAGCATTAAAGCCCTTAACTTTAATGGAGAGTGTGTAAAATTCCTAGTATTTTCTTCGCTTTTGAAGAGCACTACCAAAATGTGTTCACGATTTAGACCTGCTCCCTTCAATGTGACCATGCTCTTAAATACTACCTTTCTATTATCCTAGAGCACCTTTTTGAGTCTCAAAGAGCTACTTGTGAAAATAACCTCTCTTTAAAGTATCTGGAGGAAGCTATTTCTTAGATGGTTGATGATAAGTCCCCTAATATTGACAACTTTCCTTGTGAATTCTACAAGTCCCTTTGGGACACTATTGGGTCTGATATTCTTAAAGTCTATTAGGAGGCCTTGTCTAAGGGTTCTTTAGGCCCTAGTATTAATCAAGGGATTATTAAATTTATCTCCAAGACTGTTGATCCTGAAATTATCACCAATTGGAGACCTATTACTCTCCTTAATTTTTCTTAATGATCGTTGTGCACTTTTGTGATGGGTAGCACTCTCTCTTCCCCCTATTGTTTGGTTTCTCTATGAGGACTTCAATATGATCGAATTATCACATGACAAGGTAGGTCTTCTTCCCATGAGGTGGGATTCTAGGGAAAGAGAAGCATGTATTTTCATGAAAGAAAAGTTAGGGATCTCTGACCCCAATAGCTACTTCTTACCCTCTTCATTCCTATCCAGTGCCTGGTTCACGTGGTCTAACAATCAACAGGGTAAGAGTCATGTTTTTAAAATATTGGATAGAGCTATGCTCTCAAATTTTGATATTTTTTCCTTTGAGTAGCCCTCATATTCGTATTCCTTTATCTCTATCCACATTGAGTTTTGCTTGTCTAACCATTCTTCCATTTTCTTTTCCATCCTAGGTTCTTCTCCCTGCTACTCTTTCTTGACCACAATTATACCCTATTACCTCTATTCTACACCACCCCAATTTGAGGGCCTATGTTATCAAAATTTGGGACCTAGTCCCTAGACTAAAATGGACCTCAAGCTAGATTTATTGGTGGAATGCTTCTATCTAGTGCACTGCCAACTTCCTACACTTGTTTAGGTGTAATATTTCTAAGCTTTATCGTCGCTCTAATGTTGCTCTTAAGTGGGAGTTGGAAGTGGCCTCAACTTAGCTTTAGTCCAATCCTTTCAATGAGGAGCTTCAAAGGCACCTTATTATGGCTAAACACCAAATTATGATGGTATAGCACTAGGATTCTAGAGGAGCACAAGTCAAAGTGAGGTTGCACTAGCTCAAATTTGGAGACAAGGTGACCAAGGAGTTATTTCAGAGCTTGCATCCTTGTAATCAATTTTTAGGCATTAAAGCCCTTAACATTTATGGAGAGTGTGTAAACTTCCTAGTATTTTCTCCGCTTTTGAAGAGCACTACCAAACCGTGTTCGTGACTTAGACCTACTCCCTTCAATGTGACCATGCTCTTAAATACTACCTTTCTATTATCCTAGAGCGCCTTTTTGAGTCTCAAAGAGCTACTTGTGAAAATAACCTCTCTTTAAAGTATCTGGAGGAAGTTATTTCTTAGATGGCCGATGATAAGTCCCCTAATATTGACAACTTTCCTTGTGAATTCTACAAGTCCCTTTGGGACACTATTGGGTCTGATCTTCTTAAAGTCTATTAGGAGGCCTTCTCTAAGGGTTCTTTAGACCCTAGTATTAATCAAGGGATTATTAAATTTATCTCCAAGAATGGTGATCCTAAAATTATCGCCAATTGGAGACCTATTACTCTCCTTAATGTTTCTTAATTATCGTTGTGCACTTTGGTGATGGGTAGCACTCTCTCTTCCCCCTATTGTTTGGTTGCTCTACGAGGACTTCAATATGATCAAATTCTAGCATGACAAGGTAGGTCTTATTCCCATGAGGTGGGCTTTTAGGGAAAGAGAAGCATGTATTTTCATGAAAGAAAAGTTAGGGATCTCTGACCCCAATAGCTACTTCTTACCCTCTTCATTCCTATCCAGTACCTGGTTCACGTGGTCTAACAATCAACAGGGTGAGAGTCATGTTTTGAAAATATTGGATAGAGCTATGCTCTCAAATTTTGATATTTATTCCTTTGAGTAGCCCTCATATTCTTCTTCCTTTATCTCTATCCATCCTGAGTTTTTCTTGTATAACCATTCTTCCATTTTCTTTTCCATCCTAGTTTTTTCTCCCCCCTACTCTTTCTTGACCACAATTCTACCTTATTACCTCTATTCTACACCACCCCAATTTGAGGGCCTATGTTATCAAAATTTGGAACCTAGTCCCTAGACCAAAAGGGACCTCAAGCTAGATTTATTGGTGGAATGCTTCTATCTAGTGCACTGCAAACTTCCTACACTTGTTTAGGTGTAATATTTTAAGCTTTATCATCGCTCTAATGCTACTCTTAAGTGGGAGTTGGAAGTGGCCTCAACTTAGCTTTAGTCCAATCCTTTCAATGAGGAGCTTCAAAGGCACCTTATTATGGCTAAAAACCAACTTATGATGGTATAGCACTAGGATTCTAGAGGAGCACAAATCAAAGTGAGGTTGCACTAGCTCAAATTTGGATACAAGGTGACCAAGGAGTTATTTTAGAGCTTGGATCCTTGTAATCAATTTTTAGGCATTAAAGCCCTTAACATTAATGGAGAGTGTGTAAACTTTCTAGTATTTTCTCCACTTTTGACAAAATTTAAATTTTGCATTGCATAAGCATATCATAAGCATGTAGCAGCATTACAAAACAAAATAATAAAAAATACAGTATAATTGCATTCATCCCATCCCATGTTCAGTGATCTTTTGTAGTGGTGATGATACGACCAAAAAAAAAACAAGTTCCAAGAATTGGGGGTACCCACCTAAGGCATTTACGCAATTCAACAAATGCTACACCCATATATGTTTTTCCTATGTCATAAAATCAAATTTTCAGTCACTCAACCATGTCTAGTGTAAAACCAAATTTCATAAAATGTCCAATTTTCTTTAGGACCGAAGCACTTTTGTCACATTATGAAAGTCTTCAGTATTATTGACTGACCCCAAAACAATCTTGCACCAAATACACTTCACATATTAAAAACATTTTGAGTAAGAGAAGGATAACGCCAACTTGGGTACCACCTTGAAGTGAAAAGGTAATATTCCTTGCTTGTCCTTTCACGCAACATAGTCCAAAATAAAAAATAATGGTTTTCACCACTATCACAATTCTTCTCCAAATATAAATAAAATGTAGAGTAGTAATGATAAGATCACATTCTCATAACACTTCGATTGAAAATCTGATTCCTCAAAACTCTATATAAAATTAATTCCATGCACACACCACAAATCCCTAAAGCTAAAAATATCGTACTACATTCCCCTCAAAAAGTTATGTAGTCATCCCCAAAGCTTAAATATCAGATCATTGTACTATGGAGCGAACCTCCATCAGGGCTATAGACGCTTGACTGGAAGTGGAGTAAACTCATGCAGGGTGACATGTCTCTCTCCTAAAAGGGAGACCTCTGACCGCACATATGGTCAAGCTAGCTACTTGGTAAATCCCATAACAGGTAACGTCCAATTTACTCATAATGGATTAATGAACTTCACATTCACATACACTGGTTCTTGATTGCTTAGGGTCATTACCATGCTCAAGATTTAGTAAATGAAATTCACTTGCACACACCTTGGTCCTAAACAAAGTTAGACAACGGTCAAGTAATTTTGTTGACATCACTAGGCTGTTTGAGTCTTTGAAAATTTTCCACTATTAAAATCAAAAACCATACCATATTCCAAATCAACATCCATATGTTCTTCCATAATCACATGCATATCTACATCACACAAAACCCACATAAAGTCATCAAGTTGGATACTCCCAATTACAACAATGAACAAGTAATGGTCAATGATATTCTGAACTATAAAAATATCACATGAACATCATGCATGCCATCATATATTTTGCATAAACAAAAAATAAAACTGCATATTCCATATTAGTTTGCATCAATATTTGACACAATAAACACAAACTCATTCAATGGAAACAATAAATCATCATCGAACAAACACATGTATATTTAAAATTGCATTTACATCAATAAAAAATAATAGGGCATTCTAGTGAAACATAAATAAATCATCATTAACATAAGAGATAACCAAGATATAAAATCCATGTATATATATATGGAGGTCTCATAGTACAAAATGCCCGCAGGCTGTATACATTAGAGCACCAAGGCTCATAGCAAAAATAGATACAACATAAAATACAAAAAAAGAATACATGCCACAGCTATCTGGTGCCAGTAGGATCCCTCCGAGAACCCTGTGATGAAGAAGCCCCATGAGAACTCGATGGTCGATGAGTCCTGTGACTCATCTCGGTCCCTCGGCTAGTAGTAGCCACTGATGATGAAGGAGGAACAGGCAAAGGAATCTACCGCTCATGCAATATGTTCTCCAACATCTCAATAGAGGTAGCCTGCTTGCACAGGCTCCTCAAATATACACCCTATTGAGCAACCCTCTAAAAAATCTCTACTTGCAAAGTAGCAATAGTAGTTGTAGTGTCTCCTCCATCGGATCCTACCTATAAGTGACTAAGCTCACCCTGTAATCAAGTGACCTCACCTTCGAGCCTAGTAATCTCTGCATCCTTTGTAGCATGGGCATCACTGCTAGGTCCACCCCATAAATTGTCCACCTCAACCTAAAGACAAGTCACCTTGCCCTAGTACCAGGCCAAATCATCTTTTAGGCGAGTCACCTCTATATCCAGGCTGTCATTCTCAGCCTATAAAAAATCCCAATACTCCTCTGCCCGTCGAGGAGGGGCATCCCCATCACTATCCCCATCTCCACCTCCCTCCATCAACTTTTGTACATTAGTTGCAGCCTCAACCCCAAAATAACTACCTCGTCAGTGCTTCGTCGACCAAGGAACCCATCCTGCCATCTCTACCTCATCACCACTACCCTCATCATCAAAAACCAAACTCAAAGTTTAGATAGTTTGAGAAGTAAACCAAACATCATACTTAGAAGTAGTGCCTACATCATCCAAATCTACTAGCTCTATCTCAAGGTCATCCACAGGGTCATCAACCCTCTAAAATTTAGGAGTAATAGGAAGCCCCAGCTCATCTCCTCGATGCCTATAAGTGATAGACGCATTAGGAACACTTTGAACCAAACCAAATTGATGCTACACCTGACTGAAATGAATGTACTCCATCTCCCTGAGATGAGCACCAACAATCCAATGACCCCGCCTGATACGACAAAGCTCTATCGCATCAGTGACCCATACCAAGACCCTCCATGGGTGCCAACTCATCCAGTACCTAGTTAGGGAGCTAAGCATATGTCTATACTCGAATGCCCCACTGTTGTATGACTGACCTCCTCGTTAAGAAGCCACCTGAAAGCACGAGGAGAGGAAGCATCACAGGTGCATGCAATACCAATGGGACGACCAATAATGACATGCTCCCATGACCAAATATAGAGCACTAAACTGTTGGAAACCCCCTTCTACCCTCGTCTCTTCACCTCATATAACTCATTGTAGATTTGACAAAAAAGAGTGAGAGCCCAAGCCAACCTTCGAGGATCGCCAATCAAATCCAACACAATAGGAACCCGATTCTACGGGATCCTCGATCCCATGGAATTGGGCAACAAGATGTTGCTCAATATGAACATAAGGAACATCGATACTGCACCAAGTCTCAAAATAAATCTAGATAATAAATGTCATCCTTGTTGCAGTCCACATCCCACAGCTCACCAAATATAGGAAACAATGCCTTCTTCTTATCCATGCCATAGCTAGCTGGTGCCAGTAAGATCCCTCCGAGAACCCTGTGATGAAGAAGCCCCATGAGAACTCGATGGTCGATGAGTCCTGTGACTCATCTCGGTCCCTTGGCTAGTAGTAGCCACTAATGATGAAGGAGGAACAGGAAAAGGAATCTCCTGCTCATGCAATATGTTCTCCAACATCTCAATAGAGGTATCCTGCTTGCACAGGCTCCTCAAATATACACCCTATCGAGCAACCCTCTAAAAAATCTCTACTTGCAAAGTAGCAATAGTAGTTGTAGTGTCTCCTCCATCGGATCCTACCTATAAGTGACTAAGCTCACCCTGTAATCGAGTCACCTCACCTTCGAGCCTAGTAATATCTGCATCCTTTGTAGCAAGGGCATCACTGCTAGGTCCACCCCATAAATTGTCCACCTCAACCTAAAGACGAGTCACCTTGCCCTAGTACCAGGCCAAATCATCTTTTAGGCGAGTCACCTCTATATCCAGGCTATCATTCTCAGCCTATAAAAAATCCCAATACTCCTCTGCCCGTCGAGGAGGGGCATCCCCCTCACTATCCCCATCTCCACCTCCCTCCATCGACTTTTGTACATTAGTTGTAGCCTCAACCCCAGAAGAACTACCTCGTCAGTGCTTCGTCGACCAAGGAACCCATCCTACCATCTCTACCTCATCACCACTACCCTCATCATCAAAAACCAAACTCAAAGTTTAGATAGTTTGAGAAGTAAACCAAACATCATACATAGAAGTAGTGCCTACATCATCCAAATCTACCAGCTCTATCTCAAGGTCATCCACAGGGTCATCAACCCTCTAAAATTCAGGAGTAATAGGAATCCCCAGCTCATCTCCTCGATGCCTATAAGTGATAGACGCATTAGGAACACTCTGAACCAAACCAAATTGATGCTACACCTGACTGAACTGAATGTACTCCATCTCCCTAAGATGAGTACCAACAATCCAATGACCCCGCCTGATACGACAAAGCTCTATCACATCAGTGACCCATACCAAGCCCCTCCATGGGTGCCAACTCATCCAGTCCCTAGTCAGGGAGCTAAGCATATGTCTATACTCGAATGCCCCACTATTGTACGACTGAACTCTTCGTTAAGAAGCCACCTGAAAGCACGAGGAGAGGAAGCATCATAGGTGCATGCAATACCAATGGGATGACCAATAATGACATGCTCCCACGACCAAATATAGAGCACTAAACTGTTGGAAACCCCCTTCTACCCTCGTCTCTTCACATCATATAACTCATTGTAGATTTGACAAAAAAGAGCGAGATCCCAAGCCAACCATCGAGGATCGCCAATCAAATCCAACACAATAGGAACCCGATTCTACGGGATCCTCGATCCCATGGAATTGGGCAACAAGATGTTGCTCAATATGAACATAAGGAACATCGATACTGCACCAAGTCTCAAAATAAATCCAGATAATAAATGTCATCCTTGTTGCAGTCCACATCCCACAGCTCACAAAATATAGGAAACAATGCCTTCTTCTTATCCATGCCAACTCGGACGGTTGGACCCTCGACAGGAATATGAAAAATGCAAGATATATCCTTGAGGGTAATGGTAAGCTCCCCTCATAGGAAGTTGGAAGGTCCCCCTATCTGGATCCCAATGCTCAACAAGCGCAGAAAGCAAGGCCTCATCAGCTCGAACGGTTCCCAACCGCCCACATCCATCAAGGCCAATAGCCTCAAGAAACGTCCAATCATTGTCAAAAAGTGCCTTTTGCACTTTTCAAATAGCCCTCGACCACCTATGTCGAGCATCAAGAAGCTTAACCTAAAAAAAAATAAAACATAAAATACATTAGTATACAAAAAAAAAAAAATCACCTACCCCTAGGTGATCATAAATCAATAGGCAAAAACAAAAAAATAAAACAATAACAAAACATAAGATACAAAAAAGAAAATTCACCTACCCCTAGGTGATCACATATCAACAGGCAAAAACAATACAAAACAAAACAAAAAAAACAAAACAAAAATATAAGATACAAAAAAAAAATTCACCTACCCCTAGGTGATCACATATCAATAGGCAAAAAGAAACAACAAAAAAAACAACAAAAAGAAAACAAAAACATGTTCATTACCAACCCCACTTAATTAAAATAAAAAATAAAAAAATAAAAACAAAAAAAAACAACATACAAGCAATAATAAAGCCTAAACTAAAGGGGCAAGACAACCTACCTCGGCATAGCGGACGCCACCTTCCGCTCAATCCGAGCCACCACCACCGTCACCTCTGCCACCGCTTCCCTCACCAATATCCATCTCACTCATCACTCTTAGCAAATCAACAGATGACAAATGACAAACAAATGAAAATGACATGGCACTGGCCCATTTATAGCCATAATTTGCGATGAAAAACGTGCATCCACGTTTTTCGTGGCGCTCAAAAATGCAAACCCACAATTTGCGGACTAAATTGCAGACCCGCGATTAATGTGCTAAAACTGTGGACCCACAATTTTAGGTATGCGCAATCGCGCAACCGCGTTTCAAAATTAAAAGAAAAAAATATGCACCAAATTTCAAACAAAATTTCAATGCAAACAATCTGAGGTTAAACGACGCTTACTCCATGGGGTTACAAAACACGGTAAATTACATATCCAACAAAACACATAATAGAATTGCTAATAGTCACTAGGACAAATGCCTAGGATGATTGGTTCCTTTACTTCATTATTTGCATTTCAATAAACCAAAAGATATTATGTAAGAACAAAATCCAACATTAAATTAGGGCAACAAAATAAAAAAATTACACTTTCAATTGGCCATTGGGTCTCATTCGTTACCCACTCACCTATTGAGGGGGTAAGAATGCAAATTAAAATTTTATTTACAACAATCATTCATTTTTCCACACCAAAGAGAGTTGAGTCCATTCATCAAATAAAAGTCGAGTGTCATTAGTTTTTGCACCGCATTGTGTTGTACACAATGCAATACAAAAAGAGGTAACTATAGACACCAAAATCCAACACCTTAAAAACCATATTTGTCACCCCACCATCAAAACTTGCATAATAAAAATATATGACTAAGTTCTAACTTAGAGATATAAAATTTTGCACATTATCCTATTTTCCAAATTTATTAAATCTAGAAAATCACCCTAGGATACCCTGCCTACCCATGGGACATGTGTCCTGTACACTTCATCCAACACCCTTGTCACATATTACCCACTCATGTCCCGCTTGTCCTTGCACATGGGGCATATTCCCAATACCCATGCCACAACTTATTTGTTGTTGTCCCCTTGTCCCTTCACATAAAACAACATCCCATATCCCACTCCACTTGAAGCCACATCACCCTAGTTAACTGAGGCACACTGGGTGACTCATAATAACTGCCCCTTCCACCTGGCAACCCAGATCTACCACTTGGCAAATGGAGCTTGCCAACTCCTATTCCCATCCAAAATTCCAAGAGGCCTATAAAGGCACCATTATTCCACCAAGAAAGAGAGCTGAATTTGCATGCCGATAGGCTACCAAAATCGATCTAGACCTAGCAAAAAATTACAAGCGCAAGTATTATTTTGTACCATTGGTTTGAATCCCGAGTTAATCTATTTTTTAGCCGAAACCACCCGTCCCCGGTTCCACAATAAAAAACGCGTATATGCGGTTTTACAACCGTAGGTCTGCGGTTTCCAGTCCACCATCGCGCATCCACGATTCCACAGTCTTGAGAACAAAAATTTACACAGAGCAGAGATTAGTATAATAGTTGATTGCAAGGATGTTATTTCATGATTTATTTATGTTATCTGCTTTTCATTCGCATCAGCTTAGGGTTTATTGCTTGATTGTGATAGATGCTACTGATCCGTTTGTTGGTTGAATTTGTGTAGGTAACAGGTTCATTGAGAAGTTGCTAAAGCTGGAGTGGTCCTCACATTGGATACCAAAGCCCACTCACCCCTTGAAGTTGTGACAAGAGAATGAAGAACACCATATCTTGCGAAAGAGTTGAAGGATCTCCCCTCTTTCATCAGAAGCGTTGTATTTCAGAGAGAAAAGAAGCATTGTAACATTGCCCCCAACACACTTGGGGCAATTCAAAATATTTTGTAAAAATTGTATTAATATCAATACAAAGAAGCATTTTGGTAATCTATTTCTCTTTGTGTGTCTTTATCTGTGTTCAAATATTTTGTTACAATAAAACTCAAACATGAGTCTTCTTCTTTAAACTCAATATTTTTTTTTTGATAGGTAAAATGTGAGGGTTTTGAAAGGATTTGACAACCTTGTACATAGAGCTTCAAAAGGAGTCAGCAAATCGCCAAAACTTACAATATTCAATCTAGCACAAAGACAGGCTCAACAAAAAAGTTTTCGGACAAAATCAATAAATTTTGTCATTTGATCAAGCAATAATTATAAATGTTAAAATTATTAATTTTATTGTTCACAATAACATGAAAGCAAATCCAGTTTAGAATTTGGGAAGATAATTTCCCTTTGCAGTTAATGATAATTGTTGCTTTGGAAGCATTGGGTCTACCTATCCAGTAGACATTTTATTGTCTTTTTGCTTGGATAAGATCTCAATTGTGTTCTAGTGATCCTCTCTTTGGGGGGTCTTTTTTGAGGGATGGTCTTTTTGCTCCCTAGTGGTTACCATTCTCAAATAATATGCTTGGTGTTTTGCCTTCATCCTTGCTCTCTGAGTTTGGAGTTTTGTTATCTGCATCTTGATGTATTTACTATCCTTTTAATCTTATGCAAAAATAAAGCATGATTGTTGGTGTCTCTAAAAGAAAGTTGAATAAAAATTCTGCTTTATGCCCTGTTGAGTTGTGGGTTGGTTTTTGTTTTTGGATGGTTATTATAGTTTAATTTTTGTTTCTTTTGGCCTTGGAGGCTAACCTGTGCTTAATTAGCCTTATCTTTCTCTACCTCCTCTAATGTAAAGGGACCTTTCAAAACCTTGTTTTTTCACCATTAATAAAAAAAATAACATGAAAGCAAATATAAATAGAAATTTGAGTTTTTGGAATTAAAAGTTGAAATAAAATTTTCAACATTTACTTGGTTCCATTTTACATCTATAACAAATAATGTTGAAACAAAACAATATATAAACATTAAAAGATAGATAAAATGATTTCAGGACAACTCATTGTAAATCCATTTGTAATTTATATTACTTTTGTGTAACATGCGAAGTTCTTTGTAGATATTTATTTTTGTTTTAGATATTTATATTAATAAAATTATTATTCACTTTTTCAAACATCATAACGAATTTTATGGCTAACTTTTTCAATGAGTTATTTTATTTTATTTTTATTTTTAATGTTCATTGACAACTGATGTTAGTGGCTCAAAAGATAATTCAAATTTATCAGCATCTGGAGGTTATTTCCTTTATTCATATTCCCAGGGAATGGAATGGTGTGGCTGATTGCTTGGCAAAATGGGCTTCTAATTTTTAGGAATACTAGAATGTTAGAGAATGAGATCAACTCCCATTGGATTGTTCTTGTCATCTTGTTAATTTTCTTGCTGCGGATATGCCTGGTTGAAGTTGTTGTTTGTTGAGTGTCTTTTGATCGGGTGCTCAATGGTTTTGGGGGTATCTTTAATCTGGCCCTTGTAAGGGTTATTGTTTTGGAATTCTCTGTTTCTTGTATGGTTTTATTGATTCAATAAATTTTTACCAACAACAAAAAACTAGAACATGAACCCACACATAATAATAATAATAAAGTTAAGTTCTTGCAATTTTGAGTTTTGTTATAAAAGTTTCAAATATAATAACTATAAAATTACATCTAATAACATTATTAATTGTGATAGCACCTGGGGGTGCAGCGCAACGGTTTGGGCTTTGGCTCTTCTTCGAGAGGTCCAAGGTTCAAACCGTGGCATGGGTGAGTGTGTGAGGGGGTGGGTGTGTGTTTCCCTGGTGGAGTTGTTGTAACAGGTTGGGGGATTCCTGGTCAAAACCCCCATTTCTTAATATTACCAAAAAATAAAACCTTGTTAAACGTGATAAAAGAAATTTTTTTAATCTTCTATTTCATTTAAATTACATATTTTATGTAGTCTTTTGTTTCTAAGATGTTTTAAGTTATATCTATATATTTTTATTTTTAGGTTAATAAGAAATTACTTTATAGTTAGATCCATATTTTTTGACTTTTCCTTTAGCTTGTACTATAAGGCATATCATATTATCCTTAATATTTAGTTGTGGTAAGAAGGTGATCATAGTGGAGGATTGACTCATCAAGCATGTCTCATATAGTATCTTAGGACATACCATAGTTCCCTTGAAGTTTAGCTAATAAGAGGGTGATCCTAATGGAGGATCAACTTATCAAGCCTATTTTATGTAGTCCCTAAGGTGTACCATAATTCCCTTGATATTTAGCTACTATAAGAGGATGGTCATAGTAGAAAATTGACTCATTGAGCTTGTCCTACCAAATAGTTAATTCCTTTATGTCTCTTAGCCATGAAGGCTATAACTTGATTTCTCTTATTGGAAAACAACTTAACTGATTAGCATGTCATATACCACTTTCTCTATTCAAATCAATTGAGGTGGTTCATTGCAATTTTTTTAACCAATAGCCATGTTACTAGGATATCCGCTATAGTTAAGATAAGTGGTTATAATACTTTTTTAATTATAATTTTTTTTATTGAAACTAACAATTATATTCAATAAAAACTAAGAGGTTACAATAAAAAGGAAAATCACAGCACGGGGCACAAGGCCACCCAAACAATCAACGGCGTAAAGATGATGCTCGAGGCCAAAAAAAAAACTAGCCCTTAAAAGGACGAGTAAACATAATAACTAAACAATAAAAATATATTATCTTTAATACAATTTTTAATAAAATATTAAATAAATTTAATTTTAAAATATGTTAAGATTGATCAATTAATTTGAAGATCAACAAAGCCCATGGGGTATAGAGCAATTGATTGGAGCGAATATTTTTACATCTTAAACTAAGGTTCAAATTTCAAGTGTGAACCTAAACATGTTTTATCAAATGGCATGAGATTAACCGACTAAATTCTTCTCTTTTCAAAGGGAAGACCTAGGTTCGAATCTTGCCATAAGATAGATGACTAATTTTCAAGTTACCTCTATTTAGTCATGATGTAATATAAGTAGAATCTCCTTCAATCCTATATTATAAATTAAAAAAACATAAAGATAACAAACAAATCAAAATTTAAATACAAATAAAATATACCTCAACATGGTGTATGTGAGTATGTTAAAAATATATATACAAATAGAATATTGTGTTTATTTTTTAAACTTATTTATTTAAAATTTGAAATGTCTCAATTTTGAATCTCTATAATCTCCTATGGCTTCCCTCTAGATAGTGGTATACCTGGATGGGACAACACTTCCCTCTAGATAGTGGTTTCTTTACTCAAGAATTTAATTCGTCATAGCATAGTTGGTTTTTAAACATGGCCTCGACACTAATAAATGGGAGTTTCAATGTTTGAACCACCTTTATGCATCTTCGAAGTACAGTTGGTTTTTGATACATGGCCCTAAAAATAATAAATGAGAGGTTCAATGTTAGAAACACTATGTGTACTGTCTTTATGGACACATAAAAAACCTCTCTGGCTTCCCTCTAGAGAGTGGTGTACTCAGATATAAAAAAATCTTTTGTAACTTCCCTCTAGAGAGTGGTATACTCAGATAGGACGACATTGCTGGCCACCTAAGAGTGGCTCAACTCTCCCCATTATGAGAGGTTATGGTGGGATGGGGATGCCCAACCCTAAGAGGAGTTTCTCACACTAACCAAATCTTAAAAAAAAACCATAATGGTAAAAGGCATTGGGTTCTCCTAACGAAGAAGCTCAAATCATATAGAAGGTGGTCCTTGATCTAGAGCAAATGTTCGGGCTTTGACTTTTATTTGGGAGGTCCAAAGTTCAAACCATAGCGTGGCTGAGTGTGAGGGGGAGGATGGGTGTATGATTGTACATAATACAAAAAATATATTTTTAATATATATAATTTAAATAATATTAAAAAGGATTCTATTCATATTATATTATATTGCCATCATGTTATTATTGCATTTCAATAAAATACATATTGATATTATATTGAATGAGATTGAAAGCCCATAATATTGACGATTTGAACTAATGTTATTATTTTTTTTTTGGATTTGGTTATTGTGAGAAACCTCCTGTGACCGACGTACAAGTACATGGCTGAGCAGAATCCTCCCAACCATGACCCCTCCTAAAGTCGATAGCTATACTTATCAATAGGGAATTTAACACAAAGCCACCACACACCCATCCCCTCATACACTCACCCACACCACGGTTTGAACCTTGGACCTCTCGAAGAAGAGCCAAAGCCCGAATCATTGTGCTTTTAATTATATATTTTTATATGTGCTCATAAATTAGTTATATGATATTGAAACAGGTCGTAATTCATCATGATTATATAATGATCTTACAAACTATCAAACTAATGCTATTAAACTTCCTCTTTGAAAGTTGAAGAATATAACCAATTAAACTAATGTTATTTTATTTTAATAAATATTTTTTATTCTAATAAAATTTATATAAAATTAATGTTAAAATTATTTTTAATAATTTAAATAAAACAAAAATTATGATTTATAATAGAAAAATATTTTTAAACATTGATATAAGACAAATTTTTTAATAACTTTTAGAATTATTCTTCATGATTCACTATCAATTATTTGAATTATCAATAAATCATTTTTAAAGAGTTAAGATTGGGGATCCTTTAATTTTTTTTTGGTGATTAGTAAGAGGGGTTTTGAAAGGTTCCCATAACCTTTTACAAAAAAAATATAGCTAGGAACATTCTTCCAACCATATGAAACAAAAAGGAGGTACCTTCTTTGAAAACAAGAATATTATAGCCAAAAAAACCACCAGTATTTGTAGAGAGAACACAGTTATTTTCTAGTGTGGTCAATATCAGGATGCCCTTCATCGCCCACCAGGTTCTTGGACTCGACCAAAATTTTGAACTAGTACTTGTACTCCTCCAGACTGGCATCTGCTCACATGTATGGGGGAGGCAACAGTTAGCTCCAGTGTGTCATCTGCCAAGTGAAAAAAATCCCATAAGTGGTAATCAGTGAATGTGATGCGATTACAATGTCTCAGGGTTATGCATAAGGGGTTGGACTTGAAATGTACTTGTTAAAAAATTGTTAATCCTAATAAAATCAAGGTGAATCGTGGTGAATTCTAATAAAAACAAATCAATCATCTTCACACTAAAATTTGGGGCATTTGAAACCCTAAAAAGTAAGGTTATATTTGGAAGAAATTTTGACCTATTAAATCACCTTATAACTTCATAAAAACACCACCATTAGATCAGGCTCAAAAAGAGATTTCCAACAAGTACAAATATGCCTATGTTTGGATATATATTGTGGCAAATTTACCCTAAGAAAAAACCTGCTCCCAAAAAATTTAGGCGAATGGGCCGACGTCGAGGGTCCTCATATTCGCCAATTTCCAATTTTGGAAATCCTAATATTTGCCCAACCATTGTGCATAACCCTGCAATGTCTCCACATATGGATTGCAAAGACAATATCCATGTTGAACCACAAGCTCCATGTGCCTTGAGCATTCATTCAAGAATTCTGAACTCTGAGAGAGTTCACAAAAAGGAAACATGTGTGGGATTGTCATCAACCAGGGGAGGGGAAGAACTTTTGTTCCAAATGGTAAAGTTAGGCAAAGCAACACCTAGGTTAGCTAGAGCATAAAAAACTTGGTTTCCTTCCCTAAAGACATGTTGAATGGTGACATTAATGGAAGAGCTCAAAAAAACTTTGCTTCAAAGATTAAGCTGAAGATATTCTACGATGTTGACTGGGTTCCTAGAAGGCTTCTAACAATGTTCATGGAGTCACCTTCAAAAATAAAGTTAGAGAAGTTTAGGCTATAAAAAAGAGATAGACCTTGGAAGAAAGCTTGAGCTTTAGTAAAATTATTGGTTTGAACTTTGAGATTTTACTGCAAAGGCCAACAAGATCTTCCCTGAATGATCTTTGAAGATACCACCTGCACCAGCCAACCCCAAGTTGTCTTTGATTGCACCATCAAAATTGTACTTGATCCATCCCAAATATGAAGGAGACCACTTGACAAGTGATCGATCAACCACCGAAGTGGGAGGGAAAATATTACAGGAAGGAAGCTGGAGGGACTTGGCTAACTGAGATTTACTCGAGAACTCTGACCACCCATATCCCTGAGCAATAAAGAGGTTTTTAGCTATCGCGTGAATAACTCTGGAAAGAACATAGTTGGATTCATGGACAGAGTTACTGAAATCTCTGGAATTTCATCCACACCAAACTTCCCACAAAAATGGGGAAGACAAAATATCCAAAATATTTTGACACGAAAGCTCTTGAAGGGATTTGGCCACTGTAAACAAAGGTCATTATGAGAGGATGGAGGAGCCCAAGCAATACCCACAATGGAAAATAATGAGCAAAGAATTTTGAGGGAGAACTGATAGGAGAGGAAAATATGCAGGGTGGATTTGCAATCTTGTTTGCAAAGGTAACAACAGTTAGAAATGGGGAGCCCTCAAACCTGGAGATTTAGAATGGAGAAAATTTTGTCTTGAACAACAAGCCAAAAGAAAAAAACAAAATTTGGGAATAAGGTGTTTGTTCCAAATGATATTTGAAGGAAACCATGGTTGTCCTAGGTTTTTAGTAAGGAAGTAGGCAGATTTGACAGGAAAAATTTTGTTCTCACTGGGTACCCATAGGAGTTTATCTTCAATCGAATAGTTGGTAATAACACAAATATGCAAAATATTAGATAAAACAAGATTAGATTTTTTTTGTCCTTGTTCAAATCACCATGAGGAAGGGTTTTCCAACGCTTCCTATCAGAGTCAATAAAATTGCAAACCTGTGTACCAAACAAAATATTAATCATGGGTTTGAGGCATATCAGATCAAGGCAGTTCTGAAGAGGGTTGTTACACAACCACTTGTCCTCCCAAAAATTTATCTTCTAGTCATTTCCAAGTTTCCAACGAATTCCTTTTTTGATGGTCTCTCGAACACAAAATGGAATTCCATGTAACAGAACCTTGGATAGGTAAAGGATCATCCAAAAAAATTGGTTGGTTCCAGAGGTATTTGGCCTTGATGATATCAACCCACAATGATTTTTTATTTTGAAGGATCCTCCATCCTTGCTTGGAAATGAGGGCTAAGTTCATATTCCTGACCTTCCTAAACCCGATACCTCCATATTCTTTTTTGGAATAGATCTGATCCCACATGATTAAAATCCTTCAATTATTTTAACTAACAAATGTAATGTTTAAATAAAGCTAAGAGTAATCTTGAATTTAAGCTTTAAAATTAATATTAAATATTTTGGTTTGATTTTTAATAAGAAGATTAATCATAGATTTTTAGAACGAAGGCATCCACAATCTATTTTATTTAGTTTTTTTGGATATTTTTAGCTATTGTCATTTTTTTTTAATAATGATTTTTCTTAAAATTACTTTGGTATCTTCCCAATAAATTACATGGTTGTTCTCTGTAACACGACTAGTCAAGTTTGATTACGTGATAAGACAATGATAGAGATATTTAGAGTGTTCTTTTATTATAGTTTGAATGGTCCTCATTTCTATGATGTTTTCTCTTTTGCATGAACTTGAAATGTTTTATACATTCCTAAATTTTGGTTTGATTTTTAATAAGAAGATTAATCATAGATTTTTAGAACGAAGGCATCCACAATCTATTTTATTTAGTTTTTTGGATATTTTTAGTTATTGTCATTTTTTTTTAATAATGATTTTTCTTAAAATTACTTTGGTATCTTCCCAATAAATTACATGGTTGTTCTCTATAACACGATTAGTCAAGTTTGATTACGTGATAAGACAATGATAGAGATATTTAGAGTGTTCTTTTATTATAGTTTGAATGGTCCTCATTTCTATGATGTTTTCTCTTTTGCATGAACTTGAAATGTTTTATACATTCCTAAATTACTTAGGATCAAATGTATTGTTTTTTTATCAAAGTTTTTTTCTTATTGTCTCAACTAGAAGACAAGTAAAATTTATATTTTTTTTAGATATGATAAAACTATGAGACACATATGATAATACAATGGTAGAGATCTCTAGAATGTTCTTTGATATTATTTTATATGTGTTAGAGTAGGTTGTTTACCTTAGCTCATGTTCACCTAGGTAATTTATTTTCTTTTTATTTAGTTATTCCATGTATTTTCCCCACTCACTTATGTGTGGATATTTCATTTATCTTATTTAGATATTATGATATGTTACATATTTATTTCTTAGATATTATGGGGATATTTTTAGGTTTGACTATTCCTAGGAGTTATGGAGATATCTTTAGGTATATTTGGAGGGTTGATATTCTTTCTCCCCATAGTGGTTACAAATCTATGGACCATATCACTTATTCCTTTTGTACGGTGGATATTTGTCCTTAGCTTGATCCTACCGCTATGGTTGATCATCCTTGCCTATATAAGCAAGGAACCTTCATTGTACTCATAAGGAAGATGAAGCTCCATTTTTAGATCTAATATATGATATTGTTGCTCTCTTGTTTGCATATCTATTTAAGCTTATGCTGTCAAATTGCTTTCAGATTCTTGTTTTGGTTGAATATGGTGTTTATGTTAACACTTGAGATCCTTGCAGCTTGGAATGATTTTATTATCATTCATTTCATGGCATCAGAGTGATAGGTGTTGCAATCATCCATTTGTGAGTGTTTTGCAATTGTTTCTCTTGCAGGTTCGAAGAATGGTGTGGAAGCTTTGGTTTTTATGATCGGGTCCTTGGTGGAGTTTTTTGGCCAGTTTGTGTCACTCCTTCCATTATAAGATCATCACCAGCCTCCTAAAATGTCTTCTGCCCATACTGCAATAGCCTCATTCCCTTGGATCTGTCCTAAGCATTTTTCTCTTGAGCATTTCCCTTTTTAGTAGGGTCACCAACCTAGCCCGTTTTTATATTTTGTATGTATCTCCTGATAGAAATGTCATTTTTCAACAAAATATTTTGGAGGTCTATAAATGCATTCATTTGAATTGTGCCCAAAATTTCATCTCATTTGGATCAATATTCTTCAAGATATCTTGATTTTACGAAAACCTGCAATGTTTTAGTAATCTGCATATATATTCATCAAAAATTCTGAGGTTTTGCAGATTTTTTACAGAATGTGTAAAATCATATTATAGAGTGTCCCATAAAATTTTAGATAATTTGGAGCTGTATTTTGACAGTTACAGTGATTTTACTATTTTTAGTAAACTCATTATTTCAGGAGAAATATTGGGAGTTGCTTAGAGAAATTTTTTTCAGGCTTGTAAAATCATTTTTCTAATATGTCTGTAAAATTTCAGATTTTTTGGATCTGTATTTAGATATTTACAATGATTTTATGACTGAACTCTCAATATTGCATTGTGAAAAAGGGTTTTTGCACTTGAACCGGTATATGGACTATTGTTATAAAGTCTCATCTTCCCTCATTTTATGTTTGTCCACTTAGTTTGAAACTTTGTGATCAGCTTACTTGGTTTTCAGTATTGGTGGAGCCTACACATGGTTGTGCTTGAGGAGTCCTTTGTCTTTGACTTCCCTTGCTTAGTTGTGGTGCATCCTCTTGTGCCAATATTCCTCATTGAGGCACTTAGTTTGAAGGAGGGGATTCTTTTGGTAATTCCTTTGGAGACTTTTCAGAGTTCAGAGGCTTCATGTGTGCATTGATGTGATTTTGTGGTATTTTGCACCACCTTGTGACATCACACTAGACCTTTCACATTATAATGGCATTTGATTTTTGGGGGGGCTCTTCTACTTTTGAGGACATCTTGAAAACTTTTTTTTTTACACTTAGCATAGAGGCAAATGCTGAAACTTTTGAAGCATGGTTTAAGGTACTTTGTTCATTATGTCAAAGTGAAGGTTTGGATCCTTTGTTCATAACTCCAAAACCCAAACCAATGGTTAAGGATAAGGAGTATAAGACATGGTTCATGAACAATTTAAGGATCTCTAGCATGCTTTATTATTTAGTTTGTGAGGAGCTTCAAAATTTTATTAGAGTTCACAAGAACACACCTCACCTTGCTTATCGTATGTTGAAAATAAATTTTTACCCAAGGCACCTTCTCTTAAAATTTCTTGCATTGAGAACATCAATTGTGACATTGCATCTTTGTTTTTGGAGTCACTATCTCATGATGTTTTGGATGATGATGTTGATGCTATAGTACCTACTTTAGATATTTTACAAGATACATCTCCACACTTGTCTTATGTGGATGATCATGTTGATGTTGCAGCATATACAATAGAGATTTCATGGCATATTACATCCTTACATATAGATGACTTCTTGGAGTGTGTTGCCTCTCTCTTCATTGAGAGTCACACATGTGATTTTCTTAACATGTATGAGGATCTCACTCATTTATTTGATAATGATGTATACATTGTATCTCCTTCATGTAATTCTTCCTTTCTGGACCCCTTTTTTGGTGTGCCCTCCTTTGAGTGAGCCACCTTGTCCACCATTTTCTTCTCTTGTTTCTTTCACATTAGATGATGTACTTATACAGGAGTTGGGTACAAAGATTTTATCTTCGGTTGGACTCTCACTTGGAGATCCCGAAGACCATGTTGATTCTTTTGAGGCTTCTAAGTCTCCACTTCTTTCTCTTGTTGCTTCCATGGGCTCATAATCACTTATGCAACAAGACATTAATGATTCTTCTTTTATGGTTGTTATTCACACATCTCTTACACTTTTGCACACTCATAATTTTGTGCACATTGATCTTTTGGATGTTGATTGGGATTGTATTCTACCCTATTTTGGTTTTGGTTTGGGCTTCTATATTCTTGGAGATTCATTTCATAATTTTTTGGTGATATCTTCTTCACTTTAGCTTATTTTGAAGGATTCTACGTCATCATTCTATATTTTATTCCCATATTTTCACACTCACTTGGAGTGGGAAGACATTCGACGGATGCTTCATGGCTACTTTCTTCCTCGTGGGAGACACATTGTTCATCCCAGAGGCATCCAATTCTTCATAGGACTTCTTCATGGAGCTCATCATCCTAGGGGGGTTTTGGGAGCACTCCTTGGCTCCATTCCTACTTTTTCTTCTCTCTTTCTAGTTAGATGGTTTTTTTCCACATGGTTTTCCAACTTCTAGATACACATTGTACATGAGTACCTAATTATGCCTTGTTGCCGAGACTCATATTGTGGATATGCTACTTTATTTTTTGGCACCTAGCTTCACTTGAGGGGGGGTGTTAGAGTAGGTTGTTTACGTTAGCTCATGTTCACCGAGGTAATTTATTTCTCTTTTATTTAGTTATTCCATGTATTTTTCCCACCCACTTATGTGTGGGTATTTCATTTATCTTATTTAGATATTATGAGATGTTACATATTTATTTCTTAGATATTATGGGGATATTTTTAGGTTTGACTATTCCTAGGAGTTATGGGGATATATTTAGGTATATTTGGAGGATTGATATTCTTTCTCCCCATAGCGGTTACAGATCTATGGACCATATCACTTATTCCTTTTGTACGGTGGATATTTGTCCTTAGCTTGATCCTACCGCTATGGTTGATCATCCTTGCCTATATAAGCAAGGCACCTTCATTGTACTCATAAGGAAGAGGAAGTTCCATTTTTAGATCTAATATATGATATTGTTGCTCTCTTGTTTGCATATCTATTTAAGCTTATCTTTGTCAATTTGCTTTCATATTCTTGTTTTGGTTGAATGTGGTGTTTCTGTTAACACTTGAGATCCTTGCAACTTGGAATGATCTGATTATCATTCCTTTCAGGATGGTCCTTCCCATCTCTCTAATATTTTCTCTTTTGCATAAACATGGAATACTTTATGCATTGCTAAATTGCTTAAGATCAAATGGATTGTTTTTCAATCAAAACTTATTTCCTTTTGTTCCAACTAAAAGGCATGTACAATTTATATGCTTTTGTGATTTTTTATTTTGAAGGATCCTCCATTCTTGCTTGGCAATGAGGGCTAAGTTCATATTCCTGACCTTCCTAAACCCGATATCTCCATATTCTTTTTTGGAACAGACCTGATCCCACACGACTAAAATCCTTCAATTATTTTAACTAACAAATGTAATGTTTAAATAAAGCTAAGAGTAATCTTGAATTTAAGCTTAAAAATTAATATTAAATATTTTGGTTTAATTTTTAATAAGAAGATTAATCATAGATTTTTAGAACGAAGGCATCCACAATCTATTTTATTTAGTTGTTTAGATATTTTTAGCTATTGTCATTTTTTTTAATAATAATTTTTCTTAAATATTACTTTGGTATCTTCCCAATAAATTACATGGTTGTTCTCTATAACACAACTAGTCAAGTTTGATTACGTGATAAGACAATGATAGGGATATTTAGAGTGTTCTTTGATTATAGTTTGAATGGTCCTCATTTCTATGATATTTTCTCTTTTGCATGAACTTGAAATGCTTTATACATTCCTAAATTACTTAGGATCAAATGTATTGTTTTTTTATCAAAGTTTTTTTCTTATTGTCTCAACTAGAAGACCAAGTAAAATTTATATTTTTTTTAGATATGATAAAACTATGAGACACGTATGATAAGACAATGGTAGAGATCTCTAGAACGTTCTTTGATCTTAGTTTGGATGGTCCTTCTCATCTCTCTAATATTTTCTCTTTTGCATAAACATGGAATACTTTATGCATTGTTAGATTGCTTAAGATAAAATGGATTGTTTTTCAATCAAAACCTCTTTCCTATTGTTCCAACTAAAAGGCATGTACAATTTATATGCTTTTTCTTGAGGGACATTGCAAATTTTATGAGAGACACCTTCAACAAATGGAATATATGCATTAAACATGCCACCTTTATCAACCTTTTTGGTGCATGACCTTTAGTCATTTTAAAATATCTTATTAATTTATTACTATGAGCAACCATGTAGTGTGAGAAATTTCTTGAAGTGTTTTCTCTCTTCATTCAAGTCATCATTATCCTCATTGTTTGTGTGATAAAAAAAATTTAAAAACGTTTCTTTTGTGATTGGTGATAATGTAGTTTTACTTGAAATTATACATGTAATTCTTTCTAGACATGTCTTGAAAGGAGTTCATCTCATATATATATATATATATATATATATATATATATATATATATATACATCAAGGAAATGCATTGAATTTGATGCTTCAACTTGATGATAAATTTAATCATGGCACATTGATTATTTTAATGATCTTAGATTTTAAACCATATGATCAATTACATTTGTATTATTCAGGTATCTCTTCCACAATTTAATTTTGAGGAGAAGGAGTTTAGAGTTGTTCAAACTTATCTATAAATAAAGCATTCACAATTGAAGAGTCATGAGCCCATAGCCACACCTTTTGATTGTTCATAAATAATCTTATGAAAACTAATAAATAAAGCTCTCACGATTGAAGAGAGAGACCCATAGCCACCCCTTGTCACTGATCCTAAAAAAGCTAATACAACTGATCCAAAATATAATTTACAACTCTCATGTCTTTTTATTAATCCTCTTGACAACTATGATTAAGAGATATTCAAGAAAAAGAAGAAGAAATTACATCAAATGGAAATCTACAACTCTTTTTGTCTTTTTATTAATAGTTCTCTTGACAACTATGATTCAAACACACAGATATTGAAAGCATGGTATTTAAAAAAAAAAATACATCATATATAATATTATAACTCTCTTTATATTTTTATTAATATTTTTCTTGACAACTATCATTCAAACACAATGACGTCGAGACAAGAGAGAAGTACATCAAAACTAACAAGGATGACAAAGTAGTAAGTCTTTAAATAAAAGACTTATCTAATAAAATCTAGATATCCATAATTAACCTAAAAATAATAATTTAGTTAAAACCATTCACACGATAACTTAGTATATCCAACAATTTGATGATATAATAATTTATTAAATTAACTTAGCAATATATTTAACCATAATGAGATAGAATTTGATTTATTTCCCTAATAAATATTAACACTTTTTTACTTTTTAAGTTATAGAATAAATACAACAACCAGATACTAGATACTAAATACCCATCAT
Source organism: Wollemia nobilis (assembly GCA_028583015.1). NCBI lineage: Eukaryota > Viridiplantae > Streptophyta > Pinopsida > Araucariales > Araucariaceae > Wollemia > Wollemia nobilis. Next base: position 1,309,628 of record JAQPPZ010017021.1, read on the forward strand.
TTATATATATTGAAACCTGATGAGCAAAATATGTCAATGATATCTAACTTTAATAATTAGAATTTTAACTTTCTTTAAATATCCAAATTTAAAATCACAAAATATATGTTATACAAAATAAAAAACTAAAAAACATGCTGACAACAAGGTAATTAAAATGGCCCACATCTTGGTATACTAGTTATAATATCAACTTTGTCGGGGGAGGGGAGGGTCCTGCTCCCCCTCCCCTGGTTCTTGCCTAGTCCCTGGCTCATTCCGGGTCATTTCGCTCTGGGAATGCTTTGTAGTAGATGATTTCCATGGGGGGAGATCCTTATCCACTTTCTGCTCCTTTCCCAACAGTTCAAGGTTTCCCAGGGGTCTTCTAGGGTTTCCTACATGTTTTCGGGATCCCTTTCCTGATCTCCCTCAGGATTTTTACTTGGGGATTTTTGCAGGTTTTTTGCTTGGATCCGATTTCCAGGGGTTCCTCGGTCGGTGGTAGTGGCAGGTTGGGTTTTTGACTGCTTCTTGGTGCATCCTGTGAGGTTCTCTTTGCTTTGGGGCTGGTTTGGGGGGCCATTTTCCTCTTCTGCCAGTGACTCCTCTTTGGGATGCCTATGGTTGTTGTTGGTCCCGTCCCGTTGGGTAGGATCCTTTTCAATTTCCTGTTCGAAGGCTTCTTCTTGCTGGATCTATGATTTGGTGGACACCCAGGGCATTGGTTGGCCTTCGGGGTGGGCCTCTTCCTCTGCTTGGGTTGTTCCCAGTCCCAGTTCCCTAAAGCTTTCCATGAGCAAGGATGGGGGGTTCTTGGTCCCTTCTTCTGGGGTTCCTAGGGTTTTTGTTGCATGTCTAGATATTGGGGGGGACCCATGATCAGTGCATGCAGAACTCGATTCCCTAGGTTAGGCTTTCAAGGATCCTATATTTGTGCCTGTTTTCGCTTCCTTCCTAGGATCCTCAGGTTGTTCATTTCAGTTCCTGTTTAGGGGCTTTTGGTTCTAGTTCCTTGGATCTGTTCATGAGCAAGGATGGTGGTTCCTGGGCCTTTCTACTGGAGTGGTGGGGGCTTCCTTCTATATTCTCTAGGTCTGGGGCTGGATATTAGTGTGTTTGCAGTTGTGGTCCCTCCTTCCTCCTTTAATTTTGGCTTTCAGGATCCTTTCTTTGCGTCTGTTGTTGTTATCCCTAGATATTTATGTCTTCCTCGTATCTCACCATGCTATGCACGAGGATATCTTGGTCTGTAGATATCCCCTGTTCCACGTTATAGGCTCAAGCGGAGGCTTCCCATTTTTTTCTTTAAAGACCCTAATGTTATTTCCCAGGTTGTCCCACTGCTGATCCCTGGACTGTATCCCAGTGTTGCTTGCTACTTTGCTCGCGCAACTACTTGTTGCCTCGCTACACCCTGGGTTGCATCCCGAGCCGTCCCTGAACGAGGATCCTCTCCAATTTTCTAAAAATTCTCTGCTTCTAGTTTTCGGGAAAGATTTTTGGTTGCAGGCTATTCTTGGCCTTCCCGCTCTCCGTACACAGGTCTAGGCAGGTCCACTATATCCACCCTCGGGAGGATCCTAAACTGTTGTATTTGCCCTCAGGTGGATCCCAGACTGTTGTATCCACCCCTGGGAGGATCCCATACTGTGGATGATATTTTGGCGAAGTGGGTCTCACAAGTTGGTACTAGAATCTGGTCTTTCTACTGGATCAAGGGTTGTGTCTGGCCCTTTCCCTTTCAGTTTGTGTTTATTTTAATGTACTAAGGAATTGCTTTAAATATCAGTGCTACGACATTTTTTGTTATAAGGTTTTGGGATCCTCTTAAAAAACCCAATTTGTATATAAAATTCTAGTTACTTATCAAAAAAAAGGGCCCACAGCTTTTAACATTGTCGTTAATTGGAGAGGACCCACATGCTTTTGACAAAGTACCTGCAAAATTGTGAAACTGTTCGGTTAAATTGATCCAACTAAGTGGTATCAACCAATCACTATTCTACATGTGGCTAGGATTGTTACCACATTAATTATTTAACATGTATAATATGAATAGAATCTTAGAATGAGTTACTTTCTTGTTGTTGGACTCTCCAAAGGTTAGGTGGATTGGTAATTTCTAGTACTTACCAAAAAGAGATTTAGGTTTAAATGTTGTCCAAATAGTAGTCTAAACTGAATCCGCTGAGTCCCAACCATAGCGATAGCAGTCTAAACTGAATCAACTGAGTCCCAACCACAACGATAGTAGTCTAAACTGAATCCACTGAGTCCCAACCACAACGGTATCAATCCTGAGCAACCAATGGTCCATTTCAAGCTGGATTAAACAACAACCAGGTGGGCTAGGAGTTATGAGGACAACCAAAGATTTAAACCCTGCTTGGTAGTAACGAATACCCATAATACACAAATAAAATGTATGATGTAAAAGAAAATATGTAGTATTCTTTCCTTAATTCAATTTGAATATGTGAAGAAGAAAATAAGGGGAAAATTGATTAGATTGATAATTCTAAGGTTCTCGTACTACGAATATATTTACAATTTGAAAAACATTAGGACCTATGACACATTGCAGGCCTTTCAATCCTCTTGTTTTTCATGATTGTCATCATGTATTCATGCTTGGCCATGTTGACCCATTTATTGTTCTTCTTCTTTGGATCTGATCTCTCCTCCCCAGATGCAGATTCTTCCTTGATGGTGGGCAGCACCATAACCATGTTGGTGCCAGAGATTCCTTGGCCTTGAATTGGGTTGTGACTGACAGAGGTTAAGGCGGCGGCTGCTGATGGTGCATCTGGTTTTGAATCCAATGGTTGATTATGGATGATACCCCTGAAATCAAATTGAGCAAAATCGTAAGGAATCTTATAAACCCACAAAGCAAAAATTGGTGGTTGAATCACATCCTAACACACAGGAATCAATATGAATGTTATAACATATGCAAATTAAAGAATGAGTTTTCTGGAGTTGGTATTTGGTATGGAGTTATCTGGACTGGACTTTGTAAAAGATTTGGCTGAGGTTCAAAAAATCTTAAGGAATCATATAAACCAACAAAGCAAATATTGGTGGTTGAATTACATCCTAATACACAGGAATCAATATGGATGTTTTAACTTATGTAAAATGAGTTTTCTGGACTTGTGTTTTGGTATGGAGTTATCTGGACTGTACATCAGAACCAAATGTCTTTTGACATAGTAGAATGTAGAACAACTCAAACAAACTGATGGGTGTGTTTTTCAGAAATTTTTGTTGTTTCTTAAATCGAATTGAATTATCACCGGGTTTCCTTTGCTAGGAGTTGAAAGTTTGAAGTGCAAGGAATGTAATGGCACATATAAAAACCTACATTATGTGCCAATGAGGGTTGGAAGTAGTAGGATTTTCCAATCGCGTTTGCCATTGTAGTTCTACTTTGATTGGTTTTGGAGCTAGTTGTTTCCTCTTCATGGTCTTCGCTTACAGTTTCTCACAAACAATCATCTTTCTCTTCTGGTACTTCTTCTTCGCCCTCCTCCTCTTCGTCTGATGATGGGGATGGACATGGTGATGATGTTGATTTGGATTCATGGCAAGCCCCATTGCAGACCGAGATGTTTCCATGGATTCAAGCCAAGTTGTCTGCACCTGCTTCCTCACCGATTGGGCGGTATAATAGGGCACCTTGTCATACTTCTTATCCTTGTGGGTATTTTCGTCTGGCATGTAGCACTCATGAATGAACATGATGGCATCCAGCAAACTTCCCTTAGCCAAACCTTTGATGTCATAAGCTTGAGCCCTTCTCCACAGACTCTTGCTGTGGGAATTAACAGGGTTAGAGATTGAGAGTGCTTGAGTCTGGGTCTTGTAGGAGAAGATGGCACTGTGCCCTGTTACTGTAAAGAACCACTTTTTCTTTCCTAGTCTTCAAGGGGCACAGGGCTAGGACCTCTATGTACTTAGCAACAGCTCCCTTAAGGGTCCTCAGATGAGAATTTTGAGTTGCCTTCTAGTTTTACCACCATAGCTGCTGCTCTTTTTACATGGAGATCTTCTTTGGACATGCTTCTTTCCCGTTTCATTCTCTGCTTGAAGCACCAAAGCTCATCCAGAAGCTGCCTCTTAATTAGAAGCCCTCTTAGAAGACCTCTTGCATAGCCAAAATGATGTCAAAGGAAATGATTGTAGAAACATAGGCTTTTGAGAAAGATGAATATATTTTATAGAAAAAGAAATAAAAAATATTTGTGATAGAAAGTGGTTTAATTCACTTAACAAGAAATGTAACACTTTGGTATTTTTTATTAGAGTAACTTTAATACAACTACACATAGCTTTAAAAATAATTAAATAATAATAATATAAACTTTTAAGAAACAAATTGAGAAACATATATGTTTTTTTAATTAGGGTTTGAAATGGACCACCTGTATTGTCTCGTGACCACATGGTAGTATTACAACAAACTTATCAATTATGTAAATGATGTATGTACTATTTGTAAAGATTCAAACCTTGGTCTTCAAAATTAAGAGATCTAAACGTCCTCATACGAGAATTTTGAGTTGCCTTCTAGTTTTAGTTTTACCACCATAGCTGCTGCTTTTTTTACATGGAGATCCTCTTTGGACATGCTTCTTTCCCATTTCATTCTCTGCTTGAAGCACCAAAGCTCATCCAGAAGTTGCCTATTAATTAGAAGCCCTCTTAGAAGACCCTTTTGTATAGCCAAAATAATGTCAAAGGAAATGATTGTAGAAACATAGTCTTTTGAGAAAGATGAATATATTTTATAGAAAAAGAAATAAAAAATATTTGTGATAGAAAGGTGATTTAATTCACTTAACAAAAAAATTACACTTTGGTATTTTTGATTAGAGTAACCTTAATACAACTACACATAGCTTTAAAAAAAAGTTAAATGGTAAATTTTAAGAAACAAATTGAGAAACATATATGTTTTTTTAATTAGGGTTTGAAATGAACCACCTGTATTGTCTCATGACCACATGGTAGTATTACAACAAACTTACCAATTATGTAAATGATGTATGTACTATTTGTAAAGATTCAAACCTTGGTCTTCAAAATTAAGAAATCTAAGCGAATAAAATAATACCATTTGATAGAAACATATATAATTACTAAAATGCTCATGACCACATGGTAGTATTATAACAAACTTACCAATTATGTAAACGATGTATGTACTATTTGTAAAGATTCAAACCTTGGTCTTCAAAATTAAGAAATCTAAGCGAATAAAATAATACCATTTGATAGAAACATATATAATTACTAAAATGTTATTATAAAATATTATTATATAATTTATGGAAATATTGTAATAACATAAATAATAGTTTTTTTATTTGGTTAGTGCGAAAAACCCCTACGATCAAATGACAGGGTTGGGCAGGCTTCTCCCAACCAACCATGATCCCTCCTAAAGCCGAGAGCTATGCTTATTAATAGGGAATTTAACACACACCCACCCCTTCACACACTTGCCCATGCTACATTTTGAACCTTGGACCTCCCGGAGAAGAGCCAAAGCCCGTACCGTTGCGCATAGAAATAATTATTTTAATTTGATAAAACCAATTTTTTTCCTTCAAATCATATTTTTTTATATTTGGTTAGTGTGAGAAACCCCTACGACCGATGCTCAGGGTTGCGTATCCCCATCCCACCATGACCTCTCATATAAGGGAAAGTTGAGCTTATCAATATGAAATTTAACACACAACTCCACACATGTTGCGGTTTGAACCTTGGACCTCTAAGCCAAAGCTTGAACCGTTGCGCTTTTAAATAATATTAATGATTATAAAATTTAAATTCAAAATTTTACTTATCTATATAATTATATAGATTAACTAAAAAGTCCAAAAATTATAAATCATTTCTTTAAAATTAAAGAAAAGCTCAAGGTAGTGACCAATTGTTCAAAAAGGAAAGGTAATTGTTGATTTTTTTATGTATAAAAAAAAATAACTCAAGGATAGTGATCTCTTTTTATGCGATGAACTTTGGTTATGCATCAAACCATGTAGCAGAGGCCAAAGTCATGATTACAAGATTAAGGCTTGCAAAAAAGATCAATGTTAGGAAGCTTATTGTGGAAGGGGAATTTATAAATATCATTAACAGTTTGAATGTCAAGCAAACCGCTAGTTGAAGCGTTGAAAGAATTATTCAGGATGCAATGGATTGAAAGAATTATTCAGGATGCAATGGATTTACTATCAGGCATGGAGTCATGTGTGGTCCAACACATCTACAGGAAGGTAATATTGTGGCTGATGTTATGGCAAACATGGGAGTGTTTTTGGGTGGACTATATGAATCTCTCGTTCGATATCTCGCCTTGTCTTTGATCGATGTGATCAGATGCTGGGAGACTGCATCTTTATTTATTTTTCTCTTTTTGCTTGGCTATTTAGGCGGTTGTTGAATCTCTGCTTGAGATTCATGGTCCTTTTTAATGTTCTTTCACTTAAGATTCTTCGGATCCTGAGTTTTCTTTGGGAGATTTATTCATTGTTGGTTCCTTCTATAGCTCCTTCAAATCTTCGTATGTGTTTATTTTTAGCAACTCTCTTGTGATCTGTGTTTGTTGTTAAAGGTTTGGGGACCTTCAAAACCTCTTTGTAAAATTTTTGGGGACCCTTTCAAAACCTGTTCCATCTAATAAAAAAATGGGACTTCAGATAGATGGATCCAAGGTATGGAATGACGTTTTCTTAGAATCTTTGATGATTATAACTCTGAAAGAGAAAAACACTTCTAATGTTGCTAAGTTAAAAGTTTGAAAGCCTTAGGGGAATTGATCACTGTAAAAGATCTATTAGCATGGGGTTAGTTTTCAAGGAAACTAAACTAAGATTCAAGAGTTGAATAAAGAAGGTTGCATATTGAATGAAGACTAAGTGGAAGCTTTCAAAGATCTCAAGAAAGTGGAATTGAAGCCAAGTAAAAAGTTTCAAAGTCTTAGGGAAATTAATCATTGTAAAAGATCTATTAGCATGGGGCTAGTTTTCAAGGAAACTAAACTGAGATTCAAGAGTTGAATAAAGAAGGTTGCATATTGAATGAAGACTAGGTGAAAGCTTTCAAAGATCTCATAAAAGTGAAATTGAAGCAAAGTAAAATTGGAGATCCGGTCTGAAGCCAATAAAAATTTGATTAAAGCTCTAAAATATTTTAAAGAAACTAGATGGATTGACATAAATATTGAATCCACGTGAAAAAATAGTTAAATCAAAATTATTATATCTAAGTATACAACATGCTCTTTTTAATATAAATTCTATAATATATAAATAATAAAAATTATTTTTCTCTAAAAAAAATTTAAACCCTTTCATTTAGTTAAATAAAAAAAAATTAAATTATTTTTAAGTTTATGATTGCTATGCATATTACATTATCTCTAGCCTCTCGTAAATCCATCTTATTATGTTATCCTATTCTCTTTTGAATTCTAATTTTAAACTTTCAATTCATTTACGAAGTCCAATTTTATCCTATTAAATATATTTTTAAATGTTAAAGACATTTTTAAAGTTTTTTTCTATTGTTTTTTCATGAAGACTTATAATTTTATCATGTGAAATATATTCTTTTAAGTACTAAAGACACCTTTTCAAGTTTTTTTTTCGATTGATTTTTTTTTTAATATATAGTAATTTAGACTTTATAACTCGAAATGGAAGGTATAAATGGTTTAAGGTTTATGTTTAGGATAATCAAAATTTGGTTAAAGAAAAGTATATTAAATAAATATTTTTTTAAACAAACTCATCGTTATTTATTTGCGAGACTTTAAAATTCAAAAAGTTTAAGGTTTAATTTTAGGATAATCAAATTTTGGTTGAAAAATGTATGTTGTTTTCAAAAAAAAAAAAATGAAAATTTTATATTAAAACAAAGATTATTTATAAGTTGGGAAGAGATTCCTCCCAAGCTTAATTGGTAAGAATGCATATTTACAACAGTAAAAGGAGATAAGTATTTGAGCCAAATTTCTTAAATCATATGTTTGTAATGGTTGTTCAAATTAGCTAAACATTGGATTTGTTCATCAACCTATTTAATCCTCTCATCCTCCATAGCCATGCTACTTGTCATTGAACCCCTACCTCCTTCTGGGTACCCATCTTAGACAAAAATCCTACCACTTTATTTAGAGCTCTACCCACATAAATCATAATCACATCATCTAAGTCTCTCCACAATTCCTTAATTTGGGTGACAAAAATCCTCAACCTCCATGTCTCCAAAGCAAAGTTTCTCATACAATCGAGATCTTCTACCAAGATTTGAGAATTTGATTCTATGATTATCGTCTTATAACCTTGTCTTAATGCCTAGATAAAAGAAAATTTGATAGCTAAGGCTTATGCTTCATTGTTCGTGGCCCTACCTAGGCCTTGCAGTTCCCAATAGAGCATTGTACCAACATGATTGTTGTAGACCACTACAATTCCGACTCTACCTGGATTGCCCTTTGTAGCTCCATCACTATTAATTTTAATCCAACCTTCTAGGGGTGGTTTCCAACTAGTTTTGTCCTACCCCTCTTGCACTTTGACTTCCTTCTCCATCGTTCCTATATCAGTTTGAGTTTTCTCTTTAGCATACAATGCCACAATTTTCATGACTTTGCTCTAAATGACTTGTCATATGTCATCCAAGGATGAAAATGTTTCTTTACAAATTATGTCATTTCTCTCCAACCACACTTACCACCAAAGAAATTTTAATCCAAGCTTCTACCTAATATGAAGAGCTTTAGATTTGTATCTACCTCTCTTCCATATTTTAACAAGCTCACATATGTACATACACCTTTTAGTAGTTTGAACATGACTCTTCCTAAAAACCTAAAATCCAAATCACTACTATATCCAACAAAAAATAATTAAATAGATACGTTGCTCCATATAATTTATTACTTATGAGCTTATAAACATTAAAACCTAATCTACAAAACATGAAACATGATTCATCTAGTTGTATGAATCTGGTTTCTCATGTTGATGATTTGTCTACTTTATATAGTTAATTATACATGTACATTTGTTCAATATCTGTATTGAATATGTGGGCCAATTCTATAACATTTATTTTTTAAATGTCATGCCATATATTATTCAAATATACATAATAAAAAAACACACATTTGATTAAGATGGTCCATGTTTATCTAACTGTTATAATTATTTATCTGTTATAATTATTTATTCATGGAATTTTGAAAATCAAGACATTGATATAAAATTTCTACATCAAAATTGCATCGCTATAAATCTTGGTAAATCCCTTGCAGGAGGGTCAACTTAAAGAGTGAATTAAATATTACCAACTTGATGTAGAAAGGACTCGTTAAAGCCAATATCATACAAAAGGCAAAAAGAACTTTAGCTTAGAAAGGACTCGTTAAAGCCAATATCATACAAAAGGCAAAAAGAACTTTAGCTTATGACAAGGAGAGAAAAAATAAACACCTATGGTGTCAAATTATTGCAGATGACTCTTTTTGGTCAAGGAAGTTGAGGGAAATACAAGATTCCTTTTCACCCTAAGCCATGCAAAATGTTATCTAGTAAATTATGATTTTTCTAAGCCCTTCACCCTTATGATTAAATGATAGATGGAAAAAAAACAATGTATCTTTATTACTTTAACTATTTTTTGATAGGTAATGTAGAATTAAAATGATATTATACTGTAATTATATAAGTGTATTATAATAAAATAATAATAATAATTATTTTTAAATAAGTTTTTCTTGATCATATGGTAAGTTATTGGATTGTTTTTGTAAGGGTGTTCACACCGCATGCATAGAATACTGTGTGAGATTGGAAAGTATGGTGGTTTTGTTCATCATGCCATTGAACATTCATCATCTTGGTGATATTGTTTTTATTAAATGATCTTTGGGCACACAACGATTTCGACCCTTGTCAAAGTTGTTGGATTCAATAATGGTGCAAAGCAAGGAATCGAGGAAATTCGTCCTGAAAGTGTTTCACGAGGTAATACCCTCGTTCTTGATGTTGTCATTCCGTTAGAGGATTTTAACAAGTCCTGTAGATGGCTAGAGAAGCATACTCTTATCGAGTATTTTTTGGGACGTATTCCCTATGAATCGCTAATCTGCAACTAGATTTAGCATTATTGGACTGCTTATGGTATTGAGGTTGAAGGAATCCAGAACCTGACAAAAGGGTTCTTTTTGTTTCGTTTCCTTGATCCTGAGCATGCTCAGGCAGTGTTTGACCATGGACCCTGGTATATCCGCAACTCCCTGCTAGTGTTCCAACCCTGGACCCGGGATTTCTCCATCGAGGATGATGCTTCCCTTGAGGTTCCTGTTTGGGTTGAACTTCTTGGTCTTTCGGCTACCCTTTGGCCTTTCTTGGAAACCATAGTTGCTCCATTAGGCCCCTTTGTCTGCATTGAGCATCCGAAGTTCTTTGGCATTCGTCCCTTCAGAAGGGTGTGTGTGAAAGTTGATTTGTCCAAGGACCTCAAGGACCATCTCACCGTGAACATTGGTGAATTCTCATTTGTTCAAAAGCTGGTTTACATAAACCTATCGAACACCTGTTACTGCCAGTCGGTAGCTCACAAGATTAAATATTATCCCTTAATGGAGGGACGTTTCAAGAATAACAAGGTAGTGGCTAACATTCCAAACCCTACGCCTACAGTGCCACCTCAGGGAGCCCAAGGAGCTCAAGGGAATGAGAATAATGGTTTCCATGAGTCTTGGATCACTATTGCCAAGAAAAACTGCCCAATTAAGCAATTTGTTAAGCAGGCAGGGCAGATTCTTGCCCCTCCATTGCATGCACAAAAAATTTGAACATGCAGATAGTAGTCACTGAGAACCTCCAAGGGCCATCCGCTTCGACGGAGAACGCTGTGCTTAAATAGAAAATCTAGAATACCCTTGAGGCGGCACAAGCGAGAAGGTCTCGTAGCCCCAGCTATGACCCTTCTATGCAAAGACAAGATAAACGGCCGTTCAACATGTTTCTAGATGGTAATCATGATCGATTCATCTCGAACCCCTACTCCTCGCTTGGGGAGATAGGTGATTCCGAGGATATCGACGGTGATATGCAACTGGATTGTTCTCAATGATTTTTTTATCCTGGAATGTCAGAGGGCTGACGGACCCAATCCACAAATATTTGGTCCAAAGTGAGATTGAAAGTATTTCTCTCCAGTACGGTAGGTTTGATATCCTTTGTTTACAAGAAGTCAAAAAATTTTATTTTAATTTACAGTGTGCTTGTTCATTTATTTGGCATGGTAGCCAGTTTTTTCACCTCCGTGGCACCCGCATGGCAGTCCCATCTGGTCACATGGGGGGTGGATCCCTCTAATCAGGTCGTGTGGACCCTTTTTGAGTTTGATGGACATTCCTTTAGAATTATCAATGTTTACGCCTCCAATCATACCCCCAAGAGATGTGCTCTATGGTGGTGGTTGGCTTTGTCGTTACCTCAAGCAGTTTGGCTTCTCTGTGGTGACTTCAATATGATTGAGAAAGCTAATGATAAAGTTGGTCGACTCCCTATGCGGTGGTGTGATGGGGAAAGAGAAGCATGGTTTTTTATGAAGAACAAATTGGGTCTTGTCGACCCCAATGCTTGTTCTTCTTCCAAATATTTCCAGAACTCGCTTTGGTTTTCTTGGTCCAATTTTCAAAGCGGAGATGATAGAATTTTAAAAAGGCTCGACAGAGCAATGCTTACCGATCATTCTAGGTTTAATTTTTAGAACATTGTGCAGTCCACCCCTCTGGTGGCTGCCATTCCATGCACAACTATGTTGGATCATGTGCCCATTATCTTCAACGTCTCTTCAAACCCGTAGTCGATCAAAAAGTTCCACTCTTAGTTTTTTATGAATATCTCTTTCCTGCAACATCCAACCTCGAAAGCACACATTGTTAGAGTTTGGAACCTAGTTCCTCGGCCTTTCGGGAACATGGGTTGGATTGAATGGTGGAATGGTGCCATTGTTCGCACAACTACCATTCTCAGAGCTCTTGGGGTCAAGCTTGCTCAGCTGCATAAGCAGTCCAATTTGGCTCTGAAGAATGAGCTTGCCAAAGCTTTAGTTCGGCTTGATGCCTCCCCCCTAAGTGTCTCTCTGCAACAACATGTTGCAGCCCTTAGGCATGAGCTTAAAAAATTTGAGCTTTATGAGGCTAGAGGTGCCCAAATCAGAGCCCGAATGCACTGGCTGAAAGTTGGAGACAGGGTCTCAAAAGAATTCTTTCAATACCTTAGACTGCCTAGACTAGCGGTTCAATTCAAAGCCATTGTGGACAATGGCGAACATTTTACAGAGCTTCCTGACATTGCCAAAGTGTTTGTTAACCACTACCAGCAGGTTTTTGTTGCTCAACTTCTCTCTCCTGAGAGACAACAAGCTCTTGAGGAATGTTGCTCGGTTGTGCCAAAAAAATTATCAAACTCCCAGAAAGAAGACTATGAAAGGCCTCTTTCCTTAGAGGACTTAGTTGATGCTCTATCCTGCATGGCTAACGATAAAGCACCAGGTCTGGATGATTTCCCATGTGAATTCTATAAAGTCTTGTGGGACCTGGTTGGCCCAAACCTTCTACGAGTCTATCAGGAAGCCATGGCCACTAGCTCCTTAGGCTCCATTATAAATAAAGGTAACATTAAATTCATCCCCAAGCCTGGAGATCCTGAGGTTATCACAAACTGGAGACCTATTACATTGTTGAATGTAAGCTACAAAATTATTGCTAAGGCCCTTGCTCTTCGGCTTTGGCCTCTGCTTCCTCTCATTGTGAGACCTGAGCAAACAGGGTTTATTCGTAATAGGTATATTCTTGACAATGTCATTGCAGTCTGGGAAGGCATGGAATGGGCTAGGGAATCTCAGCAAGAGGCCCTATTTATCAAAATTGACTTTGAGAAAGCATACGATAGAATTGAATGGAATTTCATTCTATCAATGCTCAAAGCCCTTGGGTTTGGTCCTTGCTTTGTTAATTTTGTGCAAATATTGTTCAAACATGCTTCAGCGGTTCTCATGCTAGATGGAGTTCAAATAGAGAATATTGGCATTTTCAGGTCTATTAGACAGGGGTGTCCTCTTGCCCCCTCCCTCTATGTGCTTGTTGTTGAAGCTTTCGGCTATCTTCTTGCCAACAAAGCTTCACAATGGCTAGTTAAGGGAATTTCTCTCCCAAGGAATCAAGGGCAACTAATCAATGGTCATTTTGTTGATGATTCATTCTTAACCATCCTTGAGGATAGGCAATCCATCACATAGGCTCTTTCTTGCCTGGATTATTTTTGCAAGGCTTCTGGTTCTAGCATTCAATGGAGGAAAACATCGTGTTACAGACAATCCTCTAGACCCATGCCAAGTTGGCTTGAGCATTATCAGTGGAAATGGATTCAACCGGGGGAGATGTTCAAGTTTTTGGGCATCCCCTTTGCTTTCCAGAGTACCCCCTCCCAACTTTGGGAATATGTTGTGCAAAAAGTGGAAAAAAAACTCAATTACTAGGTCACAAAAAAGCTTTCCATTGCAAGAAAATTCTAAATTTGCTCTAAAGTTCTTGCCTCTACTCATGTTTATTATTCGTCATGTTGGGTTCCCTCTCAAACTTGCTATAAGAAGTTGGAGAAGCTTCTTCGAGATTTTCTCTGGACCAATTCTTCTCAGAAGAATGGATTTCACAGAGTTGCATGGGAATTTTGTTACCTCCCTAAGAGCTCGGGAGGTGTGGGGTTGTTTAATTGCCATTGCCAAGGTCTGGCTCTGAGCGCTAAGTGGATTATTCGAGCTCTTAAAGGCTCTGAAGCTTGGAAAGTTCTAATCCGGCACTGTGTTGCAACAAGGTTACCATTTGGCAAGAAAGTTTGGAAGGGAATGGATATGTCGTCCATCCTTGTGGCCCCAGTTCCCATTAAAATATCTAGGTCATTCATGATTCAGAGTATTTGGCGGGCCTGGGAGTCTATCAAGCCTTGGTTACAATGGAAAGGAGTTGGCCGCCAACATGGGGTTGTTGTAGCTACTTTGAATATCTGGTGGTCCCCTGTTATTCAGTATTAGGGGCAACCACTAGCCAAAGTGCAATGGATTCATGCTAAAAAAAATTTAAAAAGGAGTTGTGTCCATTTTAGACTTTTTTGATAGATAAACAAAGAATTGGATCCCGCGGGAGCTTTTTAAAGAGAGGCATGTCTTAAAACTTGAAGATAAAGATACCTATGAAATTGTTACCAGTCTTACCCTGTTTTCCCTCTGGCTAAAACTTGGCTAGGTTGTCCAATGACCTTGGTGGACAGAGTGGAAATGGTATAAATATGTGCCTCTATTCAACTACAAGACTAAACACAACTATAGTTGGCTTTCATCCAATTTACCAATGGTAACAAAGCTCAATGAGCATTGGGATCTTTTCTCCTCCAAATCTAGATGGCGGGCAAGATTTCAGATTACTTGGGCCATCTATATTGAACCCAAACATGCTTTTTTTTGCTTGGAGTATGTTATTTCATGGTCTCTCGTTGGGCCAAAGGCTTCGACACCTGGGAGTTGACAATCCCACATGTCCTTTCTATGGGGAGAATGAGTCTACCATGCATCTTTTCTGGGATTGCAAAAAAGCAAAAATGGCATGGGGGTGGATGGAATCTTTTTTCAGGTCGTTCTTGCCTTATCCTCTAACGTGGCTTCACAATATGTTGGGGGATCCCCCTGATTTTTCTTAGCCTTTGTTAGAGTTTTGGAACATATTTAGAATTAGCATGTTGTTCCATATTTGGAAAGCCAAAAATGAGATAGTTTTTACAGATAGAATTCCCTCTATAATTTTTTCTCTTTCAGATAAGCTTATGGTCTTCCATGATGCTTGGTTACAAATTTGAGTTCAAGCCGACAAGGCAACAATGGAGATCAAGCACCTGCAGGACTTGATTGACTATTGGGGCAATGCTCCATGCTCGGTGAGCAAAGTCCCCCTCGGATCCAGAGCAGAGAAACCGTTCTAGGTCCCGATAACGCGATCGCCCACCCCCAAAGAGGTGGGACCGATCAGCCTCCAGGGCTTGCACTCAACCCCCCGAAAGAAGCAAACTTGGTCATCAAACTCTAGCACTTCTCATCAGTATGATGCTTGGGGAGCTCGCCTGTGTTCTCCTCACTGAGATGATGGATGGGAGTTTTGCCCACCCTCTCCCAACCAAGATGATGGTTGGAACGACAACAATGATGAAGATAGTAATGGTTGAAGCACGAGCATTGATGATGGTACAAATGCAAATATAGGTTGGATCGTTCCCACTCAACCTGTAGTTATTGAGGCACCAATAAATCCAACCCGTCCGAATTGGCACGAGGTTTATGACACGCTTCCAAGGCTAGGCTAGAGCACTTCACTCCCCAGTAACATCTGGAAACACAATGAGGAGGCGGAGGCGACGGATCCTCCCGATGATGGGATGCTGAATAATTAATGGTTGTTGTTATGATTCTCTTTATGTTTTGATCAAGGTGTTTTGATTTAATGCTTTAGTTAATCCCGCCAGTCGATGGTTGTTTGGCGGTGGTACTTTGAACTTTGTCCTGGCTTCCTCGTCAACCAGTTTGATTTGCGTATGGGGTGTGACGTGTTCGTCCACCCACCCTTTTGTATGATTAAGCCTTTATACTTAATTTAGTGTTTTTCACTCAAAAATAATTATTATTTATGTTTTTTTTCAAATTTTAAATATAAGAATTTTTTTTTGAAAGTCTAAGAATTTAGCAGTTGAGTTATTTTATATTTATTATTTTAATTTATGTATTGTACTTATGAATGAAATTTTTTTTTAAGTTTTAGATTTAAATTTAATTATTATTTATTTTAATTTAAAAGGTTTTTATGTTCAACATGTTTTCATAATTTTATATTTGATTGGTTGTAATTATAAATTATTGTTTTGTTTAAAGAAAAGATATTTGATGAAGAATGTTTCAACATAGGTTTGAGAAAAAATTATGTTTCAAGATTTCTCACTCAACTCCCTCTTCATCAATTATTTATATTTTTAAATGTAAAAGTGTTACTTTTTTTGTTTGAAGAAAAGAGGTTTATAGGGACCTCCTTCCTAGAGAATAAAACTCAAATACAAAAATCTCAAAGAGCTAAAATAAATAACAAGGTAGTAGCATAAGCATTCAATGAAAACTATTAGTGGTTGACCATAAGATCAATAAAAAGATAACAATTGTGTTTATAAAAAATAATAGTTTAACCTAAAAAAACAAGAAAACAATCCAATAATATAATGATCAATGCTTGCCATGATGAGAGCTTTCTTATCAAAAGTCTTTAGTGAACTATTCACCATGCCCATATAAATGGAACTCGGGATAAAAACATCAAACTTAATGATATATAAGAAAAGGATGAATAGTAACACAACCCTAGGATTTAAAAAAAAAATCTTATCATCACTAGTTAATATAACTACTTTTGAAAACGGGAAGAGGGATGAGAGGGAGAGGGAGTTGGTGTGAAACTGGATTGGGCATGTTGAATGGTCTGGTTTCGACCAAGATTGGAGTCAATGTGGATCCCCCAGATCCTTTGGTTTCTGTAGTGCTAGGTGGTAGAGCGATTGGATGACAGTGTTGTTGTGGTAGGTTGTGTGGTAGCGGTTGGGTGAGATGTCGTAGTTTGCTAGATGGATATGGTAGGTTGTGTTGTAGTGGAAGCAGTTTCTTCTCCATGGGAGAGACCTTCCCTTGCAACATTCTAGCCTTGTCGTTATTTTTTCTTTTGATGTATCATGTTTCTCGGGGTTTTTTCTTTTTGGTTTTCTTGGAGAGAAAACCTGACCTGGGTAGGTTTTGCATTGGGATTTCTTTGGTTGTGTATGTGGTACTTGGGTCTGCGATTCTAGTGAAAATATTGCTAGCCTTTTGTGTTGTTGGAAGGAAGTCCTTGTCTAAGGATTATTTTTTTGAGAGAGGATCTCCAACCATTAGATGTTTGGTCAATAATCTAGATTTGCTTTATCTAAAAACTTGGGTCCTTAAGTGGATATAGAGAGATTTATGCAGACTTATGGTTTGGAGTTGTAGATTAAAAATACATGCCAAACAAAAATAAAATCACAATGACAGAGTACAGAATAGTTGCACAAAAACAAATGATTTCTATTAATCGATGGAGTTTAAAAACTCCTTTTTGAATACAACTGGGCCTGTAACCCTTTATTTGTGATACACAGTTACAAGTTATGCTAGGGTTCTCCGAAACCCTAGCTGGCACAAATGGTGGCACTTTCGAAGAACGTATCTTCAATCCCAATAGAGTGAGTGGGCTTTGTTGTATCCCTTGCTTGGACCACTCCAGCTTAATCAGCTGCCATCAATAAACCGGATCTGTTGTCAAAAACCTGCACACATTAACACTATCAAGGAGTTAGAAATTAATAAGAGGGCTCCACTGTGTGAGCCCTCAGAAACAATCTAAAACCCTAGAAAAACAAAATGTAGGAATTCAATAACAGATCAAATAGAAGAAAAGAAATTACTTGCTTTAAACTAATTTATACCTGTTCTCTGTTAACGTAGCTAGACCAGGCGACACCTGGAAGTAATGTTGTTGTCATAATAGGCTACGGAAGGCGCCCTGGTGCACTCGCTGAACGCCCGCGTGCTTTTGGATTAAGGTTTCAGACGTCGGTCTGAGTCTGTGGCTGTGGGTAAACACCCGCGGGCACTTGGTAAACGCCCGCGGGCACTTGGTAAATGCCCGTGGGCACTTGGTAAACGCCCGTGGGCACTTGGTGAAGGGGTAAATGCCCACGGGCACTTGCGACAGGAATGGGAGATTCTACAGAATGCTGCAGAAGGAATGGCGGTGAAAGCGGCGATGGATGCGGCGAAAGAGTAGCAGAAGAGAGGAGATAGCAGTAGAAGAATTAGAATCAGAGATAGCGCATAGGAGATAGAAGTAGCAAAAGACATAGGGTTTGAGCCATCAAAGTGACTCAATTTATAATCTACTCTTAGGGCACACTTTAGGGTTTTAACGACACTTTGAACGTGTGGCTAAGATTAAAGTGGATCCAAGGGTAGAGAATAAATATTGGTTGTGAAATGGATTAATATGGATGGACGGATGAGATTAAATGAAGGACGGACGGCTCAGATTAAATCACTTAAACTATTATTTAAATATATATATTAAAATATTAAAATATATATATATATAAATATTAATTTAAATAAATTTGGGGATGAAAAATGGCGGGAAAGGTGAAATTGGGCCAAATAATGGCGGGAAAGTGTGGATTTGGGCCAAATAATGGCGGAAAAGTGGGTGACCGACACGTGGCTGACAGGAAGGTATAGATGACTTGCAAGTGGCTGGATTTTGGTGTCTACAAGAGTTATCAAACTTCAGTGTGATCCCAATCCCAGTCGGGATATTGGATTTGATCGTTGATGTAAATAGGATTCTACTTTCGTATTTTCTTTCTCCTGGCCCTAGCTTTGTTTCATATGTTTTTGAGGATCTCATGTGTTTTCTCAGGTCCTTACACCTTTTGCTTCCCAAGGCTTTTGTGTTGAGCGGGAACACGATCCAAATGTTGCTTGTTGAGCCAAGAGAAATCTTTGTTCAAATTTTTGGGTGCTCAGTGGTTCTAACTCTTATCATACTGTTGGGTGAGACAATTCTAGCTTTATTTTGGATTTTCCCCTAGACTTCTATTGCAGGATTTTAATATCCAAAGTGGTTCCAAAAATTTAACTTTTGGTTGGGTGGGAAAAATTTATTTTTGAATTTCAAACCAATATTTTATGGGAACCTGGCTAGAGAATTGATTTGGGGATTTTGGACAGCTCCTACCCTTTGGAGGGACATACCCGTGAAGTTGAGGGGTATAGCTGCTTGGTTGGACAATTTCAATAATTTTTTTGCTGGTATGCTGAGATGTTGGGTGAAAGTTTGTGTGGATTCCGGGACCATCCCGTAGTATTATGTTCGTGCCTTCTAGAGCTCTTGATGTAGTGTGACTTCTATCTCAAATCAAACTGGGGAAATATCTATGGGTTCGAGGTGTTGATTTGGTGCAAGCATCCTCTATAGAAATTGTTGGCCAAATCTTGTCAAGAATGAGCCTGTGAGCCTGTTGCAGCAAGTCATATCTAGAAATAGAGTTCATGTTTGGACGAGACGTTTTGTTTTTTGAAATTTAAAATGAACGTTCTTCATTTAGTTTATGTGGGAACCAAATGTTCCCACCCATGATCTAGTTTTTTAAATTTATTTTAGACCTGTCTTTGCTTTAGGCAGGATCTACATTTTTGGATATCTTGGTTCTTTCAGATCCTAGATCTTGATTTTTTTGGGGAGGTGCCTTTAGATGTTTGGTTTCTTTTCCCTTGGGGGTCAGTCTTTTTTTTTGCTTTGGTTTCTCATTAAAATATTTTTTTGCTTTGTAAAAGGTTTGAGGACCCTTTCAAAACCCATTCTTCCACCCAATAAAAAAACACAAAACCCTAGGATATCCAAATCCAAAACATCTTGTTATATGATCATTCTCTAGAACTATGTTTTCTTGACAATTCCATTGTCTTTACAAAAAATTC
The DNA here is from genome assembly GCA_028583015.1 of Wollemia nobilis. Taxonomy (NCBI): domain Eukaryota; kingdom Viridiplantae; phylum Streptophyta; class Pinopsida; order Araucariales; family Araucariaceae; genus Wollemia; species Wollemia nobilis. Next base: position 1,329,275 of record JAQPPZ010017021.1, read on the forward strand.
TAGAGACCAAAATCTTGATGGTCATTGTTCACCATGATCAAGGCTCTCCTACTAAAGCTCCTACCAACTATTCAATGTGTCAATAGATAAATTATGAGCAAAAGAATACCATATATAAGAGCAATGATTAAAAACTAGATTAAATTCAAGCACAATCCCTCCCCCAATGGATGAGCAGGTTAATATACGATTATTGGTTGTGCTACAAATGGGAAATACAACTAGATATTAAAATGAAGCACATCTTTCCACTACACGATTGTTGCTTGAAACAGTCTCAAAAGGTTAGAGGTAATATAATACCTTGTAATGTTTGCACTCCATGAAACCATATTTTGCTTTGGCCTTTTGTTAAAAATTTTCCATGCAGCGTCCACGTCCACTGTTCCATTTTGAAAAAACTTGATAATCATAGCATTCCATGAAAAACAAAATTTTTTTGAGATATTTTGTCAAACAATTTATTTGCAACCTTAATCCTACCAACACATACCCTTTAATCATTGCATTATAGGAAACCACACTTCTTTTCGGCATTTTTCAAACAATTGGTATGTTTCCTTCATTATTCCAAACATGCAATCAAGGTGGTCCATGATGCCATGCTCCTAACATGCTCTCAAATACATCTTATGCCTTCTCTATTATGCTCTACTTTATGTCTTTTGTTACTCTTCTATAAGAAGTTGGTCATGCCACTTTCTTGCTATTCCTTTGCTTTTGGTCATTCTTCGTACCACTCTTGTCCTCCTCCCTAGTCCTCCTCCCCATACCCTTTCCTTGGCCCTTGAGGTGGCATTTAGAGGACTAGAATCCAACACTTGCAATAAAAATTTACTACTAACCAAAACGGTAATCAAAGGCTTTAATACTTCTCTATAATAACAAACGTAAATTTTATCATCCTCTATCTACAACAGGTCCTTCGAATCCAAGAGGTCATACCAAATATTCAATTCCTTTATGTCTTTTTTCATATTAAGGCTAGAGATTGATGTCTTTTATTGGAAAACAACTTAGTTTATTAGCATACAATATACCACTTTCTCTCTACAAATCAATTGAGTTGGTTCAGTTGCACTTTTTTTAAGCAATAGTCATGTTACTAAGATATCCACTATACTATAGTTAAGTTCAGTAGTGAGAATACTTTTGTAATTATATTTTTTTTAAACAACATCATCAAGATAAGGATATATTATCTTTAATATCATTTTTTAATAAAATCTTAAATTAATTTAATTTGAAAATATATTGAAATTGACCAATTAATTTGCAGATCAACAAAGCTCACGGGGTTTAAAGCAATTAATTGGAGTGAATATTTTCACATCTTAAACCAAGTTTCAAATATCAAGTGTAAACCTTAGCATTTTTTTATCAAATGACATGAGCTTAAAAAATAAAATTCTTCTCTTTTCAAAGGAGAAACACAGGTTCGAATCTTTTCAAAAGATAAATGGCTAATAACCAAGTTATTATGATACCCCACTATTTAGTCATTATGTAATATAGGTAGAGCCTCCTTTAATGCATTTGACAAACTAAAAAACATAAAAATAACAAACAAATCCAACTTTAAACACAAATAAAATATACCACAGTATATATTAAAATATGTGTACGTCAAATATTACCAAACAGTATACACAAAATTATCAAGTTATCATCATAGTAATTTGTGGTCAAGATATAATATAAATGAGACTCATTCCATTCTCATATAATCAATTATATATAATATAATATAATATGTTATTTAATATATTATGATTAATATTTTAACCTAAAAAACTTAAAAAAAAAATTATGTTAAAATCTTAAGCAACAAAATATGTATAATTACTAAACTATTATAATACTTTAAATAGGTTGATTTTAATTCTATCAATTGAAAAAACTAAAATAAAATTTTCTTCCTATTTTATATCCAAATTTAATTCATGGGAAAGATGACCCCGATGTGCTCCAATCCAACCTCATGCTTTAGATGTTTGTACGTCTTCAACTTTAAATCTAACATGAATGTTCATGTGAGACACCCTAGTGGTTAGGGCTTTCGGCTTTCCTAAGTCTCACACCCTAATAGTTAAAGCTTTGGGCTATCTTCTTGGATATTTAGGTCCACGATGAGGTGTGGTGTATACGAGTGAGCTTAAAGCTTTGGATTCTCTTTTGGGAGATTTAGGTCCACGATAAGATATGGTGTATACGAGTGAGCCTAAATATTTAAGCTCTCTTCTAAGAGATTTAGGTCTACGGTGAGATGTGGAGTGAGCTTAAATATTTGGATTTTCTTCTGGAAGATTTAGATCCATGACGAGATGTGGTGTATACGAATGAGTTTAAAGCTTTAGGCTCTTTCCTAAGAGATTTAGGTCCATAGTAAGATGTGGTGTATACGAGTGAGGCTTTCTAGATCCACGATGAGGTGTAGTAAGGTGTAGTGTGGTGTGTGCAAGTGTGCATAAACATGTATAAAAAACACATGAAAAAAATCAAATGTAAAGGCCTCCTAAGAAGCAATAAGGAGAGATTGATTTTGGTGTAAAGTGAACCCATGCTTAATATTAAATCTACTTTGAACCATGTGCTACAACACATAGGACTAAAATTTAAGAACTAGTATTTAAGAGAGGACCATGTGTGGAAATTTGAATTCAGTCCAAATTCCAAGATTAGAACATAGATTGCAATGTACCTCTCATGGCCCCAGCTCCTTTGAAACTTTCAATACTTTGTTATTTCTTAATGTACACCCATGATTGAAATGAAGATCTTATCTACCACATGTTTTCCCCTGTTTTTCAAAACAAACAAACATCTTAGAAAAGTGCCTTACAAAATTGAGCTCAAATTTAAAAAATGGTCCTAAGAGGAATACATTGCTAGACTTTTGAAATAATGTAGGGAGGTCAAAAATTTAGCTCATGTTCATCTTAATCATGCAAATTACCATCCAAAAGACCATTGGCATTGTCCAATCTTGGTTGATTTATGAAAAGATTTCCTTTGACTAAAAAGGTGTCCTAATGTTTCATACTTCAAATATCTGTAATCTTCATTTTCATATGGTAATATATATTATGTATGCGAATATGGGGTCATTCTGAAGGTTGCTTAAGCATGTAAAATTTCAAACTACTATTGTTTACATAGACCTTGGGGACTTACGTAGAGTGATAAGGAGTGTTTTTGGTTTAAAAAGGTTAAAGATTTGAGTTTTTTGATATTTAATAGTATTTAAAATTGATATTTTGAATTTAATTATTTATAATATTTTAAGATTTTATTTAAAATAGATTTTTATAAAAGTTTGATAAAGTAATAAAATAAAGTGTTTATTAATTATGCATATGTATTATATCATGATTATTACAAGATTTTAAATTTGGTATTTCCTTTTAAAAGTTGAGAATTTTGATTGATTTGGTTAATTGCCCAATTCACTTCTTCTAGAATAAGGAGGAAGGGTTTTGATGAATCATTGACCTGAACCTTCTCTATAGAAAAGTGGTGCTAAAGCTTAAGGAGGGAGTCGTTGTTTCATTGTTTTCATCCCTCTCTATTTTAAAAGGTTCATCATCAGTTTTTTTGATGTTTCTGATTCCAATTTTACTTGATGATTATAGATAGAGAGGAACACCTCTTTGTTTTAAGCAATACTATCAATAGTTTTAAACCATATAGAAATTCTTTACAAAAATAGAAAGGGGTTTACTATCATCTGAGAATAAAGGTGTTTTCTCATGTACTATAGCATATTTGCCAATAATCTTGTTAGTAGAGATATTAAGTAACTTGTATGTTTTGGATTGTTATGAACCAACGAACCTTTTAAACCTTCTTGTTCTTTGCATAAAAAGCACTTTGGGGAAGAGGTTGAGAAAGAATGGGCTATTAATCTTGGGTTATTTTAATGCAAAAGCTTTAGACCAAAAACACGAAAACAACTAACTTATATAAGGTTTACTTTCAAACATTTTCTAAGGATTCTACAAATCTGTACATTGACATCTGGTGAGAATATAGACCACCTCACCTTTAAAAATAAATAGGGTTGCCTAATAACAATACATTTTTTTTTGGCTATGCACCATGCATCTTGTCATCTCCATAATTGTCTTGTTTCTCCCTTCCACGACTACTTCATATCTTAAGAGGTTTTTCAACCTGAGTGTAATGAAATATATGATGCGGGTAAAGGTAGCTTTTAAATGCGAGGGAGATATATATCCTTCCTAAACACACTTGCCCTTATGTGAGAGGGATATATGCAATAACAAACCACCCTTACCCTTATTTGAGAGGGATATATACAAGAACAAACCACCTGAGAAAAGGACATTAGAATCAACCCACCACACTCACCCTTGGATCAAAGAATATACATGTGAGGGCCCTACCCAACTACACCAGTTGCATATGAGGTTAAGTAAATACAAGATTGCCTAAACCCACCTTCTTGTGAGAGTAAAGCCAAATAAAATGCTTTTACACTCCCAAGCTTTTGAGGCCATGGAGTTTTGCGCTACTGTAATTACCATCTTAAAAACCTAGGGAGAGCTCCTTTCTCAAATATTTGAGAAATAAAATTTTGAATAGATAAAGATACAAAGCTTATGATAGCTTGAGCCAATACCATTTAATAATATATAGTCTTGGGGGACAACGCAATGGTTCGGGGTTTGGCTCTTCTTTGGGAGGTCCAAGGTTCAAACCATGGTGTGTGTGGATGTGTGTTAATCCACTATTGATAAGTTTAGCTCTCGACCTTATGAGGGGTCATGGCTAGGATGAGAATGTTCATCCCTGAGCGTTGATCATAGGGATTTCATACACTATCCAAATAAAATAAAATAAAATAAATAAATAAATAAATAAATATATATATATATATATATATATATATATATATATATATATATTTATATTTATTTATTTATTTATATATATAATGATAATGCTAGTTATTTTAATGATATTTTCTTTATAGGTGTATATAAATAATTTATATGAAATTGAAACAGGCCTTGACCATAATACATCATAGTCATATAATGGTATTACAACAACTTCACAATTATACATGTATGGCTTGACAACATTCAAATTTGGGTTTCCTCTTTGAAAGTTGAGGAATATAATCAATTAAACTAATAATACTTGATTTTTTTATTCTAATAAAATTAAATAATAATATTAATATAAAACTATTTTTTAATATTTTAAATAAAATATTTATAATATAAAAATTTATGATTTATAATAGAAAAATATTTTTAGACATTAACATAAGGTAATTTTTTAATAACTTTTAGAATCATTCTCCATGATTCATTATCAATTGACTGAAAATGCCCCTTCAATTATTTTAACTATTAACAAATGTGATTTTTAAATAAAGCTAAGAGTAATCTTGAATTTTGTTGTCTCTAAAGCTTCACTTTTAAAAATACCCTGCTATTGCTTTAACCATTCTTCAATTCTTTTATTCATCACCATGCATTACCAAACATATTAAAAATCCATTGCCATAGATTCTATACTATTGAGCAGTGTTCGAAGAGATGGTTTATACTCTCCTCCTCCCTTTTACAAAGAACACATAATGAGAGGCTATAAAAACCCCTTTTCATAAGGTTAACCCAAGATAAATTTCTTCTATGATCTACTAGCCAAACACATATTTTGACTTTAGGAATGCTCAGGCTATCCTAAATATCTCTCCATATTCGTATGATATTTCTCTTATGTTGGTGCTTTATATTATATCCACTTCTTGTTGTGTATTCTCCAAAGCTATTCAACAACCCAAATATCTCTTCATACCTGTGTGATATTTCTATTATGTACTTAGTACTTTATATTATATCCACTTCTTGTTGTGTATTCTCCTAAGCTATTCAACTCCCAAATTAGCTTATCCTTGGTTCCCCTAGGAATAATCATTATTGTTATCTTTTTTCTCAACTACCTCCTTGCATCAATGTCTTGTATACTTGTAAAAATTCTTCTTTCCATTTGTATTTTCCTTTCCGATCCTTGTACATAATGTTTGAAACCCTATCACCATATTTATTTTGAAGTAATCTCATCCACGGTTTCAAAATTGAATCTAGATTGAGTGATCTTTTATCACACCAAGTATCCATTCAAATAGAAATAATTTCTCCAGTTCCCACCACCCATATTTGACCTTTAATCACTAGATCAATAGTTTTTTTTAAACCATTCCATAGAGCAAAACCATTTGGAAGTAATAATATAGTAAATATACCCCCAAGGGTTAGATGGATTGGTAAAGGCTTGGCTGAACAAATACTTGCCAAGAAGAGACCTAGGTTCAAACCTCGGGAGCACACTACCAGTTTTAACAAAGGTAGTAGTCCATGTTGAATCCTGTAAGTGTTTGCCATATCGATAACAACAATACAAACCCTGAGCGACCGATGGTCTCCATCTCATGCCAGATCAACAACAACGAGATGAATATGTTATTGGGAGCAGTCCTTGTGGTTTGAACCTTGTGCTTGCTAGTTACTAAAAATAGTGGTTGTAACCTTAGTTATCGAGTTCGAGTTTGTATTCGAGTTCGATACTCTTGAAGTTCGAAAAAAATTCGACATGTTTAAAAATTTGAAATAAAATTTAACATAAAATTCGATTATTATAAATGCACATATATTTTTTAAAATAATTTTTTTTATATATAAAATTTAAAAATACAAAATACAAAATCATAATATTTGATTTTAATAACTTTTTTTTGAAATATATACTTTAAAATATTTTAAAAATATAAACATCTTTATAACTTTATCTAAACATAGTAATTTTTTAACAAATGTAAATTATAAGTTTTCTAAATTCATTCTAAAAAAGGATCATGCATATTAACACATAACTATCATTGTTGTCCATTCTCTCAAGTGATAATAAAGAACTAAATATTGAAAATAGTTGCATCCAACATAATTTATGCAAGACGTGGATTTGAATAAAAAAAAATATAACACTTTCACATTGATATATATTTTATATTTTAGAGGTTAGAGATTTTATCATATTATAAATTTTTTCGTGATTTGAAAAATTGTCACTGCCCTTATTTTACCCTAAATTTTGATAAAAAAATTTACAATAAAATCAAAGTAGGGATCTTCGCTCTAAATCGGAGATTGTAGTGCACTGCATATTCACAGTAAATCGAAGGTTGTAGGTGTACTAAATCCATTGAGATATTTCATATGGGTTTTATTTTTCAACTGTCAATGATTGATTTTAGGGTTTTTATACCTCTCTTATGTTCAATTTTTTTCTATCAAATTTAGAGTTTATTTGCCGAATTTATTCGTTAGAGTTTTGAATTTGACGAATTTCAAATTTTATCTAAAAAATTCGACGAATTTGATAACTAAGGTTGTAACCAACTCCCTTATGTAACAAAAAAAAAATAATGTAGTAAATATTAAGCTTGGGTCATTGGGCTCAACATACTTAGAAGAATTCTTGCAAATTGTCTTTGACTCTCTTTGTACAATCTCCAAATTACTTTTCCCATATCACCGCCCATCTTAGATCTTTAATCACCAAATAAATAGATGTTTTAAAATCGTTCCATAGAGCAAAACCATTTGGAAGTGATAATGTAGTAAATATTAAACTTGGATCATTGGGCTCAACATACTTAGAAGAATTCTTGATCATTGTCTTTGACTCTCTTTGTACAATCTCCAAATTACTTTTCTCCTAAGAGCTAATTTTGCATCCATAAGAACTCTTAAACCGAGACCTCTCCTAGTTTTATCATCACATGCCTTACTCCATTTCATATTCTTTTTATCATGTAAACCTAACCATAAAAAGGACCGGATAATATAGATTAAAAAAATTTCTATTGATTTTGGCATAGTATACAAGGACATATAATAAGTTGGAATAGACTATAAGACTAATTTAATTAGTTGCACTTTTCCTTCTAACAATAACCATCTACCTTTGATGAGCCACATAATTGCTCATTTTTTGTATTCTTTTCTCCATGATGTGTGGCATATATTTTTGTAGATATAAATGTTTAATGGAAATTATATATATAATTAACAATTTATTTTTCACGTTTCCTAATATTTATCTTTAAGTGTAATTTGTGTAGATTTAGTGAAAATTGTTGCATTTTTGGCATGTTTTCATCAAGGTCCCACTCAAATCTGGCACTTGAAATTTGATGAAGGAAAAATATATGTGGAATATCGATAAAGAGGTATGAAGTCAGACGCTCAAATTCCTTTAAAGCGCTTGACTTTCATTCAGCACTAAGTATTAGGTGTCTGCTTCCCGATAGACGCCTACTTTTCGTTAGGCACCTACTTCCCGTTGTACGATGGAAGGTACCTGCTTCCCATTGTAGGGTGGAAGGCGCCTGCTTCCCATTGTATGGCGGAAGGTGCTTGCTTCCCGTTATACGAAGAAAGGCACTTGCTTCCTGACTTCTGCATATAAGGCACCTGCTTCCCTACTTATTCAACTGCGGCACCTGATTTCCATTAAACGCCAAACTTCAACATGGCTCTGTGGTCGACATAATAGAGCGAAACTTTGGCAACCAGAGTGAAGGAATTTCTAGCATTGCAACCGAACATGGGACAATATCAAAGGTGACTCATCACCTATCTTTCAGCTGATACATAAATCATTTTTGTAAGTCAGACAAATAAAATATCAGTGTATTATGAAAATAAAATATGCTAAAATATCATGATATTTTTCCCGCTTCCTCTAATCAAGCAAACAATTGTAACAACGAATCATTTTCTGACTCATCCTAAAAATTATAACAGAGCTAGCCACATACCTTATAAATATGCAGGCCACCCCTAAAGAAGACCCCCCAAAATTTCTTGTAATTTTCTTCTACTGCAACCGTTAATAAAATCCCTAGATATTTTCTTGTAAAAACTTATTCTAAAGCGTCCAGTGATAATTTTACCATGGGAAGAACCTGCTAGAGCGTGGGCCCACTCACAATAGATTTACTTTCTCTTTCCCTTATATTCTACATTTATTTTAATAGATTAATTTGTTTACTTGTTATTTCCCTGTTTTTCTATGTGCAAGGTAATAGTTTAGATTTTAAATGTTTTCAGTAATGTTTTCTTAGACTTAGCATGATATTATTGGTTTAATATAAACTCCAACAAATATCAAATACCCATAAATCGTAATCCAAGGGACTCATCTCTGAAGGAGAAATTACAAGCATAGATTTTGCACGGCTGCTCACAAGACTACAAGCTACCCCGAGTTGGCAATTAAATGGAGACAATTAATTGAACCATAGAAAATCTAACCAATATTTTGCCCAAAATTGTGGCATCGTTGTCGTGGAGTAGCCATTGTAATTTCTTGTTCTAAAGGAAGCATAGTTACAATAGTTTAGAGTGTTTTCTTCAGAAACCTTCATCTAAAACTTTGTATGAGTCCACCTAAGAATAAGGGACTAGACGGTCATTTTGTCAAAAACAAAGAAGTTGTTTTTTCAAAATCCTTCTAGTTCAGTAGAACCTAAACCTGAGACTGAACTCTCATAATCTCAATATCCACTTGTGCATTGGCAGGAACACCCACTATTTGCACAAGATCCCTCTGAAACAATTCAACAAAATATTAGAACAGGATCAGAGATAAGTAGAGTTCAATCTAAGGAAGATCTATTGAATGTTGAATGTTGGCAAAGAATATTAGATGAAACTATCTTAAACGTTGACTTATCCATCCTTCTGAAGGAAAAAAAAAAATGAAATAGAAGCATTGACAACTACTTTGAACGAAGCAGGGGTAGAAACACCAGTAATAGACATAATGACAGAAAAACCAGAGGAAACATCCACTAGTTTTAATTTTCCAATAGGAGAGGTAGAGGAAGATCACAAGATGAAACACATCTCTCTTGCCCACCTTCCAACATTTAGAGGACTACCAATAGAAGATCCAGGTCTGTTCCTGTTTAAATTTAATGTTTTATGCAGATTTATGGATTACACCACAGATGCTCAAAAATTGAAATTATTCCCTTCCACCCTTGATGATTTAGCTTTGTGCTGGTTCATTAGATTGGGGGATAAATAAATAACTACCTAGGAACAGTTGTAGAAAATTTTCCTATATTAGTATCAGGATTTTGGCAGAGTAAGATATGCAAGAGAGGAATTCCTAGATATGACACAAAAGGAAGGGGAATCTGTGGAAGAATATTGATATAGGTTCAGCTTCAATTTGTAAAGATCACCTGATTAAAAACTAGGAGATAGGTCCCTAAGAAGCATTTTTTTAGAAAATGCTGACAAATGAATCCTTGAAAGCTTTAAACATGATCTCTGGGGGAGACATTTACCAACACCAAATGGACAATATTCAACAGTTGTGTTGAAACTTTTCAAGAAGAAAGGGTAAGTTAACCCCTAGAAATGTGAAGCAATCAGCCATTGTCACTAAAACAAAAATAGGTAGCATGCTAGAGGACCTTAAGAGTGAGATGTTATCATCTCTAGCTCTTCAAATGGGTAGCCTTCTACTTCAGATAAATAAGCAAGAGAATAAGGAAACATTGGCCTACTTCTATCCTAAATGCAAATGCAAATACCCTAGAAACGAGTACCCAAAAAACAAAGTTCAGGTATGTGTTGTTTGTAAGAATGATCATAAAACAAATTTGTATCCACAATTATTGAAATCTAAAGAGGAACTTGAAGTAGGAGAGGCATACTTCATGGGTAATATGAGGAACTGGCAACAGTCTCCTATGGGTAACAATATGCCGTCAGGAATGTCATCCTATGGGGACAACAATTACCAAAACCAAGGTCAAGCCCAGCCACCCAACATGGGTTGGTATGGTCAACAACCTTGGAATCAATTTCCCCGAGGGGTAAATCCTTACAACCCTTACCCTTGGAACCAATACTAGTAGCCTAGGTAGTAGTGGAGAAATCAGAATGCTTGAAATCAGTATCCACAACATACTGCTCCAGCTCCACCACAGCCAAGCCTGCCTACTCTTCCTGCTCCAAGGACTCCTTAGTTACCAGTACAACCAATAGCAAACCCAAAAAATAAGTAGCAGCCAGCCTATAATATGGAAAACGAGATATACCCTATATAATATTAACGTAGATTGTGATACTATCTAGTTAAGGTCAGGAAAGCAATTAGGTGTAGAAGTTACTCCTCTTTTAGAGGAGGAGGAACCAATAGAAATAGAAAAAGAGGAATCACCCCTTATAGAAGAGATAGAAGAAGAATCAACACTTGTACATAACAAATAAGAGGTTCCACCTTTTCCATAGAGGTTGCAAGAACCCAATAAACCAATACAAATAGAGTTTGATATCCTCTCTAGTTTAAAAACTTAGCAGTCATAATCCCTCTCTTTCAGGCCACCAGAGATATACCTATTTACGTAAAGGCCATAAGATAGTTGTGCCTCAAGAAATTAGGGAGGAAACTAGCTAAAATAATCAGTTTGGTAGGTCGGTTAGCTAGAAATACCTATAGCTAGAAAGATACAGATCAAGGAAGCCTTGTGCTGATTGTAAAAATAGAAGGTTGTGTTTTACCCAACACACTAGTAGATTTAGGGGTTGTCATCAATGTCATACCCTAGGAGACGATGCAAAAACTAAAATTGACTAATCTAAAGCCTACTAAAACTGTGTTGCAGTTGGCATACAGGTCTACAGTACTCCCTAAAGGAATACTGGAAGATATAACTATTGCAGTAGATGCATGGGAGTATCCAACAGATTTCTTAGTGCTACAATCTAAATATGGACTAGGTGGATACCCATTAATATTAGGTAGGCCTTGGTTGGCAACAGTTGATGCCTACATAAGTTGTAGATATGGGAAAATGACCATTTTAGATGGTCAAAATATAAAGAAACTGATCATACATCCACCTACTCAGTCTTCAGATTTATTGGGAGAACCTGAGGATGAGAATCAAAATATTTGTGGTCTATCAATAATCCAACCTGTGATGACACTTGAGGAGTCGGAATATGAAAGTGATGAGGATAAGGTGATATCTCACTTTTTTCAAGGATAAACCTTCATGTCCTCCTCTTGAGTTGCCATTAGTGAAATACCACCATATTCAACCAATAGAAGTTGCACCTGGTAGAATTTTGAACATATATAACCAGTTGACAACTGAACAATAGATCAAACTAAAATAAACATTGGAAAAACATCAAGATGCCTTTTCTTGGGAGTATTATGACATGATAGGAATAGCTCTTGAGACATGTACACATAGAATATATCTGGAAGACTAGGTTAGACTAGTAAGACAACCACAGAGGAGAAGAACCCAGCTATGAAAGAAATTTTCAGAGCAGAATTACAAAAACTTCTCATAGTTTGATTCATCTACCCCATTTCAGATTGTGAGTGGGTATCACCATTAGTGGTGGTACCCAAGAAGAATGGAAAGTGGAGAATTTGTGTTGATTATAGGTTGCTGAATAAAGCAACTAAGAAGGCAAGAAATACTTTTCTTTCCTGGATGGGTTCAGTGGATACAATCAGATCCAGATAGGGAAGGAAGATCAAGATAAAACCACCTTCACTTATCCATGGGAGACATTTGCTTACAAATTTTTACCATTTGGTCTATGCAATGCACCTGCCATCTTTTAGAAGGTAGTTAGCATTTTTTTAGATATGATTGGAGATACTATGGAGGTATATATGGATGATTTCATCGTATATGGTGAAACTTTTGAAATTTCCATAGAAAATCTGGAAAAGAAACTTAAACATTGTGAGGAAACTAACCTGTCCTTAAGCAATGAGAAATTTTATATGTTGATGCAGGAAGGGATAGTTTTAGGACATCACCTTTCTGCAGATGAGATCAAAGTAGACAGAAATAAAATTGAAGTCATCCAAACCCTACCTACTCCCAAAACACAAAAGGATATCCGCAGTTTCCTAGGATCAGTCAGTTACTATAGGAGGTATATATCAGACTTTAGCAAAATTGCTAAACCTCTTACCACATTGTTAACTAAAGATGCAGAGTTTGTCTGGATTGAAGAATGTGAACAAGCATTAAACACTTTAAAAGAAAAATTAATTACTGCTCCCGTACTGAGAGGTCCAAATTGGACCATACCTTTTAACATATACGTTGATGCATTTAACAATGCAATAGGCTCAGTACTGGGATAGAAATATGGTGATGATTTTTATTCCATCTATTATGTTAAAAATCTTATAAGTGTTGAACTCAATTATATTATCACATAGAAGGATTTTCTTGTAGTGATACATGCTCTTAACAAATTTTTTCATTACATTATAGGTTATCAGGTAATTATACACACTGACCATTCAGTGATCAGATACTTGACAAAAAAAACCTAGGATTAGGCAGAATTATAAAATGGCTATTGCTTTTGTAGGAATCTGATGTGATAATAGTGGATAAGCCAGGAAAGGACAATGTGGTATTTGATTTCCTTTCCATATTGAGACCTCCAGACTATGTAGCTATAAAATACCAATTTCCAGATGAGCATTTGTTTGCTCTAAATTATCAAATAACTTGGTACACAGATATGGCTAATTATTTAGCCATTGGTAAAGTATCCCCTACACTTTTACCTTGGGAAAAATAGACTTTAATTGAGAAAAGTGTAGATTTTTCATGGATTGATGGGTGTTTGTTTAAAATAGGACCTGATCAAATCATGAGAAGATGTGTTCCTAAGAATGAAATAATTGAAATACTAAAGGCTTGCCATGATGAACCTTGTGATGGCTATTTTATAGGAAGAAGGACTGCATATAAAGTGTTGCAGGTTGGTTGTTACTGGCCTTCACTATTCAAGGATGCAGCCAAGCATGTGAGCCAGTGTGATCAATGTCAGAGGATGGGAAAACCTACTCTCAGAGATGAGATGCCACTCCAACCACATGTTCACATTGAACCATTTGATAAATGGGTTATGGACTTCGTAGGACCTATTAATCCACGGTCAGAAGGTAAGAGGTATATCATAGTTTGTACTTGTTGTGGATGATCCACAACACACCCCAAAATTGGGGACCCACATTTTTTACATGCTTTCAAAGAAAATTGCAGTAGCCCAGATGCTCAAAATCAAGGAAAAAAGCAAAATTTCACAAAAGGGAAAAAGTTGTCACGATATCGCGACATGTTGCTCCGTCGCGGCCGAAAATAAAAAGTTGTCACGATATCGCGACATGTTGCTCCATCGCGGCCGAAAATAAAAAGTTGTTGCAATATCACGACATGTTGCTCCATCGCGGCCGAAAATAAAAAGTTGTCACGATATCGCGACATGTTGCTCCATCACGGTCGAAAATAAAAAGTTATCGCAATATCACGACATGTTGCTCCGTCTCGGCAAAAAATGAAAAGTTGTTGCGATATTGCGACATGTCACATTTTTGCGGCTAGGAGCATCAGAATGCATCATGAAGAGAAAATGTCATGATATCGCGACGTGTTGTGAAATCGTGGTGCAAGGCAACAAGAGAAGAGTCAATGCAGAAGTGTCACGAAATCGTGACATGTCGCGTTTTTGCGACAGGAAACAACGAGATGGTACGGAAAGAGAAAGCATCATGATTTCGTGACAGGAAGCAGCCAAGGGATATGAAGATGAAAGGCGTCACGATTTCGCGACAGAAAGCAACTGGACAGCCTGAAACGAAAAATTGTCATGATTTCACGACAGGAAGCAGAAGATGGTGTAGAAGAGAAAAGTGTCGCGATTTCACGACATGTCACATTTTCATGGCTAAGTGCAACAAAACCCAGTGATAGAGAAAAATGTCGTGATTTCGCGACAGGTTGCATCTGCATAGCCCGATAGCATAAAAATGTCGTGATTTCACGACATGTCTTATTTTCGCGGTGCAGTTGGAAGAGCAAAGCTGCATGCAAAAAAACGTCGTGATATCGCGACATGCTATTTTTGGTTGCGATTTATAGGGGGTAGTTATGGAACATGCAGAAAAGCATGAAACATGTGGCATAAAAGTGTAAGGGCTACAGAAGCGGTTACAATTAGCAAGAAAATCAAACGTTTCGATGCTCGAACAAAAGTCAGAATAATGAAGAGCGGGAAACGAAACGAATCGATCGGGAAGATGAAATGAAGTGTCACAAGGCGAAGCAGAGAGCCATAGTAGAAAGTTTAAAGGCACAAGCGAAGACAGGCACAAAGGTTGGAAACTGCCACGAGCAGTGTTACAGATTTGAGGGCAAGAGGGCCGTTCTGGACCTGTTCTAGTTGTTTTCTTCCATTGACTGGTTTGGGAAAACCAGAAACTTCTGTTATTGTAAAATGAGATATATTTAATGCAGATTTTATTTCAAAAATTTGCATCTTATGGGCAAGAAAGAAGGAGTCATTTTCTACATGCAAGATTAAATGTCTATTTTCCCTTTTCAAATTTTAGGCTTGTAAATGTAGTTGATGCAAGTATTTTCTTGGTTGCTGCATGCGAATGCTTAAATATGAAAACCTCATTCAAATCCTTAGGAGACAGCACTTAGCTTATCCGGATTGTGCTTGTTTTGCAGGTCCAATAGGTTAGGTTGCATGCACGAAAACCTCATATCTTCGATTTTGTCGGAATAGGATAGCATCAGACTGAATGTGTTCTAACTTTAATTTTCTGCATTTCTTTTTCATTTTATTTTATTTTTCCCGAAGGTTTAATTTATTTAAAATGAACATTTAAAAATTACAAAATCTAAAAAAAAAAAACAATGAACAATCACTAAAGTTTCATGGTGAAATAAACCAACATTGCCCCTTGTTTACAGTTACTTGCAATCACTAAGGTGTTCCAAGCATTTAAATTGATTATCTTTATTTGAGATTACTAATACACAGTTGCAAATGCTAATATAGCGGAGACCTTGGAGAAGTTGTTTGTTTGACTTCTTTGCAAGAGGGGATTTGGAGTCCAAATCCTAAAGGAGAGTGTACTTTCACAAGTGTGTGAAAATACCACTCAACATTTTGGCGCTAGAAGGAGGGCATGAAAGGGTTTATTTTATCGTGATTTTAGATGCTACAGGTTTATAATTGTTTAAGAGCTTTACATTGCTAAATATTTCAAGTCCATTTGATTAGCATCTTCGGCCTCCTCTAACACCACTCAACATTTTGGCGCTAGAAGGAGGGCTTGAACTGGTTTATTTCAAATTGATTTAAATGCTATAGGGATTTAAATTTTGAATATTTCATGCCCTATTGATTATTATCTTTAGCCCTCTTTTAACAATACAACTTTGTACTGTTAAAAGGAGGACATGAATTGCTATGCATTTTCCTAACGCTTTGATTGTTCATAGAGGAATAATGTGATTTGATTTGATTTTAAAAAAATAAAAAAAAAATAATAAATAAATAAATAAATAAAAGAATTTTTTTTGGGTATTAAAGTTATATTCTTTAAGATTCACTAATGGCTATGTTTTCACCATGGATGACAGGTAGCCCATTGAACATACCAGGAGTTCAACATTATTTTCCCGTTGGTTTTGAGAGATGTCTTCCTCGATTTTTGTCTAACGGGACAAATACTGCAGGAGAACACATTCAAGCATTCAAATTTGTTGTGAATCACTTAACAATTTGGTATGATGATGTGGTTTGTAAAATGTTCCCTTACACCTTGGACAAAGTGGCATATGATTGGTTTACAAGTCTGCCTTTAGGGTCTATCACTTCTTGGGATCAGCTAGAGGCGGCATTTCTTAATCAATTCAACAAAGAGCAAGTTGACCCAATCCGCATGTATCGGCAGTTTTTCACTATTAAAAAAGGACCAAGTGAAAATGTGAAGTCATTTTCTGAAAGGTTCTTTGGATTATATGCTCAATTAGTGACATTTTATGCTCTTCAAGAAGAAATGGCTCTTCAAATATATGTAAATGCTCTTGACCCACTCATTTCCACATATTTGCGAGGGATGCCTCAAATCACATCTTTGTCACAAGCCTATACTCAAGCAATGGCAATTGAGCAACAATTGAGTTGTCAAAATTATGGTGTGGGTTTTGGATCATGTAATCTTCAATCATTTAATACCTCCTTTACCCACCCAATGATTTATCCACCTCAACCAAGTTCAAGTGTGAATCAATTTCAGAATCAACAATCATTCCCAAGCTTCAATCAATTTCAAAATCCTCAACCTACTATGCAAGATCAACCATCTTTCTTAAGTATGAATCAACTTCAAAATACTCATCTTGATTCAAAAGATGTTTCTAAAATCAATTTTAATGATTTTCATAAGAATATGATTTTAGGCAAGGGAGGAGTACTAGATCCAACTAGTATTGAAACATGTGACAGATTGGAAACCCTTGACTCACCAAAAGATGAATTCTATGAGGATGAATCTGTTTCGGATGACACATTGGATGACATTGTTGAAAGTAATGGCCTAGAAAATTCACACCTTCCAAATCATGTTAAACGTGAATCATGGGTTACACATGTGGATTATGATAGCCTTATCAATTTGAATACAAGCAATAACCCAATTTTGGAAGTAATTGAACCATCTAAGGAAGGTGAAGATAAATTTGATGAGAAACATGTTGATGAATTAAAAGATGAAGAAGAAATAGTTGAGCATCACAATTTGATTTTGAAAGATGATCATTATGATTCTTGGGAAGAGCATGCTCACTCCAAGCCTTCTGATGAATTTTGTGTGCCTATTGATATACAGGATAATACAATTGCCTTTTCACATGAGGATATTACAAGTCCTATGCAATCTGAGAATGTTTTGGAAGAAGGGTTGGAATCTCATCAAAGGTTGGAGAAGGATATTGATTCTACTACCATGGATGAAGAAGGAGAATCAATTGTTTTTGTTCCCCTTGAGGGGCAAGAAATAGAAAATCTTGATCCACCTATTGTTTCTACAATGTCTATGCCATCTCAAAATGATGAAATTACAAAACCTAGGTGGTGTGGGTTTGATACTATTGATGATCCTAATGAAAATATGGATTTTGAGGAAACTCAAGCCATTGATCATGGAAAGGTGTCATGTGACACATATCTTGGAAAATTAGGCTCTTGTTTTGAAAAATATGGATGCATGTTTGATTGGGTGCCTAACTTTGGTGTTTTTGAACAGGTGTTGGATGATGAAGAAGACAATGAAGAAAAATAAAAAGCTACTAACACTCATCAAGTTGTGATAAATTCTAATCATGATGGGTTGAGTATGGGTGACAAGGTGAAATCTTTACCTTTGGTGATAGCTACAAAAATTTCAAGTGATGGATTACATGATGTCCCTTTGGATGCTAATGTCATTAATGATGAAATGTCAAATCTTGGTGATGTTTGTCAAGTTTTGATTGATTTTGATTGCTTCAAAATCTCGAAAAATAATTTGAATTCAAGACTTTTAGAAATAGGCTCTTGTTTGCAATATCTCACATTTGAAAAGGAAAGCCTACTTCTAAATCATGAATGGAATGATGAAACTTGCACTTTAAAGAATAGACAAAATAAAATTGAATATCAACCATTGTCTAATCAATTTGATTTGAATCTCACCTATGATGTTGCTAATAGAACTAAATCAAATTGGTATGGTGAGCATGGCAAGTTGAAATTTGTTGCATTGCTTGGTTTGATCTTATTGTGGTTGGATTCCTACAACGTTTGGCATGTGTATTGTGACATATGTCTTTTGAAATGTTCTAATCATGTTTGGGATCCAGGAAAGTAATAGTCCAAGCTTGGCATCATCTTGTACTATATTGTATATAGATTTTGGTTTTGGTTTGGGTTTGTGCTTTCAAGTTTAATTTTGGGATTGCTATTTGGATTAGGATTTAAGTTGTGTGGTTGATTTCATTTGACACGTTTAGTTTGTTTTGATAAAAAATAAAAAATAAATAAATAAATAAAATAAAATAAAAATAAGAAAATTTGAGATGTCAACTTATGCCTAAAATTAGGAGAATATGAAACATTGGAATTGTGTTGTAGAAAGCTCCACAAGTAACACAAACATTTAAATAATATCGTTTGAATCTTGTGATGCATGAAGTTGTCAGTTTTGCACATTATGGTAAAATAGATGCTATATTCCAAAAGAAGCAGTGCATTCATACCTCATGTCATATTCCACATTGCATATACATGTCATCTGAGTTACATTGTCATTCCATGGGCAATTATTGAGAAGGTGTTGAATCCTCTTAGGATTATTACATAACATATATTAAAAGGATCCTAAGGTTGGGAACTGCTGCCCAAACTATCTTGAACCAAGCACATTCCATGCACATTAAAAAGAATCTTGAGCAAAATGGTCAAAACCATACTTGGATGAAAAGGTGAGGTGAAAAGAATATTTCATGTCTGTCCTATCATGCAACATAATCCTTAAAACGGTGGTTTTTACCACTTCCATAATGCTTAAAGCCTAAAATCAAAGTAGTAAGGATAGGGTTAAATCCTCATCTCGCTTAGGTTGAGGATCCAATTCCCCAAAGCTTTGATTTGACCTTCATGGAGTAGTAAGGATAGGGCATAATTCTCATCTTACCTAGGTTGAGAATCCGATTCCCCAAAGCTTCCATCTTTCATTTTATCATAAAACTTGGATGGGAAGGATCGTACTACATGTCCTCTGCAAAGGATGGGTAGTCATCCCAAAGGTCCAAGAAATAAAAAATTAATGTTTCCCATTTCATCTTAATATTGGATTGGAGGGATCATACTACATGTCCCTAGCAAGGATGGGTAGTCATCCCAAAGGTCCAAGAAATAAGATAAAAAAAAGAGAATGAATGAAGCCAAATCATGGATTATGGGGTTAAGTGCTCATGCATGGCATCATGTCTTGTTTAAAAGCAAGACCTCTGACTACTCATATGGATAGACTAGCTTGACAATTTCATCCATAACTGGTTAATTCATTTTGTTCAAGATGAGGTAATGAACTCCAAATCAAAATAGTAAGGATAGGGTTATATTCCCATCTCGCTTAGGTTGGGAATCCTATTCCCTAAAGTTTTGATTTCACTCACACTTGCACATGGGTTCAAGATGGTAGTGACACATAACCAACTTTGGGATCTAGTTAATTAATTCAGTATACACATATTTTGTCCTAAGAGGGTTTGACAGCTTGAATATGTTTGTTCATGATATTAGAAGGTTTGAACCTTTGTAAATCAAGTTGTTATGTCTCTAGCATCTTCATCATGCATCAAATCCTGCACAAATCATTCATAGCCTTGCATACAAATCATAAGTAAAGCTGACAATGGAATGTTGATCAAGTTCAAATGATAGGGAATGAAACACATTGCACACATCGAGCTGATACTTATAATTCTGATGTTTCATGTATTTCTGATCTATCGGTATTTGTTTATCTTTGTGTTGATGCCTGTATCTAAGCTTGTATATTTCAGGTTGGGTTCTCACCAAAATGCTCAAGAGCATTTGACAGTAGAGTCGCCATTTGTTGTGGCTGATCCACAACACACCCCAAAATTGGGGACCCACATTTTTTGCATGCTTTCAAAGAAAACTGCAGTAGCCCAGATGCTCAAAATCAAGGAAAAAAGCAAAATTTCACAAAAGGGAAAAAGTTGTCACGATATCGCGACATGTTGCTTCGTCACGGCCAAAAATAAAAAGTTGTCGCGATATCGCGACATGTTGCTTCGTCGCAGCCGAAAATAAAAAGTTGTCGCGATATCGCGACATGTTGCTCCATTGCGGCCGAAAATAAAAAGTTGTCGCGATATCGCGACATGTTGCTCTGTCGCGGCTGAAAATAAAAAGTTGTCGCGATATCGTGACATGTCACGTTTTCGTAGCTAGGAGCATCAGAATGCATCATGAAGAGAAAATTTCATGATATTGCGACGTGTTGTGAAATCACGATGCAAGGCAGCAAGAGAAGAGTCAATGCAGAAGTGTCACGAAATCGTGACATGTCACGTTTTTACGACAGGAAACAACGAGATGGTATGGAAAGAGAAAGCATCACGATTTCGTGACAGGAAGCAGCCAAGGGATACGAAGATGAAAGGCATCGCGATTTCATGACAGAAAGTAGCTGGACAGCCCGAAACGAAAAATTGTCACGATTTCGCGACAGGAAGCAGAAGATGGTGTAGAAGAGAAAAGTGTCGCGATTTCATGACATGTCGTGTTTTCACGACTAAGTGCAACAAAACCCAGCAATAGAGAAAAACGTCACGATTTCACGACAGGTTGCATCTACATAGCCCAATAGCATAAAAATGTTGCGATTTCGCAACATGTCTTATTTTGGCGGTGCAGGTGGAAGAGCAAAGCTGCATGCAGAAAAACGTCATGATATCGTGACATGCTATTTTTGGTTACGATTTACAGGGGGCAGTTATGGAACATGCAGAAAAGCATGGAACACGTGGCATAAAAGTGTAAGGGCTACAGAAGCGGTTACAATTAGCAAGAAAATCAAACATTTTGATGCTTGAACAAAATTCAGAATAATGAAGAGCGAGAAACGAAACGAATCGATCGGGAATATGAAACGAAGCGTCACAATGTGAAGCAGAGAGCCGTAGCAAAAAGTTTAAAGGCACAAGCGAAGATAGGCACAAGGGTCAAAAACTGCCATGAGCAGTGTTACAGATTTGAGGGCAAGAGGGCCGTTCTGGACCTGTTCTAGTTGTTTTCTTCCATTGACTGGTTTGGGAAAACCAGAAAATTCTGTTATTGTAAAATGAGATATATTTAATGCAGATCTTATTTCAAAAATTTGCATCTTATGGGCAAGAAAGAAGGAGTCATTTTCTGCATGCAAGATTAAATGTCTATTTTCCCTTTTCAAATTTTAGGCTTGTAAATGTAGTTGATGCAAGTATTTTCTTGGTTGCTGCATATGAATGCTTAAATCTGAAAACCTCATTCAAATCCTTAGGAGCCAGCACTTAGCTTATCCGGATTGTGTTTGTTTTGTAGGTCCAATAGGTTAGGTTGCATGCATGAAAACCTCATATCTTCGGTTTTGTCGAAATAGGATAACATTAGACTGAATGTGTTCTAACTTTAATTTTCTGCATTTCTTTTTCATTTTATTTTATTTTTCTCGAAGGTTTAATTTATTTAAAATGAACATTTAAAAATTACAAAATCTAAAAAAAAAAAACAACAATGAACAATCACTAAAGTTTCATGGTGAAATAAACCAACATTGCCCCTTGTTTATAGTTACTTGCAATCACTAAGGTGTTCCAAGCATTTAAATTGATTATCTTTATTTGAGATTACTAATACACAGTTGCAAATGCTAATATAGCGGAGACCTTGGAGAAGTTGTTTGTTTGACTTCTTTGCAAGAGGGGATTTGGAGTCCAAATCCTAAAGGAGAGTGTACTTTCACAAGTGTGTGAAAATACCACTCAATAGTATTGAATATTTGACAAAGTGGGTTGAAGTACAGGCTTTGCGTGATTCAAAGGAGAAAATTGTGTCAATCTTCTTGTATTCATCAATTTTTACAATATTTAGGGTTCCAAGGGAGATCACAATAGATCAAGGACCTCATTTTACTTCAAGGATGATCCAAGAACTCATGCAACAATACAAAATCAAGCATAACAAAACCACTCCGTATCATCCATAGGCAAATGGACAATTTGAGGTGACCAACAAAGAGTTGGAGAATATCCTGACAAAGATAGTGCAACAACATAGGAAAGACTGGGCTACTAGATTACCAGAAGCAGTGTGGGTCTATAGGACCACCTGGAATACTACTACTAGTTTCACACCATTTCAGTTAGTCTATGGGAAAACTGTCATGATGCCTATAGAGTTTAAAGTCAAAAAACTAAGGACTGTTGTAGAATTGAATATCAACCTATATGATGCACAAAAAGATAGAATTCAATAGCTTAATTAGCTGGATGAATACCACCTTGAGGCTTTGTATAAAATAAATATCTCTCAAAAACAAAGGTCCAAGTGGCATGACCGTCACACCAGTCCAAAGTAGCTTAAAGTGGAAGAATGGGCATTACTTTATGATTACCAATTTGAGGAAAGGAAGGGTAATCTCATGCAACATTGGATGGGGCCATATGAAGTGACTGAAGTCATCAACAATGGGGCTGTAAGGATTAGAACAATAGACGACGACAACATTACCTTAACAGTCAATGGCCACCACCTACGTCCATACCATGTGTCTAAAGCATACATGATTGAGTCTAGTTTAGGCATGGAGGAAACCCCAGTTGATTCTGATTTTATCTTGAGTCGGTAATATGTGGACCTAGTCCACATAGTCCTAAAGACAATTATTCTTTTAAAGTTTTTCTTTTTTTAGTTGTGTTTTTATTTTGCAGGAACAATGTCCTTTGTGCAAACCTTAGGCAACTTGGGAAACCTAGACCTAATCGGCACAGGATCCATGAACCTGCTCATTTCTAGCTTTCTAGGAGTAGGAGTAGCTCATCCCTCAAAAGGGGAATACTAAACTTGAATCTGCACAAGAGTGTTTGGATTGGTCTCTTTGGACAATAAAACACCCAACTGCTAGTTCAAGGGTGGATGTTTATTTTGTTCATGTTTTTCAATCAGAAGCACTTAAGGGCCTGATCAACCTGATGGTGTGAATACAAGGAAAAATTAGCACTTGTTGAATAAAATAAAAGCACCATTTTTTGTATTTTATTGGGAGGCACTTGCTTCCCGTTATTAGAAAAGGTTTCTACTTCCCATTGTACGGTGAAAGGTCTCTGCTTCATGTTATACGGTGGAAGGCGCCTGCTTCCCGTTGTACGATAGAAGGTGCCTACTTCTCGTTATATGCTTTATGGTACCTGACTCCCAGTATGTTACAAATATGGCACCTGCATCCCTTTTTTGGAAGATCAACACTTGACTCCCATTTTTCAAGAGAATGGCTGACTTCTAGTGTTCAGAAAACTGACACCAAATCTTCTTGGCCTATAAAAAAAAGGTTTAGTTTGTATAAATTTTGTTTTATAAGTAAGACACCCAAAAGTTAGGTAAGGTGCCCACTTCTCGTGTTAAGTAGAGCGCCTAATTGCTAAGGTGCCTGCTTCCTATGTTAAGCAAAGCACCTAATTTCTACGATGCTTGTTTTCAATTTTCAAGGCACCTACGCACCATAATTTGAAAAGAAGGCACATAATTTCCATACAAAAAAGGCGCCTAATTTTTGTTTATTGCAATTGTTTTCTACCTTGACAGAATAACACGTCAGCCTTGGGATGTGGCCTGAGCCACGTCAACACCCCATGCATGTGAAAAGTCAAATCTACCGGTAGACAAAATTAAAAGTTGACAACGATCAACTTTTGAAGGGACATTTTTCATCCCAAGGAGATACATTTTTTTAACTTTTATTTTGAATTTTGTAGGATTTCTTAAATAAGCCACCTTGTAGCTACCAGGAACCAATCACGTTAAAGCAAAATTTATTACATGGGAACCATGACCACCGTTGTTCGATGTAGTTTTCTCAATCATCAAACACCATCCAATAGCGGTGCACCATGAACATCTATGCATATGCACCCACGAAACAAATTTAGGTGCATGTTTAAATTTTTTATTTCTTATCTATATTGTTTTCATGAACATGTGTGTCTATGGAAATGTGTCGGCACAACCCCCCATTATTACCTTAACCACTTGAACAAATCCACTTGGCATGGTGTTGTGTGGCACACCTTTGATTGGTCAATAGTTTATGGTTATCATCTCCGCACAATTAGGCACATGCTCGAAGGAAATTTACTGCGGATAACCATAATCACTGTTGATTACGGTAATTAATTGCCTTTGTGCATGATTGTAGTTGTTTTATAAATTTATTTACTAGTTACTGTGCAGTCAAATTCAGCGAGAAAAAATAGAGCAATGAAGTACGATAGTAATTCGAAGGGGAATCAGTAATATCACTGAGTGAATTTTTAACTAAAGGTAAAGAATTTACTTGGGGAAAGTCGAATAATCATGACATTAAGAAGAGTGATCCAATAGATTTCTCGAGCATTTTTGCAAACGTCCAAACACAATTGGATGTTACAGAATGGATGGACTACTATCGATTGGTCAGTCAAGGCTAGGATGCGACGGTGGCAAATGAATTTGCAACGTCAATGAGAGATGGGGTCATGTGCATATAGGGGCTGGAGATCCCAATCATGGAGGACTACATCACCAAATTTATGAGCCTCCCTCTTACAGGGGAGAGCATGTACAAGGAGGATAACCTTACCCTCTGTGCACAAAGATTTTTTGGAGCACCAATCGAGTACCTGACATGTTGGCTTGCCAAAACAGTACATTCCCAAGCTCTAGAGGGCAGTTTTTGGGTAGATCACCTATTTATTTACATGCTCTGGTAGGTACTCTCATCTAAACGCCAACCACTTTTGTTTCCTAGATCATATTCTGCATGGGAATAAAATCAACGTCCACCACTACCTTGCATGCACCCTGAAATATGAGGTCAGGCGATACCAGGAAGGCACCACCACTGCCCCGACTCACCATGGCTTGATTTTGGCCTTGATGTGATATGTAGAGTCACATAGAAATGTGACAATTGAGGAAGATGTGGGCACTAGTGCAGCGTCAAGGGCACAATCAAAGGGGGAAGTGCCAATTCAAAATGAATAGTGGGCCCAAGGGGTGATAAAACATGCAAAAACGATGCCTGCATCCCAACCTGCAGGAACTATAGGGGAAGTAGGACAAGCCTCGTCCCCTAAGTTTTTCCAATTTGAGGAGGAAGCAAGGCAGACTCTATCTCCTTTTGCACCTCAATTTGAAGATGAGGTAGAACAAGATTTTATGCCTATCTCCATTAGAATGCGAAGCATAAGAATGAAGGAATCTAGGGTGGTTTCTAGCTCATCCAATAAGGAGATACCAATCGATGAGCTCAATAAGGAGGGGTACATGACCCACATTTTATAGGACATGTCCAGTGGGCCAACTCCTCAACAAGAGGTGGCCATGGAATATGTACCACCAGAATGCCAGACAGAGGATTTGCAGCAACAACTACAGGTTTTAAGAGAGTATACTTCCACTTGGGAAGCCAAATTTAAAGAAGAATGGGCCCTATTTGAGGAGTCTCAAAAGAAGGCTGCATTAAAAATGCATGAATTGTATCAAACAATTTTGTAACTACAAATATAATTACAGTTGTAGGGTATACCAGGAGGAGTCGAGCAATCGACCAGAATTGATGCAACAGTGCAGACCGATGGGGTAATAGAGGTACCCCCTACTGATACAGAAACAAAATAGGGAAATATTGTTGCAATGGAAGTAGAGAAGCCATGTTCTATGCCTCCCTTTGTAGAGAATATACCCCAAGAGGACAAAGTTGAGGTTGAGGAACCTCAGACCGTAGAACAACCTAAAAAAGAAGGAGATGAGGGAGAAAAGGATATGGAGGCCGAAGAGCCTCAAATTTTAGATAAAGAGGGAGATGTAGAGCACTCTCCAATTGATGCAGGGGTTGGACAACCTCAAAAGGAAGAAGTAGTACCTTATGTACAAGAAGTAGCTACAGAGGAAAAATAGGCTCAATAACCTGAATCCCCTGTACCACAAGAGGCTTAGTAGCCTAAATTCCCTGTGCCCCAAAAAATAGAGGTTGCACCAACACACTCTGAGGTACAACATGTAAAGCTAAGATCAAAACAAAAATCCATAAGGCCATCTCAATGATGACCTAGAACCAGAGCAAGAGTTGTCAAGTTGAAGGTACTGGGTATTAAATCTAATAAGGAATCAAAGCTAGATTCTGATGGGGAATGGGAGACAACAAAGAATATATTTTCTACCCAAAAATAAAAATTCGAGGAGCTTGATGAGGATATTAAGGTAGATAAAAAGAACTAGAAGGCCTATAAGAAAGCCCTCAAGGAATCAGAAAAGGAGGCCAAGAAGCAATCTAGCAGGTCTCATAGGAAAATTCCAATTGCTCAACCTGAGCAGTTCTGGTATTTGTATGGGTCAAAGGATGGAGAGCCTTTAAGGATACATACATATTTTAAAAGGATGAGATTTCTAGGTCCTGTGCAGCAGGAATATCTGGCATCAAGCAACAGAACTCCCCCTATGGTAAAGAAAGAGGTCCAAGCAGAACCTGAGCTTGACTCAACAGGGGCATATTTGCCCACAACCAGGGTTGCTAAGGAATCTAGCATTCCATTTGGAGATAAAGAATCAGTGCATGTGGGTGAAAAGTTGCCACTTCACCATGAGTACTAAAAAATGGTTGAGCCTGCATTCCAAAAGGATGCAACCAGTTTCTCTTATCATTATCTGAACGTTAATAAGGGCAAGATGGCCTGGACTAGAGAACCGTCTAAGAATATAGCAAGGCCAAGTGAATAACTTCAGCGCAGCAAATACCAAAAGCAACAAGGTCAGGAGACAGCCGCTCCCAAGGCATCAAAGGTAAGGAAGCCTCGGGATAAAGAGAAATCCAAAGTCGTTAAGCATAAGAGAAAACAAACCAACAAGGCTTATTGGGATGAAATGAATAGAACTAGTAATTACCAGTTCAAAGTGGCACAGGGATGTGCCACCCCTTAAGCATGTGGGGATGATGAGCCATAGAATTGCTCATTTTTTGTACTCTTTTCCCCATGATGTGCAACATATGTTCTTGTAGATATAAATATTTTATGGAAATTATATATAATTAATATTTTATTTTGCATGTTTCCTAAGATTTGTCTTTAAGTATAATTTGTGTAGATTTAGTGGAAATTGTTGCATTTTTAGCATGTTTTCGTCAAGGTCCCACTCGAACCTGGAAGTTGCAATTTGATGAAGGAAAAACATCTACATAATATTGGTAAAGAGGTACAAAGTCAGGTTCCTAAATTTTTTTGAAGCGCTTGACTTCTGTTTGGTACTTAACTATTAGGCGTCTACTTCCCGATAGACCTACTTTCCATTAGGTGCCTGCTTCCCGTTGTACGGTGGAAGGTGCCTACTTCCCATTGAATGGTGAAAGGCACTTGCTTCTTGTTGTATGACAAAAGGTGCCTGCTTCTCGTTTTACAACAAAAGGTACCTATTTTTTAGTATACAATGGAAGGCATCTACTTCCCGACTTTTGCATATAAGGCACTTGCTTCCCGACTTCTTCAACCGTGACACATGATTTCCATTAAACGCCAAACTTCATCATGACTCTATGATCGGTAGAACAGAGCAAAAATTTGACAACAAGTGTGAAGGAATTTCTAGCATTGCAATCGAACATGGGACAATGTCAAATGTGACTCGTCACCTATCTTCCAGCTAATGCGTAAATCATTTCTATAAGTTGGGCAAATAAAATATCAATGTATTCTAGAAACAAAATACCCTGAAATATCATGATATTTTTCTTGCTTCCTCTAATCAAGAAAACAGTTGTAACAACGAATAGTTTTCTATTTCGTCTTGAAAAATGTAATAGGGCTAGTCGCATACCTTATAAATATGTAGGCCACCCCTGAAGAAGACCCCCCGAAATTTCTTGTAATTTTCTTCTACTGCAACTATTAATAAAATCCTTGCATATTTTCCTATAAAAACATCTTCTAAAGCATCCAATGATAATTTTACTGCAGGCATAACCTGCTGGAGCGTGGGCCTCACAATAGAGTTCTTCCTTATTTCCCATATTTTCTACATTTATTTTAATAGATTAATTTTTTTACTTGTTATTTCCCTGTTTTTTTGTGATTTCCAATAAGGTAGTAGTTTAGATTTTAAATGTTTTTAGTCAAGTTTTCTTAGACTTAGCATGAGATTATTTGTTTAACATAAACTCCAACGAATATCAAATACCCCCCAAACCTTAATCCAAGGGACTCATCTTCGAAGAAGAAAGTACAAGCATAGATTTTGTACGATTGCTCACAAGACTACGAGCTACCCTAGGTTGACAATTAAATGGAGGTAATTAATTGAACCATATAAAAACTAACAAATATTTTTCCCAACAACCTTTCTATGTCATTAGTTTATTTTAAACTTTACTAATAACTAACATCCATAATTCTATCTTCATTCTTCCCTGAAATAAGGGCATCCCTAGATAAGTTAATGGTGAAGTAACCTACATATCCTTGCTTTAATTATAGTTGAGGTTTTTAGAAAGTAAATTTTAGAATTTTTCCTATTAACTCTTTGCCCGAAAATGGGACAATGTCAAAGGTGACTCATCACCTATCTTCCAGCCGATACATAAATTATTTCTGTAAGTTGGACAAATAAAATATCAGTGTATTCTAAAAACAAAATATGCTGAAATATCATGATATTTTGCCCACTTCCTCTAATCAAGAAAATAGTTGTAACAACGAATCATTTTCTAATTTGTCCTAAAAATTGTAATAGGGCTAGCCGCATACCTTATAAATATGCATGCCACCCGTGAAGAAGACCCCCCGAAATTTCTTGTAATTTTCTTCTGCTGCAACTGTTAATAAAATCCTTGCATATTTTCCTGTTAAAACATCTTCTAAAGCATCTAGTTATAATTTTACCATGGGCATAACCTGCTGGAGCGTGGGCCCACTCACAATAGATTTCTTCCCTATTTCCCCTATTTTTTACATTTATTTTAATAGATTAATTTGTTTACTTGTTATTTCCCTATTTTTCTGTGATTTCCAACAAGGTAGTAGTTTAGATTTTAAATGTTTTTAGTCAAGTTTTCTTAGACTTAGCATGAGATTATTGATTTAACATAAACTCCAAATAATATCAAATACCCCTCAAACCATAATCCAAGGGACTCATCTCCGAAGGAGAAATTACAAGCATATATTTTGCATGGCTGCTCACAAGACTACGAGCTACCCCAAGTTAACAATTAAATGGAGGCAATTAATTGAACCATAGAAAAACTAACCAATGTTTTTCCCAACAACCTTTCTATGTCATTAGTTTATTTTAAAATTTACTAATAACTGGAATCCATAATTCTATCTTCATTCTTCCCTGAAATAAGGACATCCCTAGATAAGTTAATGGTGAAGTAACCTACATATCCCTGCTTTAATTATAGTTGAGGTTTTTAGAAAGCAAATTTTAGAATTTTTCCTATTAACTCTCTGCCCTGATGCTCTTGTGTATTCTTTTAATAAGTTATTCAAAGCACTAACCTCATTTATCTTCGCCTTCCCAAAAAGGAATGTATCATTTACAAACTATTGATGGGTGATATTATCAATGTTATTACTAACCTTAAGACAACTTATCAACCCATATTTATTATCCTTCTTCAAGTTCCTACCCAATACCCCTACCATAATAATGAACGAATATGGTGATAGAGGATATCCCTATATAATACCTCTCTTGGCTTTTAATGATTATATTACTAATCCATTTACCAACACTAAATATGAAACTGTAGAGACACAAGCTTTAATCCATTTGACCCATTTCTTACCAAATTTAAACTTTTCTAATACTCCAAAAATAAAATCCCATTTAACCCTATAATAGGCTTTACTCATATCAAGTTTTAAGATCATTGCTCTCTTTTCTTGAAGTTGTTGAATGCATAACTTCATGAGCTACTATGATCTCATCTAGAATCTCTCCCTTTCACAAATCCTCCTTGCTCTTCTGAAATAATTTTGTCTAACAAAGTTCTTAATCGATTTGCAATAACTTTGAAGATAATCTTATATGTCATATTACATAGGCTTATGAGTATAAATTAATCAAATAATTCTAAATCCTTATTTTTTGAAATTAGGGTAAGCTATGTTGCATTTAGTTTATAAGGAATGCCTTGTTTTACTTTAAACTATTCCACTACCACCAATAAATAATCCTTCACTATATCCCATTTATGTTGATAGAATGTTGTAGAGAACCCATCCAGACCTAGGTATTTATCCTTATCAAAAGAGAAAAGAGCTAAATGAACTTCTTCCAAAGTAATAGGTTCCATTAGTTTTTTATTGTCTTCATTTGTTATGATTGAAGGTACTTCTTATTGAAGTTTATCATTAAGAACTTTAAAGTCTTTTGGTCCTATAATATTTTGATAATCCAAACCCCTTCTATTGATTTAATCTACTAATTATTGATGTTGATCTCTATACTATTGCCATGTTATGAAAAAAAAAAATTATCTCCTTTTAACCAAGTTTTTCTTGATTTTAATCTCCAAATTTATCTTCCTTGCTCAAAATATTATATTATTCATTAAGCAACTCCCTTTCCTCTGAGCTTGGATTATTATAATCACCTTTTTGGAATTTTGAATGTTTATCTTTTAATTCTTCTCTTCTCAAAAGCATTTCCAAAATTGTTCTTGTTCCATTATTTTAATCTAGATGTCATCAATTTAGTTTGTTTAGGAAGTGTATACAACCCACTATTTCATGAAGAATTCTATATTTGTGCTATCGTATCAAAAAATTGAGGATGGTCTTTCCACATTTGTTCATATTTAAAATATGATATTTTTTTAATCCACGTACCACCATTTTAATTCTTATTGACCAGTGATTTGAACCAATCCTTGTCAAGGTATTAATTTTAGCACAAGTCCCTTCATCTTGTGCTATTAATTTTAGGAATGCATCTATCTAATTTTTATGCTATTAGGTTATGGACTCTTCTATTTTTGGTGCATGTATAGTTTTCATCTTCAAACTCAACCTCCCATAGATTATTATTTTGAATAAAAACTAAGAAATATCTCATACTTGTGTTAATTTATTAATTCCCCAAATTTTTCATTCAGCTTGGTAATGGCATTGAAATATCCTATGATCATGAATTGAGTTTGTTGATATTTACTTCTCATAAAGACTTCAATCCCACTCCATACTTCTAATCTACCTGACTAGGTTGTAGTTCCATAGACATTGATAAGGATGAAATAAATATATGTAAAGTAACAAGAGATTAAAGATGCTATCCAATACCTAGTTTTATGAATGGTTATACAAGAGGTTCTAATAGGATTCCAACATATTAGAATCCCCCTTGTCGCCCCTTCAAAATCCATAGCTTCCCATTCACATCTTGACCATATTGCTTTCATAGTTTTGAAAACTTCTTTCTTTGTCATTTTAGTTTTATAGATACAAAGAATATCACACTTTTTACTTAAACAAAGGTCCCTAATCCACCTCTGCTTTGAGGGGAATTAGGTCCCATTATATTCCATGAGATGGTAATCATGTCTCATTAGGGGCTATTGGCCCCGCATGTGAATTACCATATCATTTTGTTGTTTTGTAAATAGAAGTTCAACACCTCTACTTTCTTAGTTTTGGAAACTTCTTTCTTTGTCATTTTAGTTTTATAGATACAAAGAATATCACACTTTTTACTTAAACAAAGGTCCCTAATCCACCTCTGCTTTGAGGGGGAATTAGCTCCCCTTATATTCCATGAGATGGTAATCATGTCTCATTAGGGGCTATTGGCCCCGCATGTGAATTACCATATCATTTTGTTGTTTTGTAAATAGAAGTTCAACAAGCTCAGTTTGTGTTCCTTTCTCTATATTTGCTCTTGCTTCCTTAGATTTTACTTTGATAATTTAAGGGTTTCCCTATTTTTGCCTTGTCTATATTAGGAGTAGATCTTATTATTCTATTCCTCTATATTCTTTTACAACTTTCTTTTCATTAGACTTATCCTCTACTGGCTCATACTAAAAAAGCTTTTGACTTGTCTTGTTCCTTTTTTCATATTTCCTTATTAATGGTAGAGGTACTAACATCTAAATATTATGAAAATTTATTCTCATAAATAGAAATAATTCACCAATATGAAAAAATATGAAAATTCCCATAAGCCACTTCATAGGCAAAGATGATTACATATGATTTATCTCCGTGATGATTACAATGACATATATCCCTTATTTATTTATGTGTCTTATAATTCTACTTTGGGGAGCCGACTACTAATATAATTTTATATTATAATATAATCAACCTTGGTTTATGTGTGGCCCATGCCAACCCTTATACAATATAATATCATATCCCCATATGTCTATTTCTAGGTACCCTAAAATTCCACCCTCATTACAAATGTTTCATCCTCAAAATATATGAAGAAACAAGATAATATGATTTGCTAAGTAATGTTAGCAACTGGTACTATATCTATTATCCATCCATCCTAGTGAAACTTTGATTAGTGGTTGTCTTCGTTGATGCCTATATACCACTTTTTGCTTTGTTGGCTCCACACTTTCATTGCTTTATTTTGATGATGAGTCTACTTATTCCTTGATGCTGATGCACCACTTTGAAAACCAAGATCACTATGCTTTCTTTTCCAAACACTACCATACTTGGTGCCCTTATGATTCCATGTAGAACCATAATATTGTTGTCTTGATCCATGCCTCCAAGATTTTTGTTGCTCATGGTTGTGTGGATGGCAATATGTTGATACCTTAACTTGATTTTCTACCTTATTTGACTTCTAAATATTTGGCTCCATTAAATTCTTCATGTTGTTCTTTCATGTTCCCTTTCTTAGTGTGTCCTTGTGCTCTTCTATCAAAGCTTCCCTAGACTCTGTTACTATTGTTTGCATGGACTTTGGTGCTACTACTTTTCCATGGACTCTATTGCTGCTACTTCCTTCTTGGATTACATTTGAAGTTCATCTATTTATTCTTCAATTTGTTGCTCTGTAACCACTTCTTGGTCTTCCTTGGATTCTTGATCCTAAAGATGAGAAATATCTTGCAATGTAATATTCTTTTTTCTTGTACCATAACTTCATAGACTTCTTTTGAACATTAATGTTAATAGTACCCAAAGAATCCAACCAAGGATAACCAAGAACAATATCCACATCATCCATCTCAATATCATGAAAATATGAATGTAAAACATATTTATCCATGGTGATCTTCAAATATTCAAAAATCTAAACATTCTTACCCTCAATATGTATGTCCTTTATTTTTTTTGCTCGAACTTACAATCTTTTAGCCAAAGCCATATTAATAAAATTATATCTGCTACTAGGGTTAATGGAAATAATAACCTGTTCTTTTTAAATGCTTCTATGGATATACAAAATAGAACATTTAGATGAATTTAAATGCTTTTAATCCTTCTATTGCTTTTTTAAATCCAAATATATGGCCTCATTCTTCTCACTATCTTCCTTAACATTTTTCTCTTTCTCCTTCTTGAGCAGTTTTATTTATTTTTCAGTCTTCATTATGTTTCTTGAAAACTTACCATTATCC
The DNA here is from genome assembly GCA_028583015.1 of Wollemia nobilis. Lineage (NCBI taxonomy): Eukaryota > Viridiplantae > Streptophyta > Pinopsida > Araucariales > Araucariaceae > Wollemia > Wollemia nobilis. Next base: position 1,363,625 of record JAQPPZ010017021.1, read on the forward strand.
TTTCATTTTATTTTGCTCATTTTTAATTCCTTGTATTTTCTTTTCAAGGTCTTTGATGGCATCCATCAAGCTATCTATATTTTTATCCCTTCCTTAAAGATCTATCTTACAAATATCTAACTTTATTTGTAATTGAATAGGCACCCATTTGCTTAAAAATGATGGTTCAATTTATTTCCAAGTGCACCTGGGATTGTTCCTAACAAATATTTCTACCCATTGTAAAGCTTCCCCCCAAAAAATACCATAAAATCCAAAGCGTAACAGGCTATCACTATATTGAGATTTTACTATTTTCAACCACTCTCTCACATCAATATCATTTTCTCCATAAAACCTTTGAAGTGCCATGAGTTCACATCCACAAAAATGATAATGTAAACTAGGGTTTACAAAAATATATATATCCCCACTAATTTGTAGCTAAAATTCCACATAAATAATTAGATCTGTAATTTTTTTAAAACAAAATAAATTGCAACTAATTTGCTTACCTCGATAGACAAATTTCATCTTCCAAAAAAAGTCGTGATTTGAAAATTTCTCACTACCCTTATTCCTGACAACTGACTTCACAAGGTCATATCTCCCTCAATATTGCTTGGATTCCTTCATATGACCACTCACTTCAAAGACCTTCAAATTTCACACAAAATAATTCAAGAATTGTCTGAATCAAACAAACTTTCACAAAGATATGGCTCCTAAAAAATGAGATATTTTTCTCCAAAAAAATATACCCTAATTTTGCAATCCATAAAAAATAATCCCCACTTTGCTAGAATCGTTGCTCTAATAACACTTGTTATGAAACTTTATTCTCATAAACATAAATCATTCATCAATATGTAGAAATATCAAATCATTCATTTATAAAAAATTATCCATAATAACAATCCACACAATGAGACAGAGATAGATAATACCCTTAAGGTAGGGAAACACCAATAATACTCCTTAAGGAAGGAATAACTCCACAAGATCTCCCAAGATGAGAGCACCACTTAGAGAGGGTAAAATCCCATAAGCCACTTCGTGGGAAAAGACAATTACATATGATTTATCTCCATGATGATTACAATGATAAATATACCTTCTTTATATATACATCTTCTAATTCTACTTTGGGGAGCCGACTATGAATATAATATTATATTATAATATAATTAACCTTGGATTATGTGTGGCCCATACCGACCCTTATACAATATAATATCATATCCCCATATATCTATTCCTAGGTACCCTAACATTAACATTGCATTTTCTCTACCATTTTTTCTCTTGAATGGTACATGGTACTTCAAGAGTCTTCAAAATCTAATGAGACACATTCCTTATGTTCATCGAGGATGTTCATCCTTAAATCCAAATCATATTGAATAGACGGTTCCTTGTTAATTTATATTGTATCCTCTAAGCCCTTATATGTTTTTCTTCATATGCTAAAGCCTCAAAAGAATTGAAGTTGAAAACCATCCTCATATGTATCCATTTGTAAATTTCTCTTGTGTTTTTCTACATATTATTATGTTGGAATTTTCTTAGGGCATGATATTTTAATATGTCCCACCTCATGGCAACTTCTACATCTATAAGATATGTTTTCATAATATATGGTTTGGGTCCACAACTTACCCCCATACTTAATAATGATTGATTCTAGTAAAGGTTTGCTAATATTAATCATGACAAATATTTAAGCATAAATAGCCAAGAATCCATCTTTTGTGGTTTCTAAAATATCAAAGAATTCTCCCAAAGTGTTGTCTATTGCCCGAAAGATTTCTATTTACCAAACTACAATGGGAAATCTATACATCCTAATCCATACTAGTACTAGAGATAGATTTATATTTTTAGGCACAAAACCTTCATACCATCGAGTAAGGAAGAGTCATGCTCCTCCCATAAACCAAGGACCCCCTTTTGGGATTCTATCTCTTTTCTCCCTGGAAAAAAAATGGCTAGGAATAAACCTTTGGAAAGAAAGGATAGAATCACTCCTAGATACTTCCAACTTCTATCAATCCATTTTCTCAAGGTTGAAGCCCCTCGTCAAGATCCATTAATTGACCAAAAATTACCCTATCTTTGAGATATGAGGATCACTCCTTTGTGAGGTTCTCACTAACCTCTACTGTTAGAGGTTATTCTAAGGATTTAGCTATAAATCAATCCATGGGAAGGAAACTAAAACTCAAAATTTATTGAAAACAACTAGAATATCCTAAGCTATTATAATATAGGAAAAAAAACCTAAAATAATTTGCAAGAAATTTTTCTAAGAAAAAAAAGGTGAAAAAGAAACTTAGCTAAAAAATTTATGCCCAGACATAATGTATATGCCTCACTAAAACCCTAGCCCTCCATTGCTCCTTCTGTCATCCAAACCCTGCTTGATAGATATCTACAATTTCATTTTTTGTGACTTGAAAAATTGTCACTGCCCTTGTTTTGTATGGTTGACTTCACAAGGTTGCATATCCTTCAACATTGCTCGGATTCCCTTATATGACCACTCATTTTAAAGCCCTTTAAATTTGACACAAATTGGTCCAAAAATAATATGAATCGAAAAACCCTTCGTGAAGATAAGGCTCCTAAAATATGAGACATTTTGTAGAGAAAAATTACCCCATTGTTGCCCTAGTTTCAAATGGTTGTCTTCACATGGTCATATCTCCCTCAATACTACTTGGATTATTTCAAATGACCACTCATTTTAAATCTTATCAAAGTCCACACAAAATGGTACAAGAATCATTTGAATTAGACAAATCTATGCAAAGATATGGCTCCTGAAAGATTGTTCACTTTTCAAAAAAAATACCCTAGCTCTACCGAGTCATAATTTTGCTCTACAAAACCAAGCTAAGAGTAATCTTGAATTTAAGCTTAAAAATTAATATTAAATATTTTTGTTTCTTTTTAATAAGAATATTAATTATGGATTTTTAGAATGTAGGCATTCACAATCCATCCTCTTTAGTTGTTTGGATATTTCTTGCTATTGTCTTTGTCTTAAAATAATGGTTTTCCTTGAATATTACTTTGATATCTTCCAAATAAATTACATAAATGTTCTCCATAATAAAGTTTGATTGTTTGATAAGACAATGGTAGAGATATCTAGAGTGTTTTTTTTTTTTAGTTTGGATGGTCCTTATAATTTCTATGATAATTTTCTCTTTTGCATGAACTTGAAATGCTTTATAAATTCTTAAATTGCTTAGTATCAAATGGATTGTTTTTTTATCAAAGTTATTTTTGTATTGTCTCAACTAGAATACAAGTAAAATTTATACTTTTTTCTTGAGGGGCATGATAAAATTATTAGACACATCTAATAAGACAATGGTAGAGATATTTAGAGTGTTCTTTGATCCTTGTTGGGATGGTCCTTCACATGTCTCTAATATTTTCTCTTTTGCATAAACATGAAATGCTTTATACATTGCTAAATTGCTTGAGATCGAATAAATTGCTTTTTGATCAAAACTTTTTTTTTAATTGTATCAACTTGAAGACAAGTAAAATTTATATGTTTGTTCTTGAGGGGCATGGTAAATTTTATGAAATACATCGTCTTCAACAAGTGGAATACATGCATTAAACTTGCCACCTTTATCAACCTTTTTGGTGTATGACCTTTAGTTATTTCAAAATATCTTATTAATTTGTTACTATGAGCAACCACGTAGTGGGAGAACTTTCTTGAAGTGTTCTCTCATAATCTCAACTAGAAGACAAGTAAAATTTATATGATTTTTCTTGAGCATGGCAAATTTTATGAAATAACTCTTCAACAAATGGAATAAATACAATAAACTTACCACCTTTATCAACCCTTTTGGTGTATGACCTCTAGTTATTTCAAAATACCTTATTAATTTGTTACTATGAGCAACCATGTAGTGTGAGAACTTTCTTGAAGTGTTCTCCTCTCTTCATTCAAGTGATCATTATCCTTTGTCCTCATTGTTCATTTGATAAAAGTTTTAAAAACTATTTTCTTTTGTGATTGGCGATGATGCAGCTTTGCTTGAATTTATACATGCTATTATTTCTGAACATATCTTGAAGGTGTTCATTCTTTTTTTCTTTTCTTTTTTTACATAAAAACATTAAAAAAAAAATGTATTGCATTTGATGCTTCAACTTGATGACAAATTTGATCATGGCACATAAATTATTTTAATAATATTAGATTTTAAACCACAACATATGTATAATGATGTGCCTTCTGTGTTGCCAAAAACAAGTACATACCAACTAAGGGACCCACAACTTTTAACATTGTGATTAATTGGAGAGGGCCCACATGCTTTTGACAAAGTGCCTGAAAAACTGTCAAACTGTCCAATTAAATTTATCCAACTAATTGGTACAACTAATCACTATTCTACACATGGCGGGGATTGTCACCACATGAATTACTTGTGGAACAAGTATCACAAATTAGCAGTCTATCTCTTTTTTTTTCATTACATAGGAGAGTTGGTAACTGATCAGTGCAAGGTTCAAACCATAGGGAGCCTACTCCCAATAAATCTACCCTTGCGGTTCTTTTTGACCCGGCATGAGATGGGGACCACCGGTATCGTGGATCTAGCGCACACTCAGAAGATTCATATCGTCGTTGCAGTCTAATCTGAATAGAGAATCCTAGAATGGGCGACTTTCTTGTTGGGTAGCTATATATTGTACTCTGTCACAACATTTCAGTGCACAATGTAAAATAAAATATATATTATTCTTTCCTTAGTTCAAATTGAATGTGGGAAGAAGAAAAAATTGGGAAAATTTGATTTAGATTGATAATTCTAGGGTTATGGTACTATGAAAATATTTACAATTTGAAAAAAATTAGGACCTATGACACATTCCAGTCCTTTCAATCCTCTTGTTTTTCATGATTGTCATGTATTCATGCTTGGTCGTGCTGACCCATTTCTTGTTCTTCTTCTTTGGATCTGATCTCTCCTCCTCTGATGTAGATTCTTCCTTGATGGTAGGCAGCACCATATCCATGTTGGTGCGAGAGTTTCCTTGGCCTTGAGTTGGGTTGTGACTGACAAAGGTTAAGGCAGTGGTTGTTGATGGTGCATCTGGTTTTAAATCCAATGCTTGATTATGGCTTATACCCCCTGAAATCAAATTAAGCAAAATCTTAAGAAATCATATAAACCCACAAAGCAAAAATTGGTGGATCCTAACACACAGGAATCAATATGAATGTTATAACATATGTAAAATGAGTTTTCTGGACTTGTGTTTTAGTATGAAGTTATCTGGACTGTACATCAGAACCAAAAGTCTTTTGACATAGTAGAATGTAGAACAGCTCAAACAAATGAATGTGTTTGTTTTTTAGAAATTTGTGTTGTTTCTCAAATTGAATTGAATTGAATTCTGGTTGGGTTTCCTTTGCTAGGAGTTGGAAGTTTAAAGTGCAAGGAATGTAATGGCGAACATACAGACCTGCATTATGATCCAATGATGGTTGGAATTGGTGGGAATTTCCATTCGCGTTTGTTAGTGTTGTCTCCTTTCATAATTTTCGCTTACAGTTTCCCACTCTGAATCATCTTCCTCTTCTGGTACTTCTTCTTCGTCCTCCTCCTCTTCGTCTGATGATGGGGATGGACATGGTGATGATGTTGATTTGGATTCATGGCAAGCCCCATTGCAGACCGAGATGTTTCCATGTTTTTGAGCTGCATCTCTGAAAATCCAAGTTCTCTGCACCTGTTTCCTCACCAATTGGGCGGTATAATAGGGCACCTTGACATACTTCTTATCCTTGTGGGCATTTTTGTCTGGCATGTAGCACTCATGAACGAACATGATGGTATCCAACAAACTTCCCTTAGCCAAACCTTTGATGTCATAAGCTTGATCCCTTCTCCATAGATTCTTGTTGTGGGAATTAACAGGGTTAGAGATTGAGAGTGCTCAAGTCTGGGTCTTGTAGGAGAAGATGGCACTGTGCCATGTTACTATAAAGAACCACTTTTTCTTTCCAATATTCAAGGGGCACAGGGATAGGGCCTTTGTGTACTTAGAAATAGCTCCCTTAAGGATCCTCAAATGAGAATTTTGAGTTGCCTTCTAGTTTTACCACCATAGCCGCTGCTATTTTTACATGGAGATCCTCTTTGGACATGCTTCTTTCCCATATCATTCTCTCCTTTAAGCACCAAAGGTCATCCAGAATCTGCCTCTTAATTATAGAAGCCCTCTTGGAAGACCCTTTCCTTGATCTTCGTCTAGGTGAAATTCAAATTTTAAAAGACAATTGGTCAAGTGAGATTTTCTCTCTTAGTGAAAATGACGTTGAGAAAGAAAATTATTGCGCTTTGAGAAAGATGAATATATTTATAAGAAAAATAAATGAAAAATATTTGTGATAGAAAGGCATGTAAGATATGGTTTAATTCACCTAACAACAAATGTAATATTTTGGTATTTTAAGATACAAAAAATGATTTTATAAAATAATAATTTATGAGCAAAATGAGCATGGAGCTCTGGAAGATAAAACTAGGGCATAAATTGGGTAGACGAAGTGCTTTCTAGTTGCTGCAAAATTGAAGATAAAATTGCTGCCCTAGGAGGGCCCAATGGGGACACCTCCGGATCCTCTTTTAGAGAGACAAAGTTCTTTTGTAGATTTGTTGAAGGAAAAATCTCTAGCAGAGACTGAAGAAGCACAAAAAACTGCATTAAAAATGCTCTTTATGGTTGCTAGAAAAAGATCAACATCTCAAAGAGTCAATAGATGCTAGCCACAATTAGAATCAATGCCAAAGATTGTCATTGAGCAACGGATGGTAGAAGAAACAGTCTTATATAGAGCCAATCATGATCTGATCTGTAAATTCATGGGTATTTGCCCAATCCTGATTTTTTGCATTCCTAGATTTGGTAAAATTGGGAGCCTCTTGGTGAGTATTCTTTGTGGTTTATTAATAATAATTATATAATTATTATTTTTTCCTCACTTGGCGATAGAAATAGGGTTTTTGAATTAGAAAAGATGAATCTTGGTCCGACAGGATTATTTGTTCAGCCTTGGAGAGTGGGATTTGATTCTCGAATTGAACCCATTGTTGTCCCAGTTTGTATTTGTTTGTATGCACTTCCAATGGAATTCTAGAGTGAGCAGGTATTAGAAATCATCGGTAATTTCCTTGGAAGATATTTGGGTGTTTCTAGAGACACAATGGAAGGAAACACAATAGTTTATGCTAGATTATGCATGGAAATGGATCTCAAACAACCTTTATTGGTAGAGTTTGAACTCAAACTTGCATGCATATCTTGGATTCAACAACTAGATTTTGAGGCGTTGCCCTTCAAGTGTAGAGTTTACCACAAATATGGGCATTTGGCTCGATCATGCCCAAATAATATGAACACAAAAATTAAGGCTTCTCTAAGAATGTCAAATCTTCCTAAGGAGGATAATTCGACAGTCAATAAAAAACAACCAATTTTTCTCAGGGTGTGGAAGCACAGGGAGATGGTTTTGAACAACCCAAAAGAAGGAGATGGCAAAAGAAAAAAATTAGAATAAAGCAAACCTAACTCAAACCCTCAAATAGGTATGAGATCTTCAAGACACTAGTGGACTAGGAAGAAGAACAATTCATGGAAGGAGTGGATGGAAATAATGAAAACAATAACAACTATGTTCAAACCCCTCTTTCACCTCCTCATATCGTAGAGTAGGTAATAGAGTGTAGTGAGTTACCACAATCAGATATTGTAGGGGCATTAATAGTGCATAACTAAGAGGAGACGATAATTAAGGATGTCATCATGGATATAGCAAAAAAGAGCTGAGAAAATCCAACTCTAGGGATAACTTAGGTGGAAAAGAGATCAAAGAATATCAACTCTTAAGGAGTGGTAGAAAATCAAATAAGGAATTGATAGCAATTCAAGGAGACAAATTGATCACTAGGGGATTTGTGAGGCCAATAGACTCTTATTGGTCTTAAGGTAACCAATGATTATACAATCATGGAATATTAGGGGTTTAAATAGTAGAACCCATCAATTTGTTGCTCGAAGACTCTTAGAAAAAAGTAAAACAGATTTTTCACTTATACAGGAGATAAAACTATCATTGGATATTATGTGTAAAATAGTAAATAGACTTTGGAGGGGTGCTAGTCATATGGAAGTGGTTCCCCAGGAGCCTTAGGGGATAGTTACCTTTTGGAACTCTCTTGAATTGATGACAATAGAACATATAGCTTGGAGGGGTGTCTCCACATCACATTTTAGGAATAATGTGATAGCTGAGCAGGTTTTAATCACAAGTTTTATGGGACACAAAATCTATATGGTCATATTCGTCAATGGAAAGCGATGCATAATATGAGAGCCTCAAGGGACTATATTGTTGTTGGTGATTTTAATGCTAAATTATTATCTAGATATCAGGAAGGAGGAACCCCAATTTTGGATCCAAAGGATCAACTTATGATTGCCCAAGTTCATGCATTACACTTGGTGGATATTAAATATCTTGGAATCAACTATACTTGGACTAATAAGAAGAGGGAGCCACATAGTAGGAAGGTGAAGTTAGACTATTTTTTGGTTTTAGAGGAGACGTTTGTGAAATGGAATCTAAAATTTTAGATTTTGGAGGGTCTAGTTTCAGATCACTTCCCCATTTTGTTGGAAAGGGGGATCAAGATAGGGAAACATCACAAACCATTCATATTAAAAAAAATTTGGTTACAAAAAGAGAAACTTCAAAATAAAATTCCATAGTGGTGGGAAGAGGATTCTTGATATATGCGACAATAATGTTTAGATTCCATAAGTAGCTTCATTATGTCAAGGATCAACTGAAACAATGGAGATGAGCTAACAAGCCAAACTTCCACGTCCAAAGAGCTCCATTGGTGACCAAATGGGATGAGGTTCAAAAACACTTCAAGAAAGAAACAATTACAAAGCAGCTCAAAGAAAAGAATGATGCATTGCGTAAAGCGGTTGAGTACATTAACAACCAAGAGGAGATCTACTGGAAACAAAGAGCAAGAACCACTTGGTTATTAGAAGGTAACAAAAAAAACAAATAATTTCCATTGGGCTACTTGTGCTAGGAGATAGACAAACAAGATGGAAGCTCTTTAGGATGAGAATGGGCACTCCTTTGATACAATTTGAGGTATGTATTTCTATTCAATGGATTATTTTGCTAAATTGTTTAAGGAAAGTATGGTGCAAGATGAAGAGGCTAAAATACGTTTTTGTTGTCATACCCTCTATTATCTCTGAAGAAGAAAATTGGGTCCTACTTAAACCCATTAATAGAGAAGAACTAAAGAAAGTAGTCTTTGAAATGAGTACTAGAAAAACACTAGTTCCATATGGTTTTCCAATTGAATTTTTTCAGATTTTCTAGGACAACTTGGAGGACGACTTAATGGTTGTTATAGAGGAGTCGAGAAGTAAAATAATGCTTAAAGCATTAAATCATACATTCATTGCCTTAATTCTGAAAAGGTAGGATGGGGTACATATTTCATATTATAGACCTATTGCCTTATGCAATGTCATATATAAAATAATCACAAAGATAATGTTTGACTAAAACCTCTCTTACATAGTTGTAGAGCTAAAAATACGACACCAAAAAATTCTAAATAAAACAAAATTCAAATAAACTAGATATTGCACAACAAATGAGATTTATATTAACAGGAGGAGACTAAAAATTCTATTGTTACAATAATGGATTTAAGAATCCTCTTTGATACAATTTTTACAAATATTGTTAGGGTTCTCCGAAACCCTAGCTACAAAAAATGGTGGTGTCTTCAGTTGCATCTTTGCTTCCAATAGGTGTGAGTGGGCTTCTGCATATCTGATGTCGGGCTACTCCAGCTTAATAAGTTATCCAATGCTTATGATATATTGTCTAATCTGCACACAAAGAAACACAAGAGATTTAGTAATAATAATGAAGGCTCCATTGTGTGAGTCCTCAGAATTCACAACTAAAACCCTAGCTATAACAATATGAATACGAACATAATTAAAGAATATGAAATATGACAAAACAAAATATATTTACCTTACTCCTTGCTTGTTGTCTGTTGATGGTTGGATCTGTTGCAGGTCGATGGTAAGGGTGTGTCCTAGAGACACTCGACCATTTCACTTATTGTTAGAATATTATTCTAAAATACAGTCGGGTGCTCGAGAGGTCTCTGGAGAGCAGTAGGGCACTCGAGACTATGGTGGAGAGCAACAAGGCACTCGAGACTATGGAAAATAGAAGCAAGACACTCGATAATGAAGTAGAGAGCAATAGGGAACTCGAGAATGTGATGGAGAGTAGCAGGGTGTTCAAAAATGCAACAAAGAGTAGTAGGGCGCTTGGGAAGTCAAATCAGATCTGTAGAAGTAGATTAGATGAAGGTGAAGGATGCGATGGTGACAGCGATGAGCTAGGGAATAGGGAATATGATGGATGGAGTGGGGTTAGGGCACAAAGGCTAGGTTGGAACTCTAAGGCACTTCAAAATATTGAGGAACCTCAAGAGACTCGGGGAATGCAATCACTTAGGGGTTGAGCCATCAAAATAGTTCATGTTTATAATCGAACCTAGGGCATGCTAGGATTTCAACAACACTAATCGTGTGGCTGAGATTAAAGCATATCTAAGGGTGGATATTAAATTTATGGTGTGGCATGGTTTGTGGTAAATGGACAGATGAGATTAAATAAAATTGGATGGTTGAGATTAATTTATTTATATAAATATATATTTATTAAATATATACAAAATATTATTATTAAAATATATAATAAATATATAGGAATATATATATAAATAATGGGCAAAAAATGACGAGAAAGCTAGGATGAATGACAAGTGGCTACGTTTTGGTTGTGGAGATGGTGAGAAGGCATGGATAGAGGACAAGTGGCTAGATTTTGGTGTCTACAGATGCCCCTTTTTGTACCATGTTGTGTAAAACACAATATGATGCAAAAATACAAGACACTTGATTAGGCTAGGCATAGAAGCAACTTCTCTCTCTTGTTGGAATGTGAAGACAAAATTGAAGGTAAAAGAATAAAGAATTTGGAGTTATTGCGTAGCTTACCCCCTCAATTGATGAATGAGTTGCGGGTGAATCTTACGAGCCAATTGAAAAAGAATGAATGGAAGAAAATATTGTGCAAAGAATAAAATGGGGATCATGGAATGTGTGACTATTTTTTACCCTAATGGTTGAAGGGTGATTTGTGGAATGGGAAATATGAATGCGTTTATTTTTACCCCAACAAAGGAGGGGTTTTGGCAGAAATGATGATGATGATTGCATTTGTTTCTTCCTCAAAATATGAAGGGTTGTGCCAAATGTAGATGTCATGATCATGTGATATGTATCCCTTTGTGGAAAAATCATAATCAAATTTAGTTATCTCGAATTTGGAGTGATTCCATGATGTTGAATAAATTTTACCATATGGCCTCATTGATATGCAATATGAAGATGCAAAATAAAAGGAGTCAAATTTGGAGGGCCTGCTAGTAACTGTAAGATAATTCCTTTTAAATGGAACCAATCACCCTAGCTAGATAAAGACACTATGATGACTATCAAGGAAATTGGGAATGATGTGATGTAATTTTGTTCATGTTTCAAGCTCCATGAACTAGGCCATCAATGATAGCTTTTTAGCAAGATTAATTTTATCAAAAGGTTCACTTGAAGTGTGAGGAACCAAATTTGATTGTGCTTTCGAACTAGGAGATATGGAATGATGATGATGATGAAGTGTTCTTATGGTGATTCATTCATCTTACCGAATTGCATGGACGCAAATCGCTGCAATCGCCAAGTATATAGAACAAACCACTATATACAAGATTCACTTAAAATTTGGCACATGTGGAAAGAAATGGATGATGGAGTATGATGTTGGTGAAATTTGAAATTTCAAGGATGAAATGTGATGATTTGTGAAAAATAGAACATTTGTCGAACATTGGATAGCATGTTGGTCAAATTTGTGTCTTTTTGAACACAAAATTCAATTTATTAGGCCAAATCAACTCAGATTTTCATAGAAATTGGTGGGATGATGAAAATTAAGATGTAGATGATGAAGATGGTCATTTTGTGAAAATTTGGACTAGTTTGATACATTTTGTAATTGGAATTGTTCTTTTATGACTTTTGGTCATAAATAAAAATTATGCATCCAAACTTATTTTTGTTTTCATAAAACCTGATTTTATGATGGAATTGATGTGTGGATGAAATTTTGAGGAGGTAAGCTACCAATTTGATCGATTTTACCTTTTCTCTATTTATTCATAAAACGCTTGCATGCATTTTTGAGGTGCAGTAAATGCTCAAGTGACGCAAAAAAATGCCCTTGCACACTTCAGCATGCCTAAATAATACCTGTGCACACTTCAACTTATTTGAAATGTTGCAAGGTGCTTCAATGCGCCTATAATTTCTATAAATAACCTATAGGTTGGAAAATGGAATTCAGTTGTGTGTTTACAAGTTTGAGGAGTGGAGTGGAGTGAGGAGTGATGTGAGGTGGTGGAAGTTTGGCATGGAGGATATGGTGGCGGAGGGAACGAGTGATGCGACTAGAGCGGAGGCAAGATTTACCAAGGTAATGTTTTTGAATACTTTTTATGTTGTGCAAAATTTTGTTGTTTTTTCTATTTTTTTTTCTAATGAATGTGTTAATTGCTATAGTTGTGGATTTTGGAGCCCTGACATTGATTTTCTCCTCTTATTCCTGGGATGAGGAAATTGTTTTTGGAGGCAGATTGGGATTTGCTAAAGGTGGTGGGGATAGAGGGTGCGGTCTGATTGAATGTGGTGAGGATGGATGAGGGGTATCTTTTAACTTTTTATGAAATATATGATGCGGATAGGGGGACCTTCCAACTATCGATTGGGGAGGTGACCATTACCCTTGAGGATGTGTATCGCATTCTCAAGGTGCCAGTGGAGGGGTTGAAGGTGGAGGTGGGCTATGATAAGAAGGCACAATTGAGCAGGATGTTTGGGGATAGGTGGGAGGAGGTGAAGGTGGAGTGTGGGGGAATTCCATACTTGACCATGTATGTGGCCAATAATTTGGAGCCCCTTCTAGCCTTGGTGATGTTTGTGTTGGCAAACATAGTGATCCTCATCAGTACTAGCTTAGGTTCCCATGGAACCTATTGGGTTTGGTGAGTTATTTGCTCACTACATCGTAACAATATGCATGGGTTCATGCTTTGTTGGTGTAGGTGTATCGGGACTTATATGAGGTGACGCAATGGAAGAGGAAGGGTGTGGAATATAGCTTTCTTCTCCAATGTTGGAGATGGGAGCACTTCAGTGTGGCATGACCAAAGGGTTTGCCTTGTAGTGATTTGGATGGGGTGCAACCCTATGCTAGGAGATGGGCAGTTGTGAAGGAGATACAATCGAGTCATTTGGTGCGATCGAGCTAGTGGTATCGGGATATGTGGGTTGGACTAACATCCATCCAAGTGATGTGGAGGCCTTGGTGAGGGACCATGTGGATTGGGGATAGGGAGCAGTTGTGGTGGGTGAGGCAATCAAGGTGGATAGTTGGAAGGAGGTAGAGTGAGGTGGAATACTTCCAGTTCTCATGGGTTTTATGGCAGTTCGGCTTACCTCAGGGAGTACCAAATGAGTCGATGATTTATAGGAGGCATTGCGAGGAGGTGGGGCTTCTATGTGCAGAACCATGGAAGGAGGTGATTAAGTATTGTGAGGAGCTAGAGGTCCCTGATGTGGATTATGTGGGTATGACATCGAAGTATGTGACGTGGTTTGGTATCCAATCGATATGGGTACCTAAGGTGGTGGCTGATGGTGAGGATGATGCTGAGGATTCTAATGAGACTCTGAAGCAACTAAGACCCCTTTGATATAGCAGTTGAAGGAAGAATTCAAGAGGTTCAGGGCAACAAACCCCTATGGATGGCAGAGGGGAGGATGAGGAGGATGATGATGATATGGGAGAGATATCGAAGGTGGTGAGGTTGCAGGTTGAGATGGAGCAGTTATGAGTAGAGTGGGAGGCTCTAGTGTAGTCTCATGATGAGGTTGTAGCACAACTACAGGTGGATCTTAGTGTGTGGTATGTGACTATAGCTCATATGCAGGTGAAGTGGGCAACATGAGGAGTTGGTGGGGATGATCAGGAGAAAATCGTGAGGCTCCAAGTAGAGCTTCTAGGCAAGGAATGTCGACATGGGTTGGACATGCAATGATTTTGAGTGAGCGAGGCATATGTGCACTCCTTGGAGGATTTATGTATGGCTAATCATTTAATGTTTCCAGATCCTCCATATTTCTCTATGACGTATTCGACTAGGCCATCAGAGTCAGGCAGAGTTCTAGGTCTAGGGCTCCTAGTAGGTCATAGGGGTCCACTCATAGGCATTATCTAGTGCTTAGATATATTTTTTGTATATAAGCCTTGGTGCTCTATTGTATTTAGCCTTTGGGCACTCATTGTACATGCGATATTTATACATACATATATATATATATATATATATATATATATATATATACATGGCTTTTACCTTTTGTGTTATATTTTTTGTGTAAATGCTTTTTGTGGAATGTATGTTTATATGTATGATTAATGCATATGATATGTTATGGATGATTAATGCAAGATGGCATGTATGGATGATTAATGTAAGATGGCATGTGCTAATGATCATTTATAGTCTGGATCTTTGCTTGGCCCTTTTCTAGCATTGTTGTCTAATCAGCGACACCAAACTTGGTGGCGTATGGGATGAATGGCTTTTGATGTGACATGGATGTTGATATGGAAGAAGATATGGATGTTGATATGGAAAACTGACTGTTTAGCAGAGACTCAAATATACTAGTGGCAACAAACAAACCCACTAAAACTACCTAATTCGTCTAGGACCAAATGTGTGTACAGTGGATTCATTTATCGAATCAAGAGCATGGAAATGACTCAAGGTAATAAAGAACTAGTGTCTGTACGAGTGAGTTTATTAACTCATCTTGAGTAAAGTGGGTAAAACCTATTATGGATGAAACCAAGAAGCTAGCTTGTTTGTATGAGCGGTCAAGGGTCTCTTCTAAAATATACATGTCACCACACATGAGCGTACTCCACTGCAAATCAAGCATCTATTTCTCTGGTGAAGGCTAACTCCATAGTCCATGAATTTTGTTGCTGATCTCTTATGTTTTGGGGATGACTACCTAACCGTCTGACTGGAAATATAGTACGATCCTTACAACCCAAATGATCAGTGGTGTGTGATGTAAAATATTTAGAGTTTTGTTAGGGATTTTTCCCTACTCTTTCTTTTATTTTTGAAATTGTGATAGTGGTGAGAACCACTATTTTATGGACTATGTTGCATAATGGGATAGACGAAGATGACCAATTTTCACTTCAAGGTTCATACCAAGTATGGTGTTATCCCTCTTTGACACAAGATATTTTTAAGATGTGAAATTGTGTTTGGTTCAAGAATGTTTTGGAGTCAATTCCCAAGACTCCAGATTTTTGTAGTGAAGATATTTAGTGGTCCTAAAAAGATCTCGACATATATTTTGGAGGTTTCTTAAAACACTAAGAGTGGTTGAGTGACCAAAAACATCTAGGATTTGTGAACCTATGGTTTGTGCTAATGGCAATTGGGCTTAGTGAAATTGTGTGGATGATTTTATGAGGGTACCCCTAATTAAGGAAACATGATTTTATTTGACCGATGAAGACCCTGAACTGAATAAATGATCCCTAATATGGAATATGAAATGTGGATGTGAATGCAATGTATGACATGTAATTTTGTGAAATGCAATATGAAATGTGAGCGAATGCATTGTTTGTGGAATGTAGATGCAAGTGAAATGCAATGTTATGAATGAAGTGTATGCAAATGTTTTTGTATATTAACCATGTATATATGTACATATATAGTAATCAAATCATGCATAAAATTCTCTCAAGTGTATAACATTAAGTGGTTTAAGTTCTTCCTCTCCCCCAATACTGGCAAGCCTATAAGTACCATTACCCACTCTTTATGTAATAATCTATGGACCTAACCAATTAGTCGTAAATTTATCACGAAGATGCGGTAATAAATTAGTATTTTATTGGTTCTATTTAAGAACAAAATCTCCTATTTGGAATTCATGTAGATGGACTAGCACATTTGAGGTGATCCTGATAAACTCGTAAATGCTCTAGAGCATTGAATCACCTCTCATCAAGAAGTGTGAGTTGGTCAAGACGTGCTTGTCTAGTTGTATCATCATCTATGAATTCTTGCAAAGAAATTTACAAGGAAGGGATCTCGAGCTCAAGAGGCATGATTGCTTTGACTCCATAGACCAATGAAAATGGTGTTGCTCCTGTAGGCATGCTGATACTTATTTGATAAGCCCATAATTCCATGGAAATTAGTGTATGCCAATCTCTATGATTTTCTTTGACAAGTTTCTTGAGAATAGCAACTAAGGTCTTATTGGAAGCTTCAACTTGTCCATTTTCTTGTGGGTAATGAGGAGTCAAAAAATGATGTTGAATGTTATATTTCTCACAAAGTGCTCGAACATACTTGTTTTTGAAAGACTTTCCATTGTTTGAAATGATTTTTAAGGGGATACCAAAATGACAAATGATATTATGGAGTATAAAATCCATAATTCTAGGTATTGTGGTACTGGTTAGAGGAATTGCCTCAACCCACTTTGTGAAGTATTTAGTGAATGTGATAATGAATGTATGTTATCCTGAAGAAGGAGGTGAAATTTTGCCAATTAGATCTAGGCCCCATTATGAAAAGGACCAAAGGTTTTGAATGGTCTGCAAAGCTTGTGATGGTACATGAGTTAAATTAGCATGTTCTTGGCACTTTTTGCAATGTTTGACATAGGTGCAACAATCACGTTCCATTGTGGGTCAAAAATAATCCATACGTAAGTACCATCATGGACTTTAGCTATGGCTCTTTGAGCCTCACTAGCCTCAAGACAATGAAGAAGAACTCCATCATAACCATGTTTGTACAACACATCCCCAAAAAGAATGAAACAGGTTGCCTTTTTCCTAAAAGTGCATTTGGAATTTCAAGATATATCAGATGGGAGTGTTCCAAAATTGAGAAAAGCTAC
Source organism: Wollemia nobilis (assembly GCA_028583015.1). NCBI lineage: Eukaryota > Viridiplantae > Streptophyta > Pinopsida > Araucariales > Araucariaceae > Wollemia > Wollemia nobilis. The sequence goes on from JAQPPZ010017021.1 coordinate 1,380,839, forward strand.
TATTTGTCTTGACCAAGGCTCATATGAATCCGATTGGATAAAGCAAACATCCTTTTCATCTTTAGACTCAACACGGGTAATTACATATTTAGAGACTGTTGAAATGATAAGGGGTTGTACCTCTCCAAAGGAGTCGTTTGGAATCAATTATCCGAGAGAGGCCATCACATCTGCAAATATATTAGTCGAACATGGAAATCTATTGATTTCATACCAATCAAACATAAATAGCAATTTCATTCCTACTTCATGATAAAGCTTAATGGTAGGTTCTTTGCATTGATATTCTCCGTTGATTTGCTTGACGACAAGTTGAGAGTCACCAAATATACTAATACGCTTAATGCTCATAGCTATAGATGATTAAAGATCTAAATTTAAGGTTTATTACTCTACAGTGTTGTTTGTGCATTGGAAGTCGAGTTTTAATGATAAGGGGATAGGTACCCTTTAGGGTGTATGAAATACAACTCCAATACCTTGACCTTTCATGCACTTAGAGCCATCAAAGAATAATGTGATATTGATGTCTTCCTTCAGAATGACATCTTCTTCTTGCTCAGTGACAACAAATATTGAATCATTTGGGAGATCAATAATCAAAGGATGATCACTAGGAAGTGGAGCTTTCACAAGTTGATCGGCTATTACCTGACCTTTAATGGAATTTTGGCTGATGAATTCCAGGTCAAATTTAGTGAGGAGCATTATCCATTTAGCGGTGTGGGTGTTTTTGTAAGTGCAAGACATCATGTAATGTAGAGAATTTTCTCTAGCTATGACATAAGTTGTATGGATAAGCATGTAATGTCAAAGTTTCCAAGTGGTAAAAACCACTGCTAAGCATAGTTTTTCTATATAAGCATATTTAGTTTCATAGCTTACCAATGTTTGACTAATGTAGTAGACAATTTGCTCTCAATTTTGTTCATTATTTTGTGCAAGCATTGTCCCTAATGCAAAGTTTGTTGCTGAGATATAAAGATAAAATGTGATCCTCAGACGAGGAGGAGCTAAGACTAGCGAAGAAGCTAGGTATTGCTTAATGTCATCGAAGGCTTTTTTAAATTCATTTGTCCAAGAGAATGGCACCTCCTTTTGTAGTAGGTGATTGAATGGCCTACATTTTTTAGAAAGTTACGCAACGAAACGACAGATCGATTGGATATTTCCTTGTAAACTATGTAATTCCTTTAAATTAGTTGGGAGAGGCATCTCCAATATAATCTTGATCTTGTTAGGGTCCACCTCAATGCCTCTTTTGAAGATAATGAATCTTAGAAATTTACCCGAGTTAACACTAAAGACACATTACTTGGGATTCAACCTTACATTATGCTCTAGGAGTCGATCAAAAATGCTCCATATGTATCCTGAAAAGCCAAGTTATTTGCATATTTTGGGTGGTATAATAGGGCACATTGACATACTTTTGTCCTTGTGGATATTTTCATCTGGCATGTAGCACTCATGAACGAACATGATGGCATCCAACAAACTTTCCTTAGCCAAACCTTTAATGTCATAAGCTTGAGCCCTTCTCCATAGACTCTTGTTGTGAGAATTAATAGGTTTAGAGATTGAGAGTGATCGATTTTGGGTCTTGTAGGAGAAGATGGCACTGTGCCCTGTTACTGTAAAGAATCACTTTTTCTTTCCTAGTCTTCAAGGGGCACAGGGCTAGGACCTCTGTGTACTTAGCAACAGCTCCCTTAAGGGTCCTCAGATGAGAATTTTGAGTTGCTTTCTAGTTTTACCACCATAGCTACTGCTCTTTTTACATGTAGATCCTCTTTGGACATGTTTCTTTCCCATTCCATTTTTTGCTTTAAGCACCAAAGCTCATCGAGAAGCTACCTCTTAATTAGAAGCCCTCTTATAAGACACTCTTGTATAGCCAAAATTATGTCAAAGAAAATTATTGTAGAAACATAGCCTATTGAGAAAGATGAATATATTTTATAGAAAAAGAAATGAAAAATATTTGTGATAGAAAGGTGGTTTAATTCACTTAACAACAAATGTAATATTTTGATATTTTTTATTAGAGTGACCTGAATAAAGCCACACATAGCTTTAAAAAAAATTAAATGGTAATAATATATATTTTTTAGAAACAAATTTAGAAACATATATGTTTTTTTAAATAGGGATTGAAATGGACCACCTGTATTACCTCATGACCACATGGTAGTATTACAACAAACTTGTAAATTATGTATGTACTGTTTGTAAATATTCAAACCTTGGCCTTGAAAATTAAGTAATCTAAGAGAATAAAATAATACCATTTGATAGAAACATATATGATTACTAAAATGTTATTATAAAATATTATTATATAATTGTTGGTCAGATATTTGCCTTAGGTAAGGATTTGCTTATTCAGGTGTCCTAGACCTGACCAAAATTGAAAGGGTGAGAGGAAGAAATACCTCCCGTGCCAATCTCCAAAGATGGGCTGGTTTCCTTGTTATTCTAATTGGGGGATTTAAATATTAAGGAACTTGAAAGGAATGGGAAATGACTAAAAGGGATGGTAAATATAGCCACAAGCCAAATAGAACAAGGGTGATGGATTAACAGCATGATAACTTGTTGGAACAAAATCTACCTTCGGTTAATAGTGTTGCGCCTTAGACTTTGCCAACATTGAATAGACAGATCTTGCTTGAGATCATCTATCTAGTCTCCAGAGAAGGCTGGTTCCTTTGAGTTTTTTAGAGAAAAGGGGAACAAGAGATAAAGGGAAATATAGCCTAAGCTAGAAAATTTTCTCACGGTACAGATTAGACAACATCAAAGACAGATTTACTTACTTCTATCCAAAGCATTTAAAACACATTCCCATGCAGAAATTATATAATTCCATATATGATTTTTGATATTTCGTTTAGCATGCGTATATATTAGATTCTTATTCCAGCAATATGATTTATGTATTGCAAAAGTTTAGATACAAGAACAGACTCAATTTATAATTCAATATTGTAAGCAGAAATAAAGAACATTAGTACATACACTTGCACGATATGAACCAGAAGCCAATGGGAGATGCGATTTTATTGCTTGTATTCAAAGTACGTACACACAGTCTTGTAAACGTCCAAGAGCCGACCCTTTTTCTGGAGTCGCTCACCCCTATATATACCCTAAAAGAGTATCTTTTCCTAAGTACATCTTACTTATTTTACAAGCAATCATCTACAGTTTCTAACAATACACAACGGATTTCCCGTAGATTGGATAGATTGGCAATCATCTAGCGGACCTGCCAGGTTATAATCAACAGACCATTCTTCAAAAATTGGCACCTGATGTCAGTACTCGTCTCTAGTTGCCAAAAATATACTTTATTCCTTTACAGCTAGCATGTCGTGAAATCGCGACATTCTTTCCTTGCTTTGCTTTTCTGCCACCTCCAGCCGTGAAAATGAGACATGTCGTGAAATCGTGACCTTCTTTCCTTGCTTTGGTCTTCTGCTACTTCCAGCCACAAAAATGAGACATGTCACGAAATCGTGACATTCATCTCTTCTGCCGCTTCTAGCCGTGAAAATGAGACATGTCGCAAAATCGTGACCTTCTTTCCTTGCTTTGGTCTTCTGCTGCTTCCAGCCGCGAAAATGAGACATGTCACGAAATCGCGACATTCGTCTCTTCCTTTGCTCCTTTGCTGCCTCCCGCCACAAAAATGAGACATGTCACGAAATCATGACATTTTTTCCTTGCTTTGCTCTTCTGCCACTTCCAACAGTGAAAATGAGACATGTCGCGAAATCGCGACATTCTTTCTTGCTTTGCTCTTTTGCCGCTTCCAGCCGTGAAAATGAGACATGTCGCGATATCGTGACACTTTTTCCTTTTGGCTCTTTCTCTTTGCTTTGGACCACGAAAAAGCAACATGTCACGATATCGCGACACTTTTCCCTCTTGGCTCTTTCTCTTGCTCTTTAGCCACAAAAATGCAACATGTCGCGATATCGCGACACTTTTTGCCCTTTGCTCTTTCTCCTCACTATGAACCGTGAAACTGAGACATGTCGTGATATCGCGACACTTTTTCTCTTTTGGCCGCCACAAAGCAACATGTCGCGATATCGCGACACTTTTTCTCTTTTGGCCGCGACAAAGCAACATGTCGCGATATCGCGACACTTTTTCTCTTTTGGCCGCGACAAAGCAACATGTCGCGATATCGCGACACTTTTTCTCTTTTGGCCGCGACAAAGCAACATGTCGTGATATCGCGACACTTTTTCTCTTTTGGCCGTGACAAAGCAACATGTCGCGATATCGCGACACTTTTTCTCTTTTGGTCGTGACAAAGCAACATGTCACGATATCGCGACACTTTTTCTTTTTTTTCGTGACAAAGCAACATGTCACGATATCGCGACACTTTTTCTCTTTTGGCCGTGACAAAGCAACATGTTGCGATATCGCAACACTTTTGCCACCTTGTGCCTTTTCTTCTCTTTTGTCGCAAAAATACAACATGTCGCGATATCGCGACACTTTTTCCCTTTTGGCCGCGACAAAGCAACATGTCGCGATATCGCGACATTTTTTCCCTTTTGCTTTTCTTTTTGCTTTGAACCACGAAAATGCAACATGTCGCGATATCGCGACACTTTTCCCTCCTTGCGGTGTTTTGCATTTTCTTTGATATTTAGCATATGGGCCACTTCGGTCCTCTTGGAAAATATGCAAAAAGGAGCATCAGATGTTTTTTTTTTGTAGTTAGTCACTTTTTGACTAACATTCTTGGCGCCTTCCGAGGGATTTTTTGCTTGCAAAAATTTTGAACCAAGCCTTTATCCATTGGGTATCGGAGTCAACAATGCAGTTGTAAAAAGAATCTTTTAGAGAAAGACAAAGAACACAGGAAAATGCACTTAGATCAAACGTGAACATTACCTCACCAAAACTCCCTTTATACCTTAGTATCTCTATTCAAAAAAAAATGTCGACTTCGATTGGTCATGGATCGAAAATATTTTTTTTGTGTTAAGGCCAAAAAAATGGTAATATTTACAAATATTGTCTGAATATGCTTATATTATACTGTACATATAATTCCTTTTTTGCTTTTGCCTAAAAGGCTTAGCTCCTTTTTTACGCACTTCTCTGATCTGGTTCCCTTCCTCTTCATCCTGCAGATCCCGACTGGCTAAGCAATTCATTTCAGGGATTAAGAAATCCAGTACTGTTCATCATTTTCAAAAACTTGTCGAAAAATATTTTTATCAGGTACTGAAGGCCTGTATATAAGTCTAACAGTTTTAGACTTCTGAATAACATTACTTATAGGACAAAAATTAGCTCCCACTGAAGCTAACAAATCTGCATGGGTATTTTGTTCTCTAGGGATAAACTTTATATTTAGGGCCTCAAAGGCCTCTAAGAGATCCCACACTTTGTTCCTGTAAGCCTTCAAATAATCCTGTTTACTTATACCTTTTTTGGTGACTTGATTCACAATAAGTTCTGAATCTCCATAGATGAGTAACTATTTGATTCTCAATTTCTCAACCTTTCTTAACCCTAAGCACAGGGCCTCATATTCTACTGCGTTGTTGGAGCAACTCCAAGTCAACCTGTAAGAGAAAACCTTTTCCTCTCCAGTGGGAGAAATCAAAACTATTCCGGCACCAGCTCCATTCTTGCACCTAGCCCCATCAAAGAAAAGCTTCCACAAATGATTCACAGAACCATCCTCTTCTAGGGAGGGTACCAATTTTCTTTTTGGTTTCTCAATAGAATAGTTTCCTATTTTGTTTCTATCATGGCATTAAAGTTCTGTAGAGAAAACTCGTCCTCAGCTTGGAGCTCTTCTAATGTTTCTTCCATCAGGTCTTCTTCTATTGTTTCTTCAATCATCATATTTACACGATCAGTTTCACCAATCCTTTCTACATGAAACGTCGATGGTTTCTCATTAAAAATCTTGACCCTTCTACCTTTGAAAGGTATCTCCAAATGAGAATAATCTAAGGATAAGTATCCTCCTATCTTTGCTGTGAACTCTCTGGATAGACACATACCAAAATAGGGCTCCAAGTCTACGACTACTACCTCTTGTATGACTGTCATCTGAGGCAAATTATGCAGCCGTATGGGAATATCCTTTATCACTCCTACAGTTTTTATTGGAGTACCATCTAATTGTAGGACGCCTGCGCTGCTCCTAGTGTACTCCATTCCCATAATATCACATATTGCTTTGGGTATCACAATGGTAGCAGTGCCTGAATCTATCATGCAGTTGTGGACAACCCATCCTTTCATTTGAAGGGATAAATAAAAGGGGGGGGCCTATTCTTACCAGTGGTAGATGTCAAGTTCGTTAGAACCATTTTCGAAGATGATGCAGTCCCACCTCCATTTTTCATTGTCCTTAGGGATTCCTGTAGGAGATTGATTTGACCTAGGATTTGAAAAGCATCATACATACTTGCCTTAGAAGGAGTCTTTTTCATTTCCTCCACTATACTGAATATAGGTGAATCAACTATCCTTTCTCTTTCTTTGGCAAAAGTTTCACATTTATTTTTGTATCCCTGGGTAGCTTCAGTTCTTTGCCTTTTTGTCAGCGAGGGGAAACTCAACCTTTCCCTAGCCTGTTCTTGGGTTTCATTTTCCCCCTGAGGAAAAAATTCTTTGTGTGTTTCTTGCCCTTGAATTTTGGCTAGAAACTGATATTCTCTTTCCTGAGGGAGACTTCCTTTAGGATTTTCTTTGGGAACTTCCTTGGGAGCAGGGGAAACATCCAATGGTCGAAGCTCTTTAGGGTCTACTTGCAGTGGTTTCTTACCTGATCTTGTCAAAACTAAAACATGTTCTACTGTAGGCATCATGAAGTTGTGGTCCTCCTCTCTAATTATACTTACACGGATTTTCATTTTTTCTTTACTCTTTTCAACTGCTATACTTTGTACATAATGCTGGTGTATTATACATGAACTTTCCCCATGTGGATCGTTACATGTAGTACACCAAGAGTTAGAATCAGTGGGAGGCTCATCGGCCTCCACTGTCTCATTTGTATATACCGTGCTCGGTCTTACATGTCCCCTATTGCTTGATTGTGTTGCATCTCCTATTACCTGAGGGAACCTTCTTGGCGAAAAACTCCTTTCAGCCTCTCTCTTTTTCATGGACGCCATTTCATTTGACAATGCCTTCATTGTATTAATTATGGTCATGTATTGATCACTAGGGGGAGCTGATGCAAGGGGTGTAGCTATAGCTGGGAGGGCCTGCGTTGATGGGAGTACAGGCAGTTTAGAGATTGACGCTTGGGAAAACTCTGGTAAAATTGGTAATAGATTTTTTGATGGATATCTTTTTGTAGCGATGAGATCAGCTTCACCCTTTGCTGCCTCTACATAGATCCCGAGAAAAGTGGTTACACGGGATTGCCTTATTATCATACTGGAGCTCCGAATCAAAAGCCCTTAGATAATAGCATATAGCTTGTTCTTCCGTGGGCTTTAGGCCTTGCGGTACTCTATCACGAGTTCTAGTAAACCTGATGTTGAAATCTTGGATTTCTTCTTGTGGATGCCTCTCAATGACAGTGAATTGATTCAGCAATGTGAAAGGATCCGCATGTATATTGAATTCATCGACCAGACGATCGGCTAGTACTGCCCAAGAAGTAATGGATCCAGCGGGAAGCGCTCTGTACCAATAGAGCATCTTTCCTTTCAAAGATATAATCAACAATCTGACCATTACATCTTCTTGAGTGATGTTATAAACAGATGCTAGCGCTGAAACATCTAAATAGTGCTCATCTGTTGTTTTTCCTGTTCCATCAAAGGTCGATAAGGCTTTTAATGCAGCTTGTGGAATTTGGTGGTGTGTTCCCAAGTTCAAAGGGCCAGTTTGATTCCATACAAGATGTGCTGGGGTAGGGGTAGCTGCCATGATTGCTAAAGGAGTTACAACTGCTATGGGATTAAGAAATCCAGATGCTCCTACAGCGGGTGGTAAAGAGGTGCTAATGGTGCCGGGCGGATTTGATCGTGCGACTAGCACAGGGTGTGCTTTTAGGCTTCTGAGATGCAGTTCAAAAAACTCGATAGGTTCTTCAGAGTTTCTAGTTCAGGATCTGGTTATCATATGGCTATATAACCAGAAGGTTTCTAGACAAGGTCTTTATTTTATGGTCTAAAATGCACGTTGCTAGGTGATTTTTCTTGAGATTTTGCAAACAAAAGGCTCTGAAGGTAAAACACCAAAACTTATACAATATTGTGGGATTGTTGGTCCCATCGGGCGTGCCAAAAATTGTTGGAACAAAATCTGCCTTCGGTTAATAGTGTTGCGCCTTAGACTTTGCCAACATTGAATAGACAAATCTTGCTTGAGATCATCTTTCTAGTCTCCAGAGAAGGCTGGTTCCTTTGAGTTTTTTAGAGAAAAGGGGAACAAGAGATAAAGGGAAATATAGCCTAAGCTAGAAAATTTTCTCACGGTACAGATTAGACAACATCAAAGACAGATTTACTTACTTCTATCCAAAGCATTTAAAACACATTCCCATGCAAAAATTATATAATTCCATATATGATTTTTGATATTTCGTTTAGCATGCGTATATATTAGATTCTTATTCCAGCAATATGATTTATGTATTGCAAAAGTTCAGATACAAGAACAGACTCAATTTACAATTCAATATTGTAAGCAAAAATAAAGAACATTAGTACATACACTTGCACGATATGAACCAGAAGCCAATGGGAGATGCGATTTTATTGCTTGTATTCAAAGTACGTACACACAGTCTTGTAAACGTCCAAGAGCCGACACTTTTTTTGGAGTCGCTCACCCCTATATATACCCTAAAAGAGTATCTTTTCCTAAGTACATCTTACTTATTTTACAAGCAATCATCTGCAGTTTCTAACAATACACAACGGATTTCCCATGATTGGATAGATTGGCAATCATCCAGCGGACCTACCAGGTTATAATCAATAGACCATTCTTCAAAAATTGGCACCTGATGTCAGTACTCGTCTCCAGTTGCCAAAAATATACTTTATTCCTTTACAACTGGCGTGTCACGAAATCGCGACATTCTTTCCTTGCTTTGCTTTTCTGCCGCCTCCAGCCGCAAAAATGAGACATGTCACGAAATCGCGACCTTCTTTCCTTGCTTTGGTCTTCTGCTGCTTCTAGCCGTGAAAATGAGACATGTCGCGAAATCGTGACATTTGTCTCTTCTATCGCTTCCAGCCACGAAAATGAGACATGTCGCAAAATCGTGACCTTCTTTCCTTGCTTTGGTCTTCTGCTGCTTCCAGCCACGAAAATGAGACATGTCACGAAATCACGACATTCGTCTCTTCCTTTGCTCCTTTGCTGCCTCCCACCATGAAAATGAGACATGTCACGAAATCATGACATTCTTTCCTTGCTTTGCTCTTCTGCCGCTTCCAGCCATGAAAATGAGACATGTCACGAAATCGCGACATTCTTTCTTGCTTTGCTCTTTTGCCGCTTCCAGCCATGAAAATGAGACATGTCGCGATATCGTGACACTTTTTCCTTTTGGCTCTTTCTCTTTGCTTTGGACCGCAAAAAAGCAACATGTCACGATATCGTGACACTTTTCCCTCTTGGCTCTTTCTCTTGCTCTTTAGCCACGAAAATGCAACATGTCACGATATCGCGACACTTTTTGCCCTTTGCTCTTTCTCCTCACTATGAACCGTGAAACTGAGACATGTCGCGATATCGCGACACTTTTTCTCTTTTGGCCGTGACAAAGCAACATGTCACGATATCGCGACACTTTTTCTCTTTTGGCCGTGACAAAGCAACATGTCACGATATCGCGACACTTTTTCTCTTTTGGCCGCGACAAAGCAACATGTCGCGATATCACGACACTTTTTCTCTTTTGGTTGCAATAAAGCAACATGTCGCGATATCGCGACACTTTTTCTCTTTTGGTCGTGACAAAGCAACATGTCACGATATCGCGACACTTTTGCCACCTTGTGCCTTTTCTTCTCTTTTGTCGTGAAAATACATGTCGCGACACTTTTTCCCTTTTGGCCGTGACAAAGCAACATGTCGCGATATCGCGACACTTTTTCCCTTTTGCTTTTCTTTTTGCTTTGAACCGCAAAAATGCAACATGTCGAGATATCGCGACACTTTTTCCTCCTTGCGGTGTTTTGCATTTTCTTTGATATTTAGCATATGGGCCACTTCGGTCCTCTTGGAAAATATGCAAAAATGAGCATCAGATGTTTTTTCTGTAGTTAGTCACTTTTTGACTAACATAACTCTACTACACACCAAATCAAATAGCCCTCAAATACAGACAACTAACATAAATTAAAACTAAACATCTAACATGCATAATATTCAGGGCTACTCCAAGGGTTCACATTTTATCAAAAACTAAATCCAGATATTAGAATTCAAGCCTACAGATAAACCAGAGAACTTAATAGAATATAATCAATAGAAGACATACACACAAAATAGAAGTCCAGAGTTAGAGCCAAACATCAGCTGTATTGATAGCAAAATTCAGATTACATCAAGCTTATAGCAAACATCCATAATTTTACAATAAAAGAGCAGGATTATATAGCGAATTCTGTCACTTGAAATATTAAATGCACACCTAAAAAACATGGTAGTGGCAGCCAAGATAAGAGTTACAAGAGAGTACAGTCACAAAATATTAATCAGGCATGGCTGGGACTGATGACTCCTTGAAAATGCAGTTGAACTCCTTCAATACCCTAACAGGCTAGCTTGTTGGACTGCCTCCTCACTCCCAGGGATTGCTTCCATGGAATATAGACATGAAATCCTGAAATGTCCAATCTAGAAACTTCTTAGAACGGCTACGATTGGACGGATAAGGATGCACCTTAACTTGCTGATGTGGAGTGCTTCTGGGAAAGACCAGTGCCAAAGTTGAAAGGTCTAGAGGTGAAGCGCAAATAATCCATGCAGAGGTTCCTGGCACAACAAAAAATGAGCACAAGTGTATCGGGTCTCAGGAGGCACGCAGTGTTTGAAAAACCAATAGATGAAGCATGCAAGCATAGAGCGCAAATGGCTTGCGCAATAGAAAATGAGCACAACCGCTTGGGAATTTGGAGGAGTGCATCCTTGTTGAAAAGTCAAACATTAAAGTGCATCGACTGGTCATGCATTGGCCTTGCATAGAAGAGAGAGAGAGAGCGCTATGCCTAGATGCCTCCTAAATAGTGATAGGTTGAATAGTTAACAGGTAAAGTGCAACGGAGTGAAGCGCAAATGCCTTGCACTCAAAATGAAGTGCACAACTACCTAGATCCTCGGGAATGATGCTAAGTTGGAATAGTTAACAGGTGAAGTGTAGGTGTTGGGTGTTAAATGGCCTTTCACATAAAATGTGGTGTGCAATAGCCCTGCCAACTATGCTTTGACTAGTCAATAGACCTTGTGCACAAAAAATATTGCACAGTAGCTTTGCGCAGCATTTTATTTAGTACTTAGCTGCTTTACCTAAAATTTGGCATTCCATGTTGACTGGTCAATATGTTGTGTGCCCTTCAGGGAGAGCGCAAGGGCATTGTGTAGGCTATCGCTGCACTTAGGTTTAGCCATGATAGCAAGGCAACTTGCGCATCAAGGGTTCATTGTTTTTTGGGTTGACATGGACCTGCACTCTTTTTATTCCTTTGATTTAGCTCGTGCTTGGGGACAGTGGGCTACCTTCGCCTTCAAAATAGATGTGCACCCTACATGACAAGTTAACATAAAAAACCACATAGTACTTCAGGTGCACCCAAGAGAACTTTTACAAGAAAACTCAAGAGAGAGAACAATGCATTCTGAATGATGAAAAAAAAAATTTGGGGAGCAAAAATTACTGGACAACAAAATATACACCATGTTGCAGAAATGACATCTCTAGCGGCTCACGATGAAATTGATCTCACCTCAATTTCAAAATCCCAGGCCTTATCCATTGGGCTCAGAGTCATCATCACTATCACTCTTTGAATGCTCACTAGTAGTAGTAGACTCTTCTCTTGATTCTTCTCTTCTTGTTTCCTCCTCCTCTTGGTGCTCATTGTGCTGCTCTTGATCTTGCCCTGGCACTTCATCTTGGTGCTCATCCCCCTCATCTGAAGACTCTTGACTTGCATATTTTTGGGGATCATGACTTTCACCTTGACCTTTTTCTTGAGTGTGAACCTCCTCATGCGCATGAATTTCTTCCTGCGCTTGAACTTCTCATTACGCCTGGATTTATCCTTGCACTTGAATCTCTTCCTGTTATTGAGGAGGTTCGGGAGGTGTAAACTCACCTTGAATACGGTCGTAAGTTACTTGGACCAGGTCCCAATCATCTTCGTTTATTGTGTCACGCTTTTGAAGCTCTCAAACAAAGTACTCAAATATTTCAAGCTAGCGAACGTCAACATAATTAAACCTCTCGCTGAGGTCTACAAGGTAAGCTTCCATTCACACAAATCTGGATGTATACTACATTACCTAGATATCAGTAATGGGCTCATCCCAACTGTCAATCTCAGAGGTATAATTTTCAAAGGAGTCCCAGACTGATTATAGCTATTTTTCTATCAAAATACGATCTTCTTCATTAGTGAAGCCCAGGAAACCATTCTACGCTAGAGTCTCGAAGTACATTAGAGAAAAAAAAATTTCTCTCTTAAGTGTGTCCATCAAAATTTGATCCTATCAAGCCGCCTTGACCCTTTTGAAGAAGTATCTTAGTGTTATACTTGCGGTGGCCCATGACCGAGCAAGGTCACACATCGGGACAAGTTGGATGTCCGATTTATCTAGGGTTTGTGCCTTCATGGCCAACTCCAACCATTGGTCAATGTCTACCTTGGTATCCTCTACAATGAAAGCACCGTGGGAGACTAATTTCTTGGCCTCCTAGATGAATGTCAGGAGTGTTTCTGCCCTGTGCGCTCTGATTTTGAAGTTGGATAAGAAGCGACTGCACACCTCCTTGACATGGTACTTTGATAGTACCTCTGTTGGTTCTGATTTATCTACTAACTTGGCCTGGAGCTCTTGGATTTGAGCATCCAAAACTTGTAGCTGGCCTTTTGCCTCTTCTTGAACCTTGAGGTATTATTGAAAATATTTCTTGCAGTTTTCCATCTCTTACTCCAGATCGATTATATGCTGCTGCAACTACTGCACTTTGGACTGCTCTTCCTCAAGTTGTCCCATCATGAGCATTAGGGTCTCTTCAAATTATTTAATTTTGGCATTAGCATCATAGCATTAATTTTTTTAATGCTCCACTTGGAGGTAGAGGGATGTTGCCTCAACATGGATATTTTTGGTATTTTTTACAAGATCAGCAGTATTCAAATCTTCCACCGTATGACGATAAGAATAATCTACTGGCATCATTTCTTCCAATGGCTTCTGTACCTTGGGTGATTTCTCCATTCTATGGATATGCATATTATAAGGATCAAACATGGTCATTTTATCTAGTCAAATCAGTGCTTGCACATTATTTCTTTTCTAGCCTTTGAACCAGGTCGAGGAATTCTGTTGCACCTTATGAATACTTTCTGCCATTGGGCCCTCCTAGTATAATTCTAGCTCCATAGGTTCTTGTACCCCAAAGAATGGAGTAAAGGTAAATAGAGACCACTATGGGCATGACTCAAAAAATGAATCTAGAACAGTTGGAATGGTGACTACAATGATCTTGGGAGACGTTGGGGTTTGTATGGATATGATCAGAATGTTAGGATTATATGTAGGAGTCTCCATGGAGGCTACCACTAAAATTACTAAGGAGGTGAGGATAGGCAAAGGTTGGACAAGACTCACTGTGGTAGCAAATGCTAAAGTTAAAAGTACTAAACCTTGGGAAGTAGGAATGGAATTCATTGGGAAGGTGAAGGCGTTGGAGACTTTCGCAAAAGTTTCAAACGATTGAAAAACTATGGGTAGGGAAGAATGGAACTATGACTAAAACAGAGGGTTTGGAATAACTTCAACTAGAGCATCGAATGAGACGTGGGTAGACAATAGGGTTTTGGTGCTAGGAAGTGGGGTTTCTAGAGGGGCAAATGAGAAAAAGAGAGGAAAAAAAATGCACCTATAGGCTTGGACATCTCCAGAGCTGACGTGGTAAACTGTTGTATTATTAGGCTTTCTTCTTCTTTTTTATTCGATGCCTCTTCCTCTATATTAATAAATAGGACTTTGAGTTGTACCTATTGCACTAGTTGGATGTGTTGCACCTACTGTGCTAAAGCGGATACTTCTGTTGCACTCCCTTATATGGTTGTAGATGTTGTTAGAGGGTTTGTGCTGGAGGAGAAGATCATAATAGTCCAAGGTTTCTTTGCCATGTTATGGGGTACAGGTGCAACAAGAATGCTCCTCTTATTCAGAGTGGTATCCTCTTATAGGAGTGGCTACTTACCTTTACCCTTAATAGGTGGTGCCTAATTAGTACACTACCCTAGAATCATCGACGCATCTTCAACCCTACTGGAACTCTCAGTACTTCTGGGTATAATGTTGTCGAAGAAGACGAGTTGGTAGGAGTTATAATATTTGTCAAATAGCTCAAAGAATTTATGATCTATTTGCAGCGTTGGGTCAGATACTTCTTTTTAGTGGTGGACCCTCATGATCCACCAGTTCACAATCTTCTCATATGATGATTGTGGCACTTTATCCTTCACTGCGTAGAACACTCGGTTGTCGGGGTCTTGATCCAGATACTGCTTAGGGTTGTAATCGGCCTCCATGATACAGAAGTCATGCCATGGAGGGGAGGAGACCATACTTTATATGTGCCACTCTAGGTCCAACCCAGAATGGTTATTACACTGCTTCTCGATGTATGGGCAAGGACAACAGTGGAATTTTCTTGTTGAGATTTTGTCCCTAAAAATATTTAGCAGGTCATATTTCCATTTTTGGGGTAGGTCAATCATACCAAACTTGTACAGAGTGACTACCAAGTAGGCATTCTATTTTTTTTCTATCGCTTTTATGACACAAAGCTCGATAGAAAAGGGGTAGGTATGCTACCTTTTACATCCCTTATCGTACATATCGTCTGCAAAGTCACACTGGCAGGTGACTTTGAAGGAAAATAGGTACTCAATTGTGTAGTACAACAATAAGAAGGGTTTACTAGAAAACTCAAAGATTCGTACCACAAGCCCCTGTGTCAGCTGGAAAACATCGCCAAGCTACTCCTGTACCACATAGTCCCTCATAGCCCTTGGCACTCACTCACAAACACCAATAAATGATCTCCAGTGTCGAACCAAGGAAAACTTGGTTAAAGTTATAATAGGGCTCGTGCCTTGACAGGCTCGTAGTCCATTGGTACACGAGGAGTGCCTTGCCCTTTTCATTCACGTGGCCCATGGCAATAAAGGTGAAATAGCGGTGCAAGTGAAGGTGGTAGAAGAAATACCACACCAAGAATGAGCAGCTTCAGAATGCTATGTTTTTGTCCTTCATCCCGTATAGCTGGATATGCAGCTACCTGGACACCCAATCTACCCAATCAAAAAATATAGGTTTTATTACCCATGACACAGCATCAAAAGCATAGAATTCTCCATGGGATATACACTCGGTAATTGTCATCTACTAGGCATTCACTTGGGTGTCTGAGGTGAGCCCAGTAATCCATGCCAGCATGGAGAAGAGCTCAAATTTTTTTAATCTCCTTAAGGACAAGGGGAGTTGTGGCAAGGTTTTGGAACACTTGGTGATGAGGTTTTCAAGGGGATTTGATGCTCCACTTATGTTCTCCACCTCTTACTTATAGTAACTGCTCTCTAAAACTTGGCAATGGTGAATGGCACAACAACTTAAGGATTTCACTAGGCATATTTGGTGTGCAATGTGTCTTCTTATAGCCTAGGTATGCACCCACCTGCATTAATATCGCTTGGATGGAGTAAATGTGTGGGACGATTTGGGGGCACTATGGAAGATCTTTTGCGTGGCAAATAATGGTGGAGTGCACATCCCAATGCTAACTAACAGAGTGGGGCATAATATTTCTTGAAGGACAAGACACACCACACCTATTACATTGATTTCTTGATATGTCTCACTTTGGATAGCATACCCAAAATATTTAGGGAAAAGTGCCCGACGTATGGAAGAGAACGAAAGCCCTTCACTTCAAACCTACTTTCATTCACCCTTGGAAATCTAGAAACTATGTTGCACCCTCAAACCAGAGTGAAACGACCTCCTTGGTATGCATCTTCCTTGGTCCCATCCTCATCTTGCACACCGAGACCTGAGCGCAACAACTTAGCACTCAAAATTGGGGTACAACATTTGGGCACACCCAAACTAGTGTGCAACACTTTGGCACACCTGAGACTATGCACGACACCTTGGCACACCTGAGACCATGTGCAACACTTTATCACATAAAAAGGATATGCAATACCCTAGCACCATTAAACTATCATAAAAATAGCATCGTGCGTTTGAAAAGTCAAACGCCCAAGTGCTCCCTTTTACTGTGCTTTGGCCTGGCACACTAAACTTTGAGCGTGAGTGTTTAGGGTTTGGGACTATGTGTTGATGTTGAGAAGTCAAACACTCAGACACTCATTTCTATTATGCTTTGGCTTGGTGCATGCCACTTAGAGCGCAATATCCCTATTGGCCTTGGGGATAGTGTCGAATTTGACTAGTCAAAGTGGAAAGTGCTCTCTCTAGCTACGCTTTGGCCTTACGCTTCGCATTTTGAGTGCAATACCTTTACCTTACACTTAGGCACTCCTCAGTTTGTATTAAAAATTGCACTCTAACTAGTCAATGTGGGTTGCATACCTGAGAATGCGTGTAAAGACATTGCGCATGTTTTTGGTGTGCTTTGACTGTCCAAAGGGGCGGTGCACTCGATCTTGCATGAAGTTCACCTTGTGCCTTTCATATGGAGCAAAAAAAATACTTTGTGCTTTCAAAAATGGTGCAAATACATTGCACCCTTCATTACTATGCTTTACCTTGTAGTAGTTTAGCATTTTTGGAGCATAATATTTCCCTTGCGAGAGAGTTGAACTCCCATTTCCCAAATAGTGATGTGCTTTGCTACTCGTGGAGTTCTCTTTGATCAGAGACATAAGGATACCCAAAACTTCTACTTACTTTTCTGTACACGATTCAACAAAGGAAAATAAAAGAACTGCAGTCCTCGACACCCTTCTGCTAGTTAGGATTCTAGCCCCAAAATTGCGTATCGCTAGCACAGGAGGAAGTGAAGAGAGACTCCAAAAATAAAATTGATATACATAAGGAAAATACAAAAATATATACAGTTAGAAAAAAAATCTCGTACTACCCATCACTGGTAGTACGCCTTCATATGAATACCATTGACCAAAAATGGTATAGTAAACCCATTCAGATCTTGTAGTGTGAAAGAGTTTACTAGATGGACTTGAGAAATCCAAAATGGGCCCTCCTAGAATGCATCAAATTTGTCGTGGTATCCGGGCTTGGAATTCTTCTCATTCCATTTAAGCACCAAGTCACCAACCTGGAAAGTACGATCACATATCTTTTTGTTAAACCATTTTTTCATGGTAATGACATGCTTCATGAAAGCCTCATAGGCTTTCTCCCTTTCGTCTTCCAATTGCAATAGTTGCACAATTTTGACACTAATGGGGTCAAATTATTCACCCTCGCCATCCAATTATCGGATAGACTGTAACATGAGCAACTCGATATGAGTGGGAAGCACTGCTTATTTTCTATATACGAGGGAATATGGGGACGTTTTGATGGATTTATTGATGGAAATTTGGTCATCCCATAATGCAAAATCTAAAAGTAGATGACAGGTCCACTTGTTATCTTCCAGCATCCTCTTTAGGATCCAGAGTAAGTTTTTGTTGGTAGACTCTGCCAAACCATTGCCCTGCCAAACCATTGCCCTGTGGGTAATAGTTTGATGAAGTTTTCAAGTAAATTTTGTACTTATTGGTAAATGTGCACATCTTGGCTATAATGAAATGGGAACCGTTATCAGTCACTATGGTATCTGATATTCTAAAACGGGTTATTAGCCCTTCCATAAAAGTGATAACCACATCTTGATTAGCTCGCTTGGTGGGCACTACTTTTGTCCACCGGGTGAAATAGTTTGTGGTCATCGAGATATACTTGTGCCCTACTAAGGAATTAGGCTCTATTATCCTGATGAAGTCTAAACCCCATTGTTGAAATGGGGCCTCAACCTAAATCAGGTGTAGAGGCAGAGAAGCATTCTTAATGCCGCCAACATATCTTTGACACTTATCGGACTTTTGACTTACATTGAAGGAATTAGTAAAAATGGTGGGCCAATAATAACCCACCCTTATTATTTTTAAATCCATCAGCCTTCCGATGAGATGGCTCTTGGACATTCCAGAATGGAACTCATCCAGGATTTTTTGTTTTTTTATCCCCTTGACACATCTTGGAGGACACCATCAATATTTTGATGAAACAACCCCTTAGATAGCAACACATATCTACAGGTCTGAAGCCTAAACCTTCTTATTTATGATGCATTGAGACCCAAAGGGCATCGCCCAGTGCTGAAGTACTCCACCAAATATTCAGTCCAATCCCTATCATTTGTTGACTAATTCTCCAGATTGCTCTGCGATAGTGAATCTTCCCATTGACAAGTTGTCACCTCAACTACAACACTCTTGGCAAGCTCTTGGCATAGAGCCCGACCATGGACCAGTTTAGTGGATCAAAATTCTATATCAAATTCTTGGATCTTGGAGATCCAACCTACCCTCTTGTTACCAAGCTCACCCTGACTGATGAAGTTTTGGACATCTAGGTGTACCACGTACACTACGTCTTGCTCTGCAAGTTGAAATGATGAAACTTCTTCAGCGCATGGATTACCACATGTACTTGAATTTCAATAAAATTATGCTTTTCTTCATGCAGGAGGATGACTTTATTGAGGAATTCTATGGGTCATTCATCCTCGTCTTCATTTTTCTAGGTTAGTATAGCCGCATAGCTTTCTGGCTCCCCGACTGCATATAGAATAAAGTCTGGAATAATCAAGGTTTACTAGAATGGGAGCCTGGGTGATTATGTGTATGATATTCTTAAATTTCTGCCTTATCTCTGTAGTCCATAGGAACTCTGCATATTTTTTGAGCTCAATCATAGGCTTTACTACCTGTGCGAAGTCAAAAATAAACTTCTTGAAAAAATTTATCTGTCTGAAGAAGGATTGGAGGCCCTTCTTGTTCATCGAGCCTGAGCAGGGCTTTGGACCTAGTAGGATCAATAGCAAGACCCATATCTGATATAAGGTGATATAAGGTGACCTAGGAGTTTGCCTTCTTTAACCATGAAAATTGATTTTTCAAGTTTATTGATATTTTGAACTCCTGACACTTCTCAAAAACCTATCGCAGATGAAAATTGTGCTCCTACCTCCTATGGGATAAAATAGTCATATCATCTATATATATTACAATGACATGGTTGAGCAACTCACCAAAGGCTAAGTCCATTTCTCTCTAGAAGGTTTCTCCGACATTGGGGAGTTCGAACGACATGTGTTGATAAGCGAAGGTGCCCCACTTGGTGGTGAAGGCAGTGTTATATTGATCCTCATATTTGAACCAAATTTGGTTATACCTTGAGAAGTCGTCCACAAGGGAAAACCTCTGGGATCCTACCACCATGTGAAGGATCTGATCAATTTGGGGCAGCGATTAGTGAACCTTTAGGGATGTTTGATTAATATTTCAGAATTCCACGTAGAGGTGAATATCTTCGTTCTTTTTCTGAACCAGGAATAGGTTCGCTACCCAGGATGAATACTTTATGGGTTATATTATATTTACTTCCAGCATTTTCAAAAGCTCAACCTTCATCAGTATTTTGATCTTTGGATTCACAGGCCTTTGCTTCTGTAAAATAGGCTTGACTCCCTCCTAGAGCTCAATTGTGTGTTGGAAGACGTCTCTGTCATATCCCTTTAGGTCACGGTAGCTCCAGGTGATGATGTTCAGATATTATCTATAGAGTCTTGATCTTCTTTATTTCCTATGGTGTTGATCGAATCCATGGGTTTCTCCGCATCCTGATTTTTTTTAATGAAAAATGTGGAGGGCTTCTCATTAAAAATCTTGACACTCTTCCCCTTGAAGGGGACCTTCATATGCGAATAATCAAGAGACAAATAGCCTCCAATCTTAGCAGTGAATTCCCTTGATAATAACATGTTGAAATAGAGCTTCAAGTCAACGACCACAATATCTTGGATTACTGTGATTTGTGGCATCTTGTGTAGCACGATCAAGATGTCCTTAATGACCCCCACTATCTTGACCAGGGTCCCGTCTAGCTAGAGCACTCCAGGACTGCTCTGAGTGTACTCCATGTCCATGAATTTACATACTGCTTTGGGTATTACAGTGGTGGCAGCACCAGAATCAACCATGCAATTATGCACAACCCATCCTTCCATCCTGAGGGATAGGTAAAACAATGATGGTCTGTTCTTACCGATGGCAGATGTGGTCAAAGTTTGCGTCAAGACGGTCTAATTTGGTCTCCCCTTGACCTTAATGAACTTGAGGGATTCCTGCAACAGGTCAACTTGACCATGTAGTTGGAGCGCATCAAAGAGGCTTACCTTAGTCAAAGTCTTCCTTAATTCATCGATGACACTATATGCTCCAGCACCAAATTCCCCTTTGTCTTTAGCGATTTTGTACTAGGTCTGATACTATTGCGTTGCTTCCACTCTTTGACGCTTGGTAATAAAGGGGTACCATAACTTTTCTCTCACCTGATCTTTTGCTTCCACTTAGGGTTGAGAGGTCAAAGCTTACGGCTAAGGGGTCCTTTCTCTTGCCCTTAGGGGCAGATAGTCTCTTAACCGAGCATTGTTCGCAGACTCTGTTACCTGAGCTGGCTCTTTTTCTAGTGGTGCGGCTACCTTCTTACTTGGTAGTTTGGGATTGGTAGGTACCTTGAGTGGTTCCATCTAAACTGGATCACCCTCAATTGGATTCTTGCCTATCCAAATCAAAACAAAGACCTCTTCAACAATGGGAATCATGTAATTACGATTGGTTTCCCTTATCATATTTACCTATCTGTCGGGTGCTTTGCAAGTTTTGCACATAGTTCACATGAACCATGCAAGTTTCCTCACCATGTGGGTCATTACAGGTGGAGCACCAGTAAACCCTACCGAATCAGCTAGCTTCATTGCACTCCAACACCATGGAGTTCCTATCATGAGGTCTTTCAATGGGAGCAGCTTGATCCCTCGTGATCGACAGTGGAAATATCCTTGGCAAATAGCTTTGATCATTTTATATTTTCTTCATGATAGTCATGTCATTCACCATAGTCTTCATAAATCTATACACATCTTGCAACTCTTTGGCCTAATAAATATTTAGAGATCCCTAAGGTGCAGGTGCGAGTAATGGCAATGGTGCCAATGGTACAGATAATGTTGGATACTGAGGGGAAGCTTGAAGCTGAGGAAAGATAGGTGCTTTATAATGAGGAGTAGGCACCTAAAATTGTGGAGTGGGTACCACCTAATTTTATGGACTAGGAGTCCACGATTGATTGGGGTACTTTTGATATGTAGGCATAGCGGATGCGCTTGGGTACATATTTTGTAGGAAATCTGGGTAAATTGACGTAGTTTCTTTTGGAGGTAACTTATCAATAGTGATCATATCAGCTTTCGCCTTCTGCGCTTTCTGGTATAACTCCAAAAATATGTTGACATTAGAATACTGAATACTCATGCTAATATCAGAGTGGAACACTCTCAGGTAATAGAATATCGCTTGCTCATCTGTGGCCCAAAGGCCAAGAGTGACTCTCTTCCAGGTTTGAGTAAACCTAACATTAAAGTTAGCTATCTCCTCCTGAGGGTATCTTTGGATAGAGGTGAACTAGTGTAGCTGAGAGAAGGGGTCAGCTTGTTTGTTGAAGCCCCTTATTATTTGCCCTGATAGTTTATCCCATGAATTTATGGTGTCGGTCGGTAGTAACCAGTACTAGTAGAGGAGCTTACCTCTTAGTTATAGCACCAACAACTTCACCATAACATCTTCTTAGGTGATTTTATGAATGGTTGTTAGTTCTACGTCTTGGATGTGCTCATGCACTGTATTCCCTGTACTATTATAAGTAGGTGATGCTTTCAAGGCTATGTCCAGTATAGAGTATTGAGCCTATAGTGTTAGTGGCCCCATGTGATTCCAAGTCAGGAATTACCTAGGAGAAATCGGTTGCACCATATGGGGTGGAATATTTGTATGGATCACAGGAGTTGGTAGAACTTGCTAAGCTAGAATAATGGGAACACTAAGAGCACTTGGTGGAAGGTTAGGTGGAACCAGAGTATTCGGATGATCCGAGGAATTTGGTGGAACTAGGGGTAAGCTAGTCACTGTGTTGTCAGGAGTCAAAGTTCGTGTAGCAATAATAGCTTCTTGCGAAGACGTCATATCCAATGGGATGTTTGGCTTGACCACTCTAGGATGCTCTCCCAAAGCATCAATGTCAAGCTCGTAGAACTTGATTTCTTTTTTTGTATTTCTAGTCTACCACCTCGTACGCATGAAGGTGTGATCTTTGAAGCTGGTCTATGAGGTCTCGAGATGTTTGAGTTCATATGAGTCACCAGATATTTGAATTTACCAGTAATAATATGAACATCAACTTCTTAGTACTGCTTTTGCAGTGGAACGTTTCGTACCAAAAATTGTTGGTCAGATATCTGCCTTAGGTAAGGATTTGCTTATTCAAGTGCCCTAGACCTGGCTAACATTGAAAGGTCAAGAGGAAGAAATGTCTCCCATGCCAATATCTAGAGATGGGTTGGTTCCCTTGCTATTCTAACTGGGGGGTTTAAAGATTAAGGAACTAGAAAGAAATGGGAAATGACTAAAAGGGATGGGAAATATGGCCATAGGCTAGATAGAATAGGGGTGATGGACTAACAACATGATAATTCTACTGCACACTAAATCAAATAGCCCTCAAATATAGATAACTAATAGAAATTAAAACTAAACATCTAACGTGCATAATCTCCAGGGCTACTACAGGGGTTCATGTTTTATCAGAAGCTAAATCCAGATATTAGAATTCAAGCCTATAGATAAACCAAAGAACTTAATCAAAGATAAGAAATAGAAGACATACACACAAAATAGAAGTCTAGAGTTAGAGCCAGACATCAGTTGTATTGATAGTAGAATTTGGGTTACATTAAGCTTCTAGAAAACATCCATCATTTTACAATAAAAGAGCAGGCTTATATATCAAATTCTACCACTTTATATATTAAATGCACACCTACAAAACATGGTGGTGGCAGCCAAGATAAGAGTTACAAGAGAGTACAATCACGAAACATTAATCAGGTATGGCTGGGACTGATGACTCCTTGAAAATGCAGTTGAACTCCTTCAATTCCCTAACAGGCTTGGCTTACTAGCGATGCCTCCTCACTCATAGGGACCGCTTCCATGGAATATAGGCATGAAATCCTAGAACATCTAGTCTAGAAACTTCTCAGAATGGTTGTGCTTGGACGGATAAGGATGCACCTTAACTTGCTGATGTGGAGGGCTTTGAGGAAATACTAGCGCCAAATTTGAAAGGTCCGGAGGTGAAGCGCAACTATTCCATGCGCAGGTGCCTAGTGCAACAAAAAAGGATTGCAACATCTTATGTAGGAGAAAATGAGTGCAAGTGTATGGGGTCCCGGGAGGCGCACAATGTTTGAATGGTCAACAGATGAAGTGTGTAAGCATAGAGCACAAATGGATTGCACAACAAAAAAGGACCGTAACAACTTGGACATTGGAAGGAGCGCATCGTTGTTGAAAAGTCAAATACTAAAGCGCACCGACTGATCACGCATTGGCCTTGCACAAGAGAGAGGGAGTGCCACGCCTAGATGCCTCATAAAAATTGATAGGTTGAATAGTCAATAGGTAAAGCGCAACGGAGTGAAGCACAAATGCCTTGTGCTCAAAATAAAGTGTGCAATTGCTTGGAGCCTTGGGAATTATGCCAAGTTGGAATAGTCAATAGACGAAGCATAGGTGCTAGGTGCAAAATGGCCTTACACACAAAATGTAGTGTGTAATAGCCCTGCCAACTACACTTTGACTGGTCAATAGGCCTTGCGCACAAAAAATGTTGCGTAGTAGCTTTGCGTATGAAAACCTTGCACAACGTCTTATTTAGCACTTAGCTGCTTTACCTAAAATTTGGCATTGTGCATTGACTAGTAAATCTGTTGTGCACCCTTAAAGGAGAGTGCAAGGGCATTATGCAGTCTATAACTTCGCTTCGATTTAACCTGGCCAACAAGGCGACTTACGCATCAGGGGTTTGTTGTGTTTTGGATCGACATGGACCTGTGCTCTTGTTATTCCTTCAATTTGGCTCATGCTTGGGGATAGTGAGCCACCTTCATCTTCAAAACATATGTGCACCTTGCATGACAAGTTAATAGAAAAAATTGCACAGTACTTCAGGCACAGCCAAGAGAACTTTTACAGGAAAACTCAAGAGAAAGAACAATGCATTCTAAATGATGAAAAAGAGTTTATGGGGAGCAAAAATTACTAGACAGCAAAATATACACCATGTTGCAAAAATGACAACAATAATTTATTGAAAAATTTTAATAACATAAATAATAATAATTTGTTTTTATTTGGTTAGTGTGAGAAACCCCTATGACCAATGGACGGGGCTGGGTAGGCTCGGGGACCCTTTCAAAACCTCTTTGTAAAAGGTTCGGGGACCCTTTCAAAACCACTTCCAACTAATAAAAAAATAGGACTTCAGATAGATGGATCGAAAGGTACGGAATGATGTTTTCTCAGAGGCTTTGATGATTATAACTCTGAAAGAGAAAAACGCTTCTAATGTTTCTAAGTTAAAAGTTTCAAATCCTTAGGGGAATTGATCACTATAAAATATCTATTAGCATGGGGTTAGTTTTTAAGGAAACTAAACTGAGATTCAAGAGTTGAATAAAGAAGGTTGCATATTGAATGAAGACTAGGTGGAAGCTTTCAAAAATCTTAGGAAAGTGGAATTGAAGCAAAGTTAAAATTTTCAAAGCCTTAGGGGAATTGATCACTGTAAAAGATCTATTAGCATGGGCTTATTTTTCAAGGAAACTAAACTAAGATTCAAGAGTTGAATAAAGAAGGTTGCATATTAAATGAAGACTAGGTGGAAGCTTTCAAAGATCACAGGAAAGTGGAATTAAAGCAAGGTAAAATAAGAGATCTGGTCTGAAGCCAATAAAGAATTGATTAAAGCTCTTGAAGATTCTAAAAAAACTATATGGATTGACTTAAATACTAAATCTATGTGGGATAGATTTAAATCAAAATTATTGTATCTAAGTATGCAACATGCTCCTTTTTAATCCAAATTTTATAATATATAGATGGTAGAGGTGATTTTTCTCCTTTATAAATGTAAAAAGTTTTAAGCCTTTTCAAAACCCTTTCATTTACTCTAATAAAAAAATTAAAAAAAAAAATTAAATTATTTTTAAGTTTATGATTGCTATGCATATTACATTACCTCTAGCCCCTCCTATATCCATATTATTATGTTATCATATTCTCTTTGAATTCTAATTTTAAACTTTCAATTCATTTAAGATGTACAATTTTATCCTGTTAAATATATTTTTAAATGTTAAAAGACATTTTTTAAGTTTTTTACTATTGTTTTTTAAGTTGTGAAGACATAATTTTATCATGTGAAATATATTCTTTTAAGTATAAAGACATTTTTTTCAAGTTTTTTTCGATTGATTTTTTTTAGTAATACAAACTTTAGAACTCAAAATGGAAGGTATAAAAGGTTCAAGGTTTAAGTTTAGGATAACCAAAATTTGGTTAAAGAAAAGTATATTAAATAAATATATTTTTAAACAAACTCACATACATTTATTGTTATTTAGTTGTGAAGACTTTAAAATTCAGAAATATTTAAGTTTAGGATAACCAAATTTTTGTTGAAAAATTATATTGTTTTTGAAAAAAAATTGAAAAATTTATATTAAAACAAAGATTATTTGCAAGTTGGGAAGATATTCCTCCCAGGCTTAGTTGGTAAGAATACATGTTTACAACAGTAAAAAGAGATGCATTGAAGCCAAATCTCTTAAACCATATATTTGTAATGGTTGTCCAAATTAGCTAAACATTGGATTTGTTCACCAACTTATCTAATCCTCTCATCCTCCATAGTCATGCTACTTGCCATTGAACCCATACCTCCTTCTCGGTACCCATCTTAGATAGAAATCCTACCACTTTATTTAGAGCTCTACCCACATAAATCAGAATCACATCATCTAAGTCTCTCCACAATTCCTTAATTTGGGTGACAAGAATCCTTAACCTCCATGTCTCCAAAGCAAAGTTTCTCATACGATCCAGAGCCCCTACCAAGATTTGAGAATTTGATTCTATGATTATCATCTTATAATCTTGTCTTAATGCCTAGATAGAAGAAAATTTGATAGCTAAGGCCTATGCTTCATTGTTTGTGGCCCTACCCAGGCCTTGCAGTTCCCAATAGAACAATGTACCAACATGATTATTGTAGACCACTACAATTCCAACTCTATATGGATTGCCCTTTGTAGCTCTATCACTATTAATTTTATTCCAAACTTCTGGGGGTGGTTTCCAGCTAGCTTTGTCCTACCCCTCTTGCACTTTGACTTCCTTCTCCATTGTTCCTATATCAACTTGAGTTTCTTCTTTAGCATACAGTGCCACAAATTTCATGACTTCGATCTAAATAACTTGCTATATGTCATTCAAGGATGAAAATTTTTCTCTACAAATTATGTCATTTTTCTCCAACCACACTTACCACCAAAGAAAGTTTAATCCAAGCTTCCACCTAATTTGAAGAGCTTCAGATTTAATTCTACCCTTCTTCCATCTTTCCCAAATATTAATCTGATTCAAATCACCATTGACTTGGATTTTATAAGCTAAAAATCATCCCTCCTAGATCTGGGGCATAAATGAACACTCATACATCAAATGATCATATGTTTTAACAAGCTCACATACGTACATACACCTTTTAGTGGTTTGAACATGACTCTTCTTAAAAACCTAAAATCCAAATCACTACTATATCCAACAAAAATTATTAAATAAATACGTCACTCCATAGTTGCTCCATATAATCTATTACTTATGACCTTATAAACATTAAAATCTAATCTCCTTTATATTACATCAAAACATGATTCATCTAGTTGTATGAATCTGGTTTCTCATGTTGATGATTTGACTACTTTATAGTTAATTATACATGATACATTTGTTCAATACCTGGCCAATTCTATAACATTTATTTTTTAAATGTCATAGTCATATATTATTCAAATATACATAATAAAAAAAACACACCTCTGATTAAGATGGTCCATGTTATAATTATTTATTCGTTAAATTATGAAAATCAAGACATTGATGTAAAATTTCACTGTTTGTACATCAAAATTGCATCGCTAGAAATCGTGGTAAATCCCTTGTGGGAGGGTCAACTTAAAGAGTGAATTAAATATTACCAACTTGATGTAGAAAGGACTCGTTAAAGCAAAATATCATAAAGGCAAAAAGAACTTTAGCTTATGACAAGGAGAGAAAAAATAAACACCTATGGTGTCAAATTATTGCAGATGACTCTTTTTGGTCTATCTAGCACAGGATCAATGATTATAGCTAACCTAAAAATGATTAAAAATATATAATTATATTTATATATTCTTCAATCACCAGTGATTATGGTTTGAGGATTGATAGATTTTAAAAACCCATCTTAAAAGTTGAAAGATTTATTTTTGCTTAATAAAATAATATTTAATTTTATAAAGTTCGAATGAAGGGAGCTGAGGGAAATACAAGATTCCTTTCCACTCTGCGCCATGCAAAATGTTATCTAGTAAATTATGATTTTTCTAAGGGAAATACAAGATTCCTTTCCACCCTACGCCATCCAAAATGTTATCTAGTAAATTATGATTTTTCTAAGCCCTTCAGCTTAGTGATTAAATGATAGAAGGAAAAACAATAATGTCTCTTTATTACTTAAACTATTTTTTAATAGGCAATGTAGAATTAAAATGATATTATATGGTAGCTATATAATTGTAATATAATAAAATAATTATTAATTTTTTTTTTAAATAAGTTTTTTTTGGTCATATAGTAAGTTGTTGGATCGCCTTTGTAAGGGTGTCCACATCGCATGTATAGACTATTGTGTGGGATTGAAAAGTACCATGGTTCTGATCGCCACATCATCGAGCATTCACTACCTTGGTGGTACTGTTTCTATTAAATGGTTTCTAGATATATTGTCGAAGCTGCTGGATTCAATAATGGTGCAAAGAAAGGAACTAAGGAAATTCATCTTGAAAGTGTTTTACGAGGTAATATCTTGGTTCCTGATGTTGTTATTTCTTTAGATGATTTTAACAAGTCGTGTAGATGGCTAGAGAAGCATACTATTATCGAGTATTTTCTGGGATGTATTATCTATTAATCACTAATCCGCAACTGGATTCGGCATTATTGGATTGCTTATGGTATTGAGGTTGAAGGAATCCAAAACCTGACAAAAAGGTTCTTTTTGTTTCGTTTCCCTGATCCTGAGCATACCTAGACAGTGTTTGACCATGGACCTTGGTATATCCGTAGCTCCTTGCTAGTGTTCCAACCCTGGACCTGGGATTTCTCCATCGAGGATGACGCTTTCCTTGAGGTTCTTGTTTGGGTTGAACTTCTTGATCTTTCGGCTACCCTTTGGCCTTTCTTGGAAATCATAGTTTCTTCGTTAGGCCCCTTTGTCTGCATTGAGCATCCAAAGTTCTTTGGCATCCGCCCCTTCAGAAAGGTGTGTGTGAAAGTTGTTTTGTCTAAGGACCTCAAGGACCATCTCACCGTGAACTTTGATGAATTCTCATTTGTTCAGAAGTTGGTTTACATAAACTTGTTGAACACCTGTTACCGTTGCTAGTTGACAACTCACAAGATTAAAGATTATCCTGTAATAAAGGGATGTTTCAAGAATAACAAGGTAACGGCTAACGTTCCAAACCCTACGCTTGCGGTGCCACCTCAGGGAGCTCAGGAAAACGAAAATAATGGTTCCCAGGGGGCTTGGATCACTGTTGCCAAGAAAAAATACCCAGTTAAACAATTTGTTAAGCCGACAAGGTAGATTCTTGCCCCTCCTTTGCATGCACAAAAAAATTGGACATGTAGATAGTAGTCACTGAGAACCTCCAAGGGCCATCTGCTTTGACGGAGAATGATGTGCTTAAATAAAAAATTCAGAATACCCTTGAGGCAGCATGAGCGAGAAGGTCTCGTAGCCCCAGTCGTGACCCTTTTGCGCAAAGACAAGACAAACGATTGTTCAACATGTTTCTAGATGGTAATCATGATTGATTCATCTCGAACCCCTACTCCTTGCTTGGGGAGATAGGTGATTCCAAGGATATCGACAGTGATATGCAATTGGATTGTTCTCAATGATTTTTTTGTCCTGGAATGTCAGATGGTTGACGGATCCATCCCGTAAACATTTGGTCCGAAGTGAGATTGAAATTATTTCTTGCCAGTATGGCAGGTTTGATATTCTTTGTTTACAAGAAGTCAAAATTTTTAATTTTAATTTACAATGTGCTTGTTCGTTTATTTGGCATGGTAGCCAGTTTTACTCCACTAATCATTCTCTAAGATGAGGAGTTGTCACCTTCGTGGCACCCGCATGGCAGTCCCATCTGGTCACATGAGGGGTGGATCCCTCTAATCAGACCGTGTGGACCCTTTTTGAGTTTGATAGTCATTCCTTCGAAATTGTCAATGTTTACGCCTCCAATCATGCCCCCGAGAGATGTGCTCTATGGCGGTGGTTGGCTTTGTCGTTACCTCAATCAGTTTGGTTGCTCTATGGTGATAAAAATATGATTGAGAAAGCTAATGATAAAGTTGGCCAACTCCCTATGCAGTGGTGCACTAGGGGAAGAGAATCTTGGTTTTTTATGAAGAACAAATTGGGTCTTGTCGACCCCGATGTTTGTTCTTCCAAGGATTTCTAGAACTTGGTTTGGTTTTCTTGGTCCAATTTTCAAAGCAGAGATGATATAATTTTAAAAAGGCTCGACAAAGCAATGCTTATCGATCATTTTGTTTTCAATTTTTAGAATATTGTGCAGTCTGACCATCTTGTGGTTGTCATTCCATGCACAACTATGTCGGATCATGTGCCCCCTCTATCAATGCTCAAAGCCCTTGGGTTTGGTCCTTGCTTTGTTAATTCTATGCAAATGTTGTTCAAATATGCTTTAGCGGTTATCACACTAGATGGAGTTCAAAAAGAGAATTTTGGTATTTTTAGGTTTTTTAGACAGGGATATCCTCTTGCCCCCTCCCTCTACGTGCTTGTTGCTGAAGCTTTCGGCTATCTTCTTGCCAACAAAGCTTCACAAGGGCTAGTTAAGGGAATTTCTCTCCCAAGGAATCAAGGGCAACTAATCAATGGTCATGATTCATTCTTAACCATCCTTGAGGATAGGCAATCTATCACACAGGATCTTTCTTATCTGGATTCTTTTTGCAAGGCTTTTGGTTCCAGCATTCAATGGAGGAAAACGTCATGTTACAGACAATCCTCTAGACCCATGCCAAGTTGGCTTGAGCATTATCAGTGGAAATGGATTCAACCGGGGGAGATGTTCAAGTTTTTGGGCATCCCCTTTGCTTTCCAGAGTATCCCTCCTAGCTTTGGGAATATGTTGTGCAAAAAGTGAAAAAATTCAATTACTGGGTCACAAAAAAGCTTTCCATTGCAAGAAAATTCTAAATTTGCTCTAAAGTTCTTACCTCTACTCATGTTTATTATTAGTCATGTTGGGTTCCCTCTCAAACTTGCTATAAGAAGTTGGAGAAGCTTCTTTGAGATTTTCTCTGGACCAATTCTTCTCAGAAGAATGGATTTCTCAGAGTTGCATGGGAATTTTGTTGTCTTCGTAAGAGGTCGAGAGGTGTCGGGTTGTTTAATTACCATCGCCAAGGTTTGGCTCTGAGCGCTAAGTGGATTATCTGAGCTCTTAAAGGCTCTAAATATTGGAAAGTTCTAATATGGCACTGTGTTGCAACAAGGTTACCGTTTGGCAAGAAATTTTGGAAGGGAATGGATATGTCATTCATCCTTGTGGCCCCATTTCCCATTAAAATCTTTGGGTCATTTGTGATTCAGTGTATTTGGCAGGCCTGGGAGTCTATCAAACCTTGGTTACAATGGAAAGGAGTTGGTCATCAACGTGGGGTCACTGTAGCTCCTTTGAATATTTGGTAGTCCCCTGTTATTTAGTATTAGGGGTAGCCACTAGCCAAAGTGCAATGGATTCATGCTAATTTTTTTTTTTAAAGGAGTTGTGTCCATTTTAGACTTTTTCAACAAATAAACTAGAGATTGGATCCCGTGGGAGCTTTTTAAACATAGGCATGCCTTAAAACTTAAAGATAAATATACCTATGAAACTTTTACCAATCGTACCATGTTTTCCCTCTGGCCGAAACTTGGCTAGGTTGTCCAACGACCTTGGTGGATAGAATGGAAATGGTATAAATATGTGCCTCTATTCAACTACAATACTAAACACGATATAGTTGGCTTTCGCCCAATTTACCAATGGTAACAAAGATTAATGAGCATTGGGATCTTTTCTCCTGCAAATCCAGATGGCAGGTAAGATTTCAGATTACTTAGGCCAGCTATATTAAACCCAAACAATATTTTTTTCTTGGAGTGTGTTATTTCATGGTCTCCTACTGGGCCAAAGGCTTCGGCACCTAGGAGTTGACAATCCCACATGCCCTTTCTATGGGGATAATAGTCTACCATGAATATTTTCTTGGATTAGTGAAAGCAAAAATGGCATGGGGATAGATGGAATATTTTTTTAGGACGTTCTCGCCTTATCCTCTAATGTGGCTTCACAATCTGTTGGGGGATCCCTTTGATTTTTCTCAGCCTTTGTTAGAGTTCTAGAACATATTTAGAATTAGCATGTTGTTCCATATTTGGAAAGCTAGAAATGAGATAGTTTTTACAGATAGAATTCCCTCTGTAATTTGTTATCTTTCAGATAAGCTTATGGTCTTCCATGATGCTTGGTTACAGATTCGAGTTCAAGCCGACAAGGTAGCAATGGATATCAAGCACCTGCAGGACTTGATTGACTATTGGGGAAATAATCCATGCTCGGTGAGCAAAGTTCCTCCAAAGCCAAAGCAAAGAAACCGTTACAGGTCCTAACAACGTCATCGCCCACCCTTGAAGGGGCGGGATCGGACAACCTCCAAGGCTCGCACTCAATCGCCCAGAAGAAGTGGGCCTTGGTCATCAAACTCTAGCACTTCTCATTGGTTTGATGCTTGGGGAGCTTGCCCGTGTTCTCCTTGTCGAGATGATGGATGGGGGACCCACCCGCCCTCTCCCAACCAAGATGATGGTTGAAATAGAGGCAATGATGAAGGCAATAACGACTGGAGCATGGGCATTGATGATGGTACAAATGCAAATACAGGTTGGATCGTTCCCACTCAACCTACAGTTATTGAGGCACCGACAAATCCAACCCGCCCGAATTGGCACGAGGTTTATGACACACTTCCAGGGCCAAGTTGGAGCACTTCACTCCCTAGTAACGTCTGGAAACACAATGAGGAGGCAAAGGCGATGGATCCTCCCGATGATGAGGTGTATAATAATTAATGGCTGTTGTTATGATTCTTTTTATGTTTTGATCAATGTGTTTTGATTTAATGCTTTAGTTAATCTTGCTAGTCGGTGGTTGTTTTGCGGTGGTACTTTGAACTTTGTCTTGGTTGCCTCGTCAGTCGGTTTGATTTGCGTATGGGGTTTGACGTGTCCGTCCACCCACCTTTTTGTATGATTAAGCCTTTATACTTAATATAGTGTTTTTTCACTCAAAAATAATTTATGTTTTTTTCAAAATTTAAATATAAGATTTTTTTGAAAGTCTAATAATTTAGCAATTGAGTTATTTTATATTTATTTTTTTAATTTATGTATTTTACTTATGAATGAAATATTTTTTTAAGTTTTAGATTTAAATTTAATAATTATTTATTTTAATTTAAAAGTTTTTATGTTCAACATGTTTTCATAATTTTATATTTAATTGGTTATAATTATAAATTATTGTTTTGTTTAAAGAAAAGATATTTGATGAAGAATGTTTCAACATAGGTTTGAGAAAAAAATATTTATATTTGTAAATGTCAAAGATTTACTTTTTTGTTTGAAGAAAAAAGGTTTGTAGGGACCTCCTTCCTAAAGAATAAAACTCAAATACAAAAATCTCAAAGAGCTAAAATAAATAACAAAGTAATAGCATAAGCATTCAATGAAAATGATTAGTCATTGACTATAAGATCAATAGAAAGATAAGAATTGTGTTTATAAAAAAAATAGTTTAATCAAAAGAACAAGAAAACAATCCAATAATATAATGATCATTGCTTGCCATGATGAGAGTTGTCTTATCAAAAGTCTTTAGTGAACTATTTACCATGCCCATATAAATGGAACTCGAGATAAAAACATCAAACTGAATGATATATAGGAAAATGATGAATAGTAACACAAAACCCTAGGATTTAAAAAAAATCTTATCATCACTAGTTAATATAACTACTTTTGAAGATGGGGAGAGGGATGAGAGGGAGAGGGATCTGGTGCAAAATTGGATTGGGTGTGTTGAATGGTTTGGTTCCGACCAGGATTGGAGTCAATCTAGATCCCCTAGATCCTTTGGTTTCTGTAGTGCTAAGCGGTAGGGCGGTTGGATGACAATGTTGTGGCAGTTTGAGTGGTAGTGGTTAGGTGAGATATCGTAGTTGGTTGGATGGGTATGGTAGGTTGTGTTGTAGTGGAAGCAGTTTCTTCTCCATGGGAGATACCTTCCCTTGCAACACTCTAGCCTTGTCCTTATTTTTGCTTTTGATGTGTCCAGTTTATCGAGGTTTTTCTTTTTGGTTTTCTTGGAGAGAAAACTTGACCTAGGTAGGTTTGGCAGTGGGATTTATTTGGCTATGTATGTTGTTCTTTAGTCTACGATTCTAGTGAAAATCTTGCTAGCCTATCGTGTTCCTAGAAGGAAGTCATTTTATAAGGATTGTTTTGTTGAGAGAGGATCTCCAACCATTATTTGTTTGGTCGATGATCCTATATCTACTTTGTCTGAAAACTTGGGTCCTTAAGTGGATCTAGAGAGATTTATGCAGACTTATGGTTTGGAGTTATCGAACTTCAGTGTGATCCCAATCCCAGTCAAGATATTAGATTTGATTGTTGATGTAAATAGGATTCTAGCTCTGTATTTTCTTTCTCCTGGTCCTAGCTTTGTTTCATCTATTTTCGAGGATCTCGTGTGTTTTCTCAAGTCCTTACACCCTTTGTTTCTCAAGGCTTTTGTGCTGAGCGGGAACATGATCAACATGTTGCTTGTTGAGCCAAGTAAAATATTTGTTCAGGTTTTTGAGTGCTTAGAGGTTTTGACTCTTATCAGACTGTAGGGTGATAAAAGTCCAGCTTTATATTGGATTTTTGCCTGGACTTCTGTTGCAGGATTTTAATATCCAAAGTGGTTCCAAAAATTTGATTTTTGGTTGGGTGGGAAAATTTTATTTTTGAATTTCAAACCAATATTTTACGAGAACCTGGCTAGAGAAGTGATTTGGGGATTCTGGACAACTCCTACCCTTTGGGGGGGCATCCTCGTGAGGTTGTGGGGTATAACTGCTTGGTTGGACAATTTCAATAATTTTTTTGCTGGTATGCTGAGATGGGTGAAAGTTTGTGTGGATTCTGGAACCATCCCGTAGGATTATATTCGTGCCTTTTAGAGCTCTTGGTGTAGTGTGACTTCTATCTCAGGTCCTATTGGGGAAATATCTATGGGCTCAAGGTGTTGATTTGGTGCAAGCATCCTCTTTAGAAATTGTTGGTCAAATCTTGTCAGGAATGAGCCTATGGGCCTGTTGTAGGAAGTCAAATATAGAAATAGGGTTCATGTCTGGACGAGAAGTTTTGTTTTTTGAAATTTAAAATGAAAATTCTTGATTTATTTTAGGCGGGAATTGAATGTTCCCACCCATGATCCTGTTTTTCAAATTTATTTTGGGTCTGTCTTTAATTTAGGGGAGATCTAACTTTTTGGATATCTTGGTTCTTTCAGATCTTGGATCTTGATTTTTTTGGTGTGGTTCCTTTGGATGTTTGGTTTCTTTTGCCAAAGTGCAATGGATTCATGCTATTTAAAAAAAAAAAAAGGATTTGTGTCCATTTTAAACTTTTTCAACAAATAAACTAGAGATTGGATCCAGTGGGAGCTTTTTAAAAAGAGGCATGCCTTAAAACTTAAAGATAAAGATACCTATGAAACTGTTATCAGTCGTACCCTATTTTCCCTCTGGCCGAAACTTGGCTAGGTTGTCCAACGACCTTGGTGGATAGAGTGGAAATGGTATAAAGATGTGCCTCTGTTCAACTACAAGACTAAACACGATATAGTTGGCTTTCATCCAATTTACCAATGGTAAAAAAGCTCAATGAGCATTGGGATCTTTTCTCCTCCAAATCCAGATGGTAGGCAAGATTTCAGATTACTTGGGCCAACTATATTGAACCCAAACAAGCTTTTTTTGCCTGGATTATGTTATTTCGTGGTCTCCTGCTGGGCCAAAGGCTTCGGCACCTGGGAGTTGACAATCCCACATGTCCTTTTTGTGGGGAGAATGAATCTACCATGCATCTTTTCTAGGATTAGTGAAAGCAAAAATGGCATGGGGGTGGATGGAATATTTTTTCAAGATGTTCTTGCATTATCCTCTAACGTGGCTTCACAATCTGTTGGGGTATCCCATTGATTTTTTTAGCCTTTGTTAGAGTTCTGGAACATATTTAGAATTAGCATGTTGTTCCATATTTGGAAAGCTAGAAATGAGATAGTTTTTACAGATATAATTCCCTCTGTAATTTTTTCTCTTTCAGATAAGCTTATGGTCTTCCATGATGCTTGGTTACAGATTCGAGTTCAAGCCGACAAGGCAACAATGGAGATCAAGCACCTGCAGGACTTGATTGACTATTGGGGCAATGCTCCATGCTCGGTGAGCAGAGTTCCTTCGAAGCCAGAGTAGAGAAACCGTTACAGGTCCTGACAACGTCATTGCCCACCCTCGAAGGGGCGGGATCGGACAACCTCCAGGGCTCTCACTCAATCACCTAGAAGAAGCAGACCTTGGTCATCAAACTCTGGCACTTCTCATTGGTCTGATGCTTGGGGAGATTTCCCGTGTTCTCCTTGTCGAGATGATGGATGGGAGACCCGCCCGCCCTCTCCCAACAAAGATGATGGTTGGAATGGCATCAATGATGAAGGCAATAACGACTGGAGCACGAGCATTGATGATGGTACAAATGAAAATACAGGTTGGATCATTCCCACTCAACCTACAGTTATTGAGGTACCAACAAATCCAACCTATCTAAATTGGCACGAGGTTTATGACACACTTCTAGGGACAACCTGGAGCACTTCACTCCATAGTAACGTTGGAAACACAATGAGGAGGCAGAGGCGACGAATCCTCCCGATGATGGGGTGTAGAATAATTAATGGTTGTTGTTATGATTCTCTTTATGTTTTGATCAATGTGTTTTGATTTAATGCTTTAGTTAATCCCGCTAGTCGGTGGTTGTTTAGCTTGGGTACTTTGAACTTTGTCCTAGTTGCCTCGTTAATCGGTTTGATTTGTGTATGGGGTGTGACGTGTCCGTCCACCCACCTTTTTGTATGATTAAGCCTTTATACTTAATATAGTGTTTTTTAACTCAAAAATAATTATTATTTATGTTTTTTTCAAAATTTAAATATAAGATTTTTTTTTGAAAGTCTAAGAATTTAGCAATTGAGTTATTTTATATTTATTTTTTTAATTTATGTATTTTACTTATGAATGAAATATTTTTTTAAGTTTTAGATTTAAATTTAATAATTATTTGTTTTAATTTAAAAGGTTTTTATGTTCTACATATTTTCGTAATTTTATATTTAATTGATTATAATTATAAATTTTTGTTTTGTTTAAAGAAAAGATATTTGATGAAGAATGTTTCAACATAGGTTTGAGAAAAAATTATTTATATTTGTAAATGTCAAAGAGTTACTTTTTTGTTTGAAGAAAAGAGGTTTGTAGGGACCTCCTTCCTAAAGAATAAAACTCAAATACAAAAATCTCAAAGAGCTAAAATAAATAACAAGGTAGTAGCATAAGCATTCAATGAAAACTATTAGTCATTGACTATAAGATCAATATAAAGATAAGAATTGTGTTTATAAAAAAAATAGTTTAACAAAAAAAACAAGAAAACAATCCAATAATATAATGATCATTGCTTGCCATGATGAGAGCTTTCTTATCAAAGGCCTTTAGTGAACTATTCACCATGCCCATATAAATGCAACTCGAGATAAAAACATCAAATTGAATGATATATAGGAAAATGATTAATAGTAACACAAAACCCTAGGATTTAAAAAAAATCTTATCATCACTAGTTAATATAACTACTTTTGAAAATGGGGAGAGGGATGAGAGGGAGAGGGAGCTAGTGCAAAATTGGATTGGCCGTGTTGAATGGTCTGGTTCTGACCAGGATTGGAGTCAATCTAGATCCCCCAGATCCTTTGGTTTTTGCAGTACTAGGCGGTAGGGCGATTGGATGACAATGTTGTTGTGGTAGGTTGAGTGGTAGTGGTTGGGTGAGATATTGCAGTTGGTTGTATGGGTATGGTAGGTTGTATTGTAGTGGAAGCGGTTTCTTCTCCATGGGAGAGACCTTCCCTTACAACACTTTAGCGTTGTATTTATTTTTGCATTTGGTGTATCCTGTTTCTCGAGGTTTTTCTTTTTGGTTTTCTTGGAGAGAAAACTTGACCTAGGTAGGTTTGGCATTGGGATTTATTTGGCTGTGTATGTTGTTCTTGGGTCTACGATTCTAGTGAAAATATTGCTAGCCTTTCGTGTTCCTGGAAGAAAGTCCTTTTCTAAATATTATTTTGTTGAGAGAGAATATCCAACCATTATTTGTTTGGTCGATGATCATAGATCAAAGTAGATTATAGAGAGATTTATGCAGACTTATGGTTTGAAGTTATCGAACTTCGGTGTGATCCTAATACCAGTCGAGATATTGGATTTGATTGTTGATGTAAATAGTAATCTAGATCTGTATTTTCTTTCCCCTGGTCCTAGCTTTGTTTCATCTATTTTTGAGGATCTCATGTTTTTTCTCAAGTCCTTACACCCTTTGTTTCTCAAGGCTTTTGTGTTGAGCGGGAACACGATCCAAATGTTGCTTGTTGAGCCAAGCAAAATATTTGTTCAAATTTTTGAGTGCTCTGTGATTCTAACTCTTATCAAACTGTTGGGTGAGGAAAGTCCATCTTTATTTTGGATTTCCCCTTAGACTTCTATTGCAGGATTTTAATATCCAAAGTGGTTCCAAAAATTTGATTTTTGGTTGGGTGGGAAAAATTAATTTTTGAATTTCAAACCAATATTTTACGAGAACTTGGCTAGAGAAGTGATTTGGGGATTCTGGACAGCTCCTACCCTTTGGGGGGCATCCTCGTGAGGTTGCGGGGTATAGTTGCTTGCTTGGACAATTTCAATAATTTTTTTGCTGGTATGCTAAGATGGGTGAAAGTTTGTGTGGATTCTGGAACCATCCCGCAGGATTATATTCATGCCTTTTAGAGCTCTTGGTGTAGTGTGACTTCTATCTCAGATCCTATTGGGGAAATATCTATGGGCTCAAGGTGTTGATTTGGTGCAAGCATCATCTTTAGAAATTGTTGGTCAAATCTTGTCAGGAATGAGCCTGTGAGCCTGCTGTAGGAAGTTAAATCTAGAAATAAGGTTCATGTCTGGACGAGAAGTTTTGTTTTTTGAAATTTAAAAATAAAAATTCTTGATTTAGTTTAGGCGGGAATCGAATGTTCCCACCCATGATCCTGTTTTTCAAATTCTTTTGGGTCTGTCTTTGCTTTATGTGATATCTACCTTTTTGGATATCTTGGTTCTTTCAAATCCTGGATCTTGATTTTTTTTGTGTGGTGCCTTTGGATGTTTGGTTTCTTTTCCCTTGGGGGTCAGTTCTTTTTTTGTTTTGCTTTGGTTTCTCATTGAAATCTTTTGTTGCTTTGTAAAAGGTTTGAGGACCCTTTCAAAACCCATTCTTCCATCTAATAAAAAAATACAAAACCCTAGGATATCCAAATCCAACACATCTTGTTATATGATCATTCTCTAGAACTATGTTTTCTTGACAAGTCCATTGTCTTTACAAAAAATTTTAAAGATCAAAATCTTGTTAATCAAAGAATGATCATTGCTCACCATGACTAAGGCTCTCCTACTAAATATCCTACCAACTATTCAATGTGCCAATGGATAAATTATGAGCAAGAGAATACCATATATAAGCGCAATTATGCAAACTAGATCAAAGTCACGCACAATACCTCCCCCAATGGATGAGCAAGTTAATATGCGATTATTGGTTGTCCTACAAATGGGAAATACAACTAGATATTCAAATGAAGCACATCTTTCCTCTACACGATTGTTGCTTGAAACAATCTCAAAAGGTTAGAGGTAATATAATACCTTATAATCATTGCACTCCATGAAAACATATTTCTCTTTGGCCTTTTGTTAAAAAGTTTCCATGCATCGTCCACTGTTCCATTTTGGAAAAAACTTGATAATCATAGCATTCCATGAAAAACAAAATTTTGTTGACATTTTGTCAAACAATTTATTTGCAACCTTTATTCTACGAACACATACCCTTTAATCATTGCATTACAGGAAACCAAACTTCTTTTGGGTATTTGTCAAACAATTGGTATGTTTCCTTCATTATTCCAAACATGCAATCAAGGTGGTCCATGATGCCATGCTCCTCTCTAACATGCTCTCAAATACATCTTATGCCTTCTCTATTATGCTCTTCTTCATGTCCTTTGTTACTCTTCTATAAGAAGTTGGTCATACCACTTTCTTGCTATTCCCTTACTTTTGGTCATTCTTCTTACCACTCTTGTCCTCCTCCCCATACCCTTTCCTTGGCCCTTGAGGTGGCATTTAGAGGACTAGAAGCCAACACTTGCAATAAAAATTCACTACTAGTCAAAACGGTAATCAAAGGCTTTAAATACTCCTCTCTAATAAAAAAAGTAAATTTTCTCATCATCTATCTACAACAGGTCCTTCGAATCCAAAAGGTCCTACCAAATATTCAATTCCTTTATCTCTTTGCATATAGAGGCTAGAGCTTGATGTCTCTTATTGGAAAACAACTTAATTTATTAGCATACCATATACCACTTTCTTTCTACAAATCAATTGAGTTGGTTCAGTTGCACTTTTTTTAAGCAATAGTCATGTTACTAAGATATCCACTATAGTTAAGTTTAGTGGTGAGAATACTTTTGTAATTATATATATTTTTAAACAATATCATCAAGATAAGGATATATTATCTTTAATATCATTTTTAATAAAATCTTAAATTAATTGAATTTGAAAATATATTGAGATTCACCAATTTATTTGAATATCAACGAAGCTCATGGGGTTTAGAGCAATTGATTGGAGTAAAAATTTTCACATCTTAAATTAAGTTTCAAATCTCAAATGTAAACCTTAACTTTTTTTTTATCAAATAGCATGAGCTTAACAGACTAAATTCTTCTCTTTTCAAAGGAGAAACCTAGGTTCGAATCTTTTCAAAAGATAGATGACTAATAACCAAGTTATTATGATACCCCACTATTTAGTCACGATGTAAGAGTCTCCTTTAATCCCCTTTGACAAACTAGAAAAACATAAAGATAAAAAAATAAACAAATAAAATATCATATTTATTTTTAAAACTTATAAAAAATTTAAAAAATAGATTAAAATATGTGTATGTCAAATATTACCAAACAATATACACATAATTGTAAGTTATCACGATAGTAATTTGTGGTCAAGATATAATATAAATGAGACTCAATATAATCAATTATATATTATTTAATATATAGTTACTATTTTCACGTAGAAAACTTAAAAAGAAGATCTATGTTAAAATCTTAACCACACAATATATATAATTGCTAAACTATTATAATACTTTAAATAAGTTAATTTTAATTCCATCAATTGAAAAAACTAAAATAATTTTTTTTTGTTATTTTATATCCAAGTTTAATTCATGGAAAAGATGATTCCCGATGTGTTGCAATCCAACCTCATGCTTTAGTTGTTAGTATGTCTTTAACTTTAAATCTAATATGAGTGTTCGTGTGAGATACCCTAGTGGTTAGGGCTTTCGACTTTCCTAAGTCTCATACCTTAATAGTTAAAGCTTTGGGCTCTCTTCTAGAAGATTTAGGTCCATAGACAGATGTGGTGTGTACAAGTGAA
Source organism: Wollemia nobilis (assembly GCA_028583015.1). NCBI lineage: Eukaryota > Viridiplantae > Streptophyta > Pinopsida > Araucariales > Araucariaceae > Wollemia > Wollemia nobilis. The sequence goes on from JAQPPZ010017021.1 coordinate 1,422,532, forward strand.
CTTAAAACTTTGGGCTCTGCTAAGACATTTAAATCTACGGTGAAGTGTGGTATGTATGAGTGAGCTCTCTTCCAGAAGATTTAGATCCACTGTCGGATGTGGTGTGTACGAGTATTAAAAAAACATGAAAAATATCATTATGCATGTTTGTCATATTATGTGAAGGCCTCCTAAGAAGCAATAAGGAGACATTGATTTTGGTGTAAAGTGAACCGATGCTTAATATTAAAGCTACTTTGAGCCATATGCTACAACACACAGGACTAAAATATAAGAACTAGTATTTAAGAGAGCACCATGTGTGGAAATTTGAAATCAGTCCAAATTCCAAGATTAGAACATAGATTGTAATGCACCTATCATGGCCCAGCTTCTTTGAAACTTTCAATACTTAGCTATTTGTTAATGTACACCATGATTGAAATGAAGATCTTGTCTACCAAATGTTTTCCCCTATTTTTTCAAAACAGACAAACATTTTAGAAAAGTGCCTTACAAAATTGAGCTCAAAATTTAAAAAATGGTCCTAAGGGGAACACATTGCTAGACTTTTGCAATAATCACAGGTCGGTAAAAAATTTAGCTCATGTTCATCTTATTCATGCAAATTACCATCCAAAAGACCATTGGCATTGTCCAATCTTGGTTGATTTATGAAATGATTTCCTCTGATTAGAAAGGTGTCCTAATGTTTCATACTTTAAATCTCTGCTATCTTCATCTTCATATGGTAAAATATATTATGTATGAGAATATGTGGTCATTCTGAAGGCTGAAGGTTGCTTAAATATTGGTAGCATGTAAAATTTCAAACTACTAGTGTTTACATAGACCTTGGCGTCTTATGCAGAGTGATGAGTAAAGAGCGTTTGGTTTAAAAAATTAAAAATTTGGGTTTTTAAATATTTAAAAGTATTTAAAATTGATATTTTGAATTTAATTATTTATAATATTTTAAAGATTTTATTTAAAAAATGATATTTACAAAGGTTTGATAGAGTGATAAAAGAGAGTGTTTATTAACTAGCTTAGATATAAATGATATATATCTTAAAACGCGGAGAGTTATCAATCTCGAGATATATATCATTTATTGGGGGTGTGATCTCCAAGATAGGCGTCTCTGGATCTCTTGGCGTTGGCGTTTCTAGATATATATCTTTTATATCTAAACTAGTTTAAATGTTTTTGTTAATGTTAGCTTTTTTTAATAATAATAAAAAATTGTTTACTACGTGTATGACCTCTTTGCCTCCCAGCCCCCTATAGGAATGCCTCTCGACGTAATTATACATATGTATTACATCATAATTACATAACAATTATTTCACAAAATTTTAAATTTAGTATTTCCAATTTTAATTAATCCTATTAATTTCTCAATTCACTTCTATTGATGAATCCTTGACCCGAACCTTCTCTATAAAAAAGTGGTGCTAAGGCTTAAGGAGGCAGTTGTTTCATTGTTCTCTTTACCAAATCTCTACTAACTCTTAAAAAAGTTTGAAATATACCTTTTAATTTAATGTGATTGAGCCTTTATCCCTTCTATTTTAAAAGGTTCATCATCAGTTTTTTTTAATGTTTGTCATTCTAATTTTACTTGATGATTATAGATAGAGGAACGCTTCTTTATTTTAAGCAACACTATCAATAGTTTAAAATCATATAAAAATGCTTTAAAAAATAAAGAGTTAACCATCATTTCAGAACAAAGATGTTTTCTCATGTACTTTGTAATAACATATTTGCCAAGATATTAAGTAACTTGTATGCTTTAGATTGTTATAAACCAACGAACCTAGTAAAACTTCTTGTTCTTTGCATCAAAAATCCCTTAAAGAGGTTGAAAAAGAAAGGGCTATTACTCTTAAAAAAAATTATGTGAAAGCTTTAGACCAAAAACACAAAAACAACTGTTTTCTTCCAAACATTTTCTAAGGATTTTACAAATCTGTACCTTTAAAAATGAAAAAGCAAAAATAAAGAGACTGCCCAATAACAATACAATATATATTTTTTTTGCTACATCTTACCATCTCCATAATTGTCTTGTTTCTCCCTTTGCCTACATCTTACCATCTCCATAATTGTCTTGTTTCTCCCTTCGACGACTATTCCATATTTTAATAGGTTTTTCAACTGAATGTAATGAAATATATAATGCGGGTAGAGGTAGCTTTTAAAGGCGAGGGAGATAGATATCCTTCCTAAACACACTTGCCCTTATGTGAGAGGGGGATATATGCAAGAACAAACCACCCGAGAAAAGGACATACGAACAAACCCAACACTCACCCTTGGATCGAGGAATATACATGTGAGGGCCCTGCCCAACTACACCAACCGCATATGAGGTTAAGGAAATACAAGATTGCCTAAGCCCACCTTCTTGTGAGAGGAAATCCAAATCGATTGCTTTTACACTTCCCAAGCTTTTGGGGTCATGGAGTTTTGTGCTACTGCAATTACCCTGTTAAAAAACTAGGGAGAGCTCCTTTCTCAAAAGAAATTTTTGAATAGAGGGTAAGATACAACGCTCATAACAGTTTGAGCCAATGCCATTTAATAATATATATATAGGCCTAGGGCAGTGTCATGGTTCGAGTTTTGGTTTTTTAGGAGATTCAAAGTTCAAATTACAATGGATGTGTTAATCCACTATTGATAAGTTTAGTTTTCGACCTTACTAAGGGTCATGGTTAGAATGAGAATGCTCATCTCTTAGCGTTCATAGAGATTTCTCACACTAACCAAATAAAAAAAAAAAATATATATATATATATATATATATATATATATATATATATATATTATTATTATTATTATTATTATTATTTTGATATTGTTAGTTATTTTAATGACATTTGACCATAATACATCATTGATCATATAATGATCTTACAACAAGTTTACAATTATTAAAACTTAGGTTTTCTTTTTGAAAGTTGAGGAATATAACCAATTAAACTAATAATATTTGATTTTTTTATTCTAATAAAATTAAAAAATAATAATGATATAAAACTATTTTTAATATTTTAAATAAAATATTTATAATATAAAAAATTATAATTAATAATAGAAAAATATTTTTAGACATTAACATAAGGTATTTTTTTAATAACTTTTAAAATCATTCTTCATGATTCATTATCAATTGATTGAATTACCAATAAACCATTTTTAAAAATGCCCCTTCAATTATTTTAACTATTAACAAATGTAATGTTTAAATATAGTTAAGAGTAATCTTGAATTTTGTTGTTTGTAAAGCCTCACTTTTAAAAATACCCTGCCATTGCTTTAATCATTCTTCAATTCTTCTATTCATCACCATGCATTTACCAAACATATTAAGAATCCATTGCCATAGATTCCATACTATTGAGCAAGTATCCCAAGAGATGGTTTATACTCTCCTCCTCCCTTTTACAAAGAACACATTATGAGAGGCCATGAAATCTCCTTTTCATAAGGTTAACCGAAGATAAATTTCTTCTATGATCTACTAGCCAAACAAATATTTTAACTTTAGGAATGCTCGGGCTATCCCAAATATCTCTCCATATTCATGTGATATTTCTATTATGTTGGTGCTTTATATTATATCCACTTCTTGTTGTGTATTCTCCTAAGCTATTCAACAACCCAAATATCTCTTCATATTTATGTGATATTTCTATTATGTACTTAGTGCTTTATATTATATTCACTTCTTGTTGTGTATTCTCCTAAGCTATTCAAAAATCAAATTAGCTTATCCTTGGTTCCTCTAGGAATAATCATTATTGTTATCTTTTTGCTCAACTACCTCCTCGCATCAATGTCTTGTATACTTATAAAAATATTTCTTTCCATTTGTCTTTTCCTTCTTGATCCTTGTACATAATTTTTGAAACTCTATCACCATATTTATCTTGAATTAATATCATCCATGGTTTCAAAATTGGATCTAGATTGAGTGGTTTTTTATCACACCAAGTATCCATCCAAATAGAAATAATTTATCCATTTTCCACCACCCATCTCAGACCTTTAATCACTAGATTAATAGTTGTTTTTTAACCATTCCATAGAGCAAAACCATTTGGAAGTGATAATGTAGTAAATATAGCCCCCAAGGGTTGGTGGATTGGTAAAGGCTTGACTGGCCAAGTATTTGCCAAGAAGAGACCTAGGTTCAAACCTCGGGGGTACGCTACAAGTTTTAGCAAAGGTTGTAGTCCGTGTTGAATCCTCTAAGTGCATACCAGACCGATGACAACGGTACAAACCATGAGCGACCAATGGTCTCCATCTCACGCCAGGTCAACAACAACGAGATGAATAGGTTGTTGGGAGCAGTCCCTGTGGTTTGAACCCTGCGCTTGCCAGTTACTAAAAATAGTGGTTGTAACCAACTCCCTTATGTAACCAAAATAATAATAATGTAGTAAATATTAATCTTGGGTCATTGGGCTCAACATACTTAGAAGAATTCTTGCAAATTGTCTTTGACTCTCTTTGTACAATATCCAAATTACTTTTCCCATATCACCACCCATCGTAAACCTTTAATCACCAAATAAATAGATGTTTTTAAACCGTTCCATAGAGCAAAACCATTTGGAAATGATAATATAGTAAATATTAAACTTGGATCATTGGACTCAACATACTTACTTAGAAGAATTATTGACCATTGTCTTTGACTCTCTTTGTACAATCTCCAAATTACTTTTCCCCTAAGAGCTAAGCTTGCATCCATAAGAACTCTTAAACCGAGACCTCTCCTAGTTTTATCATCACGCATCTTACTCCATTTCACCAAAGGAAATTTTCTTTTATCATGTAAACCTAACCACAAAAAAGGACCAGATAATATAGATTAAAAAAATTTCCATTGATTTTGGCATAGTATACAAGGACATATAATAAGTTGGAATAAACTATAAGACTAATTTAATGAGTTGCACTTTTCCTGCTAACAATAACCATCCACCTTTCTATGTCATTAGTTTATTTTAAACTTTACTAATAATTGGCATCCATAATTCTATCCTCATTCTTCCCTGAAATAAGGGCATCCCTAGATAAGTTAATGGTAAATTTGCCTCCTCCATTTGAAGTAACCTACATATCCCTACTTTAATTATAGTTGAGGTGTTTAGAAAGTAAATTTCAGAATTTTTCCTATTAACTCTCTGCCCTGACGCTCTTGTGTATTCCTTTAATAAGTTATTCAAAGCTCTAACCTCATTTATCTTTGCCATCCCAAAAATGGATGTATCATTTACAAACTATTGATGGATGATGTTGTCGATGTTATTACTAATCTTAAGACCACTTATCAACCCATATTTATTATCCTTCTTCAAGTTCCTACCCAATATCCCTGCCATAATAATGAACAAATATGGTGATAGAGGATATACCTATCTAAGACCTCTCTTGGCTTTAAATGATTATATTACTAACCCATTGACCAACACTGAATATGAAACTGTAGAGACACAAGCTTTAATCCATTTGACCCATTTTTTACCAAATTTAAACTTTTTTAATACTCCAAAAAGAAAATCCCATTTAACCCTATCATAAGCTTTACTCATATCAAGTTTTAAGATCATTGTTCTCTATTTTATTGAAGTTGTTGAATGCATAACTTCATGAGCTACTATGATCTCATCTAGAATCTGTCTCCCTTTCACAAATCCTCCTTGCTCTTCTGAAATAATTTTGTCTAACAAAGGTCTTAATCGATTTGCCATAACTTTGAAGATAATCTTATATGCCATATTACATAGGCTTATGAGCCTAAATGAATCAAATAATTCTACATCCTTATTTTTTGGAATTAGGGTAAGATATGTTGCATTTAATTTATAAGGAATGTATTGTTTTACTTTAAACCGTTCCACTACCACCAATGAATACTCCTTCACTATATCCCAATTATGTTGATAGAATGTTGTAGAGAACCCATCCAGACCTAGGGATTTGCCCTTATCAAAAGAGAAAAGAGCTAAATGAACTTCTTCCAAAGTAATAGGTTCCCTTATTTTTCTTTTGTCTTCATTTGTTATGATTGAAGGTACTTCTTATCGAATTTTATCATTAATAACTTCAAACTCTTTTGGTCCTAGAATATTTTGATAATCCAAACCCCTTTTGTTGATTTAATCTACTAATTCTGGATGTTGATCTCTATACTATTGCCATGTTATGAAAAAAATATTTGTATCTCCTTTTATCCAAGTTTGTCTTGATTTTAATCTCCAAGATTTATCTTCCTTACTCAAAATATTATATTATTCATTAAGCAACTCCCTTTCCTCTAAGCTTGGATTATTATGATCACCTCTTTGGAATTTTGAAAGTTTATTTTTTAATTCTTCTTTCTTCTCAAAAGCATTTCCAAAATTGTTCTTGTTCCATTCTTTTAATCTAGATGTCATTGATTTAATTTGTTTAGGAAGTGTATACAACCCACTATTTCATGAAGAATTCCACATTTGTGCTATCATATCAACAAATTCAGGATGGTCTTTCCACATTTGTTCATATTTAAAATATGATATTTTTTTAATCACTTACCACCATTTTAATTCTTATTGACCAGTGATTTGAACCATCCTTGTCAAGGTATTAATTTTAGCACAAGTCCCTTCATCTTGTGCTATTAATTTTAGGAATGTATATATCTAATTTTTATGCTATTAGGTTATGGAATTTTCTATTGTTGGTCCATGTATAGTTTTCGTCTCCAAAATAAACCTCCCATAGATTATTATTTTGAATAAAAACTAAGAAATCTCTCATACTTTTGTTAATTTTTTAATTCCCCAAATTTTTCATTTAGCTTGGTAATGGCATTGAAATCTCCTATTATCATGAATTGAGTTTGTTGATCTTTACTTCTCATAAGGCTTCAATCCAACTCCATACTTCTAATCTACCTGAGTAGGTTGTAGGTCCATAGACATTGATAAGGATGAAACACATATCTGCAAAGTAACAAGTGATTAAAGAGGCTATCCAATGCCTAGTTTTATGAGTGGTTATACAAGAGGTTCTAATAGAATTCCAACATGTTAGAATTTCCCTTGTCACTCCTTCAAAATCCATAGCATCCCATTTACATCTTGCCCATATTGCTTTCATAGTTTTGGAAACTTCTTCCTTTGTCATTTTAGTTTTCTAGATACAAATAATATCATGCTTATTACTTAAAAAAAGGTCCCCAATCCACCTCTGCTTTGAGGGGAAATTATCTCCCCTTATATTCCATGAGATGGTAATCATGTCGCATTAGGGGCTATTGGCCCTAAATGCGAATTACCAATATCATTTTGTTGTTTTATAAATAGAAGTTCAACAATATTAGTTTGTGTTCCTTTCTCTATATTTGCTCTTGCTTCCTTAGATTTTGCTTGATAATTTAAGGGTTTCCCTCTTTTTGCCTTGTTTATATTAGGAGTAGATCTTATTATTCTATTCCTTCATATTCTTTCACAACTTTATTTTTCATTAGACTTATCCTCTACTGGCTCATACTACAAAAGCTTTTGACTTGTCCTATTCATTTTTTGGTATTTCCTTATTAATGGTAGAGGTATTAACACTAACTATTATGAAAATTTATTCTCATAAATAGAAATCATTCATCAATATGAAAAAATATCAAATCATTCATCCATAAATAATTATCCACAATAGTAATCCACACAATGAGATAGAGATAGATAATACCCTTAAGGTAGGGAAACACCAATAATACTTCTTAAGGAAGGAATAACTCCACAAGATCTCCCAAGATGAGATCATCACTTAGAGAGGGAAAAGTCTCATAAGCCACTTCATGGGAAAAGATGATTACATATGATATATCTCCATGATGATTACAATGACAAATATCCCTTCTTTATTTAGGTGTCTGCTAATTCTACTTTAAGGAGCTGACTACTAATATAATATTATATTATAATATAATCAACCTTGGGTTATGTGTGGCCCATGTCAACCCTTATGCAATATAATATCATATCCCCATATGTCTATTCCTAGGTACCCCAACATTACACCCTCCTTACAAATGCTTCATCCTAAAAACATATGAAGAAACAAGATAATATGATTTGCTAAGTAATGTCAACAATTGGTACCTATATCGATCATCCATCCATCCTAGGGAAACTTTGATTAGTGGTTGTCTTCGTTGATGTTGATATACCATTTTTTTGCTTTGTTGGCTCCACACTTTCATTGCTTTATTTTGATGATAGGTCCACTTGTTCCTTGATGTTGATGCACCACTTTGAAAACCAAGATCACTATGCTTTCTTTTCCAAACACTACCATACTTGGTGCCCTTTTGATTCCATGTAGAACCATAATATTGTTGCCTTGAGCCATGCCTCCAAGATTGTTTTCACTCATGGTGGTGTGGACGGTGATATGTTGATAACTTAATTTGATGTTCTACCTTATTTGAATTCTCAACATTTGGCTCCATTATTTTAAATTCTTCATGTTGTTCTTTCATGTTCCCTTTGTTTGATGTGTCCTTGTGCTCTTCTATCAAAGCTTCCTTGGACCCTGCTACTGTTTTTTGCATGGACTTTGGTGCTACTACTTCTTTCATGGACTCTATTGTTGCTACTTCCTTGGATTATGTTTGAAGTTCATCTATTTGTTCTTCAATTTGTTGCTTTGTAATCACTTCTTGGTCTTCCTTGGATCCTTGCTCCTAAAGATGAGAAATATCTTACAATGTAATATTCTTTTTCTTGTACCATAACTTCATAGACTTCTTGTGAACGTTAATGTTAATAGTACCCAAAGAATCCAACCAAGGACAACCAAGAACAATATCCACATCATCGATATCAATATCATGAAAATATGAATATAAAACATATTTATCCATGATGATATTCAAATCTTAAAAAATCTAAATATTCTTACCCTCAAGATGTAGGTCCTTTATTTTTGTTGCTTGAACTTACAATCTCTTATCCAAAGCCATATTAATTAAATTATAGCTACTACTAGGGTTAATGAAAAATAATAACCTGTTCCTTTTGAATACTTTTATGAACCTACAAAATAGAACATTTAGATGAGTTAAAACCATTTTAATCATTCTCTTGCTTTTGTAAATCCAAAGATATGGCTTCATTCTTTTGACTATCTTCCATAACATTTTCCTCTTTCTCCTTCTTGAGTATTTTTAATTCTTTTTCATGGTATTCATTATGTTTTTTGAAAACTTCCCATTCTCCTTTCATTTCATTTTGCTTATTTTGAATCCCTTGTAGTTTCTTTTCAAGGTCTTTGATGACATCCATCAGGCTATCTATATTTTTATCCCTTCCTTCAAGATCTATCTTACAAACTTTCTTTGTAATTTAATAGGCACCCATTTTCTTAAGAATGATGGTTCAATTTCTTTCCAAGTGCACCTCGGATTGTTCTTAACAAATATTTCTACCCATTGTAAAGCTTCCCAAAACAAAATACTATAAAAGCCAAAGCGTAACATGCTATCACTATATTGATATTTTACTGTTTTCAACCACTCTCTCACATCAATATCATTTTCTCCATAAAACCTTTGAAGTGCCATGAGTTCACATCCACAAAAATGATAATATAAACTAGGTTTTACAAATATATATATATATATATATATATATATATATATATATATATATATATATATATATATATCCCCACTGATTTGTAACTAAAATTCCACATAAACAATTATATCTGCAGTTTTTTCAAAATAAAATAAATTGCAACTAATTTGCTTACCTCGACAGACAAATTTCATCTTCCAAAAAAAATCATGATTTGAAAATTTGTCACTATCCTTATTCCATACAACTGACTTCACAAGGTCATATCTCCCTCAATATTGCTTGGATTCCTTCATATGATCACTCACTTTAAAAATATTAAAATTTCACACAAAATAATCCAAGAATTGTCTGAATCAAATAAAATTTCATAGAGATATGGCTCCTAAAAAATGAGATGTTTTCCTCCCCAAAAAAACCCTAATTCTGCAATCCATATAAAACAATCCCTGCTTTGCTAGAATCGTTTCTCTAATACCACTTGTTACGAAAATTTATTCTCATAAACATAAATCATTCACCAATATGCAAAAATATCAAATCATTCATCCATAAATAATTATCCATAATAATAATCCACACAATGATATAGAGATAGATAATACCCTTAAGGTAGGGAAACACCAATAATACTCCTTAAGGAAGGAATAACTCCACCAGATCTCCCAAGATAAGAGCACCACTTGTAGAGGTAAAGTCCCATAAGCCACTTCATGGGCAAAGACAATTACATATGATTTATCTCCATGATGATTACAATGACAAATATCCCTTATTTATATATACATCTTCTAATTCTACTTTGGGGAGCCAACTACGAATATAATATCATATTGTAATATAATCAACCTTGGGTTATGTGTGGCCCATGCCAACCCTTATACAATATAATATCATATCCTCATATATCTATTCCTAGGTACCCTAAAATTAACATTGCATTTTCTCTACCATTTTTTCTCTTGAATGGTCTATGGTACTTCAAGAGTCTTCAAAATTTGATGAGACACATTCCTTAGGTTCATCGAGGATGTTCATATTTAAGTCCAAATATTATTGAATAGACGGTTCCTTGTTAATTTATATTGTATCCTCTAAGCCCTGATATATTTTTTCTTCATATGTTAAAGCCTCAAAATAACTGATATTTCTTCCAATATCCTTCCTTATATTGTCTCTGTTGTTTCTTTACTTTCATTTGTCTAGACCTATTTTTTGGAAGTTGAAAACCATCCTCAACCGTATTCATTTATAAATTTCTCTTGTGATTTTCTACATATTCTTATGTTGGACTTTTCTTAGGGCATGATCTTTCAATATGTCCCACCTCATGGAAACTTCTACATATAGAAGATATGTTTTCATAATCTATGGTTTGGGTCCACAATTTACCCCATACTTAATAATGATTGATTCTAGTAAAGGTTTGCTAATACTAATCATGACCAATATTTGAGCATAAATATCCAAGAATCCATCTTTTGTGGTTTTTAAAATATAAAAGAATTCTCCCAAAGTGTTGTCTATTGCCTTAAAGTTTTCTAATTCCCAAACTACAATGGGGAATCTATACATCCTAACCTAAATTGGTACTAGAGATAGATTTACATTTTTAGGCACAAAACCTTCATACCATCGAGTAAGGAAGAGTCATGTTTTTCCCATAAACCAAGGACCCCATTTTAGGATTATATCTCTTTTCTCCCTGGAACAAAAAATGGCTAGGAAGAAACCTTTGGAAAGAAAGGATAGAAGCACTCCTAGAGACTTCCAACTTCTATCAATCCATTTTCTCAAGGTTGAAGCCCCTCGCCAAGACCCATTAATTCACCAAAAATTACCATATCTTTGAGATATGAGGATCACTCCTTTGTAAGGTTCTCACTAACCTCTACTATTAGAGGTGATTCTAAGGATTTAGTTTTAAATCAATCATGGGAAGGAAACTAAAACTCAAAATCTGTTGAAAATAACTAGAATATCCTATAGCTATTATAATATAGGGAAAAAACCTAAAATAATTTGCAAGAAAATTTTCTAAGAAAAATAAGGGGAAAAATAAACTTAGCTAAAAAATTCTATACCCAGACATAATGTATTGCCTCACTAAAACCCTAGCCCTCCATTGCTCCTCCTATCATCCAAACCTTGGTTGATAGATATCTACAATTTCATTTTTCGTGACTTGAAACATTGTCACTACCCTTGTTTTGTATGGTTGACTTCATAGGGTTGTAAATCCTTCAATATTGCTCGGATTATATGATCACTCATTTTAAATCTCTTCAAATTTGACTCTAATTGGTCCAAAAATAAGATGAATCGGACAACCCTTCATGAAGATAAGGCTCCTAAAATATGATATAATTTGCAAAGAAAAATTACCCCATCATTGCCCTAGTTTCAAACGGTTGTATTCACATGGTCATATCTCCCTCAATACTACTTGGATTCTTTCAAATGACCACCCATTTCAAAGCTTTTCAAATTCCACACAAAATGGTACAAGAATTGTTTGAATTAGACAACTCTATGTAAAGATATGGCTCCTAAAATATCGTTCGCTTTTCAAAAAAAAATACTCTAGCTCTACCGAGTCATAATTTTGTTCTACAAAACCAAGCTAAAAGTAATCTTGAATTTAAGCTTAAAAATTAATATTAGATATTTGGGTTTGATTTTTAATAAGAATATTAATTATGGATTTTTAGAATGTAGGCATTCACAATCCATCCTCTTTAGTTGTTTGGACATTTCTCGCTATTGTCTCTGTCTTAAAATAATGGTTTTCCTTGAAGATTACTTTGATATCTTCCAAATAAATTACATAGTTGTTCTCCATAATAAAGTTTGATTGTTTGATAAGACAATGGTAGAGATCTCTAGAGTGTTGTTTGATTTTAGTTTGGATGGTCCTTATAATTTCTATGATATTTTCTCTTTTGCATGAACTTGAAATGCTTTATAAATTCTTAAATTGCTTAGTATCAAATGGATTTTTTTTATCAAAGTTATTTTCTTATTATCTCAACTAGAAGACAATTAAAATTTATACTTTTTCTTGAGGGGCATGATAAAATTATTAGACACATCTAGTAAGACAATGGTAGAGATATTTAGAGTGTTCTTTGATCTTTGTTTGGATGGTCCTTCACATCTCTCTAATATTTTCTCTTTTGCATAAACATGAAATGCTTTATACATTGCTAAGTTGCTTGAGATCGAATAAATTGTTTTTTTATCAAAGCTTCTTTTTTATTGTCTCAAATTGAAGACAAATAAAATTTATATGATTTTTCTTTAGGGGCATGGTAAATTTTATGGAACACGTCATCTTCAATAAGTGGAATACATGCATTAAACTTGCCACCTTTATCAACCCTTTTGGTGTATGACCTCTATTTATTTCAAAACATCTTATTAATTTATTACTATAAGCAACCATGTAGTGTGAGAACTTTCTTGAAGTGTTCTCTCATAATCTCAACTAGAAGACAAGTAAAATTTATATGATTTTTCTTGAGGAGCATGGCAAATTTTATGGAACAAGACTTCAAAAAATGAAATAAATACAATAAACTTGCCACATTTATGAACCCTTTTGGTGTATGACCTCTAGTTATTTCAAAATACCTTATTAATTTGTTACTATGAGAAACCATGTAGTTTGAGAACTTTCTTGAAGTGTTCTCCTCTATTCATTCAAGTGATCATTATCCTTTGTCCTCATTGTTCATTTGATAAAAGTTTTTAAAAATATTTTCTTTTGTGATTGGTGATGATGTAGCTTTGCTTGAATTTATACATGCTATTCTTTCTGAACATATCTTGAAGGTGTTCATTCATTTATATATATATAAAAACATAAAAAAAATGCATTGCATTTGATGCTTCAACTTGATGACAAATTTAATCATGGCACGTTAATTATTTTAATAATCGTAAATTTTAAACAACATATGTGTAATGGTGTGCTTTCTATGTTGCCAAAAACAAGTCCATGCCAATTAAGGGGCCCACAAATTTTAACATTGTGGTTAATTGGAGAGGGCCCACATGCTTTTGACGAAGTGCTTGAAAAACTGTGGAATTGTCCAATTAAATTGATCCAACTAATTGGTACAACCAATCACTATTCTACACATGACAAGGATTATCACCACATGAATCACTTGTGGAACAAGTTACTTGACACGTCAAACTAGCCATCTAATCTCTTTTTTTTTAATTATATAGGAGAGTTGGTTACAACCACTATTTTTAGTAACTGACCAGCGTAGGGTTCAAACCAAAGGAATTTCTCTCATCAAACCTATCCGTCTTGTTCTTGTTGACCCGACATGATATGGGGACCACCGGTCACTCATGGTCGTCGATCTAGCACGTACTCATAGGATTTGTACAGTCATTGCAATCTAATCTAAATAAAGAATCTTAGAATGGACGACTTTCTTGTTGTATGGCTATATATTGTACTCTATCACAATATTTCAGTGCACAAGTAAAATGTATGATGTAAAATAAAATATATATTATTATTTCCTTAATTCAAATTGAATCTGGAAAGAAGAAAAAATGGGGAAAATTGATTTATATTGATAATTATAAGGTTCTGGTACTATGAAAATATTTATAGTTTGAAAAACATTAGGACCTATGACACATTGTAGTCCTTTCAATCCTCTTGTTTCTCATGATTGTCATGTATTCATGCTTGGTCATGTTGACCCATTTCTTGTTCTTCTTCCTTGGATCTAATATCTCCTCCTCTGATGCAGATTCTTTCTTGATGGTGGGCAACACCATAACCATGTTGGTGCCAGAGTTTCCTTGGCCTTGAGTTGGGTTGTGACTGACAGATATTAATGTGGTTGTTGTTGATGATGCATTTGGTTTTGAATCCAATGATTGATTATGGCTCATACCCTATGAAACAAAATTGAGCAAAATTTTAAAGGATCATAGAAACCCACAAAGCAAAAAATGGTGGTTGAATCACATCCTAACACATAGGAATCAATATGAATGTTATAACATATGTAAATTAAAGTATGAGTTATTTAGAGTTGGCTTTTGGTATAGAGTTATCTGGACTGGACTTTGTAATATATTTGGTTGAGGTTACATTGCTAAATTTCTTGAGATCAAATGAATTGTTTTTTGATTGAAGCTTATTTTTTATTGTCTCAATTAGAAGGCAAGTTTAATTTATATATTTTTTCTTGAGGGGCATGACAAATTTTATGAGACACGTCTTCAACAAATGGAATTTAAACTTACTATATTTATCAACCCTTTTGGTGCATGACCTCTTCTTTTTCTGGAATACATCTCAGAAGGGATGCCACTTTCGGGTAAGACCCAAGGAGGCAAGGGTATCTCTTTCGCCAAAATCGGGGCTCGTACCTAGCCTACCACCTTTGACATTGATGAGTGTCATCAAATCTTCATCATTTAATCATTATGTGTCAATCTAGGGTGGTGTCCAAGGCTATATACAAAAGCAGGGGTTAACAGACTGATTTTTAGTTCATTTAGATCATGGCTTTATTCATGGAACAGTTAGAGATTGGGGTGTTTGGGGTCTCCTTTCTTACTCCTAAAAACTAAAACTAAACTCCTACTTATCCTTGCAGAATTGAAATTCACACTGTTGCAGAAAAATAAAACTAAACTATTGCAAAGCTGAAAATAGCAGAATTTAATTGATAGGAAATTACTAAATTGAAATTGCAGCATTAACATTCAAACTGGTAAATAATGAAACTTTCTAAAATTGCAGAAAACAATGTCACTTTCTGAAATGGAAATAACATTCAAAAACTGATAAATAAAGTTGCACAATTTGTAACAAATTAGGTTGACAAGAA
This sequence comes from Wollemia nobilis, assembly GCA_028583015.1. Lineage (NCBI taxonomy): Eukaryota > Viridiplantae > Streptophyta > Pinopsida > Araucariales > Araucariaceae > Wollemia > Wollemia nobilis. Next base: position 1,438,028 of record JAQPPZ010017021.1, read on the forward strand.
ATTATGGAAATATTGCAAATTCTGAAACAAATTAGAAACAGAAAGTACTTTGTTAAATTCTACCCTAGATGAGTTACCTACCATGCATTCAAATGCCACATTATCCTAATCACTAACCATGCAAAAACTGCATCGGATCTCTCGCTAACTCGCTGCAGACCAAAAATAGCAGAATTCTGTCAAGTAAAAACCCTCCTTTGGACCTGGAAGTGGCCCTTGCTTCCTGAACCAAAAGAGGGCAAATAAACTTGCTCTAAACTATTAAGTCTTCACACTCAACTCATAAGCAAACATGAATGTCAAATATTGCACCTTTATTTCATTCTCAGCATATCGACAGAGTGCAGGGGAAGTTCTGCAGACTACTGATCGTTGTAGTACACAATTACAACACTTAGAATAGTTCTAACTCCTATCACTTATATCCTATATTCTCCTATATGCTCAACCAAATGGGAGCATTTTATTTATACAAGCAAGGTACAACAGTGATAAGGTTTGGTGCTTCAATACAGGACTGTTACAACTGTTGCAGGATTGTGTTTCCCAAAAATGCAGGGATCTGATCCATTAAACCTTATCCATTCCATGTTTTTGGCTTTATCTGGTGAGGGACAGGTGTTGGAAAGGATAGGGAGGTCCCTAGAATAGTTGCAACCACCGTTTACCTCCCTTTTACTGCAATTAAAGATGCATTTGACCAAATTTATGTCTTATGCGCTTATTTCGGAGCTGCTCCGGAATATCAGGTAGCAGAACAGAGTTTATATTAATTCATGCTCCAGAAGCGCATGAGAATAGTTGTGATGGCGGAAATAGTCTCCATAAGTGCCCAGAAGACTGATTCCATATTTTGCATGAGCTGGAGTGGATAAATTCCAAGCCATGTTGTATATGTACAACTGGCTGGAATTTGTATGGAAAAGTTCCTATTTTCTGCATAGTCAAACTGTTGACAAAGTTTTGGCACCTTTTGGTTATTTAAAATGGTTAAACGGTGGGGAAATATTATGAAAGAAGCACAAAACCAAATAGATAGCAGCACCTTAATATTACAACATTAACTTAATGCAAAATATACTAAATAATACAACTAAAACAGATTATAAAACATAGATAAATTAGTCAAAATAGGTCATATGCACTTTATCATTCCAATATGCAAACATCATCATATAATGCATAGTATCACTAAAATTAGTACAAAATCATATCATAAGTGGTTCCAAATAGTTTAAAAAGTTATCAAAAGTAGTCTTTGTATGAGGTAATGTTCTACCTCATCATTTCCCCCCAACCTATTGTAATGCATGTCCTCATGCATTCTGTTCTGCTACAATAGCACAAAGATCTATGTCAAGATAGCGTTCAACATATTTCCACAGTCTGCTTCCAACTTTGTAATATCCTTTGTGCTCTTTGATTTCCCTGAGCCACTCCTGGAATTGATCGTCTGATTGAGGGTCATTATCAAAGAAATATGGAACAGGGATGATAATTGTTGGATTCCTGTACCTGAGACCTATCCATTGCTCCTTTACCTCAAATATGGTCTGGATTATACATTCTGCCCTTCTTCTAGACCACATCAGGTTATTTTGTGAGATGGGTTCTCTCTTCTACAATGATATAGGTAACTCTCCCCACCTATTTTTGCAAGTTGATAAAGCATCAACAAAAGATGTTGCACAGAAGGTTTGAAAACCATCTATGCATTTCTGCAAGTTCCCCAGATACATTTTTCTTACTCTGTCATCCCTCATTAGAGTATAGTGCTCATTGGTGGAGGTCCTATGGTTCAGGTGAACAGGCCTAATGAGCAAAACTGCCTGTAATTCCATGGCCTTGCTGGTTTTCTTTTCCTGCTCCCAATATATTTGATTCTGGAGTGTAGACTGAAAATCCCTAAGCTAAAGATCACCAGTGAAGACATGGGGAAGGAAGATAACTTCGGTTGGCAAAAATAAATTATGCAGGAACAATTCACATAGCAAATTTTGGTGTTCTACAGAACTTTGCCAAAAAGCTTCTAGAAACTCACTAGGTGTTTCCAATTTGTGAGAGAGGCCAGAGGTGATCCTCATTGTTTGCCAATGGAGGTATTTTTCTTTCAACATTAAGCTGTAGAATCTGGCTGGCCTCCGACACTGAACCATACACTCTGCAATCTGGCATACATCCTACACTTGTTCCTTCAATTTTTCAATTTTTGAATTTTTTTGTTCTAGCTCTTTTGTTAAGGTCTGTAATGATGAGACCTTTCCTTCTAATTGATGACATCTTGCCATCCAATATGCCACATATTCATTATATTTTTCTAATGTAACTATTTTTGGTGACCTAACTATTGGTTGCATTTGTGGAATGACATTAACTTGGATGCCTACATCCACCTTTTCAATTACAGGGGGCTTTGTCTGTGTTCCAATTTCTACTAGTTCAATCTTAGGTGCATTCAAATTAACAAGATTTTGAGGAGACTATGGAATTACCTCTTCTTGTACTGTTATTTCTCCCTCTGTAGGTGTTATTGATTCGGTTATCTGTTGTGTCCCTGGATGCTCATCCTTTGTTCTATCTTCAACTTGTTGTGGTGCTTGTGCAACTTCTTCCTCTTCAATTGCTGCCCTAATTGGTGAGTTCCTCTCAGATAAGGCTGCATCACCAGCCAAGTTCAATAGAATATTGGCTAATTCATCTCCAGAGTCAGACTGAGGAGGATGTTGCTCAGAAGTGTGAGTCTAGCCTTTACAACCTCTATCTCTTGCCATAACTTAGCAATAATATCATATTTTTCCTTCAAAGAAGCTTCACTTTGTTCAATCCATCCTGTCTGTGTTTTAATTACACTCCTGGCTGCATGCAACTGAGTCCTGATGTCCATTTCCTCTTCTTCTTTAGTGCTCAAATCATTCTTTCCTTCTTCAACTGCCTCAGATTCTTCCTCAGAATCTGAATAATCCACAAGTGGTGCAGACATTTCTGCAATAGTGGTGTGTCCCTCTGCTTCTTCTGTTATGGTTCTATCTTCTGAATCTGGTGGGTAATTGAGGGACATTGTAGGCATAGCCATATCTGTTGCACTATCTGTGCCCTTGGTACTTATATCTTCAACTTTCTCCATAGTTTCTTTCACCTGTAGGGTATCAACATGTGCAGTTCCTTCTTCCTTTTCCACATCACCTATGTTGGTGGATTTTTGAAGTCTTGAAGACCTTCTCAATCCCGAAGCTGATTGCTTTTGTTTCTTTTTAGATTGTGAAATAGGGCTTGTCAATCCTAGGGTAGGGTCTGCTTCAGGTGTTCCCTTCTCCATCTGCCCTTCCCTGCTTGAACTTCCAAATTGCTCAGTGGACTGAGTGGGAAAAATAGTTACATTTTCAGAAAATGTAACCTTCCTCCTCTTACCTACAGGATCAATCTTAGACTGTTTCTCTCTTTGCTTCCTTGTCCTGGAGGATGGAGGTCCCTGTGGTGAGGAGGGAATTTCTTTTTTAGAGGATTCAGTTTCAATTTCATGTTCAGAACTTTCAATTTCTATTTCTGCTTCAGATTCAGGTCCTTCAACCTCTACCTCTTCTTCAGATCCAGGGCTTTCAACTGCCTCTTCCTCAATCAACTCATTCCATGCATGAAAAAACCTATCAAAGCTTCTAGGGTTTCCCCTGAAGTGATGTCTGCATATCATCTTGATTAGGCCATGGTGTTTGGGAGACCCTTTTCCTGCTTGGTACTTTTTGGCCATATTTACCAGCTCCTGGTATAGGTACAGAGGCAGATTTACCTTCAGTTCAGGGTTTGAGCGGCCATGACGAAGATGGGTTAAAATTCGCATATGATGTCCTGAGAGGACAGGGAATTGCCCATCGCAGGTCAAAAACCTAATGACCCATACTGCAACTTCATCCCAAGGAGGCTGTAAACTTGTTCTTTTGACCCCCTTGCAGATATTATTACTTAATACAAACTCAGTGGGCCTATCCTCATTTCCCTTGAACTGATTTACAAGTTCAACTAAAGTATTTTTCCCTGATTTTCCAATTTGAACCCCATGCAATGGTAATTCAATAACCTGGCTGAGAATTTCAGGGCTTACCTGGATGGTCATGCCACTGATATGAATTTGGTTGTTGCGGAAGGTACGTGCGAACTCAGCAGCCAACCCTTCTGAATACCCATCGAACTTGTGCAAGAAGGGCAAAAATCCCCCTTCAATAAAAATTTGCATGCATTCCCCATATTTCTGCAAATATTCTATGTTATCTGGCTCAATTTTATTCTTCTGTCCTCCCATTATCAATGATTGGGGTTCTGCGTATCTTAGGTCTAAAAATTTTACTACAGGTTTTTCTCCGCTTTGGAATACTTGAGTCTGTAAAGAGTAATGCTCGAGGGTGAAGAGTAAATGAGTGCAGTGCCAAAATAACTTCCAAACATGCTAGGTAACGTGAACTTGGCACGTGGTGGCAATTCATTGCATGCAGAAGTTACCATCAACCGGATGTTACTGCGTGTCATCGTATAATTGCAGCTATCGAGAGTGATATGGGATAATTAAATTTTTACGAGAGTCCTCCTTTTCAACAGGCTTTGAGTTGTGTGCCATACTGGTCACATGCGGCAATTTTTGAAACTCCATGCCCCCTCAAATCTTTGCTTTGGAACTCGAATTTGAAACCTGCGTTCCAAATACTATTTCCAACCCAATTGGTGCAAAACCTTCAAAAATTTTAATTTATTTGACTTTTTAGCCATGTGATTTCGGAGATTAATGAATTAACCTTTTTGTTAATTCATTCCAATCGGTTTTATTGCATAGTCCATTCCAGAGCATATACCCTTTTCATTCCAAAACTAATTCTAAAGCTTCTTCATTCGAAAACTTGTTATGTGCAGTAGGTTCGTTCTAGAGCAGTACCTTTCAAGAGCATTTGAAGAGCCTTTTCTGCCTTAGACTACCTTGATAACTTTTTGGAACCAGACCTTATGTATGCTTTATACTAACTAGGGATATCATACACTACATAATAAATATTTACAATATTAGAATAGAAAAAGGCACATACCTGAAGAAACCATTCTATCTATATTTTGTACAGATGTTGTTTTTGTTGATTTTAAACTGACTCCTCATAGAGTGTAACAGGTGCAATCTGAAAAATAGTGAAACAGAGGTGAGAATGAATGGAATGGTAAATAGTGAAACAATGGTGAGAATGGATGGAATGGTGGTGGGTCCGTGAGGCAAACATGCCAAAAAAATGGTTTTCATGTAAGCCCAATTCAGATGCGCCTCAAAGAGGTTTTCACATTCTGAATTATTATTATATATTTTATTTTATTTATATATTTATATATATTTTGGTTCATGTCACTTGATTGAGTCCATCTTGGAAGAAGTGGTTTCTTCCAATACTGATACATCCAAGTTTCCTACTTGCTTGAGAAACTCCTCCTTGGTTAACGGTTTGTGATATATCCGAAGACGATGACCGTTAACCACCATTTTCCTTCTTGAATCATCTATTGGTGAAAGACGTACAACTCCATTTGCAAACACTTCCTCAATCTGATATGGTCCAAGCCACCTAGTCTGCAATTTTCCAGGATAGTCTTCATAACGTGAGTCAAACAACAAAGCCCAGTCGCCTTGCTGAAACTTCCTTTGTTGAATGTGACTATCATGCCACAATTTTCGTTGTGCTTGGATCAGCTCAGTCTGGTGCAATGCATCCCTCCGTAGCTCATCCAATGCATTGAGCTGCAGAATCCGGTCCGTCTGTGCCTGTGACAAATCAATACCAACTTCTAAAGCAGTTCGAAGAGTTAGTAATTCAAACTCAATAGGCAAAAGAGGCTTTTTGCCATAAACCAATTCATAGGGAGTAAATCCAGTAGTGGATTTCCAAGTGGTGTTATAAGCCCAAATTGCTTCAAGTAACTTCTCCACCCAATTCCTCCTATGGGCTGCTACAGTTTTGGTTAAGATCCTCTCTAATTCCCTATTTGTCACTTCAACTTGGCCATTGGCTTGCGGATGGTAAGGTGAGGATTTTTGGTGTTTGATTTCATACAACTTTGTAAAGGCTTCAACAAATTTTGAGGTAAACTGAGGTCCCTGATCGGTGGTGATAGAATGTGGGGCTCCAAATCATAGAAATATTTGTGAATACAGGAAATCAACAACTTTCTCTTCTCGGGCATGCTTAAAAGCACGGGCTTCTACCCACTTGGTTACATAATCAGTACATACCAAGATATGCACTTTCCCTTGGGAAGGTGGATCAATGGGTCCTACAAAATCTAGCCCCCACCTTTCAAATGGTTTTGTACCTAATTGAGGTTGTAAAGGCATTTCACTAGTAAAAGTAGGCTTACCCATCCTTTGGCATGCATCACAATTTTTGACATACCTTTTGACATCTTTGTGCAAGGATGGCCAGTAGTAACCAGTACCCAAAATATTTCGAATGGTACTTTTCACTGAATAATGCCCTCCTGATGGTTCATCATGACATGCTCGCAGGATGTCATATACCTCATCCTTGCGAACACACCTACGCAAAACATGGTCAGGATTGCATTTAAACAATAAACCTCCTATCCATTCAAAAGAAGAACTTTGCTTGATCAACTGTTTCTTTTGTTTAGGAGTAAAGTGAAGAGGAATCTTCCCTGTAGCTAAATAATTAGCTATATCTGCAAACCATGGAGATTGTACAGAAACAACAAACAATTTCTCATCAGGAAACGCATCCTCAACCAATTCCTCCGTATCTGCATTTGACAATCTTGACAAGAAATCTGCCACTACATTAGACTTCCCTGGTTTATTGACTATAGTAATATCAAATTCCTGCAATAGTATTAACCAACGAATAATTCGTGCACTAACCAAGGGTTTATTCATCAAATACTTTATAGCAACATGGTCTGTGTGGATGAATACGGGATATCCTATGATATAGTGTCAAAATTTGTTAATAGCATACACCACAGCTAAAAATTCCTTCTCGGTTGTGGTATAATTCTTTTCAGCTCTAGTCAAATTTTTACTAATGTAGTATATGGCATAGTGTTGTCCATCTTCAATCTGCCCTAATGCAGCTCCAATAGCAGTATTGGAAGCATCAGTTTGAATATGGAAGGGTAACTCCCAATTAGGACCTCTCAATACAGGCGGAGTTGTTAACTTTTCCTTTAAAACTTCAAAGGACTGTTGACACCCAGCAGACCAAACAAATTCAGAATCCTTTGTTAACAATGCGAACATTGGATTAGCAATGGTACTGAAATTAGCAATAAATCTACGATAAAAGCCAATATGTCCTAAGAAACTACGGACATCAGTTTGAGTTTTTGGAGGAGGAAGGTTCTTGATGACCTCTACCTTTTTAGGATCAACTTTAATTCCATAAGCAGAAATATGATGTCCAAGAACAATTCCTTCTTCCATCATCAAGAAACATTTATCGGGATTCAGAGACAAATGATATGTTTCACAGCGTATTAAAACTTTTTCAAGTTGTTCTAAAGTATATTCAAATGTATCTCCAAACACTGTGAAGTCATCCATATAAATCTCTACACTTTCATTTGTTAGATCAGAAAAGATAGCCAAAATAGCTCTCTGAAATGTTGTTGGTGCATTGCACAAACCGAAGGGTAATACTCTGTAAGAAAATGTTCCCCAAGGACATGTGAAAGTTGTCTTTTCCTGGTCTTCTGGTGCAACCTGGATCTGATTATAACCACTAAAACCATCAAGGAAACAGAAAAATTTCTTACCAGCAAGGGTGTCCAACACTTGGTCTATAAATGGTAATGGAAAGTGATCTTTATGTGTGACCTTATTCAATTCCCTCGTAGTCCACACATACTCTCATCTTCCCATTTTTCTTTGGAACAATGACCAATGGTGAAACCCACCTACTATCTAAAATTGGATAAATGAATCCTACATCCAATAGTTTTTTGATTTCTTCCTTAACAATATCCTTCAGAGTGGGATTCAGACGCCTTTGTGGTTGTCTTACTGGTTTGACATCTTCAGTGTATATCCTATGTGTACACACATCGGGGTGAATGCCAGTCATGTCCTTATAACTCCAAGCAAAATCTTGAACATGTCTCTGTAAAACAACAAATAATTTGGCTTCTTGCTCATTAGTCAACCAACTATTAATGTTCAAAAATTTTCTTGGTTGTATCTCAATCTACTTAATCCCTGGATAAACAGAGTTGACAGCCTCATATTTATTGATTAAAGCATTTAAGGGACAATGATGTGGCTGCAGAGTATGAAATACTCTTGATTCTAGTGTAAATGTGATACCTGATGGGATCATTTGCATAGGACAGATGAAAGAAGTCAGAAGATGATGATGCCATCCATGTGGCAATGTGAAGGAGCTTTCTTGTAGTGGAATAGATGACAGATGTTCAACAGTTTGTTCTTCATATTTCCATAACAAATGATGGACAAGAATTTGATCATCCCTAAGGCCTTCTTCTTGCAATGTTTTCACCAAAATTGTTTCATGTTCAAAGATTTCTCTTTTTGGTGAATTAAGTTCTTCAATATGTTCTTTTACTACAATGGTGGCCAAGGTGACAATAGTTTCCTGTTCTTCATCAGACTCAGGATACCATATCTATCCAAAAAATTTGGTTGAAGGTTGGGCTGGTGGATACAAGGAAATATTTTTTAGGTCTACACCATTTGAAATGGTCATCTCACCTGACCTGCAGTCTATAAATGCAGCTATAGTGGCAAGCCAAGGTCATCCTAGAATAATAGGATAGCCATTAGCTGAGTTTCTAGGCTGCAACACTAAGAAATCTACAGGGTATTCCCAAGAAGACACTTCAATGGCAACATCCTCCAGAATTCCTTTCGGTTTAGCCATTGACCTATCTGCCATTTCCAAAACTGTGGTAGTAGGACTAAGGTTATTGAGCTGCAATTTTTGCATGGTTTCCTTAGTCATCACGTTGATTGTAGCTCCTAAATCGATAAGTACATTTGGAATTTGAACTAACCCAACAGTAATTGTAACTACTGGACTCCCTGGATCACCATATTTAGGGGGTACTAGTTTTCCAGAAAGTAGGTCAGCCAACTTACCTTCTACTTGTACTGTCTTAGGAAAGGCTTTCTTCTTCCTGCCAGGTTTCCTAATACACAACTCCTGAATGGTTTTCCTAATCAGAGGTACATCCTTTATTGCCTACAACAAAGGGAGTGAGATAGACATTTTCCTCAATTCTGTGATTAATTCTGATTCAGGAGCAGTGATAGTGTGGTCAAACCTTTCAGGATACGGTAGGTCTACCGAGGCAAGTTCAATTTTTCCTTGTAAACTTTCTATTTTTTCTTCTTTTTGCTCTGTTTGTGGTTTTTTTGGACTTGAAAATTCTTGCTTTCCATCAATTTCTTCAATAGTGGGTGGTGCAGGGTCAGGTAAAACCTTCCCTGAATGTAACTGGATGTTACTACAATCAAGGACATGGACTGCAACAGTCTCTTCAGACTCAGCTCCATAAACAGGGGTTGCTTGTCTGTTGTTATTGGGGTTAGCCATAGGCTGAGCTGGAAGTGGAGGTTGCTTAACTGGCTGTGTTTGTTGTGGTTGAACTCTTCCCTAAAAATTTTGATTAGGGGCTGGCAGCAAGTGTTGATTTGGTGATTGATACCTCTGCTGCCCTTGATAGGATGGGTATTGTGGCCCCCATATTTGCCCTGACTGATTTGGTACCCAAGATGGATTAACTGGATGCCATGGCTGATTCCAACCAGAATGTGACCAATCTTGAGGGGCTGCCCAAGATTGATTCCAAGTTTGGGGAGGAGGTTCGGTATACGCCCATGGCATATTCCAAGGATTTTGTCCCCAATTTGAAGAAAAGCGAGGGGCATTTTGGTTTTGTATGAAGTTGCCTCCTGGCCTTTGCCCAATAGCATGAAGTTCTTCAACTTGGGTTTCTAAAACACTCCGAAGATGGGGCAAAAGGTGACATTTATCAGTTTTATGCTCCTTTGAGCAAATGCCACAAATTGCTGAAATTGAAGTCTTGTCCAAAGGACAATCTTGCAGAGCATGCTTATTTCTGCACCTAGGACAATAGATAGACAGGGGTGGTGAAGAATTGGCTCTTGTATTCCTTTCTCCTAAAGTAGTGTTTAGTTGAACAAGTATATCGGTTTTCATATTAGCCATTTCCTCCATCAAATATTTTATATCAGTATTACCAGGATTCCTTTTCCTTCTTCTTTGCCTAGTGCGGGAATAATTTCTGCACAACTCTACAATATCATTAATATCAAGCTGGTTTATATCTCCTTTTCCCATTAAGTCTAATACTTCTCTAGAATCATCCTACAAACCTCTCAGAAATATAGTTTTTAATAAGTCAGTTTCCACAGGACCACATCTCTTTTGGATAAAGGTAAATCTATCAAGATAATCCTCTAAGTTTTCATCCTCTTCTTGTCTTATCCGAAATAACTCATCCTTCCTATTTCTCACTCTACAATACTCCCGATACTTATCCAAAAATGCAGTTTCCATTTGATCCCAAGTGCGGATTGAATCTGGTTCAAGGCTCATAAACCACCGTAAGGCTGCATCTTTGAGTGTAGAGGGAAATAACTTCAGTTTTTGGTTATCATTGACATAGTCATAAGTCTGACACAAGACCTTGAATTCAAACAGAAATTGATCAGGATCTTCAGAAACAACTCCCCTAAATATTGGCAATACTGAGGGTGAAATTGTTTTCATAGGAGCATTCTGAGTAGGATTCAGACGAATAGGGTATTCAAAAGTTCTAATAGGAGGATTGTCGGCATCATGACCAACAATATCCCTATCATGTTCTCCTTGTTCTGCCATAGGTGCTTCCTCAGCTTTAATTTGTTCAACTGGTTCAGATGGATCAGCCCTATGGGTATGTCTAGAAGCAAGTGCCTCTAAGAGCTCTTCTTGCAAAGATCCTACAATTTCAGTTGATGAAGAAGATGATTCTCTTTTAAGTCTTTCAAGAAGTTCATACACAGGTAGATCTTCACCTGATCATGAAGAACGCCTTGGTGGAAAAGAGCCAGTTTTGATAAACCTTCCTCTTTCATCTCTTGGCCTATGCATTCATGCCTATTTACTAAATAAACTAAACCTCAGGTTTCCAAAAATTATTTCCTGAAACAGGATAGTTTCTGGACTGCTAGACCTCTCCTAACAACACCTAAGTGTCCCCAACAATGGCACCAAAAATGATGAGTGTCATCAAATCTTCATCATTTAATCATTATGTGTCAATCTAGGGTGGTGTCCAAGGCTATATACGAAAGCAGGGGTTAACAGACTGATTTTTAGTTCATTTAGATCATGGCTTTATTCATGGAACAGTTAGAGATTGGGGTGTTTGGGGTCTCCTTTCTTACTCCTAAAAACTAAAACTAAACTCCTACTTATCCTTGCAAAATTGAAATTCACATTGTTGCAGAAAAATAAAACTAAACTATTGCAAAGCTGAAAATAGCAAAATTTAATTGACAAGAAATTACTAAATTGAAATTGCAGTATTAACATTCAAACTGGTAAATAATGAAACTTTCTAAAATTGTAGAAAACAATGTCACTTTCTGAAATGGAAATAACATTCAAAAAATGATAAATAAAGTTGCACAATTTGTAACAAATTAGGTTGACAAGAAATTATGGAAATATTGCAAATTCTGAAACAAATTAGAAACAGAAAGTATTGTGTTAAATTCTACCCTAGATGAGTTACCTACCATGCATTCAAATGCCACATTATCCTAATCACTAACCATGCAAAAAAATTGTCGGATCTCTGCTGACCTACTGCAGCCAAAAATAGCAAAATTTTGTCAGGTAAAAACCCTCCTCTGGACCTGGAAGTGGCCCTTGCTTCCTGAACCAAAAGAGGGAAAATAAACTTGCTCTAAACTATTAAGTCTTCACACTCAACTCAGAAGCAAACATGAATGTCAAATATTGCACCTTTATTTCATTCTCAGCATAGCAGTGCAGGGGAAGTTACGTAGACTACTGATTTGTTGTAGTACACAATTACAACACTTAAAATCAGTTCTATCTCCTAGCACCTATATCCTCTTATCATATATTCTCCTATATGCTCAACCAAATGGGAGCATTTTATTTATACAAGAAAGGTACAACAATGATAAGGTTTGGTGCTTCAATACAGGACTGTGTTTCCCAAAAATGCAGGGATTTGATCCATTAAACCTTATCCATTCCATCTGTTGGGCTTTATCTAGTGAGGGACAGGTGTTGGAAAGGATAGGGATGTCCCTAGAATAGTTGCAACCATCGTTTACCTCCCTTTTATTGCAATTAAAGATGCATTTGACCAAATTTATGTCTTCTGCACTTATTTCGGAGCTGCTCCAGAATATCAGGTAACATAACAGAGTTTATATTAATTCATGCTCCAGAAGCGCATGAGAATAGTTGTGACGGCGGAAATAGTCTCCATAAGTGCCCAGAAGACTGATTCCATATTTTTCATGAGTTGGAGTGGACAAATTCCAAGCCATGTTGTATATGTATAGTCGGCTGGAATTTGTATGGAAAAGTTCCTATTTTCTGCACAGTCAAACTGTTGACAAAGTTTTGGCACCTTTTGGTTATTTAAAATGGTTAAACGGTGGGGAAAGCTTATGAAAGAAGCACAAAACCAAATAGATAGCAACACCTTAATATTACAACATTAACTTAATGCAAAATATACTAAATAATACAATTGAAACAGATTATAAAACATAGATAAACAAGTCAAAATAGGTCATATGCACTTTATCATTCCAATATGCAAACATCATCATATAATGCATAGTATCACTAAAATTAGTACAAAATCATATCATAAGTGGTTCCAAATAGTTTAAAAAGTTATCAAAAGCAGTCTTTGTATGAGGTAATGTTCTGCCTCATCAAACATACTCAAGGAGCAAACCTAAAACAATAAAAAATAGAACACACAAACACAAACACACAAGAAGATTTAAAAAAATACTCCTTGAGTGTGTCAAAAATATAAAGCACAACCAAACACACAATAAGATAAAAAAAAACACAATAAGAACCACACAGAAAAAACCACAAGAACAACATAAAATAAATAAATAAACATGACAAAAATAATAGAAATATACAAAGACAACCAACAAAAACATGAAAAACAAAAACAACCAAAACCTTAAAAAAATAATAGAATTAAAAAAAAACAAAAAAAAAAACAACCAAAAATAGACAAAAAACAAAAACATAGAAAACACTCACACACCAAAACAAAAAAAAACACCAATTAACACAAACAAACAGAAACACAAGAACAAGAAAAATAAAAACACAAGAACAATAACAAAAAAACACAAAATAATAAAAACACAATAACAAAAAAAAAACAATACAAAAAAACACACACACCTCAAAAAACTAAACTACCTAGACCGAACCAAAGAGAAGCAAAAATAAAGCAAGATGAAACTAGGTACCTCCAGAACTGGAGCCATCCAAAGAAATGATAGACAAAAGAGCTTCCCTAATTTGTGAAGCCCATCATCTAGGAGGGTGGCCATAGCAAGTAAGATCACCTTTATCCAAAGCCTAATTAGCTAAAGCATCAACACTCTTGTTCTGATCTCTGACCACATGATTATAATCAACTTTTAAAAATCCCATATGGATTAATTGAATCTTCTCAATAATTATTTTTATTCTCCAATCAACCTTATGATTCTTAGAAGGAGTCTTCAAAAGATTAATCATGAGTTGAGAGTCAGACTCAACTAGAACCTTTTCCCATCCAACCTTAGTAGCCTCTTGAAGGCCTCTAAGGATACCATACCCCTCAAAGGTTATTGGAAAGAATACCCAAATTCTCAGCAAAAGTAAAAACCAGGGAGCCATCTAAAAGTCTACCAATTCCTCCCGCACTAGCTTTTCCAAGGTTCCCTCTAAAGGCTCCATTAGTATTGACTTTTCCAAAATCCTTAGGAGGAGGTTGCCAATTCCTTATTCTATCCATATTGCAATTGCTCACATTCCCTTTAAGATGGTTTCCCTTAGAGGAGTTAATATTCAATCTTTGCATCACTTGATCCCATCTTTGGTGGGAGTTTTGGGGGTGATTAAGGAGTTGTTGGACTGATTCAACTAAGTTGGCAATGGTCTTTTGCCAAATATAGTGAATATCATTCCTATCTTAATTAAAAATTTGGATGTTCCTTTCATTCCAAATATTCCAAAGAATAATGGTAGAACCCATCCAAACTAACTGCCTAATAAAATGATCAACACCCTCTTGTTTAGGCCAATCCCTCCAAAGTTGTTCAAAAGTAAAAAAGTTGGACCACTGTAAGCCAAGTAAAGTGGCCATTCTCCTCCATAGCTCAAAGGCTAAAGTACACTCAATAAAAATATGGTTGAGAGTTTCTACATTATTTCCACACATTTCACATCTAAAAGGGCCATGAAAACCATGCTTCATAAGTTGCTCACCAGTAAGCACCCTACGATGCAATAAAAGCAAAGTAAATAACCTCACCTTAAGCTAGATATTTTGAGCCCACAACTGAGAAAATATGTTAGATGATTGGTTGGGATTATTATGGCATAAGGTCAAATAACCTTGAGCAACTGAATACTCACCCTTAGTAGTGTTATTCCATCCAAAACAATCTTTTTCATGGGACCAAGAGAGAGATCTCATATGAAGGATGCCTTGGATATCTTGTCTTTGCCTTTCTAGGATTTGAATAGGCCAGTCCTCAATAGGGATCCAATATCTACCAATATTTGAATTACCAATATGGTACTGACAGTAATTAACCACCTTTATCCAATTAGCTTGGTGAAGCTCCTCCATCCAAGGCCTCCAATCGGGAAACTGAGTTATCAAAGGCTTGTGACCATCCCAAGAATCTGTCCAAAACATTACCTGTTGACCATTATGAATGATCCAAAATAAATTTTTCTTTATCAAATCTTCACTAGTCTTAAGAACTGCTAAAATGGGAGAACTTTTGGTAGGCAATTGAAAGCGAACAAGGTCTTTAGGAATTTTGTTCTCAACATATTTAACACGAATATTATTGGCCCAAATAGCATTGGGGTTATGCAACATCCTCCAATATAATTTAGCAACTAAAGCTTTGTTGTTATTAATAGAAGACCAAAATCCTAACCCCCCTTCATTCTTAGGAAGACATAAAGTGTCCCATTTCACCAAGGCCCATTTTATTTTCTCCTTAGTACCACTCCAAAGGAATCGATGACTGATTTGATCTAGTTCTCGAAGAACAACCTTTGGGATATTCAAAATTGAAGAAACATAAATAGGAATAGCATGAATAACTGATTTTACCAAGGTGATTCTACCTCCATAAGAAAGCCACATGTTGGTCCACTTTCCAATTTTCTTCTTGACTTTGTCCAACAAACAATTCCAATATTTTTTTCTCTGCCTTTGAATATTGATGGGAATACCTAAATAAGTGATCGGAAGGGAGGTCTTCTTATATATTAATTTATCCAAGACCATGGATTCTTGTCTGGAAGAGCAGTGAAAGAAAATAACTTTAGATTTGTCTTCATTGATCAATTTCCCAGTAGCCTTAGAAAAACAACTAATGATTTTCTTAATATTAGAAGCTTCCTTAACTGTAGCTTTACCTAAAAGAGTAGAGTCATCAAAAAATTGAAGATGGAAGATAGTTCTAGCTCCATTAGCAATGGTAACTCGCTCAAGGTTTTTGTTTTCTCTCTTTTTGGTTATAGTCCTACCCAAGCATTCAACAAGAATGATGAATAAATAAGGGGATAATGGGTCACCTTGCCTAATACCTATGGAACCTGGGAATGATTGAGAAGGCTTGCCATTGATAAGAACTAAGTAGGAAACTGAAGAGATACATCCCATAATCCAATCCATCCAATACTGAGAGAAACCAAATTGCCTCAAAACTTTGATAAGGAAGTGCCAATCCACTCTGTCATAAGATTTGGATAAGTCTAACCGAATGAACATGGAAGGAGATTTTTGCATATCCATGGAATGGATGGATTCCTGAGCAAGAACTATATCATTTAATATTTGATGCCCTTCCACATAACCTCTTTGTTCAAGGGAAATAATCTTATGCAAAAGAGGCTTCAACCTTTCTGCCATGATTTTAGTAATGATTTTGAGAAGAACATTACATAAAGCAATAGGTCTAAAAGTTGAGATATGATCAACCTCTTGAGCTTTTGGAACAAGAGTAATATAAGTTTTATTGATAACCTTCAAAATTTCTTTGGCTTTCCTGGCTTCTTCCACCACCTCTAATAAATAAACATGAAGGATATCCTAGAACTCTTGGTAAAACTCAATGGGAAAACCATCAAGACCTGGGGTTTTCCCTTTTTACATTTTAAAAACTACATGTTGAAGCTCATCGATAGTAATAGGAGTAGTCAACATAGAGTTCTCCTCAAAAGTGATAAGAGAAGGGATTGCTTGAAGAACATTTTGTTGGGAAGCTGAGTCAAGAGGAGTAGCAGTAAAAATATTGAAAAAGTAATCAACAACAATAGAGTTCATGCCATCCCAAGTGTAGACAACATCTCCAAAATTTGATTTCAAGGAAGAAATAAAGTTGTGAGAGCTAGAAGAAATTTGTTTTTCAATCTTCTTCTTTGAGCCATTGAATTCTAGATTTTTGCTTCCATAAGAGTTCTTCTCTTTTTTCCCATTCCTCTAACTGAGTTGTGAGTTTAATTTCATCTGCACTTCTACTCTCTTTGAGGCCATCTAAACGGATTTTCTTATTCAAATTTTCAATTTGAGCAATAATTTCATATTTTTTTTATGAACATCCTCAAACTCCTTCCAATTCCAAGTCTTGATTTTGGATTTAATGTATTGCAGTCTTTTGGCAAAACAAAACATCTTAGTCCCATACCTAGGCTTACCTTCCTTCCACTATTGTTGCACATGAGGTCTAAAGGAACTGTCTCTGAGCCACATTAATTGAAAACGAAAAGGAGAGAAACTCACATTGGTTTTCCACATTTCCACCATGATTGGCCAGTGATCCGAACTAGCATTGTTAAGAGTCTTCACTTTAGGAATATGACCATGGATTAAGAAATTTTCAGAGAGCAAAAACCTATCCAATATCTCCATAATACAAGCTAAGCCTTACCTTCTGTTAGACCAAGTCATAAGGCCATTATCTGGTTGGATGTCCACAAGATGGAGGTTTGCAATATATTCACTCATGAGGTCAGTGCTTCTATCCAAATTTCTATTTTCCCCCATTTTCCCATCCAGAGAGAGGATGGTATTGAAATCTCCTCCGATTAAGATCCAAGCTTCAAGAAAATGAGAGAATATAAGTTATATCCTTCCACTATCTTCTTTTTTCCTCCAAAGCAGTCAGAGCATAAACAGTAATGCAGAGCATAATTTGGTTGGAATGTCTACTTTGAATAGCTATAACCAAAATACCCCAATTGCCAACCATATGGTGAATAACTACCTCTTTTGGGTCCCAAAGACAAGCAATGCCACCAAAAGTCCCCTGGGAACTGAGGGAAACCACTTTTCTAGCTGGCCAAATTTTACTAGCAATTGAGTCCATATCCTCTATTGACATCTTCGTTTCTTGAAGAAAAACAAGTTGTGGATGATTTATCTGAATCATTCTTCTAATTTCATTTTGTTTTGAAAGACTCCCTTTGAGTCCTCTAATAGTCCAAGTGATGATCTTCATTAATACCAGGGTTAAAAAAGTTGGTAAGGGCATTAATATTACCTTCCTCTACAAGTTTTTCACCTTCTTTTACCATATGATATTGATTGGTCTTGCGACCTGCCTTTTGATTAGAATCCATATTCAATTTTTTTCCCTATTTCTTGACTTACTCCAATTGAATATAAGATGGCTTCTAACCTTGAAGAATGCTCGTACACAACCAAAGTGTTACTAGAGGGTTCAATAGATTCTATATTGGAACCTGTATTATTTGAATTTTTGACATTTAAAAGATTGTTTTTCTTGTGTAAATTTTCTTCCTTTTTTTTTCTGTTGAAAATCTTTGATTTGTTGGTTTGTCTCTGAGTTTTTCCCTTCATATTTAAATTGTGTTTCTAAGATTTCTATTTCCATTATTTCCTCTTCCTCACTTGGGACATCATTCATGGAAAGGATTTCAAACATATAAGTAGATGACTTTGATTGATCCTTCATAACCGATTTTTTCTGAGTGTTCTTCTTCTTAGGCATTTGGAAACTTGTTGAGTGTATATCTTCTTTGTTTTGATCAGGAATTTTATTTGGGCAAGCACTAGCCAAATGACCATATTCATGGTAAATTCTACAATGAAAATGAATGTTCTCATAGTCCACTACTTGCTCCCAAGTGTCTTCCCCAAATTGTAATGTGATATTTTTAGGTAAGGGTTTGTCAAAATCCATTAAAACACAAATCCAAGCATAAATAATATGTTCAAAATTTTAAGCACAGTCAGAAGTCATCATAAAAGTTCCTAAAGAGTTTTCAATTGAAGAAAAATAGTAGGATTCCAAAATTTAATAGGGAGGCCAAAAAATCTAACCCACATGGGAGTTGTAGAAGGCATCTCTTCTTTAGCTTTAGATTTAGTATGCCAGGGATTCATGAAAAGCCCAGCCCTTCCAAATAACCAGGGACCCCCTTGAAAAGTTTTCTGTCTATCTTCATTATTATAAAATAAAACAATAAAATAACCATTTGGATAAATAGATATTTGTAACTCACCTTTATTTTTCTAGCTTTTTGCAACCAAAACTTTGAAAGCAGATAGACTTGGTTGAAAACCCACGAACTGAAAATTAGTCCTCTTGTTTTCCATATCTTCAATGCCAGTTTGAATGTTACCCATATCAAGCTTAACAATAGGAGTTCCATCTGCTGCTTTAAGACATCCTGAATCCGTTTTCCTGGGATCAATATTAGGTATTCTTAGAGGTTTATGGGAAGTCCTAAGATTAATATTAGCATTGGGATGAGGTTATCCACCATGGAGAGCATCTTTGAAATCTATTTTTGGGGTTGAGTCTTCCAAATTCTTACCCTTGATAGGGGTTTTCACAGTAGATTTATTTTGTGGGTGCACCTTAGCACCAGAATCACTTGAGATCTGAGCCATTTTTTGATTAGCTGCTTGAAACTTATTTTGTGATCTCTTTAATATTTGCCTTAGACGTCATTGAAAGGTATGGTTTTCACTTTTATTTTGTGCAGTAAATTGGAAGTCGTTGTCACTCAAGTTCACAACATGATCTATTGAGGGGTATGATAAATTTTACTTGACATGTTTTCAACAAATGGAATTTAAACTTACCATATTTATCAACCCTTTTGGTGCATGACCTCTCGTCATTTCAAAATACTTTCTTAATTTGTTACTATGAGCAAACATGTAGTGTGAGAACTTTATTTGGATGATCCTTCCCATCTCTCTAATATTTTCTCTTTTGCATAAACATGAAGTGATTTATACATTTTTTTCAATGTGTTTACATAGGTTTTTATGAGGGGTCTCGGTCCCCTCATACTGAGTGGGGTTTGAACCTTGGACCTCTCAAAGAGAGATCAAATTCCTTACCACTATAGTAAGTTTGCAGCTTATGAAATGCTTTATACATTGCTAAATTGTTTGAGATCAAATAAATTATTTTTTGATTGAAGTTTCTTTCTTACTGTCTCGACTAGAGGACAGGTAAAATTTATATGCTTTTTCTTGAGAGGCATGGCAAATTTTATGAGACACGTCTTCAATAAATGGAATTTTAACTTACCATTTTTATCAACCCTTTTGGTGCATGGCCTCTTGTCAATTCAAAATGCTTTCTTAATTTGTTACTATGAGCAACCATGTAGTGTGAGAACTTTGTTTGGATGGTCCTTCCCATCTCTTTAATATTTTATTTTTTGCATAAACATGAAGTGCTTTATACTTTTTTTCAATGAGTTTGCACAGGTTTTTATGAGGGGTCCTGGTCCACTCATACCGAGTGGGGTTTGAACCTTGAACCTCTCATAGAGAGGCCAAAGTCCTTAATACTATAATAATCTTGTAGCTCATGAAATTATTTATACATTGCTAACTTGCTTGAGATAAAATGAATTGTTTTTTTGATTGAAGCTTCTTTCTTATTGTCTCAACTAGAAGACAAGTAAAATTTATATGCTTTTTCTTGAGGGGCATGGCAAATTTTGTGAGACAAGTCTTCAACAAATGGAATTTAAACTTACCACATTTATCAACCCTTTTGGTGCATGACCTCTCGTCATTTCAAAATACTTTCTTAATTTATTACTATGAGCAACCATGTAGTGTGAGAACTTTCTTGAAGTGATCTCCCCCTTCATTCAAGTGATCATTATCCTTGGTACTAATTGTTCATTTGATAAAGGTTTTAAAAAATATTTTTTTTTGTGATTGGTGTTGATGTAGCTTTGCTTGAATTTATACATGCTATTGTTTCTAGACATGTCTTGAAGGTGTTCACCTCATTTCAAGGAAATGCATTGAGTTTGATCTTCAACTTGATGATAAATTTGATCATGGCACATTAATTATTTTAATGATCTTAGATTTTAAACCATATGATCAATTACATTTGTATCTTTCAGGTATCTCTTCCACAATTTAGGTTTGAGGGGAAGGGATTTAGAGTTGTTTAAACTTCTCTCTAAATAAAGAACTCACAATTGAAGAGTCACGAGCCCATAGCCACACCTTATGATTGTTCATAAATAATCTTATGAAAAAGAATAAATAAAGCTCTTACTATTGAAGAGAAAGGTCCATAGCCACACCTTGTCATTGTTCACAAATAATCCTAAAAAAACTAATAAAACTAGTCCAAAATATAATGTTACAACTCTCATCCGTGGGTCTAGGTGGATTGGTAAGTTGGGGCGCTTACCGAGAGGAGACCTAGGTTCCAATCCCACGGGCTTGCCCATGCACAGACAATAGCCCAGATCTGATTCCTCTGAGTGGTGCGCCAGATTGATGACGACGGTGCAACCCTTGTGCATCCGACGGTCCCCATCTCATGCCGGGTTACCATGTACCGAGACGGTGGAAGTCCTGGGAGCCTTCATAGATAGTTTGAACCCTACCAGTTATGCTGGTAATTACTAAAAATCGTGATTGTAACCATTGCTTCTATATATCAAAAATAATAATAATGTTACAACTCTCATGCCTTTTTATTATAAATCCCCTAGACAACTATGATTCAGAGATATTCAAGAAAAAGATGAAGAAAATACACCAAATATAATTCTACAACTCTCTTTGTCTTTTTATTGATAAGTCTCTTGACAACTACGATTTAAAAACAAAAATATTCAAGACAAGATATCCATGGAAAAGAAGAAAAAGTACATCAAATATAATTATACAACTCTCTTTGTCTTTTTATTAATATTTCTCTTGACAACTATAGTTCAAACACAAAAATATTCAAGACAAAAAAAAAGTACATCAAAGCTAACAAGGATGTCATTATTCTCAATTCTCTTATCTTTAAGGGCATCAACAAAGTAATACATCTTTATATGAAAGACTCCTAATGTTCAATAAACTCAACTTATCCAATAAAATTTAAATATCCATAATTAACCTCTAAAAGATAATTTATTTAAAACCATTCATATCACAATAATAACTCAGTGTATCTAACAATTAAATGATATGATTAGTTAAATTAACTTAAAAATATATAGCTAATCATAATAGATAAAATCTAAATTTTTCCTTTTACTTTTTAAGGTTATAAAATAAATAGAATAAAAATAATCACCAATACCAAAAAAATAGTGGCTAGTCACTATATTGGAATTCACCATTTTGGAAGAGTAGCAAAGCCTTCAATGCCTTGCAAAGCCCCTCAAAATTTTGACTAAGTGTAGCAAGTACTCATCATTCACATATACATTGGACCCTCATAAGTAAAATATATCAATACTAACTTTGAAGGACAGTGCACTGGTTAGGGCTTTGTCTTCCTTTCGGGAAGGTAATTCAAATCACGATACACCCAGAATGAAATAGGCTGGATGATAGTCCTTGATGCCATGGAAGATGGAGAGTACTGTTGATTTTCCCAATCCAATAAACAAACGTTTATAATAATAACACCTCATTAAAATTTGATTCCATGTTAATATTAATATTATGTATTAAAAAATAAATAAAAGAATAAATATGTGTCCATGCCAACTACAAGTTAATTAAAAGGGGCCACAACTTTTAACATTGTCGTTAATTGGAGAGGGTCCACATGCTCTTGAAAAAGTGTCTGCAAAACTGTCCAATTAAATTGATCCAATTAAATGATACCAACCAATCACTGTTCTACAAATGGCTGGGATTGTCACCACATTAATCACTTAAGGAACAAGTTACTTGACACATCACACTAGCGGTCTAATCTGAATAGGGAATCCTATGAAACTGTCCAATTAAATTGATCTAATTAATTGATACCAATCATCACTATTCTACACATGGCTGGGATTGTCACCACATTAATCACTCGTGGTACAAGATGCTTGACACGTCACACTAGCGGTCTAATCTGAATAGGGAATCCTAGAATGGGCGACTTACTTGAAACGTCACACTAGCGGTCTAATCTGAATAGGAATCCTAGAATGGGGGACTTTCTTGTTGGGTGGCTATGTATTGCACTCTGTCACAACATTTCAGTGCACACGTAAAATGTATAATTTAAAATAAAATATATATATTTTTAGTTGCATAGGAGAGTTGGTTATAGTCATTATTTTAATAACTGTTTCGTCCAGGGTTCAAACCACAGGGACTGTTCACAACAAATTTATCGGTTTTCGTTGGTGTTGACTCGGTATAAGAGGGGTGTTGACTCGGTATGAGAGGGGACCATATCGCTCCAGATTTGTACTGTCTGTCTGGCACGCATTCTGATTCAGAACAGACTGCTGCCTTTGGTACCACCAAGGTCTGAACTTAGGTCTCTTCTTAATAAATGTCAAACCACACTAACATTTACTAATCCACCTAGTGTAAAATATATATTATTCTTTTGAATCTATGAAGAAGAAAATAAGGGGAAAAATGATTTAGATTGATTATTCTTAGGTTCTGGAACTATAAATATATTTACAATTTGAAAAAAATTAGGACCTATGACACATTCCAATCCTTTCAATCGTCTTGTTTTTCATGATTGTCATGTATTCATGCTTGGCCGTGTTGACCCATTTCTTGTTCTTCTTCTTTGGATCTGATCTCTCCTACTCTGATGCAGATTCTTCCTTGATGGTGGGCAGCACCATAACCATGTTGGTGCCAGAATTTCCTTGGCCTTGAGTTGGGTTGTGACTGACAGAGGTTAAGGCGGCGGCTGTTGATGGTGCATCTGGTTTTGAATCCAATGGTTGATTATGGCATTGAGCAAAATCTTAAGGAATCGTATAAACCCACAATGCAAAAATTGGTGATTGAATCACATCCTAACACACAGGAATCAATATGAATGTTATAACATATGTAAATTAAAGAATGAGTTTTCTTGAGTTGGCTTTTGGTATAGAGTTATCTGGACTGGACTTTGTAAAAGATTTGGCTGAGGTTCAAAACCTTAAGGAATCATATAAACCAACAAAGCAATAATTGATGGTTGAATTACATCTAACACAGGAATCAATATTATAACATATGTAAATTAAAGAATGAGTTTTCTGGAGTTGTTTTTTTGGTATGGAGTTATCTGGACTGGACTTCGTAAAAGATTTGGCTGAGTTCTCTATTTTTTTTTTTTTTTTTTTGATGTTGGATGAAGAAACTTGAAACATCAGAACCAAAAGTCTTTTGACATAGTAGAATGTAGAACAGCTCAAACAAACGGATAGGTGTTTTTTTTTTTTTTTAAGAAATTTCTGTTGTTTCTCAAATTGAATTGAATTCTCATTGGGTTTCATTTGCTAGGAGTTGAAAGTTTGAAGTGGAAGGAATGTAATGGCATATATACAGACCTGCCTTATGTGCCAATGATGGGTGGAAGTGGTGGGATTTTCCATTGGCGTTTGCCATTGTAGTTCTACTTTGATTGGCTTTGGAACTAGTTGTCTCCTCTTCATGGTTTTCACTTACAGTTTTCCATTCTGAATCATTTTCCTCTTCTGGTAGTATTTCTTCCTTCTCCTCTTCGTCTGATGATGGAGATGGAGAGGGTGATGATGTTGATTTGGATTCATGGCAAGCCCCATTGCAGACCGAGATATTTCCATGTTTCCAAGCTGCATCTCTGAAAAGCCAAGTTGTCTGCACCTGCTTCCTCACCGTTTGGGCGGCATAATAGGACACCTTGACATACTTCTTGTCCTTGTGGGCATTGTCGTCTGGCATGTAGCACTCATGAATGAACACGATAGCATTCAGCAAACTTTCCTTAGCTAAACCTTTGATGTCATAAGATTGAGCCCTTCTCCACAGACTCTTGTTGTGGGAATTGATAGGGTTAGAGATTGAGTGCGCTTGAGTCTGGGTCTTGGCACTGTGCCCTGTTACAATAAAGAACCACTTTTTCTTTCCAGTCTTCAAGAGGCACAGGGCTAGGGCCTCTATGTACTTAGCAACAACTCCCTTAAGGGTCCTCAGATGAGGATTTTGAGTTGCCTTCTAGTTTTACCACCATAGTTGCTGCTCTTTTTACATGGAGATCCTCTTTGGACATGCTTCTTTCTCATTTCATTCTCTGCTTTAAGCACCAAAGCTCATCCAGAAGTTGCCTCTTAATCATAGAAGCCCTCTAGAAGACCCTTTTTTTAATCTTTGTGTGGGTGAAATTCAAATTTTAAAAGACAATTGGTCAAGTGAGATTCTCTCTTAGTGAAAATGATGTCAAGGAAATGATTGTGCTTTGAGAAATATGAATATATTTGATAGAAAAAGAAATGAAAAATATTTGTGATAGAAAGGGGTTTAATTCACCTAACAACAAATATAATATTTTATATTTTAAGATATAAAAAATGTTTTTATAAAATAATAATTTATGAGCAAAATGAGCCTGGAGCTCTGAAAGATAAAACTAGGGCATCAGTTGGGTAGACGAATTGCTTTCTGGTTGCTGTAGAATTGAAGACAAGATTGTTGCCCTAGGAGGGCCCAATAGGGACACCTTTGGATCCTCTTTTAGAGAGACAGAGTTCTTTTGCAGATTGTTGAAGGAAAAATCTCTAGCAGAGACTAAAGAAGCACACAAAACTGCATTAAAAATGCTTTTTATGGTTGTTGGAAAAAGATCAACATCTCAAAGAGTCAATAGATGCTTGCCACAATCAGAATCAAGGTCAAATATTGTCATTGAACAAAGGATCGTAGAAGAGACAGCCTTATATAGAGCCAATCATGATCTGATCTATAAATTCATGGGTATTTGCCCTACCCTAATTTTTTTGCATTCGTACGTTTGGCAAAATTCGGAGCCTCTTGGTGAGTATTCTTTGTGGTTTATTAATAATGAATATTTAATTGTCATTTTTCCTCACTTTTCGATAGAAGTAGGGCTTTCGAATCAGAAAAGAGGAATCTTGGTCCGATAGGATTGTTTTTTCAGCCCTGGAGAGTGGGATTTGATCCCGAAATTGAACCCACTGTTGTCTCGGTTTGGATCCATTTGTATGCACTTCCAATGGAATTCTGGAGTGAGCAAGTATTAATAGTGCATAACCAAGAGCAGTCGATAATTAAGGATTTCATCATGGATATAGCAAAAAAGAACAAAGAAAAACCAACTCTAGGGATAACTCAAGTGGAAAAGAGATTAAAGAATATCAGCTCTCAAGGAGTGGTAGAAAATCAAATAAGGAATTGATAGCAATTCAAGGAGACAAATTGGTCACTAGGGATTGGTGAGGCCAATAGATTCTTATTGGTCTCAAGGTAACCAATGATTATACAATCATGGAATGTTAGGGGTTTAAATAGTAGAACCCATCAATTTGTTGTTCGAAGACTCTTAGAAAAATATAAAACAATTTTTTTGCTTATACAGGAGACAAAAATGTCATTGGATCTTATGTGTAAAATAGTAAATAGACTTTGGAAGGGTGCTGGTCATATGGAAGTGGTTGCCCAAGGGGCCTCAGGGTAATAGTTACCTTTTGGAACTCTCTTGAATTGACGACAATAGAACATATAGCTTGGAGGGGTGTCCTCACATCACATTTTAGGAATAATGTGACAGTGAGCAGGTTTTAATCACAAATTTTTATGGGACACAAAACCTAGATGGTCATATTTGTCAATGGAAAGTGGTTCTAATATGAGAGTCTCAAGGGAGGAGTTAGACTAAATTGTTGTTGGTTATTTTAATGCTAAATTATTATCTAAAAATCAAGAAGGGGAAACCCCAATTTTGGATCCAAGGGATCAACTTATGATTGCCCAAGTTCATGCATTACACTTGGTGGATATTAAATGTCCTGGAATCACCTATACTTGGACTGATAAGAGGAGGGAGCCACATAGCAGGAAGGTGAAGTTAGACATTTTTTTAGTTTCAGAGGAGACATTTGTGAAATGGAATCTAAAATTTTAGATTTTGGAGGGTCTAGTTTCGGATCACTTCCCCATTTTTTTGGAAGGAGGGATCAAGACAAGGAAACATCACAAACCATTCATATTAAAAAACTTTTGGTTACAAAAAGAGGAACTTCAAAATAAAATTCCATAGTGGTGGGAAGAGGGACACCCGACATATGGGACAACAATGTTTAGATTCCACAAGTAGTTTCATTATGTCAAGGATCAACTGAAACAATGGAGGTGAGCTAACAAGACAAACTTCCAGGTCCAAAGAGCTCCATTGGTGACCAAATGGGATGAGGTTCAAAAACACTTCAAGGAAGGAAAAATTACAAAGCAACTCAAAGAAAAGGATGATGCATTGCGTAAAGCTATTGAGGACATTAACAACCAAGAGGAGATCTACTGGAAACAAAGAGCAAGAACCACTTGGTTATTAGAAAATGAAAAAAAATAAAAAAATTCCATTGGTCTACTTGTGCTAGGAGATAGACATACAAGATGGAAGCTCTTTAGGATGAGAATGGGCACTCCTTTGATACAATCCCAGGTATGCATTTTCATTCAATGGATTATTTTATTAATTTGTTTGAGGAAAGTATGGTGCAAGATGAAGAGGCTAAAAAATAAGTTCTTGTTGTCATACCCTCTATTATCTTTGAAGAAGAAAATCGGGTCCTACTTAAACCCATTGATAGAGAAGAACTGAAGAAATTAGTCTTTAAAATGAGTATCAGAAAAATACCAGGTCTAGATGACTTTACAATTGAGTTTTTTCAGACCTTCTAGGACAACTTGGAGGATGACATAATGGTTGTTATAGAGGAGTCCAGAAGTAAAATAATGCTTAAAGCATTAAATCATACATTCATTGCCTTAATTATGAAAGGGGAAGAAGGGGTGCATATTTCATATTATAGACCTATTGCCTTATGCAATGCCATATATAAAATAATCACAAAGATAATGTTTGAGTGACTAAAACCTCTCCCACATAGCATTATCTCCTTAGAGCAAGGGGGTTTATAGAGGACAGACATATCTTCGATGATGTGGTTCTAGCTTAGGAGGCAATCCACTCAATGCAAAAATATTGCAATAGGGGAATGTTCATAAAATTGGATATGTCAAAGGCTTATGATAGGGTGGAGTGGAGCTTCTTATCAAGGATGATGGTAGCCTTTGGTTTCTCTCAGGATTGGATAGAATGGATCATGAGTTGTGTTTCTACTCTGACATACTCAATGTTAATCAAAGGCCTTCCCTCGCAACCGTTTGGAGCTACTCGAGGCCTTTGTCAAGGAGATCCTTGTTCCCTTTATCTTTTTTCTCATATTGGCTAAAGGTTTTGGTAGATTCATCTTGAGGAGAAGACAAGAAGGTTAGCTAACATGTATCAAGGTGGGTGAGGAAGTTTTAACTCACTTACAGTTTGTGGATGACATAAGATTGGTGGGAGTGGCCAACTCCAGTGAAGCAAGAATGATTAGAGATACTCTTAATGTTTACGTTAGGGCCACAAACCAAGTCATAAATGATAAAATATCCAAAGTGGTATTTTTCAATCTTGATCAAAGGCTTCAAGACAAAATTTTAAAGATGTTGGGATTCACGATGACTTCTCTCCCAGTGGTATATTTGGGGCTCCCTTTGCATTTAAAAAAATTGAAAATAGGTATCTGGAGGATTATTTTGAATTGCATCAAAGAAAGAATTAATCATCGATCTCAAAAATGGTTAAGTTATGGGGGTAAATTAACTTTTTTGTAGTTAGTCATTCAAGTCATGTCAATTTATAAATATTCTATCCTTGTTGCCCCAAATAGCATATGGAAAGAGTTAGACAAGATGGCTAGAAAGTTTTATGGGGTGGAGTACAAGGAGAAAGGAAATGGGCCTTAGTAGGTTGGGATAAAGTAAGCCAACACAAGGTAAATGAATTTTTGGGATTAAGGAGATCATAGTTAAAGAATAAAGCTTTGGATGGAAAGCTTTACTGGACTTGGATTTCCTAACCAACTTCTTTATTTAGTAGAGTTTTAACTAGTAAATATTTGGGATAGGTGAACTCGAATGAGGTGAGTTGTTTCCCTTTGGATGGTAATGGGTCTTTGATGTGGTAGGCTCTAAAGTTAGATCTCAGGTGGTGAAATATGGATTATTTTAGAAAGTGGGGAGAGGGAAGAAGATATGATTTTGGATAGATTCATGGGATCAATACCCACCTATCATTGATGAATTCCTAAAATTGCAACCGATAAAAATGACCATAGAAAGCAGGGGTTGGATCTAGATTGAAATTTATTTCAACACTAGTTAGTTGGGGGTTTATAAGTTTAAGTAGTTTAAGAAGTTGGATGAGTGGCCAATTCCAATACCTCTAGAATTGACACCTATCATGACTAAAATCTTGGTAAAAATATTTCTCATAGGTAGATATGATGAGGATAAATTAACTTGGGGCTATGGGAGCCTTGGAGTCTACACAATGAAGGATGGATATGATAAAATCCTTCTAGAACCTCCTCTTCATGCATATTAGGTTGAGGATTGGAGAAATATTTGGCAATCCAAGGGTTGATTGAAAGTAAACTTTTTGCCTAACAGTTCATGCACAATGGAATTCTAACTTTTGCTAATTTGATATGTAGAGGAATCGTTGTCCATATCAATGTGTTTTATTCTACAAGAGCGAGGAAACATATGACCACTTAATGTTTGAGTACCCATTTATGCACCATATATGGGAGCAATGGTTTTTATTTTATAAAATTTAAGCCAATGGTGATTTGAATCGGATTAATATTTGGGAAAGATGGAAGAGGGGTAAAAATATAAATCTAAAGATATTTCTATCAGTTGGAAGCTTGGATTAAACTTCGTTTGGTGGCAAGTGTGGTTGGAGAGAAATGGCAAAAATTTTAGAGAAACGTTTTCATCCTTAGATGGCATTTGGTAGGTCATTTGGAGAAAATTCATATAAGATGTGGTAATGTATGCTAAAGAGGAAATTCAGGCTGATATAGGGACGATGGAGAAGGAAGCTGAAGTGCAAGAGGGGCAAGACAAAGCTAGTTGGAAACCACACCCAAAAGGTTGGATTAAAATTAATACTGATGGAGCTACAAAAGGCAATCCGGTAGATCTGGAATTGGAGTGGTTTGTAGGAATCATGTTGGGACAATGCTCTATTGGAAATTGCAAGGCCTAGGAAGGGCCACGAACAATGAAGCAGAAGCCTTAACTATAAAATTTGCTTCTATCTAGGCGGTAATACAAGGTTATAGGAGGATAATCTTAGAATCATATTCTCAAATATTGGTAGGAGCTTGGGATTACATGAGGAACTTTGCTTTGAAGACATGGAGGTTGAGGATTCTTGTCACCCAAATTAAGGAATTGTGGAGGAAATTAGATGGTGTGATTCTAGTTTATGTGAGTAGAGATCTAAATAAATTGGCAGACTTCCTAGCTAAGATGGGTGGTGAGAAGGAGGTAGGGGTTCAGTGGCACAATGACATGGCTATTGAGGATGAGAGGATTAGATAGGTTGGTGAGCAAATTCATTGTTTAGCTAATTTCAACAGCCATTGTAGAAATATGGTTTAGGAGATTTGGCTCCTATGCAAATTTATTTTACTGTTGTAAATAAGTGTTCTTGTCGGCTAAGGCTGGAAGAGTCTCATCCCAACATGTAAATGATCTTGTTTTAATATAAAATTTTCAAATTCTTTTTCAAAAAAATATTTTGGTATTTTTATGAGAGTGGCCCTAATAAATGCCACATATAGCTTTAAAAAAATTAAATGGTAAAAAATTAAACTTTTTATACACAAATTGAGAAACATATATGATTGTTTTATTCAGGAATTGAAATGGGCCCACCTGTATTACCTCGTGACCATGCGGTAGTATTACAACAAACTTACCAATTATGTGTGTATTGTTTGTCAAGATTCAAACCTTGGTCTTGAAAATTAAGAAATCTAACCGAATAAAATAATACCATTTGATAGAAACATATATAATTATTAAAAATTTATTATAAAATATTATTATATAATTTATCAAAATATTGTAATAATATAAATAATTATTTTAATTTGATATAACCAATTATTTTTTGCTTTAAAATAATATTTTTTAAATTTGGTTAGTGTGATAAACCCCCACAACCACGCTTAGGCTACGCATCCCCTATTGGAAATGTGTTGAATATTTTCCATGTTATTCTAACAAGTTACCATATGTTTAGACCCATATTTTTAGACCTATACATCCATATGGGTTGTTTTGGGTTAATATATTTGAACCCATGTTTTAATATATTTGAAAACATGGTTTTGCATCCATGGTATTGTAAAATGCCTTCTTGTGTTGGTATATAAAACAACACTTGCATGAGGGTTTGGAAGGGTTATGTCCAGACACCCCCCAAGGGGGAAGACAATATACAATAAATGTAATCACAAGTGGTAGAGCAAGCAAGAAAGAAACTAAAGGATATTATTGTATTGGAGATGGTCAATTTTATACAATAAGGAGATATTCTTGTTGGGATTTTTCTTGAAAGGGTTTCCTAGGATAAATTCTTGTGTAATGTATTCTTCTTCTCTATTTTTCCTTTTGATTATGCACTTAATGCTTTTCTAGATTTTGTTTATCGAATTATCAAATGCAGGTTGTAGCTTAGTTCAAGGATAAATGGTTTCAACCCTAGGATAAATTGATTCTTGAGTGGGAGTAGTGGACGAAATAATATGGGTGAAGGAAAAATGATAGTAAGCACACATGTAGAGATCTAGTGAGCTTCGACAATGGTAGATTTAGTGAGCTTTGGTAATAGTAGATCTAGTGAGCTTCGATAATGGTAGATCTGGTGAGCTTTAACAATGGTAGATTTGGTAAGCTTTGATAGTGGTAGATCTGGTGAGATTTGATAGCAATAGATCTGGTGAGCTTTGATAGTGATAGATCTAGTGATCTTTGACAACGATAGATTTGGTGAGTTTTGATAGTGGTAGTTCTAGTGAGCTTCGATAGTGATAGACTTGGTGAGATTTGGTAGCAGTAGATCTGGTGATATTTGATAACAGTAGATATGGTGAGCTTCGATAGTGGCAGATTTGGTGAGCTTTGATAGCAATAGATCTAGTGAACTTCAACAATAGTAGATTTTGTGAGCTTTGACAGTGATAGATATGGTGAGCTTCAATAGTGGTATATTTGATGAGATTCAAAAATGGTAGATCTAGTGAGATTCGATAGTGGTAAATCTGGTGAGCTTTGATAGTGATAGATCTAGAGTTTAAGGCTAGAAACACTTATTCTAGTGGTTTTATTGCAAAGTTGCTAAAAAATGTTTGAGATGGTTTATTGGTTGTACCACAAGTTTTTGGGCAAGTATTAACTATTGTAACTAGTGTAGCTTGTACCTAAATAAGCTACTATAATTGGTGTAATTGTGCCCAAAAGAGACTAGTGTGGATGCTAGTGGTGGTTTCTTGGTGTAATGTTCTCAAAGTTAGCTCCAATAATATTTGTAATATTTTTAAAGTGGTTTTTGGATTATTTTTTTACCTTATCGGTATATGGCTGAGGGTAACAGGTGAAGCTAATGTGTTTATAAGGTTGGAGGTAGCTTGTAGGGTGGCTAGGTATTAGAATGATTGAATATAGCTAGTGGAAGCTATAGGTCTAGAGGCTAGTAATAACTGGGTTAAGGCTACTTGTCTTCAAAAGGATTGGTTTTAGCTTGTGCCCATGAAGGGTTGTGTCAAAAATAATTGTTTGTACTATAAAATTACAAATATGTCATCAAGGAGGGAATGTTGGCATTAAATGCTTATGTAATCACATATTTGTGATGTGGGTTAAAGTCCAAGGATGAGAAAATTGAATAAATGCATCATGTTCCTTATGCTAGCATGTTAGCAGTCTGATGTATGCAATGGTTTGTACTAGACCTGATATTACACATGTAGTGGGAGTAGTTAGCAGATATATGTCCAATCCAAGGAAGGAACATTGAATTGTTGTAAATAGGATCTTCAGATACTTGCATGGAACTACAGATTATGTTATGGGTATGGTAGCCCATGATAGTTGACAATGGCATTTTTCGGACCCTATGGAAAGTATTCAACAAGTGGAAGAATGTTGGAAATGTGTTGAATATTTTCCATGTTATTATGGAAAGTTAACATATGTTTAGACCCATATGGACTATTTAGTTAATATATTTGAACCCATGTTTTAATATATTTAGGTTAATATATTTGAACCCATGTTTTAATATATTTGGGTTAATATATTTGAACCCATGTTTTTAATATATTTGGGTTAATATATTTGAACCCATGTTTTAATATATTTGGATTAATATATGCAGTGGTAGATCTGGTGAGCTTTGGCAGCGATAGATATGGTGAGCTTTAACAGTGGTAGATATGGTGAGCTTCGACAACGGTAAATATGGTGAGCTTCGGTAGCAATAGATCTAGTGAGCTTCAATAGTGATAGATCTAGTGAGTTTTGGTAGTGACAGATCTAGTGAGCTTCAACAACAATAGATATGGTGGCTTTGATAGTGGTAGATCTAGTGAGCTTTGGCAATGATAGACCTGGTGAGCTTTGGTAGCAGTAGATCTGGTGAGCTTTGACAGTGATAGATCTAGTGAGATTTGATAGGGGTAGATCTGGTGAGCTTTAGTAGTGCTGGATCTAGTGAGCTTTGGTAGCGGTAGATCTGGTGAGCTTCAACAATGATAGATTTAGTGAGCTTTGGTAGCAACAAATTTGATGAGCTTTGACAGTGGTAGATTTAGTGAGCTTTGACAATGGTAGATCTAGTGAACTTTGATAGTGGTAGATCTAGAGTTTAAGGTTGGAAATGCTTGTTCTAGTGGTTTTATTGTAAAGTTGCTAAAAAATATTTGATATGGTTTATTGGTTGTACCACAAGTTTTTGGGCAAGTATTAACTACTATAACTAGTGTAGCTTGTACCTGAAGAAGCTATAGAATAAAGACAAACACCAGATACCAAGTACTCATCATTCACATACATTGAAACCTCATATGCAAAAAAAAAAATTATGATAAAAATAGCTTAGTTATTAAGGCTTTAACTTTTCTTTATAAAATTCAAGGTTCAAAACCACATTGAACCACATCTATGTGTAATGATGCACCTTGTCCTTTGAAGAAACAAGTCCATGCCAACTACAAGTTAATTAAAAATGACCCAAAACTTTTAAAATTATGGTTAATTGGAGAGGGCCTACATGCTTTTGACAAAATGCCTACTATCCAATTAAATTGATCCAACTAATTGGTACCAACCAATCACTATCCTACACATGGCGGGGACTATCACCACATGAATCACTTGTGGAACAAGTTTGAGGTGGTCTAATCTGAACAGAGAATCCTAGAATGGGTGACCGTCAAACTAGCGGTCTAATATGAATGGGTGACTTTATTGTTGGGTGGTTATATATTGTACTTTGTCACAACATTTCAGTGCATAAGTAAAATGTAAGATATAAAATAAAATATATTTTAAATTATTAATTAATTCAAATTGAATCTGCGAAGAAGAAAATATGGAGAAAATTGATTTAAATTGACTATTCTAAGGTTCTAGTACTATGAATATATTTACAATGAAAAACATTAGGACCTATGACACATTGCAGTCCTCTCAATCCTCTTGTTTTTCATGATTGTCATGTATTCATGCTTGTCCATGTTGACCCATTTCTTGTTCTTCTTCTTTGGATCTAATCTCTCCTCCTCTGATGCAAATTTTTATTTGATGGTGGGCAGCACCATAACCATGTTGGTGCCAGAGTTTCCTTGGCCTTGAGTTGGGTTGTGATTGACAGAGGTTAAGGTGACTGTTGCTGATGGTGCATCTAGTTTTGAATCCAATGGTTGATTATGGCTCACATCCCTTGAAATAAAATTGAGCAAAATCTTAAAGAATCATATAAACCCACAAAGCAAAAATTGGTGGTTGAATCACATCACACACAGGAATCAATATGAATGTTATTACATATGTAAATTAAAGAATGAGTTTTTTAGAGTTGGCTTTTGGTATAGAGTTATATGGACTGGACTTTGTAAAATATTTGGCTGAGGTTCAAAATTTTTTAAGGAATCATATAAACCAACAAAGAAAAAATTGGTGGTTGAATTATATCTAACACAGGAATCAATATGAATGTTATAACATATGTAAATTAAAGAATGAGTTTTCTGGAGTTGTTTTTTAGAGTTATCTGGACTGGACTTCGTAAAATATTTGGTTGAGTTAACTATTTTTTTTGTATGTTGGATGAAGAAACTTGAAACATCAGAACCAAAAGTCTTTTGACATTGTAGAATGTAGAACAACTCAAACAAATGGATAGTTGTGTTTTTTAGAATTTTTTGTTGTTTCTCAAATCGAATTGAATTCTCACTGGGTTTCCTATGCTAGGAGTTGAAAGTTTGAAGTGCAAGGAATGTAATGGTAGATATAAAAACCTGCCTTATGTGCCAATGATGGTTAGAAGTGGTAGGATTTTCCATTCGTATTTTCCATTATAGTTCTACTTTGATTGGTTTTGGAACTAGTTATTTCCTCTTCATGGTCTTTGTTTACAATTTCCCACAAAGAATCATCTTCCTCTTCTGGTACTTCTTCTTCGCCATCCTCCTCTTTGTCTAATGATGGGAATGGACATGGTGATGATGTTTATTTGGATTCATGGCAAGCCCCATTGTAGACCTAGATGTTTCCATGTTTCCAAGCTGCATCTTTGAAAATCCAAGTTGTCTGCATCTGCTTCCTCACAATTTGGGCAATATAATAGGGCACCTTGACATACTTCTTGAACTTATGGGTATTGTTGTTTGGCATGTAGCACTCATGAATGAACATGATGGCATTCAACAAAATTTCCTTAGCTAAACCTTTGATGTCATAAGCTTGAGCCCTTCTCCACATACTCTTGTTGTGGGAATTAACAAGGTTAGAGATTGAGAGTGCTTTGAGTCTGGGTCTTGTAGGAGAAGATGGCACTGTGCCCTGTTACAGTAAAGAACCAATTTTTCTTTCCTATTCTTCAAGGGGAATAGGTCTTGGGCCTCTATGTACTTAGCAACAACTCCCTTAAGGGTCCTCAGATGATAATTGAGTTGCCTTCTAGTTTTACCACCATAGTTGCTGCTCTTTTTACATGGAAATCCTTTTTGGACATGCTTCTTTCCCATTTCATTCTCTGCTTTAAGCACCAGAGCTCATCCAGAAGTTGCCTCTTAATCATAGAAGCCCTCTTAGAAGACCCTTTTCTTGATCTTCATCTGGGTGAAATTCAAATTTTAAAAGACAATTGGTCAAGTCAGATTTTCTCTCTTAGTGAAAATGATGTCAAGGAAATGATTGCGCTTTGAGAAATATGACTATATTTGATAGAAAAAGAAATAAAAAATATTTGTGATAGAAAGGCATGTAAGATATGGTTTAATTCACCTAACAAAAAATGTAATATTTTGGTATTTTAAGATATAAAATTGTTTTTGTAAAATAATAATTTATGAGCAAAATGAGCCTAGAGCTCTGGAAGTTAAAACTAGGGCATCAGTTGGGTAGACGAAGTGCTTTATGGTTGCTACAGAATTGAATACAATATTGCTACCCTAGGAGGGTCTAATGGGGACACCTCTTGATCCTCTTTTAGAGAGACATAGTTCTTTTGCAGATTTGTTGAAGGAAAAATCTCTAGAAGAGACTAAAGAAGCATGAAAAATTGCATTAAAAATGTTCTTTATGGTTGTTGGAAAAATATCATCATATTAAAGAGTTAATAGATGCTTGCCACAGTTAGAATCAAGGCCAAATATTTTCATTGAGCAAAGGATGGTAGAAGAAACAATATTATATAGAGCCAATCATGATATGATATGTAAATTCATGGGTATTTGCCCTACCCTGATTTTTTTGCATTCCTAGGTTTGGCAAAATTGGGAGCCTTTTGGTGAGTATTCTTTGTGGTTTATTAATAATGAATATTTAATTATCATTTTTTCCTCACTTGTTGATAGAAATAGGGCTTTCAAATTAGAAAAGAGGAATCTTGGTGTGACTGGATTATTTGTTCAACCCTAGAGAGTGGGATTTGATCCCTAAATTGAACCCACTATTGTCTCGGTTTGGATCCATTTGTATGCACTTCCAATGGAATTATGGAGTGAGCAGGTATTATAAATCATCGATAATTCCCTTGGAAAATATTTGGGTGTTTCTAGAGACACAATGGAAGGAAACACAATAATTTATGTTATATTATGCATGGAAATGGATCTCAGCCATCCTTTGTTGGTAGAGGTTGAACTCAAACTTGCATGTGTATCTTGGATTCAACAACTGGATTATGAGGCGTTGCCCTTCAAGGGTAGATTTTACCACAAATATGGGTATTTGGCTCGATCATGCCCAAACAATATGAACACAAAAGTGGAGGCTCCTCTAAGAATGTCAAATCTTCCTAAGTAGGATAATTCAATAGTTAATAAAGAAACAACCAACATTTATCAGGAAGAGAAGCACAAGGAGATGGTTTTGAACAACCCAAAATAAGGAGAAGGCAAAAGAATTTTTTTGGAAAAAAACAAACCTAACTCAAGCCCTCAAATAGGTATGATATCTTCAAGACACTAGTGGACCAGGAAGAAGAACAATTCATGGAAGGAGTGGATGGGAATAATTAAAACAATAACAACCATGTTCAAACCCCTCTTTCACCTCTTCATATTCTAGAGTAGGTAATAGAGTGCAGTGAGTTACCACAATTAGAGATTGTAGGGGTATTAATAGCACATAACCAAGAGCAATCGATAATTAAGGATATCATCATGGATATAGCAAAAAAGAATAGAGAAAATCCAACTCTAAGTATAACTCAAGCGGAAAATAGATCAAAGAATATCAGCTCTCAAGGAGTAGTAGAAAATTAAATAAGTAATTGATAGCAATTCAAGGAGAAAAATTGATCACTAGGGATTGGTGAGGCCAATAGAATCTTATTGGTCTTAAGGTAACCAATGATTATACAATCATGGAATATTAGGGGTTTAAATAGTAGAACCCATCAATTTGTTGTTCGAAGACTCTTAGAAAAAAGTAAAACAAATTTTTTGCTTATACAGGAGACAAAAATATAATTGGATCTTATGTGTAAAATAGTAAATAGACATTGGAAGGGTGCTGGTCATATGGAAGTGGTTGTCCAAGGGGCCACGGAGGGATAATTACCTTTTGGAACTCTCTTGAATTGATGACAATAGAACATATAGCTTGGAGGGATGTCCTCAGATCACATTTTAGGAATAATGTGACAGTTGAGTAGGTTTTAATCACAAGTTTTTATGGGACACAAAACCTATATGGTCATATTTGTCAATGGAAAAAGGTGTATAATATGTGAGTCTCAAGGGAGGAGTTAGACTAGATTGTTTTTGGTAATTTTAATGCTAAATTATTATCTAGATATCAAGAAGGGGAAACCCTAATTTTGGATCCAGGGGATCAACTTATGATTGCCCAAGTTCATGGATTACACCTGGTGGATATTAAATGTCCTGGAATCACCTATACTTGGACTAATAAGAGGAGGGAGCCACATAGCAGGAAGGTGAAGTTAGACTATTTTTTGGTTTCAAAGGAGACGTTTGTGAAATGGAATCTAAAATTTTATATTTTGGAGGGTCTAGTTTCATATCACTTCAACATTTTGTTAGAAGGGGAGATCAAGACAAGGAAACATCACAAACCATTCATATTAAAAAACTTTTGGTTACAAAAAGAGGAACTTCAAAATAAAATTCTATAGTGGTGGGAAGAGGGATGCCCGACATATGGAACAACAATGTTTAGATTCCACAAGTAGCTCAATTATGTCAAGGATCAACTAAAACAATGGAGGTGAGCTAACAAGATAAAATTCAATGTCGAAAGAGCTCCATTGGTGAACATATGGGATGAGGTTCAAAAATACTTCAAGGAAGGAAAAATTACAAAGCAACTCAATGAAAAGGATGATGCATTGCATAAAGTGGTTGAGGACATTAACAACCAAGAGGAGATCTACTGGAAATAAAGAGTAAGAACCACTTGGTTATTAGAAGGTGATGAAAAAAAAAATTCCATTGGGCTACTTGTGCTAGGAGATAGACAAACAATATGGAAGCTCTTTAGGATGATAATGGGCACTCCTTTGATACAATCCCAGGTATGCATTTTCATTCAATGGATTATTTTTCTAAATTGTTTAAGGAAAGTATGGTGCAAGATGAAGAGGCTAAAAAATAAGTTCTTGTTGTCATACCCTCTATTATATTTGAAGAAGAAAATTGGGTCCTACTTAAACCCATTGATAGAGAAGAACTAAAGAAAGTATTCTTTGGAATGAGTACTAAAAAAACACCAAGTCTAGATGGCTTTCCAATTGAGTTTTTTCAAACCTTCTAGGACAACTTGGAGGAGGATGTAATGGTTGTTATAGAGGAGTCCAAAAGAAGTAAAATAATTCTTAAAGCATTAAATCATTCATTCATTACCTTAATTCCGAAAGGGGGGGAGGGGGTGCATATTTCATATTATAGACCTATTGCCTTATGCAATGTCATATATAAAATAATTACAAAGGTAATGGTTGAGCGACTAAAACCTCTTCTACATAGCATTATCTCCTCGGAGCAAGGGGGTTTTATAGAGGGCATGCATATCTTGGATGGTGTGGTTCTAGCTTAGTAGGTAATCCACTCAATGCAAAAATATGGCAATAGGATAATGTTCATAAAATAGGATATGTCAAAGTCTTATGATAGGGTGGAGTGGAGATTCTTGTCAAGGATGATGGTAGCCTTTGGTTTCTCTCAGGATTGGATAGAATGGGTCATGAGTTGTGTTTCTACTCCGACATACTCAATGTTAATAAAAGGCCTTCCCTCGCAACCGTTTGGAGCTACTTGAGGCCGTTGTCAAGAATATCCTTTTTTCCTTTATCTTTTTTCTCATATTTGCTGAAGGTTTGGGTAGACCCATCTTGAGGATAAGACAAGAAGGTTTGTTAACATGTATCAAGATGGGTGAGGAAGTTTTAACTCACTTACAATTTGTGGATGACATAGGATTGGTGGGAGTGGCCAACTCTAGGGAAACAATAATGATTAGAGATACTCTTAATTTTTACCTTAGGGCCATAAACCAAGTCATAAATGATAAAAAATCTAAAGTGGTCTTTTTCAATCTTGATGGAAGGCTTCACGATAATATTTTAGAGATCTTGGGATTCATGAGGACTTCTCTCACATTGGTATATTTGGGGGTTCCTTTGCATTTAAAAAAATTAAAAATAGATATCTGGAGGAATATTTTGGATTGTATCAAAGAAATAATTAATCATTGGTCTCACAAATGGTTAAGTTATGGGGGTAGATTAATTTTTTTGCAGTTAGTCATTCAAGTCATGTCAATCTATAAATGTTCTATCCTTGCTTCCCCACATAGCATATGGAAAGAGTTAGACAATATGGCTAGAAAATTTTTATGGGGAGGAGTAAAATGTGAAAGGAAATGAGCCTTAGTAGGTTGGGAGAAAGTAAGCTAACCCAAGGTAAAGAGAAGTTTGAGATTAAGGAGATCAGAGTTAAAGAATAAAGCTTTGGTTGGAAAGCTTTATTGGAGATAGATTTCCCAACCAACTTCTTTATTTAGTAGAGTTTTAACTAGTAAATATTTGGGATAGGTGAACTCGAATGAGGTGAGTCGTTTCCCTTTGGATGGGAATGGGTACTTGGTGTGGCAGAATCTAAAGTTAGGATCTCATATAGTGAAATATGGATTATTTTGGAAAGTGGGGAGAGGGGAGAAGACATGGTTTTGGATAAATTCATGGGATCAATACCCACCTATCATTGATGAATCCCCAAAATTGCAACCAATAAAAACAACTATAGAAAGCAGGGGTTGGATCTAGATTGAAAGTTATTTCAACACTAGTTAGTTGGGGGATTATAAGTTTAAGCAGTTTAATAAGTTGGATGATTGGCCAATTCCAATCCCTATGGAATTGACACCCATCACGACTAAAATCTTGGCAAAAATATTTCTCATTGGTAGATATGATGAGGATAAATTAGCTTGGGGCTATGGGAGCCTTGAAGTCTACACAATGAAGGATGGATATGATAAGATCCTTCTAGAACCTCCTCTTCATGCATATCAGGTTGAGTATTGGAGAAAGATTTTGCAATTCAAGGGTTGGTTGAAAGTAAACTTCTTTGCCTGGCAGTTCATGCACAGTGGAATTCTAACTTTTGATATTCAGAGACGTAGGAGAATTTTTGGTCCATATCAATGTGATTTATGCTACAAGAGTAAGGAAACATCTAACCACTTAATGTTTGAGTGCCCATTTATGCACCATATCTGGGAGAAATGGTTTTTATCTTATAGAATTTGAGCCAATGGTGATTGAATCAGATTAATATTTGGGAAAGATGGAAGAGGGGTAAAAATATAAATCTAAAGCTCTTTGTATCAGTTGGAAGCTTGATTTAAAATTTGTTTGGTGGCAAGTGTGGTTGGATAAAAATGGCATAATTTTTAGAGAAACCTTTTTATCCTTAGATGGCATTTGATAGGTCATTTAGAGTAAAGTCATAGAAACTGTGGCAGTGTATGCTTAAGAGGAAACTCAGGCTGATATAGGGATGATGGAGAAGGAAGCTGAAGTGCAAGAGGGGCAAGACAGAGCTAGTTGGTTTGTAGGAATCATGTTGGGACAATGCTCTATTGGGAATTGCAAGATCTGGAAAGGGCCACGAACAATGAAGTAGAAGCCTTAGCTATCAAATATGCAGACAAGGTTATAAGAGGATAATCTTAGAATCAAATTCTCAAATATTGGTAGGGGCTTTGGATTACATGAGAAAATTTTCTTTGAAGACATGGAGATTGAGGATTCTTGTCACCTAAATTAAGGAATTGTGGAGGGAATTAGATGGTGTGATTCCAGTTTATGTGAGTAGAGATATAAATAAAGTGGCAGACTTCCTGGATAAGATGGGTGGTGAGAAGGAGGTAGGGGTTTAGTGGCATAGTGACATGGCTATTGAGGATGAGAGGATTAGACAGGTTGGTGACAAATCCATTGTTTAGCTAATTTTGACAACCATTATAGAAATATGGTTGAGGAGATTTGGCTCCAATGCAGATCTTCTTTTATTGTTGTAAATAGGTGGATAGCCCTTGTAGAAATATGGTTTAGGAGATTTAGCTCCAATGCAGATCTTCTTTTACTATTGTAAACAAGTGTTCTTGTCGGCTAAGGCTGGGAGAGTATCATCCCAAGATGTAAATGATCTTGTTTTAATATAAAATTTTCAAATTCTTTTTCAAAAACCTATTTTGGTATTTTTATAAGAGTGGCCCTAATAGATGCCACATATAGCTTTAAAAAAATTAAATGGTAAAAATGTAAACTTTTAATAAACAAATTGAGAAATATATATGATTTTTTTAATCAGGAATTAAAATGGGCCAACCTGTATTACCTCATGACCACATGGTAGTATTACAACAAACTTACCAATTATGTATGTATAGTTTGTCAAGATTCAAACCTTGGTCTTGAAAATTAAGAAATCTAAGCAAATAAAATAATACCATTTGATAGAAACATATATAATTATAAGTATTATTTTTTTTTAATTTACATGGTGGAATCGGTAGCCGCCACGAATCCGAGTAGGTTGTCTAGCTTTATGGTCGCCACAGTATTCTGTGTTGTCCATCCCAAAAGTCGTCACACAAATCTTTGTGCAGTCCGCCCCTATAACCACCATGCCACAATCATTTTAAACCTTTTATGTCATTGAAAGCACCAGGAAAGGGACAAGCGTTCAATCTAACAAGGCCCGAGATTTGAACCTTGGACCTTTGCCCCCTTACAGGGTTTGGTCGAACCAATTGGTCTACACCTTGAACCTAACATATATAATTATTAAAATGTTATTATAAAATATTATTATATAATTTATCAAAATATTGTAATAATATAAATAATTATTTTAATTTGATAAAACCAATTTTTTTTGCTTTAAAATAATATTTTTTAAATTTGGTTAGTGTGAGAAACAACCACGACCACACTTAGGTTGCGCATCCCTTGTTGGAAATGTGTTGAATATTTTCCATGTTATTCTAGTAAGTTAACATATGTTTAGACCCATATGTTTAGACCTATATGTTTAGATCCATATGGGTTGTTTTGGGTTAATATATTTGAACCCATGGTTTTGCATCCATGGTATTGTAAAACTCCTTCTTATGTTGTTGGTATATAAAAAAAATACTTGCATAAGGGTTTGGAAGGGGTATGTACAGACACTCTCACAAGAGGTAGAGCAAGCAAGAAAGAAACTAAAGGATATTATTGTATTAGAGATGGTCAAGTTTATACAATAAGGAGATATTCTTGCTGGGTTTTTTACCGAATGGGTTTCCTAGAATAAATTCTTGTGCAATGTATTCTTCTTTTCTATTTTTCCTTTTGATTTTGTACTTGCTACTTTTCTATATTTTGTTAATCGGAGTATTATTTCTCTTCATTTGGTATCAGAGCTAGGTTGTAGCTTGGTTTAAGGAGAAACCCTAGGATAAATCGATAATTGAGTGGGAGTAGTGGACAAAAGAATATGGGTGAAGGAAAAATTATGGAAAGCACACGGGTAGAGATCTGGTGAGCTTTGATAGTGGTAGATCTGGTGAGCTTTGGTAGTAGTAGATCTAGCGAGCTTCAACAATGGTAGATCTGGTGAGCTCTAAAAATGGTAGATCTAGTAAGC
Source organism: Wollemia nobilis (assembly GCA_028583015.1). Classification (NCBI taxonomy): domain Eukaryota; kingdom Viridiplantae; phylum Streptophyta; class Pinopsida; order Araucariales; family Araucariaceae; genus Wollemia; species Wollemia nobilis. The sequence continues at coordinate 1,481,599 of JAQPPZ010017021.1, forward strand.
TTCAATAGTGGTAGATTTGGTGAGCTTCGATAGTAATAGATCTGGTGAGCTTCAATAGTGATAGATCTAGTGAGCTTCGACAATGATAGATTTGGTGAACTTTGATAGTGGTAGATTTGGTGAGATTCGATAATGATAGACTTGGTGAGCTTTGGTAGCAGTAGATTTGGTGAAATTTGATAGTAGTAGATCTGGTGAGCTTTGACAGTGGCAGATCTGGTAAGATTTGGTAATGATAGATCTAGTGAGCTTCGACAATAATAGATCTAGTGAGATTTGATAGTGATAAGTCTGGTGAGCTTCAATAGTGGTAGATCTGATGAGCTTCGACAATGGTAGATCTAGTGAGCTTCGATAGTGGTATATATGGTGAGCTTTGGCAATGGTAGATCTAGATTTTAAGGTTGGAAATGCTTATTCTAGTGGTTTTATTGTAAATTTGCTAAAAAATGTTTGAGATGGTTTATTGGTTGTACCACAAGTTTTTGGGCAAGTATTAACTATTGTAACTAGTGTAGCTTGTACCTGAAGAAGCTACTATAATTGGTGTAGTTGTACCCAAAAGAGACTGGTGTGGATGCTAGTGGTGGTTTTCTGGTGTAATGTTCTCAGAGTTATCTCCAATAATATTTATAATATTTTAATAGTGGTTTTTGGACTATTTTGTTACCTTATCGGTATATGGTTGAGGGTAACAAGTGAAGCTAATGTGTTTATAAGGTTGGAGGTAGCTTGTAGGGTGGCTAGGTCTTGGAATGACTGAATATAGTTGGTGGAAGTTATAGGCCTAGAGGCTAGTAATAACTAGGTTAAGGCTACTTGTCTTCAAAAGGACTGGTTTTAGCTTGTGCCCATGAAGGGTTGTGTCAAAAATCATTGTTTGTACTGCAAAATTATAAATATATCATCAAGGAGGAAATGTTGGCATTAAATGTTTATGTAATCACACATTTGTAATATGGGTTAAAGTATAAGGATGAGCAAATTGAATAAATGCATCATGTTCCTTATGCTAGCATTGTTAGCAGTCTGATGTATGCAATGGTTTGTACTAGACCTGATATTACACATGCAATGGGAGTAGTTAGCAGATATATGACCAATACAAAGAAGGAACATTGAATTGTTGTAAATATGATCTTCAGATATTTACGTGGAACTACATATTATGCTATGGGTATGGTTGCCCTTGACAGTTGACAATGGCAATTTTCAAACCCTATGGAAAGTATTCAACAAGTGGGAGAATGTTGGAAATGTGTTGAATATTTTCCATGTTATTATGGCAAGTTAACATATGTTTAGACCCATATGGGTTGTTTTGGGTTAATATATTTGAACCCATGTTTTAATATATTTGGGTTAATATATTTGAACCCATGTTTTTAATATATTTGAGCCCATGTTTTAATATATTTGAACCCATGTTTTTAATATATTTGGGTTAATATATTTGAACCCATGTTTTAATATATTTGGATTAATATATGCAGTGGTAGATCTGGTGAGCTTTGGCAGCGATAGATCTGGTGAGCTTTGACAGTGGTAGAGATGGTGACCTTCGATAATGGTAGATCTTGTGAGTTTTGATAGCAACAGATCTGGTGATCTTCAATAGTGATAGATTTGGTGAGCTTTGATAGTGATAAATGTAGGCCCAAAATGGCCACATCCTTAGAAAAATTTGAAAATTTATTCTAAGGCATGAAAAGGGCTCCAATCCATTGAGGATATAGAGTATTTCGGAGTGGATCAATGCAAGAGGTTTCAATCCACTCGATACTTAGTAATTTTTGCAAACATGAGCGAAGTGTTCTATTCTGCCCGATACTTAGTGTATCTTGCAGTGGCTTAGCGCGAGGTTTCCAATCCACAATTCGATCAAGTCTTAATGATGTCAACACATTTCAAAGTGTGGATTGGTGATATTGCTTCATCCCATATGCTCAAATGACTAAGTGTCGAGAATGCCCATTCCATTGAGTTCCAAGGCTATTTTTGAGTGGAATGGTGATAAGCTCCATGTCACTCGATAAGAAGGTTGAAAGTGCTCGAAAAGAAGTAAAGGTAGTGGAATAGCGCAAAGATCATTTTTCATTACTTTTTGAGTGGATTGGTATTTCCATAGTCAAACCAAGTCAAAGTTGATGGAGCAAAAATCGAGGAGTAGATTGCAACTTATGTCTTATGTCATGGATGCGAGAAGGAAATAAATTATTTTAAAGGCTTAGTTGAGTGGATTGATGATGAGTTATATTTCACTCAAAACTTAGTGTATTTCTTCACATAAGCTCCAATATACTGGTCGAAGCCATCCAAGCTGATGTCAACATTATTTTTGAGTGGATTGGTGATTTGTTCCTATCCTGCTAGTCTATAGAGCATTATTGAGGTTTAATCGTAGTCATTCACTGAGTGCATCAATGATGGATATTTTATTGATATTTTCATAAGCATACAAAGGTGGATTCTTGGTGGATGAAGGCTAGTTAGTTCGAGTGGGTAGGTGAAGTGTCCAAGGGTACCAAGAACCAAGAACCAGAGCGGTTGTAGATCTATGATGGAATGGAGTTCTCAAGAAAGATGAATGGTTCAGATCTGGTTTCTAATCGATCTGAGGTTCAACTACCACTATCCAAACTAGCAAGTTGCAGAGTCGAGCTGCCATGGTGGATGACTTCCAAAAGATTTCTTAAACTCAATAAGTGAATGAAATGATGCCAGCATAGCTCTCTATTGATCTATCATATGTTGAATCCTTGTAATGTCTCCTCTAATTTCTTTCATTATAAACTATAAATAGAGGTTGAACCCTCAATTTTTAAGGTTGGCTCTAGTGCATTTGCTTGCCCTACTATGTAACATTTTTTGCAAACTAATGGAAGGAGCATTACTCAAATTTTTGACTCAAGATTTGCTATCTTTGATATCTTTCATTAAGAGGTTCAAGCTATGAATTGCATTTCTATCAATGTTGTAATGGTTAGTTCATTCCATTTGTATTGGATTACTAGTTGTTAAGGTAATTGAAATTTGTTCATAGTTAGATCTATGTTGGCAAGAAGTTTATTTCTACAAAGTCTGATTATTGATCTATTCTACTAAATTGGATTGTTAATATATTAGATATTGAAATTGCTTCTTGGAACATATCTCTATTTTGCTTTATTGTATGAAGATTTCATGGTTTTGGGTGTTGCTAATCCTGAGTGTGGGACACTAGAAGTAGTTTTCTAGAGGTTTTTCCTATGGATGCCTATGTTGTTAGCCCTATCCGACCACTGTTAATGCATAATTTCTTAACCCTAAACCTTTTTCTAACCCTATTCCTCAAAACCCTTATTGAGCTTAATTGAGTCAACATTCTATTCAGTTGACAAGGAACCAACCTACTCTGGAGGTTGGGTTGAAGCAATATTTGGTCCATCCAATGTTGAGTTCTGAGTTGTGACTATCGGGTGCAAGCCTAGCCTAGAAAATTGGAAGATAGATAGTTGCAGTATCAAGTAAAACTTGATGACAATTTGGATCCCAATAGTTTTGGCATGCCCGATGGGACATGTTTGCAAGAAACACTAAAACCCATCATATTATTTATTGTTTTTATATTTTCCTAAAGGAATCAAGATTTGGTGAATTGTCTTGACCTTGCTAAGTGGTGATAAACAAATTCACCTAGTGACTCCTTGGTCTATGAATCCAGAAAAGTTATCCCTGTAGCTTGCAGTTTTTCATGAATACTAGGTCATCCATGAGGAATAACCCAGACTCCTTTTTCTACTATGAGCTACCTTATAGAGGGTCTACTATCATAAGGGATTTGAATCAAGATTTCCATTCAGACCAAACTCCTCTTGAGGAGAATCCTATAGTACACCCAAGGCCACCTCCAATAGGAGCTACACCTAGGAACATGGCCCAACATCAAAATGTAGTTCCAAATCAGCCCTTACAAAAGTATCCTAGCTGGAATACAACTGGCCCCCTTAGATTAGCTCAAATGCATGACATTCCCCAAGTTGTGTCTAAGGCCATCCCCACCTATGATGGATCTGGTAAAACTACATATGAGCACTACCAAGATATTATGAATCTAGCAATAATCCACAATATAAAAAATGAAGATGTTATTGTCAGGATCCTAGCCCTATCTTTTAGAGGAAATATTCTGCATTGGTTTAGGACCCTTGAAGACAATACTATTACCTCATGGGCAGCATTGGATGAGCCCTTTGTGGAAGAATTTAATGAATCTATTGATCCTTTTTTCCTCCTTAATCAGTTCACATCTATGCAAAAGCATCAACAAGAAACTATTTCAGATTTCAACTTGAGGTTCAGTAGGACCTGGAAGAGAATTCCCCCTATAGCTAGACCAACTGCAAGCCTTGCTTACATGTATTATATCAGAGCCCTTGGATCAGATTTAGGCCTACAAACCCAACAATATGGGGTGGAGACCTTTCCATAGGTTTACAATGCAGTTGTTCATGCTGAGAATATCCTTATTAATGTGGGAAGATTACCCCCAAAAGTTGTGTTGCCCTACAATTTGGAAACCTCTAATGTCCAAGGTCAGACAACTACATCATATTATATGGACCCTCCTCCTTTGTCATCTCCATTCCCATAGATGACTCCCATTCCTCATTCAAAAGCACCACCTGCTACAGTTCCTTTCCCTCCCCTTCCTTCTCAAATTCCCCAAGAATCCTCTATCCTCCTTGATATCCAGAATACCTTGAAAACTCTTAGCAACAAGATGAATTCAATGGAGAAGAGAGAGATGGAGAGGTCTCAACAAAGGATATTTCCTTATGTGAACAAGGATCAAAGACCTGGTCCTAGCAATAGTACTAGGGTCAGAGTAAATGCAATGCAAGAAGAGCCTGAGTGTTCTTCAGAAACAAGTCTAGTGAATGTATGGTGTTTGGTGTGCAATGATCCTCATGATTCATAATCTTGTGTTATGTACCAACACCATGTACAATAGGCTATGGAGAAAGTAGAGAGAAATTAGAAAGGAAGAGTGAATATGCTCTAGCAACTAGATCAAATCATGGTTGGAAAATATCTTGATGAGGATGGACCTATTTCTGTCATGACAAGGTCAGGCAAGAAGACACTGCAGGTTGATCCACAAAATATGGGTCAATTTTAGGTCCCCTCTCAAAAAAGAAGGATCCACCTTCCCAGAGCAGTGATACTTTCCCTATCCCCCAGGCCAAAGAAAAGGAGGTCAGTCTTCCCAAGATATTTGAGAAAGAAACTGAAGGAGATAGAATGAGATCCAAGAATGAGGCTCAAGAGAGGCTTAGGTTCCCTTCTATTACCAAGAGATAGAGAATCGAGGCCACACAATAGTATAAAATAAAGTATGGTGAGCCAGAGAGAAGGCCTGAGAGACCTACCTCTACCAAGTCTGAATACAACATTGTGGAAGAAATGAAGAAGATACCATCTAAAGCTAGCCTATATGATACTCTCTTCATTCCTAGCCAAATAGACCTACTAAAAGCTTCTCTGAACAAATATCCATAGGAAAAGTAGGCCACCACAATCCTCAACATACCCTCTGAAAAGAAGGAAATGTCCCCTACCACTTTAAAGAACAAACCCCCTCCTTTTTACATTTCTCTAAGGATGGAGGGGTGGGTTGTCTGCAATTGTATGATTGACTCAAGGGCATCCACCACAGTCATGCCTAAAGTAGTTTGTGAGGAGATGGGTATGGAATATACCAGATCCTGCCCTAGAGTTCTGTAGTTAGATGGGACACCTATGAAGATAGTGGGAGTGATAAAATATGTCTTGATGAGGCTACATAGAGCACCTGAGGTAACCATAGTGCAAGAGATAGTGGTGGTGGATCTAGAGCCTTATTTTAGCTTATGCCTTTCAAGAGAATTCACTACAAATTTGGGTGGATGCATGTATATGGACTATTCTAGCATGGTGATTCCTTTCAAAGGAAAGAGGATAAGAATAACACCCGAGAAGCCTGTGTCTTATCACATTGAAAAAATTGAAGAGGACATGTGCAATCTCACTCCTCTAGAGGAATTTGAATTTGTGGATAACTTTGAAGAGTTGGAGATTGAAGATGAATTACCTTTCAGAGAGGATTATAGTCAATTTGGGATAGGTATGGGCACATACAGTATTTCTACAGAGACAAAAAAGAGTTCCTGCTATATCTAACTAGTCCTTGAGAGAAATAGAAGTATGGGCCATGCACTTTGATGGTGCAAGACGTAGAAATGGTGTCGATGCTAGTGTAGTATTATAGTCCCAATCATAAGGGACAAAGAGTTTCGCATATAGGCTAACATGGTCATGCACTAATAATGTTGCAGAATATGAGGCTCTATGCCTTGGGCTAATGCAAGCTGAAAGCATGGGCATCAAGATCTTGAACATATATGGTGACTCTAAATTAATTGTAAATCAGGTAAGGGAAAGGTGCAACAGTAAGCACCATTACCTGAAAGCATATAGAAATAGGGTATGGGATTTGATGGAATCCTTTGATGCCCTAAACATTAATTTTATTCCTAGAAGAAAGAATACCTTGGTAGATTCCTTAGCAATAAGGGGAGCTAATTTCAACCCTTCTGTAGACATAGGAGTTAAGAAAGACAAAGGGATCAAAATGATTTTCAGGCTGCAGTGCCAGATAAGCAGATTTTTTGGTAGGTCTTTGAAAGTGATGAACAAATCATTGATTTTATAGTGAGAGAAGCCTATTTATCCACTATTCAAGAGGAAAATCTAGAGGATATTGATCAACAGGATGTCATTCAACTCAAGAACAATCATATACCTAGAGGGTTGGTTACTCTAGAGAGCCTGTTTGACAATGAAGATAGGAAAAATATTAGATCCATGGAAATCAATGAGAAGATCTATAAAGAAATTGAAATTGAAAAGGAAAAGAAGCTCAAGGTTGGAGTTTGATGTTCTCTAGAAGAAGAGGAGGATATCAAAGCTTTATGCCTGAAGTACCAAGACATTGTAGCTTGGTCATATGAAGATCTTAAAGTATATGACAAGAAGGTCATCCAACACATAATTGAGCTAGAGCCTAATGCAAAACCATTCAAGTAGAAACAAAGGCCTGTGAATCCTAGGATCGAAGCCATAATGAGAGAAGAACTATTGAAGTTTCTAAAGGCTAAGATCATTTATCCAATCAAACATTCAACCTGGGTAGCCAACTTGGTACCTGTAAGGAAGAAGAATGGTGACATTCGCTTGTGTGTAGATTTTAGAAACCTCAATCAAGTGTCACTAAAGGACCACTACCCCCTCCCATAGATTGATCAAATATTGTAGATTGTGGTAGGAGTAGAAAGGTTCTCACTACTAGATGGCTTCTCTAGATATAACCAAATTTGGGTGAAGGATGAAGATCAATTTAAAATAACATTCACCACAAAATGGGGCACTTTTGCCTATCAGAGAATGCCTTTTGGGCTATCTAATGTAGGAGCCACATTCCAGAGAGCAATGGACTATGCCTTTGGGGAGTTGATCAACAAGGTCATTCTAATCTATTTAGATGATATGACTATATTCTCCCACAACAAGCAAGACCACTTGACACACCTAGAACAAGTCTTCCAGAAGTGTAGAGAATTTGGCATCTCCCTCAATCCTAAGAAGTCATTTTTTGTAGTTCATGAGGGAAAGTTGCTAGGCCATGTGGTCTCCAAAGAAGGTATGGCCATTGATCTAGATAGAATCAAATCCATTCTTGCTCTTCCACTACCTATGAACAAGAAAGCTCTACAGTATTTCTTTGGTCAGATAAACTTTATCAAGAAATTCATCTCTAACTTTGCTCAGAAGGTGAAGCCTATATATGAACTATTGAAGAAGAATGTAGATTTCAAATGGACTGAGGTAAGAAAGCAAGCCTTTGAAATCATCAAGAAATCCATTGCTACAACTCCAGTATTAGTCAATCCAGACTTCAACAAGGACTTCATTCTTTATGCTTATGGAGCCGAGGAAAGCTATGCATCAGTGCTCACCCAAAAGAATGATGAAGGAGAGGAGCACCCCATATTATTTTGGAGCCAGAATCTTCATGAATATCAGGTTAAGTATAATTTCATTGAGAAACAAGTATTTGTAGTAATGAAATCATTGAAAAAATTTAGGTAATACTTGGTTCAAAGCAAGACCCTAGTTTATGTGGTTCATCCGGATGTGAGAAGCTTTATTTTACAAGGTGAACTAGGAGATAAGAGAGTTGGTTGGATTACTAAGATCCAAGAATATGATGTAGAAATCCATCCTACCAAGCTGGTCAGAGGTAGAGCCCTATGCCAAGGCTTGATAGAAGTAGCAGTTTCAGCAGAAGTGACAACTTGTCAATCAACAATAGATGATCAGATTGAAGAATTATAGTCAAGTGAATCAGATTGGGTAGATCAGATGACTAAGTACTTTCAAACTAGGGTATGCCCTCCTAATCTTAATCCATCATAGAGAAGAAGATATAGGCTTCAGGATTTGAAGTATATCTTATTTCCAGAAGGTCTATACAAAAGAAACCTTGATGGAGTCCTCCTAAGATGCTTAAAGGATGATCAACAACAAAAGGTCATAGAGGAGTTCCATGGAGGACTATCCGGAGGACACTTCTCAGGAAGAGTAACAACTTTGAAGATTATCAGGGTAGGCTATTACTAGCCTACCATATTTGTTGACACCTTCAAAGTCACTAGAGCCTATGATGAATGCCAACGGTATGTGGGAAGAACAAGGAATGCATCATTTCCCCTTAAGCCAATTCAAGTGGAAGAACCCTTCCAACAATGGGGGTTGGACTTCATAGGGGTTATCAATCCAAATTCCTCAGCTAACCACAAGTACATTCTGACTACTATAGACTACCTCACCAGATGGGTAGAAGCTATTCCTACAAAGAAATCAGACCAAGAGGTGGTGATAGATTTCATGGAAATCTTGATTACAAGGTTTGGTGTTCCAGAAGCTTTGGTGAGTGACAATGGACCAGCATTCATAGGAGCCAAATATATTGAGTTTTCTAGCAAGTATGGCATTACCATAAAGAATACTTCAAACTACTACCCCCAAGGAAATGGACTGGTAGAATCAACTAACAAGAATCTATTGAGAATTTTGAGAAGATCATTAGAGGGTAATAAGAGAAGTTGGCATCTACTACTGGAACAAGCTCTATGGGTAGACAAAATCACTATTAAAAAGTCCATCAAGACCTCCCCTTATGCCTTAGTATATGGCAAGGAGGTAGTGTTACCTATTCATTTGGAGATTCCAACACTCAAGTTGATAAACACAGAAGATGAATCTGAGCAAAATCCAGTGGAAACAAGGTTGACACACTTGTTGCAGTTAGAGGAGAAAATAACTCAGGCATATGAAGATTTTCAAAAGCATTCAGTTGACATCAAGGTATGGTTTGATAAGAAAGCTAGGTTCAAAAAATTCCAAGTAGGAGATTCTGTACTCAGGTGGAATGTTGAAAGAGCTAAACCGGGACACCATCAGAAGTTTGACTCCTTCTAGGATGGCCCTTTCAAAATAGCAGAAGTTAAGGAGACCAATGTTTTCTAGCTTGAAGATCTTGAGGGAAACATACAATCAATTTTGGTCAATGGTTTTCACCTTAAACTCTATTTTGATTAAGCTAAGCTCATTGTAACATATGTACATACTTTGTATCATATCCTTTTTCCATTTTATTTCAAAGTTTTCATTTTTGATAAAATGTTAAAAAAAAAGGAAGAAAGAAAATTTTGCTTCAAAAAACAAAGTGATGAGTTGCAAAATAGGCTAAGTGTCAGTGAAAAGTAGCATGGTCCAATCCACTCTCAAATAAGCTAATTGGTAGCAGAATACCACATGCATTCCAATCCACTCTTAAAAGGACTAAGGTGGTAGTGGATCACGATAAATGTTCCAATCCACTAGAGTTCATGACTATTTTTGAGTGGGAAAGTGAAATCTTGCACCACATCATTTCCAAAGAAAGAAATATTTATAAAATCACCTCATGAGCTTCCCACACCACTACAAAGGAAAGAAAGAAGATGAGTGACATCGCAAGTGCAGAAAAGTGTTTCATGCTTTAGCCAATCAATAAGCGATGTAACGTCTCCAAGCCACCAAGATGCATAATTTTAATTTGAAAAGCATGCAAATAGATAGTTCTTATAATGGTCGCATTAATGGTGGAAGGTGTACATGCAGTGGCAATTAAAAGTGCTAAAATATAGAGCTCATTCAATTTTTGAAAGCAAAACCTACCAAGAGGAAAGAGTGGAGAATAACAAAGCATTATCTACAAACGCCAGAGAAAGAACATTCTAAATATTTCTATGAAAATGGCTCCTAAGAAAGCGCTAAAAGATATGCAAAAAGAGAAGTAGAGCTGGACGACTATATCAGACGAGGTGGTTAGTAGATACTGTAATGACCCAAGTAAGGAGAACCTTCTTAAGGAGAAATTTTGAGTTTAGATACTTCGAAGGGAGACCAATTCGACCTCAAGGTATCATTGCTATAAAATCCTTCTTATTCTCTTACATCTATGATTCTGTTCACCATTATCCTGAGTTAATTTTTGCAATCATAAAATTTTATGATCCTAAGAGGAGGGTAGTGAAAATAACTAATGGCATAACATTATTTACCATTACCAAAGAAGCTTGTCATGATTTGTTTGCCATAGGGGTAAGCCCACCCTTAGAACCTAAACAATTTGATATAGCATAACAAGCTAGGGTTTATGCTTCATTAATGGCTTCTAAAGAAAATGAAGTCATGGAAAGATGGCTTTACTTCCAATTTAGATGAATAAAGGAGGAAGATGAGATGCCTGAAATCCCAATTCCCATTGACCAATTTGCTAACCCAGAGCTCTATTCCATGCTAGCTTGTTTGGAGGGTTTGGATTCAGACCAACTCATGAGAGATTGGAAAATAGCCACTACATACTATATTTCTAATGAGAAAATGTATGAACCGAACACAGAAAAGAAGGGTATTAAGGCCATTTACTTTGACTGGCTAGCTTTCCTTGCCAAAAGAATACATGAACAATTAGTAAGAATGAAAAGGGATTCTGATACACCCTCTTTCTAAAATTGTTCAAGTCTAGTTTGGATGTTCTTTACTACTATAAGGAAGATGATGCCCTAGATTTTGGTAAAAGAAAAGAATGACCAAGGAGACCCTATCCTCGTATACTATTGGACTACTCATTTGAGGAGCACTGAGTCTATTTATAGATTTAACTTAGAATTTCTAGGGCCAGCACTGAAGATAATGTATGGGAAATACCCTAGGTTACCACCATTGGCTAGAGAATTGTTGAGAACAGAGGGTGCCGAAGAAGGATATTGGTACATCCTTATAGAAGGCACAATGATTAGACTATATGGCTTCACTGGTAAGCCTTTTCTGCTTCCTCATTTTATTACAAATAGATTATTAGCCCTAGAATATTTGAGGCAAGCAGATTTTATCAATATGAATTATGGCTCTGGAAAGAAAAGAAAATGTTTGTTGACCTACCATAGTGTTGATGATATAACTATCACCAAAAAGGGCCAGGGTGAACAAATCACCCAATATTTGGATAGGTTGGGCCTGTTCTACATCCCTCAGAGGTGGAGATATGACCCAGATGACAAATTCCAAAAGAGGAACATTGACCTTAATGGAGAGAAGGCCCAAAAATTTGAGAAAACCTCAAGGCCTCATTTTGAACAAGGTAGGAATAATAAGGAAAATGCTCCTTTAGATTGGAATGTTGCCAAGATGGAACAACTTCCCCCATGGTTAGACTTCTACGAGCAGATAGTTGATTTTGATTCAGATAAGAATGAAAGCCATCAATTGTAGGAGTCTACGATCAGAGAAGTTGAGAGTAAAAAGAAATGGAATGAAGCTAAGATAGTGGACTGGTGGAGAATGAGAGTGGAAACCGGTACAGAGAAATCTAAGTTTGGATGAGTAATTGATAATGATTTTTTTGATAGATATGATAAGAACATCACAACTTGGAAGGCAAAGGACCCAAAGAATTTAGTGTTGATTTATAAGAAGCCACAACCAGGGTCAGATTCTCCATCCCCACCTTCACAAGAGGAAACTCAAGGAGAAGGGGTTGATACTCCATTAACTATTGCTGAAGCTCTTAAGACATTTGAGCCCTCAATAGAACAACTAGAGAATTTCCCAAAAGGGGCACAATTAATGAGTAGAATGCATTATTCTGATGAGAGGGCCATTAGCATAGAAGTCATCAAGATAGTAAGTAGGCCCAAGCACCTAGCTCTAGGTGGAGAGCCCCCTAAAATAGAAATATATTGGAATGAGAAGGATAAGAACTTTGTGTTTACATCGGTGAGTTTCACCACTACAACTACAGTGGAGCTCAATCCTATTTTTAAAGAACCATTGAGGAAGGATTATCTAAGGAAGATACAGAGAATGATAAACTAATAACATTGCAATTTTTTAAAAGAAAAGCCAAAAAGGCATCGAAGAGAGCTCAGAAGGAGGTCTATAAGAAATAGAAGATGGATAAGGAGAATATTGTTGAGAAGACCCCTATTTCAATTGTAGAAGAATAGGTACAACAAACACAACAACAAAGTACAGAGGTAGCTCCAGAACACCCTACATCTATAGGTGAAGGTATGATTTCTATCCCCTCTTCTCCTTCTTATCCTCTTTCCCAAAAGAAAACTCCTTACCCTTCTAAGGAAAAATTTGTAACAAAAGTGCCCTCTCCCCCTCATAATTCACCACCTACTTCACCAGTAAATACTGAGGGCCAAGCCAACCCATCACCTCCACAATCATCTAAAATGCCTCCTCCATCATCTCCTGTAATCCCACCTTTGCCATCTCAACCACCCACATCATCTAAAATTCAAGTTGCTTCATCCACACCCACTCACCCTTCTATGAGTTGTACTTCAGTTCCCATGAATTTTCCCATTGTAACAACAATAGTAGTTATAGACTCAACTATAGTCACTACCACCCTTTCACAATCAACTATTGAGTCTGCTCTCCCCTATCTTATAGCCTCTCCTCCTCTTGTAAGTTATCCTACACTGGAAACTTTGCAAAAGGAGAAGGAAATTTCATAGAAAATTCAAGATTTTTGGGTAGAGAAGTTATCCAAACCTTCAAAGAGGATGGCTACAAAGAGAAGTACTATGTTTGTTGACCCAGTTTCAAGGCAAAGAGCATCCAAATCCATTATTCCTCTAGTGAGTAAGCCTGAAACTGAAATGACTGCTCAAGACTATCATCTGGAAGAGTATACAGAGGACATTGAGTAGTTACCTACTGAAGATGAGTTGGTTATAGCTAAAGCCCACTTGGACACTTTCTATGTCAAAGTTGATATATACAAAGAGAAAGTCGACAAGTTGGAGCGAACAATAGAAAATCTTGAGAAGACAATCAATAACCAGAAACAAATAGAGAAAGCTATCAGAAGTGAAGCAAAGAACTAGCAGAACAAATTCCAAGAGGCCAATAAGCTCAAAGAGCAAGTAGAGGAGCAAAAGAAGAAAAATGAAGAACAAGCCAAAGAGATACAGAGCTTGAAGCAACAGCTTCAAATTGAAAAGGCTAAGTCTTCAGGCTTCTCAAAAGCAGGGCTAAAGAAAGTAAGGAAAGAACTATTGTCTGAGGTTTTGGAGAAATGCTCAGAGTTATAACCCATTATTGACTACATGGATGATGCCAATCACCTACTTCAGAATACCCAAGAAGATCTAGATAGCTTCACTAAAGAACTACAACCCATGGTGGTTCCAGTCGAGTAGATTTATAAGTTGGCAGATAGTAGGCTCAATGAGACTGCTAAACCTATTCCTAAAAAAGAATGGAATACTACTATATTGGCTGCCAAAGTCATAGTAAAGAAGAACATATTATTGCAAAAGGCTTGGTTATTGTATGATAAAGTGGAAAATACAATTCGAGATGTAGTAGACATCAATAAAGAGATGGTTCAGAATGGCTTTAGAGGGTTATGGTTGGAGAATAACACTTTGTTATCAGAGGAAGAGATTAAAAAGAGTGTAGTCAAGAGCCTCCAAGATGAATCTGAGATTGATGCCTTGGAAGAGCCAATTGATCAAGAGCAGGTTTCACAAATGATAATTGATTTAACCAAGCTCCGAGACCTGATGGAAGACTTGGTAAATAAAGGAAGTGCTACAAATTATGAAGACACTACTGAGTTGGAGTACATTCACAAGCAACTTAAGGAGACTTCCAATCCCTCTAAATGAAGTAGTCTAGAAATAAGCCTTGCAAACTCTGAAGTTGATGGTACAATTGTTTGGAGATGATGCTAGGAAAAAGGATAAAGAGTAAGATTCACCTATGGAAGAAGAAGAAGTTGAGCAAGACCAAGAAGATAATGTTATAGAAGAAGCTCAGCAAGAAGGTGAAGAACCAAATAGGGTTACTACAAACCCTCAAGAGGCACAAGCATAAAGTGTTTTTTATGTTGTACAATTTTGTAGTCATGTAGAAGTTTTGTATTTTTGTTTTGTTTTGACTCTGACACTATCAAAAGACAATAATAAAAGCATGAAGCTAAGAGAATAGAGAATGAAATTTTTGTGAAGGCATTCATGTCATTTTTGAAGAAGCATAAAAGGGAGAACACAGTTCTATTTTTGCTTAAGCATTGGAGCAGTTTTGAAGGAGTGGTGGAGATATTTGTGTTTCCAGTATGATCTCGATATGAACAGTTATCCTCTAGGATGTTCCATAAAGTTTTCAGAGGGTAATGATCATATGGAAATTATTCTATGAAGCATTGTTTGAAGATTAGCAATTTTTTGACTCCTGATACCCAATGGATAAGACTCTGAGTTCGATGGCTTTGTGAGCAAATCCACCCAGGAGGCACCAGAATGTAGGCCCAAAATGGCCACATCCTTAGAAAACTTTGAAAATTTATTCTAAGGCATGAAAAGGGCTCCAATCCATTGAGGATAGAGAGTATTTCAGAGTGGATCAATGCAAGAGGTTCCAATCCACTCGATACTTAGTGCTTTTTGCAAACATGAGCGAAGTGTTCTATTTCACTCGATACTTAGTGTATCTTGCAGTGGCTTAGCATGAAGGTTCCAATCCGTAATTTGATCGAGTCTTAATGATGTCAACACATTTCAAAGTGTGGATTGGTGATATTGCTTCATCCCTACGCTCAAATGACTAAGTGTCGAGAATGCCCATTCCGTTGAGTTCCAAGGCTATTTTTGAGTGGAATGGTGACAAGCTCCATGTTGCTCGGTAAGAAGGTCGAAAGTGCTCAGAAAGAAGTAAAGGTAGTGGAATAGCACAAAGATCATTTTTCATTACTTTTTGAGTGGATTGGCATTTTCATAGTCAAACCAAGTCAAAGTTGATGGAGCAAAAATCGAGGAGTGGATTGCAACTTATGTCTTATACCATGAACGTGAGAAGGAAATAAATTATTTTAAAGGCTTAGTGAGCGGATTGATGATGAGTTGTATTCCGCTCAAAACTTAGTGTATTTTTCACATAAGTCTCGAATCCATTGGCCGAAGCCATCCAAGCTGATGTCAACATTATTTTTGAGTGGATTGGTGATTTGTTCCATCTCGTAGGTCTACAGAGCATTATTGAGGTTTAATCGTAACCATTCACTGAGTGCATCAATGATGGATATTTTATTGATATTTTCATGAGCATACAAAGGTAGATTCTTGGTGGATGAAAGCCAGTCAGTTTGAGTGGGTAGGTGAAGCATCCAAGGGTACCAAGAACCAAGAACCAGAGTGGTTGTAGATCTATGATGGAATGGAGTTCTCAAGAAATATGAATGGTTTAGATCTAGTTTCTAATGGCCTAGAGTCTAACTGCCACTAGCCAGACCAACAAGTTGCAGAGTCGAGCTGCCATGGTGGATGACTTCCAATGGATTTCTCGAACTCAATAGGTGAATGAAATGATGCCAGCATGGCTCTCTGTTGATCTGTCATATTTTGAATCCTTGTAATGTCTCCTCTAATTTCTTTCATTGTAAACTATAAATAGAGGTTGAACCCTCAATTTTTAGGGTTGGCTCTAGTGCGTTTGCTTGCCCTACTATGTAACATTTTTTGCAAACTAATGGAAGGAGCATTACTCAGATTTTTGACTCAAGATTTGCTATCTTTGATATCTTTCATTAAGAGGTTCGAGTTGTGAATTGCATTTCTATCAATGTTGTAATGGTTAGTTCATTCCATTTGTA
Organism: Wollemia nobilis; assembly: GCA_028583015.1. NCBI lineage: Eukaryota > Viridiplantae > Streptophyta > Pinopsida > Araucariales > Araucariaceae > Wollemia > Wollemia nobilis. Next base: position 1,497,899 of record JAQPPZ010017021.1, read on the forward strand.
TTGGATTACTAGTTGTTAAGGTAATTGAAATCTGTTCATAGTTAGATCTGTGTTGGCAAGAAGTTTATTTCTGCAAAGTCTGATTATTGATCTATTCTGCTAAATTGGATTGTTGATATATTAGATATTGAAATTGCTTCTTGGAACATATCTCTGTTCTGCTTTATTGTATGAAGATTTCATGGTTTTGGGTGTTGCTAATCCTGAGTGTGGGACACTGGAAGTAGTTTGCTAGAGGTTTTTCCTATGGATGCCTATGTTGTTAGCCCTATCCAGCCACTGTTAATGCATAATTTCTTAACCCTAAACCTTTTTCTAACCCTATTCCTCAAAACCCTTATTGAGCTTAATTGAGTCAACATTCTATTCAGTTGACAAGGAACCAACCTACTCTGGAGGTTGGGCTGAAGCAATATTTGGTCCATCCAATGTTGAGTTCTGAGTTGTGACTATCGGGTGCAAGCCTGGCCAAAAAATTGGAAGATAGACAGTTGCAGTATCAAGTAAAACTTGATGACAATTCGGATCCCAACAATATATCTGGTGAGTTTCAATAATAGATCTGGTGGCTCCAAGAGCGGTATATCTAGTGAGCTTTGGTAGCGATAGACTTGGTAAGCTTTGGTGGCAGTAGATTTAGTGAGCTTTGATAGTGATACCTTTGGTGAGTTTTGATAGTGGTAGATCTAGTGAGCTTTGGCAATAGTAGATCTAGTGAACTTTGGCAGCGATAAATTTGGTGAGCTTCGACAGTGATAGATATGGTGAGCTTTGATAGCAAAAAATTTGGTGAGCTTCGATAGTGGTACATCTGGCGAGCTTTAACAATGGTATATCTAGTGAGCTTTGACAATGGTAGATCTAGATTTTAAGGTTGAAAATGTTTGTTTTAGTGGTTTTATTGTAAAGTTGTTGGAAAATGTCTAAGATGGTTTATTGGTTGTACCACAAGTTTTTGGGTAAGTATTAACTACTCTAACTAGTGTAGCTTGTATCTAAAGAAGTTACTGTAAATGGTATAGTTGTGCCTAAAAGAGACTCGTGTAGATGCTAGTGGTGGTTGCCTAGTGTAATGTTCTCAGAGTTAGCTCCAATAATATTTGTAATATTTTTACAGTGGGTTTTGGACTATTTTGTTACTTTGTCAGAATATGATTGAGGGTAACAAGTGAAGCTAATATGTTTAGAAGGTTGGAGGTAGCTTGTAGGATAGTTAGGTATTAGAACGACTGAATATAGCTAGTGGAAGTTGTAGAACTAGAGGTTGGTAATAACCAAGTTAAGGCTACTTGTCTTTGAAAGGACTGGTTTTAGCTTGTGCCCATGAAGGGTTGTGTCAAAAATCATTGTTTGTACTACAAAATTACAAATATGTCATTAAAGGGGAATGTTGGCATTAAATGCTTATGTAATCACATATTTGTAATATGGGTCAAAGTCCAAGGATGAGGAAATTAAATAAATACATCATGTTCTTTATGCTAGCTTTGTTGGAAGTCTAATGTATACAATGGTTTGTACTAGACTTGATATTGCACATGTAGTGGGAGTAGTTAGGAGATATATGTCTAATCCAAAGAAGGGACATTGGACTACTATGAAGAGGATATTCAGATATTTGTGTGGAACTAAAGATTATGTCATGGGCATGGTTGCCCTTGATAATTGACAATGACAGTTTCCGGCCCCTATGGAAAGTATTCAACAAGTGGAAGAATGTTGAAAATGTGTTGAATATTTTCCATGTTATTCTGGCAAGTTAACATATGTTTAGACCTATATGTTTAGACCCATATGGGTTGTTTTGGGTTAATATATTTGAACCCATGTTTTAATATATTAAACTCATGTTTTAATATATTTGAACCCATATTTTAATATATTTGAACCCATGTTTTAATATATTTGGGTTAATATATTTGAACCCATGTTTTAATATATTTGGGTTAATATATTTGAACCCATGGTTTTGCACCCATGGTATTGTAAAACCCCTTCTTGTGTTGTTGGTATATAAAATAACACTTGCATGAGGGTTTGGGAGAGGGAATGTCTAGACACCCCCAAGGGGGGGAATGTAATATGCAAGAAATGTAATTGCAAGTGGTAGAACAAGAGAGAAATAAACTAAAGGATATTATTGTATTGGAGATGGTCAATTTTATACAATAAGGAGATATTCTTGCTAGGTTTTTTTTCGAAAGGGTTTCCCAAGATAAATTCTTGTGTAATGTGTTCTTCTCTATTTTTCCTTTGATTATGCAAACACTGCTTTTCTATTTTTTTTATCGATGTATTATTTCTCTTCATCCCCATCCCACTATGACCTCTCATAATGGGAGAGTTGAGCTTATCAATAGGGAATTTAACACACACGATGTGGTTTTAACCTTGGACCTCTCAAAAAAGAGCCAAAGCCCGAACCATAGTGCTTTCAAATAATATTAATGAATATAAAATCTAAATTCAAAATTTTATTTATCTATATACTTTGATTAACTAAAAATTTATCTATAACAAAAATTATGAATCATTTCTTTAAAATTAAAGAAAATCTCATGGGTAGTGATCTATGCGATGAACTTTAGCCATGCATCAAACCATGTAGGAGAGACGAGAGCCATGATTATAGGATTAAGGCTTGCAAAAAAGATGAATGTTAAGAAGCTTATAGTGGAAGGGGATTATATGAATATCATTAACAGTTTGAATTCCAAGCAAACCGTTAGCTAGAGCATTGCAAGTATTATTCAGGATTTAGTGTGGTCCACCACATCTACAGGGAAGGTAATGCTGCAACTGATATTATGGCAAACATGGGACTTTAGATGGATGGATCCAAGGAATTAAATGACATTTTCTTAAAGGCTTTTATAACTTTAAAATAGGAAAACACTTCTAAAGTTGTTGAGTTAAAAGTGTTAGAGTAATATTCCATTACTTGGGATACTTACCAATTACTCCACTAGGTAAAATAAGCTAGTGTATTGCATTACACTACTTAGGATTTATTACTACATTTACTGTTTTAGTTTCTACCATATAGATATTTACTGTCCTAAATATCTAATGGTAACTAGCCTAAATATCCTAGGGTAGTCAATCCTAAACCTAACTCTCTACCTAGCCTAACGCGTTTGTTAGCTTGGTTAGTGGGGAATTAGTTAGGTTTACTATTCATTGTATTATATAAACATTAGTCTTAAACCTAATGTTAAGTTAGATTAATTTGATTATTATTTGATCTGACTTACCTTGCATCATTGGTATCATCGCAGTCGGGTGGCCTAATACGAGCTTCGCTCGTTCCACCCGACCTGGACCTGGCACGGTCTTCGAGGGCCTTGCTGGCCCTCAGGACCTGCATGGATCTCGAGGCGGCTCCCAGGCAGTAGGGCCCGTAGGCCCATATCACCGGGCGACCACGGGAGAGGGCCCGCAGGCCCACGTCATCGGGTGGCCACGGGAGCAGGCCCGCAGACCCCGACAAATCTGACAGCATTCTGTTGTCCGACCTGTCGGGCCTGACAGGAGGCCAGAGCCGCAGCACAGGGCATAGATCCCAAGGGCAAGAGGCCCTTCGATTATCAACAGTCGCTAGTGTTGCCCTCGTGGGTCTAGCACACAGCCGGGAGGGCAGGCGCACCCTCCCAGGAAGAAACCAGACCCAAACCCGAGGGCAGGAGCGCCCTCGGGTCTAACCAACACTGACGGGGGATATCCCTATCAGGGGATATAACACCTTCGATCCCCGATGACTGTGACCGTAGGCACAGATTCGATGATCGAGATCTGCGAGGGCAGGCGCGCCCTTCGATCCCTAGCGACAGACGGCACAAATTCGACGATCGAGATTTGAGAGGGCAAGAGTGCCCTCCAATATTCGATGACCGAATCAAAGACCCTACAACTGTGGACTAAATCTTGAGCACAAATACCAAGGACAATCGTAGCTGGGACCCACGCATGCTCGGGCATAGATCCCGAGGCACTGACTCAGCCACTAGATCGGACACGTGGCAGACATCCACTAGACCAAACACGTGGCACAACCACCAGACTGGACAAGTGGCGGACAACCACTGGACGACGGACTGGACACGTGGTGGCCATGTGGCGAACAACCACGTGTGCCACTTGACACGTGGACCCCTCCGACCGTGCCACATGGGCGGTAGCAAAAGGGGTCCGACAGACCCTGATTGCCCGCAGGCAATCAAAGAGCACTGTGTGCTCTGTTGCTTTTAAGCAACATAAAATCGCCCACGCGGGCGATGTGGGATAAATCCCATAGTTTTCCCCGCCCGCGCAAGGAGTGAAGGGAAAAGGAATATCATTCCCTTCCCTTCACGTCGGGCCAGCTAGCCCGATCGACGGAGGGGCCAGCACTAAGGCGCTGCCCGACGGGAGGTCGGGAGTTCGACTCCCGTCGGGGCAAGAATAATTTTGCTCCAAAAGAAAAAAAAAAACAAAGGTAATATTTTTTATTTTTATTTTTTTTGGAATTTATATAAAATTTTGTCTTTTTTTCAATTATTTTTAATAATTTAATTTAATCTTTGTTTTTTTTCACAAAATCAATTTAAATTTTATATTTTATTGATTTTTAAATTAAACAAAGTTATTTTATTATTAAAATTATAATTGTTAAGTCAATCTTTTATTTTTTCAAATTTAAATTAAAATAGAAAATTAAAGACCTATTTTTTGCAACACAAACAAATGAGTGCTTTTGTTTTCTCATAAAACGGAATATAAGACATAGAAGAGCACATTTTTATTGCAAAATTAGGAAACCTTAATTCTTCTCAAACCTTGTTAATTTAGCATACAATAAAGGTTCAAACTTGAATTCTTTTTTGCCAAATTGTAACACAAGGAGACACATTTTTTTTGTAAAATTCAAAGGTAAAGTGTGCATTTGTTTTTCTCCAAGGGGGGATATCAGACATAAAATTGCACATTCTATTTTTTTGCAAAATTGAGAAGAAATTGAAGACCTTGGGTCTACAAAAACTAAGTCGTGTGTCGACTAGTTCTGGAAGCCTTCCAAATGCGGGTCGTGTGTCGACTTGTCTTGGAAGGAGTGCTCAAAATTGTTAATTTTACAAAATACAGGGGAGAAGACAACATTGTACTTCTTTTGCAAAATTGGAAAACAAAGTAGGAGACATAAAAATATCATTTTTTTGCACAACACAAAACACACATTTTGTTGCAAAAATTAAAAGGTGCATTTTTTATTTTACTTGACACCTTTATTGGCAAATTAGGTGCATTTTCGGTTGCATCCGACACCTAGGTGATAATAATTTTGTGGGCATTCTTGTTTTATTATTGCATTATTTCTTTTGCAATTATAAGTCATAGAATCAAGAACACACTAAACCCCAAAATTTCACAAATTTGTGTAAATCCTTGCACAAATTTAAAGCCAAAATTACTTGATATTCTCTCCTAAATCAACAAAACCCCTAATTCACTCTTATTTTTTTGGCTTAATTTCCTCAAACTTTTTATCCTTCTTGAAGGGAGTTAAGGCAGGTGCCATTAAATATTTGTTTGAGTGAATTTTATTTTGGTACTCTTTTAGGGTAATCAAAAGAAAGAACAAGTTTTTTGAAAATAAGGAACCTTAAAAGTTGCAATCCTTTGCACTAAGGGGGGATAATTCCTTTCTTCCTTCAAACATAGATTTTGATAAGAGGGAAATAAAACTTGTAAAGGCAATCAGAGAAGTCCAAATCATCAACATTAAACCTTTTCTTTTAGACTTCATAATAGCAATCATGCTTGAAGTACTTGCAATAAGAAAGGACAAATTGGTGAACTTTTTTGATCAAATTGCCTAGAAAGCATAGTTTTGCACAAATTGTAAAAATGAAAACCAAGACACCATTTAGTGTTGGTTTCAAAACAAGCAAAACTAAAATGGCAACGACACAACATAGAAGCCATCTTTCTTGTGAAGTGTCTCATTCTGATTCTGTTTCTGGTTCAAAGATAGCACAAGGAGTGCTAAATTGCTAAAACAGTTTTGTAGAGGGAAAACACATGTGTCCCTTGGGCAAAAGCACCATTTTCTCTCACTCTTCTTTTAGGCTTCATAAATAACATAAGTTTTTTGTTTGAAGACCTTGCAATAAGGGGTGCTTGTACCTCTTTTAGGCTTCATAAATAGCAAATTCTAGGTGTTTGAAGTACTTGTAACAAGAGGAGCGATTTTTTTGTGGTGTACAATTGTCTAGGAGGCAATATTTGTAAAATCCTTCACAACACTCTTGAGTTGCACACTTTTTGCAATTGAGGGGGGATATCCATTTCTTTTCTTCAATGATTTTTTTAAATAGGGAAGATGACTTATAAGGGTGCATTTTCGGCTTTGACCGACACCTTAGTCACATTTCCTTCAAAAATTAATTACACTATGTTTTGCAACAAGAAGGGGGGAACTTATAAGGGTGCATTTTCGACAGCGACCGACACCTTAGCTACCTTATCTTTTGCAAAATTTATATTGTAAATGAATGAACCTTGTATGAAGTGATCTATTCTACTACACCTAGCGATTGTAGTGGCTGGTTACCCATGCAAATCGGTTAGATGATGTGATTACCATAAGGACATTCATTGGCATGAAGACAAAGTGAGGAATGACCCACTTTTTTCTTAGGAGAAGCCAGAGCACTGTGATAGAGCAAAGAACCAACAGATCAACATCTTCTTCACTGTATTGGGGCAATTATATACTTCATCCAAATATTTTTGTATAGAGGGATATGTATGTATTACCCAAATAATGTAATAAGGGGGGATGTTAGAGTAATATTCCATTACTTGGGATACTTACCAATTACTCCACTAGGTAAAATAAGCTAGTGTATTGCATTACACTACTTAGGATTTATTACTACATTTACTGTTTTAGTTTCTACCATATAGATATTTACTGTCCTAAATATCTAATGGTAACTAGCCTAAATATCCTAGGGTAGTCAATCCTAAACCTAACTCTCTACCTAGCCTAACGCGTTTGTTAGCTTGGTTAGTGGGGAATTAGTTAGGTTTACTATTCATTGTATTATATAAACATTAGTCTTAAACCTAATGTTAAGTTAGATTAATTTGATTATTATTTGATCTGACTTACCTTGCATCAAAAAGTTTCAAATCCCTAAGGGTATTGATCACTGTATAAGATGTATTAGCATAGGGCTAGTTTTCAAGGAAACTAAATTGAGATTCAAGAGCTGAATAAAGAAGGTTGTATATTGAATGAAGACTAGGTAGAAGCTTTTGAATATCTCATGAAAGTGGAATTGAAGCAGGGAAAAAGTGGAGATCTAATCTGAAGCCAATAGAGAATTGATTAAAACTCTTGAAGATTCTAAAGAAACTAGGTGGATTGAATTTAAGAAATATTGAATCCCCATGAAATAGAGTTAAATCAAAATTGTTGTATCTAAGTATGCAACATGCTCCTTTTAATCCAAATTTTATAATATGTAGATATTGGAAGTGATTTTTTCCCTTTATAAATGTAAAATATTTGAGGTCCTTTCAAAACCCTTTCATTTACCATAATAAAAAAAAAATTGAATTATTTGTAAGTTTATGATTGCTATGCATATTACATTATCTCTCGCCGTCTCCTACATCCATCTTATTATGTTATCATATTCTCTTTGAATTCTAATTTTGAACTTCCAATTCATTTAAGATGTACATTTTTATCCTATTAAATTTATTCTTTTAAATACTAAAGACACTTTTAAAAGTTTTTCTTTAGCTGTGAAGACTTATAATTTTATCATGTGAAAAATATTCTTTTAAGTACTAAAGACATGTTTTCCTTTTTTTGGTTGATTTTTTTAAAGTAGTGAAGACTTGAACTCGAAATGGAATGTATAAAAGGTTTAAGTTTAGGATAACCAAAATTTGGTTAAAGAAAAGTATATTAAATAAATATATTTTTTAAACAAGTTCATATACTTATAAATATAAAAGGTTTAAAGTTTAAGTTTAGGATAACTAAATTTTGGTTGAAAAAAGTATATATATTTTTAAAATTAAAAAATTTATATTAAAATAAAGATTACTTACAAGTTGGGAAGAGATTCCTTCCAATCTTAATTGGTAAGAACACCTGTTTACAATAGTAAAAGGAGATCTACATTGGAGTCAAATATTTTAAACCATATATTTGTAATGGTTTTCCAAATAAGCTAAACATTGGATTTGCTCACCAACCTACCTAATGCTCTCATCCTCAATAGCCATGCTATTATGCCATTGAACCTCTAACTCCTTCTCAATACCCATCTTAGCTAAGAAGTTTGCTACTTTATTTAGAGCTCTACCCACATAAATCAAAATCACATCATCTAATTCTCTCCACAATTTCTTAATTTGGGTGACAAGAATCCTCAACCTCCATGTCTCCAAAGCAAAGTTCCTCATGCAATCTAGAGCTCCTACCAAGATTTACGAATTTGATTCTATGATTATCCTCTTATAATATTGTCTTACCATCTAGATAGAATCATATTTGATAGCTAAGGCTTATACTTCAATGTTCGTGGCCCTACCCAGGCCTTGTAGTTCCCAATAGAGTATTGTCCCAACATGATTCTCACAGACCACTTCAATTCCAGCTCTACCCAGATTACCTTTTGCAGCTCCATCACTATTAATTTTAATCCAACCTTCTCGGGATGGTTTCCAACTAGCTTTGTCCTGCCCTCTTGCACTTCAACTTCTTTATCTATCGTCTTTATATCAGTTCGACTTTCCTCTTTAGCATACATTGCCACAATTTATGTGAATTTGCTCCAAAAACCTTCCAGACACCATCCAAGGATGAAAAGGTTTCTCTAAAATTTCTACCAGTTCTTTCCAACCACACTTGCCACCACATAAAGTTTAATCCAGGCTTTCACCTCTGATATGAAGAGCTTCAGTTTTAACAAGTTCATACACGTACATACACCTTGTAATGGTTTGAGCATAATTCCCCTTAAAATAAACCTAAAATCCAAATCACTACAATAACCCACAAAAATTATTAAATAGATATATTGCTTCCTATAATCTATTACTTAGGACCTTATAATCATTGAAACATAATTTACTTTAGATTACATCAAAACATGGCTCATCTAGTTGTATGAATCTGGTTTCTCCATATTATTAAGGGCATGCTGATGATTTGACTACTTTAAAGTTAATTATATATACGATACATTTGTTCAATACCTGCATTGAATATGTGGGCCAATTCTATAATTTTTATTTTTTATTTTTATATTGAACATCGTTTACAAATATTTACAAATATTAGCACTCGTTTGAGCAAACAAGAGAAATCGACCTCACAACCACATGAATGATAATAATTAGGCAACTGCCATTACACAAAATGTCATTCAACAATATTCTATAATTTTTATTTTTTAAATGTCATGCCATATATTATTCAAATATATAATAAAAAACACACCTTTGATTTAGATGGTCCATGTTCATCTAACTGTTATAATTATTTATCCATGAAATTTTGAAAATCAAGACGTTGATGTAAAATTTCACTACATCAAAATTGCATCACTATAAATCTTGGTAAATCCCTTATGGGAGGGTCAACTTAAAAAGAGTGACCCAAATATTACCAACTTGATGTAGAAAGGAGTAGTTAAAGCCCATATCATACAAAAGGCAAAAAGAACTTTAGCTTATGACAAGGAGAGAAAAAATAAACACCTATGGTGTCAATAATTATTGCAGATAACTCTTTTTGGTCTATCTGCCATAGGATCAATGATTATTTTTTTTTAATGATTATAACTAACCTAAGAATAAGAATTTGAATTGGTTTAAGTTTAAAATTATTAAAAATTTATACTCTATATATATTCGTCAATCACGGGTTGAAAGATTTATTTTTGTTTAATAAAATAATATTTAATATTATAAAGTTCAAATGAAGGCAGCTGAGGGAAATACAAGATTCCTTTCTATCCTACGCCATGCAATATAGTAAATTATGATTTTTCTAAGCCCCTCATCCTCAAGACTAAATGATAGATGGAAAAAACTATAATGTATATTTACTATTTAAACTATTTTTTTAATAGGTAACGTAGAACTAAATGATATTATATTAGAATTATATAATTCTATTATAATAGAATAATTATTATTTATGTTTTTTTACAAAATTTAAATATGAGATTTTTTTAAGTTTAAGAATTTAATCAGTTAATTCGCTGGCAAAAATGAGGAATTGTCGAAGGGGAGCTCTGGCGATTTGGCGGGAAATCTTCTGAACTGTCGGAGGCCGAAGCTCTAGGGTTCTGGCACGCGGCTTCTACCTGGGTCTCTGTCGGTTTGACATCGTTCCCCTCTGAAGGCTCGTCCGTTACCCCGGGAGGGCCCTATGGGGTCTCCTCCAGGTTCTCTAGACGGGAAGAAGAGCTCTTATGCCGAGATTCTAAAAGAAAATTTTGCGTCTTCTTCTGATGAAGCCCAGCGGGGTGCTTACCAAGCGCTTCTCAAGAATGCTGGCAAGGGTTCTTCTGCAAACAGAGTTAATGGATGCCTCCCGCAATCTGCTTCCAGACCTAAGATAGTCATAGAACCAAAGATGGTTGAGGATACGATCACCTACCGTGCTAACCATGACTTGATCTCGCAAATTCATGGGTATCCGACCCACTCTGCACTTTCTGCACACCTGGGTTAGACAGAACTGGGAACCTATCGGTGAGTACTCCTTATGGCCTATAAGCAACGGGTATTTCATTATTAGTTTCTCTTCTTTAGTAGATAGAAACAGAGCATTTGAATCAGAGAAGAGGACCCATGGCCCGACAGGGTTATTTGTCCAACCATGGAGAGTGGGTTTCGATCCTCGCATTGAGCCCACGGCTGTTCCAGTGTGGATCCGGTTGTACGCTCTCCCGATGGAGTTTTGGGGCGAGCAGATTCTTGAGATGATTGGTAACTCTCTAGGTAGATTTCTGGGAGTTTCCAAAGATACCATAGAGGGAAACACTGCTGTCTTTGCTAGAATCTGTGTTGAAATGGATATCAGCCAGCCACTACCAGCTGAGGTGGAACTGGAGTTAGCAGGACAATCCTGGATACAGCAGTTAGACTACGAAGCCCTACCTTTTAGATGCAGGGTCTGCCATAAGCATGGCCATTTGGCTAGGTTCTGTCCGAATACCTTGAGCACAAAAGCGGAGGCCCCGCTAGGAATCTCAAATCGACCCAAAGAGGGTAAGTTCACCCCGGTCAAAGAATCACAAAACACCCCCCAAGGTTCTGAAGCCCAGAAAGATGGCTTTGAACAGCAGAAACGAAGGAGAAACAAAAAGAGAAATGGCAAGGACCAAGCTCCACTCAAGCCAACCAACCGGTATGAAATCTTTAAATCCCTGGTGGATCAGGAAGACCAAGTCATGGAAGGAGTGGATGGGAACACTGAGGATATTAACATCCACTCTCATGCTTCTCCCTCTTCAACTCCTGCCCGAGAGCAGGTGTTTGAACCCTCTGAGATTTTACAGCCAGAGAACCCAGGGGCATTGGTAATCCACTCCTCAGCACAGCCAGTTATTAAGGATGTCATCATGGGAAGTGCCGAAAAGAATAGAGAAAGGCCAGCCCTGGGGATTACCCAGGTGGAAAAACGGTCCAAGAATAACAATTCTCAAGGTGCAGGCAGGAAGTCTAATAAGGACCTAATAGCATCGCAAGGAGACAAGCTGGTCACTGATGGATCAGTGAGAACAATTGACTCTTATTGCTCTCAAGGTTTCCAATGATTATTCAATCTTGGAATGTTAGGGGTTTAAACAGCAGAACCCATCAATCTGCTGTTCAAAGACTCATAGGGAAGGGTAAAACAGACTTTTTGCTCCTCCAGGAGACAAAAATGTCTTTAGATCTTATGTGTAGAACAGTTAGTAAAATATGGAGGGGAGCTGGATATATGGATGTGGCAGCTCAAGGTGCCTCAGGAGGAATTGTTACTTTTTGGAACCCCCTGGAATGGTCTGCTTTAGAACATATAGCTTGGAGGGGTGTTCTCACATCTCTTTTTAGGAATAATGTCACAGCTGAGCAAGTTTTAATTACAAATTTTTATGGGGCTCAAAGCCATGATGGCCAGAGGCTTCAATGGAAAGCAGTTCACAACATGAGGTCCTCAAGACAAGCTTTTGACTGGATCATTGCTGGAGATTTTAATGCCAAATTATCTGCTCGGGATCAGGAAGGTGGTTCCCCTGTTTTGGACCCGGGGGACCGGCTTCTGATTGCCCAGGTTCAGGCTTTTCACTTAGTTGATGTCCAAGGTCCTGGAACTTTTTTCACTTGGACTAACAAACGGAGGGATCCACACTGTTGTAAGGTAAAGTTGGATCGCTTTCTGGTCTCAGAGGAGGCTTTTGTTAAGTGGAATGTGCAATTACAGATTTTGGACGGTCCTGTTTCTGATCACTCTCCCATCATGCTGAAGGGTGGGACTCTGACAGGGCAGTTCCATAAACCGTTTAGATTTGAGAATTTCTGGCTTCAGAAGGAGGACCTTCATGAGGTAATTCCGCAATGGTGGGAAGAAGGTCGTCCACCTTTTGGGACAGCAATGTTTAAATTTCACAAACAGCTTCTTTTTGTCAAATTTAAATTGAAACAGTGGAGGCACGCCAATAAATCGGATTTCAAGCTGCAAAGAGCCCCCTTGTTGGCCCGCTGGGAGGAGGTGCAAAAACAATTCAGGGAAGGTTTAATTTTTGAACAGCTTAAAACTGAAGATGATGCCTTGCGCAAAGCTGTTGAGGACATTGATAACCACGAGGAAATTTACTGGAAGCAGCGGGCTAGAAATTCTTGGCTATTGGAAGGAGATAGAAATACAAAATTTTTTCATCGTTCAGCATGTGCTAGAAGACAGATGAATAATATGGCAGTTTTAAAAGATGAGAATGGTCACTCCTTTGATACTCTTCCAGGCATGCACTCCCACTCAGTGGATTACTTCTCCAAGCTTTTTGCAGAAAATAGGGACCAAGATGTGGGGGCTCAAAATGAAGTTCTTGATGTTATTCCCCCTATTATCACTCCAACAGAAAATCAGGCTCTCCTCAGACCTATTGACCGAGATGAATTGAAAACTGTGGTCTTTGGAATGAGCACAGGCAAATCTCCCGGTCCAGATGGTTTTCCTATTGAGTTTTTTCAGGCCTTTTGGGATACCTTGGAGGAAGATGTTTCGGCTGTTATTGAGGAGTCCAGATCTAATAAGAGAATGCTCAAGGCTCTAAATCATACCTTTATCACGTTAATTCCAAAGGGGGAGGAAGGAGTTCATATCTCTGACTTCAGACCTATTGCTTTATGTAATGTGATTTATAAAATTATCACAAAAATTATAGCTGAACGTCTTAAACCTCTCCTTCATAACATCATTTCCTCAGAACAGGGGGGATTTGTAGAGGGTAGACAGATCTTGGATGGAGTGGTTCTTGCTCAGGAGGCTATTCATTCAATGCAAAACTCTGGTAACAAAGGAATGTTCATCAAACTGGATATGTCTAAGGCTTACGATCGAGTGGAGTGGGGTTTCCTGTCAAGGATGTTGGCTGCCTTTGGCTTTTCCCAGGAATGGATAGACTGGGTTATGAGTTGTGTTTCCACGCCTTCTTATTCGGTTCTCATCAAGGGGATTCCCTCGCCTCCCTTTGGAGCCTCTCGTGGTCTCCGACAAGGGGACCCTTGCTCGCCCTATCTATTCCTTATCTTAGCTGAAGGATTAGGTCGACTCTTCTTGAGAAGAAGACTTCAAGGCCTGATAACAGGTATTAAGGTCGGTGATGAAGTCTTGACTCATTTACAATTTGTGGATGACACTGGCTTGGTTGGAGTGGCTAGTCTCAGGGAAGCTAGGGGAATCAGAGACTCTCTTTTTGTTTACCTTAGGGCCTCCAATCAAGTTATCAATGACAACAAATCTAAAGTCGTCTTTTTCAACCTTGACCAACGGATGCAGGACAAAATTATAGAGATTTTGGGCTTCTCTAGATCATCTCTTCCTATAGTCTATCTGGGGGTTCCTTTGCACTTCAAGAAATTGAAAAATGATATTTGGAAAGATCTTCTGGATGGCATCAAAGATAGAATGAACCATTGGTCTCACAAATGGTTAAGCTACGGTGGCCGTTTAACTTTCTTACAGTCAGTAATTCAGGCCATGCCTATCTATAAATTTTCAATCTTGGCTGCTCCTCTTTCTATTTGGAAAGAGTTGGACAAACTGGCTAGGCGATTCTTATGGGAAGGAGCAAAAGGTGGGAGGAAATGGGCCTTGGTTGGTTGGGATAAAGTTACTCAGCCCAAAGAAAAAGGAGGGCTGGGTTTGAGAAGCTCTAAACTCAACAACAAAGCCCTAGCAGGTAAATTGTATTGGAGATGGATCTCCCAGCCATCATCTTTATTCAGTAGAATCTTGACCAGCAAATATTTGGGTAACGTCCACCCCTTTGAAGTTTGCCGTTTCCCTCTGGATGGTAATGGTTCCCTAGTTTGGCAAGCTCTCAAGTTGGGCTCTCAAGTAATTAAAGATCAATTGTTCTGGAAAGTGGGAAGAGGGGAGAAAGCACGTTTCTGGACTGACTCATGGGACCAGTTTCCACCCATCATTGCGGAGTATCCTGAACTGCTTCCAATTAAAACTGCCATAGAATCCAAGGGTTGGGTCACTATTGAGAACTATTTCATCACTAGTCAATTGGGTGAGTATAAATTCAAGAAATTTAAGCGACTTGAGGAGTGGCCTGTCACTATCCCTCCGGAGCTGGCAACCACTCTGACCAACATCTTGACAACAAGATTTCTCACGGGCAGAGATGAAGAAGACGAGTTAGCTTGGGGCCATGGGAATCTTGGAATTTACACTGTGAAGGCTGGTTATGATCAGCTTCTCCCAGAGCCTCCCCCGCATTTATTTCCGGTTCATGACTGGAAGAAAATCTGGCATTCCAAGTGCTGGCCGAAAGTGAACTTCTTTGTCTGGCAGTTTATGCATAATGGCATCCTCACCTATGATAACCTCAGAAGCAGAGGAATTATTGGTCCTTCTCAGTGTATTTTGTGTCGTAAGCATGAAGAGACTGCTGACCATTTGATGTTCGAGTGTTCCTTCACAGGTCAGATCTGGAATCGATGGTTCTCTCATTTTAAACTCCAGGGTAATGGTGCTCTGACTCGGAATAATATCTGGCAAAGATGGAAGAAAGCTAGATTTAAATCAAAAGCCCTTCGATTGGGGTGGGAGCTTGGTCTCTTCTTCATCTGGTGGCAAGTGTGGCTGGAAAGAAACGCTCGAATCTTCAGAGAGACCTTCTCCTCCCTTGATGGAATTTGGCAGGTTATCTGGAGCAAAGTCACTGAGACGGTTGCCTTACATGCTGAAGAAGATATTCTGGTTGAGCTGGGTCCACAGGAAGAGAGAGTTGTTGCTCAAGTTAGAGAAAACATGGTTAGTTGGAAACCCCCCCCGGTTGGCTGGATTAAAATTAACACGGACGGAGCTGCAAAGGGCAATCCGGGCAATGCTGGAATCGGTGTTGTGTGCCGTGATCATACTGGAACTGTTCTTTATTGGGAACTCCAAGGCCTGGGAAGAGCCACCAATAATGAAGCCGAAGCTTTTGCCATCAAAGTTGCTTCTTTCTGGGCTGTCACTCAGGGATACAGAAAGATAATCCTTGAGACTGATTCTCAAATTTTGGTTGGCGCTCTTGATTGTATGAGAAATTTTGCTTTGAAAGCGTGGAAGATTCAGATCTTAGTCTCTCAAATCAAGGTCCTTTGGAGGGAATTAGAGGATGTGATCCCTATCCATGTGAATCGGGATTCAAATTCGGCGGCCGATTTCCTTGCCAAGTTGGGTGCGGAAAAGGAGGTTGGAGTTCAGCTGCACAGTAACATGCCTGTGGAAGATGCTGTGATTAGACAAGGTCTTGCAAAATTTTTGAGCAAATGAGAAAATTCTGTGTCATGGGAGTTTTTCGTCGCGTTTTCGCGACCTGCTGTGTTGTCGCGACCCTCGGTGGCAACCTGTCGCGATATCGCGACAGGTTTCGTCGCCACGGCCTTTGGAGACTTCCTGTCGCGATATCGCGACATTCCGCGATGTCGCGTTCTTTGGCTAGTTGTTGTCGCGATTTCGCGACCGGTTGTGTGGTCGCGACTAACGGGTGGAAGATGTCTCTTTTTCGCGCCATGTTATGTCGCTGGGACCATTGGCTCGAAGTTGCTTTGTTTTCGCGTCGCTTTGGTTGCAGGGGCAACACGGAAGACAACAGTCACGATCTCGTGACTTTTATGATGATTGGTCGCCGAGTGGTCAACCTGTCGCGTTTTCGCGACACTTGGGAGGTTTGGATGCAGAAGGATCTTCTTGTCGCGATCTCGCGACACTTCTGGCGCATTGGTGGCAATTGGAAATTGCGTCGCGATATCGCGACAATTCTGAGGACTGACTGCTTTGTGATGTTTCCGTCGCGATATCGCGACATCTTTCGTGGTCGGGAGCAGCTGGACTTGGCCGTCGCGATTTTGCGACATGTCGCGAAATCGCGACACTTTTGGTGCAAAGGTGGCAACTGGAAAATGCGTCGCGATATCGCGACAATTCTGAGGAATGACTGCTTTGTGATGTTTCCGTCGCGATATCGCGACATCTTTCGTGGTCGGGGGCTGCTGGCTTTGGCCGTCGCGATTTTGCGACATGTCGCGAAATCGCGACATGTCGCCAAATCGCGACACTTCTGGCGCATTGGTGGCAATTGGAAGATGCGTCGCGATATCGCGACAATTCTGTGGACTGACTGCTTTGTGATGGTTCCGTCGCGATATCGCGACATCTTTTGCGGTCGGGGGCTGCTGGCTTTGGCTGTCGCGATTTCGCGACATGTCGCGATTTCGCGACATGTCGCGTTTTCGCGACCGGTTGTGCGGTTGTGACCTCGGTCGGCTTGTCTGTCGTGATATCGCGACATGTCGCGATATCGCGCCTTGTTTTTCTCTAGTGCTTAGTGTTGGTTTGTGCTGCCCTCTCGCTCTTTGCTGAGGTCTTTTGTCTCTGGGTTCTTGGTAGGGATGTTTTTGCTCCCTCTTGTACTTGCTCTTTGTTTTAATACAAGATTTTCAATTTTTTTCAAAAAAAAAAAAATTTAATCAGTTGAATTATTTTATATTTATTATTTATTTTTATTTTTTGGTATTTTAGTGATCAATGAAACATTTTTTAAATTTTAAATTTAAATTTAATTATTATTAATTTTAATTGAAAGGTTTTATGATTAACATGTTTTCATAATTTTAAGTTTTATTAGTTGTAATTATAAATTATTGTTTTTTTTTTAAATAGTTGATGACGAATTTTTCAACATAGGTTTGAGAAAAAAATGTTTCAAGATTTCTCACACAACTCCCTCTCATCAATTATTTATATTTGTAAATGTCACAAGTGTCACTTTTTTGTTTGAAGAATAGGGGTATATAGGAGCCTCCTTCATAGAGAATAAAACTCAAATACAAAATCTTAAAGAGCTAAAATAAATAATAAGGTAGTAGCATAAGCATTCAATGAAAACTATTAATCATTGATCATAAGATCAATAAAAAGATAAGAATTGTGTTTATAAAAAATAGTAGTTTAACCTAATAAAAAATAAGAAAATAATTTAATAAGATAATGATCATTGCTTGTCATGATGAGAGTTTTTGGACCAAAAGTCTTTCATGAACTATTCAGCATGCTCATATAAATAGAACTCAAGATAAAAACATCAAACTGAATGATATATAGGAAAAAATAAGTAGTAACACAAAACGGAGAGAGAGATGAGAGGGAGAGGGAGTTGGTGTAGAATTGGATTGGACGTGTTGAATGGTCTGGTTTCGATCGAAATCAAGATTGGGATCAATTTGGATCCTTTGATTTTTACAGTGTTGGGCAGTAGGGCGGTTAGATGGCGGTGTTGTTGTGGTAAGTTGAGTGGTTGTGGTTGGGTGAAATGTTATGGTTGGTTGGATGGATTCGGTAGGCTATGTTGTAGTGGAAGGGGATTCTTCTCCACTAGGAGAGACCTTCCCCTACAACAATGCTTTGGCCCTGTCTTTGTTTTTGCTTTTGGTGTACCCTATTTCTTGATGTTTTTCTTTCTAGTTTGGAGAGAAAACCTGACCTGGGTAGGTTTGGCATTGGGGTTTCTTTGGCCATGTATGTCGTTTCTAGGTCTGCAGTTCTAGTGAACATATTGCTAGCCTTCTGTGTTCTCGAAAGAGAGTTATTTTCTAAATATTATTTTGTTGAGAGAGGATCTATGGCTATCAGATGTTTGGTCGATGATCCTAGATTTGCTTTATCTAAAAACTTGGGTCCTTTAGTGGATCTAGAGAGGTTTATGCAGACTTATAGCTTGGAGTCATCGGACTTCAGTGTGATCCCAGTCCTAATCGAGATATTGGATTTGATTTCTTTCTGTTGGTCCTAGTTGTGTTTCACTTGTTTTCGAGGATCTCGTGTGTTTTCTCAGGTCCTTATAGGCTTTTTTCCTTGAGGCTTTTGCGTTGAGCAAGAACATGATCCAAGCAAAATATTTGTTCAGATTTTTGGGTGCTTAGTGGTTCTGGCTCTTATCGAATTGTTGGGTGATAAAGTCTAACTTTATTTTGGGTTTTTCCCTTTGACTTTTGTTGCAGTATTTTAATATCCAAAGTGGTTCCAAAAATTTCATTTTTGGTTGGGATGAGAAAAATTATTTTTGAATTTCAAACCAAATTTTTACAGGAACCTGGCTAGAGAAGTGATTTTGGGATTCTAGACAACTCCTACCCTTTGGGGGACATCCTCGTGTGGTTACAGGGTATAGCTGCTCGCCTGGGCGATTTCAATGACTTTTCTACTGCTATGCTGAGACGAGCAAAAGTTTGTGTAGATTTTGGGACCATCCCATAGGATTATGTTTGTGCCTTTTGGAGCTCTTGGTGTAGTGTGACTTTTGTCTCAGATCTTTTTGGGGAAATATCTAATGGCTCGAGATGTTGTTTGGTGCAACCATCCTCTTTAGAAATTGTTGGCTAGATCTTGTCAAGAATGAGCCTGTGAGTCTACTGCAGGAAGTTAGATCCAGAAAATAGGGTTCCTATCTAGATGATAAGTTTTGTTTTTTAAAATTTGAAATGAACGTTCTTGATTTAGTTTGGGTAGGAACCGAATGTTCTCACCCTTGATCATGTTTTTAAAATTTCTCTTGTATTTGTCTTTGCTTTAGGCGAGATCTGCCTTTTTGGATCTCTTGGTTCTTTCAGATCCTAGATCTTGATTTTCTTGGTGTGGTGCCTTTGAGTGTTTGGTTTCTTTTCCCTTGCGGGGTCAGTCCTCTTTTTGAGTTTCCCTTTGATTTTTCATTGAAATATTTTTTTGCTTTGTAAAAGGTTTGAGGACCCTTTCAAAACCCATTCTTCCATCCAATAAAAAAACACAAAACCCTAGGATATCCAAATCCAACACATCTTCTTGTTTTATGATCATTATCTAGAACTATGTTTTTTGACAAGTCCATTATCTTTACAAAATAATTTAGTGACCCAAATCTTGTTAATCAAAGGATGGTCATTGCTCACCATGACCAAAGCTCTCATACTAAAGCTCCTACCAACTATTTAATGTGCCAAAATAAGTTGAACCTGAACTAGACATAGACAAATATTGAGCAAAAGAATACCATCTATAAGAGCAATGATGAACAACTAGATCAAAGCCAAGCACAATCCTTCCCCCGATGAGAAAGTTAATATGCGATTATTGGTTGTGCTACAAATGGAAAATACAACCAGATATTAAAATGAGGCACATCTTCCCACTACACGATTGTTGCTTGAAACTGTCTCAAAATATTGGAGGTAATATAATACCTTGTAATCATTGCACTCCATTAAACCATATTTATCTTTGGTCTTTTATTAAAAAGTTCCCATGCATCGTTCATTGTTCCATTTTAAAAAAAACCTGACAATCATAGCATTCCCTGAAAACAAAATTTTGTTAAGATATTTGTCAAACAGTTTTTTTTGCAACCTTTATCTTACCAACGCATACCATTTAATCATCGAATTATGGGAAACTACAGTTCTTTTGGGTATTTTTCAAACAATTGGTATGTTTCCTCCACTATTCCAAACATGCAATCAAGGTGATCCACGATGTCATGCTACTCTCTAACATGCTCTCAAATACATCTCATGCCTTCTCCATTATACTCTTATTCATATGTCCCTTGTTTCTTCTTTAAGAAGTTGGTCATGTCACTTTCTTGCTATTCCCTTACTTTTGACCCTTCTTCTTACCACTATTGTCTTCCTTCCCATACCCCTTCCTTGGCCCTCTAGGTAGCATTTAGAGGACTAGAAGCCAACACTTGCAATAAATATCTACTGGCCAAAACGATAATCAAAGGCTTCAACTACTCCTCTATAATAACAAACCTAAATTTTCTCATCCTTCATCTACAACAGATCCTTCAAATACAAGAGGTCCTACCACATATTCAATTCCTTTATGCCTCTTAGCTTATTGGGGCCAGAGCTTTATGTCTCTTATTGGAAAACAACTTAATTTATTAGCATAGCATATACCACTTTCTCTATGCAAATCAATTGAGTTGGTTTAGCTGCAATTTTTTTAAACAAATAGTCATGTTACTAGAATATCCACTATAATTTAGTTCAGTGGTGAGAATACTTTTGTAATTATAATTTTTTCAAAACAATGTCATCAAGATAAAGATATATTATCTTTATTGTCATTTTTTTTTTAAATCTTAAATAAATTTAATTTGAAAATATGTTGAGATTGACCAATTTTTTTGAAGATCAACAAAGCCCATGGGTTTAGAGCAATTGATTGGAGTGAAGATTTTCATATCTTAAACCAAGTTTCAAATCTCAAGTGTGAACCTTAACATTTTTTATCAAATGACATGAGCTTAACGGACTAAATTCTTCTCGTTTCAAAGGGGAGACCCAAGCTCAAATCTTGCCAAAAGATAGATAAGTAATTGACAAGTTATTATGATACCCCACTATTTAGTCATGATGTAATATAGGTAGAACCTCCTTTAATCTCATTTGATAAACTAAAAAAACATAAAGATAACAAACAAATACAACTTTAAACACAAACAAAATATACCACGACACGACATGTAAGTATATTAAAAAACAAACAAATAAAATATCATATTTATTTTATAACATTTAAAATTTGAACAAAATATTAAAATATATGTGTATGTCAAATTTTACCAAACAATAGGGTTTTGAAGGAGCCCAACCAGTGCAGATGAATATAGCCAGATCCAGATTGCATTCTAGGTTGGGAAGATTTGACCCTTATGGATTTTGGGTGCAAAGTGGATTGGTAGAGGAGCCAATGGAAGGGGAGCTCATAGGGGCAGGACCATGGTTGGATCTCTTGGAGTCTTTGCAAGAGAGATATGTGTTCGTTGGTCCGATCATTGGTCAGATCATTGCTAGTGGTAAAGCTTTTCTCGTGCTTGGCGGGGACTCTATGGTGGTGCCAGAGTCCCCTGTTCCAATTTTTTCCAATCCACTATTGTGCAACTGGCCAGGCGATGGTGAAACATATTTTTTGCCTCATTGTGACCTAATGTTAGTACCAGAGTCCCCTGGTCTAGCTTTTTCCAAAACACTATTGTTATTTTGGCTGGGCAGTGAATGGGAGCTTTTTTGGTCTAGGGCAGTGTTTGGCTACTTTTTTGTTGTTGGGTTCCTTCATTGGGGGCCTTTTATTCTTCTGCATACCAGTAGGATTAGAACCCACAGGGGTGGGGGTTTTTTCTCGTCGGTTGTCTGTGGGGTTTGAACCCACAGATTCCAAGGTTCTAGGTCCTTTCCAAAACCTTGCTCCATGGCCCCTGTTTTTGTTCTGAGATGGAGGTTTGGTATGAGTTGTTTCTCTAGAGTTCTGAGGATGGTTGGAATCCAACAGGATCTGTGGGGTTTTAGTCTTCACAGATTTTTGAGATGGAGGGTTTTACTTTCGTTGGGGCAATATGTTGCAGATCTCCATTTTTTATGGATGGTTTCTATTGAGTTGGTTGAGCGGGTGATCCAAAGTTCAAATTATTCTTCTGTGCTCAGGTCCCAGTGGTGTTATCAAAGTTCAAATCCTTCTTTTAAGCTCAGGTCCCAGTTGTGTTCTCATGGAAGAACATTTTTTGTTTTTGTGGAAGTGCAGGGTCCTAAGTTTTTTATGCCTCATAGATGGAGATGAATCGTTGGTATCCTAAGTCCTAGTTGTCAAGGTTTGATGGCATTGTTGGTCGGTTGGTTGGTCCCCCGCTAGACGGGATGAGGATAATTTTGATTTTGATTTTGTGTTCAAATTACTATGTTGCCATTGGATGGGAATAAAAGTTTGATTATTTTTTCTTTCGATAGTTTTTCTGTTGACTGTCTTTGTGCTAGATTGAAGATTGTAAGTATTAACGATTGATTGAATCCTTTTGGAGCTCTATGTACAAGGTTGTGATCCTTTCAAAACCCTAACCTTTTACCTACCAAAAAAATTACCAAACAATATACATATAATTGTCAAGTTATCATGATAGTAATTTGTGGTCAAGATATAATATAAATGAGATCCATTTCATTCTCATGCAATCAATTATATATACTCAAATAAAAAAATCGTGTATATATATATGATATAATATAATATAATATAATTTAATTTAATTTGTTACTTATGATTAATATTTTAACATAAAAAAAGCTAAAAAAAGACACATGTTAAAATCTTAAGCAATAAAAAATATATAATTACTTAACTATTATAATACCTTAAATAAGTTGGTTTTAAGACGGTGTGAATCTTGTGCGTCCGATGATCCCCATCTCATGTTGAGTTACCATTTAATGAGATGGTGGATGTGTTGGAAGCCTCCGCTGATAGTTTGAACCCTGCGAACCGCGTTGGCAGATACTAAAACATGTGATTGTAACCATCTATGTAGTAAAAAAAAAAATCTTACTATCTTATATTCAAGTTTGATTCAGCGAAAAGATGGACCTCGATGTGCTCCAATTCAACTGTATGCTTTAGTTGTTTTCCAACTTTAAATCTGACATGAATGTCCGTGTGAGACATTCTAATAGTTCATGCTTTGGATTTTCTTAGGTCTTACACCTTAATAGTTAAGGTTTTGAACTTTCTTTTGAAAAACTTAGATATACGAAAAAATGTAGTGTGTACGACACAGCTGAACCTGTCTTAAAAACACATGAAAAAGATCATTATGCATTTTTATCATATTATGTAAAGGCCTCATAAGAAGCAATAAGGAGACATTGATTTTGGTGTAAAGTGAACCCATGCTTAATATTAAACCTACTTTGAGCCATGTGCTACAACACACAGGACCAAAATTTAAGAACTAGTATTTAAGAGAGCACCATGTGTGAAAATTTGAAATCAGTCCAAATTCCAAGATTAGAACATAGATTGTAATGCACCTATCATGGCCCCCCAGCTTCTTTGAAACTTTCAATACTTTGCTATTTGTTACTGTACACCATGATTGAAATGAAGATCTTGTCTACCACATGTTTTTCCCTATTTTTTAAAAACAGACAAACATCTTAGAAAAGTGCCTTGCAAAATTGAGCTCAAATTTAAAAAACGGTCCTAAGGGGAACACATTGCTAGACTTCTGCAATAATCAAGGTCGGTCAAAAATTTAGCTCATCTTCATCTTACAATTACCATCCAAAAGACCGTTGGCATTGTCCAATCTTAGTTGATTTACGAAATGATTTCCTTTGACTCGAAAGGTGTCCTAATGTTTCTTACTTTTAAATCTGTGTAATCTTCATCTTCAAATGGTAAAATATATTATGTATAAGAATATGTGGTCATTCTCAAGGTTGCTTAAAATATTGGTAAGCAAATAAAATTTCAAACTACTATTGTGTACATAGACCTTGGGTCTTCAGGTGTTTGGTCTAATAAGTTAAAGATTTGAGTTCATATGTTTAAAATTGATATTTTGAATTTGATTTTTTTAATAATATTTTAAAATTTTGTTTAAAAATGTTGTTTACAAAGTGTTTAATATTTATATTTATATTTATATATTATGATTATATAATAGTTATTTAATAAGATTATAAATTTGGTATTTTAATTGATTTAGTTAATTGTTCAATTTATTTCTTTTGGAATAAGGGAGAGGGGTTTTGTTAGTAACGAATCCTTAAGGAGAGAATAATTTCCTTGGTAAAATTCCACTAACTCCTAATTTTTTTTTGAAATATACCTCTTAATTTAACGTGGTTGAGCCTTCATCCCTTTTCTATTTTAAAGGTTTGTCATCAATTTATGATGTTTCTCATTCCAATTTTACTTGATGATTATAGATAGGGAGGAACCCCTCTCTATTTTAAGCAACACTATCAAGAGTTTTAAACCATATAAAAATGCTTTAAAAAATAGAGAGGGGTTTACCATCATATGAGAAAAAAAAGTGTCTTTTCATGTACTATAGCATATCTACCAATGATAATCTTGTTAGTAGAAACATCAAGTAACATGTATGCTTTGGATTGTTATAAGCCAACGAACCTTTTAAAACTCCTTGATTTTTGCATCAAAAAGCCCTTTTAAACGGTGGGAAAGAGGTAGGGAAAAAAAGGGCTATTGCTCTTGGTTTTTTAATGCAAATTCTTTAGACCAAAAACATGAAAACGGTTAACTTATATAAGGTTTTCTTCCAAACCTTTTTGAAGGATTCTACAAAGTTGTACATTGACATATTTTGAGAATATAGACCGCCCCACCTTTAAAAATAGAGAGGGTTGCCCAATAACAATACAATTGTTTTTGGCTATGCACCATGCATCTTGCTATCTTCATGATTGTCTTGTTTCTCCCTTCCATGACTGCTCCATATTTTAAGAGGTTTTTCAATCCAAGTATAATGAAATATATGATGCAAGTAGAGGTAGCTTTTAAAGGTGAGGGAGATAGATATCCTTCCTAAACACACTTGCCCATATGTGAGAGGGATATATGTGAGAACAAACCACCCAAGAAAAGGACATAAGGACCAACCCAACACAATCACCCTTGGATCAAGGAATATACATGAGAGGGCCCTGCCCAATTACACCAACCACATATGACGTTAAGGAAATACAGAACTGCCTAAGCCTACCTTCTCGTGAGAGGAAAACTGAATCGACTGCTTCTACACTTCCTAAGCTTTTGGGACCATGAAGTTTTGCGTTACTATAATTACCCTCTTAAAAACTTGGGGAGAGCTCCTCTCCCAAAGAGTTTAGAGAGTATTTTTGAATAAAGCGCAAGATACAAAGCTCATAATAGCTTGAGCTAATGTCATTTAACAACACAACGGTTCAGGTTTTGGCTCTTCTTTGGGAGGTCCAACATTCAAACCATGATGTGTGTGTGGGGTTGTGTTAATCCTCTATTGATAAGTTTAGCTCTTGACCTTACGAGGGGTCATGGTTAGGATGAGAATTTTCAACCTTGAGCGTCGGTTGTAGGGGTTTCTCACACTAACCTTATATATATATATATATATATATATATATATATATATATATATATATATATATATATATATATATATATATATATATATTGTTAGTTATTTTAATCACCAGATCTGACCACCCATATTAGACCTTTAATCACCAAATCATTAGATCTTTTTAACTATTCCATAGAGCAAAACCATTTGGAAGTGATAATGTGGTAAATATTAAGCTTGGGTTATTGGGCTCAACATACTTGGAAGAATTCTTGCCAATTGTCTTCGACTCTATTTGTACAATATCAAAATTACTTTTCCCACATCACCACCCATATTAGACCTTTAATCACTAAATCAATAGATTTTTTTAAATTGTTTCATAGAGCAAAACCATTTGGAAGTGATAATGTAGTAAATATTAAACTTGGGTCGTTGGGCTCAACATACTTAGAAGAATTCTTGACCATTGTCTTTGACTCTCTTTGTACAATTTTCAACTTACTTTTCCCCTAAGAGCTAAGTTTGCATCCATAAGAACTCTTAAACCAAGACCTCCCTTAGTTTTATCATCACACATCTTGCTCCATTTCACCAAAGGAAATTTTCTTTTATCATGTAAACCTAACCACAAAAAGGACAACATAATATAGATTAAACTTTTTTCTATTGATTTTGGCATAGTATACAAGGACATATAATAAGTTGGAATGGACTGTAAGACTGATTTAATTAGTTGCACTTTTTCTGCTAACGATAACCATCTATGATGGAAGGTTGAAATTAGGCGGAAAAACGAGCTCTGGCGATTTTCTCCTCTGAACTAGGGTTTCTGCATCCTCGAATATTCTCTGGTTTCTGTTGACTTGCTAAAGTGCCTTTAGGGTACGGGGGATCTGAAGATCCGAGCGGTGCCCTAGGAGGGTCCAATGGGGACTTCTCTGACTCCTTACTCAGGAAACACCAGCTCCTACGTTGATCTGTTTAAAGGCAATTCTTCCCTGAAGACTGCTGAAGCGCAAAATATGGCATACAAGAAGATCTTCATGGCTGTTGGGAATCGGTCGTTAGCTCATCTGGTGAATGGTTGTCTGCCGCAGGTCGAATCTAGGCCAAAAATTGTCATTGAGCCCAGCATGGTTGAAGAATCTGTTCTCTACAGAGCGAACCATGACCTAATCTACAAGTTCATGGGCATTCGCCCCTCCCTAAACTTCCTGCATTCATGGATTCGTCAAAACTGGGAACCCCACGATGAGTACTCATTGTGGTTTATTAGTAATGGTTATTTTATTGTCAGCTTTTTGGCTCTAGCCGATAGAAATAAGGCTTTTGAGTCAAAAAAGAAGAACCATGGCCCGGCAGGGCTATTTGTTCAACCATGGTGGGTGGGCTTCGACCCTCGTGTTGAACCTACTACTGTACCAGTGTGGATTAGATTATACGCCCTTCCTATGGAGTTCTGGGGTGAGCAGGTATTGGCCATGATTGGCAATACGATTGGTAGACATATTGGTGTTGCCAGAGACACTATTGAAGGGAGCATGGCAGTGTACGCTCGAATCTATGTTGAGATGGATCTCAGCCAGCCTCTGCCGGCTAAGTTGGATATTGAACTAGCAGGTCTTACCTGGATCCAACAGCTAGACTATGAGGCCCTACCCTTTAGATGTCGGGTTTGCCATAAGCATGGGCATCTAGCCCGTTTTTGTCCTATTAATATGAATGCCAAAATGGAGGTCCCTTCAGGTTCGCCAAACCTGCCTAAGGAGGATAAGGCTACTCCTAATACAGATCCTAATAGCTCTGGTCAGGGCCAAAACGCTTCGAGAGAGGGTTTGGAACAACCCAGAAGAAGAAGACGGACAAAGAAAAAGGAGGGAAAGGAGCAATCTAATCTCATGCATGCCAATAGGTATGAGATTTTTAAGTCATTAGTTGATGAAGAGGATCACTCTATGGAGGGCTTGGAGGGTTTCAAGGAAACTTCTAATATTCCTGGGCAGCTCCCCCTTTCACCTTCTCCTGTCATACAACAGATAGCTAATCCCTGTGAAGTATCACAACCAGTGTCTTCTGGTGCCTTAGTAGTCCATAATCCGGAGCAGTCAGTATCTCAGGATGTCCACATGGGGATAGTAGAGAAGAATAAGGAAAGGCCATCTTTGGGGATAACCCAGCTTGAAAAAAGACCAAAAAATAGCAATTCTCAGGGAGCAGGTCGAAGATCCAATAAGGAGCTGCTAGCAGCCTAAGGAGACAAATTGATCATGGGAGGATCGATGAGGACAATTGATTCTTATTGCTCCCAGGGTAACCCATGATTATACAATCTTGGAATGTGAGGGGTTTAAACAATAGGGACCCATCAATATGCTGTTCAAAGGTTATTAGAAAATAGCAATACTGATTTCTTGCTTTTACAAGAGACTAAGATGTCCTTGGATCTTATGTATAAAACAATCCAACGAGAATGCGGAAGGGTGCTTGGTCACATGGATGTGGCTACCCAAGGTGCCTCAGGGGGGATTGTTACTCTGTGGAACTCTCTGGAATGGTCTGCAATAGATCACCTTGCTTGGAGGGGTGTTCTCACTTCCCTTTTTAGGAATAATGTCTCGACGAAAGTCGTTCTAATCACTAACTTTTATGGATCTCAATCCCTTGAGGGCCAGAGGCGACAGTGGAAGGTTGTGCATGATATGAGAGCATCTAGGGAAGATCTAGACTAGATTGTAGCGGGGGACTTTAATGCTAAATTATCTTCTAGAGACCAGGAAGGGGGAACACCTCTTTTGGATCCAGGGGACCGTTTCATGATTGCTCAAGTCCAGGATTTACACCTAGTGGACATCAAATGTCCTGGCAATAACTTCACTTGGACTAATAAAAGGAGGGAGCCACATAGTAGGAATGTGAAACTAGACCGCTTTCTGCTTTCAGAAGAGACGTTTGTAAAATGGAACATTAATTTTTAGATTTTAGCAGGCCCTGTTTCTGATCACTGTCCTATTCTGTTGGAAGGTGGGGCGGGGAGGGGACACCATCACAAACCTTTCAGATTTGAGAATTTTTGGCTGCAGAAAGAATAACTTCGGGAGAAAATCCCGCAATGGTGGGAAGAAGGCCACCCAGCTTATGGAAGACCAATGTTTAGAATTCACAAACAACTTCAATATGTCAAAACTCAGTTGAAATATTGGAGGCGTTCTAATAAATCTGACTTCCAGGCCCAAAGAGCTCCGTTGGTGGCCTGCTGGGATGAGGTCCAGAAACATTTCAGAGAAGGAGTTATTATAGACCAGCTCAAGGTTGAGGATGATGCCTTGCGTAGAGCGGTGGAGGACATTGACAACCAGGAGGAGACCTATTGGAGGCAGAGAGCAAGAACTACCTGGTTAGTGGAAGGGGACCGAAATACAAAATTCTTTCATTGGACTGCTTGTGCCCGAAGACGAGATGAACAAGATGGAGGCCCTTCAAGATGAGAATGGTCATTCCTTTAACACTCTTCCAGCTATACACTCCCATGCTATGGATTATTTCTCAAAGCTTTTTAAGGAAAGTGCGGTTCAAGATGCTGAGGCCCAAAATGAAGTTATTTCTGTCATTCTTGCTCTCATTTCTAAGGATGAAAATTAGGCCCTCCTCAAACCCATTGATAGAGATGAACTGACAGTTGTGGTCTTTGGAATGAGTACTGGTAAAACTCCAGGTCCTAATGGTTTCCCCATTGAGTTTTTTCAGGCTTTCTGGGATTGCTTAGAGGAAGATGTTAGAACTGTGGTTGAAGAATCCAGAGAAAACAAGAGAATGCTTAAGGCTTTAAACCACACTTTCATTACCTTGATTCCAAAATGGGAGGAGGGGAGCCATATTTTAGATTATAGGCCTATTGCATTATGTAATGTGTTGTATAAAATAATCACCAAGGTAATGGCTGAGCGACTAAAACCCCTTCTTCACAGCATTATCTCCTCTGAGCAAGGGGGTTTTGTTGAGGGTCGGCAAATTCTAGATGGGGTGGTTCTGGCTCAGGAAGCTATTCATTCAATGTACACTTTTAGGAATAAAGGGATGTTCATAAAACTGGACATGTCCAAGGCTTATGACAGGGTTGAATGGAGTTTCCTGGCCAAAATGATGGCTGCATTTGGTTTCTCTCAGGACTGGATTGAGTGGGTCATGAGCTGTGTCTCTTCCCCGACCTACTCTGTTCTAATCAAGGGCCTTCCTTCGCAGCTTTTTGGAGCCTCTCGGGGTCTCCACCAAGGGGATCCTTGTTCTCCTTATCTATTTCTGATTATGGCTGAAGGTCTTGGCAGACTTTTCTTGAGGAGAAGACAGCAAGGTCGATTATTGGGTGTTAGGGTGGGGGACGAAGTTTTATCACTTGCAGGTTTGTGGATGACACCGGTCTGATGGGAGTTGCCAGCCTCAGGGAAGCAAGATCGATTAGGGATACTCTTAATGTATATCTCAGGGCTACTCAACAGGTCATTAATGACAAGAAATCCAAAGTGGTCTTTTTCAATCTGGAGCACAGGCTTTAGAACAGAATTTTAGAAATCCTGGGATTTACTAGGACTGCTCTCCCTGTGGTTTACTTGGGGATCCCCTTGCACTTCAAGAAGCTGAAACTTGACACTTGGAGGCACTTGCTTGAGGGTATCAAGGAAAGAATTAATCACTGGTCTCACAAGTGGTTAAGTTATGGTGGTAGAGTAACTTTCTTACAGTCAGTCATTCAATCCATGCCTATCTACAAATTCTCTATTTTGGCTGCCCCGCTTACAATCTGGAGAGAATTGGACAGGATGGCTAGAAAGTTTTTGTGGGAAGGACCAAAGGGAGAGAGAAAGTGGGCCTTAGTAAGCTGGGATAAAGTTACCCAACCCAAGGTAAAAGGTGAGGCTGGGACTGATAGGATCCAGGTTAAATAATAAAGCCTTGGCCGGAAAGTTGTCATCGGAGGTGGATTTCCCAGCCAACTTCCTTATTCAGTAGAATTCTCACTAGTAAATACTTGGGCCATATTAACCCCAATGAGATGGGTCGCTTCTCTTTGGATGGTGCTGGATCCTTAGTATGGCAGTCTCTCAAGCTTGGATCTCAGGTTATTAAAGACCAGCTGTTTTGGAAAGTGGGGAGGGGGGAGAAGGCCCGGTTCTGGACAGATTCATGGGATCAGTTTCCACCCATCATGGTTGAATTCCTTGAGTTACTACCAATAAAAGCTGCCATAGAATCCAAGGGTTGGGTCCAAATTGAAAGTTATTTCAATACTACTCAGCTGGGGGGATATAAGTTTAAGAAGTTTAAGAAGTTGGAGGAGTTGCCAATTTCAATCCCTTCGGAGCTGAAACCCATCTTGACCAAAATCTTGAAAGAAAGGTTTCTCATTGGGAGAGACGAGGAGGATGAATTAGCTTGGGGCTATGGGAGCCTTGGCGTTTATACTGTTAAAGACGGATATGATAACATCCTCCCTGAGCCTCCCCCCCTTGCTTATCCGATTGAGGACTAGAGACAGATTTGGCAATCCAAGGGCTGGTCGAAAGTGAACTTTTTTTCCTGGCAGGTTATGCACAATGGAATTCTCACTTTCGACAATCTCAGGTGTAGAGGTATCATCGGTCCATCTCAATGTGTTCTATGCCATAAGAACGAGGAAACAGCTGATCACCTGATGTTTGAATGCCCCTTCACGCGCCAGATCTGGAAGCGCTGGTTCTCTCACTATAAAATCCAGCTTAATGGTGATTTGAATTGAATTAACATTATGGAAATATGGAAGAGGGGTAGATTTAAATATAAAGCTCTTCGAATCAGTTGGGAGCTCGGCTTAAACTTCATTTGGTGGCAAGTGTGGTTGGAGAGAAATGCTAGAATTTTTTGAGAAACGTTTTCCATGCTTGATGGTGTTTGGCAGGTCATCTGGAGCAAAGTCACTGAAACAGTTGTCATCCACGCAAATGAGGAAAATCAGGTTGATTCGGGGCCAATGGATGAGGGAGTTGAAATGCAAGAGGAACAAGTCAGAGCTAGCTGGAAACCTCCTCCCGACGGTTGGATTAAAATCAATACTGACGGAGCTGCTAAGGGCAATCCGGGAAGTGCTGACATTGGTGTGGTCTATCGAAATCACGAGGGCATCGTGCTCTATTGGGAACTGCAAGGATTGGGCAAAACCAAAAATAACGAAGCTGAAGCCATTGCTATCAAAGCTGCTTCTATTTGGGCAGTTAATCAGGGCCACAGGAGGATAATTCCGGAATCCGACTCTCAAATACTGGTTGGAGCTCTTGATCGCATGAGGAACTTTGCTTTGAAAGCATGGAGGTTGAGGATTCTCGGTCTCTCAAATCAAGGAACTATGGAGAGAATTAGATGACGTGATCCCTGTTTATGTGAGTAGAAATCTAAATAAAACGGCCGACTTCCTTGCGAAGATGGGTGCTGAGAAAGAGGTAGGGGTGCAGCTGCACAGTGACATGCTTCTGGAGGATGAAGTGAGTAGGCAGGTTCTAGAACGATCCTTGAGACAATGAACAAAGAAAATTCTAAGGGTGGTTTTTATCATGATATCGCAACCTGTTGCGCCGTCGCAGCCTTTGGAGGCAAGCTGTCGCGATTTCGCGACATGTTGCACTGTCGCGGCCGTTGGAGAGAAGCTATAGTGATTTCATGACCTGTTGCGTTGTCGCTGCATTTGGAGAGAAGCTATAGCGATTTCGCGACATGTTGCGCCGTCGCGGCCTTTGGAGGGAAGTTGTCGTGATTTTGCGACCTATTGCGCCGTCGGGGCCTGTGGCTGGAAGTTGTAGCGATTTCGTGACACTTTTGGAGAATGGGCGCCAAGGGGGAAAATCGTCGTGATATCGCGACACTTTTGGAGAATAGGCACCAAGGGGAAAAGCCGTCGTGATATCGCGACACTTTTGCAGATTGGGCGCCAAGGGGAAAAATCGTCACGATATCGCGACATTTTTTGAGAGCTGGCACCAAGGGGAAAAACCGTCGCGATGTCGCGACACTTTTGAAGGTTGGGCGCCAAGGTGAAAACTCGTCGCGATATCGTGACACTTTTGTAGATTGGGCGCCAAGGGGAAAAATCATCGCGATATCGCGACATTTTTGGAGAGCTGGCACCAAGGGGAAAAATCGTCGCGATATCGTGACACTTTTGAAGGTTGGGCGCCAAGGAGAAAACTCATCGCGATATCGCAACAATTTTGAAGAATGGGTGCCAAGGGGAAAACTCATCGTGATTTCACGACAGTTTTGGGGAATAGGCGCCATGGGGAAAAATCATCGTGATATCATGACACCTTTGATGAATGGGCGCCAAGGGGAGAACTCGTCGTGATATCGCGACACTTGTGCAGTTTGGGCACCAAGGGGAAAACTCGTCGCGATTTCGCGACACTTTTGGAGAATTGGCGCCATGGGGAAAACTCGTCACAATTTCGTGACACTTTTGAAGCACTGGCGCCAAGGGGAAAACTCGTCGCGATATCGCGACACTTTTGGTGAACAGGCGCCATTTGGAAATCTCGTCGCGATTTCGCGACACTTTTGGTGATTGGGCGCCAGGGGGTTGTGTCGTCGCGATTTTGTGACACTTTTGGTGTTTAGGTGCCTCGAGGCTTGGCTGTCGCGATTTCGTGACTTGTTGCTCTGGCGCGGCCTCGGTTGGGTTGTTGTCGCGATATCATGACATGTCACGATTTCGCGCCTTGTTGTAATCTTGCTTCTTTGCTCTTGGCTGGGATGTGTTTACTCCCTTTTGTAATTGATCTCTGTTTTAATATAAGTTTTTTCAAATTTTTCAAAAAAAACGATAACCATCTACCTTTCTATGTCAGTAGTTTATTTTAAACTTTACTAATAATTGACATCCATATTTCTATCCTCATTCTCCCCTAAAATAAGGGCATCCCTAGATAAGTTAATGGAAAATTTGCCTCCTCCATTTGAAGTAACCTACATATCCCTACTTTGATTCTAGTTGAGGTGTTTAGGAAGTAACTTTTAGATTTTGTCTTGCTAACTCTTTGCCCTGATGCTATTTTGTATTCCTTTAATAAGTTATTCAAAGCTCTAACCTCATTTATCCTTGCCCTTACAAAAAGGGATGTATCATCTACATACTGTGGATGGGTAATATTGTCGATGTTATTACTAACCTTAAGACCACTTATCAACCCATATTTATTATCCTTCTTCAAGTTCCTACCCAAAACCTCTACCATAATAATGAACAAATATGGTGATAGAGGATCTCCCTATCTAAGACCTCTCTTGGCTTTAAATGATTCTATTACTAACCCATTGACCAACACTGAATATGAAACTGTAGAGACACAAGCTTTAATCCATTTCATCCAATTTTTACCAAATTTAAACTTTTCTAATACTCCAAAAAGAAAATCCCATTTAACCCTATCATAGGATTTACTCATATGAAGTTTTAAGATCATTGCTCTCTTTTTTTGAAGTTGTTGAATGCATAACTTCATGAGCTACTATGATAGAATCCGTCTCCCTTTCACAAATTCCCCTTGCTCTTCTGAAATAATTTTATCTAATAAAGGTCTTAATCAATTTTACATAACTTTGAAGATAATCTTATATACCATATTACATAGGCTTATGAGTCTAAGTGAATCAAACAATTCTACATCCTTTTTTTTTGGAATTAGGTATGTTGCATTTAATTTATAAGGAATGTATTGTTTTACCCTAGATTTTTTCACTACCACCAATAAAGAATCCTTCATTATATCTCAATTATGTTGATAGAATGTTGTAGAGAGCCCATCTAGACCTAGGGATTTATCCTTATCAAAAGAGAAAAAAGCTAAATGAACTTCTTTCAAAGTAACAAGCTCCATTAGTTTTCTATTGTCTTTATTTGTTATAACTGAAGGTACTTCTTATAGAAGTTTATCATTAAGAACTTCAAACTCTTCTGGTCCTAGAATATTTTGATAAAAGAACCTTACCTCAATTTTTATTTCACTCTGGTCTCCAATTCAAACCCATTTTGTTGATTTAATTCTACTAATTATGGATGTTGATCTCTATACTATTGCCATATTATGAAAAATATTGTATTTTTTATATCCTTTTAATCAAGTTTGTCTTGATTTTAATCTCTAAAATGTATCTTACTTACTCAAAATATTATATTATTCACTAAGCAACTCCCTTTCCTCTGCACTTGGATTATTATGATCATCTTTTTAGAATTTTTAAAGTTTATCTTTTAGTTCTTCTTTCTTCTCAAATTTTTTTCCAAAAGTGTT
The DNA here is from genome assembly GCA_028583015.1 of Wollemia nobilis. Taxonomy (NCBI): domain Eukaryota; kingdom Viridiplantae; phylum Streptophyta; class Pinopsida; order Araucariales; family Araucariaceae; genus Wollemia; species Wollemia nobilis. The sequence continues at coordinate 1,532,859 of JAQPPZ010017021.1, forward strand.
CTTGTTCCATTCTTTTAATCTAGATGTCATTGATTTAATTTGTTTAGGAAGTGTATACAACCCACTATTTCTTGAAGAATTCCATGTTTGTGCTATCATATCAACAAATTGAGAATGGTCTTCCCACATTTGTTCATATTTAAAACATGAACATTTTTTTAATCCACTTACCACCATTTTAATTCTTATTGATTAGTGATCTGAACCAATCCTTGTCAAGGTATCAATTTTAGCACAAGTCCCTTCATCTTGTGCTATTAATTTTAGGAATGCATCTGTCTAAATTTTCTACCATTAGGTTATGAACTCTTCTATTGTTGGTCTATATATAGTTGTCGTATTTAAACTCAACCTCCCATAGATTGTTATTTTGAATAAAAACTAAGGAATCTCTCATACTTTGTGTTAATTTCTTAATTCCCAAAAAAATTCATTCAGCTTGGTAATGGCTTTGAAATATCCTATGATCATGAATCGAGTTTGTTGATCTTTAGTTCTCACGAAGGCTTCAATCCCACTCCATACTTCTAATCTACCTGCCTAGGTTGTAGGTCCATAGACATTGATAAAGATAAAACAAATGTCTACAAAGTAACAAGTGATTAAATAAGCTATCCAGTGCTTAGTTTTATGAATGGTTATACAAGAGGTTCTAATAGGATTCCAACATGTTAGAATTATCCTTGTCACTCCTTCAAAATCCATAGCTTCCCATTCACATCTTGCCCATGTTGCTTTCATAGTTTTGGAAACTTCTTCCTTTGTCATTTTAGTTTCCTAAATACAAAGAATATCATGCTTATTACTTAAACAAATGTCCCTAATGCACCTTTGATTTGAGGGGCCATTAGCTTCCTATATATTCCATGAGATGGTAATCATGTCTCATTAGGGGCTACTAGCCCCACCTATGAATTACCAATATCATTTTGTTGTTTGGTAAATATAAGTTCAACCAACTTAGTTTGTGTTCCTTTCTCTATATTTGCTCTTGCTTCCTTATATCTTGCTTGATAGTTTGAGGGTTTCTCTCTTTTTGCCTTGTCTATATCAGGAGTAGGTCTTATTAATCTATTCCTCAAAATCCTTTCACAACTTTCTTTTTCATTAGACTTATCCTCTACTGGATCTACTACAAAAAATTTTGACTTGTCCTTCTCATTTTATGGTATTTCCTTATTAAAGGTAGAGGTACTAACATCTAATTGTTATGAAACTTTATTCTCATAACATAAATCATTCACCAATATGCAAAAATATCAAATTATTCATTCATAAATAATTATCCATAATAACAATCCACACAATGAGATAGAGATAGATAATACCCTTAAGGTAGGGAAACACCAATAATACTCCTTAAGGAAGGAATAACTCCACAAGATCTCCCAAGATGAACGTGTCACTTAGAGAGGGAAAAGTCCCATAAGCCACTTCGTGGGCAAAGACGATTACATATGATTTATCGCCATGATGACTACAATGACAAATATACCTTCTTTATTTATGCATCTTCTAATTCTACTTTGGGGAGCTGACTACTAATATAATATTATATTATAATATAATAAACCTTGGGTTATTTGTGGCCCATACCAACCCTTATACAATATAATATCATATCCCCATATATCTATTCCTAAGTACCTTAACAATAACATTGCATTTTCTCTACCAATTGTTTTCTCTTGAATGGTGCATGGTACTTCAAGAGAGTCTTCAAAATTTGATAAGACACATTCCTTAGGTTCATCGAGAATGTTCATCCTTAAATCCAAATCATATTGAATAGATGGTTCCTTGTTAATATTTTGAACTTGTATTGTATCCTCTAAGCTCTAATATGTTTTTTCTTCATATGCTAAAGCCTCAAAAGAATTGGTATTTCTTCCAATATCCTTACTTATTGGTCTCCATTATTTATTTACTTTCATCTGTCTAGACCTATTTTTTGGAAGTTGAAAACCATCCTTATTTGTATCCATTTGTAAATTTCTCTTGAGATTTTCTACATATGATTATGTTGGACTCTTCTTAGGGCATGATCTTTCAATATGTCCTACCTCATAGCATCTTCTACATCTAGAAGATATGTTTTCATAATCTATGGTTTGGGTCCACAACTTCTCCCATATTTAATGATGATTGATTCTAGTAAATGTTTGCTTATATCAATCATGACCAATATCCGAGCATAAATAGCCAAGAATCCATATTTTGTAGTTTTTGAAATATCAAAGAATTCTCCCAAAGTGTTGCCTATTGCCTTAAAAGTTTCTATTTCCCAAAATAAAATGGGTAATCTATACATCCTAACCCAGACTGGTACTAGATATAGATTTATAGTTTTATGCACAAAACCTTCATACCATCGAGTAAGGAAGAGTCTTGCTCTTCCCATAAACTAAGGATTCCCTTTTAGGATTCTATCTCTTTTCTCCTCGAAACAAAAAATGGCTAGGAAGAAACCTTTGTAAAGAAATGATAGAATCACTCCAAAATACTTCCAACTCCTATCAATCCATTTTCTCAAGGCTAAAGACTCTAGCCAAGACCCATTAAATTTACCAAAAATTACCCTATCTTTGAGATATGAGGATCACTCTGTGAGGTGCTCATTAACCTCTACTATTAGAGGTGATTCTAAGGATTTAGTTGTAAATCAATCCATGGGAAGGAAACTAAAACTCAAAATCTATTGAAAATAACTAGAATATCCTATAGCTATTATAATATAGGGAAAAAACCTAAAATAATTTGCAAGCAAAATTTCTAAGAAAAGAAGGGGAAAAAGAAACTTAGTTGAAAATTCTATGCCCAGACATAATATCTTGCCTCACTAAAACCCTAGCCCTCCATTGCTCCTCATGTCATCTAAATCATGGATGATAAATATCTGCAATTTCATTTTTAACGATTTGAAAAATTGTCATTGCCCTTGTTTTGGATGGTTGACTTCACAAGGTCGTATATCCTTCAATATTGCTCGAATTCCTTTATATGACCACTCATTTTAAAGCTCTTCAAATTTGACACAAATTGGTCCAAAAATAAGATGAATCGAACAAATCTTCGTGAAGATAAGGCTCCTAAAATACAAGATATTTTGTCAAAAAAATTGCCTTAATGTTGCCCTAGTTTTAAATGGTTGTCTTCACATGGTCATATCTCCCTCAATACTACTTGGATTCTTTCAAATGACCACTGATTTCAAATATTATCAAAGTCCACACAAAATAGTACAAGGATCGTCTGAATCAAACAACTCCATGGAAAGATATGGCTCCTAAAAAATTGTTAACTTTTCAAAAAAAATTGCCCTAGCTCTACCAATTCATAATTTTGCTCTACAAAACCAAGCTAAGAGTAATATTGAATTTAAGCTCAAAATTAATGTTAAATATTTTGGTTTGATTTTTAATAAGAAGATTAATCATGGATTTTTAGAATGAAGGCATTCACAATCCATTCTCTTTAGTTGTTTGGATATTTCTCACTATTTTCTCTCTTAAAATAATGGTTTTCCTTGAAGATTACTTTGATATCTTCCAAATAAATTACATAATTGTTCTCCATAATAATGTTTGAGTGTTTGATAAGACAACGATAGAGATCTCTAGAGTGTTGTTTGATCTTAGTTTGGATGGTCCTTCTCATTTCTATGATATTTTCTCTTTTGCATGAGCTTAAAATGCCTTATAAATTTCTAAATTTCTTAGCATCAAATGGATTATTTTTTTATCAAAGTTTTTTTTCTTATTGTCTCAACTAGAAGACAAGTAAAATTTATACTTTTTCTTGAGGGGTATGATAAAATTATGAGACACATCTATAAGACAATGGTAGAGATCTTTAGAGTGTTCTTTGATCTTTGTTTGGATGGTCCTTCCCATATCTCTAATATTCTCTTTTATATAGACATGAAATGCTTTATACATTGCTAAAGTGCTTGAGATCAAATAAATTGTTTTTGATCAAAGCTTTTTTTTTATTGTCTCAACTAGAAGACAAGTAAAATTTATATGTTTTTTCTTGAGGGGCATGCCAAATTATATGGAACTTGTCTTCAACAAATGAAATACATGCATTAAATTTGCCACTTTTATCAACCCTTTTGGTGTATGACCTCTAGTTATTTCAAAATACCTTATTTATTTGTTACTATGAGCAACCGTGTAGTGTGAGAACTTTCTTGAAGTGTTCTCTCTCTTCATTCAAGTGATCATTATCCTTTGTCCTTGTTGTTCATTTGATAAAAGTTTTAATTAAAATATTTTGTGATTGGTGATGATGTAGCTTTGCTTGAATTTGCATATGTTATTCTTTCTAGACATGTCTTGAAGGTGTTCATCTCATTTTTTTGGATATAAAGACATCCAAGAAATGCATTGCATTTGATGCTTCAACTTGATGACAAATTTGATTATGGCACATTAATTATTTTAATGATATTAGACTTTAAACCATATGATCAATTACATTTGTATCTTTCAGGTATTTCTTCTACAATTTAGGTTTGAGGGAATGGAGTTTTGATTTGTTCAAACTTCTCTATAAATAAAGCACTTACAATTGAAAAGTCACGAGCCCATAGTTTACCCTACACCTTATGATTGTTCATAAATAATCTTATGAAAACTAATAAATAAAGCTCTCAATATTTAAGAGAGAGGCCCATAGCCACACCTTGTCATTATTCATAAATAATCCTAAAAAACACTAATTAAATTGATTCAAAATATAATTTTCTAACTTGCATGTCTTTTTATTAATATTCTTTTTGATAACTATGATTAAGAAATATTCAAAAAGAAGAAGAAAGTATATCAAATAAAATTTTACAACTCTCTTTGTCTTTTTATTAATAATTCTCTTTACAACTATGATCCAAACATAAAGATATTTCAAGATATGATATTCAAGAAAAAGAAGAAGAAGAAAAAAGGACATCATATATAATTCTACAACTCTCTTTGTCTTTTTATTAATAATTTTCTTAACAACTACGATTCAAACACAATGATATCCAAGACAAAAAAAAAAGTATTCTACAACTCTCTTTGTCTTTTTATTAATAATTTTCTTAACAACTACGATTCAAACACAATGATATCCAAGACAAAAAAAAAAGTACATTAAAAACTAATAAGGATGTCAATAAGTCTTTTAACAAAGACTAGTAATGTTCAATAAACTCAACTTATTAGATATCCATAATTAACCAAAAATAACAATTTATTTAAAACTATTTGTATCACAATGATAACTTATTATATCCAACAATTTAATAATATAATAATTTATTAAATTAACTTAAAAAAATATTTAACCATAATAGAATTTTTTTGCGCTTTTTCATTCAAAATTTGATTTTTTTTTCTAATAGATAAAGCGCAACAGTTCAGGCTTTGGCTCTTCGGGAGGTCCAAGGTTCAAACCACAACATACATGAGTGAGTGTGTGATAATTGTACATAACATATTAAAAAAATAAAAATAATTTTTTTTTCCTAATAAAATAAAGACAACCACCAATACCAAGTACCTATCATTCAACTACATTAGAACCTCATATATAAAAAATATCTATAATATCTAAAAAAGAACAACTTGATGGTTAAGGCTTTAAACCTCATATATAAAAAATATCTATAATATCTTAAAAAGAACAACTTAATGGTTAAGGCTTTGACTTTTCTTTATAAAACTGAAGGTTCAAAAACAGCTTGTATGTTAAAAAAAACAAGTCCATGCCAACTACAAGTTAAATAAAAAGGCCCCACAACTTTTAACATTGTGGTTAATTGGAGAGGGCCTACATGCCTACTGTTCAATTAAATTGATCCAACTAATTGGTGCCAACCAATCACTATCCTACAAATGGCGAGGATTGTCACCACATGAATCATCCACAAGTTACTTGACACGTCAAACTAGCGGTCTAATCTGAATAGAGAATCCTAGAATGGGCGACCGTCAAACTAGCGGTCTAATCTGAACAGAGAATCCTAGAATGGGCGAATTTCTTGGGCGGCTATACTCTGTCACAACATTTCAGTGCACAAGTAAAATGTATGCTGTAAAATAAAATATATATTAATCTTTCCTTAATTCAAATTGAATCTGCGAAGAAAAAAATATGGGGAAAATTGATTTAAATTGATTATTCTAAGGTTCTGGTACTATGAATAATATTTACAATTTGAAAAACATTAGGACCTATGACACATTGCAGTCCTCTCAATCCTCTTGTTTTTCATGATTGTCATGTATTCATGCTTGGCCGTGTTGACCCATTTCTTGTTCTTCTTCTTTGGATCTGACCTCTCCTCCTCTGATGCAGATTCTTCCTTGATGGTGGGCAGCACCATAACCATGTTGGTGCCAGAGTTTCCTTGGCCTTGAGTTGGGTTGTGACTGACAGAAGTTAAGGCGGCTGCTGCTGATGGTGCATCTGGTTTTGAATCCAATGGTTGATTATGGCTCATACCCTCTGAAATCAAATTGAGCAAAATCTTAAGGAATCATATAAACCCACAAAGCAAAAATTGGTGGTTGAATCACATCCTAACACACAGGAATCAATATGAATGTTATTACATATGTAAATTAAAGAATGAGTTTTTCTGGAGTTGTTATTTGGTATAGAGTTATCTGGACTAGACTTTGTAAAAGATTTGGCTGAGGTTCAAAAAATCTTAAGGAATCATATAAACCAACAAAGCAAAAAATGGTGGTTGAATTACATCCTAATACACAGGAATCAATATGAATGTTATAGCATATGTAAATTAAAGAATGAGTTTTCTGGAGTTGTTTTTTGGTATGGAGTTAGCTGGATTGGACTTCGTAAAAGATTTGGCTGAGTTCTCTACTTCTTTTATTTTTTTGGATGTTGGGTGAAGAAACTTGAAACATCAGAACCAAAAATGTAGAACAGCTCAAACAAACGGATGGGTGTGTTTTTTAGAAATTTTTGTTGTTTCTCAAATTGAATTGAATTGAATTGAATTCTCATTGGGTTTCATTTGCTAGGAGTTGAAAGTTTGAAATGGAGGGAATGTAATGGCGCATATACAGACCTGCCTTATGTGCCAATGATGGGTGGGAGTGGTGGGATTTTCCATTCGCGTTTGCCATTGTAGTTCTACTTTGATTGGCTTTGGAACTAGTTGTCTCCTCTTCATGGTCTTCGCTTACAGTTTCCCACTCTGAATCATCTTCCTCTTCTGGTAGGATTTCTTCCTCCTCCTCCTCTTCGTCTGATGATGGAGATGGAGAGGGTGATGATGTTGATTTGGATTCATGGCAAGCCCCATTGCAGACCGAGATGTTTCCATGTTTCCGAGCTGCATCTCTGAAAAGCCAAGTTGCCTGCACCTGCTTCCTCACCATTTGGGCGGCATAATAGGGCACCTTGACACACTTCTTGTCCTTGTGGGCATTGTCGTCTGGCACGTACCACTCATTAACGAACACGATGGCATCCAGCAGACTTTCCTTGGCCAAACCTTTGATGTCATAAGCTTGAGCCCTTCTCCACAGACTCTTGCTGTGGGAATTAACAGGGTTAGAGATCGAGAGTGCTCTGGTTGTGTCACTGATTGCCGAGTCTGGGTCTTGTAGGAGAAGACGGCACTGTGCCCTGTTACTGTAAAGAACCACTCTTTCTTTCTTAGTCTTCAAGGGGCACAGGGCTAAGGCCTCTGTGTACTTAGCAACAGCTCCCTTAAGGTCCCCAGATGAGAATTTTGAGTTGCCTTCTAGCTTTACCACCATAGCTGCTGCTCTTTTTACATGGAGATCCTCTTTGGACATGCTTCTTTCCCATTTAATTCTCTGCTTTAAGCTCCAAAGCTCATCCAGAAGCTGCCTCCTAATCATAGAAGCCCTCTTGGAAGACCCCTGTGCATGTAAATGGGTATGTGTGCGTCGAAGTTCTTTGAGTAGAAGCTCCGTAATTACCTCTCCAACCCTCTTCCTCTCACCTAGATCCTGCATCTCTGCTAAATCTGCCAAAGCTACTACTGCTTTATCAATCACCTGAAAAAACAAACAAAACCACATTAAATCAGACATGGGTCCTTAACCAAAATACCAAACAAGGCCTCAGAAGAGTAGTTCTATCAATTCTGAATCTGACCTTACTTCTTGTGTGAGGATCCTGAAGCAGGAGCAGCAGACTATCTATTGCCATGTATTGCCAATCATCTGAAGACCTCGCAATGTTGCAGAGTGAATCAATGACTCCTGCACAATCTGAAATAGCACTTCTGCCCGCTCTGTGATAACACAGAATTCTGAGAAGCCCAACCCCAGCAGGAGAATTCTCATTAACAAGCCCTCCCCACATCCCTGGCAGCTTCTTCAGGAAACCAGGCCTACAAATGACAGGGACAAACTTGTCCCTGTATGCAAAACAATTGAGCAGATGCAGAGACCAGCATTGCAGCTGACTGGCCCATTCCTCTGCTTTCCTGTTCTCCATCTCTGCTCCACCCATCCCTCTTGTCAGCAAATCACAGTGGTACCTCAGCCTCCTGCTTGGCCACTGTATGAATTGTGTATAGACAATCTCCAAACAGCTGGAGGACAACTCCATCGCCAATTGTACAACTTCTTCATGCTCAGAAACTGCAGGGTATGTTGTCTGGTAAGTGGCCAAATGCCCTAGAGCTCTCACAGCCACCCTCTGCTCGACCCATGTCAGCCTCCCCCTCAGAAGCTCCACCAAAGGCGGTATCACCCCTGCTTCAACTGCCATCTCTGCAAACTCCTCCACATTCATGGTGTAGGATCCTATTATGTGGGCTGCATAGTAAGGTATATACACATTCTGGTCATTCAGAAGCCACCTCCTATCCTTGATCCCTTTTCTGATGAGGTATGACATGCTCTCCAGGATTCCCAGCTTAGGAAACTCTGGGTCATTGGGCTGTGTCATTGCTATGTTCCACAGAGCACTCATGACAAGCACCTGACCATGATTACTCCTGGTTGGCATTTCCTTGAAGTACTTGGCAATTCCAGCTTGCCTTTTAGCAGGGCTCTGCTCTTTCATGATGCAGAAGAAGCAGGCAGGACTGCACTTGTCAAGACTGTGACACACTGTATTGCTGTGCAGGCCTTTTTTCATGCCTTTCTTCCCCATTTTATCTTTCAAAGCAAATGGTCCTCAGGAGTCTATGGCTTGACTTGATCCTGTGATAAAGTCAGCATCTTTGTACTGCCCAAAGACTCGGGCCCGTTTTAGCCCTGCATCAGCATATGGGCTTTTAGGGTAGATTACAAAAGCATCGAAGATCTTAAGCTTTGTACCACAGAAAGCAATTACATCAACTACTCCTACCACCACTTCATGACTTTTGGATTTTCTACACTTTTCCTAACAGTGACACCCCACTACCACATGATGGTAACTACTGAACATATTACATCAAAGTCCTCAACGTCTCCCATTTCTTTACTCAACTTTTCCCATGCGCCCACAATCCATTTTTCAAGGCCCTGACCAATTCCAGCATATACACATTATATATGTGTTTTCCTCACGCTTTGGGATGTGTTTCAGAGGGGCAATGAATGACTGTTGGTTCAGCTTTTTGAGCTGAGTATCCATGTTTGTCCCCATGAAAGACATTACAGTTCCCAAAGAGATATCTGTTCATTGGAGACCATTAAAAAATGGGACATAGTCCTTGAAAACCATGAACCCAGACAAGTATTCCTTCCTTAACGAATATAGGAGCCATGGAAGGGAATGCGTTTGAATAGGACAGTTGGGGCACCCATCCCTATCATACTTGCAGTCTTCTAGAAGCCATGGCTTCTCCTTCCCCCTTCTCAGTCTAGATTTCCGGACATGTGTTTACAAAGTACACAAATCAGAGAGGAATAATGATGCAGGCTTCCATTTGTTAAAGAAAAAAACTTTTTGATGCATGCATTTGTAAAGATTTTGTGTTGTGGCAAAAGATGCCTAGACACCATATCAGTCTTTTGAAGATCTGTTTTGTGCTTTTTTATTGCCTCCGCATGAGCTTAGCTTTCTAGCACGGATGATTTGGAGAAGAATCTGGCTGGCCGATGAGGGGGTGGGGGGCATCTTCTGCATGGGATCCACTAAGAACAATCCATTTTTTATGTTTTTCTCGGAACTTGACTTTGTCTTTTGGTGGATGCTTCTATAGTTGGTGACATGGGGACCCATCCTTTTTCTTGTCCTTACCCCAACAAAAGGAGTGGCCTTATCCTTGAGGTGGACAGCATGGATATCTGCTTCACCACCATGCTTCTTTGTCTTTTATGCAGCTAAAATGTACAGGTGTGGAAAACATGACCTTACACAGAAATGTAATGGCAAGGGATAAAAGTAACAGAGTTCTGAGTGTTGTCCATCAAGGCAATTTACCATCTATTAAGTTTTCATTGTGGAGTGATGGCTGCTGAATTGACTTCAATTACAAGGTTTTGGTGGAGTGAACGGTAGATGAGTCAAGGGCATTTATTATGATGAAACCATTATATCTTAAAAAGAAAAATAGGACTCACAAGTTGCATGTGGTTTGAAACAAATATAGTATGCAATATAAATTTAATAGTTTCTCACATTGTACTCTATGAATTGAGATAAACAAGTAATTTTTTAGTCAATGAATTGATATATAGGTAACTCATCATCAATTGGAGATTGGCCTCAACATGGTCATCATTAAACGCATTTAACCCATTGTTATTAGAGATGGGTTAGTTAATTAATTAATTATTTTTTATGAATTGTAATGTTTTTTTAATAAATTATATGTGGTTTTTATTTGGGTGTTTTTAAAAAAATATTATATTTGTTTTTAGGTTAATTAAATCATATTTAGCATCTTTTTTTATCATTAATATTTTCGATTTTTATTTTTATTTTTTATCAAATATATTCTTTGACTTTTTCAAAATGCAATGTTTCGAGAGTCAAAGCCTTGACATCATTTTGATTAAGAGAGAAAATCTCTCCTAGCCAATTGTCTTTTGACATTTGAATTTCACCGAGATGAAGATGAACACTATGATTAGTTAAATTCTTTGCTACTCGAATTTCTTTTTTATAAAAATGCTTACATTCTCAATAAATTGCCTCCAATAATAGATGATGATATTATTTTTTATCTAATCTCCGCATCCATTTTTGATAGTATTAATGATAATTTATCAATCCTCCTCAATTGAAATATATTTCCATCTTTTTTATATTGCAATTTAGTTGAAGACTTAAGCTCCATATGATTTTGAGAAAGCGAAGAGAATTTTGCCTTCTTATTTCAAAAAGCACCACCCCCACTAAATATTTTTGGATTTTCTTTAAGAGCATCATCAAAATTAATTTTTATAAATTTAATTTTTGAACATTTTCATTTTACCATAGATCAAAGTAGATCCTTTGTTTTAATGGCATTATCACATATGACTCTTTCATGTATGTTCAAATGTTGTATCTAAGTTGTTACCACCTCTTTTTTTCTGCACCTTCCTATGATGAGCACCATATCTATAAGCATTTTGCAAGAGAGGTAATAATACGATTCCAAACTCGGGAATGATTTTAGATTTATTTTCAAAAAAAATATTATTCAATTCAAGCCATAAATTCCAACAAATAATGATAGGTCCAATCCTCTACAAAATACATAATGTTTTAGCTTTGAAAATATTGATCCAACATTTCATTAACTCTTTCAATGTTAATGAGACCACTCAATATATGTTCATATTTAAAAAAAAGTAACCCCAAAGGGACAATGAAGAAGTAAATGGTATGATGTTTTTAAATCCTTCTCACACAAAGCACATCTAAAAGGTCCTCTTCTTTGTAGACTCTCTCCTGTAAGAATCTTACTTTGAACTGCTAACCAAAGGAATGTTGATGATCACGAGATCAATTAAAAAAGTCATCTACAAGAAGTGTGAAAGGAGTTGTGGATAAAATTCTCACTTCAGAGTAATCAACACTTGTCGAAACAGAGCATGGAGGAAAACTAGCTTAACTTCCATCATTTAATAAGTGGTCAACACCCACTTAATAAAATGGGTTGGTTTTAAATAACCAACACCCATTTAATAAAATGGGTTGGTTTTAAATAACCAACACCCATTTAATAAAATGGGTTGCAAGCATTTAAGAAAAGAGGGCTACACACATTTAATGAAAATGACTTTCTTTTGCACAACACTTAGTGGCAAATTGTTGCACAACACTTAGTGGAAAATGGTTGCACAACATTGTGTGGCAGTTTGGTTTTTACACAACATAGTGTGGCAGAGTTTTCAAAACAAAAATTCATGCAGAACACATGGTGACGACTTGATTGTCAGATCTGTAGTGGAAGAACAAAAAGAGAAGAAAAGATATCAAAGCAGGGGGAGCAGAGTTGGAGAATAGAATATTGCAACCTAATACCATAGTAAGGATTATAATCGAATTATTATTTCTAATAAAAATATGTAGAAATATCTTTGATCGTGGTTTTACCCATTTTGGGGTTTCCACGTAAATTTGGTGTTTCTATTTAAACTATGTGTATATTTTTTTAATTTGAGATTATTGCTATTATTTACCTTAATTGCGAGAATTACCAGATTAATACTAACACATAGAAAGAGTTGATCTCTTTGAAAATAACCAGACAACACACCAATGCTTGTATTCACGTTGTGAATTGTTGGTCAAGAATCTACCTTAGGTATGGAATGTTTCATCCATGCGCTAGACCTAACCAACATTGAAAGGCCGAAACGAAGAAATGCCTCTCGTGCAAATATCTAGAGAGGGCTAGTTCCCTTGCTATTCTAAAATCGTGTTGAAATTAAGGAAACATGAAAGGAATGGGAAATGACTGTAAGAGATTGGAAATATGGCTATAAGCCAGATGAACAGGGGTTATGAGAAAGTAGCACGATCACTTAGTTGCACTTAAACCAATAGCACTTTACAAAAAGAATGTAACATAAATTAAAGCTAGATATCCTTAAATATGCAACCTCTAGAATTATTCCAACATTCACCCTTTATCAGAAGTTAGATCCAGACATAGAATTATAGCTATCAGATAAGGAAGAAAATTTAATAGAAATAAAGAGTAGAAGACATACACATAAAAGAGATCCAGAATTAGAGCCAAGAATTCTTTGCATTCATAGCAAAGCTCAAGCACAACAATTTTCTAGCAAAACATCCATCCTTCTTGCATTGAACTTGCTAGTTTTTATAGATGATTCTGCCTCTAAAACATAAATGCTCAACCACAAAACATCGTTGTAGAAGCCAAGATTTGATTTTGGAGTCTGTCAGGAAGTTATGAAGTATGGCTCAATTTGATGACTCCTCAAAAAGAGGTCGTACCACTTCAATGCAGCAACATGATTCACCTACAATGCCATCTCCTCACTTGCTGGGATTGCCTTAATGGCAAAGATCGGATTCTAAGATTCAATGGGAGTAGATTTCAATTCTCCCCAGACCAACTGCCATTACACGGGTGAAAGCACACCTTTGAAACTTAATTTCATCGCTAAAAAGCACTTTCAGGCGACCTTCGCTGAAGCAAGGGAGAAAAAGAAGTTTTGCTGAGAAGAGGTGCGAAAAGGAGTTTCAACTCCTTACTTGAGCGAAAGGGAAACTCATTACGATGGGCCCTGATTTGTCTTGCTCGAACAATAGCCCGAAAAGTGCTTTCGCTCTATTTTTTTGCTCGAAATAAGATTACCGAATGTGGCTTTGAATGCCACGTGGACATCACTTTGATCCTGCCCAAAAATTTTGTTGCCTTGCTGAAGAGGTGGGACCCAGGCTTGGTCTTTATCACTTAGGAAATGACAAAAGGTGTTTTGGCCACACAAGCTCCGAAATGGATTTGTGCTCTCGAGTGGGAGCAAAAATTCTTGGGTCCCACTTAGTTTTTGGTCGACTTCTAGCTCGAAAATGGCTTTCACTACACTATTTTCCCCGAAATCAAGTTTTATTGATCTTGGGGTAAACTTAACCAATATCCTTCACCACCTTTGAGCCTAAAATAAGCTTTCGATAGAAGCATGGCATGAAACTACTATCGTCCATGAATAAAAAATAAAAAGAAGCTCCATGAATACCTTTGTACGACGATCTGCCACTCGGGCCTTTGTTTATATGCTTATGTGAAAAGACTTGCATGAGCAGAGCTTGTCGAAACCATATGTTTACTAAGTCCTAGCGCCATGAGAGCTCGAAGAAAGATCTTGTGTGGTGAGCCAAAAAAAGGACTATGCGCTCCCTTGAATGCAACCAATAAATCTTGATAACAAAACATTAAAAGGGATACATTCTGAAAGAGAAGAAATTTTCAGGGAAGAAGAGATTATTATAGCATGATTGGATGAAAAATGGTTCTTATGTCTGGAAAAATTTCTTGCAACAAAAATGTGGCAGGGATGCCAACATCTTTGATGGCTCACGGGGGTATTGAGCTCGCCTCAATGTGAAGATCCCAAGCCTTATTTGTTGGGCTCAGAGTCATCATCGCTCTCTTCTTTTGAATGCTTACTTCTGGTGGTGAACTCTTCCTCTAGCTTCTCTCTTTCTCCTTCTTCTTCTTCTTCTCTCTTTCTCCTTATTCTTCTTCTCTCTTATGCTCACAGTCTCCTTCTTCTTGGTCTCCTCCTTGTTCTCCTTAATATTCATGTTGTTGGGGAGACTATGATTAGGGGATACGCTCATAAATGTGATCATAGGTCTCCTGAACTAGGGCCCAAGTGTCTTCTTGGAGGGGTGCACGGTCTTGGAGCTCTTTAACCAGATACCCGAAGGTTTCAATCTGGTCAATGTTAATAAAGTTAGCCCTTTGGCTGAGATCCACCAAACAAGATTCGATACGTGAGAACCTTGTCATTAATTGCATCACTTGGGTTTTTGTAATAGGCTCATCCCAACTGTCAATCTCAGAAGTATCACCTTCAAAGGTAGTCCAATTTGGGTGGAGTTCTTCCTTTTTCAAAATAGCCCCTTCATCATCAATGAAGCTAGGGAAGTTGATTTGGGCGAGGGCTTCAAAATACATTAAAGAAATGCACCTCTCCTACTTGAATACTTCTAACAACCTTCTAGCCTCTCGGGATCTTTCTACTTTTGCAAAGTAAGCCCATAAAGTTACCTTTGTAGTCGCCCGTGATCGAGCGAGTGGACTCATAGGAGTGAGGTGGAGGTCCATATTTTCTAATGTTTACACCTTCATAGCTATAAAAGGGAACTATGAGGGGAGTAGCGATTGGGATGTAGGAAAAGGTATGGTAGACATGGGGACATCGAATGAAGGCTAAGTGGAAATGAGAGTTTTGATGCTAGAAGATATGGTCGCCAGAGGCTAAGAAGCGAGGGAAGAAGAGAGAGATAGCACACCTGTGGGTTTGGACATTGCCAGAGTCAAAATGGTAAACTACTGCATGATTGGGCTCACTCTTCCTCCTTCCATGTATGATGTGTCTGATTCCAAGTCAATCAACTCCACCCCTTGCTGCTCTTGCTATGTTGAAATGGGGACTTTAGGAATGTTTTCTTTAATGGTTTTTGACGTTGCAGAAGGGTCTATGCTGAGGATTCGGATTGCACCTGTCTAAGGCTTCTTTGCAATATGAGAAAGTGAAAGTGTTGTACCAACAGTCCTCTTCATCAGAGTGACATGTTCCTTAGGGGGAAGTTGTTCATATTTCTCCATGACAAGTGGATCTTGTTCAATCGACTACCCCTATTCTTCCATCGCATATTCCACTCTACCAGGGCTTTGAGTGCTTCGAGGCATGATATCGACAAATGAGACAGGTTGGTATGTGTCAAAATTTGTGTTATATATCATGGAGAAATTTTTGTCCAACACAAGAAACTATTTAGATGCTTGCTTTCTGTTGTGGACCCTCATGATCCACTAGTTGGCGATCTTGTCATCTGACCAATCGTGCGATTTGTCCTTCATTACCTGCGATAATTCCTTGTTAGGTACGTGCGTTGGGTTATGTGCAAGATCATATTCAACCTCCATTATGTAGAAGTCATGCCACGTGGGAAGTGACATCATCTTCTCCACGTGCCATTCTAGATCGTGCCCTGTGGGATTATTACGTTGTGCCAATGTTATGCACAACGATGAATATTCACAAATTGGGCGAATATTAGCATTTTCAAAAATGCAAATTTGTGATTTTGGGGGATCCTGGACATCGGCCATTTCGCTCAAAATTTTTGGGTCAAAAAATTTTGAAGTGTCAATTCATCGTACATTGATAATAGTATTACGTATTTTTTTTCTAAATTCGTCGACACTCTCGCCTAAGTCGTGGACCATTTTCACCAATTTTTTTTTAATTTTTAAATTATCCTGCCAAATTCGCTAACTATACCACTATATATAAGTAACAAGCCAAAGATAGTTTTTATTTATAATATTCGAAAAGTAAAAATCTAAAGCGAAAAGGCAAACTAAAACTTTTGATTTGTTATAGATTCCATCGAACTTTAGCCTTGTGCAAAAACCAATCGATTCGGATCAAAACTATACTCGGACTAAAATCAGACCCTTTTCTGCACTCAAAATGATGGCTGGACAAAGTTTTGTACACGAATTGACATAAAATAGTTCTCCACCCGGCCTAATGACTGGAAATTATTTTTGCCCGGATCGGTAGTCAGTCTACTTGTTCCACCTGAACATATTTCCAGATAGCTAGTTCCAACCAGGCCATCTGCTGGACTGCCTATTCCACCCAAACTGTTGATCGGTTCGCTTCTTCCACCCGAACCAGTTTTTAGACTTCTTGTTAAGCACAGTTTAAAGGCTAACCATTATTTCCACCTGGATCGATTATCGATTTTCTAGTTCCACCTGGATCGATTGTTGGTTCTAGCAAACCGCAAGCCGGATCGATTGTTCATTCAGACTGACCGCCCGTTGGACTTTTTTCTACCTGAACTGACTATCAATCCTCGTTTCCTGCACGAACCGCCTGGTGGATCTCTTTTCAGATAGACCTTTTCCTATAACAGGTCTCTTTTTCTCTTTAGACATTTGAATTTGTGATCCTGTGTTTTTGGTTTTATAGAGAATAATAGTTGAAGCACTTGTAATAATAAGATCTGTTTTTTCTCATCTAAATACTGGTTTTTCTTTTGTTGTTTTTTTATCATTTACTGAAAATAAGTCAATGCTTTGTTCTCCATTTTTTCCCCTATTTTCTATCTATGTTAAAACTCTTTGATTCTCTATTTCCATTAAGATCTCATTTTTTGTTACAAGATTTTTAAATAGGTAAATACTTTTGTTCTCTATGGACATAGTGATGCTCTATTTCTTGTCCATTTTGTACTAGAATTTTATATTTTTCAACATTTGTATCTCTGATTAAATCTCGCATAAACAAAAAAAAATTCTTACACTTTTTTCAAATTTTATATTGATTGGTTTTTTGCTCTTATAATTATAGGTACTATCTCCAGAAAATAGAGTATTTGAATATTCTAAAAAATTCACAATAAAGAATGATTGGAAACATGTATTTATTTTCTACCAACCATCTATACGTTTATTCTAATTACAGTATTATCTTAAGGCTTCACAGAAGTAAGATGTCTTTAACATTTTATTACTTTTCTAAATTGAAAAATATTTTTTTTACAAGTAAAATGTCACCTACTGGTGATGCAAAGAAGGGGGCCAAATCTGAAAAGAGTATCCTAAATTATTTTAGCCATATGTTGAAATCGAGCGAGCCATCAACATCTGTGCAAATTCAAGGTACAAATGATTTTTGACTACTTAACAGTTAGGTGTATTTGTTAGTTTAAATAATGTTTTATTCCTAAAATGGTTAGGTGCCTTTAGCCATATTGCATGATGATATAAATTTATGTTTGTTAGTTTATTTTGTTAAATTAAAAAATAATTAAGAATAGTATTGTATGCTACTATGAAGAATACCCTATGGACCTTGATATGCCTCCGCTTGAAGATATTCGTCACCAAGAGATGACTTCTAATGAAAATTCTCTTAACAATGACATCCAACAAGCACTTGAAGATAATCCTCAAAATAACATATTAGTTGAAAATAAAAGCGATAAATCAAATACATTACAAACTTCTTTTGAATCTACAACCAAAAAAAATAAAAAACGAAAGGCATCTAACTGGGCTATTGAAAGGTCATTTAAGAAGGAATGGGTAGAAAAATTTCAATGGATAGAGCCTATCCTAACTAATGACAACCAAGTTGATGATAAAGTATGTAGAGGCAAAATTTGTATTTGGAAATTGGGCAAGAAGCATAGGTTGCAAAATTAGATAGATACAATAGAAAAATATGCTGACAAAGTTTATGTAAAATTTAAAGGAAGTGATGGTGAAATTAATAAAATATTTAGGTGGAAGGATGCATCAGAATGTATGCATGTCAGATATGCAATAGAATATGACAATCACTTAAAGGAACAACAATCTCTTGTTGAGAAAGGTGCAATGATTGAAGCCCATTTTCAAAAAATGAAAAAGATCACCTTACGGGAAAAAGGTTTACAATTTGTTGTTGTACTTAGTATTCTCAAGAAGGGTAGACCCATGTCCAATTTTATTGATTATACCTATTTCAGCTGGTTGGTTTGCAAAAAAATTTGAGTTGCCATTGGTCTGATCGAAGTGGTTGGGAAATGGCAAAATATCTATCATTAGTAAAGAAGGAGGGCCTGAGGGAGAATAAAATTTTCCAGATTCATTTCACTATCTATTGATGAGGTGACGGTTGTGGACAACACATCCTGGATTTGTATGCATGTGTATAATTTTCAAAATAATTTCAGGTAGCCTAGTTTGCTAGGATTACATAAGATGGTTGAAAATTCAAATGCAAAAAAAAATTATAATATTGTTGTGACTAGTTTAAAATATATTGCGAGAATGGACGACATAGACATAGCCTTAAAGTTAATATGTGTTGGAGCTGCTATGATGCAAGGTCATAGGAGTGGTCTCTATATTCGACTGCAAACCATAATTGCACCATATATGATACTCATTCATTGCATGACTCATAGAGTGAATCTTGCATATAAAATCGTGAGCACTTTTGAAAATGTTGCAAGAGTGGAAGACCTCATTCATGAAATACATTCTTATTTTTCTTGCAGTCCAAAAAGGTTTTCAGAGTTTCAACAGTTTGCACTAGGAGTTACAGAAGGAAAAAAAATGTTAAAATATGTAGATACAAGGTGGATTTCATTGTATCAACCTGCACACATAGTTTTTACAGAATATCAATCATTAACAAGGTTTATGTACGCAAGTAGTCAAGGAGTTGATAAGGCAAAAGATTTGTTGTTTCATTTGACTAACTTTGAAACCCTACTAACATTATGTGGTATTCTTCCAATGTTACAAGAAATGAGTAGATTAATTAAATTTGCACAAGAGAGATCCATCTATATCATTGATTTCATAAGGATGAGAAAACAAATATGTATTGTTATTGAAAATTTATATGTGTTCAAAGAAAATTTTAAAGATCCCTTGTTTCATAGTTGGAATATATTAACAAATGTGAACGATCTAGAAAGATTTTTGAAGTTTGACATCAATGATCATCATTGTATTAACAATAGTGAAAAGTTGATACCTCTTTATTGTTTTGAAAGGCAATCAAGTATAAGTATGGATGGTGTTGAACAAGTTACTGTAGCACACAATATATTTCATGTTGTATTACAAAAAACTAGAACAAATTTTTCCAATATAGCAAAATATTTGACAAGTGAGATAAGAGATCGATTTTAGAGAGAGGAGTTGCTTGAGGTCATGGGTGTGGTTAACCCCATATTTTGGACTTCTAATAGTGAATTCAATTCTACAAATGAGTTTTTTGTTAAATATATGATGATACTTGTTCAACATTTCAGTAAAATTATGGAAATAAATGGTGTTAAAATCAATGGTATACTCAAAAAAAATATTTTGAAAGAACAGTCGACACATTTTGGAAGAATAATGGTTGTACAAACATCACTTTTGAGTAACATCCATGAGACTGGTTCCATTGCACATTTGTAGAAAAAATTGTATCCAAGTACTGTCCTACAAGATACTATAAGTGAATACTTATGTTTATATGAATTATGTCAAACAATGATTTTGGGATCAATGGAAGACGAGAGGGTTTTCAGTGCACTATATTTTGTGAAATATAAGCTTCACAACAGGCTGGACAAAAATTTAAAAAATTATTTGAGAATTTATGTATCATCCTATCAGTTGGAAAATTTTCCCTATGATAGAGCAATTGCATACTGAAATTCCCTTGCAGATAGGAGCGTGTTGAATATTACCGATATGGAAGATAATGATGCTTTCAGTGTTCAGATTGTGGAGACACAGATATCCACTATGCTTCATAGTGATGTTAAACAGGCTTACAAATATTTGTTTAAGCTACCTGATTAGTAATTTTTTTAGTATTATAATTTTTCAAGTATTTCAAAATTTGAATTCATTTGACATCAGATTTCACAATAGAGATTCTGGACAAGCTGAGCATTGTTTGTTTCAACTACCTGATTTGTGATTTAACCAGTTTTGTGATTTTTCTAGTATTTCACAATAAATTGGAATTGATTTGATATCAGATTTCACAATATTGTATCAGATTTGTTAGATTTCACAAAATTTTATTATGAAGAAGTTTTCATGTTCTATCCTTTGTTGTTTTTGAAATAGTTTTAATTGCCTTTATATCATAGTATATGTTTGTTTCAATTACCTAAATTGTAAATTTTTACAAGTATTTACAACATAGATCAATATGAATTTGTTAGTTATCATTTTCATCTATAAATTTTTTACAAGTATTTACAACATTGATCAATATGAATTTATTAGTTATCATTTTTATTTTCAATATGAATTTGTGTTTATTTGTCATCACAAGATTGTTTCATCTATATGAATTATAACTATGATTTATAACACAACATTGTCTTTCAAATTATATGTTTTATGATTTATAACATAACATTGTCTTTCATAACCGATTATAAATGTATGAGTATTGTTGTTTTTGAAATGATTTTAACTACATTCATATTTCCAAAGTTTTGGACAAGATAAACATTCATATTGATTTTAACTACATTCATACCTACCTTTTAACGCATTCTCATGAATAACCTTGGACCTCCCCCCCCCCTTGGTACCAATTGCCCCCCACCTCGGACCTCATATTCATTTATTGTTGAATTACTGTATATGTTATTTTTTTGAGATTAGTATAGTATATATAAAATTATATTGTCATAGACGAAAAACGCATCAAAATATTATAAACAGGAAGAACCACAAAATTAAAGAGGATACTAAATTTATAAATTGCATTTTTCATATATAGATTTAAAATATATTACAATGTATTTAACTGTTATGAAAAACAATAAAATTTTCATTCAACATGGAAATTTTTCAAACTACTTTTGACATTCCGGATGTTCTATCGATGATTGTCCTGGACCTGAGGTTTCTCCTGGACCTGCATGTTCTATTAATTTTTCTACTTCTTCTACGCCAAGCGTTAACAGTGCTCCGTATCTGACTAAAATTTCTTCTCCTTTCTTAAAATTTTCCAACAGCCCAACTTCTTCTTTGGAAGGATCTTAAAGCACTTTTAAACCAAGATTTTTCTCCAGTCCTTCCCTTATCAGAAAATTCGGATCCATTTTAAGTTTATCCCGCAAATATTTTTTGAGAATGTTATTATCTCTTACTTTCTGTTGGGTTGTTCTCTTCATAATAATGGTCGTTCCAAAAATTTATTTGCAGCCTCTATGTTGACTTGCATGCTTTGAACCTGTAATTTCAAAGTTTCAAAATTTCACTGCAAAAGAAAAAAAACGTAATTTAGTAGAGTTATATGACATAATTTAAGCAACTTTAACAGTTTTATGACATAAGTTAGTAGAGTTAGCAAAATCAAAATATGCATCTAAATTCTCACCTTGACCACATCTCTTGCAACTAAAGTAACTTCAACTGTTTTCTTGTTGAAAGCCCATTGGTTATAGTACGCTTGGGCTTCAACATTGATGTTCTCAATTCTATTCAACATAATATTTAAAACCTCATCATCGGATGAAGTCCTATACGTCACTAATCTTGATCTGGCCTACTGTAGCAGACCATTAAGCTTCCCTGGTTCATTATCATATTGAGAAAAAAAAGTCTCCTTCTATTAAATTTTTTATAATGGGCATTTATTTGCTTAATAAGCACTTTAGCCCAAAATAACTTGTAAATGTTTAAGCACCCTCTCTTGGAGGGTTGCTTCAATACCATCACTCATAGACGATTGAATATCAAATTTAACTTTGTCATCCTTGAATTAAGTATGACAATGGGCTTCTATAGCAGGAGTGGATACTATTTTCTCAGCTATTGGAATGTTATTTCTTCTACTTTTGCATGTGGATCTTCAAGCACATTTGTCGCCTGAAATCCCTCAATGTTTCCTTGCAAAAAAAAATCATCATCAAGCGGAATATTATCTAATCCAACATTTGCAGTTGACACCTCTAGTACTTGACTTGTGTTAAATAAAAACATGGGGAAAACACCCTACGATCTTGGTTGCATAAGTGTTTTCCCCCTTCCATGGGCCATATTGATTTGGCTTCTCATTTGCTGCATATGTGGTTGCTGTCGTGTTGGTAGTGGCCTCATGACTTGCTGCTCGTGGATTCTCACGACTTGGTCTTGAGAGCCACCTGATATTCAAATAAGAAATTACCAAAATTATTTTCAAAAAACAAAAAAAAACTTTAATTTCAAGTAAAGAGAATGATTTACGTGATGACGATCGGATCTCATATACAATGTTTCGGCTGGGGGTTGTACGCAATTTTGAAAACATGAAAATTTTAATAAAACTTATTATTATTATATGTAACACACTAAGAAATATACTAGATAAAATATTGAAAGTGAAACTTACGTGTAGGATGGTTGATCTGACTAGATTCAGGTCGATTTCCAAATGGATGTGGATGAGAAGGAGTAACCTGTCGTGTATATTTTGCTGGCCTCGACAATGATTATGATTCTATTTCATTTTCTTTAGAATCACCACATACCTCATGCATGTGACCCCTTACACCAATATCCTATTTTTTAGTTTTTGTCACTGCCTTTCTCTACAATCAGGTGTAAAAAAAAATTAAAACTGAAAATAGAGCTAAAATATATTAAAAAATGGATGTGAAACATGGACTTACCCTTAATTCCTCTAAACTCATACCCAAGTTTAGCAGTGTGGGATGCAATACTGTTGGTATTTTAGTATTTTTAAATCATGAAAACTTTCATAAAAAGAGCTAAAATAAAGTTAACGGTCGCCACCATTTTGATTTCCTCTGTCCCAACACCGTGCAACTCTATTTTGATGCATTTTGAAATGTATGTGCACCATTCAAAATGCGTGCCTTGAACGATATGAATGATATAGGTCAATACCCATAACGAAAGTTCTATTATTCCAAGCAAAAATAATCTTGCTTGGAAGAACTCAATAATGGCCTTTAGATATTTATTTTTAACGTAGTTGTTTGTTAAGCCTCTCTTAGAATTAGCCATGGAAGCTACATAAAAAAAAGATTAGATGAAAAATAAAAAATGTTAAATTTTAAACAATAATAGAAATAATTGACGGGAATTATACCTTCAACCACTTTCTAGGGAAGATCGTATTCATCCTCCAAGTATTTTTTATGACGCTTACCCATTGAGAACCTCAGAGACATGAACTCTTATTTGGAAGTGTTGTTAACCTCTGTATATCTAAAGGTGTGATGGTGGATGACACTTGTTTATTCTGAAAAATGACATTCACTATTGTACGGTCATGGTCGTAACCATCAATGATACTCTGTAAAAGATGCTTATTGGTATTGAACTACAACATTGTTAGCAAGTGTTGTAAACCTGATGCAGATAGCCACGTATTGTCATAACCAAGGGTGGTTGACAAATATATCATGGCGGTACAAGTAGCGTTCTTAAAAACCAAATTTCCAATGGCAGTTTGAGTAGAGGTGGTAGGATTGGCTATTGTTTGTTGATAAAGTAAAAGGAAAAACTATATTGAAAAGAGTGTGGGGTGACAGTGTATCAAGAAGAGTTCGAGAGCAATCACAAAAATGTAATAAAAATGACTTCTCGATGTCTATTTATAGATAGAAATGATAGGATTTGGACACGTGGCAGAATGTCATTCGATATTCAATGAGGTTGATTGATCCTCTAACACATAGTAAAGTAAATATTGGTCCAGCTATGGATCTTGCATTCCACCTGATATATATGTTGGACTTCATTTTTACCCGGTTCATTTGTAGGTCCTCGAAATTCACTCGATCCGTTAGCTGGACTATGGTTACCATCTGGGACGTCTGTCGATCAATAGTTTTGATTTGGATTGTTGGCTGGTCTATGATATACACCTGGTCTGCTATCCAGACCTCATTTTCACCTAACCCGTTTGTCGGCCCTTGAATTCCACCCGAGTCGTTAGTTGGTCCTCGATTTCCACCTGGGCCGTTACTCGATCCTCGATTTCCACTCGAGCCGTTAACCGATCCTCGATTTGCACCTGACCCGTATCACTAGTTCTTGATTTTTACTTGGTCGATCACCGTTCCATGTTTTACACCTGATCTATTTCCTGGTTTTGTTTATTACCCTATGCAAAATTGGGCTGTGTTTTCACCTGGTCCATTCTCGGACTATGTTTTACCTCGGTTCGCCAATTGTTTTCAATTTTTTTTCAAAAATTAAGATAATTCGTCATGTCATATGGCATGAGGTTGGCTTGGATTTACCAGGGATTCGCAATGGATTCACAAATTTTTTACAAGGATATTTCAGGTCTGACCCCTTATGCATAACCCTGCGTTGTGCTTCAATATCTGGGCAAGGGCAGCTATGGAATATTTTTGCTTCGATAAATTACCTAAAAATATCCAATGGGTCATACCTCCATCACTAGGGGAGCTTGAGTAGATTGAAATCATACAACGTCACTACAAGAAACTAGTTCTGCATGGTGAGTGCTACCTCAATATCGTCGAAATCAAAAGGTGAGGCGCACATGTGCGGCTTTATTATTTCATGCCCATAAGTATCATTAGTGAAGTCACTTTGTCGAGCAACTTTGAGGGTGAAAAGGTACTTCATGGTGTAGTAAGGCAGCAGGAAAGGTTTTCTAGTAAATCCATAAATCTTGATGATAAGGCCTTGTGTGAGCTGGAAAAAATCACCCAATATCTTTTGCACTACCTCGTCTCTCATTTACTTCAAGACTTGTTCATAAACGCCATAGAAAAGCTCCAGAGTAGATCCAAGGAACATCCTATTGAAGTTATAATAGACTCCCTCTTCGACAAACTTTGAGTCCACTGATAAACTGGTAGTGCCTTGCCCTCTTCATTAGTGCAATTTTTGATGATAAAAGTAAAATGATCGTGCATGTGGTAGAAAAAGTACCAAGCTAGGAAGAAGTAGTGTCTGAATAACATATTATTACCACTCTACACTTTGCTCAATAGTATGTGCATTTTTTATGTCACCCATTCTGCCTAGTCAAAGAACACATGCTTCGTCTCTAGTTTCATGGCGATGGGAGAGTAGAATTTGGCATGTGAAATACACTCTACGAGGGAAACTTGCCACTTATACATTGTTGCATCTGTAGAGATCTCCTTAATCCATGCCAACATGGAGTACAGGTCAGGATTCTTGAATTGCTTCAGGGGTTTGGGTAACTCCAAAAATTTTCCAAGCACTGGTTTCTCCACCAACTACATCTCCATAAACTGCCACATCGATGTTGTTGATATGTACCTTTCATTCTACTCAGATATACTTATTTTCCTGATGGTGTAGTCGATAGACAAATTTTCTTTGCAAGTGAAAGCCTCTTGGACAGTGTTGGTAGCAATTACAAGCAATTTGTTCCCTTTGGCATTTCAGACCATCCTGGTCTGAGGGTCGTAGGATCTGGTAATTACGCATACCAGCTTTGGGCTGTTATGCACAAGTGTGCATAGGTACCAATAAAGGTGATAATAGTAAGCGACAATCCGCTTGCTTTCAGTAGACACCCTTGTCAGCATGGCGTCAATAATTTGGCACAATTTCTCAACATTCTTGTTTGTAAGCATGCAATCTTTGATTCTACTCAGCCTATCAACGGGTGGTGGCAACTCTACTTGCTTCTTCTCTTTTTTTGCCTCTTTACGCCTTCTCCCTCCTTTGTGGTTTTCTCATTTTAGGTTCAATACTTTTCTTACCTATTTGAATTATTGGAACGACCTAGGTTATTGCTTAGAAATGGACAATAATTCTCAAGGGCTTAGCGCTCTATGTTTTACCAGAAACCCTTGCACTCACAACTGCAGCAGAGTAACCAACATTTCTGATGAATACTTAACGATTTCTCTCTTTCCTTTTTGGCTGCAATGCTATCCTTCTTATAGTGCTGTGATCGACCCACCATATTAATTGCACATGGGGTGAAATAAATGCATGTGGATATTTTGGGTGAAACTAGAGATTTCTTGTTTGCCTTAACAAGCGATTGAGCACTTTCTCTAATGATGAATAACTGCGTGGGCTGAAATCTTACTTGTAGATCATGATTCACACCTTTTTGCTTTTTGAGGCATAAATTCCTACTTCAATGACCTTCCTCTAGATGTACGTTTGCTCACTTTTGCTTTGAAATACGTGTTCGGGGTATTAAAGAAGTGAAACTCCTTTTCGCTCACCCAAACACTTTCATTATATTTGAGAGTTAGAATGGTTTTCGCTTAAAAAAACCAAGTGCAAACCCTTTCACTCAATTGATTGCCTAAAATAGAAAAAAGCACGTGCATATTCTCTTCGCCCATTCTTCCCACATCTTGTTGCTGATTTAGGCACCTTCTAAGTGAATATTTCTAATTAAAGAGACCCCCAAAAGTAGAAAACTAATTTTCACTTTAAAAAATAGAGTGAAACTTCTTTGTGCTAACATAGGAGCAAAATTCCCTTTTCGGTCATACCAATGCCCGAAATAGAAAACTTAGCTGAAATTCATGCAAATATTTTGTTAACTAGGAAGGTACTCAATATACTTTTTCTTTGGAGTGAAAAAAAACCATTTCTTTTGATTCCTTGCCACATGGCATTTGCACAAAAAGTAGCTTGAAGGAAGTCCTAGTGGGCCACGATTTTGATCTTGCTCATAAAGGGAAGCGAAAGCGCTTCTCGCTCAATGAAGCACCCAAAACTACCTTTGACCAATATTTGACGTTGAAAAAAATAATTTAAACATTAGAGGACCTCTTCCTTTCTTTTTTGATAGGTGGTGCTTTAAAATAAAAAAATTTCCTTATTGAGCATTTGCGTTAGTGAGAAGCACGCGTTTGAATTTCACTATGGGCTTTTGCTTAATAATGTAAGCAAAACTTTATTTTGGAACCTCTGGGGGCCAAAAACATCTTGTGGTGGCCCCACCATAGTCGTAGCTTTCGCTTCTTAAGATATCAAAACATAGTTTCGGTCCCATGCAGGGGAAAAACCACCTTCATTCAACTTTGAGATGTCGAAACGACATGACGCCTATTATCTATTGAACTGCTTTGCCAAGTGACGCATTTAGACCAACAAAAAAAAACCCCTTTTGCTCAAAAGGAGAGTGAAAATGCTTTTCATTGGTTTTTGCATCTGAAATAGATCTTTTTACTTTATCTTACGCAAGAAAACACGAAAACTTGAAATAAAGAAAAGCTCTTGACTTAAACTCTTCTACTACATTTCCCTACCAGCTCAACCCCGTACCTTGGTAGGGAGCTTGGTCAAAACTGCACAGTTGAGAGCACAAAGGGAAGGGAAGTGAAGAGACTTATTATTTGAGAGGAAAGATATATACATACAAACAAGGGAACAATTATGTACACAATCGAGGAACCTTTCCTACTACTTCTCAATTGTAGTATGCCTTCAAATGAAGGCCATTGACTGATATTGGGAGATTAAAACCCTTCAAATATTGAAGAATGAAATAGTTTACCTAATTAACACCAGATATTCAAAATGGACCCTCCCAGAACACATCAAACTTGTCATGATTCCCTGGTTTATATTTTCTCTCATTCCATTTTAACACCAAGTCACCAACGTGGAAGGTTTGATCAGAGGTCCTTTTATGGAACCAATTTTTGTGGTCTCTGCATGCTTCGTAAAATATTCATAAGCTTTTCCTATCTCTTCTTCCAACTGCATCAATTGAGCCAATTTGGAACTCATGGGATCAAACTCCCCATCTTTGCCATTTATCAATCAGAGGGACTGTAATACGAGCAACTCAATGTGCGTAGGCAGAACTACCTCCTTCCCATACAGTAGGGAATATGGAGATGTCTTGGTCAATTTTTTAATTGAGATGTGGTCGGCCCATAAGGCTAGGTCCAAGAGCAGGTGCCAACTCCACTTATTGCATTCCAAGTTTCTCTTCAGAATATTTAGTAATTTTTTGTTCGTGGACTCCGCCAAACCATTCCCCTACGGGTAATAGTTAGATGAAGTTTTTAAGTAAATTTTGTACTTGTGAATTTGTAGATTCTGGCACTGATGAAGGGAGTGCCATTGTCTGTTACAATTGCATTTAGTATTTCAAAGTGAGTTATCAATCCCTACAAGAAGACAATAACCACCTCTTGGTTAGCTTGCATAGTTGGCACTAATTTTGCCCATCGGGTAAAATAATCTGTAGCTGTTAGAATATACTTATGCCCTATGGAAGAGTTGGGATATATCACCCAAATGAAATCTAAGCCTCACTATTGGAATGGAGTTTCGACCTGAATTGGGTGCAAAGGTAAAGAAACATTCCTGCTCCGACCGATGTATCTCTAACACTTATCACACTTCTGGATGATATCGAAGGCATGAATAAAAATGGTGGGCCAATAATAGCCCGCTTTAATTATTTTTATGGCCATAGGCCTTCCTATGAAATATCCTCTTGATATTCTAGAATGGAATTCATAGAGGATCCTCTGTTTCTCTATCCCCTTGACACACCTCAGGAGAACCCCATCAATGTTCCTATAAAACAAACCATTCATCAAAAGCACATACCTGCAGGCTTGAAGCATGAACCTTCTCCTCTACGACAAATTGAGGCAAGAAGGGTACCTTCCAGTATTAAAGTATTCAAAAAGGTCCTCTATCCAATCCTTGTCATTTATAGACCGATTCACAAGGTTAATTTCTCATGCTGGATCATCCCACTGACATGCTATCGCTTCGAAGGCAGCGCTCTTGACGAGCTCTTGATACAATGCCCGATCGTGAACCATTTTAGTGGGCCTGATTTCTATATCAAATTCTTGGATCTTGGAGATCCATCCTGCTCTTTTATTACCAAGCTCAATTTGGATGATGAAGTTTTTGGCATCCAGGTGTACCACATACACTATTGTATTACTCTGGGAGATGAAATGGTGAAACTTCTTCAATGATCACATCATTGCATGCACCTGTATCTCAATAAAGTTATACTTTTCTTCATGTGGGTGGATGAATTGGCTTCGGAATGCTATCAGTCATTCATATCTATCCTCGTTCTTCTAAGGATAGTTGCATAGCTCTCTACTTAACCAATGACATAAAGGGTAAAGTCCTTGGAATAGTTTGGATTCACAAAAACTGGAGCCTAGGTGATCCTCTCCTTGATTTATCTAAATGCCCACTTTCTTTCCTCAGTCCATTGAAACTCAACATCCTTCTTTAGGAGCTCGATCATTGGTTTTACCACCTAAGCAAAATCAGTTATGAACTTTGTAACGAAATTGATCTACATGAAAAAGGATTGCAGGCCTTTCTTGTTTGATGGCATAGGAAGTTTGAGGAAGGCTTCATCCCTAGCAGGATCAATGGCTAATCATTTCTCTGAGATTACATGGCTCAGGAGCTTATCTTCTTTCACTGCAAAAATAGATTTTTTTAGATTTATGGACACTCCAAACTCTCAACACTTTTCATATATTTGACGAAAATGTTGACCGTGCTCCTCCCTTTTGTGGGATAAAATAGTCACGTCATCTAAATAAATCACGATGATGCAATTTAACGATTCATCAAAATCTAATTCCATCACTCTTTGGAAAGTTGCTCCGGAATTCGAGAGACCAAATGGCATTCATTGGTAGGCAAAAGTGCTTCACTTGGTGGTGAAAGTAGTTTTGTATTGATCCTCATATTTCACCTAGATTTGATTGCATCTGGAGAATCCATCTAGCAGAGAGAACCTCTGTGCTCCCACCACTATATGAAGATTCTGATTAATCTAGGGTAATGGATAGTGGTCCTTCAGAGATGCTTGATTAAGTTTACAAAAATCAACACACAAGTGAATGTCTCCATTATTTTTCTGCATAGGAACTAGGTTCGCCACGCAAGAAGAGTGCCTGATAGGATAGATAATTTTTGCCTCCAACATTTTTAGGAGCTTAGCATTCATCAAAAATTTAATAGGTTGACTGGCCTTTTTTTCTACTTGAAAGGTTTGACCCCTTGCTGCAACTCGATTGTGTGTTGGAAGACACTCTTATCATATCCTCTCAGGTCTTGATAACTCCAAGTGACAATATTTAGGTATTCCTTGCATAGAATATTTATTTTTTTGATCTCTACTGGTGTACAATTGGCTTTGATCTTGATTAGCATTTCGATTCTAGCTCCAGTTCCTTGTATTCTCTTATATCTACTCTGATATTGTGAGCAAGTATCTGTCATCCTGATTGAATAGAATTTCGAGCATGATCAAGCCCTTTGGGATGTGATTATTTTTTAGCTGAATTAACACCTCATACTTTTCCTCATCGAAGGTTCTATCTTTGATATTGCTGGCTTCATTGACCAAGAAATTGATGATTTGCTCATCATTGTTGAACATCTGCCAGTGGACATTCTTGTCAGGGATAGAAGACCTACAAATTACTCTTATCGTCTTTGATTTCTGCATCATATGTTCAACCGAGGATAATATGGCTCTAATGGACGCCAAGAGGTCAACATGCTTATTTCACTCTCGCGAAGTAGCTTGGATGTTTAGTGTTGTGAAAGATTCGAGCAAGTCCCATACCTTGTTACGGTATACCTTCAAGTAGTGTTGCTTTGAGATACACTTATTGGTGACTTGGTTGCAAATTAACTTTAAATCTCTGAAGATTTGCAACTGCTTGATTCCAAGCTTATTTGCTTTCCTTAACCCTAAGCATAGGGCTTCATACTAAGCTACATTATTAGTACATCTCCATGTGAGTCTATAGGAGTAGGTTTTATGCTTTCCTGAAGGAGAGATAAGGACAATTCCAGACTCGACGCCATTCTTACATCGTGCTCCATCAAATAAGATCTTCCATAGTTGATCAGAAATAGGGTCTTTATCACTTGGTACCTTAGCCTTTTTAGGCCTAGTGATTGAGTAGCACCCTATTTTTATTTCAATCATGGCGTTGAAATTGTGCATGGAAAATTCTTCCATTTGAATTTCATCCAGGGCTTCTTCCATTAGTTCTACCTCTTCTTCTCCCTCAACTTCCTCAATCATATTGACTGAGTCCACTTGCTTCTCCGCATCTTGGATCCTTTCGATATGAAAGGTAGAGGAATTTTCATTAAAAATTTTAGTTCTCTTTCCCTTAAAGGGGATCTCTAGATGTGAATAATCTAGATATAAATAGCTCCCTAGTTTGGCGGTGAATTCCCTCGATAGGCACATATTGAAATACGACCCTAAATCCATCACCATGACTTCTTGTATCATGGTGATTTACGACATTTTATGCAACATGATCGAAATATCCTTAATCACCCCTACTGTCTTCACCAAAGTTTCGTCCTGTTGGAGCACTCCAGGACTACTCCTTGTATACTCCATGCTCATAATCTCGTAAATAGCCTTAGGCATCATAGTAGTTGCAGCGCTAGAGTCGATCATGCAATTATGCATAACCCATCCCTCCATCTTGAGGGATAGATAGAATGGTGGTGGCCTATTCTTCCTTGTGGCTAAGGTAGTTAATGTCTGAGTTAAAATAGTCTGAGTTGACTTTTCCTTGTCTTTAGCAGAATTCAACGATTCTTGTAATAGATCCACTTGGTCGGGTAGCTAAAGCACATCAAAGAGGCTTACCTTGGTTGGATTTTTCTTTAGTTCTTCAACAATACTGTATGCCCTTGTACCAGACTCACCTCACTCCTTCATAGTTTCGTATTTGGTTTGATACTCCTGTGTTGCTTCTACTCTCTAACACTTGGTCAATGAGGAGTACCTGAGCCTTTCTCTTACTTGGTCCCTTGTCTTGGTTTGGGGCTAGGAGGGAGAATCCTGTGGTTGAGGAAATCTCCCCCTAGCTCTCAGAGGTAAAATATCCTTCAATAAGATGGGTCCCTCCAGCTTCGACACTTGGGAATGCTCTTTTACTGATGGTAACATATTCTCGTTTGGCATCTTGGAACTAGCACGTACTTTTGATGGTTCCATTTGAACTGGATCAACTTTAATGGATTTTCTACCTGTCCTCGTAAGAATGAAAAATTGTTCGATAGGGGGGATCATAAAGTTGCAGTCCACCTCTATGATCATGTTCACTTGCCCACCAGGCATGCTATCTGCCAGGGTCTACACATAGTTCAAATGGACCATGCAAATCTCCTCGCTATATGGGTCATTACAAGTGGAGCACCAATAAGCTCTGTCAGGTGGACCAACTTCTTCATTATTTAATATGGTTGCATTTATTTCGATAGCCCTACTAGTAGGAGTAGCTTGTTCTCTTGTAATTGGGGGAGAAGGGACGAATCTCCTCGACTGGAAGCCCTAATCGGACTACCTCTTTTTTAGGGTGGTGATATCATTCACCATTGTCCTTATCGATGTTCACATATCCTGCAATTATTTTATCTGGTCTAAATTTACAGGTGTCAAAGGTGTGGGAAATGGTAATGGTGCTAACGGTGCAGGTAATGCAGGATATGGGATAGGAGCTAGAAGTTGAGGAACAACAGGTGTAGGAAATTGCGGGATGGGTACCCTTTGGTTCTAAGAAGCATTAGGATTCCATGATGGAATAGGGTGCATTGGGGATGTAGGCAATGACTGATAGGATACACTAGGATATAGATGTTGGGTTAAGTCCAAAAAAATTAGCATAATCATTTTTGGAGGTAACTTACCAATAGCGACTAAGTCAACCTCAACATTCTATGCCTAGGCATACAAAGCTAGAAATTTATCGATATTAGCATGTTTGATGCTCATGATGATGTCAAAAAAAAAAGCTCTTAGGTAATAAAATGTTGCTTGCTTCAGGGTGGGTCGAAGGTCATCAGTGACTCTCTGCCAGGTTCGAGCAAACCTGCCATTAAAATTAGCTATTTCCTCATGTGGATAAAATGTTGTAATGCTATGAATAGTGGTTAGAGAAGCCACATCTTAAACATACTCGTAAGTTATTTTCCTAGTATCTTCATATGTGGGCAAAGCCTTTAACGCTGCTATTGGGATCTGGTTTTGAGCCTATAGATTGAGTGGTCCTGAATGATTCTAGGCTAGAAAATTCTTGGGTGGATTTTGTGCCATCTAGACCAAAGTGTTTGGCTGAGAGGGCAAGCTAGTTGTAGTGCTGGAAGGACTTGGAGTTTGTGAAAAAAAATTGGCTACTTGCGAGGACGTCCCATCCGATGAGATAGTCGAGGAAACTACTCTAGGGTGTTCTCCTAAAGCATCAATGCTAAGCTCAAAGAACTTGACTGTATCTTCTGGATTTCTAGCCTTCGATATTATGATCATGAGGGAGGGATTTTAACCAACTTCAAGATTCATAGGCTTTTGGGTTTAGTTGAGTTGCAAGATGTTCTTAGTTGACAATAAAAAGATGAACATCAATTCTTAATACCATTTGATGTGGAATGTTTGTATTCCATTGGGCATGCCAAAAAATGTTGGTCAAGAATCTGAATTAGGTATGAAATATTTCATCCATGCACCCTAGACCTGACCAACATTGAAATGCCAAAATAAAGAAATGGCTCCTGTGCTAATCTCTAGAGAGGGCTGGTTCCCTTGCTATTCTAAACTCGGGTTGAAATTAAGAAAATAGGAAAGGAATGGGAAATTATTGAAAGGGATGGGAAATATGGCTATAAGCCAGATGAAAAGGGATGATGAACAAGCAACATGATCACTTAGTTGCACTTAAACCAATAACATTTCACACAAAGAATGTAACAAAAATTAAAACTATATATCCTTAAATATGCAACCTCCAGAATTATTCCAGCATTCACCCTTTTATCAGAAGCTAGATTCAAGCATAGAATTATAGCTATCAGACAAGGAAGTGAATTTAATAGAAATAAAAAGGAAAATACATACACATAAAAGAGATCCAGAATTAGAGCCAAGGATTATTTGCATTCATAGTAGAGCTTAG
Organism: Wollemia nobilis; assembly: GCA_028583015.1. NCBI lineage: Eukaryota > Viridiplantae > Streptophyta > Pinopsida > Araucariales > Araucariaceae > Wollemia > Wollemia nobilis. The sequence goes on from JAQPPZ010017021.1 coordinate 1,567,434, forward strand.
GTACAATAGTTTTCTAGCAAAATGTCCATCCTTCTTACATTGAACTTGCTAGTTTTTATAGAGGATTCTACCTCTAAAACATAAATGCTCAACCACAAAACATCATCGTGGTAGCCAAGATTTATTTTTGGATTCTGTCAGGAAGTTATGAGGTATGGCTCAATTTGATGACTACTCAAAAAGAGGTCGCATGACTTCAATGCGGTAACACAATTCACCTACAATGCCATCTCCTCACTTGCTGGGATTGCCTTAATGGCAAATATCAGATTCTAGGATCCGAGGGGATTAGATTTTGATTCTCCCCAGACCAACTGCCATTACACAGGTGAAAGTGCACCTTTGAAACTTAATTTTGTCACTACAAAGCACTTTCGGGTGACCTCCACTGAAGTAGGGAAGAAAAAGGAGTTTCGCTGAGAAGAGGCACGAAAAGGAGTTTTGATGCCTTATTTGAGTGAAAGGGAAACTCATTACGATGGGCCCCAATTTTTCTTGCTCGAACATTAGCTTGAAAAAGGATTTCGCTCTATTTTTTACTCAAAACAAGATCACCAAATATGGCTTTGAATACCACGTGGACGTCACTTTGATCCTGCCTAAACCTTTTGTCACCTTGTTGAAGAGGTAGGACCCTGAGCACGACCTTTATCACTTAGGAAACGACAAAAGGTGTTTCGGTCATACAAGCTTATGAAATGGATTTGCACTTTCAAGTGGGAGCGAAAACGCTTGGGCCCCACTTCGTTTTTGGTCGACTTCTAGCTCAAAAAGAGATTTCGCTACACTTTTTCCCCAAAATCAAGTTTCGTCAATCGCACGTCTCACTTGGGGTGAACTTAACCAATCTCCTTCGACACATTTGAGCCCGAAATAAGCTTTTGGTAGAAGCATGGCACGAAACTACCCTCGCTCATGACTTAAAAACAAAAAGAAGCTCCATGAATACCTTTGCACGATGATATACTACCCAGACCTTTGTTTATATGCTTACACAAAAAGACTTGCATGATTAAAGCTTGCCAAAACCATATGTTTACTGAGTCCTAGTACCATGAGAGCTCGAAGAAAGATCCTGCATGGTGAGCGAAAAAAAAGGGACTACGCGCTCCCTTGAGTGCAACCAACAAATATTGATAACAAAACATTAAAAGGGATACATTCTAAAAGAGAAGAAATTTTTAGGGAAGAAGAGATTATTATAGCATGATTGGACGCAAAATGGTTCTTACATCTGGGAAAATTTCTCGTAAAAACAATGTGGTAGGGATGCCAACATGAATTTATGAAGAGGTTTTGGGTTCAAGTTTTAGGGATCCTCAACCACAAATTAAGAATAAGTATTAAGCAATATCCATAGATCTATATGTAGAGGTGAATCCATAGTATGGTACTTTACAGATCAAGTTTGGTATCCAAGCCGATTTTCCTGAAGAACTATGTATGCAAGGTAGAAGATCTCAAGAAAATTACTTAGCCCCATACAACCCAAATATTGGGGGAAGAAAGATCAGATCTATAAAAATTGCAGATCAATCAAAATCTAACTCTCCAACAATGTTTGACAAGGAATTTCAAAGAAGATTTCTTGAAATGGAAAACACTCTCCAAAGCTTGATGGAGTTGGTGCTTTCTCAAGAAGAAAGGAAATCAAGGAAGGAAAAGAAGAAATTAGATTCAGAATCTGATATTGATTCTGGTGCTTCCAATGGTGAGAAAATGGAGGTTGAAGGATCCCACTCCAAACATCCTAAGAATATCTCATCACAACCCTTGATTACAGATCCGTTCGAATGGAGGTCAAAATTGATATTCTAACCTATGAAGGGGAGTTAGATCCTAAAAAATTAGATGGGTGGTTGAAGAAATTGGAGGTTTATTTCAATACTGAGTCTTATATAGAGGTACAAAAGATCAACTTTGCTAGATTGAAATTGGGTGGCCATGCTCTCACATGGTGAGAGGTATACTCAGTTAGACTGACAAGAAATCAATAGCCATTTGTGGAAACATAGGCAAATTTTTTGAAGGCTATAAGAGCTCAGTTTTATCCTATTTGCTATCAAGATAATATAGATGAAATATGGTTATTTCCAAGATAGAGGCAGGGCCAAAAAGGCCAAGAATACACCACAGAATACAAAAAACAAGCTGTGTTAATGGGTGTTAATCTTTGCAATCCTCAAATATTTAAGAAATATAAGTGTAGTTTGTCTTATCAGATCATGATAGAAATGACATTATTTGATGCCAATGATATTGATGAGGCATGCATTAAAGCCACACACTTGGAAATGAGGGTCAGAAAGCCAATGAAATATAATAAGGCATCAACTTCATATTTACTCTCCAAGATTGCAAATAAAACCAAGGGTTCCAGTAGTAAAGGCAAGAAGGAATCAGGGGCTACAACCACCAAATAAAAAAATAGTGAAAAATATTGCAAGGAGTATAATTTTGACACTCATTTAAGTGAGAATTGTTGGAAGCTACACCTTGAAAAGAGGCCAAAATGGTGGAACAAGGAAAATAATAAATCTGCTAATTCTACTAAAAATATTGATCAGGAGGAAGAAGGGTGTTTTGAGGAAGAGGATGAAGTAAAGGTAGTATGTGCTACCAGAATTAAGCCTTTAAGGTAGGAGAAAACCTCTAATAAGGAGGAACAAGCTTCAGAGACCAAGAAAGAGGAATTATTTTGGGTCTACATACAAGTGTAGAGGATAAAAATTACAACATTGTTTGACAATGAATCACAATGGAATTTAATTTCTAAGGATCTAGTGAAGTAGCTGGGATTGAAGACTATGGATCATCCACAACCATATCCATTGGGATGGGTGCAAAAGGATGTGGAGCTATAGGTAACCAAACAATGTACTTTACAGTTTTCAGTTAATAGTAAATTTCATGATGTAATTATTTGTAATGTAGTACCTCTTGATATTTGCCAAGTGATTTTTGGTAGCCCATATTTATGGGAAAAAAATGCTTTGTTTAAGTGAAGGTGCAATGTTTGGGAGTTGAATAAAGGTGGAATCACATATGTGATTAATCCCAACAGGTTGGAAAATAAATTTCAGCTTGTGACAGTGCAATAGGCCAAGCATTTGGTGAATGTAAGCAAGAGATTTGTGTTACTGATGATAAGAGATACATCTAGTAATGTGCAGTTCAGTAATAATGTGGAAGCAACCAATTGTACTCCCCAAAAAAAGAAGGAATTTGAACCTTATTCTTTCAAAGAGTACAAGGGGAAGTATGAAGAAGATGTTGAACTTGGAAAGAAGTACAAGGAGTTGAAAAATAGAGTGCAGGGCAAATCCAATGAGGTTTTTCATTTGGAAAATAACTTGTTCAAAGAAAGAAAACTCTATGTGCCCAAGGGAGATAAACACTTATAGATGATAAGGGAAGGTCACACATCACTAGTTGCTGGTCATTTTAGTATGCATAAAATAGTAGCTAACCTGCAACAATAGCTAACCTGCAACAATGTAACATCCCTGCCACTTGTTACCATTTTATTTGGAAGAATGTGATTCTACGTTAAGTTTTGTGATGCAGATACAGGTTTACGTGTGAAAGCAAAAGAGAACACCCACCCCCTGACGGAGATAGATGTTGGAAGCATCAAGTAAGGTGGGATATGATATCATGCCTCGTGCACCTTGGCCCATGGGTACATGGAAGCCCACCATAGGAATTTGCATATAAATCATTCTGCTCGTTGTTGAATTTTATGAATGATTATTACTATTTTCTCTTGCATTCCGCTTGTTATTGATCTTAGAGTTAATAATTAAAATAATAATAAAAATAAATAATCTATATATAATTGTATTTGTTTACCTAAATATTATATATTTAAAAAAAAAATATATAATAATAATAATAATTTAAAATATAAAATAAAAGAGAAATAATAAAAAAATAAAAATAAATATATAACAACCACGGTGGAGAATCACTTAGAAATACATATATGTTTATAATAGTAGTTGTTTACAAAAGCATATAAATTTATATTTAAAAAAAACTAAACAAATACCAACGATAAATATATGAGAAGCTATAATGAAAATTAAGATAAATATAAATATTAAAATTAAACACCTCCAATCGGATGAAGGGAATTCTTACCACCTGGACGAAATTAAGAGTAATTACCTTGCATGGTCAATTTGAAAGGTGTCATCCTAAGGGCAAGCGATTCTCCTTATAATAACAGTAGGGAAAGGTAGTGGGGGTTATGTGTGTGTGTGTGTGTTTGGAATCCTGTTGGTTCTATTCAGACATCTTCACGTTCGAGCATTAGGAGCTAGTGGTGAAGTAAAACTGAAATTGGTGTTTAGGTTAGCTTTCTTGGTAGTCTTGGGGTTGGTAAATATAGAATGGCTGTATGTGTTGTATTGGTTGTTGTGTCTTGCATCTATTTAACATGGTAGAGAACTAAATTACGAATTTTACAATGGTAATTTCATAATTGCTTTCTTCTGTAATGCCAAGTTAAAATATGAATTTTGTAATGATGTTTTAGTAGATGTATTCTTCTGAACTACGACTTGTTTTCACGATACAACGTGTGGTGTTCTTCATGCAATTTTTAGATTTCTTACTAAGCAGAGTGATGTGTTAATATTTGAAATTTGTATTATAATTTAGAAGGAAATGAAGAATTATTTTGAACTTGGAATATTTTTTTAGAAGCATCATGTAGTGATATTGTCGAAAAATTATAAATTGCATAATAGCTTGAGTTCTTTGCATGTTTGCCTGAGACATTTAGTTGCATATTAAGGGCCAAGCTGACCCAAAATATACCTTCCATACCAATGTATCTGTTCGCTTGGGTGGCCCAAGGGAAGTGGCAGCAATCTAGACTACGGATTCACAGAGAGGAGTTGATTTGCTTTCATTAGGCTGCAGTGCGATGTTTGAAGTTTAGAGAAAAACAACGATTCAATTCATAAAAAAAAATGTCTACCACTTTATTATTGTATACTTACGTGTGAGAATGTTGAAAAATAAAAGAAGCAAGTTTAAGATTGCAAAGCCATGTCTGTTGAAACGTAGGAAACAGTGTCTTGTTAATAGCCATTATTGTACTTTGAAGGTTGGTTGTATAAACGTATAAAATATAAACTCTTTATGTTGATACATGTTGCCATGCTTATAAGTTTTAAAATTATTTTAAACATGTAGATTTTTGCATTAGTAAATTGTTCAATAAGAGATGGAGTCATTTAAAAGTTTCAATATATATAAATTAAGGTTAAACCCAAGCATTGGAAAATGATTGATGCATGGTCCGAATGGCTGAAATATCTTGTGGTCTGGGAGAGTTCAAAAAATATTGGTCGCGATTCTTTGGTATAGGGATTCCATAAACATAAATATGCTTTTTTTAGGTGTCTTCCGTCAGATAACGAGATTTAATCTGTCCAAGAATTATAAATTTGAGATAGGCTTGTAAGAAAACCTTAAACAATCTATATAACAACAGCTTAATAGAAGAATATTAGTCACCCGTAGAAAAAAAAAAGATAAATCTTGTAGTAAACGACAACATTTATTTATCTCATGACCTATCTTGGCTTATAGAATAAAACATTCAACTCTTAGTTAGGATCCCTTAAGCGATAATAACGAAAGTCATGTCTTCATTTGCTAATAGCGCAGTCATACACATGTTAGTATTTATGCTTCATGTCAAAATTAAATTATGGAACCCATGGGATGTCATACCTAACATCAATGAGAATTAAGAATGATTATTAGACTTGCTATAGAGCATTATTTAAAGATACACACATTTGATTGTTTTTAGAGAAATAATTTTTTTTTTTTTCTCTCATTGCACTTTAACCTTATAGGTAGCGAGCATACTTCTATTAGTTGACTTTGTATGGTTGAATAAAAACTATGACATTGGACTAAACCTTAAGTTATATAATTTTGAATATAGTGGCATGTAGGTGCCTCGATATGGATAATTAAAAAAAAATATTAAACCATCCATGAACCTTATACCGAGAATGTTAGTAAGAATCATCGAGGAGGATAAAATGCTATATAGATTAAAGGACTTTAAATAGTTTTTTTAAAAACATATTCGTTATAAAGGTATAAAAAATAACTAGGATTTTTATATAAGCCACTATGATTAGAGATAAAGTTAGGAAAATAAACAACATGCATAGTAAAAAAATATAGAATTAACTTTTTGATTGATGAAATAGGAAAGTAAGTTTAATTAGATTTAATACCTTGACTCTTAGAATTATTATTATTTATATTTATGGATTCTTTTTAAAATAATTTTAAAGTTTAAAATTCATAGACTAGACTCCTAATGGTTGTAGTAAATACTATGGCATTCTTTCTAAACTCATCTCATAACCCCAAAGTGAGGAGAAACAAAAAAATACCAAACTCATTCAACGAAAAAGGGTGATAAACTTATAAGAGAAAGGTTATATATGTAATGGAGTGTGACATCGAGAAGGATGTACACATTACCCAACCCAATAGTTTGTGGTGGTGACTATTGGGATTCGATGCTATCTGCTCTCCGACACGTACATATGGTAGTGGTCCTTTGCTATTGAGAGTAAAGGGTGGCGGTATGGGACATCGTCCTAGGATAGCATACGACTAGTACGTGAGGATGCTCACAAATCTACTATGGATATGGAATTGTTGATGCCACTCTTTTCTAGGGAGCTGGACCAAGAGATCAAAAAGTCCAATGGTAGATGATATAGGCAACATTACCATTATCTGGAGTGGGTTATGAGAAATCTGGTCCGGAGACCATGCGATGGCGGACCCTAGTTATATCTTAGTTGAAGATCAATGACCAGGCACTGGCATAGTTATGCTAGTTCTAAAGCTTGAAAGAGAGATTTTATCTTAGGATTGCGAATCCACAAGCTTTGGAGTAGGGGAGTTAATGCATCCACCCTTCTAGGTGTTATGGGCCCTGGAAGGATAACCCCATGCCAAGATTATTAGATACCCGAGATAGGGGAAGAATCTTAAAGAGGCAATCTATGCGGGAAGTTGACCGATCCCGAGCACATAAGTCAATGGTAGGAAAACTTGATGTGCAGTCCTTCTATGCCAATGTACTAGCAATAAGTAGGGCAAACTATCATGAATGTGTGCCATATATGTTGTGTTTGAAAAAAATTCGAACTTGTGTTTTGACAATCGGGTGAGTAGAATTGGGTTGTGACAGTTGGTATCATAGCCCGGGTTGTGAAACCTTGGGCTAATAAACATTAATATTTTCTCTAATGTAACTCTTTTGACACCAGGTATGGCAGGGACCTCGAGGAGCACTAGTGTTAATATGCAAGAGAAGATTGCAGAAGTCCCAAGAAAGGGATTAAGGTGACTCATAAGAGAGTCTGAAAGGGTGTAAGCTACTGATGTACCATGATGGATGGTCAAAAAAGAGAAAGAGCCTATAGCTACAAGAGCTACGTAGAATGACGAGAATACGACTCAGATGATTCAGCTAATGCAAGAGCAACTGAATCAACAACGTGAGCAAATGAAGATCCAAAAGGCTCAAATGTGTGAGCATATGGATCAAGAGAGGGTACAGATGGTCCAACAGTAGGAAATAATCACCCAGTAGTAGAAAGTTATTGAGAATTTGACTAAAATGAAGGAAACTAAAAATGTAAGTGAGTTTCCAAAAGGTTCCTCAAGAAGGAAAGTTGGTGTAGAACTGCAAAAGGAAATTAAGAAGTTGGATATTTCCAAATTTTATGGTAAAGGAGATGGTGAAACAACCATCAACTAGCTAAGTGAGGTTGAGGGATATTTTTCAATTCAGCCACTTTGCTTAGAGTCCAAAACAACATGGGTCATGGCACACCTAGAAGGTCCAACAAGAGATTGGTGGACCACATATAAGAAAATCACATAGAAGGAAGCCACAGATATTCCATGGGAAGAGTTTAAAAGGGAATTTAAGGATCGCTTCCTTACACCTCAATTTTATATTGAAAAGCATGGATAATTCACTAACTTACGTTAGGGTAACATGACTGTAATTGAGTATTATCAGAGGTTTGTGCAACTTCTGAAGTACACCCCAAAATATGATGGTCAAAAAAATTTAAAGCTCATAAATTTGTAATGGGGCTACATCCAAAATATAGTCAACTAGTTGGGAAAAAAGTACCCAAAACATTAACATTTGCTTATGATGCAGCTCGATATGAGGAAGTAAGCTAGAAAGAAGTAAGGGCTTATTACCAACAAGTTGAAAGAGAGAATTCTAAGAAAAGAAGATATCTTGAGCAAAATAGAAGCAAAGATGAGTACAAAAAATTTAGAGATGGAGGGCAAAATAGAAATGATAATAAAAATAAGGGTAAATTCTAGGGGAACAAAGGGCAGCCAGATCGAAGGAACTTTCAAGAAAAGAAAAATAACAATCGGGAGCAAGGTAGAAATGGTAATCAAGGGAAAGAAGGAGATAAACAAAAGAATGCGGGTCCAAATACATGCTACACATGCAGAGCCTTGGACCACTTTGCTAGACAATGCCCAAACAGAGCTGATCGAAGAAATCCCACTAAAGAAGCCCCACACAAAATATTTGTTGCCACAGGTAAACCCAACCTTTTAGGCCAAGCTACTCCATTTTTGATTAAAGGAAAACTAGGCAAAAAATATGTACATATTTTAATTGATAGTGGTGCAATAGATAGTTTTATTTCAACTAGCATATTGAGGGACATATCTGTTAAACCTGGGGTCATGGAAAAAGGGTGGCAAGTCAAGTATGGCTCAGGATAAACTTACATGGTTAACCAATGTCTATTTGACCCTCAAATAGAAATACCTCAAGGAAAAATTAATTGGCACCTATATGTGGCTCCTTTACATGCATTTGATATAGTCCTAGGAGTAGACTGGTTGAAAGCCCATAAATCCTTGCTAAATTTTGAGGAAAGGTCATTGGAATTTATGAATTATGCTAATCGGAGAATTTGTATCCACTGCAATCGAACATCCCTTGAACCTCACTTGATGACCGCTATGCAGGTTAAAAGAGCCTTAAGGAAGGGATGGACACTTTATGTGGTTTAATTAAACAAAAAGGAAGAATTTGAGTCAAGCTCTACTCCATTTCAGCAGTATCCCGTATTAAATGAATTTAGAGATGTTTTTCGTGAACATCTGCTTGGATTACCTCTAAAAAGGGAGTTTGATTTCTTGATTGAGCTTATACCAGGAGCAACTCTAGTAGTTAGAACCCCTTATCGAATGACACCACTTGAGTTACAAGAACTCAAAACTCAACTACAAGATTTATTAGAGAAAGGACACATTAAGCCCAGTGTCTCACCATGGGGAGCATCGGTGTTGTTTATTAAAAATAAATATGGATCCTTGAGACTATGCATTGATTATAGGATGCTTAACAAGATGATAATTAAGAATAAGTATCCCTTGCCCAAATTGATGATCAGTTTGACCAATTGAGAGGTGCTACAATATTTTCAAAGATAGACCTTAGGTCAGGTTACCACCAGTTGAGAATCAAAGAAGAAGATACATACAAGACTGCTTTTTGAACTTGCTATGGACATTATGAGTTCACTGTATTATCATTTGGGCTAACAAATGCACCAGATGCATTTATAAATTTTATGAACATCATGTTTCATGAGCAACTAGATCGATTTGTATTAATATTTTTGGATGATATTTTAATCTGCTCTCATAATAGGGAAGAGCATGATTAATACATGAGAATAGTGCTGGAAGTCTTTAGGAAAAATCAATTATATGGTAAATTGTCCAAGTGTGAGTTCTATACACCACAAGTTCAGTATTTGGGACACATTGTTTCAGTAGAAGGAATAGCAGTAGATCCCAAGAATATTGAAGCTATAATAGACTGGCCAGCCCCTACCAATGTTTTTGAAGTAAGAAGTTTTATGGGGATGGCTGGATATTATCGATGATTTGTTAAAGGATTTTCAAAAGTTGTGTTTCCTATAACCAACCTGCAAAGAAAGGGAAAAGCATTCAAGTGGACACCACAGTGTGAAGAAGCCTTCAAAATTCTTAAGGAGAAATTAACAACTGCACCCATACTAAAGATCCATGATCCTAAAAAATTATTTACAGTGTGTACTGATGCCTCACTAGAGGGACTATATTGGTGGAATCTTAATGCAATATGAAGTCGTGGTAGCATACGAGTCTAGGAAACTCAAGAAACACGAAATAAACTATGCTACACATTATTTGGAACTGGCTGTGGTAGTCCATGCTCTTAATATTTGGAGGCACTATTTGCTAGGAAAGCCCTTTGAGCTTAAAATCGATCATCAGAGCTTGAGATATATTTTTACTCAACCTCTATTAAATGCCAGACAACAAAGATGGATGGAGTTCCTAGTTGAATATGACTTTGATATTGAATATATCAAAGGAAAATAAAATAAACTAGAAGATGCCCTTAGTAGAAGAAGACATATAACAACACTTACAAAATTTTAGTATGGACTGAAGGATCAGATCAAGGAAATGCAAAAAAATGATGGGTTTTGCAATCAATGTCGTAACAAAATCGAGCAAAAATCGGGTCGGCACACAAATTATAATATCAAGCAAGATGTGGTGTATTTATGAAAGAAAATAATAGTACCCAATGATGAGGAGCTTAAAATAACTATCATGCGGGAAGCTCATTATGCACCATATTATGGCCATCCAAGGGTAACTAAGATGAGGGAAACTTTGAAAAATACTATTTTTGGCCTAGGATGAAGAGAGATGTAGTTCAATTTGTAGCAAAATGCCTAGAATGCCAAAAAGTCAAGGTTGAACATCATCATCCTGGAGGGCAACTACACTTATTTGAGATACCGAAACAAAAATGGCAAGTGATTTCCATGGATTTTATTATTGGACTTCCTACAACATGATTTCAACATGATGCGATATATGTGGTGGTGGATAAGTTAACCAAAGTAGCGCATTTCATACCAGGTAGTGTTCATGATAATGCAACTACTATAGCATAGAAGTTTGCATGAGAAGTCGTAAGGTTGCATGGATTTCCCAAAATAATCATCTCGGATAGAGATTCGAGATTCACCTCAGAGTTTTGGCAAGCTTTGCACCAAGCTTGGGGAACAAAGCTCAATATCAGCACTGCCTATCATCCTGAGATAGATGGGCATACCGAGAGGGTCAATCAAGTGCTGGAATACATGCTACGCATGTATTACATAGATCACCAGAGTAAGTGAGAGGATTATCTCTTCCTGGTGGAATTTATAACAACAGCTATCACACCATGTTGGGCATGGCCCCTTTTGAGGCCCTATACGGGTGTAGGTGTAGGACACCATTAACGTGGGACAATCTGGATGATCGAGAAGTGATCGATATTTATGTTGTTAAAAATATGGAGGTTCGGCTTAAAGAGATTTGCCAATGACTTTGTGAAGCCGTTGATCATCAGAAGAGTTATGCCGACCTAAAACGAACACCTCAAGAATTTGTTGTTGGTGATAAAATCTTCCTTAGGGTCAAGCCAACCAAAATATCCATTAAGTCTACTAAACTAAACCCTAGATTTATTGGTCCTTTTGACATTGTTGCCAAAATTAGTCCTGTTGCCTACAAGCTCGCACTACCACTGAACTTGTAAAAAATCCACAGTGTTTTCCATGTGTCCCTCCTCCGTAAATACGTAGATGATCCATCTCATGTTCTAGATGTATCTCATTTGTAGACGTTGGACCTGCAGCTCATTGAGGTTCGACCAGTAAAATTTTGGGTTTCAGAACTAAACAACTGAGAAAGAGGATAGTGGAGCAGTGTAGGGTCTAGTGGGATCACTACTCCGAGAAAAATACCACCTGGGAAGATGTTGCTGCCATGAAAAACCAATTTCCTTACTTATTTAAAAATTGATAACCAAAAGACAATTTACTATATGTATTGAGATGTAAATTTTTGAATGTTTAACATGTTGGGATTTGATACAGTAGATATGACTGTTGTGTAATTTTTGATATTTACTTATGTGTATATGATCAGATGTTATGAATACCTACATATGTATTTTTTAGCTAACACAAGGACTGTGTTAATTCCTAGAGGGGGAGTATGTAACATCCCCGCCACTTGTTACCATTTTATTTGGAAGAATGTGATTTTACGTTAATTTTTGTGATGCAGGTACAGGTTTGCGTGCGAAAGCAGAAGAGAACACCCACCCCTGATGGAGATAGAGGTTGGAAGTGTCAGGTAAGGTGGGATATGATGTCATGCCTCATGCACCTTGGCTCATGGGTACATGGAAGCCCACCGTAGGATTTTGCATATAAATCATTCTGCATGTTGTTGCATTTTATGAATGATTGTTACTATTTTATCTTGCATTCCGCTTGTGATTGATCTTAGAGTTAGTAATTAAAATAATAATAATAATTAATATATATAAATATATAATTGTCTTTGTTTACCTAAATATTATGTATTTAATATATATATATATATAATAATAATAATTTAAAATATAAAATAAAAGAGAATATATATATATAACAACCATGGTTGAAAATCACTTAGAAATACATATATATATTTATAATAGTAGTTGTTTACAAAAGCATATACATTTATATTTAAAAAAAAATAAACAAATAACAACGATAAATAAATGAGAAGCTATAATGAAAATTAAAATAAGTATAAATATTAAAATTAAACACCTCCACTCGGATGAAGGGAATTCTTCCACCTGGCTGAAATTAAGAGTAATTATCTTGTATGATTAATTTGAAAGGTGTTAACCTAAGGGCAAACGATTCTCCTTATAAGAACAGTAGGAAAAGGTAGTGGGGGTTATGTGTGTTTGTCTTTTGAATCATGTTGGTTCTATTCAGACGTCTTCGTGTTCGAGCATTATAAGCCAGTGGTGAAGTAAAACTAAAATTGGTGTTCAAGTTAGCTTTCTTGGTAGTCTTGGGGATGGTAAATACATAATGGCTCTATGTGTTGTATTGGTTTCCGTGTCTTGCATCTATTTAACATGGTAGAGAACTAAATTATGAATTTTGCAATGGTAGTTTTATAACTGCTTTCTTTTGTAATGCAAAGTTAAAATATGAATTTTGTAATGATGTTTTCGTAGCTGTATTCTTCTGTACTGCGGCTTGTTTTCACGGTACAATGTGTGGTGTTCTTCATTCAATTTTTAGATTGCTTACTAAGAAGAGTGATCTGTTAATATTTTCAATTTGGATTATAATTTAGAAGGCACTAAAGAGTTATTTTGAACTTGGAATGTTTTTTTTAGAAGCAACATCTAGTGATATTGCTGAAAAATTGTAAATTGCATAATAGCTTGAGTTCTCTACATGTTTGCTTGAGATATTTAGTTGCATATTAAGGGTCAAGATGACCCAATATACACCTTCCATACCAACGTCTCTATCCACTTGGGTGGCCCAAGGGAAGCAAAATTAATCTAGACTACAGATTCACAGAGATGAGTTGATTTTCTTTCATTAGGTTGTAGTGCGTTGTTTGATGTTCAAAGAAAACCAGCGATCCAATTCATAAAAAAAATGTCTTCCATTTTATTATTGTATACTTATGTGTGAGAATGTTGAAAAACAAAAGAATCAAGTTTAAGATGGCAAAGACATGTCTGTTGAAACGTAGGAAACTATGTCTCGTTAATAGCCATTGCTGTAATTTGAAGGTTGGTTGTATAAACGTATAAAATATAAACTCTTTATGTTGATATGTGTTGCCATGCTTATAAGTTTTAAAATTCTTTTAAACATGTAGATTTTTGCATTAGTAAATTATTCAATAAGAGATGGAGTCATTTAAAAGTTCCAATATACATAAATTAAGGTTAAACCCAAGCATTGGAAAAGGATTGATGCATGGTCCGAATGGCTAAAATATCTTGTGATCTGGGAGAGTTCAAAATAGATTGGTAACGGTTCTTTGGTATAGGGATTCCATAAACATAAATATATTTTTTTTAGGTGTCTTTCGTCAGAGAACGAATTTAATCTATCCAAGTATTATAAATACAAGATAGGTTTGTAAGAAAACCTTAAACAATCTATATAATAGCAGCTTAATAGAAGAACATTAGTCACCCGTAGAAAACAAAAAGATAAATCCTGTAGTAAATGGTAGCATTAATTTATCTCGCGACCCATATTGGCTTATAGAATAAAGCATTCAACTCTTAGTTAGGAACCCTTAAGCAATAATAATGAAAGTCATGTCTTCATTTGCTAATAGCGCAGTCATACACATGTTAGTATTTATGCTTCATGTCAAAATTAAATTATGGAACCCATGGGATGTCATACCTAACATCAATGAGAATTAAGAATGATTATTAGACTTGCTATAGAGCATTATTTAAAGATACACACATTTGATTATTTTTAGAGAAAGGAAAAAAAAATATTTACTCTCATTGCGCTTTAACCTTATAGGTAGCGAGCATAATTCTATTAGTTGACTTTGTATGGTTGAAAAAAAACTATGACATTGGACTAAACCTTAAGTTATATAGTTTTGAATATAGTGGCATGTAGGTGCCTCGATATGGATAATTAAAAAAAAAATATTAAACCACCCGTGAACCTTATACCGAGAATGTTAGGAAGAATCATCGAGGAGGATAAAATGCTATATATTTTAAAGACTTTAAATAGTTTTGTTAAAAAAAAAAAAAGATTCGTTATAAAGGTATGAAAAATAACTATGATGTTTATATAAGCCACTATGATTAGAGATAAAGTTAGGCAAATCAACATGCATAGTAAAAAAATAATAATAATTAGAATTAAATTTTTTATTGATGAAATAGGAAAGTAAGTTTCATTAGATTTAGTACCTTGAATCTTAGAATTATTATTATTTATCTTTATGGGTTCTTTTTAAAATAATTTAAAATTTTAAAATTCATAGACTAGACTCCTAATGGTTGTAGTAAATACTATGGCATTCTTTCTAAACTCATTTCATAACCCCAAAGTGAGGAGAAACAAAAAAATACCAGACTCATTCAATGAAAAAGGGTGATAACCTTATAAGAGAAAGGTTATATATGTAACGAAGTGTGACGTTGAGAAGGACGTACACCTCATCCAGCTCCAACAATTCACGGTGGTGATTATTGGGATTTGATGCTATCTGTTCTCTAGCACGTACATAGGGCAATGATCATTTGTTGTTGAGAGTAAAGGGTGGCGGTATGAGACATCGCCCTAGGATAGCATACGACTAGTACGTGAGGATGCTCATGAATCTACTATGGATATGGAATTGCAGATGCCACTCTTGGCCAGGGAGTTGGATCAGGAGATTGAAAAGTCCAATGGTAGATGGTATGGGTAACATTACCGTTATCTAGAGTGGGGTCTGAGAAATATGGTCCGAAGACCATGCGATGGTGGACATTGGTTATCTTAGTTGAATATCAATGACCAGGTACTGACATAGTTAAGCTAGTTCCCGAGATAGGGGAAAAACCTTAAAGAGGTAGTCTATGCAGGAAGATGACCGATCTTGAGCACATAAGTCACCAGCTACAGTGGTAGGAAAACTTGATGTGCAGTCCTTCTATGCCAAAGTACTAGCAATAAATTGGGCAAACTAGCATGAATGTGTGCCATATATGTTGTGTTTGAAAAAAAATCAAACTTGTGTTTTTGACGACCGTGTGAGTAGAACTGGATTGTGACAAGCAATATGTTTACTGGTCCAATATGCAGAATGATGTGTTTAATTTTATTTGTGGATGTGAAAATTGCAGCTCAAGCAAACCCAACAACTACAAATGTAAAATGCTAAGCAAGGCAAAATGGATCTACAAGAAGCTAGTGGAGAAACAATATTCCCATCTGAATAAAGATGATTTTGAGGGACCAAAATCCTCCAATGGGGGAGGTCTTGATCGGGAGATCAATTAAAAAAAGTCATCTACAAGATGGGTGGAAGGATCTTTGGATAAAATTCTCACTTCGGAGCAATCAACTCTTATCGAAACAGAGCATGGAGGAAAATTGGCTTAACTTCCATCATTTAATGAGTGATCAACACCCACTTAATAAAATGGGTTGGTTTTAAATATCCAACACCCATTTAATAAAATGGGTTGGTTTTAAATAACCAACACCCATTTAATAAAATGGGCTGGTTTTAAATAACCAACATCCATTTAATAAAATGGGTTGGTTTTAAATAACCAACACCATTTAATAAAATGGGTTGCAAGAATTTAAGAAAAGGGGGCTACACACATTTAATGAAAATGACTTTCTTTTGCACAACACTTAGTGGTAAATTGTTGCACAAAACTTAGTGGAAAATAGTAGCACAAAACTGTGTGGCAGTTTAGTTTTTACACAACATAGTGTGGTAAAGTTTTCAAAACAAAAATTTATGCAAAACACATGGTGACGACTTGATTACCAGATCTGTAGTGGAAGAAAAAAAAGAGAAGAAAATACATCAGAGTAGGGGGAGTAGAGTTGGAGAATGGAAGAATGCAATCTAATACCACAATAAGGATTTTAATCAAATTATTATTTCCAAAACAAATCTGTAGAAATCTCTTTGATCGTGGTTTTACCCATTTTGGGGTTTCCACGTAAATTTGGTGTTTCTCTTTAAACTATGTGTATGTTTTTTGAATCTAAGATTATTGCTATTATTTACCTTAATTGCAGGAATTACCAGATTAATACTAACACATAGAAAGAGTTGATCTCTTTGAAAATAACTAGACAACACACCAATGCTTGTATTCACACTGTGAATTTATGAAGCGATTTTTGGTTCAAGTTTCAGAGATCCTCAACCACAAATTAAGCATAAGGATTAAGCAAGATCTATAGATTTATATGTAGAGGTGAATCCATAGTGTGACACTTTACAAATCAATTGAGGCCATAGGGAGAGCCTTTAGTGACCAAACATTCTTCCAAGGAAAATTTTAGAAGTAGGAAATCTTGATTGTTCTAAATCCACCATATTTGACTAAGTATCCACCATCTTTTGAAATATTCCAAACCAACTCATCCTTTTATGTAAAATCAACAAATAAAACTTTTAGTGTTCATCTATAATTTGTTTGAGTTCCTTTCCTTCAACCAAATTTCTAATAAAAATCTGTAATTTGGTTTTGTTCAAATTAATATAGTCTTTGACCTTTTGAACTTTACAAGATAGACATGCATGAGCCAATGGTTGCCATTTTGAGTCAAATATAAGAGGATAAGGCTTCAACCAAGCATCTGACAGAAAATTGCATAATTTTTCTTAGTCATTGACCATATAATATATATTTTATCAATTGCAAATTATCTGATATGAAGTTCCATGTTGACAATCCTTTGGGTAGGGTTATTTTCCTAAATAATTTGATTGAATCAAGAGAACCTATATATTTTTGAAGTAATATTTTTACCCAATTATTTCCTTGATCTTTGAGTAATCTCCACCCAAGATTTTTCCCTAAAGCCAAACCCATAAATCTGCAATGCTGTAAACTTGCTCCTCTGATTTTATTTATTTTGCAAAATCTATCCCACTTGCAAAAATGAAACCTAATTTTTTCCTCACATCCTTTCCAAAGACATTCTCTTTGAATTTTATCAATTTTTGATGTTATATCTACTAGAAATCTTGAAAGTGACATCATATAAATAGGGATGGATTGTGACGTAGTCTTTGTGAGTTGTAGCCTTTTTGCCATGGTTAAGAAATCACCTTTTCAACATTCCAAACAAGATTTCATTCTATCCAAACAATATATCCAAGGCTTCATTTTATCTCCTTTATGATGCAAAGGAATAACCAAGTAGGTTGATGGAAATTTTTTAATTTTAAACCCTAAAATATTTATAATAATTTATTATAAATATAGGGCAACGCTAGTGAAAAAATTCTTAGATTTTCAGTATTAACCAACTCTCTAGTAGCCTTCTCATAGCATGAAAGTATTGGTTTAAACTCCATGGCCTCACTAACTAAGGTGTTGAAATTGTAATCTGATTCATGGTCAAGAGCCAAAATTGTGCGATGTATTGGATAGGCTTAAAGGTATTTCATTATGCAATGTATTTAATATTTTGTAATATT
Source organism: Wollemia nobilis (assembly GCA_028583015.1). Taxonomy (NCBI): domain Eukaryota; kingdom Viridiplantae; phylum Streptophyta; class Pinopsida; order Araucariales; family Araucariaceae; genus Wollemia; species Wollemia nobilis. The sequence goes on from JAQPPZ010017021.1 coordinate 1,585,608, forward strand.
TTATTATGTAATCTCAATGGGCCATGGTTAACCTCGTTATGGCTAAACCTAATTTAATATTCATAATTGACCTAAAGCTAACTTGGTTATGTCAAATTAGGTTAAACTTTATGATGTACTTAGGGGTTTGGTATTACTATAAATACCCCCTCATACTCCTCATTTATTATCGAAGTGTTGTGCAATATTATCTATGGATAGTGATTATTTATGGTGTCTACAGATATGCCCCAAATATCTATCTCTTTTTTCTTCTTTCATCCCTTTATGATTTCTATATAAGATTTAAGTGGATGGATTACTTCTATTAATTTCTAGAAAATATTATGAATTCCATCATGGTATCCAAGTGGGTATCAAGATTCCTCACTTGGTCACATAGAATAGTTCTTCAAAGCCTCCAATATCTCTTCCAATTTTTTGGACAAAATAGAAAAGAAATGGTGCCTTCTTCCTTCCTTCAAAAGGCAATGAAGTTTTTTTGCATTCATCCCTTTTCGAGGTCCTTGACCATTCCTTGTTGCTAAAAATTCAATGTTTACAACTACTACCTCAAGAAGAATAGTGTGCATACCTTTTGAATTTGAAATTGACATGGATCCCACATGCTAGCCTTGGCTTGGTGCACAAGTAGAATTGAGCAAGCAGTATGGAGGAAGTGTGATCACCAAAATGAAACTTAGTGTGGCATCATGACCAACAAAATGCTCTCTAAGTCATTCATGCAGGAAACAACCAAGTTTAAGTCTTAATGGGCATGGAGATGACGGGTCATGAGTTCAATTTTGGACCCTCCCTTTGTCTAGTGTTGAGAGGAGGATATGGATATTCTATGTGAGAAACCTCATTTTTATCACCATCATATGTGACAACACTTTTTCTAGCAAAGGTATCTTGGGATTGGAAGATGTAAATTTGAATCTTAGGCTTACATTTTTGATTGATACTTTAGGGTCGTTTGCTTAGGATGGCTACGAAGAAAAGGAAGTGGCTCCTTCACATATCCCAAATGTGTGACGACCACACTGGTTAATACATCGTGTTTAGAGGTCATGATATTGAGGTTTGATTCCCTTCATCACCATTCAAAAATATTTAACAAGGATAAAGGTTGTTGCCCCTAGTAGAGCAGTTTAATTTGGAAAATAGAAGTTTATATATATATATATATATATATATATATATATATTGATCTCCAACCAATTAGAAAATCCTAAGTATCAAAGCAACAATGGTTCAAGAGGGCTAAATTCACAAAAAATAAGTGGATAACCTCAACAAATTATGGATCACCAAGTGACAATAGATAGTTGAACCTATTTTTTTAAGGTTTGAAGCTTCAATTTTTAAATTTTTGGGGTCCATTAGGGAAAACTTTTTAGAGGCCATAACTTTTGCATACAAAGGCATTTTGATCCCTTTTTTTGAATTACATGATTTTTTGAGCTCTATGCACTGGTGGTATTAGTTCATATACTTTTTATAGTATTAGATGTGGAGTTGTATAAGATGGACCACAAAGCCCTAATTACTTGTCGTAATGGATGAAATAATAGTATATAGTCAACTCAAATGAGTGACCTACTATGAAGAAAGAACTTGTGGTGTATCTTTAGAAGGATAAAGCAATAGTTCTTGATGATAAAGCTCAACTCCAAAAGATAATAGAGGATCTAGGTTTATTTTCCTTGTTGATTGAACTATAGTTGCTTTTCCATATTAAAGAAGAGAGTGACCCCATCAAGGTATGGTTAAATTTGTATGAACTTTTGGAAAAGTTAATATTACTGAAGTGTTCAAATTTATAATAATTTTTAAAAACCTTACAAAACATGCATTCACCACAATCATATGCTAAAAATAAGAAAAAATTATTAATAGATAGCAATAGTAAATTATGGAAAGATATAAGTTAAGGGAGACAATAATAAGTACAATATGGGTGCCCGTGGGTACCCTAATATATCATATTTTATTCACATTTATTATACAAATGGATCTTCATTGAGGGGTATTTGTAGTGATATAAAATCCCCAATGAGGATAACCTCAATCCAACATTAAATTAACCTTGAGGTTAACCTTACAATAAAAATAACAAGATATAAGTGAAGGGAGACAACAAGAAGTAAAATATGGGTGCCCATGGGCACCCTAATATATCATATTTTATTCACATTTATTATACAAATGGATCTTCATTGAGGGGTATTTGTAGTGATATCAAATCCCCAATGAGAAGATAACCTCAAACCAACATTAACTTAACCTTGAGGTTAACCTTACAATAAAAATAACAAATTACCCTTTAAGTGGATTAACCAATGCTGCTAAGGGTGAAACATGGAAGGGACTCATAGGTTTACATGAACATACATGTAGGCTTACATAATTGATAAATTCCCGTAGGATTACATAATCACATGCCCAAAGGCTTATATAATCACATGCCCATAGGCTACATAAATGGTGCTCATAAGCATCTTATCACATATTTGGTCTTGGACTAAACAAGATTATACTACACATATTTCAACACCCCTTATAATCTAAGCTAATAGGACCAAGGAGAGAAGGAATTAGAGATAACACCTCCCTCTATAATGGATGCTCTAGTGGGCTCCATTTTTGCTCCTTCGTCCTCATCTTCATCATTAAAAAGTTTACTTCAAGCTCTCAAGAAGTTTATCTCAATCTTCTTTAGTTTGTAATGCAATTCATGGTGAATTTTCCTTTCCTTTTATAATGCTTACACGTATTTAACTTCTTTGAAACCATAGAATTACCCTTAGGCGCATGATACTTAGATTCCATTGAGTTAAAGCCTTTTTGATGAGCTTGTGTATGAGAAAGAGCTCCAAAATTCTTTATTATCACTTCATAATGAATTAGAATCTTAAAAAGTCCTTCAAGAGAGATGGCTTGTGGTTCTTTAATAATCAATCTAATAACATAAATAACCAAGCCAACTATATGAAAAATAAGAAATATTGGAAGTAATAGATTTGACATACTCTTCATCACTCTTTACCTTACTTCCTTCTGCAGCTAGATCATATTTAGAGCTTTAAAGGGAAATATATAGTCTTTGACATTACCAAAATCTAAAATTTTGAGATTAGAAATCTCAATTTGCATTTTGTTAACTTCACTAGCACTTACTTTTCCATAGAGATATTTCATTGTAGTCCACATATCAAAAGAATTATCCTTTTCTCTAATGTGAAAAAGTACATCTAGTTCTATTAACATGAAGAGTAGTCTAAGAGCCTCCTCCTTTCTCTTACTCATTATTGAGGATGAGTTCATGATCGTTGAGATATTCTTCTAACTCATTATTGAATATGAACCAATGATTCTTGCTTGTGAGTAATCCTACCATTTGAATTGATCAAGTTCTATAATTTTACCTACTAAGGTAGGTAACGTACTATAAGGAGTCCATATTATTGGAGATATTACATTATTTGTTACATATTAAAGTACCCTCATGGTACATTGTATATTTGTAAATATTAGATTAAGGAGTGTGATTTATATTTTGTCTAATGTATGTGTTAATGTGTGAGAAGAGTCCAAAAGTTATGTAATAAAGTGTGCAAGGTATGAAGGAGTGAAAAGTGTCATGTAAGTAAGTCAAGAGTTATAGAGTTAGGTGTCAAATATACAAGTGAAGAGTCACATGATATGTGGCAAGATGTAAAGTCAAGAGTCATGAGAGTTTTGTTATGTATGAGGAATAGGAAAGGATGCATGCCCCAAATGTTTGAGGAGAGCAATAGCCAAGTATTGGAGAGTCATCTTCTAAGGTTATATTATGGAGATAAATTTCCATGCATTGTAATAGAGAATCAGGTAAGAACAAATTTGGATGTATATTTGATGATTTATGAATAATATTGTTGTTATTTTATGAATGAGATTCATTAGAGAGTTGAATGTTCTAATATTGAGATTTATAAAGATCCTAAGAAATTGGACCTATGAAATAATTTGGCTAAATTACCATTAGTGGTATCAGAGCTAGGGCTGAGGTCACCCAAATTGATAATTAAAGAAATCGATTGATATTCCATCAATAAGAAGAAGTTGAAAGTTTAAAAATATTTGTTACTACGAGTTGATTGCACCCCGATTGTTAGAGTCAAATCATAGTGTGGACATATTACATTGAGGAGAATATTATTGTGAGGAGGGAATTCAAATATTACTGTAAATCATATAATATTACAAAAAGAAGAAGATTATTGTTGATTGAGAAGAAGGAAGGTGATGTAAGTGATTGAAGAGTTGAGACAAAGATTTATAAGAGAAGAAGCTACATGAGGAGGACGTTAGTCAAATAAGGGTGAGTGTTGAAAAAAATTATTGTAGAAAAGCGAATGATGATAAATTACACCCTAAGATAGTAGAGAAAATAACATTGAAAGAAAGACTATGTGAGTTTACGCTTTGAAGAAGATATTTTGAGTGAAGAAAGGAGTTGTAAGCACATGTTAAGAAGGAAGATAAAAGCTTAAGAAGATAATACTACATCCTCATATCCAAAATGCTTGAAGTTGAGACCATATGATAAAAGCTTCACTGTTAAGGTTGAAATAAGAACACAAAAACAAGAAGAGATCCAGAGAAAGTATGTAAAAAATCCAGTGGAGGAGCATTGAATTCGAGAAGTGAAATACAGAGTACCAATCCAAAATAAGAGTATCAAAAAAGAGAATACAAAGCAAGAGCGCTAGATAGTATAAAGGAGTATAATATGAATATATTTCACATGCTAAGCATTACACCTAACAAAGCTGATGAATTAGCTCCTACCCTAATAAAGTTAGAAGACTGAGCAACATTTTTTAATCTTGAATTAAGGTAACAATTAATCTTTTGAAGCAACTTTATTCAATATTAGGCACACATTTTATAATTTAGGAGTTATAAAGGAAAATGCTTAAATATTTATTTGATTAATGCTTTTGAAGAGATAAGGGAAAAATAAAATTAATGCATGAATTAATGAATGAAGGGATAATTATATGAAAGGAAGATATACACAAACAAAGAAATTTACATGAAAGAAAAGAACTAAAATTGGAGAGATATGAAATTGAATGAATGAAGAATTAATGAATGATTGAATATTAAAATTTGAAAAATTATGAATTTGAGAAATTTGAAATTTGAAATTTGGGAGATATAAGTGAAGATTAGAAAATTTGAAATTAATTTTAGGAGTTATAAGAAGTTGATTGCTTGATTAAAGCTTGAAATTGATTTTTAAAAAAAATTGTTTTAAAGACATTGCTTGAAGAAATTGTTTAATTAAATTTGGGAGACATGAGATACTTTACATAAAAATAATTGATTAAAAACTAAATTTCAAAGATATAAGAATTTCTACATCAAAGCAATTGATTAGAAGAGACTTAAAAATTGTTTTGAAAAACTTATCATGGAAGAAATTATTAGAAATGCATTTTAGAAGATTGCAAAGAAAAGTCTTTGAAAACTAAAATATTATACACGAAACTTGATGGATAATTTTGATGAATAAAAAGATATACCAGTCAACTTGAAGAAGAGATTGTCTTTAATTCTCAAAAATACCAAAAATAAGAAGTTTACGATATTTGTCAACTATCTTCATGAAAAAATCTTTGAAGCATGGTGGAATTTTTAAAATGTTATTATATTACCTATTGAAGTAGGTATAATAATGTACATGGCATTACTTACTTTCAAAATCTATCAAGATAAAAAATAAGAAGAAAAAACTAAAATGAAAGATGTCAATTGTGATACAAATGATTTGGATGTAGATGAAGAATGTACAAAGAATGAACAAGATAATATGTTGATGCATTTAGGATATGTTGACTTCAATGTGGAATCATTAAATTTCAATATTCATAGAATATATTATTGTGATTATTTAATGATTCAAATATCCAAAATTTACATCAAAAAATAAGATCAAAACCAAGACCAAAAAGAAGCACATAGTAAAAAACTAAAAGAAGAAGAACAAAGTAAAGACCCAAAGAAAGAGAGTTGAAAACAAATATTGAAGACTCAAATTCTTCAAACCAAATAATGTAATACAAGGGGACATTGGAGATATTGAATTATTTGGTAAATGTTAAAGTACCCCCATGGTACATTGTGTATTTGTAAATATTAGATTAGAGAGCATGATTTATATTTTGTCTAATGTATGTGTCAATGTGTGAGAAGAGTCCAAGTGTTATGTAATAATGTGTGCAAGTGTGCAAAGTATCATGTGAGTAAATCAATAGTCATAGAGTTAGGTGTCAAATATACAAGTGAAGAGTCACATGATATGTGGAAAGATGTAAAGTCAAGAGCCATGAGAGTTGTCATACGTGAGGAATAGGAAAGGATGCATCTCTTGGATGTTTGAGGAGAGAAACAATCAAGTTTTGGAGAGTCATAGTCTAAGGTTATATTATGGATACAAGGCTCCATGCATTGTAATAAATAACCAAGAAAGAACAAATTTGGATGTATATTTGATGATTTATGAAAGAAATTATGATTTATATTATTAAGAAATATTGTTATTTTATAAATGAGATTCATTAATATTGTCCAAAGAGTTGAATATTCTAATATTGATATTTATTAAGATATTAAGAAATTGGACCTGTGAAATAATTTGGCTAAATCATCATCAGTGGTATCAGAGCTACACTAGCCATTTGAATTTGTAAAGTTTGGAGGAAGGGCTAAGGTCATACAAATTGTTGATTGAAGAAATCAGTTGATATTGCATCGAGAAGGAGAAGTTGAAAGTTTAAGAAGATTTGTTGTTATGGGTTGATTGCACCTTAATTGTTAGACTCAAATCATAGTATGGATAGATTGCATTGAGAAGAAGATTATTGTGAGGAGGACATTATGATATTACTATGAATCATCAAATATTGCAAAGAGAAGAAAAATATTGTTGATTGAGAAGAAGGAAGGTGACATACGTAATTGAAGAGTCGAAGCAAATATTTATAAGATAAGAAGCTACATGAGAAATATGTTAGTCAAAGAAGGTTGAGCTCTAGAAAAAGTTATTGCATAAAAGTGAATGAGGACGGGTTGATGAAAAATTACACCCTAAGATAGTAGAGAAGACAAAAGTGAAAGAAAGGTTGTGTGAATTGTCATTGTGAAGATTTTTTTTGTGAGTGGATAAAGTAGATATAAGTCAATGCTAAGAAGGAAGATAAGTACCTGAGAAGACAATACTACATCCTCAAAGTCAAAGTGTTTGAATTTTAAGCCAAATGATAGAAGGTTCGTTGTTGAAGCCCAAAGGACAATGCAAAATTCGCATTGGAGAAAGGATGCCAAGAAGCCATTGGAGGAGCATCAATGTTGAGAAGCAAAATATAGAGCACCAAGCCAAAAGAAGGGCATTGAAGGAGATATAGATTGTATATAATAATACAAAGCAAGAGCACCAAATAGCAAAAAGGAGTATAATACGAAGAAATTTCACATGCTAAGCATTATACTTGACAAAGCGGATGAATTAGTTCCTACCCTAACAACATCAAAAGACTAAGCAATGTATTTTTCAAATACAAATTAAGGTAAGAATTAATATTTTGAAGCAACTTTATTCAACATTGGGTGCACATTTTATAATTTAGGAGTTATAAATAAAAAGTGTTTAAATAATTATTTGATTAATGATTTCAGAGAGACAAGGGGAAAATAAAGTTAATGCATGAATTAATGAATGAAGGGATAAATTGATGTAAGGGACATATAAGGAAATAAATAAATTTACATTAAAGAAAAAAACTAAAATTGGATAGATAAGAAATTGAATGAATGAAGAATCAATGAATGATTGAAGAACTGAAAAGACATTGTTTGAATTAATTGTTTAATTAAATTTGGAAGACATAAGGTATTTCACATCAAATGGATTAATTAAAAACTAAAATTTGGAGACATAATGATTTCTACATTAAGGAAATTAATTACAAGTGAGTTAAAAATTGTTTTGAAAAATTTATCATGGAAGAAATTATTAGAAATGCCTTTTCAGAAGATTGTGAAGAAATGTTGGAAAAACTAAAATATTATACACTAAACATGATGGATAATTTAAATGAATAAAAAGATATAACAATCAACCAAAGAAGAGATTGTCTATAATTCTCAATAATGCAAAATATAAAAAGGTTATGACATTTGTCAACTGTCTTCATGAAAAAATCTTTGAAGCATGGTGGAATTCTCAAAATGCTATTATATTACCTCTTGAAGTAGACATAATAATGTATATGATATTAATTACTTTCGAGATCTATCAAGACAACAAACAAGAAGAAAAACCTAAAATGAAAGATGTCAATTGTGATACAAATTATTTGGATGTAGATGAAGAATGTACAAAGAATGAACAAGATAATATATTGATGCATTCAACATATGTTGACTTCAATGTGGAATCATTAAATTCCAATATTCATAAAATATATTATTGTGATGATTTATTGATTCAATGCCCAAAATTTACATCAAAAAACAAGATCAAAACTAGTACCAATAAGAAGCACAAAGCAAATAACCAAAAGAAGAAGAAAAAAACCAAAGCCAAAGAAAGGAAGCGAAAAACAAAGATTGAAGATTGAAAGTCTTCAAACCAAATAATGTAATAGAGGGGGGTGTTGGATATATTACATTATTTGGTAAATGTGAAAGTACCCCCATGGTACATTGTATATTTGTAAATATTAGATTAGGAAGTGTGATTTATATTTTGTATAATGTATGTGTCAGTGTGTGAGAAGAGTCCAAGTGTTATGTAATAAAGTGTGCAAGTGTGCAAAGTGTCATGTAAGTGAAATGTAGAGAGCCAATCCAAAAGAAGAGCATTAAAGGAGATACAAAGTGTGGATAAGAATACAAAGAAAGATCTTTAGATAGCAGAAAGGAGTATAATATGAAGATGTTTTGTATGCTAAGCATTACACCTAACAAAGATGATGAACTAGCTCTTGCTCTAACAATGTCAAAAGACTACGCAATGTATTTTTCAAGTTTGAATTAAGGTAAGAATTAATCTTTTGAAGCAAATTTATTCAACATTGGGCACACATTTTATAATTTAGGAGTTATAAGGGAAACGTGCTTAAATAATTATTTGATTAATGCTTATGGAGAGATAAGAAGAAAATAAAGTTAATGCATGAATTAATGATTGAAGGGATAAATTGATGCAAGGGATATATAAGGAAAAAAAGAAATTTACACTAAAGAAAATAAATAGAATTGGAGAGATAAGAAATTGAATGAATGATTGAATATTTATTTAAAGAATTATGAATTTGAGAAATTGGAAATTTGAAAGTTGAGAAATATAAGTAAATATTAAAAAAATTGAAATTAATTTTAGGAGTTATAAGAAGTTGATTGCATAATTAAAGCTTGAAATTAATTGTTTAAAGAAATTGTTTTTAAGACAATGCTTGAAGAAATTGTTTAATTAAATTTGGGAGACAAGGTATTTTACATCAAAGGAATTGATTAAAAACTAAATTTGGGAGACAAGGATTTCTACATCAAAGAAATCAATTACAGGAGAGTTAAAAATTGTTTTGAAAAATTATCATGGAAGAAATTATTAGAAATACATTTCCAGAAGATTGTGAAGAAATATTGGAAAAACTAAAATATTATACACAAAACTTGATGGATAATTTTGATAAATAAAAATATATAGCATTCAACTTGAATAAGAGATTGTTTCTAATTCTCAAAAATGCCAAAGATAAGATGTTTACGATATTTGTCAAATATATTAATGAAAAAATCTGTAAAGCATGGTGAAATTCTCAAAGTGCTACTATATTACCTACTAAAGTAGGCATAAAAATGCACATGGCATTACTTAATTTTGATATCTATCAAGACAAAATACAAGAAGAAAAACCTAAAATGAACTATGTCAACTGTGATACAAATGATTTGGATGTAGATGAAGAATGTACATAGAATAAACAAGATAATATGTTGATGAATTTAGGATATGTTGACTTCAATGTGGAATCATTAAATTCTAATATTCATAGAATATTTTATTGTGATGATTTATTGATTCAAAATCCAAAATTTACATCAGAAAACAAGATCAAAACCAAGACCAAGAAGAAGCACAAAGCAAAGAACCAAAAGAAGAATAACAAAGTAAAGAGTCGAAGAAAGAAAGTTGAAAATAGAGATTGAAGACTGCAAGTATTCAAACCAAATAATGTAATACATGGGGATGTTTGAGATGTTACTTTATTTGTTAAATGTTAAAGTACCCCATGGTACATTGTATATTTGTAAATATTAACTTAGGGAGCATGATTTATATTTTGTCTAGTATATGTGTCAATGTGTGAGAAGAGTCAAAGTGTTATATAATAAAGTGTGCAAGTGTGAGAGAGTGTAAAGTGTCATGTAATTCAAGAGTCATAGAGTTAGGTGTCAATTATACAAGTGAAGAGTCACATGATATGTGGCAAGATGTAAATTCAAGAGTCATGAGAGTTTTGTCATATATGAGGAATAGGAAAGGATGCATATCTCGGATGTTTTAGGAGGTAATAGCCAAGTATTGAAGAGTCATATTCTAAGGTTATATTATGGAGATAAAGCTCCATGCATTGTAATAGATAATTAAGCAACAATAAATTTTGATATATATTTGATGATTTATGAATAATATTGAGTTATATTATTGTGAATTATTATTATTATTTTATAAATGAGATTCATTAATATTGGCCAGAGAGTGGAATATTCTAATATTGATATTGATTAAGATCTTGAGAAATTGAACCTATGAAATAATCTGGCTAAATTTCCATCACATATTGCACAAAATCCTTAACAAATCTATAACAAGCCCATATACTAATGTCACCATTACATAGAGCTCAAAAAATCATGCAATCTAAAAAAATGGTTCCAAACACTTTTGCATGCAAAAGTTATGGCCTCTAGAAGATTTGGTTAGATTAGCACTTAAATCATTAAAAATAATCAAATGTAAAATATTAGAAAATTTTTACTTAATCAATTGCTATGAAGTGTCAACACTAGATTGGTTGCTACATCTATGAATGGATGTTTGATACTTGTCCTTTAATAGGTTACTCAACTTTATATTTATATACATATAAAAAAATAGGCAGGTTTTGAGCTGGCAGGGCTTAAACCTAGGACTATTTGTACACAAAAAAACATACCAACCAATGCGCCATGCACAAACAATGGAGGTAAAATTATAAGAAATACTATATGTGCAACAAATACTTTTAATGATAACAAGAAAACCCCATCAAGTTTCAAACCTAACACCTTCATATAAAAAGTGAGCAACCTAACCATTGTGCCACTCAATGGATTGAGACCCTTTGAAGACTATCTATCCCTTATGATGTAGTCGTCTAATTGGAGAGAATTATGCAAAATAATAAAAGTCCACGAGGTTTGACTTGGTGACCTCCTTTATGCAAAAACAATGCCTAACCATTGCACCAATCGGGCATATGAGATTGCTAATAGCCAAAATGAATTTATTTTACCATTATTTTTGAAGATACATAAAAATGCTATATTGAACTAGAGACCTCTCCTACACAAGCAAGAATTTGATCCACTATGCCAAAAAAGCATGCTTGGAGTAGAGCCATAGATACTTCAACTTATCATGTATGCCCATGAGTCTTCATCACATTTAGTAGTTCACCTTAGGAATTGAACCTACATCCTACTATAAAAGGGAGTTGACCTCTATCATTGTGTCACTCTCATTTGACATAATGCAGAGCATATAACCTAGATTTTATTCCTAAGAAATGACAGAAACGATAAAATGGCGAGTTTCAAACCCACCACTTCGCACTATCAAACACATGAGTATGTCATTATGTCGACCATGCTAGTAATATCACATTAATCAATATTACATAGACCTTCATAGCAGGAGCAAACTAGAAAAACCATGGATGGACAAAGCAATCCATTTGGGCAAGAAAATAAGGAGGGGAAAAGACTTGAATTTTATTTTTTTTAAAATAACCTAAATTGAATTCAAGAATCATTGAGGAGGTTATTTTATACAGAAATATTGAAGCAGTTTTGGATCCCACTTTTATACCATGTTTGAATTTGCAATATTTTTTAGAAATATTCAAAAACATGCATTCACCACAATTATATGCCAAAAAGAAGAAAAAACGATTAAAATATAGCAATAATAAATGATAGAAAGAAATAAGAAAAGGGATACAACAAGAAGTGTAAGGTGGATGCCCATGGGCACCCTAATATATCATATTTTATTCACACTTATACAAAAAAGTTCTTATTGAGGGGTATTTATAGTGATACCAAATTCCTAATGAGAGGTTAACCTCATACCAACATTAACTTAACCTTGAGGCTAACCTTATAATAAAATAATAATAAAACACCCTTTAAGTGGATTAACCAATACCACTAAGGGTGAAACATGGAAAGGACCCGTAGGCTTACATAAATGAGGAATACATGTAGGCTTACATAATCACATGCCCATAGGCTACATAAATGAAACTTAAAAGCACCTCATCACACATTTGACCTTAGCCTAAACAAGATTAGATTACACATATTTCAATAGTAAGTTGCTTGGAATTAGACCTTTCTTCTTTTAAGCTAGCTGATTTTGATAACATTGAGGACTATATTACGAGATTCAAGGCTTTAAGGATAGATATTGCATCTTCTAGAGGTAAAAATAAGGATGATGTAAAATGCATTAAGATTTTCCTTTCTAATATCTCACCTTCCTTTTAGATATTGAACCTAATAGTTCATATGATTCCTATGTTCTTGGAATCCCAAAAGACTTACTCTTGATTAGCTTTTCTCTCTTCTAGTTATCTTTTGGGTTGCAATGCAAATAAATTCTAAACTAAGAAGGCTAAGACCTAGGGTCCCATGGGTAAGGCTAATTCTTCAAATAAAATGAAGACCACTTGAAAAAATTGCAAACGATAAGGACATCCTATGAAGAATTGCTTGTTGAAGCTACAAAAGATTGAAGCTAAGTTCTTGAAGCAAGGTGGATGTCTCTTAGATGATAAGGGAGATTTTGATGGGACTTGCTCAATTGTAGAGGCCCATTAGAACATTCACTATGGGGGTAAGATATTATTTTTCATTAATATATTATCTCCTTGGTCCCTCAGTTTAGATTATGGGGGGTGTTGAAATTATAATCTGATTCATGGCCAAAATTCAATATTGTGTGATGTATTGGATAGGCCCGAGGGTATTTCATTGTGCAATGTATTTAATATTTTGTAATATTTTATTATGTAAGCCCAATGGGCCATGCTTAACCTTGTTATGGTTAAACCTTATTTAATATTTATAATTAACTTGAAGCCCACTTATTATGTTGGCTTAAGTTAAAATTTATGATGTAATTGGGGTTTTGGTATTACTATAAATACCCCTTTCACATTCCTCTTTTCTTATCGGAGTGTTGTGCAATATTATTTCTAGATTGTGATTATTCATAGTGTCTATGGACACCACCCAAATATTTATTGTATTTTCTTCTTTCGTCTCGTTATACTTTCTATATAATATTTGAGTGAATGGATTGCTTCTATTTGTTTCTAGAAAATATTATGAATTCCATCATGAGGGATGGTCCTAAAGAAACGATTTATCAACAAATCAAAGATGATATTTAAAGGGATCATTTTTGCAACTTGAATATATTTTATTTTTTCTTCTATTTTCATCTTTGAGAAAGATCTCCCTAATTCTTCTACAAGAATATTGAGTAGATAAGGAGATAGTAGCTCACCTTGGTGAAGCCCACAAGATGAATTTAAGTAATCAGTAGGAGAACCATTGATCAAAATAGAATATTTTTCAATGCTATAACTATATTTAATCCATCCACACCAACTATAATGAAAACCAAACTCTTTAAGAATATCATGTAGAAAAATCCAAGAAATCCTATCATATGCTTTGTTTATATGTAATTTCATAAACATACTTAGTTTTTCATGGAATGAAGAGAATGTGTGGCCTCCAATGCAATGATTATACCATCAAGAATTTGTTTACCATGAGAAAAACCACCTTGTTACTTTGAGATGACATAATCTAGAATACCTTTCAACCTATTTGGCATAATATTTGAAATGATCATATAAATCATATTAGAAAGTATTATTGGACAAAAATTATCAAAATATTTTTCTTTGCCTTTCTTAGGAACCAATGTAATAAAAGTGATATTTATCTCACTTATTATAGCCTTCCTTTTGTAGGCCTCTTCAACTATAACTAACATATCACTCTTTAATAAATACCAAAAAATTAAAAAAAAAATTGTAAGAAATCCATTGAGCCATACGCCTTATTAGGACGGAAAGAGAAAACTAATTCATGTAGATCCTCCATAGATATCTTCATCAAATTTTTATTTTTTCTTGTATGATAATCTATGTAATATTTTGTAAAATCTTATCATGTGCCTCATTATATTGCCCAATATGTAGCAATTTTTTTTGAAATAATTAATTGCTTCCTTCCTTATATCTTATTCTTCCTCAATATTTCTTCCATTTGGAGTTAAAATAATTTTGATGTGATAAAAAGAAAAATTTGCTTTTGTTATAGCATGATTTTTTTCTGTATTTCTATCTTCTTTCTTGAGCCAATTTTCCCTAGATTTTTGGAACCAATATGGCTCCTCATTTTTCAATGCATTATGATAATAAACAATATTTTTTTTTTTATATAAGAATCTTGATTCATTCCATTAATTTACATTATCTTTTATAATATTTTGAGCTTGAATTAAATTTCTTTCTTTTCTTTAAAAATGTTACCAAAATATTTGGCATTCCAAATCTTCATTTTCTCCTTTAAATATTTCATATTTTAAACAAACTTGTACATATATGATCCTTTAAAATTTGCTTCATACCACAATGACATAGCCATCTGGAAGAAATTGAGGTGTTGGAGCCACATAGACTAGAAATAAAATGGCTTTGGATAATTGTTATTGGGTAGATCACAAGTCAAAAGACTAGGTTTATGGTCTGATATTGTTCGCAATAAAATATTTGAAGAGATTGTAGACTTTATTTGCAACCATTTTATGGGTAACAAGAATATATCTAATCATTTTGCTACATGAGTTTACCCCATGCATCTATTATCCCATGTACATTGAAAATTTGAAGAATTAACATTCCAAAGGCTATTTGAATTGATAAATAAAGTAAAGGCTTGCATTGATTTAGACCATCTTGGAATACCACCTTTCTTTCTAAAGGAGATGAAACAATTTTGAATTCATCCCTAAGAATCCATAGATCATAATAAATCATAATTTTGTTTGGCAAAAATATGCTAAGGTCCTTCCAACATCTTTCACAAAGAGAAACTAGAGTTGAAGAATATACATTTATAACCTCAAATTTGATGTTTTTCTCTTTCCTGCAAAATAATCTAGCAACCAAATTACTTTTTGCTTATAAAAATTGCCCATCCCATTTGAATTTTTTACCATATTGTTGTAGTATTGGATGAAGCTCCTATAGAAAAAACTGTTAGACAATCACCCATATTCCAAATATTTTTAAAATCATTCTTACATTCCTATATAATTGATTTTTATTTCTTGTATTAAAATAAAATCAAGATTATAACAACCTATTAATTCCTTAATAACTCTTTTTTAGGAGTCTTATTCATTAATTTCATTAACATCACTTTTTATTTTATTAGTGGGTTTAGCCCCACTTGTTAAAACCTATAGTATTTTTAATTACCTTTCCAAATCGATCTCTTTGAATTTCTTTTTCTATTTGTTCAAGTTTTGATGACCTTTCTCTCCTTTTTCCATTCCCACCAATACTCTCATCTTCATTAATCTCTTATATTTTTCCTTATTATTCATAATAAGACTTATCTTCTAAAGATTTATGTTTTCTTAAAGAATCCGAAATACAAGGAATAGCTTCATAAACATAAATTATAGGCATAAGAAAATATAACGAAAAATTGCATTCTTTACATCTATCTAACCTATCTATATTTTGACTTACATCATTATTTATAAGTTCATATAACTACTCTTATTTCCAGATACTTATCCATTAAAGGATCGAAGACAACTAACAGAGTTACACCTGTCATACCATCAAAACAATCCTGTGCAATTGACTTCTCAAAATAAAACTATTAATTTGATTAGAAAAACCATATAGGTGTACATCTAATTAACAAAAGAAAAAATATTTTTTAAATGTATAATCCTTGTTATTTGGGTGTAAAAATTTCCATAACCTTTGGCATCTTCCTCTCTGTCATGTTTTATGTTCATCCTACTTTGCTTCATGTTCATAACAAGCTATTCTAGCACTGCACGTGGCCAACCAATTTTGGATATATAAGTGATCAAATGGTTTTGGCTCTACTCCTAGTCAAATGGTTCTGGCGCTATACATGGTCAAATGGTACTCTACTATGTACATGAAATAATTTTGTTGTTGATCACTTATTAGTTATGTCTTGCACACAAATATTTTAGAATAGATTCAATGCATAGATATTTTGGTACACAGGTAGCTCTAATGCATATGTATTCAGGTGCTCAAATATTTTGGTGCATTGGTATTTTGGCACAAAAGCAGCTTTGGCATATAGGTATTCTAGCACTTAAACATTCTGGCACACAAGTGTTCTGAAACATAGATATTTGGAAGCACTTCTCTGACATATATTTCCTTGGCCTTCAAGGTGTTCTTGTTATAGAACCAATTGTTTTAGCATATAGACCTACAAGTTATCAATAACCTAACCATTTCTTGAGTGGAAATCAACATGCAATTAGTCCTTTAAGAATACATAAAACCCCAAATAGTAAAATAAATCACCTCCTTTATTTTATACATTTAACATTAAAATTATCATAAACTACAAATTAATATATTATATACACATATATTAGTCATACAAAATAGATAAATAAAAGGCTTTACTTGACTACATTTGATGAGGTACTTCAAGAGCCTTATCATTTCTCCCTACCTATTCTAATGCATGCCTTTATGCATTTATTTCACCCAAAGTCATGTTTATATTGAGCTCTTTATCCAAATTAGACTAGAAATTCTTTGATAAAGGGTGATCTCCTATTCCTTTTGATTTCTAGCAACCACTATTTGAAGTGATCTTATTCTATGGCCCAACATGACCATTATGTGGAACAAGGATTAAGATGGTAGGTGATCGATACCTAAGTCCTATCCAATTGTGTTTGAGCATCAATATTACTTCAGTGACTGCTACAACTAATTTATGGGACCATATTATATTTAAAGGGAAATTGGCTCTCTTTTCTTCAGTCATATAGGCATTTCATCCCATATTTGTTGGCATGCATTTCTTGCTCTATTCAAACAATCTCTACAAAATTCCTTGAATTTCCTTAAATATTTATTCATCTGTAGGCCATATTGATTTTAAATATGTTCATTTCCCATCAAAGCGTAATGGGTACTAATAAGGCCTTTGAGACTAGGTTGCTCATTTGGAAAGAACAAACCAAATTCTACTTCACTGGTTTATTATTGTCTCATTCTATCCTACCAATGAACTTGATTGCAAAGGATAAAAGGAAAGGCTCTTAATTGTACATCCTAAGCGTAAATGTGTGGAAGAAACTATATATCTTTAGGGAGTGTATAGTTATGTAAATAAAATTCTAATAACAAATTCTTTTGTTCTATAGGGCTATGCACGAAAGCTTCAAAAAAATATTTGACAAAATCTAATTGATAGGTTAGATTAAAATTGATTCTCATTACCTGCCATTGATAGAATTATTCCCTTAGGAATAAACAATAAATTTTGGCTAGTGTGTTGCATTCCACTAGACTTTCTGTGATGTGGCAAGAATCCCATAACTTAGTCTAAGAATTAGTATTTCTTGGTCTTGCTTTTAGTTTTTCTCCTTAAGGGCTCTAAGTGTTTGAATTCTCTCCTCAAAGTAGTGACATCTCCTCATACATCTTGTAACTATTGCATTGTGGTTATCAATTGTCAACATTCCTGGAGGAGTAATAATTATTGGCATTGGAATTTTTAAAGCTTTTGTTTGAGTTCCTTGTTCAATAGTTGTTGTATTTGCTCCCACAGATTCAATTATGACCTATTTTATTACCATTTTTGGCTTTGGTTCTTCTTGTGACTCTGATGCTGATTTTTTTTTTGCACCATTACTAGTGTAGACTTATGTTGTTCTGAAACTCATTTTGGTGCTTCCTAT
This sequence comes from Wollemia nobilis, assembly GCA_028583015.1. NCBI lineage: Eukaryota > Viridiplantae > Streptophyta > Pinopsida > Araucariales > Araucariaceae > Wollemia > Wollemia nobilis. Next base: position 1,603,975 of record JAQPPZ010017021.1, read on the forward strand.
TTTGGCATCAATTCTAGCACTTCTTGTACTAGTGTCATTCCTTGTTTTTTACCCCAAATCGTTGTGTGTAATTTTCTCCCACTTGCATTGGTTCTTTCTCTTTTTTAGATAATTTCCTACCTTAATATGTCAATATCAAAATTTTGTGATAATACCATCCATTCTTTGAAAATAATTATACATCCAAGGCTTGGTGGTGATTGAGCATTTTTTTGTACTTGCTATTGATCATCAATTCAACAAATATTTCTAGTAAAATAGTAGAGGTTTCATATCCCAAACTTTGTTTAGAAGTAACATTCCCTTTAGATTGATTATGTTTACCTTTTAAGATGTATATTTCTTGCAAAAGCTATGAAATATGCCTATATTTTTCTTATAGTGCCAATTGGGTTCTCTAATACTATTGTTGTTGTGATTTAATAATTACTATAGCATGCACTATTGTCAATATATCCATGGATTCAATTTCTTTCCCTATAACATTTGTGTTTTGTTCCTCATTTAAATTTAGGTGCCCTTGAGCTACATCAATTTCAGTGGCATCCCTATGTTACCTATTTGGTGATGGCTATGATTCAACAGACACAATGACATCCTCTTGCTGAGGTTTTATCTATTTTGTACTTCCACAGAGGCAAGAATTTTTCTTGTTGTAGCTCTTGTGGTTTAATGAAGATATCAGGGATTTGCTCATCATTGCTACCATTTACTATAAGTCTTCTTATTTTTCTTTTTTTTGGCATTGGTTGTTTCTAGCGCTTGCTCTTGACTAGATAATTTCTTGGGTGCGACTAGTGTGCGCCTTCCCCTTTGTATTTGACTCAATGACCTTTGCATCTCTGGTTCATTTTATCTCTACTACTAATAACTTCTAGAGATGTTTTTCTTTTCTTATGCTAGAATATTTTGGCACACTCTCTCCATGTTACTTTGTTTAGCTAACAGATCTAGTTATGCTACTTATTTTCCTTTCTATTGACTTAGATTTCATCGATGTCTAGCTATATTTCTTCTCCTACATAGATTGATTAGATTTCCTTTTTCTTCTACCAAATCTAACCCTCATAGGTGTGTCTTTTCCCTTGATACAAGGGTTTTTGCATCCACTAGCCTTTCTACAATCCTAGGTCGCCTGTTTCTATCAGTGGAGTTTTCTCTAGCTTCTCAAACACTTTATTTAGGAGTTGTGGTAGATATATAGTAGTTGAGAAATTATTTCTAGGAATATTCACTTCCATTATTTTGAATAAAATTATTTTTGTAGATTAACTAAATGACAACATAATGTCCCACAAATCCATGGCCTTGCACTTTTTTTTCCATAATGTGTAGGGTGACATGCAAATAAACTGGTAAATCCATCCTTGTAAGTTTATTAGTGCCATGTTTGAGATGCGGTAAGATACTTATGTGTGGTCCTAATAATACACCATATAGACCAACATAGGCCAAGTATTTCATGACCCACATGGCCACACTATCCCATGGTTCCTTTAAACTAGGGAGTTGATGCCCTTACAATGTTATTTTTAAATTATACTCTAGTTTTGGGTCATCTTCTTCTTTAAATTCACTAAATATTTTAGCAAGAGTTTCCATAACTTTCCATATGTCTTCCCATTTATACTGAATGCCAAAAATATTGCTTAATATTTCAAAAGTTACCTTTATTGTGAGTCCAATTATTGCGGCACTCTTTTGAAGTGCAAGTATGAATTCTATAGATAATTTTTCTATATGCCAGTCAATTTTTTATAGGAAATCCAACCATCCTACTTATCAGTATATTTCCACCATGTTTAGATGTTGTTCAAGCTCTGATGTATTATTCAGTTCATATTTTCATTTCTGTCCTCCCATGGTATCTTCCCTATTATTTCTCAGTTATCAAAGGATATGACTATTATCACAAATAATTTACATAACCTATTTTCCATTTATAATCCTTAAAAAATATTTTTTACTACAATTCTTTTGGTGTTGATTCAATTGAATTTGTCTTATCATTGGAATCAACAAAGACAAAAAATGTTTACTTTTTCTAAAGTCTATAGGTTTATAGCATTGGGATAGAGTAGGATGGTTTTCTTGAGCACTATGTAATCAATGCATGTGTATAATATCTTACCTTAGGCGCATGATACTTAGATTCCATTGAGTTAAAGCCTTTTTGATGAGCTTGTTTATGAGAAAGAGCTCCAAAATTCTTTATTATCACTTCATAATGAATTAGAATCTTAAAAAGTCCTTCAAGAGAGATGGCTTGTGGTTCTTTAATAATCAATCTAATAACATAAATAACCAAGCCAACTATATGAAAAATAAGAAATATTGGAAGTAATAGGTTTGACATACTCTTCATCACTCTTTACCTTACTTCCTTCTGCAGCTAGATCATATTTAGAGCTTTAAAGGGAAATATATAGTCTTTGACATTACCAAAATCTAAAATTTTGAGATTAGAAATCTCAATTTGCATTTTGTTAACTTCACTAGCACTTACTTTTCCATAGAGATATTTCATTGTAGTCCACATATCAAAAGAATTATCCTTTTCTCTAATGTGAAAAAGTACATCTAGTTCTATTAACATGAAGAGTAGTCTAAGAGCCTCCTCCTTTCTCTTACTCATTATTGAGGATGAGTTCATGATCGTTGAGATATTCTTCTAACTCATTATTGAATATGAACCAATGATTCTTGCTTGTGAGTAATCCTACCATTTGAATTGATCAAGTTCTATAATTTTACCTACTAAGGTAGGTAACGTACTATAAGGAGTCCATATTATTGGAGATATTACATTATTTGTTACATATTAAAGTACCCTCATGGTACATTGTATATTTGTAAATATTAGATTAAGGAGTGTGATTTATATTTTGTCTAATGTATGTGTTAATGTGTGAGAAGAGTCCAAAAGTTATGTAATAAAGTGTGCAAGGTATGAAGGAGTGAAAAGTGTCATGTAAGTAAGTCAAGAGTTATAGAGTTAGGTGTCAAATATACAAGTGAAGAGTCACATGATATGTGGCAAGATGTAAAGTCAAGAGTCATGAGAGTTTTGTTATGTATGAGGAATAGGAAAGGATGCATGCCCCAAATGTTTGAGGAGAGCAATAGCCAAGTATTGGAGAGTCATCTTCTAAGGTTATATTATGGAGATAAATTTCCATGCATTGTAATAGAGAATCAGGTAAGAACAAATTTGGGTGTATATTTGATGATTTATGAATAATATTGTTGTTATTTTATGAATGAGATTCATTAGAGAGTTGAATGTTCTAATATTGAGATTTATAAAGATCCTAAGAAATTGGACCTATGAAATAATCTGGCTAAATTACCATTAGTGGTATCAGAGCTAGGGCTGAGGTCACCCAAATTGCTAATTAAAGAAATCGATTGATATTCCATCAATAAGAAGAAGTTGAAAGTTTAAAAATATTTGTTACTACGAGTTGATTGCACCCCGATTGTTAGAGTCAAATCATAGTGTGGACATATTACATTGAGGAGAATATTATTGTGAGGAGGGAATTCAAATATTACTGTAAATCATATAATATTACAAAAAGAAGAAGATTATTGTTGATTGAGAAGAAGGAAGGTGATGTAAGTGATTGAAGAGTTGAGACAAAGATTTATAAGAGAAGAAGCTACATGAGGAGGACGTTAGTCAAATAAGGGTGAGTGTTGAAAAAAATTATTGTAGAAAAGCGAATGATGATAAATTACACCCTAAGATAGTAGAGAAGATAACATTGAAAGAAAGACTATGTGAGTTTACGCTTTGAAGAAGATATTTTGAGTGAAGAAAGGAGTTGTAAGCACATGTTAAGAAGGAAGATAAAAGCTTAAGAAGATAATACTACATCCTCATATCCAAAATGCTTGAAGTTGAGACCATATGATAAAAGCTTCACTGTTAAGGTTGAAATAAGAACACAAAAACAAGAAGAGATCCAGAGAAAGTATGTAAAAAATCCAGTGGAGGAGCATTGAATTCGCGAAGTGAAATACAGAGTACCAAGCCAAAATAAGAGTATCAAAAAAGAGAATACAAAGCAAGAGCGCTAGATAGTATAAAGGAGTATAATATGAATATATTTCACATGCTAAGCATTACACCTAACAAAGCTGATGAATTAGCTCCTACCCTAATAAAGTTAGAAGACTGAGCAACATTTTTTAATCTTGAATTAAGGTAACAATTAATCTTTTGAAGCAGATTTATTCAATATTAGGCACACATTTTATAATTTAGGAGTTATAAAGGAAAATGCTTAAATATTTATTTGATTAATGCTTTTGAAGAGATAAGGGAAAAATAAAATTAATGCATGAATTAATGAATGAAGGGATAATTATATGAAAGGAAGATATACACAAACAAAGAAATTTACATGAAAGAAAAGAACTAAAATTGGAGAGATATGAAATTGAATGAATGAAGAATTAATGAATGATTGAATATTAAAATTTGAAAAATTATGAATTTGAGAAATTCGAAATTTGAAATTTGGGAGATATAAGTGAAGATTAGAAAATTTGAAATTAATTTTAGGAGTTATAAGAAGTTGATTGCTTGATTAAAGCTTGAAATTGATTTTTTAAAAAAATTGTTTTAAAGACATTGCTTGAAGAAATTGTTTAATTAAATTTGGGAGACATGAGATACTTTACATAAAAATAATTGATTAAAAACTAAATTTCAAAGATATAAGAATTTCTACATCAAAGCAATCGATTAGAAGAGACTTAAAAATTGTTTTGAAAAACTTATCATGGAAGAAATTATTAGAAATGCATTTTAGAAGATTGCAAAGAAAAGTCTTTGAAAACTAAAATATTATACACAAAACTTGATGGATAATTTTGATGAATAAAAAGATATACCAGTCAACTTGAAGAAGAGATTGTCTTTAATTCTCAAAAATACCAAAAATAAGAAGTTTACGATATTTGTCAACTATCTTCATGAAAAAATCTTTGAAGCATGGTGGAATTCTTAAAATGTTATTATATTACCTATTGAAGTAGGTATAATAATGTACATGGCATTACTTACTTTCAAAATCTATCAAGATAAAAAATAAGAAGAAAAAACTAAAATGAAAGATGTCAATTGTGATACAAATGATTTGGATGTAGATGAAGAATGTACAAAGAATGAACAAGATAATATGTTGATGCATTTAGGATATGTTGACTTCAATGTGGAATCATTAAATTTCAATATTCATAGAATATATTATTGTGATTATTTAATGATTCAAATATCCAAAATTTACATAAAAAAATAAGATCAAAACCAAGACCAAAAAGAAGCACACAGTAAAAAACTAAAAGAAGAAGAACAAAGTAATGACCCAAAGAAAGAGAGTTGAAAACAAATATTGAAGACTCAAATTCTTCAAACCAAATAATGTAATACAAGGGGACATTGGAGATATTGAATTATTTGGTAAATGTTAAAGTACCCCCATGGTACATTGTGTATTTGTAAATATTAGATTAGAGAGCATGATTTATATTTTGTCTAATGTATGTGTCAATGTGTGAGAAGAGTCCAAGTGTTATGTAATAAAGTGTGCAAGTGTGCAAAGTGTCATGTAAGTAAGTCAATAGTCATAGAGTTAGGTGTCAAATATACAAGTGAAGAGTCACATGATATGTGGAAAGATGTAAAGTCAAGAGCCATGAGAGTTGTCATACGTGAGGAATAGGAAAGGATGCATCTCTTGGATGTTTGAGGAGAGAAACAATCAAGTTTTGGAGAGTCATAGTCTAAGGTTATATTATGGATACAAGGCTCCATGCATTGTAATAAATAACCAAGCAAGAACAAATTTGGATGTATATTTGATGATTTATGAAAGAAATTATGATTTATATTATTAAGAAATATTGTTATTTTATAAATGAGATTCATTAATATTGTCCAAAGAGTTGAATATTCTAATATTGATATTTATTAAGATATTAAGAAATTGGACCTGTGAAATAATTTGGCTAAATCATCATCAGTGGTATCAGAGCTACACTAGCCATTTGAATTTGTAAAGTTTGGAGGAAGGGCTAAGGTCATACAAATTGTTGATTGAAGAAATCAGTTGATATTGCATCGAGAAGGAGAAGTTGAAAGTTTAAGAAGATTTGTTGTTATGGGTTGATTGCACCTTAATTGTTAGACTCAAATCATAGTATGGATAGATTGCATTGAGAAGAAGATTATTGTGAGGAGGACATTATGATATTACTATGAATCATCAAATATTGCAAAGAGAAGAAAATTATTGTTGATTGAGAATAAGGAAGGTGACATACGTAATTGAAGAGTCGAAGCAAATATTTATAAGATAAGAAGCTACATGAGAAATATGTTAGTCAAAGAAGGTTGAGCTCTAGAAAAAGTTATTGCATAAAAGTGAATGAGGACGGGTTGATGAAAAATTACACCCTAAGATAGTAGAGAAGACAAAAGTGAAAGAAAGGTTGTGTGAATTGTCATTGTGAAGATTTTTTTCGTGAGTGGATAAAGGAGATATAAGTCAATGCTAAGAAGGAAGATAAGTACCTGAGAAGACAATACTACATCCTCAAAGTCAAAGTGTTTGAATTTTAAGCCAAATGATAGAAGGTTCGTTGTTGAAGCCCAAAGGACAATGCAAAATTCGCATTGGAGAAAGGATGCCAAGAAGCCATTGGAGGAGCATCAATGTTGAGAAGCAAAATATAGAGCACCAAGCCAAAAGAAGGGCATTGAAGGAGATATAGATTGTATATGATAATACAAAGCAAGAGCACCAAATAGCAAAAAGGAGTATAATACGAAGAAATTTCACATGCTAAGCATTATACTTGACAAAGCGGATGAATTAGTTCCTACCCTAACAACATCAAAAGACTAAGCAATGTATTTTTCAAATACAAATTAAGGTAAGAATTAATATTTTGAAGCAACTTTATTCAACATTGGGTGCACATTTTATAATTTAGGAGTTATAAATAAAAAGTGTTTAAATAATTATTTGATTAATGATTTCAGAGAGACAAGGGGAAAATAAAGTTAATGCATGAATTAATGAATGAAGGGATAAATTGATGTAAGGGACATATAAGGAAATAAATAAATTTACATTAAAGAAAAAAACTAAAATTGGATAGATAAGAAATTGAATGAATGAAGAATCAATGAATGATTGAAGAACTGAAAAGACATTGTTTGAATTAATTTTTTAATTAAATTTGGAAGACATAAGGTATTTCACATCAAATGGATTAATTAAAAACTAAAATTTGGAGACATAATGATTTCTACATTAAGGAAATTAATTACAAGTGAGTTAAAAATTGTTTTGAAAAATTTATCATGGAAGAAATTATTAGAAATGCCTTTTCAGAAGATTGTGAAGAAATGTTGGAAAAACTAAAATATTATACACTAAACATGATGGATAATTTAAATGAATAAAAAGATATAACAATCAACCAAAGAAGAGATTGTCTATAATTCTCAATAATGCAAAATATAAAAAGGTTATGACATTTGTCAACTGTCTTCATGAAAAACTCTTTGAAGCATGGTGGAATTCTCAAAATGCTATTATATTACCTACTGAAGTAGACATAATAATGTATATGATATTACTTACTTTCGAGATCTATCAAGACAAAAGACAAGAAGAAAAACCTAAAATGAAAGATGTCAATTGTGATACAAATTATTTGGATGTAGATGAAGAATGTACAAAGAATGAACAAGATAATATATTGATGCATTCAACATATGTTGACTTCAATGTGGAATCATTAAATTCCAATATTCATAAAATATATTATTGTGATGATTTATTGATTCAATGCCCAAAATTTACATCAAAAAACAAGATCAAAACTAGTACCAATAAGAAGCACAAAGCAAATAACCAAAAGAAGAAGAAAAAAACCAAAGCCAAAGAAAGGAAGCGAAAAACAAAGATTGAAGATTGAAAGTCTTCAAACCAAATAATGTAATAGAGGGGGGTGTTGGATATATTACATTATTTGGTAAATGTGAAAGTACCCCCATGGTACATTGTATATTTGTAAATATTAGATTAGGAAGTGTGATTTATATTTTGTATAATGTATGTGTCAGTGTGTGAGAAGAGTCCAAGTGTTATGTAATAAAGTGTGCAAGTGTGCAAAGTGTCATGTAAGTGAAATGTAGAGAGCCAATCCAAAAGAAGAGCATTAAAGGAGATACAAAGTGTGGATAAGAATACAAAGAAAGATCTTTAGATAGCAGAAAGGAGTATAATATGAAGATGTTTTGTATGCTAAGCATTACACCTAACAAAGATGATGAACTAGCTCTTGCTCTAACAATGTCAAAAGACTACACAATGTATTTTTCAAGTTTGAATTAAGGTAAGAATTAATCTTTTGAAGCAAATTTATTCAACATTGGGCACACATTTTATAATTTAGGAGTTATAAGGGAAACGTGCTTAAATAATTATTTGATTAATGCTTATGGAGAGATAAGAAGAAAATAAAGTTAATGCATGAATTAATGATTGAAGGGATAAATTGATGCAAGGGATATATAAGGAAAAAAAGAAATTTACACTAAAGAAAATAAATAGAATTGGAGAGATAAGAAATTGAATGAATGATTGAATATTTATTTAAAGAATTATGAATTTGAGAAATTGGAAATTTGAAAGTTGAGAAATATAAGTAAATATTAAAAAAATTGAAATTAATTTTAGGAGTTATAAGAAGTTGATTGCATAATTAAAGCTTGAAATTAATTGTTTAAAGAAATTGTTTTTAAGACAATGCTTGAAGAAATTGTTTAATTAAATTTGGGAGACAAGGTATTTTACATCAAAGGAATTGATTAAAAACTAAATTTGGGAGACAAGGATTTCTACATCAAAGAAATCAATTACAGGAGAGTTAAAAATTGTTTTGAAAAATTATCATGGAAGAAATTATTAGAAATACATTTCCAGAAGATTGTGAAGAAATATTGGAAAAACTAAAATATTATACACAAAACTTGATGGATAATTTTGATAAATAAAAATATATAGCATTCAACTTGAATAAGAGATTGTTTCTAATTCTCAAAAATGCCAAAGATAAGATGTTTACGATATTTGTCAAATATATTAATGAAAAAATCTGTAAAGCATGGTGAAATTCTCAAAGTGCTACTATATTACCTACTAAAGTAGGCATAAAAATGCACATGGCATTACTTAATTTTGATATCTATCAAGACAAAATACAAGAAGAAAAACCTAAAATGAACTATGTCAACTGTGATACAAATGATTTGGATGTAGATGAAGAATGTACATAGAATAAACAAGATAATATGTTGATGAATTTAGGATATGTTGACTTCAATGTGGAATCATTAAATTCTAATATTCATAGAATATTTTATTGTGATGATTTATTGATTCAAAATCCAAAATTTACATCAGAAAACAAGATCAAAACCAAGACCAAGAAGAAGCACAAAGCAAAGAACCAAAAGAAGAATAACAAAGTAAAGAGTCGAAGAAAGAAAGTTGAAAATAGAGATTGAAGACTGCAAGTATTCAAACCAAATAATGTAATACATGGGGATGTTTGAGATGTTACTTTATTTGTTAAATGTTAAAGTACCCCATGGTACATTGTATATTTGTAAATATTAACTTAGGGAGCATGATTTATATTTTGTCTAGTATATGTGTCAATGTGTGAGAAGAGTCAAAGTGTTATATAATAAAGTGTGCAAGTGTGAGAGAGTGTAAAGTGTCATGTAATTCAAGAGTCATAGAGTTAGGTGTCAATTATACAAGTGAAGAGTCACATGATATGTGGCAAGATGTAAATTCAAGAGTCATGAGAGTTTTGTCATATATGAGGAATAGGAAAGGATGCATATCTCGGATGTTTTAGGAGGTAATAGCCAAGTATTGAAGAGTCATATTCTAAGGTTATATTATGGAGATAAAGCTCCATGCATTGTAATAGATAATTAAGCAACAATAAATTTTGATATATATTTGATGATTTATGAATAATATTGAGTTATATTATTGTGAATTATTATTATTATTTTATAAATGAGATTCATTAATATTGGCCAGAGAGTGGAATATTCTAATATTGATATTGATTAAGATCTTGAGAAATTGAACCTATGAAATAATCTGGCTAAATTTCCATCACATATTGCACAAAATCCTTAACAAATCTATAACAAGCCCATATACTAATGTCACCATTACATAGAGCTCAAAAAATCATGCAATCTAAAAAAATGGTTCCAAACACTTTTGCATGCAAAAGTTATGGCCTCTAGAAGATTTGGTTAGATTAGCACTTAAATCATTAAAAATAATCAAATGTAAAATATTAGAAAATTTTTACTTAATCAATTGCTATGAAGTGTCAACACTAGATTGGTTGCTACATCTATGAATGGATGTTTGATACTTGTCCTTTAATAGGTTACTCAACTTTATATTTATATACATATAAAAAAATAGGCAGGTTTTGAGCTGGCAGGGCTTAAACCTAGGACTATTTGTACACAAACAAGCATACCAACCAATGCGCCATGCACAAACAATGGAGGTAAAATTATAAGAAATACTATATGTGCAACAAATACTTTTAATGATAACAAGAAAACCCCATCAAGTTTCAAACCTAACACCTTCATATAAAAAGTGAGCAACCTAACCATTGTGCCACTCAATGGATTGAGACCCTTTGAAGACTATCTATCCCTTATGATGTAGTCGTCTAATTGGAGAGAATTATGCAAAATAATAAAAGTCCATGAGGTTTGACTTGGTGACCTCCTTTATGCAAAAACAATGCCTAACCATTGCACCAATCGGGCATATGAGATTGCTAATAGCCAAAATGAATTTATTTTACCATTATTTTTGAAGATACATAAAAATGCTATATTGAACTAGAGACCTCTCCTACACAAGCAAGAATTTGATCCACTATGCCAAAAAAGCATGCTTGGAGTAGAGCCATAGATACTTCAACTTATCATGTATGCCCATGAGTCTTCATCACATTTAGTAGTTCACCTTAGGAATTGAACCTACATCCTACTATAAAAGGGAGTTGACCTCTATCATTGTGTCACTCTCATTTGACATAATGCAGAGCATATAACCTAGATTTTATTCCTAAGAAATGACAGAAACGATAAAATGGCGAGTTTCAAACCCACCACTTCCCACTATCAAACACATGAGTATGTCATTATGTCGACCATGCTAGTAATATCACATTAATCAATATTACATAGACCTTCATAGCAGGAGCAAACTAGAAAAACCATGGATGGACAAAGCAATCCATTTGGGCAAGAAAATAAGGAGGGGAAAAGACTTGAATTTTATTTTTTTAAAAATAACCTAAATTGAATTCAAGAATCATTGAGGAGGTTATTTTATACAGAAATATTGAAGCAGTTTTGGATCCCACTTTTATACCATGTTTGAATTTGCAATATTTTTTAGAAATATTCAAAAACATGCATTCACCACAATTATATGCCAAAAAGAAGAAAAAACGATTAAAATATAGCAATAATAAATGATAGAAAGAAATAAGAAAAGGGATACAACAAGAAGTGTAAGGTGGATGCCCATGGGCACCCTAATATATCATATTTTATTCACACTTATACAAAAAAGTTCTTATTGAGGGGTATTTATAGTGATACCAAATTCCTAATGAGAGGTTAACCTCATACCAACATTAACTTAACCTTGAGGCTAACCTTATAATAAAATAATAATAAAACACCCTTTAAGTGGATTAACCAATACCACTAAGGGTGAAACATGGAAAGGACCCGTAGGCTTACATAAATGAGGAATACATGTAGGCTTACATAATCACATGCCCATAGGCTACATAAATGAAACTTAAAAGCACCTCATCACACATTTGACCTTAGCCTAAACAAGATTAGATTACACATATTTCAATAGTAAGTTGCTTGGAATTAGACCTTTCTTCTTTTAAGCTAGCTGAGTTTGATAACATTGAGGACTATATTACGAGATTCAAGGCTTTAAGGATAGATATTGCATCTTCTAGAGGTAAAAATAAAGATGATGTAAAATGCATTAAGATTTTCCTTTCTAATATCCCCCCTCCTTTTAGATATTGAACCTAATAGTTCATATGATTCCTATGTTCTTGGAATCCCAAAAGACTCTTACTCTTGATAATTTTTTCTCTCTTATAGTTATCTTTTGGGTTGCAATGCAAATAAATTCTAAACTAAGAAGGCTAAGACCTAGGGTCCCATGGGTAAGGCTAATTCTTCAAATAAAATGAAGACCACTTGAAAAAATTGCAAACGGTAAGGACATCCTATGAAGAATTGCTTGTTGAAGCTACAAAAGATTGAAGCTAAGTTCTCGAAGCAAGGTGGATGTCTCTTAGATGATAAGGGAGATTTTGATGGGACTTGCTCAATTGTAGAGGCCCATTAGAACATTCACTATGGGGGTAAGATATTATTTTTCATTAATATATTATCTCCTTGGTCCCTCAGTTTAGATTATGGGGGGTGTTGAAATTATAATCTGATTCATGGCCAAAATTCAATATTGTGTGATGTATTGGATAGGCCTAAGGGTATTTCATTGTGCAATGTATTTAATATTTTGTAATATTTTATTATGTAAGCCCAATGGGCCATGCTTAACCTTGTTATGGTTAAACCTTATTTAATATTTATAATTAACTTGAAGCCCACTTATTATGTTGGCTTAAGTTAAAATTTATGATGTAATTGGGGTTTTGGTATTACTATAAATACCCCTTTCACATTCCTCTTTTCTTATCGGAGTGTTGTGCAATATTATTTCTAGATTGTGATTATTCATAGTGTCTATGGACACCACCCAAATATTTATTGTATTTTCTTCTTTCGTCTCGTTATACTTTCTATATAATATTTGAGTGAATGGATTGCTTCTATTTGTTTCTAGAAAATATTATGAATTCCATTATGAGGGATGGTCCTAAAGAAACGATTTATCAACAAATCAAAGATGATATTTAAAGGGATCATTTTTGCAACTTGAATATATTTTATTTTTTCTTCTATTTTCATCTTTGAGAAAGATCTCCCTAATTCTTCTACAAGAATATTGAGTAGATAAGGAGATAGTAGCTCACCTTGGTGAAGCCCACAAGATGAATTTAAGTAATCAGTAGGAGAACCATTGATCAAAATAGAATATTTTTCAATGCTATAACTATATTTAATCCATCCACACCAACTATAATGAAAACCAAACTCTTTAAGAATATCATGTAGAAAAATCCAAGAAATCCTATCATATGCTTTGTTTATATGTAATTTCATAAACATACTTAGTTTTTCATGGAATGAAGAGAATGTGTGGCCTCCAATGCAATGATTATACCATCAAGAATTTGTTTACCATGAGAAAAACCACCTTGTTACTTTGAGATGACATAATCTAGAATACCTTTCAACCTATTTGGCATAATATTTGAAATGATCATATAAATCATATTAGAAAGTATTATTGGACAAAAATTATCAAAATATTTTGCTTTGCCTTTCTTAGGAACCAATGTAATAAAAGTGATATTTATCTCACTTATTATAGCCTTCCTTTTGTAGGCCTCTTCAACTATAACTAACATATCACTCTTTAATAAATACCAAAAAATTAAAAAAAAATTGTAAGAAATCCATTGAGCCATACGCCTTATTAGGACGGAAAGAGAAAACTAATTCATGTAGATCCTCCATAGATATCTTCATCAAATTTTTATTTTTTCTTGTATGATAATCTATGTAATATTTTGTAAAATCTTATCATGTGCCTCATTATATTGCCCAATATGTAGCAATTTTTTTTGAAATAATTAATTGCTTCCTTCCTTATATCTTATTCTTCCTCAATATTTCTTCCATTTGGAGTTAAAATAATTTTGATGTGATAAAAAGAAAAATTTGCTTTTGTTATAGCATGATTTTTTTCTGTATTTCTATCTTCTTTCTTGAGCCAATTTTCCCTAGATTTTTGGAACCAATATGGCTCCTCATTTTTCAATGCATTATGATAATAAACAATATTTTTTTTTTTATATAAGAATCTTGATTCATTCCATTAATTTACATTATCTTTTATAATATTTTGAGCTTGAATTAAATTTCTTTCTTTTCTTTAAAAATGTTACCAAAATATTTGGCATTCCAAATCTTCATTTTCTCCTTTAAATATTTCATATTTTAAACAAACTTGTACATATATGATCCTTTAAAATTTGCTTCATACCACAATGACATAGCCATCTAGAAGAAATTGAGGTGTTGGAGCCACATAGACTAGAAATAAAATGGCTTTGGATAATTGTTATTGGGTAGATCACAAGTCAAAAGACTAGGTTTATGGTCTGATATTGTTCGCAATAAAATATTTGAAGAGATTGTAGACTTTATTTGCAACCATTTTATGGGTAACAAGAATATATCTAATCATTTTGCTACATGAGTTTACCCCATGCATCTATTATCCCATGTACATTGAAAATTTGAAGAATTAACATTCCAAAGGCTATTTGAATTGATAAATAAAGTAAAGGCTTGCATTGATTTAGACCATCTTGGAATACCACCTTTCTTTCTAAAGGAGATGAAACAATTTTGAATTCATCCCTAAGAATCCATAGATCATAATAAATCATAATTTTGTTTGGCAAAAATATGCTAAGGTCCTTCCAACATCTTTCACAAAGAGAAACTAGAGTTGAAGAATATACATTTATAACCTCAAATTTGATGTTTTTCTCTTTCCTACAAAATAATCTAGCAACCAAATTACTTTTTGCTTATAAAAATTGCCCATCCCATTTGAATTTTTTACCATATTGTTGTAGTATTGGATGAAGCTCCTATAGAAAAAACTGTTAGACAATCACCCATATTCCAAATATTTTTAAAATCATTCTTACATTCCTATATAATTGATTTTTATTTCTTGTATTAAAATAAAATCAAGATTATAACAACCTATTAATTCCTTAATAACTCTTTTTTAGGAGTCTTATTCATTAATTTCATTAACATCACTTTTTATTTTATTAGTGGGTTTAGCCCCACTTGTTAAAACCTATAGTATTTTTAATTACCTTTCCAAATCGATCTCTTTGAATTTCTTTTTCTATTTGTTCAAGTTTTGATGACCTTTCTCTCCTTTTTCCATTCCCACCAATACTCTCATCTTCATTAATCTCTTATATTTTTCCTTATTATTCATAATAAGACTTATCTTCTAAAGATTTATGTTTTCTTAAAGAATCCGAAATACAAGGAATAGCTTCATAAACATAAATTATAGGCATAAGAAAATATAACGAAAAATTGCATTCTTTACATCTATCTAACCTATCTATATTTTGACTTACATCATTATTTATAAGTTCATATAACTACTCTTATTTCCAGATACTTATCCATTAAAGGATCGAAGACAACTAACAGAGTTACACCTGTCATACCATCAAAACAATCCTGTGCAATTGACTTCTCAAAATAAAACTATTAATTTGATTAGAAAAACCATATAGGTGTACATCTAATTAACAAAAGAAAAAATATTTTTTAAATGTATAATCCTTGTTATTTGGGTGTAAAAATTTCCATAACCTTTGGCATCTTCCTCTCTGTCATGTTTTATGTTCATCCTACTTTGCTTCATGTTCATAACAAGCTATTCTAGCACTGCACGTGGCCAACCAATTTTGGATATATAAGTGATCAAATGGTTTTGGCTCTACTCCTAGTCAAATGGTTCTGGCGCTATACATGGTCAAATGGTACTCTACTATGTACATGAAATAATTTTGTTGTTGATCACTTATTAGTTATGTCTTGCACACAAATATTTTAGAATAGATTCAATGCATAGATATTTTGGTACACAGGTAGCTCTAATGCATATGTATTCAGGTGCTCAAATATTTTGGTGCATTGGTATTTTGGCACAAAAGCAGCTTTGGCATATAGGTATTCTAGCACTTAAACATTCTGGCACACAAGTGTTCTGAAACATAGATATTTGGAAGCACTTCTCTGACATATATTTCCTTGGCCTTCAAGGTGTTCTTGTTATAGAACCAATTGTTTTAGCATATAGACCTACAAGTTATCAATAACCTAACCATTTCTTGAGTGGAAATCAACATGCAATTAGTCCTTTAAGAATACATAAAACCCCAAATAGTAAAATAAATCACCTCCTTTATTTTATACATTTAACATTAAAATTATCATAAACTACAAATTAATATATTATATACACATATATTAGTCATACAAAATAGATAAATAAAAGGCTTTACTTGACTACATTTGATGAGGTACTTCAAGAGCCTTATCATTTCTCCCTACCTATTCTAATGCATGCCTTTATGCATTTATTTCACCCAAAGTCATGTTTATATTGAGCTCTTTATCCAAATTAGACTAGAAATTCTTTGATAAAGGGTGATCTCCTATTCCTTTTGATTTCTAGCAACCACTATTTGAAGTGATCTTATTCTATGGCCCAACATGACCATTATGTGGAACAAGGATTAAGATGGTAGGTGATCGATACCTAAGTCCTATCCAATTGTGTTTGAGCATCAATATTACTTCAGTGACTGCTACAACTAATTTATGGGACCATATTATATTTAAAGGGAAATTGGCTCTCTTTTCTTCAGTCATATAGGCATTTCATCCCATATTTGTTGGCATGCATTTCTTGCTCTATTCAAACAATCTCTACAAAATTCCTTGAATTTCCTTAAATATTTATTCATCTGTAGGCCATATTGATTTTAAATATGTTCATTTCCCATCAAAGCGTAATGGGTACTAATAAGGCCTTTGAGACTAGGTTGCTCATTTGGAAAGAACAAACCAAATTCTACTTCACTGGTTTATTATTGTCTCATTCTATCCTACCAATGAACTTGATTGCAAAGGATAAAAGGAAAGGCTCTTAATTGTACATCCTAAGCGTAAATGTGTGGAAGAAACTATATATCTTTAGGGAGTGTATAGTTATGTAAATAAAATTCTAATAACAAATTCTTTTGTTCTATAGGGCTATGCACGAAAGCTTCAAAAAAATATTTGACAAAATCTAATTGATAGGTTAGATTAAAATTGATTCTCATTACCTGCCATTGATAGAATTATTCCCTTAGGAATAAACAATAAATTTTGGCTAGTGTGTTGCATTCCACTAGACTTTCTGTGATGTGGCAAGAATCCCATAACTTAGTCTAAGAATTAGTATTTCTTGGTCTTGCTTTTAGTTTTTCTCCTTAAGGGCTCTAAGTGTTTGAATTCTCTCCTCAAAGTAGTGACATCTCCTCATACATCTTGTAACTATTGCATTGTGGTTATCAATTGTCACCATTCCTGGAGGAGTAATAATTATTGGCATTGGAATTTTTAAAGCTTTTGTTTGAGTTCCTTGTTCAATAGTTGTTGTATTTGCTCCCACAGATTCAATTATGACCTATTTTATTACCATTTTTGGCTTTGGTTCTTCTTGTGACTCTGATGCTGATTTTTTTTTTGCACCATTACTAGTGTAGACTTATGTTGTTCTGAAACTCATTTTGGTGCTTCCTATTTTGGCATCAATTCTAGCACTTCTTGTACTAGTGTCATTCCTTGTTTTTTACCCCAAATCGTTGTGTGTAATTTTCTCCCACTTGCATTGGTTCTTTCTCTTTTTTAGATAATTTCCTACCTTAATATGTCAATATCAAAATTTTGTGATAATACCATCCATTCTTTGAAAATAATTATACATCCAAGGCTTGGTGGTGATTGAGCATTTTTTTGTACTTGCTATTGATCATCAATTCAACAAATATTTCTAGTAAAATAGTAGAGGTTTCATATCCCAAACTTTGTTTAGAAGTAACATTCCCTTTAGATTGATTATGTTTACCTTTTAAGATGTATATTTCTTGCAAAAGCTATGAAATATGCCTATATTTTTCTTATAGTGCCAATTGGGTTCTCTAATACTATTGTTGTTGTGATTTAATAATTACTATAGCATGCACTATTGTCAATATATCCATGGATTCAATTTCTTTCCCTATAACATTTGTGTTTTGTTCCTCATTTAAATTTAGGTGCCCTTGAGCTACATCAATTTCAGTGGCATCCCTATGTTACCTATTTGGTGATGGCTATGATTCAACAGACACAATGACATCCTCTTGCTGAGGTTTTATCTATTTTGTACTTCCACAGAGGCAAGAATTTTTCTTGTTGTAGCTCTTGTGGTTTAATGAAGATATCAGGGATTTGCTCATCATTGCTACCATTTACTATAAGTCTTCTTATTTTTCTTTTTTTTGGCATTGGTTGTTTCTAGCGCTTGCTCTTGACTAGATAATTTCTTGGGTGCGACTAGTGTGCGCCTTCCCCTTTGTATTTGACTCAATGACCTTTGCATCTCTGGTTCATTTTATCTCTACTACTAATAACTTCTAGAGATGTTTTTCTTTTCTTATGCTAGAATATTTTGGCACACTCTCTCCATGTTACTTTGTTTAGCTAACAGATCTAGTTATGCTACTTATTTTCCTTTCTATTGACTTAGATTTCATCGATGTCTAGCTATATTTCTTCTCCTACATAGATTGATTAGATTTCCTTTTTCTTCTACCAAATCTAACCCTCATAGGTGTGTCTTTTCCCTTGATACAAGGGTTTTTGCATCCACTAGCCTTTCTACAATCCTAGGTCGCCCGTTTCTATCAGTGGAGTTTTCTCTAGCTTCTCAAACACTTTATTTAGGAGTTGTGGTAGATATATAGTAGTTGAGAAATTATTTCTAGGAATATTCACTTCCATTATTTTGAATAAAATTATTTTTGTAGATTAACTAAATGACAACATAATGTCCCACAAATCCATGGCCTTGCACTTTTTTTTCCATAATGTGTAGGGTGACATGCAAATAAACTGGTAAATCCATCCTTGTAAGTTTATTAGTGCCATGTTTGAGATGCGGTAAGATACTTATGTGTGGTCCTAATAATACACCATATAGACCAACATAGGCCAAGTATTTCATGACCCACATGGCCACACTATCCCATGGTTCCTTTAAACTAGGGAGTTGATGCCCTTACAATGTTATTTTTAAATTATACTCTAGTTTTGGGTCATCTTCTTCTTTAAATTCACTAAATATTTTAGCAAGAGTTTCCATAACTTTCCATATGTCTTCCCATTTATACTGAATGCCAAAAATATTGCTTAATATTTCAAAAGTTACCTTTATTGTGAGTCCAATTATTGCGGCACTCTTTTGAAGTGCAAGTATGAATTCTATAGATAATTTTTCTATATGCCAGTCAATTTTTTATAGGAAATCCAACCATCCTACTTATCAGTATATTTCCACCATGTTTAGATGTTGTTCAAGCTCTGATGTATTATTCAGTTCATATTTTCATTTCTGTCCTCCCATGGTATCTTCCCTATTATTTCTCAGTTATCAAAGGATATGACTATTATCACAAATAATTTACATAACCTATTTTCCATTTATAATCCTTAAAAAATATTTTTTACTACAATTCTTTTGGTGTTGATTCAATTGAATTTGTCTTATCATTGGAATCAACAAAGACAAAAAATGTTTACTTTTTCTAAAGTCTATAGGTTTATAGCATTGGGATAGAGTAGGATGGTTTTCTTGAGCACTATGTAATCAATGCATGTGTATAATATCTTACCTTAGGCGCATGATACTTAGATTCCATTGAGTTAAAGCCTTTTTGATGAGCTTGTTTATGAGAAAGAGCTCCAAAATTCTTTATTATCACTTCATAATGAATTAGAATCTTAAAAAGTCCTTCAAGAGAGATGGCTTGTGGTTCTTTAATAATCAATCTAATAACATAAATAACCAAGCCAACTATATGAAAAATAAGAAATATTGGAAGTAATAGGTTTGACATACTCTTCATCACTCTTTACCTTACTTCCTTCTGCAGCTAGATCATATTTAGAGCTTTAAAGGGAAATATATAGTCTTTGACATTACCAAAATCTAAAATTTTGAGATTAGAAATCTCAATTTGCATTTTGTTAACTTCACTAGCACTTACTTTTCCATAGAGATATTTCATTGTAGTCCACATATCAAAAGAATTATCCTTTTCTCTAATGTGAAAAAGTACATCTAGTTCTATTAACATGAAGAGTAGTCTAAGAGCCTCCTCCTTTCTCTTACTCATTATTGAGGATGAGTTCATGATCGTTGAGATATTCTTCTAACTCATTATTGAATATGAACCAATGATTCTTGCTTGTGAGTAATCCTACCATTTGAATTGATCAAGTTCTATAATTTTACCTACTAAGGTAGGTAACGTACTATAAGGAGTCCATATTATTGGAGATATTACATTATTTGTTACATATTAAAGTACCCTCATGGTACATTGTATATTTGTAAATATTAGATTAAGGAGTGTGATTTATATTTTGTCTAATGTATGTGTTAATGTGTGAGAAGAGTCCAAAAGTTATGTAATAAAGTGTGCAAGGTATGAAGGAGTGAAAAGTGTCATGTAAGTAAGTCAAGAGTTATAGAGTTAGGTGTCAAATATACAAGTGAAGAGTCACATGATATGTGGCAAGATGTAAAGTCAAGAGTCATGAGAGTTTTGTTATGTATGAGGAATAGGAAAGGATGCATGCCCCAAATGTTTGAGGAGAGCAATAGCCAAGTATTGGAGAGTCATCTTCTAAGGTTATATTATGGAGATAAATTTCCATGCATTGTAATAGAGAATCAGGTAAGAACAAATTTGGGTGTATATTTGATGATTTATGAATAATATTGTTGTTATTTTATGAATGAGATTCATTAGAGAGTTGAATGTTCTAATATTGAGATTTATAAAGATCCTAAGAAATTGGACCTATGAAATAATCTGGCTAAATTACCATTAGTGGTATCAGAGCTAGGGCTGAGGTCACCCAAATTGCTAATTAAAGAAATCGATTGATATTCCATCAATAAGAAGAAGTTGAAAGTTTAAAAATATTTGTTACTACGAGTTGATTGCACCCCGATTGTTAGAGTCAAATCATAGTGTGGACATATTACATTGAGGAGAATATTATTGTGAGGAGGGAATTCAAATATTACTGTAAATCATATAATATTACAAAAAGAAGAAGATTATTGTTGATTGAGAAGAAGGAAGGTGATGTAAGTGATTGAAGAGTTGAGACAAAGATTTATAAGAGAAGAAGCTACATGAGGAGGACGTTAGTCAAATAAGGGTGAGTGTTGAAAAAAATTATTGTAGAAAAGCGAATGATGATAAATTACACCCTAAGATAGTAGAGAAGATAACATTGAAAGAAAGACTATGTGAGTTTACGCTTTGAAGAAGATATTTTGAGTGAAGAAAGGAGTTGTAAGCACATGTTAAGAAGGAAGATAAAAGCTTAAGAAGATAATACTACATCCTCATATCCAAAATGCTTGAAGTTGAGACCATATGATAAAAGCTTCACTGTTAAGGTTGAAATAAGAACACAAAAACAAGAAGAGATCCAGAGAAAGTATGTAAAAAATCCAGTGGAGGAGCATTGAATTCGCGAAGTGAAATACAGAGTACCAAGCCAAAATAAGAGTATCAAAAAAGAGAATACAAAGCAAGAGCGCTAGATAGTATAAAGGAGTATAATATGAATATATTTCACATGCTAAGCATTACACCTAACAAAGCTGATGAATTAGCTCCTACCCTAATAAAGTTAGAAGACTGAGCAACATTTTTTAATCTTGAATTAAGGTAACAATTAATCTTTTGAAGCAGATTTATTCAATATTAGGCACACATTTTATAATTTAGGAGTTATAAAGGAAAATGCTTAAATATTTATTTGATTAATGCTTTTGAAGAGATAAGGGAAAAATAAAATTAATGCATGAATTAATGAATGAAGGGATAATTATATGAAAGGAAGATATACACAAACAAAGAAATTTACATGAAAGAAAAGAACTAAAATTGGAGAGATATGAAATTGAATGAATGAAGAATTAATGAATGATTGAATATTAAAATTTGAAAAATTATGAATTTGAGAAATTCGAAATTTGAAATTTGGGAGATATAAGTGAAGATTAGAAAATTTGAAATTAATTTTAGGAGTTATAAGAAGTTGATTGCTTGATTAAAGCTTGAAATTGATTTTTTAAAAAAATTGTTTTAAAGACATTGCTTGAAGAAATTGTTTAATTAAATTTGGGAGACATGAGATACTTTACATAAAAATAATTGATTAAAAACTAAATTTCAAAGATATAAGAATTTCTACATCAAAGCAATCGATTAGAAGAGACTTAAAAATTGTTTTGAAAAACTTATCATGGAAGAAATTATTAGAAATGCATTTTAGAAGATTGCAAAGAAAAGTCTTTGAAAACTAAAATATTATACACAAAACTTGATGGATAATTTTGATGAATAAAAAGATATACCAGTCAACTTGAAGAAGAGATTGTCTTTAATTCTCAAAAATACCAAAAATAAGAAGTTTACGATATTTGTCAACTATCTTCATGAAAAAATCTTTGAAGCATGGTGGAATTTTTAAAATGTTATTATATTACCTATTGAAGTAGGTATAATAATGTACATGGCATTACTTACTTTCAAAATCTATCAAGATAAAAGACAAGAAGAAAAAACTAAAATGAAAGATGTCAATTGTGATACAAATGATTTGGATGTAGATGAAGAATGTACAAAGAATGAACAAGATAATATGTTGATGCATTTAGGATATGTTGACTTCAATGTGGAATCATTAAATTTCAATATTCATAGAATATATTATTGTGATTATTTAATGATTCAAATATCCAAAATTTACATAAAAAAATAAGATCAAAACCAAGACCAAAAAGAAGCACACAGTAAAAAACTAAAAGAAGAAGAACAAAGTAATGACCCAAAGAAAGAGAGTTGAAAACAAATATTGAAGACTCAAATTCTTCAAACCAAATAATGTAATACAAGGGGACATTGGAGATATTGAATTATTTGGTAAATGTTAAAGTACCCCCATGGTACATTGTGTATTTGTAAATATTAGATTAGAGAGCATGATTTATATTTTGTCTAATGTATGTGTCAATGTGTGAGAAGAGTCCAAGTGTTATGTAATAAAGTGTGCAAGTGTGCAAAGTGTCATGTAAGTAAGTCAATAGTCATAGAGTTAGGTGTCAAATATACAAGTGAAGAGTCACATGATATGTGGAAAGATGTAAAGTCAAGAGCCATGAGAGTTGTCATACGTGAGGAATAGGAAAGGATGCATCTCTTGGATGTTTGAGGAGAGAAACAATCAAGTTTTGGAGAGTCATAGTCTAAGGTTATATTATGGATACAAGGCTCCATGCATTGTAATAAATAACCAAGCAAGAACAAATTTGGATGTATATTTGATGATTTATGAAAGAAATTATGATTTATATTATTAAGAAATATTGTTATTTTATAAATGAGATTCATTAATATTGTCCAAAGAGTTGAATATTCTAATATTGATATTTATTAAGATATTAAGAAATTGGACCTGTGAAATAATTTGGCTAAATCATCATCAGTGGTATCAGAGCTACACTAGCCATTTGAATTTGTAAAGTTTGGAGGAAGGGCTAAGGTCATACAAATTGTTGATTGAAGAAATCAGTTGATATTGCATCGAGAAGGAGAAGTTGAAAGTTTAAGAAGATTTGTTGTTATGGGTTGATTGCACCTTAATTGTTAGACTCAAATCATAGTATGGATAGATTGCATTGAGAAGAAGATTATTGTGAGGAGGACATTATGATATTACTATGAATCATCAAATATTGCAAAGAGAAGAAAATTATTGTTGATTGAGAAGAAGGAAGGTGACATACGTAATTGAAGAGTCGAAGCAAATATTTATAAGATAAGAAGCTACATGAGAAATATGTTAGTCAAAGAAGGTTGAGATCTAGAAAAAGTTATTGCATAAGAGTGAATGAGGACGGGTTGATGAAAAATTACACCCTAAGATAGTAGAGAAGACAAAAGTGAAAGAAAGGTTGTGTGAATTGTCATTGTGAAGATTTTTTTCGTGAGTGGATAAAGGAGATATAAGTCAATGCTAAGAAGGAAGATAAGTACCTGAGAAGACAATACTACATCCTCAAAGTCAAAGTGTTTGAATTTTAAGCCAAATGATAGAAGGTTTGTTGTTGAAGCCCAAAGGACAATGCAAAATTCGCATTGGAGAAAGGATGCCAAGAAGCCATTGGAGGAGCATCAATGTTGAGAAGCAAAATATAGAGCACCAAGCCAAAAGAAGGGCATTGAAGGAGATATAGATTGTATATGATAATACAAAGCAAGAGCACCAAATAGCAAAAAGGAGTATAATACGAAGAAATTTCACATGCTAAGCATTATACTTGACAAAGCGGATGAATTAGTTCCTACCCTAACAACATCAAAAGACTAAGCAATGTATTTTTCAAATACAAATTAAGGTAAGAATTAATATTTTGAAGCAACTTTATTCAACATTGGGTGCACATTTTATAATTTAGGAGTTATAAATAAAAAGTGTTTAAATAATTATTTGATTAATGATTTCAGAGAGACAAGGGGAAAATAAAGTTAATGCATGAATTAATGAATGAAGGGATAAATTGATGTAAGGGACATATAAGGAAATAAATAAATTTACATTAAAGAAAAAAACTAAAATTGGATAGATAAGAAATTGAATGAATGAAGAATCAATGAATGATTGAAGAACTGAAAAGACATTGTTTGAATTAATTGTTTAATTAAATTTGGAAGACATAAGGTATTTCACATCAAATGGATTAATTAAAAACTAAAATTTGGAGACATAATGATTTCTACATTAAGGAAATTAATTACAAGTGAGTTAAAAATTGTTTTGAAAAATTTATCATGGAAGAAATTATTAGAAATGCATTTTCAGAAGATTGTGAAGAAATGTTGGAAAAACTAAAATATTATACACAAAACATGATGGATAATTTAAATGAATAAAAAGATATAACAATCAACCAAAGAAGAGATTGTCTATAATTCTCAATAATGCAAAATATAAAAAGGTTATGACATTTGTCAACTGTCTTCATGAAAAACTCTTTGAAGCATGGTGGAATTCTCAAAATGCTATTATATTACCTACTGAAGTAGACATAATAATGTATATGATATTACTTACTTTCGAGATCTATCAAGACAAAAGACAAGAAGAAAAACCTAAAATGAAAGATGTCAATTGTGATACAAATTATTTGGATGTAGATGAAGAATGTACAAAGAATGAACAAGATAATATATTGATGCATTCAACATATGTTGACTTCAATGTGGAATCATTAAATTCCAATATTCATAAAATATATTATTGTGATGATTTATTGATTCAATGCCCAAAATTTACATCAAAAAACAAGATCAAAACTAGTACCAATAAGAAGCACAAAGCAAATAACCAAAAGAAGAAGAAAAAAACCAAAGCCAAAGAAAGGAAGCGAAAAACAAAGATTGAAGATTGAAAGTCTTCAAACCAAATAATGTAATAGAGGGGGGTGTTGGATATATTACATTATTTGGTAAATGTGAAAGTACCCCCATGGTACATTGTATATTTGTAAATATTAGATTAGGAAGTGTGATTTATATTTTGTCTAATGTATGTGTCAATGTGTGAGAAGAGTCCAAGTGTTATGTAATAAAGTGTGCAAGTGTGCAAAGTGTCATGTAAGTGAAATGTAGAGAGCCAATCCAAAAGAAGAGCATTAAAGGAGATACAAAGTGTGGATAAGAATACAAAGAAAGATCTTTAGATAGCAGAAAGGAGTATAATATGAAGATGTTTTGTATGCTAAGCATTACACCTAACAAAGATGATGAACTAGCTCTTGCTCTAACAATGTCAAAAGACTACGCAATGTATTTTTCAAGTTTGAATTAAGGTAAGAATTAATCTTTTGAAGCAAATTTATTCAACATTGGGCACACATTTTATAATTTAGGAGTTATAAGGGAAACGTGCTTAAATAATTATTTGATTAATGCTTATGGAGAGATAAGAAGAAAATAAAGTTAATGCATGAATTAATGATTGAAGGGATAAATTGATGCAAGGGATATATAAGGAAAAAAAGAAATTTACACTAAAGAAAATAAATAGAATTGGAGAGATAAGAAATTGAATGAATGATTGAATATTTATTTAAAGAATTATGAATTTGAGAAATTGGAAATTTGAAAGTTGAGAAATATAAGTAAATATTAAAAAAATTGAAATTAATTTTAGGAGTTATAAGAAGTTGATTGCATAATTAAAGCTTGAAATTAATTGTTTAAAGAAATTGTTTTTAAGACAATGCTTGAAGAAATTGTTTAATTAAATTTGGGAGACAAGGTATTTTACATCAAAGGAATTGATTAAAAACTAAATTTGGGAGACAAGGATTTCTACATCAAAGAAATCAATTACAGGAGAGTTAAAAATTGTTTTGAAAAATTATCATGGAAGAAATTATTAGAAATACATTTCCAGAAGATTGTGAAGAAATATTGGAAAAACTAAAATATTATACACAAAACTTGATGGATAATTTTGATAAATAAAAATATATAGCATTCAACTTGAATAAGAGATTGTTTCTAATTCTCAAAAATGCCAAATATAAGATGTTTACGATATTTGTCAAATATATTAATGAAAAAATCTGTAAAGCATGGTGAAATTCTCAAAGTGCTACTATATTACCTACTAAAGTAGGCATAAAAATGCACATGGCATTACTTAATTTTGATATCTATCAAGACAAAATACAAGAAGAAAAACCTAAAATGAACTATGTCAACTGTGATACAAATGATTTGGATGTAGATGAAGAATGTACATAGAATAAACAAGATAATATGTTGATGAATTTAGGATATGTTGACTTCAATGTGGAATCATTAAATTCTAATATTCATAGAATATTTTATTGTGATGATTTATTGATTCAAAATCCAAAATTTACATCAGAAAAAAAGATCAAAACCAAGACCAAGAAGAAGCACAAAGCAAAGAACCAAAATAAGAATAACAAAGTAAAGAGTCGAAGAAAGAAAGTTGAAAATAGAGATTGAAGACTGCAAGTATTCAAACCAAATAATGTAATACATGGGGATGTTTGAGATGTTACTTTATTTGTTAAATGTTAAAGTACCCCATGGTACATTGTATATTTGTAAATATTAACTTAGGGAGCATGATTTATATTTTGTCTAGTATATGTGTCAATGTGTGAGAAGAGTCAAAGTGTTATATAATAAAGTGTGCAAGTGTGAGAGAGTGTAAAGTGTCATGTAATTCAAGAGTCATAGAGTTAGGTGTCAATTATACAAGTGAAGAGTCACATGATATGTGGCAAGATGTAAATTCAAGAGTCATGAGAGTTTTGTCATATATGAGGAATAGGAAAGGATGCATATCTCGGATGTTTTAGGAGGTAATAGCCAAGTATTGAAGAGTCATATTCTAAGGTTATATTATGGAGATAAAGCTCCATGCATTGTAATAGATAATTAAGCAACAATAAATTTTGATATATATTTGATGATTTATGAATAATATTGAGTTATATTATTGTGAATTATTATTATTATTTTATAAATGAGATTCATTAATATTGGCCAGAGAGTGGAATATTCTAATATTGATATTGATTAAGATCTTGAGAAATTGAACCTATGAAATAATCTGGCTAAATTTCCATCACATATTGCACAAAATCCTTAACAAATCTATAACAAGCCCATATACTAATGTCACCATTACATAGAGCTCAAAAAATCAGGCAATCTAAAAAAATGGTTCCAAACACTTTTGCATGCAAAAGTTATGGCCTCTAGAAGATTTGGTTAGATTAGCACTTAAATCATTAAAAATAATCAAATGTAAAATATTAGAAAATTTTTACTTAATCAATTGCTATGAAGTGTCAACACTAGATTGGTTGCTACATCTATGAATGGATGTTTGATACTTGTCCTTTAATAGGTTACTCAACTTTATATTTATATACATATAAAAAAATAGGTAGGTTTTGAGCTGGCAGGGCTTAAACCTAGGACTATTTGTACACAAACAAGCATACCAACCAATGCGCCATGCACAAACAATGGAGGTAAAATTATAAGAAATACTATATGTGCAACAAATACTTTTAATGATAACAAGAAAACCCCATCAAGTTTCAAACCTAACACCTTCATATAAAAAGTGAGCAACCTAACCATTGTGCCACTCAATGGATTGAGACCCTTTGAAGACTATCTATCCCTTATGATGTAGTCGTCTAATTGGAGAGAATTATGCAAAATAATAAAAGTCCATGAGGTTTGACTTGGTGACCTCCTTTATGCAAAAACAATGCCTAACCATTGCACCAATCGGGCATATGAGATTGCTAATAGCCAAAATGAATTTATTTTACCATTATTTTTGAAGATACATAAAAATGCTATATTGAACTAGAGACCTCTCCTACACAAGCAAGAATTTGATCCACTATGCCAAAAAAGCATGCTTGGAGTAGAGCCATAGATACTTCAACTTATCATGTATGCCCATGAGTCTTCATCACATTTAGTAGTTCACCTTAGGAATTGAACCTACATCCTACTATAAAAGGGAGTTGACCTCTATCATTGTGTCACTCTCATTTGACATAATGCAGAGCATATAACCTAGATTTTATTCCTAAGAAATGACATAGAAACGATAAAATGGCGAGTTTCAAACCCACCACTTCCCACTATCAAACACATGAGTATGTCATTATGTCGACCATGCTAGTAATATCACATTAATCAAGATTACATAGACCTTCATAGCAGGAGCAAACTAGAAAAACCATGGATGGACAAAGCAATCCATTTGGGCAAGAAAATAAGGAGGGGAAAAGACTTGAATTTTATTTTTTTTAAAATAACCTAAATTGAATTCAAGAATCATTGAGGAGGTTATTTTATACAGAAATATTGAAGCAGTTTTGGATCCCACTTTTATACCATGTTTGAATTTGCAATATTTTTTAGAAATATTCAAAAACATGCATTCACCACAATTATATGCCAAAAAGAAGAAAAAAGGATTAAAATATAGCAATAATAAATGATAGAAAGAAATAAGAAAAGGGATACAACAAGAAGTATAAGGTGGATGCCCATGGGCACCCTAATATATCATATTTTATTCACACTTATACAAAAAATTTCTTATTGAGGGGTATTTATAGTGATATCAAATTCCTAATGAGAGGTTAACCTCATACCAACATTAACTTAACCTTGAGGCTAACCTTATAATAAAATAATAATAAAACACCCTTTAAGTGGATTAACCAATACCACTAAGGGTGAAACATGGAAAGGACCCGTAGGCTTACATAAATGAGGAATACATGTAGGCTTACATAATCACATGCCCATAGGCTACATAAATGAAACTTAAAAGCACCTCATCACACATTTGACCTTAGCCTAAACAAGATTAGATTACACATATTTCAATAGTAAGTTGCTTGGAATTAGACCTTTCTTCTTTTAAGCTAGCTGAGTTTGATAACATTGAGGACTATATTACGAGATTCAAGGCTTTAAGGATAGATATTGCATCTTCTAGAGGTAAAAATAAAGATGATGTAAAATGCATTAAGATTTTCCTTTCTAATATCTCACCTTCCTTTTAGATATTGAACCTAATAGTTCATATGATTCCTATGTTCTTAGAATCCCAAAAGACTTACTCTTGATTAGCTTTTCTCTCTTCTAGTTATCTTTTGGGTTGCAATGCAAATAAATTCTAAAATAAGAAGGCTAAGACCTAGGGTCCCATGGGTAAGGCTAATTCTTCAAATAAAATGAAGACCACTTGAAAAAATTGCAAACGGTAAGGACATCCTATGAAGAATTGCTTGTTGAAGCTACAAAAGATTGAAGCTAAGTTCTCGAAGCAAGGTGGATGTCTCTTAGATGATAAGGGAGATTTTGATGGGACTTGCTCAATTGTAGAGGCCCATTAGAACATTCACTATGGGGGTAAGATATTATTTTTCATTAATATATTATCTCCTTGGTCCCTCAGTTTAGATTATGGGGGGTGTTGAAATTATAATCTGATTCATGGCCAAAATTCAATATTGTGTGATGTATTGGATAGGCCCGAGGGTATTTCATTGTGCAATGTATTTAATATTTTGTAATATTTTATTATGTAAGCCCAATGGGCCATGCTTAACCTTGTTATGGTTAAACCTTATTTAATATTTATAATTAACTTGAAGCCCACTTATTATGTTGGCTTAAGTTAAAATTTATGATGTAATTGGGGTTTTGGTATTACTATAAATACCCCTTTCACATTCCTCTTTTCTTATCGGAGTGTTGTGCAATATTATTTCTAGATTGTGATTATTCATAGTGTCTATGGACACCACCCAAATATTTATTGTATTTTCTTCTTTCGTCTCGTTATACTTTCTATATAATATTTGAGTGAATGGATTGCTTCTATTTGTTTCTAGAAAATATTATGAATTCCATCATGAGGGATGGTCCTAAAGAAACGATTTATCAACAAATCAAAGATGATATTTAAAGGGATCATTTTTGCAACTTGAATATATTTTATTTTTTCTTCTATTTTCATCTTTGAGAAAGATCTCCCTAATTCCTCTACAAGAATATTGAGTAGATAAGGAGATAGTAGCTCACCTTGGTGAAGCCCACAAGGTGAATTTAAGTAATCAGTAGGAGAACCATTGATCAAAATGGAATATTTTTCAATGCTATAACTATATTTAATCCATCCACACCAACTATAATGAAAACCAAACTCTTTAAGAATATCATGTAGAAAAATCCAAGAAATCCTATCATATGCTTTTTTTATATGTAATTTCATAAACATACTTAGTTTTTCATGGAATGAAGAGAATGTGTGGCCTCCAATGCAATGATTATACCATCAAGAATTTGTTTACCATGAGAAAAACCACCTTGTTACTTTGAGATGACATAATCTAGAATACCTTTCAACCTATTTGGCATAATATTTGAAATGATCATATAAATCATATTAGAAAGTATTATTGGACAAAAATTATCAAAATATTTTGCTTTGCCTTTCTTAGGAACCAATGTAATAAAAGTGATATTTATCTCACTTATTATAGCCTTCCTTTTGTAGGCCTCTTCAACTATAACTAACATATCACTCTTTAATAAATACCAAAAAATTAAAAAAAAATTGTAAGAAATCCATTGAGCCATACGCCTTATTAGGACGGAAAGAGAAAACTAATTCATGTAGATCCTCCATAGATATCTTCATCAAATTTTTATTTTTTCTTGTATGATAATCTATGGAATATTTTGTAAAATCTTATCATGTGCCTCATTATATTGCCCAATATGTAGCAATTTTTTTTGAAATAATTAATTGCTTCCTTCCTTATATCTTATTCTTCCTCAATATTTCTTCCATTTGGAGTTAAAATAATTTTGATGTGATAAAAAGAAAAATTTGCTTTTGTTATAGCATGATTTTTTTTTGTATTTCTATCTTCTTTCTTGAGCCAATTTTCCCTAGATTTTTGGAACCAATATGGCTCCTCATTTTTCAATGCATTATGATAATAAACAATATTTTTTTTTTTATATAAGAATCTTGATTCATTCCATTAATTTACATTATCTTTTATAATATTTTGAGCTTGAATTAAATTTCTTTCTTTTCTTTAAAAATGTTACCAAAATATTTGGCATTCCAAATCTTCATTTTCTCCTTTAAATATTTCATATTTTAAACAAACTTGTACATATATGATCCTTTAAAATTTGCTTCATACCACAATGACATAGCCATCTAGAAGAAATTGAGGTGTTGGAGCCACATAGACTAGAAATAAAATGGCTTTGGATAATTGTTATTGGGTAGATCACAAGTCAAAAGACTAGGTTTATGGTCTGATATTGTTCGCAATAAAATATTTGAAGAGATTGTAGACTTTATTTGCAACCATTTTATGGGTAACAAGAATATATCTAATCATTTTGCTACATGAGTTTACCCCATGCATCTATTATCCCATGTACATTGAAAATTTGAAGAATTAACATTCCAAAGGCTATTTGAATTGATAAATAAAGTAAAGGCTTGCATTGATTTAGACCATCTTGGAATACCACCTTTCTTTCTAAAGGAGATGAAACAATTTTGAATTCATCCCTAAGAATCCATAGATCATAATAAATCATAATTTTGTTTGGCAAAAATATGCTAAGGTCCTTCCAACATCTTTCACAAAGAGAAACTAGAGTTGAAGAATATACATTTATAACCTCAAATTTGATGTTTTTCTCTTTCCTGCAAAATAATCTAGCAACCAAATTACTTTTTGCTTATAAAAATTGCCCATCCCATTTGAATTTTTTACCATATTTTTGTAGTATTGGATGAAGCTCCTATAGAAAAAACTGTTAGACAATCACCCATATTCCAAATATTTTTAAAATCATTCTTACATTCCTATATAATTGATTTTTATTTCTTGTATTAAAATAAAATCAAGATTATAACAACCTATTAATTCCTTAATAACTCTTTTTTAGGAGTCTTATTCATTAATTTCATTAACATCACTTTTTATTTTATTAGTGGGTTTAGCCCCACTTGTTAAAACCTATAGTATTTTTAATTACCTTTCCAAATCGATCTCTTTGAATTTCTTTTTCTATTTGTTCAAGTTTTGATGACCTTTCTCTCCTTTTTCCATTCCCACAAATACTCTCATCTTCATTAATCTCTTATATTTTTCCTTATTATTCATAATAAGACTTATCTTCTAAAGATTTATGTTTTCTTAAAGAATCCGAAATACAAGGAATAGCTTCATAAACATAAATTATAGGCATAAGAAAATATAACGAAAAATTGCATTCTTTACATCTATCTAACCTATCTATATTTTGACTTACATCATTATTTATAAGTTCATATAACTACTCTTATTTCCAGATACTTATCCATTAAAGGATCGAAGACAACTAACAGAGTTACACCTGTCATACCATCAAAACAATCCTGTGCAATTGACTTCTCAAAATAAAACTATTAATTTGATTAGAAAAACCATATAGGTGTACATCTAATTAACAAAAGAAAAAATATTTTTTAAATGTATAATCCTTGTTATTTGGGTGTAAAAATTTCCATAACCTTTGGCATCTTCCTCTCTGTCATGTTTTATGTTCATCCTACTTTGCTTCATGTTCATAACAAGCTATTCTAGCACTGCACGTGGCCAACCAATTTTGGATATATAAGTGATCAAATGGTTTTGGCTCTACTCCTAGTCAAATGGTTCTGGCGCTATACATGGTCAAATGGTACTCTACTATGTACATGAAATAATTTTGTTGTTGATCACTTATTAGTTATGTCTTGCACACAAATATTTTAGAATAGATTCAATGCATAGATATTTTGGTACACAGGTAGCTCTAATGCATATGTATTCAGGTGCTCAAATATTTTGGTGCATTGGTATTTTGGCACAAAAGCAGCTTTGGCATATAGGTATTCTAGCACTTAAACATTCTGGCACACAAGTGTTCTGAAACATAGATATTTGGAAGCACTTCTCTGACATATATTTCCTTGGCCTTCAAGGTGTTCTTGTTATAGAACCAATTGTTTTAGCATATAGACCTACAAGTTATCAATAACCTAACCATTTCTTGAGTGGAAATCAACATGCAATTAGTCCTTTAAGAATACATAAAACCCCAAATAGTAAAATAAATCACCTCCTTTATTTTATACATTTAACATTAAAATTATCATAAACTACAAATTAATATATTATATACACATATATTAGTCATACAAAATAGATAAATAAAAGGCTTTACTTGACTACATTTGATGAGGTACTTCAAGAGCCTTATCATTTCTCCCTACCTATTCTAATGCATGCCTTTATGCATTTATTTCACCCAAAGTCATGTTTATATTGAGCTCTTTATCCAAATTAGACTAGAAATTCTTTGATAAAGGGTGATCTCCTATTCCTTTTGATTTCTAGCAACCACTATTTGAAGTGATCTTATTCTATGGCCCAACATGACCATTATGTGGAACAAGGATTAAGATGGTAGGTGATCGATACCTAAGTCCTATCCAATTGTGTTTGAGCATCAATATTACTTCAGTGACTGCTACAACTAATTTATGGGACCATATTATATTTAAAGGGAAATTGGCTCTCTTTTCTTCAGTCATATAGGCATTTCATCCCATATTTGTTGGCATGCATTTCTTGCTCTATTCAAACAATCTCTACAAAATTCCTTGAATTTCCTTAAATATTTATTCATCTGTAGGCCATATTGATTTTAAATATGTTCATTTCCCATCAAAGCGTAATGGGTACTAATAAGGCCTTTGAGACTAGGTTGCTCATTTGGAAAGAACAAACCAAATTCTACTTCACTGGTTTATTATTGTCTCATTCTATCCTACCAATGAACTTGATTGCAAAGGATAAAAGGAAAGGCTCTTAATTGTACATCCTAAGCGTAAATGTGTGGAAGAAACTATACATCTTTAGGGATTGTATAGTTATGTAAATAAAATTCTAATAACAAATTCTTTTGTTATATAGGGCTATGCACGAAAGCTTCAAGAAAATATTTGACAAAATCTAATTGATAGGTTAGATTAAAATTGATTCTCATTACCTGCCATTGATAGAATTATTCCCTTAGGAAAAAACAATAAATTTTGGCTAGTGTGTTGCATTCCACTAGACTTTCTGTGATGTGGCAAGAATCCCATAACTTAGTCTAAGAATTAGTATTTCTTGGTCTTGCTTTTAGTTTTTCTCCTTAAGGGCTCTAAGTGTTTGAATTCTCTCCTCAAAGTAGTGACATCTCCTCATACATATTGTAACTATTGCATTGTGGTTATCAATTGTCACCATTCCTGGAGGAGTAATAATTATTGGCATTGGAATCTTTAAAGCTTTTGTTTGAGTTCCTTGTTCAATAGTTGTTGTATTTGCTCCCACATATTCAATTATGACCTATTTTATTACCATTTTTGGCTTTGGTTCTTCTTGTGACTCTGATGCTGATTTGTTTTTTGCACCATTACTAGTGTAGACTTATGTTGTTCTGAAACTCATTTTGGTGCTTCCTATTTTGGCATCAATTCTAGCACTTCTTGTACTAGTGTCATTCCTTGTTTTTTACCCCAAATCGTTGTGTGTAATTTTCTCCCACTTGCATTGGTTCTTTCTCTTTTTTAGATAATTTCCTACCTTAATATGTCAATATCAAAATTTTGTGATAATACCATCCATTCTTTGAAAATAATTATACATCCAAGGCTTGGTGGTGATTGAGCATTTTTTTGTACTTGCTATTGATCATCAATTCAACAAATATTTCTAGTAAAATAGTAGAGGTTTCATATCCCAAACTTTGTTTAGAAGTAACATTCCCTTTAGATTGATTATGTTTACCTTTTAAGATGTATATTTCTTGCAAAAGCTATGAAATATGCCTATATTTTTCTTATAGTGCCAATTGGGTTCTCTAATACTATTGTTGTTGTGATTTAATAATTACTATAGCATGCACTATTGTCAATATATCCATGGATTCAATTTCTTTCCCTATAACATTTGTGTTTTGTTCCTCATTTAACTTTAGGTTTCCTTGAGCTACATCAATTTCAGTGGCATCCCTATGTTACCTATTTGGTGATGGCTATGATTCAACAGACACAATGACATCCTCTTGCTGAGGTTTTATCGATTTTGTACTTCCACAGAGGCAAGAATTTTTCTTGTTGTAGCTCTTGTGGTTTAATGAAGATATCAGGGATTTGCTCATCATTGCTACCATTTACTATAAGTCTTCTTATTTTTCTTTTTTTTGGCATTGGTTGTTTCTAGCGCTTGCTCTTGACTAGATAATTTCTTGGGTGCGACTAGTGTGCGCCTTCCCCTTTGTATTTGACTCAATGACCTTTGCATCTCTGGTTCATTTTCTCTCTACTACTAATAACTTCTAGAGATGTTTTTCTTTTCTTATGCTAGAATATTTTGGCACACTATCTCCATGTTACTTTGTTTAGCTAACAGATCTAGTTATGCTACTTATTTTCCTTTCTATTGACTTAGATTTCATCGATGTCTAGCTATATTTCTTCTCCTACATAGATTGATTAGATTTCCTTTTTCTTCTACCAAATCTAACCCTCATAGGTGTGTCTTTTCCCTTGATACAAGGGTTTTTGCATCCACTAGCCTTTCTACAATCCTAGGTCGCCCGTTTCTATCAGTGGAGTTTTCTCTAGCTTCTCAAACACTTTATTTAGGAGTTGTGGTAGATATATAGTAGTTGAGAAATTATTTCTAGGAATATTCACTTCCATTATTTTGAATAAAATTATTTTTGTAGATTAACTAAATGACAACATAATGTCCCACAAATCCATGGCCTTGCACTTTTTTTTCCATAATGTGTAGGGTGACATGCAAATAAACTGGTAAATCCATCCTTGTAAGTTTATTAGTGCCATGTTTGAGATGCGGTAAGATACTTATGTGTGGTCCTAATAATACACCATATAGACCAACATAGGCCAAGTATTTCATGACCCACATGGCCACACTATCCCATGGTTCCTTTAAACTAGGGAGTTGATGCCCTTACAATGTTATTTTTAAATTATACTCTAGTTTTGGGTCATCTTCTTCTTTAAATTCACTAAATATTTTAGCAAGAGTTTCCCTAACTTTCCATATGTCTTCCCATTTATATGGAATGCCAAAAATATTGCTTACAATTTCAAGAGTTACCTTTATTGTGTCTCCTTTAATTATTGTGACTCTTCTAAAGTGTAAGTATAAATTTTATAGCTAATGATTCTATATACCCCTCAAATTTGTATAGGAAATCCAACCATCCTACTTATCAGTATATTTCCACCATGTTTAGATGTTGTTCAAGCTCTAATGTATTATTCAGTTCATATTTTCATTTCTGTCCTCCCATGGTATCTTCCCTATTATTTCTCAGTTATCAAAGGATATGACTATTATCACAAATAATTTACATAACCTATTTTCCATTTATAATCCTTAAAAAATATTTTTTACTACAATTCTTTTGGTGTTGATTCAATTGAATTTGTCTTATCATTGGAATCAACAAAGACAAAAAATGTTTACTTTTTCTAAAGTCTATAGGTTTATAGCATTGGGATAGAGTAGGATGGTTTTCTTGAGCACTATGTAATCAATGCATGTGTATAATATCTTACCTTGATGTTTGGTTTCTTTTCTTACATGCCCAAATATCTCCATTTCAATGCTTCTTTAAAAATTCACATTGTTCTCATGCAACCGAGAGATATTGTTTTTTGATTCAATTGTGTTGCTACAATGGATCCTATAAATAACTTCCCCTAATGGTGATAAATGTATCATTATTATTTCTTAACCACTTTTTCATTTCAATTTGATTTACTTTATAGACATGATATCCTCTTAGTCATCCAATTGATTTAGTTCATCTCTATTGTACCACTTATTTGCAAAACACATGATTATAAGGATAATCATGATTTTTATGATGAATTTTATGAATATGTATTTCATGATGCAAATTGCATGTGCCCCTTGTATTTAGCCATGTCTAATACCACCAACAATATTAAATTGTTCATGTGCTTCTTATGGTAATTATGTATTTTGGCAAGGGTGATTGCCACATGTCTTCACTCAAACATAAACTAGTACAACCACTATTGCTTTTCCATATATCACTTTGGAAATGTATATTGTGATTCCCCTTTTTCATTATGTGACAACCCCAAACTATGCTAGAGTTTGAAACACTATTTTGTTAGAAGGACATCAAAACATTTGGCACTGGTAAAACTATATATTTTCACATAGGTAGGAGTGCATATTCTGGCGCAGATAAAAATGTACATTTTGGTGCAAGTATAATATATGCTAGATTTCATTTCAAACACCATCTACCGATTCCTCCTTTTTGTGTGACAATGGACCAAATGTAATTTATGTAATATTAAAGCTAAAAAATAGTAAAATTAAATAAAATACACACCTCACTATAGAAGGTTCCACACACCTTTTGGGTTATTGATTATTTTGTGTTGAAAATACTAAAAGCTAAAACATACTTATAAATATATGTGACATAGATATTATATTATTTTTTCTTAGTAAAAAAACATGTTGAAAACTAGTTTTCATGTAAACCCTGATTCAATAGTGCCTCAAAGAGGTTTTTGCTATTGAATTTTATTTCTTTTTCTTTTTAGAAGATACAATTATTTAGATTTTGTTCTGGAAGAGGAAGCCTCTTCCACAACATAGAGATCTGACTATGAAAGCAAATATTTTGAAAATTCCTCCTTAGTGAGTGGCTTATGGTACAATCACAAGCGATGTCCATTCACCACTAGTTTTTGCCTTGAGTCATCAATAGGAAAAAATTCATATAACACCATTATCAAATACTTCTTCTATCTCGTATGGTCCTAGCCAATGAGTCTATAATTTTCCAAGAAAATCATAGTAGGAATTGAAAAGCAATGCCCAATCCCCTTGTTTGTACTTGCTACTCTTAATGTGACTATCATGCCACATCTTCCTTTGTTGTTGAATAATATTTATTTGATGAAGTGCTTCTAATCATAGCTCATCCAATGCATTTAGTTGTAGAATCCTTTCTTGTTGTACCTATGACAACTCAATGCCCACTTCCAAAGTTGTATGAAGTGTTAGTAATTCAAATTCTATAGGAAGAATAGGTTTCTTACCATAAACTAATTCATATGGTGTGAACCTTATGGTAGATTTCCATGTGGTGTTGTAGGCCCATACAACTTCTGGTAACCTATTCATCCAATATTTCTTGTGAGAAGCCACTATTTTCATTAGTATATTCTCTAATTCTCTATTAGTGACCTCTACCTAACCATTTGCTTGGGGATGATATGGTGATGAATTTTTATGTTTAATTTGATAAAATTTAGTAAATACTTGTATTACCTTAGACACAAATTATGGACCTTGATCTAAAACAATAGAACAAGGGGCACCAAACCACTAAAAATATTGAGTATACAAGAAATCAACTACCTTTTCTTCATGAGCATGTTTAAAAGCATGTACCTTAGCCCACTTTGTCACATAATTTGTACACACCAAGATGTGTTGTTTTCCTTGAGAAGGTGGGTCAATGGGTCCAATAAAGTCCAATCCCCACCTTTCAAATGGTTCTAAAACCACTTGAGGTTGTAGGGGTATTTCATTTGATGCAGTTGGTTTTCCCATTCATTGGCATGGATCACAATGGTGCATATACTTTTTCACATCACGATGAAGTGATGGCCAATAATATCCTGCACCTAAACTTTTTGAATGGTATATTTTACTAAATAATGTCCTCCTACTAGTTCATCATGACATGCATGGAGGATGTCATACACTTCATCTTGTTGAACACACCTATGCAAAACATGGTCAGGTCCACATTTAAATAATAAACCATTGATCCATTCAAAAGATGAACTTTGTTTGATTAATTATCATTTTTCTTTGTAAGTAAAATGGGGAGGAACCTTCCCTATTGCTAGATAATTAGAAATGTCAACAAACCATGGTGATTGTGTTGATATTGCAAACAAATGCTCATCTAGAAAGGAATCCTCCATTGGTTCTTCTTCACCTATAATATTTAATCTTGATAAAAAATCAGCTACCACATTAGCTTTACCTGGTTTATCAACAATAGTAATATCAAATTCTTGTAGTAGTAATAACCATCATATGATTCAACCACTAACCATAGGTTTGTTCATGAGATATTTTATTGTTGTATGATCAGTGTGAACAAACACCTGATACCTAGTAATATAGTGGTAAAATTTGTTAATGGTATATACTACTACCAAGAATTCTTTTTCAATGGTGGTGTAATTCCTTTTAGCTCCTATCAAGTTTTTGCTAATATAGTAGATAGCATAATGCTTATCATCCTCTACATGTCCTAAGGCTGCACCTACTACAATATTTGATGCATTAGTTTGAATGTGGAATGGAAGTTTCCAATTTGGTCCCCATAGCATAGGTAGAGTGGTAAGTTTTTCTTTCAATTTATCAAATGCATTTTGATATTTTTCTGTCCATCTAAATTTAGTGTCTTTAGCTAGCAAAGCATACATAGGAGCCATGATTGTACTAAAGTCTTTGATGAAATGATGATAAAAGCCAATGTGTCCTAAAAAACTC
Source organism: Wollemia nobilis (assembly GCA_028583015.1). Taxonomy (NCBI): domain Eukaryota; kingdom Viridiplantae; phylum Streptophyta; class Pinopsida; order Araucariales; family Araucariaceae; genus Wollemia; species Wollemia nobilis. Next base: position 1,644,534 of record JAQPPZ010017021.1, read on the forward strand.
CTGACATCCATTTGAGTTTCTAGAGGAGGCAAATTTTTAATGATCTCAATTTTCTTTGGATCTACTTGTATTCTTGTAGATGAGATATGGTGTCCAAGCATGATGCCTTCATCCATCATCATCAAATATTTTTTAAGATTTAGGGCCAAATTATAAGTTTCACAATGGGTCAACACTTTATCAAGGTTATCGAGGGTTTCTTTGAAAGTCTCACCACATACTATGAAGTCATCCATATAGATTTTGACGCATTCATTTGTCAAATCAAAAAAAATGGCAAGAACAACTCGTTGGAAAGTTGTTGGGGCATTACAGAGTCTAAAAGGTAAAACTTGATAAGCAAAAGTACCCCATGGATAGGTGAAAGTTGTTTTCTCTTGGTCCTCTGGTGCTACCTAGATTTGATTGTACCCACTAAATCCATCAAGAAAACAAAAATATTTCTTCCTAGCAAGTGTGTTGAGTACTTGATCAATAAATGGTAATGGGAAGTGGTCTTTTCATGTGGCTTTGTTAAGCTCATGGTAATCAACACATACATGCATCTTCCCATTTTTCTTAGGGACGATAACTAGTGGGGAAACCCATTGACTATCTGAGATAGGATAGATAAATCCTACTTCTAATAATTTTTTAATTTTGTCCTTGATAATATCATATAAGGCAAGATTCAATCTCCTTTGTGGTTGTCAAATAGGCTTAACATCCTTGGTATAGATGCGATGAGTACATATATTAGGATGGATTCCTATCATATCATGATATTCCCATGCAAAGGCATTGGGATGTCTACTCAACACCTTAAACAATTTCTCTTCTTGTTCATTATACAACCAACTATTAATGTTAAAAAATTTACCTAGTTGTATTTCAATTTGCTTGGTGCTAGGATGCACCAAATTAATTCCTTCAAAGTTGCTAACTAAAAAATTCAAAGGATAATGATGAGGCAACAAAGAATGGAATATTCTAGTATTCTTATCAAAAGTAATTCTTGAAGGGATGATATTTGTTAGAGGGCATTGAAAAGATGAAAGGAGTTGTCGATGCCATCCATGTGGTAAATTAAATGAGCTATCTTGTATTGAGATAGGTGGTAAGTATTTAGGCTCTTCATCTTCATCCTTCCATAGGAGTTGATGGATGGTAGTCTATTCATATTCAAATCCTAAGTCATACATGGTATTAAGTAAGATAGTCTCATCTTCAAAAATAACCCTTTCTAGTGGATTCAACTCCTCTACATGCTCTTTTACAGTGATTGTAGCTAAAGTTGAGATATTATCCTCATCTTCTTCATCCGATTCAAGGAACCATAAACTACCAAAAAAATTATTGAAGGTTTGGCTGGAGGATACAATGAGATCTTCTTTGAATCTATTCCATTTGAAATGGTCATGTCCCTTGACCTATAATCAATAAAAGTGGTTGTCATAGCAAGCCAAGGTCTTCCAAGAATTAATGGGTAACCATTTACTATAGTATGGGGTTAAAAAACCAATAGGATATTCCCATGTTGCAATTACCATAGGGATATTTTCTATTATACCTTTTGGTTTTATGATTGATCAATCAACCATCTCAAGTATTGTGGATGTTGGATGTAAATTTGTTAAATATAATTTATTCATTGTATCCTTTATCATGACATTGATGGCAGCTCCAAGGTCGATCAAAACATTGGGTATTCGTATTGATCCTATTGAAACTATAACTACTGGGCTTCCTGGATCTCCATATTTGGGTGGAATAAGCTTTCCCACAAGAAGGTCTACCAATTTTCCATCCACTTGTATGGTTTTTGGATATGTTATTTTCTTTCTTCCCAGCTTCCTAATACATAATTCTTGAACTATTTTGTTGAGCATAGGGACATATTTAATTGCTTGTAATAAAGGAATCATGATATTTAATCATTTCAATTCCATTATTAGATTAGATTCTATGGAGGATTTTTCTATTTTCTCAAGTCATTCAGGATAAGGTATTTTTTGAGATGAAGGAAAATTATTTTCATGAGAGTTTAGTTTTTCCTATTGATATGGCTTAGGAGAGGAAGGTTCTTGTTGGTTATTCTCATCACTTCCCATCTCTATGATAATAGGTGGAGTGGGATCAAGGAGTGTTTTACTTGAGCATAATTGGATATTATCATAGTCAATAACATTAAGTGTGGTTGTATCTTCTGATTTAGTCATATAGATAGGATGCTTTTTGTCTATTATTATTAGGATTTGCCATAGGTTGAGCTAGAATTGAAGGTTGCTTGAATTGTGGTTGTCCTTGAGAAGGAACATGGGAAGGTCAAGGCAACAAAACTTGTTGATTTTGGTACCAATGTTTCCACCATGGTAAGGTTGATGTGGTTGGTATTGTTGTGTCCATTATTGATTTTGCATAGGTGGAGGTAACCATTGTTGATTTTGTGGTGTCCAATATTGATTTATCCATCCAGGATGGGACCATTCTTGAGGTGATGTCCATGGTTGTTGGCCCCAAGGTTGTGTGGGTAGTGGGATGGACCATGGCATAGACCAAGGATTTGATCCCCAATTCATAGGTACCTAGAGGGCATATTGATTTTGATATGGAATATGGGAGAAATTATTCCCTTGTCTTTGTCCTACAAAATTGAGTTCTTCTATAGGATGAGTTTGTTTTTCCATGGCATTTTTTAATTCAGGTAAAAAGTGACATTGATTTGTAGGATATCCCTTTTCACAAATATTGCACATAGTAGTTTTGTTCAAAGGGCATTCATGAAGGGCATGCTTATTTCTACACCTTGGACAATACACAACTAAAGGTTTAGTAGACCTATTCTTTACATTCATTTCATCTAATGTAGTGTTGAGGTGCACTAAGATATCAATTTTTAGATTAGCAAATTCCTCCATTAACTCCTTCATGTCATTATTATTGTTACCATATTTATACCTTTGAGTTTCTACTCTTGTATAGGAATAATTTTTGCAAAGCTCCATGATATCTAAAAAATCAAGTTTGTTTACATCTCCTTTTACCATAAGATCTAAAGCTTCCCTTGACTCTTCTTGTAAACCTTATAAGAATATTGTCTTACTTAACTCTTGGTCTACTCCAACCCCACATCTTTTATGAACAAACAAAAATATATCTAAGTAATATTCTAAGTTCTCATCCTCTTGTTGTTTCATTCTAAATAATTCATCCTTCCTATTATTTACTCTACAATATTCTTGGTATTTATCCAAGAATGCTTTCTCCATTTTTACCCATGTGTGAATTGATTCTGGTTCTAAACCCATAAACCATCACTATGGAGAGTCTTTTAGTGTAGAAGGGAATAGTTTGAGTTTTTGGTTATCATGTACATAATCGTATGTTTGACACAAAACCTTGAACTCAAACAAGAATTGATCAGGATCTTCTAACACAATTCCCCTAAATATTGGTAATATGGAGGGAGAGATATTCTTCATTATAGCCTTTGTTCTAGGATCTAATTGGATGGGATATTGAAAATTTCTGGTGGGATTACTGGTTTCTCCATGATGGTGCACATCACTAAATCTATGTTCCCTTATTCCTATATCTTTGCCATCATGTTTTCCCAACACAAATTATATATTCTCTTAAACACCTTAGGAGGTACAAAATAATCTAGGGTAGGTGGTGGTGAACTACTTTTCCATCCCTCTTGTTGTCCTAGTTTGGAGGGTTCCAAAGTTTCAAAAGTTGATGATTGTTGTCCTTCCTCATAAATTTTGGTTTTCTCACTAATTTCAACTATGGATGGCTCAGGATTTGGTATTGGTGCAATATCACAATGTGGATTATTCACTCCTGTGGTTTATTGGTGGTTTTATTTAATAAATCTACCTCTTTCATCCCTAGGTCTATACATACATCCTATAAAAGAAACTATCACCTAAGGTAAATCACAAACCCTCTATTCCTAAAGGTTAATTTAGCCTTCCATTACAAGCCAATACTTTTGATACAATTCTTAACAATATAACTATCCTTATGCAAAGTCTTGTTTTATTTTTTTTAACTAAAATTTAACATTTTCCCTACAATTAACTATTCTACAAATTTGCACAAAGAGTAATTGATATTGAATGACTAAGTTCCCTAAAAACCCAAATTTCCCTGACAATGACACCAAAAAGTGATGAGTGTTGTTAATCTTATTAATCCATGGTGGAATCCTATGGCTATATGAATTAGAGGTTCAAGAATTGTGTTTGAGTATTGAATTTCCTAAGGTCTTTTTGTGAAAATATAATTGTAAGAAATTGAAACATTCTCACAATAAAATAAATTCTATATCTCAATAAAATACATTAAGTCTCACACATTGCAATAAATAAAATTCTACAAATTTAATTTAAACCTTGCAATAAAGTAAATTAAACAAAAACTCACACTTGTAATAAAAGGAACTTCAAGCCTTACAATAAATAAATCTTACTCTTTGCTAAAATGAAAGATAAAGCAGAAAGAAAAGCATGAAATAAAACCTACAACTACACCTAAAATATTCCCTTCCTTTGCTCTGAAGTCCAATGGAAGGAAGAACAAATAATGAAAGAAACTAGTCCTAAATAGTCATAGATTCACAAGGCATAGATAAAAAGGTTTGTCCTTATTCAAGTATAATAAAATATAACAAGTTATATTATTAACATCTATCTAAGCTCTCTATCTTTTGGCTTACATCATTATTTATAAGGAGTTCATCTAACTAATTTGCTTATTGCTAGGTGCTTATCCATTAAAGGATCCAAGATAACTAACAAAGTTACACTTTCTAGACCATAAAAGTAATCTTATGTGATTGAATTCTCCTCAAAATATAGCTATAAATCTAATTGGATAAAACATATGGATATACATCTAATTAACAAAATATAAAAACATCCTTTAAATACGTAATCCTTACTATTTGGACAATCTCTGAAACCTTTGGTGTCTTCCTCTCCATCATGTATGGAACTCATCTTGCTTAGCGTCATGTTTGTAACAAGATATAAGGGTATTGCATGTGGTCAACTGGTTTTGGCACTATACATGGTTAACCAGTTTGGTACTATACATGGTTAAATTATTTTGGCACCATAGTTGGTCAAATTGTTATGACGCTATGGATGGTCAACGCTATGCACATGAAGTGATTCTATCATTGAGCACTTATTAGTTATATCTAGTGCATATATGTTTTGGAACCATTCTAATGCATATATATTCTTGTGCATAGGTAGATCTAGCACATAGGTATTCTAGCACTTAGATATTCTAATACACAAGAATTCTAATGCACAAATATTCTAGTACACAGAAAACTTTGGCATATAGGTATTCTAGCACTCAAATATTATAGTGCATAGGTATTCTCACACACAGATATTTGGAAGCACTTCTTTGATAAATATTTCCTTGACCTTTAGGGTGTTCTTATTCTAGAACTAATTTTTTTAGAATATAAACCTACAAGTTATCAAAGACCTAACTAGTTATTAAGTGGAAATCAACATGCAATTAGTCCTTTAAGAATAAATGAAACCATTTGAAATAGTTAAATAAGATATAACCTTTAATTACTATATTTAACATTAACATTATCATGAACTACAAATTAGTCCATTGTATACACATATATTAGCCATACAAAATAGGAAAACAAGGCTTTACTTGGCTGCATTTGATGAGGTAATTTTGGAGCCTTATCAACCACTACATTATCCCTACAAGCACATTCATTAATATGATGCCCAAATATAGGGAAGCACATGGTAGAGCCAACATATAATGCAAACAAAAATGAATCACGAAGTAGTGCCAAATACTTGGCCTAAAATAATGGTGCTACGGAAAATTTAACATTAAATTAAAAAAATCTTACAAGCAATATCTTCAGTTGCCTAAAAGGAGTTTTTTTTTGCTAGAGAATTGCATAAATTTAGTCATTGGTCCGATACCATGTTCAAATTCCTAATACTTTCCAAAAATATTTTGAAATATGCATCCACCATAATCACATGCAAAAAAAGTAGGAGAAAATTAAAGATAACAATAATAGATGAAATAGAGAGAGAAAGACTCAATTTCAAAGATGGAATAGAAGGGGGGTGCCCATGGGCACCTTAACATTTCATATTACAAAGTATCACTCATTGATGGGTATTTATAGTGATACTAAAAACCCCAATGAGTAATTACCCTAAAGTCAACATTGAATTGACTTTGAGGTTAACTTACAATAGTAAAATAATAATAAACTACATGCTTAGATCATGGTTATCCATAAATGTAGATTAACCAATATCACCAAGGATGAGATGTGAAAGGTTCCCTTAGCTTACTTGAACGTGCCCATAGGATTACATGATTTATGCCCGAAGGCTTTACGTGAAGAGTTCCCATAGGGTTACATATACACTTATATGTAGGCTACATTAATAGTGCTCATAAGCACTTCTTCCATTTTTAGCATTGGACTGATAGGATCAAATTATAAATATTTCTACACCTTGAACCCCATGTGATAAGAAAAGTAAAAAAAGTAGAAACCTTTGATTGATATTTGGTTACATTAAAGTAGTAGAGAATAACCCTATAGTTGAGTTCACTCTAAAATATGTTGAGTCAAGAGTGGAAGCTTTTGAAATTTTGATGTTAATTTACAAGTTTGTTCACATATGGATAAAAGTAAATGAAGTAAATAACTAGACATCTAAAACCTACATAGCTAGGTCCATATAGTCATGGGCTTGAGAGGATTTATTTTCTTACCTCATTCAAGAACAAGGAACATAGAAGAGTTTTGTTTGAAGAGGGCACATTGTTCATGGGAAAAATAACATGTCATGACATCATACACCCTTGATTTTGATTTTTGGAGGGGGATCCAACAATATTCCAAATATGGGTAAGTTTTAAAATTTCTTGGCTCAATTGATGCACAAAAACATTTATTTTATAGGATTAAGGAAGACTTTGGTTTTATCATATGTATATCACTAAAAGTCGTGTATATGTTACACTTTACACTTTACATTTTTTTTTAAAGGACATTTCTAAATATTGAGAAAAGCTAGGAGAAATAAGGGTCAGTTAAATATTATTTTAGGAGTAATAAGGGTTAATGTGAGTTGTTCAAAGTTGAATATTATTTTGACAAAAGGAGTAATAAGGTATATTTTCATTTGTTTTTATTATTTAAATGAAACTGAATTTTTGAGAAGCTTGGAGATGATAAGATGTAATTAGAACTTGTTATTTTTGTGTGAAAATTATTGGGAAAATATTTGCATGGAGTTGTTGAGAAATATTTTGAAAGAGTTTTAGTGTGATATTTTATCATCTAATCATTGAAATTGGTAAAGAAGAAAATTGTGATTGAGACAGGTTTGTAAGGGCACTTCTACATCAAACAAAATGTATGGGCACATTTTCCTAGTAAGTGATTGTTGGATGTTGTGAATGCTAAGTTGGAGTGAAAAGTATTTGGTTAAGTTTTTCCTTATTGAGTGTGTTTTGAATTAATTCTTCAAGGTTTTTTGAAAACAAGGTTGGAGTGAAAAGGATTGTTTGGTAAGCATTGTTGAGTGTGTTTTGAATTAATGCTTCAAGGTTTTCTGGAATAAAGAGTTGTTGATAAAATCTTATTTGATAAGCATTGTTGTTGAAGTGATTAGTTGAGTGAAATTGAACTAGGATTTGTAAATATCATGAGTATCGTTGTTATGTGAAGATTATTTGATAAGCATTGTTGTTGAAGCAATTGGTTGAGTGAGAAACTTGAACTAGGATTTGCAAATATCATGAGTATCATTGTTATGTGAGATTGATTGATAAGAATTGTTGGAAATATTTGAGTGAATGTTCATATGCTTGGACTAGGGTTTGTGAGCAAGGATTATTTCATTAGGTGATTGGTTGAGTAGAGTTGGTTGAGCCTAGTCAAGTGGATGTGTTGATGTGATAATTCAAGTTCTATGAAACAAATTGTTCTATATTATGAATTGATTTATGAAGAGGTTGAGTGTTGATGATTGTGAAATATATTGAGTCTCTAAAAATTCTCTATATATTTTTGTGATAAAAGAGAGATTGAAAGTGATTGAGGTTTGTGAGTGTGAAGTATATTAAGTCTCTAACAATTCTCTATATGTTTCTATGGTAAAAAGAGAAATTGAAAGTAATTGAGCATTGTGGTGAATGTGAAGCATATTGAGTCTCTAACAATTCTCTATATGTTTCTATGAGATTGGAAAAGTTCTAGTGAGGACTTGTTGAGCAAATTTGAGTCAAGTCCTAGAGAGAACTTGTGGACATATTTGTGTGAGCTTTTGTGGAAGCTTACAATACAATTTGAGAACAAATATTGAGATCAGATTTGGAAAAATTCTAGTGAGGACTTGTTGAGCAAATTTGGACAAGTTCTAGTGAGGACTTGTTGAGCAGATTTGGACAAGTTCTAGTGAGGACTTGTTGAACATATTTGGACAAGTTATAGAGAGGACTTGTGGAGAGATTAGTGTGAGATTTTATGGAAGCTTACAAGGAAGTTTTGAGACAAGTATTTGAGAAGACTTGAGAGCAGAGTTGATTGATTAATTTGTTCAAACCTTGGGTTAAGGTTTGGGGTAGATCTAGCAAAGTTGATTTGAGATTAACTCAAACTTTGTGTTAAGTCTTGAAGATAGATTTGTGCTAGATCGAAGGACTATGTTTAGTGCAAATCATAGGACAAAGATTGAGGACAAATTTGTGCTAGACCGAATGACTGTGTTTAGTGTAGATTAGAGGATAGAGATTGAGGATAGATTTGTGCTAGACTTAAGGACTGTGTTTAGTGCAGATTTGAGGATAGAGTTTGGTGCATATTTGAGGACAATTTTGTGCCAGACCAAAGACAGAGATTGAGCATATTTGTGCTAGATCAAAGTACTATGTTTAGTGTAGATTTGAGATAGAGCTGAGAGCAATATTTGGAGGTGACAGAGTATAGAGGATGATAATCTCCAATGGATAGAGATCCATTAGCCATGGCAGTGAGGATAGGTGTCTTCAGTGGATAGAGATCCATTATCCAGAGCAGTGGCGGCAACAGTTCTTCTAGAAGATCACCAACTAGAGCTAAGGAGAAAGGAGTTCTCCTATGGATAGAGATCCACTTGATTAGGGGATTGGCATCTCTTTTGGACAAAGGTCCATAAACATTGTTTATAGGGAAAGGATTTCCACTATATTGATTGAGAAAATTTTAATGAAATATTTTCTCCGTGGAGTAGCCCACATTGGGTGAACCATGTTAAATTGGTGTCTTTATTGTGTGTGATTATTTATGCATTGCTTTGGTTACTCCTATTGATATTGCCATTAATTATATTGGATAATACTGTTTGAGAAAGAAAAGGAAAAAGTGGTCTTCTACTATTCACCCCCCCTCTCAGTAAAAGCTTGTGTTCTTCAATGTTGAGAATGTTCATGATGAACACATTGACCATGTTAATATGGAGGATATAAATGATCACCCTCTTGATGATATTGTAGTTGTTTATTGTTATTCTATGGTACATGATGTGGACCCTCATTTCAAGTGGGCAAAGAAGTTTTTTGAGGTCATCTATAAGATTCATTAGATATTCATGGAGTAGATGGGAATACTCACAAAAAAAGGATAAGTTGAACATGGCCCTCATAGCTAACATTGAGGGAGGGTATCATCCTTTTACATGTAATCAGGATCATGGGAAATCATAGTGGGAAGATATGATGAGAGAAAAATATGAGAACTTGTTAAGGAAAACACATGGAAGTTAGTTCATAAGTCTTGTAGAAAGAGTTATTCTAAGGACATCTTCATCATTGTTCTTAATTTGTATCATTTGCTTGTCACAAGATATTCCTCCAAGGATATATTTGCCATGAAGAATTGGTTAAATAACACTTTTAAGATTACAAATTTAGGTATTCTAAAACTTTTTTTGGGATTGGATGTTTGGGAACTAGAGGAGGATATTATTTTATCTCAACATAGACATGCCTTGGATGTATTAAGAATATTAAAACTTGACTAATGTAATCTATCTAAAATTCTTATGGCTTCAAGCATGAAGTTGGTTCAAAAGCAAATGCAACATGGTTAAATTTTCTTATGTGTATCTTATTATAGTTGTTTAAATATTGTATTTTCCTTTGCATATGGCTAATTCATGCAAAAGCCACTTTATTAGAGTCAATAGGAACTTAATATATATGACTTTGTATATGGAGTGATCTATGGGAGGGACAACACACTCAAATTGGTTGGGTTTTACAATTTGGATTATGTTGGAGATGCAAATAGTCAAAAATTGACTTTAAGATATATTTTTCACTCATGGTGGTATTCTATATAAATGGATTTGCGGTAACAAAGATGTTGTTTCCAAGTCTCCTTTGAAGGTTAAGTACCATACTATACTCAATCAAGTCAATATTTATAGTGGTGTTCTTTTATTAGGGAGCTTAGATTTGCTCAAATAGGTCATAATCTCTTGGCATAGACAAATACAATGCTATCAAACTTATAAAGAATCCAGTATTACATGATAACTCTAAGCATGTTGATACTGATCTTCATTGAATCCTAGATAAAGTGCAATATGGTAAGACTAGTGTGTAGTATATTTCAACTAAGCATTAGTTGATGGAAATATTTCTCAAACCATTGACAAAGGATCCAATTGTTCATATTCATTAAAATATTAAGATGTAGGATGGTATCATGGAGGGAGGGCATTTGAGTGGCAATACCTTTGAATCCCTAAATAAATCTCTAAGGAGCATGTTAGGGTTAAGATTAAATTATATCTTACAATTTTGTATACTTCATATAGGTTGTCAAATAGCTCTCCTTTATAATGTATATATTATTATATTTTATCATAAATCAATTTAACTCACCCTATTGATTAGATAATATATAATCAATATTTAATTGGGCACATCCATGTGGACAATGCCTTGGTTGACTTGGTTATTGTTGGCAATTTTGAGTACCTTGAGTACATTGCCTTTGCCTAAGATCAGTTGTTGTCATTGATGTCAAGGAGCTATTGGTAGATGTTGTTTTTGATGTCAAGGAACTTTTGAAGCAACTTGTTTTTATGTCCAAGGATGTGTTTTTGTTGAAGGTTTCAGTTGGTCAGTAAGTCTCTAAGAAGATCAGAGTAGCCCAGTTGCCAAAAATCTAGAAAAATATTAAGTAGAATAAGTTTGCAGGCTGCTGGAAAAACTGTCGCGATTTCGTGACATGTTTGAGGAGAGAGAAAGTCACTATTTCGTGACATGGTTGAGGAGAGAGAAATTTCGGCCAAAACTGTCGTGATTTCGCGACATGCAAGAAGGTTGAGGCAAAGTGAGAAAAATTGTCGTGATTTTGCGACATGTTTGAGGAGAGAGAAAGTTCGGCCAAAACTGTCACGATTTCGCGACATGTAGGAAGGCAGAGGCAAAGCGGGCAAAAGTGTCACGATTTCGTGACATGTTTGAGGAGAGAGAAAGTTCGGTCGAAACTGTCGAGATTTCATGACATGCAGGAAGGCAGAAGCACAGCAGGCAAAAGGTGTCACGATTTCACGACAAGTTTTGAAGAAGTTGTACGGATGCAGGAAGTGTCGCGATTTCATGACATGTTCCAGTTTCGTGAGCAGTTGGCAAGAAAAATCCTAAGGCAGCGAAAGCGTCGCGATCTCGCGACATGTTTCATTTTCGCTAGTGCAAATCAAGAAAAGGATGAAGGAGCAAGAGGTGTCACGATTTTGCGATAGAGTTGCTGATGATGTTAGCAAAAGGCAAAGGTGTCGTGATTTTGTGACAGTTGCGGAGAAGAAGGCGTTGAGGTCCAGAGCGTCACGATTTCGTGACCAAAATCATGATGACGTCAGCAAGAGGCAAAGGTGTCACGATTTTGTGACAGTTACAAAAAAGAAGGCAGTGAAGTCTAGAGCGTCACGATTTCGCGACAAGATTCATGATGACATAAGTGAAAGTTGTAGCGTCGCGATTTCGCAACTGCAACGGAGAAGAAGGCAGTGAAGTCTAGAGCGTTGTGATTTTGTGACAAGGTTTACAATGACGTCAGCAAAGGCTGTAGTGTAGCGATTTCACGACAACAAACCCAAGAAGGTGTTCGGCAGACCAAGGCATAGCGATATCGTGACAAGATACATGGTGACATCAGTAAAGGCTATAGTGTCACGATTTCGTGACAACGTGTAATGCAAGGTGTTTGGCAGACCAAGGCATAGCGATATCACGACGAGATACATGGTGACGTCAACAAAGGCTATAGTGTCATGATTTCACGATAGCATGTAATGCAAGGTGTACGACAGACCACGACGTAGTGATATCGTGACATGTTTGAGTGTCGCACGAGAAAAACCATAGAACAACAGAAGCGTTTGTTGTCGATGAAATTAACCTTTGCCGACAAAGTATAAAGTCTCTCAGCCGATGTGGTAGAAGTTGAACAGCCGACTAAAGATCAAAGATTTCATCCTGAGATTGTGAGTATTAAAAGAAGACTGTTTGAGATTTTTTTTGGGTATCGATTGAGGTGTGCATTCGAAGAGTGGCGTTCGCAGAGTTAGTGCGGCGAGCAAGGTTCGATCATCAAAAAAACAGAGAGCAAAGTTCGACTGCAGCATCAAAGTGTGTTTCGTTGAAATCTTCTAAGTATAGAAGTCGATGTTGTTGCATACACGAAGAATGTGTTGTTGCTTATGAAAAGACTGTGCAGAGAAGATTATGTTCTCGATTATGATCGTGTTCGCACGGTTTGGGTAATAGAAAGAAAAGTGTGCGCGATAGATGCTGCTATAAGTGCGAACGGTTGTGAAGAACAGATTGTGATCAAGTGCTGCTGTAAGTTGAGAAGAGAATGCTGCTGGAATTTAAGAAGACTGTGCTGCTGTAGTTGTGCAGACAGTGAAGGATTGTTTTCCAAACCAAGTGCCGAAAAGAACAAAGAAAGAGGACAAAATTGTGCCATACCGAAGGACTATGTTTTGGTGCAGAAAAGAGGACTAGCTTGTTGTGATAGAGTTGAGGACAGAGATCTCCAGCCAGAGCAGGGAAGACAGGTGTCTTCTGTGGAAAAAGTTCCACTTGCTAAGGGTAAAAGAGATAGAGGTTTTCTACAGGATCACTAGCAAAGTAGATTTAGGGGAAGGTGTCTCCTTTGAGCTGAGGCTCATAAACATTGTAATTGGGAAGGATTCCTAGAGGTTTTGATATATCTTTTAGAGTAAAATTTTTATCCGTGGAGTAGCCCACCTTGGGTGAACCACGTTAAATGGGTCTTTTATGTGTGATGCTTTCTGTCTTGTTTAATGTTATGTTGATGTCATTGCTATCTAAAATTAAAATTATTAAATGGTTTTATCTTATATTGTTCACCCCCCCTCTCAAGTATAAGTTCATGTTCTTCAATTGGTATCAGAAGCGGTCTCTCCAGAAAAAGCCTAACAGCTTGGAGAAGGATCTAACAGAGGAACATATAAATTCAAAAAAGGTTGAATTCGATCTCAAGAGTGAATTCTTCTTGGCCTTGAGAAAGCTTGAAAAACTCAGGGAAGAGAATTCTGTTCTTAAGCAGCATTGTCAGGAAAAAGAGATAGCAAGATCAGAATTGGCTCAACATATTATAGATTTCAAACTTCTAGCTGAAGAAGGGAAGAAGATTGAACAAGTTCTAACAGAGGTTCTAAAAAGAAAGGTAGCTGATTGTGAGAAACTAGAAGGAGAGATTATGTCTCTTAGAGTGAATTTAGAACAGTCAACTCTCAGACAGAATTTTCCATGTGAAAAGAAGGATGGCATCACCATATATGAAACAGGGTCTTCAAGCAAGAATAATCTTCACTCTGAAGAGAAATGGATTCCAGTTAATCGCAAGAAGAACAAACTTCCAAGGCATCAAAAGAGGTTACATAACACCTTCCATGGATATTGTTTTTCTTGTAAAAATTTTGGTCACATAGCTATGCATTGCAATAAATCTCTGAAGAATCATAGTAAGGAAAATGTTAACTCATTTGCACCACTTATGAATAAAAATATTATGTGTTACAAGTGCAAGAATTTTGGGCATATAGCAAGGATGTGCAACTTGGATAAATTTAGTTTTGAGTTCTCAAAAAGGAGGAATGAGATAAAATCTAAATCAATGATAGTTCAAACTGCTTTTCATGCTCAAGACAAAGTAGAAAAATGGTATCTTGATAGTGGCTGTTCAAAACATATGACTGGTGAAAAAGGAAAATTTCTATCTTTAAAAGAAGCAAATAGAGGAACAGTCAGTTTTGGAGATAACAAGTCTGCAAAGATCTGTGGTAAAGGAACTCTTAGTCTAGATGGGAAATCCAAAACAAAAAACGTGCTTTATGTAGAAGGGTTAAGACATAATCTGCTTAGTGTGAGTCAACTTTGTGATCAAGGGCACATAGTATCCTTTTTCTCTGATAGATGTGAGATAAGTAAAGAATTAAATGGAAAACTTATTGCTAGAGCTACAAGGACTCCAAAGAATCTTTACATGCTGAGTGAGATAAAAAGAGAAAAATGCCTTCTAACTCAAGAAGATGAAAGTTGGTTGTGGCATAAAATATTGGGACATTTGAGCTTTGATAATCTGGTCAGTATTAGTAACAAGGAAGCAGTTAGAGACTTGCCCAAAATAAAAATGCCCCAAAATATCATTTGTGATCCTTGTCAACATGGTAAACAGACCAGAACCAGTTTCAAATCGAAAGGGTATACTTCGTCAAATCCCTTGGATCTTATTCATACTGATTTGTGTGGTCCTACCAGAACTCAGAGCATTTAGGGAGATAGCTATTTCATGTTGTTTGTAGATGATTACTCGAGAATGACTTGGGTTACTTTTCTCAAAGAAAAATCTGAAGCTTTTGGAAAATTTAAAATTTTTAAAGAAATGATTGAAAATGAGACTGACAAGAAAATAAAATGTTTAAGATCAGATAGAGGAGGAGAGTTCACTTCAAATGAATTTGTGGAATACTGTGAACAACATGGAATCAAAATAGAATATTCAGCAGCAAGAACTCCTCAACAAAATGGAGTAGTTGAAAGAAAAAATAGAAGCTCGTTGAAAATATGGCTAGAGCTATGTTAGATGAGTCAAAACTTTCAGACGATTTTTGGAGAGAAGCAGTAAATACAGCAGTCCACATCATTACCAGGGCTCAACTCAGAGTCAATCATCATAAAACTCCCTATGAGCTGTGGAAAGGAAGACCAGCTACGAGTTAAACACTTCAAAGTGTTCGGGAGTAAGTGCTTCATCGGAAGGGAAGATCAAAATCCGGGTAAGTTTGATCCCAGGTGTGATGAGGGAATTTTTCTTGGATATTCCAGCAAAAGTAAGGCCTACAGATGCTTCAACAAAAGAACTCATACTGTTGTAGAGAGCATAAATGTGATAGTAGATGAAAAGACAAGAATAAGAGAACCAATCAAGGAATTCAGTGATGGAATCTGTCAAGAAGAATTCAAAGAAGTGTCAGATGAAGAAGAGGAAAGACAACAGCTGCTTCCCAAAACTCCTTCACGGTATGTTCAGAAACATCATCCCAAAGACTTGATCATTGGTGATCCAAATAGCAGAGCAAACAAGAAGAAGAGTCATTTCTTCACATGAATCTACAAATGTTTCATTGTTGTCTCAGATTGAGCCAAAAAATTTAGTGAAGCATGTACAGATGATTTTTGGGTACAAGCAATGGATGAAGAGCTAAATCAGATAGAGAAAAGTGAAACCTGGGATTTGGTTCCAAGACCTAAGAATAAGAATGTCATTGGCACAAAATGGGTCTTCAAAAATAAAATTAATGAGGATGGAAAGATTGTTAGGAACAAAGCTAGGTTAGTCTATAAAGGGTATGCTCAAATTTAAGGTGTTTATTTCGAAGAGACGTTTGCGCCTGTTGCTCGTCTTGAAGCAATAAGAATGTTTTTGGCCCTGTCTAGTTTCAAGTCTTTCAAAGTGTTTCAAATGGATGTAAAATCTGCTTTTTTAAATGGAGTGTTGGATGAAGAAGTCTATATAGAACAGCCAGAAGGTGTGTCTCTTTCAAAACAGCCAAACTATGTATGTAAACTGAAAAAGGCACTGTACGAGTTAAAGCAAGAACCCAGGGCCTGGTAATCAAGACTTGACGGGTATCTTTATGAACAAGGGTTTAGAAAAGGCATGGCAGATTGCAACTTGTACATTAAGAATGAAGGTAATGATATGATTATCGTAGTTGTTTATGTCGATGATATTATTTTCGGGGGAAATAATACCCGGATGTGTAAAGTTTTTG
Source organism: Wollemia nobilis (assembly GCA_028583015.1). Taxonomy (NCBI): domain Eukaryota; kingdom Viridiplantae; phylum Streptophyta; class Pinopsida; order Araucariales; family Araucariaceae; genus Wollemia; species Wollemia nobilis. Next base: position 1,660,901 of record JAQPPZ010017021.1, read on the forward strand.
CTAACACCATGCAAGAGGAATTCGAGATGTCTATGATTGGAGAGCTATCATTATTTTTAGGACTGCAGATTGTGCAATCAAAAAATGGTATATTTCTCTCTCAAGAAAAGTATATCAAAGAGATGTTAAAAAAATTTGGGATGATGGACAGCAAACCTGTATGTACTCCAATGATTACAGGGTGCAATCCGAGTAAGGATGATGATTCTCCAGTAGCAGATCAAAAATTGTACAGGTCTATGATTGGCAGTCTACTATATAGTACGGCTACCAGACCGGATATCATGCAAGTCGTTGGATTAGTAGCAAGATTTCAGGCAGCTCCAAAAGAATCTCATGTTATGGCAGTCAAGCGGATATTCAGATATTTGAAGGGCACTATAGATTTTGGGCTGTGGTATCCAAAAGGCGATGATTTCTCACTCACCGCCTATACAGATGCAGATTGGGCAGGCAGTGTTGATGATAGAAAGAGCACTAGTGGTGGAGCATTCTTTCTGGGAAAGAGTCTGGTTTCTTGGCTAAGTAAGAAATAACCTTCAATTTCCTTATCTACAGCAAAAGCTGAATACATAGCAGCAGTGGCTGGGTGCACTCAGGTTTTATGGATGAAAACAACCTTGGAGGATTTCAAAGTCAAGCATGAACAACCTATCCCTATTCTCTATGATAATTCAAGTGCCATAAGTATTTCTAAAAATCTGGTAATGCATTCAAGGACGAAACACATCTCTATCAAATATCATTTTTTAAGAGAAAAAGTGCAAGAGAAGCAGGTCAAGCTAGAATATGTACCCACTAAAGAGCAAATTGCAGATATCTTCACCAAACCCCTTCCAAAAGATACGTTTGAGTATCTTAGGGAGAAATTGGGAGTTGTACTCTCACCTCGAGATTGATCTCCTTATCAGGAGGTGGGGGAGGGACCAAGCCAAGAGGCTCCTTCTTAGTCCCAAGCCCCAAAGGTGACCCTTTGCCATTGATGACAAAGGGGGAGAGATTTAAGTAAGGGGGAGAGTTCTTCAAGAGAAGAGGAAAGCTTCAACTCAGGGGGAGCAAAACTTGAAGAGATTGAATTCAGTTTTGGCTCTTGAAATATGTGTTTAAGTTAAGGGTTGCCATCAATGACAAAGGGGGAGATTGTTGGCAATTTTGAGTACCTTGAGTACATTGCCTTTGCCTAAGATCAGTTGTTGTCATTGATGTCAAGGAGCTATTGGTAGATGTTGTTTTTGATGTCAAGGAACTTTTGGAGCAACTTGTTTTTATGTCCAAGGATGTGTTTTTGTTGAAGGTTTCAGTTGGTCAGTAAGTCTCCAAGAAGATCAGAGTAGCCCAGTTGCCAAAAATCCAAAAAAATATTAAGTAGAATAAGTTTGCAGGCTGCTGGAAAAACTGTCGCAATTTTGTGACATGTTTGAGGAGAGAGAAAGTCACGATTTCGCGACATGGTTGAGGAGAGAGAAAGTTTGGCCAAAACTGTCGTGATTTCGCGACATGCAGGAAGGCAGAGGCAAAGCAGGAAAAAGTGTCACGATTTCACGACATGTTTGAGGAGAGAGAAAGTTCGGCCAAAACTGTCGTGATTTCGCGACATGCAGGAAGGCAAAGGCAAAGCGGGCAAAAGTGTCGCAATTTCACGACATGTTTGACAAGAGAGAAAGTTCGACCGAAACTGTCACAATTTCGTGACATGCAGGAAGGCAGAAGCACAGTGGACAAAAGGTGTCACAATTTCACGACAAGTTGCGAAGAAGTTGTACGGATGCAAGAAGTGTCATGATTTCGTGACATGTTCCAGTTTCGCGAGCAGTTGGCAAGAAAAATCCTAAGGCAGCGAAAGCATCGTGATCTCGCGACATGTTTCATTTTCGCTAGTGCAAATCAAGAAAAGGATGAAGGAGCAAGAGGTGTCGCGATTTCGCGACAGAGTTGCTGATGACGTCAGCAAAAGGCAAAGGTGTCACGATTTCGTGATAGTTGTAGAGAAGAAGGCATTGAGGTCCAGAGCGTCGCGATTTCATGACCAAAATCATGATGACATCAGCAAGAGGCAAAGGTGTCGCAATTTCGTGATAGTTGCAAAAAAGAAGGTAGTGAAGTCTAGAGCATTGTGATTTCACGATAAGATTCATGATGACGTCAACGAAAGCTGTAGCGTTGCGATTTCGCAACTGCAACAGAGAAGAAGGCAGTGAAATCTAGAGCATCGCGATTTCACGACAAGGTTTACAATGACGTCAGCAAAGGCTGTAGTGTAGCGATTTCGTGACAACAAACCCAAGAAGGTGTTCGACAGACCAAGGCGTAGCGATATCGTGACGAGATACATGGTGACGTTAGCAAAGGCTGTAGTGTCATGATTTCACGATAGCGTGTAATGCAAGGTGTTCGGTAGACCAAGGCGTAGCGATATCGCGACGAGATACATGGTGACGTTAGCAAATGCTGTAGTGTTGTGATTTTGTGACAGCGTGTAATGCAAGGTGTACGGTAGACCAAGGCATAGCGATATCGCGACATGTTTGAGTGTCGTGCAAGAAAAACCACAAAATAGCAGAAGCGTTTATTGCCGACGAAGTTAACCTTTGTTGACAAAGTATAAAGTCTCTCAGCCGACGTGGTAGAAGTTGAACAGCCGACTAAAGATCAAAGATTTCATCCTGAGATTGTGAGTATTAAAAGAATACTGTTTGAGATTTTTTTTGGGTATCGATTGAGGTGTGCATTCAAAGAGTGGCGTTCACAGATTTAGTGCGGCGAGTAAGGTTCGATCATCGAAAAAGCAGAGAGCAAAGTCCGACTACAGCATCAAAGTGTGTGTCGTTGAAATCTTCTAAGTATAGAAGTCGGTGCTGTTGCATACACGAAGAATGTGTTGTTGCGAGTTTTTTGAGGTCATCTATAAGATTCATTAGATATTCATGGAGTAGATGGGAATACTCACAAAAAAAGGATAAGTTGAACATGGCCCTCATAGCTAACATTGAGGGAGGGTATCATCCTTTTACATGTAATCAGGATCATGGGAAATCATAGTGGGAAGATATGATGAGAGAAAAATATGAGAACTTGTTAAGGAAAACACATGGAAGTTAGTTCATAAGTCTTGTAGAAAGAGGTATTCTAAGGACATTTTCATCATTGTTCTTAATTTGTATCATTTTCTTGTCACAAGATATTCCTCCAAGGATATATTTGCCATGAAGAATTGGTTAAATAACACTTTTAAGATTACAAATTTAGGTATTCTAAAACTTTTTTTGGGATTGGATGTTTGGGAACTAAAGGAGGATATTATTTTATCTCAACATAGACATGCCTTGGATGTATTAAGAATATTAAAACTTGACTAATGTAATCTATCTAAAATTCTTATGGCTTCAAGCATGAAGTTGGTTCAAAAGCAAATGCAACATGGTTAAATTTTCTTATGTGTATCTTATTATAGTTGTTTAAATATTGTATTTTCCTTTGCATATGGCTAATTCATGCGAAAGCCACTTTATTAGAGTCAATAGGAACTTAATATATATGACTTTGTATATGGAGTGATCTATGGGAGGGACAACACACTCAAATTGGTTGGGTTTTACAATTTGGATTATGTTGGAGATGCAAATAGTCAAAAATTGACTTTAAGATATATTTTTCACTCATGGTGGTATTCTATATAAATGGATTTGCGATAACAAAGATGTTGTTTCCAAGTCTCCTTTGAAGGTTAAGTACCATACTATACTCAATCAAGTCAATATTTATAGTGGTGTTCTTTTATTAGGGAGCTTAGATTTGCTCAAATAGGTCATAATCTCTTGGCATAGACAAATACAATGCTATCAAACTTATAAAAAATCCAGTATTACACGATAACTCTAAGCATGTTGATACTGATCTTCATTGAATCCTAGATAAAGTGCAATATGGTAAGACTAGTGTGTAGTATATTTCAACTAAACATTAGTTGATGGAAATATTTCTCAAACCATTGACAAAGGATCCAATTGTTCATATTCATTAAAATATTAAGATGTAGGATGGTATCATGGAGGGAGGGCATTTGAGTGGCAATACCTTTGAATCCCTAAATAAATCTCTAAGGAGCATGTTAGGGTTAAGATTAAATTATATCTTACAATTTTGTATACTTCATATAGGTTGTCAAATAGCTCTCCTTTATAATGTATATATTATTATATTTTATCATAAATCAATTTAACTCACCCTATTGATTAGATAATATATAATCAATATTTAATTGGGCACATCCATGTGGACAATGCCTTGGTTGACTTGGTTATTGTTGGCAATTTTGAGTACCTTGAGTACATTGCCTTTGCCTAAGATTAGTTGTTGTCATTGATGTCAAGGAGCTATTGGTAGATGTTTTTGATGTCAAGGAACTTTTGAAGCAACTTGTTTTTATGTCCAAGGAGGTGTTTTTGTTGAAGGTTTCAGTTGGTCAGTAAGTCTCTAAGAAGATCAGAGTAGCCCAGTTGCCAAAAATCTAGAAAAATATTAAGTAGAATAAGTTTGCAGGCTGCTGGAAAAACTGTCACGATTTTGCGACATGTTTGAGGAGAGAGAAAGTCACGATTTCGCGACATGGTTGAGGAGAGAGAAAGTTCGGCCAAAACTGTCATGATTTCGTGACATGCAAGAAGGCAGAGGCAAAGCGGGAAAAAGTGTCACGATTTCGCGACATGTTTGAGGAGAGAGAAAGTTTGGCCAAAACTGTCACGATTTCACGACATGCAGGAAGGCAGAGGCAAAGCGGGCAAAAGTGTCACGATTTTGTGACATGTTTGAGGAGAGAGAAAGTTCGGTCGAAAATGTCAAGATTTCACGACATGCAAGAAGGCAGAAGCACAGCGGGCAAAAGGTGTCGTGATTTCGTGACAAGTTTTGAAGAAGTACGGATGTAGGAAGTGTCACGATTTCACGACATGTTCCAGTTTCGCGAGCAGTTGGCAAGAAAAATCCTAAGGTAGCGAAAGCGTCGCGATCTCGCGACATGTTTCATTTTCGCTAGTGCAAATCAAGAAAAGGATGAAGGAGCAAGAGGTGTCGCGATTTCGCGACAAAGTTGCTGATGACATCAGCAAAAGGCAAAGGTGTTGCGATTTTGTGATAGTTGCGGAGAAGAAGGCGTTGGGGTCTAGAGTGTCGCTACTTCGTGACCAAAATCATGATGACGTCAACAAGAGGCAAAGGTGTCATGATTTCACGACAGTTGTAGAAAAGAAGGCAGTGAAGTCTAGAGCATCGCGATTTCACGACAAGATTCATGATGATGTCAGTGAAAGCTGTAGCGTCGCAATTTCGCAACTACAACGGAGAAGAAGGCAGTGAAGTCTAGAGCGTTGCGATTTTGCGACAAGGTTTACAATGACGTCAGCAAAGGCTGTAGTGTAGCGATTTCGTGACAACAAACCCAAGAAGGTGTTCGGCGGACCAAGGCGTAGCAATATCGCGACGAGATACATTGATGGCAAGCCGGGATTCACACTAGCAAATTCACAGTAAAATCACAGTAAATTTTTTTTTTTCATTAAATTTCTTAATACAGATATACAGCTTCACTTCCCCAATCCCGAACTTCACCATCCCCTCCATTACAAATTTTTGAGTTTTTATCGAGGTCCCGTTCCTCCAGGAAATTAATGCCCCGCCAAATCAAATTTTCAATTCAAATTTTCCCCCTCCTTCCGGGTTTTCAAAATTCTGACATAAATGGGCCACCTGCCCGATCTACCCGGAGCTTGCATTGATGGCCCTGCACCGCCCGCTTTGCTCAGACCGTACTCTGCACTGTCGTCTCCTCCATACCGGCCATGCCCTGCAACAGTTGTTTTTCGAAAAATCCTTCTGAAAGGTTGTTCTCCCCCTTTAATGCACGTGGCTGTAAATTTTAACTCCCGATACGTGGCCTTCATATTTAATTTCTTACACGTTTGCTCCCGCGTGCCAATTCCAACCCCTCCTCCAAATGTCATGCCACTCGTAACACACGTGGCAGCCACGTGTGCATTACCGCTTTGCCCAGCCGCCCACGCGTAAACTTTGTTTGCTTTCTCTTTGGCCGCGATATCGCGACATGTCACGATATCGTGACATGTCACGATATCGCAACCCAACTTACTCTTTTGCCTCAGTCTGCCAAACCATCGCGATATTGCGACGTCGCGATATCGCGACCACAACTGCCTTCGTGCCTTGCCTCTCGCAACAAGTCACGATATCGCGACGGAAAACCTCCCTCCGCTCCAGCTACCACAAATGTCGCGATATCGCGACCAAACCGGTCCCTGCCCAAATCGGAGCCTTTGAGGTCACGATTTCGCGACCCCAACCCAACTTTGCTCCAAGCTTTACAAACTTCTCCCTTTTGCCTTGCACAACTTCCCCTTCCGGGAAAGAATTAAAATAATTCAAAATACAAGTATTTAAAGAAAATTTTGAAGGATGCAAGATTGCCCGTACTGCCACCGGATGCTCCTGCATCAGACACCCGGGGTAGATAGAGAAGTGATCTTCACTTCGGCGCTGTTCGGTCACCGCCTTCGGCAACACCTCTCGACATTCACCTGTCCCTACAACCTGCTCAAATCCCGCTTCTTGGCAAGAAGATTTTTTGCCCTCTACCAGACAAATTCTGGCATTACTGCACACTTTCTCATCTTCGGTCTGCAATGGCTTCAACTTGTGTCGTACTCCATCTTTCTTCAAGGTATAAGTATTTGCACGACCATCATGCACTGCACTCCGATCAAACTGCCATGGCCTTCCCAACAGCAAATGGCAAGCATCCATGGGGAATACATCACACAGGACTTCATCCTGGTATCTCCCAATCTGGAACGTGACTAAACACTGTTCCCGGACCCAAGCTCTGTGGTCCTTCCGCAACCATGCAATCCGGTACGGGTGCGGGTGTCTCCTCCTTTCCAACTGCAACTTAGTAACCATCTCCTCGGAAACCAAGTTGTCTGTACTCCCATTGTCTATAATGACATTACAAACTTTGCCTGCACTTTTGCACCGGGTGCGAAACAGGCTTCTCCTTTGTTCAGACTTGTCTTCATCCACCAGCATGGTCCTTCTCACAATCATGGCTTCCCCCTTTTCAGCTTCTTCGGAATGTTCTGAGTCAGCATCCTCAACTGCCACAACTGCTCTGGCGAGACCCAATGGCCTCTTGTTTGTCTTTTTTCGGTGTTGTGGGCACTCAAATGCCCGGTGTCCTTCTTCTTCGCAGTGGAAACATGTTCCTCGGAACACTCCCCTTTCATTTTTGCATCCAGACCTACCTCTTCCTCTCGGGTAGTTATCATTTTGAACTTGCGGTGTTGGGTCTTCCTCTCCTTTTTGATCCCGACTGCTGCTCTCCTCTTCCTTCTTCTCTTCCTTTCCTTCTTTCTTTCCACCATTCTTTCCTCCCGGTACTTTTACTTTTTGCTTGTGGTCAAACCTTCTGTTCAACTTTTCTTCAACTTTTAAAGCAAATTGGTAAGCATCTTCAATGGTGCTTACCCGAACCAAAATCAACTCCTCCTGAACACTCGGTCTCAACCCATTAATGTAACGGGCCACTTTTTCTTTGCTTGCTTCCAAATGCCCTGTTCTGATGGAGATTTTATAGAACTCCTCCATGTATTCTTGAACTGTTCTGTTCATCTGCCTCAAGCTCTGCATTTTACGTAACAGGTCCAGTTCATAATCTACGGGAATAAACTGCCTTTTTAATTTCTCCACCATTTTGTCCCATCTGGTTATCCGCTCCTTTCCTCTTCGATTTCTCTCCAGCTGTACCCCTTTCCACCAAATGCTAGCATGACCCTTCAGTCGGGTCTTAGCAAATCTGACCCGGTTAGGGTCTTCAATCTCCTCATATTCGAAGTACTCTTCTAAATCATTCACCCAGTCTATCAACTCCTCTGGGTTCAAGTTCTCGAAATACATAGGAACTTCTAACTTCGGCCTCTTCCCGATTTGGGATATGGCCTTGTACAATCTGGCCTGTGCCGGATCTACATCTTCTTCCTCTTCTTCAAACTCATTCTCTTCTTCCACCTCATCCTCACTGTCTGCATCCCTTCTCGGCTCACGTCCTCTGCGTAGTTCTTCTTGCAGGGCCTGGACTTGCCGCTGCAAAGCCCGGAAATCTTTCGCTGCCATACCTCTGCCACCCATCGGGTTTCTTCTCGGAGGCATTTTCACTCGAGCTCAAATCCCCCCACACGTCCTGGTACAACTGCCTCTCCTTCGGCGGTCTGCTGTACGCTCAGGAACTCCCGCTCTGATACCACTTGATGGCAAGCCGGGATTCACACTAGAAAATTCACAGTAAAATAATCGTAAATTTTTTTTTTTTCATTAAATTTCTTAATACAGATATACAGCTTCACTTCCCCAATCCCGAACTTCACCATCCCCTCCATTACAAATTTTTGGGTTTTTATCGAGGCCCCGTTCCTCCAGGCAATTAATGCCCCGCCAAATCAAATTTTCAATTCAAATTTTCCCCCTCCATCTGGGTTTTCAAAATTTTGACATAAATGGGCCACCTGCCCGATCTACCCAGAGCTTGCATTAATGGCCCTGCACCGCCCGCTTTGCTCAGACCGTACTCTGCACTGCCGTCTCCTCCATACCGGCCATGCCCTGCAACAGTTGTTTTTCAAAAAATCCTTCTGAAAGGTTGTTCTCCCCCTTTAATGCACGTGGCTGTAAATTTTAACTCCCGATACGTGGCCTTCATCTTTAATTTCTTACACGTTTGCTCCCGCGTGCCAATTCCAACCCCTCCTCCAAATGTCACGCCACTCGTAACACACGTGGCAGCCACGTGTGCATTACCGCTTTGCCCAGCCGCCCACGCGTAAACTTTGTTTGCTTTCTCTTTGGCCGCGATATCACGACCCAACTTACTCTTTTGCCTCAGTCTGCCAAACCGTCGCGATATCGCGACGTCGTGATATCGTGACCACAACTGCCTTCGTGCCTTGCCTCTCGCAACAAGTCGTGATATCGCGACGTCGCGACGAAAAACCTCCCTCCGCTCCAGCTGCCACAAATGTCGCGATATCGCGACGTCGCGATATCGCGACCAAACCGGTCCCTGCCCAAATCGGAGCCTTTGAGGTCGCGATTTCGCGACCCCAACCCAACTTTGCTCCAAGCTTTACAAACTTCTCCCTTTTGCCTTGCACAACTTCCCCTTCCGGGAAAGAATTAAAATAATTCAAAATACAAGTATTTAAAGAAAAATTTGAAGGATGCAAGATTGCCCGTACTGCCATCAGATGGTCCTGCATCATACATGGTGATGTCAGTAAAGGCTATAGTGTCACGATTTCACGACAGCGTGTAATGCAAGGTGTTCTGCAGACCAAGGCATAGCGATATCACGACGAGATACATAGTGATGTCAGCAAAGGTTATAGTGTCACAATTTCACGATAGCGTGTAATGCAAGGTGTACGACAGACCAAGGCGTAGCGATATCACAGCATGTTTGAGTGTCGCGCGAGAAAAACCACAGAACAACAGAAGCATTTGTTGTCGACAAAGTATAAAGTCTCTCAGTCGACGTGGTTCACCCAAGGCTGTAGTGTCACGATTTTGCGACATCGTGTAATGCAAGGTGTTCGGCAGACCAAGGCGTAGCGATATCACGACGAGATACATGGTGACGTCAGCAAAGGCTGTAGTGTCATGATTTCGTGACAGCATGTAATGCAAGGTGTACGGCAGACCAAGGCGTAGCGATATCGCGACATGTTTGAGTGTCGCGCGAGAAAAGCCACAGAACAGCAGAAGCGTTTGTTGCCGACGAAGTTAACCTTTGTCGACAAAGCATAAAGTCTCTCAGCCGACGTGGTAGAAGTTGAACAGCCGACTAAAGATCAAAGATTTCATCCTGAGATTGTGAGTATTAAAAGAAGACTATTTGAGCATTTTTGTGTATCGATTGAGGTGTGCATTCGAAGAGTGGCGTTCACAGAGTTAGTGCGGCGAGCAAGGTTCGATCATCGAAAAAGTAGAGAGCGAAGTCCGACTGCAGCATCAAAGTGTGTTTTGTTGAAATCTTCTAAGTATAGAAGTCGATGCTGTTGCATACACGAAGAATGTGTTGTTGCTTATGAAAAGACTATGCAGAGAAGATTTTGTTGTGATTGCGACTGTGTTCGCATAGTTTGGGTAATAGAAAGAAAAGTGTGCGCAGTAGATGCTGCTATAAGTGCGAACGGTTGTGAAGAACAGATTGTGATCAAGTGCTACTGTAAGTTGAGAAGAGAATGCTGCTGGAATTTAAGAAGACTGTGCTGCTGTAGTTGTGCAGACAGTGAAGGATTGTTTTCCAAACCAAGTGTCGAAAAGAACAAAGAAAGAGGATAGAATTGTGCCATACCGAAGGACTCGTGTTTTGGTGCAAAAAAGAGGACTAGCTTGCTGTGACAGAGTTGAGGACAGAGATCTCCACCAGAGCAGGGAAGACAGGTGTCTTCTGTGGAAAGAGTTCCACTTGCTAAGGGTAAAAGAGATAGAGGTCTTCTAGAGGATCACTAGCAAAGCAGATTTAGGGGAAGGTGTCTCCTTTGAGCTGAGGCTCATAAACATTGTAATTGGGAAGGATTCCCAGAGGTTTTGATATAACTTTTAGAGGAAAAGTTTTATCCGTGGAGTAGCCCACCTTGGGTGAACCACGTTAAATGGGTCTTTTATGTGTGATGCTTTCTGTCTTGTTTAATGTTATGTTGATGCCATTGCTATCTGAAATTAAAATTATTAAATGGTTTTATCTTATACTGTTCACCCCCCCCTCTCAGTATAAGTTCATGTTCTTCAATTGGTATCAGAGCAGGTCTCTCCAGAAAAAGCCTAACAACTTGGAGAAGGATCTAACAGAGGAACATATAAATTCAGAAAAGGTTGAATTCGATCTCAAGAGTGAATTCTTCTTGGCCTTGAGAAAGCTTGAAAAACTCAGGGAAGAGAATTTTGTTCTTAAGCAGCATTGTCAGGAAAAAGAGATAGCAAGATCAGAATTGGCTCAACATATTATAGATTTCAAACTTCTAGCTGAAGAAGGGAAGAAGATTGAACAAGTTCTAACAGAGGTTCTAAAAAGAAAGGTAGCTGATTGTGAGAAACTAGAAGGAGAGATTATGTCTCTTAGAGTGAAGTTAGAATAGTCAACTCTCAGACAAAATTTTCCATGTGAAAAGAAGGATGGCATCACCATGTATGAAACAGGGTCTTCAAGCAAGAACAATCTTCACTCTGAAGAGAAATGGATTCCAGTTGATCGCAAGAAGAACAAACTTCCAAGGCATCAAAACAGGTTACATAACACCTTCCATGGATATTGTTTTTCTTGTAAAAAATTTGGTCACATAGCTATGCATTGCAATAAATCTCTGAAGAATCATAGTAAGGAAAATGTTAACTCATTTGCACCACTTATGAATAAAAATATTATGTGTTACAAGTGCAAGAATTTTGGGCATATAGCAAGGATGTGCAGCTTGGATAAATTTAGTTTTGAGTTCTCAAAAAGGAGGAATGAGATAAAATCTAAATCAATGATAGTTCAAACTGCTTTTCATGCTCAAGACAAAGTAGAAAAATGGTATCTTGATAGTGGCTGTTCAAAACATATGACTGGTGAAAAAGGAAAATTTCTATCTTTAAAAGAAGCAAACAGAGGAATAGTCAGTTTTGGAGATAACAGGTCCGCAAAGATCTGTGGTAAAGGAACTCTTAGTCTGGATGGGAAATCCAAAACAAAAAACGTGCTTTATGTAGAAGGGTTAAGACATAATCTGCTTAGTGTGAGTCAACTTTGTGATCAAGGGCACATAGTATCTTTTTTCTCTGATAGATGTGAGATAAGTAAAGAATTAAATGGAAAACTTATTGCTAGAGCTACAAGGACTCCAAACAATCTTTACATGCTGAGTGAGATAAAAAGAGAAAAATGCCTTCTAACTCAAGAAGATGAAAGTTGGTTGTGGCATAAAATATTGGGACATTTGAGCTTTGATAATCTGGTCAGTATTAGTAACAAGGAAGCAGTTAGAGACTTGCCCAAAATAAAAGGCCCCAAAACATCATTTGTGGTCCTTGTCAACATGGTAAATAAACCAGAACCAGTTTCAAATCGAAAGGGTATACTTCATCAAATCCCTTGGATCTTATTCATACTGATTTGTGTGGTCCTACCAGAACTCAGAGCATTCAGGGAGATAGCTATTTCATGTTGTTTGTAGATGATTACTCGAGAATGACTTGGGTTACTTTTCTCAAAGAAAAATTGAAGCTTTTGGAAAATTTAAAATTTTTAAAGAAATGATTGAAAATGAGACTGACAAGAAAATAAAATGTTTAAGATCAGATAGAGGAGGAGAGTTCACTTCAAATGAATTTGTGGAATACTGTGAACAACATGGAATCAAAAGAGAATATTCAGCAGCAAGAACTCCTCAACAAAATGGAGTAGTTGAAAGAAAAAATAGAACTGTTGAAAATATGGCTAGAGCTATGTTAGATGAGTCAAAACTTTCAGACGGTTTTTGGAGAGAAGCAGTGAATACAACAGTCCACATCATTACCAGGGCTCAACTCAGAGTCAATCATCATAAAACTCCCTATGAGCTGTGGAAAGGAAGACCAGCTATAGTTAAACACTTCAAAGTGTTCGGGAGTAAGTGCTTCATCAGAAGGGAAGATCAAAATCCGGGTAAGTTTGATCCCAGGTGTGATGAGGGAATTTTTCTTGGATATTCCAGCAAAAGTAAGGCCTACAGATGCTTCAACAAAAGAACTCATACAGTTGTAGAGAGCATAAATGTGACAGTAGATGAAAAGACAGGAATAAGAGAACCAGTCAAGGAATTCAGTGATGGAATCTGTCAAGAAGAATTCAGAGAAGTGTCAGATGAAGAAGAGGAAAGACAACAGCTGCTTCCCAAAACTCCTTCACGGTATGTTCAGAAACATCATCCCAAAGACTTGATCATTGGTGATCCAAATAGCAGGCAAACAAGAAGAAGAGTCATTTCTTCACATGAATCTGCAAATGTTTCATTGTTGTCTCAGATTGAGCCAAAAAATTTTAGTGAAGCATGTACAGATGATTTTTGGGTACAAGCAATGGATGAAGAGCTAAATCAAATAGAGAAAAGTGAAACCTAGGATTTGGTTCCAAGACCTAAGAATAAGAATGTCATTGGCACAAAATGGGTCTTCAGAAATAAACTTAATGAGGATGGAAAGGTTGTCAGGAACAAAGCCAGGTTAGTCTATAAAGGGTATGCTCAAGTCGAAGGTGTTGATTTCGAAGAGACGTTTGTGCCTATTGCTCGTCTTGAAGCAATCATAATGTTTTTGGCCCTGTCTAGTTTCAAATCTTTCAAAGTGTTTCAAATGGATGTAAAGTCTGCTTTTCTAAATGGAGTGTTGGATGAAGAAGTCTATATAGAACAGCCAGAAGGTGTGTCTCTTTCAGAACAGCCAGACTATGTGTGTAAACTGAAAAAGGCACTATACGGGTTAAAGCAAGCACCCAGGGCTTGGTACTCAAGACTTGATGGGTATCTTTATGAACAAGGATTCAGGAAAGGCATGGCAGATTGCAACTTGTACATTAAGAATAAAGGTGATGATATGATTATCATAGTTGTTTATGTCGATGATATTATTTTCAGGGGAAATAATACTCGGATGTGCAAAGTTTTTGCTAACACCATGCAAAAGGAATTCGAGATGTCTATGATTGGAGAGCTGTCATTCTTTTTAGGACTACAGATTGTGCAATCAAAAAATGGTATATTTCTCTCTCAAGAAAAGTATATCAAAGAGATGTTAAAAAAATTTGGGATGATGGACAGCAAACCTGTATGTACTCCAATGATTACAGGGTGCAACCTGGGTAAGGATGATGAATCTCCAGCAGCAGATCAGAAATTATACAGATCTATGATTGGCAGTTTACTATATAGTACAGCTACCAGACCGGATATCATGCAGGCCGTTGGATTAGTAGCAAGATTTCAGGCAGCTCCAAAAGAATCTCATGTTATGGCAGTCAAGAGGATATTCAGATATTTGAAGGGCACTATGGATTTTGGGCTTTGGTATCCCAAAGGCGATGATTTCACCCTCACAGCCTATATAGATGCAGATTGGGCAGGTAGTATTGATGATAGAAAGAGCACTAGTGGTGGAGCATTATTTCTGGGAAAGAGTCTGGTTTCTTGGCTAAGTAAGAAACAACCTTCAGTTTCCTTATCTACAAGAAGCTGAATACATAGCAACGAGTGGTCGGGTGCACTCAGGTTTTATGGATGAAAACAACCTTGGAGGATTTCAAAGTCAAGCATGAACAACCTATCCCTATTCTTTGTGATAATTCAAGTGCCATAAGTATTTCTAAAAATCCGGTAATGCATTCAAGGACGAAGCACATCTCTATCAAATATCATTTTTTAAGGGAAAAAGTGCAAGAGAAGCAGGTCAAGCTAGAATATGTACCCACTAAAGAGCAAATTGCAGATATCTTCACCAAACCCCTTCCAAAAGATACGTTTGAGTATCTTAGGGAGAAATTGGGAGTTGTACTCTCACCTCGAGATTGATCTCCTTATCAGGAGGTGGGGGAGGGACCAAGCCAAGAGGCTCCTTCTTAGTCCCAAGCCCCAAAGGTGACCCTTTGCCATTGATGACAAAGGGGGAGAGATTTAAGTAAGGGGGAGAGTTTTCAAGAGAAGAGGAAAGCTTCAATTCAGGGGGAGCAAAACTTGAAGAGATTGAATTCAGTTTTGGCTCTTGAAAGATGTGTTTTAGTTAAGGGTTGCCATCAATGACAAAGGGGGAGATTGTTGGCAATTTTGGGTACCTTGAGTACATTGCCTTTGCCTAAGATCAGTTGTTGTCATTGATGTCAAGGAGCTATTGGTAGATGTTGTTTTTGATGTCAAGGAACTTTTGGAGCAACTTGTTTTTATGTCCAAGGATGTGTTTTTGTTGAAGGTTTCAGTTGGTCAGTAAGTCTCCAAGAAGATCAGAGTAGCCCAGTTGCCAAAAATCCAGAAAAAGATTAAGTAGAATAAGTTTGCAGGCTGCTGGAAAAACTGTCGCGATTTCGCGACATGTTTGAGGAGAGAGAAAGTCACGATTTCGTGACATGGTTGAGGAGAGAGAAAGTTCGGCCAAAACTGTCGCGATTTCACGACATGCAAGAAGGCAGAGGCAAAGCGGGAAAAAGTGTCATGATTTCGTGACATGTTTGAGGAGAGAGAAAGTTTAAAAGATTGAGGAGGGAGAGGAAAGGAAAAAGTGTCACGATTTCATGACATGTTTGAGGAGAGAGAAAGTTTGGCCAAAACTGTCGTGATTTCGCGACATGCAGGAAGGCAGAAGCACAGTGGGCAAAAGGTGTCACGATTTCGTGACAAGTTTTGAAGAAGTTGTACGGATGCAGGAAGTGTCACGATTTCGTGACATGTTCCAGTTTTACGAGCAGTTGGCAAGAAAAATCCTAAGGCAGCGAAAGCGTCGCGATCTCGCGACATGTTTCATTTTCGCTAGTGCAAATCAAGAAAAGGATGAAGGAGCAAGAGGTGTCACGATTTCGCGACAGAGTTGCTGATGACGTCAGCAAAAGGCAAAGGTGTCGCGATTTCACGACAGTTGCGGAGAAGAAGGCGTTGAGGTCCAGAGCATCGCGATTTCGTGACCAAAATCATGATGACGTCAGCAAGAGGCAAAGGTGTTGCGATTTCATGACAGTTGCGGAGAAGAAGGCAGTGAAGTCTAGAGCATCGCGATTTCGTGACAAGATTCATGATGACGTCAGCGAAAGCTGTAGTGTCACGATTTCGTGACAGCAACGGAGAAGAAGGCAGTGAAGTCTAGAGCGTCGCGATTTCGCGACAAGGTTTACAATGACGTCAGCAAAGGCTGTAGTGTAGCGATTTCATGACAACAAACCCAAGAAGGTGTTCGACAGACCAAGGCGTAGCGATATCGCGACAAGATACATGGTGACGTCAGCAAAGGCTGTAGTGTCGTGATTTCCATTTTGCGATAGCAAATCAAAGAAAGCGCTCGACAGGAGTAGTGTCACGATTTCGTGACAGCGTGTAATGCAAGGTGTACGACAGACCAAGGCGTAGCGATATCGCGACATGTTTGAGTGTCGCATGAGAAAAGCCACAGAACAGCAGAAGCGTTTGTTGCCGACAAAGTTAACCTTTGCCGACAAAGTATAAAGTCTCTCACCGACGTGGTAGAAGTTGAACAGCCGACTAAAGATCAAAGATTTCATCCTGAGATTGTGAGTATTAAAAGAAGACTGTTTGAGCATTTTTTTGGGCATCGATTGATGTGTGCATTCGAAGTGTGGCATTCACAGAGTTAGTGCGGCGAGCAAGGTTCGATCATCGAAAAAGCAGAGAGCGAAGTCCGACTGTAGCATCAAAGTGTGTTTCATTGAAATCTTCTAAGTATAGAAGTCGGTGTTGTTGCATACACGAAGAATGTGTTGTTGCTTATGAAAAGACTATGCAGAGAAGATTCTGTTGTGATTACGACTGTGTTCGCACAGTTTGGGTAATAGAAAGAAAAGTGCACGCAGTAGATGCTGCTATAAGTGCGAACGGTTGTGAAGAACAGATTGTGATCAAGTGCTGCTGTAAGTTGAGAAGAGAATGCTGCTGGAATTTAAGAAGACTGTGCTGCTGTAGTTGTGCAGACAGTGAAGGATTGTTTTCCAAACCAAGTGCCAAAAAGAACAAAGAAAGAGGACAGAATTGTGCCATACCGAAGGACTGTGTTTTGGTGTAGAAAAGAGGACTAGCTTGCTGTGACAGAGTTGAGGACAGAGATCTCCATCCAGAGCAGGGAAGACAGGTGTCTTCTATGGAAAGAGTTCCACTTGCTAAGGGTAAAAGAGATAGAGGTCTTCTAGAGGATCACTAGCAAAGCAGATTTAGGGGAAGGTGTCTCCTTTGAGCTGAGGCTCATAAACATTGTAATTGGGAAGGATTCCCAGAGGTTTTGATATAACTTTTAGAGGAAAAGTTTTATCCGTGGAGTAGCCCACCTTGGGTGAACCACGTTAAATGGGTCTTTTATGTGTGATGCTTTCTGTCTTGTTTAATGTTATGTTGATGCCATTGCTATCTGAAATTAAAATTATTAAATGGTTTTATCTTATACTGTTCACCCCCCCCTCTCAGTATAAGTTCATGTTCTTCAATAAATACATCACTTACTTAAAATTTTGTATCTTGTGAGATTCATTCCTTATATCATAAAGTAATTATGACATGACCTATCATATTTGTGTCTCTCATTTTATTTTTTTATTTTTTAGTGTTTGCTAAGATGTTCATTATTAGGTGAAACTATGACAAAGTTATTCAAAATGTTCTCCATATAATTTATTGCAATATGAAAAGATCGAAATCAAATATGGAAAAGCGTTTTTTTGGAAGGTCAAATGAAACTGGAAAATAAATCCCTTATGTTATCATTTGAATACAAAAGAAATTAAAGTATAAATAAGATAATGGAGCTAAGAATATTTAAGTAGAGGAATAAGAAAAAAAAATGAAGGTGAAATATGGGTCAAAGATCAATCCAATAAGAAGGAGGATCCATCATTAGTGACCTAGAAAAGTATTAAATAAAAGTTTGGTAACTTTGAGATAAAATAATCATCGATACCCTCTATCTAAAATAACCAAAGGATCCCTATTTAGGGGGAATGCAAAGAGAAAGGAAACCAAAAATAGACATGTTGAGATGGGATGAAGAAATAATGAGGTTAGGTTCTTAGACTGAGGATAGATGAAGTCTTAGAGGAGGCCCATTTTGAAAAGAAGAAATAAGAATAATGTCCTAAAACTTGAGCAATTTGGTTAGGGGAATGGTTTCAATGGAAAATTGAGCATAATTATATCATTGTATAAACATCTATGAGAGGAAAAAACATGCATACACATTATACCCATGATATAATAGGATTTGTGCATAGTGAGAACCACATGAATGATGGATTTGAAGGCTTGTTCTTTGGTATTTTTAATTCCTTTTGTTTCTTGTGTTTCTTTTCCTATGTTTTATTTATATAACATGATAAAGGTGGTATATTGTAAGGATAAATAAGCTTGGAGAGATGACATAATGATCTAAACAAAGTAGGGGTTGCTCAACTATTCATCACCCTTGGTGCCAAGATCCTATAGGTGCTAGTGAAAGGAAACCTTTTGTACCTTAGCACCAACTTGTAGATCCATGTCATTTCTTGACACTTGAGTAGTGGTAGAACTTTATTTCATGTCTTTGTACAATATGCTAGTCCAATGCTAGTGCCAAGTGCTTGTGTTGTTGCCAAGACTATGTCATGCACTAGTGTTGATTATCAACCAAATGTCAAGTGTTAATACTTAGTTCCAACTTTATATATTAGCATCCCAATAGCAATATCTTTACATTTCCAATTACAGAAAATCTATACTCATTTTTGGTGCATATTATCATCCCATGCTTATAGTTAGAATCAGAGGAAGACACAAAATTTTATAGCATGAGTTGTCGAAATTTTCTTCTAACTATAAAAAATCGAAGTGTTTTCACTTTTATATAAATATTGTAAATGTAGTAGAAACTTAGTCTATATTTGAGTATTTAGTATAGATGATTATGTTTTTCTATACTTAATTCCATGGATCCAAAGAGTAAAATTAAGATTATATAGTCAAGACTAGGTAAGCTAAGCATGAAATAATGCATCAAGTCATATAATGTCCTTGAACACCCATTACATTACAACACCTACAACTTGTATGTCAATGACAAGTCATTTGTCTATTTGTCAAATTTGAGGTTCTAGGATTTGAAAGAGCCTACACTATATGTGTGAATAGAAAGGTGTTCTTGACTTGAAGTTACCTAAATTATACTATGAAATTTTAATCTACCCAGAAAGTAGAAAATCACACATAAGGACCTTGTTGAAAGATTTGCAATAGTCTAGGATTATAGTAGATGACTCCCTTAGTAAGGGCTACTCCCCTATTTTTCTTCATGTATAAGAGAATAAAAATTGTAATCCAATCCTATATAAGATATTCATGCAGGTTGCAACATAAGTCCTTCAAATTAAAAACTGCCACACCAATACCCTATTGATGATATTGAAAATTGTCCATATACAAGATAGATTTAACCAAACCATAATGTAGGTCCTCCTAGGAAAACCACTATTGCAGGATAGTAATACATCAATAACTTTAATAAGTATTCTTAAAAAACACCAATAAAAAAAAAATTATACCAATACAAAACATCCAAGAATAAAACAAAATTTGTTCAAGAAATAGAAATTAATTATAGCCTGCATCTACTTTGTCAGTGTAGAACCAACTCAATTATAGTGCTTTCAAGAGTGGAATCTTGATCTTGTTCGTACTTGAAGTTGATCCTTTGGACTACTTAACAATAAAATCTTCCATTATGACATGAAAGAAATTATAATGAAGGTTCTAGTAAAATTATATTTATACTAAATTACATTTGTTCTTACATCCCCTATATAATTATTGTCTAACCTCTTATAATATTTAGAGAGAATTCATAGGGATGGAGTGGCATGAGGAATATCATCAAAATCTAACTATACCCTATAATTTAAATTGTTATAACACAATTTATGTTTGTGTGGGATTCCTACATCATATAATAAATCTATTATGACAACCAAATCTAAGGAAACCTTATCATTCAAAAGGAAAAAAAAAGTCTATATTATTATATGTTGAGTGACATATCAACATTTGTATTTAGGTATAACTACTATAGTTGGGATGAAACATTCATTGTTTATCCTTGTTATAGTTGGGTATGAGAACATGCTATAATCAATTATTGTAATAGAAATAGGGGATGTCTACAACAATATTTTGGTGATATCTTTATGGTGAACCATGGATAACTACTACAATTATTTTTAAACAATGTCTAGGCAATGTTTCAATGGTCAATTATTGTAGCTCTAGCTATAGTCAGTTGATAATTATAGTTGTAGCTAGGTGTTGTAAAATACAACTAGGTATTTAAAATGTAGTTGATCAACTATTACAACTACTAAATAATAAGTGTTGAATTGGTGTTGTTGAGTGTCATCGTCATTGTCACAAAAGTGTATCCATAGATTAAATATCTCTACCATACTACACATTCAAGTTATTACATCCTAGGCTCTATTTATTTTCAGCATCTAAAGGTAGCTATAATATATATGACTACATTAATCCTATGGTAGTTAAGGTTTGCTATAATAGCCTTCGAAAAATAGACTACTCAAGCTATAACAAACACCATCATGTTTCAATGGACTTATTAGAACCTTGCAAAACAAAGTAGAATAGGACTACTTTACCAAAAAAATCAACCAGTTATACAAAAACAACCAAACATTCAATATTAAGTTGCAAGCTTACCATATTGGTTAGGGCTTTGGCCTCTCTATAAGAGGTACAATTAATATTAATATTAATATTAATGAGAAACCCCTATGGCCAATGCTCAGGGTTGAGCAGTCTCCTCCCAACCATGACCCTTGGTAAAGCCGAGAGCTATGCTTATCAATAGTAAATTTAACACACAACCACTCCACCCACTCACACACTCGCCAACGTTGGGGTCTAGGACTCTCTATTTTTAATTATTTAAGTCATAATATTTGTTATCTAAAAATATTTTCAATTAAATTAAAATATAATTAAAAAGTTTAAAAATATAACTTTATCTTTATTTTTTCATGTTTTTTTTATACATAGAGGAACCGATAATTACCTTTCCTTTTTTTTCCTTTTTGAACAACTGGTCACAGGGTCAAGTCGCATTACCTTCGGCCATAGTGTCAAATCATGGTGTTACCGCTATAACCCCATCTAAACATGACCCGAAGTGAAGGAGACCCTGGGTGGCTCAAAGTTGATACCACGGTCATCAAGTTGACTCATACTCAACGGATTCAAGTCAGACTAACCTTTACCCTAAATTGGGTATGCCCGTAAGGTTTAAACTATAACTCCATCTAAACATGACCCGAAGTGAAGGAGACCCTAGGTGGCTCAAAGTTGATACCACGGTCATCAAGCTGACGCATACTCAACGGATTCAAGTCAGACTACTACCTTTACCCTAAATTGGGTGGGTATGTCTGTAAGGTTTAAACCTAGGTCTCCTCTTCATAAGTATCCAACTTCTTACCAATCAACTAGTCCTCGCATACTATATTTTTATATTTATAAAATATATAATTTGAATGAAAAATTTTAAAATAATAAACTCAACTTTCATAGATATTTTAAGGAAAATTTTCATATAAAATAGGAGAGAGACAACCATAATGGACTTTTTTAAACCTCCAAACCTTTATTCTTTGTATACAATAAGACAAGAGGGTTAGCTTAATTCTAAAATTTGTCCTTTAGAAGGGACTCGTATCTCTAAAAAATTGAAGATAATTTTATGGTGATTATCAACGCGTTAAAGTATGGGTCAATATCTTCTCAAAAATAATAGTGAAGGGTTTGCTTTGAATACTATGTATTCATCAAGCTGATTCGTGAAGCAACCATTCAATAAATGCGAAAAATGAGACTATAGATAGAAGCTCTAGAGTAACATCAATATATATATTTTTTTATTGGTGGTGGCCACAAGGGGTAAACAGAGTGTGACGTGTTGTACGCTAAAAACCGCTTCATTGGCTTTGAACCTGGATATACAACTTTTTTTTTTTTTTTATTGGTGGTGGCCACAAGGGGTAAACAGAGTGTGACCACGAGGGAACCATTACATAACATATCCGTAACATGCGAGGCGAGAGATTTGAACCTGGGCCTCTTAGCAACTAGAGAGGTTTAACTACCCACTTGCACCAAGTGGGTAGTTAAACCTCTCTAGTTGCTGAGAGGCCCAGGTTCAAATCTCTCGCCTCGCATGTTGCGGATATGTTATGTAATGGTTCCCTCGTGGTCACACTTTGTTTACCCCTTGTGGCCACCACCAATAAAAAAAAAAAAAAGATTAATACCATGATAGAAAATAAGGTCTTGGATTTAGACTTTTATTTTTAAAAAATTATTTTATATTAAAATAGAATTAAAATATTATATTTGTTATTAGGTTTTTTATTTTATTTTATTTTATATAGTGGAATTTGTAGCAGCCATGATGATCCGAGTACGTTCGTTATGCAAAAGTTTTATACATACAATATTTGCGCAGTTTGTCCCTATAACCACTATGTTGCAATCATTTTTAACCTTTTACTCCGTTGAAAGCACTAGGAAAGGGACAAGCATTTAGTTCGGTGAAGCCCGAGATTTGAACCTTGGACCTTCGCCTCCCTTACGAGGTTTGGTTGAACCAATTGAATGTTTAATTAAATTATATTTAATATTTTTTTTTATGGTAAATATTATTTATTAAATATATATTTTCAACTTCTTCAAATTATTATGTTTTCATAATTAATTTTTTTGACATCATTTTGATTAAAAGATAAAATCTTAGTTATTTATCTTTTAAAATTTAAATTTTATCAAAATAAAAATCAACACTATAATGACTAAATTATTTGCTCCCTGATTTCCTTCCCTATAAATATACTCTCATTTTCAAAAGATTACCTCCAATAATAGATGACAAAGATCAATAATAATATTACTTTTTATCTCATCCCCATATCTTTTTAATTGATAGCATAATGATAATTAGTAAATCCCCTCACTTGAAATAATGTCTATCCTTTTTCTATTACAACTTTAATCCTTATAAGAAGTGCCCTAGCCTCTATATAGTTGTTAGTTGAAGTTCCATATGATTTTGAGTAAGCAAGAAAAATTTCTCCTTCATTGTTTAAAAAAACATAACTTCCATTGGTTTTTCCTTAATTTCCTTTAAAAGCATTATCAAAATTAAACCTAATTTTTGGACTTTTTATTTTACCCTAAATTTAAGTAAATCCTTTGTTTTAATGTCATTATCACATATGACTCTTCCATGTGTGTTCAAATTATCTAACCAATTTGTTATCATCTCTTTTTTCATACTTGATACTTTCCATGATGAGCACCATATTTGTAAACATTTTGCAAGAGAAGCAATAGTATGGTTCTAAACTTGGGAATGATTTTGAGATTTATTTGTACAAAATATATTTCTTTCAAGTCATATATTTTAACAAATAATGACAGGGCCAATCTTCCATAGAATACATAATGCTTTAGCTTTGAAATAATTAATCCAAGACATCATCAAATATTTCAATGTTGATGGATCTAGTCAATATATTTTCATATTTTATAAAAGTAAACCCAAATGATGTGAGCAAAGAGACAACGAAGAAGCAAATGGTCTAATATTTA
This sequence comes from Wollemia nobilis, assembly GCA_028583015.1. Classification (NCBI taxonomy): domain Eukaryota; kingdom Viridiplantae; phylum Streptophyta; class Pinopsida; order Araucariales; family Araucariaceae; genus Wollemia; species Wollemia nobilis. The sequence continues at coordinate 1,684,354 of JAQPPZ010017021.1, forward strand.
TAAATATCTCTCACACAAGGCACATATGAAAGGTCCATGATATCCTCTTCTTTGTGGACTCTCTCCTATAAGAATCTTACATAAACTGGTAACCAAAGGAATGTTGAGGCCTTAGAGAGAGCCTCTAGTAACAAACATTCTTCCAAGTAAAGTTCTATGAGTTGGAAACTTTGATTGCTTTAAATCCTCATATCCTAGCTTGACCCAATATCTAGCATCTTTTGATAGATTCTAAACTAATTCATTCTTTTGTATAAAAATTGGTAAATAAAACTATTGAAGCATCTTTTGAATTTCATCTGCAATTCATTTGAGTTCCTCTTCTTCAACTAGGTTACTAATAGAAATCTATGATTTGGAGTTGTTGCTTATATTAATATAGTATTTGACCTTTGGACCTTTACAAGCTAGGCATTCCCAAGCCAATTGTTGCCATTTTGAATCAAAGATAAGAGGATAAGGCTTCAACCAAGCAATATATTACGAATTTGCATGTGACTTCAACCAAGCATTGACTTACCATCGAATATGTTTCTTCATTAGTTGCAAACTATATGATATGAATTTCCATGTTGATGATCCTTTGGGAAGCTTTCTTTTCCTAAAAAATTACATTGCATCAAGAGAACCTATATATTTTTGAAGTAATATTCTTGCCCAATTATTTTCTTAATCTCCCAATAATCTTCATCCAAGCTTTGCCCCCAAGGCCAAACTCATAAGTCTACAATTTTGCAAGCCTGGTCCTCCAATATTCTTTCCTTTGTAAACCCTATCCCACTTACAAAGATAAAATCTAAATTTCTCCTTGTATCCTTTCCAAAGAAAGTCTCTTTGAATTTTATCAAATTTTAGTGTTATATCTATTGACAATCTTGAAAGTAACATCATACAAATAGGGATGGATTGCAATGCAATCTTTATGAGTTGTAGCCTTCCCACCATGGTTAAGAACTTTCCTTTCCAACCTGCCAAACAAGTTTTAATCTATCCAAACAAAAGACCTAAAGCTCCATTTTATCTCCTTTATGAGACAAAGAAACATCCAAGTATGTTGATCGATTTTTTTCAATTTTAAGCCCTAAAATATATAAAATAATTCATTGTAAATCTAGGGTAGTGTTAATGAAAAATCCTAGATTTTGTAGTATTAATTACATATTAGCCTTCTCATAGAATGATAATATTGCTTTAAACTCCATGACCTCACTAAGGGATGGCTTAAAAGAAAAGTAACATCAACAAATTGGAGATGAGATTCAAAAGGGCAATTTTTTGTAACTTGAATGCCTTTGATTTTTCCTTCAAAATTTTTCTTTAAGAAATATCTCCATAACACCTTTACAAGAATAATGAATAGATAAGGATATTAGTGCATCACCTTGGTAGAGTCCACAATATGGCTTAAAGTAACCAACAAAAAAACCATTGATCAAAATAGAAAATTTTACATTGTTATAACAACATTTAATCTATTTACAACAATTGTAATCAAAACCAATTTTTTTGAGAATATAATATAGAAAACTCGAGGAAACCCTGTTATATACTTTGTTCATATTTATTTTCATAAGCAACATAGTTTTTCATGGAATGTAGAGAATGTATGGCCTCCTATGCAATGATTAGACCATCAAGAATTTGTTTGTCATGAACAAAACCACCTTGGTCCTATGATAAAACACAATCTAGAATGTGTATCAACTTGTTTACCATAATTTTTGAAATGATCTTATAAATTATATTACAAAGGGTTAATGGACAAAAATTATCAAAATATTATGTCTTGTCTTTCTTGGGATCTAATGTAATAAAAGTGGCATTGATCTAATTTATTATAGCCTTCATTTTTTGAGCCTCTTCAACTGCAACTAATATATCACTTTTCAATAAATCCCAATTTTTTTGAAAGAACTTGGTAAGAATTCCATCTGGGCTAGGTGCCTTGTTAAGATGAAAAGAGAAAATTGCTTCATATAACTCCTCCATAGATATCTTCTTCATCAAGCTTTCATTTTTTGTGTGATAATTGATGGAATAATTTACAAAACCTTATTTTGTGCCTCCTTATCTTGCCTAGTAACTGAAAAAATATTTTTGAAATAATAAATTGCTTCCTTATATGTTATTCTTCCTCAATATATATTCCATTTGGAGTTAAAATATTTTTGATGTGATGAAAAGTTTTTTTTTGTTTTATCATGATCTTTTTTTGTATTTCTATCTCCTTTCTTGATCTATTTTCCCTAGATTTTTGGAACCAATGACTCCTTTTTCAATACATTATGATAATAAAAAAGTAATTATTTTTCTTTCACATAAGAATCCTAATCCATTCAATTATTTCTACTATCTCTTTAAAATTTTGAGCTTCGATTTAATTTCTTTCTTTTCTTTAAAAATGTTATCTAATTTATTTGCTCCTTCAAATATTTCATCTTTTGAACAATCTCGTACATATATGATCCTTCAAAAATTGCATCATCCCACCATAAAATAATCATATAAAAGAAATTAAGGTCTTGGAGTGCTATGGTACCTAGTAATAGGTATATGGGGATATGCTATTATATTGTATATGGGTATTATGGATAGTTGGCATGAGCCACACATAATCCAAGATTGATTATATTATTATATTATATTATAATAATGAGTGGGATGAGGGTTTATAAAATGGGTATATAAAGAAGGGATATTATCATTGTAATCATTATCATTCATATGAGGGTATTACTTGCAATCATATTTCTCCACAGTGTGGCTTATGAGACATTACCCTATGTAAATGGTGTTATTATCTTAGGAGATCTTATGGAGTTTTCCTTTCTTAAAAATTATGGGTGTTGCCCTACCCTAAGGGTATTATCTATCTTTTTCTCATTGTGTGGATTATTATTGTGGATGAATGATTTGATATTTATGCATATTGGTGAATGATTTTTGTTAATGAGAATAAATTTTTATAACATGAAGCCACATAGATTAGAAAGAAAATGGCTTTGAATGACCATTAATAAGTGTATACATAAAAACACAACACCATTGCAATAAAAATGACACAATTTATTAAATTTAGGAAAATCCCTTTTGATACACTTTGACCCTTTTAGGGTGCATTTTACAAAGAGATGTGCCAAAGGGGAATCCCTTTTATAGATAAGGATGGTGTCTTTATAGATAAGGGCACATTTTACTAATGAAGAATGAATATGGATAAAATAAAACGAAAAATGAGTATGGCTTACATAACACAATTTGGACAACATAACATTAGCATTTCCTTCTCCCCATTTTCTTGGACATGTGATGGTGCCTTTATAGACCTTTGAGGGTTTTGGAGGGAAGGATAGGTGGCAATCCAGGACTGCCAAGTGGCAAGGACTGGGTAGCCACCTATCTTAGATAGTTGCAGTGAGTCACTGTAAGTGTCTCACTTAACTGGGGAGATGTGGCAAGTGGGTAGGTGCAAGTGGAGTGATGTGTGGAGTGAGGTGTGAGATGTTGCAAGTGGGTAAGTGCAAGTAGAGTGAAATGTGGAGTGAGGTGTGAGATGTGGCAAGTGAGTAGGTGCAAGTGGAGTGAAATGTGGAGGGTTACCCCATGTGAAGGGATAAAGGAGACAAGGGTGTATGAGAGGTGGTAAAGGAGTGATGGTGATGTGGCCAAGACACATGTCAAGTGAGGAGAGAGGGTATCCTAGGAGGATATTTTCCAGATTTAATAAAATCTAGAAAATACAATTATGTGCATGATTTTATGCCTAAGTAAAAACTTAGGCACATAATATTATGCAAAACTGAAATGTGTAATGTGGATGAATAATGTGCAAGAATTATATGCCTAAGTTTAGACTTAGACATATATTATTATGCAAAATTGTGGTGTGTAATGCCAATGAATAATGTGCAAGAATTATATGCCTATGTTTAGACCTAGGCATATATTATTATGTATAATTGTGATGTGTAATGCAAGTGCCTAGATTTTAGTGTCTACAATAAGTAAATCAAAATTTAAAACAATGGGTTTGTGATATGATATTACTCGTAATAAAATATCTGAATATATTGTATACTATGTTTGCAATCATGTGTTGGATAACAAGAATCTATCCAATCTTTCTACAATATGTGTTTGCCCAGTGCATCTATTATATTGAAAACTTAAAGGACTAGCATTCCAAAGGCTATTTTAATTGATAAATAAAGCAAAATATTACATTGAATTAGACCATCCTAGAGAACCACCCTTCTTTTTAAAGAAGATAGAATAGTGTTTAAATCACACCCAAGAATTTATAGATCACAATGAATAATTATCATGTTTGAAAAAATTATGCTAACATCCTTCCTACATATTTCATAAGGAGTAACTATAGTTGGAGCATATGCATTACCCTAAATTTAAAGTTTTCCTCTTTCCTACAAAATAGTCCAACAACCCAATTACTTTTTGTTTCTAACAGTTTCCCAACCCATTTGTGTTTATCTCATATTGTTGCAATGCCACTTGAAGATCCCATAGAAGAAACTACTACATAATCACCCATCTTCTAAATATTTTTTAAAGCATCCTTACATTCCTTACTACTAAATTTATTTATTGTATTAAAATAGACTCAAGAGTATAACAACCTATTAATTCCTTAATAACTCTTTTTTTAGGGGTCTTATTCATACCCCTAATATTCCATGATATTATTTTCATCATCATCATTTTTAATTTTTATTAGTGGGCTTAGCCCCACTTCTTATTAAAACTTGTGATATTTTTATTTGGCTTCCAAATTGATATCTCTTTGAGTTACTTTTTTATTTGTTCAAGTTATGATGACCTTCCTCTCCTCTTTTGTTCCCACCAATAATCTCATCTTCATCAATCTTTTCTATTTTTTCATATTATTCATAATGAGACTTATGTTCTAAAGATTTACACTTCCCTAAAGAATCTAAAATGCAAGGAATAGCCTCATAAATGCTTTCTTCTTTATGTTGATGTAAAAACCCTACAGTGCATAGATAATCCTCCGTAATAATTACTTTCTTATGCTTCCCTAGAAACTCTAAATTTCCTTGGATATCCTCCATATGATTTTATTTATTGTGCTACTCTTGAAACCCTAAAGTGCAACCAACGCAGTTTCTATTGCAAGGAGATATTATGCTACTTTAGGAAAATGAATATAGTTTACCTAGATTAACCTTGACCTCCTTCACCTTATTCACTTTAAAATTTGCCCCTCATATTCCTTTGCTTTAAAATTTACCTCTCCATATTCCTTCACACTTTTAACTCCTATATTTGAACTTGCACATTGTACTTCCTCATCCCTTGTGTTAGTTTTTCTTCTAATGGTTGATTCAAGTGAACTATAATGGCTTTTGTCATTTGATGACATAGAGGTATTTTTCTTGCCACTTTCTTAGAAATAGAAAATCCCTGATTATCTTCTCCTATGATATGATCTCCTGATTTCATATTGAGGTTTGCCTCATGCCCAAAATTTTCCATCTCTTCCTCCATCATTTTCACTTTGTAATCGCTTGCCATGTATTTGGTTTCATAATATTTGCAACATAAGAATACAATGTTTTTATAATTCATTTGTTGATCCCATTATTTTGATTTAGATTTAATCCTAATGGACTGTGCTAAATATTTTGAAATATCCATGGCAACACATATTCAAGTATATACAACATATATTCTCTCCTTAGTAGTTGGTCCCTCTTAGATGAATTTGCCTAGAGTATTCCCAATATTCTTCAAAACCTCCTCATTAATGAGTTGATAAGGAAATCCAAAAAGCCTTTTAATAGTCTTTGTCTCCATAGAAAAATTCTCACTCGATGGTCTTAAATATAATGCATCTTTACCTCTAAACCAGGTGCTTTCATCCACTATTTTATCCCTTCTTTTTGAACTAGAGAAGATAATAAGGAAAAATCCTTTTGAAAGAAGTCATAAAGTAATTTGAATTCAATCCAACTTCCACTTGATCCGATTTTGAATCTCAAAAAAACCTAGCTAGTATCCATGGAACTTACATATTAACTCTTTGGTTTTACGTCATGTTTGATCATCTCATCCTTGATAATCATTTTTCATGTAGTATTTGCTACATGGATAGGGTTTTTCATAGATTCACTCTTCCTCTTATCACTAACTAGAGCATCCATACTTCTAACTAGGACGTCCTTACTTCTAGTAAGAACTTTCAAAAATAACTTTCTTTCTATGTTATCTAGATTTTATTTACATGAATCCTTTAGCTTTTGAGTTTCTCCTAAGATTTAGAACAAGAATAAGTTCACTCAAATTTTGTTTACACTTTGCATTTTACTCACTTTAACTTACATTATTGTGAATATATTTTTGTGGTTTTTTAATATGCATTTCATATTAAAATAGTAAAATAATACAAAAATTTCTTTAAAATTATAATTTTTGAAACTCACCCAAAAGTATAATACTACCTGAAAAAGTTTCTCATATGAATCTCATTGGAAATCAATCTGATAATAGGTCTATATTTTATTATCATGTTCATAGACCTATATCCATAATCATGCTTACAAAGGAAAAACTCCAACATATGATTTATTCACCACCCACGGTGTTTTATTCATCTCTTTTCAATTTTCACAATAGTCTTGAGATACAATAAAATGCTAAGAATAAATATGACCCTAGAAAAGAGCATGGTCATCGCTTAAATCAAAGTAAATTAATATTGATAATGTCATTTGAAAGCATTTTTTTAATAGATTTATATATATTATTGTAAAAAATTTATATCTTAAGTTGCCAATTGGAAGAATACTTCATTGGGCATAAGCTATTGGTTTAAATTATATTAAAAATTTATAATTAATTACATAGTGAGAACTCTTCATTAATATATTATATATTATTATTTAAACTTTAGTAAATTTTTTAATAAATTATAATTAATGTGAGTTTAGTTGCACAAGCTTGTAAATCAAGTGCTAATGAGGTCTTGGTTCAATGGTTGGGACATATGGATGATGTAGCCCACATCAAGGTTCAAATATTTGTGGCACTAAAAAAACTATATAACTCAATATAAAGTCTTGATGTAAAAGGAAAAGGGTATCCCTTTCAAAATCCTACTTAAAAAAGAAAACAAAAAACCTAAACTTAACTTGGAGTGGAAAAATGTGTTTTTTTCCTATGAAATTTAAAGTAAATGGTTGGAAATGGAAAGTTTCCCATCATAAACCAAGGTTCAAATCCCATGGATTAACAATAACATTTAATCAAATGGTATTAGCTCAATCAATTATATTTTTAGACTTTCAAGGAAGAAGCCTCAGTTCAAGTCTTGTCAAGAGATACATGATTAATTGTCAATCTGTAGGAACATCACTCTAGTCATGATGCAATAAGAGTGAGATCCATTTCAATCTCATATAACTAATTAAAAAAACTACAATTAATATAATTCATAATTACCTTAAATATTAACTAAAAATTTTAAAATTTAAATTTTATTCATTAAGATCTTTATTTTTTTAATGGATTATATGGGATTTATATGGATATTATAGTAGCTTGACAATTAAGTATGACTCGTTCAACACAATTTGAACCTAAGTCTCCTTCTTGAAAGTTGAATATCACTTGATAAAATGTTAAAGATTCACCCATGAGATTTGAACTTTGATTTAGATGTAAAACTCTTTCCTCCCAACCAATTAAGTTTAATAGAATATTCATTAATAAAAATAATTTTTTCAATAAGCATTCTTCACTAGTATTACATCATCACCACTTAGTAGTATTATAGTAATTTGAAATATTCAATCCTTATATGTTCCTTGAATGTTGAGGAATCTAATCAACTAAACTAATATCATTTAATTAATAGTTAATAATTAGTACCCTTATTTAATTATTTGAATAGTAATTATGTATCTTATAACCCTTAATTAACTTTAACTGTATAATATATAGTTTAATAAAATATCCTTATAGTAGTATATGGAATTTAATTCACTAATATATTATATGATATTGTTAAGTGGACTAGATGAATAACAAAACATTTTATCATTTAGAAAAATTAATTATCATTAGAATGACAAGTCCTAACTAATTTCTTTAATTGGTTATTTGGAATTTAAACTACTCATTCATATTATTTAGTATTACAATAGTATATATTTATGGCAAGCTTAGAACCTCATTCTCTCTAATTAATTAAATTAATATCATTTGATATAATTTATAAATAATTTTGTATGAACAAATCTTACCATATATATTTTAATACCTTATTTAAAATATAATTTTTATAAATAAAATTTTATAACATTCAAAGACATTGAGTTTTCTTAGGAGAGATTCAAGTTCAATTCAGAAAGAGTGGTCCCCAATGTACTTGTTCTTCAACCTTTTAAAAAATAATAATAAATAAATAAAATTTTATAACAAAATATTTTTAAACATGAGTAATATTAACTGTATAATTTTTTAAACTTAAATATTATATATATATTTTTGAATAATACTTCTTATACACATCCATCATAAGGATTGAATCCGGGTCACATAATCATCGATAATGCAAGTGGCATCCTTACCGGTAAACCACACTCACGAAAATTAAAAATGTTATATTTACACAAAGTTGCAAGTGTAATACGTAGCAAATACATGGCTTAAGTGATTCACACATTTATATAAAATTGAAAAAGTTGCATATGTTATTATGTTTTATAAAATCATATTAGATTTATAAAAAAATATATTATTTTAGCAAGTGTAATACGTAGCAAATACATGGCTTAAGTGATTCACACATTTATATAAAATTGAAAAAGTTGCATATGTTATTATGTTTTATAAAATCATATTAGATTTATAAAAAAAAAATATTATTTTATTATATTATATTATATTATATTATATTGTACATTAGTAGTATTAACTGTATAATTTTTTAACTTTAAATGTTATATATTTTTTGAGTAATATTTTTATACACATTCATCATGGGATTGAATTCGGGTCACATCATCATCCATAATGCAAGTGGCATCTTTACCAATGAACCACACTCAAGGAGATTAAATGTTATATTTACACATATAAAATTAAAGATGAAAGATAGCAAATGTAATACTTAGCAAATACATGGCTTAAGTGATTCACAGAAAAAAGTTGCATATGTTATTATGTTTTATAAAATCATATTAGATTTATAAAAAAATATATTATTATATTATATTGTATGGTAAAATTTTAAATTTTAAATTTTTTATTATTTGATAAATATATTGAGATTAGATCTCAAAATTTTGGAGTTGCATCACGTTACGTTTTAAATATATTTGTTTTATCTTTCATAATTTTTTAATTATTGAATATAATGTTTACTAATATTAAAAGGAATATATATTTGTTGAATTTTTTTGGTTAGTTAATATCAAATGAGACACATCAAAGCAATTGTGAAGTAATGGTAAATTGAATGTAATTGTTTGAGCATGAATTGATTTTAAGTTCGTATATTATAGTGGACACTCTCATATTAAGGAAGTTTATCATAATATAGTTTATTGTAATACCATAATAATGGTGTTTATTGATGAACATTCTTGTACTAAAGAAGCCCATGATAATATAGTTTATTGTAGTACCATAATAATGTGGTTTATTGAAATAATTATAATACAATAGAACTTTTTTTATATTGATAGTAGAAGGGGTTTTAAAAGGTTTTGAAAGACACCCCAAATCTTAGATCTAGCAATAAGACATCAAGAAAGACTGAGCTAGATTCTACGAATCAAACCCAAAAATCCAATGAAACAACCTCTTAGAAAATAAGTTGTAGATTTTTATCAAGCAAATACAAGAGATTGTCCCATGGTCAAACCACCATGTGCTCAAGAATCTAAAGCATTGGAGAAAAATATCAGAATAACAAAAATGCTACCGGTTAAAAATAAATTAACAAATAAAACCTCTCAAACCGAAGCATTTGCCACCTAATAGGAAAGGAGAACAAGGGAATCATGTCATCACGATCAACAAATCAACAAATCCATCCAACAAAGCACATAACAGGAGAACCCCTCATAAGAATAGCCCGTTTTACAAAACAACATTAGAAATATCGCCCAAAAAAATCCATAGCAAAAAAAACATCTAGGAGATCTGCACAAGAAATTCCATAAAACCCATAAATCTCGTTGGAGCCAACCAAAAAGCCTCAACCATTGAGAAACTGGGCCAAAAACGAAATGCAGGGTTTAAAGAAAGAAACCCTGATATTTAAAATCTCTAAGGGCATTGAAAATATAAGACTTTACCATCCTGCTTTGATAAGAGCTGATGCCCAGCAGAACCCTCAACACAAACACCAACCAGAAAAACTACACAATAAAATAGCACATGAAAACCCCATTCTATCCCAAACAGGATGCAAAATCCTGGAGCCCTTTACTAAGAGGTATCAAAAAACAACCGCCTAAATAGTTGATGCCCAAGCCTCCAACCATAAAATTGGTTTGGCCTTCCACCCACCAATAAAGCTAGCAACTACAGCTCCTTCAGCTGACCCAACCTACCAACCTGTTGTTGGAGTTCCTTCAACCAAACCAGCAAACCCTGCCACCTAGAGCAAACCCATCGGATTGCAAGGAAGTTTCCAAAAATTAGGGCCCTCCGTGTAAGAGGTGCAAACCTCTTAGGGTTTCTCCTCCAAATATTTTAGGTTAGTGTGAGAAACCCCTATGACCAATGCACAGGGCTGAGCAGTCTCCTCCCACCCATGACCCCTCGTAAATCCGAGAACTATGCTTATCAATAGGGAATTTTACACATAACCTTTGTCTCCCCCTTTGCATCACAGAGATTTGAACTGTGGACCTCATGTTCAACAGGGCCAGGCTCACCTTCTCTACTTGCGACAGACTACAATGGAACCTCTTTCAACTTCATATAAATAATGTATAAAAAGATCATGTAAATAATGTATAAAAAGATTATGAGGTGCAATCCTAAGAATATAATTCAAGTTTAAATCCTTACATTATGATAGGATAATCCACACATAAAAATCATAGATGTAGTGAATTCATAAGAATAAAAGTTGAGTTCAAATCCTTATAAATAATAAAAATAAATACATTTAATTAAATACTAATAATCCATAATAAAAATCATCTAAGAAATTTCATGTGCTTTACATATTTTTCTTGAGTACAAGCCAAGAGTAACTCACTTTTTCTTGATTTAGATCTTCAAGGAATAGTGAATGAGTTCTAGAGTGCAAGAATCACCTTTCTTTGTTACAAATATTTGGGAAAAAATATTTTTGTGAGGAAAATCTAAGTAGCATGGCAAGAAAGTTATTTTTAAAAGTCTTATAAATGAAAATAAGGATGCCTTACCTTAAAGTATGGATGCCCTAGTTGGGGGTAAGAGGAGGAGCAAATATATGGTAAACCCTATCCAGGTTGCAGATATTACACTGGATGTGATTATCAAAGATGGGATAATCAAGCATGAATAACAATTTTTAAAACTAGAGCATTAATATGTAAGTTCTATGGATATTAGGTAGGTTTTTCAGATATTCAAACTGGGTAAATGAAAACTAGCATTGAATTCAACTTATTTGATGAATTTTATTCCAAAAGAATTTTTCCTCACCATCCTCTTTAGTTTAAAAATTAGGGATAAAATACCCCCAACTCAAGTAAATCCCGTAGAGAACGGTGGATATCTTTAGGAGAAACGGGTAAGTAGTTTAGAGGTTTAAAATGGATTGTGGTGGACGATTTTAACACCCTATTATTTCCAAGTGAGAAGCAAGGTGGTGTGGTTGAGTTCTCAAAAATCATACAAGATATGCGAAAGCTTTAGCTGATGATGGTCTGTTTGATGTGAATTTAGATGGTAACAGATTTACTTGGACAAACAGACACTTTGGTAGAAACCTGATTCAATTTCGGTTGGACAAAGTTCTTTCAGAGGATTGATTCTAAAATAACTTCTTGTTTAATATGAAATCTCTTCCTAAATATGGATCTAATCACAATATTTTGTTCTTTTTGTGTAGCGTGGAAGATCAAAAGCGTAATGGCCCTTTCAAGTTTGAATTTATGTGGCTGCACCACCTAGATATTTATAAAGAAATGGAAAAATGGAGTATTCCTTCCCAAGGTCCTAAGATGTAAATTATTCCAAACAAGATTAAAATTGTGAAGAAATAAGTCAAGAAGTATAATAGGAAGGTATTTGAAAATATCTTTCAAAAGAAGAAATCTATTCGGTTAGATTTGGATATGTTAGAAGAAGAGATTAACAGGTTGGGTATGAACCAAATCTAACTCCAAAGAGAAAAGGAGCTTAATGTTGAATTGCACACCATAATAGCCAAGGAAGAAACCTACTGGAGGCAAAAGTCTAGGATCCAATGGTTGCAAGAAGGTGACAAAAATTCTAAGTTTTTCCATATCTCTACTATAAAAAACAAGAGTTCTACTCGTATTTATCAAATTTTTAAGGATGATGGTCAGGTTTTTAGAGAGAGCGAAGAAATTGAGCTTTAGGTTGTGGATTTATTTTAAAATATTCTAGCTAAAGATATGGAAGAGGATGAAATAGCAGTTAAGGAGATGACTAATCACATTCCTAGGTGATATCTAAGGAGATCGATGATTATATTCTAAAGGATATTGAGGAAGAAGAGGTAAGGATAGTCACTTTCTCCCTTGGCAGAGACAAAGCTCCAAGTTTGGATGGGTTCCAAGCAGGATTTTTTCAAAAATTTTGGGATATTGTTAAATTCGATGTTATTGAAGCAGTGAAAGACTCTTTAAAGTCGGATCAAATTCTAAAGGAGTTTAACAATACCTTCCTTGTTCTAGTTCCTAAGAAGAAAGGGTTAAAAATCTTCAAAGATTATAGGATTATAAGTATTTGCAATATTGTTTACAAGATTATCTCTAAAGTTATAGCCCTCGGGTTGAAGATCTTCCTCCTCTCCATTATATCTGATGAGCAAGGATGCTTTGTTAAGGGTAAACATATTTTGGATGGGATTATATCCCTTCATGAATCCATGCATTTTGTCAAGGCTAGTGAAAAAAGGGCATGTTCCTAAAGATAGATATAGGCAAGGCTTATGACAAAGTTTCATGGAGTTTTTTAAATAAAGTTTTGGCTACCTTTGGTTTTTGTAGACAATGGAGGAGATGGGTAGGGAGCTTCTACAAGATTACAAGGTACTCTATTCTGATTTATAATAAACTAGCAGTTTTTTTTAGCAGTAGTAGAGGTCTTAGACAAGGTGACCACCTCTCTTATTATCTTTTCATTATTATGGTTGAAACACTAGGAAGATACCTCAATGCTACCAAGGCTTCTGGCCAGATAGAAAGCCTTAAACTAGTTCATAATCTTGAGGGAATTATACATTTACAGTTTGTGGATGATACCATTTTACTTGGTAATCCTACTCTGGTGGAGGTAATTGAATTTAAAATAATCCTAGACCTCTTTGAGCATGCCTCTCACCAAAATATCAATTTGGAAAAGAGCAAGGTCTTCTTCATTAACACTAAATTTTATCTCCAAAAAAGGGTAGCTAGAGAGATAGGGTGTCCTATAACCCTACCTTCTACTTACCTTGGAATGCCTATGTTCATGGGAACTTGCAAGGCATCTCTTTGGAATGGTTTGATTTATAGGTTTCAATAAAATATTGTAGGGTGGAAAGGTAATCTCTTGTCTTAAGCGAGTAAAGTGTTGCTTATTAAGAGTGTTATGTAGGTTGTCCCCATTTATCTTCTCTCCCTTTGTAAGATCACTGCTAAAGTTTCCAAAACTATAGAAAGAATTCAAAAATAGTTCTTATGGTCTAGATCTAAAGAGAGGAGGAATATTCCTCTTGTAACTTAGGATTTAACATGCCATCAAAAGAAGCATGGTGGTCTTGGTCTGAGGAGACTCAGCCTGGTTAATAGTGCTATGGTATCCAAGGTTGGATGGAGAGTTCTGAGATGGTCAAAATCTTTGGGCTAGGAGAAATATCTTGACATCCAAGAGGATACCAAATTTCTCACAATTTAGGACCCCTATCATGGCTCTTCTTTGTGGAACCACCTAGTGGAGGCTAGGGGGGCCTTGTAGAAGGGTGTGAAATTACGTGCTGGAGATGGGGCCTCTATAATTTTCTAGGAGGTTTCTGGTTAGTTGAAAACCCTTTATCCAATAAAGGTATTTTATCTAATTTGAAAGAGGATCTCGAAGATAAATATGGTAAAAATGTTTGTGACTACATGACTTTATTGGATAACTGGTTGAGTTAGAAATATTTAGAGGCAGTCCTTGAGAATTTGGAGGCTTTAAACCTCCTTAAATATTAATTAAAGGATAATTCTTAGGTGTTGTTAGGCAAAGAGACTCAATCATTTGAGGTAATTATGAGAATGGCGAAATCAACATGAAGACAACCTATGATCTTTTGGATCCTTCTATAGATAATGGTTTCCCTTGGAATAGAATTTGGGGTAAGAGAGCTATTCCTAAATTGGAGATTTTTCTTTGGGAAGCAGTCTAGAATAAGATCCTAATGATGGATAAAGAAGGGAGGTTTTCAATTACCTAATAGATGTTTGTGTGAAAAAACAAAAGAATTAGTAGAACACGTCTTCTTGGAATGTCCCTATGCTCTAAATATATTCTAACTCCTCATCAACAGGTTGGACATATCTTAGGTGATGCCTTCTAATATGGTTTTATGGTTATAGTAGTGGGAGAATCCCTTTTATAGTTCCCATATCAATGTAATCTGGAAACTAATTTCATTTCATTTGTGTGGGGAGTATGGTTAGAGAGGAATAGGAGACTTTTTAGAGGGAAAAAAAGTCTAGCAGTGAGAAGTTTTGGAAGTATCACCCATTTTTAGAGGAGAATTCTAAATCTATCAAGTACCATATCAAGCTAGAGAATACTAAGAGACTATAATTGATAAGACATGAAATTTGAAACCCATTAGTGGTGGAGAGGCAAATGCTCAGGCTAGAATTGATGTAAAATGACAACCACTCTAAGATGAATGGCTGAATTTAAATTTTGATGGGGCCTCGAAAGGTAACCCAGGTAAGGCAGGAGTAGGAGCTATTTTAAGGGATAATTAGGGCATATTGGTGGGGGCAACCATAAAGATAAAGCTAATGCGTTACATCTTGGTGCAGAGTTAGCTAAGGATCGAGGTTCTAAAAAAGATATCATTGAAGGAGACTCCTTGAATATTATCATTCTTTTGAAAAAGGAGGGAGAAGCTAATTGGAAAATTGATTACATTGTGCAGGATATTAGAGAGATTGTAAAGCATTTTAAAGAAGTTGATTTTGTTCATGTATTTAGAGAAGGTAATAAACCAGTAAATTGGATAGCAAACTTTGGTGCCTTTAAAGAAGATGATAGGAGATGGGTCTCCCCAAGGGTGGTCCATCAAGACTTTAAAAAGTCTAGGAGGGAGGACTACATCTAATTGGGATCTAGGGTGGATATTGTTCGTCTTACATCCAAAGGATTTTTGGCTACTTTCCATTGGCAATTGTGTAGGTGATGGGCTAATTTTGTGATGTAAAAGAGTTCAGGCCCTTTCAAAATCCCATTTTTACCCTAATAAAAAAAAAGGATAAAATAATAGGTGTTGGCCTATTGTTTAGAGTGAGAGATGCATTTTATTTAAGACTATAGTGTAAGAATTTTTATGGAGACAAAAGCCATTAAAAGGTTTCTAGTATGGGTTAAGATTTTTGGAATTTCATATTATTAGACTATAGATTCATAATTTTTATAAAGTCCTATTTTTGTTTGTTATCCTCAATATGTTACACTAAATATTGAGATATTACTAGTTAAAAGTTCTTGTTATCCTGTTACTTTAACGACTTCTATAGGATTCTTTTCCTAGAAGACTCTCATGTAAGAAATTATATATGTACATGCAAATTGATGTTGATGATATGAAAGTAGTCAAAAAGTATTTTATATTTTACTCTATTCCCTACATGTGGTATAAAGAATTAATTCAGACGTTCCTAAGCTGAGCAAATATAATTTTTTTAATGCATGCTATGAAAATTTTACTTTGAGACAATGGATAAGTGTTTTGTTTTGAGAAGCAATTCTAAAAAAATTAATTGACAAATATTTTTGAAATATCTCACAGAGACTGGAGACCTAGAAATAAGAAAGGTGTTGCTTAGATCTCACGGATACCAAAGACCAACAAATAAGAAGGCATTTAATGTGGGCAATCATGTCATGAAGATGATACTTAATGTAGGTGATTATGTTGTCCAAGAAAGAAAATTTGGTATGCAATTGTATTTAATATTTAATTACTTAGAGAAAATACAAATCTAATGTTATTACAGATCGCCTGATCAAAGATAGAAAATCTATATTGCACTCTAGTTTATTTTTTGAATGAAAACGTTCACAAAAAATGAAGTGATTAATTTTTTGAAGGGAAACATTCATAGAAGAACATAGTGACAATTTTTTTTGAGTGGAAGCATTCACAATAGAACATGTTCTCTTGAGCAGGAATGAGTGTCATATATAATTTATGGCATTAGAAGAAATTATATTTTTAAAGCATTTGTCTTTGCACCTGAGAGCATGAAATCCAATTCAAAGGCACATGTGTTCATACTTGAGAGCACATGATACAATTTGAAAGTGCCTATGAGAACACAATCCAAAGGCACTTGAGTGTGCACTTGTAAACACCAAGAGAATATAATTGGTTTGTTCAATGAGCATAATCACTCATGAGCAGTCAAAAAGGGTAAATAACCTAGGTTCAAATTTCTTGAATATTTTTTAGAGTATATTATTTTAAAACTTTTGAAATTTTTTTCTAAAGTTGAAATTCTTTTAAACTATAAAACAATCTATTTGTATTAAAAGAAATAATTTTATACAATTGAGACTATACTTTTATTAAAAAAAATTAAATAGGGAGTTATAAGGAAATATTTATAATGATCACTCTTAAACTGTTCCTTAAAAAGTCACAATAATTAAGAGGCCCAAAATTTATTCCATGGAAAAATAAAATGAGAACTATCCTTGTAGTAGAAATACTATGGGATATTGTATTAGGAGATGAAATACATCCCAAAGAACCAACTACACAGATAGACTATGATGAAAAATATCACAAGGTATGATTGATCATATTATTACAATCTCATATTAGTGAAGTAAATACATTAAAAGAGGATTGTCATATTCTATGCACTATTTTTTCTATGCACTATTTTTAAAGGTAAAAATCAAACAATCGTTCATTATTTACAATCCCAACTATACACATTATAAATGCAAGACAATGAAAGTTTGGAATGTTTCTTCAAAAAATTGTAGAATTAAAGGAAAATTAAACACCTTAGGAGAAAGAATTGATGAAAATTTATTAGTATCAATTGTATTGTATGCTCTACAAGATTCATATAGAATATTGGTAACCTCTTTGCAAGTTTCTAACCATATAGTATCATTTGAAGAGCTAATCAACATTATTCAACAACATAAACTAAAAAATCAACTAAGAGATGATGCTTCAAACAATGCTCTCATTTCTAAAAAGAGATACCAAAGAAATACTAGGGGTCCTACTACTTCTTACTCATCTTCTTCACAAAACCAACCAAAATGGAGAAAAATATATTGTCATATATGTGAGAAAGAAGGTCATGATACTAGATTCTACAAATATAATACTTTGAATAGGTAGAATCAATCACAAATTCCTTATCAAACAAGACACCAAGAACAAATCAATATATAAATTCAAATAATTCACCCAAAATAAATAAGGGATATAGATCGACTTCTACATCACAACAAGGGCATGTGGCATAGGAAGAACCTGATAAAGAACCAAAAGTAGCATACAAGGTGCTAATAACACAAACTAAGAAATAAAACAAATATAAGAACTAGTATATTGATTTGGGAGCAAGGAATCATATGAGTCATAATGTATACTGGTTTGACATTGCAAGACATAGATGGTTGGCTAGTGACAATGGCAAATAATACAAGTTGTCAAATAAAAGTTATAGGGATTGTTTTCTTGAACTTACCTTTTATAGAATGCACAATAGAAAAAAGTGTTGTATGTATCAGGACTTATCAATAACTTACTTTCAATTTCTCAAATGATAAATAAATGAATCAATATTGATTTTTAATTTTTTTATGGATATAAAAGATGTTTTATCTCAAGACAAGGAAGATTGGAAACTACTACATCCTACAAAAATGGGTTATTTGCTTTAGATGCCATTACACCTCCACCTCTACTTTAAGAAGTACAATTATCAACTCAAATTTATAAATATACACCATGAAAGATAAACACGAAGAAGGATAAAGCATATGAAACTAGATATAAAGTTCTAATGGCCAAAAAGACAAGAAAGATAAGGTTGAATAAAAGTAGTTTAGAGAAAAGAATAGAGAAACAAGGTGAAGATATAACGCTTGACACATAAGAAGATGACTCATTAGATAAATATGCAATGCTTAAGTCTTGGATATTGATGTAAATTCACTGCAAGAGACTGACAATGGACTCCAAGGATAAAATTGTAAGATAATAAATCATACAAAATACACCAGTAAAAGAAACCTGCAAATGCTTTCTTTCATTATCTAAATTCACATCCCCCTTACAATAGAGTCTTCCACTTCTTATACTCCCCAAAAGAAAAACCCTAGCCTACACTATCCCCTTACTACTTTTAGTCACTTTCTATTTTTAGCAACTCACTTGCTATTTTTAGTAACCCTAAAAAAAACCCTAGCCTACGCTATCCCCTTACTACTTTTAGTCACTTTCTATTTTTAGAAACTCACCTACTATTTTTAGTAACTGAAAACACGAGATTCCAGAAACAAAAAGGATAAACTAAAAATGCAATGTAAATGAAACTAAAATAACGCTTAAATCCTATGTTATTGAAAAATGCGTAAAAAGGAAGAACATGAACACAAGATATTAAAGCAATATAAAAATTGGCCCTTTTATTGATATGCTTTGCAAATTCGTGTTACAATGCGTCTCCTTCCTTTTTAGGGGATAGGAGCGTTAAATGTTGCTCTTTTACAACTTGTTTCAGAATTCCTTCTTCCGCGTGCCCACATATAAAATGGGCAAACCAAAACGTTGTCACCGCTTGCGTTGGTAAAGGTCGATTCCTCGCTGTTCCTACAATGCTGCAAATCTGCATTCAAAGAAACAAACAAAGAATCAGTAGCACCTGTGTATGAAAAATAAAAGATAAATCTAACGATGGCTAAAATGAATCTAAATGAACTGAAAACTTGACAAAAGCATAAACATGAAACTAGCTAAATACTACAAAAGAAATAAAGCGGGGGTGCCCGAAGGCAAACCACCCGCGGGTGAAACTTTGTTTTGACACCAATCCGCTTAGGATGGGTCCGAAACCTGATGTGATGTGTTGTCGGCAAATTGGTAGAATATTGTGGTCAGAAAAATCGGTGTTGGTTCTTGATTCGTGCCTTCAAAAGTCACCCAATAACCTCTCTTTCGATTAAGAGATTATGGATGTTGAAAACACAAATCGCAAGTAAATGAATTAGCAAGCACTTCGTCGCTCAAAATGCTCCTTCTCTGTATATCTTTTGGGTGATGAAACTCACCATTTTATAGACCCAAGGGGTCTCTTTGAATTAACATGCAAAAGTGTTTCTTTGCATGAATGCTTTTTGTGTGAAGAGAAGACTTCTTCTTGATCAAGGGATTCTTAACTGCCTCTGTGCATGTCTTTGTATGTTTTAGAAAAGCCCACTTGCACTCCCATGCAATGAAAGGATAACTAAGTGGCAAATCTGAGTTGTCCTAAAAAGCTCACTCTCATTCCCATGCAGTGAAGGGAACGTCAATTGGCAGATATGAGTTGTCAAAAGAACTCACTCGCACTCCTATGTCATGCAAGAAAAGCTAAGTGGCAGTTTTGAGTTGTCATATGCCGAGATCTGACTTTTTGTCGGTCAAACCTGGCGTTCGTCCCACCCCGGAGCGAGCGCTTGTAATCGTCTCTGGGTAAGACGAGTATTAATCCACACTCGTCCCTGGGTAGGACAAGTACAAATCCGCACTCGTCCCTGGGTGGGACGAATAAGCAATAAAGTGTCTAAAAGGTGCCAAATTGATCCCTGACTTGCAAAACTGTTGTGCGAGTGGTTAGAACCACTGTTTAACCTCGGGGGCTGCCCTAGGGGCCGTGTGTGTTAGTGCGATCAGTGCTTGTTGTCACATAATCGGATTGGTGTTGTTTTGGTGTCTACATATGCCCCTTTTTGGGAAGCGTTGCACATGGTGCAGTGCTGAGCAAAAATATATACCAAAGCACTAATGATTAGGGTTTCTCAGTAACCTAACCAACTCTTGATGCCCCAAGTATGGAAAGGGGCACGCATTCTTGAATCCTTGCTTCTGACGAGCTAAGGAACTTAAATCAAGTATTAACCTGGTTTGGTGAGGTATTACTTGAATTTAGACATTGATCAGTCATGAATAGGCAAAGGGCGCAACCTTTTGTTGTGGGAACCTTGAGTTCATGATTCACGAATGCCAAGTATATGATCAGTTGGTGATAATTGCTTGTTTGCTGCCCCAGCCAGGGGCGTGATTGTCTTTTGCAATGATCCTTTGAATGCGTGTCATTTCCAAGACTGGGTATATTGTTGTTGATTGGAAACTAAGTGTGACTACCCCCTCAAGCGACGAATCGATGAGGGAATGACCTGACATGAGAAAAGCGACGAGTCGCTTGACCCAAGATGACTTTAGTGAGGGTGCCTTCAGATGTTATCCGATGCATGCTCGAGCAATTTCCTGATTGTTTTGACCTATTTTTGGTAGGTGTGAACCCATTTTGAGATGCCATTTGGGGTTAACATTGGCGAAAATCCGTCTTCCCATGGAGCGGTCCGGCTATGGTAGCCTTCTTAGGGAGTAAGATAACGACAAGGTAGACCCCGACATCAGTTGTCTTATGCCAAGAGGTTAAGTGCAAGAGCACTTTTGTTCGGCAATTTTTAGTGGTTTTGTTGGCATTTGTCTTTTTTTATGTTTTGGTTATTTTTGATTTTTTTTTATTATTCGTCCCAGGGGGGACGAGCGCGATGATAATACTCATCCTGAGGTGAGACGAGTGCGCCACGGTGGTACTCATCCTTGGGTGGGACGAGCACGCCAAAAAGTGCTCGTCTCGGTCAAGGACGATTACCAGCTGGCAAAAAATATAAATATGCAAAAATGACGGATTTGGCTCATTTGCACTGTTCAGCGATTGCGATTTGGAGCTCTGGGGAGGAGGAGGTAGATTTTCTGACGTGAAGCGCTGCGCATTTTCCAGCCATCATGAGTGCACAGACCGGGTCGTCGAGCGGCGGAGCCGAGGCGAGACCAGTAAGTGCACTATCTCCTCGATTTTGAATTTGAAAAATGCAAATGTGTTTTTATTGTTTTTCGTTTGTTTTAAAACATGAAACCCTAATTAATTAAATTAAAAGGTGAATGAATGAAACCAAATGAAACGTGGATGCAAACCGATGGAAACTTAGATGGAAAACCGTAGGATAAACCCAAAATGAAACTTAGAGTAACACTTTAGGGTAACCATGGTTAAAAATGTTTTTCTATGTGAATGGTAAAACTTAGGTCGAAACCGTAGGTAAACCATGCCCATATTTTTTTGTAATTTTTATGGAATTAAAAATGAAAAATGGATGGATTTGGATGTTTGAAATGGTAAACTTAGGTAAACCATAGGTAAACCATGTCAAATTTATGTCGTTTTTAAAAATGAAAAATGGATGAATTTTTTTGTTTTGAAATGGTAAACTTAGGTAAAACCGTAGGTAAACCATGGCAAATTTTTGTTGTTTTTGAAAATGAAAAATGGATGAATTTTTTTGTTTTGAAATGGTAAACTTAGGTAAAACCATAGGTAAACCATGGCAAATTTATGTCGTTTTTGAAAATGAAAAAATGGATGAATTTTTTTGTTTTGAAATGGTAAACTTAGGTAAAACCGTAGGTAAACCATGGCAAATTTATGTCGTTTTTGAAAATGAAAAAATGGATGAATTTTTTTTGTTTTGAAATGGTAAACTTAGGTAAAACCATAGGTATACCATGGCAAATTTATGTCGTTTTTTAAAATGAAAAAAATGGATGAATTTTTTTGTTTTGAAATGGTAAACTTAGGCAAAATCGTAGGTAAACCATGGCAAATTTATGTCGTTTTTGAAAATGAAAAAAAATGGATGATTTTTTTTGTTTTGAAATGGTAAACTTAGGTAAAACCGTAGGTAAACCATGTCAAATTGTTATTGTTTGTTGAAAATGAAAAATGGATGAATTTTTTTGTTTTGAAATGGTAAATTTAGGTAAAACTGTAGGTAAACCATGGCAAATTTATGTCGTTTTTGAAAATAAAAAATGGATGAATTTTTTTTGTTTTGAAATGGTAAACTTAGGTAAAACCGTAGGTAAACCATGGCAAATTTTTGTTGTTTTTGAAAATGAAAAATGGATGAATTTTTTTGTTTTGAAATGGTAAACTTAGGTAAAACCTTAGGTAAACCATGGCAAATTTTTTGTTGTTTTTGAAAATGAAAAATGGATGAATTTTTTTGTTTTGAAATGGTAAACTTAGGTAAAACCGTAGGTAAACCATGGCAAATTTTTGTTGTTTTTGAAAATGAAAAATGGATGAATTTTTTTGTTTTGAAATGGTAAACTTAGGTAAAACCGTAGGTAAACCATGTCAAATTTTTATTGTTTTTTTTTTTTTTTGGATGTACATGTGAATGAAAGATGTTACTGTACAGTTATGCATTTTTGTACATGTGATGGTAATTTGATGCATGTTTTTGATGTTTGTTGTTTTCTATGATGTGCAGGTGGTGAAGAGTCGACATCGGGTGCCGACAATTTTTTCTAATGCCCGCGAGGCGTTGACAGCTGAGGAATAGGATTGGCTTGATGCCCTAGGGCTCAAGCATGTGGCTCGGTTGGATGCAGTTGTGGTGGATCGGGCGTACATTACAGCTTTGATCGGCCTGTGGGATGTTCGGACGAACACCTTCCATCTTTCGACAGGGGAGATGACCGTCACCTTAGAGGACGTGTATCGAATTCTCCGGATTTCAATAGACGGGGTTCCCATTCAAACGACACCATGAGGCCAGAGGACGATGGTACTGACACGGTATTTTGGACACGGAGAGGATGAGGATGGGATGACCTCATTGGAGAGGGCGGAGCTGGATTGCCAGATTGGTGGGATTTTGGTACGATATTGGTACACGAGGGGAATGTTGGGAGTGAGGCATGCACTACTCATGAGCCTCATTTCCAACATGCTCCTGCCAGACTCGTCAGGAGCGAGGTTCCCATGGAACCTATTGGAGGTGGTATGGTAGCTAGTGGATTGTCTGGTGACAGAGCCGATGATTATGAGATGGGGTCAGACGCTTTTGGTGTAGTTTTATGATGAGCTGTATGAGGTCCGCTGCCAAAGGTGAAAGGGGATCGACTGTAGTTACTTGTTGCAGTGCTGGGCCTGGTAGCATATAGCCATAGAGCGACCACAAGGGCTACCTTGGACTACCCGAGCTAACATGGTGGACAGGGATATTGGTTATGGTGCTTTATGGTATCGGTTTGAGGAGCGGGGGCAGAGTCGACAGTTTGCGGGAGACGTAAACCATTACAGAGATGCATTGGCACGACTAACTCCTAGAGATGTGGTATGGAGGCCATATCGAGATTGTCCCGCATGGCCAGAGGCTGATGAGTGGCTTCGGCGGGTTCGGAGGGGGAGATGGGTGATTGGGCGACATGGGACAGAGCAGGAGTACTTCCACTACCTCCAAGTGACACGAAAGTTTGGGGTACACCAGGGGTTGCCTGGGGAACCCGTAGTCTATCGACGTCGAAGTGATGAGAGGACCTTAGCTGCATCGATCCTCGAGCCACTAGGGGAGGATTCAAATACCGTACTAGACATTTCAGACATAGATGATGTCAGAGTGACGACCGAGTATCAAGAGTGGTGGACGCTACGGCAGTGGCGAGGTGAGGGGCCTTTGGGAGGAGATGAGGCAACGAGAGGCGAAGAGGGTGTAGAGGCACCAGGAGAGGGTTGGGGAGCTCCTGCAGATGTGGATATGGTGGAGGTAGCAGATGTAGGAGATGAATTTTGGGATGAGGAGCAGTCGAATATGTAGGATGCTCCAGAGCAGGCTGGGTCGAAGGAGACAGAGGCGGGGTTGTGCACTGAGGTAGCGCGATTGACAGGGTTACTACAGAGGCAGGATGGAGAGCTTGCAGAGATGATGCAAGAGAGGGATCTCCTGCAGACACAGTTGGCAGGGCGGGGGAGCACAGGGGCTGCGTCTCACCAACAAGGTGGTGATACGGATGCTACACGGGAGAGGGATCTCCTGTGGGTACAACTAGCACAGCGCGATGAGGCAATCACGTACTATCATAGGCGAGAGGCAGAGTGGAGGCGATGGGAGGCAGATTGGGGGTGGCATCGATCGAATATGGAGGGTGAGATTATCTGCCTGGGTGGGTGAATACCAGAGCCTCCGACCAGTGGCTCGTCATATAAGATGAGAGACAGCGGGACGGAGCAGTCGGCATCATCCTGACATAGGCGACGAGATGAGGGAGGTGCAAGTGGGCATGATGTAGGGGCGAGCAGTCACCCTGAGAGGTCTCAGAGGACTGACACTGCAGGGGGTAGTTCTCGTCGCATCGATCCTGCATGATCATGGTGGCCGACGCCCTAGGCTGGGGGTTTTTGAGATTTTGGATGATGGGAGTGAGGTCCGAGGACCAGTGCACTGTAGCCTGCGGGCAATTTTTGTTATGATATATATACAAATGATTATTTTTGGTGTTTATCATTTTTCATGATTTATTTTTATGTGCATGTTTTTACATTAATGTATGCATATGCAATTATGAATGCGATGGTTCTAATTTGTGTGATGTATGCATATGGAATGAATGCAATGATTTGTTGATGATTTGTCGATGCACCATAGACTAGACAAAATTTGGATTGGACTTGCTAATAATGGGATAACTTGGTGGAATGCTTGTGCATGTGGAAACTTTGTTTTTGTATTTTGTCTATTTGCGGATGGTGATGTATGGAATGAAATGTATCGATTGTTTGAAAAATGGAGTTAAGCTTTTCTGAGATGCATATATTTTTAACTAACTAGCCAAGACTGTATATTTATCTCGCAAGACTTCTAAACAAGGTCTAAATATGACTTGAATTTAACCAAGTTACTTCACATCCCTGTGTGTGCAATTGAGTTCATTTATGTGTTATTCATCAGGATACCGCTAGTTCTAGATGGGCTTTCAACCGAAACTGTACTGAGGATCACCTAATTAGCTCCACTAACTCCTTTATTGTATTTAGTCAGATTAATCTGTGATGTTATCTATGATACCATAAGCTAGCTCATCCATATGCAAACATTGATCTACACACAAGTTAATGTGACAGATATATCATCATATGGGAGGTTTACCACCAGTGATCAATAGGCTATCAACCAAATCGATACTGAAGCTTGCCTCATGACCTGTCAAAATGCTGAGAGTTCCAGGGATTCAAGTTCGACTCCCTTCTTTTCTTCAATTGTATTGGGATACTTGCTCCTTTGTAGTGATAAAATCACTATTTATTTTTGTGATATTATATGTTTTTTTTTTTTGAGCAAGGGATTTGAATATGGAGTGACGAGAATCACTATTGTTTGTGCCTTTTGATGTGTGCACTGTAGGATGTCAAATTTGTAATGTTTTGACGTTTTGCAAATTTTTGATGTTTTTGCAACTTTTGAGAACTTGGGATTCATAGGGAATTGGGTAGGGAGGATGCTTGTCCTTTTGCCAACTCTCAGCATTCCTAGGGTCATTTGCACAGGGGGATAAGCAAGATAGTCGTTTCACTTATGGTAACCGGGATTATGGTGCAGGTTTCATCTTTCGTTCACACAACTTAGGAATTATTTTGTGTGTTAACTTGTGTTGGGATGCTACGTACCAAGGCGTGATCCAAGTAAACTTTCCCGTGTAAAATCTGTTTAACTATGTACAGTTTTGGCTAGAAATTTAAAGACATGAATGACAAAAATCCTATATACATTAGGCGATGACTGACGATGCTAAAATAAAAAGGTGATATGCTAGATGTATGCGTTTATGAAAATGGATTTGAGGTGGAAATAATGGAATTGCCAAGTAATGACAACCTATGGTGCTTTTGACTTGTATGACCTATCGAAGTATGCAATGTATGGATGCAATGCTTAATGTAACCTATTTTTTTGTATTTTGATTTTTATGAGAATGCATGGAATTGAAATGCAATTGTTTTTGTAATTTTGATTTTTTTTGGTTTTTGTGGTTTTTTTTTTTTGAATATGCATGGAATTGAAATGCAATTTTTTTTGGGATTTTGATTTGTTTGTGTTGTTTTTGTTGATTTTTGAATATTTATGTTGACCAAGCAGTTATGGTAATGCTTGGAGCTTTTGGGTTGACCAAGCGATTGTAGTAATCCTTGGAGCTTTTGGGTTGACCAAGCGATTGTGGTAATCCTTGGAGCTTTTGGTTGGACTATGGCTCTCTAGATGTGGAATGGCCTCAAATGAATGATGTTCAAGGGTTCTATTTCCTTGATTCCTTCAAGAGAGGCAAGCCGGTATGTTCCAGGTCCTATTTTACTGTCAATGATGTAAGGACCTAACCAGTTTTCCGTGAATTTGTCCCGTAAATGGGACTACAAATTAGAATTCTGTTGGTTCTCTTTTAAGACCAAGTCACCAACCTAAAATTCCCTAAAGTGGACTTTCATGTTGTATGCTTTCTTAAGTCACTCTTGATAGATACGTAAATGCTTGAGAGCATTAACGCGTCGTTCGTCGAGCAACATCAGTTGATCTAACCGAGCCTGTCGTGCAGTGTCATCATCGATGAACTCTTACATTGAAATGCACAGGGAAGGAATTTCCAACTCAAAAGGCATGACTGCCTCGAAGCCATACACCAGCGAAAATGGAGTTGCCCCAACGGGTGTTCGAATGCTGGTGCGATAAGCCCATAGGGCAAGCGAGATCTGAATGTGCTAGTCCTTATGATTATCTGCAACCATATTTTTAAGAATGGCAACTAGCATTTTGTTTGACGCCTCTGCTTGCCCATTTTCCTGTGGATAATAGGGTGTTGAAAAGCTATGCTGAATCTTGTACTTTGTTGTCAAAGCACGCACATCTTTATTCTTGAATGGTGTCCCATTATCTGACAGGATCTTGGATGGAATACCAAAACGACATATGATGTTATGTAAAATAAATTCTACAATGCGGGCTCCAGTCGTAGTGGTCAACGGAATTGCTTCCACCCATTTGGTAAAGTACTCTATGGTCGTTAAAATAAACGTGTGACGACCAGACGACACAGGGGAGATCTTTCCAATTAGATCAAAGCCCCACTACAAAAAAGGCCAAATCGATTGAATCGGCTACAAGGCCTGAGAAGGTATGTGTGTCAAATTAGCATGGTGCTGAAACTTCATGCACTTCTTCACATATGCGCAACAATCTCGCTCTAAAGATGGCCAATAATAACCCATGCGAAGAATACGCTTTGCGATGGCCATACCGCTGAAGTGGCCACCACATGTACCATCGTGAGCTTGGGTGATCGCCCAAGCGGACTCTTGCTGGTCCAAACAACGAAGGAGGATTCCTTCATAATTTCGATGATACAAAATGTCTCCTAACAAGACATGCTTTGCCGCTTTCTGTTTGAATGATATTTTCGCGTCTTGTGTCAATCCAAGTGGGAGATTACTTAGCTTGAGGTAATCTCGAATGGGTGTGTACCAATATTGTTGATCAAAAACCTCAATAGTATGAACGGCCAATCCCTCTTGAAGTCTATCCCAAACAAAAGCTGAGCAGGAAAGAACTTGTCAAAACAACGTGGTGTTGCTAGTAAGAGGGGTTGGGGAGAACAAGGACCCCCAGTTGGCTTGAATCAAAAAATCTTGAATTCAAGAGAACTTATCCGAAGATGGTTCAATCTGGATCATGTGGATTCCTGGCGTCAGATCAAAGCTTGCACACTCCATCGTAGATTGCGATAATGTTTTAACCTGAATGGTTGTCATTTCACTAGAAGGGTCTTGCGGGATGAGTGACCCCAAGGAGGCCATAGTATCCGCAAAACGATTTGATTATCGAGGGAGTGCCTCGATGTCATACCATTCAAGTTGTGCTAGGAATTTATCCACGAGGGCTTTATAAGACCGCAAAACTGGACATTTACATTGGAATATCCCCTTTACTTTATTGACAATTAACAACAAATCACCAAAAATGTTCAATCGCTTAATGTTCATGGTGATTGCTGTCTGAAGACCTATGAGCAAGGCTTCGTATTCTGCATTGATGTTAGTGCACGGGAAGTCTAATTTAAATGACAAGGGCATTGGAGCACCTTGCGGAGTGAAGAATACAATTCCTGCACCACCCCCTTGCTCACATTTAGAACCATCGAAGAATAGGGTTATGTCATCCTGTGACTCAGGCTCATCAGAATCTGGCAACTCTGAAACATGGAAGACCCCATCATCAGGTAGTTCAAAATTCAGAGGCTGATCGTCTTCAAGAGGAGCCTCAACTAGTTGATCGGCGATGACTTGACCTTTTATAGATTTTTGTCCAATGAACTCTATGTCAAACTCCATCAACAACATGATCCATTTCGCCGTGCGGCTACTATGATAAGTGTGACTCATCATGTATCGCAATGGATTCTCCTTAGACACAACATATGTCTTATTACTGAGCATGTAGTGGCGTAGCTTTTTGGTAGCAAACACCACTGCCAAGCAGAGCTTTTCAACGTATGCATAGTTAAGTTCATAACTGACCAGGGTGCAGCTAAGATAGTATATATCCTGTTCTTTGTGAAGTTCATTTTTTTGGGACAGCATGGCACCCAGTGCCACCTTAGTGGCTGAGATGTAAAAATAGAATGGCACTCCTGGTCTCGATGGTGCCAATACTGGCGGCGAAGCCAAGTATTATTTAATGTCATCAAAGGCTGACTGGCACTCGTCATCCCAATGAAATGTGACCCCTTTATGCAATAATTTATTCATGGGTCAGCATTTGTCAAATAACTGTGCTATGAAGCGCTTGATCGACGCAACCTTTCCCTGCAAACTCCTGAGCTGCTTGATGGTGGTTGGGGGACGAATTTCAAGGATTGCCTTGACTTTGTTTGGGTCTACCTCAATTCCTCATTTGGAGACTATGAAACCTAAGAGCTTTCCAGAAGTGATGCCAAAGACGCACTTCTTAGGGTTTAGTCTGATTTTATGCTCAATGAGGCAATCAAGGACCTTGCTCAAGTCACCGATGTGATCTGGGCATAAAAGAGATTTGGCCAACAAATCATCCATGTAATCTTCCAAAGTTTTGTGCATGTAATCATGAAATATATACGTCATGGCACGTTGGTAGGTGGCTCCGGCATTTTTAAGGCCAAAAGGCATGACCTTATAGCAAAATGTCCCCCAAGGCATTGTGAATGCCATTTTTAGTTGGTCCTCAGGATTGATATGAATCTGATTGTATCCTGAGAAACCATCCATAAGGGAAAGCATTTCGTGGCCCGTTGTAGCGTCTACCAACGAGTCGATGCTCGGCAAGGGAAAATCATCCTTAGGACTTGCTTTGTTAAGATCTCAAAAATCGGTGCATATGCGAATCCTCCCGTCAAGCTTCTTGACAGGAACCATGTTAGACAACCATGGCGGATAATCCACACAGATGACAAACTAGGCATCCAACAACTTTTGTAACTCATATTTTACCATTAAGGCCACTGTTGGATGCATCTTGCATAGTTTTTGCTTTACTGGCTTGATTGTCGAATCAAGCGTTAAATTATGCGTGACTAGCTGTGGGTCTAGTCCCGACATATCCTTGTATGACCATGCAAAAACCTCCTTCTTTTCCTTAAGAAGTGCAACATAATCGGCTTGCTATTCGAGGGAAAGACTTACCACCAACTTGAAAATCCATGGATTTATTGGATCTATGCCGATGTCTACATCAGTCGTCGCTTCAACTGACATATGGGATCCGTATTCCAACTGGTGTGGAATTGGAATCAGATGGATATTGTTTGCTGAATTAAGATCATCATTAGGAACATCAAGTTCCTCTTTAGCATGGAAGACATCCTGAGTATGTCCTGGAGTGAAATGAAACATCCCACCGCAAGGCCAATACTCTGATGGAGATGGTGGTGTGCCAATGCAATCCCAATCAATAGCCTCTATGTCTAGATGCAATAATCGTGTTGGATTGGCTGGATCATGGATGGGGGCGGTCAAGTCAATGGAGACCATGTTGATGAAATGATTGTAATCTCCATTACCACAAATGTGACCACTCTAAAATTCTAGATGCTCTTGGTGCTTTGGTTCTGGCTCTGTAGGCACTGGAACAAAGGGATCAGCCCTATGCGTGGACATGCAAACAGGGTCGGCCCTCGGCACTGATGGTTTGATGGGGTCTCCAGGTGAAAGATGCTCTCTATATGCCTGGAGTGGAGGGTGCAGTAATTTCTATAACTACGCCAAGTTAAAATGCCTCCTATGTCTTGGACCTATGTGTAAGTGTTCAAACATGTCATCTATGTCCAAAGGATTTTGTTGCTGTTGAGGTAGCCTATGCTCACTGGGAACATCATCAGGAAGTCCTCCTGATCGTTATTCAGTGGATATTCGTGCAAATGATTGTACTCTGACTCATCTTCAGAAGACCCGTTGTAGTCTTGTCCATCTTCCCATTATGGGTGAGTCCATGAGGTTTCTCTTTGTTCGGCCATAGGGAACGGGTTGTTGAGGTCAACAAGGTTATTTGTGTGTAATGGGAAATAATCCCCCAATGTATAAGTTGTATTTGGATTGGCATATGGATCTGATGCCAACCCATCCTTGTTGCCTATCCCTAGGCCTTGCATGTTTTCAACCAAGATGTCGAGGGGCAAAGGGTGATTAAACCCTACTCCTAACTTGTCATAAGGCATTTGGTATCTTGGTTGGCACAAAACACGCATTCCTTGTTCATACCTGCCTAACCCATATCCATGCCAATTGCATTGGCTAAGATATCGTAATGCGAAGTCTGGGTTAGCTAGATAGTTGACATCTTCCACAAAGGGATCTTCATCTTCCTCTTCTTTTCGGGAAGGTTCAACGCCATGATACAGGCCCCCAAAAATAAAATTTGTTTGATTAGGTGGGTAGCCTAAAGGAACCACGGAGCCTATGGGGAGTTGAGGTCTTCCCATGTCTTGCATAGACTGAAGTGTGGGCGTTGCAACAACATTGCGCACTATATACTCCCCCATGCCTATGTTAGACATCTCAACAATAATTGTTGGCGATTGAGGGGAAGCGAATGGGAGTTCTCCTTGAGTCCACTCCATGTGGGGTGAACTAGGCGTCTTAACTTCCATTCTATTAGGCGTCTCTTCTATAGAGATGTTGGAGACTAAAGGTGGTTCCGCTTCCAGGGGCTTCTTTCCTTTGTCCGTTGGAGTGGCCACCATAGGTGGCGTCATTGTGGGAGGACTGTATGAAGAAGATGAACCCGCCTGGGAATTTGATTGATTTGGTAGTGGAGATTCTTTCTTAGTCGGACCCCGTTTAGATGGATTTAACTGGAAATCCACATGCGTTGAAGGAAGGGTCGACTGCGGCATAATTTGCACTGAATTACAATATTTAAAAGGTTCCAAATCTATGGGGACCACGTGCACTTGTCCTTCAAATGTATACTTTAGACATTAATGAGCAATTGAAGGGACACACTTCATATCCCGGATCCAAGGCTGCCCAAGCAAGATATTGTAAGCCATCTCACCTTCTAAAATGTGGCACAACGTATGAATGGTCTTTTGTCCCACTTGTATGGGCAGGACAATTGTGCCAACTGTCGAGCATATCGCATCATTGAATACTCGAAGGGTATAAGTGGAAGGTGCAATGTGAGAGGCTGGCAGTTTCAAATGTTTCAATGCAGCAGTTGTAATAATGTTACTGGACGAACTAGTGTCTACCAACATCCGTTTGTATGGAGTCCCGTTGACCCGCACAATAACGTGCAGGGGTGGATCCGCTACATCTCCAGTCACCATTTTTAGCTCATCTTCCCTGAAGGTAATGACTGGTTCAGTAAAATGTTTGACATGCCCCACAAAATTGTTGAATGAATCTGCTTCGTGGGGTTGCAATTCAATTGCCTTTAATATCTCCATAAGAGCTTCCCGATGGGGCATCAATTGTTGAATAAGCTCATAAATGGAGAGCCTAGCTGATATGGTCCATAGACTTTGAGTAAGTCTAGTTTGAATCGTGGCCACTGGTCTAGGCAGAGGCAACTATGTAGGATTCGGTTGATGTTGTGATGTCGATGGAACTTCCCTAGTGGTTGTCGCGGGGACAACTCCTGGGTGTCTCTTGTTTCTTGTCACAATGCTAATCATTCCAACATACCCCTCCATGGGGAAACTTTTTTGCACTTCGTTGACATGCAGAGGTTTTTTTTGTGCATCATGTGTGGGTAAAGGATCTTTGAAAACACCCATTTGTTGGTTGTTGGGTGTGATGGGGTTATCCACTACCAATGTGTGATTATCAATGAGATCTTGCACTAAACCTTTAAACGTCCAACAGAAATTAAGGTCATGCCCTTTCCTTCTGTGGAATCTACAGAAAAGATCCTCTTTGTAGCCCTTAGGCTTTGGCGCATTAGGATCAATTGTTGGAATATATGGCAGACTAATTAAGTTTGTCGCTGACAAACGGTCAAACAAGGAGTCTCTAGACTCAGTGTATGGTGTAAATTGTCGCTTGGGGTGACGCTGCTGATTTTGATCCTACTTTTTGTTATCTTTCTCATAATTATTGTGAGGCACCACCTGATAATTAGCCTTTGGAGGCTATGTTTCTTGGGCAGGCGTAGGGGCATTGATAGAAACTTGATTGACTGCGACGGGTTTCTATTGCGTATTCCCTGGTTTGGTGCTCTTGTTCCACTCTTTTTTCTTAGGCTTGGCAATTTCGCCATCCTGTATCTTGATATCTTCAATACGTCTAGCTTGCGCTAGAGCTTATTCTAAAGTGGCGTATTGCTGCAGCTGCAATAACACAGAGATTGATCGCAAACAGCTCTTTGCGAACATTTGAGTTAGGTCAGACATAGGAGGGAGGTAGGACAACTTTGAAAGCACCGTCCTCCATCGATTCCCATATGCTACCATAGACTCTTCCTCATACTGTTTGAGGCTAGATAGATCACTGAGTGACGCCTTTTTCTTTGTATTGAGAGCAAAACATTCTAGGAATGTGTCCACTAGCTGATCCAAGTTGTAGATGCTATGCTTCGGTAGATGGGTAAACCAATCCGAGGTAGATCCTGCAAATGTGGTTATGAACGTTCTCAATAACAATGCATCATTGTCTTGTATACCAAAGCATTGACTCAAAAATTGAGTCACATGTTCTTGAGCATCTTCATCCCCTTTAAAGAGTGCCAACTGGGGCATCTTGAAATGTTCAGGGTATGGAGGTGCTGGCACTGATGGATGTATCGGATGACTATGAAGTTGGCGTAAGGTAGGCTTTTAAGGCCCACTAGTCTTAAGTTCCATAGTCTCCAAGCGTTCTAACAACACTTTGTATGCATCGGAGGACATAATCTCCTCCTCCTTGGTGTGTTCCCTCTATGGGTTGCGGGGAACTTGAGGCCTTTGGATGGATAAATGGGTAGCCTCCCTTCTACCTTGATAGGGCGTTTCAGCCCACTCTTCTTCTCATAATCCTCATAATCTTCTTGAGGAGTGTTTAGCATAGGCTTGTAAACATGGATGGGTTCCCGCGGAGGATGCCCATCATGGTCGCGGGGAATGCCCTCCCGCTCAGGTCTAAGAGGTCTTGGAAGCAGTGCTTTCTGAAGTCACAGAGATCTGTCTCGCACTAAGGGGTTGTGCCTCACATACATCTCAGATTGCTATGCACGAGGGACTGGGGCCTTCTCAGGCGCATGGTTGTGAAGCAATTCAGCTGTCTGACACTGAATGCACTCTTGATCAAGGTGACACAAATGTTCTAATTCCTATTGTTCTTGTCTAAACCGCATGATTTGTGCTTTGCAGGTGGCTAGTTGGGCAAATGCCAAGTCAGCTTGTTCCGTCGTCTCTTGTTTAATAGGCCTAGATGTCTCTCCTACATATCTATTTTGATCATGGTGCTTTGAGACCCCTATATGTTGCTTCCCTCTGTCGAGGTTGGCTGCATTAACTTGAAAATCTGGTCTCAATGAGCGATCTGGATATAAAGCAGGTGTAGACGTGCATCGTTTCTGCACTGGATACTATTCTTGAGGAATATAGTGATCCTCCTCACTCTCTCTATGATATGCATAAAAAGTGCGGGCAGAATTGTCTTGCCCTGTCGAGAGAACCTGATGTTCTGGATATGGTCTACTGTGTTCGACATTAATCATGGGTAAATTAGGAACCACAAAATCATATGGTTCTTCCTTTTGGACCCTTTGTTGTTCTAGAGCAGTACACAATGCTTCATCACTAGGCCACCCAAAATGAACTTCCAAAGGAGGCCTCGTGCTTAGACCAGGTGGTATATATAGGTTATTTTCTTGAAAAGATTCTTGTTGCTCATGAGTTCCCATTAGAGAGGGGGTTCTAAAGTCTCGTCTATTGATGGCCTGACTTGGAGAGCCCCTCAAGGAGGCACCTCTAGAACCATGTTCTATGACTGTATGGGTTGGAGTGCCCCTCAATGATGGGCCTCTAGAGCCATGTTCTGCATGGTGTGAACTAACTTGTGAACCCTGCCACTGATGCAGGATGAACAAGTCTTCAGAGCTATATCAAAGATGATTTGTCTCTCTTGGTGCATTTTCTGTAGCTTCTGCCTATGATTGGGCTTGGCTACGAGTATTCACCATGGTAATGCTAACCTAAAGATGCAAAAATTCTTTTTATGATTTTCTTTTTATGATTTTTTTTTTGTCTAAACAGAAAATAGCATACACACACAAGCAATGATTATCTCTTTTAAAGATTAATAGTGTGCCCTAAATCTGGTTTAGTGTGTTTTTGTTGTTTGTTTTGTTTTTGAAAATTTTTGTGAAACGTTTAAATGCAATTATGAAGGCTCTTATGACTCCCAAAATGGTCGCCCCTTCAATATACCATTGTCCGACTGATATACCAACCTCTCTATATACCCGCCCTTACATGAGGGAGACTATAGGTACGTGAGAGCATATGATACATGGAACATAGGCGGTACGAAAGGGGAATCGCTCTGTTTATGACACCTACCATAGAAGACTTATCCTCGCATGCTGGGAATCACCCCAAGCTACACTCGGTCAGCTTTCATTAGGATTTACGTCTAGCAATAGTCGCGATCGAGGTAATGGATGCAATATCTCAAGCCAAAGTGATAATGGAATCCACCTTTGGTCTTGCTCAAGGGTTGGGGTTTTACGACCAACGCCTTGGTTTAAAATACCACGTGATGTGTGGGGTTCATTTTAATTTTGCAAAATTGAAACAGGCAAACGAAAAAGAAATCTTTCCCTAAGCCATACAAAACTAAAAAACCAAAAAACAAAAAAAAATAGAAATTTAACAGAAGCTATAAAAACCTCTACCTCTTCTCTGCCCAACAGGATGTTTCTGATTTGCTCTGAAAAATGCACTGAACTATACTCATCCCTGGGTGAGGCAAATATCAGAACCATAATCATCCCAGGGTGGGATGAATAGTTTATTCGTCCCGGGGTGAAACGAATACCAATTCTGTAATCGTCACTTGCAGAGACGAATAACAGTCCGATGTTGAAAAAGAGGTACCTGTCAAAAAAACAAGCAATTTCAGATCAGTAATTTAACCTTAAAAAAAATAGAGGACAGAGGTCCCATCGTGATCGCCATTGAAAACACGAGATTTCGAAAACAAAAAGGATAAACTAAAAATGTAATGTAAATGAAACTAAAATAACGCTTAAATCCTATGTTATTGAAAAATGCGTAAAAAGGAAGAACATGAACACAAGATATTAAAGCAATATAAAAATCGACCCTTTTATTGATATGCTTTGCAAATTCGTGTTACAATGCGTCTCTTTCCTTTTTAGGGGATAGGAGCATTAAATGTTGCTCTTTTACAACTTGTTTTAGAATTCCTTCTTTCGCGTGCCCACATATAAAATGGGTGAACCAAAACGTTGTCGTCGCTTGCGTTGGTAAAGTCAATTCCTCGCTGTTCCTACAATGCTGCAAATCTGCGTTCAAAGAAACAAACAAAGAATCAGTAGCACCTATGTATGAAAAATAAAAGATAAATCTAACGATGGCTAAAATGAATCTAAATGAACTGAAAACTTGACAAAAGCATAAACATGAAACTAGCTAAATACTACAAAAGAAATAAAGTGGGGGGTGCCCGAAGGCAAACCACCCGCGGGTGAAACTTTGTTTCGACACCAATCCGCTTAGGATGGGTCCGAAACCTGATGTGATGTGTTGTCGGCAAATTGGTAGAATATTGTGGTCAGAAAAATCGGTGTTGGTTCTTGATTAACCTCTCTTTCGATTAAGAGATTATGGATGTTGAAAACACAAATCGCAAGTAAATGAATTAGCAGCACTTCATCGCTCAAAATGCTCCTTCTCTGTATATCTTTTGGGTGAGGAAACTCACCATTTTATATACCCAAGGGGTCTCTTTGAATTAACATGCAAAAGTGTTTCTTTGCATGAATGCTTTTTGTGTGAAGAGAAGACTTCTTCTTGATCAAGGGATTCTTAACTGTCTCTGTGCATGTCTTTGTATGTTTTAGAAAAGCCCACTTGCACTCCCATGCAATGAAGGGATAGCTAAGTGGCAAATCTGAGTTGTCCTAAAAAGCTCACTCTCATTCCCATGTAGTGAAGGGAATGTCAATTGGCAGATATGAGTTGTCAAAAGAACTCACTCGCACTCCTATGTCATGCAAGAAAAGCTAAGTGGCAGTTCTGAGTTGTCATATGCCGAGATCTGACTTTTTGTCGATCAAACCTGGCGTTCGTCCCACCCCGGAGCGAGCGCTTGTAATCGTCTCTGGGTAAGACGAGTATTAATCCACACTCGTCCCTGGGTAGGACAAGTACAAATCCGCACTCGTCCCTGGGTGGGACGAATAAGCAATAAAGTGTCTAAAAGGTGCCAAATTGATCCCTGACTTGCAAAACTGCTGTGCAAGTGGTTAGAACCACTGTTTACCCAAAAAAAAATAAAAAAAAACTTGGATGGCATCCAAAATAGAATCATGCACATGTTATTCAATAATAACCACTATCCCAAGATAACA
This sequence comes from Wollemia nobilis, assembly GCA_028583015.1. Classification (NCBI taxonomy): domain Eukaryota; kingdom Viridiplantae; phylum Streptophyta; class Pinopsida; order Araucariales; family Araucariaceae; genus Wollemia; species Wollemia nobilis. The sequence continues at coordinate 1,721,968 of JAQPPZ010017021.1, forward strand.
ACCCCACTCTAGTTCTACACTAGTAGTTATGATAACTTTTCAGTTGCAAAAATTGACAATTATATTAAAAGCTACTTTTGGGCCTCCTAGAGGCATTTTCTTGCATGAAAATGCAAAGGGCAATTTTTTTTAAGTTCTCCATGCCATTCAACACGTTTTGAAAAATGAAAAAAGAACAGGGCAAAACGAACACTCAAACCGAAAGTTATGGCCTTGGCAACGTGCATCAGATACCCATTATTGTCTAGAGAGTTGATGGTCCAAAACACATACAATCAATCTTCAAAGAGGTTGTTAATGATACTTTCACTACATTTAAGACTTATATAAGTATTAATATAGATAAAGTAGTTGACTATGGTGATAAAACTATTACAATACCAACTGATATTAATGACTTATCAAATAGGAAGAAATTAGTTGTAATACAATCAATATTTAAAAGAAGGATTTCATGTGATACTAGGATATAGAAATTGTTCAAGAAGATAGCAATGGTACAAAAAGCAGTTGTATAGCTATTGATAAAGAACATATTGAACAAATTGATGACATATATTGTGAAGAGAAACTAAGAGGAATTGACTTTAACATAATAAAATAAATGAGTTATAATTTACATTCAGAACAAGCAAAAAAGGAAAAACATTAGTTAATTCCACAACACAATATATGTCTTCTCCTATAAGCAGTTACAAATATTATGGACATACAACTAAAAAATATTGGAATAGTCCTCAAAGAAACTACACGAATATCCAGTTGAATTATGGATGGATGGAAATCATGAAATAAAATCAGATAAAATAAATGCTTTATGGACATTATAAAAGAAAGTGTAGTATTCTATTAATATAGAGGTAGTCTATGGAGATGGCACAAAGAAGGTAATTTACACATATGACACAAATAATTAAAGAACAATAATTTAGTAAAAATCCAATGTCATAGTTCGAGACAAAGTCATCTACTCTTACCTTCAAAATTTAAGGGGTAGTTATTCCATCATTTGCTCCCTCAAATAATGTAATAAAGGTGGGATGTTAGACTATATATTCATAAAGTTTATAAGTTATTTCTATTTTTATTTGTTATCCTCCTTAATATGTTACACTAAATATTGGGAGGTTACTGGTTAAAAGTTCTCATTATCATGTTACTTTAATGATTTCTATGGGATTCTTCTTCTATAGATTCCTTTTCTATGGGACTCTCTTGCAAGAAATTATATATGCACATGCAAATTGATGTTGGTGATATAATATTAATCAAAAAACATTTTATATTTTACTCTATTTCCAACACATCAACTTATTAATAATGAGGTTTTGAAGAATATTGACAATACTCTAGGGGAATTCATCTAAGAGGGACCAACTACTAAGGAGCAAAGTCATGATATATATACTCTAATATGTGTTGATGTGGATATTTTTAAACCTTTTCCACAATACATTGATATTCAATCTAAACCAGAAGAATGGAATAAATAAGAGGTTTGTGAAAATATTGCATTATGATGCAACAAATATTATAATATTGGACACCTAGTAAGAGATTGCAAGGTGAAAATAATAAATAAAGAGACAAAAAGTTTTGCATAGGAGAAAAACATCAATATGAAGCAAGGAGATCATATCAAAGTAGAAGATAGATGAGATGAATTATTTTCCACTCCCAATAAAGTTGTAAAGAAATATTATATGAATCATTATGTGGCAAAGGCTATTACTAGAAGAAACAAAGGACATAAGGGATGAGGAAGTACAATGCACAAGTTTAAATTAAAAATAAATTAAGGTGTCAAAGAAGATGTGGAGGCAAAAAATAACTTGGTGCTTAGGAACCTCTATAATACCTAGCCCGTTGGGTATAGACGAAGTCAAGGAGACCCTTGACCCTCTAGGTAATCAAATCAAGGTAGCTCATTGATAAACACTCGACTGCTAAAAAATAGCCTATCCCTTTGTAGGCAAAAATTGTTAGGGTAAAATACGAGTTTTTATGAGGGATCTTAGTCCTCTCATACTAGGGTTTGAACTTGGGTCTCCTACATGAAAATGTAACTTACCAATAAGTTATCCCTCCCAGGATGTAGAGGTAAATTTTAAAGCAAAGGAGGTGAAAGAGGTCAAGTTTAATCTAGATAAATCATATTCATTTTTCTCAACTAGTATAAAATCCTCTCCTTGTGATAAGAAGGAAAGTAGTGTAGAGCTTATCCCTTGCACTTTAGGGTTTCAAGAGAAACACAATAAGGAAATATAAATGGAGGACATCCATGGAATTTTAAGGTTTTCAAGGTAACATAAGAAATTAATTACTATGGAGAATCATCCTTACACTTTAAGGATTGCAAGGAAACATAAATAAAAAAGTGTTGGTGAGGCTATTCCTTGCCCTTTTAGTTTTATAGGTTAGCATAAACCTAAGTCTTATTATGATTAATTTGTATGGTATCAAGAGAAACATAATAAAGAAACAAGTATGGACAATATCCATAAATATGTAAGGTTTTTGAGGTAGCATAAAACATAATTATTATAGAGAATGATCCTTGCACTTTATGGTTTCTAGGTTAATGTAACGAAAAATATATTTTTGAGATTATTTATTACAATTCAATTTCTCTAGGGCAACATAAAATTATATATGATAAGTTTTATTATGAGCACTCTAGGAAAATGGAAGAGATTGTAGAAAATGCAAATATTGATGGAAATGAAAAAAGAAGAGGAAGGCCCTAAAAGAAAGAAGCAAGAGAAAATGAAAGTCAGAGAGATATTGATATGGGAAACTAAAAGCAAAAATAACATATGTTAACAAGAAGTTGGGCTAAGGCTTAAGCTCACAAATAAGAATAAAATGTGATGATGAAAATGGTATCTTGGAATATTGGGGTTATAAATAACATTGCTAAAAAAGAGTCATTAGACTATTGATATGATGTTATGATCTTAAGTTTGCTTTAATGTAATTAATTTTTTTTACTAAGGATTATAAGGATACATTTAAAAAGATTTGGACAATGTGGGATTGTTTAGCAATTTATGCTATAAGAGCTTTAGGAAGTATGACAACAATATGGGAAAAAAAAAATGGAATAGACAATTGCTAGAAGTAAAACTTATTTGGGTTGTTTTTTACAAGAAAGGCAAAAATATCAAAGCTAGTATTTGACATGCTCCAATTATATTTACTGCTCATAAATGATGTTGGAAAGACACTAGTTTATTATGTCAAATCTAACGATGATTCAAAATTATGACCAATGGATTTTTGGAGGGACTTCAATGTAGTCATATATCTTTCAAAAAAGAAGGTTGGTATTTCTAGCTAGAATAGATCAATGCAAGATTTTACTTCATGTATCGATTCAAATAGTCTTTGGGATGTTATTCCTTCAATATTTAACATACATGTGATAGTAGACACATTGGGAAAAAATCTGATATAGCAAAAGTATTGGATAGATATTTAAATTCCAATTTATGGTTTACAAATAGTGTATACAATCTCTCCAGGCATTTTATTACAAGTAGAATAAAATCACAAATCCACTCTCTTATGGTTTGATTTATTCAATAATGGTCATCCAAGGCCATTTTTATTTTATTCCATGTGTCTCTAAGACCTTGATTTATTCTAGATGGCTATGTTATGGTGAAATGAAGCAAGGTTCAAAGAATCATGTATACACAAGTTTATTCAAAAGATGAAATATCTAAAGGGATGAATGAAATTTTGGAATGTAAAATAGTTTTATATTTAAAACAAAGAATACAAATTAATCCAAACTTAATAATTTAGAAGAGACAGTAGAAATCAATGGAATGGATCATGATATATATATATATATATATATATATATATATATATATATATATATATATATATATATATATATATATATATATATATATATATATATATGCAAGAAAAATAATTACTTTCTTCTTCTTATTATTATTATTATTATAATGAATTGAAAAAAGGATGAGTCATAGTGGTCTCAAAAATAAAGAGAGATAGCTTAAGAAATGGGATATCAATACCAAATTTATCATGCTATACCCAAAATGGAATTATCTTTTTATCGAAATAGAAATATTTCAACTTTCAATGGAACATATATTGAGAAAGAAAAATATATTATGAAGGCAACAAGTCATTATTTTGAAGATGTTTTATTAGAGTTATGTATTTCTATTTTATACACTTGGTAGACATTTTTTGAGTAAACTATGGTGGATAATGACTTGTATGAAACTTAAATTAATCTAATGGATGGCTATATAATACTTGATACTTTAACTAAATTGTGTTTATATTTATCATGTTTTCCTATGATTAGATAAACTATAGATGGTGTTTGTGGTTATTTGAGTACTTGAATAATTTTATGGAATGATGCTAATCCTTTTAGGCAAGGTAGTCTTACCATATTTCTATTTTACAAGGATAAATACCACATTAGGATATCTATTACAATTACAGGATCCTACTTCAAAAGGTAAGTATAGTAATAATTTTCCTATTGTAGCACTCTAATAGAGCCCTTGTTGTAGTGGTACACTATTGCAAGATAGAACATCATTAATCTACAGATGCATCTAAGCTAAAACCACTATAGTAGCATATTATAGTACTTGTCAATAATCCATATCCATCGCATCAACAAAAGGAATGCAAGAAATTACAATAGTCATTTAGTTATAACTACAACTATTGATCAGTTGTATTTATAGTTGTCACCTAGTTGTAATTATAGTTATTACTAAGTAATAACTACAACAATCACTTAGTTAACTATTACTATAGCAGTTGGTTGTATTGACATTTATACCATTGAGGTTCAATAATAGAAAAATAGTAGTTGGTTTAGCCTAGCTATCCAATTATATTAGAGACAAGTCCTTGAGTTGATGTGACAAAGGTTTTACTTAGGATTTATCCTTTTCTATAAAAGGGGAATTTTCATTCTTTGTTTTTATATTGGATTTATTGTGTCATATAAAAATCATACTTATTTTATAAGATATTATATAAATAAAGAAAAAAGAGTGTTGCTCTTGATCCCAATTAGTTATAGTTATAATCGTTTGGTTGTAGGTAGTCAAAATAGAATTTTGATAGGATTCTTTTGAGATTTTTTATAGTATTTCATCCCTATAAATATTCTTGATGCATTGAAAATATGTTACACATGTACACACGAGGGTATAAGGAAAATAGAGGATAGAGATCATATTATACTTTCAATATTGAGCATCAATAAAATATTTTTTTAAGAATTTATTTTATTGTATAAATTATTTTTATTCATAATAGAAACATTATTCAACTCAAAGATACTTTTTGAGTAGATAGTCTAAGGGATCAATCCTGAGTCTTGATAGAGTAAGGATCCACTGCTAAAGTTAGTAGAAATAGATGTATGTGTTGTAGTTGTTTTTTATTCTTTAGATAGTCTAAATTCATGTTATGGGTTTTCTATACTGGGTTTTAATTTATGTTTCTATACTTGTGTATTATTTTCTTGTTAAGGACTTACATTGTGACCAGAATAAATTGCAATATATATGATTGAGCTAGGATAGAAATTTTTATTCCCTTGTACATAAATAAAAATTCAAGTCTCACCCAATTTAAGATCCTTTGCACTAAACTTAGATATTGGAAAATCATGTTAATGAGTTCTTATTATTTTGATTTCCTATTTTATTTGGTAGATTGCATGATCATCTCGTTAGAAATTATTACATCATAGCCCATGTGAGAAGGCAAGTGGTATAACCACCACTCACAAAGGTATATGCATGTAGTATAGGACATATATAGTTGGAAAATTGGTTAAGACTTTGTTATGTCTAAAATAGAAGCATAATGTAAAGTATAGAAGCATAATGTAAAGTATAGAAGCATTAAGTTCTAACATGTGGTATTAGAAAATGTATAAGGAAAAAAGAATTCTCCTTTTGATCCTCCTCTAGCTTTGACATAGAGAAGCCAAAAGTACACTATGTTTGGAAAAAAGTTTCAAGTTTGATAAAAGAATATTCAAGGGTTAAATTACCTTGTAAAAGGTTGTTTAAAATAAAACCTTAAAAGAAGAGGTAATCATCACCATGAAACAAAATTTCATGGCATTTTTTCACTGAATAATTTCCATTTTAGAAAGGCATTAAGGAAGCCATAGAAGCTCCTTAAAATTACAAGAAAGGGAGATGTTGAAGCTCCGTAAAGATCACAAGAAAAAAATGTTAGCTCTTTAAGCCTTACCACCATTGAATATTGTAGATCCCAATATAAAGAAGCTACAGTATTAAAGGTAAAAACATCAATAATGAAGAGTAGAATAATATATGAGCAATTTAATATGCATATCAAGGCCAATATAACAATGAAAATGACATTCAATTATATAATCAAATACGAAATTAAATATCATTCATGAACTATACATGAAGAAAACTTACAATATTTTTTGCTTAAAATCTATATACAAACTTTATTAACTTTTCTTCCTCTTAAAATCAAATAATAGAATATTATGATTTGTAACTCTTCATGTACTTGACTATTGCTCTCCATATGACAAGTCCCATGACATTTGGCTTATCATATTACCACTTGCATACTAGACTCTTCACTTTCTTCTACATGCACTCCTAATTTAAGATACTTGTGCACATCCTCACATTATATATTTGTACACTTACATACATGACAATAATGCATATTGTATTAATGTACACTTGCACTCTAACTTACATTAAATGAGAAATATAAATCACACTTCTAAACTATAGAATCAACCCTAATCTATTACATATTTACAATTGTACCATGAAGGTGCCATGGGGGTACATTAGAATGTACCAAATAATGTAATATTCCTCAAAATACTCTATATTACATTATTTGGTTATTGAAGACTTTAGTATTCAATATTGATCTTCATCTTCAATCTTGAATCTACTTCTTTCAGACCTTTATCGAAATCTTCAGTATACATATGATCTTTGGCTTTTGATTCTTATATTTTGTGCTTTCCTCTATTATTTTTTTCTCCTCTAATTTTCTTCATCTTCAATTGTGATATCCCTAATGGTATGTTTTCTAAAAACAAGGTTATTAAATCATCACAATAATACATTTGAATTTTAATTATTCCTCATTAAATATCACATGAGATTCATTCAAGTTATATGCGTCATAATTGTGCTGGTAGTTTTACCACACTACAATTTTTATTGTAAAATTCAAATAATATAAGATGAATGATGTAGTTGTTTTGATTTTACTGTTTTAATGTAATGTTTTCGTCCCTGGAAATTAATGCAAATCATGGGAAAAATATGAAGGGGAAAATGCATGTCAAAGAATGTTTTAGGATCAAAGGAGTAGGAAAAGTGCCAATGAAGATAAAGGGGAAGATTTTTTCGCCCTAGGTAAGGGGTAAAAATTATTTTCGCCCTTCTTTTAGGCGAAAATACCATGATAATGAGATTCTGCCCAAGTAGGAGCGAAAGTGATGATAAACGCTCAGTTCGGAGTGAAGGACGAATTTTGTTAGCAGAAGAAAAGATAGGTTAAGTACTTTCACCCAAAATTACACATTCAAGGTGATTTCATCCTTTGTTGGGGTAAATTACTATTTTAATTAATTTCGATACGAAAATGATGGATGGGGAACTGGTCAAAGTCAAAGTCACCCCTGGGGGTGCAAAAATTATTTTTGTCCTTCTTTAGGGTGAATTTCCAATTGAAGACGTTCTAGGGCATAAATCAAGTGAAATGTGTGCCTTGTGAAGTCAAAGTCAAAGTCACCCCTGGGGAGGGGCAAAAATCACTTTCGCCCTTCTTGAGGGTAAAATCTAAGCTGAGAGTGTTTTCAGAGTGCAAATGATGAGTGACGCCATCCGGGTGAAGGTTACTCTAATCAAAGTCAAAGAAAATTTAAAGAAGGCACCTGCTAATGTAATTTTTCCCCATTTTGAGCAAAACATTGATTTCGCCCAGTTTGGAGAGAAAGTAAAAAATATATATTTATCCACTGATCAAAGTCAAAGTCACCCTAGGTAGGGGGAAAAATTTATTTTTGCCCCTCTTGAGGGTAAAATTAATCATTTTCATCCAGTTTCTAGCAGAAGTTGTTTCCATTCCATTTTATGGCGAAATTATTTATTTTTTTGATGAAATTACTCATGTGAAGAGTGAAAGCATATTGATGGGCAAAAACACTAGATTGCTTAGGCGAAATAAATTCCTGCCCCTTCCTTTTAGTAAAGTTTTCTTTCGAAGGCACCACTGTTGCTGATATTTTTTGGGAAAGATCAGAGACATGGAATTTAATTCTTGGAGTAATAAAATTGATATTTCCAGGGTTCCTGCTGAAGAGATACCAAGATTAAATGCTATGTCCTAGATTCTGGTGTGATCCTATTTATTTTTGTGGTGCCCTCCACTAATTTTTTTCCTTTTCTAAACAAAGTTAATTTTTTTTGGGTATCCACTAGCGAGGGTAAGATTCCAAGGCATAAAGTGATGGAATGGTATCTAGAATTTAATATATAAGATCCTGTTTGTCACGTGATGTTGTTGAGTTTCTATGCATCGATGCTTGGAATATTTTTTCTACTATCCATTTTTGCTGATTTCCCAGGCGCACTCCATGAAAATCGGATTGTCGCTTCCTGAAGAATGTTCTAATTTGAGCATTGCCATTACCGATGAGAGAATTACTCTTGTTGGTCTTTGACTAGCCAACATTTTTTTTTAATGTGCATTTAATTATAGAGGTGAAATCATGTATAAATACTAAGCATTTTGATGTAAAAGAAGAGGATGAACATTATGCAAAAAACACTTTGAGTTTTCTACATAAATTGAAGGATTCTTGGCTTCTGGTTCCTGGAGTAGTGTTGTATGCAATTTTTTTTGGCCTTTCATTTATGTTAAGTTCATGATATTTGTTAGATAAATTTAAATATTGCTTTTTTGAATTTAATTCTTGGTAGAGAACTGAATTCTAAAATAGTCATTGAAAATTATCTCTTCAACCTATGAATGGTTACTATGCTTTCCTTTCCATTACATGGTGATTAAAACTTGATCTAATTTTTAGCTGCTATTTTATCCCCACCTTTTGTCTTTAGCTCATATCCATATTTCCAATCCTTTCTATCATTTCCCATCTATTTCCTACTACCCTAATATTTAAACCAAATTATATTAGTAAGGGAACCAACCCTCTCTGGAGATTGGCCCGAAGGACATCTCTCTCCTTTGGCCTTTCAATGTTGGTCAAGTCTAAGGTACACAAGCATTTTTTACTTAGGCAGATTCATGACCAATAGTTTTTGGCATGCCTGGTGAGACTCTAAAAAGTTCCACTTTGAATAGTATCAAGGTTTGTTGTTTGTATTATTATTGTCTAATTAGAACATCTGGTGACTCAATTTTACCTAAAGCCTCCAAATGTGAAGTGAGCAAAAGCTTATCTTCATGATCACAGGATCGAAGGCCAAAATTTTTGAATACCCCATTGAGTTTTATGAGCTTGAAATTCAATTGCTAGGAGAACATCCTAGGTTAGTCACACCGACTATCCCATCAGTTGCAACTTCTTCACAAGTAGTTGGTGTGTTTTTTTTTCCTTCAAGTCTAGCTAGCATAGCCACTAGCTTTCCTCCTCCCAAAGAAAATACTCCAATCCAAATGGCTCAAAATCCACCACCCCAAATACCAAGACAATTCTCGGCCTGGAATCACTCTAGAGATTTGAATCTGCAAGCTCAAAATCCAATTTCTCAAGCAGCGTTAACGACTTTACCTATTTATTATGGTACGGGTAAGATGACTTACAAGTATTTCCAAGATGTGGCTTCTTTGGCGATCATTCATGGTATCATGGATGAGGATGTCATGGTAAAATTACTTGTGCTCTCTCTCAGAGGTAATTTGCATTACTGGTATCTATCATTATAGCCTGCCACCATTACCACCTGGGACCAGTTAGCTGAATTATTAATCAAAGGTTTCAATGAACAAGTGTATCCATTCTCTCTGTTGCATCAATTTACCACCATTCAAAGGTATTTGTAGGAAGAAATCATGGACTTCAATGTTAGGTTTACCCAAAATTGGCAAAGAGTTCCTGATGGTCTCCGATAGACTCTTGAGCAAGTTGTATTTTACTACCTCTGAGCTTTCAACTCTAACATCAATATGGCCATCCAACAGTTTAATGCTAACATATTTCTTCATTTGTATTTTGTTGCATAAAAGCCCGAGGCTAACTTGATTGCTATCAGTAATATTCTACAAAAAATGGTGATGCCTATTTTTATTGATCTTTCATAGTATTTGCATGCCAATGCATCTTCTCAGCCCTTGCCTATATCCCCCATGTATCCAATCCCTTCATGGAGTCCAAGTTCATATCAAACCATGATGATAGTTTCTATCCCATAACTGCCTGCTCCAACCATTCCACAATTACCCGCTCTGGTTCCATTCCCAGCACTATCATCTCCACCTGTACCACTTTCATTACCAGCTCTTCTAACACCCTCAAATATTGATCCACAAGAGAAGTTGCTTAAGGAGATGCAGTCAGTGAACTTGGCCATAAGAGCGATGGGCAATGAGATCACAATTATTAAGAGGAAGCAGGATGAAAGATATTTCTAGCCTAGGAGATTTCAACCACCACCGATCACTAAGGAGCAAGAAACTTCAACCAGTAAGGCACTTGAGAAAAATATGACCATATTGACAAAAAAAGAAGCTGGAACATTAGACAAAGCATACTGGTTCTCTACCTGTAATGATTCGCATGGTGAGAAAACTTGCATGGTTCACCTAAAATACGTGCAAACATTGGTCGAAAGTTATTTCTATGGTCAAATAAACATGATCACATAAGTTGATCATAATTTTATGGTCCCTTTTGAAGAGCAAGTTTTGATTCTTACGAGAGTTGGAAGAAAACCCGTCACTGTAGACCCAACTAAAATGGATCCCCTAAAGGTATCTACTAATCCAAAGGTGCAAAATGAGAAAAAACAAGCACAAGCAAAAGCGGTTGTTCTATCACCCAAACCAAATGTGCCTATCCTGTTAAAATATCTTTTGCCTCTGTGAGTGAAAGAAAGAGTGCAAGAAAATGCTTCAAATTTATAGACAAAAGCTGAGACGAAGGAATAGGCCAAGGAAAAGCTCAAATACCCATTCTTGACCAAACTTCAGAGGGTAGAGAGTACCTAGCAGTATCAAAACAAATATGAGGTTGCAAATAAAGGAAAAGAGTCCAGTGCATCTACGTATAACATTGTTGAAGAGATGAAAAATATTCCAACTAAGGTAAGTCGCTATGATGCCTTGCAATTGCTTGGACAAGTGGACTTGTTGCAAGAATTGCTAAAATTTGTGAAATATAAGGGGAAAATTCGACTCAGATGGTGTTAGATCAAACGCTAATGACTTCTACCACTAGAAAGAATAGGCCACTCCTTTTCTACTTGTCTCTCAGGATGGAAGGCTAGATTATGCATAATTGTATGATTGACTCTGACACTGCAACGACTATCATGCCAAAGGCAGCTTGTGATGTTATGAGTATGGAATATAAAAGAAGTAGCCCTAGTTTTTTACAATTAGATGGAAGCCCCATGAGGTTAGTTGGGGTTATTAAAGACATCACCATTATGGTGCATAAAATACCTCAGATCACTGTGATCCAAGAGGTGGTTGTGGTTGATCTAGAATCGTACTTCAACATGTGCCTATCATGGGAGTTCACTACCAAGTTGCAATGCTACCTTTATCTAGATTGATATCATTTGGAGATCCCTATCAAATTAAGAAGAATTCGTATTTATAATGAGAATCCTTCAACTTATCACATAGATAATATTGAAGAAGAATATAAACCCATGAATTCTGTCAACTTGATGATTGAAGAATTGGAGGAATTAGATTTGATGGAATAAGTTTTGGATGAACTTCGGATAGAAGATGAGTTTTCAATGCTCGATTTTAATGCCATGATGGAGATCGAAATCGGTTGTTACACCATTACTAAGCCTAAAAAGTTGAAGGGAAGATGTTTGATGATCAAGAACTTGTTCCTAATCAACTATGAAAATTGTACTTTGACGGTGTTAGATGCAATAATGATGTAGGGGTAGGAATTTTTCTCATTTATCCTTCTGGCACACAGGAGACTTATTCATATTGACTGACCTGGAGTTGTATCAACAATGTTGTCGAGTACAAAACACTCTTCCTAGGCTTGAAAAAAGTAGAGGAGCTCAAAATCAAAAAATTGTAGATTTTTGAAGATTTTGAGCTAATCATCAACTAGGTAACCAATAAGTGTGTTTCCAAATAGTACTACCTGAAGGCATACCACAATAAATTTTGGGACCTATTTGAATCTTTTACAACATTGAACATTTAAGCAATTTCATGAGAACAAAACAAACATGCAGATATCTTGGCATCCCTTGGCACTAATTTTTCTCCAGTCGAGCACATGGTGAGAAAGCCCAAGACTATAAGGTTAGTTTACAGACCTTCAGTCCCTGACAAAATATCTTATAGCAAGTGTTTGAAAGTGATGTGCAGATTATAAATTTCTTGATAAGAGAAGCTAGTAATGTGGAAGAAAGAACACTTGATGAGGAAGAAGCCGAGGGTTTGATCCAACTATATAATAATCATATCCCAAAGGGATTTATTACACTTGAGAGTCTCTTTGATCAGAATGATAGAACAGATAAGCATAAGATCAAAGTGGATAAAAAGGAGTACATTGAAATGCAGTTGGGATCCAAGAAGTCGATCAAAGTTGGCACTAATTTCACTTAGAAAGAGCTGGACTAGATTAAGAAATTGTGCCAAGAGTACCCAAACATTGTCGCTTGTAGCTACCAATATTTGAAAGTCTACAACAAAGATGTGATCCAAAATACCATTGAGTTACAGGAAGGAGTGAAACCCTTCAAGCAAAAACAGAGACCAGTCAATCCCAAGATTGAAACCCCGATGAAAGTAGAGCTACAAAAAATGCTGGAATCCAAAATCATCTACTTGATTAAGCACTCTACCTGGGTAGAAAATTTGGTCCCTGTGAGGAATAAGAATGGAGATATCTACCTCTGCATGTATTTTTGAAATTTAAACCAGGAATATCTAAAGGATCACTATCCACTACTGCAAATTGATCAGATTCTTCATGTAGTTGCTGGTGCTCAGAGATTCTCTCTATTGGTAGATTCTTTGGCTATAACCAAATTTGGGCCAAGGATGAAGACCAATATAAAATAGTGTTCACCATGAAACAAGGAATGTTTGATTATTAGCGAATGCCGTTTGGTCTCTTAAATTCTGGTGCAACTTTTTAGAGAGCGATGGACATAACTTTCAGTGAATTGATAAATCATGTTATTGTGATCTATTTGGATGACATGACTATCTTCTCTCAATAGGCAGGAGCATAGTATACATTTGATACAAGTGTTTGAGAAGTACCGGGAGTTCAGAATATCAATCAACCTGAAGAAGTCCATCTTCATAGTAAAATAAGGAAAGCTCATGGGCCACGTTATTTTAGATAAGGGTTTGACTATTGACCCAGATAGAGTTGAGGCACTCCTGAAGCTTCCATTACCAGCTAATAAGAAGGATTGCAGTCATTATTTGGGTAGATAAAATTTATTTGAAAGTTCATTGAATATTTTTACCAAGTGGTAAAGTTGATGACTGAGTTGTTAAAAAAAAATGTTAAGTTCAAATGGACTGAGCAAAGGAAGCAAACATTCAAGGAAATTAAAGAAATAATTGTTCAAGCCTCGGTCCTAATAAACCCTGATTACTCAAAATATTTTATCCTGTATTCCATTGGTGTACATGAGAGTTACGTAGTGAAGCTTATGCAGAAGGGAGAGGATGGATATGAGTGATCGATTACTTTCTTTCTTAAGCCAAGTTATCAAACTTCATGAAGAAAAATACAATTTCATTGAAGCAGGTATATGCGATGATGAAATCCATGAAGAAGTTTTGGCATTTTTTTTCCCAGAGCAAAACAATAGTTTATGTTGTTCATCCAGATATTCAAAGTTTCATCATCTAGGGAGAGCTTGGAGACAAGATATTTGGTTGGGTTTCTAAAATCCAGGAGTATGAAGTTGAAATCCGACCAACCAAACTAGTTCGAGGTCGAGCATTGTGTCAAGACCTTGCAAAGAGCACTACATCGAATCCATGGTTTTCCAAATTGAGGATTTAGTAAGCGGAAGTAATTTTGCTAATCGCTCTATAGGTGATCATGATTGGACAGAGGACCTTGTCAAATATTTCCATTTAAGAAGATGTCCACCACACCTCAATGCTTCATAGAGAAGGAGATTTATACTTCAGGTTCTTCGACATGTAATGTTTCCAAATGGGTTGTTCCACAGAAACATTGATAGAGTACTTATCAGATACATCTGAGAATTAGAGAAACAAAGAATACTAGAAGAATTCCATTCTAGTTTATCAAGAGGTAATTATGTGGGCAGGCCAATGGCATTGAATATCATCAAAGCATAATATTTTTGGCCTACTCTCTTTGTAGATGCTTTCAAAGTTAGCCAAAGTTGCAACAAGTATAAAAGATATGTCGATAGAAGCAAGAATACATCATTGCCTCTTCATCTGATTCAAGTAGAATTACCATTTCAATAATGGGACTTAGAATTTATTAGGTTCATTGATCTCAATTCCTCTGCTAGATGCAAGTACATCCTAATTGTAATTGACTATTTCACCAGATGTTTAGAAGCAATTTCAACTAAGAAGGTGGACCAGGCAACAGTTTTCGACTTTCTTGAAGGTTTAATCACTCATTTTGGTATACCGAATGCGATCATAACGAACAATGAAACTCCCTTTATCAATGCCAATATCAGTGAATTCATGGGTAAGTATGGGATTTATTTAAAGACATCATCAAACTACTATCCATAGGGGAATGGTTTAGCTGAGTCTACAAACAAGAATTTGCTAAGAATTTTGAAAAGGACTTTGGGAGATAATAAGCATAGTTAGCACTTGCTCCTGAACCAAGCATTATGGGCCAATCACATATTTGTGAAAAATCCATTAAAACGTCCCCTTATTCCTTGGTATACGACAAAGAAGCGGTCTTGCACATTCATATTGAATTATCGGTCCTTCAATCATGGCACTTATTGGGTGGTGAAGACGATGAATCTGATCCCATGAGCATGAGGTTGGCTCAACTTTTACAGTTGGAGGAAGAGAGGGAGAAATCATACAATGCCTTCATGGAACATGCTCGGATGACACAAAAATGGTTTGGCAAGAAAACTTCTAAAAAATCATTCGAGGTAGGTGATCTAGTGTTGAAATGGAACGAGAACAATGCTAAGCCTGACAAGCATTACATGTTTGAAGCGATATGGGAGGGCCCGTTCCAGACTTCAGGTGTGAATTAGGTCAACTCATTTTATTTGAAGGATATGGATGACCGTGTATTGCCGATTCTAGTAAGTGGTCTGAATTTGAAGGCCTATCATCAGTGAGAAAATTCTGATCAAGTATGTATATATGTACATAATTTTTCTTTGTTATTTTACTCTGAGTCAAGTATTTTTAAAATGATATATATAAAAAAATAAGAAAAGAAAAAAAATGGATGAAATGTTTTTGCTGGGGGAATTTAATTCTATCTTGAGCAAGTATTTTCACCTCGAAAATGTAAAAAAAAAACTCTTTTCAATCATATGCTGGGCAAAAATTATTAGAAAGGAAAAAAAATAGTCCTTTGGCAATTAATTTCGGAGGCAAAGTCAAAGTTGAATTTTAAAATTTGTCCAAAGGCATGATTTGCTTTAAAAGCGCCCCTATTTTTAATTGCCAAAAAAGGAGATAAAAGATAAAAAAAGGGATAAGAGAAAAGCAAAAAGGCAAAGCAAAATTAAAATATGAAGACTTTTATTTTCACCCATAAAAAGAAAATTTGTTATGTTTTTTCTATTTTTGGGGCAAAATCCTCATTTATTTCCCCAAAGACGTTTTCGGAGCGAAACTGCAAGAAAAGATAAAAAATCACATGCTTTTTCAAGAACTCCAAGTGGCAAGATTATTTTTGATAAGGAAGGGGGAAAAATTAATTTTGCTTCGCTTTTTCAACAAAAGCACTATTGGACATTTTGAGTCATTAAGTCAAAGTTGTCATTGATGTCAAGAAATGAAGTCATCATTGATGTCAAGGAATATGTCAAGAGGAACAATGCAAAGGTTAAAGGCAAAAGGGCTTCATAATATTTTTAATATTATGTGGAAGCATAAGTTAAAAGGTTTTTCATAAAAACCCAAGGAAGTTTATTGCAAAGCTAAAGGAAGGTTTAATATTTATTTGATAAAATATTTAAATTCAAATTGAATTTAAATTTTATAAATAAATATTATTTATACCAAGTTGTAAAATGAAAGATGGCTTTAATAAAACCAAAGGGTTTTAAAGAATTAATTTATAAAATTTAAATTCAAAAGAATTTAAATAATTTATAAATTAATAAAGTTTAAAGGAAAATAAAGCCGACGTCTAAAAGTTTGAAGGAAATTCAAGCATCGACGTGTATGCATGAAGGAGGAAATAAATATATATACTATATGCCTTAGAGGCATTTAAATTTATCCTTTTGCTCGAAATAATAAAGTGTGCAATTGTGTTGAGAAGCTCGTGCAAAAAAAGAGAGAAGAATTTTGTTTTATGCGCCAAAGAATAAGGGATAAAATGAAAAGCACCAAAATTTGAAAGCCATCTAGGCAGCATGGCCTAGTGGCAAGAGGGTAGTGGTTAGAGTGTTTGGGCGCTAGGTGACCTATGTTCGAAACACGGTGGCATCGTGTTTTGGTGAGTTTGTTTGTATTGGAAGCACCAAAGGGAAGGCACACGTTTTGCTTGGCAAAGCAAAGAGCTTTATAGAGCACGTGGTGCTCTCTACTCCCTAAGCGAGCGCCTAGCTCGCACGGTGGTTGGAGCCATGGCTAGGGCATTGGTTGAGGCTGCGTTGTGAGTTCGAGTCCCACCAAGGCAAAGGTAATAAATTTTGATTATTATTTTTGTGTTGCCTAAAGTTTGACATGAGGTCTTAGGGAGTTAAAAGGGTTGCTTAAAATATTTATTATTATTATTTTTTATAAGTTGGAGGAATAAGGTGTTAGATTTATTGTGTCATATTGATTTGTTGAAGTTTTAAAAGGATAAAGGGAACTTCTTATATTGAGTTATTTTGAAAAGAAGAGTGCATTGAATATTATTTTAATTGGGAGATTATAAGGTGTAAGTGGTGAATTAATTTTTGTAAATGTTGATGGATGTTTTCTTAAAGATGGAGTGATAAGGTGTATATGTGTTTTGATATTTACATTGTATTTTTGAGGGAGTTTATCATCTTCTAACTTCTTTGAGCTTGGAAAAGAAGTGTTTGTGGTTGTGGTAGATTTATGAGATTCCTTCATCATCAAGAAAAAGGTATGAGCACATTCTTCCATAGTTGAGTTGATTGGTTGGTTTTCTGGAAAATAAGTTTGGAGTGAAAAGGACTTGATTAGGGTTTCCTATTGAGTGTGTTTGAGTTAATGCTTCAAGGTTTTCTAGAATAAAGATTTGTTATTAAAACCTTGTTTTATAAGCATTGTTGTTGAAGCCATTGGTTGTGTGAAGAACTTGAACTAGGGTTTGAAAAGAACATGAGTATCATTGTTATGTGAGATTTGTTGTTGAGCATTGTTGGAAACATTTTGAGTGAATGATCATATGCTTGGACTAGGGTTTGTGAGAAAGGATTATTTCATTGAGTGATTGGTTGAGTAGAGTTGGTTGAGCCTAGTCAAGTGGATGTGTGAAGTGATTGTTCAAGTTCCATAAAATAAACTATTCTATATTCTGAATTGAGTTGAGAAAGTGATTGATATTGTGATGAGTATAGAACATATTGAGTCTCTAACAATTATCTTTATGTTTCTATGAGATTGGACAAGTTCTAGTGTGGACTTGTTGAGCAGATTTGAGGCAAGTCTTTGAGAAGACTTGTGGATAGATTTGAGTAAGATGTTGTGGAATCTTACAATATAGATCAGAGGACAAATATTGAGAATAGAGTTTGGTGCAGATTTGAGGACAAGTTTGTACCAGACCAGAGATAGAGATTGAGCAGAATTGTGCTAGACCGAAGGACTATGTTTAGTATAGATTTGAGATAGATATTTGGAGGTGACATAGAGTAGAGGACAATAGTCTCTAGTGGATAGAGATCCATTAGCAACAACAGTGAGGACAGGTCTTCTGAGTGAGGACAAGAGTCTTCAGTGGAGAGAGATCCACAAGCCAAGTGTAGTGGAGGTAGTGTCTTCTAGAGGATCACCAACCAGAGCAAGAGGAGAAAGGAGTTCTCTTGTGGATAGAGATCCACAAACTTGATTTAGGGGATTAGTGTCTCCTTTGGACAGAGGTCCATAAACATTGTAGGGAAAGGATTCCCAAGAGAATTTATTTGAGAAAAATTTATAAGAAATATTTTCTCCATGGAGTAGCCTACATTGGGTGAACCATGTAAAATCATGTCTCTCATGTGTGTGATGCTTTGTGTGATGTTTACTACTTTAATATTGTTGATGATATTATTTGGATTAAAAAGAAAAAATTTTATCTTATATTATTCACCCCCCTCTCAGTATAAGCACATGTTCTTCAATTGGTATCAGAGCGGGTCTCTCCATGAAAAGACTAACAACTTGGAGGAGGATCCATCAATAGCACACATGAATTCAAAAAATGAAGAAGAGACTATGTTTGACATAAAAGAAGAATTCTTTCTTACTCTCAAAAAATTGGAAAGAATTAGAGAGAAGAATTCAAGCTTGAAGGAACAAGTTCAAGAAGATGAAGAAGCAAGGATGGAACTTATACAAAATCTCACAGAACTCAAGATTAAGGTGGAAGAAGGAAATAAGATTGAGTAGGATATGACAGATCTATTGAGAGCCAGGGAAATAGAATGTGAAATATTGGAAGCAAAAATTGTCCACCTAAGGAATGAAGTTGAAAGGACCAAGGTACTACAAGATGTAGAATATGAGAAACAGAAAGAGGAATCAAGTCTTCAAAAACAGAAACCTCAAACAAGGATAAGCAAGCAAAGGAAGAAAGCAAAGGAGAACCTTGGATAAGAGTTA
Source organism: Wollemia nobilis (assembly GCA_028583015.1). NCBI lineage: Eukaryota > Viridiplantae > Streptophyta > Pinopsida > Araucariales > Araucariaceae > Wollemia > Wollemia nobilis. The sequence continues at coordinate 1,741,231 of JAQPPZ010017021.1, forward strand.
ATCACAAGAGGAATATTACTTCACCACAAACTCCAAGACATCCAAATAGGTTACATAATTTCTTCCATGGTCATTGCTTTTCTTGTAATAAATATGGTCATAGAGTTGTACACTGTATTCATCATGCAAGAAACAATGTCAATAGAAATTTCAATTCCTTTGCACCTCTCATGGATGATGATATTATATGTTACAAATGCAATAATTTTGGGCACAAGGCTAGATGGTGTAAAATGATACTTCCTGAGTCTAGAAAAACAATTTCAACAACTAGGAAATATGAAAGGGAAAATGTTAAGGCTAGATCAATGTTAGTTCAAACAACCCTTCATGCTCAGGATAAAGAAGAACAATGGTATCTTGATAGTGGTTGCTCTAGTCACATGATAGGAGACAAAGACAAATTCATTGTACTAAAAGAAACAAATAGAGGATCAGTAAGTTTTGGTGATAATGGATCAACAAGGATTGGTGGAAGAGGAACTCTAAGTTTAGATAATGGGAAAACAAAAATAGAAAATGTGTTGTATGTTAAAGGGTTAAAACACAATATGCTAAGTATAAGTCAACTTTGTGATCAAGGGTACATGGTTACTTTCCATCCAGATAGATGTGAGATAAGAAAATCAGAAACTAGAAAAATCATTGCCAATGCAAGAAGAACCCCAAACAATTTATACATGCTCAATGAGATCAAAGGGGAAAAGTGCTTTCTATCACAAGAAGATGAGAGTTGGTTATGGCATAGAATATTGGGTCACTTGAATTTTGATAACATAGTCAACATAAGCAATAAACAGGTGGTCAGAGATTTACCCAAAATAAGAAGACCTCAAAGCACAATCTGTGCACCCTGTCAACATGGAAAGCAAACTAGGACAACATTTAAGTCAAAAGGATATATGTCATCTGAGCCATTGAGTCTAATACATACTGATCTATGTGGTCCTACCAGAACACAAAGTATTTAGGGTGAGAGCTACTTTATATTATTTATAGATGATTATTCCATAATGGTTTGGGTAGCCTTCCTAAAAGAGAAGTTAGAGGCCTTTGAAAAATTCAAAGCATTTAAGGAATTGATTGAAAATGAAACTGGAAAAAGGATTAAGTGTCTGAGATCTGATAGAGGAGGAGAATTTACTTCAAATGAATTTGTAGAGTTTTGTGAACAACATGGAATCAAAAGAGAGTATTCAGCAACAAGAACTCCTCAACAAAATGGAGTAGTTGAAAGGAAAAATAGGACTATTGAGAATATGGCTAGAGCTATGTTAAATGAATCTAAGCTCTCAGATGGATTTTGGAGAGAAGTAGTCAACACAACAGTATACATAATCACTAGGGCTCAAATGAGGGTAAATCATCACAAGACTCCATATGAGCTTTGGAAAGGAAGACCTGCCACTGTAAAACACTTCAAGATTTTTGGAAGCAAATGTTACATAAGACGGGAAGATCAAAACTTAGGCAAGTTTGATCCAAGATGTGATGAGGGAATTTTTCTTGGTTATTCCACAAGGAGTAAAGCCTATAGATGCTTCAACAAGAGAACACGTACTATGGTGGAAAGTATAAATGTAACAATTGATGAGAAGATAGATTCAAGAGAACCAGTTCAACAAATTGTGTATCAAGAAGATGGATGTTGTCAAGAAGAATTTTGTGAGGAATCAGATAAAGAAGAAGAAGAAACACAAAGACTTCTTCCCAAAACTCCATCCAGGTATGTACAGAAGCATCATCCAAAAGAGCAAATCATTGGGAATCCAGATGAAAGACAGACAAGGAGAAGAATAATAACACCATCTCAACAAGCAAATTTTTCTTTGCTATCTAAGATTGAGCCAAAAGACTTCACTCAGGCAAGTGAGGATAAATTTTGGATTAAGGCAATGGATGAGGAATTAGATCAGATAGAGAAAAGCAAAACTTGGGAACTTGTTCCATGACCAAAGGACAAAAATGTGATCGACACAAAATGGGTATTCAGAAATAAGTTAAATGAAGATGGACAGGTGGTCAAGAATAAAGCAAGGTTAGTATGCAAAGGTTATGCACAGGTAGAAGGAATTGAATTTGATGAGACATTTGCTCCAGTTGCATGACTTGAAGCCATAAGAATGTTTTTAGCCTTCTCAAGTTTCAAAAACTTCAAGGTATATCAGATGGATGTCAAGTCAACATTTCTAAATGGTGTTCTAGAAGAAGAAGTTTATATTGAACAACCAGAGGGATTCATATTAGCAGATAAACCAGATCATGTATGCAGATTGAAAAAGGCATTGTATGGTCTAAAGCAGGCTCCGAGAGCATGGTACTCAAGATTGGATAAGTATCTTCAAGAACAGGGATTCAGAAAAGGAATAGTAGACAATAATTTATATATCAAAAATGAAGGGAGTGATCTACTAATAGTGGTTGTTTATGTTGATGACATAATTTTTGGGGGAAACAATGATAAGATGTGTAAAGAATTTTCTAAGAACATGCAAAATGAATTTGAGATGTCTATGCTTGGTGAATTGTCCTTCTTTCTTGGACTTCATATTTCACAATCAGAAAGAGGGGTGTTTCTCTCACAAGCCAAGTATATAAAAGAAATGTTAAAGAAATTCAGGTTAGAAGATTGTAAACCAGTAAGTACCCCCATGGTCACAGGATGCAAGTTGAGTAAGGATGATGAATCTCTAGAGGCAGATCAGAGATTATACAGATCTATGATTGGCAGCTTATTGTATGTTACAACTACAAGACCAGACATAGTACAATTAGTGGGATTAGTGGCAAGGTTTCAGGAAGCACCTAAGGAAACACATGTGGCAGTAGTAAAAATAATTTTCAGGTATCTAAAAGGGACTATGGATTTTGGGCTTTGGTATCCCAAAAGTGATAGTTTCACACTAACAACATATACAAATGCAGATTGGGCTGGCAACATTGATGACAGAAAAAGCACAAGTGGAGGAGCATTCTTTCTTGGAGACTATTTAGTCTCTTGGCTAAGTAAGAAGCAAGTTTCAGTATCCTTATCTACAATAGAAGCAGAATACATTGTAGCAATAGCCAATTGTACACAAGTGTTATGGATGAAGAGAACTCTAGAAGACTTCAAGATAAAACATGATCATCCTATTCCCATACTATGTGATAATACAAGTGCTATAAGTATCTCAAAAAATCTAGTGATGCACTCCAGGACAAAGCACATTTCGATTAAGTACCATTTTCTGAGAGAACAGGTGATAAATAAATAGGTCAGGTTGGAATATACAAAAGATAGCAGATATTTTCACTAAGCCACTTTCAAAGGAAACTTTTGAGTATCTTCGAGGAAGATTAGGAGTGAGACTCCCACCCCAGAATTAACCACCTCAAGAGGAGGTGGGGGAGGGGCTAAGCTAAGAGGCTCATTCTTAGCCCCGAGCCCCAAAGGTGACCCTTTGCCATTGATGTCAAAGGGGGAGAGATTTGAGTAAGGGGAGAGATTTGGTATTTGAGTAAAAAAGGAGAGAGCATTGAGCCAGGGGGAGCAATGTCCCAGGGGGAGCAGAACAAAGAAAAGTCAAGTTTTTAGTAAAAATAATTTGGGTTGCCATCAATGACAAAGGGGGAGATTGTTGGACATTTTGAGTCTTAGTCAAGTTGTCATTGATGTCAAGGAATGAAGTTATCATTGATATCAAGGAATATGTCAAGGAACAATGCAAAGGTTAAAGGAAAAGGGCTTCATAATATTTTTAATATTATGTGGAAGCATAAGTTAAAAGGTTTTTCATAAAAACCCAAGGAAGATTATTGCAAAGCTAAAGGAAGTTTTAATATTTAATTTATAAAATATTTAAATTCAAATTGAATTTAAATTTTATAAATAAATATTATTTATACAAAGTTGTACAATGAAAGATGGCCTTAATAAAACCAAAGGGTTTTAAAGAATTAATTTATAAAATTTAAATTCAAAAGAATTTAAATAATTTATAAATTAATAAGTTCAAATAAATGACATCTAAATTTTGAAAATTGAGCACCGACGTTATCAATGAAGGAGGAAATAAATATATATACCAATGCCTTAGAGGCATTAAAATTATCCTTTTGCTCAAATTAATGTGTGCAATTGTGTTGAGAACTCATGCAGAAAAAGAAGCAAATTTTATTTTATGTGCCAGCGAATAGAGATAAAATTAAAAAAATGCAAAAATTTGGAAGCCATCTAGGCAGCATGGCCTAGTGGCAAGAGGGCAGTGGTTAGAGTGTTTGGGCACTAGGTGACCTGCATTCGAAACATGGTGGCAACATTTTTGGTGGTTTGTTTGTGTTGGAAGCACCAAAGGAAGGTGCACATTTTGCTTGGCAAAGCGGGGAGCTTCATAGAGCATATGGTGCTCTCCACTCCCCAAGTGAGCACCTAGCTTGCACGATGGTTGGAGCCATGGCTAGGGCATTAGTTGAGGCTGCATCGTGAGTTTGAGTCCCACCAAGGCAAAGGTAATAAATTTTGATTATTATTTTTATGTTGCCTAAAGTTTGACATGAGGTCTTAGGGAGTTAAAAGGGTTGCTTAAAAGATTTTTGATTATTATTTTTGATAAATTGGAGGAATAAGGAGTTAGATTTATTTTTGAATAAAGTGTTTGTGTCACATTGATTTATTGAAGTTTTAAAAGGATAAAGGGAACTTATTGCATTGAGTTATTTTGAAAATAAAATTGCATTGAATATTATTTTAATTGGGAGATTATAAGGTGTAAGTGGTGAATTATTATTTTTTGTACAATGTTGATGATTGTTTTCTTAAAGATGGAGTGATAAGGTGTATATGTGTCTTGATATTTACATTGTATTTTGAGAGAGTTTATCATCTTATAACTTCTTTGAGCTTGGCAAAGAAGTGTTTGTGGTTGTGGCAGATTTATGAGATTCCTTCATCATCAAGAAAAAGGTATGAGCACATTCTTCCATAGTTAAGTTGATTGATTGGTTTTCTGGAAAATAAGTTTGGAGTGAAAAGGACTTGATTAGGGTTTCCTATTGAGTGTGTTTGAGTTAATGCTTCAAGGTTTTCTGGAATAAAGAGTTGTTATTAAAACCTTGTTTTATAAGCATTGTTGTTGAAGCCATTGGTTGAGTAAAGAACTTGAACTAGGGTTTGAGTATCATTGTTATGTGAGATTTGTTGTTGAGCATTGTTGGAAACATTTTGAGTGAGTGTTTATATGCTTGGACTAGGGTTTGTGAGGAAGGATTGTTTCATTGAGTGATTGGTTGAGTAGAGTTGGTTGAGCCTAGTCAAGTGGATATGTGAAGTGATTGTTCAAGTTCCATAAAACAAACTATTCTATATTCTGAATTGATTTGAGAAAGTAATTGAGCATTGTTGAGTATTGAACATATTGAGTCTCTAACAATTCTCTTTATGTTTCTATGATATTGGACAAGTTCTAGTGTGGACTTGTTGAGCAGATTTGAGGTAAGTCTTTGAGAAGACTTGTGGATAGATTTGGGTAAGATGTTGTGGAATCTTACAATATAGATCAGAGGACAAATATTGAGAATAGAGTTTGGTGCATATTTGAGGATAGATTTATGCCGGACCAGAGATAGAGATTGAGCAGAATTGTGCTAGACCGAAGGACTATGTTTAGTACAGATTTGAGATAGAGATTTGGAGGTGATAGAGAGTAGAGGATAATAGTCTCTAGTGGATAGAGATCCATTAGCCAAGGTAGTGAGGATAGGTCTTCTGAGTGAGGACAAGAGTCTTCAGTGGAGAGAGATCCATAAGCCAATGTAGTGGAGGCAGTAGTCTTCTAGAGGATCACCAACCAGAGCAAGAGGAGAAAGGAGTTCTCCTATGGATAGAGATCCACAAACTTGATTTAGGGGATTGGTGTCTCCTTTGGACAGAGGTCCATAAACATTGTAGGGAAAGGATTCCCAAGAGAATTTATTTGAGAAAAATTTATAAGAAATATTTTCTCCGTGGAGTAGCCTACATTGGGTGAACCATGTAAAATCATGTCTCTCATGTTGTGTGATGCTTAATATCTACTTTAATATTTTTGATGCTATTATTTGGATTAAAAAGCAAAAAATTTTATCTTATACTTGTTCACCCCCCTCTCAGTATAAGCACATGTTCTTCAATTGGTATCGAGCGGGTCTCTCCATGAAAAGACTAACAACTTGGAGGAGGATCCATCAATAACACACATGAATTCAAAAAATGAAGAAGAGACTATGTTTGACATAAAAGAAGAATTCTTTGTTGCTCTCAAAAAATTGGAAAGACTTAGAGAGAAGAATTCAAGCTTGAAGGAACAAATTCAAGAAGATGAAGAAGCAAGGATGGAACTTATACAAAATCTCATAGAACTCAAGATTAAGGTGGAAGAAGGAAAGAAAATTGAGCAGGATATGACAGATCTATTAAGAGCAAGGGAAACAGAATGTGAAATATTGGAAGCAAAAATTGTCTATCTAAGGAATGAAGTTGAAAGGACCAAGGTACTACAAGATGTAGAATATGAGAAACAGAAAGAGGAATCAAGTCTTCAAAAAGTAGAAACTTCAAACAAGGATAAGCAAGCAAAGGATTGAAGAAAGCAAAGAAGAACCTTGGATAAGAGTTAATCACAAGAGGAAGATTACTTCACCACAAACTCCAAGACATCCAAATAGGTTACATAATTTCTTCCATGGTCATTGCTTTTCTTGTAATAAATATGGTCATAGAGTTGTACATTGTATTCATCATGCAAGAAACAATGTCAATAGAAATTTCAATTCCTTTGCACCTCTCATGGATGATGATATTATATGTTACAAATGCAATAATTTTGGGCACAAGGCTAGATGGTGTAAAATGATACTTCCTGAGTCTAGAAAAACAATTTCAACAACTAGGAAAGATGAAAGGGAAAATGTTAAGGCTAGATCAATGTTAGTTCAAACAACCCTTCATGCTCAGGATAAAGAAGAACAATGGTATCTTGATAGTGGTTGCTCTAGTCACATGATAGGAGACAAAGATAAATTCATTGTACTAAAAGAAACCAATAGAGGATCAGTAAGTTTTGGTGATAATGGATCAACAAGGATTGGTGGAAGAGGAACTCTAAGTTTAGATAATGGGAAAACAAAAATAGAAAATGTGTTGTATGTTAAAGGGTTAAAACATAATATGTTAAGTATAAGTCAACTTTGTGATCAAGGGTACATGGTTACTTTCCATCCAGATAGATGTGAGATAAGAAAATCAGAAACTGGAAAAATCATTGCCAATGCAAGAAGAACCCCAAACAATTTATACATGCTCAATGAGATCAAAGGGGAAAAGTGCTTTCTATCACAAGAAGATGAGAGTTGGTTATGGCATAGAATATTGGGTCACTTGAATTTTGACAACATAGTCAACATAAGCAATAAACAAGTGGTCAGAGATTTACCCAAAATAAGAAGACCTCAAAGCACAATCTGTGCACCCTGTCAACATGGAAAGCAAACTAGGACAACATTTAAATCAAAAGGATATATGTCATCTGAGCCATTGAGTCTAATACATACTGATCTATGTGGTCCTACCAGAACACAAAGTATTCAGGGTGATAGCTACTTTATACTATTTATAGATGATTATTCCAGAATGGTTTGGGTAGCCTTCCTAAAAGAGAAGTCAGAGGCCTTTGAAAAATTCAAAGCATTTAAGGAATTGGTTGAAAATGAAATTGGAAAAAGGATTAAGTGTCTGAGATCTGACAGAGGAGGAGAATTTACTTCAAATGAATTTGTAGAGTTTTGTGAACAACATGGAATCAAAAGAGAGTATTCCAGCAACAAGAACTCCTCAACAAAATGGAGTAGTTGAAAGGAAAAATAGGACTATTGAGAATATGGCTAGAGCTATGCTAAATGAGTCTAAGCTCTCAGATGGATTTTGGAGAGAAGTAGTCAACACAATAGTATACATAATCACTAGGGCTCAAATGAGGGTAAATCATCACAAGACTCCATATGAGCTTTGGAAAGGAAGACCTACCACTGTAAAACACTTCAAGATTTTTGGAAGCAAGTGTTACATAAGATGAGAAGATCAAAACTTAGGCAAGTTTGATCCAAGATGTGATGAGGGAATTTTTCTTGGTTATTCCTCAAGGAGTAAAGCCTATAGATGCTTCAACAAGAGAACACGTACTATGGTGGAAAGTATAAATGTAACAATTGATGAGAAGATAGATTCAAGAGAACCAGTTCAACAAATTGTGTATCAAGAAGATGGATGTTGTCAAGAAGAATTTTGTGAGGAATCAGATAAAGAAGAAGAAGAAACACAAAGACTTCTTCCCAAAACTCCATCCAGGTATGTATAGAAGCATCATCCAAAAGAGCAAATCATTGGGAATCCAGATGAAAGACAGACAAGGAGAAGAATAATAACACCATCTCAACAAGCAAATTTTTCTTTGCTATCTAAGATTGAGCCAAAAGACTTCACTCAAGCAAGTGAGGATAAATTTTGGATTAAGGCAATGGATGAGGAATTAGATCAGATAGAGAAAAGCAAGACTTGGGAACTTGTTCCATGACCAAAGGACAAAAATGTGATCGACACAAAATGGGTATTCAGAAATAAGTTAAATGAAGATGGACAAGTGGTCAAGAATAAAGCAAGGTTAGTATGCAAAGGTTATGCACAGGTAGAAGGAATTGAATTTGATGAGACATTTGCTCCAGTTGCACGACTTGAAGCCATAAGAATATTTTTAGCCTTCTCAAGTTTCAAAAACTTCAAGGTATATCAGATGGATGTCAAGTCAACATTTCTAAATGGTGTTCTAGAAGAAGAAGTTTATATTGAATAACCAGGGGGATTCATATTAGAAGATAAACCAGATCATGTATGCAGATTGAAAAAGGCATTGTATGGTCTAAAGTAGGCTTCGAGAGCATGGTACTCAAGATTGGATAAGTATCTTCAGGAATAGGGATTCAGAAAAGGAATAGTAGACAATAATTTATATATCAAAAATGAAGGGAATGATCTATTAATTGTGGTTGTTTATGTTGATGACATCATTTTTGGGGGAAACAATGATAAGATGTGTAAAGAATTTGCTAAGAACATGCAAAATGAATTTGAGATGTCTATGCTTGGTGAATTGTCCTTCTTTCTTGGACTTCAGATTTCACAATCGAGAGAGAGGGTATTTCTCTCACAAGCCAAGTATATAAAAGAAATGTTAAAGAAATTCAGGTTAGAAGATTGTAAACCAGTAAGTACCCCCATGGTCACAGGATGCAAGTTAAGTAAGGATGATGAATCTCTAGAGGCAGATCAGAGATTATACAGATCCATGATTGGCAGCTTATTGTATGTTACAACTACAAGACCAGACATAGTACAATCAGTGGGATTAGTGGCAAGGTTTCAGGCAGCACCTAAGGAAACACATGTGGCAATGGTAAAAAGAATTTTTAGGTATCTAAAAGGGACTATGGATTTTGGGCTTTGGTATCCCAAAAGTGACAGTTTCACACTGACAACATATACAGATGCAGATTGGGCTGGCAACATTGATGACAGAAAAAGCACAAGTGGAGGAGCATTCTTTCTTGGAGACTATTTAGTCTCTTGGCTAAGTAAGAAGCAGGTTTCAGTATCCTTATCTACAACAGAAGCAGAATACATTGTAGCAGTAGCCAGTTGTACACAGGTGTTATGGATGAAGAGAACTCTAGAAGACTTCAAGATAAAACATGATCATCCTATTCCCATACTATGTGATAATACAAGTGCTATAAGTATCTCAAAAAATCTAGTGATGCACTCCAGGACAAAGCACATTCCGATTAAGTACCATTTTCTGAGAGAACAGGTGATAGATAAATAGGTCAAGTTGGAATATATTTCTACAAAGGAACAGATAGCAGATATTTTCACCAAGCCACTTTCAAAGGAAACCTTTGAGTATCTTCGAGGAAAACTGGGAGTGAGACTCCCACCCAAGAATTAACCACCTCAAGAGGAGGTGGGGGAGGGGCTAAGCTAAGAGGCTCATTCTTAGCCCCGAGCCCCAAAGGTGACCCTTTGCCATTGATGTCAAAGGGGGAGAGATTTGAGTAAGGGGAGAGATTTGGTATTTGAGTAAAAAAGGAGAGAGCATTGAGCCGGGGGAGCAATGTCCGGGGGAGAACAAAGGAAAAGTCAAGTTTTCAGTAAAAATAATTTGGGTTGCCATCAATGACAAAGGGGGAGATTGTTGGACATTTTGAGTCCTTAAGTCAAAGTTGTCATTGATGTCAAGGAATGAAGTCATCATTGATGTAAAGGAATATGTCAACAGGAACAATGCAAAGGTTAAAGGAAAAGGGCTTCATAATATTTTTAATATTATGTGGAAGCATAAGTTAAAAGGTTTTTCATAAAAACCCAAGGAAGTTTATTGCAAAGCTAAAGGAAGGTTTAATATTTATTTTATAAAATATTTAAATTCAAATTGAATTTAAATTTTATAAATAAATATTATTTATACAAAGTTGTACAATGAGAGAAGGCCTTAATAAAACCAAAGGGTTTTAAAGAATTAATTTATAAAATTTAAATTCAAAAGAATTTAAATAATTTATAAATTAATAAGTTTAAACAATCATAGACATCTAAAGTTTGAAAATTAAGACGTATGTATGAAGGAGGAAATCGATATAATAACCATACCTTAGAGGCATTAAAATTATCCTTTTGCTCAAACGTTAATGTGTGTAATTGTGTTGAGAGCTCGTGCGGAAAAAGAGAAGCAAATTTTATTTTATGTGCCAGCGAATAGAGATAAATAAAAATGCAAAATTGAAAGCCATCTAGGCAGCATGGCCTAGTGGCAAGAGGGCAGTGGTTAGAGTGTTTGGGCACTAGGTGACCTACATTCGAAACGATGGTAACATTTTTGGTTGTGTTTGTGTTGGAAGCGCCAAAGGAAAGGTGCACATTTTGCTAGGCAAAGAGGGGAGCTTCATAGAGCATATGGTGCTCTTTACTCCCCAAGCGAGCGCCTAGCTCGCACGATGGTTGGAGCCATGGCTAGGGCATTGGTTGAGGCTGCATCATGAGTTCAAATCCCACCAAGGCAAAGGTAATAAATTTTGATTATTATTTTTGTGTTGCCTAAAGTTTGACATGAGGTCTTAGGGAGTTAAAAGGGTTGCTTAAAATATTTTTGATTATTATTTTTGATAAGTTGGAGGAATAAGGAGTTAGATTTATTTTTGAATAAAGTGTTTGTGTCACATTGATTTGTTGAAGTTTTAAAAGGATAAAGGGAACTTCTTGCATTGAGTTATTTTGAAAAGAAGATTGCATTGAATATTATTTTAATTGGGAGATTATAAGGTGTATTGGTAAATTATTTTTGTAAATGTTGATGAATGTTTTCTTAAATATGGAGTGATAAGGTGTATATGTGTCTTGATATTTACATTGTATTTTTGAGGGAGTTTATCATCTTATAACTTCTTTGAGCTTGGCAAAGAAGTGTTTGTGGTTGTGGTAGATTTATGAGATTCCTTCATCATCAAGAAAAAGGTATGAGCACATTCTTCCATAGTTAAGTTGATTGGTTGGTTTTCTAGAAAATAAGTTTGGAGTGAAAAGGACTTGATTAGGGTTTCCTATTGAGTGTGTTTGAGTTAATGCTTCAAGGTTTTCTAGAATAAAGAGTTGTTATTAAAACCTTGTTTTATAAGCATTGTTGTTGAAGTCATTTGTTGAGTAAAGAACTTGAACTAGGGTTTAAAAAAATGAGTATCATTGTTATGTGAGATTTGTTGTTGAGCATTGTTGGAAATATTTTGAGTTGATGTTTATATGCTTGGACTAGGGTTTGTGAGGAAGGATTATTTCATTGAGTGATTGGTTGAGTAGAGTTGGTTGAGCCTAGTCAAGTGGATGTGTGAAGTGATTGTTCAAGTTCCATAAAACAAACTATTCTATATTATGAATTGAGTTGAGAAAGTAATTGAGCATTGTGATGAGTATAGAGCATATTGAGTCTCTAACAATTCTCTTTATGTTTCTATGAGATTGGACAAGTTTTAGTGTGGACTTGTTGAGCAGATTTGAGGTAAGTCTTTGAGAAGACTTGTGGATAGATTTGGGTAAGTTTTTGTGTAAGCTTACAATACAGATCAGAGGACAAATTTGAGAATAGAGTTTGGTGCAGATTTGAGGATAGGTTTGTGCCAGACCAGAGATAGATATTGAGGATAGATTTGTGCTAGACCAAAGGACTGTGTTTAGTACAGATTTGAGATAGAGCTTTGGAGGTGATAGAGTAGAGAGGATAATAGTCTCTAGTGGATAGAGATCCATTAGCCAGGGCAGTGAGGATAGGTCTTCTGAGTGAGGACAAGAGTCTTCAGTGGAGAGAGATCCACAAGCCAGTGTAGTGGAGGCAGTAGTCTTCTAGAGGATCACCAGCCAGAGCAAGAGGAGAAAGGAGTTCTCCTATGGATAGAGATCCACAAACTTGATTTAGGGGATTGGTGTCTCCTTTGGATAGAGGTCCATAAACATTGTAGGGAAAGGATTCCCAAGAGAATTTATTTGAGAAAAAATTATAAGAAATATTTTCTCCGTGGAGTAGCCCGCATTGGGTGAACCACGTAAAATCATGTCTCTCATGTGTGTGATGCTTTGTGTGATGTTTACTACTTTAATATTGCTGATGTTATTATTTGGATTAAAAAGCAAAAATTTTATTGTATACTTTTCACCCCCCCTCTCAGTATAAGTACATGTTCTTCAAGCACTTTCAGTTAAAGTTTACTTTTTAGCAATAAGCTTTTTTGGGGTAAAATTAAAAAAAAAAAAGATAAATTATTTTAAAAGGGGTTGCCAAGCATGTAATTTCACCAAGCAAGCAAGGAAGAGTATTTTCGGAGCACCAATCAAATGAAGTTTCTAGTTGCGTGAGTATTTTTGCCCAAGGATATTTTTGGCAAAGCAGACACTCGTAGTTGACGTTTTTAATTGGCAATAATTAAATTTTGAGCAGACTTCAGTTGGATGCATGGAATTGAGCTAATTTCATTAATGAAACCCTCAAAAGATGTTTTTGGTGTTATCATGCAATGAAGTTAATGGTTTTCACCCTCAAAAAGTGCCCATCACTCCTATGTGGTGTTTATTATTCCTGAGACGAGTCGTTAAATACCCAGATTATGTCGTCCAAGATAAAAAGTAACTGAGTATGGATTTTGAGGAATATTTACAATGCAAATGTGTTATTATAAGTTAAGGACATCATGAAAAAGTGTGCTAGGTGAGAGAACCAAGGGAGCATGTTTGCCCGATTTCATCAAAAGTGCACCACCTGCATTTAATTGGGTAGTTGGGAGCAAAAGTTTTAAATACAATGAACTAGAAGCTTGCAGTTAAAGAGAGATTGAGATTATTTTTCTAGAGTATTACTAGGTTAGCATTCGATTGCCCCGAATTGCTGCTTTGTTGTAGGGTTATTAGATTGTTGCAAAAAACTTGATTGTACGAATATGGAAAATAAAAGTGTTGAGTCAACAAAAGCCATTGAGCCAAAGAAAGCAAAAGAAGACAAACATATAAAAAATCCAAGCAAAATGAAAATGTAGAGCTTGAACCATATTATGATGTGCTAGCTCAGATTGGATATTGTGCTATTTCAAACAAGGGCATGGAAAAATTGTGCCAGGACATGGAAGCTACGGTTGGGCAAGGCTTGATGCCAGAAATCTTGTTAACTATTGCCTATCATGCACAGATTTCCTGTTGCCTATGTACACTTGTTCATACTTACCCAGAGTTGGTAATGGTGATTTCAAAGTTTTATCATCCTACCATGAGGGCTATCTAAAATATGAAGGGAGATAAAATTTTCACCATTTCACCCAACGTAGTTAGAGAGGCATTTTCTTGTGGGGTGAAGCCTTCCTTGGATGTCATGTTCAAAAAATTAAATCTCAAGGAGCAAGAGGAGAGGTACCAGTCAACTGTGATATTGTGCTAGTTCATGGAGAATCAACTGATAAAGATGCCCCAATTTGGAGAGTTGCCAAATTTGTTGAAGCCTCTAACAGAGTTTAAAAGTCTATACATATTTTCAATTTTGGCCTGGGTGTTTGGTCTTCCTATCAATTCCACGGTGTATAAATGGAAAGCAGTGCTGGTACAATGTATTTTGTAGGTGGAATTTTATGCCCCAACAGCCATGCAAGCAAGCACTAACTCAATTTTATTTGACTGGGTAAATTACGTGGCTCAAGCAATGCATACCCAGTTGGAGAAGATGCAGAGTGAAGGAGTAGTATCATTCAGGCACACTTCATTTTTGGCCTAGTTTTTATTCTTCCACATGCACTGACATTTTTATTTCATAGCAGTGAAGTAGGTTGATGAGGCAGACAAGAAGCTTGTCCAGGAAGGAGTCATTTTATAATTTTAATCGCATGTTTTTGGGCCTTGCCCTTGAACTTATTTTTAGCCCATGTGAGAGAGTTCCAAGGGCGATGAGGGAGGAAATCATTATGAAGGAGAAAGGAGATATTTTCTTCTTGATGCAAGGCATTGTGGTACATATTTTTGGCTTCACCGACAAGCTATTTCTCCTTTCGTATTTTAATATAGAGCACCTTTTTGCGATGAAAGTTGTTTGCCAGACTGGCTTCATCAATGACATCTATGGGGTAGAACGAGGAAAGAATACTATGTGCACCACACCATTTCACTTTGGTAGTATTGAAGTAGACCAAGTTGGCCAAAATAAGTTGATAAATGAAGCTCTCTACGAGGGTATGGTGGAGTTACCTCAATGATGGAAGTATGACCCTTTGAATTGGTTCGCTGCATTGATTAAAGCCAAAAATTTTCATTACTACCGCTAGGAAAATATTGAGTAGTAGAGAAATAATCTAGAAGAGCATGATCTTGAATGACACATTGAGCAGATGATGAGGTTCTTGCCATGACATGATTTTTATGATATGGAGGCTGAATATAACCCTGTAGTTCACAGGTACCATATTCCTTCTTTGGGCTTGTTTGGAAAAATGAAGGAACAATTGCCCACTTGGTCTGAGGAGAAAATTACCAACTGGTGTGTTATAAGGGCCCATCGAGGTAAAACCAGGTTAGCTTATGGCCTGATAATGGATGATGTATTTTTGGATGTATATGATGAATACTATGACAATTATCAATCGATCCCTTTCGCTAAAATTGTACCTCAGAGATTTCAAAGATTTGACAGTGAGGAGATCATGGTTGGATAGGAGCAACGAGTGGTTGAAGAAGTGCCACTTGTGGAAGAGGAGAAACAACTGTCACCAAAAGTGCAGCCCCTGTAGAATAATAAAATCAAGTGTGAGGCACTTCCTTTTCCTAAGATCTCCAAGAAGCCAAGAATAGCCATAGTTTCTTCATCAGATGCAAACCCTAATCCTACGACCAAATCCACACAGACTGACATTTTAGGAAATGCTCCTTTGGTTTAGGCAAGATAGTTTTACCAACACATGGAAGTTATAGATCCGGATAAGGAGATAGAAGAGGAACAAGACAAGGGCAAACCAATTTCATAACCACCCTCATCATTTGCTCAAAAGGTGTCGAAGCCTGAAGGTATGTTTTCTCTACCCTCTTCCCTTTCTCTTAAGCATTCGGTGACTATTTCACCCCATTATGTAGTCGTCACTTCCATCTCACCTCCACTCGATATACCCTCCACTTCCATTTTAATTTTAAGCTCCCAGTCCCTGGTCATCGATGCTCCCTCTTATTCTATTTCTACTTCTAGTATTTCCATTTCTTTTAGTACTTTTTCATCTGGTCCCAATCCATTTTAGCACCCTTCATCCTCCATTCGAGTAATTTCTACCATGCTTATCAGTACACAAGATCCTCCTTGAGTAAGTGTAACTGTAGCCAAACCCCTCACTTTCGTCCCCTCAACCACTTTCGTTCCACCAACCATTCCTATTTCTACTTCTCTTTCTAAGCCAAAACCTTAGAAGGGTCATTTTATCCCTACTCCATTTATTGATTTGCAAGTGTTTCCAGAGCCAGAGATGGAGATTGTGCCAGAGCATCCTGTTGCAACAAAAATGAATCAAGCCCACCAAAGTTTATCACAGTGGATAAAAATTCATAAGCAAAAAGAAGCTCAAGCTCTAGCGAAGACATTGAAGAAAGTCACTTTTGATCCTGAAGCTATGGAGTATCACATTGTAAAAATGATTCCCCAGGTCCAGAAGCCTCAAGGAGAAATGGTCCTAATGTTGGAAAATTACCATTGGTAAAATGTTAAAAAGAGTATTTTACCTTGGGTAAGTTTACTTACCTTTTACCTTACCTGGACGGCAGTTGGACGGCAACATCTTTGGGCGGCAAGAGAGTTTTAATTTAATTTCTTCTCCCTTCCCTTAACTTCTCCTATTCCCCCTTTTCTCTAGTATGGTTATTTTGTGTTTATTTAAATCAATTGTAACCTAATTTCAAGTTAATGGTTAATGCATATTTTACCTTTGCATCGAATAGCTCACCTCTCACATTTGGTATCAGAGCCGAGAGCCGAGACCGGCCCGAATCCCGAGGCGATGGGGCCCGTAGTTCGAGGCGGCGGCACGGATCTCGAGGCAGCCCGTAGGAACCGAGGTGGCCCGTAGGAGCAGATCGACATGATTCTCGAGGCGCTGGTGGAGCTGGACGTGACAGGCACAGGCAGACACGTGGCCCGAGGTGATTCATTGATGAGGCGACATGGCCCGAGGTGGCACGTTGGAGAGGGCGACACGTGGCTCGAGGTGGTTCGTTGGAGAGGCCACCTACGCATGGCCCGAGGTGACCTACATGCGGTACATGGCAAAAGGATCACGTAGCCTATGGACTGCCCATAGGCAATCAAAGCACATACAGTGCTTTGCTCTTTTTAAAGAGCATCAACATCGTCGCATCGACGATGTGGGACTATTAAGTCCCAAATAAAAAATTTGCTTCGCACCGAAGCGCGAAGCCAAAACATTGCTTCGCATTCGACGTGAACGCAATAAAGGCAGGGAGCCAGCTAGTACTCCCGGATCTGCCCGGTAGCACAGCGGCTACCCTTTGCCTTGACGCCCGCGAGGTCGCACGGTCGAACCTCGACGGGGTCAAAAGTTTTTTTAAAGAAAATTTCTTTAAAAACCTTTAAGGTAATTTAAAATTTTTGAAAGGTTTTATTTATCATTTGAGTTGATGATTGACATTTCCTAAGAGGAAATAGTTGTAAAAAAATTTTACGCTTTAAGAGGTAAAAAAAATTAGTAAAATTTCCTAAGAGGAAATCTTTGTAAAAGAAAATTTCGGGAAATTTTCTTAAATGATAAGATCGGAAGGATGTTACCAAGCACTTTGTAGTTTGTTACTGAGAACAAACGCTGAAAGCTTTGATGAGCACGTGAGAACACTAGGCATAAATTCAGTCTTTTCACAGTTGCAAAACGCGGTTATTGCACAACAGAGAAATCCTGATCTAGGATACGAAGCAGATTCAGAAGATAACTCCTTTGGGAGCAGATTTGAACAATCCGACACAGTGGAGATTGCTCCACAAGGATCTGAATATACTCATTATTGTAATTCAGTTGAAATCCTACAACCTCCTTCTCCTGAAATTATATTGATCAGTGACGATGACGAACAAGTCGTTGACAATTTTGTAATTGCTGAATCACAACAACAAGAGTGAGTTGTTTATGATTGTAAATCAAGCAAGGCTTGATAGTTTGTAAAGTCTTTTTGAAATAAGACTATATAAGAAAGGTTTCTTGTTTTAGTAGATTGTAATGGGATCAAATAACAATCTACCAATCCCCGAATTCAGTGGGGATAATTATGAGTATCGGTCCATCAAAATGAGGACATTACTCATAGGAAAAGGACTATGGGATAGTATTGAAGACGGTTACACTGCTCCAACAGATTGGACTACTTTGAGTGCAACCGACAAGAAGATCTTCAAAGATGCACAGAAAAATAACTCTTTTGCCTTATACCATCTTCAAGCGGCATTAGATCCAAGTATCTTTCCTAGAATTGCATCTTACTTAACTGCCACAGATGCATGGAATGCCTTGAAAGAAGGATTCCAAGGAAGTGATAAAGTGAAGCAAGTCAGGCTTCAGACCTTAAAAAGAGATTTTGAAAATCTCAGAATGAAGGAAAATGAAAGAGTCGGTGACTACTGTGTACGAGTCAAAGCAGTAGTTGATATGATGCAAACTTTAGGTGATGACACAAAAGTTGAAACAATTGTGAAGAAAGTGTTGAGAACACTTCTTCCTAAGTGGAATCACATTGCCATCATAATTGAAGAATCAAAAGACCTTTCTACTCTTACATTTGATAGTTTGATTGGATCATTAACATCACATGAAGAGAGACTTCAAGGAGCACCTTCAACAAGCTATGGAGGTGATGACAAAGCCTTCACTTCGAACGAAGCTGCAAGACGAGGACAAGGAAGAGGCCGAGGCGAGAGGACAACAACAAAGAGGCAAAGGCCAAAGCAACTCCTACAGAGGAGGAAATCAAAACAGAGGTGGAAATCAAAACAGAGGAGCCAATCAGAACCAAAGCGGCAATGCAGGCCATGGAAATCAAGGACGAGGAAGTAACAAGACTAAAACAACTTGTTTCAATTGTGGGAAACAAGGACACTTCGCTCGTGACTGCTGGTCAAAGTCTTCAAAAGATCAAAGCAGTCAATATGGCTCATTCTACGGAGAAGAAGAAGGTCCATCAAATCTTTTTCTCTCTTATGGACAGTCAGATCAAAATCTTAAAGATACATGGATTTTGGATACTGGTTGCTCCAACCACATGAGTGGCAAAGAAAATCTCTTTGCTACATTAGATTCAAATTACAAATCCCATGTTAAGTTAGGGGATAATAAATCTTTGCAAGTTGAAGGCATTGGAGCTATGGAAGTTCCAACAAAAGAAGGCCTTAAAAAGTGAATGACATATACTATACTCCACAGCTACAACACAATTTGTTAAGTGTTGGCCAAATGATGGAGAAGCATTACAAATTAGTTTTTGATGAAAGAAAATGTACAATCCTTGATAAAAACAATTGTAACAGAGTCATCACAGAAATACCTATGACAAAGAATAGGTTATTCCCTCTAAAATTTGGTGAGCCAGGGGGAGCTCAACTTGCAAACATTGCTATTACAAATCCAAGTGTATTGTGGCACTTGAGATATGGTCACCTCAATTCCGCTAGCTTGAAAATGTTAACATCACAAGCTATGGTGACAGGACTACCAAAAATTCAAGAACATAAGAAGGTATGCGAAGCATGTGCTTTGGGAAAGCACTCCAGAATGAAGTTTCCAAGAGGCCAAGCGTGGAGAGCAAGCTATCCTCTTCAACTAGTACATTCGGACATCTGTGGTCCAATGCAAACAAAAAGCCTTGGAAACAATTCTTATTTTCTAACATTCATAGATGATTATTCTAGAATGTGTTGGATCTATTTTCTGAAACACAAAGATGAAGCATTTGATTGCTTCATAGACTTCAGAAATAATGTAGAAAAGCAATGTGACTACTATGTCAAATGTCTTCGCACTGATAGAGGAGGAGAGTACTCCTCAAATGAATTTTTAAATTATTGTAAGCAAAATGGGATAAAAAGGCAGTTCACCACTGCCTATACCCCACAGCAGAATGGTGTGGCCGAGAGAAAGAACCGCACCCTTGTTGAAATGGCACGAACGATGCTTCAGACAAAGCATCTAACATACAACTATTGGGCAGATGCAGTGAGAACTAGTGCATATATTCTAAATAGAAGTCCGACTTCTAGTTTAGATGGTATCACTCCTTATGAAGGATGGTACGGTAAGAAACCAAATGTCAAACATTTTCGAGTATTTGGTTCTTTAGCTTATGCACACATTCCTGAGGAGAAGAGAAAGAAGCTTGATCCCAAGAGTCAAGCATGTATTTTTGTAGGGTATTGTGAATCGACCAAAGGGTATAGATTGTACAATCCCAAGACACATAAAATAATTATCTCCAGGGATGTAATTTTTGATGAAGGGGGAGAATGGGGTCATAAAAAATTTGTTGATATAGACTCTAATTCGGAAAGTTCCACATTTGTACACCCCAAGAAAAGTAGTGGAAATAGTTCCCCTCCACAAAGTCCACATCAGGAATCTTCATCAAGTACATCAAGTGGTACACCAAGTCCAAGAGGGACTCCTTTGTTGGCACCCCCAAACTCTTCGAAATGATTTCAGAGATCTGTAAGCGCTCCAAGTCCGATGGATATTGATCCAATTTCTCAAAGGAAAGAGACAAATAGAGGAAAGCGCATACTACAGAGTCATCCATCTTCTCAAATGTTGGATAGGAATTTCCAACAAAGATACACTAGGAGTCAAGCTAGTGAGATGGACGACATTTTGTCAAGACTTGAAAATCTTCAAATGTCAGGAGATGATGAGTCTCATGAACCAAGGGGTGATGTAGTCAATTATGCTTTGTTGGCTGCTGCACGGCTAGAACCATCTAGCTATGAAAAAGCATGTACTAAAAGTATATGGCAAGATGCCATGGAAGAGGAAATATCCTCAATTAAAAAGAATGATACTTGGGAGCTTGTGAAGCTTCCCAAGGGAAAAAAATGTGTTGGATGTAAATGGGTCTATAAGACCAAATTCAATGCTGATGGAAGCATTGAAAGGCACAAGGCAAGATTAGTAGCTAAGGGTTTTACTCAGAAATATGGAATAGATTATGAGGAAACCTTTGCTCCAGCTTGCTCGACAAGAAACAATCAGAAGCTGTTCTTTCCTTGGCAGCCCATAAAGGATGGAACATTCAACACATGGATGTGAAAAGTGCATTTTTAAATGGATACCTGACAGAAGAGGTGTATGTTCAACAACCTCAAGGTTTCCAAGAACAAGGAAAAGAGAACCTTGTTTATAAATTGAAAAAAGCACTTTATGGCCTCAAGCAAGCACCACGAGCGTGGTACTCACGAATTGATGGCTATTTCAGCGAGTATGGTTTCACAAAAAGCAAGAGTGAACCAACTCTATACTACCTGAAGAATGGAGTAGATATCCTCATAGTTTGTTTATATGTGGATGATCTAATATTTATGGGTAGTAATAATAAAATGAATATGGAGTTCAAAAACTCCATGATGAATCAGTTTGAGATGAAGGATCTCGGATTAATGAGATACTTCCTAGGAATGGAAGTACATCAATCAAAGAATGGGATCTTCATATGTCAACAGAAATATGCTCATGACATGATCAAGAAATTTGCTATGCAGCAGTGCAAATCGGTTGCAACACCAACGGGACATGGAATCCAACTAAGCAAAGATGATGGAGCACCAAAAGTTGACATGACCAATTTCAGAAGCATGGTTGGGATTTTAATGTTTCTCACCAACACTAGGCCAGATATACGGTATGTTGTTTCTCTAGTATCAAGGTTTATGGCATGCCCATCCGAGCTGCATCTTCAAGCAACCAAACGAATTTTACGATATGTAAAAGGTACATTGGATTTTGGAATCCATTACCACAAGTCTAACTCTGTGAAGTTAGTTGGTTATAGTGACAACGATTGGGGCGATAATATAGATGACAAAAAATCTACATCAAGGAACTGTTTTAGTCTAGGTTCAGGACTAATAACTTGGAGTTCCAAGAAGCAATCTGTTGTAGCATTATCATCTACAGAAGCTGAGTATATAGCCATTACCCATGCTAGTACTCAAATCCTCTGGTTGAGGAAAATCCTTGAAGAGATTGGCGAAAAACAAATTGGTCCAACCAAACTGAATTGTGATAATATTAGTGCCATACAGTTGGCATATAATCCGATCCACCACAAAAGGTCAAAACATTTTGATATGAAGTATCACTTCATAAGAGATATGGTGGAACAATAGATAGTTGAGCTTCAATACTGCAGCACTTTGGATAATCTAGCAGACATCTTCACCAAAGGCATGGCTAAAGCTCAATTTATAAAGCTGAGAGACTGTATAGTCAGTCCTCTCAACTTTAAGGGGGAGAATGTTGGAAAATTACCATTGGTAAAAGGTTAAAAAGAGTATTTTACCTTGGGTAAGTTTACTTACCTTTTACCTTACCTGGACGGCAGTTGGACGACAACATCTTTGGGCGGCAAGAGAGTTTTAATTTAATTTCTTCTCCCTTCCCTTAACTTCTCCTATTCCCCCCTTTTCTCTAGTATGGTTATTTTGTGTTTATTTAAATCAATTGTAACCTAATTTCAAGTTAATGGTTAATGCATATTTTACCTTTGCATCGAATAGCTCACCTCTCACACCTAAGTGATTACACTTATGAAGTCATTATAGAGGACCTAACGAATATTGATACTATGAAGAAGATGGGTAATATACAGGTGGATATGATCTCTCTTTACCTACATGACGAGCATTACAAGAAAATATTTTTTGAGGTTGAGGGGAAGATTGTTGAGTTAAACATAGCTTTG
This sequence comes from Wollemia nobilis, assembly GCA_028583015.1. Lineage (NCBI taxonomy): Eukaryota > Viridiplantae > Streptophyta > Pinopsida > Araucariales > Araucariaceae > Wollemia > Wollemia nobilis. The sequence continues at coordinate 1,763,798 of JAQPPZ010017021.1, forward strand.
GCCGAAAATAGGGCACAACTAGAGACAACGAGATTAGAGGCAAAGCATTGGTAGTGGAAAGAAAAAGAGTTGGAGAATGTAGCCAAGGGATACTAGATAGCTTAGACAGGAGTATAGAAGCAAGTGCAAGCATTGACTACCCATCTTAAAGCTTTACAAAAATAGCTGGCTGAAAAATCCAAATAATTAGCAGGCTTCTCCAAGGAGAAAATCAAAGAATCTCATCGCAATTTAACTAAATATTGTGTGACATTGGTGGTAGATGTGCTCAAGGTTCTATTGTACATTCATGAGGCCCGAATAATAATTTTCATTGGTAATCTAACCTTGGAGTATGTCGAGGAGCAGTTGGAACCCAAGTTGGATATGGCACTGAAGATTCAAGCGTTAGCTTAGTCTGACTTCCAAGTTAAGACACTGAGTGGAATGGATCGAACTTGGACCAGTTCCAGTATTATGTTAAGCAAATTATTTTCCAGGTTGGATATAGCTAGAGAGGGTTGAAAGCTAGCTACTATGTTTGAGCAAGAGCATTGCATTTCACTAGTTTATTTCGAGGCTCTAGCTGACGTTGGGTTTTTGAGCTTCACTAATGATCAGGGAGAACTTATGATGAAGAAATAATTGGAGGTGGCTTGGTGAAATTTTGTTGAGGATACTTTAGAGATCAATAGTTGGGAGGAGCCAATCATGGAGGAACAAGTACTACCATGCATGGAGAGGCTCACCCGCATCAAGTCATCTTTATTGGAGCTCAATCAGAGAGCTAATCGCATCATCTGGACCACATTGGGACATTGTGATTTTTCATTGATTAAATTTAGTATCCTTTTAATCTTTATGAAGAGTCTTGGGCCCAAGCGATTGCAGTATGATGTTACCAACACAAGTTTTGCCAAGCAAGAAGTGTGAGCACGGGCAGAAGCAAAGCAAAAAAATGTTGTAGAAGAGCAAGAGAAATAGGCACAAGAGGAAAGAAATAAGGAGATTGCTGAATCAAATGTACCACCTGATGCAACCAACAATGGTGACAATTGAGCCCAATGGATGAAGGCCTGGAGTCGATTGCATCTAGATGAACTAAATACCCCGAGAGCCACCAAAAGTGTTGGCAGTTTTACCGCACAAATTTTGATTGTAAAATTCAAAGAATATAATATGAATGATGTTGTTGATTTTACTATTTTAATGTAACATTTTTTATTTCCCTCATTTAAGTGATTTCGCTAAATAAATAAGGTTGATTTCATCCCTAGAAATTAATGCAAATCATTGGAAAATATGAAGGGGAAAATATATGGCAAAGAACATTTTAGTATCAAAGGAGCAGGAAAAGCGCCACTGAAGATAAAGGGGAAGATGTTTTCATCCCAAGGAAGGGGCGAAAATGATTTTCTCCCTTCCTTTGGGTGAAAATACCATGATAAGGATATTTTGCCCAAGTAGGAGCGAAAGTGATGATAAATGCCCAGTTCGGAGTGAAGGACAAATTTTGCTAGCAGAAGAAAAGATAGGTTAAGTACTTTCACCCAAAATCACACATTCAAGGTGATTTCGCCCTTTGTTGGGGCAAACTACTATTTCAATTAATTTTAGGGTGAAAATGATGGATGGGGAACTGGTCAAATTCAAAGTCATCCCTGGGGGGCAAAAAATATTTTTGCCCTTCTTCAAGGAAAATTTCCAATTGAAGACATTATAGAGCGTAAATCAAGTGAAACATGTGCCTTATGAAGTCAAAGTCAAATTTACCCCTGGGGAGGGGTGAAAATCTCTTTCACCCTTCTTGAGGGTGAAATCCAAGCTGAGAGTGTTTTTCAGAGCGTAAATGATGAGTGATGCCATCCAGGTGAAGGTTTCTCCAGTCAAAGTCAAAGCAAATTTAAAGAAGGCATTTGCCAATGTAATTTTACCCCATTTTGAGCAAAACATTGATTTCACCCATTTCGGAGTGAAAGTCTAGACAAAACATCTTTATCCATCGATTAAAGTCAAATTTGCCCTAGGTAGGAACCAAAAATTATTTTTGCCTCTCTTGAGGATGAAATCAATCATGTTCACCCAGTTTCTAGTAGAAGTTGTTTCCATTCCATTTTTTGGCAAAATTATTTATTTTTTGGGTGAAATTACTCATGTGAAGAGCGAAAGCATATTGATGGGCAAAAACACAAAATTTCATAGGAAAAATAAATTCCTACCCCTTACTTTTTGTAAATTTTTCTTTCAAAGGCACCATTGTTGCTAATATTTTTCGAGAAATATCGAAGACTTATGGAATTTAATTCTTGGAGAAATAAAATTGAAATATTTATTGATATTTAATTCATCGTTTCTTGAAGAATGTTTTGATTTGAGCATTGCCATTATCGAGGAGAGAATTGCTCTTGCTGGTCTTTGACTAGCCAACATTTTGTTTTAATGTGCATTTAATTACAGAGGTGAAATCCTTTATAAATACTAAGCATTTTGATGTAAAAGAAGAGGATGAACATTCTGCTACATCAATTGAAGGATTCTTGGCTTTTGGTTCTTGGAGTAGTGTTGTATGTAATTTTTTTTTGCCTTTCATTTCTGTTAAGTTCATGATCTTTGTTAGGTAAATTTAAATTCTGCATTTCTGAATTTAATTCCTGGTAGAGAACTGAATGCTGAAATGGTCATTGGAAATTATCTATACAACCTATGAATGGTTCATATGCTTTACTTTCCATTACATGCTGATTAAAACTTGATCTAATTTTTAGCTGCTAGTTTATCCCCACCTTTTATCTCTGGCTCATAGCCATATTTCCCATTTCTTTCTATCATTTCCCATCTCTTTCCTCTTACCCTAAGCTTTAAACCTAATTAGATTAGTAAGGGAACCAATTCTCTCTTGAGATTGGCCCTAAGTACATCTCTCTCCTTCGGCCTTCCAATGTTGGTCGGGTCTAGGGCACACAAGCATTTTGTACTTAGGCATATTCGTGACCAATACATTGTCATATTTCTTCTTTTGGATTTTTCTTGAAATATCCCAAAAGTAAGTAAGATAAATGCATCATTATGTATTATTTATAGGAAATTATAATGGTGTTTTATGAATTCCACCATGTTTCTAAAAAAATTCTCACGAAGGTAACTTATGAGTGTTTTGAACTTTTTGTCTATTGCATCCTTGAGAAATAAAGATAGTTTTTCTTTTAACCCTTTTGATATTTGCTTCTTTCCATCAAAGTCATCTATTAAGTTTTGAGAATAAAACTTTAACTTGTTTACCATTTCTTCACTATCTTCATTGAATGCATTTCTAATAATTCTTCCATAGATATGCAACTCAATAAATCAATTCTATGATTTAGTTCTTTTGAAGTAGTAAGCATTATATCTCCCAAATTTAATAAGCACTTAAAAATATGAAATTTACAAGTTCTAAATTTTCTAAATTCTTTGATGTAGAAAACCTTTTAACTCCCTAATATATTAAATTTGAAAAAATTTCAATTAGCCAAAAAATTTAAAGCTTTAATTTTTTCTAAATATTTAAATAGATTCAGATAAAAAAACCTCAAATTTCAAAAAACTTAATAACCTTCAACTCTTTAAAAAAATTCTAATATCAAATCTATGTAGTAATCCTTATTACTCCATACTCAAATAATAATTTCAAGTTATAAAAAAACTTATATTTTCATCTAACCTTATAACTCCTCCAACTAATTAAATCACTAACTTACCACTCTACTTAAATACAACATTCAAATCTTTAATTTGAACTAAGGTAATATTACTAACCTTGTTAACCACCTTAGTTGACTTACCTTTCTCAATCATCTTCTCTTTCTCACTAATTTAAACTGGCTTGGATGCACTTACGTCTCCTTAATACTTTAAATAGCCTCTTTAAAAAAAGATGCCAGCTTAAACCCTAACTCCATGCATTATTTTACATGTTGTCTATTAGTAGTGAAGTTTACAATGTTTGTTATCCATGAAGCAAATTTTGGTAAAGCTCAATTCTTGTTTGACACTTTAGATCTCATTAGGTAGTGATGCTTTGTTGCCCTATTGCTAGTCTTCTACGTTGGTTACATAATGAATTCAATGCTTTTGCACATCTCCATAGATAGTCAAATGCCTTCCTACTTCAATATATGAAAATATATTTGTTGTACGTTACATTCTCTGACTACTTCAAGATATTAATATATCTTCGTTGGATGTTGAGTGCTTTGGTTGATATTTCCTCATATTTGTTGAATGTTGAGCACCTTAGTTGTTCCATGTTATCGATGGAAGTTGTAATTTATCTCCACTAAGTTAAACACCTTAGCCACTGGATAGAGTATCTTAGTAGCACTTCATAGTGCTCTTCCAATGATACCTTACAATATCAATGTAATCTAGCATCATTTTTTACTTCATAAAATCTTAGTGCCCTATTAGCACTAGTCTCACTTTTCTCTTGCAGTCTTCTTCTTGGATTTTTTTGACTCATATTTTATCTCATTCTAATGCTATATTTATGTTAATATTGTATTTTTTTGCAAGCATGTAGGTAGTGCTCTATGTTTTGCTAACTCTTGGATAGAGCTACATATATTCTCTATAACTCTAGTGAGTGGATAGCACTTAAACTTTTCTATGTTCAGCTAGTTCCTGGAAAGCACTTAGACCTTTATTTGTTTAGTTAGAACCTATATAGCGCTTAGACCTTTCTCTATTAAACTAGTGCTTGGATAACGCTTAAATGTTTCTTTGTTCAGCTAGCACCTGAATAGCGCTTATACCTTTCTCTATTTAGCTAATGCCTAGATAGTGCTTAGACCTTTCTCTATTTAGCTAGTGCCTAGATAGCTCTTAGACCTTCTATGAATGATAGTGCCTCTACAAGTACTTAACTAAGTCCTCTGTTAGCACTTGTATTCTATATTCCTTTTACTTGACTACTTAGGATTTGTCTCACTATACTTGACCTCTTAGACTATTCTTCCTAAGATTAATCGTTTACTCTATGTTGATGATGGCTCCACTTGATAGACACTTTAATGTATCTCAACATTCTCCTTGCTTTCTATCTCTTTTATGACTCTAGACAGTTATAGAATACAACTTCTTAAAAATATATATCAAGGTCAATTCGGTCTTGGTATTTTTCTTCAATGTATCCATGGAAGATGCTTCACTCTTCTCTACTCTATGCTTTACTACTTTTCATTTACTCTGTGCTTATCCTATGTTATAGAAGATTTGTATTACTTCTCCTATTAGAATTTTATTGTTCTAAAATCTTGACTACTACACTATCTTTAAGATGCTTAGAATGCTTCTCTATATTTTTAGGAAGCTTTTGATGCTTCTCTATCTATCAAAAAATATTTTTGCAATGTCTTAGGTCACACCTAAGAACCAATTATGATTCTCCTCCTTGCTATAGAACCAAATATAAATGTTAGGGTGACTCTGAATGTCCTTGAATGACCAACTTTGTCTTGAGTTGGTTCTTTTATTGGAGAATATTATATTATTTGATACATGCCAATGTACCTCTTTGGTACAACCTTGTAAATATTAGATTAGGGTTGTGTCCTAGATTAGTGTATGAGTAAATATTTTATGTAATGTAATAATGTGTAGGAAATGCACAATTGTCATGTAAATAAGTGTGCAAGTGTTATGAGTGTAAATGTGCACATGTGTTATTAGATTATGATGTGTTATGTGAAGAGTTATGTCTAAGTGTGCATACATGATAGAGTCATGTGTATGCAACTATCAAGTAGAGAAGCCAAGAGTCATGAGAATTGGCATAAGGAAAGGAAGAGTCAAGTAACCAAAGAGTCATCTTACAATGGCTATATATTACTCCATAAAGAGGCATAGAGATATCACCTACATAGCTTACATAACCTTCATAGCCTACATAGTGAGTATTGTGATTATCATTGTATGAGATTTTTATGATACATTTGTAATAGAAAGAGGAGTAATATAGATTGCATACATTTGAGAAACTAATATTGTAAGTCTTGTTATATTGTATGATTCAGGCTATTACATTCATATTTTAGCTTATTAATGAATGTTATTTGATATATTATTAGCCTTGATATTTACATATTAGTTATCTCATATTATCTTTGTTATATTATTATTTGATCTTATTATATTGCAACTATCATATATTTGATCTTATGATAAATTATCCAATGAGTTTACATTAATAGTAGGGCTTCAAAAGCCATCATTTTTCTCAATCTTCAATAGTGATTATCCTTTTTCTTCTCTGAAGAATCCTAATTATTATCAGGGTGACTTTGTATGTCCCCAAATCAATATCCAAATTTCTTATGGGTTGGATTTCAATCTATCAATATCAAACTTTCTCCTAAGTTGTCTTTCTCTAACAACTACCCAAATTTTCTCCTAAGTTCACCCTTTCTTTCAATCTAGTTGAGTCCTAGTCTTCACTGGTTTTTCTTCAACCAAGTGGAAAGACCCTAGCATTCAAATCAAGGTGACTAATCCTTGTCCCCTCAATTTCTACTCAATCAAACCTTTAAAAAATAGAGTCCAAGTCTTCACTACCTTCAAAGTGGATAGACTCTAAATTAAATTTATCAAAAATAGACAAAGTTAAATATTAATGATGTTTGCTGATAAAATAACTCTATCAAAAATGGATAGAGTTAGCTGGTAGCTCAGATACCACTGTTGGCTCTTTAAGCCTTACTACCACAGAATATCATAGGCCCTAATATAAAGAAGCTACAATATTTAAGGTCAAAATATCAATAATGAAGAGTAGAATAATAAATGAGCAATTTAATATGTATATCAAAACCAATATAATAATGAAAATGACATTTAATTATATAATAAAATATGAATGTAAATATCCTAAGTCATTCATGAACTATACATGAAGAAAACTTACAATATTAATTTCTCAAAATATGTATACAAGTTTTATTCCTTTTCTTCCTCTTACAATTAGATAATAAAATATTCTAATTTTCTCTTATTTTCTTATATATCTCATGGAGCATTGTACCCATAATATAGACATAGAAGATGACTCTTCATGTACTTGACTATTGCTCTCCATATGAGAAGTCCCATGACCTTTGGCTTATAATCTTACCACTTGCATACTAAACTCTTCACTTTCTTCTGCATGCACTCCTAATCTAAGACACTTGTGCACATCCTCACATTACATATTTGAACACTTATAAACATGATACTTATACAAATTCTCTCAATTTACACTTGCATTCTAACTTACATGACACGTATGCATTTATTGCACATTGACACTTACATGAAATGGGAAATATAAATCACACTTTTAAACTATAGACTCAACCCTAATCTATTACATATTTATAATTGTACCATGAAGGTACCATGGGGGTACATTAGTATGAAAAAAATAATGTAATATTTATCGACAAAGGAATCCATAGAAGCTCCTTAAAATTGTAAGAACAAAATCCATTTAAGCTCCTTAAAGATTACAAGAAAAGAAAGCCATAGAATCTCCTTTAAAATTCACAAATATATAAAGAATCCATTGAATTTATTTAAAAATAATTGCAAGAAGATTGTAGAAGAAATAGTTTCCATTTAATGGGTTAAAGTGTAGTCCAAAGAGGCTTATAAGGAGAACCAAAAACTCTCAAAGTTGCATAAATAAACAACATTATACAAAGTTGTAGAGAGAATTCTCTCAAGAAAATAATTTTTTCAAAAGCAAATTGCAGAAAATTCTAAATAGAGGAAAATATTGCACAAATATTCCAAGAAGGAACACAAGAAATCATAAAGCAAGAAGGGTTATAGGTGAACAAACCAAAGTATTTTTATATAAAATACATGCAATTGCATAAGCTTCAGCTTAAAGAAAATCTAAAAACTAGGGAATGAAAACTTCATCCCTATTAAAGCAAAAAAAGGACATTCCAAATTAGAACAACAATTAAAGAGTGCAAAGTAGTAGAATTCACATGAAAAAAATGCTCAAATTGAGCATTCAAATTTAGCAAGCAACAAGAAATGAGTTGAATGTTTGAACAATAGATATGTCATGAGAAAACTACTGGGAATAGTTCTCTTGTTTCAACAGAATGAATCACCTCAAGGCTAAGGATATAAATTATAAAAGTAAAGAATATTCTATTTGAAGAGCAAGCAAGAAGAAAGACACTTTCGTGAAGACTTGATAAAAATATGTTATAATAGGATAAGCATAAGGAAATATCCCTACACAAGTATGAAACATCACTCTAGAACAAATAGTGTCTCATCCAAGAAGCACATAAAAAAGTGGTGGATGGAGAAGTGCACCATTGTAAGTGCAAGTGAGATCATTTTTATATTGCAATATCCAAATCTTGACATGCAACCCAAAAAATAATTTCAAGAGGTTAGTTTTCCAAAGAGTGAACAAAATATACGACATCAAGAATATGCATGTAGAGGATAAATAACATTCATTCAAAATCTTGGATGATGAAACAGTCATAAAAGCACTCATTTGAAATAAAAGCATTCAAAGAAAATAACATAACTAGTTGGTAAAATCTAAGCAAAAGGAAAGAGAATCATTAGAACTGAGTTATTTCATGATCAAATATTTTCTAAGAATATATAACTCAAAAAAGAAGGTAACTATTTAACTCCCACTACTTGCCCATAGATGTCAAGCATTGACATATCAAAAGTATTATAGAACAAAGATTAGCCCAAGGTGCTTCCAAAGTTTTCAACACACCAAAGACCAATAGGCACAAACACATGCAAAAGTGTAAAGAAAATATTGTTTTGATTGTCATCAATATCGAGGAGACAATTAAGAAGACTTGAATATTTAAAATCTCACACTTATAATAAGAAGAAAAAGAAAAAAGGTACCAACTTTTAAAGTTCCTTTTTATTAAAATCAAAATACAAAAGAATAAATTATTTTTTTAAAAGGGATTTAGAAAGAGAAATATTATTCTTTTAAAGGGATTTTAAAAGAGATAAGGAAATTTTTTCACCTCTCTATTTCTCTTATTTGGTTAACTTATTCTTTTATAATTTGAAACATCAATTAAAATTTAAGTATATGCATATATATAGGTATAAAAAAAGTAATTTTGAGGTTGATTTAGTGGAAAGAAAATATAAAAATTTTGTGAAATTTTACTATGGCTAGTGGAGCACCAAAGTTCTTGTTGCCCGATTTCCAACTATTGAGGGAAAATAATTATGTTGGTTAGAAAATCAAACTTAAAACATAGCTTGAGTTTGAGAAAGTATGGCAAGTAGTAGGTGGTACAACTACCTATCCAAAAAAAGAAAATAAAGACCAAATAAGGTTTGACAAGGCAAAAAGAAAGGCAATATTAATCATCATGTTCATAGTAGTAGATGAGGTCCAAGCATACATTCGAGATTCAACAATGCCGAAGAATGCATAAGAGAAGCTAAAAATAGTTTTCCAAGACATGAATTAAAATAAAATTCTATTCCTCTTGAGCCAACTCTATTTTTTAAATATGAAGAATGAAGAAAAGTTGTAATTTATTCATGAGGATAATTATAGAGTTACGAGCATCATTACAAGCATTCAGAACTCAAGTATATGATGAAACATTAGTTCCAATTATTTTGAGATCTCTTCCATTAAAGTATAATGTTTTTGTAACAAAATTAAATATTACTAAGAAAACTCCAAGCTTTAAAAATCTAGTGAACCTACTTCAAAAAGTAGAGGCCTCACATACACCAAATAAAGAAGAACAATCACTACTTACAAGTCAAAGAGGAAACAACCATTTAGAAGAGGCATGAGACCTCCATAGCACTTTGAATAATGAAACAATTACCAAGGATATTAGAATTAAAGAATTTATTCTCAAAGAAATACTTTTCACACATAAAGGATCTATAAATATTATGGCAAAAATGGACACACAGTGAAGGAATGTTGGCATAATTCATTGAAAAATAGATATCCTTCATGAGAGATGAACCAAAAGCAAGATGAGTCATATTTAGAAAAGCATAATTATAATTGGATAAAGGCACAACAAAATAATGTAGCTAATAAAATCAAGTTAAATAAGAAGAACGAATGGATAAAGAAGAAGAAGAACATGTGTATATTGCTCAAGCATAATTCAGATAGCATAACAAGGTTTGGTATAACTCCAAACAAACAATAAGTCAAGAATATTGGTTCCATTCAAATACAACCAAGGAAATTAAGAGCCAAGCACCTAAGAGTGAAGATGTACACTCAAAATATGATTTCTCATCATCCATAGAAGAATTTGAAGTAGAAAATATCTAATAGAATGAGGAGTCAATGCAACATACATATAAAATTCAACCATCAATAGCACACCAAATAAATTGTGAATGCATTGCTTTCCACAAACAAAAAATTCTACAGATGAACAATGCTAAGAAGTATAAGAGAATTGATATCACTACATAAAGAGATAATTAAAACATGAAATAGAAATTAGTCTACACTAAAGATATGACAACACACAAAAGTATTGGAAATAAGTCAATTCAATGATCAACACAAGATGCATGGTAGAACAACATAGTGAAGATCAAAGGAAGCAAGAATACATCAAGTATCATGAGTAGAGGCTTAATAAAAAAAATTAAGCCATCACAAAGAAGAAAATTCAAAATGTTATTGGCCTTACCATAGCAAAATATATTGATCAAGACAATATTTGGCATCAAGTCTACATGGTAGGAAAACAATTGATCTCATCAATAGATGACATATTTGATAAAGATCCTCCAAATTGAAGAGACATATAATTATATAAATATTGAATGAGTATTTGTAATAAGTGTATTTTGGAGTGTATGATTGGTTAAACCCAACAATCCTAAGTTTTTTGGTAAGTAAGTCTACATTAGAGGGAGGATATTTTTCTCTCAAATCTATAGATCCTAGCATCATCCCAAACATTATTCTTTGGTCATAAGCTAAAAATAGAGCTTTGACTATGATGTAATCAAGGGGGTAATATTAGGAACTATTACATCATAGCCTATGTTATAAGGAAAGTTGTATAACCACCCGTCACAAGGTATATGAATGTAGTATAGGATAAAGATAGTTGGAAGTTTGGTTAAGAGTTTGTTATGCATGAAAAATTCATTCTATGTACTTATATACCCTTCATTATTTAATACAAAATATTGAAGCATTGAGTACTGACACATCTTATACTTAGAAATTTTAGTTTATTAGATCTTGTTATTTTCTTGTATAGTGCTTGCTAACTTTGAATCCTATAATCCTATATTTGATAATTATATAAAATACCCATTATTTTTTACATTGTAATCAGAGAAGGTGCTACATAAAAATGACTCAAAAGATTAAAATTTAGGATACCTATTAAAAAGTGAACACAAAAAGAATATTTAGAATCTTACCTATCCCTATGTTCACATAATTCCCATTTAAGTTGTTTGCATTCTTGCATAAATCATAATAGGGATAGTAAAAATAGATTTTTACCAAACCCCCTAAGAATAACATAAAGAAGGTCAGGAAGTGAGAGGAATAAAAAGTAGGAAATTAGGATCTAAAATCCCCTAAAGCACAACTACAACCATTTATCAAGCTAAGAATAAATTAGGAGTAACCACAATAGAGCAATGAAACCCACTAGAAGCTACTCGAGGAGCTAGTCCAAAAGGTGTTGTAGCTATTTTTGCACAACTAAAGGTGTTGTAGCTACTTATATATAGTTTAAAGGTGTTACAATTATTAATACATATTCAAAAGTTGCTACAAAAATTTATATGAATATTAAAGGTATTTCTATAGTTGATTCTATACAAGCTAAATAAACTTAAGGATCTGTTATATTTACTATAGTATACACAAAATGATCTACTATATTTTCTTTAATGCACATAGAAGAACCTATTGTAGTTACTTCTGAGGACATGAAAGGTATTCTTCAAACTACTACAACATCTAAAAAAATATAATAAGAAGTTATCTCTACAAGAACAAAGATCCCTATAACTGTATATCCACCTATTGAATATCCACTATTATAATTTTTGAAATTTCTAGGGGTAGACAAAACTAGCATTGAAATAGAATAGTTTCATAGACATCTAGAGCCATATTCTTATTGAACACCTTGGGAATTTAATTTATCAAACAAGATGAGTATGGGTATAATATCTAGTAGCACACCCATAATATTTGAATATATATACACTAATAGGTACAACTCAATGAAAAATATCTCACATATAATTCTAGAGATATAATGGATGGAATTTTTAACATGATACAAAATACTACATAGAAATATTCTCCTTGAACAGCCAAATATTTACAAGATACTACCTAGATCCTCAATCATTGAAATCTATATATTTTATAGGGGTAAAAAAAAGCATGGAAGCCCTAAATTTGATAGTAAAGGAGATGTGTACAAGCTAATATTTGAAGAAACCAAGGATCTCTAAAAAATTATTGTAGATCACTAGTAAGGAGAGGTAATATGTAGAGAGATGCATTGTAGACAATGAAATTCATATATGTAAGAAAATCTGATAGGAAACTTGTTGGAAGACTTGAATACTAATATACTAAGCTCAATGCATGGAATATTCTTCCCAAGGTATCAACTCAATGAATTTATTTTGAATAAGAATGGATATAACATATGTGAAGAAAGTCATGAAACAAATAAATTCCCTTAAATCGCAGGGCTTAAATAAACATGCAAATAAGAAGAGGAGGAACATTAGATATGTTTTATACAATGGAGACAATGGAGATAGTGAATAAAATTTCTAGATATGCCCCAAGATAATCTCAATTTCCATATTATTTTAATAAAAAAAAATTTACTCTCTATCCTCTAAATTAATACTCAACTATGGGTTGGCAAAGTAATGGTTAGTATATCAATATATGCCACCTCTCCAATTCTATTAAACTCATATTGATAATTTTGAAGAGATCAATAAAACTAGCCACCACAATAATAACTTTTATCACCCCCATAGAGTGATAGTTACCAAATGCCTACCAAACCATATTAATTATCCACTTGAATTATAATCAATCCTAATAATAGGTTGGATTATCTAGTCTACCAAAATGAGATGTTAGGATACCATGCTTACTCCATTGAATGAAACGACATAGATCTATAATTAGGAAGGATTCTACAAGATCTAACATCCTATATCATCAAGGAGTAAGCATAAGTAGAGATGATTCTTGTGCTAGTGTGGGAAACCAAAAAATAAAATGTAAATTCTGCATAAACATAAAAAAGTACTAAAAAATAGGTTAAAACCATCAAAAAAATCCTCCATTTCCTAAAATATTGGTTCAGAATAAGGTAGAACCACAACCAAAGTTTGAATTTTTAGGATATCTTAGGAGTGTGTGTATTTATATACCTCTATTTTAGTAAATCAAGCATGCCCCCATATATATGAAATTAGTACAAGAATTATGCCTTAAAAATCTTGAAGAAAGAGAAAAGATCCCAAAATAGTTAATGTCAAAGTTCCAACATCTTATCTAATTCTTAGACATGCCTTATTGCCAAATTACATGGACCTAAAAATCCCTATAGTTGACATATTCATAGGAAATACTCCTATCAAAGGGACCTTTATAGACCTTGCATCATCCATCAAAGTTTTGACTAAAGGCACTATGATCTAATTGGAATTACAAAGCATTCAAGATATCCAATACATGCTCCAAAATGCTGATAGATCTACTATCAAACCTAAAATAGTACAAAATGACATACTTATTTTTTGTAGCCTTATAGAATTATCCTACAAAATTCATGTTCTTGCATCCCAAAACTAACTTAGGAGGATATCCATTAATTTTAGAAATATTGTGGTTGACAACCATATATAACTATACCGGTTGTAAGTCTAGAGATATGTCTATCTTAACTGGAAATAATACAAAAAGCTAATGGTTTACCCACCCTCTAACTCTTATGGATAGAATAAAAATATGTGTAGATGTGGAAGAAAATGATGAAATATCAATCATGCCCATCTTAATAATTGATTGATTTTTACTTCTTAAAGATATGGATGAAGACACATTGTTGGCCAACATCATTTAAAAATTGTATTCCTCTTTAGAGCTAATACATCAATTTTATAATCATGATGTTAGATATGTTAATGAGATTGAGTTCCCCCTTTTAGACAAATACTTCCATCCCTTGTATCTATCTACCTAGCCAAATACTTTTCTACCTTTCATTATTTGTTGCCATATTTGTGCTAGTTCACTAATCTCTCAAAAGAGTGGTTGAATTAGAGTTCAAAGATATTAAATTTAAGGTCATGGAAATCCTTCTAGATAAACCATTAATTCTTAAAATCCCATGAAGTTCTATTGATAATTCTACTATAATTGATTTACTATAAACACAAAATAATGCCTTCACTTTAGATTATAAGAACATGAATGGAATCTCCCTTCTACATGTACTCACCATATATACATCAAGTATTATTGTAAGTCTATATGAAAACCATTATGTAGGATGAATGCAATGCTTTTTGAGATTGTCAAAATAGAAAGAGAGAAGATCTTTAGCAATGATTTATACAAATATTCTTTGATATTCATTGGTTATATCCATTGGTTATATTTCCCAAGAAAATGGGAAGTAGAAAATCTATGTTGAAAATCACAAATTCAAAAATTCAAAAGGACCATTTCCCCCTTGATTTCATTTATTAGGTGTTAGACATCATAGTTAGAAATAAATATATCTCATTTCTTCATAGCTTCAAAGGTTACAACCAAATCCAAATAAGACCTAAAGAATAGGATAAAAAAAATTCTCTTGCCCATGGAGGATATATGAATATAGTTACTACCCTTTGCACTATGTAATTTTCCAACAATATTTCAATAAGCTATATTTAGCACATTATCAAATTTGATCCATAATTACATGAGGTATTGTAGTATTTCAACACTACCTTGTCAATTTTATATTTTTTGGAGGATGTAGCAGTAGATATCAAGTAGCAGAGGCATCCCAAAATTCTTAGGATTTTACTAAGTATCAACAAGGACCAATCCATTTACAAAAACTAGATGATTTGCTCCAAATATTGACTTTCTAGCTAAAAAGGACTGATTGGGTCAAGGGAGCAATTCTCTTAGCAAAAATGGTTGATCCACCTATAAATGCGAGTTATTTGCTCACCAAGCTAGATAAAATTGCTTGGACAATAATAAGGTAGATTGAAGACATGGAACTTGAAGGGAATCTTCTGGAAAGCAACATTTTGGGATGTAGTGTCATACTAAGACATTTTGAACATATTCTAAGCCCATTATAGGCATAATTAGAGGCGTGTAATATTTGGTGGTATAACGTTTTATTAAAGTTACCCTTAAATAGTTGATTTTACTAGGAGTATTTGTTTCTCACCCGAGGTAACTTAGGGGTAAAATTTTACTATAAATAGGTGCCTAGAGCCTTCATTGTATTTATCTTTTAGCCAAAAATTTAGATCTATACTCTATGAAACCCACATTGTGATTTGTAATCATGAAAATTTAAGAAATTGGAAAGTCCTTAGGCATTCCATTTAGTGGAACTACCCTCTTAGTTTGTCAAGTGTATGGTGGTTGTGGCATAGCCTTTTGATCTAGGAATGTGACCTTTTTGGGGCATGGATTTATGGCTAAAAATTCTTGAATATTTTTATCCTAACCATGTTTTTAGGGGCATAACTTTGTGCTCAAGACTATGTTTTGATACATTCAAAATGAATTGGAAATATTATAGGAATATCTAGAAATTTTGAAAAGAATGACTGCATGGAAAAAATGCTCTATAGGCCCTCAAAAATGCAAAACAAAATAGTAATTTTTAAGTTTTATATTTTCATAGCCAGAATGCATCTCTAGCCATGTTGACATATTAGTAGAAGATAAAATACAAATAAAAAGTCATATGTATGTAATTTGTTATTAAATGCACTTTGTAACTCATGGAAGGTGAATCACAAAAACAAAAATACAATAGGAGGAGGAGAAAATAACAAAAACTAGAACACTAAGTATTAACCAAAGAAAGGCAAGAGTGACTCTCCAAAGAATCAAGATAAAGAGGGTCAAACCAAAATCAGAATTAAAATTATAAAGATAACTCCTAAGAATATGATCCCTCAAAGGCCAAGAGTGCCATATATTGTTATTATCACAAGAGTAATTGACATTCAAGGGAAAATTGTCAAGCAATTCAATAATTTTTTGCTAAGTTGTAGCCCTTTACATCCACTACACCACTACCTACACATCCCCATGCCAAGGATAGAGGGAAGTAAATCATGGAATCCAAATTAAATGTGACCATTACCACCACACATACTACACTAGAGGATTCATAACAAGAGGAACAACTATTTTACTCACAAATGTGGGTCAAGGGTGATCCATTATATTTAATTGTTATAGTGGGAGTCAAAAGAATTTGATTTTTACTCAAATGGTTGAGGATTTAAATTTTATTGTCACACCACACTCAATTATATAGTGTTGGATGGTTACAATAGGGGAGAGACATTTGTGCCACTCAATAATGTCTTAGCCTCTCTTATACCATAAAGCCTTTCAAAGATTAGTGTGATGTTGTGTTATTAGATGTTTGTGATATGATGTTGGGCCAACCATTTATGTTGAAGAGGTATGGTATATATGAGTCTAGGCCATGAAGTGTCATCATCACTATAGAAGGTCATTTATTTAGGATACCAAAGGTATATCCTCATATCTTTGTTTCCTTAATTAATGTTAAGCAATACACAAAGATGATAGCTAAAACAAGAAAACTCATTATGTTGATGATCAAGCCACAAAGTAGAAGGACCATCAAAACATTAATTACAGGCCCTACATAGCAAAAGCAAATGGAACATATCATAGTAGATTATAATGACTTGTTCAAGTTACCAACTAAGGTTCCACTTCATTGTGAGGTAAAGTATTCCATTGATTTAGTTCCTAGGTCTTCTTTGTCAAGTACCACTATTTGTTAGATTACTCCTTGAAAATGATGAAATCAGGAGGTAGATTCAAGAATTGATTTAAAAGAGCACAATAGACCAGTGCGTAGCCAATTGATTTAAATAAATATGGAACGTGAAGACTTTTTATAACTACAAATATTTGAAGAAAATCACTATGAAGAACTACTATCCACTCCCTTGGATAGATGATTACTAGACCAATTTCGTGGTGCAAAGTTCATCAAAATTATGCTCAAATTTGACCACCATAAAATACCCATATATCCTACTAATGTATATAAAACTACATCTAAATCCAATAAGCTATTATTTGAGTGGTTTGTTATACCTCTTGGATTGACCAATGCACTTTCCAAATTCATGGGGATAATAGATGACATCTTGCTCCTTACATGAACTCATTTGTGGTAGTCTACTTAGATGATATTCTCATCTATAGTAAGACATGGAAGTAACATAGACAACGTGTTCAATAGGTACTTCAAACTATTAAAAGACACAATTTATATGCTAACTTGGAGAAGTGTTCATTTGGAATAACAAATATTTAATACCTCAGGTATATTATAAAAAAATAGGAAGTCCATATTGATCCTAAGAATATTTAGATAATTAGAGATTGGACTGTCTTAAAGGCTCTAATATAGCTTTGTAACTCTTTAGGTCTTGCCAATTTCTATCAAAGATTAATGTTAGGGTTCTCACACATTGCTTGCACACTATACCAACTAACTAAAGGAGGTACCAAATCCAAGATCCAATTGGAATATGTGCAATAAATGGAATTTAGGGGTTGAAGGATCAATTGTGTTCAGCTCCTACACTTTCCTTACACAATATATATCTACCTTTTGAGGTAATAACTGATGCATGAGAGTATATATTAGGAGTTTTTATATATAACATGGACATCCAATTACCTATCATAATGAAACATTCAATGAAGCAGTTCAAAATTCCCCAAAATGACAAATATCTCTATACCATTGTCCAAGAATGTAAACAATGGAAGCACTATAGATTTGGGTAAGAAAATAAACATCCACATAGTTCATAGACCTCTAGAGTTTATTCAAAAACAAAGTAAGCTAAGGAATGAAAGACATCAAAAGTGGGTCAGATATCTATAGAATTTTTATTTTATGATCAAGCACAAGAAAAGGAGTGCTAATTCAGTAGCACATTACTTGAGCTAATCTCCATTCATAGCACTCACCACCATTCTTGATTTCTATGGGTATGATACTTGCAACTACTCCACCTTGTATGAATTAGATTCTACTTTTAAAAATGAATATCAAGATCTTTAAGTGGGTAAGCATGTTTTTTATTTTTATTTTTAAGATAACCTCCTCTAACACATGCTATATTTTTTTGTACCAATTAGTGAGTACTCAAAAATTATTTGGGAAGCACACCTTAGCAAAGTAGCAGGTTAGTTTGGTATGGAAAAATCATTGGTAGTATTTCAAAAGTACTTTTATTGGCCTAATATGAGGAATGATTTTGAGAGATGCATCATTTCATGTACCCCTGCACTATTTTCAAACCAAGAAAAAATAATTGGGGACTATATACACCATTGCCAATGCCATCCAATACTTAGGAATCTATCCCCATGGATCTCCTCTTACATGTTACCACATATAAGAATGGTAATTATTGAGTTTTTGTAGTAGTATATTATTTTTTAAAATTACTATCACAAATCCTTGTAAGAAATCCATTTTATCTAAGGAGACTGCTAAGATTTATTTTTATCATGTGTGGCTCAAATTTGTATTCCCAAAGTCCATTTTATTTGATAGACATAGTAAATTTATGGGTATTTTTTGGTCCACCCTATGAAGCATGAAGTACACCAAGTTGACCATGTCCATAACCTTCCATCCTTAGACTAATAGCCAAAAAGAAGTTATGAGTTGATTGATTGTGCATCTTCTTTAAATATATAATTTTAAGCATTCATGCACATGGGACAAGATCCTCCCCCATATTTAATCAATCTCTACATAGCTCTACTAAACATAACCCATTTCGTATATGTTTAGGATTCCAACCTTTGGCACCCAATGATGTAGATCTCCCAGTGCAACCCATGTAGTAAACCTCATGGACAAAAAGAAGTAGAAACTATAGTATAATTTATGGAATAGATTTATCACATCTATAAATAGGTCCATGACCTCTTGAAAATAAAAAATAAAAACGATAAGCAATATCATGACTAGCATCAAGTATTTCATCAATTCAAGGTTGAAGATAAGCTATGCTTACATATTCACAAAGAGAGACTTGGGCGTCACCATAGGAAGATCAAACCTCTTTGCTATGAACCATACACCATCATCAAGAAGGTGGTATAAAATTCCTTTAAGTTGAATATTCCATCTTATCTTGGTTTGCATCCAATATTCAATGTTGAACTTCTTAGGCCCTATCATCCACCTCTATTGAACACTTCTATGATAGCATAATAGTTGGACATTGAAGAACTTAATCTAGATAGTTTAGAACCAATAGAAGAGGATTATATTGTTAACACATGCACTAAGACCACAATAAGGTAGTCTATTCAAATGTACAAAGTGGTCGAAGCAAGATAACTTGGTCACCAAGATGAATGGCTCAATAAAAATCAAATAAAGAAATAATTTCCAATTTTGAAGTCAAAAACTTATGCAATAGGGACCATTACTTTTCAAGGGGGATTAATCATCCAAGCATGTGACCTTTTTGGGGCATGAATTTATGGTTAAAAGTGCCTAAAAAATATATTTTTATCCTAACCATGTTGTTAAGGGTATAACTTTGTGCTTGAGAATCTATTTTGATCCATTCAAAATGGATTGAAAATATTAGAGGAAGATATAAATTTTTTGACAAGAATTAGCATGGATTTCCTAGACCAATTGCATGTAAAAATTGCTTCAGAGGCCCTTATCAATGTAATATAAAATAGTTCTTAAAATAATAGTTTACTATTTTTAGATTTTTATAGCCAAAATGCATCTCTAGCCATGTTGACATGTTAGTAGAAGACTAAACATGAGAGAACAAGTCATGTGTATGTAATTTTTAATTAAATCCACTTTTTAACTCAAGGAACATAAATCACCACATTTTTCTATGGGTGGCCTTCTATCTCATGGAAGGTGAACCACCACAATTCTAAATGGGTGACCTTCCATATTCAATATGGTGGATTTCTAACACATCAATTATTGTATAAAGAGAGATGCACCCTTGACTATAAAAACATGAGTAATGAATTCAATGATATAGCCTCACATTTGTTCTTAGAGATTGCTTGAATTGTACTCTATTTTAGAAGCAATAAGATCATTATTCTATTTTTCTCATTTACTCTTGTGTTCTAGTTTTTATACTTTGTTATTTTTTAATTGCATTATTTATTGATCTTTCTTAACTCAAAAATATGAGTTTTAGAAAATTCAAAATTCTAAGCTTTAGATTAATGGTATCAGAGTGGTTTATATTTTAAATGTATATCCATAAACATGAGATCAAGATATCAAAATTTTGGTTATCAAATGTGAGATCCTTCTTATTTCCTCCCTTGTCATTCCAAATGATCTCAGACAAGAAGATAATCAATCCTTTCAAGGAGACATTGAGTGAAACCCTCATGAAATGAAGGAATGAGATGATGGACCAATTTGCTCAAAGTCTTCAATGACCCCACACTACAAGTTTTGCAACCTTATCCACATAACCTCTCACTACCCCAACACCATAAAGTGATCCCACACATTTTAAGGTGTAGGTAAATTTTGATATTCTTACTTTTGAAGAAAATTTAATGTTAATGCCCTAGAAAATTGGTTAGATAAGTTATCTTCATGATTCTCTATAAATAGATTCATCGATAATGAGAAAATCACTTTTGCATTTTTAAAAGTTCCATTACCTATTAAAAATTAGTAAGAAGCATTTTTTATAGGTTATATGTGGCTTCTATTAGGGGCCACTCCCATCAAAATACCCAAATATTACATTTGTTACAGCATACATTTTTATCATAGTTTTTTCATTTCTTTTTTCTTTTAAATGTATTCCTCAACTTTCTCGAAGTGCTATGTTTCCACACTCAGATCCTTGACATCATTTTGATTAATACATAAAAATATCACTTGGCCAGTTGCCTTCTAAAATTTAAATTTCATCGGGATGAAGATCAACACCATAATTCACTAATTTATACTCAATTTCCTTCTCTATAAATATGCTCACACTCTTAGGATATTACCTCTAGTAATAGATTATGAACATCAACAATAATATTATTTTTTATCTAGTCTCCACATCCATTTTTGTTAATAGCATTGATGATAATTTATGAGTCCCCCTCAATTGAAATATATTTTCATCATTTTTTTGCTACAATTTTAATCCCTGTAATAAGTGCCCTAGCCTCTGCATAGTTGTTAGTTGAAGTTCCATATTATTTTGAATAAGTGAGGATAATTTTGAATTCACTATTTCTAAAAACACCAACTTTTCCTAGATTTCCTTTAGAAGCACCATCAAAATTAATTTTGATAAACATAATTTTTGGATATTTCCATTTTACAAAAAAAAAAGTAGATCCTTTGTTTTAATGATGTTATCGCAGATTACTCTTCCATGTATGTTCAAATCCTGTAGCCAAGTTATTAGGACCTCTTTTATACAATTGAGACTTCCCATGATGAACACCATATTTGTAGACATTCTGCAAGAGAGGCACTAATATGGTTTCAAACGTTTTTTATTCCTTTCAATCCATAAATTCCAAAAAATAATGGTAGGTCCAATCCTCCAAAGAATACATAATTCTTTAGCTTTGAAATAATTTATCCAACATTTTATCAACTCTTTCAATGTTGATGGAGCTACCCAAAATAATTTCATTTTTTTTTAGAATAATCCCACATGGTGTGAGCAAACAGAAAATGAAGAAGTAAATGGTTTGATGTTTCTAAATCCTTCTCACACAAGGCACATATGAAGGGTCCATAATATCCTCTTCTTTGTAGACTATCTCCTGTAAGAATCTTACTTTGAACTACTAACCAAAGAAATGTTGAGGCCTTAGGGAGAGCCTCTAATGACCAAATGTTCTTCCAAGAAAAATATTTGGGAGAAGGAAATTTTGATTGTTCTAAATCCTCATATCCCAACTTGATTATCCACCATCCTTTGATAAATTCCAAACCAACTCATCCTTTCATGTAAAAACCGACAAATAAAAATATCGAAGCATCTTTTGAAGTTTATCTACAATTTGTTTGAGTTCCTCTCCTTCAACCAGGTTACTAAAAGAAATCCATGATTTGGAGTTTTTGCTCATAATAATATAATATTTGACCTTTGGACATTTACATGCTAGGCACGCTTGAGCCAATGATTTCCATTTTGAGCCAATGATTTCCATAAGGCTTCAACCAAGCATCAAACCAAAAATTTGCATAACTCCCCTCATTGATTGACCATATAATATGTTTCATTATCAATTTCAAGCTCTTTGATATGAAATTCCATGTTGACAATCCTTTGGGTAGAGTTATTTTCCTAAAAAAATTCGTTGCATCAATAAAACCTATATATTTTTACCCAATTCTTTCCTTGCTCTTTGAATAATCTCCACCCAAGCTTTGCTCCTAATGCCAAATTTATAAGTTTGTAATTCTGCAAGCCTGCTCCTCCAATATTCTTCCCTTTTCAAACCCTATCCCACTTACAAAGAGGAAACCTAAATTTTTCATCACAACCTTTCCATAGAAAGTCTCTTTGAATTTTATCAATTTTTGATGCAATACCTATTGGTAGTCTTGAAAGTGACATCATATAAATAGGAATTTATTGCAATGTAGTCTTTATGAGTTGTAGCATTATTGCCATGGTTAAGAACTTACCTTTTCAACCTTCCAAGCAAGCTTTCATTCTATCCAAAAAAGAGATCCAAAGCTCTCTTTTTTTTCTTTATCAGAAAAAGGAATACCCAAGTAGGTTGATGGAAATTTTTCAATTTTAAACCCTAAAATATTCATAATAATATTTTGTAAATCTAGGGTAGTATTAATAAAAAAAATAATGTATTTTATAGTATCTACCAACTATCTAATGGCCTTCTCATAGCACGATAATATTTATTTAAACTCCATGGCCTCACTGACTGAGGAATGGCCCAAAAGAAAATTAGCATCAACAAATTGGAGACGAGATTCAAAGGGACCATTTTTTGCAACCTGAATACCCTTGATTTTTTATTCCATTTTTTCCTTTGAAAAGGCTCTCCCTAATTCTTTCACTAGAATAATGAAGGAGAAAGAGGATCACCTTGATAAAGTCCACAGATGACTTGAAGTACCCAATACGAGAACCATTGATCAAAATAGCAAATTTTGCAGTGCTATAACAACATTTAATCCACTCACACCAACTATAATCAAAGCCAAAATTTCTAAGAATAACATGTAGAAAATTCCAAGAAACCCTATCATATGCTTTGTTCATATATAATTTCAAAAGCATACCTAGCTTTTCATGGAATGAAGATAATGTATAACTCTTGTGCAATAATTCTACCATCAATAAGTTGTTTACCATAAACAAAACCACCTTGTTCCTCTGAGATAAGAAACCCTCGAATAAACTATTTGCCATAATTTTTAAAATGATCTTATAAATCATATTACAAAGGCTCATTGGAAAAAAATTATCAAAATATTGTGTCACCTTCTTGGGAACCAAGGTAATAAAAATAGCATTGATCTCACTTATTATAGCCTTCCTTTTTTGGGCCTCTTCAACCGCATTTAACATATCACTTTTCCATAAATCCCAAAAAAATTGAAAGAAAATTGTAGGAAATCCGTCAAGGCCAGGTGCCTTGTTAGGATGGAAAGAGAAAACTGATTCATGGAGCTCCTCCATAGTATCTTCTTCATCAAGCTTTAATTTTGTCCCTGAGTGATAATTGATGGAATATTTTGCAAATATGTTTCTTGTATCTCCTTATCTTGCCTACAATCTGACAAAATATTTTTGAAATAATTAATTGCTTCCTTCCCAATATCTTCTTTGTCCTCAATATTTCTTTTTTTTGAAGTTATAATATTTTTGATATGACAAACAAAACATATTATTTTGTTGTAACATGAATTTTTTTATTTCTATATCCTTCCTTGAGCCATTTCTCTCTAGATTTTTGGAAGCAATATAACTCCTCCTTTTTCAATGCATTATGATAATCGGAAAGTAATTATTTTTCTTTCACATAAAAATCCTGATTCATTCCATTAATTTCTACTATCTCTTGAAAAATTTTGAGCTTGGATCCAATTTATTTTTTTCTTTAAAAATATTTTAAAAATATTTGGTATTCCATATCTTCATTTTCTCCTTTAAATATTTCAACTTTTGAACAAACTTGTACATACATGATACTTCAAATTTTGATTCATCCCACCATAACATAACCATCTAAAAAAAATTAGGGTCTTGGAGCCACATATATTGGAAGAAAAATGTCTTTGGATGACCACTATTAGGTAACTCACAAGTCAAAAGAATGGGTTTGTGATCTGATCTTGCTCGCAATAAAATATCTAAAGAGATTGTATACTTTGTTTACAACCTTTAACAAGAATCTATCCAATATTTTTGCTATATGATTTTTTCCAATGCATCTATTATTTCATGTGTATTGAAAGCTTGAGGGAATAACATACCAAAGGTCATTTGAATTGACAAATGAATAAAAATTTTGCATTGATTTAGACAATCCTGGAATGCCATCCTTCTTTTCCAAAGGAGAGAACAATATTAAAATCATCCCATGAATCCATAGATCATAATGAGTCATCATTGTATTTGAAAAAAATATACTAAGGTCCTTCCAATATTTTTCATGAGGAGTAACTATATTTGGAGCATATACATTTATAATCCCAACTTTGATATTTTTCTATTTCTTGCAAAATTATCTGGCAACCCAATTACTTTTTACTTATAATAGTTGTCCATCCCATTTGCATTTGTCCCATATTATTGCAATACCACCTGAAGCTCCTGTAGAAGAAACTGCTAAACAATCACTTGTCTTCCAAATCTTCTTAAAATCATCCTTACATTCCTCATTGCTTAATTTTATTTCTTGTATTAAAATAAACTCGGGGCTATAACAACCTATTAATTCCTTAATAACTCTTTTTTAGGGGTTTTATTCATTCCCCTAATATTCCATGATGTCATTTTCATCATCAACATTTTTTATTTTTACTAGTGGTCTTAGCTCCACTTCTTGTTAATACATGTGATCTTTTTATTTGGCTTCCCAGATAAATATACTTTTGAGTTTATTTTTATCTTTTTTCTTTCTTTGATGAACTTCCTCTCCTTCTTCCATTCCTTCCAATACTCTCATCTTCATCAATCTCTTCTATTTTTCATGTTGTTCAAAATGAGACTTATCTTCTAAAGATTTATGTTGCCCTAAAGAGTCAAAAGTGCAAGGAATAGCCTTATTAGAATTTTCTTCTTTATGTTGCCTT
Organism: Wollemia nobilis; assembly: GCA_028583015.1. Lineage (NCBI taxonomy): Eukaryota > Viridiplantae > Streptophyta > Pinopsida > Araucariales > Araucariaceae > Wollemia > Wollemia nobilis. Next base: position 1,789,429 of record JAQPPZ010017021.1, read on the forward strand.
GAAAACTCTAAACTGCATAGATGATCCTCGATAGTCATCATTTTCTTATGTTGGCCTAAAAACCCTAAATTTCCTTGGATACCCTCCATAAGATTTTCTTTACTATACTGCTCTTGAAATCCTAAAGTACAAGGAATACACTCCACACTATCATTTGTATTGTAAGGAGAATATTTTAAGCTACTTGAGGATATTAAAGGTGATTTACCTAGGTTAATCTCGACCTCCTTGACCTCATTTACTTTGAAATTTGTCTCCCCATCTTCCTTTGTTTTAAAATTTGCCTTCCCCTCTTCCTTCACACCTTTAGATCCTTCTATATTTGAACTTTCACATTATACTTCCTCATCGCTCATATAAATTTTTTATTCTAATGGTTTATTCGAGTGAACTGTAATGGCCTTTACCATCTGATGATGTAGAGGAATTTTTCTAGCCACTTTCTTAGGAGTGGAAAATCCTTGATTTGACCTAGCTTCTCCTATGATATGGTCTCCTTATTTCAAATTGAAGCTACCCTCAAGCCCAAAATTTTTATTTCTTCCTCCATTTTTACTTTGTATTATCTTGCCATGTGCTCGGTTTCATAATATTTGCAACATTAGAATGCAATATTTCCATAATCCACTTGTTGATCCCATTCTCTTTATTCATATTTAATCCTAATTGACTGTGGTAAAGGTTTAGAAATATCCATGGTGACACATATTTGAGTGTATACAACATGCCTTCTCTCCTTATTAGTTGGCCCCTCCTATATGAATTCACCTAGAGTATTACCAATATTCTTCAAAACCTCCTTATTGATGAGTTGATAAGGAAGTCTAAAAAGCCTAATCCATACCGAAAGCCTTTTAATAGTTTTTTTGTCCATAAAATAATTCTCACTCCAAGCTCTTAAATATAATACATATTTTCCATTAAAACAGGGCCTCCATCCATTATTTTATCCCTTATTTCTAAATTAGAGAAAATAATGAGGAAAAATCCATTTGGAAGAAAAATCATTGAGTAATTTGAATTCAATCCCCACTTCCACTTAATCCAATTTTGAATCCCAGAAAAACCTGGTCAATATCAATGAAACTTACATATTAACCCTCTGGTTTTAAGAATAATCATATCATTCTCAATCATCTCATCCTTGATAATTACTTCTGGTGTAGAATCTGCTACATGGATTGGATTTTCTATAGATTCTCTCTTCCTCTTATTGCTAGCTAGGGCATCCAAAATTTTAACTTGGACATTCATACTTTTAGTAAGTACTTTCACAAATGATTTCCTTTCCATGTTACCTAGATTTTCTTCAAATTAATCCTTTAAATTCTCCTAAGATCTAGAACAAGAAGTGGTACTTGTTCCTTGATCACACTTTACTTTCTACTTTTTATTTTTCTATTCACACTTCCTCCTCACTCCAAACTCATGCTTACACTTAATTTTGGTTGCACTCACTCCTAACTCATGCTCATACTTACTTCTAGTTGCACTCACTCCTGGGTTGTGCTTACACTCGCTTTTGGTTACACTTACTCTCAACTCGTTCTCACTTTTGCTTTTGGCTGCACTCACTCTTGGCTTGTGCTTGTACTTACTTTTAGCTATGTTCACTTTTTCTCGCACTCACTTCTAGCTGCACTAGAACTTGTACTCACTTTTGGTTGCACTTGTTGTTGCACTCACTTTCAACTACACTTGCACTCGCACTCACTTTCAAATGCACTTACTCTTGACTGTGCTCACACTCACTCAACTTTTTCCTTAGTAGGAAGCATATTGTAATAGGATTATAGAAGAAATAAAAATGTAGTGTTCTCATGGGATAATTTCATGGAGGTTGTCAGTAAAGAATATTATCCCTTGGGAGCTTATGAATACCAATACATGTGATGGCAACAATTGCATTAAGGTAAATACCAGGTTGTTCAGGATTATATTGCTTCTTTCCACTCCATGGTAGTAAATCTAGGTATTCAATATACTGAAAGGCTTCAAATTCCCAAGTACCATAGTTGGCTACAATGGTGCATTTAAGAGCACATGGATCTATTCAAATTTAAGATATTGGGAGAGGTATATAAACTTATCAAATTAGAGTAGAAGCACAAAAACAAAAATATGAAAGGATGAGGCGCAAAAAACAAAAACCAAAACACTAAGTACTATCTAAATAAAGATAAGAGTCACTCTTCAAAGAATTAAGATAAAATGATTAACCCCAAAATTAGAATTGAAAGCCAAAAAATACTCCTAAGCAAACAAACTCTTAAATGCTAAGAGTGTAAAATGGTATAATTATCACAAGAGCAACCAATAGTCAAGGGAGAAGTACCAAGTATTTTATTCATTATTTGCTAAGTTGCAACCCTCTACATCCGCTCCACCACTGCCTCCACATCCATAGGCTAAGGCTATAAGGAATCAAATAATAGAAGATAAACCAAATATGACTATTACCACCATATATGTTGCACCAAAGGAGTCACAAGAGGGGGAACACCTACTTCACTCATAAATGTGGGTCAAGGATAATCCATTACATTTTAGTGTTGATAATGGGAGTCAAAAAAATATTATTTCTTCTTAGATGGTGAAGAATTTAAATCTAATTGTCACCACACTCATGACCATATAATTTTGGATGGTTATAATAGGTAAGAAATATCATCTCACTTAATAATGTCTCCTCTCTTATGTCATCAAGTCCTTCAAAGATGAATTTTTCTATGATTTCCTACCATTGGATGTTTACGTTATAATTTTGGGCCAGCCATTTGTAGAATATGCATGGTATATATGAGTATAGACCCAAATTTTCATCATTACTATTATATGTTAGTGCTTTAGGATACCATATGTATCTCCCCTTATCTCTATTTCCTTAATCAATGCTAAAAAATGCATAAATATAATAGCTAAAATATAAAAATTCATCCTATTGATGATAAAGCCATAAAGTAGACGAAGGGTTGTCACTATATCATTTGTAAACCCTACACAATAGAAATAGATGAACCAAATTATAAAAAAATATGATGACTCATTCAAGTTACCAATTGGGGTTCCACTTCATTGTGAGGTAAATCATGTTCCTCTTTATCATAAATCAGTCCTTAAAAATAAGAAAATTAGGAGGTAGATCTAAGAATTGATTCAAAAGGGGTATATTAAACCAAGTGCCTTACCATGTGGCATTCTAATTGTCTTGTATTCAATAAAATATGGAACAATGATACTCTATATTGACTAAAGAGATTTGAATAAAATTACTATGAAGAATTTCTATCCACTTCCTTGGATAGGTGACTTGTTAGACCAACTCCATGGTGCAAATTTCTTCACCAAAATTCATCTCAAAATTAACTATAATAAATATCCATATTGTGCATTGATATAAGGAAGAGTGTATTCTAATCCAAGAAGGGTTTATTTGAGTGGTTGGTTATATCTTTCATCTTAAAAATTGTACTTTCCACATTCATGAGGATGATGGATGATATCCTATGTCCATACACTAGCTCATTTGTAGTACTTTGCTTACATGATACTCTCATCTATATTAAGATATAGGAGGAACATCTTTAACATGTTCAACAAGTACTTTAGACCCTTTAAAAATATAAAAAATATGCTAATTTAGATGTGTGTTAATTTGGCATAACAAGGATTCAGTACCTTGGGTATATTGTTGATAAATGGGGAGTTCGTGTTGACCCTAAGAATATTTAGGTAATTAGATATTGGATTACCCCAAAGGCTCTAACAAAGAGCTTAGCAGCTTTTTGGACCTTTCCAATTTCTATCAAATATTTGTATTGGGGTTCCCACACATTGTTTGGCCACTACACCAATTAATCCAAAGAGGTACAAAATCCAAGTTCCATTTGGGATATGGACAACAGAGGGTATTTGGAAGGTTGAAGGACCAATTGTTTTTAGCTCTTATACTTTCCTTTCCTTTTCACATAATATCCTACTATGTCTTGGGTAAGTAAACCATCATACACATAGATAATAGATCTCTAGAGTCCATTCATACACAGAGTAAGCTAAGGAATGCAAGACATCAAAATTAGGTCTTCATATATATATAGCAATTCCCTTTGATCATCAAATTCAACACCACATTGTTTGAGTTAACCTCCAATCATAGCTTTCACCATCAATCTCCATTGTTATAGATATGATACTTCCAATTGGTCCACCTTGTATGAAGCATATGTTGATTTTACATATGCATACCTATATTTTTGTGTGGATAAGCATATTTTTTATTTTTATTTGTAAGATAACCTTCTATGTTGCATGGGATATATTTGTGTGCCAAATAGTGAGCACTCAAATATGATATAGAGAGCACACTTCAATAAAGTAGCAAGTCACTTTGGGTGGAAAAAAAATTGGCAGTACTTCTATTGACCCAAGGTAAGAAATGATGTTAAGAGGTACATGTACCCCCTATGTTATTGCCAAACCAACCAACAAGAAGCAAAAACTATATACACCATTTCTAGTTCCATAGAAGCTTTGGAATCTATCTCCATGGATTTCCTCTTAGGTTTACCCACATCTAAGCATGGTAATGATTATTTTTTTGTAGTAGTTGATTTTTTTAAAAATGACTATCATGATTCCTTGTAAGAAATCCATTTTAGTTGAGGAGACTACTAAGATTTATTTTAGTCATGTGTGGCTCAACTTTGAATTGTCAAAGTCCATTGCATCTAACATGGATAGCAGATTTCTAAGCATTTTTTGGTCCACCCTATGGAGCATGATGGACATAAAGTTGACCATACCCATAGCCTTCCATCCTCCCCTATATTCAAATGTGTACAATGGATCTCTATATAGCTCTACCAAACATAGCCCATTTCATGTATGTTTTGGGTTCCAAACCTTGGCACCCACTAATGTAGCACTCCCTGTGCAACCCATGGATTACTCACCTTATATAAAAAGAAGCTAAAAATATAACATGATTTGTGGAATAGATTTAACAAATCTAGAAACAGGTCCATGACCTCTTGTTAGAAAAAATAAAAAATATGAGCAATGTCATGACTAGCATTGGTTCCCACATCATTTAAAGGTTTGAGATAAGTTATAGTTACAAATTTAGAAAGAGGTACTTAAAGGACCCCATAGGAATATGATACATCTTTGCTATACACTATGACTTAGAAGGTAGGAGAAGATACCTTTAAGTTGAATCCTCCATGTCATCTTGGTTTGCATCTAATCTTCAATGTTGAACTTCTTAGGCCCTATCATCCACATCTCTTGGACACTTATATGGGACTAGAATAATTGGACATGAATAAATCAATCCATATAGTTTAGCACCAGTAGAGGAGGATTATATTATTGATACATGGACTAAGACCACAAGAAGACATTTTATTCATATATACAGAGTGGTCAAGTGTAACAACCCTCCTCGCACGGTTAATGAAATAAAGTAGATAAATAATAAACTTACATTTTTTGTATAAACATGGTACTATTGATAAATATTGTGAGTGTAGGATAGTTGCAAGGTTTCCAAGAAAGGAATTAAGCCAACAGAAAAGGTAATAAAGGGAAGTGATTATTTAGCCCACGAGCACATGGAAACTCGCGCTTTGCATATCATTTAGGTGCATTGCAAAATCATACTTTGGTGTGAGTTAAGTTTGTTTGAATGTTGTTTGCTAGTATGGAATAGGAAATGCTTTTATGTGGCAATGATAATTGGAGCCACTTTCTTGCTGTGTTTGTATGTGTATGATATTGGAAGTCTTCTTTTAAAAAGTGAGTGAAGGTCTTCTATGTGATGAAGCTTATATTATAAATATTGCTTTATTTTTTTTTAAAACATATATAAAAGAAATATGTTCTATGTGTTTTAAATTACATTGCAAATAATGTGTTGAATTAAAAGGCAATGGTTGACTCTAGAGGTGTGAATATATATATGTTAAACTAAGGTTATTGAAATATGCATGTGGAATGCACTCCACAATGGTTCATGTTGAGCTTAAGCAAAGGTGGTAAATTTAGCTAAATGGAAGTGATGTATAATTATTACGTGTGAAGTGGTGGGAGGACTTTGGGTCACTTGGTACAGTACATGAGGAGTTTATAAAACAAATTGCTAAATCCATCGTGAAGTGGAGAGGAGAGCATATGGAGCGATAAGTCTAGGAAAAATGGAGAGGAACATTGGCATCTAAAGGAGAAGAAGGGAGGAGCGAAGATGAGAGAAGGAAAAATACCATAAATGTGGGAGACATTCAGGTTCAGGTTGGTTGGACTGCAATGTTCCTTATTGAATGCATGGATAAAATAGTAGAATGAGGAGGAAAAAATATGGTTTTCCTATGAAGATGAATTGCGTGATGTTGATTTATTTGTGTTGGAAAAACTATTGTTCATATATTTTTGAAAATATTGTTTTACTATTGTTCATAAATTTTTGGATACAATGATATCTACTACGTATACGTCTTTGAGAATGATATTTTATTATTGTGTACACGTTTTCTTTGAAGGCATGGTCTTAATGTCGTGTTTGCGTCTTGAGAACGGTGATGCACATAGAAGTAAATAGAAAACAATGTTATGTTTAAAAATGTGATTTTTTGGGTTTGGTGTTACCATGTTGATAGATGTATTATGTATGTTATAAGGGTAATTTATCCCCGAACTTTGTAGTTCCTTGTATTGATAAAACTATTTCATTGAAAAGAATTGATTTCATGTAAGACTATTGGAATGGTTGTAGATGGTAGTTAGGAAGAAATCTATTGGAACTTTGTAGGATATATCTCAAATAAGGATATTTGTAGCATTTTTGAATGAAAAAGTATTATTTTAGTTTGTAGAAATGCATAGTAGTTGCATAACTCATGTTTGACTCGTATCTGATATATTTCAATATTCTTTAAAATAATGAAACACCTCTATGCTAGTTTAATTCCGAATGCTCATAAAAATGATGTCTGGTGCACCTATTAATACAACGTTGATTGTGCAAGGATGTAAGAAAGATAATCCTATTGACGAATGGATGTAGGCCATGAGCTTGTTGTAGAAACAAAACTAGACACCAAAGTATGCATTTGAAGAAAGGTTGCTTGTCTGGATACAAAATTAAAGATAAACTTGTAGCAACAAATTCCCTATAGTGTGTTATTGGATGATTAATGGAACGTATTATTACAGGAGATAGAAAATTCTCCATGTTAAATGGGGACGACCTTGCGTGGACTATGTCCACCTTGGCCATATTGTGTAATGATATGAAGGCCATATTTTTAGGCAATACTAGATTGTTTAAATTAAACAAATATAATATTATTCAGCTTTACCTTATTGTGATTTGATGGAGCGTATAACTCATGGAACTCTTGATATAATATGATATCATTCAATAATGAAGCACTACATGGCTAAACAATAGTTCCCAATGTGTTGTAATATCGTTTATTTGTTAATGTATCTAGTAAAGTTTGCTAGCCATAATGGTATTTTAGGAAGAATTGATTAACTTCATTCTCTAATATAATTTAGGTATTCGAAGTGACTCTTAATTTAACCTTTATATTATTTCTGAAAAGAAGAGATTATCCATGCAAAGTTAGGATAATAAACAATATACTTTTAAAATATGAAGTCTCTGTCTCAAGCTCATGTGATTACCAAAACTTGTTTCATTAAGCTCTTAGGATTAATGTTATTAAAGAGATTTTTATTCTTGTAAGAAAAGTTGAATGTATATAAAAGTTATGATATTATAAACTGCCTTGGCATCCAAAATAAACCTTTTGTAAAGATAGTAAATGAAAATGTAACTTTTGCTTTCAAATAAGGCGATTAATGATGGCTAGCTCACTATTTTTCTACAAAAATATTTGTTAAAGAAAAAATATTATTTGTATAACCTTTGAACTTAGTATACTTGGCTTGTTGAGTCTACTTAAATAAGGCATCTTTGTAGATGATTTATTAATAGAAGTGAATGGGTAATAATAAAATAAATTACTCTATTTTGTTAATATGGCACCCTAGGTGTAGATTTGAATTGCACATTTCTAAAATATACCCATAGTGTTTTTAGTTAGTGATTAAAGGAAAACTAGAAAAAACTCCTACTTGGAAAAGAAATGAAATTTTCTTATGGAAGAATAGGTTAGTTTATTTAAAACTAGTAGATTTCTCGGAAGGTCTTATATAAAGGAAAAACCTGTGTATACCCAACGTTGTTGAGGTGTGAGAATGCACACAATATGCTTCGATATAGCCGATGACTGACATAATTAGTTTTATAATATGGCAAGTCAAGTCGAAAAGAGAAGATAGTATGGGACATCTTTTCTAGGTTGCTACTCAAAGAGCACTGTGATAAAAAATGTGTTCAGTGAACTTAGGTGGAATGGCCACGGGGTTCGATATAGGATAAACTATTGTGGGTTCTATTAAGCACATATAGTGAAGACCAAGATCAGGGTATTGACATGGCACTAAATGACTCTAGAAAAAGATAATCCCTAGTTAGTCATAGGGGCATAAGTACGCTACTCTCATCTATACTGGTTTTAGAACAAGTCGACTAGATAATCGAAGGTTCAGTATGATGAGGAAGGGAAAAGATAGTGTCCACCCTCTAGGTATTATGGGCCCTAGAGGATAATCCTTGCCATGGTTCGATCCTCATGCAAAAAACATGGATGCAAATGAGGGCAACTGAATCCATAGAATGGTACCTCAACAAGATTTTGCAAATCTCATCCACTTGGGTGACTAGTTGCAGTAGTTCCTAATCCAAATATGGTTTGTTATGCCTGTGCTACTTTGTATTTAAACGAATTTTTGAATTATTGGGTGAACCAAAAAGATATAGCCTATAGCAAAAAATTGTAAACCAAGTAAAATTTTTTAGTATTTAATGATTAGCATGGCGAAAAAATATATATTGGGTTTTTTTTGTTCTTTAGTCATGCAACCATATGAGTAGTATATTTGGGTTTTTACATATGGTATCAGAGCAAAAATAATTCTAAGTTGTAGATTATAAGTGTATTGAATTAGTTTTTATAAACTAATTCACTACTTCTCTCACCTACACATTGAATGGCACAAATCTTGCAAGGTGGATCCTTGAGAAATCTTGGGGGAGGTAGGGAGGAGGAAGTCACCGAAAGACTTGTAAGGAGGCCAAAAAAAAATTAAGGCAGAAAGGTCCTCAACATGAAAGAATGGTTAATGAGATTTATCATAATGAGAGTGAGACTAGTGTGGAGGAAGGAAACCTCACAAAAGTGCAATTATTGCAAACACATATGGATTATCAAAGAGAAGATATGACCAAATAGAAAACTCGCATGGCCTAGCAACAAGAATTTATTATCCAACAACAACAGATCATAGAAGACTTAGCTAGTGGATGAGGAAATGGATTGGAGAGGTCAGTGGAAGCATTTAGAGAACCAGAGAGATCTAGTGCTAGGGGGGTAAGGGTGAGTAAAGAGCTTGATAAAAATCTTTAAAAAGTAGTAATATCTAAGTTTAATGGTAAGGGCGATGGTGAATTAGCTTAAAACTAGTTAAATGAACTAGAGTCCTACTTTTCTCTAGTAATTCTATCATATGAATCTAATACTACTCAGTCAGTGATGCATATGACTGAAATTGTCTTGTACTGGTGGAAATCTTATTAGAGAGGGCATGAAGTAGAAGATGTTGATCTCAAATGGGAGGAGTTTGTCAATGAATTTAGAAATAGGTTTTTAAAAAAGTAATATTATTATTATTATTATGATCAAAATTGTATGACTTTGGAGCTCTACTAGGGTTAGATGAGGAAAAACTACTCTTCTAGGGTTTTATGAAGAAAAATTGCTCTGCGGGGATGGCAGCAGCTTTCGGAGGAGGTCTAAAAATTGGAGGAATGTCGTGATGGCATCGGGTCCGACATAGAGAGTGCATGCTCGTGATGTTTTTTCATCTAAAAATGATTGGAAGGAACAGGATTTTCTAGTGCATGTTGAGAACCGCTTGTTAAAGAACAATGGATGTTTGGAACGATGTGAAGCCAGGTCAGTTCTAGTGGTTCAACTAGACTTGGTGGCGGAAGATGTGGAGTATCTAACCAAACATGCCCTTATTGGCAAATTTTTTGGCATCCGAATTTCTCTCCCCTTTGTGGAGGCTTGGGTCAGGAAAACTTGAAATCTTGAAGGCGATGTGGAGGTGATGTTGAGTGCGAACAACTATTTTATGGTGGTTTTCTCTTGTATTTCAGATAGTAACAAAGCATTTGAAGGGGGTCCTTATTTCTATAACCAAGTGGGACTCTTTATTAAAACCTGGCATGTGGATTTCAACCCATCAGAGGAGTGACCATCATGGGTTCTTGTATGGGTGCGGCTTCCATGGCTCCCATTGGAATTCTGGAGAACTAATATCTTGCATAAGATTGCCCTTCTACTTGGGAAGCCGGTTGGACCGTCACAACAGACAATGGATAAAAATGTAATCTCTATTGCTCGTATTTGTGTTGAAATTGATTTAAATAATCCTATTCCAGATTTTATTAAAATACAATTTGGATCAACTACATGGGTTCAAAAACTTGACTATGAAGCTCTTCCATTTCGTTGTCGGATTTACCGTGAATATGGCCACCTGCAAAGAAAATGCCCTAAGTTTGTCCTGCCTGTGGATTCAAATCTTGGGCCCTCTCGGTTTGGATAAATTTTGGATAAAGGAAAAGCCTCGATAAAGGAAGGGGAACGGGATAAGGAAGGTTTTTTTCTGGTAAAATTCTAAAACATAGGACGAAGGGCAAACAAAGACCTTAAGGATAGCCAACAATATGCTCCACTCAACTATTTTGAAATATTAGATGATGTTTATCAGTGCATGGAGATACCTGAAACGTCGCTACCTGATGCAAATATAACAATGCCAAATCATATGTCTCTTCTTGAGGGGGAACTTAAGGAATCAGATCTAGGGGGTTTAAATGAAGAACAAAGGGCTTTGGATATGAGTATAGGGGACATGGATGGGTCTAGCCCTATAAGGGAAACTATTTTGGAAAGTGGTACAGATTTAGTTATGCCCTCTCCTACTCAAGCACTGATGCAATCATCCTTGGACTGCAAAACTCCTACGATGTTGGGATTGTAGCAGAAAATAATTAAAAAATGTTTTTTCGGATAATAATATGAATGTGGGTCGAAAGAAGGACCAATATAAAATTAAGTTAATGGGGGAGACTTTTGTGGAGTCAGGCTTGGTGAGAAAATTGGACTCCCATTTTTATAACCCCAAAAAATTATTATCCTCTCATGGAATGTAAGGGGGTTGAACAACATCCCCAGACAAAAAGTTGTTCATGATTTGGTTCGTGTGCATTATCCAGATGTGGTGTTTATTCAGGAGACTAAATTGGCTATTAATGGTATGTTCAATATTACTCCCAAGTTGTGGAGAAGGGGGCAATGCCAGTGAATTGGTGCATGTGGATATGCTGGTGGTGTCGCTTGTTTATGGGATCTGGTTAATATATCCCCTCTTACTTGGATTTCTAGCATATGGTCTATTTCGATGGTCAGGCATGATAATAAATCTGGTGAAAACATCCTACTTACAAATGTGTATGCTCCTATTGATTACAATGGTAAAGTGAATTTATGGAAGCACATTTGCTTCGTGAGAAGTTTGGTTCCCCTGTACCCATGGATTTTGGCTAGAGACTTCAACTCTATCACTTTTCTGGAGGAGAAACATGGTGGGGTGGACCATCTCGAGCTTTTTTATTTTGTCTTCAATTCTCATATCCAGGCCCTAGACTTGGTTGACATCAAGCCAAATAATGGGATCTTTACTTGGCACAATAGAAGTTGTGGGGAAGCTTCCATCTTAGAGAGACTGGATAGGTTTTTGATATCCAGTTATTGGATGGGTAATAACAAAAGTGCTAGTTCTATGATTTTTGAGGGTAGGGGATCTGATCATTGGCCTATAAAACTCTCTACTTTGGAGTTAGGGCTAAAAAATAATCCCTCCTTTAAGTTTCAACTTATGTGGCTTCATGATACTAAGCTTCATGATTTCATGTGATGCTGGTGGACCACTGGAAAACCTCCTCATGGCACCGCTATGTATTCCTTTATGAAGTGACTACAATTTGTAAAACATAAATTGAAGAGATGGAATAGAATAAATTTTGGGAACCTTTCCTTGGCTAAGCTGGTAGCTCTTAGGAGGATGGAAGAAGCTTCAAGGAATATTAGAGATCAAGGATTCACGAAGGAGCTTCTTGTTGAGGAATATGAGGCTGTGAAAGACCTTGTTGAATGGGAACTACAAGAAGAAATTTTTTGGAAACAAAAATCTCGAGTAGATTGGCTTCAGGAAGGGGATAGGAACACAACCATCTTTTATAACTCACTTAAGGCTCACCATAATGGTAACCTGATTACCTCTCTTTTTAATTCTCAGGGTGCCCTACTCTCTTCTTTCAGGGATATTTTAGAAGAGACTAAGAGGTATTTTTCCTCTCTCTTCAAGGAGGACTCCCTATCAGATGATGAGAATGAAAATATTATTCTAAACTGTATTCCAACGATTGTTTCTAGAGATATGAATGAGAACTTTATGGGTCTAATTTCCCTTTAGTAGTTAGAAAATGTTGTATTCAATATGAAAAAAGGAAAAGCCCTAGGCCCAGATGGATTCCCAATTGAGTTTTATCAAGAGTTTTGGGATTTAATAAAATTTGATCTTTTGGAGGTGGTTAATGAGTCCCAAAAGAACAAACAGATGCTAAGGGCCCTAAATGCTACCTTTGTGGTGCTTATACCCAAAAAAGAGGGAGAAAATTCCTTGGATATGTTCAGGCCTATTGCTGTTATGTATAAGATCATCACAAAAATTATTGCTGAGAGGCTAAAGATATGGTTGAGCAAAATCATCTCTAAGGAGCAAGGAGGGTTTGTTGCTAGCCGAAAAATATTGGATGGGGTTGTTATTGCTACAGAAGATATTCACTCAATGGAAACTTCTAAGAAGAAAACTATGTTCATTAAGTTGGACATGGCAAAATCCTATGATCGGGTCAGATGGTCCTTTCTTCAGAAATTTCTTGCTGCTTTTGGATTTGAGGAGGAATGGATTAGATGGGTGATGAGTTGTGTTTCTTCTTCCTCATTATTTGTTCTTGTTAATAATGAGCCATCAGATATGTTTGAGGCCTCAAGGGGATTGAGGCAAGGATATCCTTTATCTCCTTATTTGTTTATAATTATGGTGGAAGGGTTGGGAATATTGCTCAAGTCTCAAGTCATGCAGGGTCTCATTCAAGGGTGGAAGTGGGATAGTAGTTTGCCACCTCTTTCCCACCTTCAATTTGTTGATGATACTAATTTTTTGGGAGTTGCCACTATCAGGAAAGCTGGCAATAGTAGACAGTCTCTTGACATATATCTTGGTGCTTCTGGACAGTTGATTAATGAGGACAGGTCTTCTATTTTCTTCTTCAATACCCCTCCTCTTATTCAAGCCATAATTTCTCGCATTCTAATATTACAGGTTGGGACTCCCCCCTTCATTTATCTTGGTATTCCAATTTCATCTCATCCTCTGCCTAGATCTTCTTGGCATTCTATTCTTTGTTAAGTTTATAAGGAAGGTGAATCACTGGACTTTTAGATGACTATCCACTACAAGTAGAGTGTTGCTTTTAAAATTTGTTGTTCAAGCTTTACCTATTTATAGATGCTTTGTCAAGACAGTTTTTATGGTTTTGAAAACTTGATCAATCTAAATGGATTTTGGTTAGGTGGGATTCTATATGTAGGCTGGTGCAAGAGGGAGGCCTTGGATAGCGACAGAAAACTCTTTTTGGACAGGCTTTGGCTATAAAACTTTATTGGAAATGGTGTACCTCTCAAGATCATATTTGGTCTAAAATATTATCTTAGAAATACTTGAGAGGTATTTATGAGGCTGATATCCCTAGAGTCAACTTGGTTGGGAAAGGTTTTGTTATCTGGGACACTCTAAAAATAGGATCTAATTTAATCAAGCAGGGTTTGTTCTGGATTTGCAATCAGGCATCAAATGCTCTTTTTTGGGAGGATTCTTGGGATTACCACCCTCCTATCTTGAATCAATATCCTAGGTTATGTTCCCTAAGCATTTTTTTCTTGGAATCAGGCTGGTCTCATGTGGAGGACTTCAAAAAAATCCAGTATTTTGGAAATATGGAGATGTACAGGTGGAAAGATCCACAAGAATGGCCCCAAGGGGTACTGGCCAAGGATATAGAGGTGCTTGCTCTTATTATTATGGGGAGGCCTTGTTCTTCATTGAGGGGTAAATATATTTTGGCTTGGAACCCTGATCCTAAGGGAACCTACTCGGTAGCCTATGGTTATTAGGTTCTTGATAAGCAAAAGTATGGGAGTCTTCCTGTCACTTGGTGGAAAAAGGTGTGGAACAAATTTTCCTGGACAAAATGTAACTTCTTTCTCTGGTTGGTAGCTCGTAATAAATGCCTCACTTGGGATAATGTGAGGAAGAGGGGATTTCAGGGTCCCTCTTTTTGTGTCCTTTGCAGTAAGAATGAGGATGACTCTTCTCATTTATTTTTCCAATGCTCCTTTTCCAAAGACATTTGGCACCGTTGGTGGAGCACCTAGAACCATCCATGTTTTCATGTGTTGTCCCTGGTGGAGTTTTGGAATAGTCTAGGCAGACCTCCGACCAAGGCCCCCTTCCTGCGAGTTGCTTGGAATTTGGGTCCTCCTTGCATCATCTGGAAAATTTGGCTCGAATGAAACCGATGCATATTTTAGGGCAATTATTTGGCTGTTCAACAGATATGGAAAAGGATCCTGTATATGGTTCATAAAACCATCCATAGCAAATGTGATGTGGACCCTCTTTTGGATTCTAGAGAGAAGAAGGTACAGTAAGCCCTTGGTCTCTTTGGTGATGGTGTGAACTCTTCTAGCCCTAGTAGGGTTCTGTTGGAACAAAATCTGCCTTTGGTTAATAGTGTTGCGCCTTAGACTTTGCCAACATTGAATAGACAGATCTTGCTTGAGATCATTTGTCTAGTCTCCAAAGAAGGTTGGTTCCTTTGAGTTTTTTAGAGAAAATGGGAACAAGAGATAAGGGAAATATAACCTAAGCTAGAACTTTTATATGGTGTAGATTAGACAACAACAAAGACAGATTTACTTACTTCTATCCAAAGCATTTAAACACATTTACATGCAGAAATTATATAATTCTAGATATGATTTCTAATATTTCGTTTAACATGCGTATATATTAGATTCTTATTCTAGCAATATGATTTATGTATTGCAAAAGTTTAGATATAAGAACAGACTCAATTTACAATTCAATATTGTAAGCAAAAATAAAGAACATTAATACATACACTTGCACGATATGAACTAGAAGCCAATGGGAGATGTGATTTTATTGCTTGTATTCAAAGTACATGTATTTAGTCTTGTAAACGTCCAAGATCCGACCCTTTTTTTGGAGTCACTCACCCCTATATATACCCTAAAAGAGTATCTTTTTCTAAGTACATCTTACTTATTTTACAAGCAATCATCTGCAGTTTCTAATAATACACAACAAGTCTTCTA
Organism: Wollemia nobilis; assembly: GCA_028583015.1. NCBI lineage: Eukaryota > Viridiplantae > Streptophyta > Pinopsida > Araucariales > Araucariaceae > Wollemia > Wollemia nobilis. The sequence goes on from JAQPPZ010017021.1 coordinate 1,805,091, forward strand.
TGAATTAGATATCTTCTTCTACATATTAGATTCTATATGATCCTGTCACATTTTCAATCATCTGGCAAGCTTGCTCTATCCTAGATTTCTGATAATCATGTCAGAAATCAATTCTTGGTGTCAGTGCATGCCTTTGATTGCCAAAAATTCATTTTATTCCTTTATAGTTGGCGTGTCACGAAATCACAAATCCTTGATTTTCTCTTTTGCTGCCTCCAGCCACGAAAATGAGACATGTCATGAAATCGCAACATTATTTCCTTGTTTTGTTCTTCCAGCCGCAAAAATGAGACATGTCGTAAAATCGTGACATTCGTCTCTTGCTTTGCTCTTCTGTCGCTTCCATCCGTGAAAATGAGACATGTCATGAAATCGTGACATTCTTTCCTTGCTTTGCTTTTCTGCCGTTTCCAGTCACAAAAATGAGACATGTCGTGAAATCGTGACATTTATCTCTTGCTTTGCTCTTCTGCCGCTTCTAGCCGCAAAAATGAGACATGTCACGAAATCACGACATTCATCTCTTACTTTGCTCTTTTGCTGCCTCCCACCGTGAAAATGAGACATGTCACAAAATCACGACATTCGTCTCTTACTTTGCTCTTTAGCTGCCTCCCATCGCAAAAATGAGACATGTCGTGAAATCATGACATTTCTATGTCTTTAGCTCTTTTGCCGCTTCCAATTGTGAAAATGAGACATGTCGCAAAATTGTGACATTCGTCTCTTACTTTGCTCTTTTGTTGCCTCCCGCCGCAAAAATGAGACATGTCACGAAATCGTGACATTTCTATGTCTTCAGCTTGATTCTTCTTCTTGCATCGTGAAAATGTGACATGTCGTGAAATCGTGACACTTCTGCCTCTTTGTTCTCTTTTGTCACTTTTGGCCACGAAAATACATGTCGCGATATCGTGACACTTTTTCCTTCCTGCTCTTTCTCTTCTCTTTAGCCGTGAAAATGGAACATGTCGCAATATCGTGACACTTTTGCCTCTTTGCTCCTTTTTGTTGCTCTTAGCCGCGAAAATACAACATGTCGCGATATCGTGACACTTTTTCCCTTTTGGCCGTGACAAAGCAACATGTCACGATATCGCGACACTTTTTCCCTTTTGGCCGTGACAAAGAAACATGTCGTGATATCATGACACTTTTTCTCTTTTGGCCGCGACAATGCAACATGTCGCGATATCACGACACTTTTTCTCTTTTGGCCGCGACAATGCAACATGTCGCGATATCACGACACTTTTTCTCTTTTGGCCGCAACAATGCAACATGTCGCGATATCGTGACACTTTTTCTCTTTTGGCCATGACAATGCAACATGTCACGATATCGCGACACTTTTTCCCTTTTGGCCGCGACAAAGCAACATGTCGCGATATCGCAACACTTTTTCCCTTTTGGCCACAATAATGCAACATGTCGCGATATCGTGACATGTTTTCCTCCTTGCTCTTTCTCTTTGCTTTTGCTCGCGAAAATGCAACATGTCGCGATATCGCGACACTTTTTCCTCCTTGTGGTGTTTTGCTTTTTCTTTGATCTTTAGCATATGGGCCACTTTGGTCTTCTTGGAAAATATGCAAAAAGGTGCATCAGCTATTTTCTGTAGTTAGTCACTTTTTGACATACATTCTTGGTGCCTTCCGAGGGATTTTTTGCTTGCAAAAATTTTGAACCAGGCCTTTATCCATTGGGAAACGGAGTCAACAACGCAGTTGTAAAAAGAATCTTTTAGAGAAAGACAAAGAACACAAGAAAATGCACTTAGATGAAACGTGAACATTACCTCATCAAAACTCCCTTTATACCTTAGTATCTCTATTCAAAAAAAAATGTCGACTTCTGATTGGCTGCGACTAAAAATTTTTGTTAAGTCCAAAAAATGGTAATATTTACAAATATTGTCTGAATATACTTATATTATACTGTACATATAACTCCTTTTCTATTTTTTCAATAGAAATATAACTTTAGGTGAAATGCATTCACCATGATGGGAAGAACCAATCCATCAGTATCTGCCATATGCTTTTGATTGTGATTGTATGATTGCTCTCTTTGTTCTTCTAACTGTAAGAGTTGCATTACTCCTGCAACTGTGTGTAGCATTTGGTCAATCTGAGGTAGCGGGTAATGATCTTTGAGTGATGCTCTGTTCAAATTTTTGAAATCTACACACAATCTGATATCTCCATTTTTCTTATTGACTGGTACCAAGTTTGCCACCCAGGTGGAGTGTTTAACAGGTTATACTATTTTAGCTTGAAGGAGTTTTAGCAGTTCTTTTTTCATCAAATATTCTATCTTCAGATTCACTGGTCTTTGCTTTTGCCTAAAAGGCTTAGCTCCTTCTTCTGATTCTATGGTATGTTGAATAACATCTTTATTGTACACTTTTAGATCACTATACACCCAAGCTATGATGTCAAGGAATTTTTTACACAATTCTCTGATCTGGTTCACTTCCTCTTCTGTACAACTGATTCCAACCTTAATCATTTTGCCTGGCTCCAACTCTACATCTTTGTATATTCTTTTATCGACCTTTATTTTTTGGCCTCTATCATTGTTATCAAACAGGATTTCAAGGGTGATGAGACCCTTAGGAATATGATTGTTTTTTAACTGAATAATATCCTCTTCTTCTTCATCCTACAGATCCCGGTTGGCTGAGGAATTCATTTCATGGATTAAGAAATCCAGTATCTATTCATCATTTTCAAAAAGTTGCCAAAAAATATTTTTATCAGGCACTGAAGGCCTGTATATAAGTCTAACAGATTTAGACTTCTGAATAACATTACTTACAAGACAAAAATTAGCTCCCACTGAAGCTAACAAATCTGCATGGGTATTCTGTTCTCTAGGGATAAAATTTATATTTAGGGCCTCAAAGGCCTCTAAGATATCCCACACTTTGTTCCTGTATGCCTTTAAATAATGTTGTTTACTTATATATTTTTTGGTGACTTGATTCACAATAAGTTTTGAATCTCCATAGATGAGTAACTGTTTGATTCCCAATTTCTCAACCTTTCTTAACCCTAAGCACAAGGCCTCATATTCTATTGCATTATTGGAGCAACTCCAAGTCAACCTATAAGAGAAAACCTTTTCCTCTCCGGTGGGAGAAATCAAAACTATTTCGGCACCAACTCCATTCTTGCACCTAGCCCCATCAAAGAAAAGCTTCCACAATTGATTCACATAACCATCCTTTTCTAGGGAGGGTATCAATTTTATTTTTGGTTTCTCAATAGAATAGTTTCCTATTTCTGTTTCTATCATGGCATTAAAATTTTGTAGAGAAAACTCATCCTCATCTTGGAGCTCTTCTAATGTTTCTTCCATTAGATCTTCTTCTATTGTTTCTTCAGTCATCATATTTACATTGTCAGTTTCACCAATCTTTTCTACATGAAACGTCGATGGTTTCTCATTAAAAATCTTGACCCTTCTACCTTTGAAAGGTATCTCCAGATGAGAATAATCTAAGGATAAGTATCCTCCTATCTTTGTTGTGAACTCTCTGGATAGACACATACCAAAATAGGGCTCCAAGTCTATGACTACTACCTCTTGTATGACTATCATCTGAGGCATTTTATGCAGCCGTATGGGAATATCCTTTATCACTCCTACAATTTTTACTAGAGTACCATCTAACTGTAGGATGCTTGTGCTGCTCCTAGTGTACTCCATTCCCATAATATCACATACTGATTTGGGTATCACAGTGGTAGCAGCGCCTGAATCTATCATGCAGTTGTGGAAAACCCATCCTTCCATTTGAAGGGACAAATAAAAGGGTGGTGGCATGTTCTTACCAGTGGCAGATGTCAAGTTCGTTAGAACCATTTTTGAAGATGATGCAGTCCTACCTCCATTTTTCATTGTTCTTAGGGATTCCTGTAGGAGATCGATTTGACCTAGGATTTGAAGAGTATCATACATACTTGCCTTAGAAGGAGTCTTTTTCATTTCCTCTACTATACTGAATGTAGGTGAATCAACTATCCTTTCTCTTTCTTTGGAAAAAGTTTCATATTTATTTTTGTATCCCTAGGTAGCTTCAGTTCTTTGCCTTTTTGTCAGTGAGGGGAAACTCAACCTTTCCCTAGCTCTGTTCTTGGGTTTCATTTTCCCCCGAGGAATAAATTCTTTGTGTGTTTCTTGCCCTTGACTTTTGGTTGGAAACTGATATTTTCTTTCCTGAGGGAGGCTTCCCTTAGGAGTTTATTTGGGAACTTCCTTGGGACCAGGGGAAACATTCAATGGCTGAAGCTCTTTAGGGTCTGCTTACAGTGGTTTCTTACCTAATCTTGTCAAAACTGAAACCTGTTCTACTGTAGGCATCATGAAGTTGTGGTCCTTCTCCCTAATTATATTTACATGGCCTTTCATTTTTTCTTTACTCTTTTCAACTGCTATACTTTGTACATAATGCTAGTGTATCACACACGAACTTTCCCCATGTGGATCGTTACATGTAGTACACCAAAATTTAGAATCAGTGGGAGGATCCTCGGCCTCCACTATCTCATTTGTATATATCATGCTTGATCTCTCTTGTCCCCTATTGCTTGATTGTGCTGCATCTCTTGTTATCTGAGGGAACCTCCTTGGCAAAAAATTCCTTTTAGCCTCTCTCTTTTTCATGGACGCCATTTCATTTGACAATGTCTTAATTGTATCAATTATGGTTGTGTATTGATCACTGGGGGGATCTGATGCAAGGGGTGTAGCTGGTAATGCAAGGAATGTAGGAGGTGCAGCTATAGCTGGGAGGGCCTACATTGATGGGAGTATAGGCAGTTTATAAATTGATGCTTGGGAAAGCTCTGGTAAAATTGGCAATAGACTCTTTGATGGATATTTTTTTGTAGCAATGAGATCAGCTTCGTCCTTTGCTGCCTCTAGATAGATCCCAAGAAAAGTGGTTACACGGGATTGTCTTATTATCATACTAAGATCTGAATCAAAATCCCTTAAATAATAGCATATAGCTTGTTCTTCCGTGGGCTTTAGGCCTTGCGGTACTCTATCACGAGTTCTGGTAAATCTGATGTTGAAATCTTAGATTTCTTCTTGTGGATGCCTCTCAATGATAGTGAATTGATTTAGCAATGTGAAAGGATCCACATGTATATTAAATTCATCGACCAGATGGCCGGCCAGTACTACCCAAGAAGTAATGGATCCAACGGAAAGCTCTTTGTACCAATAGAGCATCTTTCCTTTCAAAGATATAATCAACAATCTGACCATTACATCTTCCTGAGTTATGTTGTAAACAGATGCTAGCGATGATACATCTAAATAGTGCTCATCTGTTGTTTTGCCTATTCTGTCAAATGTCGATAATGCTTTTAGTGTAGCTTATGGAATTTGGTGGTGTGTTCCCAATTTCAAAGGGCCATTTTGATTCCACACAAGATGCGCTAGGGCAGGGGCGGCTTCCATGATTGCTAAAGGAGTTACAAACATTATGGGATTGCTTGCAGATGCTCCTACAATGGGTGTTAAAGAGGTGCTAATGGTGCTGGGCAAATTTGATCATGCGGCTAGCACAGGGTGTGCTTTTAGGCTTCCGAGATGTAGTTCAAAGAAATTGATAGGTTCTTCAAAGTTTCTAGCTTGGGATCTGGTTATCATATGGCTATATAACCAGAAGGTTTTTAGACAAGGTCCTTCTTTTATGGTCTAAATTGCAACGGAGTTGCCAGGTGGTTTTTCTTGATATTTTTAAACAAAAAGGCTCTTAAGGTAAAAAACCAAAACTTATACAATACTGTGGGATTGCTGGTCCCACCGGGCATGCCAAAAATGGTTGGAACAAAATTTGCCTTTAGTTAATAGTGTTGTGCATTAGACTTTGCCAACACTGAATAGACAGATCTTGCTTGAGATCATCTGTCTAGTCTCCAGAGAAGGCTGGTTCCTTTGATTTTTTTAGAGAAAATGGGAACAAGAGATAAGGGAAATATAGCCTAAGCTAGAACTTTTATATGGTGCATATTAGACAACAACAAAGACAAATTTACTTACTTCTATTCAAAGCATTTAAACACATTTCCATGCAAAAATTATATAATTCCAGATATGATTTCTAATATTTCGTTTAACATGCATATATATTAGATTCTTATTCCAACAATATGATTCATGTATTGCGAAATTTTAGATATAAGAACAGACTCAATTTACAATTCAATATTGTAAGCATAAATAAAGAACATTAATACATACACTTGCACGATATGGACCAGAAGCCAATGGGAGATGTGATTTTATTGCTTGTATTTGAAGTACATGTATTCAGTCTTGTAAACGTCCAAGATCCGACCCTTTTTTTGGAGTCGCTCACCCTTATATATACCCTAAAAGAGTATCTTTTTCTAAGTACATCTTACTTATTTTACAAGCAATCATCTGCAGTTTCTAATAATACACAAGAAGTCTTCTATGAATTAGATATCTTATTTTATAGATTAGATTCTAGACGAGCTTGTCACATTTTCAATCATCCGGCAAGCCTGCTCTATCCTAGATTTTTGATAATCATGTCAGAAATCACTTCTTGGTGTCAGTGCATGCCTTTGATTACCAAAAATTCATTTTATTCCTTTATAGTTGGTGTGTCGCAAAATTGCGACATTCTTTTCTTGATTTGCTCTTTTGCTGCCTCCAACCGTGAAAACGAGACATGTCACGAAATCATGACTTTCTTTCCTTGTTTTTTTCTTTTGCTGCTTCCAGCCGTGAAAATGAGACATGTCATAAAATCACGACATTCGTCTCTTGCTTTGCTCTTCTGCCACTTCCAACCATGAAAATAAGACGTCATGAAATCGCGACATTCTTTCCTTGCTTTGCTTTTCTGCCACTTCCAGCTGCAAAAATGAGACATGTCACAAAATCGTGACATTTGTCTCTTGCTTTGCTCTTCTGTCACTTCCAGCCGTGAAAATGAAACATGTTGCAAAATCGTGACATTCGTCTCTTACTTTGCTCTTTTGCTACCTCCCGCCGTGAAAATGAGACATGTCACGAAATTGTGACACTTCTGCCTCTTTGTTCTCTTTTGTCGCTTTTGGCCACAAAAATGCAACATGTCGCGATATCGCAACACTTTTTCCTTCTTGCTCTTTCTCTTCTCTTTAGCCACGAAAATGGAACATGTCGCGATATCGTGACACTTTTGCCTCTTAGCTCCCTTTTGTTGCTCTTAGCCGCAAAAATACAACATGTCACGATATCGCGACACTTTTTCCCTTTTGGCCGTGACAAAGCAACATGTCACGATATCACGACACTTTTTCCTTCTTTTCTTTTGGCCGTGACAAAGCAACATGTTGCGATATCGCGACACTTTTTCTCTTTTGGTCGCGACAATGCACATGTCGCGATATTGCGACACTTTTTCTCTTTTGGCCACGATAATGCAACATGTCGCGATATCACGACACTTTTTCTCTTTTGGCCATGACAATGCAACATGTCGCGATATCGCGACACTTTTTCTCTTTTGGCCGTGACAATGCAACATGTCACGATATCGTGACACTTTTTCCCTTTTGGCCACGACAAAGCAACATGTCGTGATATCGTGACACTTTTTCCCTTTTGGCCATGACAATGCAACATGTCACGATATCGCGACACTTTTTCCTCCTTTCTCTTTCTATTTTATTTTGCTCGTGAAACCCAACCGCGATAATGCAACATGTCACAATATCGTGACACTTTTTCCTCCTTGCTCTTTCTCTTTGCTTTTGCTTGCAAAAATTCAACATGTCGCGATATCGCGACACTTTTTCCTCCTTGCGGTGTTTTGCTTTTTCTTTCATCTTTAGCATATGGGCCACTTCGGTCTTCTTGGAAAATATGCAAAAAGGTGCATCAGCTATTTTTTGTAGTTAGTCACTTTTTGACTAACAGGTTCCTCAGCTCAGCAAGAAGGTTAGGAGAGATGGTAGGTGGAGGCCACCCCCTATAGGAGTTTTAAAATTTAATACTGATGGATCATCCAAGGGTAATCCTAGACATGCTGGCATTGGCAGTGTTGGGAGAGATTCTACCTGGTGGTGTCGGCTTTTTCTTTTCCATTTATAAAGGTGTTCACTCCAAAAATTTTATGGAAGCTCTTGCAATTCTTGAGGCCTTGCGGAGGGGGTTTTCTCTTGTCTGGCATAGGATTATCTGCGAGTCTGAATCTCAAATTGTAGTTAATATTTTAAACAATAAAAATGTGGAGGAATTTAATTGGCAGTTGGCCACTGTAGTCGTTCAGATTCTCAAAATGAGTAAAGAGTTTGAATTTATATCCTTTGTGCACATTCCAAGGGAATGGAATGTTGTTGTTGATTACCTAGCAAAAAGGTCTTCTGAGCTGCTGGATCCTTGGAGTATTGATAATTGGGATAGTATCTCATTTGGATACTCTCAACGCCTGTGGGAGTTGATCCACAAGGATGTACAGACTTAATGTGGTTGGTTCGTATTGTCTTTTTTGGGTGTCATTCTAGTCTAGTGGTTTTAGCATGTTTGGTTGTTTATTTGAGTCCTGGTTGGAAAGTTGTACTCTGTAATCCAGATTTTTTATCAATAAATTTTTACCCCTTTATTTAAAAAAAAAATTAATATTATATAGAGAAATTTAGGGAGTTCTCAAATTTGTGATAGGAAGATATGATAGTATGGGATTACCACCAACAATTTATTCAACTGCTAAAATATACATCCCAATATAAAAGCAATGAAGAAATGAAAACTAAAAAATTCAATATGGGATTACATCCTAGAATCATGATGGTGGTAAACATGCACAATCCCATCAATTTTCCCACTACATTTGATTTAACAAGGAAAGAGGAAGCTAATCGGGAAACGAGGAAAAAATTGGTTTAATTATCAAAAGCTATCAGAAAAGGAAAAATATGAACTCCAAAAATAGAAAAGTGTTGGTTTTATGATGTGGGAGAAGGAACAGAATAAGATACCCAAAGGTGGAGATCAACATAATCAAAGTGACAAAAGTAAACCCAATTACCAAGGTGGAAATTTTAAGAAAAATGCTAAATTTTCCTAGAAGACAAGACCAGAAACTAGCAGGTCAAGAGAGGGCTAGGAAAACTACATTTGTGAACAAAAATGAGAATGACAATAGAGGAAATAAAGCTCCATAAAATGGATGCTATGTTTGTAAAGGATCTCATTATGCCAATAAATGCCCTCGCAGAGCTGATCTACCATCGAAAGCTCTAGAAGAGACTAGCCATAGGATCTATGCGGCTACAGGTTGTTTTGAACTCAATGGTCAAATTACTCCTTTCTTAATGAATGGTAGAATTTTTTATAATAATGTGCAAATTTTGATTGATAGTGGGTCAACAGATAGCTTTATCTCATATATATTAGTGAGGGATTTACCTGTTAGACCTGGATTTTTGGCCAAAGGTTGGAAAGTAGAGTATGGCTTAGGGCAAACCTACCATGTTAACCAATGCATATTTGACACCCATATCTCCTTACCATAAGGAAATACCAAATGGCATATATATGTAGAGACTTTGCATGCATTTAATATTATTTTAGAATTTTATTGGTTAAAAGTGCATAATGCTCTTTTAAACTTTGAAGTGAGATGAGTGGAATTCATGGATGAATCTAACCAGAGGAATAAAATCTATTGTGGTCGGAAAGAATTCAAACCACACCTATTGACTACAATGCAGATTAAAAAGGTTATTAAAAGGAAAGGTATTATCTTCATAGTTGATTTGAATAGAAAAGAGGAGACTTAAAAGGAATTTGATATTTTCCATAAATATTCGATGTTGGGAGCATTCAAAGATGTGTTTCCTGAAGATCTACTAGGGTTACCTCCTCGAAGGGAATTTGATTTTTCAATTGAATTGTTTCTTGGTGTTGCACCAATTGCAATATCACCTTATAGAATGACACCCATAGAACTTTAGGAGCTCAAAACACAACTTCAATATTTTCTAGAAAAAATACTAATCAAACCAAGTATGTCGTCCTAGGGAGATCCTATCTTGTTTGTTAAAAATAAAGACGGTACTTTAAGGATGTGCATAGACTATCAAATGTTGAATAAAGTTACTGTTAAAAATAGGTATTCATTACCAATAATTGATGATTTGTTTGATCAATTGAAAGGGGCAACCATATTTTCTAAAATAGACTTAACATATGGATATCATCAGTTAAGGATTCAATAGGAAGATACTTCTAAAACAACATTTAGAACAAGGTATGGATATTTCAAATTTACCATCTTACCTTTTGGGCTAACCAATGGCCCAACCGTGTTCATGAACCTCATGAATAGATTTTTTAAAGAGTAGTTGGATCGATTTGTCCTTATATTTTTGGATGATATTTTGATCTACGCCAAAAGCAAATAGGAGCATGATCAACACATGAGAACTATGCTTGAGATTCTAAGAATGAATCAATTATATGGAAATATAACTAAATGTGAGTTCTATACTCCAAAAGTAAAGTAATTGGGACATATTATATCTATAGAGGGAATTGCAGTAGACCCCAAGAAGATTGAAGAAATTATGGATTGGCCAGCACCTACTAATATCTCAAAGGTGCGAAGTTTTATGGGAATTGCAAGATATTATAGATGGTTTGTCAAATGGTTCTCAAAAATTGCTCAACCCATTACCAACATCCAAAGAAAAAGGAAAAGCTTCAAGTGGATTGAGTAGTGTGAAGAGGCTTTTCATATTTTAAAAGAGAGGTTAGTAAATGCACTAATTCTACAACTGCCCGATCCTAACAAGCAATTTACAATTTGTACAAACACATCAATTGAAGGGTTAGTTGGGTTTTTGACCCAAGATGATGCAGTTATTGCCTATGAGTCCAAGATACTTAAGAGGCACAAGATTAATTATGTAACTCATAATTTGGAGTTGACAGCAGTAGTGCATGCCCTAAAATTTTTGTGGCATTATATTTTGGGAAAACCATTTGAGTTAAAGATAGATCATCAGAGCCTAAAGTACATCTTTTCCCAACCCTTATTGAATGCCATACAATGGCACTAGATATAATTTTTAGTGGAGTATGATTTCAATATAGAATACATTAAGGGAAAGGAGAATAAGGTCATTGATCCTCTTAGTAGGAGAGGACGTATTACCGCAATAACAAAATGCCAACATAATTTGTTAGATCAAATTAAGATATGGCAAGAAAAAGATAAATTTTATCAATCATTAACTGGTCATAATGGGTAGAAAACTGGCAAGCTTGCAGATTATGTACTTAAAGGTGATCTATTTTTTAGAAAAATACTAGTAGTTCTAAATTTGGGAGGATTGAGAGAAACAATCCTTAAGGAGGCTCACAATACTCCTTATTCTACACACCTAGGGGGGGCAAAAATGCGCAAAAATTTAAAAAAATATTATTACTGGCCAAGAATGAAAAAATATATTACCAATTATGTGGCAAAATGCTTAGAATGCCAAAGAGTGAAAGTAGAACATCTACATCCAGCTGGGAAGCTATACCCACATGAGATACCCACACAAAAGTGGTAAGTAGTGTCAATGGATTTTATAGTGGGATTGCCTAAAACAAGATTCAGGTATGATGCAATTTTAGTAAATGTGGATAAATTAACCAAAGTCACACATTTTATACTAGGCAATGTGATGCAATCTTCGTAGCAAGTAAGTTTGCCAGGGAAGTGGTAAGACTGCATGGTTTTCCAGAAGTTATTATATTTGATAGAGATTATCATTTTACTTTTGAATTCTAGCAAGTATTACATCAAGCATTAGAAACCAAACTAAATATAAATATTGCTTATCACCCAGAGATAGATGGATAGACTGAGAGGGTGAATCAAGTGCTTGAGGATATGTTAAGAATGTACTGCATGGATCAACACACAAAGTGGTAATACTACTTATACTTGGTGGAATTTTTGTACAAAAATAGTTACCGCACATCACTAGGTATGGCACCTTTTGAAGCCTTGTATGAAAGATAGTGCAAAATTTCCTTGTCTTGGAATAATCTGAAATATCGGTAGTGATCGGATCAAAAATGGTAAAATAAATGGAAGAACAATTAAAGAGAATTCGATAGAAGTTGAAAGAGGTCATAGACCTCCAGAAGAGCTATGCGAACCTATAAATAACACCGAGGGAATATTTTGTGGGAGACAGTATTCTTAAGGGTGAAGCCAACTAAGAGTTCAATAAAATCTTCCAATATTGACTCCAAATACGAGATCCATTTGAAATTATAACTAAGATAAGCCCTGTTGCATACAGACTAGCTTTACCACCAAGCTTATCCAAAATACATAATGTCTTTCATATATCTCTCTTTAGAAAATACATTTCTAACCCTACTCATGTTTTGAATATTTCCAACTTGTAGATGACCAATCCATTAAATATTGAGGTTCGACCTATTCACTTGCTTCATTTTCGAACCAAGAATTTGAGGAAAAGAAACATAGAACAATGTTGGGTCCAATGGGACCACTACTCGGACAAAAATGTTGTGTGGGAAGATGTGGCGATTATGCAACGATAGTTTCCTTATTTTTTTGAGTAGAAGAAGACTTTATCATAAACTTTCTTTTATAATTTTGAGATATGTGTGTAAATACATATGTATGAAACTAGAACCTGAATAGTTGCAATGTGTTTGTGAAGTTACTGAGTAGGGTAGCTTGAAAATATTTTGGTATTGCTCAATGAAATATTTTGGACCATATGATGAGTATGTTAGCTAAAATTCATTATGACATAATCTATGATGTGATTATATGCCAATCACAAGAAAATATGATGTGATTTTTATGAAGATAAATATAGTTGCTTTATAATGAATGAAAAAATCGCTTGAGTATCTTTGGTCAATGATATGATTCTACTGAAATATTTCTTTGCTTAACCTAATTTGAAAACACAAGGACTGTTTTTGTCCCTAGTGGGGGAGGATGTAATGACCCTCCTCACATGGTTATTGAAAAAAAGTATATAAAGAATAAACTTGCCTTTTTTGTAGAATATGGTATTGCTGACAAATATTGTGAGTGCAGGACAGTTGCAAGGTGTCCAAGAAAGGAATTAAGGTAGCTAAAAATGTAATAAAGGAAAGTGATAATTCAGTTTGAGATCATATGGAAACTCTCACTTTGCATATCATTTAGGTGCATGGCAAAATCATACCTTTGCATGAGTTAAGTTTGTTTGAATGTTGCTTGCTGGTATGGAATGGGAAATGCTTTTACATGGCAATGACAATGAGAGCCACTTTCTTGTTGTGTTTGTATGCGTATGATATTGGAATTATTCTTTTAAAAAGTGAGTGAAGGTCTGCTATGTGATGAAGCTTATATTATAAAAATTGCTTTGTTTTAAAAAAAAAAACATTTATGTAAAAGAAAAATGTTCTACATGTTGTAAATTACATTGCAAATAGTGTGTTGAATTAAAAGGCAATGGTTGACCATTGAGGTGTGAATATATATATATATTGTGTGTGTGTGTGTGTGTGTGTGTGTGTGTGTGTGTGTGTGTGTGTGTGTGTGTGTGTGTGTGTGTGTGTGTGTGTGTGAAACTAAGGTTATTGAAATACGCATGTGGAACACACTCCATAATGGTTCATGTTGAGCTTAGGCAAAGGTGGAAAATTTGACTGAATGGACATGATATCTAATTATTACATGTGATTTGGTAGGAGGAATATGGGTCACTTGGCACAATGCATGAGGATTTTATGAAAAAAAATTCTGAATTCATCGTGAAGTGGAGAGGAGAGCATATGGAGCGAAAAGTCTAGGAAAAATGGAGAGGAACATCAGCATCCAAAGAAGAAGAAGGGAAGAGCGAAGACGAGAGAAGAAAAAATACCAAAAATTTGGGAGACATTCAAGTTCAATTTGGTTGGACTGCTATGTTTCTTATTGAATGCATGGATAAAATAGTAGAATGAGGAGGAAATTATGTGGTTTTTCTATGAAGATGAATTGTGTGATGTTGATTTATTTGTGATGGGAAAATTGTTGTTCATATGTTTTTAAAAATGTTGTTTTACTGTTGTTCATATATTTTTAGATACGATGAATTTGTTGAGTGTACATCTTTGATAATGACGCTTTGTTGTTATGTATGCATTTTTTTTGGAGGTATGGTCTTATTGTTGTGTTTGCATCTTGAGAACAATGATGCACGTAGAAGTAAATAGAACACTATGTTATGTTTGAAAATATGATTCACTAGGTTTGGTGTTACCATGTTGATAGATGTATTTTGTATGTTATAATGGTAATTTATCCTTAAACCTTGTAGTTCCTTGTATTTATGAAACTATTTCATTGAAAAAGAATTGATTTTGTGTAAGACTACCGAAATGGTTGTATACGGTAGTTAGGAAGAAATCTATTGGAACTTTGTAGGATATATCTCAAGTAAGGACATCTGTAGTTTTTCTGAATGAAAAAATGTCATTTTAGTTTGTAGAGATGCATAGTAGTTGCATAACTCATGTTTGAGTCGTATCTAATCCCTATCGATATTCTTTAAACAATGAAACACCTCTATGTTGGTTTAAGTTTGAATGCTCTGTAAAATGATGTCTGGTGTACTTATTAATGCAACATTGGTTTTGCAAGGATGCAAGGAAGAGAATCCTACTAAGGAATGGACATAGACCAGGAGCTTGTTGTAGAAACAAAACTAGATACCAAAGTGTGCAGTTGAAGAAAGGTTGCTTGCCCAGATACAAAATTAAAGATAAACTTGTAGCAATAAATTCCTTGTAGTATGTTATTGGATGATTAATGGAACATATTATTATGGTAGATAGAAACTTCTCCATGTTAAATTGGTACGGTATTGCATGGACTGCGTCCACCCTGGCCATATTGTGTAATGATATAAAGGTCATATTTTCAGGTAATACTGGATTGTATAAATTAAACAAATATAATGTTATCTGCTTTACCTTATTGTGATTTGCTGGAGTGTATAACTTATGGAACTCTTGATATAATGTAATTTCATTCAATAATGGATCACTACATGGCTTAACAATAGTTCTCAATGTGTTGTAATATCATTCATTTGTTAATGTATCCAGTAAATTTTACTTGCCATAATGGTACTTCGGGAAGAATTGATTAACTTCATTCTCTAATAGAATTTAGGCATCTGAAGTGACTCTTAATTTAATCTTTATATTATTTCTAAAAATAAGATATTATCCATGCAAATTTAGGATCGTAAACAACATACTTTTAAAAGAGGAAGTCTCTATCTCAAGCTCGTGTGATTACCAAAACTTGTTTCATTAGACTCTTCAGATTAATATTATTAAAGAGACCTTTATTATTGTAGGGAAAGTTGAATTTATATTAAATCTATGATATTATAAACTGCATTGGCATCCAAAATAAACCTTTTAGGTAGTAAATAAAATTGTAACCTTTTCTTTCATAGAAGGTGATTAATGATGTCTAGCTCACCATTTTTCTACAAAAATATTTGTTAAATAAAAAATAGTATTTGTATAGCCTTTGAACTTAGTATACTCGGCTTGTTACGTCTACTTAAATAAGGCATCTTTTTAGATGATTTATTAATAAAATTGAACGGGTAATAATGAAATAAATTACTCTATTTTTTTAAGATGGCATCCTAGGTGTAGAGTTGAACTGCACATTGCTAAAATATACCCATAGTGTTTTTAGTTAGTTATTAAAGGAAAACTAGAAAAAAATCCTACTTGGGAAAGAAATGAAAGTTTCTTATGGAAGAATAGATTAGTTTATTAAAAACTAGTAAGTTTCTTAGGTCTTATCTTAAGGAAAAACCTATGTATAACCAACATTGTTGAAGTGTGGGAATGCACACAACATGCTTCGAGACAACCGATGACTAACAAAATTGGACTTATAATATGGCCAGTCAATTCAAAAAGAGAATATGGTATGGGACATCTTTTCCAGGTTGCTACTCAAAGAGCACTATGATAAAAAATGTGTTTAGTGAACTTAGTTGTAATGGCCACGGGGTTCGCTATGGGACGATCTACTATGGGTTCTATTGAGAACGTATAATGAAGAACAAGGTTAGGGTATTGACATGCCACTAACTCCAAAAAAATGGAATCATTAGTTAGTCATAGGGGCATAAGTAAGCTACTCTCATCTATACTGGTTTCTGAATAAGTCGACTAGATGGTCAAAGGTTTAGTATGATGAGGAAGGGAAAAGAGAGAATTCACCCTCTAGGTATTATGGGCCCTAGAGGATAACCCTTGTCGTGGTTCGATCCTCATGCCAAAAATCATGGATGAAAATGAGGGCAATTAAATCCACAGAATGGCACCTCATCAGGATTTTTCCAATCTCGTCCACTTGGGTGACTGGCTACAATAGTTCCTAACCCAAATGTAGTTTGTTATGTATGTGCTACTTTGTCTTTAAATGAATTTTATAATAGCCTGTAGAAAAAACTTGGAAACCTAGTAAAATATTTTAGTATTTAATGATTAGCGTAGCAAAAAAATATATATTGGGTTTTTTTTGTTCTTTAGCCATGCAACCAGAGGAGTAGTAGATTTGGGTTGTTACATAAAGGTAGGAAAACTTGGTCACTAAGGGGAATGAGTCACTAAATATTAGATAAAGAAACACTTTCTACATACAATATCATAAGTTGATGCCATGGATACCATTAATTTTCAAGAGGGATGAACAATCCAAGCATTTAACCTTTTGGGAGCATAACATTATGGCCAAAAGTGCCCAAAAATTAAATTTTTTGTTCTAATTATATTTTTAGGGCCATAAATTTGTGCTCGAGGCTCCATTTTGATCCATTCAAAATGCATTAGAAATATTAGAGGAAGATATAGAAATTTTAAAAGGAAATGCATACTTAAAAATTACATGGAAAATGCTTCAAAGGCCCTCAAAAATATAAGACAAAATAGTTCCTTAAAATAGTAATTTTCTACTTTTAAATTTTTGTAGCCAAAATGCATCTCTAACAATGTTGACATATTAGTAGAAGAAAAAATAGAAAAGGACAAGTCATATGTATGTAATTTTTAATTAAATACTCCTTGTAACTCGTGGAAGGTAAATCGTCATATTTCCATATGGATGACCTTCCATATTCAATATGGTAGATTTCCAACACACCAATTCTTGTATAAAGAGAGATGCACCCCTAACTATAAAAGGTATACATAATGGATGCATTGTTATAACCTCACACCTCTTCTTAGAGATTGCTTGCATTGTATGTTGAGTAATATTACATTTGTTGGTAATTTCTAATGTACCCCATGGTACCTTCATGGTACAATTGTAAATATGTAATAGATTAGGGTTGATTCTATAGTTTAGGAGTATGATTTATATTTCCATTTTATGTAAGCATCAATGTGCAAGAAATGCACAAGTGTCATGTAAGTTAGAGTGCAAGTGTATGTGCACAAGTATCATGTATGTAAGTGTACAAATATGTAATGTGAGGATGTGTACAAGTGTCTTAGAGTAGGTGTAGAATTGTGCAAATTTCATAGATTCAAGTGTGCATGTAAAAATAAAGTGAAGAGTCTAGTATGCAAGTGGGAATATGATAATCCAAAGGTCATGGGACTTGTCATATGGAGAGCAATAGTCAAGTACATGAAGAGTCATATTCTATATCTATATTATAGAGACAAAGCTCCATGAAGAGATATCCAATATCCAGATATCTGATTATCTGATTGTAAGTGGAAGGAAGTGAATAAAGCTTGTATACAAATTTTGAGAAATTAATATTGTAAGTTTTCTTCATGCATATTACATGAATGATTTAGTCCATTTACATTCATATTTGATTATATAAATGAATTTTATTTTTAGTATTATATAGGCCTTGATACACATATTAATTTTCTCATATATAATTCTACTCTACCCTATTTATATATTGACCTTTAATATTGTGGATATTTTATATTTGGACCTATGATATTTTGTGGTAGTAAGTCTTAAAAAGTAAACAGTGGTATTAGAGCTACCACCCGACTTTGTCCATTTTTTATAGAGTTATTTTATTAGCCACCATCATCAATATTTAACTTTGTCCATTCTCCACTTTGAACGCAATGAAGACTTGGAAGGTTTGATTTAGTAGAATAGTGGGGGGACAAGGATAGTCACCCTAATTTGAATGCTAGAGTCTTTCCACTTGGTTGAAAGAAAACTAGTGAAGACTATGACTCAACTATATCAATAGAGAAAGGGCTAACTTAGAGAAAAGTTGGATATTTGATAGAGAAAGGTTCAACTTAGATAAAGTTGGACATTTGATAGAGAAAGGACCAACTCAAAGAAAAGTTGGACATTTATTGATTGGAAATAAACTCAAGAGATAGTTGGAATTTCAGGGACATACAAAGTTATCCTGATCATATTTTTGGATTCTATAGAGAAAGAGGAGAAACACTATTGAATATTGAATAAGATCCAACTCAGGAGAAAGTTGGCCATTCAAAGATATTTAGAATCACACTAATATTGATATTGGGTTCTTTATCAAGGAGGAGAATCATATTTAGTTCTTAGGTGCAACCTAAGACATTGAAGATTTTAGATAGATAGAGGAGCATTACAGCTACCAAAGAAGATTGAGAAGAAGTGTAGCTTCATACAGATATAAAGAAGCATTCATAGCTTCCAAGGATAAAAGATCATCATAGGCCATTCTACATAGACCAATATTTGAAAGAGAAAGTGTGTAGAAATATTGCAATCAGAGTTCACGATAGTAAAACAACTTACAACAAGAAAAATACTATATAGAACAACAAAGTTCTTATAAGGGCCTACACATAGTAGTAAGATTTTATAAGGTGTTAAATATGGTTTAGCATGCACTCATAAGATGCAAATGTAAGCACTCACAAAGTGATCATAAGGTACTACAACAAAGCACTCATAAAGTGCTCATAAGATGCTATAGCAAAGCACTCATAAAGCTATCATAAGGTACTATAATAAAGCATTCATAGAGAACCTATAAAGCACTTTAGAAAAGCACTTGTAAGGAGCTATAAAAAGTATTCAATAGGTTCTAGAAGGAAGCACATAAGGTATTAAGAGAAAAGCACATAAGGTGCTAAGATAGAAGCTCATAAGGTGTTAGAAGGAAGTGCATAAGAAGCCAGAAGAAAAGAATATACTATGCTAAGAGAAAAACATATAAGACTGTAGACACCAAAATCTAGCCACTTGTCATCCATCTGTGTCCTCCAATCACAGTCGCCCATTATTTATATATGTATATATGTATGTATGTATGTATGTATGTATGTATTTAATTAATATATGTATAGATATTAATATTTTATATATTATATTTATATATATAATAAATATATGTATTTATATAAATTAATCCTAGCCATCTGCCATGTTTTAATATTAGCCATTCATCCACACCAATCCATGCCACTTTCCCAAACTTAATCTTCACCCTTCCTCATGTTTTAATCTTGGCCACACATTTTGTTTCATCAAAACCCTAACATGTTCAAGGGTATATTATAAAAGAGGAGTCATTTTGACAAATCAAACCCTTACAAGCATTATAAACCCTTAAGCCCTTAATCCCTTAGAATTTGAATAATTCAAAGTGCTTGAGAGATCCTTATGCCCTAGCCACTCGACCCTTGCTTTCGTCGTTCATCATCGCCATTGCATCCCCTGTTTCCATTGCCGCATAACCCACATAAACCATATCTGATTTTGTGACACTTTCCTTAGCCCTTGAACACCCCCCAGAGCTAGCCAAACATCTCTGTGCATTTTTGGAACCTCTCTAGTGCATCTACAACCTTCATAGAATACCTCTAGATATTTCCCACAACTGATCTACAGTCCTACGATCCTCGGGTGTCGTTCAAGCATCCTTGTGACCATCATTGATAGAAGAAGAGATAGAAATTAGCATTTTGACAAGGTAAGAAGTTATTTGCACTTATTTTATATTCCTGTACTTTTTATTTATAGTATTATATTGTAGCATATAGGGTTTTAGTTTTATCTTTCTGAGGGCTTCACACAGTGGAGCCCTCATAGGTGATTCTAATATTTTTTTATTATTTTTTGTTTGTAGGTACAGGGATCATCTTTGTGGAAGTTGTGGAAAATAGGGTGGCCATTTTAGGATACATAAGCCCACCCGCACCCTCATTTGGATCGAATACAAATGCGAAGACACCAGTAGTGTATTGACCTAGGGTTTCGGAGAACCCTAGTATTTATAAATATGTATCACAAAAGCATTGTAAAACCCCACATTGGGGCACATTGATTGTATAATTTTGAGATCCACCCACATTAATAAAAATCTTATTCATCTTGTGCAATATTGTGTTATTACTGTGCTTTTGATTACTTTATCTTGTGTATTGGTGTTGCTTGATTTCAATTTACAAAATGGTGATCATAGTGGGACCCCCAAAGGGTTATTCAATCTAATTTAATTTCTCACTAATTTCTATTTTTGTTTCCATTTTGAAGGTTATAAAAATTTGATTGCATGATTTTCGCAAAAAACTAGGATTTTTGGAGGTTGCAAAAGTCGATTAGAGGTCGTGTGGATGCCCTGAGGTGCTCGAGGGATGCCTTGAAGCATTTAGGGAACACCCTACATTGTTCCAGTGGCTTTGGGGTGCATTTCACAAAGTGAGTAAGAAATACGTAGGCTTCCTGGTAAGCGTGATTCAAACCCTAACCTATTTTTTTTATTTTTCCTACTTTTTACAGTAAAATTAACAAAAAGAAAATATTTTAGTTTTTGTTAAAAGCAATTACATTTTAGGCATTTAAATCCATCATACATATTGCACTTAGAGTAGATTTGCATTCATATATTCACCATAGTTCACATTTTTAGATTTAGAATTGTGTTGCTTTATGATGTATTCATTTACTATTTTTGTATGTTGTTTTCATGTGAAATTACAAAAGCATAAAATAGTTGCATAATAGGGTTAAAAATTTATATTTTTACTTGTCTAAATTGGAACAAGATCATAATACATAAGTATACTCCTGCATTTGGTGATTCAAGGTGGACAAACTAGGTGAACCCTCCATTATTGGAATCACTTGATGATTTAGAGTGGGACTTAAGTAGTGTACCCTACGTTCTTTTGAGAAAATTGGTGTTATTGTTTTTGGCTTCTGATTTAGACGTATGAAATACGTTTGTTTTTAACATTGAGTGAACACAATAGATAACACAAATTTTAAAAATGAATCACACACATTGCACGTATTACAATAAATAGCAATGAGGTGGATTTCATCACCAACCATTATTTGAGAATTGGCAATGGTGGGCTTCATCTCCATCCATCAATATCTACCCTTAGCAACCATAGTCACCCATGAGCAAATATTTTGGATTTCATCACCAGGAAGAATCTCATTTGCCATCCAACCATAGATTTCACCCTGCATAATAATTCATATTAGCACATTTACAACACACAAACCCCACAAAACAAAAAAATATAAAAGAGATAAAAAAATAAAAAATCTATTGCAAAGCATAGGGTTAAATTGCTTGTTTTATTTTGTGTGTTCTTCAGTTGCATTTTCTTTTAGCACATTTTACACACTGCACCACCTCCATCTAACTCATTAGCTTATGGTTTCAACCTGAAGCCAAGCAAATATTCTGAGTTAATCCCTTGCCGTCCAAGATACTTCATCTATGGAGTGTTCCACATATTTATCTACCACTTTTGTGGTTAACCCTATCAGTGTGATATAGACAAGCTATTTTGATTTATCTGTGGGTCCATCACATGTTGTGTACACTTTAAATGTTGAGGTGTTACATAGAGCAGCCAACATCCCCATACTAGAAACTAATTCTTCATCTCCCATTGATCATAACATAACCCACATAGACATGGCTAAAGTAGAAGCTTTTCAAATATCTACTAACTATGTCCTACGAACCAATCAACAACCCCCCTAGGCATGACACTATTTCTCAGCAGGAAATTGCCTACTCACATCCTTCTAGTTTCACCTAGGTGTACACTAACCCTATTTTTGAGGCATCATGTGCACCTTCCTAGCATTGGTTCATTTCACAACAGTCATGTGCTCAAAGCACTTCCATTCTATCTTCATACACCACCACCTATAGAAATCCTTTGTATGAAGCACATGTCAATGTTGCTTCACAAATGCAATATTCCACTACATCCACCACCCCACATTCAGTTGTAATACCTGTTGCAACTTATCCTCCATCCATTTCATCTATTCCAACCACATCTACACCATATGCTTCAGATATGGCCATACAAGATGCATATCAACACCTTAATAAATTTCCTAAGAAATGATAAAATTCTTAGTCTTATCCTCAACAATAAGTATAGGTGGTAAATCTTAAGCCTCAACCCACTTCCACTCAACCTACATTCTTTTAATCAAATCCATCATGGGTATCGTAGTCTTCTATGGTTACCATCCCTACACCTCCATTAGTCCACACCCATTTCATTACAACAAGTTAACCCATTCATAGTCCTCAAACATCATCTCCATTTCATCATTTGCAATCATTCAATCATCAACATCACTAAATTCAATCCAGTCCATAAAATCATCATCTCATCACACATTAATATTTCACAACTTCACCTTCACATAATCATCAAGTTATTAAAGGCTTCCACATACCTGGGGAAGTGATGGGGAGCCAAAAATTGCTCACGCCAAATTCTCAATTCTCATTCATTAAACTTGGAAAAATTTACAGAAATGGCAGCTGTCTGCCAAATAAAATCCTTTATTCCGAAAGATAGTTTATTTATTTTTTATTTTACAGCATTTCCAACCCTGGAAGAAAAACAGCCCAAACAGGTCCAGAATGGCCCTCTCCTTTTGCCTTCACGTCTGCAACTCTGTCTTAGCAATTTTTCGACCCCTTGTGCATGCCTTCACTTCCCCTTTTAAAATCTCTGGTGTGACTCTCCGTTTCCCTTTTTTTACCCTTCGTTTCATTTCTTGTGCCTCTTCATTGTCTTGGCTTTTGAAACGTCTTTCTTTCCGACTCTTGATCTTCGTCTACTTTCATTACACCTTGGTGCCATGTGTTGTTCAGTGCTACCACTGTAGACTCTATCTGCCTGTCAACCAATGATGACGTTCGGTATACCCATCGCTTGATAATTTCCTCTATAACGGCCCCCGTAACTACCTGCCCTTTCTTTTCTTTTGTTTGGTTGTGAAAATGCGACATGTCGCGATATCGTGACACTTTTCTCTTCTTTGCCAACATGTCGCGATATCATGACACTTTTTCCTTCTTACTCTTTCTCTTCCCTTTTAGTCGTGATAATGCGACATGTCGTGATATCGCGACACCTTTTCCATCTTGCTCTCCTTCTCTTTTAGTCACGATAATGCGACATGTCGCAATATCTTGACACTTTTTCCCTCCTATGCCTTCTCTCATATTTTGGTCGTGAAAATGTGACATGTCGCGATATCGCGGCACTTTTCCTCCCTTGCGCCTTCTCTCGCCCTTTGGTCACAAAAATGCGACATGTTGCGATATCGCGACACTTTTTCTCCTTTGCGCCTTCTCTCGTCCTTTGGTCACGAAAATGCGACATGTCACGATATCGTGACACTTTTTCTCCTTTGTGCCTTCTCTCGTCCTTTGGTCATGAAAATGTGACATGTCGCGATATCGCGACACTTTTTCTCCTTGCACGTTCTCTTGTCTTTTGGTCATGAAAATGCAACATGTCACGATATCGCAACACTTTTCCTCCCTTGTGTCTTCTCTCGTCCTTTGGTCATGAAAATGTGACATGTCGTGATATCGCGACACTTTTTCTCCTTTGCGCGCCTTCTCTCTTCTTCGGTCGTGAAAATGCGACATGTCACGATATCGCGACACTTTTCTCTCTTGCGCATTCTCTCGTCTTCTGGTCACAAAAATGTGACATGTCATGATATCGCGATAGTTTTCTCTCTTGTGCCTTCTCTCGTCTTCTGGTCACGAAAATACGACATGTCGCGATATCGCGACACTTTTATCTCTTGCGCCTTCTCTCATCTTCTAGTCACAAAAATGCGACATGTCACGATATCATGACACTTTTCTCTCTCTCGCCTTCTCTCGTCTTTACGTCGCAAAAATGTGACATGTCATGATATCGTGACACTTTTCTCTCTCTCGCCTTCTCTCATCTTTACATCACGAAAATGCGACATGTCACGATATCGTGACACTTTTTCTTCTTTTTCGACATGTCGCGATATCGCGACACTTTTTCTACTTTGCAGTATTTTGCCTTTCGTTGGATGCTCCTGCATTAGGAAGACCCTAGAATTCAAGCAATGCAACAACAAATTGATAGCTTGATGCAACATACTCCTGGTATGATGAACCAGAAGCCAACTTTAAGACAGCTTATCAATCAACCAATTCACTTTTTGGTACCATCACTGCCATATCCAGCAGATTTTACAATACCAAAATTTGACAAATTCAAAGGGACTGAGGACCCTAGAGAGCATGTGAGCACATTCATCCATTCATGTTTCAGAATTCAAAATCAAGATGCCCTAATGCTCAGAACCTTTCCTCAGACATTGGGGGAGATGTCGTGGAGTGGTATAACCATTTGCCTCATCATAGTATTTATACTTTTGAGCAGTTGGTGAACCAATTTCTCGAAAGATTTTCCCTCAATGTTAGAAAGAAAATTTCATTGACTAACTTATACAATCTAAAGCAATTTGATGATGAGTCAGTATATGATTTTGGCAACCGTTGGAGGGTTGTTATCACAAAACTACCATTCTCCCTACCAATGGAAGAGCTAACTTGATTGTTTACCAAGAGTTGCCTAAAACCCATCTCCTGGTTATTACAATTACAATAGTATAGATCATTTGAAGAAGCTCTTGCCTAGGCTAGCATCATTGAGGAAATCAAAATCCAAGAAGGTGTGCTCAAGCCTAAAAAGAAAGAATGGTAGAACAAGGGCCAATCCAAAGGAACTTATTCTGGCCAATCCAAGCCAAATCAGGCTAATCAAGCAAATCAAGTAAATCAAGTGGTCATGAGCCAGCCAGTAGTGGCTCAAACAACAACCTGTGCAACAACCACCACAACAAATTGCATATCATGTGGTTCCCTCACCATCACAACAAGTCCAAAACACAGTGCCAACTATGGAAAATCACCAACATCAACAATCTATTTGACAAAATCACCAATACACCCCCTTAGCTAAATCATATACCTCCATATTTCATAGGTTGTATGACACAAACCAACTTGCCTTGCCTGAGGTCAAACCAGATGATCCCACCAAACATAGCAAAAACTATAAGGAGCATTTATTTTATCCTTATCATCAACAAAATGGGCATGATATCAATAGTTGCTATATATTTAAAGATATAGTGCAAGACCTAATTGACTTAGGGGCCATCAAGCTTGATAGTCCCTTAGCTCAACAAAACCAAAACCTTGGCATCTATCAAACACCACTTCCTCATCATGAGGAAGTGCAACCAACAATAGGAGGGTCAAATACCAAGACTCCTCCTAATCAAGTTAATCATGTTCAATAATACCAAGGTTTTGTGGGTGCTATTCATGTAGTCACCCGAGGTCAACAAGTGCTAACAAATCAACAAAGTGCACAACAACAAACTATTCAATCTCCCATAGCACCATAGGCAAGTGTGTCTCCTCAACCTACCACTTCATCATCACCCATCCAATTCTCCACCAATTCTTCCCAACCCATTCATATTCCAAGTCATCCATCTCCACCCATTCATCCTCCCAATCATCCATCAAGGCCAATCATCTCTCTGAGTAGCCGATTAACCACTAGCCTTAAAATAGCTTCAACTAAACTATCTATTTATGAGCTTATTCAACAATCTCCCCCACATCATGAGGCATTAATGGAGATTTTAAAATCCATTGAACTCCAATCTCAAGATGCTAATACCTTTAGCAATTTTGTGGGGAGCATCCAAACATGTGTGGAGCCTACCATTACATTCTATGATTTTGAAATCAAACCAATATCATCAAGATCGGTGGACCCTCCATTGCATATCATGGCTCAAATTGATAGGAAGCCATTCAAACGAGTTTTGATTGATATTGGCTCCTCCATCAATATCATCACCACATCTGCTCTCCAACATCTTAATCTTCCACCATCTCACATCACCAAATCCACCTTCACCCTGAAAGCATTTAACGATGCTCTCTGTTCCATAGTTGGCACTATAGTTTTACCCATCGAAGTGGGGGTAAAAATGTTGCACACAATGTTTCACATCTTGGAAGGGTCCATGGCATACAATGTACTCCTTGGACATCCTTGGATTAGGGAAATGAGATGTGTCCCTTCTATACTTCATCAATGCTTGAAATATGTACATGAGGGACAAATTCATTGCATACCAATGGATGTTGAACCATTTAAGTATTGCAATTTCATTTCAAATCCTTATGAATCCATGCTTCCATCCACCCATATTTTCTTGACATCATCAACCACATCATCCACCACACCATCCACTTCTTCATCCAAAGTTCCTATTCCTGAGGAACTCCCCATCACCACTTCACATCAAGCTTCCACCTCCATGCCCCCATATTCATCACCATTGACTACATGTACATGTGGTCAAACCCAATCCACATCAACAACATCATCATAAACATCCTCCATCAAAATTCCTTCCACATCATCACCCATTCATCAAACATCTCAGCCAAATCCACCTCCATCCACATCAGCTGATGTCTCACAAGTCAAATTAATAGATTGTGAGATGCCATTCCAATCCATACCTCTCCCATTTGGAGCCCAAGCCAATCATGAGTCTTCCATATCCACTTCCACATCCACCTCCACATCATCCCAAGTTGAGGTCCACCTCACTAATCCTGGTATTGGTGAATATGTGGTCCAAGACATCACCATCACACCACTTAACATCCAAACTACTAGGGATTATGGTCACCCATGTGACCCACCCTTATCTATAGGAGTGGTGTACAACATGGGTTCAATGCCCAATAGCATAAATTTTGTGTATGGGGGGATTGATTCATCATCCAATCCATCTTCCCAAGATGAACCCAAGCAACCAACACCTACCAACATACAACACATGTCGGGTTTTCCATCCTAGTATTTTCATCGAGTCAATTGGTAAGGTTATGGCCTAGGATGACATGAATAGGGAATGCATGAGATCATTGATACTTCATATCGAGAAGCGCATGACCATTCAGGTCTAGGTTATCATCCTTATTCCTTCACCTCTTCTTTTGAACAAGCTTTTCAAAGTCTTAATTTGAATTTAGAAGAAGAAATCCATCACCCTGATGAATCTGAAGATGAAATCTATGAAGAATTTGATGTTATATCGATAGCTTCTAATGAATCTGATGAGGAATCAACACCCATCATTCCATTCACTGAACAGGATGAGTTTTACCTCAGAATGTTCCCCATCCATCAGCCCATATTTCACTTGCTTCTTCCACAAGAGCGAGCCGAACCAACCGGTGAACCACCACCTCCATTTCATTAATCCACCTCACCGAACATTTTTCTTGTAATATATGTACATAACATAAAAAAATCAAAATTTCAAAAACAAAAAAAAATCATTGCATTGCATGTACATGGCTTTTTGCCTATTGCATTTATTTGTGTTGCTCACTATTGTTTAGGTTCCTAGAGTTCTAGCATCGGTTCTAGAAGACAGGATCCATCCATCCTCCACATTGCCAACCACCATTTTCCTCTTTAAGTCAACATGAATCCTGTTGACTTATTCACCCCACTCCATAATCCATACGATTTGGCAAAGCCAATTCCAATTGACATGAGCCTTATTGATATGGACCGGATTTCCTCACCTCCATCCTTTTCTAAATTTATCCTTTTTGAGGAATTGTTAAGGGCTTCAGCCAACTACATTCCTCCATCACCTCCACCTTCACCTTCACCTTCACCTTTAGATCCTGAGGTTTTCTAGGTAGACATAGAAGAGGTTGAGTCAGAAGAGTTTGATAATATCATAGATGACATTCATATGATCCCAATACCCCATCAACTTGAGGAAGGTTCTCATATGTCCATTGAAGATACCATTGATGTGAACCTTAGTTCAGATGTAGACAATCCCCAAATTGTCAAACTTGGTAAAATTTTATCCATAGATGAACAAGAGCAATTAATTGCTCTCCTCAAGAAGAAGGGCATTTTTGCATGGTCCTACAAAGACATGCCTGGTCTTGACCCTAACTTGGTTGTCCATAATCTCACCTTGCATTCTGATGCTAAGTCGATCAAACAAAAATTGAGAAGGATGCATCCTACCATTGCCCTCATGGTCAAAGAAGAGCTTCAAAAGCTTTTAGATGTGGGTTTCATTATCCCCATTGACTATCCTAAGTGGCTTTCAAACATGGTACCCATTCGTAAGCCTAATAGGGTGATACACATTTGCACTAACTTTTGAGACCTTAACAAAGCATGTCCTAAGGATGAATTTCCTCTACCAAACATTGATACTCTTGTCGACACTTGTGCTAGCCATGAAATGCTTTCTCTAATGGATGGTTTTTTAGGATACAACCAGA
Organism: Wollemia nobilis; assembly: GCA_028583015.1. Classification (NCBI taxonomy): domain Eukaryota; kingdom Viridiplantae; phylum Streptophyta; class Pinopsida; order Araucariales; family Araucariaceae; genus Wollemia; species Wollemia nobilis. The sequence continues at coordinate 1,833,851 of JAQPPZ010017021.1, forward strand.
TTCAAATCAATCCTGATGACCAACACAAAACAACATTCACTACACCTTGGGGGACTTTTTGTTACAAGGTGATGCCCTTTGGCCTCAAAAATGTAGGTGCCACTTATCAACGTGCCATGACATACATCTTCCATGATTACATGCATAAGATCATCGAATATTATGTGGATGATCTCTTGGAAAAATCTAAAACTTGACAAGAGCACATTGGTGTCTTGGAAAAAGTCTTTGATCGACTTCTAGAGCATAATGTAAGGTTGAACCCCAAAAAGTGTGTCTTTGGTGTTACCTTAGGCAAACTACTAGGATTCATTATCTCCAAAAGAGGCATTGAGGTGGACCCAAACAAAGTCAAGGCCATCATGGAGATGCCTCCCCCAACAAACTTGAAGGAATTGCATAGTTTACAAGGAAATATTCAATCGATCCATCATTTCATTGCACAACTTTCTGACAAATGCAGGCCATTCAATCACCTGCTACAAAAGGGGGTGATATTTTCATGGATAGATGAATGCCAAAAAGCTTTTGATGACATCAAGAAATACCTAGCTTCTCCACCAGTCTTAACTCCTCCTCATTTGAGGTCCCCTTCCATATTTATGTTTCAACAATGGACTTTACATTAGGGACAATGCTTGCACAAAAGAATGAAAACAATCGAGAGCAAGTTGTCTATTACATTAGTCAAACATTGGTAAGCTATGAAACCAGATATGCTTACATGGAAAAATTGTGCTTAGCAGTGGTTTTTACCACTAAGAAACTCAGACATTACATGCTTAGTCACACCACATATGTCATAGCTCATGAAAATCCTCTACATTATATGATATCTCACACTTACAATAACACCCACACCACAAAATGGATAATGCTTCTCACTGAATTTGATCTTGAGTTCATTAGCCAAAAATCCATTAAAGGTCAGGTCATAGCCGATCAACTTGTGGAAGCTCCACTTCCTAGTGATCAACCCTTGATTATTGAGCTCCCAGATGATTCGGTATTCACTATCACTGAACAAGAAGAAGATGTCATTCCAGAGGAAGATGTCGATATCACACTATTATTTGATGGTTCTAAGTGCAAAAAAGGTCAAGGTGTTGGAGTCGTGTTTCATACACCACAGGGGATACCTATTCCCTTATCATTCAAACTTGACTTCCAATGCACAAACAACAATGTAGAGTATGAAGCCTTAATCTTAGGTCTTCAAGAAGCCATAGCTATGGGCATAAAGTGTATCAAGATATTTGGTGATTCTCAACTTGTTGTTAGACAAATCAATAGAGAATACCAATGCAAAGAACCTACCATAAAGCTTTACCATGAAGTAGCAATGTCATTGCTCTCTAAATTTGATTGGTATGAAATCGATAGTTTACCATGTTTGACTAATAGATTTGTAGATGTGATGGCCTCTCTAGGATCATTGATTCCAAAGAACTCTGTAGGAGAGGTACAACCACTCATTGTTACAATGATCTCTAAATCTACAATTATTCATGTTGAATCTAAGGATGAAAAGGATGTTTGCTTTATCCATTCAGAGCCATATGAGCCTTGGTCAAACCAAATAATAGCCTTCCTCAAGTTTGGAACACTCCCATCAGACATGTCATGGACTACTAAATACACTTTCAAGAAAAAGGTAGCTCATTTTACTCTCTTGGGGGACGTGTTGTATAGACGTGGTTATGATGGAGTCCTCCTTCATTATCTCGAGCCTACAGAGGCACAAAGAGCCATAGCTGAAGCTCATGATGGTACTTGTGGTGGTCATTTTAGTGGAATGGCCATTGCAAAGTGTATTCTATGCATGGGTTACTATTGGCCCACCATGGAACATGACTATTGCACTTATGTCAAGCATTGTCAACAATATCAACAACATGCTAATTTAACTCATGTACCATCACAAGCATTACAACCTATTCAAAGCCTTTGGCCCTTTTCACAATGGGGTCTTGATTTGATTGGAAAAATCTTACCTCCTTCCTTGGGATAACATACATTCATCATCACAACCACTGAATACTTCACAAAGTGGGTTGAGGTAATTCCTCTAACCAGTATGATAGGACCTCGAATTGTGGAGTTTATACTTCATCATATCATCTATCATTTTGGTATTCCCTCAAAAATCATCTCTGACAATGGTAAGTCTTTCAAAAACAAGGATGTTCAAGCACTTTGTGAGAAATATAATATCCAACATAGTTTCTTGACTCCTTACTACCCATAAGCAAATGGACAAGTTGAGGCTACCAACAAGACCTTAATTGCTATTCTCAAGAAACTAGTCAAAGAAAATCATAGAGATTGGCATACTCAAATCCCCTTGGCATTATGGGCTTATCGAACAAGCATCCACATGCCTACTAGGGCAACACCATTTTCATTGGTCTATGGAGCCAAAGCAATTATACCTCTTGAGCTTGAGATCCCCTCATTGCGAATTTCATTGCAAGAATTCATAGATGATGATACTGCTAGACAAGCACATTTTGACCAACTCACGCTTCTTGATGAAAGGTGGTCAATGCTTTAGAGCATTTACGAGTTTATCAAGACCACCTAAAGCGTGCTTACAATGCCAAAGTTCATCTACATGAATTCCAAGTAGGAGATCTTGTTCTTAAAGAGAATCAACAAAACACCAATGCATTACCGCATCTTCATGATAAATTCATGGCTAATTGGTTAGGTCCATACATTGTCACTCAAAAAGTGGGTAAAGGAACTTATAGGCTTGCCAGTCTAGAGGGAGTTGAAGAGCCCGAACCACTTAACATCATCCACTTGAGAGCATTCTATGCTTAATGTGATTTATATATATGTATATATACATGGCTAATACACAAAAACAACATTGCATTTCACACATTGCATTTCACACATTGCATTTCACACATTGCATTTCACAAACTCATTTTCACACATTTCATTTCACACATTAGGGGTCATTTATTTAATTTAGATAATAATTGGTCCAATAAAGTCATGTTGCCTTAATCAGGGGCACCTTCAAATCATCATCCATTTCATTGCACCATTCCATAAAGTCAAATTATCATTTGCAAACCACATTTCCATAATCCCTAGGTGTTTTCAGTCACTCAACCACTCCTAGTGTTTCTAGCAACCTCCAATACATGTCGAGTTTTCTTTAGGACCAAGACACATTTTCACTAAGAAAATCTTGAGTTCTAGGAATTGAATCTAACACTCTTGAACCAAACACAATCACACATCTTAAAAACATCTTGTGTCAAAGAGAGATAACACCATAATTGGGTTGAACCTCAAAGTGAAAAGGGTAATCCTTGCTTGTCCCATCATGCACATAGTCCAAAAATAAAAAATAGTGGTTTTCACCACTATCACAATTTTCAAAACAAAATATAGAGTAGTAAGGATAGGGTAAAATTATCATCACACTTCAGTTGAGAATATGATTCCCCAAAGCTCTAAATATTTTACACATCACACACCATAGATCCTCAAGTTGTAAGGATAGAACTACATTTCTAATCAGACGGTTAGGTAGTCTAAATCCCCAAAGCTTAGAGATCATATTCTTGGACTATGGAGCTAATCTCCATCAAAGCTATAGATGCTTGACTGGTAGTGGAGTACGCTCATGCATGGTGACACGTCTCTCTTGAAGAGACCTCTGACCACACATAAGGACAAGCTAGCTTCTTGGTCTTCTCCATAATAAGGTTTCATCTCAATTTACTCAAGATGGGTTAATGAACTCACTTGCACACACATTGGTTCTTGATTACCTCGAGTCATTACCATACTCATGATTTGGTAAATGAATTCATTGCACACACATTTGGTCCTAGAGAAATTAGATAATATTTAGTGAGTTTGTTTGATATCACTAGTATATCTGAGTCTCTACAAAACAATAAATTTTCCATATCATATATTCCATATCAACATCCATATCTTCTTCCATATCAACATCCATATCATTACATGAGTCTTCCATTTCACATGCCACCATTTTGGTGCCCCTGATTAAACAACAATGCTATACATGGTCAAGTAAAATCTAAACTATGAATGATCATTAGAGCATTAATTCATTTGCATTCATACACATTATCATTGCATTATCATCCATCACACATATACACATGCATTAAAAATCCACACAAAAGCATAACACAAAATTAAAAGCCATGTATATATATATATATCACATATACAATGAATGCTCGAAGGCTATATACAATGGAGCACCAAGGCTCATATACAAAAAGTGCATCTAAGCACTAGCTAACACCTATAAGAGGACCCCTATGACCTTAAGGAGCCCTAGACCTAGAGCCACTATGCCTAGACTCACTATGCCTAACAGACCCAGATATGGATGAGGAGGGTGGATCTAGTAGCCCAATGTGGTGCTCCATCAATCGATCCTCCAAATCTTAGATATATCCATCTCAAGCCCAAAGGTATAGTACATCATATCTCTGATGATGGTCCCTCTCAAGTAGCTCTACCTAGAGCCTCATGATCCTATCCTCACCTCCACCTATAGTCATCTATACCTCTAGCTCGACCATAGTCGAGCTATCTCTACATCTTAAGCCACTATCACTACATCTCACTCTACCACCAGCTACTCAAGCCTCACCCAATCCTCCTCACTCTAACCTAGAGGTCTCTCTAGAACCTCCTCCATATCATCATCATCACCATCACATCCATCACCTCCAATCTCTAGAGCCTACTCTACTACATCCCTCACCTATCTCCCTTGACTACTAGATCGAAGGTATCTCTGATATCTAGGAGCCTCATCTACCTCCTCCACCTTAACCTCTACCTCATCCTCATCCCCATTCCCCTCATCCACTACTAGACTCAGTACCCATGGTGGTTATGTAGCGAACCATACATCATACTCTAGTAGTCCCTACATCATCCACATCAAGGAGATCTATCTCCTCATCATCCTCATAGGTCACCCTCCATGCCTCAACACAAGGTAGACCCATCTCATCCCGATGATGCTTATACAACATTGGTACCTCAAGAACCCCTACCTCAGCCCAAACTATCATAGCACCCATGAGAACTAGATCAGCTCCACCTCACTCCTATGCCTCCCAACCACCCATCTAGCCTACCAAATCCTCTATATTACTCCCCATCACTAGTCCAAGTAGCACCTCACCATGGTCTCCAAAGCACCTGAGAAGATGTCAACCCTACCCATAGATCCCTATACTCTTGGCTAGTTTGAATAGCATAGGGTTACTCCATATCCCATGCCTTAATAGGCAAGCCCATAGGCTGAGCCACACTAAAGTGCTCCCAACCCCAACACTGTAATAGAAAACTACATCCCAACCCTTTGCCCTCTACCTCTTCACCTCATACAACTCCTAGTATAACTAAGCTAGCAGAGTAGGTGCCCATGCATACACTCGAGGCTCATCAATCATATCATACACTAACCTGATCATGTTCCATGGGAACCGATAGCCAGTGTTATTTAAGGCCACTATGTTGGCCAACATGAACATGACTAAGGTAGGTAATGCATCCAACTTCTTATCCAGATACATAGCCAAGTACCTTATCCCTCCACCCTTCACACTCTCACCCCACCATCGATCTCCAAATATCTGGCTCATCTCATACCCCTTATCATGTCCAACCTTGACACGTAACCCCTCCACTAATAATTTGAGGATGTGATATACATCCTCAAGTGTCACTATCACCTCTCTAGTAGGGAGCTAAAAGGTCCCCCTATCTAGATCCCATATCTCTACCAAGGTAGAGATACCCCTCATATACCCTCACCACATCAATATAAGCTACCCCAGCCAGCCCCACATCCTCTAACCACTTCCATTGCTCATCCCCTAGGATGAGAGGTGAGAACCGATGTCGAGCCTCCAAGATCTTCAACTACAACACAACACATACACAATGCAAACACATTAATATCACATTCATTGCATAAATTTAAAAAAAAATTTGCACAAGTCCAAACAAAGAGTGCCAAGGGCACTTACCTCAGCAACATGCACCTCTACTCCTACTACCACATCCACACCATCCATCGCCATAGCTTCCACACCACCAAACTCCTTCACTCCACTTCACTTCACTCACTCCCTTAGATGCAACTTCTAAAATTCATAAATGCAAGAATGAATCTGATTTCACCTCTATAAACTATTTATAGCTATTTTTAGTGCACTAGAATACCCATGGGCATTCACAGGTGCATTGAAACATAGACCAATATTTACGAGTGCCAAACTCTAGTCGGCATCTAAGCATGTTGAAGATGCTCATCGATGTTTGGTATCAAAATTTGTAGAAAGACCAAAATGATCCAAAAAGGTAGCTTACCTCCAAAAAATCACTCCAAATTGCATCCATACATTCATTTCATCATCATATCATGTTTTGTGAAAACAAAAATTGATTTGGATGCTTAATTTTTGCTTGTGACCAAAAGTCGTAAAATCACTTTACAAGCTTCAAAATGCACCAAAATGGTCCAAATTTTCACAAAATAACCATATTCATCATTCTCATCATCAATCACATCATTTCATACATATTTGTGATAACATGGATTGATTTGGGTGGTTAACTTTTGTTTACGACCAAAAAGTCATAAAATTGTCCAAAATTGCTTCAAAAATGCTCCAAAACAATGCAAAATTTCACAAAATCATGCAATCCAATCATCAATGCATTTCTCATCATCAAATATTCATTTCAACATCATTTTCATCCATCAAAAATTACATTTGCATCAAACATTTTCCAAGTTCACATACAATTTCAAGTGAACCTCGTATCTAGTGGTCTATTCTATCTCCTTGGTGATTGCAATGATTGGTTATCCATGCAATTCGGTAAGATGGATAAATCACCATAAGGATACTTGGCCATTATCATCATCCAATATATCTTCATTTAAAATCAAATTACATTTGATCCCTCATTTTTTAAGTGAAACTATGCTCAGATTAATTTGCTCAAAAGCTATCATTGATGGCCTTGTCCATGGGGCTTGAAACATGGACAAAATCATATTTCATCATTTCTTTTACAATAACAATCATCACAAATATAGGCCTTGCCTAGGTTGATTGGTTCCAATTGAGGGAATTATCCTACAGTTACTAGATGGCCCTCCATAGGTTGACTCTTCTTCAACAACATGGAATCACCCCAAACTTGGGGTAACCAAATTTGATTTTGATTTCCCACAATGGGATACATATTACATGATCATGGCATCTACACTTGGCAAAAACCCCCTTTCTCTATTGGGGCAAAAATGACATCAATTTACATCATTCATATCATCTACATTTACATCATACATTTGCACTTACACCATTCAACTGCATTTTTCATCACATAATTCTATCAATTGGCTTATGAGATTCATTCTTCACTCATTCACCAATTGAGGGGGTAAGCTACACATACAAATTATTTTATCTTCAAAATCATCTTTACACTCCAATGAAAGAAAGTTGCTTCATCATGCCAAACCAGGTGTCTCATATTTTTGCACCACATTGTGTTTCACGCAATGTGATACAAAAAGGGGCATCTGTAGACACCAAAATCTAGCCACTTGTCATCCATCCATGTCCTCCAATCATAACCACCCATTATATATATATATATATATATATTTTTAATTAATATATATATAAATATTAATATTTTATATATTATATTTATATATATTTAATAAATATATATGTATTTATATAAATTAATCCTAGCCATCCACCATATTTTAATCTCAACCATCCATCCATCTCAATCCATGCCACTTACCCAAACTTAATCTCCACCCTTCCTCATGTTTTAATCTTGGCCACTCATTTTGTGTCATCGAAACCCTAACATGTTCAAGGGAAGATTATAAAAGAGGAGTCATTTTGATGAATCAAACCCTTAATCTTAGAAATCCTTAAGCCCTTAATCCTTTAGAATCTAGATAATCTAAAGTGCTTGAGAGATCCTTAAGCCCTTCTACCCTAGCCACTTTACCATCACTTTCATTGTTCATCATCGCCATCGCATCCCCCATTTTTGTTGTTGTATAACCCGCTCAAACTAGATCTGGTTCTATGACACTTTCCTCAGCCCTCAAACACCCCCTAGAGCCATCTGAACACCTCTAGGTATTTTTAGAACTCTCTGGTGCATCCACAACCTTCACAGAATACCTCTGGGTATTTCTTATAGTAGATCTACAGTCCTACAACCCTCGAGCACCGTTTGAGCATCCTCGCAACCATCATCGATAGAAGCAGAGATAGAAATTAGCATTTTGACAAGGTAAGAAGTTATTTGCATTTATTTTATATTCTTGTACTTTTTATTTATAGTATTATATTATAGCATCTAGGGTTTTAGTTGTTTTATATTTTTGAGGGCCTCACACAGTGGAGCCCTCACAAGTGCTTCTAATATCTTTTTGTTGTTTTCTATTTGTAGGTATAGGGATCATATATCTGGAAGTTGTTGAAGCTAGGGTGGCCCTTTAAGGATACACAAGCCCACCCGCAACCTCATTTGGATCGAAGACGAGCAAGAAGACACCAATAGTGTATTGACCTAAGGTTTTGGAGAACCCTAGTGTAGCACCCTAAAATTGGCATGGTTAAAAACCTTAGTAAAAGATAAAAGATAAAAATTTGAATTTTAACCCCAAAACCGCTCCAAAACCGCCTGCTACCCGTTTCCTCATTTTTCATGCCATTTTTAGGATTTGTTTTGACCGTTGGACGATATCATCACAGATTAGACGAGATCATCCCAGATCTGACGAAATCATCATGGACAGAACGTCCAGACGATTTTGTCCCAAAACCAAATTTTCATAATTAGCTTCTATTTCAACAGCCTCTCCAACTTGGGCAGAAGCGCGTCTACGCAGTTGGAGATTGCCCTGTTGGAGATCTCCCAGATTGGGATGATCCCCAACCTCTTAAACCTCTTCCTAAGCCTATATAAACTAGGATTTTCTAGTTTACCCCCCTGACTCTACATGACCCCCTTGATTCTGATTTCCCTGAACCCCTTAGCTGACAGATTTAACTCCTTATTCCCTCGCACTACTGTCTGTGTTCTATATTTTGCATTTTCTTGCAGGAACTCTACTATTTTGCAGTCGAAGATAGCTCGGATCGGCGCAAACGATCTCGGATGATTACGGATGATCTCGTACGATTGGAGGTGATCCTGACTGTAGTCCAGATTGGGGGCAATCCGAGTCTAGAGTTTGCATTCCCTTAGCTTTCTCTACATTTTTCATATTGTATTTTTGCATTGTCTTGAATTATTATGTTTTTTGCATCTTGGAGTTCACCTCATTTAGCATAATCGCATGGTAAGGTTAAAATCAATCATTAAATCTACTGCATTTCCTTATTTGTTATTGGAATCCATTATTTAGGCATGTTTGTTATTATTTCTACCATTATCCTTTGCTTCTGCACTTGCATATTTGGTATTTCGCATCTATTTCTGTGATTGCAGGTTTCTGACGAATTCGTCAGATATCAGATGATCCTGTCTGATCTCAGATGATTACGTACGAACTGAGGTGATCTGGACTGCTACAAAACTCAGAATCTTCATCAAACATCCGAAATCAGGTATGACACATTCTAATTAGCATATTCTCTATTATTAGCACTCATTCCTATTTTTTGTATCCATTTAAATTATCATTGGTAGATAGAATAGTTTAGATTCATCTTGGCCAAACCTAGGAGTTGAATGATTGAGTATAAAAATGAACACATCAAACCCACTATCAACCTAGGCATGGAAACTGCCACTCAAAAGTTTCCTGGTGAACCCACCATCCATCAAAAATTCACCCTTATACTCCTCCCCCGAGAGGCGGGACCTTCAAAGGGCCTCTCAGTCCGAGGTATTGTCCCATCCTTCTCGCATCCCCCTTCTGGGCGCGGATCCTATAGCCTGAGGGTAAGGATGCAAAAAATTTGGAGCGATACATTTTGGTGAACCCGACGTGAATAACATAGGCATATTTCTGATTCAAAAATATAAAAAAAAACAAAATAAATATATATATATATATATATATATGTATACAAGAAAAATAAAAACAAACAAAATCATCATTTCAAGTTTGTATGTTTTAGATTCAATTCTAAATAGTAGATACTAAATATTACTTTTAGAAGTACTAAAGAAACCATGAGTTTTTACTCAAATCAATATGAGCCCATCAGTAATGTTGGAAGAATTCAGCCAAATACATTTGTTGATTATGACCAACCTCATCCCTATTCAACATCACCTCCATCACACTTTTCTCATTTTTCATCCATAACCCAACAGGACAATCCCTTTTCCAATCCTCTTCATAACGATATTATCTATTCTCCCATATATCCATATTATGTCTATCAATCCACATATAATCCTCCTCCACCCTTTCAATATTCTTCTTTCAATACAACACATCCATTTCAACAAGAAAATACTTATTCTTCCAATCCTACCATGCACTCACATCATACTTCACAATCTTCCTATCATCATTCTACCCATAACAAAGAAAAGAGAGGTAAAAAACCATTAGGTCCTTTTATGACTGAACTCCTAAGGCACATATCAAAAACCTCTCGAAAACCTTCATCACGTACATTTACAAAGCTCAATCAACCAATGGATATAATTCTCAAGCATTTACTTGATACAAATAAGATTGAACTCCCTTCCATAAGACAACTTGATACCACAGCAGATTGGTTTAAACCTGAGCTACATTGTGAATATCATAGAGTAGATGGACATATGACACAAAATTGTAAAGATTTAAGATGTGCAATTCAAGATTTGATTGATGAGGGTCTTTTTAATATAAAGGAATTACAATCTACAACTGATTATAAATCTCAAGTAAACTATCAAACTCCTACACAACAAATACCAATAATCAATCAAGACATGGGGATCTCCCAAGAACCCCTATTCAATTATCAACAACAGGAAACCAATCAAATATTGCATGTTAATGTGTCCCATCATGATGATATTACTAATATTGTAATAGAAACTACAAATGAGCAACCTCAAGTTCAATCAACTCAATCTGATATTCAAGAGATGGATTCCTCATTTGACCAACCTTCAAAACTATCTTTGGCTCTAGAGAATGATCCAAAATGGAATGTAAGCATAGAAAGCTCATCTTTAGAATCAAAATCTCAATCTGAAATCCACTTTGATAGCCAACAACAAGTGATTAATCCTCAAGCAAAGATATCCCTTTTAGAAGTATTACAAAGTTCTCATAAGGAAACTTTGTTCAAGATACCTAGCCAACAATTTGTTCCTCATCATATTTTCCCTAAGAACATAATTAATGGTGTAAACCCTCTTGAGGTTAACCATATTTCATTCTATGATGAGGAGATTCCTTCCTCTACTCCACAAGAAGACTCCTATCTTTACATTACAGGATCTAGTAAAGAAACACCTATTAAAACTATCATGGTAGATAATGGCTCCTCTCTTAATTTATGCACTTATCAATTATTCCAAAAACTCAAATTAAAGGAAGAAGATCTTAATGAATCAAATGTTATTATAAAATATTTTAACAATGAAATTCAAGAAGCTCAAGGTACTATAATTCTTCCCCTTAATATTGGATCCAAGATCCTGGATACTTTGTTTTATGTAGCATATTGCCCTTCACCTTACAACCTACTTCTCAGAAGTCCTTGGATTCATACGATGAGGGTTGTCCCTTCCACTCTTCACCAATGTTTAAAGTTTGAACTTGCAAATAAAATTGTTACCATACATAATGACCCAACACCATTTGAAGAATATTTAACGGTTGAAACATCAAGTTCTATACATTCTCTATTGTCACAATTATCTTCTATCCATCACTTTTCTTCATCCATATATGATCATCCTTGTTTACCAAATAACACCCATGCATATCTTTCATATATGCTCCCTCCATCTTATCAAGACTTGGAAGATAGTGATAAGAATGAAGAACCTTCTTATCCTTCTGACATTTTATTTTGTAACATGATCAATTTTACACATATAAAAGTAAAATCTTTTGCTACATTATTCTACATTATAACAAAGCTTTTGTTATCACTACCTTTTATTCATCACCTTTTGTTCTTACCTTCAACACAACCAAATTATCCTTCAAAACCTCCTTTGATTTTGAAGCAACCTTAGACATGCTATACTCAAATAACCTTGTATAGTGTATATAGATCATCTTGTATATACCACCAATTCCATCATCTAAAAAAAAAAAAAATTTCAAAAAATAATCACATTGTGTATCTTCTCAATTCATCAATTAAAATCAAAATATAAAAACATCAAAATCGTCAAAATCTTCAAAAACATATTTTATTTTCATACTTGTCAATTCTTGAAGTTTGCAGTTATATTTTCAATTATTTTAGATAAATGAGCATTTATTTGGAATCCCACACTTTCACACTCACATGAATAAATATCTTGATTTTATTTGGTATGATTATTAATCTCTCTTATATCAAAGTCCACATTGGCATTAAATAAAATTTTGAGCATAGAGAACTGATCTTGTTATTTACTTGAACCAAGTATATCTTTTCACATTAAAATGATTTCATTGCAAATTCAATATGATGCTACATAGTAGACGTGGTTTCTTGAGCGAAAAGTTTCCCCTGCTATCCTATCATGCACATGGTCTAGAATCTTTGAGAATTGACAAAAGGACAAGCTCACCCCTACCCAGAATAAAAATCCCTTGCTCTACAGCTAATCTGAGCAAGTATCCCTAGCATAGGAAGAAAAGAAAAATGCAAGAAAAAGAGAAAAAGAAAAATGTTATTTTGTATCATCACAACAATATTTCAGCATTATCTCAAAAATCAAGCAAAAATAAAAAAAAAAAGAAAAAGAAAAAAGAGCAAAAGAGAAAAGCAAAAGCAAAATGCAATAAAATCCTTTCCCTACCCCTTGAAAAGAAAAGAAGGGTGAATGAGCTTGAATCCCTGGAATTCTCAATTATTCGAAAACTGTGAGGTAAGCCCCATAACAGGTGGTTTGTGCCCAACCCGCTTGGCCTTGGGTAATTCCTAGCGTGGTGATATGTCTGTCACATTAGCGACCTTCTTTTGTACGAGACCTATATCGGCTTATGGATTAGCTAGCTCTTGATAACCTAACTTGCACGATGAGTATGGTACGGTTATATGCATATAAATCATGGTTAACGAACATTCATTTGGTTAAAGCAAATTGCTTGTATCAAATTATCTTGCTCAAAATTGGTAAATGAACAATACAATTGCACACACATTTGTATTTGAGAGATTTTGTATCATTATGATAAATCAAGATCGGTAATGAACTCACATTTGCACATGAGGATCCCTTATAAACCTACATTTGTTTTTGAGATAATTTAAAATATTTTTGTAATTCTTTTCAGAATAATTTTATCCTCTTATTTCAGAATTTTGTTTTGTATAAAAACAATTATATACATTGTGTCACAAAATTGCAAAACGATTGCAAACAACATGTTCATCATATTATTATTTTCTGTTTATCAAAAATCAAAAATCAAAAAATCAATCATGCAATAAAACTAAAATATCTATTTTATCTTTGGATTTCGTGATGATGGTATAAGTCTATACCTATAATTCTATGCCTAGCGCAAACCATTGTTCTAATTTTATTTTCCCATCCATTTTAAAAACACATATGGCTTACATCATTTTATTACACACTTGTGCTTCAAAACGAACGAACACTTATTCTATTTCATGTCATTATGTCAAAACATTTCATCTTGCAACCATGGTATAATTTCTAAGGAATTATTCAAAAATTTATCACACTTAGGAATTTATGCCTAGCAAAAATCATTTTTAAACATATTTCATGCATAATTTTGTGGAAAAAATCTGAAAACAAATTATCACCATCATCATTTTCATCATCACAACACAAAGTCTTAAGACAGTCTCTTAAGCACTCTTTTACTTTTAGCAATATTTCTATACTAGGACTAGCTTGACGACCTAGCGAGCGGCGACTCCATGAAACGGTCTATAACAACGACAATGTCCTTTGAAATTATTGTTAGAAGTCCCTTTTATTTTTCATCAAAATCACACCAAAACAACCAATTTATGCACATCAGATTATTTCATTTACAAATTTTATGGCATGACATAACATTATAATTTATTTCCAACGACATAATTACATGAATCAACAATTCAAGCATCATAATACAACATATACACAAGTCATATCATCAAAAATAATCTATATATATCATCAATCAATGATCTACATCATCTAGATTGGTATGCCACAATCAAAACCCTGGCATACTCAATCCCCTCAAAAACAAATATATATATACATATATCATAAATCTGCACTCTGCAGTAGCTAGCCTCGAGAAGCCCTCGAGCTCTCAGCCTCATCTCCTCCCCCACCCTGACGTGGAGGAGGTGGTCCCATAGAGGTCCGGGCCGTATCTCGGGTCCTCGTCATCGATCGTGAGGATGTCCTCGATGATCCCATCATGACCGGCTCTGCAATGGGGGCTGGCAATGATATCCTCTGTCCCTCTAGGACCGCCTGATAGTACAACCCCTGGTAGAATGTGGTCTGAGCAATAGACCATGCCAGATCTCGAGTGCTCGCTCCTCCGCCTCGAGCTCTGAGCCGTGTAGCCTCATCCTGCAGTGTCTGCACCTGAGCCTAGAGGCGGGCAACCTCAGCCCGGAGAGCCACCGTCTCGTTGCTCTCCCCTACCTCAACACCCTTGCCCTTATCGGGCGATGGTGGTCTCTCCCCCTATTGCGAAGGGAGTCTCTCCTCCCTCCGCCCTGTCTCCTATGGCCTCTAGGAGCCTGACCCATCCACTGGCGTCTCTCCTGTGGGGACTTCCATTGCTCTCTCCCGTCATGACCCCATGCTGCCTCAATGGTAGCCTGGCATCGCCTCCCCATCCGTCGCACAACCATGTGCATCGGACCCTATGCCCTCATCATCCGAGGAGGGCGGATGCCTACGTACCAGGCATCATAGTCATCTGCAACCCCAACGTCGTCACCATCCACTGGCTGGATGGGGGCATCATCCATGTCCTGACTCTAGAATCGTTGCATGTCTAGAGCCCCGCTCAATGTAGTACTATCCCAAATAGTCCAAGAGTACTCGTAATCCCTGAGAGAAGGGATCCCCTACTGTAGACCGAACTATCATAGTACCCGATCATAGCGGTGGAGCTCTACCTCTCCCCGCTCCATCCTCAGCCAACAGACTCACCTGATGTGAGCCAGCTCCTGCCCATCCTCTGCCCACCCGAGGTGCTCTCGCCATGGCCTCCAGGTGATCTGGTCCAGGATGAGGTCATCTAGCAACCTCCGAGACATCGACAGATCTATCCATCATTGTGACCCTCTTTGTAGCCACCAATAGAAAACTTGAGGCCTCTCTCGGTCAACCCCTATCAATGGGAGCCCTACCGGCCTTCGCACCGCAATGTGCTCCCAGCACCAAACCTGCAGCAACGATGTCAAGACCAGACATCGACCTCCCTTGTATACGACCCCATGTAGGATCCTATACAAGCGTAGAGTACAAAGCTGCCCCATGCAAATCTATACCCGTGGTCTCTCATGTCATAGACTATATCTAAGAGGAGCCATGGTAGCCTGCACCCACTCTGGTGGCACAACAGTAAGCCACCTACCACCCCTACCAAAACCTGAGTCAGCCTAGATGCCCTAGGCATCTACCGTAGAGACTCGATGTTCACCCCGCCCTTCTCCAGGGTGAAGCTCGGGTCTCCAGTCAGCCTCATCATCGCCTGGCCTTGATTGGCCGTAGGCGTCATCAGCCATCCTTGTATGGGGATCCTCATGATCCTCCATACGTCCTCTAGTGTGGGAGCCATCTCCCCTGTCGATAGCCAGAAACAGGATGACCCCAGATACCATCTCTCTGCTAGGGCTGTCAGTAGCCCCATGTCAGTCGATACTTGTGGCATCTCTGCCACATGTTGTAGCCCGACCTGTCCTAGTCGGTCATGCTCTGCCTGGTCAAGCGTGGCTATGTCATCTCTTAGTCCATCATATTTCCATTCTCGGCTCTTTAGTAATCCCCTCTACAAAACAAATAATAACAACAAAATTTATTAATAACCAATCAATAAAATCAAATTAAACACATTTTAAAATCAAGTTAAAGATGTTATCATCCACCATCGGATGATATCGTCCTAAATTTGGCAAAATCATCCTTTGTAGGACGAATTCATCTTCGATTTCGCAAACTTGGGGATCGCCCCTTGTTGAACGGGATCGCCCCTAATTCGTTGATTTCGCCCTCGGACGAAATCGATGATCTAGGGACGATTTCGATGAAATAGGGACGATTTCGTCTGGACGTCGTCGACGGCCTAAAAATGGCCGCGATGTCCCAAATAATCAAAATTTAAATCCACAAATTGCACAAAGCAAAATCAAAACTAATCTACTAGGCTTAGATCCTTACCCGTAGCCCACGTCGGACCTCTGTCGCTCTGTGCGTTGTCTCCACCATTTTCTCTCTGCAGAACTTTGGAACAATAAAGATGAACAGTAAAAATGAATTAGGGTTTTACCCTATTTTCTTAATTTTATTTAAAAAGTCAACATTTTAATTTTTACCTTTTCGCATTTTTACCTCAAACGTTCGATTTGGGTAAAAACACGGAGGGGGCACCATAGTCAGTAGTTGTACGATTCGACCAAGAATCGTCGTCTAAAAAATTGAGTACATTTTTGCTTTCTCGTAAAACGGGAAAAACTCGTCTTTAACGCATTTTCTTCGAAAATTCGCTAAAGAGGGGGCAAAATGTAGCACCCTAAAATTGGCACGGTTAAAAACCTTAGTAAAAGATAAAAGATAAAAATTTGAATTTTAACCCCAAAACCGCTCCAAAACCGCCTGCTACCCGTTTCCTCATTTTTCATGCCATTTTTAGGATTTGTTTTGACCGTTGGACGATATCATCGCAGATTAGACGAGATCATCCCAGATCTGATGAAATCATCATGGACAGAACGTCCAGACGATTTTGTCCCAAAACCAAATTTTCATAATTAGCTTCTGTTTCAATAGCCTCTCCAACTTGGGCAGAAGCGCGTCTACGCAGTTGGAGATTGCCCTGTTGGAGATCTCCCAGATTGGGATGATCCCCAACCTCTTAAACCTCTTCCTAAGCCTATATAAACTAGGATTTTCTAGTTTACCCCCTGACCCTACATGACCCCCTTGATTCTGATTTCCCTGAACCCCTTAGCTGACAGATTTAACTCCTTATTCCCTCGCACTATTGTCTGTGTTCTATATTTTGCATTTTCTTGCAGGAACTCTACTATTTTGCAGTCGAAGATAGCTCGGATCGGTGCAAACGATCTCGGATGATTACGGACGATCTCGTACGATTGGAGGTGATCCTGACTGTAGTCCAGATTGGGGGCAATCCGAGTCCAGAGTTTGCATTCCCTTAGCTTTCTCTACATTTTTCATATTGTATTTCTGCATTGTCTTGAATTATTATGTTTTTTGCATCTTGGAGTTCACCTCATTTAGCATAATCGCATGGTAAGGTTAAAATCAATCATTAAATCTACTGCATTTCCTTATTTGTTATTGGAATCCATTATTTAGGCATGTTTGTTATTATTTCTACCATTGTCCTTTGCTTCTGCACTTGCATATTTGGTATTTCGCATCTATTTCTATGATTGCAGGTTTTTGACGAATTTGTCTGACGAATTCATTAGATATCAGATGATCTCGTATCGATCTCAGATGATTACGTATGAACTGAGGCGATCTGGACTGCTACAAAACTTAGAATCTTCATCAAACATCCGAAATCAGGTATGACACATTCTAATTAGCATATTCTCTGTTATTAGCACTCATTCCTATTTTTTGTATCCATTTAAATTATCATTGGTAGATAGAATAGTTTAGATTCATCTTGGCCAAACCTAGGAGTTGAATGATTGAGTATAAAAATGAACACATCAAACCCACTATCAACCTAGGCATGGAAACTGCCACTCAAAAGTTTCCTGGTGAACCCACCATCCGTCAAAAATTCACCCTTATACTCCTCCCCCGAGAGGCGGGACCTTCAAAGGGCCTCTCAGTCCGAGGTATTGTCCCATCCTTCTCGCATCCCCCTTCTGGGCGCGGATCCTATAGCCTGAGGGTAAGGATGCAAAAAATTTGGAGCGATACAGCTAGTATTTGTAAAATCTGTATCACAAAAGCATTGTAAAACCCCATATTGGGACACATTGATTGTATAATTTTGATATCCACCCACATTAATAAAAAGCTTATTCATCTTGTGCAATCTTGTGTTATTATTGTTCTTTTGATTACTTTATATTGTGTATTAGTGTTGCTTGATTTCAATTTACAAATATAGTAAGAAAGAAGTATATGAGCCATTGGAGAAGAACAGTATGCACTCATGGAGTGCTAAAGGCAAGTCACCAACAATACAAGCCTCCAAAAAATGTGTTGCTATCAAAAATCAACCCAAAGAACATGATGTTATCAAGAAATCCAAAGAACATGTTCTCATTAGAAAGCAATCCAAGTCACAATGAATGTATGGTGATCCAGGCATCCATAAACGTATCACTGATCTATAAGGAAGAAAGAAACCTAATATCAAAATAGACATAAGGCCATAAGAGGAAAAATTAATAGAAGAGTGACTATTGAGTTCTCGCCACCAAGGAAGTTACAACAATAGACGAGTCATCTAAAGTTGAGACATCCATGGTCACCATTAGTTTTGGACATTTTGAGTCCCTAAGCTAAGAGTTGTCATTGATGTCAAAAGGATCTATGTAAGTAAGCACTATGTTTGTGTTTCACAAAGAGCTTCATGAGAAGCAAAGGTTTTTGATCAAAGGTTCAAGAAGGGATGCATGGCATTTGGTTCCAAAAGGAGCTTCAAGGGAAGATTTGCAAAAGGTTTTTATTTAAAACCATGGATGGTAGATTTGAAATGGGTTTTTCTTAAAACCCAAGTTGGCTTTTCGTTTCATCAAAAAAGGTGCCCCGGTGATGGAGATATTTAATTTTAAAGATTTAGTTTAAATTTTAATTTATTTAAAATTTTAATTTTAATTTTAAAATTAAAATTAAAAGTTTATCCACCGACGTCATGAAGGAAGTTTCAAAAAGGCCGACGTTTCCAAAGCAAAGGGAAGGCATATAAATATGCCATTGAATTTTTTAATTCATTCATCCTTGCTCGTTGATATTTGCACTTAGTATTTGCGAAGAAAAAGAGCTCGTGTTTTTCATTTAAGTGATGCAACGAACATTAAATGGAGACAACGACCACTTCCCAAAATGCATTGGGCAGCATGGCCTAGTGGCAGCATGGATTGTGCAAAGGTGTTGGTGACAAGGAGGTTGTGCGTTCGATTCCCACAAGCATCATTTTTGGCTTTGTTCTGTTGAGGCGCCCAAGGCGCATACTTTTCGCTTGGTGGAAGAGGGTGAAGGATAAGAAGCGGGTGGCACTTCTTTTTCACCAATGAGCCCATAGCTCGTGTGGCAGCTTGGCCGCGGCTAGGGCGTTCACATTGGGGAAAGACGAGGGTTCGATTCCCCTCGAGGTAGGTATTAAGGTTTTTATTAATCTTTTGTTTGGATTGCCTAAGGTGGAGTGATAAGGGGTAAAGGTGCTTCGTTAGTTGATTTGTTGAGTAACCTTAGGGAATAAGGTCATGGTGGTTGTTTGAGTTGTGAATTATTTTTAATTGTGATTTTTTGAAATTGTTAGGAGTAATAAGGGTTTTTGATAAAGTTCTTTTTAGTGAAAGTTATTTTGAGTAAGGGTTTTCTTTTAAAAAGAACTTTGGTGGATGTTAAAATAAAGTAGGAGTAATAAGGTGTTATTTGGATATTATTGTTGTGTTATTACTCAAGATCTCTAACCCTTGTTAAGAGTTGAAAAAGAAAGTGTGTTGAGTGTGATAGATTTAGTGGACAACTCATAAGGCATCAAAAAGGTATGAGTAATACTCTCCATTGATTTTATTTGGGTGGTTGATTTTTGAAATATCATTGGAGTGAAAAGGATTGATTGTGGTTTCCTTTTCGAAAGTGGTTGAGTTAATGCTTCAAGGTTTTCTGGATTGTGAGTTGTGATTAAACCTTGTTTGATAAGCATTGTTGTTTAGACCATTGGTTGAGTGAAGTACTTTGAGTTTATGCTTCAAGGTTTTCTTGAATTGAGAGTTGTGATTAAAACCTTGTCTTATTAGCATTGTTGTTGAAGCCAATGGGTGATGCAAAGAACTTGAACTTGAGTTAGAAAAGAACATGAGTATCATTGTTATGTAAGATTTGTTGTTGAGCATTGTTGGAAACATTTTGAGTTAGTTGATTCATGCTTGGACTAGGGTTTGTGAGAAAGAGTTGTTTCTTGAAGTGATTGGTTGAGTAGAGTTGATTGAGCCTAGTCAAGTGGTTGCATGAAGTGGTTTTTCAAGTTCCATGAAACAAACTATTTTATATTCTGATTGAGTTGAGATTGAGCCTTGAGAATAGAACATATTGAGTCTCTAACAATTCTCTTTATGCTTCTATGAGATTGAGTTAATATTGAGCTGAGTTGAGATTGCTTTGAGTTGAGATTAGGATTTGAGTATAGAACATATTGAGTCTCTAACAATTCTCTTTATGCTTCTATAAGATTGAGCTGAGTTGAGATTGCTTTGAATTGAGATTGGGATTTGAGTATAGAACATATTGAGTCTCTAACAATTCTCTTTATGCTTCTATGAGATTGAGTTGAGATTTTGTTGAGCTGATTTGAGGCAAGTCTTTGAGAAGGCTTGTGGATTGTTTTTGTGTAAGCTTTTGTGAAAGCTTGCTATGCAGATTTGAGCAAGTCCTAGAGAGGACTTATTGAGCATATTGGGACAAGTTTTGTGTGAGCTTGTTGAGCATATTTGAGCAGGTTATGAGTGAGCCTATTGAGCAGATTTGAGTAGGTTATAAGTGAGCCTATTGAGCAGATTTGAGCAGGTTCTGAGTGAGCCTATTGAGTAGATTTGAGTAGGTTATGAGTGAGCCTATTGAGAAAATTTGAGTAGGTTCTGAGTGAGCCTATTGAGCATATTTGAGGAGGTTCTGAGTGAACCTATTGACAGAGCTTTGGAGGTGATAGAGTATAGAGTACAAAGTCTCAGTGGATAGAGATCTAATAACCAGGATAATTGAAGACAGATCTGAGTGAGGAGTCTTCAAGTGGAGAGAGATCCACCAATCAGTACAGTAGAGAGACAGAGTCTTCTATAAGATCACTAGCCAGAGCATAAGGGGAAAGATTTCTCCTGTGGAAGAGATCCACGAACTTGAGATTTAGGGGATCATCATCTCCTTTGGACAGAGGTCCATAAATATTGTAATTGGGAAGGATTCCCAAGAGATTGATTGAGAAAGTTTTAGAAAAATATTTTCTTCGTGGAGTAGCCCGCATTGGGTGAACCACGTAAATTGTTGTGTCACTTTTGTGGATGGTGTTTTGTGCATTGCTTTGATTACTGCTATTGATACTACTATCTATACACTACATAATATTGAAATGAAAAGAAAAGTAAAAAGTGGTCTTATACTGTTCACCCCCTCTTAGTATAAGCTTGTGTTCTTCAATTAGGAGCAAAGACTTTCTCATCCCAAGCACTGTAGAACGTGAGCAACAACAAACTAGAATGAAGTTATGGTAAGGTGGAATAACAAACATTAAACAAAATTTTAAATCCTTCACCTAACATCACAAGCGAAATTGAAGCGTTGAATGAGGAGCTTAGCAACTATTATTTTATTGACACTTTCTTAGGTAACGAATAAATGTTACAATTTTAAGTGCATGTTATTTTTGATGGGAATGAAATAGGTTTAAATAACTTTCCAATATGGATTTATAAAGTTTTTGCACTTTATTTTTTGAAATATTAGATTATATTTGAATTTGTGGAGAAATAAGGTTTATTTAAGAATTTTTTAAGCTATTTGAAATTTATTAAAGTTATAAGAAAGTGAAGGAGTTATAAGGAGTAAAAATTTTTAAGCTTTTAAGATTTTAAAATTTGAAGTTAATTGAAATTATTTTTGAAGAGTTTAAAAGTTTTTAAAGTTTTTTTTTTTTTTTAAGCGAAAAAAACCTTACGGATCCGCATTGGTCTGAGAGACCATGAACAGGGGGTTCTATACTGTCAAAGTCACTCGGGGGTCGCACCCGACCCTGCTCGCACCAACATTATCAATTGGATTTTGGATACCCAATTCAGCTTTTTGGTAGGGTGGAGATTTGAACTTGGGACCTCCCTTGGAGGATTGCCCTCTCCTCTCCAACTCATCTACAACACCCGGGTAAAAACTAATTTATAGTGGAAAACACCCCTTTCAAGGTGCCACTTTCAACAGGTTGGGCATAGGACGAATGGAGCCTTATCGGCCTCTACCAGCACATAGGACATTCCTAACTATACCATATATCTGTAGGATGGAGACAAGGGGAATGGAACCTAGTTCGGCCTCTACCAGCACCCAGGGCATTTACCACTGCACCACAACAAGCAGATCAAAAACTAATTTATAGTGGAAAACACCCCTTTCGAGGTGCCACTTTCAATAGTTTGGGCATAGGAGAAATGGAGCCTTGTTGGCCTCTACCAGCACATAGGACATTCCTAACTATACCATATATCTGTAGGATGGAGACAAGGGGAATGGAACCTGGGTCGGCCTCTACCAACACCCAGGGCATTTACCACTACACCACAACAAGTAGATTAAAAACTAATTTATAGTGGAAAACACCCCTTTTGGGGTGCCACTTTCAATAGGTTGGGCATAGGAGGAATGAAGCCTTGTCGGCCTCTACCAGCACATAGGACATTCCTAACTATACCATATATTTGCAGGATGGAGACAAGGGGAATGGAACCTGGTTCGGCCTCTACCAGCACCCAGGGCATTTACCACTGCACCACAATAATCAGATTTACTAATTTATAGTGGAAAAAACCCCTTTCGAGGTGCCACTTTCAACGGGTTGGGTATAGGAGGAATGGAGCCTTGTCGGCATCTACCAGCACATAGGACATTCCTAACTATACCATATATCTACAGGATGGAGACAAGGGGAATGGAACCTGGGTCGGCCTCTACCCACACCCAAGGCATTTACCATTGCACCACAACAAACAGATAAAACTAATTTATAGTGGAAAACTCCCCTTTTGAGGTGCCACTTTTAACAGTTTGGGCATAGGAGAAATGGAGCCTTGTTGGCCTCTACCAGCACATAGGACATTCCTAACTATACCATATATCTATAGGATGGAGACAAGGGGAATGGAACCTGGGTCGGCCTCTACCAACACCCAGGGCATTTACCACTGCACCACAACAAGAAGATTTAATTTTTTTGAATTTACATGGTGGAATCGATAGCCGCCACAAATCTAGGCAGGTTGTCCGACTTTTTATGGCCGCCACAGTATTCTGCATTGTTCGCCCTAGAAGCCGCCACACAAATCTTCATGCATTCTGCCCCTATAACCACCATGCCACAATCATTTTAAACCTTTTATGTCGTTGAAAACACCAAGAAAGGGACACGCGTTCAATCCGACGAGGCCCGAGATTTGAACCTTGGACCTCCACCCCCATTATGGAGTTTGTATGAACCAATTGGTCTACACCTCGGGCCTATTTAAAGTATTTTAGAAAGCTTTGAAAAACTTTTAAAAAAATTGAATTTTTGAATTTTTGAAAATTTGAAATTTGCAAATTTATTTATTAGGGAGTTAAAAGGATTTCTACATCAAAATTTAAAAAACTTAAAATATACAAATTTCATATTTGAAGTATTAAACTAGGGAGATATAATAATTTCAACTTGAAAAATATAAATATGGATAGATGGCAAAAAGGAACATATCATTATAGGAGAAATTATCAAAGTACAAAACCATACTATATGAGAGGAAAAGTTCAAAAACAATTTTTTTATAAAAATAGTTTTGTGAATTCGAAGGGCAACATCATAAAAGAGTTCTTCAAAACTTTTATCAAATATGTGAGATAAAATCACTTGAAGCTCATCAAAAAATACAAAAGGAAAAATATGTTTGGTAAATAGATTCAAATGTTAGCCATCATATGATTGGAAAATTATATGGTTTAAATCCTTAGAAGTCAGGAAAAATATCTCACTAAAAATTGCAGATGATAAGATATATCAAGTTCAAGGAACTGGTAGAGTAATACCTAGCATGTCATTTTCATATTTTGTGCTAGAAAATGTTTTATATGTTCCTAGACTATCAACTAATCTTATCTTAGTTGCTCAATTGGTTGAAAAAGGAAGATTAGTTGAATTCAAATATATAAATAAACATAGCAAATGCATCATCAAGAATCAAAATAAAACTAAAGCTATAGGTTCAATCAAGAATAGAATATATGCCTTAAGATTCAATGGTATTTTCTCAAGAGATTGTTGAACATCTATCTCAAGATGAAATTAATGATAAGTTGCATGATTTTTCAAAAATATAGGAAATAGGGAATTGGATCCAACATAGTCCAAAGTTATCCTACAAACATAAGCAATGGATGAATCCAATATTCAAGATGATGAAGAAGATTCCATAGAATCAAAGGTTCATGAACAATGCAAATTCACTTGAAAATTGAATATTGAATATGAAGACCAAGATTGAATACTAAATTTTTTAATAACCAAATAATGTAATACAAGGGGGTGTTGAGGAATATTACATTATTTGGTACATGCTAATGTACCTATGGTACCTTAATGGTACAATTGTAAATATGTAATAGATTAGGGTTGAGTCTTAGGAGTGTGATTTATATTTCCCTTTTATGTAAGTGTCAATGTGCAAGAAATGCACAAGTATCATGTAAGTTAGATTGCAAGTGTGTGTTGAGATAATGTGCACAAGTGGTATGTATGTAAGTGTGCAAATATGTAAAGAAGTGTGCACGTGTCATACAGTCAAGTGTGCATGTAAAAAGAAAGTGAAGAGTTTAGTATGCAAGTGGCAAGTTGATAATCCAAAGGTGGTAGAACCCTGAAGGTTCTAGCTAATATTTAATAAATGAATAAATAAAATAACATTAAAAAGAATCACTTTTAAGGTTGAATCATTGTTGCACTGGAATGAGGAATCCCTCCAATGGATTTAAACAAATATATATTCTTCTTCTTGGATGATTTGTGTGAATGGCCAACCTAATATATATATCTACCCTAAAGCTATGTTGGTGAAGAGACGTGATGGTTCACGTTAGGAAGAGACGTGATGGTTCATGTTATGAAAATATGTGATGGTTCACTTTATGAGTTAATAATATAATAATTAAATGATTAATAATACTAACTAATAATGTTAGGATGGAGGATCCTAACATGCCACCCTCCTTAAAAAGAGCTTTGTCCTCAAAGCTCAAATTTAGGAGCTTTATCTTTTGTTTTTCAAGCCAAATATTTGCAAGTTCTTGTATTATTTTAATGTCACTTTTTTAAATGCAGAGATATCTTGAAGGTCGAAGTGTTATTGGGGGGTTTCCAATAAAAATAGTAGAAGCATCCTTAAGAGAATCATGATGACGGTGAGCTTTCACTTTAGCAAGTTCTCCTTGTGTGGAATGAAGGGAAAATAAATGTGCACTCATTCTTTTGCCTCCATTCTGAAGTAGATTGCCTATACGATAATAACTCATGGGTGGTGAGAAACTTGGGTGGAGTTGGTGTAGAGTGGATATCTAGCCTCCATTGGTCACTTCTTGTATGTCTACCTTATATTTTCTTGGGACATCGATCACTTCGTGTATATCGACCTTATTGTTGTCATGGTGGTGATTAGAGATTTTGGGTATTTCTTGCTCATTATCCTCATTTTCCACATTTTCCTCATCTTTCTCATCTTCCTTAGCTTTCTCATCATTGCTATATTTAGTGTTATCTTTAGGTGTATCTGTTACTACGTCTACCTCAATTGCATATTCGTTGTTGGTAGAACTACAAGGAATAGTTGCATCCAAAATATATAGTGCAGGTGTAAAACATTGATGATTGCAAATAAATTTCTCATCGTAATGAAAACACATTCCCTTTTCACGTTGTGCCTTCATTTTCATGGGGTGAATACATTTAATGGGTAAAAGTTGGGTAAGTTTTTGAGTGGTGTACGTATTTTGTGATTCCCATACAGGTGGTTTTGTAATTGGGTCCTTCCACTAGAAAAAATCCTCCTTTGTAATAATTTTATTTGCAAGGTCATCCTTTTTTAGGGTTAACTCTGCTATTTTTATTTCAAAATCATCTTGCCATTTATTCATTACTTGCAAGATTTCTTTTGAGATGTCTTTAAATAAATTTCTCCACTTGTGTCCAGAATCGATGCTCTGATACCAAATGATAGAACCCTGAAGGTTCTAACTAATATTTGATAAATGAATAAATAAAATAACATTAAAAATAATAACTTTTAAGGTTGAATCACTGTTGCACTAGAATGGGGAATCCCTCCAATGGTTTTAAACAAATATATATTCTTCTTCTTGGATGATTTGTGTGAATGGCCAACCTAATATATATATCTACCCTAAAGCTACGTTGGTGAAGAGACGTGATGGTTCACGTTATGAAGATATGTGATGGTTCACTTTATGAGTTAATAATATAATAATTAAATGATTAATAATACTAACTAATAATGTTAGGATAGAGGATCCTAACAAAAGGTCATGGGACTTGTCATATGGAGAGCAATAATCAAGTACATGAAGAGTCATCTTCTATGTCTATATTATGAAGACAAAGCTCCATAAAGAGATATTCGATATCCAAATATCTTATTGTAAGTGGAAGGAAGTGAATAAATCTTGTATACAAATTTTGAGCAATTAATATTGTAAATTTTCTTCATGCATAGTACATGAATGATTTAGACCATTTACATTCATATTTTATTATATAAATGAATGTTATTTTTAGTATTATATAGGCCTTGATATACATATTAATTTACTCATATATAATTCTACTCTACATTATTTATATTTTGACCTTTAATATTGGCTATTTTATATTAGAACCTATGATATTTTGTGGTAGCAAGGTTTAAAAAGCCAACATTGTACTCTATTTTCTAAGCAATAAAATCATTCTACTATTTTTTGTGTTGCCTAGGGAACCTCTATAATGGCTAGACTACTAGGTAAATATGAATTCAATAGGACCCTTGACCATGTAGGGAATCAAACCCAGGCAACCCACCAAAAAGCACTCGGCCATTACCAACCGGCCTATCCCTTTCGACTTCATTTTACTATTTTGCTTATATAGTCTTTTGTTTTAGTTTGTTATAGTGTATAATTTATGAATTATATTCTTTCTTGATATTCCTTAACTCAAAAATTTGAGTTCTAGAATAGTCAAAATTTTATGTTTTGGATCAACCTTCTAGCCTATCTTATCCTTTGGTTATTGTAAGTAGGGAAATACTTGCACCACCTCAATATGTATAAATTATATTATGTTCCTTTTTCTTTTCTTTTTCTATTTTTGGATTCTTAAAATTATTTAATCTATTTATTAAAATTTAACAATATGATGCAAAAAATTAAATAATAATAATGCAATAGATGAAATATATATAATATGTAGTTTGTTTACTTTATATAATTTAAAAGGAGAATTTATTTTTTCTATGCAAAACAAAAACTTAAATTAAAAGATATAGCAAAAAAAAAGTAAGCCTAATGCAATTGCATGCATTTTAGATCTTAATGCCTACAAATCAGCATGGAATGTTTCCCTTTTATACATAGGTTACGCTAATTTTCTAATGAAATGAATAAATGTGTTAAATAAAAACAACTATGATATAGATAATGTAAATTAAATTGGTAAACTATGCTACGATGGAGATGAATAGGACAAGGAACAAGTGCACCTGAACCCAAGTGATTGATGGTTTTGTTGAAGAAAAAATGTGTTCAATAGATGAGACCACAATTGTCTACTATCGATGTGACAATTACCTACAAATAAAAATAAATAAAAACTGCAAAACAAATATCAATTGGGATTAGTGTTTTAGGGGATTATCAAGATTGAAGAAAATGATAAATATCCTTGGTCGTATAGTCAGTCCCCTATTACCTTTATGGAAGCTATGAAAAAAAGGGATAAAATAATGTATGTGAAATTGTTCTTAAGAGATAATGAGAAATGACTGAACAAAGTATATAACAGTGATATCTAAAAAGTACAGAAAGTAAGAGAATATGATAATTATGAAATAGCGAATGGATAGCTAATTATTGTAAACATAGAAATAGACATTTTTGAATCATAGGAAAAGCAAGAAGGTAGAAATAATTGAGATGGAGAATAAGAGAACAAATATCCCATAAGTATTGGAAGTCTAACAAAGTTAACACAAGAGATTTCTAACTGAAGCATGGAAGCTTATAGAGACTCTAAAATAGTAATGCATAAAGGGACAATATAAAATTAGGTAGTCTAGGTATGTTTATACTCATTAGAAAGCTCTTTTTTAGCTTGTTCTAATGAAGGTTTTTATTTACAAATATGAATGAGAAGGTTGATGAATAAGGGCTAAGAAGGATGAAAGTACACCAAAATTGGGTGTTTGAATTTATTTCTATTTATGCATTTATTCTATAATGAATGCATAAGAAATATTAGTAGATACCCCCAATTTTGGTTTGATGATTTGGTGATGTGAAGATTGTCTACTTGATATATTATTAGGTTGCACTAGGGTAAGATGAGATGCTACCTCACCCCCATGTATGTCCCCTTGAGTTTCTAAGGGGGAACCAAGTTGAGCCAATGAAAATTGATTCACATAGGACGATGGAAATAGGTTGGTTTAGGTAGATTAAAAATAGTTAGTTGGTTAAGACTAGAAGAATAATTATTTGAAACAAGAACATAATGATATATCAATTTGAAGTAGGCTTATTAAAGGTGCACACATGGATTGTGTAGATAGTTTTACTGTGTTTTAAATATGATACCCCCAACTAAGGGAAGATTAGAAAATGTAAAAATATATGTATAGTGACCATCGCTAGGTCTAGGCGCTAAAAAAGAATATGTACAAGTGATATATGTGTAGTACCCCTCATCAAGATCGAGCATTAAAAAATAATATGTACAAGTGATATATATACAATACCCCTCACTATGGTTGGGTGTTGAAAAATAATATGTACGAGTGATATATGTACAATACCCCTCACCAAGATCAGGTGCTAAAAAAATGTACAAGTGAACTACCCCTTGTTAAGGTTGAGTGTTGAAAAATAATATGTACAAGTGAATTATCCCTTACTAGGATTAGGTGTTGAAAAGAAAGAAAAGTGAATTGTCCTCGCCAGGGCTAGCCACAAAAAATAATAGAAAAATGAACTACCCCTCACTAGTGTTAGATGTTGAAAAATAATATGTACAAGTGAATTACCCTTCATTGGGTTGGGCATTGAAAAATAATATGTACAAGTGAACTGCCCCTCGCTAGGGACAAGCACTAAAAAATAATATGTACAAGTGAATTGCCTTGCCAAGGCCAGGTCTTGAAAATAAATAAAAAAAACTGCCTCCCACCGAAGCTTGGTGTTGAAAAGAATAGAAAATGAATTGTTGCTCGCCAGGGCCGAGCACTAAAAAGAAAGAAAAATAAACTATCCCTCATCAAGGTCAAGCACTAAAAATGAATATGTGCATGGGTCATCTTGTAAAGGTGTTAAATAATGAATAATTAATTGTACAAAGGTGCTAAATAATGAATAGCTTGAGTGATCATGTATTAGGGACATCTAGTAGTATTATTTACCTTGTTGACATGCAATGCAAGTGACGTATCCCTAACTAGGATCATCATCGCATCATGACATATGTTTACAAATTATGTTGTGTAGTAATGCAAATGCAAATAAGCAAGTAATCATGAGATTAGACAAGCATACATTAAATTCTAATATGAGGAGATCCACTAGCTCAGTCACCTAGGGCAAGTGCAATGCAAGTGTAAGCTAATCCCCATCTAGGATCATCAATGCATCCTAATGGATCTCATGATTCTAAATATAATAAAGCAATCCAATCAGACACATGTACGTAAAACAAGTAAAAGTGAGATCAATCAACCATACAAGCAAGCAACCATGTAATCAAGAAAATTATGCAAGCAAAATAATACAAATTTAAACATAGTATCTCTTAATATGTATAAGGGATGGTTGAGAGGATTGATCAAAAATGGTGGAAGGATGGTCAAAATAATAGATCATGCCCACCATATTTTTATTTGGAGGTGGAATATTAGCATATGAAATGTTATTTGTTGCTTTGTGAGCATGATTAGGTAAAAAAAATTGAAATATTTTTAGATATTGGTTTGACGAAGATTGAGGTTCAAAGCCACCAATGATGACATGTCCATCATATATCAAGTATTGTATAAGGTGCCTAAGATACTTGCACTTATTAGTAGCATGACCATTGATGTAAGGGAAATTACAATGTTCATTAGAATTATACCAATTTGTAGTGGTATCTACAAGTCTGATGGGTGGAAGCTCAATCGTTTTGACAATAAGGAGTCATTTAAGGACATCATAAAGAAATTGGTCCAACTTAGTGACCTATCTCCTAGGATTTTATTGTTTGGTTAAAATTAAATTTTTAAAGGTACTTGTAGCATACATATTATTACCCTCTCCTCAAGAAGGTGGCTTCCACACATTTAGGAAACTCAATTGCTTTCTCGAAATATGATATGGTAGTTGTTTCCAACTCATAGGATAGTTGGTCATATAGATGATGAATAAATATCTCTAAGAGATCATTTGGAGGGGGATTAAATTGGAATTTTCCAACTAGCCTTCACTACTTCGCTAGGAAATTAGTGAATATCTCATCATTGGCTTGCTTGAGTTGGTATAAATCACCAAAAATGACCCTCTCCTCGATATAGGCTAAGAAATATTGTACAAACATTTTGACCTACTCCTAAAAGTGTCTAAGGGAATGATGGGGTGGTTGATAATACCATTCAAGAGTAGGGCCACTAAGGCTTTTGGAGGAAATATTTAACAATAACATCTCATCATAAATAATATCATAGAAAGTAGGTTGAAAGAGTCTAATGTGTTTAATAAGGTCTTCTATACCCTTATATCTCTAAAATTTTGATGGAAAAAATTTGGGGGATAAGGATTACTTGCTACTAGGGGATTTAGAGGTTGGTTATACATGTATTTGTAAGAGTACTTATAACTTGGGGCTTGACTGGTGTCCATTCATTGCATTAACTATTTTACCATGGTGGTCAATTTTTGAACCTCGAGATTAGGTTGGGTAGGAGGAGCAAGTTGTAAAGTCAATAATGTCATATAAGAACGAGGTTGAGATGTGGGCATAGTAGGACCTATTTTTATAGTATTTAAAATAAGCAAAGGTTGATTAGGAATGGTAGATGTGGGGTTTTTAGAAAATTTATAATATAAATTAATAAAGTTGGAAGGAGGATTGATAAAAGGATTATGGGACAGCTCGATATTATGA
Source organism: Wollemia nobilis (assembly GCA_028583015.1). NCBI lineage: Eukaryota > Viridiplantae > Streptophyta > Pinopsida > Araucariales > Araucariaceae > Wollemia > Wollemia nobilis. The sequence goes on from JAQPPZ010017021.1 coordinate 1,865,643, forward strand.
GGATAGCTTATTTTTGTTGTTGAGTTATGGGATAATTAACATTTGTCCTTGATGGTTCTTCAAATGGGGGTATATAGGTAGGATGACTCAAATATAGTGGAACATTGGTGTCCCACCAGCTATGGAAGTGGTAATGGTTGTATAATTGATATAATTAGCATTTGATGCATTAGCATCCAAGGTATGTTGGTTGGGGTTTGTACTTATTGGATTAATATTAATAGGTGGTTGATTATATAATGCATTTTTACTAATGGTAAGTTGATTGAAATTAGATTGGAATTGGGTGGTTGGGGAAGTAGTTGGGAAGGTTCCAAGGATCCTCCCTCTTCAACGGAAATATCCTTATTAATAATTACCAACATAATATGCTTATTTTGCATTTAAAATGCTATTATATTATTCATTGAAATAAATATTATCGTACCTTGAGCATCTTGTTGAGAGTTGAAGAAACCTGTAGTTGAGGTATCATCATCCTCATCCTCAAAATTAAATTTTTTTTGAGAAGGTTGATTTTCATTACCATCCCAATTAGGAGGAAGATTAGGTTTTACTATTTATTTACCACTGTGAAGGTGATACCTTCTTTGAGCCATGAAATAAGAAGGTAATTTATTAATTAAATCTATTTTAAAAGTTTTTACTTAAAATATTAATAGGTTTTTATCTTTGGTTAGATTAAATGTTATGGTCAAGGAAATTTTGGATCCAAGAGGTGTTTACGTCGAGTTCATCAAAAAGTAAATTTTCCCCTTTTTTCAGAGTGATTTGAGGAGCGGTTTTCGATATTTCCGTGATTGGTGGGTATGGGTGGTTTTAGCCCATGGTATTTTTCCCACGGTATTCTAATACCACATTGTGGTTTAGGGTTGTAATATTTTCCTTTAATATTGATTTTAATGTCCCATTACGGGCAAGGAGTGAAAATAATATCAAAGGATGTGTGGCTCTTGTTTGCTGGATTAGCCCATATTGGGTGAACCAGGGTAAATCTCTTGTGTTCTATGTGCATGTATTTTTTGCGTTGTTATTTTTCTTCTAAATTAGTTATTTTTGCATTATTATTCGGAACAAGTATGATTATATCTCTTCAAGTATATGGTTATAGGGTAGGTACTAGAAGGGTTAACACTAAAGAGAGAGTCCAATTTAGATAGAAAACAATGCATTATCACTAGCTAGATGGTGTCTTGTTTAGAAAAGGATATGATGGCATCCTATCTGCTGCATAGGACAAGAGAAGACAAAATCCCTAATCATATAATACTATGGTGATGGAGAGCACTTCTTTGCACACACAACATCCTAAGAGATCCTAAAAGTTGGATACTATTGTCCTACCATTTTCATCGGTTGCTACCAATTGGTTAAGGATTACAAATATTACCACATATTTAGGAGAAGAAAAATAAGAGCTCTCATGTGCTTAAAAATTATAATTGTGACTAAATAATTTCAATAATAGAGCCTCAATTTCATAGGTAAAATGAACCCATTATCAAGTACAAGGCATGGGTGGGTCCTCATTTCTATAGATTATTTTACCAAATGGATTGAATAGGTCTCAACCATATTATAATGGTGTAGTTACTTGAAAATATCATCACCAAATTTGGGGAACCTATAACCATAGTCACAAATAATACCACTTACGTCAAGGTGGCTCAAGAAATGATATTTACCCTTATGTATGTATTTATGCTCAAAACATCATCCAAATACTATCCTCAAGGTAATGGATTGGATGAATCACCCAACAAAAATATCACAAGAATATAAAAGAGGATCTTCTTAGAGTCACAAAGGGACTGACATAAGAAGTTATAGAAAACACTATGGGTGGATAAAGTGATGTCAAGAACATCCTCTGGATAATATCCTTACAAGTTAGTTTATTGCAAGGAGGTGATGTTACCAATTAATCTAGAGCTTCCTTCCCTCCAAATTTCATAGTAGATCAAGTTGGAGGACATTGACATCAAGCGTATGTAAGTGTATTTTAATGTATTAGTATTCCTAGAAGAAGATAGAGAAAAGGTATTCAAAAGGACATTACAACATTAGAAAGCAATCAAAATATTTTTTGATAAAGGAACTACAAAAGTAGAACATAAGGAACAAGAACTCATAATCAAATGGGATGAGGATCAAGCAAAACTGGCATAAACTAGAAGTTTGATTCATTATGGAGCAATACCAACCAAATTTCTAAGATTGTGGGTCTAAACACCTAGAGGATAGCCTCTATAGAAGGAGTAATGCTACCTATTTCTATGAATGAGTAGCATCTCCACTCTATATAGAGATAAAAAAATTTGCTAAAAGAATATATATGTACGTAGTATTTGCTATCAATTTGACAAATATTCTCTCCCTTCTTACCTCTACTAGTCTTTTTTCTCCTTTTATTTCCTCTAATGCATTTGCCAATTTCCTCATAAAATTTCCACTTTTCTTTTTCTACGTTTCATAATGATGCAATTGCCAATATGTAATCATTTTTAAAATAAAAAATTAAAAAAAAAGTGAACCTATTATTATAAGTGAGCAAACCACTCACTTTGATGAGTAGGATTTCCACCCTACACCAACCAATGTCAAGGGCAAATCATCGCTAAATAGGTTATTTCTCAATCATCTTACACCAAGGTGCAAGTAGAGGCACATGCTACTCAGGGCCTTTAAAATACTTAATGGGAGCTCTAAGGGGTCTCACTTCTAAGCATTGCACCATAAGCACTATTGCCTTGAACGCAATGTGCTCACCCTAAGCCAATCATTACAATCAAGCCATCCAGGTTACAACTCCACATGATCTCCCCAACCACTAGCATCTAAGCAAACCATAATTTCAAACTTACAACTATAAAAAAATGTTTGTCTTTTTATATAAGTGAATCACTTAATCCTATCAAGTAAATCATAAAATAAGTGAATGAATCACTCAACTATCCAACTCACCAAAGCCCCTACACTAACTAAAATGCTCTATTTTCTCAAACAAATCACTCGATTTTGACAAACAAATTATCCCTTTTTGGAAACCCCTCCAAGTGCCTAAAATGAGCAAATTGATTCATTTTTGTGAACAAATCACTCCTAAATTATGAGTGAATCGGCCCTCTCCTAAAAAGGATCAAATTTTTATTTTCTTCATTTTTTTCATTCCACTCATTTTTTAACCATTTTTTCACCATGGAAACCATTTGTACATCCACAATCCCTTCATTTCCTAAATAACAATCAGCCTCACCACCTTCTATGACTATCACCCTACCCACTACTATTTCACTATCAATAATTCTTATCATATCAGGGAAGTTGGACCATTAGAGAGGTAACTATTGAAAATGAAGAGGGAAAAGAGGAAGAGGTAGATATACCCACCTCATAAGAGACTTAAATAATAATTAATCCATATCATAGAGTGTAGGAAGAGGAATACATCTATCCAATGGGGCAAGTGAGAAAAAAAATTTGCCAAAATTTTAATCTAGTACCCCAAATAGACTCACAAAGCATAGGAAGAATCTAGACTTTGATATTGGCAATGAACCTAGTTCCATGAGTATAGATTTGTCTAGAGTCTTTTGACATGGTGAAAAAGATATATGACCCTACAACAAGAATTTTTATACTCACTCAATAGACCAAATATGTCTTCTATATAAGGTAGGGATTCATAACAAACATGCTTAAAGTTGCCAATGACTCAGCTTTATGTATGTTCTACAGACATAAGAATCAAAAGTACTTTTATTATAGGCCCTCCAATGCTTTTTTATTGGACTTTCTAACATATTACCTAGAAATCCAAACTTACCATTCAACTTCAATATCTCATCAGAGTAAAACTCATTCAAGGCAGATATCTAAATGGTAATGTTAAGAATAGCTACATTTATGACATAAAAGAGCAACTAAAAGATCTATGAAGAGCATATAGCCCTACTATATGTAGTATAAACCTATCAGGGATACTTCCAAATGATTGGTTATGCCAATTACATATCAGAACAAATGTACAATCACCTCAAGAATTCAAGGATGAGAGGAAGTTCAATCACATATCCTACTTAGTCTAGCTAATCTGCTAAAAGAAAAATGGGTTTTCCACTCTCTAGCTATACCAACTAGGAGTTGATAGATAATATATAAGAATCATACAATATGCAAAGTACCCTACCAAGAAGTAGCAAAGACCTCCTACTTCTTATATGACAAGATGTATAAGGCCATCATAAAAATATTCAAGGGAAAGGTGTCAAGGTTGATAGATAAGACATGATAGCTACTAATAGATAGAAAATGGCCACACAAAGAATTTTATTTGGGGGAACCAAGTTATTCATACACCTCTATAACTTCTTATCCATATATTTTGAGTTGAATGCATGAGTGTCCAACTTGACTATGTCAAATTGAAGTATTTCAAGGGGCAGAAGAAAACCACCTTCTACTCACTTAAGAAGCAAATAATGAGCATTACTCCCAAGTTTCATAGGTTCTATGTAGTAACAAAGGCATGATTAAGGGATATGGGTATTTAATATATTAGAGATAATTGTTCCTATGGCCCAAAGGGATATTCAAACAAACCCTTAAAGAAAGAAGTTGGACACTTTCTTTTCCCACAAGAAAAGATACAATGTGTAGTAGTAAGCAAATATGGATGAGGAAACATCCCTTACCACTTTGAGAAGCAACCATGGATATGAAAATGAGATTCAAAGTTCATATTATAATCCTTGTAAATGGCTTGATATCAATCTTAATCATCAAAGGTTGGAGGAACTCTAGGAACTTGGGTACACATATTTTAAAATCCTTGTATGGTAAAGGATGAGGTATAAGAAAGACACAATCACAAAGTCTACCTAATATGGTCTATTTGATATTGAATTCTTTTCCACTTGGGATATAATACACTCAAAGAGTACAAAAAGAGAAAATAATTAGTGAAGCTACAAACAATACATTGTCCCCTCATAATATCAAGCCCAATAAAAGAGTAGCATTGTATATAATTATTTCAGCTACACCAATGAAACTGATAGTGGTTAGTTTGGTAGTCAAAAAACAACCATAAAAGTGTAGAAGGGGTTTGAAATGGAAACGTTCATGTTCAAAGAGATGGTAACAATAAGAGAATAAAAGTAGTAGTGTAATATAACTCAGCTAGTGGAAGGAAAATTCCTCAAGAAGGCTCCATCTTGAGTTAGGAATGGCCAATCAAGTGGTCATTATTATACCCACTCCCACTTCTATTTTACCATCAATTGCTCCCTCTTCTCTCTCTATCCCTTCTTATTCTATTCATGTTTATCTTCCTTCACATTATTTTGTTGTACTTCTCTCACCATCCACCAACATAGCCTATGGTTCTCCAAGGGAGCACCCCATCCCAACAATCTTAGTCATGGTGGAAACCACCTCCATTACATCCTTTCCATATACCACTATGAAAATCACCACTTGACAATAATTGGTCCCATATATCAAGTTACCTCCCCCAGCATGACCATCACCAACTATGTTATATCTTTTTAACACTTTGGTTAAGTTGACATAGCATCCCACTCCATCCACTTCCAATTCATTCTCTATTGTCACTACATAGTTTCTCCCTCTCACTCCACCATCCGCTTCCATAAACCAAGCATTCCCACCATCTTCAGCATAGAAAACTTTCCTATAGAAAAAAATTTCCATAACTCCATCCTATGGATCTAGGTCTATAGGATCTCCCCATAAATAATCATAACTGGTAGGCCAAGCTTGGCCTTTGCATAGAATTTTAGAGAGAAACATCATCAAGGCATTTAATATTTTTTTGTTGAGGAAAGATAAAAGAGAATACAAGACTTGATGAAAGGACCTTTGAGACTTAAGTTCTAATCTAGTCATAATTTTTAAGGGGTATAAGGTGTACTTCATCAAGGCTATTAAAAGTGACCTTGCTAGAATATAAATAGCTCCTATTGACTTGACTACTAGTGTCTAAGCTAGACTTGGACAAGAAGGACCCATACCAAATGGTCCACTTGTCTAACCAAATCATGTTTAGCATGTCTATGAAATATTTCCACCTTGTAGTTAAGGATGAAGTAGAATGAATCAAGAATAGGTAACTTGAGCTAAAAGTATGCTTATCTAAAAACACCAAGGAATAAGCTCCAATAGGAAAATGGGGATATGAAGAAAGACACCTCTAAGAAATATTAGTTGAAGAAGCAAGTTGAGGACCTTAAAATTCAACTTGTTGAGATTGAGAAAATCCATCAAGGGATCAAAATACTCATGCAATAACTAACAAAATAATATAATTTACTCCAATAGATCTTGAATGATAAATATCAACAAATAACAAAGTTGATGGCCTCAAAACTAGTGGAGACTTTTGTTGACACAAAGGTATTTCAAAATATCTAAAGGGTCAAGTCCCTCTAGGATCAGATTAAGGAGTAAATGAAGAACATATATGAGTACTTCCATTTGACCTCCTTCATAGAAGAAAACCTAGAATAGGTCAATAATACCATCAAACATGTAGAAATACAACTATCTATGAGGAATGAATATCAAGAGGTCCTCAAACTCCTTGCATCAATGACAACAACACAGACACAACAACAAGGAATAGACCATAGAGAGTTGGGAAAAAAATTGAGAAAAATATTAGATGTCTAGAGGAACCTCCAAACTTGCAAAGATAACCTAGCATCCTTAAAAACCCAAGTTTAGAAAATGGATAAAAAAAATATATATATATATATATAAATATATATATATATATATATATATATATATATATATATATATATATATATATATATATATTCAAGGGCTAATTCCTATAGGGATGCTTGCCATTTTTATAAATAAAATAACATTTTGAATGATGATATTATAAGTTCCATGGTGGAGAAGGAAAAGAGCCAACATGATAAAGGAGATACAATTTATATCTATGAGAGGCTAAAGCCAATTTACATCAAGCTGCAAGAGTTAGTTGCTAAACATGACTTATTAGAAAATCCTTTTGAAGAACTTATGAAGGAGATAGAATACCTTATATCAGTATAGTTTCTAGACAATAATAAATAGCAAAATTTGTTGGGATTACTTCCATAAAAGAGCAGATGAGGAGAACCATAATTTTGATAGTTTTTCCATGAAGGTCATAATTTTATAGACTACATGCCCAAAGGTAAAGGTAAGATGTAGGATCTTATGCCAATCAAGCTTGGAACTCCATGAAGTCGCCATAAATTTAGTACCTTTACACTACCTTTTTAATTTTACAAGTTTTAAAGGAGAATGCAGTAGCAAAGATCAAGTAGTATAAATATCCCAAAATTCTCAAAATTTGACTTTGTATTAACAAAGACTGATTTGTTTATAAAACTAGTTGATTTGCTTCAAACTCTAATTTTCTAGCTAAAAAGGACCAATTGGATCAAGGATGCAATTCACTTAGTAAAAGTGGTCAATTTACTTATAAATGCAAGTGATTTTCTTGCAAAATATGAGTGATTCCATCACCAAGCTAGAGAAAATTACTTCGATAGTTATAAGGGTATATTGAAGGTGTAGATCCTAAGGTAAACCTTCTATAAAGTGGTATTTTGGTATATAGCACCACATTAAGACATTTTGGAAGTCTTCTAAGCCTATTAGAGGCATGTAATATTTGGTGGTGCAAAATTTTGCTAAAATTTCCCCCAAATATTTACTTTTACTAGGAGTAATTTTTTCTTATCCCAAGTAACTTAAGGGTAAACTTTTACTATAAATAGTGTACTATGGCCCATTGTACTCATATTTTGGCAATTAGAATTTATAGCTACACTCTATGAAACCCATATTGTGCTATGTACTCATTATGCATTGATAGAGATTGAAAACTCATGAAATATAAAATAATGACTAGAAAACACTTTTATATGGAGAAAATATAGTTAAAAATTTCTTAGGCATTCCATTAGAAAAAAATACACTTTCAGTTCATCAAATGTGAGGTGGTTTTGGCATAGCCCTTCTATCCCATCTTGTAATTATATTATTAGTTTCAAAATCTAATGAATGGATAGACATTAATTTTATTCAACTTCTCATGTGTTGATTGATCATACACTTTTATTACTATGGGTCAAATATATATTAGCTTAGATATATCGTACTCTTAAAATTCCAAGAAATTTTATTTTCATGCATTTTCTTTTCTATGATTTTCTTTCATGCAAGTTAGTTTAGATTAGCATAGAAAAGTTTTTGTTACAATAGTGGGGTATCGACCTAAATCTAGAGGTTGGAATAATCCATTGGCAATCCCTTCCAACCTGATAAAAACATGAACTGGGTGAAAATCCCCTCAATTCGAAGTTAGGACAATTCCTCGATTCAATAGGTATATATGGACGATTTTATAATTTATGGAAACTTCTTTGAAGAGGCCATGGTGTACTTGGAAAAAGTGCCAAAACGATGCTAGAAAATATTTTTCTCTTAAAAACAAAAGGTGTTATATGGTAATAATTGAAGGGATTGTCCTAGGCTATCATATCTCATTAGAAAGCATAAATGTTGACTCCACTAAGGTAGAGGTAATAAGAATCCTTATGATATCCCAAAAGCCTAAAGATATAAGAAATTTTCTAGGTCATGTAGGTTATTACAAGAGAACTATCAAAAAAAATTAATGCAATCACTTCAACTTTCTTCCAACTTCTATCAAAATATTGTAAATCCTAATGGATATCTGCATGCTAGGAATACTTTTAGACCTTAAAAGATAATTTAGCTTCTACAACCATTTTGTAAGCTTCCTTTTCAAATCTATATCAATACCTCTAACATGGCATTAGGTGTGGTACTTGGAGAAAAATATGTAAATCAATTCGATGCCACTTACTTTATCAATAAGAACCTCATAGGATCTAAATCAAAATACACTATAATAAAGAAAAAATTACCAGGTGTAGTTCATGCAATAAAAAAAATTATACTTACATAATTGTGTATCTAGTATTTTTTCATATAGATCATGCTAGAATTCACTACTTGGTGAGTAAACATTTATAATATGGTAGAATCATACTTTGTATCATTATTATAATAATTTAATCTAACAATTTTAGGTAAGCTTGTGATAGATTGTTGTTGCATATTTTCTTCCTACGTTAACCATAGATAAATCAAATTCCATAGAATATACTTTATCTAATGAGCACTTATTTATAATTGTTAATAAATATCTATTGTTTATAGATGTGGAAAATTATATTGTTGTAGAAAAATTTCCCACACTACTCCAAGAAGGAATAAGAACAACTTCTTAGGAAAGTGTCCCATTTGCATGGATATTGGATATTTTTTTTATTTGAGACCTGATAATTTCTTGCGCTAATTCATTCATGAGGATGAGATCTATGTCATCCTTTTGGTATTCCATGATGATCCCTACAGAGGACACATTATAGCAAAAATAACAACATTGAAAATTTGGCATGTTATAACAAAAAAAAATTAACATGTTGGATACCATTGGCCTACATTGGAGTAAAGTCACAAAGATTATCTATAAATACATCTTCACAGAATATGTAGTTCCCTATGAACTAGTCAAAAATCAAATGCCATTACTCACATCAAAATGAATCACAACTCCTATGCATGAGTATGATGTTAAACATAGGAAGTCCACCTTATATCACTATCAAGCAAAAAAGTGGGTTGAAGTTACAAATAAAGAATTGTAGAACATTTTGACCAATATTGTTCAAATAAACCAACATGATCAAGCCAACTAATTATCTTAGATAGTGTGTATATAAAAAACTACATGGAAGATGATTATAGAATGTGATCTAATCGAGGTAGTCTATTGTAAAATTGTAACCTATTTGAAATTAAAACCTTGTGCATAACACTTCTACTAGGAATTAAATTATTAAAATCATAGAGGTAATTCATAAATGATCTCAATTCCCTTAAAAATGTAAGCCAAGAAAGCCTTATCCATAATAAAGTCATACAAAATCACTAAACTAAGTGGCATGAAAAGTTTATCAAATACAAGAAACTTTAGTAGAGAGACTAGGAATTACTTTATCACACTAGATACAAAGGATCAAGGGAAACCTATGAACTCAATGGCTTGGGTCCTATGATATTGACACTATCTATGATAATAGAGTAGTTAAATTGATAATAATTGACTCATCAAGGATCCCACTAATGGCCAATGGCCATTGGTTGAAGCCATGCACTAAGCCAAAGTTAAGGGAGGAGTTCTTTGCTATATTATAATAGCAATAGGATATTCAAGTTGTGGAACATATTCCCATTGTGTCTTCCATATACTTAGACTCATAAATACTTATTAAAATCAATTAATAATTTAATGGTGAAAACATGGTGTCATTAGATAGGCAAGTATTTAAAAACTATTTTATAGAAGATAACTTCATGTTGGAAAAAAACTCTCTAATGATTGATACTATTTTAGATATTGTTACAAATATTGATAGAAAGATGATACCAATGCTAGTGAATATTTCTACCTTTTTACATATCAAAAACATAATTCAAGTAACCCTCTCATTTTCTCTATTTTATTTATATTTTCTTGAACATGACAAGTAGTATCAGTTGGGTATCTATATGACCATCCAATTTTAGCCAAAAACCACCTAAATATGTTGCAATATATTAGTCACTTTATAAACTATAATAATGTTATTTCTATTTAAATTGACTATAGCAACAGAAACTAGCTTATATCAAAATCATTTTTCTACATGACTACAACATTCTTACACTCCATTGTAGCATCAATTTCACTTACCATAACATGAATTTATCTTATTATAGACACTTAAATATTGTAGCCATCACCTGGATTAGCTACAAATGGCCTATCCATGGATATCTAGGTGGTTGAAATGAGAGTATCTAGCCCACCACATGGTAATACTAAAAAATAGGGAAAAAATACACATTAAGCAATCCCAAGGTTAATCACCTCATAGTTAGAATCTTTATGATGACTATAATGGTCAGCAAAATCTAGCTACATAAATTATTACATAACTAGCACCCATATGATGACTATAGTTTTCAATAATTTCTAGCCACATGAATGATTATGTAGTTGGCACCTCTATAGCTAAGTCTTTACTCTAGTCGCATGACCCATAAAACAATGAGAACCCTCATGATGGATACTATAGTTGTTATTATATTTTAGCTATGTGAATCACCTAGTATTTGGTGTATTCATAATTATAATAATATCTATAGCTACACAATTATATAGCATTTCCCTAAGGTTAAATTATGGAACACTAATTCATAGACTTGAACCTAGGAGTCATGGAAAGAGACCTAAATAGAAGAAAATCCTTGACCACCAAGAATTTATGAGAACCAAGTGTGGTAATTTTTTGATAATGCTAGATGAATTTTTTTTTTTTTAGAGGCTCTAAGGTTTTTATGATATCGTTTCACTTGATTTCATCATAACCCTTAAATAATGTCAAATTAGTTGTATGAAAACTAATAATCACAATAATAGAGGAGACTATGGATAAAGTGATTGATCTACGTTGAAAGGAGAAAGGTTATTTAAGCAACCAAAACCTTAAAGGAATATTAATGATCATTTCTATGAGGGACAAAAAGCATGGTCAACACTAGAAAAGTTTTTTTCTATTAGAGTCTTCCCTAGTATTAGGATGATGTGGCATACTTCATAGAGAAATGCATCATAGGTGAAGGTATGTAAACCTTATATTTAGCTATAATTTCAAATTAATGGCTCATATAAGGTATGGGACTAAGATAAACGAGACCTATTTTCTTCTATTTTTCCTATAAATAATGGTTGATAAAGTTTGGGTGGGTAAATTAAAGAATTTGTCGTATTGTGGGATAATTAAGCTATTGGTTTAGCCAATCCTTAGAGAAAATCAACCTAGGATTACTTGTAAAAATACTCGTGACCATAAAATATGAAGAGGACAAAGAGGAACCCCCTACGAGGCCAATTCCCAAAAATAAATGATCCTCTACTACAGTCAAGGAACCTTCAAGGGTAAAGAAATGGTTCTATATCATAGTTTAGGGACCTTCAAGTGTAAAAAATGATCCTCTACTATAGTTCAAAGAAATGGAGATAGGAGAAATAAATTAAATCCCTATAACAAAAATTGTAGGTGCAAGAAATATTAATAAGGGATAGAAGTGTATATTTCTCATGTTTTGATGTGATTAGATAAGTTGTATATGGTGTTTATAGTTATTTGAGTACTTGAATGATTTTTTGGAATTTGCCTAATCTATTTAGCCAATGTATTCCTACCCTATTTTCATTTTGTAATGAAATAAGACCCACTACAATGGGATGTATGCTATAGTTAGAGACACCTATTTTAGAAGGCTATAGTTACAAAGACTTCAACAACTACATGAACCTTTCATTGTAGTAAAGCCTAGGTTGTAGTGGTCTAATGTTGAAAGATAAAACTACATCAATCCATGGGTACATCTAATTTAAAACCACTATAGCAACATCGTGTAGCACCATATTAGCACTCTAAAGCTACCACATTAGCAAAAGGAATGCAATAAAATACATAAGTCATTTAGTTGCAACTACATCTTGTAGCTATAGTTGTCATCCAACAATAATTATAGCTATTAACTATAATTATAGTTGATACTTATTTGTAACTACAATAGTAACCTATTTATCTATTATTATAACAATTGGTTGTAGTGAAATTTACATCACCAAATTGTATTAAAAGGCAAAATGTAGTTGCTTCAACCTAGTTGGAGCAATTATATCATAGACAAATCTTAAAGTTGATCTTAAGCAAAGTAGTTATTTAGGATTTATACTTTTTTATAAAAAATATTTTATGTATTTCACTATTACACCAATTTTTTAATGTGATTTGAGAATCCCACTTAGTTTAGTAGATATTATAGAAACAAAGAGGGAAGAGTTGTTCCTCTTGACCCCAATTAGTTGTAGTTGTAATTGTTTTGATGTAGGCAGTCAAATTAGGATTATATTGAGATTTATTATAATATTTCATCCCATAAATATACCTAAAATATTGAAAATATGTTACACATATACACATAAAATGAATAAAATAGAGGATAGATATCAAATGGAATTTTAAGCTTAAGCATAGCCAAAATATTGTAAGAAATTATTTTCTTTCTTTTTTTCATAATAGAAGCACTATTATAATCAATGAATATTATTGAGTGGATAATATAAGGTATCAACCCATAATCTTAACAAAGTAATGGCCCACTCTTGAAGGTACTATGACTACGTTGATTCATCCAAAGTAGAAGTAGATATGTTTTGTATAATTGTTTTCAATTCTTTATCTAGTCTAATTTTATGTCATGAATGTATTTGTGTATTATTTTTTCCTATATTGGTGTCTTACTTTCCTAATAAGGAATTATATTATAACATGTCAGATTTATCCAAAATAGTATTGGAATAATATTGAAAAATGTATTCCCTAATGCATAAGGAAAAAGTCAAGTCTTACCTAGGTTGAGCCTTTGCACTAATCCTACCCATTTATTGGTATTTTTAATGAGTCATTATGAGTTTGATTTCCTATTTTCTTAGGTAGACTACATGATCATCTTAGGAATTACTAAATTCAAATTTTCAAACCCTATCATTTGCACATATATTATTTGATACCTTAAAATCCTAGAACCTAGGATTTAAAAATTATATAAATGGTCCATCATAGATGTTGGGTAAGATAAGGAGTACCAAGGTAATCATTTACAAAATGTTTCATAAATTATCAAATAAACATAAAATAAAATCTTGATAAGGAATATCTTTATGGAGTTACAAGATTTAGTTTCCTCTTTCCATCCTAATAAGACACTTTCCTTGATGGATTTTCTATAATTTTATTTTAAATAATTTTAGATTTATTGAAGAGTAATATGGTGATTACACATGAAGAGGACAAGAAAATAAGTCTTCTATTAGTGATATCAATTCCATTTTCATTGTTTAGTAGGAAGAGTGTAGTTAATTAAGTCAGTCTTACAAGCCATTCCAACATATTATATGTCTTTGTATTCTATGCCAAAATCAGTTGAATTTTTTTTAATCTTTATTATGTGATCCTTTTTATGGTTAGGTTTACATGATAAAAGGAAATTTTCTTTGGTGAAATAGAGCAAGTTGTGTGATGATAAAACTAGGGGAGGTCTTGGTTTAAGAGCTCTTACAAAATACAAACTTAGATCTTAGGGAAAAAATTATCTAGAGATTGTACAAAGAGACTCAAAGACGATGAGTAAGAATTCTTCTAAGTATGTTGATCCCAATGACCCAAGTTTAATATTATTGCATTCTCTCTTCCAAATGGTTCTAATCTTTGGAATGGTTTAAAAAAAATTGATTGATCTTATGATTAAATGTTTAATATGGGTGGTGGGAACTAGAGAAAAAATTCTATTTGGATGGATACTTGGTGTGATAAAAAACCACTCAATTTAGATCCAATTTTGAAACCTTGGATGAGATTGCTTCAAGATAAATACAATGATAGGGTTTCAAACATTTTGTACAAGGATCAAGAAGGAAGATACAAATGGAAAGAATATTTTTTTACAAGTATACAAGACATTGATGCTAGGAGGCAATTGAGTAGAAAGATAACTATAATTATTCCAAGGGGTGTTATCAGCTACTTTGATCGCGAACATTTTTGAGCTCTGGCGATTTGGCGGGAAACTTTCTGAACTGTCGCTGGCCGAGGCTCTAGGGTTTCTGGTGGGAAGATTCTACTAGGGACTCAGGTGGTTTGCTATTGTTTTTTGCTGACAGCTCTTTCGTTGCCCTGGGAGGGCCCAATGGGGTCTCCTCCAGGATTTCTCGACAGGAAGAAGACCTCTTATGCCGAGATATTAAGAGAAAACCCTGCGTCTTCCTCCGATGAAGCTCAGCGGAGTGCTTACCATTCGCTATCCAGGAATGCGGGCAAGGGTTCTCCTGTGCATAGAGTCAATGGATGTCTCCCGCAATCCGCTTCCAGACCAAAGATTGTCATAGAACCAGAGTTGGTCGAGGACACGATAAACTATCGTGCTACTCATGATCTGATTTGCAAATTCATGGGCATCCGACCCACCCTACACTTTCTGCACTCCTGGGTGAGACAAAACTGGGAGCCTATCGGTGAGTACTCCTTATGGCCCATAAGCAATGGGTATTTTATTATTAGTTTTTCCTCCTTAGCGGATAGAAACAGAGCATTTGAATCAAAAAAGAGGAGCCATGGCCCGGCAGGGCTATTTGTCCAACCGTGGAGAGCGGGCTTCGACCCTCGCATTGAGCCCACGGCTGTCTCGGTTTGGACCCGGCTGTATGCTCTCCCGATGGAGTTTTAGGGTGAGCAGATTCTTGAACTGATAGGTAACTCTCTAGGTAGATATTTGGGAGTTTCCAAAGATACCATAGAAGGAAACACTGCTATTTATGCAAGAATTTATGTAGAACTGGATATTAGCCAACCGCTACCAGCTGAGATGGAACTGGAGTTAGTAGGACACTCCTAGATACAACAATTAGACTATGAAGCCCTACCTTTCCGATGTAGATTTTGCCATAAGCATGGCCATTTGGCAAGGTTCTGCCCAAATATCTTGAGCATCAAAGTGGTTGCTCCTCAGGGAATGCCAAATCACCCCCGAGATGGTAAGTCCACTCTGGTCAAGGAACCACCCATCATTACCCCTGGTTCTGATGCCCAGAAAGATGGCTTTGAACAGCAGAATAGAGGAAGAAACAAAAAGAGAAATGGCAAGGAGCAAGCTCATCCCAAGCCAACCAATCGGTATGAAATCTTCAAATCTCTTATGGATCAAGAAGACCAAATTATGGAAGGAGCAGATGGGAACCTTGAGGATAATATCATCCTTTCTCATGCTCCTCCCTCACCAACCCCTATCCTAGAACAGGTGATTGACTCCTCTGAGATTTTACAGCTAGAAAACCCAGGGGCATTGGTAATCCACTCCCCAAAGACAGACCGACTATTAAAGATGTCACCATGGGAAATGCATAAAAGTTAAGAGAAAGACCAGCTCTAGGGATTACCCAGGTGGAGAAGAGGTCAAAAAATAGTAATTCCCAAGGGGTGGGCAGGAAATCCAATAAGGATCTAATTGCAGTGCAAGGAGATAAGCTAATCAATGGAGGATTGGCGAGAACAATTGATTCGTATTGCTCCCAAGGTTTCCAATGATTATTCAATCTTGGAATGTGAGGGGTTTAAACAGTAGAACCCATAAATCTGTTGTTCAAAGACTTTTAGAGGGAAGTAAAACAGAGTTTCTGCTCATTCAGGAGACAAAAATGTCTTTAGACCTTATGAGTAAAGCGTCAATCGAATGCGGAGGGGTGCTAGCCATATGGTCGTGGTCGCTCTAGGTGCCTCGGGAGGGATTGCTACTCTTTGGAACCCTTTGGCATGGATAGCAATAGAACATATAGCCTGGAGGGGTGTCCTCACATCTCTTTTTAGGAATATTGTTACAGCTGAACAAGTCTTAATTACAAATTTCTATGGGGCTCAGAACATCGATGGTCAGCGGTCTCAATGGAAAGCTGTTCAAAACATGAGGTCCTCCCGGGAAGATTTTGATTGGATTATTGTTGGGGACTTCAATGCCAAATTATCTGCCGAGGATCAGGAAGGTGGCATCCCAGTTTTGGATACAGGGGACCGGATTTTTATTGCCCAAGTCCAGGCCTTTAACCTTGTTGATATCAAAGGCCCTGGTACAAACTTTACCTGGACTAATAAGAGAAGAGAGCCACACAACAGGAGGGTTAAGCTTGACCGGTTTCTGGTCTCGGAGGAAGCTTATGTTAGATGGAATATCAAATTCCAGATTTTGGAGGGCCCAGTCTCATATCACTCTCCCATTTTGCTGAAGGAAGGGACTATGTCAGGGCAGTATTACAAACCATTTAAATTTGAAAATTTTTGGTTGCAAAAAGAGGATCTCCGAAGGAAAATTCCATAGTGGTGGGAAGAAGGTCGTCTCCCTTTTGGGACAGCTATGTTCAAATTTCATAAACAACTTCTTTTTGTTAAGAGTAAACTAAAACAGTGGAGGCAAACTAACAAATCTGATTTCCAGCTCCAACGGGCTCCCTTGTTGGCCAGATGGAATGAGGTGCAAAAACAATTCAGGGAAGGAATCATTTCTGAGCATCTTAAATCCAAGGATGATGCTTTACGCAAAGTGGTTGAGGACATTGATAATCAAGAAGAGATCTATTGGAAACAGAGAGCAAGAAACACATGGTTATTAGAAGGAGACAGAAATACAAAATTTTTCCATCGCTCTGCCTGTGCTAGAAGACAATTGAATAACATGGAACTCCTTCAAGACGAGAATGGAAACTCTTTTGACACTCTCCCTGATATGCACTCCCACTCAATGGAGTATTTCTCAAACCTCTTTAAGGAAAGTATGGAGCATGATGTGGAAGCCCAAAATGAAGTCATTGATGGCATTCCCTCTATTATCTCTCATGAAGAGAATCAGGCCCTTCTTAAGCCCATTGATCATGATGAACTCAAGAAGGTGGTCTTTGGGATGTGCATTGGAAAATTGCCTGGTCCTGATGGCTTCCCTATTGAGTTTTTTCAGGCCTTCTGGGATATCCTGGAGGAGGATGTGCTAGCTGTCATTGAGGAGTCCCGAACTAACAAAATAATGCTCAAGGCTCTAAATCACACCTTTATTACCTTAATTCCAAAAGGTGAGGGGGGGGCTCACATTTCTAATTTCAGACCTATTGCCTTATGCAATGTGATTTACAAAATAATCACTAAAATTATGGCTGAAAGACTAAAACCTCTTCTTCGTAATATAATCTCCCCAGAGCAAGGGGGTTTTTTTGAAGGGATACAGATCTTGGATGGAGTGATCTTGGCTCAGGAGGCTATCCATACTATGCACAATTTAGGTAACAAAGGAATGTTCATCAAACTGGATATGTCTAAGGCTTATGACAGAGTAGAGTGGGGCTTCTTGGTCAAGATGTTGGCAGCCTTTGGTTTTTCTCAGGACTGGATTGCCTGGGTCATGAGTTGTATCTCTACGCCTTCATACTCTGTTTTAATTAAGGGGCTTCCCTCGCCACCTTTTGGAGCCTCTAGGGGTCTCTTCCAAGGAGACCCTTGCTCTCCTTATCTCTTTCTCATCTTGGCTTAAGGATTAGGCAGACTCCTCCTAAGAAGAAGACTTCAAGGACAGATAACAGGAATTAAAATCGGGGCTGAAGTTTTGACTCATTTACAGTTTGTGGATGATACTGGATTGGTGGGAGTGGCCAGCCTCAGGGAAGCAAGAGGAATCAGAGATTCTCTTAACGTCTACCTCCGGGCCTCTAATCAAGTCATCAATGAAACAAAATCCAAAGTGGTCTTCTTTAATCTTGATCAAAGGTCACAAGACAGAGTTATTGAGATCTTGGGATTCACTAGGACCTCCCTTCCTATTGTTTACCTGGGGGTTCCTCTGCATTTCAAAAAATTGAAAGCTGATTTCTGGAAGGACCTTTTGGATGGCATCAAAGAGAGAATGAATTACTGGTCTCATAGATGGTTAAGCTATGGGGGCTGACTGACTTTCCTACAGTCTGTTATTCAGGCCATGCCAATTTATAAATTCTCTATTCTGGCTGCCCCTCCATCAATTTGGAAAGAGCTGGACAAAGTGGCTAGAAGTTTTCTTTGGGAAGGTGCCAAAGGAGAGAGGAAATGGGCCTTGGTTGGATGGGATAAGGTCACCCAGCGCAAGGAAAAATGTGGGCTAGGATTAAGAAGCTCCAAGTTTAACAATCAGGCTCTGGTTGGTAAACTGTATTGGAGGTGGATTTCCCAGCCAACGTCCCTCTTCAGCAGAATCCTCTCTAGTAAATACTTGGGTCTTGTTCACCCCAATGACTTGGGCCACTTTCCTTTGGAGGGTAATGGATCATTAGTGTGGTAGGCACTCAAGATTGGATCTCGCATTATCAAAGATCAATTGTTCTGGAAAGTTGGGAGAGGAGAGAAGGCTCAGTTCTGGACTGATTCTTGGGATCAGAATCCTCCCATTCTTGTTGTGTTTCCTGAATTGCATCCATTAAAATCAGCTCTAGAAGATAAGGGATGGATCCATATTGAGAGCTACTTCAATACCAGCCAATTGGGGGAGTATAAGGTTCTAAAGTTCAAGCAGCTCGGTGAATGGCCTATTCCAATCCCTTCGGAGCAGGCTCCAACTCTGGAAAAACTCTTGTCAGAACGGTTTCTTACTGGGAGAGATGAGGAGGATGAGCTTGCATGGGGCTTTGGGAACCTTGGGGTCTATAATGTGAAGGAGGGCTATGATTCGATCCTTCCAGAGCCCCCCCAACACTCTTTTCCAGTTCAATAATGGAGGAAGATTTGACATCCCAAGGGCTGGCCGAAAGTGAACTTCTTTGCCTGGCAGCTGATGCACAATGGAATCCTGACCTTTGACAATCTCAGAATCAGAGGCATCATTGGTCCTTCCCAGTGTGTTTTATGCTATAGGAATGAGGAAACTGCTGATCATCTTCTGTTTGATTGTCCTTTCACACAACAGATTTGGCATCGTTGGTTCTCCCATTTTAAACTTCAGGCTATTGGAGACTTGTCTTGGACCAATTTATGGGAAAGCTAGAAGAGATGTAGATTTACATCTAAAGCTCTTCGAATTGGCTGGGAGCTTGGTTTCCTTTTTATTTGGTGGCAGGTGTGGTTGGAAATAAATGCTCGTATTTTCCGTGAAACCTTCTCTTCGGTGGATGGGATATGGCAGGTCATCTGGAGCAAAGTTGTGGAAATCGTTGCCATCTATGCTGAGGAGGAAAATCAGCCTGCTTCTAAGCCTCTAGAAGAGAGAGCTGCTGATCTTGAGAGACAGGTAAGAAGTTGTTGGAAACCTCCCCCAGAAGGCTGGATCAAAATCAACACTGATGGAGCTGCAAAAGGCAATCCGGGAAATGCTGGAAGTGGATTAATCTGCCGTGATCATGTTGGGGCTATGCTTTATTGGGAATTGCAAGGTCTGGGATATGCCACAAACAATGAAGCCGAGGCCTTTGCTATTAAATCTGCTTCCATCTAGGCCGTCAAGCAGGGTCAGAAATATAATCATTGAGTCTGATTCCCAAATCCTGGTTGGCGCTCTTGATTGCATGAGGAACTTTGCCTTAAAAGCTTGGAGGCTGCGAATTTTGGTCTCCCAAATTAAAGAGCTTTGGAAGGAATTAGAGGATGTGATACCTGTTTATGCTAGTAGATCTCTTAATAAAGCGGCTGATTTCCTTGCTAAGATGGGTGCTGAGAGAGAGGTTGGGATGCATCTGCATAGTAATATGCCTATGGAGGATGCAGAGATTAGACAAGGCCTTGAAAAAATTTTGAAATAATGTGCAGTGTTTTTTATGCTAAGGAAATTTTTTGTTGCGATATCGCGACATGTAGTGCTGTCGCGGCCTCTTACTGGAAGCTGTCATGATATCATGACAGGTTGAGCCTCCGCGGCCTTTGGTGGGTTCCTGTTGCGATATCGTGACATGTCGCGCTATCGCGACATGCCACGCTATCGCGACATGTCATGCTATCGCGACATGTCACGCTATCGCGGTCCTTGTTGAGATCCTGTCACGATTTCGCACCCCTTTTGAAGTTGAAAAGCAAAGTTGAAATTTTGTCGCGTTATCATGACAAGTTGGAGAGTGGGAAGCTGCAAGGTAATCTTGTCGTGATATCGCGACACGTTTGGCACTTAAGCGGCTGGGAGGAAAATTGTCGCGATATCGTGACTTGTAGCGCCGTCGTGGCCTCGAGCTGGAAGTTGTCGCGATTTCACGACAGGTTGAGCCTTTGCGGCCTTTGGCGGGTTTCTGGCGCGATATCGCGACATGTCACGCTATCACAGCTCTTGTTGAGATTATGTCACGATTTCGCGCCTCTTTTGAAGATGAAGAGCAAAGTTGATAATTCGTCGTGATATCACGACAGTTTGGTTAACTGGAAGCTGCAAGGTTTTTTTTGTCGTGGTATCGCGACATGTTTGGCACTTAAGCGGTTGGGAGGATAATTGTCGCGATATCACGACCCTTTTGTGGCATGAGTGCCGTTCAGAAACTTCGTCGTGATTTCACGACTCCTTTTGCGTGCGGCTTTCGAGGGCCCTTCTTGTCACGATATCGCGACATGTCATGATCTCGTGACATGTCGCGATATCACGACATGTCGCGTTATCGCGACTGTTGGCACCGACGCGATCGAGACGGGGGTGATTGTTGCGATTTCGCAACATGTCACGATATCGCGACATGTCGCATTTTTGCGCCCTGTTGTTTTCTTTGCTCTGGGGTTGCTAGTGCTGCCTTTGTGCTTTGCCCTTGTTGGATTGCTCTTTGCTCTGGGTCGGGATGTGTTTTCTCCCGTTTGTATTTGGTCTTTGTATTAATACAAGTTTTCATTTTTTCAAAAAAAATTATTCCAAGGGGTGCCAAGGATAAATTGATTTTGGAGTTGAATAGCTCAGGAGAATACACAACAAGAAGTGGATAGAATTTTTAACACCAACATAATAATAATATCACTAGAATTTGGAGAGATATTTGGGTAGTCCAAGCATTCCTAAATTTAAAATGTTTGTTTGGCTAGTAGGTCATAGAAGAATTTTATCCTAGGATAACCATATGAAAAGGGGTTTTCATGGCCCCTCTAAATGTATTTTCTATAATAAGGAGGAGGAGAGTACTAACCATATCTTGGGGCATTTTTCAATTGTCTAAAATATATGGCAATGGACTCTTAATATATTTGGTAAATGCATGGTGATGAATATCCGAATTGAATATTGTTAAAGCATTTGCAGAGCACTTATAAAAGTGAGGCTTTACATACAATGTGGGATATATCAAAAGATACAATACTTTGGACTAAATCGCTAGAAAGGAATAGAATAATATTTAAAGGAAACAAAAGTATTTTAGAGGTAATGAAAAAGAGGATATTTTTAGTCATAGAGGAGTCTAAACCAACCTTATCAACTCACCCAATCCCTAGTTTGTAAGCAGAGAGTCTTGATATATGGATTCAAGTCATTAAATGTAATTATGATGTTGGGTAAAATAGAAGAAAAAATAATTTAAATAATATAAAGTGGAAACCACCAGATGTGGAGTGGGTTAAGTTGAATTTTGATGGAGCATCTAAAGGAAACCTAGGACTAGCAGGAGGAGGAGGAATAATTAGAAATAATAGAGGAGAGCTTTTGTCTCATTATGCTTTCAATTGTGTATTTAAGACAAATAATGAAGCTAAAGCTTGGGTAGCCTTAGAAGGGTAAAAATATGTAAATAAATGAAATGGAATAGAGTTTGGATAGAAGGTGATTCTCTCATAGTAATAAATGCAATTTTGAGGAAAGCTAAGGCTCCATGGAACATACAAGAGATAATTATGGAAATTCAATATCTTGCTAAAGAGTTTGAAGAAATCAAGTCTAGACATATATTAAGGGAAGGAAACAAATGTGTAGATAATCTAGCCAATAGAGGGGTTTTGGTTGAGGATCGTGAAGTTAACATCTCCTTTCCATGGTTAGAGGAAGTAGAAAGTTTAGTTGAAGCTGATAAAAATTGTTGATTTCCTAAATAAATTAATGATTAAGATTTACTTTAATGTTTTTCATTGGTAATATCTATTTTATTTTGTAATAATAATGTGTTTTCATTTAGACTATTTATTATAATTTTTGTGTTTGCACTTGTGTTTCAGGAAGGAAACTAGCAATCCAAATTTGGTAAAGCGAACTATGTTAGTGCGATGTTTTGTAAATATTACTCTACTAAGATGCAAGGCATATATAGTAGATGTGAATTTTTGGCATTGTGAAGGCTGCTATAGGAAAATGTCAAGAAAAATACTAAATTATGGAGTAATTGTATTCATACAGAGATTTAAAAAGATCCAAAAAATGAAAATCAAGAATTCAGACATTTTATGTAAAATGATGTAGGTTTCTAACTATAGCATCTCAATTGAGATGATAAGTGTATCTATTTGTAAAATATCAAGCTCTAAATAAGAGATATATAATTTGTTAAGGGTGGGGAACCCCAGTACAACCCCTTTTTATTAAGCAAAAAAAACTCCATGTTCATTGTACTAATTTCCAAGAAAATTGTGACAAAATATTTTGATGTTTTTCATAAAGTCTTTGTAATATAATCTATAAGATGTTTAAAATTATGGTATACATATTGAAAATCATTCTATATTGTGTTATCTCAAAGGAGCAAGATTCAAGGTGAATATTATGGGAAAAGGAGAATATATCATACAATCACATGAATTAATACAAGACATACCTAAATATTTTAACCAAGACAACAAAGCAATAGCAAGATAAGTAAATATGTAATAACTAACCTAATACTATATTAATAAAAGCAGATAATAATGATTAAGAGTAAAAGATTTTGTTATACTAAGAACATCCACAAATCATATACAAGTCAAATCCTAATGCAAAAAGTAAATACTTAATACCCATGGCATCAAGGACCATAGCATCCATAATATTGAAATAGTAAGCATAAAAAATATCTCAATCCTAGTATATCTAGATTATGGAATTACAAAAATAAAAATAAAAGGTCATGCCTAGGTTCAATATAGGGGACTTGAGTTGACTTGGAAATTAATCCACAACTAGCAACTTTGATCTTGAACTATGAAGCCTGGTGGAGTCTCCTATCCTTTGCAAAGGCAATAAACTAATGGTTAATGGATTTGGTCATACCTATAAGAACATGAGAGATGAATAAAGCAAAATAGGATTGCATGCTATGACAACAATAGATATGATAGAATAATGAAGATATAATTGTTGAATCCAAATAATAATTTGATAACTAGATAAATGATGAATAAATGAAAAAATAAAATGGGTATTAATAGCTAATAAAACAAATAATATTCTCTTTGATGCTGATGACCATATTACACTCTTATCAAAGATATAAAATCATAATTATTTGTCAAAATAACAAGTTATCTTAACCCTAAATATAAAACCTACTATAATTTAGATTGTATATCAAAAATCCTAATAACAAATAAATGACCATTATTGCTACTCTAAGTGGCAATTGTGGCACCATTGATAATTGTGCCTCTTTTTTTAAGTTTTGGTAAAACTTGTGAGCTAAAAAAATAAGAAAACATGGAAAATTTTGATAAACTATGTGAGAGAAGGGAACCAAAACCATTGGCTAACTACACAAGAACAAAAAAGTTAGTCCAAACTTATCCCATATTAGGAGGATGGGACTCTCCACTACATACGATTCAATTGTGAGTGCTCTTTTTATAAATATATATTACCCCTCCTAAGGACCATGCATGACAATACAAGGGATAACCAATCAAGAGTTCTTAGGGGAAAAAGAAAAAAGAGCAATATGTAATAGTCAAAAGTAATAGAAATAAAATTCTATGCTATAGTGTACAAAATCTTAAAAAAATTAGTGTGAATCTAGTACTACGCAAAATACAAAAATTTTAAAATAAACAACAAAAAAATCACAATAAAAAGGTGTTGTTGAAATTAATAACTAGGGATTTGGTGTAAAATAGTCTTGATCGGTTTCCATATTTGCTCAAATAGTCTATTGAATCTCTAGATACATTTGCCAAAAAATTAAAATAATAATTTGATGATGACATGACTATTATAGAAGCAATAGATGTATTTGTAAATGCCAAACAAGGGCCAAATGATTCTATAACTAAATTCCATAAGAGATAGACGAGAATTAAATGTAATGATAATATGATCCTAACTAAAGAGGCATCCACTAAATATTTTTAAACAAATTAAGGTAGACTTTTCAAGTGAAAGTCTAGGAATGCAACCCATAAGGTTTTCCCTCCTTATAAAAAGTTATACAATTTTAAAGTCCTTAAACGTTAGGAAAAGAAATATGGTCAAAACCCTAAATAAAAATATTGTAGGGGGTGGTACCTATACTATAGTTTTTCAAGATACCTCTCATCATATAGATGTAGTTGAAAACCCTATTCACATATTGACCAAAGTTGAAGGTGACCCAAGACCTAATATTTTAGTACCACAATGGATACAAGAAGATGTTTGTTCAACCCCTAAGATCAATATTTGTCATTATAATAAGATATTTGAAGCACTAAGTGGCATAAACCACATAAATTTTGTTTTTGGCATGCGATTTATGGACGTGAGACTAATACCTATTCATAGTTGTGCAAGTCTTATTATAAACAAACCTTTAGTTCTAACTCTTTTTGTTAAAAATAATAAGGATAAGATCAATATTTTCTATGAAAATATAGAAGAAACCTAATTATATATTAATAAAATTATAATAAAAATAAGAACATCCACATAAATATTGTAATAAAACAATAATTCGTGAAGAACAAATATTGCAATACAAAATGGAAATGCAACTCTATATTAATCTCATAGAATCAAAAAATTAAATCATTGGTCTTTTCGAGGGGGGAACCTCATTCAATACTTTGATTCAATATGCAAAAATATACATTTGTTCATGCCCCATTGTCTTTTAAATATGCATTCCACATAACACTAACCTAATGCTAAAGGATTGGATTGCATGCAAAGTGCCACCTAAGCTAGAATCTTCTACCAAACAAATAGTTACATTATTTATAACAGTTACATGAAATGGCCCCACTTGTATAGGCATCTCAAGTGCCACATACCATTACAAAACATTATTATAATGGGGTCCCTCGGTTTGAAAGGGATCATTACATAATAATGTTAGAATTACCTAATAATATTAGGATGGGGTCCTAACATGCCCTTACCTTTCAAAAATATTTGTCCTCAAATTTGTGGATGAGGAAGTTGTTATTGTAGCTATTTAAAAGACTCCCATGTTGAATCTTATGGTTGTATTCCTCACCATTGAACAAGCACCTCAATTATGACATGATTGTGAAGGATGTGGATCTTCGATCTAAAATTTTTGTAGGCTTGAGCATGATAGAACCTTCTTCATCCAAATATAGTAAAGTGGATTGAACATATACCTTGTTGACAACAACCTTCATGAGAGAAAAGATATGAAAGACCATATGGATCTTGGACATGGCAAAAAGGGTCAATTGTAGGCTATTGAACCAATTCGTTGTAATACCTGGTAGGGTCCATAGTGTTTGGAGGCTAGGTTTTGGCTTTTATGGAGTTGGAGTGATGATTATTTGTAGGTTTGCAGGTAGAGAAAAACCATATCCCTCACTTCAAATCTATTCTCAAAATGGTTTTGATCAACTTACTAACACATACGATTTTGGACCAATTCAGGATTTATCTTAAGTTGTTTTAATATGGTGGCATGCTAGCTAAGAATGGTGTCAACAACATGCACCTTGGAGCTTCTTAGAATGTATGAGGATGGTGTTTATGGAGGAATATTGTATACTACTTCAAATGTTGTAACATTGGTCATGATGTGATATGAAGTATTATACCACCATTTGTCCAAAGGGAGCCAGTTTTCCCACTATGCAAGATGTTCGAATGCAAAGCAACAAAGGTAGATTTTTAAGCATTTGTTAAAAAAAAAATTGGGCATCAATCTAATAATGAAGGTTGAACTCATTTTGAGTTGAGTGTCTTAAAACTTAAACAATCCCTACCAAAAATGAGTAGTAAAAGTAGGGTCTCTATTTGACACAATAGATTTGGGCATCCCATGAAGGTGAGAGATGGATTCTAAAAATATTTGGGCAACTACCACCAGAATAACTAATTTTCCTCTTGATTTTGGTAACCTTTCAATAAAATCCATAGAAATATCTACCTATACTTATTCTAAAATTGGTAAGGGCTAAAGGGTTTTCAGGGAACACAAAATTTCTCTTTCCATTCTTTAGCACTTGTCACATTAAGCTATAAAATTTTGAATATCCTTCTTCATTCCCTTCCAAAAGAAAGTGTTTTTGGTCCTTTCATAAGTTTTTAGAAACCCAAAATATATCATTGTTGATGAGGCATGCATTTCTTGTAAGATGAATTCTCACATTTGTAAGGTTTTCGAAATAACAAGTCGATCACTATATTGACAAAACTAGGTGTATCCAGGGAATGAGTTAGACTCTACTTTAAGTTTTTTTATCAATTTTTGCAATCCAAAATCCTTGGTGATTTCTTCTTTGATATTATTAATCCATTGAGGAATTGGTGAAGAGATAACAATTAACAAAATATGATCTTTGAACTATCAGGATAGTGCATTAGCCATGATATTATCCTTTCCTTTTTAAATGTGATTTCATAATCACAGCCCATAAATTTAGAGACCTACTTTTGTTTTTTAGGTGTGGATACCCATTATTTCAAAAATTACTTGAGACTTTTATGGTCAGTTTTAATTGAAAAGTGATGCCCAATTATATATGGTCTCCAATGATTAACATGTAAAATGGCTAGCATCTCCTTTGCATAAGTATACTTATCCAAATTTTTGCTTGAAAGTGCTCTACTGGTGAAGGTCAATGGTCTTCCTTCTTGCATTGCTAACACTAGGGTGGTTGTCATATCTTGCTTTAATTCCTTGAAAGCATTGTTTGTTAGTTCTAACCAAATAAGATAATTATTTTTCAACATGGTTGTTGAAGGACTCACTATATTTCCATAGTTTTGTACAAATTTATGGTAATACCTCATGATTCCCAAAAATCCTCAAAGTCCCTTGAATATGTGAGACTTTGGCCATTCTTGAATAGCCTAAATCATTTTAGGATCAACTTTAACTCCACTTATTGCAATCCATAAGAACACTTAGACCTCTTGGCATAAAGTTGATTCTCAGATAAAAGTTACAAAGTCTAATCCAAATATTGGAGGTTTTCCTCCCAAGAGTGACTATAAATCAAAATACCATCAAATAAAACTAGAATAAATTTGTGAATAAAGGTCTAAAAAATGAAATTCATAAAGCTCTTAAAAGTGGAGGGTGCATTGGTCAAACCAACTGGCATAACCAAGAATTCATAGTGCCCTTCATGAGTCCTAAAAGTAGTTTTAGAAATATCATCATCCTTGATTCTAATCTGATGGTATATTGATCGTAAATCCAATTTTGATAAATATTGAGCAACATGCAATTCATCTAACAACTTATCAATTATGAGAATGGGAAATTTATCCTTAATAGTAATTTTATTGAGTTCTCTAAAATCCACACATAAACACCAAGACCCATACTTTTTTTTGTACCAACAACATTGGGGAAGAATAGAGATTGAAATTGGGATGAATAACCCTTGCAACAAGAAGTTCCTATACTATTTTTTCTATTTCTTATTTTTAGACATATGGATACCTATAAGGATGAACATTTGGAGGAAGACTACCTAGAATAAGTTGAATTACATGATCGTGAGTACGATGAGAGGTATTCCTTTGGGTTCCTCAAAAACTATGGCATGTTTTTGCAATAAAATTTGTAATTCCTCCTGATGGTCTTTTTATCCACTATCTAAGGGTTGTACAACAAATAGTTGGGCCACAACTCAATGGGTTGACTTTTTTCAATAGTTTCTCCATCCTATGAGAACAAACAAGTTGAGTTGCCCCAATATTCAAGCCTTGTAAGGTGTATATTGTTCCCTCTTGGCTGAATTCTGTTAGTACCCTCCTAACATGTCCTAATTACTTATATTATTTATTCATTATATTCTAGGGTCACAACCCTTCACTCTTACAACTATTAGACTAGGTATATAAATGCAATCCACATATGATAATAAGGCATCATCGAACAAATATATAAATTAAGTCTATTGTGGGTTTTCTACCTTACAATCAAAAAGAGATTCAATATAAAAACGATCATGCTTCCCGCACCATTTAGTTTCATACCATCTAGATCAGAGCTAGATCAAGGAGCAAATTCACCATTAAAAATTTTTCCCACCACACATTTTAGCCAGTCCACATTCGTGAGGACGCAAACAGCATTCACGCTTCACGGATCCGTGTCAAAATCCTCGCAAAAAATTAAACCTTCTCCTAAGGTATGAATTAAGTTGTCTTACACCCAAATTGCTCGACCTTTCGCATGGTGACCGGTGGCTGTTTTGAAAAAGCTAAAATATTCAACACAGCATCAAGGTTTTCGACGTCCGAAACACAAAGGAAAAAAATTAAAATTATTTTTTATTTTTTTTATTTTTATTTTTGCTCACCTGTACCAAGTCATATTGATTGTTACCTACACCAATCGTAATGGCTGAAGGACGACGATCACTGGATTCAATTCATGAGAAGCACGAAAGGCTCGCTGAAGAAGTTCAACAGGAAAGAGAGGAGAATACCCGGACCACAAGAGAACTCTTCGAGAAAATATTTGCAATGGATGTTAAACTTGATGCCATCAGTCAAAATCAAGCGACAACACACGCAAATTCACCCAACCATGGGTCATCAAACCGAGAAATGTTAAGAGGTCCACAAACTTCCATTCTACCATGGACAACCAAATTAGACTTCCCAAAATTTGAAGGAGGAGACCCTACAAACTGGATCTACCGAGCAGAGCAATATTTCTCACTAAATCAAATTCTGAAAATACAAAAAGTGCATATTGTCTCCTTCCACTTGGAAAACGACGCCATCCAATGGTACCAATGGTTTGAGAAAACTAACGGCACTCTGATGTGGTCAACCTTTACACATAATCTATTAGTGCGATTCGGCCCTAGCAAGTTTCAAAGCTTTATAGGGGCCCTCAATAAATTATGCCAAACCACTTCGGTAAGCGAATACCAAGCAGAATTTGAAAGGCTAGCTAATCTAACATCTGGATTAGAAGTTGCCTTCTTTCAAGAATGTTTTTTTAGTGGATTAAAAGAAGAAATTCGAATAGAGGTGCAAATGTATAACCCCACAAACATGTTAGAGACCATCGGCTTGGCAAAATTAGCGGAGGACAAAATCAAGGCACGGAATCGGTTCACAAAACCAACTTGGGGGAAACCATCAAACACTTATACCAACCCCAAACCAATGCAAAATGGACAAACCCAAAATTCCTACATAGCCCCCAAAATTAACCCCGCTCTACCAATTAAGCGTCTGAGTTTTGAGAAAATGAAGGAAATACAAGCTAAGGGTCTTTGCTACCATTGCGATGAGAAATTTGATAGAAATCATAAATGTGCCTCATGGAAATTATATATTCTAGATGCCATAGAGGAAGGGAATTCTACTGAAGAGGAACCTGAACTCGAATTAGAGGTATTATCCAACACACTTGAAAGTGACGAAGAAAATGCACCAGAGGTTTCGTTCAATGCCCTTGCCAGATTTTTTGCCCCTCAAACAATGCGAGTTAAAGGGTATTTTAAGAAACAAAACCTTACCGTGCTCCTAGATTCTGGTAGCACGCACAATTTTATCGATCCAAAGATGGCTAAACAAGCAAATTGTTTTATATACCCTAGCAATAACTTCGAAGTGATTATTGGAAATGGCAAAAAAAATGCATGCAAAGGAAAATGCAAAAATATCAAACTAACTATGGGGGTTTATAACATGAAAAGCGACATGTACGTCCTACCCCTAGGTGGGTGCGACATTGTACTAGGCGTACAATGGTTACAAAATTTGGGCGTAGTCCAATGGGAATTTGATGAACTATGGATGAAATTCACAGCAAAGAACCAAATCTATATTATCCAAGGCCTGAAATCAGGACCTTCCCAAATCGTCAGCTCGCATAGAATGGAGAAAATTATCCAAAGAGGAAACAAATGAATGGTCACCCAATTATTTTCAATTCAACCTAGTCACAAAGAAGACGAGACACTAGAGTTACAAAAGATTTTAGACCACCATAAGGCGGTATTCAATGAACCAAAAGGACTACCTCCACAACGTAGTCACGATCACACTATTCCACTATTTCCAGGGCATCACCCTCCTAATATTAGACCTTATCGTTATCCATACCTCCAAAAGACTGAAATAGAGAAATTAGTTCAAGAGCTTCTTAAGGCAAGAGTCATTATACCTAGCAAAATCCCTTACTCCTCTCCAATTATTTTAGTTAGAAAAAAGGATGGCTCGTGGTGTTTATGTGTCAATTTTTGAGCGCTTAATAAAATGACCATCAAAGATAAATTTCCTATTCCGGTCATAGACGAGCTATTAGATGAACTCCATGGGGCAGCTTATTTTTCCAAGTTAGACTTACGATCAGGCTACCACCAAATACGAGTCAATGAAAAGGATATTCCTAAGACGGCCTTTCGCACTCACGAAGGGCACTACAAATTCTTGGTGATGCCATTTGGCCTGACCATCGCTCCTTATACCTTTCAAAGTCTAATGAATAAGGTATTTCACCCTTTTCTTCATAAATTTATATTAGTTTTCTTTGATGACATTTTGATTTATAGCAAAACATGGGAAGAACATTTGGACCATGTTAGACAAGCGTTCCAAATCTTGGAGGAAAATCAACTTTATGCAAAAATATCAAATTTTTCCTTTGGAAAACAATAAATTGAATACTTAGGGCATATTGTCTCAAAGGAAGGAGTTATGGTAGATCCTTCCAAAATCGAGGAGGTGAAAAATTGGCCTATTCCAAAAACCTTAAAAGCTCTACGTGGGTTTCTTGGACTAACGAGATATTATAGAAAATTTGTCCAAAATTATGGTAAAATCGTTGCTCCTCTAATAGCATTACTTAATAAAAATGCTTTCAAATGGTCGTCTAAAGCGGATGAGGCCTTTATCACCTTGAAAAATACAATGTGTACCACCCCTGTTCTAGCCATGCCCAAATTTTCTACACCATTCGTCATTGAAAGTGACACTTCAGGAATAGGAATGGGAGTCGTACTCATGCAAGATGAAAGGCCTCTAGATTTTATAAGCAAAGCATTTTCTCCTAAGAATTTAGCTCGCTCTACGTATGAAAAAGAGATGTTGGCGATTGTCCATGCTATTCAACATTGGAGGCCTTATCTTATTGGCCAAAATTTCATTATACGCACTGACCATCATAGCTTGAAGTATTTTTTGGAACAAAGGACTAATACCCCGGAACAACAAAAATGGGTTACTAAAATTCTTGGCTATGATTATGAAATTACATATAAAAATGGAAAGGACAACATGGCAACCGATGCACTTTCTAGAAAAATGGAAGATATGCCTCAAGTCCATGTTCTTTCCTCCCTTATTCCTAAATGGGTAGATGAGGTGCATGAAGAATGGATAAATGATCCTACTATCCACACCTTAATTCAACAACTTCAACATAATCCTAGTAGCAAAACTCCATACACTTGGAAGGACAATATATTAAGATACAAAGGGAGGATGGTCCTCACCCCCAATTCAACTTATCGTGAAAAACTTCTTCATGAGTTACATACCTCACCCATTGTAGGCCACTCAGGGTTCTTAAAAACCTATAAAAGAGCCACTACCTCCTTCTATTGGGTAGGAATGAAAAATTACATCAAAAAATTTGTAAAAGAATGTGAAGTTTGCCAAAGACAAAAGGGGGAGACCCTCTCTATTCCAGGATTACTTCAACCTCTTCCTATACCCACCAAAACATGGGCAAATATTTCTATGGACTTTATTGAAGGATTACCAAAATCAGGAGGAAAAACAACCATTTTTGTAGTCGTTGATCGGTTATCTAAATTTGCCCATTTTTGTCCCGTGGCTCATCCTTATACCGCTAGCACTATAGCCCACCTCTTCCTAGATAACATCTTTAAATTACATGGTATGCCCTCCACAATTGTTACTGACCACGACCCAACTTTCACTAGCACCTTTTGGAAGGAATTGTTCAAATTACAAGGTACTCAACTTCGTATGAGCTCCGCTTACCATCCTCAAACCGATGGCCAAACAGAAGTTGTAAATAAATGCTTGGAAACATACCTTCGATGTTTTGTTTCTACTCAACCACTCCATTGGGTAAAGTGGCTTTCACTAGCGAAATGGTGGTATAACACTTCATACCATACGTCCATCAAAATGACTCCTTATGAAGCACTATATGGTCAAACACCACCATCCCTCACTTCCTATATTCCAGGGACTACAAAAGTCCATGCGGTGGAAATGAAACTTGCTAATAGAGATGACATACTACGGATCCTAAAAGAGAACCTACACACCGCCCAACATCGCATGAAGTAGCAAGCCGATCAACATAGAAGCGAACGTAGTTTCCATGAGGGTGATATGGTTTTCTTATGTCTCCAACCTTACCGTCAATCCTCTCTTAAACAAAAAGGTTCTCATAAGTTAGCACCCAAATTTTACGGGTCGTATAAAGTTCTCCAATGTATTGGGACCATTGCTTACAAACTAGAGCTTCCTCCCTCTTCCAAACTTCACCCCGTATTTCATGTATCTTGCCTTAAGCTCACAGTGGGAGCCCATATCATGACACAACCCACTCTCCCTGAATTCTTCGATGATGGAGTACTTCTAGTCGAGCCATAAGCTATCTTGGAATGCCGCTGTCGTCACCTTCGTACTCGCGATATCACGAAAGTTTTAATCCATTGGAAATTTCTACCTTTAGAAGACGCAACGTGGGAAAATTTTCAAGATAGCCAGCAGCAATTTCCAAATTTCCATCTTTGAGGACAAAGCTCCTTTAAGTGGGGTGGCATGTTAGGACCCTCCTAACATGTCCTAATTACTTATATTATTTATTAATTATATTCTAGGGTCACAACCCTTCACTCTTACAACTATTAGACT
This sequence comes from Wollemia nobilis, assembly GCA_028583015.1. Lineage (NCBI taxonomy): Eukaryota > Viridiplantae > Streptophyta > Pinopsida > Araucariales > Araucariaceae > Wollemia > Wollemia nobilis. Next base: position 1,899,588 of record JAQPPZ010017021.1, read on the forward strand.
AGGTATATAAATGCAATCCACATATGATAATAAGGCATCATTGAACAAATATATAAATTAAGTCTATTGTGGGTTTTCTACCTTACAATCAAAAAGTGATTCAATAAAAAAATGATCTTGCTTCCCGCACCATTTAGTTTCATACCAAATTCATCCATAATTTGAAAAAATTCTAGGCTACTATTCCCAAGGTACAGATCCACTGTGCTCCTAGCACAACATCACATATACTAAGTAGAAGGAAAAACATATCAGTTTTGAGTTTATAGTCCCCTATCTTCAACTTAATATTTCAACATTTTCCCTTACAAGGTAATGTTCCTCCATTTTCCACCATGACCTCAAAAGAGTTGCAAGTATGTATGTAATAGTTCTCTTGCTTAGCTACTCCTGGGATCAATGAAATTATGTATACTACCTGAAAAAATCAGAATTGTAATTCTTTGTCCCTTGAAGAACCGACATTCATAGTGTAAGGAGTTAATATTACACTAGTGCATGGATAGAAATCTTGGGTTATGGGTCTTCTTGTGCTTCACCCTCATCTTGATGCTCTTCCTCTTGTAATTCTACCTCATTGTCAAGAATTTCATTCAATATTGAGTCATCCACATCCAACAAAAATAATTCTTGTTGTATACATTTATGCCCCAATGCATATTTCCCATCACAATTATAACATAAGCCTTGTGCTCTATGGGAATTCATTTCCTCCCTAGTCAATCACTTGATGGGCAAATATTTATTGCTAGTATTTGGTGTAAACTTAGAGTAAAATGTGGATTTTGCCTATGGAAATTTGGATGATATCCTTTGGGGAAAAATAATTATTTCACTAATCTCTTCAATCCTATGGATTGCATCATAGACTATGGATTGAGAAATTTTTACCTCTGCCTTGATATCATCTTTCAACCCACTGATAAAACATATTTGAAAAACTCCTTCACTCAACCCCTTTGTCCTAGTAGACAATTTCTCAAATTGAATTTGATAATCCTAGATAGTAGAGGTTTGTTTCAATTTGGTTAAGGCTCCTATAAAGTTCTCATACTCACTATTTCCAAAATGAGTGAGTAATTGGGATCCAAAATCTTCCCAGGAAGGGTTAGGAGTCATGGTCTATAACCATTTATACCTTTGTAGGCCCTTAGATTCAAAATTGAAAGATGCCATGGTGACCCACAAATATCAAGGTACATTAAGGGGTTTGATGAAACCAACCATTAATGTCCTTACCATTAAACTTGGTAAATTCTAATTTATGCATCTTACATGGGGTATCTATGTCAAAATAGTATGATGGGTTTATTTCTCTTTATTGACTAAACTAACACTTATTCCTTTAGTGTTATTATGTTGGAATATTTTTGGGCTATCCTCTATACGCTCTTCCACTTCTAATAATATTCCTTAAATCGTTATTTTGAATTTAATCTAGTTATTTTTCATAATATGCATATGATCTTTCATTTGTTTAACTTCCTATCCAATGCAGGACATTTGGCTTGCTAGGCTACTAAATGTTTGATTTAATTACTCCATATATTGGCTTTGTTCAAACTCCTCAATTGCTCCTCTAGTCCCTCTAGCCATATATATGTGATTTGGACCACCCCAACTAACTTACTAAAAATAGAAGTGTTGTTCCAAGAGTTACTATTTTTAGTGATGGGTCAAAAAAGTGTTTGGGTGTTTTATATCAAAATAATCAACTTGAAAAGATGAATAGAATGGGCTAGGTATCACAATGACATTTTTTTCTAGGGAAGTGTTGTCTTCAAGTGTCATTTGTTTTTTACCTAGAGTCTCTATTCACTCAAAAAGTTAACTTTTGTTAGACAACCCCTTTAGTAGGCCCTACAATGACCATTATTGAAAACTATAATGTTTGACTTCTATGATACATTATTTCTAATAGCCATCTTAGTAGACTCTATTACTAACAATTCCTTGATTATTATGATTTCTATATATAACTCACAACTACAAAAATAGACTTTATCTTGTCTATTATTAACTATGGCCCTAGCTGAGATGATTCCCAAATATTACTTAAATACCTTGTCTTCACTGTTATTTCCCACATAATTTCTTTCATCTATTTTGGTTAGTCTATTCTATGATAGTGTAGTCTCTTTAGTATGATCAATTTTTGTGATAGGTTTTTTGGTATTCAAGTTAAACATTCAATATAAATAGGAAACTCTAGGCCAAGGTGTATGCACTATCTATAACCCTTTATTATACTGTACCAACAAACAATAATGCTCAGACCAATATTTCAAGCCACTACTTAAGGAGGATTCCACACATACCCTTGAGCACACTACCCACCTCTTTAATAGTACAAAAGGGTGATCTTCTCAAGTGCTATGCTTGGTGTACTATGGATAGATACATAGTAAAAAATATTCTTAGGGATAAAGTTTTCTCCTAATCCTAGGGGGTATCCTAATATACTCGAAGATACATGGGAGCTCAAGTCTATATATGGGTGCTATTTGAGGCCTGGGTATTTGATCCTAATCAATCCTTACTTCACTAGATGCTTTATGGGTAATCTATCTTAGCCAATAACAATAACCTCTTTGTGATATTTTAGAACCCTTGACATAGGGTTTCTAACTTATTAAACTATAATAAAAAAAGCTCAATTGTTTCTAATAGGATAATAAGCAAAAAAATGAAAACATGAAAAAATTATATCTAACAATAAAAATGGCAGGGTAATAATTTTTGCAATCATAGTAGAATATGGCATTGAAAAGTGCTCTCATACCACTTGTTAAGAACCTTCTAATTAAAATAAGCACATCCACATAAATATTGTAATAAAATAATAACTCATGAAGAAAAAATATTGCAATATGAAATGGAAATACATAAATCTATAATAATATTACAAAATCACAAAATAAAATCGCTAGCCTCTTTGAGGGAGTGACCTCCTTCAATATTTTGATTAAATATGAAAAAAGATACATTTTTTGTGTCCCCTTGTCTTTTAAAGATACGTTTCATGTAACCCTAACCTAACGCTCAAGGGTTGGATTACATGCAAAGTGTCACCCAAGCTAGAATCTTCTACCAAACAAATAGTCATATTCTTTATTACAGTTGCATGAAATGGCCCCACATGTCTAAGTTCCTCAAGTACCACATACTATTAAAAAATATTATTATAATGGGATCACCATGTTGGAAAGGGATCATTGCATAATGATGTTAAAATTACATGACAATTTTAGGAGGGGATCCTAACATTATCCTTGTAATCATAGGATAGAAATCTATAACACCCCATTCTCTAACCATGAATATCAAGCCCCCAAGCATAATCAATAATAGGGAGAAACCATAATCAAGGTCAAGGGTTCAACCAAGAGGGTAATCAAAATTATCAAATTAAAATGTATACTTTTATTCATGGAAAATAAGGGTATAACAAATGAGGAGTTCAATTTAACCAAAATAAAAATATACTCATTCCCCAAACCAAAATCTTATTCCTAGCAATTCCCAAAATTCACCTCAATTCAATTAAGTATTTTTCCAACTTGGTCCAAATGGATAACACTTTTGTAGTTAGCCAAATGTGATACATTATATCAAGACTTAGAGATGCAAAGATAAACCATTTCATATTTAGAGCAACATATTATTGCTATCACTAGAAATGCATCCTAGTATAAAATGAAATAACATTCTAAGGATGAAAAAGAAAAAAAGACAAGGCCAAAGAACTTATCTAGGTAACAATTAATTGATTCATAAGTGATAAGATTCCAAACCCTCCTTTAGTAATTTGGAATATTTCTAGAATTATTTAAATTCATGTTAATACATAAACCATCACTAGTAAGGCCTTATCCAACTGTATAGATATCATTGCTCCTAAAAAAATTAAAAAATTATGATCATCACTTAAAGTAGCAATCTCATATCCTTGAGAAAAAAACATCAAGACCCTAATCAGACCAAATAATAATTTATTAAAGTAGTCATGAATAAAATAAAAGCATGAGATATTATAGAATATTTGCATACAATGCCCTATAAAGGCCCATATTTATAACTACTAAGAACATCTCCCTATCAATGATAATTATTACGATAATTACTAGATGAGATGAAGTGCAATACATTTAATTACAAAAATAAAATCTTTGTACCGATGCATACACTAGACTTAATTTGATTATCAAATTTCATTTGAAAAATTACTATGTTATATAATGATTATAATAATATAATGTTATGGTTGTTCATAGGGCATTGGTTGATTAAGGGAACATGTGTTATGTCATTATCCCTGATATATAAGCTAAAGATTCCTAGATATAATATCTTGTCCACTAGAAATCATTTTTATGCTTATAATGGATGTCCATAAGATCCTATGGGTTGCATTTGGTTGCCAATTGTAGGAGGTCCTAAATAAGTTAGAGTGAATTTTATAATATTTGATTTCAAGACCAACTATAATATGGAATCAAGTATACCTTGGACTAGTAAGATAAGAGCCATAGGTTCCTTAGTTTTTAAAGTGGCTAAATTTTCCTATAATGACAAAGTGTTTACCATAGAAGGAGACTTAGATTAATTAAATTTGTTGTATTCCTTCTATGGATGAGATATAGAAAGTTTAGACCTATGACCATGAGCAATAATGGACTTCTAGAAGGAAATTGTATAAGCGGAACCTTTAATTTTATTAATAATTCCCCTAAGATAAGTATTAAATAAAAATATGATCAACCTGTTATGAATATTACTCCCCTTCCTCAAGGCATTTTGAAAAAATTCTACAATTGTTGAAACCCAAGAAGAGATAATTTCCACTGCCCTCAAGGTGTCATTCTATCCCCTGATCCTAAGGTCAAGCCTAGCCCCATAAAGCCTAGCTCATATCAGACCACTCCTCAATCCTCAGGCACTCCTGTGTTTTTTCTAAAAAGTTAAAGGTGATTGAAAATATCTACAGGTTGAGAAAATATCCAAAAGTGAATCACCTGAGCCTAAGCCAAAAAGTGTTCGCTCCTCTATCCATCTGAAGAATTTGGCCCAAAAGAAGAAATCCCTAATCATTGATTCGAAGGACTATGAGAAGGATACCCATAATCAATGCATGCAACAGTTTATCATTAATTTTATCTCCAATTGTTTGTCTCAACTGGCCAATTTATGCAATGCCCTAAATCTATTTTTCTTTAGGAAGGCTTTCTATAAGGATACTGTTAAAACTCTTGCTAAAACTCTAACTGAGGACATCAAGGTTGTTGATGATCCTATGGATGACCAAGGTGAGTACAAGGATGTCGATATGGATACATCAAACGATGAGCTTCAGGAGGCTGGAGTAGAACCAGATGAAGAAGCCCAAGATGCCTAAAGACATCCTTTCTACGCAGTTTTACTTGATGCTTCATCATTTTTGCCTAAAGCATCCTTTTTTTTACTGGTTTTGTGTTCTACTTAAGGATATCCTATTTTTTTTGCTATGGTCTATTGGTTGTATCTCATGGACATCCTTTGTTGCATTTCAGTTTTAAAGGGTTATATCTTGTGTTGTCTTTTTTTGGGTTTTCGTCTTCTATAGCCTGTTTGTAATCAAGTTTTGGGTCCCTGTTAAAACCTATGCTTAATATAAATTATTTAACCAATCAAAAAAAGAGAGAGAATTTTCTATTTTATTTTATCCATTATTGGATAATTTACATAAATCCCATGAGGATGTTGCTAAAGCTTAAATAAGTAACGAATTGAGTTGATAACAATAGCATGGGGGAATAGACTAATAGTGATGTTCATATTTATTTTAATCAGGCTTTTAATATTGAGACAACTAATACTTCTAACAAATATATTTTTGATGTTGGGGTGGGGCATTATCAAGTGGGTTCAATGGAAGAAATTAATTTAAATGATAGTGAGTATTATAGAAATGTAAATCTTTGTGAAATAACTTATAGAGGTAGTAGTAATTTATTTTCTTATTGTATACTTAGAAATGATGAATGTACTGTCTATAAAACTAAGCTAGATAGATATATAAATTCTATTGTTTCAATTACCTCTACTACAAAACATTCAAAAATTTTAAATAAATTAGGAATTATCCCTTTACCTAGGCATTTAACACAAGCTGAGATTTATCATTTTTAGAATTACTATGAAGATAGTCTAGTTAGTTATTTTGTTTTTGATAAATCCAACTTCTACATTGTTTATACCTTAAAAATATTCTTCCAAAATTGATGCAGGAGCATCCGGTGAAGGAAAAGCAATCTTGCATCTTCCAAATATTTTTAGTTTCCTTTCTAAGTTCTTTGCACTTAGATCTATTATTTTCAAGTACTGTGAAAGGTTTTGTAAAGCAATGTTTGGGTTTGGAGAAGTTTTAAGGCAAAGGGAGGAGGGGTCGTGAAATCGTGACATGTCGCGATTTCGTGACATGTCACGAAATCGCGACCTCGAAAGCTGCTGTGAAGCTTTGGCGGGTTCCGTCGCGATATCGCGACGTCGCGGTATCGCGACGTCGCGATATCACGACCGAATTTCAAAGGCAAAAGAGAAGGGTTCCAAACGTCGTGATATCGCGACGTCGCGATATCGCGACGGTCACCAATGCAAAGTGAAGGAGAAAGGGTCCTGTCGCGATATCACGACAGTCGCGATATCGCGACAGGTTAGAAACCGCCACGTGGCATTTTCATAAGACAACGCAAGGCAGAGAAATTTACGAGGAGCTTCAGCAAAGAGAATGTTGAGAGAGAGAGGGGAGGGGTCGCGAAATCGTGACATGTCGCGATTTCGCGACCCCAAAGAGTTGAGGCTTGAGGAAGCGTTTTTGGTCGCGATATCGCGACATGTCGCGATTTCGCGACCTATCGCGATATCGTGACCAAGTAAAATCTTGACCAAAGAAAATGAACCGAAGACCGGATAAGGCAGGATTGGACACGTGGGCAGCCACGTGTATCAAAACTATGGAGAGGGGCACGTGTTTTGGAAACGTTGTGGACAAAGGTGGGTAAAGCCAAGTATGTATGCGGACAACCAGGGGAGGTCAAATTTAACACGTGGACAACTACGTGTATTAAATCAAGATGAGAGCCACGGCCACGTTTCTTTTCTTTTATTGACAAAGTAACAGGAACAGGCAATGGAACAGATGCAAGTAATGGCCATTATGGAGGAGACCACGGTACAGGAGATCGATCTGACGAAGACGACGGTTGCAGGTCGAGGAAAACCATTAATGCAAGCTCCATGGTGGTTCGGGTGGTGGCCCATTTATGGCAAAATTTGAATTCTCGTCCTGGGGGGGAATTTGAATTTGAAATTTGTTTGGTGGAGGCATTGATTGCCTGGAGGGAGGAGGCCTCGTTAAAAACTCGGAAATTTCTTGTAAAAAGGAAAAAATGGAGAAAGAGAGGGAAAAAGAAGAAAGAGGTAAAAGAAAAAAAGAAAGGGAGTTCGGGATTGAAAGAGGGGAGAACAGAGCCGAAGCCGGGACCGGCCATTATAAGCCTGCAGGCTATTTTATTTGAAAGGCATGTAAATATTTGAAATTGGAAGGAGAATGAAGAGTTTGTAAGGTCCCTGTTTTTCGTGCCCCGTCAGTGGTATCAGAGCGGGAGTTCCTGAGAGCGTAAACAGACCGTCGGCCATGAGGCAGTTTGCGCCAGGACATGTGGGAGGGTTTGAGTTTGGGTGAAGATGCCTCCGAGAAGAAACCCGATGGGTGGAAGAGGCATGGCAGCGAAAGATTTCCGGGCTTTGCAGCGGCAAGTCCAGGCCCTGCAAGAAGAGCTACGCAGAGGACGTGAGCCGAGAAGGGAGCCGAGAAGGGATGCAGACAGTGAGGATGAGGTGGAAGAGGAGAATGAGTTTGAAGAAGAGGAGGAAGATGTAGAATCGACACAGGCCCGGCTATACAAGGCCATCTCCCAAATCGGGAAGAGGCCGAAGTTAGAGGTTCCCACGTATTTTGAGAACTTGAACCCAGAGGAATTGATAGACTGGGTGAATGAATTAGAAGAATACTTCGAATACGAAGAAGTTGAAGACCCTAACCGGGTCAGATTTGCTAAGACCCGACTGAAGGGTCATGCTAGCATTTGGTGGAAGGGGGTACAGCTGGAGAGAAACCGAAGAGGAAAAGAACGGATTACCAGGTGGGACAGAATGGTGGAGAAATTAAAAAGACAGTTCATCCCTGTTGACTATGAGCTGGATCTGTTACGTAAAATGCAAAGCTTGAGGCAGATGAACAGAACAGTTCAAGAATATACAAAGGATTTTTATAAAATTTCCATCAGAACCGGACACTTAGAAGCCAGCAAAGAAAAGGTGGCCCGTTACATTAATGGGTTGAGACCGAGTGTGCAGGAGGAGTTGAGCTTGGTTCGGGTAAACACCATCGAAGATGCTTACCAGTTTGCTTTAAAGGTTGAAGGAAAATTGAACCGAAGGTTTGACAACAAGCAGAAAGTGAAAGAACCGAGAGGAAAGAACGGTGGAAAGAAAGAAGGAAAGGAAGAGAAGAAGGAAGAAGAGAGCAGCAGCCGAGGTCAGAAAGAAGAAGATGAAGACCCAAAACCGCAAGTTCAGAATAATAACTACCCGAGAGGAAGAGGTAGATCTGGACGCGGGTATGGAAGAGAAATATTTCGTGGAACATGTTTCCATTGTGGAGAAGAAGGACATCGGGCATTTGAGTGCCCGCAACACCGAGAAAGGACAAACAAGAAACCGGTGGGTCCCGCCAGAGCAGTTGTGGCAGTTGAAGATGCTGATTCAGAACATTCTGAAGAAGCTGAAAAGGGAGAAGCCATGATTGTGAGAAGGACCATGCTGGTGGATGAAGACAAGTCTGAGCAAAGGAGAAGCCTGTTTCGCACCCGGTGCAAGAGTGCGGGCAAAGTTTGTAATGTCATTATTGACAATGGAAGTACAGACAACTTAGTTTCTGAGGAAATGGTTTCTAAGTTGCAGCTGGAGAGAAGGAGACACCCGCACCCGTATCGGATTGCGTGGTTGCGGAAGGACCACCGAGCTTGGGTCCGGGAACAGTGTTTAGTCACGTTCCAGATCGGGAGATACCGGGATGAAGTCCTGTGTGATGTATTCCCTATGGATGCATGCCATTTGCTGTTGGGCAGGCCATGGCGGTTTGATCGGAGTGCAGTGCATGATGGCCGTGCAAATACTTATTCCTTGGAGAAAGATGGAATGCGGCACAAGTTGAAGCCATTGCAGACCGAAGATGAGAAAATGTGCAGTAATGCCAGAATTTGTCTGGTAGAGGGCAGAAAATTCTGCCAGGAAACAAGATTTGAGCAAGTTGTAAAGGTTGATGAATGTTCGGAGATATTGCAAGGGACGCAGCCCGAACAACGTAGAAGTGAAGGTCACTTCTCCTTCTTACCCGGGGTGTCTGATGCAGGAGCATCCGATGAAGGAAAAGCAATCTTGCATCTTCCAAATATTTTTAGTTTCCTTCGACCGAATTTCAAAGGCAAAAGAGAAGGGTTCCAAACATCGCGATATCGCGATGGTCACCAATGCAAAGTGAAGGAGAAAGGGTCCTATCGCGATATCATGACAGGTCGCGATATCGCGACCTGTCACGATATCGCGATCGGTTAGAAACCGCCACGTGGCATTTTCACAAGACAACGCAAGGCAGAGAAATTTACGAGGAGCTTCAGCAAAGAGAAGGTTGAGAGAGAGAGGGGAGGGGTCGCGAAATCGTGACATGTCGCGATTTCGTGACCCCAAAGAGTTGAGGCTTGAGGATGCATTTTTGGTCGCGATATCGCGACATGTCGCGATATCGCGACCCAAAGAGTTGAGGCTTGAGGAAGCGTTTTTGGTCGCGATATCGCGACCAAGTAAAATCTTGACCAATGAAAATGAACCGAAGACTGAATAAGGCAGGATTGGACACGTGGGCAGCCACGTGTATCAAAACTATGGAGAGGGGCACGTGTTTTGGAAACGTTGTGGACAGAGGTGGGTAAAGCCAAGTATGTATGCGGACAACCAGGGGAGGTCAGATTTAACACGTGGACAACTACGTGTATTAAATCAAGATGAGAGCCACGACCGCGTTTCTTTTCTTTTATTGACAAAGTAACAGGAACAGGCAATGGAACAGACGCAAGTAATGGCCATTATGGAGGAGACCACGGTACAGGAGATCGATCTGACGAAGACGGCGGTTGCAGGTCGAGGAAAACCATTAATGCAAGCTCCATGGTGGTTCGGGCGGTGGCCCATTTATGGCAAAATTTGAATTCTCTTCCTGGGGGGGGAATTTGAATTTGAAATTTGTTTGGTGGAGGCATTGATTGCCTGGAGGGAGGAGGCCTCGTTAAAAACTCGAAAATTTCTTGTAAAAGGAAAAAAGGGAGAAAGAGAGGGAAAAAGAAGAAAAATGTAAAAAAAAAAAAAAAGAAAGGGAGTTCGGGATTGAAAGAGGGGAGAACAGAGCCGAAGCCGGGACCGGCCATTATAAGCCTGCAGGCTATTTTATTTGAAAGGCATGTAAATATTTGAAATTGGAAGGAGAATGCAGAGTTTGTAAGGTCCCTGTTTTTCGTGCCCCGTCAAAAATCCACTATTTTCTTATAGAGTGTAGGAACTTGTCATGCAAAACCATATCACCACTTAAAGTAGCAATTCTAATTATCTCAACTTTTCCTATATTTTTTATCTTGTTTCTACTAAATTACCACTCATTGGTGATTGTTTACACTTAGAAATTTCTATTATATCAAATTAACTTATGTTTTTAAATCAAATTTAACTAAACAAGATTGCCTCTTAATGTTTCCATCCTAATTTTATTTTATTTTTAGGGGATAGTAAATACAAAGGCTAATAAATCTATCTCAACTATTCATAATCCATGCCTAAAGATATTCGCATGCTCAAATAGACCATAAAATAAGTGGCTTTAAAATTTATCTAATCCAAAATTATCTTCTCTAGCTAGAAATTTAATTGAATCAAAATTTTCTCCTAATTTTAAGGCTAGGTTTGTCATGACTACCTTGATGAAGTTCTATAAATAGTTAGAGTTATGACATGTAACATGTCCAAATCCTCTCTTGGATGAGAGGCAAGAGGTATGACATAATATGTACTCAAAATTTTATATAATGTTCTCTTCATCCCTAGCCTACCTAACAATGAAGCCACTCTTCAAATTTTATATGCCATAGAAGAAGGAATCCCCTAGCCGCATCATAAGAAAGGGTTTCTCAAAATTTCCAATCCTAAGAGGGGTAACCATAAGTGGCCTAATTGTGTTTATAAATTTGAGATCAACTTTGAATTAGAGAACCTTTCTCCTACCTTGGATAACTTTTAAGAAGGAAACATCTTGAACATTGAACATACTATAGACATTGACATAGGTTCCCATAAGCTACAACGCATAGTTAATTTTGGGACTAACCTATTTAAAGAGGAAAAATATTGGAATATTTTACATTATTTGTTACATGCTAATGTACCACCATGGGTACATATTTAGATTAGGAGTGTGTCTTAGATTAGGGTTTGATTATTTACTTTATGCAATGCAATAAATGCACAAGTATTGTTAGAATGTGCAAAGTAATTAATAATGTAAATTTACATGTTTTCCAAATTCGCACGAGTCCATAGAATAGGAAGGTGAAGATTCATAGGAAGATAGAAGGCTAAGAGTCACATATCATTGTTAGAGTTATAATATTACATCATTTGGGTCATGTAAATGTACCACCTTAGATACATAGTTAGGATAGGAGATTACTTTAGGAAGAATTTATCTAGTTACTTCATGCAATGTAATAAATACACAAGTGGCAATGTGCAAGTTGTAATGTGCAAGGTGTCCCCTTGTATAACTAGGTAGAGTGTTGGCCAAGGAATTTATCTTCCTATATAAAGGGCCTCATAGTGGTAGATTAGAAATCAAGAAGACATCAAGCATTTCTCTAGTTCATGTTAGCTCTTTGTGGTAGTACTCATGTATGGAGTACAATGTAGCTCTTTAGCTCATATTAATAGAGTGACCATTTCCTCCATATTGCATTGTATTTTTATCATTTCTATTTATAACATATTTTAGTCATATTATTGTTTCACTTTATTTCATATTTTTTATATTTCATTGGTACCTGTATTAGATCTCTCCATAGCATACATCCTCAAAATCTAACTGTGGTATTAGAGCCACGGTGCATCAATATAGGAGGACCTACATTCATCATAAGATAAGTCTAGTAGGTTAAGAGGAATAGGGAGAGTCACCATTACTACTGTTGACTTACAGCTTTGTAGTTACATGCAAAAGATACCATTAGGATTATTTGATAGAAATAGCCACAGTAGTCAAAATTATTAGAAAAGTGAAGATTAAAATAAATCTCAGTTGTAGAAAACCTGAGATTATATGTGGCTAGATTCTTTCCACAGAGTTGCAGAAAAACTCATGAAGACTAGGACTCAACATTCAAGACACTAGTTTGACAAATCAACTAATGAAGACTATTATCTCCATAATTACAAATTATTTTATTCCAGTTTCTAACAGCTTATTGTAAGAAAAAGAGATTCAAGAAAAATTTGGGAAGCTTCCTACAAGAGAGTTAGGAAGAACATCTTCAAGAATCATTCCAGCACTTGCAGCAACAACGTAGAAGACTGAAGATTTCAAATACCTCGATAAAGGTTCCATTACAAGAGTTGCAATACTGCAAAGTGCAAAAGTAAAGAAAAGGTTATAGTAGCCTTATAGCAGACTCAAGGAAGAAGAGACTCCAAAATTAGAGTCAAGGAGAAGATAGGATACTGGTGATCTTCATTCAAGATCAATACTTGCTAAGTGTAGAAGAAGAATAGGCTAGAGAAGCCTATAAGAAGAATAGACCAGAGAAGCCTAGAAGAATAAAAAGGCCAAACAAGCCTTGATAAAAAAAAAGACATGGAAGCCTTAATCCTAAAGTAAAATTTAGAGAAGAATTCATGATTTAGAATAAGAATTCCTGACTTAGAAGAAATACTCCAAATAAGAGTCCAAGAAATAGGAGATTGGTGATCTCCATCAAAGCCTACAAATTGCAAAAGAAATAGAAAGGACCAGTGAAGTCCTATTATAGAATCTAAAAGTAGCATAATAAGATATCCAAGAAGAAGATCTCATCACCAAAACTTCTAGAAGCAAAAGGTTGAATAAAAGGTCTCAATTGGAAGACCAAAGAAATTGCAAGATAGAAGACCTTGGAGAGGTCTCAAGGAGAAGAAAAATAAGGTCTTGTTATAGAGCTCGTAGAAGCATCATCAGAAGATTTCCTAGGAGAATTCATTAGAGAAATACACTACCAAAGAGAAGCTCCTGATAGTGAAGGACTTGGGACAATTGTCACCATCCGACAACAATCCCAAGAGAAGAAGAACTTGGCAAGGATTGCCAAATCCTAGAAGAATAATTTGGTAGTGGGTGCCAAATTTGAGAAGAAGAATTTTGCAAGGAGTGCCAAATCCCAAAATAAGAATTTTGCAAGGAGTGCCAAATCCCAAAAGAAGAATCCAGTGAAGACCTCAAGAAAATCAGAATCTTGAGAAGAAGATCCTGTTTGAAATAAAAATTCAACAAGAAGCCTGAAGGAATATTCAGATAGAATAAGCCTACCAAGTCCAGGAGATTTGGATATTGCATCTCATAGCAAGAAGGCATAGTTTAGATAAATAAGTTCTCTAAATCTATAGCAGAAAGTAGAAGATCACTGGAAGAATTAAGCCACCAAATCCAAGTCTCAAGATAGAAAGTTTGAGGCTAGATATTGTTGAAGGAGAAAGTTTTTCGGAATAACCAACAAAGAAGTTATTTATCCATCCACTATAAAGTAGCAACTTGGTGAATCTAAACACCAAGATCTACATCATTTATAGAATCCATTAAAGGTAAGAAACTAGGGTGCAATTATTTGAACTTCAACTTATGGTTCATTATCAAATTTTATTAAGCACCATATTTGGATTCAAAGTAGCAGAAGAATAGATTGCATTATAGTCTTCAAGTGTAAAAAGAAAGAATTCTTTTTAAGGATTATTTCCACAATTAATAAGAGTTGGATATTTTTAAGAGAAATAAAATTATCATCTACCTATTTACTATCTAGAAAGCAAGAAGACTATATCCTAAAATATTGATTGTGGTGAAAATTTGCAGAATACTTATCAAGGGTTCATTATAGATTACTCTTAAAAGTTGCAAAGATTATTAAGTGCATCTGAATTTTTTTTAGAGTTAATTGGAGTGATAAGGTGATATTTTTAGTGCATTAAATTGGTAGTATTATTAAGAATATTTTTACTATACTAATTACTCTAAAAAATGTTAGTTTGTGTTTGTTGATTAAAGGATCAAGAGCACAAAAACCAATAGATTATCAAAGTGTCTAGAGACACTATTGGTGCACAAAACCTGTAGCATATCATGGCCCAAAGAAGCCACCAAAAATATATAATATTCCTCCAAGGAGTGGAGAAGAAAAGCCACTATCAAAATCAAAAATAGAATCTTCAAATCAAGACTTGGTGAGTCTTAGATTCAATTGCACTAAAGGTTATTTACAAAAAGATGTAAAAATTACTTCTACTATAAAAAAGAGCTTATATCTAAGTTGTTATTAGATTGGGTTTATTACTAAAGTCACAAAGCAATTAAGAGAGTTGTATGACAAAAGGTACAACTTCAAATTTGCCATTGCCTATCTCAAAAATATGCCATAAGACCAGAAAAAACAGATTGCAAAAGGAGGTGCAAAAATATATTTATATATAAAGTATTTATATTTGTTTTGCACTACTCTAATTTAGCTCTTAATAGAACAAAGGACAGGTCTTCTATGCCAAAGAGGCACACTCTTTACAAGGAAAAAAATACTCCAAGGTAGTCATGCAAAAGCATTATCCTCACAAGGGAATAGAGCCACTCAAAAGGCTCACATCTTCTACATTTTGGACAACCTAACCTGCAATTAAACAAAGAAAGGAGAAGCATTACACTAAAAGGCAATATCATCTACAAAAAGGAAGACATAACAGGTTGAATAACGTATGTCCAAGGAGCACCATTTAAGTATCCCAAAAACTTCACTCAAGCATTGAAAAAGTATTGCTCCAAGATCCCAAGACACTGCTAGAACCATCTCATATCAAGCACCATCGAACAAAGCAAGATCTTGCCGCATTGCATGGTTACTAAGGGGATTGCAAGATACATTGGATAAGTGTTACGTAGAAAATCCAATGCACAAAGGAAATGTGACACTTGTCACCCAGAAGGAAATAAAAATATTTCCCACACAAACACCCATCCGTTACAAGCTTGACCAAGATAATGCTCAGGGAAGAAGTTTGGAAAGAATGAGCGCTCATCCAAGATCATAACACTCATCTACATGGTAGAGTTACACAAACAACAATAAGCATATCAAACGCTCAAGGGTAACCACCATGACACTTGTCACAAAGTCCAAGATCCTCGATCTATTCAAAGGCATCAAAGTGTTGGAAATTTGAGTATGTTTTGTTGTAATTTATGTCAAGAGGTTTGATATCCTAATATGATGGAATTAATGTCAAGAGGTTTGATTAATGTCAAAATTTTTAATGTCCTAAATTTATGGAAATATTTGTGATAATATTTCTCTTGGTGGCACATGAGGTATAAGGCAGCAAGAAGAAAGGAATACCTCTCCATAATGTTTGAGAAAGGATTTATAAATTACCTTGGTGGTAATTTTGCAAAGGTTAAAATATTCATTAATGGTGGCAAGGTTATCTCTAAAGAATTTACCTTGGTGGTAATTCTACAAAGGTTAAAATATCCATTAATGGTGGCAAGGTTATCCCTAAAAAGAAAAGGCCCAAAAGGTTTTTAAATATTTAAATCCTTTGGATTTAAATTATTATAATTAAATATAATAATTAAAATTTGAAATACCAAAATTTAAATTGCAAAAAGAAGCCGACATCAAATATAGAGGAGAGCATGTGTATTAATAGGCTAAGGTTTAGCCTAAGCCTAAGTGGTATTCGAATTATTAACCCCCGAAGTATTTACCTTGCATGTTCGACACGACGAAGGAAACAGAAAGGAGACGACAAATTTTGGTGTAAAATTTTTTGTTAAAGCATGTATGGGGTGTGTCCCCACTCGTGTAAGGTGGTATTCGAGCTGGAAATCAAGGCTTGTATAGCGGAATAGAAGGTAGAAGGCACGGGTTCGATTTGCACGAAGGTACTTTTGGCTGTGTGGTCGATTTGAGTTTTGACATTGATGGTAAAGGACAAAAGGAAGATTGTGCATTGTGGTTACGTGTGGGTTGGCTAGCCCATGCAGTAGTCTAGCCATGACTAGGGCACGGGGCCAACAGACAGTGCGGGTTCGACTCCTGGCGGCAGGCGGTAGGTAGCAGGCGGTAAGCGACAGCAAAGAGGGATTAATTTTTATATTAAAAATTAAATTATGCCCTAAGGTCTAAAGTGGCTAAGGTATGTTCTAGAGAGATATAAGGTGTTTTAAATGGTTTTTATTTCTGCAGTAAAAGGGTTATAAAATTAATTTCTTTTTAAGCAAAAATTTAGCTAGCTTGTTTTGCTAATACATTGGGATAAAAAATGAAGTGATATTTTATTTATCTTGTGGAAATGCATTAATGACAAGTAGGAGATATAAGGTGTAAATGAAATTTTTTCTTAAGTAATTGGTAACTCTTGTTGATGAAATTTATTGGCAAAGTTAGGAGTAATAAGGTGTATAAGTGGTTTGGCATTTTATTAATATTTGTATGGTGAAATATCTATTGAGGTGGAATATTCATGTGGAGGTTTTGAGATAGATTGTTGCTATCTAACCTTGAATTGGCACAAAAGGAATTGGTTGTGAGTGAGACAGGTTTTGAAGATATATCTCCATAAAAGCAAAAAGGTATGGGCACATCATCCTTTGTTTGAAGTGTTTGTTGGAATGAATGTTGTGAAACATAAGGTGGAGTGAAAAGGATTGTTTGATAAGCATTGTTGGAAATAATTGAGTGAATCTTATGTGCTTCATTGTTGAATGTTTTTTAGAACATTTGAGATAGATATTATGAATCATTTGAG
Source organism: Wollemia nobilis (assembly GCA_028583015.1). Classification (NCBI taxonomy): domain Eukaryota; kingdom Viridiplantae; phylum Streptophyta; class Pinopsida; order Araucariales; family Araucariaceae; genus Wollemia; species Wollemia nobilis. The sequence goes on from JAQPPZ010017021.1 coordinate 1,916,766, forward strand.
TTAGGGTTTGAGACCTATATTGTGCTCTTTATTGGAAGAAGTGTGAAATCATTTATTTAGGGTTTGTGAGCAAGTTGTGCTTCATTGGTTGAATGATTGAGTGAAACTTCTTGAGCATTGGTTTTGGGTGATATTGAAAGTGAATGTGTAAATCAGAAATATAGGTGTCATGTGCTAGATTGGATCTATCTTTAAAAGAGCAATAAAAGTAAGACATGTGAAAGCGACAGACTTAATGATTGGGTAGAACATATTGAGCTATTTGCAAGTGCATATTATTCTCTATATGTTCCAAAGGTTAAACAAATTTTGGATAGTATATGTCTAAAATTCTTCAAGTTAAAGGAATTACTTTGAAGATTAGACAAAGCATTTGATAGCATTGTGTGCAAGATTTGAGATTGACTGAGCATATCTTGTGAGTTTTTTTTAGTATATGTTAGAGCAGAATTGAGCAAGTCTTTGTGAAGGCTTTGAGCAGAATTGAGCAAGTTCTTGAGAGAGCTTGAAGGTAGAATTAAGCAAGTCTTTGTGAAGGCTTGAGAGCAGATTGAGCAAGTTCTTGAGAGGACTTGAAGGTAAAATTGAGCAAGTTCTTGAGAGGACTTGAAGGTAGATTTGAGCAAGTATTGTGAAGACTTGAAACAACATTAAGAGAAGGGTTGATTTGTTCAAGCTTTGTATTAAGGCTTGGGGTAGATCTAAGTAGAGTTGATTGATGATTTTTCCAAGCTTTGTGTTAAGGCTTGGGGTAGATATAAGTAGACTTTATTGATGATTTGTTCAAGCTTTGTGTTAACGCTTGAGGCAGATCTAAACAGAGTTGATTGGTGATTTGATTAAGATTTGTGTTAAGGCTTAAGGATAGATTTGAGATAGATGTTAGTGCAAATTTATGAGCAAAGTTAGAGTAGATTTGTACTATATGAGGGATAGATTTTGTGCAGATTTGATACAGAGTTGAGAATAATATTTCGAGTTGATAGAGCAGACGATAGTAGTCTCCAATGGATAGAGATTCATTAGCCAGGGTAGTGAGGATAGAGGTATTCTATGGAGAGAGATCCATAAGCCAAAGCAGTGGGGGTAGAATTTTTCTAGAAGATCATCAGCTAGAGCATAGGGGATAAAATTATCCTGTGGTTAGATATCCATGAAATAGAGCAGGGATAAAGAGTTATCCTATGGATAGAGATCCACAAACTAGAGCAAGGAGAAAGAGTTCTCCTATGGATAGAGATCCACAAACCAGAGCAAGGAGAAAGAGTTCTCTTGTGGATATAGATCCATGAACTAGAGCAAGGAGAAAGAGTTATCCTATGGATAGAGATCCACAAACCATAGCAAGGAGAAAGAGTTCTCCTATGGATAGAGATCCAATAACCAAAGCAAGGAGTAAAATTTCTCCTATGGATAGAGATAAATGAACCAAAACAAGGGAAAAGAGTTCTCTTGTGGAGTGTGATCCGTGAACTAGCTGGGAAGATAGATTTCTTCTGTGGAGAGATATCCATGAACTAGTTGAGGAGATAGAGCTCTCCTAGATCAAGTACCATGAACCAGAGAAAAGGGGAAAGAGTTATCTTGTGGAGAGATATCCACAAATCAGAGCATAGGGGATTGGTGTCTCCTTTGGATAGAGGTCCATAAACATTGTAATGGGGAATTGATTCCCAAGAATATTTGTTGAGAAAATTTAGTTGAAATATTTTCTCCATGGATTAGCCCACATTGGGTGAACCACGTTAAATTGGTGTTTCTATTGTGTGATGATTTGTAAATTAATTTGAAAACTTCTATTGATATTGCCAATGATAATATTGTTTGGGAAAGAAAAGTGAAAGTTGGTCTTATATTGTTCACCCCCCCTCTCAGTATAAGCTTGTGTTCTTCACAAAGATCATGGAGGATAGTATTTGGAGCATTTTTAGCAGTCATAGCACTTACAGTAATTGTAGTAGCTTGAATCATAGTTTGGAAGAAAGGTAAAGAGCATTAAAATCTCTGGTCAAGGTATTCAAGGAAGGTCAAATATTCAGATTTGAAGCACCACCGTCCATACTTGAAGTGAAATGTGAATCGATATATACCACAATGTTCAAGGAAAATTTATTAAGAGGATTGTCATATACATACAAAACCTACACCAAATACATAGGGAGTACAACACTAAAGGTAATATTTATACTTCATCAAGATTGCTTTCATTAATAGGGAGTTATAAGGTATAATATAAGGTTGAAATATTAATAGAAATCAACCATATTTGAAAGAAATATCTAAGGGGAAAATATCTATTAAAATAGCCTAATATTTGCAATATTTAAACATAGGAGAAATAAGGATTTCTACTTGAATTTATATTATTGCAAATAATTGTTTTCTAATATTCCACATTAGGGAGTTATAAAGAATACTACATCAAAGTAGGAAATTGGAAATCAAAAACAATAAATATCCAATTATTAAAGACTATAAAAAGAGGTTTATTAAAGAATATTAAGAGTTGGAAATTAATTGGTATACTTATCTCAAAATACATTAAAGGGATAAAAGAAATCCAACTATTAAACCTCATTAAAATAGAAAGTGCTCAAGTTCAATATGAGTAATAAGGTGTAAAAGAAGATTTTTCCTATTCACAAAACTTTGAAAAATCAACTCAAATTGAACAATTATTCTCAAAATCACTTTATCTATCATATAGAATTTTCAAAATCACTAGGGAGACATAAGGAATTCTACAAAACTTGATAATAGCATTCTTCAAATATTATCAAGTGCACAATCCATTTGGGAAGCATAAGGTCTCTACAAAATCTACAAGGACTCTACTAATTCACATCTCTTAACTAGGGAGATATAAGGAAGCCTACAAGACCTAAGCTCTACAAAGGTTCTATCAAATCAAATTCACATACTCTAAACTAGGGAGTCATAAGATACTTCAAAGATTCAAATCAGAGTATCAAATCCATATTTACAATTCTAAGGATCAACAAGAATCGCTATCTCAAAACTATCAAGAAGAAATATGGATGAAATAATAAGAAATATCTTTATCAATAAAGAATTATTTTATGAAATAGAACTATATTCTCAAAACTTGATAGAAACCCTTGAAGGATATGAGAATATATCAACTAGCGATAATGAGAGATTCTCCTTATTTCTTAAATAAGCAAAATAGGGTAGCTTTGAAGCATTAATTGGTTATCTTCATGAAAACCTCTTTAGGGCATGGTGGAATTCACAAAAGATAGTTATATTCATATCCAAGGAATGGTTGATGATTTACCTATCATTAATTGTGTTTGTACTCACTCAACACATGAAGCAAGCTAGGAATACAAATCAATATTATTGTGATGATAGACTAACTCCTCGTGAAGAAAAAATTCCACTAGCATCAATGCAGAATTGTAGGAGAAGAAGGAAGAAAAGAAAGAAAAGACATGCTAAAAGAGATCTTAGCAAATAAGATATGAACAGCAAAGAAATCATAAAGACTAAAGAACCCTTAGTTATAGCTCTCTTTGCATCATATGAAGATACTAACTACTTGCTTGATCAAATTATAGTAAGAAATGAAGGGGAATAAAATTTCTAGTTTTGACTCCAGGAAGAAGAACCAATGCAAGAAGGCATACAGTGCAACGTGAATTAAAGAGGACCAAATCAAGCAAAGAACATCTGAATACAAAGATCCATATTGAAGATTGAAATTTTTAATATCCAAATAATGTAATATAGAGGGGTGTTAGAGTTAGAATATATTACATCATTAGGGTCATGTAAATGCCCCCCTTAGGTACATAGTTAGGATAGGAGATTATTTTAGGGGGGAATTTATGTAGTTACTTCATGCGATGTAATAAATTCACAAGTGGCAATATGCAAGGTGTCCCCTTGTAAAACTAGGTAGATTGTTGGCCAAGAAATATATCTTCCTATATAAAGGGTCTCATAGTGGTAGATTAGAAATCAAGCAGACATCAGGCATTTATCTAGTTCATGTTAGCTCTTTGTAGCAGTACTCCTGTATGGAGTACAATGTAGCTCTTTAGATCATATTAATGGAGTGACCTTTTCCTTCATACTGTATTGTATTTTCATCATTTCTCTTTATAGCATATTGTAGTTATATTGTTGTTTCACTTTCTTTCATATTTCCTATATTTCATTAGGACCTCTGTTAGATCTCTCCACAACATACATCCTCAAAAGCTAACACTCATTATATATAGGCCTTTGTGAGAAACATCTTAGGGACACAATGTAGAGGTGTAGTAGAGAACAAGGTAGATACAATGTAGAGCATGTATGAAGTATGGAGAGTTTGAGATCTCCATTTTATATCAATATACTATTTTCATGAGCTTTCATTAATGGTAGTTTTATGAGTAGTTGTAGAAGTTTCTTATGAGTTTTACATGCTTAGTATATTTCCATTATCTTATATTTAATATTGCATGCTCATTTTAGACCTTGTGGTTGTTTTTCATTAAGTATTTAGCATTCAAAAGCTAACAGTGGTATCATAGCCACAAGGGAGATTGATAGGAGATAGGGAGAGCCACAAGAGATATTGAGAGGAGATAGGGAGATCTCATTTTTAGAAATTTTAAAAGTTGTTTTTTGGCTAGAGTATTTCCATAGGGTTGCAGGAAAACTCGTGAAGACTAGGACTCAACATAGATCTCTTTCCACTAGATTGAAGGATAACTAGTGAAGTTTATTGATTTTTAGAGATCTAGAGATTTATATGAATTTGTTTGCTGTTGTCTAAGTTTTTTGTTGCAGAAAATTAGTTCTCAAAAGTTGAGAAGCTTCCTACAATGGATAGAGAAGAATTTCATCTTCGATTGCCTGAAAGTCTATGTGCTTTCCTTGTGCAGGGATTAGTTCTTTGTTGTAGCAAAAGAGTAGACATTGAAGATTGAGGAGACCCAAGAAGGAGGTCCCCATAGAAGATTGAAGATTGAGGAGACCCAAGAAGGAGGTCCCCATAGAAGATTAAAGATTGAGAAAGAGGAGATCCAAGAGAAGAAGTCCTCATTGAAGATTGAAGATTCTAGATTGAAGATTGAGAAGAGAGAAAGAGGCCAAAGGAGCCCTATTGAATATTGAAGAAAGAGGAGACCCAAGAGAAGAGGTCTCAAGTAAACTTGGAAGGAGAAAGAAGAAGAAGGCTAGAGAAGCCCTATTGAAAAGTTGAAGAAGTGGCCATTGGAGAAGATTTGAAGAAAGCTCAAGGTAGAAGATTGCAAGCAAGGATAAGCTCCTGATAAGAAGAATTTGGGACAATTATTGTCATTCGACAACAAGCCCAAAAGGAAGAAGGATTTGGCAAGAAGTTTGTCAAATTTTGAAAAGATTTTTGAAGACCTCAAGACATTCAGATTCTTGAGATAGAGGCCAATGAAAGAGGCTAGATTTGAAGTCAAAATTTGACAAGAATATTGGAGGAGAAAGAAGCTAGAAGAGGCCACCAGATTTGAAAGTTTTGAAGACATCCATAAAGGATTTGAAGGCTGATTTGCAAAGGAGAATATTGATTTTGCAGAAGTTGAAGAGTCACAGGACAACAAGTTGAAGGTGACATAGAGCTACAAATTGAAGAAGAATTGGGAAGATTTAGAAGTGCCCTTGGACAACAAATTAAAGGAGGAATTGATAGCAAAAGAAGGCAGCAATTTGGAGGAATTGAATGTTTTTTGGATAGCAAGATAAAGGAGAAGAAATCAAAATTTTGGAGCAGCAAATTAAGAGATTTGGACTGTAAAATTGGGCAGCATTAGAAGGAGAAAATAGAGCTACGATTTGGAGAAATTTAGGGCATATTTGAGAGAGCTTTGGACAACAAAGCAAATAAGGATTTGGAAGCATTTGAAGAAGGATAATTGTTGCAAATTATAAAGACATTTGGACAGCATAGAAGCTGATTCTTGAACAACATTGAAAGCTGCAAATTAAAGGTTTTTTGAACAGCAAGCTAAAGGCTAAAAGGTAGAGAGTTTTGGGCAGCAATTAGAGCTACAAAATTGATAAGTTTGAGGTAGAAATTGAGTAGAAAGGAGAGCTACAAATTTTACAAATTTAGGGCAGCAAATAGGTGAATCAAATCACCAAGAAGACTAGCTACAAAAGGAAGCCAAAAGGTGTGTAATAGTGGTGCTATGAAAGTTCATTATTTAAGCATTAAAACTAGTTCATTATAAGGTTTTTGAAAGCACCATATTAGAGTTATTTAAGGAGAAAAATCTAGTTTAAGTTAAGTATCTCCAAGCCAAGGAAGGAGACATCATTATCATATTGAAATCTGCAAAAACACAACAACAAATATTGAAGTTAAAACTTGCTTGAAAGGGAGTGATAAGAAGAAGTAGCATATGTTGTTTTTATAATTGAAGTGCATATTTTTTAAAGTCCTATTGAGTAAAAGAAAGATATTTAATAGTGATCAAAGGTAAGGTAGATTTGAGGTGTCTAAAGACACCAAGAGGTGTGCTAAGAATTGTAAAATTTTGGTGAAGACAAGTCACCAAAGGTATAGAAGAACCACCATAGTGAAGAAGTGCCACCATATTGAAGGAGGAGCCACCATAGTGAAGAAGAGCCATCGTACTATAGGAGGAGCCACCATAGTGAAGTTGAGCCACCATTGAAGAAAAGCCATAATATTAGACAGAGAAAGTAACGTAAAAGAAGAAGGTGAAACATCATTGGATAGAGAGTCCAAGCATTATAGGAGGTAACATTACTTGGGGAAGATGAGACATCAAAGAGCTTGAGTACTAGAAATTGAAGAGCCACCAAATATGAGAGCAAGCACCATTACAAAGGAATATTGGAGAGCATCAAAATTATGGAAGTCATTGGACATTGAAACTATAACCAAAGAGGTGAGAAGAATCACCAAGGTTTAACCACCATAGGAGGAGAGCATTGGAGAAGAGATAACCAAAAGAGCATTGGGTGGATGTTGGAAAGTTGAACAACACAAGGGAATTTCAAACGTTTGAGAGCCAAGCAACAAAAGAATTGAATTAGGGTGAATTAGGAGCATCATAAGGAAGGTCAAGCATTGAAGAAGCCATCTGCCATGTGGAGGACATTAAATTTTCCATTGGAGGAGAGTAACATTTCAATTACAATGTTCAAGGAGTCATAATACCTTCAAATAATTTGAGCCCATGAAATATAACATTCTTGCCAAGTGTTAAGCGAAGAACAGTTGGGTGGAGTGCCATAAGAAATGGCCATTGAAGTGCAAAAGATATTTGGTGCCATTTGGCACTTGAAATTTAGAATGCCAATCACGATTGGAGGAAGGTGCAATGTCTAGGAGCACCTATTAATGCATGGGCCAAAAATAGTTTGAGTACAACAAAGCAAACACATTGGAATTGGAGCACCTTGGAAAATCCTGAGAGGATGTAGAGGAGAGTCAAACTCCTGAAGACCAAATTTAATGAGCAAGGAGGAGCATTAATTGCAGAGAGGAAGACTATTTTAGAGTGCAGGTTGCAAAGTTGAGAAGACTCACGAGAAGCAAGTCAAAGTTTAACGTGCCATATACAAGGAGGTACAAAATATTTGATTTAATTTAAAACCTTTGCAAATATTAAAGGAGGTATAAGGCATATTTTTGAGGTTAATATTAATTAATATTTTATACTTAAGGTTATTTGAATAAAAGGAGAAATAAGGTAATGAATTATAACCTTAGAAGAATTATTGAATGCCTTGGAAGATCTTTGAAGTAAGAAGTATTTTTTGAAAGGTTTTGAAATTACTTTTTTGAAATTCAAATTGCATAGAAATATTTGCAAATAGTTTAACTTGGAGGAATAAGGATTTCTACATCGAAATAGGAATATTAAATTTGCAAATACCTTTGTTTTCTAAATTTCTAATTAAGGAGTTATAAGGAGTTCAACACCAACTTAGGTTCTTGAAATTTAGAAACTATACTATTGAAAATTGAAAGATATAAGAAACACAACATAGAGTTGTTGAAAAGTTGGAAAATTACATTTGGTATTAGTCTCTTGCTCAAATTAACGAGACATAAGGAATCCAACTTAAAGTTCTTGAAAATAGAGAATCTTATCAAAAATTGAAATTGCATCAAAATTATCTTTAGCTTTCTATTCATAAATAGGGAGACAAAAGGGATTCAACTCAAAGGAAACTTAGAAAGCTAAGTATCTTATCAAAGCCATATTATATTAAAACACTAGGGAGATATAAGGTAGTCTACAAGTGTCATCATGGCAACAAATAAATTCTTTCTTTTAGAATCCCAACTTCTTAAAGGACCTAATTACACTTCATGGAAAAACAAAGTGAGGTCAATATTGATAGTTGAAAAGCTTTGGGATATTGTTAAAGGAGCAAAAACTAAACCTACTACAGATGCTAGAGAGATTCAAAAGTATGAAGAAGATGAAGCAAAAGCACTCATGATAATAACATTTGCAATTACATATGAAATACAACCATACATTAGTTCAGCAACAACTTCTACAGAAGCTTGGAAAACTTTAGCCAAGATATTTGAAGGAAGGAATAAAGCCACTATCTTGAATCTTCAAACCCAATTGCATTCTCTAAAAGTTAATAGTGGTGAAAGTATAGAATTATTTCTAAGAAAAGTAGCAGATATAAAAGGAAAATTGTTAACCTTAGGAGAAAAGGTAGAAGACAAGTTTCTTGTCCAAGTGATCCTAAGAGCACTTCCAGAAAGCTACAAGCATCTAGTCACATCTTTACAAATTCTAAGTAAAGATACATCATTTGATGAGTTAGTCAATATACTACAAGAATATGAGGTAGAAAATTCAGTGAAAGATGAAATGACTAACAATGCCTTAGTCTCAAAAGATAATCCACAAGGAAATATTGCTTCATTCTCAAGAGGTAGATCTAAATGGAATAATAGATATTGTCAAGTATGCAAAAAGAGAGGACATAGTACAAATTATTGTAGATTCAATCCAAGAAATCAGTATCAAGGGAATCAAATAAATTTTGGAAGCCAATCAAATAGGCCATTCCAACCAAGACAATATCAGAATCAATATAATTCACATCAACAATAATTTCAGCGTCCATATACTTCTCAGAATCAATACAATCATCCTCAACTACAATATAGAGAAGGGAAACAAAAAGGACACTTAGTTCAAGAGATTCAAGAAATTCAGGAACTGGAAGAACCTATAGATGAACATGAAGTTAAAGCTCTTTCAACAAAAATAGTATTTTATGAAGATACTAATTATTTACTTGATCAGGATACAGACAGGGAGAAAAATGAAGAAAGCAAAAAAGAAGAGCTCAAGTTCTAGAACCAAGACGAAGACCATATTGAATACTAAAGTCTTCAATAACCAAATAATGTAATACATGGGGATGTTGGAATATATTACATTATTTGGTACATGCTAATGTACCACCTTGGGTACATCTTTAGATTAGGAGTGTGTCTTAGATTAGGGTTTGAGTATTTACTTTATGCAATGTAATAAATGCACAAGTATTGTTAGAATGTGCAAAGTATTAATGATGTAAATGTGCATGTTGTCCATGTGCACATGAGTCCATAGAATAGGAAGGTGAAGAGTCATAGGAAGATGGAAGGCCAAGAGTCACATCTCATTATATATAGGCCTTTGTGAGAAACATCTTTGTGGCACAATGTAGAGGTGTAGTAGAGAATAAGGTAGATACAATGTAGAGCATGTATGAAATATGGAGAGTTTGAGATCTCCATTTTATATCAATATACTATTTTCGTGAGCTTTCATTAATGGCAGTTTTATGAGTAGTTGCAGAAGTTTCTTATGAGTTTTACATGCTTAGTATATTACCATTATCTTATATTTAATATTGCATGCTCATTTTAGACCTTGTGGTTGTTTTTCATTAAGTATTTAGCATTCAAAATCTAACAAACAAGCCATATTTACTACTTTACATGAGTACAAAGGTATTTTTTCCTAGGAATATTCTAATATGCCTTAAATGGTTGAGGGCCTTGTTATCCATTATATTTTCACTTACAAAGATGTGGTTCTTGTCTAGCAAAAATAAATGAGGTTCTCCCATTTCATTCAAGACCTGTGTAAGATTAAAATTAAAAAATTATTATATGCTAACTCTATCGTACTTGCAAATTATTCAAGATGGTTTTCTAACATTGTTCCTATAAAAAAGAAAGGAAATAATGTTATTTTTAGAATCATCAACCTAGTATTTCTTAAATATAACCTCCTTTTACATTTTATTGATGTTATTATCAACCATATCATGGGGTATGAGATGTTGTACCATATGGATATCTACTAAGGGTATAATAAAATTTATATTTCCCCTGAGGACTAAACAAAAAATATATTTTACTATACCCTAGGGCTTATTCTATTATGTTGACATGCCATTTGGATTAAAAATATTGGAGCAACTTCTTGGTGAGCTACGACAATTGTATTTTATGATTTAATTAGGAATATAGTTAGTTCTTATGTTGATGATCTATTGGAAAATTCAAAAAATAATTACCATCCCACTATCCTTCATTTCATATTTGAGAGATTATGTCATTATAAGGTTAAACTTACCTAAAGAAATGTGTGTTTTGTATCACTAGTGGCAAGATTTTACAATTCATGGTGTCTCATAGAAAAATAGATGTGGACCATGATAAAATCAAGGCCATTGATGTTATACCTCCCATTTGTACTATTAAAGATATCAAATATTTCTTGTAGAAGCTTGGAGCTATCAAATGGTCTATCCCTGAGCTAGCATTTAAAGCTTATATGTTTAATCAATTATTTGAGAAATATGTAAAATTAAAGTAGGATGAAAGTTGTCATAAGACCTTCCTTAAATTTAAGAAATTTATTTTGCATCCCCCAACTCTTTTCCCATCCAACCTATATAATCCTTTTGTCTTTTATACATTAGATACTCAGGTATCCTCGAGAGTGGTCCTTACCCAACAAGATGATAGCAATAAAGAGTATGTCATATATTATATTAGTTGAACAATATTGCCAATAGAAACTAGGTACACTCCCATGGAGGACTACTTGGCCATTTATTTTACTTGTGAGAATCTTAGGTAGTACATGTTGTATCAAATAACTTATGTGGTCATTGAGACACTTAAAAAACCATGCATCCCTAGTGACATCCAACATAGCAAATGGATCGCTACAATGCAAGAATTTAATATCCATATTGTTTCCTAAAAGGCTATGAAAATCAAAGTTATTATTGATCTATTGGAGGCTACTCATAATCCAACTCAGTAACCCTTAAATGAATAATCATAATGTGAGGACATAATGGCCATTTTCTGTGCTCCTTGTAACTTTATCATATTTCCTTCCTCCATTTTTTCTAACCTTATTCAAGAGTCTATTGCTTATAATCTTATTGAATAATAAAAGGCTCTCTTGGAGTCTCAATAGGTTGTCAAGTTCCAATATTAAGACACAACTAAGGTAAATAAGGATACATCCTCTACTACCATATAATCTAAATAGGACTTTCATCCTAATACTTGGACCCTTCACTTTGATGGTGCAAAAAGTGAATTTGGTGTAGAAGCTAGTATTTTTCTCAAGGATCCAATTGGCCTAGTTGTTCTTGTGGTGTTTTGCTTAAATATTTATAGCATTACCAAAAATGCTACAAAATATAAGGATTTAATATTAGAACTCCTAAATTCTCAATGCATAAATGTTATACACATTAGAGTGCTATGGGGTTTCCAAATTATGGTTCATTGTATCTTAGGTGATTATATTATCAAAACACCACATCTAATCCCTTATCATAAAGTATCTACAAACTTAATTAAATGTGTTTGAATTATTTTCCATTAGGCATTATCCAAGGAGGTAAATTTTTAGGTTGACTATCTTGTTCTTCGGCTAGAAAATTTATACCACATAAGAACATCGTTAAAACAAATTTTGTGAAAAAGGTTCATTATAAACCTATTATTTCTATTAATGAAGGCCTAGTAGATGTGCATACAATCGAGGTTAACACAATTGATTTCCAAGTTTCTTTGGAAGATACTTGGATATTTTGTATTTTCTTGATTAAAAAAGCCCACCAATCCAAGGCTAATGCTAAGCAGTATGCCTACATTCGTAGGATATATTTATGATATATAGTTCTTAATGGAGTGTTATACTATCAAAATTATTATGGTGTTCTCCTATGATACCTTACAGAGATCAAAGTTTCTAAACCCCTATTTTATATTTATAATGGTGATTGTGATGGAAACTCTAGTGGTCACTCCATGGTTCATGAACTTTTGACAATGGGTTACTTCTAGCCTACAGTGGAAGCTAATGCTAACAGTTATGTTAAATCATGTGCTAAATATTAGTTCTATAAATATAAAATCCAAGCCCCTACCTAGGTTCCAATTGAGTCTCTTTTATTTTTTCTACTTGGGCTCTTCACCTTGTAGGACATATCTCTCTTGTATTATCTAATGTACATAACTTCATCATCACAACCAAAGAATATTTTACAAAATGGGTGGAATCTATGCCTCTTATAAATTAAACCCTCACTATGTCTAAATTTATTTTTAATTAGATTGTTATCACTTTGTCATACCTTCTACAATTATTTCATACAATGGTACTCCTTTTAAGAACAAATAAATGCAATAATTGAATTTAGAACTAAATACGCAAATTTATTTTTCCATGCCTTACTATCTACAAGGTAATGGTCAAGTTAAGTCTAGCAATAAAATTTTGGTTAATAGTTTGAAAAACACAATTAGAGAATCAAATAAATATTAACACTTAAAATTATATCCTACATTACGTGTGTACAACACCAATATTCAGACATCCATAGGGGTAACCTATTTTTCTTTGGTGTATGGTGCTAAAATTATTTTATCACTTGAGGCTAAATTACCTTCCTTCAATATTTCTTTAAATAATTTATTGAGTAATGATGAATATCATTAGGAGTATCGATAATGCCATATCACTACTCTTGATGAGAAGCACCTTCATGCTCTTGAGCACAATAGAGGCTATAATGTTTCCAAGTAGTATAATAATAAAGTCTATCATCATGATTTGTTGGGATCTTGTCCTCAAGCTTGATAATGCACATAAAAAGCACAAAGGCAATTTTATTAAAAAATGGATTGGTTGACATGTTGTCGAATATTTAAATGTGTTTGGGGTAATAAAGTTGCAAATACTATATGGAGTTAACTTGGATGACCCCACTAATTCCATGAATGTCAAACACTTCTACATGTAGCCCCTTTTGTCTTCCTTATCTAGTCTTTGTATTTTTTGGTTTTCTTGTTAGCTCTATTGCCTCATTATACCTTCTACTTGTTTTGATTATTTGCTTTATGAGTTTGTGTCTATTCTTGAGTGTTGGCATACCTTTGTATGTTTTGTGATGATTTTCTTCTATTGACCTCAATTTCCCCTTTAAGTGGTAATCTTGGTTTTTTGGTGATTTGGTCTAATAAGTGGTGATATTATCATTTTTAATCTTTTTTCCTTCTATTTATGTGATTTGTATTTCATATTTCTTGTTACTTAGTGTTTTTCATCCTTTTTATTGGCATTTTTTTGTTGTTGGCTTTACACTTTATTTCCTTTCCTACATCATGGTATTGTTATTGCCAATAAGGTGAATCATGATGTCTTTAAGATATTCCTTGTTTTGTGTCAGTACCCATATTTAAATGTCATTAAGTAACCACCTTAGTTCAACTCATATTATCTTCCATATTATATGTGGTAAGAATGCCAAGACAATAGTTTATATTGTATCCACATTAAAATGTTAAAAACACAAAAAAATAAATGATCAATCAATCCAGTATCATTGTCTTCCAATATTGTGGCAAGAGTATCTTGTTTGAAACATTATTCTTTACTAGATATTATAGTGCATAATCTTAGACCATTGTAGTAGGGGCAAGAAGGGTCTCTTCTTCATAAAGTCTTCATACTTTAGATATGCTACAATGTGTATCTTTCCTATATATTTGCTTGTATTTTTTTCTCCCTCTGTCATGGTGGGCTTGTCTTTTTTGACACATCATGTTGATCAAATACAATAAGGTGTGATTTGGATCAAGATATAGGCCACTTATGTATTTCTATGTTAGTAGCATACTCTTTGTCTACCTCATAGTAGTGGTACACATGTCTTGTTTCATAAATCATGTTCATTGGATACTATTTTATGGTTGCCCTTTCCCATAATAATGGCCAACATATTTGTTGGCACATTATATTTGTTAGATATTTCCTTACAACTATCTTTTGAAACTATAGTGGTTAGCATTCTTGTTTTCACATTATGTTGATTGATGTTGTAGTACATTGGCTTCCCCCATGGTGGCAAGCATGCTTAATTGACACATCATGATTATTAGATACTACAAGGTATTTTAGGGATGAGTTACATATCACTTATATCCCTTGTTGATAACATCACTCTAATCCACCCTTGTTGTAGTCATTAGTATGATTGTTGACACATCATGCTTTTCAACTATTGCATGTGATTTCTTGCTCCACATATAGTGGTAGGTATGCTTGTTAATATATCATGCCCATAAGAGATTATAGTGTGTTGTCTACCTACTAATATGTATGTATTATTTAACACATCATGCTTATTGGATGCTACAAGGAGGTGGTCTAGGCTGAAATACAAATCACATAAATCACTTGTTGGTGGCATGATTTTGACCTCTTACATATGCTCACCTTTTGATTCATGTATGAATTTTTTCGATCTTGGATAAATTTATAAGGTTTTATATGAAAATGTACATGAATCCTATTGATAATATGTGATGCAAAATCTCACTAAATTTTTGAATATCAAGAGCTAAAAGGCAAAATACATGCGTTCAAATGCAAATAGAAATAAACCATATAAAAAATAATCTTAATATCACATCACAAATAGACATATATTATCAATAATGGTATCATATATATATATATATATATATATATATGATAACCACACATACTATATTATTTTATAATATATATACATATATATACATCTACATATATCTACATATATATGTATGTATATACATATATATATTATAAAATACTATAGAATGTGTGGGTACATAAAGGTACAATGGAACATTGAGTGATATCACCCTTACCTACCCTATGTATGGATTAAATAACCCTATGCTCCAAATAATCCTATAGAAAACTCTACATGTTCCATAGTAGATAAAAAGAATGAGCATTAATACAACAAAATTGTCGTGGCTACAACTATAAAATAAGCACCTATGTATATTTGACTATGTATCAAATACATGTGCATCTATTTAGGAGATTCCTAAGTAAAATTGATATAACATGAACATCATCATCCCTATTGGCTCTTCCTATACTTGTTCTAGCTCCAATTTTACCTATGTTATTTGGTGCTACAAATATTTCTCTCTATCATAGTTCTAATTCTCTCTTTCCCTAGCCTCTTTTCTTATGCACAACTCCTACTCTCTCTCATGGATATGGCACACCATGTGGTCTACCCTTGCCATCTAATTCAAAATGGTTTCAAGGTAGAAGGTCAAGCTATTTATGTTAGTTGGCTACTCTAAAGGGTTATCCATTGATGGTGACATAGTGGCAGGCTATCAAAATCCAAGATACCACCCAAGGAAACTCTAAGAAATCTATCAATCAACTTCTACCATACTTGGGTCATCTTAACAAATACATGAAACTCAACTATCAACATCATTATATCGTGTATAATACACATAATAATTTAATCTAAAGCTAACACTATATAATAATAAAAATAAGGATGAGATCATTTTAGGATAGGTTAATAGGGTATGCTTGGATTTCCAAGTTATCTCATCTAGTACTTTTTAGAGGATGATCTTTATAAGTCAATGGTATCCATGCAAAGCTTGCACATAAATATTTCCTTTTTGGACATGCTCTCCATTGAGTCATCCTCATCCTCCTCTATTTTTGGATTCTCCTATCAAGGGATGCTCCCTCGACTATCAACTCCTTCATAGCATATTCCTCCTCCTCCTCCTACCCTTGAGACTCATCACTACTACTTCAACCCTTTGCTACTCCAAACAAATTCCCCTCTTCCATGCACGTGCAATGGGTAGCAAGTTTATTTGCATAGGAGTCCTACTATCTAGAACCCATTGTAATGGGGTAGTAGTGATAAATTTTTCAAGTCTTCTTTTTCTTTGTGTTGTTGGGTCCTCCCCCTCTATTCCTTCCCTTTGGTAGTATTATCCTATTGGGATCACATGTGTAGGGGGTGGTGCATTGGCTATGTTTACCTCCCTTTTTCATTTGTGCCTCTAATATGGGGGTAGGAGATGAAATTCCCTTTCTAGGTGTAAGTCTCCAAATTTTCCTAGTATTTTCTCCATCCTATGTGAGTTCTCCACCTCACAAATATGGTCTTACAACACTACCATAAGTCACATTGTATCTAATTATTGGTCATCCTAGTACTATGTATGGCATGGGTGATGGTATGAATTTTATAGGATCTAATGATATGGGATGCACATTATAGAAGATACATGTGGTCGTTATGCCCTTACATGTGCACCCATATCCTAGACTGAAACTCCTCAAGTTGTATATCTAGGGGTAGACCATGTGGTTAGTACATGGTCAAATACTTCTACATCCAATGTTATATCAATTAGACTAGCCCAATCCCTCATGCCCTCCACTCCTAGATCCAATATAGATCATGATATAATAACATCAATTTTTATTATCCTAGGCAAACTTCCTATATCCTCTTCTTTGGCACTCATCCAAGGCTAAGTATAGTGGGTATAATAATGAGGTTTATATCTTGTTCATGCCTTTATGACAATACACAAACAAAAATGAAGAGAATTTTTGTGTTTCTCATGAATGGTATCTAATTGGTATGATGAACCTGATCTAATAAAATTATTCATTGTAAATCAAGCCTCCTCTCTTCAATCATCCACTCAAGTAGAATTGGCTAAGTTTCCTAATTAATGGTAAATTGTGGCATATACCCTATCACTAGAAGCTTGATAATCAAATATATATTTTTAAGGGTGATAGTGATATCAATTTTCTCTTCTATCATGGTATTCCATGGGAAGGTGTTGATCATCATATTCTAGAAGAGAGTAAACTCAAAATAGAGTCCCCTACATGGAAAAATATAGGGTAACTCTAATAGACTCCTTGATCCTATATTTATTAGGAGGTCATGTGTCTATATTATCATGTACTACTAAAGCCACCCTTGCATCCATGGTGGCTCTCTACATTTCCATAGGTAGTCATTCACTGCCCTATTGTTGCTCCCTACCTCAATTGCTCCATAGTGCTAACCTTGATATCATGTCAACCTCAGTTGTATCTTCATCCTTGGCCCATCCCACATCCAATGCTTCCCTATGTATCATTCCTAAAGGAATTTCAATCTCAAAAAATGTGTATCCTTATGTTGACCATAATTTCTAGTTCTGACTTTGATCATTGATCAAGGCCAAGATCACACTTGTTCTAGAAGGACCATGCTCACCTCTTTTTATATGCAACAACAATAATTGTATAGCTATGTAATTGCTAGTTTTATCTAGTATCATTGGTTTTTTATATTTTATCATAATCATCAGTTCTAATAGTGGTGATCTTGGCTCACCTAAATTTTTGGGCCTTTGGGGTATTTCTAGGTAATTTTAGGCCCCCTTGCCTAAAACCCACTACTTGCATGATGTGGTGGTCCTGATGAGCCTTTTTACATTGTCCTAGCTACTGTTGAGCAAGCCTAACTATGTTGGTTCATTAACATTTTAGGTGTTTGTTCATTTTAGTTAAAAATAAAAAGGTGGGTCAAGCAACCTACCTCTTCAACACTATTTTCTCCTCTACTCATCATCACGTATTTCTACATGAAAATTGGCTCTCATGCGAGCATGTAGAAATCACATGAAGACTAGGAATATATGTAAAAAATTAAATATTTACCTACTATTTTTTTTAATATTTAATTGCAAAAATTAATCTTCTGCATAATATTTTGCGGAAATGCTTCTAAGGTTTTGGCTCAATCTAGACTTATTTGTGCACTCTATTTTTTCTTATTTTATATCCAATTAGCATTTTTTAGTGCTTTGTTTATTATTTGTAGGTAAAATCCTTTGAAGTTGCAAGGGGCACGCAAACATTATTTTTGTCTGGATAAAATTTCTAAGATCATATGTAGGTAAGTATGAGGTTTTTTCCTTTGATTTTGCATTATTTGGTTATGTTTATACATTTTTCTATTATTTTTTTCAAAAAATTGTATATTGCATAGATAGTAGATTCAAACTAAAAAAAAAATTGTTTTATGTACCATACAATATAATTTTTATTTTTGTTGCTTTGGCTACCATATATTGCTCTTTTTATTTTTCCCTAAGGAATCCCAATTTTTTATCCCTTGTGATGTTGTTCATGGTCCTTAGGAAGCGGAAATATGTTTTTGTAAAAAGAGTACTAATAACTAACTTAGGTGGTGGAGAGCCTCATCTTCCTACTATGGAATAAGTGTGGACTAATTTTGCTACTCCTTGGGTAGGATAACAAGCCATGGTGGTTGATGGTGTTAGTTCCCTTCTCTCATCCAGTTTGTCACCTTTCTACTATTTTTCTTGTCATTTCCACTTGCTAGCTTTTCCAAAACTCTAAAAACATGATGAAGGTATGATCGAAGGGCATGTTTACATGTGTCCTACAAAGCATGCATCGCAATGATTAATGGTGCTATAATCACCACTTAAATTGGTGATTAGGATCAATAATTAGATTTTAGAGTTTTGATATACCATCCAAATCCTAGCATGTTTTTGCACATAGGGTTGATACGATGTATTTTTTTAACCAATGGTTGTGATTTTATAGCTCCAACAAGAGTGTAATCCAATTTTTAGTCTTAAAAGGAAAAGTTATGTGTTCATCTACTATTAATATTTATTTCATAATTTATTTACCTTTCCTCTAGTTACTAAAATATTATGCAACCACATTTGTTGTTGTCATAACATATTACTCTCTTTTGTTCTATGTCTCTCTTGTTCTTATAGGTATGACCAAAGCCATCAACCACTAGTTTTTTCCTTCCATAGAGGAGGACAGGACATTCCACTTGGTTAAGATCAAAATTGATGCTCAATGACCAATTTCCAAGGCCACTTGAGTTCCCTATGTTGATCCCAAGTGCGTTCATTACTTTATATTGTGATGGTATGTATAAGCAAGATAGATTAGGATTGAGTGTATTTTTACACTTGTTATGATAATATTATGGATGATATGGTCCTTGATGCCCTAGTGTATTATTGGAATATATGGTGATTAAGCTTGTATTGAGACCATGACTAACTATTTGTACTTGTATTTGTTATATTTTCCCTTTGGGACCATGTAAACCTTGAAATAGGTAATTCTGTAATTTATTGTAATATTTTATTTTTGAGGGTCAATCTCACAACCTTAACCTAAAGGCATCATGTATTTGGGTATAAATACCTCTTCATACCAATCTTTTCATTATCGGTTGAAGTGTAATTCCATATTCTATTCTAGTGAGATTATTGATGTCCATAGACACCCCATTATATTCTATTTTATTTTTCATTCTATGTATTCCTTTTATTAAAGCAATATTAGGTAATATTTGATTCCAATCATTTTTATAAAGTGTTGTGAAATCTGATATGGTATTGGAGCAGGTGTGAATTTTTATTATTTGATTGCTTCTGTAGTAGGAGTATATTTGTCTAACTTTTGTTGAGGGTAATTGTAGTTGGAGCTAGTGAAGGAGATTATTTTTAAGGATGATGGTATAATCTAAAGAAGGGTTTATGATAAAACCCTAGGTGGAATTGGATTGCAAGGACCTCACTAGAATCAGTAGATTTTCTCTAAGAGAAATATTCACCAACAAGTTTCTCTTTTCTATCAATGGCACTCAATATTATTTTATTTTAATTCTTTCTGACCATATCAATGCCTTATTTTTAGGATTAGTTTTTTGAGTTTTTTTAAAACCTCATTTGTCTTTTACCTATTTTTCAAAAAATCTATTTTCTTTTATATTCTAACTTGTGTTGTCCAATAGTAGTACAAATGAGAGAGTAGGATACTTATACATCATGATCAAAGAAAATAAGAGGTTGAACTTTTTTAGATAGACCCTTACTATTAGAAAAGTCATGGGCAAAATTCCATGCTAAGCAAAGACCTTCAAGCTAGTTGACAAAGTTGCAAAAACGATCCAGTGACTTCTTTGTTGCATAGTCATGAGAGGATGATCTAATTGATATTTTTTTTAAATTGTAATAGATATGGACAAAGTGTTAGGATTAAGGATTCTTTGTATAATTTTAGAGGAGTCCTAATTTAGCATTTTTTTCTATTTTACCTCCAAATATTCTAAATTTTTTTTGAAACAAACTTCTATTTCTCTATTTTTTTCTAAAATTCAAATTTTAACAAAGGAACATTCTGGGGAATATTTTCTAAACTTGTGATTTTGTGCAGGAAAGTTGTCATGCATGCATGTGTATGTTAGCATGACATAGGCCTACATAAGGCATGTAAGGAGGGAATGTGGCAGTGATTGTTTGTTTAATAGTGGTAATTATGTTTTCCCTCCCAAGCTTGGTGCTTGGAGGGTTGGCTAGCATAGCCCCTTTAATACATTGGTACATGGGAGGTTCTAGGTTTGAACCCCTCCCATGCCATTTTCTTTAATTTAATAATAATAATAGCAACCTCACATATTTTCATGATGTGACATCCCCTAATGATGTGGTGCCTTGTGATGACATGGCATATCCTTTACATAATAGTGATGATATGGTAGTACTATCCTAATACCATATGGAAGTTTGTATGGTTGACATGGTATTCTATATAACTAAGGTGGTGGTCAATGCATGAATTCTAAGGTAACACATTGTAGTCCATACAATTGACTTGACAACAAGTGCATGAATCCCAAGGTGACACATGGTAGTCTGTACAGGTGTCGTGGCAAACTATATATATAACATGGTCATTTATATAGGTGACTTGGTAGTCTATACAGGTGACATGGTAAGACACACAATAGCAGGAAGAGGCACTAATGTAGTTGGTGATGTGGCACAAAGCTCGAGGTGAATCATTGTAGACTTTGATTGGGTGGATGTGGCAGGTCATATAATATCCATCATGGTAGACTATATGCCACTTGATGCATATAAATATCAATAACAAATCATATTTTTTGAACTCATCAAACTTGAAAAGTAGCTCGTATATTCAATAATAGACTTGGTGATGCATGAATTTATAAAAAAATAAAAGAGTGACAAGTGGCATAGCATGGTTTGTAGATCAAGTAGCAAATCAAATCAAGATAAATGGCATCATGTAATTGATTGGTGATTTGTATAGTTAATGTATTCTTGGCCCCTCTCAACCACTCATGCAGCGACATGTGATGATCGATCATTTGTTCCAAGTACTTTAAAAAAATTATTTTTTGAAGGTTTTGGAGGCATTTTTTATGATTTTAGGTCAAAACTTTTGTGGGGCATAAATTTTACATATGGAATAATTTTGATATTTTCTTCAAATCACATGGTTTGTGAGCTCTCTATATTAGTGGTTTCATTTTTGGTCACAACTACATGCAACTTTTCATAATATGATAAAGTACTTATGGATCATCATATACCTTTATTGAATGGTCCTAACTATGCTACTTAGAAGATCAAGATTGAAGTTCTACTCCAAAGCAAGGTGATATTCAAATTTGTGAATGAGGATCCTCATGATACTAATATTGAAGAAGTGAAATAGTTTTACATGGACAAGAAGGATGAAGCTCATGGTATAATTTCTCTTCATGTTAAAAATGTATACAACACTCATGTTAGCAACACCATGGATCCTAAAGTATTATTTGAGGAAATTATAGGCGGTGTATGATCAAATTGATTCTATACAAATTAGTAGATCGGAGGTTGAGCTTGCAACCTTGTCCATAGACTTATTTGACATTGTTGATGAGTATATCAGTTGGTTCAAGAATCTACAAGAGGACATCTAAATTACAAGAGGACTACTCAAGGAGAGAAGAGAAGTACAAGAAGCATTAGAAAATAAAAGGAACACTAAACTGCTCAACAGCATCTTCAATGATATATCTAAAACATATGAGATAGGTGTTGTCTTCAAGATGTTTTATGTGTACTTTCTAGATTCTCCTACACCACCCATTTATGAGGTATTTAAATGTGTTTTGCACCTTCAGGTTGGGAGAAATAGGTATAAGTAAAATACTATTTTGAATCAAGCTCACCCAAAAGAAGCTATTGCTAAAGCTCAAAATGACAAAAAAACCTAAACAAAATGAGAATAATCTCAAAAATCCTTTCAACAAGCCTACTTATAAGTTTTGTAAAAAGAGAGGATACAAAGCAAAATTTAATAGAATTTAGATCAAGAAACTTGATAAAATAGTAAGAGAGGGGGGGTTGATGGTACTCTCTTCTATGCGTAAGGTGGTGATAGTTTTTATGGAGAAACCTCACAAGATCATGTTGTGGTTCATTCCACATATTTGACATCCACTTCTTCAAATAAGGGAATAGTATATTTAGGTAAAACTATGCACATGACAAAGCACAAGCATCTTCTCTAGGGCTAGAATAAAATACATGCAAGGGAGTGTGTTTTGATTGATGACTCTTCATTATAATTTGTAGGGATTGGAGATATCACAATTGGATATTTATTATTTTATGAGGTACTTCATGTTTCTAATTTTTGGCCTAACCTTTTATCTATTTATTGCATTACTTATACAATTAAGAAGGTATATTTCTATTCTAATAGATGGGTAAATAAGGATATAGACAATGGTCCTAAAATTTTTGTTGTTGGTTATTGTGAAGAGACTAACCACATGTATAAGTTGGCAGAAATACCCAACCCTTTTGCCACTACTTTTAGAAAGAAAAACATTATTGCTATGGTTTAACATGTTGATAATAAGAGTTGGAAGTGGCATCATAGGCTTGGGTATCTCAACTATGGTTTATTGAGATGCATGAGTCAGCATCATATGGCTATTAGGATTCCATGTATATATCCTCCAAGTGGTGCATGTGAGAGGTGTATTTTGAGAAAGCATAATAGATAAACATTTTCAAAATGGGTTGTTAGGCAAGCATCTCATCCCTTGGCGATCATACATAATGATATTTTTGGACCTATGGGTACACCATATCTTTCAAAAAATAGGTACTTCCTTCTTTTTATTGATGATTTATCTCTATATATGTGTGGTTGTACATTTTTTATACTAAGGATGAGACTTTTCAAAGGTTTAAGACCTTCAAGGATCTTATTAAAAAACAACTAGATAGGAGAATAAAATGCCTAAGTATAGATGGGTGGTGAATATGTTAGCTATGATTTTTATGATTTTTTAGCTTCTCATGGGATTGCATATTAGAGGACTATTCATTATGCTCCTAAATAGAATGGTATGGCTAAGATGGAAATTAGAGTAATTATGGAGATAACACAATGTATGATTTATTCCAAGGGGTTGGATCACTAGTTTTGGGGTGAGGCTGTCACTTGTGTAGCATACATCATCAACAAAGTTCCTACCAAGGTAGTCTAGGGCATGACACCTCTTGAAATATTTATAGGGAATATGTAAAATGTATTTTAAATTTTGTATCTATGGGTCTTTAGCATGAGCTCATATACCCTAAGGATGTTTGAAAGGAGATACCAAAGAGTCATAAGTGTATCTTTATCAAGTATTCTAATACCTCAAAGGCATAACATCTTTATGATCCCCATAGGTATGAGGTTTTGATCTGGAGAGATATCATCTTTGATGAGGTTATTCTAGGTGCTCCTAACCCACCACCTAAGCTTTTATCTACTGATTCTTATGAATCTTTACCTATTCCAAATTTAATCAATTTCTATAATATTTTTGTTAGCTCTATTTCTATTAGAGCTTCTTCATCATCAAAAACTTCCCTGAGTGGTTGTTCTTTACTTATTGATTTGACCCCTTTATGAGTAACATCACATGCAACTTCCTCTTCTCTAGGACTAGAAAAATATGCGTAGGACACATTAGTTTAGAATTCTTCAGGCTTGTACGATGAGGTGAATGGTGATGGGTTGGATTCTTTAGTATTAGTTTCTGATGTCGAGTTGGTATAGGATACACATGATTATTTTATTCATCCAATGCCCAAGTGGGTTAAGATTCTTTTGAATAATGCTCATACTATTCTATCTCTTAAGTGACATCAAAAGGCTCCTTCCTAAGCATTGATTTTGAAGGTAACCCATTCTTAATATCCTCTTACATATTCTCATACCAAGGATAAGATAAAATGGGAAGATGTTATGGTATTAGAGTATGAGGTATTGATGAAGAGCAAGACTTGGAATTTGGTCCCTCTTCCAAAATGGAAGAATGTTATTGG
Source organism: Wollemia nobilis (assembly GCA_028583015.1). Classification (NCBI taxonomy): domain Eukaryota; kingdom Viridiplantae; phylum Streptophyta; class Pinopsida; order Araucariales; family Araucariaceae; genus Wollemia; species Wollemia nobilis. The sequence continues at coordinate 1,941,373 of JAQPPZ010017021.1, forward strand.
ATGCAAATGGGTCTATATGACAAAATACATATTATATGGTTAGGTAGAGAAGCCCAAGGTATGCCTTGTTACTAAGGGATTCTCTCAATAAGAGGGGGTGGAGCATTTTAAGACATTTGCATCTATAACTAGGATGGATGATAAGGATAGCATATGTTGGTTATCTAGAAGGTAAGGTTGTTAGCTTTCTAGATCAAGTTGTTAGTTTATTAGATCCTAAGTTAGTAGCTTATCCTATTGTTGAGATTTGTGCATATATTTGCTATCAATTGTAACTAAAGGTATCTTTAAGTGCCTATTTAAACTTTAGTTTGAGCAATAAAATATTGGCTAGTTTCAATCCACATCAATGGTATCAAAGCCTGCAATCAGGCTTGGGTTAGTTTGTTCTTCAACTTGGTGTTGGTTTAAGGATTTTCAACCATTGTTTGGTTCATTGCACTAAGTAGAAGTTGTAGTGATTGAATAGGCAAAATTTAGTCTACATAGAAAAAAATTTGATCACTGCACTTCTATTTGGAACAAGGAAGAAGTTTTAGCAACAAATTCTTGTTGCTAGGAGAAGTTTTATCAGTAAAATTGTGCTTGTAAGGTGACTTTAGCATTGAAGTTGTAGTTGATTGCAAGGTGATTGTCACATGCTTTTTAATTCTAGCTATTCTCCCCTTTGGAAGAATTTTTAATTATTTCCCTTACATAAATTTGCAATTCTTCTCCCCCTTATATAAAGAGCTCTAGAGAACAAGAGTTGCACTCAGATAGCTCTCTAGTTAGACGTTGCACTCATTTTCCATGCATTTTGATTTGCACTATAATATTTTATATTTTATATTTTATATTTTATACTTAGTGTACATTAATTAATCTATTTACTTTTAATAGTTTAAGAGTACATAAATAAATTAACAAAAACAAATACAAATTTATAATTTAATTTTTAATAGCTAAAGAGTAAAAAATTAAATTTATTAAAAAAAGAGAGATAAAAGGGTATATTTATTTATTTATTTACTTTAAATAGTTGAAAAGTAAATAAATAATTTAAATATAAAAAATAGGGAAAAAACATGCACATTTTATTTATTTACTTACTTTTTTATTTTTTTAAGAGTAAATAAATAAATTCAAAAAAAAAGGGAAGGGAATATTCCTATTTTATGAGCATTTGTGATATTTACACATTTGCTTCTTTGTGCACCTTTATGTGTCTAGTTGTAATATTGTAAGTTTGTGGATTAAATTACCCTTGTAATTAGTGGAAGCATAATTTTCCACTTGTCATTGTGGATTTGTAATACGATCCCTTGGATCGTCTGAAGCATTTGAGGATTTGCAATCCTCTAATTTGGGATTTTAAAAACTTTTGTGGCTTTGTAATGAGTGCAATCTTGGTAGTACCCGATGCTCCATTCTATGTCAAGTATTGGATACTAAGGATTTGTGTATTTTTCCTCTTTACGTTGCAAATCTTCCTCATAGTACTACAATTTCTAGGAGCCCACAACTTTTTCTAGAGAAGATTGAAGAACATTCCTACAAGCCCCTTTTGAGCATTGTTTGCTTTTTGCACTCCCTTCTCAGGAGTTGTGGTGATCCCATTGATACTTCCTACAAGACCCATTTTAGCATTTTTTTTGCTTTTTGCACTCCCTTAACATGAGTTGCAGTGATCCCATTGGGGCTATTATATTCTCCCTTGAGCAGCGTGTCTCTTTATTCTCTTCTTAATAAAGTTTGAGGATTATATTTTTGGGCATTGTACATATTCTCTCCCACTTTATTGTAAAATCATTGGATTCCAATGCTTATATGGTGAATGACAAGGATAGGGATAGGTTTATTTTATTTTTCAACTTTAGTTTAGGTGATATTATATGTATTCTCACATTGGTTATCTAGAAGGTAAGGTTGTTGACTTTCTAGATCAAGTTGTTCATTTGTTATATCTTAAGTTAGTAGCTTATCTCATTGTTTAGATCTTCACATATATTTGTTATCAGTTGTAACTAAAGATATTTTTAAGTGCATATTTAAACTTCAGCTTGAGCAATAAAATATTGAGTAATTTCAATCCACATCAATGGACTCTATTAGGATGATTCTCTCCATTGGTACCTCCTATAGATAGAAGATACATCAAATGGACATAAGAGTGCCTTTCTACATAGGGAGATTCAAGAGAAAACCTACATGCAATAGCCACCCGACTAGGTCCTTGTATGGGCTTATGCAAGCTCCTCATACATGATGTGAGAAGATCCATTCCTTTTTTCTTGTTTATGGATTTCAATTATGTGAGGTTGAACATGATGTTTACATTAAACATCAAGATGAATAAACTCTGATAATTGTATTATATGTTGATCTTCTTATCATTAAAAGCTTCTCTACTCTAAATCAAGACATGAAATCATGGCTTAATTCCACCTTTGATATGGTAGACTTTGGAATTTTGTATTATTTCATAGGGATTCATATTGATGACAGAATTTGGCTTCACAATTTCTTAGCCCAAGCATCCTTTATTTTTTCTTCAGTAGTTCATGATGGAGGAATGTAAGCCTTCTTGAACCTATTATATCTCTAATATGAAACTTTGGGTTGATTGCACCACACCTTGGGTGGATGCCATGTTGTATCTATCTCTTGTGGGAGGACTTTTGTTTCTTACTTACATTAGACCAAATATAGCCTTTTTTGTTAGTTATTGCTCTAAATACATGCAAGCACCCTAGGAGAGTCATTGAACAACAGTTGAGAGGATTCTTAGATACATCAAATGGACCTATTGGATGGGCATTCACTATTCCATAGGCTCCCTTTTGATTTTAATAGTTTTTATAGATGTTGATTATAAAGGCAACTTAGATGAGTGGTGGTCCACTACAAGTTTTGTATTCTACTTGGGATCCAACCTAGTTTTATGGTGTTCTAGATGCTAATCCACCATTTATCAATCCTCCATGGAGGTTGTATATTGTGTTTCCAATGAGGAAACTAAGCATATTAAGTGGATGTTCATGATTTTGGAGGAAATTGGCATTCCTCAAAGATTTATAGTCATCGTTTTGATGTGATAAACAAAGCAATATCTCTATTATCCATAAATTGGTGTTCCATCAATAGACAAAGAACATAAATATATGGATGTACTTTGTAATATGGCTTCTTCTCATGGGATGATGGATCCAATATTTGTGCCTTCATTAGAGCACACAACTAATATCTTGAAGAAGGTTAAGTCGAAGGTTAATTTTGTATGCATGCAAGAGCTTCTTGGAGTTGGAGAGTTTCCCTTAAGGGGGATACAAAGTAGTGGTCTCTCTTTGAGTTTCTCATTCAATTTAAGGAGATATGTTAGAATATATTATGGTTAAGCTTCTCTTAATGCCACAACTAACTATTTGTACTTGGATTTGTTATATTTACCCTTTGGGATCATGCAAACCTTGAAAAAGGTACTTTTGTAGTTTTTTAATATTTTATTCATAAAGGTCGTGTTAGCATTCACAATAGTTTCTAAAAACAAATAGAAGCAAACCATCCACTCAAATATTATATAGAAAGTGAAAAGAATGATGAAGAAGAGAAATATTTGGTGGGCACCTGTAGGTACCATAAATAATAACTATATCCATAGATAATATTACACTACACTACAATGATAAAATGAGGAGTAGAAGAAGAGTATTTATAGCAATACAGAAACCCCAGTTACATAATGAAATTTAACCTAAGTTGACATAACAAGAGAGCTTTAGGTTAATTACAAGTTATAAAGAGGGTTTAACCATAACAAGGTTAATTGTGGTTGATAGGCTTACAAACTAATATAATACAAATAATTAATGTAGTCTATAATGAAACGCCCTTAGGCCTATCCAAAACATCACAAGATATCAACCTTGACCATAAATCACATTACATTTTCAACATCCCTCATAATCTATATTGAGGGTCCAAGGAGAGAATACATTAGTGACAATAATATCTTCCCCCCATTATGGATGTTCTAGTAGGCCACTATATAATTAAGTTAGATATTTTAGAATCTCCCTTATTATCTAGAATACATCCATCAATCTTCAAGAACTTGGCTTCAATCCTTTACAGTTTTAACAAGCAATTCTTCATTAGATGTCCCTCCCTCTTACAATATTAGTAAGTGTTTTTTTATTTTTTTTGAAGATATAGCCTAGCCCTTGAGTCTTAGCCTTCTTAGATTTAAATATTTTAGCATAAGCCTGTATTTGTGGAGTCCCACCATAATTTTGCATTACCACTTGAAAATAAACTAGGAGAGAAAACTGATCCAGAATAAGAGTCTTTTGAGATTCCAAGGACATATAAATCATATGAACCATTAGGTTAAAAATCTAAAAAATGGGAAAGATTAGAAAGGATAATTTTTATGCATTCTGCATCATCTTTTTTTTCCTTCAGAAGATGCAATAGTTGCCTTCAAAGCCTTGAATCTTGTAATATAATCCTCAATGTTATCAAACTCAACTAGTATAAGAGAGGAAAGCTCCAATTTCCTATAAATCTCATGTAGTTTTTACCATACCTTGATAGGGTCACTCTCCTCTTTCATGTGGAATAGTAGCATTGGTTCAATCAGGTAAGGAAAATAGACCAAGATCAAATTCTTCTCCTTAATGATGAGTTTCATCATTAGGAACAACCCTTTTATCCTCTTGAAAGATGCATTGTAGGTTCTTACTTTGTAATAGGCCAATCATCTGATTTGACCAAACACTATAATTTCACTCATTAAGATGAGTAACTAGGGCTTTGTGGTTCATCTTACACAATTTTATCCCTAACATCATAGCAATCCATGAACTAATGTCATCAATGCATAAAGCTCAAAAAAATATGCTATTTAAAAAAAAAGGCTCAAAACACTTTCATATGCAAAATATATGGCTGCCAAAATTTTTGCCTTAATGGACCCAAAAAAAAAAAAAAATCAAAGCTCCAAACCTTAGAAAATTAAGAAACAACTTCTTGTTGTCACTTGGTGATCAATGATTCACTAGTGTTATCCACTTATTTTTTGCCACATCAATGCTTTTAAATCTTGATGACTATGACAACCTTTTTTATTGGAGGAAAGCATTTAAATAGTAAAAGGTGTTTGGTTGTAAGTAATAGTGCCATGTCAACCACTTGGTTGGGGTTTCTATAATAGTTAAACATATATTGCTTTTCTTTGTTCTTTGCAAAAACTGGATTTGATAATGGGTCAATGGAGAGCAAGAGATTTCATCCTAACAAATATGACACCTTTCTCGTTGAAACATGGAGCCATAGCACATTCTTCTAAAGCCCCAAGATACTTGATAACCAAACGTTAGTAGAGGATTTTAAACACACAACATCATGTTCCTAGCATGCATCCACTATCCAATGCATCAACGAGGTGCTTTAGATCTTGAATGCTAGTGCCTCCATAAAGTATGTCATTTTCCTATGTTCTTCATAGTGGATGCAAAATGACACAGTTGTAGGGTTTGAACCCTATACCTCCCCCTACTCATGCACCAATTAGAAGTTGATTTACCATTGCACCAAGCGCATTGAAATATCCAAAGTAGTATCGGATCATCAATTGCCAACACTATTTTTGAGATAAAGGTAGGTGCCCCTTGATTCAAACCAACACCTCTATTTCCATGTCATTGTTGACATCAAACTGACTAGTCCAAAATTCCTTGTAGACAAGAACCATTAGAAAAAATTTACATAAAATATGAGCAAGTACAAACTTAAAGTTCAAATTTAGAAGGTACTAAAGGTGTGAAGGAAGAAGGAGAGGTAAATTTTAAAGCAAATAAGGCGAAGGAGGTCAAGGTTAACTACGTAAATCATCTTCATTTTCCTCAAGTAGCATAAAATCCTCTCCTTGCAAAAAATAAAAGTAGCACAAAGTGCATCAGTTACATTTTAGAATTTCAAGAACATAATAAAGAAATGCATGTGGAGAATACCCATGGAAATTTAGGGTTTCCAAGGTAGCATAAGAAAGTAATTACTATGAAGGATCATCCTTGTACTTTAGGGTTCTTACAAAAACATAAAGAAAAGGTGCTTATGAGGCTATTCCTTGCATTTCAAATTCCTATGGTAGCATAGACTTTTAGAAGATAAGTTTCATTATGAACAACATGCAAACATAGAAGAATTGATGAAGATTATTTATTGGTGGGAACAAAAAAATGAAGAAGAAGGTCATCAAAATGTGAACAAATAAAAAGGAAACTCAAAGGGATATCAATTTGGGAAGCCAAATAAAAATATCAAAGGTGTTAACAAGAAGTGGGGCTACCCACTAATAAAATAAAAAGTGATGATGAAAATGATATCATGGAATAACTCATTGAAAAAAATAAAATGATATCATAGAATATTAGGGGCATGAATAAGACCCCTAAAAATAGGTATGAAGGGATTAATAGGTTGTTATGGTCCTGTTGGCATTTTTGCCACATTGTTTTGATTGTTGCTTATTCTATGTTTTTCTACGAGTTTTGGTGCCAAAACAGCTAAGTCCGAAGACTCATCGCGATATCGCGACCAAAAATAGCATGGAGAGCACGGTTTCAAAACTGTCACGATATCACGTTATCGCGGGTTTTTAGAGGAGAGAGAAGCCAAAGTCGGAGAATGTCACGATATCGCGACGTGTTCCAAAATCGCGGTCAAAGTGGTTAACGGAGGCAAAGCAGTAAAATTGTCGTGATTTCACGACATGTCGCGTTTTCGTGACTTGTGATGGCCATGGAGCAGAGTGATAGAAAATGTCAAGATTTCACGACATAATTGAGCAAAGGGCATAATTGAGCAAAGGGCAATGTCAATGAACCTCGTCGCGATTTCGCGACAGAAAAGTGAACAAGGAGCAAAATGTAAAAATGTCGTGATTTCGCGACATTTTTGAGGATGAGGCCAAGCAAGAGCAAGATGTCGCGATATCGTGACAGAAAGTGGCAACACTAGAGAAGGCAAGGAAACGTCGCGATTTCGTGACATATTGTGAAGAAAAGGCTAAATAGAGAAAGACGTCGCGATTTCGCGACATGTCTTGTTTTCACGATGTGAAAGCGCGAAAAGAACAAAATGGTACGAAATGTCACGATTTCGCGACATGTTCCGTTTTCGCTGTTTGCAAGAGGAAAGAAGTCCAAACAAAGGAAAATGTCGCGATGTCGCGACATATCAGGAAGACAAAGCCGAACAAGAGAAAGACGTAGCGAAATCATGGCATGTCGCATTTTTGCGGTTCAAAACAGCGAAAGGACAACATAGTCAAAGAACGTTGTGAAATCACGACAGGTCATAGTTTCGCGGGAGCAGAGCATAGAAGGAGCAGAATAGTACGAAACGTCGCGATTTTGCGACGCGTCGCGTTTTCGTGACCTAAGGTGACGAAGGAGAACAAAGAGCCAAATACATCGCGGTTTCGTGACATGGTTGATTTTCGTGACCCAAAGTGGCAAAAGCGTATAGAGAAAGAATATGTCACGATTTCGCGACATGTCGCGTTTTCACAACCTATCATAGTTTCGTGCCAGGAAGCAGTTCAACGGCACGATGAAGTATTGTGATTTCCAAGGATTAAAAGCTCTCCAGAATTTAATGTTTTGCTGCTTTCCAATGTGTGCAAGATAGAAGAACATGCTCAGACCTGTAGTTTTCGAAGCCACCAGAATTGAAGACACCTCCATTATTCAAAGATTTTGTTCGTGATTTTCTAACGGTCCAAGCATGCACCGAGAATGACCATTTAATGAAGACGTCTGGTTCCTTGTTTCATTCAATTTCTGATTTCTCTAATGCTAGTTTAAGGGGATCGTTTCCTTTTTTTTGTTGCATATTTTGTGGATCTTAAGGAAGTCCGTTTTATGTTTTAAATGTTACAAAGAGGCAAGACCTCTATAAATATCAATGTATATCTCAGAAAAAGGCATCGAGAGAGAGACTTTTGCTGAAAAACTTTTCAAGTTCTATGCATAAATATAAGATATTTGGCCTCTGGTTTTGCAAGCAACTTTTTGTATGTTTTTCCTTCTATCTTATGCATTCCTCCTTTACGCTCGTATTTCTTATCTACTGCTAAATTTGAATTCTGCGTCTGAGTTTAAATATTGCCGGTGAGGAAGTGAGTTCTGGAATGCGATTCTGGAGGTTATCTGTGCAAGGTTGTAAGTAGATTACGTCGCTATCTTTTGTTATATGTTGTTCGTGTGCTTGAGGTTATCTGCTGCTAATCTTTCCTGATCTGACAAATTTGGCCTGTGGCTATATTTCCTGTTTCTTTCTGCATATTTCCTATTTCTTTCCTGCAACTTTAGTCTTCAAGAACATAAAATTTAGTAAGGGAACCAGCCCTCTCTGGAGATTGGTCCGGGAGACATTTCTTTCTCTCGGCCTTTCAATGTTGGTCGGGTCTAGGGTGCATTTATGTTAAAATCCTTTCCTATGGCAGATTCGTGACCAACAGGTCCTAAGTTTATTTTAATAAAATAAATAAAATTAAGCAGTGAGGAGTAAGAACGCTTTTAAAAAGATTTGGAAGATGGGGGATTGTCCAACAGTTTCTTCTATAGAAACTTCAGGATGTATTTAACAATATGGGAAAAACACAAATAGGATGGACAGTTGTTAAAAGCAAAAAGTAATTGGGTTGCTAGACTATTTTGTAGGAAAGAGGAAAACATGAAATATGGGGTTATAAATTATATGCTCCAACTATAGTTACTCATGGAAAATGTTGGAAGGACCTTAGCATATTTTTGTCAAACACAATGATGATTTATAATTATGATCTATGGATTCTTGGGAGTGACTTCAACATAGTTCTTTCCCCTTTGGAAAAGTAGGGTGGCACTTTGCTATGGTCTAAATCAATGCATAATTTTGTTTCATGTGTCAATTCAAATAGCCTTTGGGTTGTTATTCCTTCAAGTTTTCAATGTACATGGGATAATAGGCGCATTGGAAAAACTCATATAGCAAAAAGATTGGATAGATTCTTATTATCCAACACATGGTTACAAATAAATTATACAATCTCTTCAAATATTTTATTGCGAGTAGAATCAGATCACAAACCCAATCTTTTGACTTGTGATTCACTAATGGTCATCCAAAGCCATTTTGCTTCCAATCTATGTGGCTCCAAGACCTTGATTTCTTCCATATGGTTATGTTATGGTAGGATGAAGCAAATTTTGAAGGATCATGTATGTATAGGTTTGTTCAAAAGATAAAATATCTAAAGGAGCAAATACAGATTTGAAATGTCAAATATTTTGGTAATGATTTTAAAGAAAAGAAGGAAATTGAATCCAAGGTCAAAAATTTACAAGACATAGTAGACATAAATGGAATAGACCATGATTCTTATGTGAAAGAAAAATAATTATTTTATTATGATTATAATGCATTATAAAATGAGAAGTCATATTGATTCCAAAAATCTAAGGAGAAATGACTCAAGAAAGGATATAGAAATACCAAAAAAATGGATGCTATAGCAAAAGTAATTTTTTCTATTCATCACATCAAAATTATTTTTAGATGGAAGAAATACTAAAGAAAAAGAAGATAGAAATGAAATGATTAATTATTTCAAAAATATTTTGTTAGATACTTGACAAGATGAGGCATAAGGTAAGTTTTTGAAAAAAACTTCCATAAATTATCACATAGGGATCAAATGAAAAATATATCTATGTATGAGCTATATGAATTAGTTTTCTCTTTCCATCCTAACAAGGTACCTAGCCTCCATGGATTTTCTATAATTTTTCTTTCAAATTTTTTGAGATTTATTGAAGAGTGATATGTTGGTTATGGTTGAAGAGATCCAAAAAATGGAGGTTGCAATAAGTGAGACTTCTGTCACTATTATTACATTAGTTTCCAATAATGGCCAAAAAAAAATTATAATTTATGTCCAATAAGCCTTTGTAATATGATTTATAAGATCATTTAAAAAATTATGGCAATCAAATCGAAAACCATTCTAGATTGTGTTATCTTATAATAAGGTGGTTTTGTTCATAGTAAACAAATTCTTCATGGTGTAATCATTACATAGGAGGTCATACATTCTCTTCATTCCATGAATAATCCAAGTATGCTTATGAAATTAGATATGAATAAAGCATATCATAGGGTTTGTTGTAGTTTTCTATGTAATATTCTCAAAAAGTTAGATTTTGATCAAGGTTGACGTGAATGGATTAGATGTTGTTATAGCACTCTAAAATTTTCTATTTTGATCAATAGTTCTCCTACTGGTTAATTTGAGTCATCTTGTGGACTCCATCAAGGTAATCTATTATATCCTTATCTATTTATTTTTCTTGCAAGGGCATCAGGTGAAGCTTTCTCAAAAGCAAAAATGAAAAGAAAAATCAAAGGTATTTAGGTTATAAAAATTGGTATGTTTGAATCTCATTTCCAATTTGTTGATGATACTTTTCTTTTGGGACATCCCTCTCTCAATGAGGCCATGGAATTTAAAGAGATGTTATCATTCTATGACAAGGCTACTAGACGATTAATATTACAAAATCCAGGAGTTTTTATAATAATAGTGTGCTAGATTTATTTTGAATTACTGTGGATATTTTAGGGTTTAAAATTGAAAAAATTCCATCAACCTACTTGGGTATTCCTTTGTCTCATAAAGGAAATAAAAAGGAGCTTTGGGTTTCTTGTTTGGATAGAATGAAAGCATGTTTGGTAGGTTGGAAAGGTAAGTTCTTAATCATGGCAAGGAGACTACAACTCTTAAAGACTACATTGTGATCCATCCCTATATATGATGTCACTATCAAGATTGCCAATAGGTATAGCATAAAAATTTGATAAAATTTAAAGAGATTTTCTTTGGAAATGATATGAGAAAAAATTAAGATTTTCTCTTTGTAAGTGGGATAGGAAATGATATGAGGTTGTTCAAAGTGAGAATCCACCCCTAGTTGAAGGTCATGTTGTGCCTCCCCTTCAGGGGTGATGATGTTCACACAATGACACTGAGAGGGGGGGTGAATCAGTGTAGCTATTAATTTTAATATCTACAGCATTTAATATGAAACAAAGATAGCTTAAAAACTAGAACAACAAATTGAACAAGAGAGCACACCACAACACTCAATATACCAAGGTTCACCAATTTGGCTACTCCTCAAAATTGACTGCTTGGACTTCAATCCAAATCCAGTCTTTGCAAAATTCCAATTTTACAAATTCTTTACCAACATCCACTGGAAGGAGCACCAACCCCTGTAATTTTCTGTTGCAACAGATGGAGCACCAACCCCTAGTACCAAGCACCAACTTGAACTGCAATTCGATCAATTAGAATGACATAAAAGTGTCTTCACTTCATGCACAACCCCGATCGGTCCGCAATTAATCCAACTCTGCACACTCTCACGGCTCTGCTAATTTTCTTATTCAAACCCTCTTTTCACAAACAATATTTCTCTTTCGCAACAACTTCTCTCTAACAATGAACAACATTATTCTGTGCTCGACTGTCCTTTTATACCCTATTTTTCTCATCGGGACTCTTTGTCTTCTATCGCGTTTCAATTCTTCATGCAATCGGATGACATTCTCGAGTCGTTCGAATTCTTTTCTTCTTTCCAATGCGGCTGTTCGAATCCTTCCAAATACGACTGTTCGAATGTCGCACATCCTTCTCTGAAAGCTTTTCGATCCTTCCTATTTTATGTTTCGAATGCTATAAATACGTCTATTTTAATCGACTGTTCTAATGCATTTTTCAATCGGTTGTTCGAATGCTGCACTTCGGCCGTTCGAATGCTTTTTCGATACAGACTATACGACACTTAGAAAGCATTTCAAGCATGCATCTACATCTGTTCTCATGCATGTTTGACACCTGTCAATGTGTAACTGTCTGTCTGACATCAGTTACTGTTTACGTAACAAGCTACGTGATTATGCTTTTTCAACACGTGTCATTTTGCATGCTCCTGCGGCTTTTACCTGCCAAACAGTTGCCTGTCGCGATATCGTGACACTTTTAATTTTTGCTGACGTCATCCTTCATAATGTCGCGAAATCGCGACGCTTCCAGATTCCAGCACCTTTCCTAGCACCCTGTCGCGAAATCGCGACACTTTCTGACTTTGCTGATGTCATCATCATTCTTGTCGCGAAATCACGACGCTTTCGGCTTTTGCTGACGTCATCATCCTTCTTGTCGCGAAATCGCGACGCTTTCGGCTTTTGCTGACGTCATCATCCTTCTTGTCGCGAAATCGCGACACTTTGGGCTTCCGTACAATCCTCCTTGCAAACTTCAGCAAAAATGGAACATGTCGCAAAATCGTGACTTTCACTGCTTCCGAAATCGCTACAACTTTGTGCCTTGTGCTTTTGACTTGTTACATCTTTAATTTTTGCAACTTTGAATGGTAGCGAAATCGCTACACCTTTGTTTCCATACATTTTTTCATGCAGCGAAATCGCTACACCTTCTTGTTTGTGCTTTTTCACTTGTAGCGAAATCGCTACACCTTCTTTGCCCTTCATTTCAACATGCAGCGAAATCGCTGCACTCTTTCGCCTTGACTTTCAAACTTGTAGCGAAATCGCTACACTTCCTTGACTTAGTGCATTTTCCTCCAACATGTCGCGAAATCGCGACATCTTTTCACCTTGCTTCCTTCTCTGCCCACATGTCGCGAAATCGCGACAATTTTGCTTGCATCTTCTCTCTCCTAGTTTATGTCGCGAAATCGCGACAATTTGGCGTGCACTTTCTCTCTCCTGGTTTATGTCGCGAAATCGCGACAATTTGGCGTGCACTTTCTCTCTCCTGGTTTATGTCGCGAAATCGCGACAATTTTTCTTGCGCCTTCTCTCTCTCCTGTTTTGTCGCGATATCGCGACAGAAAACATGTCGCGATATCGCGACAGTTTTCTTCCTTGTCTTTTTTTGCCAATTTCTGAATCTGGGTCACCTCTGTTTTCCTTGAAATTCACTGCACTTGATCTGACTGACCTCTGGACTGCATCAACTGCATCAATCTGTCTGTGTTGACAACAATGACAATACTTTTGCAATGCCTTTGTTGTACCTTGCTCAACAGGTGAGATGCCTCCCATGGTTGAAGACCGTGATGTGCCTTCATCTTTTTTCAAATATGAGATTCAGAAACACTTTGAACAGGTAAGTGCACCTTCTCTATTGGCCCCATTGTCTTTGCATAACTCCTTTGATTGTCTCAATCTCCCTGGAATGGATGTTTCATCAAATTCGATAAATCCTCCCCCATCCACTCCTATCAAAAGAGTGGTAAAACTAGAGAAAGGGTCCCCAGGCCCTAAAACCAAAAGTCATAAATGTCTCCTAAAACTTCTTGGAGAAGGGATTTGCTGGTCCTAATCCAAGAAGTCTTAAAAATGAATTTGTATTTGTTGAGATAGAGCATAATTTTGGGAGACCATTAATTAAAGCTCTAAGGAAAAGGGAGATAGAGTCAGAGATCACCAATAGCTCTCAGTCTCTATTGAAGATGGATGTTGGAAATTATCAACCTTCCTAACCCTTTGCTAGGGGAAAGAGATTCAATCCCAATTTCTATTAATGTAGTTTGTTTCCTATATTTTTAAACAATATATGAAGTTTTTTACAAGTTTGAGGTGTTGAATTTGTGTACAACCTAAAGCCAAAATAGGGGAGGTCCCTATTGTTTTTAGAACAATTGCTAGTTTTCAGTTTAAGTTTGTGCTTGTTTCTTGACTCCCCTAGGTGGGTTCACTCCTTGTTGGTTTCTCTTGGTTCTTCCTTGGAAGCTTCTACTTCTTTGTTGTAAAAGGTTCGGGGATCCTTTCAAAACTTCCACCAAATCAAAAAAAATGGATGAGGATTGGATAAAAAAAAATATTATTGTTGATGTTTATCATCTATTATTGGAGGTAATCTCTTAGAAATGTGAGCATATCTATAGAAAAAGAAATCAACTAGCAAATAATTTAGCCAGTTGTTATGTCGATATTTGTCTTAATGAAATTCAAACTTTAGAAGGCAACAAGTTGAGTGAGATTTTATCTCTTAATAAAAATGATATCAAGGAGCATAAACATAACACTTTGAGGAAGATGAAGAATATTTTTTTTTTTGAGTGAAAAAACACTATATTAAGTATAAAGGCCTAATCATACAAAAGGGTGGGTGGACGGACAAGTTACACCCCATACGCAAATCAAACCAATTTACGAGGCAACCAGGACAAAGTTCAAAGTACCACCGCCAAACAACCATTAACTAGCGGGATTAACTAAAGTATTAAATCAAAACACATTGATCAAAACAGAAAGTGAATCATAACAATAGCCATTAATTATTCTACACCCCATCATCGGGAGGATCCGCCGCCTCCGCCTCCGCCTCCTCATTGTGTTTCCAAACATTTAGGGAGTGAAGTGCTCCAACCTGACCCTCGAAGCGTGTCATAAACCTTGTGCTAATTCAGGCGGGTTGGATTTTTCGGTGCCTCAATAACTACACATTGAGTGGGAATGATCCAACCTATATTTGCATTTGTACCGTCATCAATGCCCGTGCTCCAGTTGTTAATGCCTTCATCATTGTCATTGTTCCAACCATCATCTTGGTTGGGAGAGGGCGGGTGGGTCCCCCAACCATCATCTCGATGAGGAGAACGCGGGTGAGATCCCTCTGCATTAGACCGATGAGAGGTGCTAGAGTTTTGCGACCAAGGTCCGCTTATTTCAGGCAGCTGAGTGCGAGCCCTGGAGGCCAGCCAATCCCACCTCTCCGGGGGTGGGCGACGACACTGTCGGGACCTGGAACTGTTTCTCTGCTCTTACTTTGGAGGACTCTGCTCACTGAGCATGGAACATTGCCCCAATAGTCAATCAGGTCTTGCAAGTGCTTGATATCCATTATTGCCTTGTCGGCTTGAACTCTAATCTATAACCAAGCATCATGGAAGACCATAAGTTTATCTGAAAGAGAAAAAATAAAAATGGAATTCTATCTGTAAAAATTGTCTCATTTCTGGCTTTCCAAATATGGAACAACATGCTAATTCTAAATATGTTCTAAAACTTTAACAAAGACTGAGAAAAATAAGGGGAATTCCCAACAGATTGTGAAGCCATGTTAGAGGATAAGGCAAGAACAGCCTGAAAAAAGTCATCCACCCCCATGCCATTTTTGCTTTTCTACAATCCTAGAAAAGATGCATGGTAGACTCATTCTCCCCACAGAGAGGACATGTGGGATTGTCAACTCCCAGGTGTTGAAGCCTTTGGCCCAATGGGAGACCATGAAATAACATACTCCAGGAAAAAAAAATTGTTTGGGTTCAATATAGTTGGCCCAAGTAATCTGAAATCTTGCCCGCCATCTGGATTTGGAGGAGAAAATATCCCAACGCTCATTGAGCTTTGTTACCATTGGTAAATTGGGTGAAAGCCAACTATAGCCGTGTTTAGTCTTGTAGTTGAACATAGGCACATTTTTATACCATTTCCACTCTGTCCACCAAGGTCGTTAGGCAACCTGACCAAGCTTCGGCCAGAGGGAAAACAGGGTACGACTGATAACAATGTCATAGGTATCTTTATCTTTAGGCTTTAAGGCATGCCTCTGTTTAAAAAGCTCCCATAGGATCTAATCTCTAGTTTATCTGTAGGAAAAGTCTAAAATGAAGAATATATTTGATAGAAAAGGAAATAAAAAATATTTTTGATAAATAGGCTAGTTGGATATGGTTTGATTTATCTAACAATAAATATAATATTTTAGTATTTTGAGGGAGTGGCCCTAGTAGCAACAATTTTATCTCTTAATGAAAATGATATCAAGGAGCTAATTGCATAAACATAACACTTTGAGGAAGATGAAGAATATATTTGATAGAAAAGGAAATAAAAAATATTTTTGATAAATAGGCTAGTTGGATATGGTTTGATTGATCTAGCAATAAATATAATATTTTAGTATTTTGAGGGAGTGGCCCTAGTAGCAACCACCCCCTCCCACACACAAGTTTATATAGTTAGTTAAATAATCAAATGACATGAGATCAATTGATTAAATTCGTTAACTTCCAAAGAGAGCCACTTCGAATTTGCCAAGTAATCTATACATAATTGTGAAGCTCTAATAATACTACTATGTGGTCATGATGTAATATGGGTAAGGTCAATCTTAATCACATATAACCAATTAAAAGTGAATATTTAATTAAATAGATATTTAATATTAATGTTCATATGATTTAGAGCATTTGGTTGGAAGTGAAAATTTTCACGTATTAAACCAAGATTCTAATCTCATAGGTGAACTTTAATATCTAGGGTCATGGGTTTTGGAGCAACTAGTTGGGATCGACATTAAAGAGTTTCACATCTTAAACCAAGGTTCAAATCCCATGGGTGAACCTTTATATTTACCAATGGAGTTAGGGACAAGCGGTGGGAGATGCAAAGTTTCACATCATAGACCAAGGTTTTAATCCTATAGATGAAGCTTAAACATTAATCAAATGGCATGAACCCAACTTGTTAAATTCCTTGAATTACGAGATCGAAGTTCAAATCTTGTTAAATGATGCATGTATAATTACCAAGTTATATTACCATTATGTGGTAATGATGTAATAATTGCCAAGTTATGCAACTAGAGTTTATTTCAATCTAATAGTGGACCTTAACATTTACTTATAGGATTTCGGACAAATAGTGGGATATGAGAAGTTTCACACCAAAGACCAAGGTTCTAATCCCATGGGTGAACATTACAAATTTGATCAAATGTCAAGGAGGAGACACAAGTTTGAATCTTACCAAGCAATACATGCATAATTGTCAAGGTGTAATACTTTTGTAGTCATGACATAATGCAGGTAAGGTTGAATTCAATTCCATTTAACCAATTAAAAATATATTAATTAATATAATTCAAGTCTTAATTTAAAAGACGTTATGATTAATAACTTTATTCTAAAATTCTGAATAAAAATATTTAGACATGTTAGGTGTTAAATATAAATTGACAATAGTTTAATGGATTTGAAGCAAGGGATGGTAAGTGGCAACTTTCATATTGTAATCTTAAGCTTCAATTCTATAGGTGCTTCTTAAAATTTAGTCTAAGATAATGTGGAACAATTATATCATATAAATACTTCTTAAAATTTAGTCTAAGGTAATGTGGAACAATGATATCATATTAGTAGAAACCCCATTCAGTATGAGGGGACCAAGACCCCTCATAAAAATCTGTGTAAACTCAGTTGAAGAAACAATGATATTATATAAATACAATACCAAATTAAATCCAAGCATTGTGATGGATACTCTCTTAATAAGATAACTTGTGAAAATGTGGTTTGTTAACTACACATATAATACAATTAGAATTTTTTTTACCTTCTATACCTATACTTCAATATTTATATGAAAACTTAAAAACAAATGCAGTATATATGAAACCTATATTAAAATATTAAATTCGAATAACTTTTCAAATGCCAAAATCCAATTTCCATAACTATTTATAATAAAATACTTTTTAAAATTAATAATTAATTAACCTTAAAACCTTCATTTTACATTATTTAATTTAACTTTATTTATATATTAGATATTAATTGGTGGACCTTTAAGTTTTTTCAAGAATGTATCTCATCATGTTAAACTTAAGGTCCCCAAGGTTCTTAATCATTCTTATATTCCCATCATGCCCATCCTACATGATCCCAGGTATGAAACATATATATATAAAATCAATTGTTTCTAAAATATATAATCTCAAAGTTACATTTAAATTAAACAATAAAAAAAATAAAGTATAAGCAAATATAAAAACATACTCAAACTTACAATATGCTTTCTTAAATAAATCGAGAAACATGTTTACAAAATATAATGATTGCTAATTAAACAATTATTCATATGTAACTAAAAAGAGAAACATGCTTATGAAAACAAATATTTATACGCAAAATTTATTTTCCATGACATAAAAGAATCAATGTTACTTTAATGTATTTATAATAGCATAAAATGTCACAAAAGTCAAAATAAATATAAAATTCTTTATCAATATTTTCATGAAGACAATTACATTTAAATAAAAATATTGACATAGGACCGATTTCTTCTACAATAGGATATAATTTTTTATCCATTAACAAGCATTTTGGTAAAACACATTGATAACCAAATTATTTTTTTGCTTTTATGACAGAATTTCAGTCTAGAAGAAGAGGTATTAAAGTGGAACCAAAATCCAACATAGATCTCCCACTTGTCCAGGCCAACTAGCCAGTACACAGCACTTGTTGGTACAAGGACTGGTTTTGAGCCCTACTAGTCATGTTCGTATGAATTTGTGGGGTGTGGTGCTCAACCCTAGGTAGACTAGGAACTACCAGGCCAACTAGCAAGTACACAGCACTTGTTGGTACAAGGACTGGTTTTGAGCCCTACTAGTCATGTTCGTATGAATTTGTGGGGTGTGGTGCTCAACCCTAGGTAGACTAAGAACTACTTGTCCAACAAAAAAATAATAAGCATGGATCTATGTTTGGGCCCACCCCTCACCAGTGCCTCACCAGTGGATATATATTTTAATTGTTTGTGAAATTTCATCAAATCAAAGAATGTATAAAGAATGATCAAAATCATTGTATATGTTAATGCACTTAATTAGTTGCAACTAATAAAGTTTAAATATACATTAAGATTACCCAGGTGTTGTAGGTGAGTTGGAGAGGAGAGGGCAATCTTCCAAGGGAGGTCTCAGGTTCAAATCTCCACCCTACCAAAAAGCTGAATTGGGTATCTAAAACCCAATTGATAATGTTGGTGCGGGCAGGGTCGGGTGCGACCCCCGGGTGACTTTGACGGTGTAGAACCCCCTATTCGTGGTCTCTCAGACCAAGGTGGCTCCGCAAGGGTTTTTTTGCTTAATATATATATATATATATATATATTAAGATTATTCAATCTTTTTATGAATTGCAATTGCTCTCATGGTTTAATAGTCAAGTAATTGTTGCAACTCTTAAGTGAATCAGATTATCCAACAATATATCTGTAAAACCAAATTCCTTCTACAATGCCCAATCATGATTAACATGAAAATTTCTGTTATCGTTAATTTAAGAAATATTAATGCTTTGCAGCCAGGTGAATCTTGATACTCTTATCTTGCATCCATTACCTTTGCATTTGATCTAAGACTTTTAAAACAATCTAGTAGTTTGTATAGTAAATTGTTAAATCTATGGCATGCAAGAGGAAAATGGCTTTATTTTGTCAAGCAGTGGATTATGGCCATAAGATATAAATGAAAGGGAAACAAACTATACGGTTCAGGATCCTATCCTTGCTACGAATAGTGAAGGTGGTCAACATACAACTCTTGATGCCCTAAACTTAGACGGTTCATTATTCTTGTACTCATTTACTTATAGAAAAGATCAATCTTCAGTGTTTAGTAAATCATAGAAATTACTTATAACATGAATCTTAGTTACTCATAGGAAAAAGCCTTCAATAGAGGTAAGCCATAGAAACATAAACGGAGTGCGAGAAGATCATGTAGTGTCCCATATATTCCTTTCCTTTCAAATCCAGTCAGGACTAGTGAACGTTTCTTAAGGAATCTTCCACTCCATGCAGCAATATGAGTTGCATCAGGCATACCAAAGTTTATTTGAATGGGAATAAATAATCAGTCATGAAAAATAACTTGCACAAAATCATTACATCATCAATTGCAACTATGTTAGATAATAGTCATGGGTGGTGGAAGTCAACATGATATTATACTTTGAAATACTACGAAACGATTTGTAAGGATACTTTATTTCAGTATCTGTTAATGTCTAAAGTGCTATAGACTCATGTAAAAAATAACTAAAACAACCTTCTTTAAGAATTAGGGAGAAAACGGGCTGCAAGCTTACTGCAGGCCCGCAGGGGTGAGGGCTTTGGCCTCTCTTTGAGAGGTCCAAGGTTCAAACCCCACTCAGTATGAGGGGACCGGGACCCCTCATAAAAACCCTGTGTAAACTCATTGAAAAAAAAGAATTAGGGAGAAAATATTAAGGCATTAGCTCAACCTCACTTTCAACGAGGAGACCAAAGTTCGAATCTTTTCAAGCGATATATACATAATTGCCAAAACGGTTGTAATACCACTATGTGGACATGATGTTATAACTTATAAGGGTGGGGCCTATTTCAATCTCATATAACCAATTTAAAAAAAAAAATTAAGGAGAAGACCATTCTTGCATGGGTGACAGATTAATTTTGCATAAATCTTTACATGCTAAATGGGAAGAAATTTATTGTATAGGTCAAGACGAGTTGAACCACCCCAACAAAAAAATTCCCATTGGAAGAGGCCTCTCAAAATAGGTTATTCAATTAGGTCAAAAAAAAAACTCCCTCAAATTAATGTAAGGAACATATTCTTTGCAAGGGATTTTCCATCAAAATGCTCTATTCATTCAACACACAATGCATATAAATTGCATGAAAAAATGCTTCATATATGTAACAAAATTTGCATTCTGTCATATACATGTCCTAACAGCTCCTAAGTAACCCCAACACCTTTGATTATGAATCAGAAAACTAACCTGTTTAAAGGGGAAAAAAAACATTTTTTTTTCCTTTTTCTTTTTTTGGCAAAGAATGCTCTTTTCTATTTCTGTAATAACTCCTTCTCCCCTCCCTCCAGAAAATTCAAAGAATGTTTGTATGGGCAGTAAAAAAACTTCAAATAAACAGAACCAATAGTAAATTTGAGATACTTGGGTAAAGTGCCCAAAAAACGCCACACAGTAAATAATAGAGCATTGAGCAAGACATTCAATTCACACGAACAATTTTCAGCAGGCTAAAACTGCATATTCCTATGTCTATAATGAGTTACTCAGCTTCCATCTAGACCAGCCTAGTAAGATTTCTTTTGCGAAAAGGCCCCAAGTAAGCAAACTCTTGAATGGTATTAGCAGGGAAGCCAAAAGAAACAAGTGACTGCAAATGCAGCAATGAACTTCTTGTGCAGTATCAAATATCTTCTCAAGATCAGATGGTAGATTTCAGGTTAATTGACATGTGGAACTTTCTTGCCGCATAAAACACCCCTGCAATATTGACAACATGAATAGAAAGATTAAAAAGCTTGCAAAATATCACAGCTCTTCAAATTATTAGAAAATTTTCAGACACACCATTCGAAATGAACTTGAATCTAAATGCAGAATTTATGATACTTTCAACTGTCCCAACTCCTCCTAACCAAAATGCAGTGTTACATGCCAAACATAAGTTTCTCATATGCATAAAATATATCCCAACTAAAGACAAATGCCAAGATACAAGAACTCCATCTCAATATCAACATGCATAAAGAGGTCATTGTATTTGAGTTTCTTTTTTTGGTCTTTTTAGTTTTTTCCATTATTTTCTTTCGTTTTTTCAAAAAATGAACTCAAACAAAATGTCATGAATAGCATTTTCATCAATATTCCATAGTTGAATATACTTGACACAACATGCCAAATTTGCCAATGTGTCAATACCCTCAATACCAATTGCTCTCCATTATGGATCTGCAATTATTGACACACAAATGTTCTATATGCAAAGCAATATACACAATCATCCAACGTTCACCTTTTCCATTGCAGCACTTTGCACTGCTACTATAACTCCTTATTAATGCAGACTCATTTGGGCACACATTCTGAAATCATTATTATTCTCTCTATACCCTGATTTTTTCCTCCCAATGTAAAGCCCAAAATATGGACATGTATTTATCCTTGTCTCATCACATCCATCCTTCTATATCTTTATGAAGCATAACTCATTAAATTTATCTGGTTCAGATCAACTAGAAAGGTTTGTCTAGAAGCTAACATATATGCAGGCCTTTACCTCACTTTCTTTTTGAGTTAGCTAGCATGTTACAAGAGTTGAGGAAAAATAATGACACTGATGATCCTCATCAGGTACATTACAATTTGTTGATTACAGAAGTGAAATGTAACAGTAACAGTACTTTATTTAGAGATCTTCATGTTGTTGCAGCAAAAAGTAGTTCTATAGATTTTGATACCTGTTTATAAAAATAATGTTGAATATTTTGATGTTTCTATTTAGTCAGTCATAAAGAGTAGGAATGCTGCCTTGGCATTGTACTAAATGCTAAAGAGAAGATTACATTACAAAACAGGTTTTACCTCCAGAAGAATAGCTTTCCCATGGAAAGCAAATATTAGCTTTAGGATGTTCACGACGACAGAAGAAAAATGAGATTTTATTGGAAAAGGCAAAGTCCTGTAAGTCAGAGCCCAAAATCAGGCCTTGAGGCCAATGCCTTGACCAGAGGGGTCTAACAAGTAGCTTCCATCATTGTGATGACTAGAGACATAACAATGACCACATCACTTAACTCCCATAGGTATAGTTGACAAAGCATAGAGGCCATAGATATCCTTCAAGCCTTGGCCATTTTTCTTTGTTCATTTTTGGTGTTTGCCTTCCAACAGAAGTGCAATGGAGTTTAATGAGTTTGCCATTATATTAATGAGGGTTCAAAGGAACTAATTGTACTTGTTTGACATGCATTCGGTCCTCGAAGGAGTGCTTTGTTACTTGTCTTATGAAAGACATTTTGGGCAGTTATGATGCCTACTAGTATTTATGTCTAAAATTTATATTCCCAAGTCTGTGAACATGCACCTATTGTCTGCTCTAAAGTAGTTTTAGATCTATACTGCCTAACATGAGGATGACAGCATGATCTCCGAGAACCTGGGTTGTGCCAAGACATGCCTAACTGATGTATTTCACAATTAATAAAGTCCTAATAGAGTCTTTAGTATGTCTATCAAATAAATAAAATAGTTTGCATTCTGTATGATGAGTAAATATGATGCGATAACGACTCAAATGTTGTTTACAATTATAGGTCTCTAAGCAAATCAGTTCCTAAAACCCTTAAATAGTCCATAAATAAACCTGAAACATGAAGCTTCATTATGCCTTTAAACACCATTATAAAGCACCATAACAACGATTACTCAATATAGTTTTAATGGACACATCAAGCAAGCATGAATGCATAATCAAACTCAAGATGGCTTTCAAACATACTAGAATAAATCCTGATAACAATGGACAACCACAATACATGGATGTTTCTCCACATACATCAGGGCTTACATAGTTTGAAAGAAACATGACCAATGTGAATGTCTCTTAAATACTTAACAGTTGACTTTTACCAAAGAGATAAGTGGAAACTGCAACCCTATGAAGTCAAATTGGTTCACTTCTTTAGGAATAATGTAAGAAGTTCTGATACAAAGTTCATACTTGAATGCAATTTTGATAAAAGACATTTACCTTATAAACCTGAGACATAAGATAAAAGCAAAGGTGCAAATTTTTGTGCCTACACATTTACAAAGTGCTATAAATGCATTACAAGAAAAACAGAGCAAAAGAATCATACCCTAAAAACAAATGTAGGAAGAGATATAACAGTCCTTGACACAATTTCCATGAGGTGACACCTTGTTGTAAGTGTGGAGATTCTCGATCAAGGGATCATAAACACAATTGTAATGGGGAGTCCATGGCAGAAGAACTTAGATAAGAAGGGTCTAACTCAAATAGAGAAGAAACAATAGCTACTCAGATAATGACAGACTGTGAAATCAATATTCCAGAAAAATTCCAATGAGTGTCAGAATATGTGGTGTTAATCGTCACTTGAGGCCACAGCCGACCTTTTATATTGTATTCACTTGTATAGCCCTATGGACCATTGTACACCTTTTATAGGTGGGTTTATTGTAATATTGTAATAATAAACCTTAAGGTCGGTTCTTTAACCTTGACCTAAGGTCACTTGTAATTTGGGTATTTATACTCCTTGAGACCAACCGTTTTGTCATTGGTTAAAAAACTAATCCTTTCTAATAATGAAATTATTTGGTGTCTAAGGACACCCTTCATATTATGTTGTGCTTATCTATGATTTATCTTTTCTTTGTCGCCATTATGTTTGTTCATGAACATATTTTAAGTCTGAAATGGTATTAGAGTAGGTATAAATCTTTTCATTACTCGACCTCAAATTCTGGCAAACATTCTTCCTTAGTGATTTTAAAAGCAACGAGGATCATAGTGAAGGTCATTTTGAAAACAATCTATGGAAGATTTTTTGTCTGACAGGTTTTTAAGGTTTCATCAAAAAATCCTAGTTGGGACTTGGATCAAGAAGACCTCGTTGTGCCACAACAACTGGCTGGCTCAGGGGAAATATTCACCAACAGGTTCATTGTTTCCCTCTTCTGACATTCAATCCATGTTAACTAGTTTGTTGTCATGGATTGTTCCAATGATGCTTTGGCTAGTGCATAAACAGTTTGCTAAAAATAGTGGATTGAATTTTCTGAGTTTGTCTACAAATCTTGGTTGTCTTTTACATATTTTTATAAAAAATCCATTTCCTTCCTTACTTTGGATTTACTGCCACCAGTGTAGCACAAATGAGAGAGCAATCTGCATGGTTTCCGAAGCAGAGAAGAGGATGAACATTTTCAGATCACCCCTAGTTGACACACAAGTCTTGTCTAGACTTCAATGCTTGGCAAAGACCTCTGGGCCACATAACAAAGTTGTAAAAATGGTCCGACAATTTTATGCTTTATTGATGAGAAAGCATCATTTGAGTGGTGTTTGAAAAAAAGGTTTTATAGTGCAAATCGTGATAGATATGGATGAATCATCAGCATTTTGGATTCTCTACGAAATTTCGAGGGGGTGGAGGGGTCCTAGTTCACCACTTTTCACAATTCCATCAAAAGGTACCTTCTTTTTGTGTCAGAAAAATCTCACCTGTTGCCTCCAAAATTTGAATTTTGGATTATTCCTGCAGGTGGCAACAAAAGAGTTTGTGTCACAATGTAATGTCCCCTCTTTGCACTAGCTTCTAGTGGCAGATGGACTTGCCTATACACAGGTTCCCGTAGGCAATGTCGGATGGTTGGGAACCTCTGCAGTGATGTGATTGAGACCCTTGGGCATCAGTTCTAGTTTGTTCCAGCTTTATTGGTTGTTTCTAGCAGTTTCAGAGGGACTTCCTATTTTTTAGGAGCCGGTTGACCGCAGGATCTTGGGAAACTGACACTCCGGACATGTAATTTGGCTTAATGGGTACTCAAATCCATCATTTATTCATGAGGTCGGCATAGGGAGGCCCTTTATTTTAATACCCGAAGGAATATTAAAATAAATTAAATATTTAAATGTTGGGCATTACAATATTATTTTATATTATTAAGGGGGTGTTGGGGTATAAAGTTTGGGATAAAATTTATTAAATAAAGTGTTTATGTGCCTAGGAAAGGTGGACGACCCCTCATGGGTCTTGTTTTATGAAATTAAATAAAATCAAACAAAAATTAAACCCCAAATTAAAAAAAAAAGAGGCCGACCCAACTTGAGAAGAATAAGAAGGGAAAAAAAGAAAACATTGGCATCTTTGGCATTACTTATTTTCGGAGTTGTGAAGAGGGATTCTTGCAGTAGTAATTTGCAGGAGATATCTTGGCTTGTTGGTGACGAAATCCATCAGCAAGAACACCAGTGTCGGGAGTGAAAGATCTCCTCATATTGGTCAGTTGCACTCTCACTTCGGGGAGTGACTTTGAGCTTCAAAGAGAGGAATTTCGAAGGGTTTTTTGGGCACAAATTGAAGAGGGTTTTGGAGGTCTCAGCTGCACATTAACTTCAGACTTCTTTTCATGTCTTGGCTGAACCAAACAGGAGCATATTTCAATTTGTGGTGAATTATTTGTGTAAGGGTTTTGTAATAGAAGGCCAAGAACTTCAAATTCTAGCCCAGCCGATCCGTTTTGGAGCATGATAGAGGAAAAACATTGCAGATTTAGAGGGTTTTCAAGGCAGCCGTACCACCATCAGCACTCAGGCCGTACATATTGGAAATTGTGCCCTTCATCCTAGTGCCAAACACCTCATATAAGGGTTGTTTTTGGCTGGGTCTTCATCATTGGAAAAAAGGGTATCTTGAAAGTATAATAGCACCCTGTAGAAGCATGTCTTTGAAGATTTATGAGCAAATAATGAAGATTTCTGTATGCTGACATATTTTCCAGAATTAATCAGATCACCATATTCTGGGTATTTCTTTGAATCTTGCAAATTCCTTATTTGGGTTTGTGTAATTATATGAATAGTAGATTGTGTAAAAATTTCATGGCATTTGGAGTGATGGTGTGAAAGTTAGAGGTAGATTTCATTTCCAGCAGTGTGTTCTCCTTATATGCAAAAATACAAAAAAATCATATATTGCACAAAAAACCAAAACTTGCAAAAACTTCAAAAACCCAAACACATACAATCAATACCGGTGACATAAGGGGGTTGGCCACTACACACAAGGGGGACTATACATCCATTGGGCATGTAAGGGTTTGGCACCATGGGCGCATAGATGACTAGACAGGGTGAAGGGGAGCTCAACCCACATGGTGGGCCACAACCCAACTGCATGTCGTGTGGTTGTTGAGGCATTTGTTAGCCGAGGTCGTGAGATCGACTCAGGGTGCATCCTATTGCATGGATAGTTTTTGGTGAGGGGTGATGTGGTTGTTATTGCAAGGCCGAGTGGGGCCAGTTGGATGCATGTGCCTCCCTACTCAGCCAACATGTGTCCTACTTTGGTTGGCACATTCCTTTCTACTCCCAATGATGGCAAGGACGCAATGGTTTTTGAGGATGGCGAATGACTGTTTAATCCAAGAGGCATGGGTTTATACCCCACACTCCATTTGGGAAGAAGGCATTGCATTGGTCGTTGATGGACGTCGTTAGAGAGTATGCGCCCACCCTCCCCGCCAACAGACCCTCTTCAAGGAGAGGCAACTTCCTCCTTAGGCTCGACATCATTGTGAACACATTGGTTATTAGGACTTGTATTGGTTCCTTAGGGCCTGGAGGGCATGGGTTTGAAACCCACGCTAGACATTTTTTTAGGAACACCAGTTATTGGCTATTGACGCATAGCATTTGGACAGTGTGGAGCATGGGTTGGTTTTTGATAGACACATGTGGGAGAGCATTGAAAAGGCCCAATGACCCTCATACCTCCACGGCTGACATCCTAAAGAATTGGCTGAGCACTTTGATTCCCATGTGGCCCATGGGCCATGTGACTAGTTGGGGTCGTGCAGGAGGTCTAGGGTTCAAACCCTCAACCCTTTCCCTTTGGCTTGAGTTGGTATTTGCTTGGTGATGATGTGGCTAATGTGACAAGTGTGGCCAACATGGTTCTTGGTTGGAGGAGGAACACCAAATTTTTATTATATAAAGGGGTGACGAGCCAACCCCAAAATGCCGACTCACATAACAATATTTCTAACTAGCCCAATCACCTATCTGATCAACAACAAAGGTAGTGAACAGGTGGAATTCTCTCATTCATCGAACCAGCACCACATGGCAGCAGTAGATTGGTTGATTCTCGAGCTAGTGGCCTGCACAATCAACACAAAGGTGGCACTCCCTTTCCATATTGATGACACTTAGCGGCAGTCGATTTGCTTATTCCCCACCCAATACTTGCCCAGTCAAATACAAAAGTGGCACCCCTTGGCCATCATATCAACGACCCATGGCAGAAATGGATTCACTTAAGGTAAATTTTAATTTTTTGAAAGTTTTCAGAATTTTTGTTAGCATATTGTGCAGTTTTAGGGCCAAACGTCTGCAGGCCATAACTTTTGCATCTAAAATCGCTTTGAGACCTTTTTTTTCAAATCGCACGGGTTTTCGAACTCTTTGCTATGGCCATGTAATTTCTAGTCAGAACTACATGCAAGAAATTGTATTTTTGCAGGAATACAATGGACCAACATGTAAACTTGCTAATGGATCAAGATAGAAACTCTATTGAGCAAGAAAGGACTCCTGAATTATGTTAATAAAGATCCAATTGATACTGATTCTACAAAGAAGACAATATACAAGGGCAATAAGGAGGAAACACATGGTGTGACTGCTCTTCATGTGGACAACATATATGATAATCATCTTAATAGTACTTCTGACCCTAAGAAGTTGTTGGATACCTTACAGTAGATGCGTGATGGTATTGACTCTACTAAGATCAATAGATTGGAAGAAAAGCTTGCTACCTTGAGTATAGATGATTTTGGGATAGTTGACGAATATGTCAATTGTTTCCAACAACTCCAAGAAGATATTTGTATTTCTAGAGGAGGTAGTTGTAGAAATAACTTACAATTACAATCGATATACCATGCACACAACATATATCAAACAGCCTAGTCCAACAATCAAACGACCTTGCATAGTAGTTCAGATGGCCTTGCATAGCAATTCAAACGACCCAATGCCTAGCTCTGAAGACAAAAATGACTCTGATGATGAGTGATGACTCCGAGAATGAGAGCAAGTCGAGGTTGATTTGAGGATATCATCCAAATGTTGGGGTTGGAAAGTTTGTGATGAGGGCGACAGGAGCAATGACTTTGAGAGTGACATGGAGAACAAGCATGACGAGGTAAGAACATAGCTTAAGTGTTCTCTATAAAAAGGTGATGCGCCTATTCAAAGAATACTAACATGACCAAGATTCATGCTGCAATAAGTCCAAAGGAGGAAACCAGTCAAGAGAAAAGACATTTGACAAAGGAATGCCCTTTGAATTTGAAGAATGCTTTATAGGTGAATGTCGCACAGAGGAATGTCTTTCCAACAAAATATGTCAATGATGGTAGGTTTCATAACAACCACCAAAGCAACATAAGATTTCAAATTGAGTATGATACAAGGGGAAAATTCATTGTGCAATGTTGTAAATCTCACCTCTCGAGGCATTTTGCATAAGAATATCAAGGTAATGGAAGGGATGACAAGCTAATGATGTGTAAAAGGCTCAAGAACTCTAAGAAGAATCAAAATGCTAGACGAGTAGCACTATAAAATTAATTGTGATCAAGGAGATAGAGAACATCATGGTGAATGTAAGACGCATTATACCAATGTCGATATCGATGTCAATGTCAACACTGACATAGTCAAAGGCATCTATCTCCAACTCAAACATGGAATTGAAAACCTTTAGAATCTGTGGCATTTTTTCTTTTGAATGTTTTCATTTGCAAAGGGAGGATGAGAAGAGAGATTAAACCAGTCACATGTCTGATAACAAAGAGCAATTGTTTTGTCAGATGATGAAGGATGTTGTTTAGACATGTAAGGTCATTAAGCTCAGCATAAAAACCATCTAGACATTGGAGAATTTCATCTTAATACAAAAAAGAGGACATTCAAATTATGAAGCATGTCATCCAAGTGAGGAAGCTTGTTGTCTAGATTACAAAAGATATTGTCTTGACTTAGAAGACAAACATAGTCTTGGCAACAACTATAGAAAACAATTTGAATGAAAGAAGAAATAGTGGGCAACCAAGAAGAAGAGAGTATATTCTAGTGCTATACAATTCCAGGAGTTCATAAATGCTCCATTTCTACAAAACTAAAGAGGATTTCATAGGGTCTGTGTGCAAGATACAATGCTATAAAAGGAGAAGTCAACATTCTTCCAAGAAGAGAAAGCCACTTGTACAGTCTTATGACGAATACAACAGATCACCTAAGAAGAGATATCAATAGTCTACTATTAAGAGACAAACATCCGATGAGGATTTCAAGAAATCAGGGAGGCTGTCTAGACATTCCATCTACCATCCTACGAGAACATCTATCTATCGTCCAGGAACGTCATCTATCTGCTATACAAATAGGATGTCCAACGGAAGTCAAAGCAGAACATCCAAGAAATATTCAAGCAAGCGATATGGGGCAAAGTGGGGCTATCATCTAGGCTGAAAATGTGGTCATCTATGCCATCTATAAGTAAGGAAAATAAAACCATGTTGTCTAAGGTGTAAATGACCATCATCTGTGATTATGCCCACTAAAAGTGTGCAATTCAGGATACAAATGGCTGCAGGGTTCCAGACTTGAGATGCAATCGGTTGCACGCAGCAAAGCAATGGAAAAACGGTGTTTTACTAGAAGTGGTTTGTAGCACAACTAGTTGCAAAAGATTTATGGAAGCAAGGGAAGTGAAAGGAGCACAAGAAGTGATTCAAGTAGTGCATTTAGTGCTTTTACCCTAGTGTTTAGTTGGTCTATCAACGGGGACATCAACAGGTCCAAAGGAAGGAATAGATGTATGCACATGAATAATGATTTGCACATAACTGTGACGCATGCATGAGCACACATTTGCATGAATGCACGTGTATGAGCACATGAGCAAATGAGCACATGGATGTGATGCAGGAGCATCCAGTGGTGTAAGAGTGATCTTGCATCACCCAAAAAAAAAAAATGTGATTGTTTAATTTTGTAAAACTAGTTTAGCTTGCAGGTGATTTGTGAAGGTCTTAGAGGTCGAATTTGAGGATTTTCAGTTAGACGCCCCGCTTAGTTCGTCTCGTGCCCTTTCCGAAAACATGCTATAATAGTCAATCGGGTCAACGAGCGCGAAGTTATGACCTCGGCAAGTTGCCCCCAAAATTTCAAATTTCAAATTTCAAACTCATAGTTTTAGGCGGGAAAGGAGAAAACAAGGTCAAAAGGGGGGAATTTCGAATTTGTAATCAGTTAGTCTCTGTAAGCTCTGTCTTTGGGGGAATAGAATGCAAGAAAGCTTTGGCTCATTTGGCATTTTCTCCATCTTTTTTGGATTTTATGTGCTTGTTTAATGCAACTCTGCTTCATGATGCATGTGCCATGTGTTGGTGATACGTGCAGATAGAGTTGTCATATGTAAGTGTTGTAACATAATGTTGTCATGTGTGTACATGGTGATATGTGTTGGTAATAAATATAGTGTAATGTGTTATGGGGTATATTTTGATGTTTCACGAATACATGTAGTTCATTGGTAGTTGGGTAGTTGCCAACCACATACCAGTCCAATAATACCTATACATACATATCTATGTTGTTAAAGAGGTGTAGTTAAGAGGATATCAATCATCTAGTAGACATAGAGATACTTGTTAAGGTTTGTTGGTCAATGCCGGTCAAGGCAACTATATCTGTGTTGTATGTCAACCAAACCATTATGTTTTGCATATGATTGAGTTATGAAGGATACATGCTACGTGTGCAATGCAACCACATGTATCTATAAGTTCTTCCATTGTATAGCTTTATTTATGTATAATGGAATTATATTGTAGTGTGTTACATTCTATTTCTAAAAGCTCCTATAGGATTGGAACATATTTCAAAAACTCGGACTTGTTAAGTACTTCGTAGCCCAAAATTTCAAATGGAACTCAGATTTGGCAAAGAAACTTGGCAAAACAATACACACATTTAATTGCAAATTCATTAAAAAAAAAAACGCTTGAGTAATATATAAAATGCTTAATGTCAAAGGCATTATGGAGCAATGGTAAATGCAATGAAATTGCATAAGCACGGCTCAAGTTTAAATCTTGGCATTGTGATGGACACTCTTGCATGAAGGCAGTCTATGATATTACGCTTTGTTGTAATACCGTGATAATGTTGTTCTTTGAGATAACACGATAATGCAGTCATGATATAATACAGGAGGGACCCATTTCAACCCCATGTAACCAATTAAAAAGAAAAATAAAAATACATCTAAAAAGAACAAACAACCGATTTAGAGAGCTTAAAAGTCAATTTTCTAATAGTTTTTGATAAAAAAGAGTAAATCTACAATTCATGCCATTGGCCTTACATCTGCAATAATTCTTTTATGACATGCATTAATTTCAGAATGACTGTTGGCCGTCCGTCTACACTTAATCTGCAGATACAGTTTTGGTGGAAAAGCATCACCAACAAACTTGCTTCATGTTTATGCTGGAGAACCATATGCTCTATTATCTTTGTGTTTGCATTGCCTCTACTTCCATAGATTTGTCACTGATGTTTACCCAGAAGGGAGAACTGAGACTTTGACCCACTTTATCTTTGACTAAGTGATATCAGAAAGATAAAACAATGCAGAATGAGTGAAATTATGAGATCATCATTAGTGATTAAAGTAAGTACTCAGAATGCCAATGCTGTCCTTTTCTTCTAGGTTTTGATTCTAATTTTCTCTCAGGTCTCTCTTCTGAAGTTGTCCATCATCTTGAATATTATTATTTTTTTAAGATGTATACAGAATATTTTGGAGACATTTTAGTCGACTCTCCCTCAAAGTCAACCATAACTAAACAGAAGTCTAAAGACAGTTTATTTCTTCCCTTATTTGATAGAGGTGTGTTTACTTTTCAAGAACTCTTGTTCTGGTTTTCAAAAATTGTAGTGATTTTGTTGTTCTTGAGCTGGCAGGGGAAAAGTTTCAGTATTTATCAGACAACGAGTCTAGCAGTGACATTTATCTTATTTTCATCTATTTGGAGGATCCTGGTAAGTACTTTTAGAAGTTTGTTAATATTCTGAAGGGGTTACATTGATCTTATCAATTTGCAATGTTGCTCTATTTTCATATTGAAGACGTCTGCCTTAGACGGATTGGGAAGACTGGATTTAATATGACCTTGGTTGAAGTGTCAGAAATCAAGGAGGTACACAAGTAAACTAACATTAAAAGATAAAGTGAACTTTTCCTTGCTCAAGCAAGGGGGTCTCATATGCCCAAGACGCATGCTGGCTTGGCTGTGCCCTAAAAAATCACCTCTCATTCTGCAAAAGAAGAGATCAAAAGAAGAGGCATCCTGGCTTGGCTGTGTCCTAAAAATTGACCTCTCAGTCTGCAAAAAAGAAAAAAGATAGAGAGATTTTACTGCTCTATAGACCTACCAGCTTTAACTTTTTTTCCATGGCATCTTCTAGTGGTGTTTCTCAATTTTTTCCCATGGCATCTTCTAGTAGTGTTTCTCAGACTGCAGTTCAAAAAACTGTTGTGTCTTTGGAAGAAAGAACATTCAAGAAGTTGTGGCTATGTTGACCACCACTTTCATATGGGAAAGCTAACAGAGAAACAAATGTTTTTACCCTTCTCCTCAGATTCCAATTCCAAAAGTAGAGAGGACTATTTTATGGCACCATTTCATGAAATCATCAGGGAAGGGCATAGCAACAAGAACAAAATACAAAGGAAAATTACTAGAAATTTGTGAGGGAGGCAATTTATTGCTTAACTGGAGGTCCTATACAACTCTGACATCTTCTTGGAATTGTGAAAATAAGTAACAAGCTTGAGACACCTCAGATTTTGTGCTTTCTCGTTGGCCATAGAACCACTACTTTTTAAGTGTCTTCCACCTTATGCATTTGCACAGCACATAACACCAGTAACAGAGAAGAGCTTGACATAGCTGGTGACAAAGTGTTTTTTGCTCGACAAAAGGAAAAGGCAGTCAAGGACATCTTGCTCAACCTAAGGGCCTTTAGGCATTCATATTGAAGCTTTCAGAAATCAAGGTCAAGGGCTGGACCATCAGGAAAGAGCTTGACCGATGCTCTCTAACCATAATCGGTCAAAGTGAATAATGAGACAACATCAGGAAACCAATGGCATGCCATCAAACATGGAAGCCCATGAAAAAGTAAGTTCTTAAAATAAACTAATACTCAAAATATGTATTCCTCCTAGACACAAAAAATTATAAACCACCGAAAATCCCTTGGTATGAGAATATCATTCTCCCTAGATACAATAAATCATGGACACCTATTGTCTTAGACAGGAATGAACTGAAAGCAACCTTCAAAATATTCAGGACAGGTGCACTAAGTTCATGGTTAAGTTGTTTCAGATTAGAGAATAGATACCACAGAAAGGTTTTGGCAAAAGCTTTGAATTCCCATTCTAAAAAGACAATTTTCCTGAAATTTAATGCACCCTCACCATTATGTAGCAGGCCTCTGTTGGACATTTTGAGTCCCTAAGCTGAAATGTTGTCATTGATGTCAATAGAGCAATAAATGTTAAAAGGATCTATGAAGGGTTTTTATGAAAACCAAGGCAGGGAAAATAAAAGGTTTTATTTAAAACCATGGACAGCAGATTTGATCTGGGTTTTTCTTAAAACCCACGTTGGGCTTTCGTTTCATCGAAAAAGGTGCCCGGTGATGGAGTTATTTGAGTTTTAATGTTTGGTTTAAATTTTAATTATTTAAAATTTAAATTCAAATTTAAATGGAAAGTTTCCCACCGACATCATCATGCAAATACAATTTTAATATTTCCGCCGACGTCTTCAAAGTGTTATTAAACACTATATAAAGGGGTGGCAATTAAACCAAATAATCATCCTTGCTCTCGTGTGTTAATTGCCTTGGAATTCGAAAGAGCTCGTGTGAATTGTTGAAAAGGAAGCAGCAAAGAAAGCGCAGCGATTTGGAAATCTCAAACGTGGTATGAGGTGTGGCGCATTGGCGTATCAATTTTGCTAAGACTGTGGGCAGCGCAAATATCAGGGATCGAATCCCCTTGACGGCAGTGTGTGGGAAGCGCTTTGGCGCTTTGTCCTTTGCGGCAGGCGGAGGAAGATTAAAGGCCCTTTTGGCCTTTGCTTTTCCAACGAGCGCTTTGGCTCGGTTGGAATCTTAGCCACGGCTAAGACGCTCGCGGTGTGTGATGGACGGGGGTTTGAATCCCCTTGAGAGGTATTTACGTTTTTGCCTTTAATAATTTTTATTAGCCCTAAAGTTTGGAGTTATAAGGTATTTAATGCGAATTAAATTTTATCATTAGGGCTGTGATTATTATTGCAAAAGCATATTTGATTTATGTTTTATTTTGATGGAAATGGAGAATTAATTTTAGGAGAAATAAGGAGTTGTTGTTAAAGTGATATTGAGAGATTTATTGTGGGTTATTTTTAATAAGGGTTTTTATTAAAATAGAATTTGGTGGATGTGTTTATGAAGTTGGAGTGAAAAGGGTGTAAATTAAGTTATGCTTTTATTGTGATTATTTAAAAGACCACTAACCCTTATTAATATTGAAAACGAAAGTTGTGATTAAGTGTGGCAGATTTTGTGAACAACTTATTGGCATCAAAAAGGTATGGGCACATTCTCCTATTGATTGTTTGTGGTGGTTGATTTCTGAAATATCATTGGAGTGAAAAGGATTAATTGAAGTTTTCTTTGTGAAGATGGTTGGTTGAATGCTTCAAGGTTTTTTTATTTGTGAGTTGTATTTAAACCTTGTTTCATTAGCATTGTTGTTGAAGCCCATTGATGATGAAATGAACTTGAACATGATCTAGAAAAGAACATGAGTATCATTGTTATGTGAGACTTGAGATAAAGCATTGTTGGAAACATTTTGAGTTGGTTGATACATGCTTGAACTAGGGTTTGTGAGAAAGGATTGTTGCTTGATGTGATTGGTTGAGTTGAGTTGGTTAAGCCTAGACAAGTGGATGTGTGAAATGGTTGTTCAAGTTCCATAAAACAAACTATTCTATATTCTGATTTGAGTTGAGATTGAGATTGAAGAATAGGACATATTGAGTCTCTAACAATTCTCTTTATACTTCTATTGAGTTGAGATTGGGATTTGAGTATAGAACATATAGAGTCTCTAACAATTCTCTTTATGCTTCTATGAGATTGATTTGAGTTGAGATTGAGATTTAAGAATAGGACATATTGAGTCTCTAACAATTCTCTTTATGCTTCTATTGAGTTGAGATTGGGATTTGAGTATAGAACATATAGAGTTTCTAACAATTCTCTTTATGCTTCTATGAGATTGAATTGAGATATTGATTGTACTTTGAGTATAGAACATATTGAGTCTCTAACAATTCTCTTTATGATTCTATGAGATTGAACAAGTTCTGTGTGAGCTTGTTAAGCAGATTTGAGACAAGTCTTTGAGAAGGCTTGTGGACTGTTTTGAGTTAAGCTTTTGTGAAAGCTTGCTAAACAGATTTGAGCAAGTCCAAGAGAGGACTTATTGAGCAGATTTGAGCAAGTCCAAGAGAGGATTTGTTGAGCAGATTTAGACAGGTTTTGTGTGAACCTGTTGAGCAGATTTAGACAGGTTTTGTGTGAACTTGTTGAGCAGATTTGAGCATATTCTGAGTGAACCTATTGAGCATAATTGTACTAGACCGACTGTACTGTGTTTAGTGCAAGAGATTGAGCAGAACTGTGCTAGACCGACTGAACTGTGTTTGATACAGTATTGAGACAGAGCTTTGGAGGTGACAGAGTATAGAGGACAGAGTCTCAATGGATAGAGATCCAGCAGCTAGGACAATTGAAGACAGATCTGAGTGAGAAGTCTTCAAGTGGAGAGAGATCCACCAGTCAGAGCAGCATAGAGACAGAGTCTTCTAAAAGATCGCAAGCCAGAGCAGAAGGGGAAAGAGTTCTCCTGTGGAAGAGATCCACGAACTTGAGATTAGGGGATCAACATCTCCTTTGGACCGAGGTCCATAAACATTGTAATTTGGGAAGGATTCCCAAGAGATCATTTGAGAAATATTTAGAAGAAATATTTTCTCTGTGGAGGTAGCCCACATTGGGTGAACCACGTTAAATCTGTGTCTCTATTGTGTGTGGTGTTTTGTGCATTGCTTTGATTACTGCTATTGATACTACTATCTATACACTGCATAATATTGATTTGAAAAGAAAAGTAAAAAGTGGTCTTATACTGTTCACCCCCCCTCTCAGTATAAGCTTGTGTTCTTCAGCCTCTTCATATAAGCCAATTAAGAAGTGCAGGCATATATGAAATCATTCATTTATACATTTTGCAACTGTCAACAAAAAGCTTCATGGTAGAAACAAGAAATAAGTGTCCAGTAGAGTAACTAAATCTTGACTTGCATTGTGTGACAAAAGTTGAAATTCAATGCACACATCTCTAGACTCGAAACTAAATTTTAGAGATAAAAGGACATACAAAAAGGATATGGGTTGAAAGTTTTATGCAAGAAAAGATCTGCTCAATCAATGGCAATGTAAGGGTGTCCCCTCTAAGGTAGAAATTAAGCATCTAGACATATATAGCGTCTGCAATATAGGAAATGTCCCTCATAAATCCAAGCATAATTCACATACATGCAAATATGTGATACAAGAGGAAGAAGATAAATTGTAGATCTCATTATGTGGCACATGAAAGACATGCCAAACTGAAAATCAAGTTGCTCCATTGTGTTGTAATTCACCAGCTAAACAATATTCATGGTATCCAAAGACAAAGAACCAGTGAGAAATATTCTCACTTTCTCATTTGACATTTGTACACAGCTCTCTAGCATTGAAAAATTCATACAATTACATGAAAATGTTCCATATTAAACATAGTGATCTAGGCTATTGCTTGAAATTATATGTTTGTCCGCTTGATCAAAGTAATTAGATATGAATTCATTAGAAAATAAAAATAGTTACCAGCACTTCTTACACATAAAACTCTTACATAAATTGACAAAAGCAGTGCTCTTATCCAAATAGACATTCCAGTACTTTAACATCATTCAAATGTCTGTCTTATCATGAAAAGGATTTACTTCCTCTTCTTGACCAATGTATCAGATATAAGTTTACAGAAAATAAAAACAGCTACCAACATCCATTACAAGTATTGCCAAAATCAGTGCTTTTACACAAAGTGACAGTCAGTATGTTAACATCATCCAAATGTTAAGTCACACTAGAAAGTATTATAGATTGAGAATTACTCGTATTATCCGGATTAAAGCAACTTGCAAACATTTTCTTTAAAGTATTAATGATATACTTCACCTGCGTAGATGACATAATTACTACAGAGTAATGCCCATTTAAAAATGTAGGTCTATAATAACTTTATATATTTAGGTCTTATGATATGTAGTAATTTTATTAAATAAATGAGATGTCATTAAGGATGTCGCAAGGATTGATTAATTCAATTACGTATAATAACTATTTGGTGATTACATAACTGATTTCAATAATGTATAAATTTGACATTCAAAATCAATAAGATTCTCTTGCCCTTTTTAAGGTTGTCTCTCCTTTTTAGATGAATGCACAATTCCATTAATAATTTGCTGCTTAATTTGATTTGTTAAAGTACTTCAGATCTACATAAGAATGCAAGCCAGTGAAGCAAAAATTATGCTTACCATATTGAGCAAACACCAAATGACTTTCTCCTCTTCTTCATGCTGTTACTTTTTTTACTTGGGGGTTGAAGGACAACCTTGATTGCCATATCAAACACAGCTTTAACATTCTGTCAATAAAAACATATATTTAAGGAAGTCAGAAATCAAGATTGATCTCTATCTTGATGTTACACTCCAAAATATGCTTTATTTTGCAATTTTGAACTTGCAGAGACATATAAAACAGATTACCTGATAGAATTAAAGTGGCCAACTAATATGCAGATTCCTAGTAAAAGAAAGAAAGAAACAATTGTCCCTATTTTCACCAGTACTGCTCATTTCTCCACTGGAGTGTCACACAGTCGATATTTCAAAAGCAGAACAGTCATCATTTGGAAGAGCTAGCATTAAGAGATAGAGATTAAATGAAATTATGTACTTTTAATTCAGTATAGCAGTTGAAATCACTTTATAGAGGAGAAGTTTCCCAGGAATCAGGTTGAACAGGAAAACATCACTGTTCAGTCTCAACTAAGCTAAGGTTCCATTAAACCATCAATACAACTTGAAGAGAATGAAATAAACAAATGCAGCAACTCCTTAGGATCATCATGCCAGCCAGGGGAAAATCATGAATCTGCCCACATTTAGTAAGCTGAACTAAAGCAGACTCTGCAAACTGGAACCCAACTCTTCAGTCAGCAAGCCACTTAGGTAAGATAATTTTCAAGACACAATCCAGGAGATTGCCACTCATGGTAAAAATACAAAAAAATGGTTCAATTTCTTAGGCTCCTGCCTAGCTGCCTGTCAACCATCAAACTAACATTGAACCTAAAATTCAGTCAACTGACATATCAACTACATCACCAGGAAATTCCAGTGACATGAAACATGTCTCTCTGTAAGTCAACTGTTTTCACCTTGTACATTAGAATCCCTATAAGTCAACCCTTCCCAGTTTGCAGACGATATTTCTCTAGAAGATCCCAGTATATGAGAACGTTGCTGGTCACAATGTACTGGCTAAAACAACTAAGGGATGGGTGATCACATTCTAATGCCTTTTATGGACCCAGTGTTCTAAAATGGACTGTCAGACATCAATTTGGTCAACACAACCCTAAAATGCCAATAAAACTCTTCTTTCTGTTTTTCCTGCCGATGGATCATGGAGAAAATTATGAGCTGCCAAACATGCCATATCTGAACAGAAAGTTCCTGTCAAACACCCTGTGACTGTTCTCTAAAAATATGCAAAAGGAAAGAACCAGTTAACCTAGCGACCAAACAATAGAAACTGGAAGTTCCTTGAAAATCATGCATAGTAATTTCTGTATCCTTCTCAGTGTTAGCCTGACACTTTAAGCTTAGTGTTTAAAGGCATAGCAACATTGCCCCTACCTCCTATTCCTGCTTGCTCATTACAAATGAGGTTATGCTTATGCCAGATAAGCATTTGATGCCTACCATATTGGGTATTGCAAGATTCCTCAATCTCAGCAAATGACGCTGACTAAGCCTAGGATACCAGAAAAAGCAAACGATCTAAAGGAATAAATTATGTCTTACTCTAAATCTAATGATTTCAAGTTGCTGATAAAAGCTGTAGATGTTATCTGTTTATATGCAGCTCTATGAAAGACAATAAATTGTCAAGTTGGCATATGGATTGTTGAATAAGTGTTTGAAATGGCACGTGACAGGATGAATTGGGCAAAATACAGCCAAATTGTAGAGCTCCTTTTTTTTTTTCCCTTCTTATAACAATTTGTATGTTAATGTTTGTTAGTGACCAAGAATGGCTAAGGTGACTGAAAAAAAGTACATGATCAAAGTAAACAATGGGAGTGCATAATGCATCTCCAATAAAGTGATACACAGCAAAAATTAAACAAAATTATTACATGGTAAAAACTGAAAATGAAACAATGTCGTAAAGCAACAAAACCATAATTTTATGATCCTTGAGAACCGAAAGTATATGTTGCTGATGGGATTCATTTTGATATTTGTTTGGGAATACCAGAAAAAACATTGTCATCTGACTGATCTCATGTATATTATTTTGTTGCATTTTCTCTTGTGACATGGGCCACTTACTGTCTGGAAGTAGGAGGTGACTAGTTTGCACAGTCACCAGACCCAACCACATCTGAACAAAATCCAGTCCAGTCCAGATTCCTCCCCATCTAAAAATAATAAACTAAAATCCTCTCTCTCTCCTCAATTTTTTTTGATATGAGATAATAGCAAGCTGAGTGTCCCTCTTGATTTCTAACTGGTCATTGTGGCGTATTCCTATGATAGAATTATGTTCCATCTCAATACCTAGTTCTAACTAAACTGAAACACTTCACGGACAAGTAAAGCCCAACATGTATATTTTGCATACTGAATGAATGTCCTAAACTAAAAGGGCCAAGAAACACATACAAAGATGACAGGCCTTGCTGAGGGACATGAATTGACAAAAATGATATAGGCCGTCCAATGTTAGTGTGTTGATGGCCACAGACCACTTCTGACCCAATATTGCAAGCCATTTTCATAGAATGATGTAAATATTTCATGGAACCTATTCTCCACATTCACCATAAAATTTGTACCTGAGATCTTTCATATTGCAGTTAGATTAGAACTGTTGCAGTCCTCCGATTTTTCTACTTTAATTAGGGTAATTCAATCTGGAAAATGGTTGCTCATTTTAGCAAGCTTTTTTTATCAATCTAATTGTCCAAGAATGATGGTACCTTGCTTCTAAAGCTATGATTTTTTTTTCATGTACGTTTCAACTCTCTTTTTGAGGTTGTAACCAAGTAAGTGGACTTGTGAGACATAGGGATGCCCGTTTGTACATCTGTAAGATCTGTAACCCCCATTGCAATTAGTAAAATGGATCTCATTTTGATAAATATGGTAACCTCACATTCATAAGTAGTTACTTATGTCTTTATTCTGCTGTATAATGATATTCATGTTATGTGACATATAGTGACTCAATAAGCTGTCTTTTGTGAAATTATGATTTTATGACTGTAGGAGGGGGAATGCACGATAAGCCTAATGAATATGAAGCCTGGTCTTATGGGATGAGCCATGCAATTGTGACTATGGAGGTTATGAAGATACATGCATAATGATTGCACAAGCTGTCTTTGTGAAATTATGATTTTATCACAGTATGATGGGAAATGCACGATAAGCCTAATGAATATAAACCATGAAGCCTAGTCTTATGGGATAAGCCATGCAATTGTGACTATGGAGGTTATGAAGATACAGCTATGCATGTATTTTATGGCAAGAGAGGTTACATATGGCTCATGCTAGTCATTTATATGCTCTTAACAGGTTCAACCCAAATGCACCAAATAAATAAAAAAATTAAGATGTGCCTTCATAATATGTGTGGATGCCACCTTGTATAAGAGCATTTTCAGGTCATATATGACCTGTTGCATTCTATCCTAAGCATTAGCACTTCACCCCCATACTTCTCTTTAAATGTATATAGACTATCTGGGAGTCATAAGGAGACCCCTACACTTTAGGAAGGCATAGAAAATGGGCAACCATAAAAAAAGGTCCTAGTTAAAAGGAAGGAGAAGCCAGAACAGTGGGGCAGCAAGTCTTACTTCTAAGTTTTATTGAAAGGTTTTGGGGCATACAGGAAAGAACAGTGTGACTGTGTGCCTTGGTTGATCAAGATTGAATGTGGAGGCATAAAGTAAAACATTCTTGATCATGTTGGCAATCAGCAAACGCAACTGATCATTGGTTGCACTAAGAGGAAGCAGTGCTTCTAAGCATATTTCATATGAAATATGCACGACAACCTTCTCACACTGCCATTAGCAAAACATTTAGGCTAACCACAGAGGAAGTGGCTATTACATTACCTTAAACCTTGACAGTGTTCCCTAGGGATGCATGTTGGGGGCATGTTTTGGCTTCTCATAACTCATAAGAAATAAGGACAAGGGAATGGATAGGAATTATCCCCCACATATTGCAGCGTACCATGGAGCAGCAGGGATGCCATAGTTGTCCTCTGGCCTTCCCTTGAAGTAGGGACAACAAGGCGAGGACTTCTAGGCTCTGGCTGTTTCCCAATACAAGGTACCTTTGGCCTTCCCCTATAGCCAACTCTGACTAATGAAAAGATCTTCAAAAAAAATCCTTTAAATTAATAATACTAGTAATAATAGTAATAATAAAGAAAGACAGACAAGTGCAAAGAAAACCACAAGCTAAAAAAAAAATGAAGCCTACTATTGGCTATTTATAGTTGCCAACAACAAATAAATGATAAATAAACATATGATTTAACAACAAAGAAAATAGTCGACATGATTTTTGTCAAGACAGCAAAGGGGAGAAAGGACAGAGCTATTTATCAATAAAGTGCCAGAAAGAGGCCATTGAATAGAATAATGAATTATTTTGTGACAACGTCTTGTTTCTCTTGTTGAGTTTTCTTCAATTTTCTTCAACAATTTAAAAAATCCAACAGCAGTGAAAATGTGCACTAATATTAATGACTCTATAACTCCATGTTGAAGAAACAAGAACTTCATCTCAAATCCAAACTCAATCCTAGAAGGATGAAATTAGTCCCAAAAAAAAGCCTTTGTCAGGGTTTGTGACAAAATTGAAGATTCACAAGGCTGAAAACATTGGCGGCTCCTGGTTGCGGAAATGTTATCTTTAATAAGATTTGGGAAGTTATTTCAATCCGGGGACTCACTTCTTGAGAAAATTGGCTATGGAGTTGATAGTAGACAAGGAAATGAGTCTTTTAGAAAAGGCGGAATATTGTATTTTGCAGGCAATATCTGAGACAAACACATATTTATAATAATAATAATTTACAAATCACATTACTATGATGTCACAAGCATAAACAAAAGTAGGCATGTAAACAATTCCTATCTGGGGGCCATCTAGGACTACACGTGATGTTGTCCAATGCCTAGGGAAAATGTAGCTCTTACTGTTAGTGAAATGAGTAACATTTCAACTCCATGAAGTAGCCAGTAAAGCAGATGGAGATTTTTCCCACAGCAATCGCATTGCTTTTCATAATCCTTGTCCTTCTATTTACAGGGAAATGTTTAGGAGAGCTTTAGCTATGTAGCTATTTGTTCTTTGTGGAACCACCAAGAGAGAACAAACTTTGGACATGAACAGAGACATGTACAAACTTGTACACACATGGAGAAGTTAGAACAAACTTGGGTGAGGACAGGATGCAGGAAAAATATGGCCAGTATTATTACTGAAATGTTTAACATACAACTCTTTGAAGTAGCCAATAAAGCAGCTAGTGATTTCTTTTCTTATGCCAACAGTATCATTTTCATGATGCTTATTCTTTTATTTACAACAAAATGTTTAGAATTGCTTTGTCTATGAATCTATTGGTCCCTCATGTGAATCAACATGAGAGAGAAACTTAGAACATGTGCTAGATACAGAGTTGTCCAAAATTGACATGCAGATGGAAAAATTCAAACAAACTTGGGTGAGGACGAATAGGGTAATGTCATGCATGGGTGCACAGATGTTAATCATCACCCATTGATCAGCACAATCGCCACCATAGATAAAACCCTTTTCCCTTGAGGCACTTGACTGCAGTGGAAACATTAGAGATGCTACATTCCCATTTAAGCTTCTTCAGGATGCCATTGAGGAAATTGGACCCTTAAACATTAGTGCAAGCAGTCACAAATGCAGAAAAATTTGTTTTGTAGATGATTTGCTAATTCAAGGCATGTACAAACACATTCATTGGAGCCACTTTTTGTCTATATCCATTCAACAAAGCACTTAAAAACATTAGTAAAAAGAAATCCATGGATCTCAAATTTGGTTGCATCTTCTACATAGGTGACAAGTGTAAATGTTTAACCACAATCACTAACATCCCTATTACTTTTGTTGATACAAAAATATGGTGGACATGCAAGAAACTTTGCAGTTTAGTAGATTCCAGATGGGCAGATTCCAAGACAAAGAGGGTAAAAACGTCATATACAAGACATCAAATGTTGATCAATTGTTCGTCACTTCAAAGTTAGATTGTGAATGGTATCCATTATGTAGGTATAGACTAACCTCATCTTAAAG
Source organism: Wollemia nobilis (assembly GCA_028583015.1). Classification (NCBI taxonomy): domain Eukaryota; kingdom Viridiplantae; phylum Streptophyta; class Pinopsida; order Araucariales; family Araucariaceae; genus Wollemia; species Wollemia nobilis. Next base: position 1,985,754 of record JAQPPZ010017021.1, read on the forward strand.
AGATATGCCAAATATTTGACAGTATGTTGGAGCATATGAAATTTATCATCCATGAGAGGGATCCCATTTTTAAGGTTTGCAATGAACTCAAGGCCTTTGTGTAGGGAAGGTAGGATAGATTGAACACTCCACTTAACACATCAGCCCATGCACTAAACCCAAAATCGTCTTTGGAAAGGCTTGGTACAGTCCTGTGATTCATGATTGTAATCTGACTGTGAAATTTTTAACTGCCATTTAAAATGATGCTTATTGTTGATTGCAAGGATTTTTCGATACGACTTTCTATATTTTGAAAATTGTGTGGCTCTTTCAGCAAAATGAAAGCAAGGGAGAATAGATTGGCAATTGCTTTTTGAACACAATTGGGTCATGAAGGATGCATGTGGAGGGATTTTCACAGCTCAGACAGCTTACCATTGACCTCTTCTCACCAATTACTAGTTCTTTTACAGCAAAGAGAACAGGTCCTCCTGAACCTTAATCCACTCTATCATGAAAAGCATGCTTACCTCTAACAGAGCAAAGAAGCTAGTTGCTGTCAGTTGCATTTATCATCTTCTAGTTGGAGCTACTGTAGAGTATCTGAAGAGAGGAGCAACATGATGGTATGTTGACCTAGAGGATGTTGCACATGTTTTTGAGGATAAGGTTAAAGATGTGCAAGAGGGTTTGCTTGGGTTCTAATGCATCAAAAGCTTGAGGAGAGTGATGGCAATGATAAAAACTGCTGTAGCCAACGTGCATTGTTCTTGACCCCCCTTAAATAGAACATCAAATACAAAATTATAATCTCATGCATTCATGTATTTTTGTTTATGTATCTGTCATAAATTTAATTCACAATGATTGCTGAAATTTTGGAATTTTACTTTTTAAACTTTCACAATGGAATCAGTGGATTCTACTTTGGCATATAACCTTTACAATTGCTGATTCTAATTCATCTGATTATTATTCACTTAATGAATTGGGCATTTCCATAGCATATGAGAGGCAAACAAAATGCAATAGATAACTTCTTCTACATTAATTTCATATGCTGTTCTCTGAGATTTTGTTGAGGAGGTGAGAGACAAGACCAATAGTCCCAGAAACTTATCTCTTGGTTCTGCATTCCATGCTCAAAAGGACTTTGCATGGCATTAAGTCTTTTAGTAGGATTGCATATAACAATAGCAATTGCACCTCTTAGCACCAGGGGTACAACACTAGGAATTATAAATCTCTTTAATAGTGAAGCAAAAAAACTGCAATACAATGGTGCATTGGAGGAGCACACAAGTAGAAGAAAACATCAAATCAAACAATAATGCATGCATGAGGATCCATTACAAAAGTTATGACATAATAAAGACAATAAACAAGGAATTTTATAAGATGCAATATAACCTTTACACTGTATGAGTTGTTGAAGCACAAGCATAAGATGGAAAAATCGAAATGCAAACATGAATATAGAAGCTACCACAAAGCTATAGTATCATGTGCCCTACTCAACTCGTATAGATAATGAAAGAAAAGACAGCCACATTTTATTACTAAAAGCAGATATGAACAGACTATCTTTGTTAACTGCCATACTTGTTGAGTCTTTGCACTGCACTCTACATATGCAGCAGCACCAATCTGGTTTTTTAATTCTTCACCCTGCAGAAAGAAGCTTTATATGTTTCCGTTAACCATGTAGACACACATCTATTAATGGTTTGGTCCAGATTTTAAACCATAAAATTATATAAGCAAGAATATATGGCTTATAATGATTATTGCTTACAGTCTAAATTAATAAAGCTAGTAATAAGTCTAACTGAAAAGAAGCCATACCTGTTCAGCAGTTATTGGTATGGTATTCGGATTTTCTGCCACATACTGGCTATCTTCACGAAGATCTGCAATATGAATGAAATTCACATAGATGGCTATACCCTCTGACAAGTCTGAAATATGTTTGACAAAACACAGATACATATGCCCAAACTAAACAGATAATTTGCGTTATAGGGTGGTTGACCATAAGATGTGGTAAGAGAATTCGCCAATTTTACAAAGCATTCATGCACTGACAACTTACGGTGAGACAAAACAACTGAACTTAATTTTTTTTCCCATTAGTAACATACCTAATTTTGTTCCAACCAGAACAATTGGAATGCCAGGAGCATAGTGTCTAAGCTCAGGAATCCACTGCAAATGAAAGCAAACAATCTTGTAAAGATTTTCAGCAATAGCCAAAGACACACCTTAAAACATTTAAATTTTCAGATGCAATAATTTTGCTATAATATATACAAAATTCACATATTCTTCATTAACCAAATGGAAATTGGAATCGTAAGCCCACCTTCTTTGATATATTTTCATAGCTAGCCCGACTGAGTAAAGAAAATGCTAACACAAAAACATCAGCACCTCGGTAACTGAGTGGCCTCAATCTGTTATAATCTTCCTGACCTGCAACAGTAAAGTTCATCAATTTTAATGATAAAACCACTGCCACCCATGTGAAGATGGATGACATCATGACAGTATTACCAAACTATAGAAATATGTCTATTGCATACTAAAAATAGTATGTTGGAAAGATTGCTCAAGTTATAATTTTTTTCAAATAACAGACATAGCCTCCAGGACGATTACCCAGGAAAAATGTTAAAAATTTCATAAGAAGTTACAAATCAGCATATTTATGTCAAAAGCAATGGGAGGAATATCCCTGAGAACCACCAAACAGTTATGTTGTGTCATCCTAGTCCAGATGGCATGATCTAGAGAAAGGCGAAGCAAAATCGTGATGATAAATTGGATTCAAGCCCCTCTGATCATGCTCCCAGGTTAAAGTGGCCATAATAATGCAGGCCAAAAAACAGCCAAGACCGATTAGTCCAATGGAAATTGTGGCAGGACAGTGCCCCTTGGCCAATGCTGAGTGTAAGTCCAAAGAAAAATTTGGCAGAATAGTACTCCTCATAGCTGAAGAGTATCCTAAGCCTGATCATGAACTCCAGAGTGACTGTAAATGTTTAGCATTTTACAAATAACTTGAGCCAACTCATTATCAAATGGCATGAGTTCAATTGGTTAAATACCTCAACTTTCAATCAAATGGCATGAGTTCAATTGGTTAAATACCTCAACTTTCAATGAGGAGACCCTCGTCCTAAACTTAACATAAACTTGACAGGTGACACACCTATGATTGTCAGAATGTTTGTTGCACTACCACTGTGTGTTCATGATAAATTACTGGTGGGGTCAATTTAAATCTTATATAACCAATTAAAAAAAAAAAAAGCTTGTGCCACCTCACTAACTTAAGTAATTAAAGGAACTTGCCCCCAGTCTCACCTGCAGTGTCCCAAAGACCCAAATTCACAGATTGGCCATCCACAATTACGTTGGCACTGAAATTATCAAATACAGTCGGGACATAGTCCTGCAATAAATGTGTACAGAGTCAGCAGAATAGTGGACTGACAAGCATTCAAATAAACAACCCACAAACCACAGAAAAATCTTAACTAATGCAAACAGAATTGTATATAATGATCAATTCTACAAGAATAATTTGGCAGTGACAAAAATCAAAATTATTAAAGCAATTGTACAGTTGCGGCCTAGTAGGAAGTGAACGCACTAACTATCGAGATTAATAGGTGCAATACCTATGAAGTTAATATTTCCCAAACAGAAAAGAAAAAATTGATATTACGGAATTACATACCCATGAGGATCATGTTTAAAAAAGAAAAAAAAGTGTATGTGGGTGTCTTCAAATCAAGCAAACAAAAAAAATACCAATTAACAAATTAAGTTAATTTACACATACGAAGAAGACTTCAATCACTCACAGTGGGGAACTTATTGCTTGTATAGCAAATCAGCATGCACGTCTTTCCAACTGCTCCATCCCCCACTGTAACACATTTTATAAACCTTGATGTACTCACAGCCATTCAGTGCAAGAATCCAGATCTCAACTCCCTTCTCCTTGTGCTCCGCCCTAATGGAAGAAATCTGGAATTCAACTCTAGGGGTTTAGGCCATGCCCAAACTCTGTGCTGCCCGTCTGACCTGAACTCACAAATTCAGTCTTTCACATAAGGCAGGCACTAGTAAAGCCTAAAGCAAATGTAGATATCTATAGTCACCCAATGCAATAGCGGTGCCTGATTTCTAGAACCCACATCACCCAAACTGCTTATTTTTAGGAAAATATCACGAGTACACACATACAGAATGTATATACAACTAAGACCTAAGTCAATATGTACGAGTAGTACTTGCCCATAGGTTCCTCAATGTATTTTAAACCAAAAACGCGTACCCACAAAACTGTTTGTCTAAATTTGAGGAAGATATAAATTCTGAAGTCAGTTCAAGTAAAATTTAGTCAAAACTGTTGCCTGAGCATTTTTCTTTTTCTTATTCTTTTAATGTTTCAGTTAATGGGTACTAGTCCTAATTCATGTAGTTCTGATTGGAGGACAAGCCACATTCTGATTTTTTTCATTCAGCAGGATTGGAGGGAAAATTTTGGGTCAGACACATCTTCTGCTAACTACAGTAAAAAATCAGATATGGATATCGGACACTGAAACAGAATTCAACAACTACGGGAGCTTTAGGAGATAAAATGCATACCATAAAAGGCCTAATTTTAGCAGTCCCAAATTCTCGTTCATACTGAAAGCAAACCACAATGCAGTTGACTCCGTAACATCTTGCCTTCTTTCCATTTTTTTAATTAAGTGTGATTGAGAGCAAACCACAATGCAGTTGACTCCCTAACATCTTGCCTTCTTTCCATTTTTTTAATTAAGTGTGATTGAGATTGGCAACATGACAACTGAAAAATGGTTCCAGGTTTAAAGGACAATGGGAAAGGCTCCTCTCAAAACGCTAAAAGGCATATAAGATATTGAATTGACAAATGACAAGCTACCATTGACTTTGGTCTCAAACGTTGATTTGAATTGAAGGTGCAGATAGGTGTTATGCATGGCACACGGATATGGGATTTAGAGATATCATAGAGTAGATTAGAATCTTTGACTTTTTTTCTTAAATATATTTTATTTTATTAAAATATTATAAATATTTATATAAAATATTTTAATAATTTAAATTTAATTTATAGAAAAAATTCATCTCATATTAATTTAATCAAAAAAATAATAAACAAATAAAAATTTTAAAAAACAATTCTAAACAAATTATAATTTATATTACTTCAACCAAAAAAAACTAATAAAAATTCTGAGATCATGTGATGAAAGTGACAAGGTTTGCTTTTACTGTTCTTCGTGAGAAGGAAATGCAATGCGTCCACGGTGAATTTGGGACTGAAATTTTTAGGAATTGTGTTCGAACAATAATGTTTCTTCATTTATATTTCTTTTTATATAAGTCTTAGTTTAAAATTTATAGGTTTTAAAGAAAAGTTAAAGTTTAGTTCTCTTTATCCAAAAATTTTGGTTGTGAAAAATAAGGATTCAAATTATATAGTCTTTTATAATGCTTTAAACTAATAAGTATTTTAATTATAGGATTCAATTTCCATGGTGGATGTGTATAAAAAGTATTACTCAACAAAATAAATATATATATATATATATTAATTAATTATAGTATTTTTAAAAAATGATTCAAATGGTTATATATATATATATATATATATATATATATATATATATATATATATATATTTAAATAAGTTTAAAGTAAGACTTTAAAATTTTGCATCTATTTAATTACATTGAGTTATTTGGTGTTGCCAAGATTTGAACCTTGGTGTGAGCTACATCAATTATTTGTTTCAATGTTTTTTTCGTTGAAAAACACCCTTTGCAAGGTACCACTTTCGGATAAGACCCAAGAAGACAGGGGTATCTATTCCGCTAAAATATGCCCAGGGCTCGTACTTGGTCTGCCTTCTTTGACACACTCAAAGAGCATACCTAAAACAACAAAAACACAAACGATAAACAACAACAAAACACACAAAAAAACAAAACAAATGTAAGACACACACACGGAAAGATTAAAAAAAAGGAAAAACATAATACATCTATGGCCAAACAAATCCAATGGACCTTTTAGCCAAGAATCAATAGAAGAAACATAAGAAATATCTATTTGAGCTAGGAACTAAAAAACCTTACTGAACCACCAGAGAGAAGCTAAAACAAAGAAAAAAAAAACAAGGTAATTAAAGAATTGGAGCCATCCAGAGAAAGGATAGAAAGAAGATCCTTAAATTGCAAAGCCCACCAGTCTTTTTATCCCTGAGTTGCATTTTTTCCCAATCTTTTCATCCAAAGTCCTATTGAAATCAACTTTTCCCCTTTTTGAATTTGAACCACATTTGTTTTCCTTCCTACCTTCTGGTTTGTATCCAACTTCATTTTTATAGTGGAGGTTTAACTAATTCTTGATGGCTCTAGATTTAAATCCATTTATGTTGATTGAAAATGCAGGACTAAATTTTGATTCATAGATCCTTGGGATCCTCCTTGAGAAGTAAAGCTTTGTTTGACCTTCTCCTCTATTTTGTGTTTTTGTTGGTGAGTTTTCCTTTGTTGAAGACAAATCTTAGAATTATTGTTAACCAAACTAGTGGCTTTCTTTAAGAAGTCTTTGACTATTTTTTGGTGGGGATGTTAGGGTACCTAGGAATAGATATTTGGAGATATATTATTATATTATATAAGGGTTGGCATGGGCCACACATAACCCAAGGTTGATTGTATTATAATATTATATTAGTAGTAGGCTCCCCAAAGTAGAATAAGAAGATGGATATATAAAGAAGAGATATTTGTCATTGTAATCATCATAGGGATGAATCTTATGTAATCATCTTTGCCCATGAAGTGGCTTATGGGACTTTGCCCTCCTTAAGTGACATCTCTCATCTTAGGAGATATTGTGGAGTTATTCCTTCCTTAAGGATTATTATTGGTGTTCCCCTACCTTAAGGGTATTATCTATCTCTCTCTCATTTGTGGATTGTTATTGTGGATAATTATTTGTGGATGTATGATTTGATACTTTTGCATATTGGTGAGATTTTGGAAACCCAGGTCCTGCATCATCAAGATCTTAGACTGCTCCAAAGGAAGACTGATCTGACATTTAGAAGAAATAGTTTCTTGGATCATACCAATAATCCTCTGCCAAATTTGATAAACAGTTAACTCTCTACCTTGAAAAATTCTTCAATTTTTTTCAAGCCAAATTTGCCATATAATACATGAGGGCCCAATACTCCACGCAACTTGAAGAAAGAAAGCCTTAAACTTTTTAAAATTTTGAAATATTTGTACATAAAAGTTATAAAGTTACTCTATTAACTAGAGTTATACCATTTAAATAATTTATTCTTTCGTCTATATTTTTTTAAATGAGAGTTTAAGGAGATAATCAATTGTAATGTTTTTGTTTATATCCATCAACATAAACTTATAGCCAATACATTACTAAAGCCAAAATTTTATAGTTATAAGTTATAGTATAATTATAAAAATAAAATTAATAAGATTATTATCCGCTCATGTAGAGGAGTTGGAGAGCAAGTGGGTAGTTAAAACTCTCCAGTTGAAATCGAGAGGCCCCAAGTTCAAATCTCTCCCCTCACATGTTGCGAATATGCTATGTACAGGAGGTTACAAATAAAAAAAGAAAGAAAATGAATTATCAACAAATTAGACCTTAAATAATAAATAATTATTTGAGGCCTCCCACTTCAGCTCCGGCGCTCTGAAACTCTTTGAGCGGGAGGCCTCCTGTTCTCCCACTCTAGATCTGGCTGCTAGTCATGCTTAGTTCTTTGTTGTGGCCCGTGTCTAGGGTGTTTTGCTTGTTGGGGGTCTTGTTGGTTGCGTTTCATGGATCGTTGTTAGTTTCGGGGACTTGGTTGGATGGTGCAACACTTCTTCTGGGTTCAATAGTTTCATGTTTTTTTGGCTTTCCAAGGAGGGGAAAGGGTCATCTACTGACCCAAACCTGTTGGGGTGAATTTGCGAGAACACATACAGTGGTATGGTGTTTTGTTACAGCTATCTAAGGGTGTTCCCTTGGTTGCCTTTGACTCCGTGGAAATTTTTGGTTGTTGATCCCCTGGTTGCTTTTGGCCCCATGGCTGTGTTGGGTTTCCTAGCTTTAGTGGCCTGCAAATATTTCTTTCTCCAGTTCCAATAGTGGTGGTGTTCTTCTTGGTGCTAGAGGCCAGAGTCCCTTCGGTTCATGCAGAGTGGTGAGGTCATGGGTGGGTGCTCGTTGGTGGTCCCTTCTCATGGGTGGGCTTCATTTTTGGGCTCTTGTTCGAGGGCTTCTTGTTGTTGGACCTGATCCTTTTGGTGTACACTCAAATATTTCTTCTTGGCTTCGAGGGTGACCTTGCATTTTGAATGCTATTGAGTGGATCCATTGGCTTCCCAGGTTTAGTCCTTGAAGCTATTTGTCTGTAGGGATGGAGGGTTCCAAATCCTTTTTGGTTGCTCGGGGTACCATACTGCATCCTTCAATATTTGGGGAGTGGACCTGTGCTTTATCGATAACTTTGGTTTATCTTAACTCCTCCAAATCTGGGTTGTGGGTGGATGCTCGTTAGTGCTCCCTTCTTATGGGTGGGATTCATTTTTGGGCTCCTATTCAGGGGCTTCTTACTGTTGGACCTGATCCTTTTGGTGTACACTCAGATATTTCTTCTTGGCTTTGAGGGTGGCCTTGCATTTTGAATGCTATTGAGTGGATCCATTGGCTTCCCAGGTTCAGTCCTTGAAGCTATTCATTTGCAGGGATGGAGGGTTCCATATCATTTTTGGTTGCTCGGGGTACCATACTGCATCCTTTGGTCTTTGGGGAGTGGACCTGTGCTTTATCGATAGCTTTGGTTTATTCTGACTCCTCCAGATATGGATCCTTGGAATATTCCTACCCATCTCTGCTCTTCACCTGGGTTTTGTGGGCCTTCTGGCTTCCTTGAAGTTCACCTTTATGTGTAAGAGGATATTCTAGCCTGAGGATATCCTCAAGATTGTTGTTCCACTTTTTAGGCTTGTACTGTGGCATCCCTAGGTTCCTGTTGCTTCCTGGATTGCATCCTACTACTGCATCCTGTTCACTTTCCTGTTGATGCTTCCCAGTTTGCATCTTGATCAGCATCCTGGCCAGTTGCTACTTCATGGATTGCATCCCAATCGATGTCCTGGTTTGTGTCCTATAGATGCTTCCTGGTCTGTGTCCTACAATTGTGTCCCTAGCTGCCTGTAGGCGGGAATGATTTTCAAATTTCAATTTTTTTGTTTTTCTTGCTTCATTTTCAAATTTCAATTTTAAATTTTGGGTGGAATGGCCCTGTTTCAAATTTTCCATCCTTTGTATGGTTTTGGGCGGGATGGCCCTGTTTCAAATTTTCCATCCTTTGTATGGTTTGGACAGAATGGCCCTGATTTAAATTTTCCATCCTCTGTGTGGTTTTGGGCAAGATGGCCCTGATTCAAATTTTATCGGTTTAGCTATTTTTCTCCAATAACCCACATAGGGTCTATTTCTTCGACTATTTTTTGTTGGGAACTCTTCTCCCAACATTATTCTCTTTGTAAAAGGTTACAGGATCCTTCAAAAACCCCTTTACCAATAAAAAAAAAATTATGTTTTGTTTTTTAATTATAAAGAAAAATGTTTAAAAAAATTAGAAAGCTTAAAGAAAATTGTAGATTATCTTTATTTTTTAATTTGAAAAAATTTACAAGTTGGAGCGAGACTCCTCCCAACATTAATCAACAAGTGCACCCATTACCTCCTTTTAATTTTCCAACAAACTTCTGTAAATCTAAAGCCCAAGATCCTAAGAATTAACCATTTTAAGTTACAATACTAAAAGGAGATTTGCATTGGAGCCAAATCTCCTAAACTATATGTCTACAATGGCTATCCAAATTAGCCAAACATTGTATTTGTTCACCAACCTGTCTAATCCTCTCGTTCTCAATAGCTATGCCATTGTGCCACTAAACCCCTACCTCCTTCTTGGTACTCGTCTTAACCAGAAAGTCAGCCATTGTATTAAGAGCTCTACCCACATAAATTAGGATCACTTTATCGAATTCCCTCTACAACTCTTTAATTTGAGTGACAAAAATCCTCAACCTCCATGTATCCAAAGTAAAGTTCCTTATGCAATCCAGAGCTCCTACTAAGATTTGAGAATCTAATTCTATGATTATCCTCCCATAATCTTGTCTTACCATCTCGATAGAAGCAAATTTGATAACTAATTTGAGAATCAAATTTTATGATTATCCTCCTATAATCTTGTCTTACCACCCAAATAGAAGCAAATTTGATAGCTAAGGCTTCTACATTGATTATGACCTTGCCCAAGCCCTATAGTTTCCAATAAAGCATTTTCCCAACATGATTCCTGCAGATCACTCCAATTCTAGATCTACTTGGTTTTCCTTTTCTAGCTCCATCAGTATTAATTTTAATCTAACCTTTTGAGGGTGTTTTCCAACTAGCTTTGTCCTGCCCCTCCTGTACTTCAACTTCCTTCTTCATCGTCCCTATATCAGCTTGATTTTATTCTTTAGTGTACATTGCCACAATTTCTATAACTTTGCTTCAAATGGCATGTTAGTCATCCAAGGATGAAAAGGTTTCTCTAAAAATTCTATCATTTCTCTCCAACCACACTTACTACCAAATAAAGTTTAATCCAAGCTTCCACATGATACAAAGAGCTTTAGATTTAAATTTGCTTATCATCGTTAGCTCAAATTTTATAAGCTAAAAATCATCTCTCCCATATTTGACATGTAAATGGATACTCAAGCACTAAGTGGTTAAATGTTTTCTCATTTTTGTAGCATAAAAAACTTTGGTATGGGCCAACGATTCCCCTGTGTCTTAGATTATCAAAAGTAAGAATTCCATTGTACATGAACTACTAGGCAAAGAAGTTTACTTTCGACCAACCCTTGGATTGCCAAATATTTCTCCTATCCTCAACTTGATATGCATGAGGAGGAAGTTCTAGAAGTATCTTTTCATATCCATCCTTCACCATGTAGAGTACAAGGCTCTTATAGCCTCAAGCTAATTCATGCTCCTCGTCCCTACTTGTGAGAAATCTTTTTGCCAAGATTTTTGTCATGACATGTATCAATTTTGTAGGGATTATGTTATGAAACTTTATTCTCATAAACATTAATTATTCACTAATATGCAAAAATATCAAATCATTCATCCACAAATAATTATCCACAATAATAATCCACACAAGAGACATAGATAGATAATACACTTAAGGTAGGGCAACACCAATAATACTCCTTAAGGAACGACTAACTCCACAAGATCTCCCAAGATGAGAGGCCACTTAGAGAGGGCAAAGTCCCATAAGCCACTTCATGAGCAAAGACGATTACATATTATTGATCTCCATGATGATTACAATGATAAATATCTCTTCTTTATATACCCATCTTCTAATTCTACTTTGGGGAGTCGACTACTAATATAATATTATAATATAATCAACCTTAGGTTATGTGTGGTCCATGCCAACCCCTATACAATATAATATCATATCCCCTTCTATCTATTTCTAGGTACCCTAACATTCCACCCTCCTTACAAATATTTCATCCTCAAAGTATATGAAGAAACAGGATAATATGATTTGCTAAGAAATATTAGCAACCGGTACCAATCTCGATCATCCATCCATCTTTTTTTTTATTTGTGGAAAACATCCCAAAAGGGATGCCACTTTCGGGTAAGACCCAAGGAGGCAGGGGTATCCATTCCAGTCAAAAATGCACGGGACTCGGACCCGGCCCCCCCCCTTTACACCCCCAAGAAAACAAACACACAAAACCAATTTAAAAATAAGAAATAAATAAGTAAATAACAACAAAAATAATAAAATAAAATAAAAAACATGCTCCTTGAGTGTGTCAAAAACAAAAGCACAACCAAACACACACAATAAGATAAAAGAAACCACAACACGAACCACATAGAAAAACACAAGAACCACATAACAAAACACAAACAAGACAAAAACAACAGAACACTACAAAGACATAACCCAAAAAAAACATGAAAAATAAACACAACCAAAACCTAAAATATTAAAAAAATAAAATATAAATAAAAATAAAAAACAACCAACAACAGACAATAAACAAAAACAAAAAACATAGAAAACACTCACACAAAAAAACACGAATTAACACAAACAAAGAGAAACACAAGAACAAGAACGACAAAAACACAAGAACAATAACAAAAAACATAAAAAAAACACAAAAACACAAGAACAACAAAAAACAACACAAAGAACACAAAAACAAAACAAAAGAACACACACACCTTAAAAAACTAAACAAAAAAAAAAAAAAGAAAAAAGAAAAAAAAATTGAACATAACAATGACCTATCTAGACCAGAAGACTATTAAGGCAAGAAACAACAAAGGAAACAAAAGAAAGAAAAGAGTGAGCTAGGGAACTAAAAAAACCTGAATGAACCAAAGAGAAGCAAAAAAAAAGCAAGAAGAAACTAGGTACCTTCAGAAGTGGAGCCATCCAAAGAAATGATAGAAAGAAGAGCTTCCCTAATTTGCGAAGCCCACCATCTAGGAGGGTGGCCATAACAAGTAAGATCACCTTTGTCCAAAGCCCAATTAGCTAAAGCATCAACACTCTTGTTTTGATCTCCGACCACATGATTGTAATCAACTTTCAAAAATCCCATCTGGATTAATTGAATCTTCTCAATAATTCTTTTTATTCTCCAATCAACCTTATGATTCTTGGAAGGAGTCTTCAAAAGATTAATCATAAGTTGAGAGTCGGACTCAACTAACACCTTTTCCCATCCAACCTTAGTAGCCTCCTGAAGGCCTCTGAGGATACCATACCCCTCAACAAGGTTATTGGAAAGAATACCCAAATTCTCAACAAAAGTAAAAACCAGGGAGCCATCCGAAAGTCTACCAATTCCTCCCACATTGGCTTTTCCAGGGTTCCCTCTAGAGGCTCCATCAGTATTGACTTTTCCAAAATCCTTAGGAGGAGGTTGCCAATTTCTTGTCCTATCCATCTTACTAATACTCACATTCCCTTTAAGTTGGTTGCCCTTAGAAGATTTAATCTTCAATCTTTGCATCACTTGATCCCATCTTTGGTGGGAGTTTTGGGGGTGATTAAGGAGTTGATGGACTGATTCAACTAAGTTGGCTATGGTCTTTTGCCAAATATAGTGAATATCCTTCCTATCTTGATTAAAAATTTGGTTGTTCCTTTCAATCCAAATATTCCAAAGAAGAATGGTAGAACCCATCCAAACTAATTGCCTAATAAAATGATCAACACCCTCTTGATTAGGCCAATCCCTCCAAAGTTGTTCAAAAGTAAAAAAATTGGACCACTTGTAAGCCAAGTAAAGTGGCCATTCTCCTCCATAGCTCGGAGGCTAAAGTACACTCAATAAAAATATGGTTGAGAGTTTCTACATTCTCTTCACACATCTCACATCTAAAAGGGCCATGAAAACCACGCTTCGCAAGTAAGCACCCTACGATGCAATAAAAGCCAATTAAAGAACCTCACCTTAGGCCAGAGCTTTTGAGCCCACAATTGAGAAAATATGTCAGAAGAATGGTTGGGATTATTATGGCATAAGGTCAAATAACCTTGAGCAACTGAATACTCACCCTTAGTAGTGTTGTTCCATCCAAAACAATCTTTTTCATGGGACCAAGAGAGAGATCTCATATGAAGGATGCCTTGGATATCTTGTCTTTGCCTTTCTGGGATTTGAATAGGCCGAGTCCTCAATAGGGATCCAATATCTACCAACCTTTGAATTACCGAGTATGGTACCAACAATAATTAGCCACCTTTATCCAGTTAGCTCGGTGAAGCTCCTCCATCCAAGGCCTCCAATCGGGAAACCGAGTTATCAAAGGCTTGTGACCATCCCAAGAATCTGTCCAAAAATTTGCCTGTTGACCATTATGAATGATCCAAAATAAATTTTTCTTTATCAAATCCTCACCAGTCTTAAGAACTGCTAAAATGGGAGAACCTTTGGTAGGAAGTTGATAGCGAACAAGGTCTTCGGGACTTTTGTTCTCAGCATATTTAGCATGGAGATTATTGGCCCAAAGAGCATTGGGGTTATGCAACATCCTCCAATATAATTTAGCAGCTAAAGCTTTGTTGTTATTAATAGAAGACCGGAATCCTAACCCCCCTTTATTCTTAGGAAGACATAAAGTGTCCCATTTCACCAAGGCCCATTTTCTTTTCTCCTTAGTACCACTCCAAAGGAAACGATGACTGATTTGATCCAGTTCTCGAAGAACAACCTTTGGAATATTCAACATGGAAGATACATAAATAGGAATAGCTTGAAGGACTGATTTTACCAAGGTGATTCTACCCCTAGAAGAAAGCCACATGTTGGTCCACTTTCCAATTTTCTTCTTGACTTTGTCCAACAACCAATTCCAATATTTATTTTTCTGCCTTTGAATATTTATGGGAATACCTAAATAAGTGATTGGAAGGGAGGTCTTCTTATATCTTAATTTATCCAAGACCATGGATTCATGTCTAGCAGAGCAGTGAAAGAAAATAACTTTAGATTTGTCTTCATTGATCAACTGCCCAATAGCCTTAGAAAAATAGCTAATGATTTGCTTAATATTAGAAGCTTCCTTAATTGTAGCTTTACCTAAAAGAGTAGAGTCATCCACAAATTGAAGATGAGAGATAGGTCTAGCTCCATGAGCAATGGTAACTCCCTCAAGGGTTTTGTTTTCCCTCTTTTTGGTTATAGTCCTACCCAAGCATTCAGCAAGAATGATGAATAAATAAGGGGATAGCGGGTCACCTTGCCTAATACCTATGGAAGCTGGGAACGACTGAGAAGGCCTGCCATTGATAAGAACTAAGTAGGAAACTGAAGAGATACATCCCATAATCCAATCCATCCAATCCTTAGAGAAACCAAATTGCCTCAAAACTTTGATAAGGAAGTGCCAATCCACTCTGTCATAAGCTTTGGATAAGTCTAACCGAATGAACATGGAAGGAGATTTTTGCATATCCATGGAATGGATGGCTTCCTGAGCAAGAACTATCTCATCTACTATTTGATGCCCTTCCACATAACCCCCTTGCTCGGGGAAATAATCTTATGCAAAAGAGGCTTCAACCTTTATGCCATGATTTTAGTAATGATTTTGAGAAGAACATTACATAAAGCAATAGGTCTAAAAGCTGAGATATGATCAACCTCTTGAGATTTTGGAACAAGAGTAATATAAGTTTTATTGATAACCTTCAAAATTTCTTTGGCTTTCCTGGCTTCTTCCACCACCTCTAATAAATCAACATGAAGGATATCCCAGAACTCTTGGTAGAACTCAATGGGAAAACCATCAGGACCTGGGGTTTTCCATTTTTGCATTTTAAAAACTACCTGTTGAAGCTCATTGATAGTAACAGGAGCAGTAAAAATAGAGTTCTCCTCAGAAGTGATAAGAGAAGGGATTGCTTGAAGAACATTTTGTTGAGAAGCTGAGTCAAGAGGAGTAGCAACAAAAATATTGGAAAAGTAATCAACAACAATAGAGTTCATGCCATCCCAAGTATAAACAACATCTCCAGAATCTGATTTTAGGGAAGAAATAAAGTTGTGAGATCTTTGAGCTAGAAGAGATTTGTGGAAGAAATTTGTGTTTCGATCTCCTTCTTTGAGCCATTGAATTCTAGATTTTTGCTTCCATAAGATTTCTTCTTTTTTTCCCATTCCTCTAACTGAGTTGTGAGTTTAATTTCATCTGCACTTCTCTTCTCTGTGAGGCCATCTAAACGGATTTTCTTATTCAAATTTTCAATATGAGCAATAACTTCATGTTTTTTTTATGAACATCCCCAAACTCTTTCCAGTTCCAAGTCTTGATTTTGGATTTAATGTATTGCGGTCTTTTGGCAAAATAGAACATCTTAGTCCCATGCCTAGGTTTACCTTCCTTCCACCATTGTTGCACACGAGGTCTAAAGGAAATGTCTCTAAGCCACATTAATTGAAAATGAAAAGGAGAGAAACTCACATTGGTTTTCCACATTTCCACCATGAATGGCCAATGATCCGAACCAACATTATTAAGAGTCTTCACTTTAGGAATGTGACCATGGATTAAGAAATTTTTCAGAGAGCAAAAACCTATCCAATCTCTCCATTATACAAGCTAAGCCTTGCCTTCTGTTAGACCAAGTCATAAGGCCATTATCTCGGTTGGATGTCCACAAGATGGAGGTTTGCAATATATTCGCTCATGAGGTCAGTGCTTTTGTCCAAATTTCTATTTCCCCCCATTTTCTCATCCAGAGAGAGGATGGTATTGAAATCTCCTCCGATCAAGATCCAAGCTTCAGGAAAATGAGAGATAATATGAGTTATATCCTTCCATTGTCTTCTTTTTCCCTCCAAAGCAGTCGGAGCATAAACAATAATGCAGAGCATAATTTGGTTGGAATGTCTACTTTGAATAGCTATAGCCAACAGACCCCAAATGCCAACCATATGGTGAATAACTACCTCTTTTGGGTCCCAAAGACAAGCAATGCCACCAGAAGTCCCCTGGGAACTGAGGGAAACCACTTTTCCAGATGGCCAAATTTTACTGGCAATTGAGTCCATATCCTCCATTGACATCTTTGTTTCTTGAAGGAAAACAAGATGTGGATGATTTATCTGAATCATTCTTCTAATTTCATTTTGTTTTGAAAGACTCCCTTTGAGTCCTCTAATATTCCAAGTGATGATCTTCATTAATACCAGGGCTAAAAAATTGGGAAGGGCATTAATCTTACCTTCCTCTACAAGCTTTTCACCTTCTTTTACCATATGATATTGATTGGTCTTGCGACCTGCTTTTTGATTAGAATCCATCTTCAATTTTTTTTTCCCTATTTCTTGACTTATTCCAATTGAATCTGAGATGGCTTCTAACCTTGAAGAATGCTCGTACACAGCCAAAATTTTACTAGAGGGTTCAACGGAGTCTATATTGGGACCTGTATTATTTGAAGTTTTGACATTTAAAAGATTGTTTTTCTTGTGTAAATTTTCTCCCTTTTTTTCTTGTTGAAAACCTTTGATTTGTTGGTTTGTCTCTGAGTTCTTCCCTTCATATTTAAATTGTGTTTCTAAGATTTTTGTTTCCATTATTTCCTCTTCCTCACTTGGGACATCATTTGTGGAAAGGATTTCAAACATATTAGCAGATGACTTTGATTGATCCTTCATAACTGGTTTTTCTTGAGTGTTCTTCTTCTTAGGCATTTGGAAACCTGTTGAGTTTATATCTTCTTTCTTTTGATCAAGAATTTTATTTGGGCAAGCACTGGCCAAATGACCATATTCATGGCAAATTCTACAACGAAAAGGAATGTTCTCATAGTCCACTACTTGCTCCCAAGTGTCTTCCCCAAATTGTAATGTGATATTTTTAGGTAGGGGTTTGTCAAAATCCATTAAAACACAAATCCGAGCATAAATAATATGTTCAAAATTTTGAGTACAATCAGTGGTCATCATAAAAGTTCCTAAAGAGTTTCCAATTGAAGAAAAAATAGTAGGATTCCAAAATTCAATAGGGAGGCCAAAGAGTCTAACCCACACGGGAGCTATAGAAGGCATCTCTTCTTCGGCTTTAAATTTAGTATGCCAGGGCTTCATGAAAAGCCCTGCCCTTCCAAAAAACCAAGGACCCCCTTGAAAAGTTTTCTCTCTATCTTCATTATTAGCAAATAAAACAAGAAAATAACCATTTGGATAAATAGAGATTTGTAACTCACCTTTAGTTTTCCAACTTTTTGCAGCCTAGACTTTGAAAGTAGATAGGCTCGGATGAAAACCCACGAACCGACAAATTAGTCCTCTTTTTTCCAAATCTTCAATGCCAGTCTGAATGTTACCCATATCAAGCTTAACAATAGGAGTTCCATCAACTGCTTTAAGACATCCTGACTCTGTTTTCCTGGGATCAATCTTAGGCATTCTTAGAGGTTTATGGGAAGCCCTAAGATTGATATTAGCATTGGGTTGAGGCTGTCCACCACGGAGGGCATCCCTAAAATTCATTTTTGGGGCTGAGTTTTCAAAATTCTTACCCTTGACAGGGGTTTTCATAGTAGAATTATTTTGTGGGTGCACCTTAGCACCAGATTCACTTGAGATATGAGCCATTTTTTGATCAACTGCTTGAAACTTGTTTCGTGATCTCTTTAATCCTTGCCCTAGACATCGTGGAAAGGTATGGTTTTCACTTTTCTTTTGTGCAGCAAATTGGAAGCCGTTGTCACTCAAGTTCATAGTATGATCTGTTGAAAGACAAATTTCTAACCCATCTTGGATCCCCTGCAACATTTCTTGCTAAAATATTGAGCATAAACCACAAAAATATTGGCCTCTAGGGCCCGAAGGCCCTAAAAACCAACCTCTGGAGCTGCTTGCACTCAACCCAGATGAAACCCTCGCATAGCCGCTTGCCAAAAATCTCGTTCACACATAGGGATGCGCTAGGATCTGTGTTGCTCCAAATGATATGAAAATTGGTGGAGACATTCTAGGGTTTTTTAGGCATCTACCCTCAAAATTTTAGCTCAATCCGAGTCCGGATGAGTGAGATATGGCCGAAACAAGTTCGACAGTTTGGGCAGTCCTGCAAAAAACGTCCCTCCTCTAAAGCAAATTTTTTTGTTCATCTATAGCAAAATCTATCATCCATCCATCTTGGTTGATGGTGATCTTCTTTGATGTTGGAATGTCATTTTTTTGCTTTGTTGGCTACTTTATTTTGATAATTCGAATGATAGGTACACTTATTCCTTGATGTTGATGCACCACTCTAAAACCAGGATCACTATGCTTTCTTTGTCAAACACTGACTAATTCCATATAGAACCATAACATTGTTGTCTTGATTCATGCCTCCAAGATTGTTGTTGCTCATGGTGGTGTGGATGGCGATATGTTACAACCTTAACTTGATGTTCTACCTTCTTTGACTCCTCAACATTTGGCTCCACTATTTTAAATTCTTCTACATGTTGTTCTTTCATATTCTCTGTGTTTATTGTGTCCTTGTGCTCTTCTATCTAAGCTTCCTTGGACTCTGCAACTATTATTTCTACAGACTCTATTTCTACTGCTTTTTCCATGGACTATGTTACTACTACTTCCTTCTTGGATTTTGTTTTAGGTTCTTCTATTTGTTCAATTTATTTCTCTGATTGTTTTTCTTTGGATCCTTGCTCCTTATGTTGAGAAATATTCTATAGTGTTATCTTCGTTTTCCTGTACCATAACTTCATAAATTTCTTTTGAACATTAATGTTAACAATACCCAAAAAATTCAACCAAGGATAACCTAGAATAATATCCACATCATCCATCTCAATAGCATGCAAATATTAATGTAAAACATATTTATCCATAGTGATCTTCAAATTTTTCAAAAATCTAAACATTCTCATCCTCAAGATGTATGTCCTTTATTTTTGTTGTTTGAACCTGCAACCTCTTAGCCAAAGCAATATTAATAAAATTATATCTGCTACAAGGGTTAATGGAAAAATTAATATTTTCCTTTTGAATGCTTCTATAAACTTGCAAAATAGAAATTTTAGATGAATTTAGACCCTTTTGATCCTTCTTTGGCTTTTATAAATTCCAAAATGTGGTTCCATTCTTCTCACTGTCTTCCTTAACATTTTCCTATTTCTCCTTATTGAGTAATTTTATTTCTTTTTCATAGTCTTCACTAATTTCATGAAAAAATTACACTATTCTTTTATTTCATTTCTCTCATTTTGAATCCCTTGTAGTTTCTTTTCAAGGTCTTTGATGATATCCATTAGACTATCTATATTTTTATCTCTTCCCTCAAGAACTCTCTTACAAATATGTAACTTTATTTGTAATTGAATAGGTTCTCATTTACTCAAGAATATTGGTTCCATTTCTTTCCAAGTGCACAAGGGATTGTCCCTAACAAAGCTTTATGTCCATTGTAAAGCTTCCCCCCCCCAAAAAAACCATGAAATCCAAAGCGTAACATGCTTTCACCATATTGAGATTTTACTATTTTCAACCACTCTCTCACATCCATAGCATTTTCTCCATAAAACTTTTCTAGCTCCATAGTTCATGCTCCAACAAAAAGACAATGCAAACTAGGGTATTATGAACTAGGGTTTCATAAATAAATAAATAAATAAATAAATAAATATATATATATATATATATATATATTGACGAATTTTCAAATCGTAATTTTGTCAAACTTTCAGGAGAAAATTTGTTAGTTGGAATAAGCAAATCAGTTATATTTCTACTCCCAGAAAGCATTGTTCTTTACCTTTATCCTCTTCTCTTATTTTTTGAATCCTCTGACTATTTCTATCCGTGTCTATGTTCCTTTCCATGTCATCATTCTTGTTCCTATTCACATCTATGTTCCTATTCCTGTTCACATCCATGTTTTTGTTCTTGTTTTTGTTAACATCCATGTTCCTGTTCCTGTTATTTTCCATGTTCTTGTTCCTGTTCCTATTATTTTTCCTGTTCATATCCATATTCATGTTTCTATTCCTATTTATGTTCAATTTCTTGTTCATACTTGTCTCTAGAATGTCTGTTCTACACCACTTTGTTGTATGACCATTGTTATTGCACTTATAACACTTAATTTTATTATTCCTTATAGGTGCAAATGTCTTAGGATTTCTCCTAGTGAAGCCATATCCTCTTCTGTCATGAACCTTGAAATTCATTTCCTTGTGACCAAACTGATTACATGAGTAGCAATACCCATGGAAAGGTTGTCCATTCTCATATTCCTATATTTCATGTGTCCTGCACTGTGAAGCCATGTGCCCAATCCCGTGACATGAAAAACATCTTCCATTGAAGCTTCCTTGTCTTGACCTCATTGGTCTCTATTTCTGATTGATGTTCCATATGTATCTTCTTTGTGCACTATTCCTATTTTTTTTTAATTCACTATTGTCCAACCCATCCTCTGATGTCTCACTTTCTTTTACACTATATTCTTCTGAAGTATCTTCATCTGAGGTTTCCTCTCCTCCAAAACTTGAAGTTGAATTTCCTTCCCATTTCTTTTGAACCTGTTCACATCCAAGACATGTTTTACTTGATGTAGGCTTTTGTGTCTTGATGAACTTATCCAAGTTCTTTGAGCTATTTTTAAATCCTTTCATCTTGATATTGGAGTCCTCTAAGTCTTCTTTTAGTAGTGCCACTTCTTGTGCTAACTTCTCACATTCCAAGATCTTTGCTTCTAACTTATATTTGAACCCTTTTGCCTTAGCCTTTGATTTTTATAAATCCTCTATAAGCAATATTCTCTCTTCATCACATTCTTGGAACTGAATTTCAAGTTTAGAGTGTTGCTTCCTTACCTTCTTTACCGTGTCAAGTGCATAGATAAGTTCTCCCTTGAGATCATGACCATTCTCTGCTAAATAATCCTCTATTTGTTTACCTTTTTCCACATATTTACTCTCTTTTGGCTTGTCTTCTATAGGATCACTCACTTCTTATTATAATGCCATTATAAGATTTTCATATGGTCCTTCAAGTGTATTCTCATACTCATCATAACTAAAGCTATAACCATTCCTTGTACAATCATATTCAAGATGTCCAAAGTTACCACATCTAAAACACTTGAGAATAACTGAAGTTTTCTTAACTGGTTCTTTTTCTTCAATCATAAACAAAACTTCATCTCTATCATTGTATGAAACACTAGCATCACTATCACTTGAGTACTTACTTGCAATGTCTGCATAGTAGCTCCTCTTTTGTATTTGAAATAACTTCCCTTATCTGCTTTGTCCATCCTTGTCTTTCTTCTTATGCTTATCCTGCCTATATATTTTTTATTCCCTGTACATGTGATCTTGTTTTTATTCACCATTGTTGTTCCTTGGTTCTTTACAATATGTTGTAAAATGTCCATGATTTCCACAATTGAAACACTTAACAGATCTTAGATCTATGGATCTTCTGGAACCTTTATTTCTTCTACCATAATTAGCTTCTTCATCACTGGATGACTCACTGCTTGATTTTGACTTCTTACCATTTGTTTTCTTGATTACTTTGAATGCTGCTTTCTTCTGGGGATTAGGATCTTTTGTTCTTATCTCAAAATTTGTTAGTATACCAAGCAACTTATCTCTTGTCAAATTATCACCATCCAATGATATTTCTATAGCAAAAACCTATTCATTGAATCTATTTGGAAGAGATCTTAAGACTTTATCACAAACATCTAATTCATCAATCTTCATTCCAAGTCCTTGCATATCATTAACAACCTCATCAATTTGAATTATATAAGCACTGATATTTTCCTCTTCATTCATTCTTAATGTTTCAAATTATCCTTTGAGAATTCGTATCTTTGCTTTCTTAACACTTTTATCTCCTTCATATATACCTTGCAATTTATACCAAATTTCTTGTGTAGTTCTACAATGCATAACTTTCATAGACTCTGTTCTATGCAAACCTCTCACAAATGCATTCATTGCTTTTAAATTATAGTGTTGTAGAAGCTTACCTTCCTTATTTGTAGGAGGATTGATTGTTGGATCATATCAAAATTCCACTACATCTCAAACTTCATTGCCAAGTGCCATTAGGTAGATCCTCATCATCATACTCCAATACATGTAGTCATTTCCATCAAAGACTGGTGCTGAGTTAGTTGAGGATACCTCCTTAGGATATAATGTGTTCTTGTTAGCTTTTCCTTCAAGCTATTAAACTCTTATGAAGGCACCAAATCTGATACCAATTGAAGAACACAAGATTATACTGAGAGGGGGGGTAAACATTATAAGAGCACTTTTTACTTTTCTTTCCAAATCAATATTATGCAATGTATATATAGCAATATCAACAACAATAATCAAAGCAATGCAAAAATAACCACACACAATAGAGACACATATTTAACTTGGTTCACCCAAATATGGCTACCTCCATAGAGAAAATATTTTTTCTAAATATTTCTCAAATAATCTCTTGGGAATCCTTCCCAATTACAATGTTTATGGACCTTTGTCCAAAGGAGATGTTGATCCCCTAAATTAGGTTTGTGGATCTCTATCCACAAGAGAACTCCTTCTCCTTTGCTCTGGCTAGTGATACTCTAGAAGACTACTGCCTCCACTACACTAGCTTGTGGATATCTCTCCACTAAATACTCTTGTACCAACTCATAAGACTTATCCTCACTGCCCTGGATGATGGATATTTATCCACTGGAGACTAGTGTCCTCTCTGCTCTATCACCTCAAAAGATATGTCTCAAATCTGTACTAAACACAGTCCAATTGGTCTAGCACAAATCTACTCAACAAGTCCACTCAAATATGCACTAAACACAGTCCATTTGGTCTAGCACAAATTTGCTCAATAAGTCCACTTAAATCTGTACTAAACATAGTCTAGTCAATCTAGCACAAATCTTCTCAACAAGTTCACTCAGAACTTGCTCAAATCTGCTCAACAATTTTACTTAGAACTTTCTCAAATCTGCTCAACAAGTTCACTCAAAACTTGCTCAAATATGCTCAACAGGTCCACTCAAAACCTGCTCAAATTTGCTCAATAGGTCCACTTAGAACCTGTCTAAATCTGCTCAACAGGTCCACACAGAACCTCTCCAAATCTGCTCAAAAGGTCCACTCAGAACCTGTTCAAACTTGCTCAACATGTCCACTCAGAACCTGTCCAAATCTGCTCAACAAGTCCACTCAGAACTTGTCCAAATCTGCTCAACAAGCTCACAAAAAACTTGTCTAAATCTGCTCAACAAGCTCACATAGAACTTGTCCAAATCTACTCAACAAGCTCACACATAACTTGTCCAATCTCATAGAAGCATAAAGAGAATTGTTAGAGACTCAATATGTTATACTCTCAATGCACAATCACTTTCTCAATTTTCTCAATCTCATAGAAGCATAAAAAGAATTGTTAGAGACTCAATATGTTCTATACTCAATGCTCAATCACTTTCACAACTCAAATAAGAATGTAGAGTAGTTTATTTTATGAAACTCAAACAATCACTTTATACATCCACTTGACTAGGCTCAACCAACTCAAATCAACCAATTACTTAATGAAACTCCCCTTTCTCACAAACCCTAGTCCAAGCATATATCAACCAACTCAAAATATTTCCAATAATGCTCAACAACAAATCTCACATAACAATGATACTCATGTTCTTTTCAAACCCTAGTTCAAGTTTTTTGCACAACAACTCACTTCAACAACAATGCTCATAAAACACTCTTCACATAACAATGATACTCATGTTCTTTTCACAACCCTAACTCAATTCTTCACATAATACAGTGACTTCAACAACTATGCTTATCAAACAAGGTTTTAATCACAACTCTTAATTTTAGAAAACCTTGAAGCATTAACTCAAGCACTTTAAAAAAGGAAACCCTAATCAAATCCTTTTCACTCCAAACTTTATTTTCTAGTAATCCAATCAATCAACTCAACCAAGAAAGAATTTGCCCATACCTTTTTTCTTAACAAGGAGTTGATCTCACAAATCTGCAACACTCACAATTACTTCTTTACCAATATTAATAAGGGTTAGAAGATAATAATTTCCTCAACAAAACACAATGCAAAATGATATCAAAATTATACCTTATCACTCCAACTTAAATAATATTCAATACCTTCACAATAATCTTCTTTAAAAAAAAAATCCTTTATTAAAATTAAACAACACTCAAAAGTCTTAATCCTTCAATATGCCAATATAGTAATTTAAGACTATCAAAAATAATTAAAACCAAAACTTCCTTATTACTCCAAGTAATAATTTTCAACTACCACCACTATCCAACAAACACCCTTACTAAACAATCCTTATACCTCCAAACTTAGGCAAATAATAAAATTTAATGCAAAATATTTACCTTGCCTTCGGAGGGATTCGAACCCTCAATAATGCCCATGACGTACGCCTTGCTATGGCTCCAACACCCGCACGAGCTACACACTCATTTGAGATATAGGAAGCACCATGTGCTTCAAAATGTATCACTCTCTTACCCCTTTGCAAAAATGTGTGCCTTTGGTACCTTCAACCAACACGCCTTCTAATGCACACCGTTGCATTTCGAACGTTGGCTCCCTTTCCAACAAACGTTTTACCACATGCCTACTTGCCACTAGGCCAAGCTGCCTGGTTGGTCTTCGACCATTCAATGCTTTCCACTCTATTTCTATTTGTTGATAAATCAAATACGAAATTCACAGTTTCTCTTTCACGAGCTATTCTCTTTAAACAATTCGTATGCAAATCAATCGATCGAGCAAGGATAAGGTTCAATGCCCTTTGGCATAGGTATTTATATTAAATTCCTCCATGCTTTGTAAAATGTTGGTGCCTTTGAAGCTTTCATTACCATGAGACGTCGACGAAGATTAGAACCTTGATAAAGTGCTTTGAATATTTTAAAATCCAAGCCCATCTTTGGGTATTGTAAAATATTAAACATTTTACTTTGGGATTTCAACAAAATCACTTTAATATTATAATATCAAACATTATAATATTATATATTTTTAACCATTATAATATTATTGCTTCTTTCACATTGCATTTCATGGTATAAATAATATTTATTTATAAAAATTAAGTTCTTACTGAATTTAAATAATTAATAAAAAATATTATATCTCCTTTTTAACTTTGCACTAAATCTCTTGACCTTTGACCTTCTTCCTGGATATCAAATAACAACTTTGACAACTTTTTTCCTTGACTAAAATATTGATATTAATGTTGACTTCATTTCTTGACATCAATGACAACTTTCACTTTTAGGACTCAAAATGTCCAACAGAACGTTGAAGTGCCTATGAGAGGAGATAAACTTATGAGAAGCCATGATTAGAAGTAGAACAATAGATAGACATTCAGAATGTGAGATGGACCGTGAGAAGAATGGGTAGATTGTGAGACAAGCATGTAGACCATGAGAAGGAAGTGCAAACTATAGAGGAAGCATTTGAAGGAAATATTTGAAGACACAAAAAGAAAAAGCTAGTATTGAAGTAGAGTGAATGTTGAACACGTTGTAGACAAAGTAGATTAGATGTCAAGACTAGAAGTCAGGAGTGATTGAGTGCATGAAAATTCCATAGGCTAGAATTATTTGGAGAATGAGAGGAAGACGTAACATCTGAGGCAGAGTGTGTAACTTCAAGGAGTTAGAAGATTCAGAGCATTTAAACTAAAAGATTCATGAATTAAATTCGTATTGCATAGTAGAGTAAAAAGTGCCACCCAAGGTACACATTCTAAATTGCATCAAAATATTTAATTAGGTTGTGAAAGGTTATAAAGTGAAGAAGGGTTGATTTATTTTATAAAGAGAAACAAAGGGATAGTTAAAATGACAACAAAATAATTAGAAGGATAAAGTTATTTGAAAGGAAATAAGTTATCATGAAAAGAATAATTTGAGAGAGTTATAAGAAGATAATTAATTAAAGATAAAGGTGAAGAATATATAATTGAAGAAGAAAATTATTGATTGAAGATTAAGGAAATACATTATTTAATTGAAAATATTATTGAAAAGAGAGTATTATTTTGAGAATATTGAGGGAGATATGATGCTATGAAGTCAACCATCCAAAACAAGGGCAATGATGATTTTTTAAGTCACGAAAATCGAAATTGCAAATATTTGTTAGTTAGGTTCAAATGATGGGAAGAGCAATGAAGGGCTAGGACTTCAGTGAGGCAAGACATTCTATCTAGACATAAAATTTCAGTTAAGTTTTGTTTTCCCTTCTTTATCATAGAAATTTTGCATGCAAATTATTATAATTTTTTATCAAATATTATATTTGTTATAGGACATTCTGATAAATTTCAATAGATTTTGAGTTTTAGTTTCCTTTATATGGACTTATTTATAGTTAAATTATTATAATCATCTCTAGTGGTAGAGGTTAGTGAGTGTACCTTAGAGAGATCATCATTACTCCAAATATAGGGCAGTTTTTGGTAAATTTAATGGGTATTGGCTAGGGGCTTCAACCTTGAGAAAATGATTGATAGGAGTTGGAAGTCTCCAGGAGTGATTCTATCCTTTCTTCCCAAAGGTTTCTTCCTAGCCATTTTTTGTTCTAGGGAAGAAAGAGAAAGAATCCTAAAAGGAGGTCCTTGGTTTATGGGAAGAGTAGGACTCTTCCTTACCCACTTGTATGAAGGATTTTCACCTAAAAATGTAATTGTATTCTTAGTACCAGTCAGGGTTAGGATGTTTGGGTTACCGATTAAATTCTGTGAAGTAGATATATTCAAGGTAATAGGCAACACTCTAGGATAATTCCTTGATATTTTAGATACTATGAAAGATGGATTCTTGGCTATTTATGCTCGAATTTTGGTCATGATTGATATAAGTAAAGCTTTACCAGAATCAATCATTATTAAGTATGGGGATAAGACGTGGATCCAAACCATAGATTATGAAAACATGTATTTTAGATGTAGAAGATGTCATGAGGTGGGGCATATTGAGAGAACATGCCATAAGAAGAGCCTATCAAAATCATATGTAGAAAACTGCAAGAGAAACTTACAAATGGATATGTATGAAGATGGTTTTCAACTTCCAAAAAATAGATCTAGAAAAATGAAAGAAAATAAATAGTGTAGACTAGTGAGGAAGGGTGTTGAAATAAATACCAAATCTTTTGAGGCTTTAGCCTATGAAGAAAAAGTATATCAAAACTTAGACACAGTACAACAATTTCAACATATTAATAAGGAATCGACTATTTAGTATGATCCTAATTTAGGGAAGAACAATATTTATGAACCTAAGGAATGTGTCACATCATATTCTGAAGACTCTCTTGAAGTACCATGCACCATTCAGGAGAAAAATTTTAGTAAATAAAATGCAGTTTTAGAAGTTAATACCTCTGCCATTATTAAGAAAATACCGAAAAATGAGCAGGACATGTCAAAAGCTTATGTAGCAGAGCCAGGAGAGGATAAATATGATGAAAAAAATTGTGAAATAATATTAAAGAATAGAATAATAAGTCCTACTCTTGATATAGGCAAGACAAAAGAGGAAAACCTTCAATTTTTCAAGCAAGATCTAGGGAAGCAAGAGCAAACATAGAGAAAGGAACACAAACTAAGTTGGTTGAACTTCTCTTTACCAACCAATAAATTGATATTGGTAATACGTAGGTAGGGCCAATAGCCTCTAATGAGACATGATTATCATTTCATGGAATATAATGGGTGCTAATGTCCCCTCAAAGTAGAGGTGTATCAAGGATCTTTGTTTAAGTAATAAGCTTGATATTCCTTGTATGTAGGAAACTGAAATGACAAAAGAAGTTTCAAAAACTATGAAATTTGTATGGGAAAGATGTCAATGCGATGCTATGGATTCTGAAGGAGTAGAAGGGGGGATTATAACTTTTTTGAATCCTTCTAGAACCTCCTGTGTAACCATTCATAAAACTAGGCATTGGATAGCCTCTTTAGTCACTTGCTACTTTGCAGATATTCATTGCATCCTTATCAATGTCTATGGACCTACAACTCAATCAGGTATATTAGAATTTTGGAGTGGGATTGAAGCCTTTATGATAAGTAAATACCAAGAAACTCGATTCATGATCATAGGAGATTTTAATGCCATAACCAAGCTAGATGAAAAATTTGGGGGAATTAGGAAATTAACCCAAAGTATGAGAGATTTCTTAGATTTTATTCAAAATAATAATCTATGGGAGGTTGAGTTTGGAGAAGACAACTATACATGGACTAACAATAGGAGAGGCCATAACCTAATAGCAAAAAAAATAGATAAATGCATAGTCTTAGATCATTGGCTAGATGAAGAAACTTGTGCTAAAATTAATACCTTAACAAGGATTGGTTTAGATCACTGGCCAATAAGAGTTAAAATGGTGGTAAGTGAATTAAAAATGAGATCATATTTTAAATATGAGTAGATTTGGGAAGACCATCCTAATTTTTTTTATATGATAGCACAAACATGGAATTATTTAGAAAATGGTGGATTGTATGCTCTTCCAAAACAAATCAAATCTATGACATCTAGATTAAAAGAATGGAACAAAAACACTTTTGGAAATATTTTTGAGAAGAAATAAGAACTAAAATATAAACTTTAAAAATTCCAAAAATGTGATCATAATAATCCAAGCTCAAAAATATGTTTTAGATTCCTATGGATAGACAAAAGAGATAAAGGAGGCATAATATTAGCAAAATGGAAGCTTCTAGGAAAAACTAAGGAAGAGGGAGGCTGGGGTTTAAAGAATATCTATTATTTTGGTAAAGCTTTGGCTGCTAGGAGTTTATGGAGACTGATAACACAAAAACATATTTGGATCAAAGTCCTTAAGACTAAATATATTGAACCTCTTTCAGTGTAGGAGTGGATAAGGAAACTAGATAAGTCTTTCAGCAAGGCGTCCATCTTTTGGAAAGCTACAGTTCAAGCCTTTCCATTTATAGGTAGTTGGTTGGCTTGGAATGTTGGTAATAGCACTAAAATGAGGATTTGAGCAGACCCGTGGGTTGGATGTGGGAATGAGTATAGAATTCCAGAGGATCTTATACTATCTATGCAATATGCTATATTTTGTCTCACAGGCCCTAGACCATGAGACTACTTCTTTGTGGCAACAAGGTTGGAAAAGTGCCTATCATATGGGTTTAGAAGGAAGGAATGGGGAGTTATGGAATGCCTATGTAAGAGTACTCATAACCAGCCATGTTAGGATCAACATGGATAAGGAGGATGAACTGGTATGGACTAAAAATTCTATTAAGGGTGATTATTCATCAAAGAGGGGTTATAAAGACATGATTGTTCAAGATAGGTAAGGTGAACCTAGTTGGTGGTGGAAATATATCTGGAAGGTAGGGACACCTTTAAAAAACAAAACCTTGATGTGGCTGGCCCTTAATAATAGAGTCTTAACTTGGGAAGTATTAATGAAAAGGGGGTTTCAAGGACCTGGGAGGTGTACTCTTTGTCATGTGGAGTCTAAAACTATCAATCATTTAGTGGTTGGTTGTACCTTTACTAAGACTATGTGGAAGGAATTAGAGGTAATTATTGGAAGCTCAGGTAATTGGAAAGGGAACACTTTGGAAGAGTGTTTAAAGGAGTGGTTTGAAAAGATTGAATTGAAGTCCTTTAGAGGTCTTCCTTTTGTGGTGGTATGGGGAGTATTTTTAGCTAGGAATTCAGATATTTTCCAAGATACATTGAAACTAGCCTTTCAAATGGCTATCCAGATTCATTCTTTGATTGTCGGTCTTATGAAACCATTATTGCCAAAATGCCCAAGAGTGGTCAAAGATGCCAGTTTTAATAAAATATTATCTTGGGTTTTTATTGATGGGGCCTATTAGGGTATTCCTCCTATGTGTGGGGCAGGAGGAATCCTCTATTTTTAAGATTCTCATTTAATAAAATTCAAGGCTTGCTTGGGTGTGGGTACCAATAACTATGCTAAAATAATTGTTTTGAAGTTGCTCTTGAAAACAACACTAGATCAAAATGTACAACTTCGAGTATTAGGTTATTCTTTGGTGGTCATCAATTGGATAAAGGATCGGTTCAGAATGGAGAACATAACTTTACAGCCATATTAGAACATGTGAACCTCATGGTGGAATGTTTTTAGGCTCATCACGTACCAATATGTATATAAAGAACATAACTCTCTTGCGGATGCTATGTCATAGGAAGGGTTGTTGTTGGCTCAAGGGAGTTGGAAGTGGAGCGAAATAAAGGATGGTATGACTGTTCGTGAGGCAGCGATTTCAATTTATGATGTAAAAAAAACTATTTGGTGACTATTTTTATGCTATTTTAGACTTATGAGAGCTGTTGTTTGGTCCAAAAATTGTACACATCTTACTATAGGATACACTTATGTTGGTGGTGCTATAATCTTAAGAAAAATATGGTGGGGCACTTAGGACTATCTTTAATTCTCATTGTAAGCCTTAAGCAATTATACTTTGTAATCTTCTTTTCTCAAATGGAATAAAAATTATAATTTTTTTGTGGAAAAAAAAAATAATCCAAGCTCAAAGAAAAGGGAGTTGCTTAGTGAATATCATAATATTTTGAGTAAGGAAGAGAAATTCTGGAGATTAAAATCAAGACATACTTAGTTAAAATAAGGAGATACAAATACAAAGTTTTTTCATAGGATGACTATAATACAGAGATCAACATCCAGAATTAGTAGAATTAAATCAATAGAAGGGGTTTGGATTGAAGGTTAGAGTGAAATTAGAAAATATTCAAAGTCTATATCAGAATATTCTAGGTTTAGAGAAGACTAAAGTTCTTAATGATAAAATTCTTCAAGATGTACCTTTCGTTATAATAGATGAAAACAATAGGAAATTGATGGAGCCTATTACTCTAGAAGAAGTTCATTTAGCTCTTTTATATTTCAATAAGGATAAATCCCTAGGTCTATTTGGGATCTATACAACTTTTTACCAACATAATTGGGATATAGCGAATGATTCTTTATTGGTGGCAGTGGAACAGTCTAGGTTAAAACAATATATACCTTATAAAATAAATGCAACACATCTTATTGTAATTCCAAAAAAGAAGGATGTTGAATTATTTGATTCTTTTAGACCCATAAACCTATGTAATATGACATATAATATTATCTCCAAAGTGATGGTGAATTGATTAATGCCATTATCATATAAAACTATTTCAGAAGAGGAAGGAGGATTTGTGAAAGGGAGACAAAATTTGGACAGGATCTTAGTAGCTCATGAAGTTATACATTCAACAACTTCAAGAAAAGAGAAAGCAATGATCTTAAAACTTGATATGAGTAAAGCCTATAATAGGGTTAAATAGGATTTTATTTTTGCAGTTTTAGAAAAGTTTGTATTTGGGAAGAAATGAGTTATATGGATTAAATCTTGTGTCTCTACAATTTCTTATTTAGTGTTGGTCAATGGGTTAGTTACAAAATATTTTAAAGCCAAAAGAGATCTTAGACATGAAGATCCTCTATCTCCTTATTTGGTTTGAGTAGGAACTTAAAGAAGGCTTACAAATATGGGATTATAAGTGGACTTAAGGTTAGTAATAACATCGACAACATCACCCATCAACAATTTGTAGATGATATAACCCTTTTTGAAAGGGCAAGGATAAATGAGGCCAAAGATTTGAATAAATTTTTAAAGTAATACATAAGAGCATCAGGGAACAAGTTAATAGGACAAAATCTAAAATTTACTTCCTTAACACTCCATCTAATATCAAAGCAATAATTTGCAGGTTACTTCAAATGGAGGAGGCAAATTTTCCAGCAACTTATCTTGGGATACCTTTATTTGAGGGGAGAATGAGTATAGAAATATGAAATCCAATTAATAGTAAAGTTCATAATAAAAATCCAATTTGGAAAGGTATATGGTTATCATTAGCAAGAAGAGTGTAGTTAATTAATTCATTATTATAGGCCATTCCAACATATTATATGTCATTTTATACTATGCCAAAATCACTTGAAAAATTTAATCTATATTATGCAATTCTTTTAATGATTAGGTTTACATGATAAAAATAAATTTTCTTTGGTGAAATGGAGAAAGGTGTGTGATGATAAAACTAGGGGAGGTCTTGTTTTAAGAGTTCTTATAGATGCAAACTTAGATCTTAGGGGAAAAGTAATCTAGAGATTGTACAAAGAGAATCAAAGACAATGGGCAAGAATTCTTCTAAGTATGTTGAGCCCAATGACCCAAGTTTAATATTTACTGCATTCTCTCTACCAAATGGTTCTGCTCTTTGGAATGGTTTAAAAAAATCTATTGATATAATGATTAAAGGTTTAATATGGGTGGTGGGAACTGGAGAAAATTTTTTTATTTAAATAGATACTTAGTGTCATAAAAAACCACTCAATTTAGATATGATTTTGAAACCTTGGATGATATTGCTTCAAGACAAATATGGGTTTCAAACATTTTGTACAAGGAGTAGGAAGGAAGATAAAAATTAAAAAAATGTTTTTTACAAGTATACAAGATATTGATGTTGGGAGGCAATTGAGTAGAAAGATAACAAATGTGATTATTCTAAGGGAAGCCAAGGATAAATTGATTTGGGAGTTGAATAACTCAGGAGAAGACACAACAGGAAATGAATATAATGTAAAGCACCAAAAAAATAGTAATATCACTATAATATGGAGAGATATTTGGGATAGCCCAAGCATTCCTAAAGTCAAAATGTTTGTTTGGCTAGTAGGTCATAGAAGAATTTTATCCTAGGATAACCTTATGAAAAGGGGTTTTCATGGCCCATCTCAATGTGTTCTTTGTAGAAAGGTAGAGGAGAGTATAAATCATCTCTTGGGACATCGCTCATTAGTCTAGAAACTATGGCAATGGTTTCTTAATATGTTTGGTAAATGCATGGTGATGAATAGAAAATTTGAAGAATGGTTAAAGCAATGGTAAATCACTTATAAAAGTGAGGCTTTATAGATAATATGGGATATATCAAAAGATACAATACTTTAGACTGTATGGCTAGAAAGGAATAGAAAAATATTTAAAGGAAAGGAAAGTAGTTTAGAGGTAATGAAAAGGAAGATATGTTTAGTGATAGAGGAGTCTAAACCAACCCTATCAACTCATCGAGTTCCTAATCTGGAAGCATAGAGCCTTAATAGATGGAGTCAAGTCATTCAATGAAATTATTATGTTGGGTACAAGAGAAGCTAAAAGAAGGTAAAGAATATAAAGTAGAAACCACTATATGTGGAGTTGGTTAAATTGAATTTTGATGGAGCATCTAAAGGAAATCCAAGACCAGCAGGAGGAGGAGGAATAATTAGAAATAATAGAGGAGATATTTTGTCTCATTACGCTTTCAATAGTGGATTTAAGACAAATAATGAAGTTGAAGCTTGGGCAGCTTTAGAAGGGTTAAAAATATGTAAACAAAATTTTAAGGTGGTTCTCTCATAGTAATAAATACAATTTTGAGGAAAGGAAAGGCTCCATGGAACATACAAGAGATAATTATGGAAATTCAAGATCTTGCTAAAGAGTTTGAAGAAATTAGGTTTACACATACATTAAGGGAAGAAAAAAAATGTGTAGATAGGCTAGCCAATAGATGGGTTTTGATTGAGGATCATGAAGTTAAATTCTCATTTCCATGGTTAGAGTAAGTAGTAAGTTTAGTTGAAACTGACAAGAAAATATTGACTGCATAAATCAAATAATGATTAAGATTTACTTTAATGTTTTCCATTGGTAATATTTGCTTTATTTTATAACATTAATGTGTTCTTGTATAAACTATTTATTATAATTTTTGTGGTTGCACTTGTGTTTTAGAAAGGAAACTAGCAATCCAGATTTGGTAAAGTAGACTATGATAGTGCGATGTTTTGTAAATATTACTTTACTAAAATGCAATGCAACATAGATTGTAGAGGTGAACTTTTGGTATTGTGAAGGATACCATAGAAAAATGTCAATAAGGATGCCGAATTCTGGAATATTTGTATTCATAAAAAAAATTGAAAATATCCAAAAAATGAAAATCAAGAATTCAGATATTTTATGTAAAATGATGTATGTTTCTAGCTATAGCATCTCAATTGAGATGAGAAGTGTATCTATTTGTAAACTCTCAAGATCTAAAGAATATAGTTGTAATGTGTGAAGGGTGGGGGACCCTAGTACAACCCCTTATTATCCAACAAAATATATATTGGACAGTTGTAATTGTATTTGGGGACCCTAGTACAACCCCTTATTGTAATGTGCGATGATTTTAACGGGATTCATAAGAAGAAATTAATATGTTGAAAAAAATAAATATTTGAAGAACTGAACAACAAGAAGGAGATTAAAGAGAAGTGAAATTTATTTGAAGGAAGAAAGAATTGAAGATTGAAGAAAAGAAGAATATTAAATATTGAAGAAGAAATATTGTTTGTTAAAATTGAAGACTGAAGATTGAAGGAAAAAAATTGAAGAAGAAGACTAAAGAATGAAAGGAAGAATTTGAAATATTTGAAGGTGAAGAAATTTATTTGAAGACTATTGAAGAAAATGAATAATTATTTAAGAAGAAGGAAATTATTAAATTTGAAGATAAAAGGATTTCAAAAAAAAAGAAATTACTTTTTTTTAATAGGTTATACGTGGCTTCTATTGGGGGCCACTCCCATCAAAATACCAAAATATTACATTTGCTACAACATACCTTTTTATCATAATTTTTTCATTTCTTTTTTCTCTTAAATATATTCTTCAACTTCCTCGAAGTGCTATGTTTTCACAATCAGCTCCTTGATATCATTTTGATTAAGACATAAAATCTCACTTGGCCAGTTGCCTTCTAAAATTTGAATTTCATCGGGATGAAGATCAACACCATAATTCACTAATTTATTTGCTACCCAATTTCCTTCTCTATAAATATGCTCACACTTCCAGGAGATTGCCTCTAGTAATAGATGATGAATAATATTAAAATCACCCCCAAGAGAATGCCACCCTTCTTTTCCAAAGGAGATAGAACAATATTAAAATCACCCCCAAGAATCCATAGAACACAATGAATCATTATTGTATTTGAAAATAATATGCTAAGGTCCTTCCAACATATTTCACAAGGAGTAACTATAGTTGGAGCATATACATTTATAACCCCAACTTTAATGTTTTTCTCTCTTCTGTAAACTAATCCAACAACCCAATTACTTTTTGCTTCTAGTAGTTATCCATCCCATTTTCATTTGTCCCATATTATTGCCATACCATATGAAGCTTCTATAGAAGAAACTACTAAACAATCATATGTCTTCCAAATAATCTTAAAATCATCCTTACATTCCTCACTGCTTAATTTTATTTCTTGTATTAAAATAAAATCAGGGTTATAACAACCTATTAATTGCTTAATAACTATTTTCTTAGGGGTTTTATTCATATCCCTAATATTCCATGATATTATTTTCATCATCAACACATTTTATTTTTATTAGTGGGCTTAGCCCCACTTCTTGTTAACACCTGTGATATTTTTATTTGGCTTCTCACGTCAATATCCTTTTAAGTGGATTTTTCTCTTTGTTCCTGCTTTGATGGTCTTCCTCTCCTTCCATTCCCACCAACACTCTCATATTCATCATTCTCTTCTATTTTTTATATATTGTTCAAAATGAGACTTATCTTCTAAAGATTTATATTTCCCTAAAGATTCGAAAGTGCAAGGAATAGCCTCATTAGTATTTTCTTTTTGTATGTTTCTATGAAAACTCTAAACTGCATAGATGATCCTCCAAATTCATCACTTTATTATGTTGGCCTGAAAACCCTAAATTTCCTTGGATATCCTCCATAAGATTTTCTTTACTATACCAATCTTTATATCCTAAAGTGCAAGGAATACACTCCATACTACTTTCATTTTTATTGCAAGAAAAATATTTTAAGCTACTTGAGGATAATAAAGGTGATTTAACTGGATTAAGCTTGACCTCCGTCACCTCATTTGATTTAAAATTTGTTTCCCCATATTCCTTTTTTTTTTTAAATTTGCCTTCTCCTCTTCCTTCATACCTTTATCTCCTTCTATATTTAAACTTGTGAATTGTACTTCCTCATCTTCCATACCATTTTTTTCTTCTAATGGTTAATTCAAGTGAATTGTAATGGCCTTTTCCATTTGATGATGTAGAGGAATTTTTCTAGCCACTTTCTTAGGAGTGGAAAATCCTTAATTTTACCTAGCTTCTCCTATGATATGGTCTCCTTGTTTCGAATTTAAGCTACCCTTATGCCCAAAAAATCCATCTCTTCCTCCATTTTTACTTTGCAGTCTCTTGCCATGTACCCAATTTCATGATATTTGTGACATTGAAATGCAACGTTTTCATAATCCACTTGATCCCATTATCTTGATTTAAATTTAATCCTAATCGATTGTGGTAAAGGTTTAGAAATATCCATGGCTACACATATTCAAGTGTATACAACATGCCTTCTCTTCTTAGTAGTTGGTACCTCTTGGATGAATTCACCTAGAGTATTACCAAGATTCTTCAAAACCTCCTTATTGATGTGTTGATAAGGAAGTCCAAAAAGCCTAATCCATACTAAAAGCCTTTTAATAGTTTATGTGTCCACAAAAAAATTCTCACTTCAAGGTCTTAAACATAATGCATATTTACCCCTAAACCACAAACTTTTATCCCTTATTTTTGAACTATTGAAAATAATGAGGAAAAATCCTTTTGAAAGAAATGTCATGGAGTAATTTGAATTCAAACCCTACTTCCACTTGATCCAATTTTGATTCTCAAAAAAACCTAGCCAATATCAATGAAACTTACATATTAATTCTCTAGTTTTAAGAACCATTTTATCATGCTCAATGGTCTCATCCTTGATAATCACTTTTGGTGTAAAATATACTACCTGGACTGGATTTGCCATAGATTTGCTCTTCCTCTTAATACCAGCTAGGGCATCCATACTTCCAAATTGACCATTCATACTTTTAGTAAGTACTTTCACAAATGACTTTCTTTTCATGTTACCTAGATATTCTTCAAATAAATTCTTCAAAACAAGAAGTGGCACTTGTTACTTGATCTCACTTTGCTTTCTATTTTGTGCTTCTCTACTCACACTTCCTCCTCACTCACAGCTCATGTGCTCTTGGCTACACTCGCTCCCAACTTGCGCTCGCACTTGCTTTCAACTGCACTCACTCTCAACTGCACTCATACACAATGTTGACTACACTCACTCTCGATTGCACTTACACTCTCTTTATGCTACACTCACACTTGCTCCTGACTCATGCTCACTTTTGGCTACACTCACTATCGGCTCGTGCGTGCACTTGCTTTCAACTGCACTCACTCCTAGGCTCACTCTTGCACTCACTTTTGACTGCACTCACTCCTGTCTACGCTTGCACTTGCTCCCAGGCTTTCAACTGCACTCACTCCTGGCTATGCTTGCACTCACTTTCAATTGTACTCACACTCGCTTTTGGCTGCACTCACACTCACTTTTGACTGCATTCACTCCCAACTCATGCTCACACTTGCTTTCGGTTGCACTCACTCCTAGTTGCACTTGCAACAACAAAGAAATTAATTATTATTGAAGAAAAATATTTAAAATTCAATAAAATTGAAGGAATAAAGAAAAGAGAATTATATTGAAGAGAAAAATTTTAAATATTGAATTTGGGAGTAATAAAAAATTTTACAACAAAGGAAATTAACTAAAGTTGAATAAAAATTTGTGTGAGCAAAAAGTTTAAATAATTTTTTCTTATAGATAAGGCATTGAAATCCTTAAATATTGATTAGAGGCAAGAACAATTTTGAAGGCTATAAGAAATACCTCATGACAATTGAGAAAATAAATCAAATAAAAAGAAAAATAAACATTCAATATACATCACTAGAGGATAGTATAATTAAAGAAAAATCTTCAAAAAATCTCTTACAATCCATCTCTCAAGAAGCTATTGAAGATGAAAAATATGTGTCAACAAAATTAATGGGACATTTACAATCAATTCACAAAGAAGCTAAAAATAGAGTTTTTCAATACTTCAACACTACATGCATAGTCTTCTCAAGGATGTTATTGAATATTATGAAATTACATTACAATACATGTTAGTATATGAAAAATTGTATACAAGGCGGTAATTACTAAAAATGTTCTTAAGACAAAAAGACAAGGAAAATTTGAAGATTTGAAGATTTGAAGAACAAGCGTATGATGAAAGATGTCAACTAGGACACACATGATAATAAATGTATGTATAAAAGTCACATGTATTGATACAAACAATGTTGATTAAAAAGTCTCAAATGTTAAACAAGGATATACAAATAATAAATATGATATGTTATTACATTCTACATGTGTTAGCATCAACATGGTTGATAATAATATTTTTAAAGGTAATGAGCCATGGGATTCAGATGATAGAAAGGGTATCAAGCACAATATTAATATCAATGATGGAATATATTATTTTGATGACTAGCTCATAAGTATGACAATACATATATCAGCCTAAAAAGACAAATTCAATGCCCAAACTTGAAGGAGTACCGGAGTTAGAATAGAAAGGCCAAGATCAAAATAAAGGACTACAAGCACATGTAGGCAAAGAGTCTTCATACCAAATAATATAATAAGTGGATGTTGAAGGTATTACATTATTTGGTACCTTGCAATATTAATGCAAGGATCATGTAAATAATTTAGATTAGGGTGTGTTTAATATTTGAGTATATAGTATATGTCATGTTATTAAGTGTGAGTTATGTGTCATGTAAATAAGTGTGGAGTTATGTAGGTGAGGTGTCATGTTAGTAAGTGTGAGTTATATAAGTGAAGTGTCATGTTTATAAGTGAGGAGTTATGAGTTATGTGTAATCATGAGAGTCTTTGTCTTTATGTAAATATATGAGATTTATTATTATGTATTGAGAAATATAAAGAGTTAGATCTCCCATGAGTATGAGGAGATGAAGAGTTTATGTAAGTGTAAAGGTCAAGAGTCTTATGAATATGAAGAGTCTCATGTATGTATATATTGAAGATAAAGCTTTGTAATAGAGTATCAAAGAATAAGCATTGCATTACATTACATTGCTTTAGTAGATATATATCTTCAATAATATATTTAGTGAGTTTTATGTCAATGTTATTATGGATTGATTCATGTGCATATATGTTCTTGAGACATTGTTTTGTCTTTGAATAGTGATAAACCTATGAGAATAGTAGTGATTTGCTAACAATGATATCAAAGCTACGATGAAGAGAAGACAAAACTACATTCAGAGTACTTTATAGGAAGAGATACAGTGATAAAGTGAACAATGTTTGCATGAAGATAAAAGGAGGAAAGCCATGACTAAAAAGAAATTCGAGGAGAAAGGAGGTGTAGACACCAAATTATAGCCATTCATCATTCATTATTTATATATTTATATATTTATATAAATATAAATATTATATATATATATATATATATATATAAATCTTAGCCATCCATCAAAACTCCATCTTAGCATGCCATGTGGCAATCCTTGCCGCTCATTAAAATTACAATCTCAGCCGCTCATCAAGTTTTAATCCTGGTCGCTCATTGCCATCGTCAAAACCCTAACATTAATAAAGAAAGTCATAAAATATTATTCACTTTTTATGAATAAGGGTCAAACATTTTTGCAAAGAGAGATCACACAAGTTATCGAGGATCCACACATTCACACGATATTTTGCATAAACCCTAGTCGTCACCGCATTCATAATTTGATCGTCGTCGCTTTTGCTAACCAGGTCTAGATGTTGTATGCCTCTAGGAATTTACCATATGCTTCAGGCCATCCATCATACACAGGACTATGTCTAGTGAGCCCTCAAATATTTTTCGGTATCTGTGCAACAACATTTTGAACCCTCAAGAGCATAGATCACAATTAGGTATTAACAAGGAAATTGTTTTATTTGATTTATATTTTTTGTATTATGTTTCACATTTCATAAACATTCAACCTAGGGTTTGTAGGTTTATATTTTATATTGAAGAGGGCCTCACATAGTGGAGGCCCCACATGTGCTACTAATCCCTTTTTGTGGTTTGCTTTTGTGTAGGTACATGTGATAATTTATTGGATAGTTGTTGTAGCTAGAGTGGCCCCATAGAGGATACACAAGCCCACTCAACAACTTGTTTGTAGCAGAGAAGATTTGGAAGCACCACATTTGTTTGATCAAGCAAAAGGGTTTCACCCTTTTAATCATTGTATCATTAAAACAAGCATATTTTGTAACCCCTTGCGATTCGAGGTATATTAATGGTGTAAAAGAGGAGATCAAAGGCTCCATAAGTCAATATAAAATCACTTATTTTATTGTGCATGATTGCTTATTTTGATTTGTTATCTGTTTTGGTGTTAATATTTCTATTTACAAAATGGCGATCATGGTGGGACCCCCAAAGGGTTATGTATTTTGATTTACCTTGTCATACTCTGATTTACTGATCTATGTTTTTTTTTTGTTGTAGGTTTTCAGAGCCCAATCGTGCAAAAGTCATAAATTCAAACTTAGGGTTTTTGGAGTCTGTTAGGGTTCATTTTGTGCTTGCATAGATGTTAAACTATGTTTGGGATCAGATCAGATGCTTCACTGTGTCTGGGAGTCACATCAGATACGACATCGTATTTGAGAAGCTAGGGGAAGAAAACGTAAGGCTTTCGGGTAAGTTATTTTCAAAAACCCTAGCTATATTTTGTTGCTTTTTAAAAGAAAAAGAAGAAAAGGAAATATTTATATTTTTATGTTTTAAAAGGTAATAAATTAAGCATTTTGTAGGTATTTTAGGCATTTTTGTAGAAATCAAAATAAAAATTGCATTTTAGGGTATTAATTTATCTGATTACAAAAAGTCATATAGATTGCATTTAAGGATAGATTTGCATTTTCAAACACATTTTAGATTGCATTAGGGTTCCAAATTTACCATATTCTATTTTTGGACCTGAATATCAAAAATATTCTAGGGTTTATTTGGAACTCGTTTACTGCATTTGGCTCAGGTTTTCTGCTGTTTTGGTGTTTTGTTTCCTATTTTGTGTGCCTTTGTATGTTTTTGCTTACACTTATAGGCAAAAAATATGAATTGCATAGTAGTTGCATTCTAGGATAGTTTTTTTTGCACTTTATTGTTAAAAAAAACCCTAGAAAATAGAACCTTAAAAAGAACATCACACACTGCATGATTCACATTAAACATCAGTGAGTTGGATTTCATCACCAACCATTGATCGAGACTATGATGGGCTTCATCTCCATTCGCTAGTGTCGCCCCCTAGACACCATAGTAGCCCCAAGCGAGTGGCTTTCTAGATTTCATCACCAAAAAGTCCCCTACTTTTGGGTGCGCCTAGAGTGGGAAGGATTAGCAAGCCCTTTTACCATGGGGCTTTTCAAATAATTAGTGGATGCAACTATCATTCTTGTTCACGCCCTAAATGTGTGGATTAAGTGAAAGCATGGGTATGTCGGTAGTAGAACATTAGACAATGCGGCCCCTTTCAGGGGTTATTTGTTTCCATAGGTTTACCTTGAGCCAATCATCCCCTAGGAAGCCATTTTTAGCCATTCGTGATTCATCCTTCATTAGAAGGGTGGGTTCGAATACACCTTCTTAGTTGCATTCCATCATCCACCTTGCATAGTTTTTCTAGGCTTAGGTTTTTACATAAAAACACACAAAAAAATATAATAATTTTTTTTTGCAAAGACATAGAAAACACTTGTTTGCTTGAGTGATTTGTGTGTTGTTCATTTTCATTACCACTATATTTTTCACACATGCACCCTTTCATTTGCCATACCAACTTACCTCTAGCTTATGGTATTGATGTGTAATCAAGCCAGAGCTATGAGTCAAATACCCATCAACCAACCACCATCATCCATGGAGAATTCCATTCCTACCCTAGCTACTTCTATGGCTAACCCAACCAATGTATCATAGACAACGCATCTTGACCTATCTGCTGGAACCTCACACATAGCATCCACTTCGAATATAGATATGATGCAGAGGATATCCACACCTCCATCCCTAAAACCAAACCATCCACACCTTTTGACCACCACATCACCTATATACAAATTGATGCTATCAAAGCCTATTTGAGCTCAAATTTCCCAAACTCCACCTTCACCTCCTCACCATCAATCATTCCATAATCAATTCCAACAAAACATCCAACACCATCACATACCCACTACCATCAACCCACTAGCCAACCAGAATCTAATTTCATCTCAACAATTCATCACACAACACACACCACCTACCTACACTCATCATGCAAACCAAGGCTTCCAAACACAAGTGGAAGATCCTAAAATCTAATATTTGCAAAAATAAATTGATAGCTTGATGATGCACACACCTGGTATGATGTACCAGAAACCCACCTTAAGACAATTGGTCAATCACCCGATTCATCCTTTGGTACCATCGCCACCATACCCTACCAATTTTACACTACCAAATTTTGATAAATTTAAAGGGGTTGAGGACCCTAGAGAGCA
The DNA here is from genome assembly GCA_028583015.1 of Wollemia nobilis. NCBI lineage: Eukaryota > Viridiplantae > Streptophyta > Pinopsida > Araucariales > Araucariaceae > Wollemia > Wollemia nobilis. The sequence goes on from JAQPPZ010017021.1 coordinate 2,029,125, forward strand.
TATAAGTGCATTTATCCATGCATGTTTCAATCTTTAAATATTTCCTCAGATATTTGGGGGGATGCCTTAGAATGGTATAATCATTTGCCACACCACAACATATATACATTCGAACAACTGGTAGACCAATTCTTAGAAAGGTTCTCCCTAAATGTTAGAAAGAAAACCACATTAACCGACTTGTATAATCTATGATAATTTGAAGAAGAGTCAATTTATGACTTTGGAAACCATTGGAGGGTAGTAATTACCAAATTACCATTCATCCTCCCCATGGAAGAACTAACATGGATGTTCACAAGGAGTTGTTTAAAACCTATCTCCTTGTTATTACAATTACAACAATACAAAACATTCGATGAAGCTCTCACCCAAGCCCGAGTCATTGAGGAAATCAAGATTCAAGAGGGTGAGATCAAACCTAAGAAAAAAGAATGGTAAAACAAGGGCCAAAACAAAGGAAATTATAATGGCCAAACAAAATCTGGGCAAGTTAACCAAGTGGTCTTGAGTCAACCAACAATGCAGACTCAACAATCTCAAGTCCATATTCAACAATCACCATCACAACAACAACCACAACAAATGACATATCAAGTGGTTCCACCCCCACAACAATTGCAAAATCTAATGCCAATTATAGATAATAATCAATGTCGATAGTCCATTTAGCAAACTCATAACTACATGCCATTACCCAAATCATATGCATCCATATTTCGAAGGTTGTATGATACACACGCAATTACCTTGCTAGAAGTTAAACTAGAAGATCCAACTAAATATGGCAAGGGCTATAAGGAGCATTTGTTTTATCCCTTTCATCGATAGAAGGGCCATGACATTAATAATTGCTTTACATTTAAGGACATTGTGCAAGACCTGTTAGACCTGGGGGCCATTAATATGGATAACCCCTTGGCACAACAAAACCAAAATCTTGGTATTTACCAGACACCACTTCCTCATCATGAGGAGACACAACAGGCAATGGGGGGATCAACTACTATAACTCCCCCTAACCAAGTCAACCATGTACAACAATACCAAGGTTTTGTGGGTGCTATTCATGTAGTAACCCGAGGTCAAAAAAGCATGAATCATCCACAACAATCCCAAGTAGTGCAATCTCCTATAGCACCACCAACAAGTGTGTATCCACAACCAAATCCCATTAATCCACCTCAACCCATTCATCTTCCAAGTCATCCACCAAGACCAATCATTACACTAAGTAGTCGATTGACAAATAGTCTAAAAATAGCTTCAACCAAACTATCAATTTATGAGCTTATACAATAATATCCTCCATAGCATGAGGCATTTATGAAGATATTGAAATCCATCAAAATCTAGACTCAATATTCTAATACCTTCAACAATTTTATGGGGAGTATCCAAACATGCATGGAGCCTTCGATTATATTCTATGACTTTGAAATCAAGTCAATATCATCAGAATCATTAGATCCTCCATTGCATATCATGGCTCAGGTTGATCAGAAGCCTTTCAAATGAGTACTAATTGACACTGGCTCATCAATTAACATCATCACCACATTAACACTCCACCATCTCAATCTTCCATCTTCCCACATCACCAAATCCACCTTCACATTATGAGCATTTAATGATGCTTTATGCTCTATAGTTGGCACTATTGTTTTACCCATACAAGTGGGGGTCAAGATATTACATACCATATTTCATATCCTAGAGGGGGCCATGGCCTATAATGTACTCCTTGGGTACCCCTGGATCAAGGAGATGAAATGTGTTCCCTCAATATTACATCAATGTTTGAAGTATGTACATGAGGGATAAATTCATTGTATACCTATAGATATTGAACCATTCAAATACTGCAACTTCATTTCCAACCCCTATGAGCCTTCACTTCCATCCACCCATCTATCCTTAATTCCATCAACCACACCATCCACCACACAACACAATAGCTCATCCAAAGCACCTATTCTAGAAGAACTCCCTATCACCGATCCACATCAAGCCTCCACTTCAACACCTCATCACACTATGTCCACATCTCAACCTTCATCACAACCAACACCATGTACATGTGGTCAGATCCAATCATCACCTCCAACATCCACACAAGGGGGACATCCCTCCACATCATCTAAATCACTCATTATCACTCATCCATCATCATCCACACAACCAACTTCACAAGCACCTATCATCATCTCATCCAAGCCTGAATCCCTAGTCATTCATCAAATTCCTCAGCCAAACCCCTCTCCACCTCAACCAACCAACGTCTCACAAGTCGATCTGATAGATCATGAGATGCCATCCCAACATACACCTTTTCCCTCATTTGAGCCATAGGTCACCCCTGAGTCCCACACTTCCATATCCAATCCATCCACATCATCACCCACACAAGTTGCAGTTCACCTCACTAGTCCTAGCATTGGTGAGTATGTGGTTCAAGATGTTGCAATCACACCGCTTAACATTGAAACTATTAGGGATTACGGTCACCCACGTGACCCACCTCTATCTATAGGAGTGGTTTACAACATGGGTTCATTACCAAATAGAGTCAATTTTATATATGGAGGGGTTGATTCATCATCCGATCCACTTCCCCTAGATGAACCTAGGCAGCCATTCTATGCCAATATTGAGCACATGTCCAACCCTGATTTCCCATCATGATATTTTTATCAGGTTAACTAGCAAGGATATGGGTTAGGATGACATGAACAAGGTATGCATGATATCGTTGAACCTCAGTATCAAGAAATGCATGACCATTCTAGCCTGGGATATAGTCCACAACCTTCCACTTCCTCTTTCGAATGAGCCTTTCAATGACTCACTATAGATCTTGAAAGGGATAGTGAAGAAGAAGAGGATAATGATAATAATGATTTCAAGGATGAATTGTATGAGGAATATGATGTCATATCGATAGCTTCAGATGAATCCAAAGAAGAATCAATCCTAATCACACCATTCACTAAATAGGATGAGTACTATCTCAGAATGTTCCCCATCCATCAACCCATATTCTATTTGCTCCTCCCAAGGGAGTGAGCTGAGCCAACTAGTGAGCCACCACCACCACCTTGTCCACCTCACAAAAACATGATGTAAAATATATAAAAATAAAAAAATAAAAAAATCATTAGCATAACATTGCATTTTTACATTTGCATATCCTAATCATTTGCATTTATACATGTTGCTTGCTACTATCCAGGTTCTCAAGGTTCATTCATCAACTCCAAGGGGCAAGAAAAACCACCCTTCACATCACAACCACCATTCTCCCACCAAGTCAACATGAATACTATTGACTTATTCACACCACTCCATAATCCATACGATTTGGCAAAACCAATTCCTATTGACATAAGCCTCATCGATATGGAATGGATTTCATCACCACCATCCATTTTTGAATTCATTATTTCAGAGGAATTATTAAGAGCTTCTACCACTTACATTCCTCCATAGCCTTCACCTTCACCTTCACCTTCACCCTTGACTTCTTCTATTTTCCAAGAAAAAATGGAAGAGACTATGCCAGAAGAGTTTGACAATGTCACTGATGACATTCATCTAATTCCAATACCCCATCAACTCAAAGAAGGTTCACACATGGCCATTGAAGAAACTATAGATGTGAACCTAAGCATAGATCCGAACAATCCATAAATTATGAAACTTGGAAAAAGTTTATCCATTAATGAACAAGAGCAACTTATAGATCTCCTCACAAGAAAGAAGGGTATATTTGCATGGTCTTATAAATACATGCCTAGCCTTGACCCTAACTTGGTCATTCACAATCTCACCTTGCATCCTGATGCTAAGTCGATCAAACAAAAACTAAGAAAGTTACATCCTACCATTGCCCTCATGGTCAAAGAAGAACTTCAAAAGTTGTTAGATGTGGGTTTCATTCAACCCATTGACTACCCTGAGTGGCTTTCAAATATGGTACCCATTCATAAGTCTAATAGGGTGATTCACATTTGCACTAACTTTCGAGATCTTAACAAAGCATGTCCTAAGGATGACTTTCCTCTACCAAACATCGATACTCTTGTAGACACTTGTGCTGGCCATGAAATGCTATCTTTAATGGATGGTTTTTTAGGATATAACCAAATTTGAATTAATCCTGATGACCAACACAAAACAACATTCACAACACCTTGGGGGACTTTTTGTTACAAGGTAATGCCATTTGGCCTTAAAAATATGGGTGCTACCTATCAACGTGCCATGACATACATCTTCCATGATTACATGCATAAGATCATTGAAGACTATGTGGATGATCTATTGGCCAAATCTAAAACACATCAAGAGCACATCGATGTCTTGGAAAAAGTTTTTGATCGACTTCTCGAGCATAACGTAAGGTTGAATCCCAAGAAATGTGTCTTTGGTGTCACCTCAGGTAAACTCCTAGGGTTCATTGTATCCAAGTATGGCATTGAAGTGGATCCAAACAAGGTCAAGGCCATTATGGAAATGCCTCCCCCAACAAACTTGAAAGAGTTGCATAGCTTACAAGGAAATATCCAATCGATCCATCGCTTCATCGTGCAACTCTCAGACAAATGCAAGCCATTCAATCACCTGCTACAAAAGGGGGTGATATTTTCATGGATAAAAGAATGTCAAAAAGCTTTTGATGACATCAAATAGTACTTGGCTTCTCCACCAATCTTAACTCCACCTCACCTAGGGGTCCCCTTTCACCTTTATGTTTCAACAATGGATTTTGCATTAGGGACAATGCTTGCACAGAAGAATGAAAACAATCGAGAGCAAGCAGTCTATTACATTAGTCAAACATTAGTAAGCTATGAAACCAGATACGCTTATGTGGAAAAATTATGCCTAGCAGTGGTTTTTGCCACTAAGAAACTCAGACATTACATGCTAAGTCACACCACATATGTCATAGCTCGAGAAAACCCTCTACATTATATGATGACTCACACATACAACAATACCCGTACCACAAAATGGATAATGCTTCTAACAAAATTTGACCTTGAATTCATCAGCCAAAAATCCATTAAAGGTCAGGTAATAGTCGATCAACTTGTGAAAGCTCCACTTCCTAATGATCAACCTTTGGTTATTGAGCTTCCAGATGATTTGGTATTTAACATCACTAAATAGGAGGAAGATGTCATCCCTAAAGAGGATGTGGATATCACCCTATTCTTTGATGGTTCCAAGTGTGAGAAAGGACAAGGTGTAGGAATCATGTTTCATACACCACAAGGGATACCTATCCCCTTATCATTCAAACTTGATTTCCCATGCACAAACAATAACATAGAATATGAAGCCCTAATATTAGGACTTCAAGCAGCTATAGCTATGGGTACAAAGTGTATAAGAATATTTGGTGATTCCTAACTTGTCATTCATCAAGTAAATGGATCATACCAATGCAAAGAACTAGTCTTAAAACTTTACCATGAAGTAGCAATGAAATTGCTCATAAAATTTGACTGGTATGAGATTGATAGCTTACCTCATTCAACTAATAGATTTGTAGATGTGATGGCCTCTCTAGGATCATTGATTCCAAAGAACTCTATAGGAGAGGTTCAACCATTGATCATCACAACAATCTCTAAATCTACAATTTCATGAGTTGAATCTAAATATGAGAAGGATGTTTGCTTTATTCATGTAGAACCATATGAGCCTTGGCTTAATCAAGTAAAATACTTTCTCAAGTTTGGAATACTCCCATCAGATCTATCATGAACTACCAAATAAACTTTCAAACAAAAGGTAACTCATTTCACTCTCTTGGGGGACGTGTTGTATAGACATGGTTATGATGGAGTCCTCCTTCATTATCTCGAGCCTATAGAGGCACAATGAGCCATATTCGAAGCTCATGATGGTACTTGTGGTGGTCACTTTAGTGGAATGGCCATCACAAAGTGTATCTTATGCATGGGTTACTATTGGCCCACCATGGAACATGACTATTGCAATTATGTCAAGAAGTGTCAAAAATATCAGCAACATGCTAATTTAACTCATGTGCCATCACAAGCATTACAACCCATTCAAATTCTTTGGCCCTTTTCACAATGGGGTTTTGACTTGATTGGTAAAATCTTACCTCCTTCCTTGAGACAACACACATTTATCATCACTACCACTGAGTACTTCACGAAGTGGGTCAAAGCAATTCCTCTAACCAACATGATAGGACCTCGAATTATGGAGTTTATACTCCAACATATCATCTATCACTTTGGTATTCCCTCAAAAATAATCTTTAATAATGGTAAGTCTTTCAAAAATAAGGATGTTCGAGCACTTTGCAAAAAATATAATATTCAACATAGTTTCTTGACTCCTTACTACCCTCAGACAAATGGACAAGTTGAGGCAACCAATAAGACATTGATCACTATTCTAAAGAAATTAGTCAAATAAAATCATCGAGATTGGCATACTCAAATCCCCTTGGCATTATGGGCTTATCGAATGAGCATTCACACACCTACTAAGGCAACACCATTCTCATTGGTCTATGGTGTCGAAGCAATCATACCTCTTGAGCTTGAGATTCCCTCACTATGCATTTCATTACAAGAATTCATAGATGATGATACCACTAGACAAGCACATCTTGACCAACTCACGCTCCTCGATGAAAGGTGAATCAATACCTTGGAGCACTTACGAGTATATCAAGACCATCTAAAGCATGCTTACAATACCAAAGTTCATCTACATGAATTCCAAGTAGGAGATCTCATCCTTAAAGAAAATCAGCAAAACACCAATGCATTATCACATCTTCATGATAAATTCATGGCTAATTGGTTAGGTCCATACATTGTCAAACAAAAATTGGGTCAAGGAACATATAGGCTTGCTAGTCTAGAGGGAATAGAAGAGCCCGAGCCATTGAACATTATCCACTTGAGAGCGTTCTATGCTTAATGTGATTTATATATACATATATACATGGCTAAAAAAAAAAACACAAAAGCACTATTCATACATACTTCATTCCATACATCCATTTTGCATAATCATATTCATGTCATTTCAGTACATTTCATCCACCATACTAGTGGTCATTTGCTTAGTTTGGATAATTGTTAATCCAATAAGTCTTGTCACCTTAATCAGGGGCACCTTCGATTTAACATCCATCCCATTTCACCATTTCATAAGTCATGTCACAATTTGCGATAAAATCTCATCACACCTAGGTGTTTTCGATCACTCAACCACTCCTAGTGTTTCAAGCAACCTCCATTGCATGTCAAGTTTTCTCTAGGACCAAAGCACATTTTCACTAAGAAAATCTTGAGTTCTAGGAGTTGACTCTAACATTCTTGAACCAAACACATATAACACTTATTAATAACATCTTGTGTCAGAGAGGGATGACACCATGATTGGGTTGAACCTTGAAGTGAAAATTTCTTCTTGCTTGTCCCATTATGCACATAGTCCAAAAATAGTGGTTTTCACCACTTACAACACTTCAAAATAAAAGAGTGAGTAGTAAGGATAGGGTAAAATTCTCATCACACCTTGGTTGAGAATCTAATTCCCCAAAGCTTTAACTCTTTTACACACCATAAAATAGGTCCCCAAGTAGTAAGGATAGGATTACACTTCCATCCATATGGTTATGTAGTCTGATTCCCCAAAGCTTAAAGATCATATCATTGGACTATGGAGCTAATCTCCATCAAGGCTATAGATGCTTGACTAGTAGTGGAGTATGCTCATGCATGGTGACACATCTCTCTTAAAGAGACCTCTGACCACACATAAGGACAAGCTAGCTTCCTGGTCTTCTCTATGATGGGTTTCATTTCACCTTACTCAAGATGGGTAAATGAACTCACTTGCACACATAGTGGTTCTTGATTGGTTTGAGTCATTACCATGCTCATGATTGGTAAATGAACATCCACTGCACACACATTTTGGTCTCTGAGAAATTTGATAGAGCTTAAAAACATGAGTTTGTTCAAAATCACTAGGATGTTTGAGTCTCCGTAAAACAATTCTAGATCCATTATCCACAAGCCAAAACAACATCCATACCATAATCGCATCACTACATGAGTCTTCCACTTCATATCCCACCATTAGATGTTGGTGTCCCTGATTAAGTAACGAAGATGGTCAAGCAAAATCTAAACTACTACAAATGATCATTAGAGCATCAGTTCACTTACATTGTTATCATAAAGCATACACATCATCATCATAATGCATCCATAAAATCATATACACATACATTCACAATAAAAGAACACAAAAATCATACACAAAAGAAAATCCATGTATAAATATTGCATGTACAAAGTATGCCCAAAGGTTGTATACAATAGAGCACTGAGGCTCATATACAAAAATACAACAAGAGGCACTAGCTAGTGCCCCAAGGTAGACCCCTATGATCCTGAGGGATCAGGAACCCAAGGAGCCCTAGAGTGAGAACCACTATGCCTAGAGTCACTATGCCTAATAGATCTAGATACAGATGAGGAAGGTCACACTAGTAATCCAATGCCATGTTGCACAAGGCAATCCTTGAGCTCCTAAATGTAGCCATCTCAAGATCGAAGGTGAGATAGGTCCTATATCTAATGTGCATCCCTCCTCACTAGCTCTACCCAAATCCTAGCTATCACATCGACATCCTTACCTCCACCTACAATAACCTACACCTCCAGTTCCCTCCATAATCAAGCAATTTCAACATCTCAAGCCATCATCTCCACATCCCACTCTACCAACATCTATAAGAGTTGATCCTCTCCTCAACCAAGATATCTCACTCAGCCTAGAGCACAACCCACTCCTCCTCACTCTGACCAAGAGGTCTCTCCAAAATATCCTCCATACCTCCCCCACCCTCACCATCACCTCCAATCTCAAGAGGTTGATCTACCATGGCCCTCGATTGCTTCCTCCCATCACTAGATCAATGATATCTCTATCATCAAGGAGTCTCCTCTACTTTAGCCACAAGCCTCCCCATCATCACCACTACCCTCATCCACCACCTAACTTAATACCCATGGAGGCTAAGAAGCAAACCAAGCATCATAGTCAATTGTGGTCCCGACATCATCAACATCTAAGATATCCATCTCCTCATCATCCTCATACTCCACCCACCATACCTCAGCACAAGGTAAGCTCGACTCATCGACACGATGCCTATAAATCACTAGAGCATCAAGAACCACCTATCATATCCTAAACTATCATAGAACCCATGAGAACTAGATCAACTCCACCTCACTGCCATGATGACCAACAACCCATCTAGCCTACCTAATCCATCATAGCTACTCCCCATCAATATGCCATCTAGCCTCTCACCATGGCCACCAATACACCTGATCAAGCGATAACCTCACCCATAGATCCCTGTACTCCTAGTCACTATGACCAAGATGACTCGATTGTATCTCCTCAACTACTCACCATCTCAATGCATAGGGATGAGCCCTATCCCACTCACATGGTAGGCCCATAGGATGAGCTATGCTAAAATGCTCCCAACCCTAGATCTAAAGTAATAGACTGCAGCCCAATCCCTTTCACCTTACCTCTTCACCTCATACAACTCCATGTATACCTGAGCTAGCAAAGTAAGCGCCCAAGCATACACCCAAGGCTCATCGATCATATCAAACACCAACCTAATCATGTTCCAAGGGAACCAACATCCAATGTTATTAGGCACCAACACATTAGCCAATAGGAACATGACGTAGGTTGGTAATACCTCCAACCACCTCTATGAGTACAACTCTAGGTATCAGATACCACCACCACTGATATTCACACCCCTCCACTCATCACCAAAAATTTGACTCATCTCATACCCCTTGTCATGTCCAACTCAGACACACAATCCCTCCATAGGTACATGAAATATGTGGTATACATCCTCGAGCATAACTATCATCTCCCCTATCGAGAGCTGGAAGGTCCCCCTATCTAGATCCCATCACTTTGCTAAGGTAGAGAGGTACCCCTCATCAACCCTCACCACCTCAATCCATGCACAACCATCCAATCCCACTCACTCCAACCACTCCTAATCAACCTCCCACAATACCTTTTTCACCCTCGATAGGATAGGTGAAAAATGTCAAGCCTCCAAAATCCTCAACTACAACACAACACAAAAGCAAATGTACATCAAGATCTCATTCATTACAAAAAAAAAACAACATTGCAAAATAAACAAGAGGGCTAGAAGAACTTACCTTTACCACCCACACATCAACTCCAACCATCATGCTAACTCCCTCCATCACCATCACCAAGCTCTTTCACTCTCCTCTCAAACATCACTTCTTCAACTCTCAAACACAAGAATGAAATGAAATTTCACCCTTACAACCCTTTTATAGCTAAGAGGTGCACCCAAATGCACCTTCATCTGGAAGCACACTCAAACACCATATCTAGAATGATAGATGTTATCCCACATCTATGGAGATATAGACACAATCCTACATTTATTTTCAAAATGTTGCAAAAGGTTTCAAAAGGGCCTCAAAACATAGCAAAACCCCACAAAATCACCACAAAATTCATCCAAGCATTCATCACATCATCATATCACATTTTGTGATAACATGGATTGATTTGGGCATTTAAATTTTGAATGCGACCAAAAGTCACACAAATACCCAAAAATACTTCAAAACATCCCAAAATGATCCAAAATTTCACAAAACTACCAAATCAACTCATCAATGCATTTACATCATCATTTCACATCATCAAGTCAACTTACATTATCAAGTGAACCTCGTATCTAGTGATTTACTCTAGTCCCCTAGTGGTTGCAACGATTGGTTATCCATGCAATTTGGTAGGATGGGTAGATCACCATAAGGATGCTTGCTCAAAATCATCATCCAACATCATCTTGTTCAAAATCAAATCAATTTGATCCCTCAATTTTTGAATGTGACTATGTTCAAGAAAATTTGCTCAAAGTTATCATAAACCCTCTTTGTGGGTAAAAAGCAGAACTCTCTTACAAATTTCAAATGCATCATGCCAATATTTAGGTTCAAAAATGTGGTTTCGTAACTGAGGTGGTAATACCTCTACCTCCACCAAAATTCTTACCTAATGTTGGTTTATCAACAATATTGCACATCATGCTAAAAGTAAATTTTCAACAACATAGAACAACCTCAAACTTGGGGTAACCAAACTTGAATTTGATTTCTAACATCTGCATACATCATACGCATCCATTGCATCATCCACATTCGATCAATTGGCTCATGGGTTCCATTCTTCACTCATTCACCAATTGAGGGGGTAAGCCAAAATCACAAAATTTTCAAAATATTCTTGTGCATTGAAAAGAGTCCATTCCATAAAACCAAGTGTCTCTTATTTTTGCACCGCATTGTGTTTCACACAACGCGATACAAAAAGGGGCATCTATAGACACCAAATCCTAGCCATTCATCATCTCATTAATTATATATATATATATATATATATATTATATATATATATATATATAAATGAATCTGAGCCATCCATCAAAACTCCATCTTAGCATACCATGTGGTAATCCTTACTCACTAACTACAATATATGTCACTTATCAAATTGCAATCTCAATTGCTCATCATGTTTTAATCCTAGTCGCTCATTGTCATCATCAAAACCCTAACATGAATCAAAGAAATCATAAAATATTATTCACTTTTGGTGAATAAGGGTCAAACATTTGCAAAGAGAGATCACACACATTCACACGACATTTCGCACAAACCCTACTCACCCATTCATCATTCAATCACCGTCGCTTTTACAAACCAAGTCTAGATGTTGTAGAGCATCCATCACAATCTGTAGATGTCTTTGGGCATCCATCAGACACAAGAATACATCCAATGAGCCCTCAAACATTTTTTGGTATCTACGCAACAACATTTCGAACCCTCAAGAGCATAGATCACAATCAAGTGTTGACAATGCAACTATTTAATTTGATTTACGTTTTTTGTATTCTGTTTCATATTCTACAACCATTCAACGTAGGGTTTTGTAGGTTTATATTTTATATTGAAGAGGGCCTCACACAGTGGAGGCCCCACATGTGCTACTGATCCCTTTTTGTGGTTTGATTTTGTGTAGGTACAAGTGATAATTTATTGGATAGTTATTGCAGCTGGAGTGGCCCCATAGAGGATACACAAGCCCACTCAACAACTTGTTTGTAGTAGAGAAGATTTGGAAGCACCATATTTGTTTGATCAAGCAAAAGGGTTTCACCCTTTTAATCATTGTATCATTAAAACAAGCATATTTTGTAACCCCTTGCGATTCGAGGTATATTAATGGTGTAAAAGAGGAGATCAAAGGCTCCATAAGTCAATATAAAATCACTCTTTTATTGTGCATGATTGCTTGTTTTGATTTGTTATCTATTTTGGTGTTAATATTTACTATTTACAGGAGGAACATTGAAGCACCTACAAGAGGAGACAAACTTGTGAGAAGCCATGACTAGAAGTAAAATAATAGATGAACATCCAAAACATAAGACTAACAATGAGAAGGACAAATAGATCATAAGACGATTGTGCAGATAATGAGAAGAAAGTGTAGACTATAGAGGAAGTGTTTGAAGGTGATATTCGAGGAAATGGAAAGAGAAATCAAGTATTGAATTAGAGTGGATATTGAATGCATTGCAGATATAGCATATTAGATATTGAATCCATAAGTTAAGAGTGATTGACTACAAGATGATTCCAAAGACCATAATTATTTGGAGTAAGAGAGGAAGACGTAACTTCCGAGGTAGAGTGCATAACTTTAAGGAGTCAAAAAATTTAGAGTGTTTAAACCAAAGATGCATGAACGAAATTCATGTCATAGATTGGAGTAAAAAGCGCCACCTAAGGTACACATTCTAAATTGCATCATAATATTTAATTTGGCAGTGAAAGGTTATAAAGTAAAGAAGGGTTGATTTATTTTATAAAGATAAACAAAGAGAATTTTAAAATGATAGTGAAATAATTAGGAGAAAGTTATTTCAAAGGAAATAATTTATTATGAAAAGATTAATTTGAGGGAGTTATAAGAAGATAATTAATTAAATATTAAGGTGAAGAATATATAATTGAAGAAGAAAATTATTGATTGAAGATTATTAATAAAATATTTATTATTTTATTGAAAAGATTATTGAAAAGAGAATATTTTATTGTGAAGAAATTTATAATTAATGGGAGTTATAAGAAGAAATTAATATATTGAAGGAAATAAATATTTGAAGAATTAAAGAAGAAGACGATTAAAGAGAAGTAAAAATTATTTGAAGGAAGAAAGAAACTAAATTTAAGGTTGAATAAAAGAAGAATATTAAAGTTTGAAGAAGAAATGTTGTTTATTAAAATTGAAGATAGAATAAAAATAAAAATTTGAAGAATAAGATAGTTGCAAGCTTACTGCAATGGTAAGGGCTTTGGCCTCTCTTTGAGAGGTCCAAGGTTCAAACCCCACTCAATATGAGGGGATCGTGATCCCTCATAAAAACCTATGTAAACTCATTGGAAAAAAATTGAAGAAGAAGATTAAAGAATGAAAGGAAAATTTTGAAATATTTGAAGGTGAAGAAATTTATTTGAAGACTATTAAATAAAATAAAGAATTATTAAAGAAAAAAAATTATTAAGTTTAGAGATAAAAGGATTTCAACAACAAAGAAATTAATTATTATTGAAGAAGAATATTTGAAATTGAAGGAAATAAAAGATAATTATATTTAAGAGAAAAATTTTAAATATTGAATTTGGGAGTAATAAGGAATTTTACTACAAAAGAAATTAATTAAAGTTAATGAAAAGTTTGTGTGAGAAAAAAAAACAAAATAATTTCTTGAATAGAAGACATTGAAAACCTTAAATATTGATCAAAGGTAAGAACAAATTTGAAGGCTATAAGAAACATGTCATGACAATTGAGAAAAAAAAACAAATAAAAAGAAAAACAATTATTCAGTATGCATCACCAGAGGATAGTATAGTTAAAGAAAAATATTCAAACAATATCTTGCAATCTATCTCTCAAGAAGCTATTAAATATTAAAAATATGTGTCTATAAATTAATGGGGACATTTACAATCAATTCACAAAAAGCTAAAAATAGAGTTTTTTCAATACTTCAATACTACATACATGTCTTCTCAAGGATGTTAATGGTTGTTATAAAGACTATATTAAAATACATGTTAGTATATTAAAAATAGTATACAAGGCAATAGTTACTCTAAAAGTTCTTAAAACAAAAAAGATAAGGAAAAATTAAAGAATTAAAGAATAAGCCTTTGATGAAATATGCTAGTTGTGACACAAATGATTTAAGACATATGACAACAAATGTTTACAAAAGGCACATGTGTTGATATAGACAATGTTGATTTAAAAGTCTTAAATGTTAAACAGGGATATAGAAATAACAAAGATAATATATTGTTATGTTTTACATGTGTTAGCATCAACAACAAGGTTGATAATAATATTTTTAAAGGTAATGAACCATGGGATTCAAATGATAACAAAGGTATCAAGGACAATATTAATATCAGTGATGGAATTTATTATTGTGATGACTTGCTCATAAGTATGACAATTACAATTATCAACCTAAAAGGCTAGGTTTAGTACCCAAACTTGAAGGAGTATCAGAGTTAGATCAAAAAGACCAAGATCAAACCAAAGGACTAAAACCACATGAAGGCAAAAATTCTTCATACCAAATAATGTAATAAGGGGGTCTTGGAGGTATTACATTATTTGGTATCTTGCAATATAAATGCAAGGACCACGAAAATAATTTAGATTATGATATGTTTAATATTTGAAGATATAGTAGGTGTCATGTAAATAAGTGTGGAGTTATATAGGTGAGGTGTCATGTTAGTAAGTGTGAGTTATGTAAGTGAAGTACCATGTTTATAAGTGAGGAGTTATGAGTTATGTGCAATCATGAGAGTCTTTATCTTTATGTAAATATATGAGATTTATTATTATGTATTAAGAAATATGAAGAGTTAGATCTCCCGTGAGTATGAGGAGATGAAGAGTTTATGTAAGTGTAAAGGTCAAGAGTCTTGTGAATATGAAGAGTCTCATGTATATATATATTGAAGATAAATATTTGTAATATAGTAGCGAAGAATAAGCATTGAATTGCATTGGTTTTTATTTTTTATTTTTTGTGGAAAACATCCCAAAAGGGATGCCACTTTCGGGTAAGACCCAAGGAGGCAGGGGTATCTTGAATTGCATTGCTTTAATAGATATATATTTTCAATAATATATTTAGTGAATTTTATGTTCATTGTTGTTATGGATTGATTCATGTGCATATATGTTCTTGAGATATTGTTTGATCTTGGAAGAGTGATAAACCTGTGATAATAGTTGTGATTTGCTAACAATTTAGAGTTAATTTTTTTAAAATATGAAAATATATTAGGTAGCTTCGTCAACATTGAAAGAGTTGACAAAATGTTGGATTAGTTATTTCAAAGCTAAAGCATTATATATTTTGTGGAGGATTGATCCTACCATTATTTTTTGAAATTTATGGCTTGAAAGGAATAATAGAGTTTTTAAAAATAAATCTCAAAATCATGCCCAAGTTTGGAACCATATTATTGCCTCTCTTGTAAAGAGTTTATAGATGTGGTGCTCATCATGAAAAGTCTTAAGTGTGAAAAAAGAGGTGGTAATAACTTGATTATAGGATTTAAACGTACATGGAAGAGCCATTTATAATAATGGGCTTAAATCAAAAGTTCTACTTCAATCTAGGGTAAAATAAAAATATCCAGAAATTGGGTTTATCAAAATTACTTTTGATGGTGCTTCTAAAAGAAATATGGAAAAAGTTAGTGGAGGTGGTGTTTTTTGAAGTAATGAAGGAAAAATCCTTCTCACATACTTAGAATCATATGGAATTTCAACTAACAACTATGGATAGGCTAGGACACTACTTATAGGGGTTAAAATTGCAATAGAAAAAGGATGGAAATATTCTTAAATTGAGGGGGATTCACAAATTATCATTAATGATATCAAAAAAAATAAATGTGGAATTAGATAGAAAATAATATTATTGCTGATGTTCATCATCTACGATTGGAGGCTATATCTTGAAAATGTGAACATATTTATAGAGAAGGAAATCAGATAGCAGATAATATAACCAATCATAGTGTTTTCCTTCATCTTGGTGAAATTCAAAATTTATAAGGTATCTGGACAAGTGAGATTTTATCTCTTAATCAAAATGATGTCAAGGAGTTGATTGTGGAAACATAGCACTTTGAGGAAGTTGAAGAATATATTCAGTAAATGAAAAATATTTGTGATAAAAAGACATGCTAGATATGGTTTAATTAACCTAATAGCAAATGTAATATTTTGGTATTTTGATGGGAGTGGCCCCCATTAGAAGCCACATATAACTTATTTCAAAAAATAAAAAAATTATAAGCTTAAATAAATTATTTTTCTTTTAAACTTTATTTCCTAATGTCTAAGTATGTATATTGATGATATTAATATATACAAATATTATTATAATACATTTAAACTTTTAGATATGTCCATTTTATTTTTCTATGTTTAAAATGTTACCTTGATATCAAAGTGATATAAAAATAGAGTTGCAAGGATAAAGAGCTCAATATCAAATAGAATATGAAAGAGGGCCTAAAGAAAACATTATTGAATCACCAACAAAATAGGAGATACGAAAAATAATAAAAAACAAAAGTAAACAATGGAGATAGAGGCATAATACTAATATAACTAAAAAAGAGAAATGAAATACCATGTATAAGAGAGAAGAAGCATGGACCACATGGGCAAGAGATTGAGTCAAAGAGAGAAGTGGACAACAAAATAGTATTGAAGCTCTCCCTCCAACAACACCATAAAGAGATGTGTAAAGGTGAAAAGGACATGCTTTATAGCATGCCAGTGAAAATAGTGGCAAGTCTCAAGGCAGGCAATGATAGACATATGACAAGGATCCAAACCCATATTCAAGTGTGTTTTTTTGTTGAAATTGAGCATAAATCTACAAATATTATTCTGATAAGATGTTTTACATGACCAAGGTGATTCAAATGAGCTTAACCTTGCACCAACAAATCATATTTGAGTACTCTTTGAAAATCCTCTTGAAAGTACTTTAATTCAACTTTCAACCTATAACCAACATATATTTAACACCCTTCTCATCGACACTTTCTTGATAGTGGTCTTATTTTCTAGGATGGTGTCGTTTTGAAACAATTGGCTTCAAAAGGGTGAGTGACTAGAGAAATAATTTACATCATCATTTTTACCAAGAGAGGTACTAGGAATGAAGGTTTGGAACCCCAAGCCTTAACCATTAGACTTAGGCTCAAATCAACTTGGTTCCTTCGTCATTCCTTCAAGATATTTAAGAATAGGGAGTTGTAGTATATTGGTGATTTTTAGTTTTGAATGTTGGGAATATAGGACAAACCTTGTGTAGAGCCCTTGCTCCTCCTCCTCCCTGTGGAAGTAGCATATTTATCTATATATTTGTACCTTACTAGTCAAGGCCCTATCTTATAGTCAATCTATCATGGATTTCTAGCTTGGAAACTCATTTAATACATCTACAGGTGAAAGCATCATAGGATTGTAGTCTAAGTAGAACTACTATGCTTTAGTGCATTGATGTTGCTACTGATTAATTGGTAGTGATTTTGCCAATTTTTTAATCAAATCATTTCTTGTTAGTTAGCTTAGAAACTATCATTTTGATATCAGTTCTACTATCAATAGTGTCAACAATGGTTATGATGCCAATGCCATTGATTGTCATAATACAACTAAAAGAAAAGGAGGACTTTTCATACCAGTACTTCCTAGCATGTCCAAACACCCATCACTTGATATAATTGGAAGTTAGGACTCCCTTGATCCTCTCAAACATTTTCATAGTGTCCTCCTTCAAATCCTCCACCCTCATTACATGTCATCCTTCTATTAATCCCCTCCAATCATGTTGCCCCTCATCATGTAGTCTTCCACCTATGGATATTGCCAATTATAACATTATCCTCCATTGGGTTCTCTAAGGGATCTATGGCTTCATTAAATACAACCCTTAGGGAAGCCCAATTCATGACCTTCCAAGTTAAAAAACTCTATGAAATTTATGAATCAATCACTTATCAAGATAAAGAAACTCTATTGAATTTGATATTAAATCCAAAGTAATGAAAATGAAACTCTATTCATTTGAAACCTCAAATTTGTAATACCAAAGTGTCATTTGGTTTTTGACATACACATTTGAATCTTGTAAAAATACTTTTGAGGATGTGATTGGAGGATATTGTATGGATACCATTGAGAATTGTGCAAAAAGGTGGAGATCTTGATTGCAAAGTTTTACATAGTTGCAGTTGTGCGTGCATCAGGATAAGCTTCCATTGAGTCCTTTTAGGATTTGTTCTCTAACTTTTCTTGTTATCTAAAATCATTTGCATAGTTAGGCATTTATATTGCATTAAAATCAAATTATATGATCTTTTATTAGTTAAAAGTATATCTTTGTCTGAATCCTTGTACCTTACTAGTCAGGGTCCTATATTATAGTTAATCTATCATGGCTTTTCTAGCATGAAAACTTGTTTTAATACATCTATAGGTGAAAGCACTGTAGTATTGTAGTGCTAGTAGCACTACTATGCTTTGGTTATTTGTCACAAAGACTATAAACCTTATATTTTATTATCTTGTAATAGCAAGCAAAAGACCCACCCATAGTCGATAGCATTGCCAACACTTATGCTTGACTATGGTGCTTTTGTTGTCTAAAAACTAGATATTATTTCTTGTATTGTGCTTTTATATTTTTATTGGAATATGGTTCTAGCCTAAGTAAACTCCTTAAACATCTAATCTTTTAGAGTTTGTCTATGTGCAGGTACAACAAGGAGTAGAAGACAGAACAAAAGGTTAATCATTCATAGTTGCAAGTGAAAGTGTCATAAGACAATAGTGCCACTAGTGCTTCTACATCTATAACATTTCCATCTAACTAGGAGTAAAACCAAATGTTCTCCATTTCTTTCTACATATTAGTTTTAGTTTCGTTTTTAAACTATATATCTTACTTGTGTTGTAGTCTATTTGACTGTTTTGTCCATTAAAAACTTTAAAAAATAGCTTAAATCTTAAGGGAACATATTTTTAGCATTTTGTCAATTAAGGCCCAAATCTAGATTAAATCTTTGTGTTCCCATTAAAAAGTCCAAATTGCATATAAAATAAGGCTTGGAATGTTACATTTTTCTATAATCTTGACCAAAAGGAAAAGAAAATGTTTTTCATTCCATCATATAATTAACAAAGCATATATTTGTAGCATTCGTCTAATTTCATCTTGTCTTCTTGGATCATAGTTTAAAGTAGATTTTAAGTTTAGATTAGGCTATTCCTAGACTAGATCTAGGACACTGAAGACCAAAATGAATTATAAAAAAAGGTAGGGTTTTTAAAACCTAAGCATAAATATAGACTTGTAGAAAAATTTCCCTATCCTCAAAGTGAGGCAACATAGAAGTGACATCGAAAGGGGATATAAAAGCCAACGTACCTATCCTCATCCACAAGTCAAAGGCCCATACCCATCTCATAGTAATGCACAAAATAATATAGTTAATGTAAATTTATCAAGTAACACCTTATGTTGTTTCATCTATAATGCTAGACACAACCCTGAGGAGTATGTCATGGCAATTAAAAAAGCTTAAATAATAATAAATATCCAACGATGCAATGAACCACAAGCAATAATGATTGGTTAATAAGTAGTAGTTCAAACTCCCATAATGAATTGACCTATAACCCAACAACCTATAATGGCAAACGAATTTACAAGGGTGCAACAATTGGTCCTAGCCATATCAAACTCAAATAATATGGTGTTTATCGATTTTGGAATCTTAAATTCTAATGAAATTTTATCTTTTGAGGATCACACAATATTTGCTAATCAACAACAAGAAGGTGCAATAAAGGGTAAGAAAAAAATAATGGATGAGCAATCCCAATCAACAATCAGTCAAGTAGTCCCACAAAAATATGTGTATCTAGGGATACAATTTACTATTCTAAGGAGGGAATGACCACCATTATATCTTAAGAATAAAGGTTCAATGTGTACGAAAGTATATCAACTTAGGCCCTAAAAATTGATACCTCCAAGTAGAACCTATAGTCAAGAAGATTGTACTAGAAAATAAGTAGGATGAAAGGGAAACCTTGCAAAAATAAGCAAAAAAGAATATACAAATCTATCTCTAAGTGAAGATAAAGTTATCGCTTTGCAATAATTTAAAAATCTATTCCATACAATTATAGTAGCATTTTTTAGTTAAAATTCAATATTGCCAAGGAACTAAGAAAGACACTCATAAAAAAAACATGTTAGAGACATTAACCTTTCCTAGACAAAGGGACTTGTAAGAAGCTCTCAAGAGGAGTGAAGCTATGTCAAAACAAAACTAGTGACGTGGAAATATGTATAGTTAAACCTAACTAAGCAACTTGAAGATCCATCTGTATTCAAGTGAATGTGGTGAATATATTGAATGCTTTAAAATCTAAATTAATGAAACTCCACCATTTTATATCATCTTGAAGATTCACAAGTGCCTACTATATTGTTATATAATGGATTTAGGAGTAGTTATAGTTATGCCAAAAACAATGTGTGAGGAAATGAACTTACCTTATGCTAAATAACCAGGGGCTTATTCAAATGGATGGGATAAGGGTAAAATTATGAGAGTTCTAAAGGACTTAATAATAATGAGATTAAACATCCAAAATTTATAGTTGTCCTAGAAGTGATTGTAATGGATCCTTCTTTTTTTGGAATGTTGTTATCTAGGAAATAAATAAATTTATTGAGAGATGGGTATTTGACTTTGGATGATACCTGCATGAAGGTTCCATAATATGGAAAAATTATCAGAATTAAGAATGAGACTTCTCATAACCATCTCTTGCATAAACCAAATGATAATGAAATCATTAATTAAAATGAGCTTCTTGATTTTATGGACAAATAATTGAATGAAGTAAAGCTCATATCTAAACTTGGCATCATCATTGGGGTTCCATTGGCCTAAATGACATAGGGGGTCATTTGAAGAGACCAAGCTAGGTAATAATCCAATAATAGAATAACCAAGTAGAATTATAGCCTTAAAAAGTAAACAAGTGTAGTGGTCCAAAGAGATATGGATGTTGCATTTTGATGAGGCTAGGACTAGAAATGGAGCTAGTGTGGGAATATAAATCATAGATCCATAGGTTGTACAAATGAATCATGCCTATAGACTATTTTTCAACTATATAAATATTGGAGTATGAAGTGTTGTACACTAAACTTAAGAAATTTGAGAAGCTAGGGCTTAAGAACTTAAATATATTTAGTGACTTGGAATTTGTGGCCAACCATGTCAACTTGGTATGCATGTTACCAAGAGTAAGCATTTGAAAGCATATAAAAATTGAGTGTTGGATCTACTTAAGAGTTTTAATATCTATGAATTTATGGTTATGCTTAGAGAACTGAATGTAAAAGTTGATGAGCTATCTTCTCTAGCTATAAGATTCGATCTAGTCACAAGATATAAAATACTACAAAAGAATTAGAAGTGGGTTTTAGGCCTTCCATCCATAACAACTCAAATTGTTGGCAAGTATTTAATTACAATAAATAACATATTGAATTCCTAGTCAAAGAATCTCAATACGCTAAAAACCAAAATGAGTATGGGAATGATATCAAGGATGAGGTTATTTAGTTAAATACCAATCAATTGCAGAGAGGTTTAATCATGTTTGAATTCCAATGTAACCTTGATGGTTGTGACAAGAAGATAAGTATAATGGTTAAACCTTCATCCTATCAAGACATTGAAATTGTCAGAGGGAAAAAAATTGTTGTTAGAAAAGGAATGCCTAAAGCAAAAAAATTACATGTTGAAGAAGCTATGTGCAAAACATGGGATTGTTATTATTTGGGGATATGAAGATCTTAAGGTTTATGATAGAAGAGCTTATGGTTGATGCTACCTTTGTGTTAAACCATATCTAAATGATTGTTAAGTTTATGTTATTTTAAGGATGCATTCATGACAATAACTAAAAAAAAATCATATTCATGTGGTATTGACAATGTGTTCCTTTATTATTATAAATACTCCTTCAATCTATTTCAATTTCAAATAGTATGTGTATGGTGTTCTATTTATCATAAAATCCTTATTCACTATTAGTTGACTATGATTTTTTATTATAGCTTTTAATATTGACAATAATATCATTGTATGATCTTTACAATAGCATATCATTTTAATAATAATTCTCAAAGCATTTGTCATTTTCATTTTTGAGCGAATAGATATGTGCCATGACATACAATTAGTAGAGTTTAGAATGTAGATGAGTTTTTTATATTATTAGACATCATTTACAATATTTAAAAAAAATCATCTAGCATAGTTGATAGTTATTACAAAATATGCTAAGATAAACTACAACAAAATTCACATCTACATTTATTATAGAAAAATAAACATTGACAAATATTAAAATAAGAAAAAATAGTTTTAATATCAACAATAAGTAGGGAAATATATAAAGCATTTTGAAGCAACATTTTTATTTTCATAAAAATGAGACAAAGGTATGCTACATTAAGATATCACTACCTTGTTGTTTTAGTTTAAACTAAAGTAAAGTATCTACAAGAGATTATTTTTTTTTGTTATGTGTAATGATACACACGCACTCCCCTCACACACTCATCTACACTTTGGTTTGAACCTTGGACCTTCAAAGAAGAGCTAAAACCCGTACCGTTTGTTGAGCAAGGTGCAGCAAAAGCATTTGAGAAAGTATTGTCATTGTTGTCAACACAGACAGATTGATGCAGTTGATGCAGTTCAGAGGTCAGTCAGATCAAGTGCAGAAAGTTTCAAGCAAAACAGAGGTGACCCAGATTCAGAAATTGGCAGAAAGAGACAAGGAAGAAAACTGTCGCGATATCGCGACAAAAAGTAGGAGAGAGAAAATGCAAGCCAAAATGTCGCGATATCGCGACATGTCGAGTTTTCACTACGAGGAGAGAGAAAATGTGTCGCGATTTCGTGACAAAAAGTAGGAGAGAGAAAATGCACGCCAAAATGTCGCGATGTCGCGACATGTCGAGTTTTCGCTGAGGAGAGAGAAAATGTGTCGCGATTTCGTGACATAAATGGAGGAAAGGAGCTTGCAATGAAGAGAGTAGCGATTTCCATGCATGTTAAAGTTTCGCATTTCAAAGCACAGCTGGAAATGTATGGAAACAAAGGTGTAGCGATTTCGCTACAAATCGAAAGTTAAGAAAACTGAGATGCAGCGATTTCGACACAAGTAAAAATTCACAAGAAGAAGGTGTAGCGATTTCGCTACATGTTGAAACAAAGAGAAACTAAGGTGTAGCGATGGCGCTACATGTTGAAACAAAGGGAAACTAAGGAGTAGCGATTTCGCTACTAGTCAAAAGTGTAGAACTGAAAGATGCAGCAATGATATTACAAGTCAAAATTTCATGAAAAGAGGCAAGGTGAAAACACAAGGCACAAAGATGTAAAAATTTCGCCATTGCATGAAGCATAGTGTCGCGATTTCGCGACATGTTCCATTTTCGCTGGAGTTGGCAAGGAGAGTTGTACGGAAGAGCAAAGTGTCGCGATTTCGCGACATGTTCCTTTTTCGCTGTTGCTGGCAAAGAAGAGTGTACGGAAGCCGGAAGTGTCGCGATTTCGTGACAAGCAGGATGATGACGTCAGCAAAAGAGTCGAAACGTCGCGATTTCGCGACAAGAAGGATGATGACGTCAGCAAAGTTGAAAAGTGTCACGATTTCGCGACAGGATGAAAGAAAAGCCACTGGAAGCCGAAAACGTCGTGATTTCGCGACAACCTTCAGGGTGACGTCAGCATAAGTTGAAAGTGTCGCGATATCGCGACAAGATGCAGGGAAAGCTTTCAAGAGCCAAAATGGTCGCGATTTCGCGACAACAAGGGCATGAATGGTACGGCTACATAAAGTGTCGCGATATCGCGACAGTAACGGCTTGGCGAGTAAAAGCTGAAAAAGCATGCATGGTGACACGTGTTAGAAAAAGCAGACAGGAAAATCATGCAGCCAGTTACGTAAAAAGTAACTGATGTCAGATCGACAGTTACAAATTGACAGGTGTCGAACATGCACTGAAACAGTTGAATTTGCATGATTGAAAAGCATTCGAAGAATGGTATAGGCAGGATTAAAAAGCATTCGAACTGTTGTATTTGAAGTATTCGAACAGACAAATATGCAGGATTGAAGAAGCATTAGAAAAGACATATTTGCAGAATTCAAAGAGTCGGATATGCAGAATAGAAACAGTATTCGAATGGCCGTATTTGAAGTATTCGAACAGCCGAATATGCAGGTTCGAAAATGCATTAAAACAACCGTATTGCAAGGAATCGAACCGCCGTATTGCAGGGGTTCGAATAGTCGTAGTGCATGTAATCAAACAACCGTATTGCATGGATTCGAACAGTCAGAGTATGTGATTCGACTGCATGCAGGATTGAAAGGTTATAAAAGAATAGTCGTACAGAGAAGATGTTGCTGCTGTTAGAGAAAAGTTGTTGCAGAAAGAGAAATATTGCTGTGAAAAGAGGGTTTGAATAAGAAAATTAGCAGAGCCGTGAGAGTGTGCAGAGTTGGATTAATTGCAGACCAGTCAGGGTTGTGCATGAAGTGAAGACACTTTTATGTCATTCTAATTGATCAGAATTGTAGTCCAAGTTGGTGCTTGGTACTAGGGGTTGGTGCTCCATCTGTTGCAGCAGAAAATTACAGGGGTTGGTGCTCCTTCCAGTGGATGCTGGTAAAGAAGTTGTAAAATTGAAATTTTGCAAAGACTCGGATTTGGATTGAAGTCCAAGCAGTTAATTTTTGAGGAGTAGCCAAATTGGTGAACCTCATTATATTGTGTGTTGTGGTGTGCTCTCCTTTTGTTCTTTTGGTTTTATAAGTTTTCTGTGCTTCAGTCTTTGAATGCTGTTGTTTCGAAATTAAATAACTACACTGATTCACACCCCCTCTCAATGTCATTGTGTGAACATCAATTGGTATCGGAGCGAGGTTCCTTGTACAAGCTTAATCGCCTAAGGAGATCTTGGAAGAAACAATGGCAGAGCGGTGAAGGATTTTCATCCAACAAAGCTCCCTTATTTGATGGAACAAATTACACCTTCTGGAAACTCAGAATGCAAACATATCTGAGTGCATTGGGATATGATATTTGGGATTCTGTAGATAGTGGATACACAACACCCACTACTCCTCCAACAGATACTGCTGAGAAAAAGAAATTTGAGAACAACTCCAAAGCTAAGAATGCCATAATGTGTGGGCTTGTTGACAGTGAACTGATAAGAGTCATGAGTTGTAAATCAGCAAAAGACATGTGGGATAAATCGAAGAGCATCCATGAAGGAGACAAGAAGATTAAGGAAGCAAAACCGCAAACTCATCGAGCACGAGTCGAAGCACCGCAAATGAATGAAGATGAAAACATAGAGACTTATATGCCGAGAGTCAACGAAATTATTAATGCAATCGGAGGACTCGGTGAAGAAATTGATGATGCAATTGTTGTGAAAAAGGTTCTCGAAACACTTCACAAAAGATTTAACTCCAAAGTCTCTCGCAATAGAAGAGGCAAAAGATCTAAACAACTTCAAGCATGGATGAGTTGCATGGTTCCCCGACAAGGATATGAAATGAGAATAGGACAAACCAAGTCTACAGACAGAGAAGCAGCTTTTAAAGCACACAAGAATGTAAAAGCTGAACATGAATCTGAGGATGAAGGAACACCGGATGAAACAGAAGCCAATTTTGTTCGAAAACTCACAAAAGGAAAAGGAAAATATAGAGGGAAGCTACCTTTTAAATGCTTCAATTGTGGAGGAGTCGGTCATTTTGCAGCCAAATGTCCAATGCAGGAGAGAACCAAAAATGGTGAAGGTTCACACCAAGAAAAAGGTGACTGGAAGAAGAAACAAAATTTCAGAAAGAACAACTTCAAGAAGAAAAGCTTCATAACCAAGAATGTCAGCAGTTCTGAAGAAAGCACAGATGAGGAGTCTGAAGAAGGAGGTGAAGCTCTTTTCATGGCACTTGAAGAAGAAAGAACAGAGAAAAATCAGGAAGGTGATGAAAATTCCAAGGATGAAGTTGAAGTGTATTTGGAAGGAGAATTGGTTGCTGCACTTGAAGAGTTGAGTGCAGAAAGGAAGAAGAATAAGAAATTTTCAAAGAAATTAGAGAATGCCACATACATAATAAACAATCTAAAAATATAGACAGAGGAATTCAAGAAAATGTCCGAAGTTCTTGATGAACAATTAACTCAGTAAAGACAGTTGAATGCAAGCAAGCTAGAGGAAGACATTGTTAAGTTAAGGATGCAGTTAGAGGAGATGAATAGAAAATTGAACTGTTTTCATAAGTTTGAAGAAAGTACTGTAAAGTTGGATAAAATGTTAAATAACCAAAGGCCTTCTGGCATAAAATTTGGTTTAGGCTTTGATGAAGGAGAATCTTCAAAGGATTCAAAGAACTTGAATATAGAACTCATAAAGAAAGAAGAAAAGATCAGGGTTGAACCAGAAAAACCAAATCTTGCAAAAGAAAACAATAATGCCAGATTCAAGAAGAATACTGACAAAGATGGATTCACAAAAGTCACACATCCAAGGAGGAGAAGAGTCATGGCTCCTACTTCAAACAGGCAAAGACCGGCACCCAGGTTTAATCATGCATTTTCTGGTTATTGTTTTAAATGCAATGCTTATGGCCATAAGATTTCAGATTGCAGGCATAATGTATCTCAAAGGAATTTTACCAAGAGAAATGTTTTTTCTCCTTTAATGAATTATGCAGGTGAATGTTATAATTGTCATAATTTTGGACATATTGCTAGAAACTGCAGAAGCACTTTTGCATCAAATAATTATCAGGGTAGAAAATCTCAGCCAAGTGGGTTGAAACAAAACCAAAAATTTCCTGAAAAACAGGCACATGCTAATGAAAGGACAAAGGCAAAACAAGTAGCAAAATCTGCTATCAAACCATAATGGAAAGAAAAGGAATCTTTGATTGTCCAGACTCGCTTTTAAAGCTCGGAACAAATCAGCACCTTGGATACTTGGATAGTGGTTGTTCCAGCCACATGACAGTGACAAGCAAAAGTTTGAGAATTTACAGAATTATGAAGGTGGTTCTGTGAAATTTGGAAATAATGATGGAGCAAAGATTGTTGGAAAGGGATCACCAAGATCGCTGATGGCAATATAAAATCAAAAGAAGTCTTGTTTGTAATTGGCCTGAAGCATAACTTGCTAAGTGTAAGTCAAATATGTGACAGAGGCCATGATGTAATCTTCAAGAAGGAGGGTTGTGAAGTAAGAAAGACAAAAAATGGAAAGTTAATAGCCACTGGACTGAGAACTTCTGGAAATCTGTATACACTTTCAGAAACTGTAGAAGGAACATGCTTGATTGGACAGGAAGATGAAAACCGGCTATGGCACAAGAGGCTTGGGCATATTAGTTTTGACAATCTGGCAAAAATCAGCTCAAAAAGAGCAGTTAGAGATATACCAAACATTGGCAAACCTCGTAAATAGCATCTCGTGAGTCATGCCAAAAGGGAAAACAAACCAGAGCCACTTTCAAAGCAAAAGAATACTTCACTAGCAAGCCATTAGAACTAATTCACACCGATCTATGTGGACCCATGAGAACTGAAAGCATAAATGGACACAAATATTTTATGCCGTGTATAGATGACTACTCAAGAATGACATGGGTACTATTTCTGAAACTCAAGTCAGAAGCCTTTGAGATGTTTAAAACCTTCAAAAATCTTGTTGAGAATCAATCAGAAAAAGAATTAAATGCCTAAGATCAGACAGGGGAGGAGAGTTTATCTCCGAAGAATTTGCAGAATACTGTCAAAAACATGGGATAAGAAGACAGTTTTTAGCAGCTAGGACACCTCAGCAGAATGGTGTTGTAGAAAGGAAGAATAGAACAGTGCAGGAAATGGCAAGGACAATGCTGGCAGAAAACAAAATAGCTGACAGATTTTGGAAAGAGGCAGTTCATACTGTAGTTTACATTCAAAACAGGTGCATGCTGAGACCACATGAAAGCAAAACAGCTTATGAGTTGTGGTTTGGCGGAAAGGCAACAACAAGACATTTCAAAGTATTTGGCAAGCAAGTGCTACATAAAACGGATTGAAGATAACCTCGATAAATTTGAAGATAGAGCCGATGAAGGTATCTTTCTTGGTTACTCAACAAAAAGCAAGGCATACACATGTTACAACAAGAGGTTGAAGAAAATTGTTGAAAGTGCTCGATGTGAAAGTTGATGAAGGTAGAGAACAAGAAACTACTTATCAAGAAAACTACCCTATGTATGAAGAAGTCATTGAAGGTGATGATGAAAAAGAAACAGAGAAGAATCAGAAAATTGATCCAGATGGTGTAAAAACTGAATCTGAAGAAGAAGAAAACAGGAAATTTAAAACAGTCAACTGGCAAAAAAATCATCCAAGTGAACAGATTATTGGGGATCCCACAGATGGTATTCAGACAAGAAGAACAAGCAGTGAGGAACTATTCTCTGTTATCTAGTATTGAACCTAAAAATGTTGCTAAAGCAAGCACTGATGAAAGTTGGATGAAGGCAATCAATGAAGAACTAGATCAGATAGAGAAAAACAATACCTGGGAATTAGTACCTAGACCAACAAATAAAAACATAATTGGCACTAAATGGGTTTTTAGAAATAAATTGAATGAAGATGGGCAAGGTTGTCGAAATAAGGCAAGATTGGTATGTAAAGGCTATGCTCAAAGTTGAAGGCATTGATTTTGAAGAAACTTTTGCACCGGTAGCCGACTAGAGGCAATCGTAATGTTTCGGCATTAGCAGCTCATAAAAACTTCAAAGTATATCAAATGGATGTAAAATCAGCATTTTTGAATGGAAAACTGGAAGAAGAGGTTTACATTGAACAACCAGATGGCTTCCAACTTGGTGACAATCCAGATTTTGTTTGCAGGTTAAAGAAAGCTTTATATGGATTAAAACAGGCACCCAGAGCATGGTATGCAAGGCTGGATAATTATCTAATTAAACAAGGGTTTAAGAAAGGTTTGGTGGATAGCAACTTATATGTCAAAACAGAGAAGGGTCATCTTATTGTTCTTGTTGTTTATGTAGATGACATAATATTTGGCAAGAAAGATGGATGAATACCGCAAAGACATATCAATTAAAATGAAAAAAGAATTTGAGATGTCAATGATTGGTGAACTTTCTTATTTCTTAGGATCTGCAGGTCAATCAAAATGAAAAAGGCATTTTTATTTCTCAAGTTAAATATGTAAAAGAAATGCTGAAAAAGTTCACAATGGAAGACAAGAAACCGGTCAAGGACTCCCATGACAACAAGTCGCAAGTTGAGCAAGGATGATAAATCTCCGGATGTGGATCAAACAATGTACGGGTCTATGATTGGAAGCCTCGCTGTATTTAACAGACTACTAGACCAGATATACTACAGCAGAGATGCATGGTTGCTAGATTTCGTGCAAGTCCCAAAGAAACTCATGTCACAACTGTAAAAAGGATCTTCGTGTACCTCAAAGGTACCATGGATTATGGGTTGTGGTACCCAAAA
Source organism: Wollemia nobilis (assembly GCA_028583015.1). Lineage (NCBI taxonomy): Eukaryota > Viridiplantae > Streptophyta > Pinopsida > Araucariales > Araucariaceae > Wollemia > Wollemia nobilis. The sequence continues at coordinate 2,059,069 of JAQPPZ010017021.1, forward strand.
GGCAAAGACTTCACTTTGATTGCATATTCTCGATGCAGATTGGGCAGGGTGCATTGATGACCGGAAGAGTACAAGTGGAGGAGCATTTTATCTTGGAGACAGGTTGGTAGCATGGCACAACAAGAAACAAGAATCAGTTTCTCTATCCACTGCAGAGGCAGAATACATTGCAGCCACAACTTGCTGTACACAGATATTATGGATGAGACAAACTTTGAAAGATCTTGGTATCCACTTCAAAGAGCCAATATCAATAAAATGTGATAACACTAGTGCTATCAACATATCCAAGAATCCAGTTTATGCATTCAAGAACCAAACACATTGCAATCCGATATCATTTTTTGAAGGATAAAGTTGCAGAAGGAGAAGTCAAGTTGGATTTTGTTCCAACTACAGAGCAAGTAGTCGATATATTCACAAAACCATTGCCCAAGGATGTTTTTGAGTACCTTAGGAATAAGTTGGGAGTGGTCACAATTCCCAAGAACTGACTATCATTAGGGATCACATTCTCAATGGGTGCATGCATGCCTATACTTATAGTTTTGCTTATGTTTATGATTTTTGCTAACTATAACAATATTTTCCTGAGAATGGTGTACAGAGACTCAGGGGGAGTCTGCAGCAGCCCTTTGGTATTATTGGCAAAGGGGGAGAAGAAGTTGAGCAAGGTTGTCGTGTGTTGCCAACAATTCCAAAGGGGGAGATTGTTGAGCAAGGTGCAGCAAAAGCATTTGAGAAAGTATTGTCATTGTTGTCAACACGTACAGATTGATGCAGTTGATGCAGTTCAGAGGTCAGTCAGATCAAGTGCAGAAAGTTTCAAGCAAAACAGAGGTGACCCAGATTCAGAAATTGGCAGAAAGAGACAAGGAAGAAAACTGTCGCGATATCGCGACATGTTTTCTGTCGCGATTTCGCGACAAAAAGTAGGAGAGAGAAAATGCAAGCCAAAATGTCGCGATATCGCGACATGTCGAGTTTTTGCTGAGGAGAGAGAAAAGTGTCTCGCGATTTCGCGACAAAAGTAGGAGAGAGAAAATGCACGCCAAAATGTCGCGATGTCGCGACATGTCGAGTTTTCACCGAGGAGAGAGAAAATGTGTCACGATTTCCGACATAAATGGAGGAAAGGAGCTTGCAATAAGAGAGTAAATCATGTAAAGTTTAGGCAAGAAATTATAAGCATGTTGAAACAAAGAGAAACTAGGGTGAGCGAGGCTACATGTTGAAACAAAAGGGAAATAGGGAGAGCACTACTAGTCAAAAGTGTAGAACCGAAAGATGCAAGAATGATATTACAAGTCAAAATTTCATGAAAAGAGGCAAGGTGAAAACACAAGGCACAAAGATGTAAAAATTTGCCATTGCATGAAGCATAGTGTCGCGATTTCGCGACATGTTCCATTTTCGCTGGAGTTGGCAAGGAGAGTTGTACGAAAGAGCAAAGTGTCGCGATTTCGCGACATGTTCCTTTTTCGCTGCTGCTGGCAAAGAAGAGTGTACGGAGCCGAAAGTGTCGCGATTTCGTGACAAGCAGGATGATGACGCGAAGAGTCGAAACGTCGATTTCGCGACAAGAAGGATGATGACGCCAAAGTTGAAAAGTGTCGCGATTTCGCGACAGGATGAAAGAAAAGCCACTGGAAGCCGAAACGTCGCGATTTCGCGACAACCTTCAGGGTGACGTCAGCATAAGTTGAAAGTGTCGCGATATCGCGACAAGATGCAGGGAAAGCTTTCAAGAGCCAAAATGGTCACGATTTCGCGACAGCAAGGGCATGAATGGTACGGCTACAGAAAGTGTCGCGATATCGCGACAGGTAATAGCTTGCGGGTAAAAGCCAAAAAAGCATGCATGGTGACACGTGTCAGAAAAAGCAGACAGAAAATCATGCAACGGCTACGTAAAAAGTAATCGATGTCGATCGGCGATTACAAATTGACAGGTGTCGAACATGCACTGAAACAGTTGAATTTGCATGATTGAAAAGCATTCGAAGAATGGTATAGGCAGGATTAAAAAGCATTCGAATTGCTGTATTTGAAGTATTCGAATAGACAAATATGCAGGATTGAAGAAGCATTAGAAAAGACATATTTGCAGAATTCAAAGAGTCGGATATGCGGAATAGAAACAGTATTCGAATGGCCGTATTTGAAGTATTCGAACAGCTGAATATGCAGGTTCGAAAATGCATTAAAACAATCGTATTGCAAGGAATCGAACCGCCGTATTGCAGGGGTTCGAATAGTCGTAGTGCATGTAATCAAACAACCGTATTGCATGGATTCGAACAGTCAGAGTATGTGATTCGACTGCATGCAGGATTGAAAGGTTATAAAAGAATAGTCGTACAGAGAAGATGTTGCTGCTGTTAGAGAAAAGTTGTTGCAGAAAGAGAAATATTGCTGTGAAAAGAGGGTTTGAATAAGAAAATTAGCAGAGCCGTGAGAGTGTGCAGAGTTGGATTAATTGCAGACCAGTCGGGGTTGTGCATGAAGTGAAGACACTTTTATGTCATTCTAATTGATCGGAATTGTAGTCCAAGTTGGTGCTTGGTACTAGGGGTTGGTGCTCCATCTCATTGCAGCGAGAAAATTACAGGGGTTGGTGCTCCTTCCAGTGGATGTCCGGTAAAGAAGTTGTAAAATTGAAATTTTGCAAAGACCGGATTTGGATTGAAGTCCAAGCGGTTAATTTTTGAGGAGTAGCCAAATTGGTGAACCTCGTTATATTGTGTGTTGTGGTGTGCTCTCATTTTGTTCTTCTGGTTTTATAAGTTTTCTGTGCTTCAGTATTTGAATGCTACTGTTTCGAAATTAAATAACTACACTGATTCACCCCCCCTCTCAGTGTCATTGTGTGAACATCACCGTTTCCCCTGGAACTACAAAAGATTATTTGTTGACAAACCACTTGGAAAAAACTAAAAGAGTTAATGCTTAATAAAAATGATATCATAAAGCACTTGGGGGTGCAACACAACGGTTCGGGCTTTGGCTCTTTTTCGGGAGGTCCAAGGTTCAAACCGTGGCGTGGGCGAGTGTGTGAGGGGGTGGGTGTGTGGTGGCTTTGTGTTAAATTCCCTATTAATAAGTATAGCTTTCGGCTTTACGAGGGGTCATGGTTGGGAGGAGACTGGTTAGCCCTGTACGTGGGTCGTCGGGGTTTCTCGCAATAACCAAATCTAAAAATAAAAAATAAATAAATTTAAAAAAAATGATATCATAAAAAAATAATTTATTTTAAACCTAAAACTTTACCTTTAACAATGAATAACAACATTTTTAAATAGACATTGGGTGTGTTGTAATGTGTTAAATTCCTATAGATAGGCTCCGTTTTTTTTTTTTCTTCTTTTTCGGTTATATAGGAGAGTTGGTCACAACCACAACTGGCAAGTGCAGGGTTGATAGGCTCAGCTATCCTCCTAATGAGAGGTGATGCCTAAAACTTTACCTAAATGTTAACAATGAATAACAACATTTTTAAATAGACCGTGGGTGTGTTGTAATGTGTTAAATTCCTATCGATAGGCTCAAATTTTTTTTTTCTTCTTTTTTCGGTTATATAGGAGAGTTGGTCACAACCACAACTGACGAGTGTAGGGTTGATAGGCTCAGCTATCCTCTTTATGAGAGGTGATGCCCAACTATCCTCCTTATGAAAGGTGATAGCTATCCTCATTAAAGGTGATGCCTAAAACTTTACCTAAATGTTAACAATGAATAACAACATTTTTAAATAGACCGTGGGTGTGTTGTAATGTGTTAAATTCCTATCGATAGGCTCAATTTTTTTTTTTTTCCTGTTTCGGTTATATAGGAGAATTGGTCACAACCACAATTGACAAGTGCAGGGTTGATAGGCTCAACTATCCTTCTTATGAGAGGTGAAGCCCAATGTGGCGGTAGGCGTTCCTCACACTAACCAAATCTATTTAATAATAATAATAATAATAATATATATAAAATTCAAAGGGGACAATGCAATGGTTTAGGGTTTGGCTCTTCTTTAACAGATCCAAGGTTCAAACCATAGTATGTGTGTGGACCTTAGGATAGATCATAGTTGTGTGAACTTGGCTAAAAACCTGTTCAACCTTATACTTGGGTTTATCACACTATCCAAATAAATCAAAAAAAAAAAATACAAACAACATTTTTAAATAAATAACTTAAAAAAAAACCACAAAAATATATATTTTAACAAAATTATACAATAAAAATATTAAAAAAAAGAAGAAAGAAAGAAATGTAGTTGAACAACGTGTGATGGTTCTCACATGCAACCATCCAAGCCCTCCTAGTAGAAGATAACTGAGATAACAATCTCAAATTCCTCTAATCTTAATATTATGATAGATTTATATTTGTAGCAAGTATCCTTCACTTTTCTATCGCAGCTATCCTCGCCCATCCCACATGCTCTGGGTACAATGTTGAGGAAACTGCCAAGCACATCTCCATCCAAAAATTACTACTGCTTTTATTTACTAAGCATCCATTATCTCTTCTGCATTCTGCTGCGTGGAGGATGAAATGGCTGAGGAGGATGTCTAGGAGGGGAGGGCTTACAGAGGGAAGTTTCCATACTATTGCCTTTAGGATTGACCTTGAAAGGGATCCCTGAAATAAGACCCCTAACTTCTACAAGCTGGAAAGTTTTAGTTCTTATTAGGCCCCCTTCTCACGTTCAAACCCTGTAAATGCCTGAACTCATGTGGGGCCTGTAGATTAAAAAACAGTTCTTATCTCCAACATCTTGGCTGCTTAAACCCATTGTGACTCCATGCATATGCTTCCTAATGCATGTTGTAGCAGACTAGTGCCAACAGCTATCTGATACTCTGTTTCCATATCCTATACCAGCCAACAGACTTTCTTCTCAATTCATTAACTGTTAAACTAAACTCCATCCTCCCGATCCAATCCAGAGTTTTGAAAACAAATAAATAGAAGGGATGCAAAGCTGATTGAGAGACTTTCACAGTTCATGAGTCCTATCTGTAGGCATGACCAATACATGTTCTTCAAAGAAAGTCCTACTTATTAAAGGGTTTCAGTATGGAATTTTCTGATTAGGGAGTGAGGCTATAATGCAAGATGGGCTCAATAACATCCAACCTTTTGTGGTAAATACTCCATGTGTTGCTAATTGTCTGTGCTTCCTAAGGGTCACTCCTAATTGGGTAAAAATATAGATCATTCAACTGGTCCAAGGTCTGGGTATATCATATAATGTGATTGGTGCCAAGCTAACAGTCAGAAGTGATATATATTGCTGTTCCATTGAAGTTATTTCAATCTAATTTGTACATAGGTATGGAAGGGATGACAAAGAATAATGCTAAGATTGTTGTACTACTATAATAGTATAATCAATCATATATGGGACATCATATCTTGTTTTTTTTAGAATTTTGGTACTCTACGTACAAGGAATTTCATTATAAACAGTGCATTCAGATGCTCTTTCTTAGTGTTCATTATGAGTGTCCTGCACTACTGCAAATCTTGGAAGGAAAATTGAAATCCCCGTGCACTCCTTGTGTTTATTCTATTGTGACCACATAAAAACTTACCTAAATATTTAATTTTTTTATTTAATCTTTTTAACTATATCCTTACTTATCCTTCTACTTTTCTATACACAAGCGTAAGGCTAAAAGATTTATATTAGCTTATAGGAACTTTAAATAATCTTCTATTACCATATATAGAAATTGCGTAATAATCACAGTGCTTTTGTAACTATTTAGATCTAAAATGTGTGTTTTCTCTACAGTTTGTCAATAAAATTTGATCCAAGAATTCCTTCGTCTGTATAATCAAATTTGATCCAAGAATTCCTTCGTCTGTATAATCAATTTACTGTTTCCCTGTTTTTTAGCTATCCGATATTCAATCTTCTTTTAAGGTTGTGCAATGGTGGGGTTGTGGCAAGGAAGTGATAGCTATCTACATGGAGTGAGGGAAAACATACTAAACAAAATGTTTATAAATTTGTTTCTTTTGGTACTAATTTTTTTTTTTTCTCTCTCTTGGTACTAATTTTTTTTTCATGTGCAAACTTTCTGTTGTTTTATACCATGTATTACGAGGATTTCTTTAGAGATGTAGTTTGTTAAAATAAAAGGATGTTCAAAATATATTTGAAGGAATATACAGCCTTTTTAACGAAAATATTTGTTAACGATTTGTTTAATACTTTTATGGGCAGTTTGAATTGGACCATATTCAATTAAGAATTAGCTCACGTGATATTTGTGGGCTAATGGGATGTCTATCTCTCTCTATAAAGAAGTACTTTCTGTATCTATTGGTGATTTGTCTTAGTATATGTGGCTTTACACCATATGCACTATATGTTATACTTAAAAGAATTGATTTTAGTATTTTAATTAAAGTATTACAATAAACTTATATATACAAGGTATACAAATGCTTATAGGCTTATATAAATAAATAAAATACAAAAGTGGATTGTGGCTTTAAGTGAAGTTTAATATCATATATTTCAAAATTTGTACTTAAGCTAATAGAAGGATACATAGAGAAACCTATATCAATGATCCTTTAAGAGATACTCTCTTACTCCAAGCCATTCTCCCAATCACATAAAAGGCACTTTGGGCATGATCTTGGTTAAGCATTTCATATGCATGAACCCATCGAATATAGTGTATCCAAATCTCAATGTGCTTAATCTAATAATGAAATGGTGCAATGCAAATAAGCTTGATGGAGCTCTAATTGTCACAATGAAGGGTTACTAGAAACTACTATAGAATACCCTATTCCAAAATTCATGAGCATTCAGTTATTTGGTAGCCTCAAGGGCATCATAATATTTAGCTTCTATAAAAGATTGAGAAATACTAGAGCAGTCTACAACACTAAGAAACAAGTCCAAAACTAAGATAAAAGGCAAATCTAGTAATAAAGTGACACTAGCCCAAGTAACTGATCCAATCTACATTAGAGAATCTTGTTAAAACTAAAGGTGTTCTTATTGAGTAGTGGATATCCATTTGATATGTACCTTTGATGTATTTAAGAATTTACTTGATCACTATCTAATAACTATCATTGGATGCGTACATATACCTAGAATAATAGCTTCTAAAAAATGCAATATTCAGCCAAGTGTGGATGAGATAGAGAAGTCCTTCAACAAGTGAATAGTATAGCATGGCATTCATCCAAAAGTTGAGCAATCTGCTTGAAGCTTCAAACTAGAAGTGAAGGGAGTCCAAGCAGGTTTGTAACTCTCCATAAAAAATCATTGTGAAAGATATAAGGCATACTTGGGATGAGAAATGGCATTGCCAGAGGGTGAGTGATCAATCCAAATCCCCAATAAATAATAAAGAAGGCCTAAATATATCATCTCAAAAGTTTTGTGAAGCTATGACTTCATCTCTTGGATAAATGATGTGAATATCATCAACATACAACATAATCTCCAAAATGTGATCATCCTAATGCTTATTGTAGATATTATGCTTTACCTCACATTGTCAAAACCCACAACTAAGAAAAAAAAGTTTATTAAAACCTATACTATAGGAAGACAAATAATCTACCATGTTGGTGACACTATTACTTTTTATTTTTACTTTCTAACATGACCTATCTCAATCATGGCATTCTTATTGTATTCTTTCCGTACAAACATTCTATTTACAATACCATTATTCCATAATGACCATTGCAAGCTTCTTAGTGAAGATATTACACCATAAGCATCAAACAAGTTGTCAAGTTATAATCTTCTCTAACAAGTCATCCAATTGTATACTATACATATTTCATATACTACTATACATACAAATAATGTGACAAATTTGATGTTGACATCTCTCCCCTCCTAATTTATACTCTAGCTTTAGAATAAGTCTGACCTATCTTGGAGGATAAAATAACTTGAATTTATCATGGCTTACCCATTCTTGATAGGCGTTCCAATTTCTCAAGCTTATAGGTGTCATTGGAATGCACAACTACTATCTAATAGGGGACCGTATACATTGGCAATAAAATTTTATATTTTCTCTTTTGTGATGGATATTGTATGCCATCACAAGTCATTGACTTTGAGGGGGTCCACTTGATATTTTTGTCCCAATATTCTTTTTCCTTCATCTTCTTCTTGGCAATGCGGTCTTATGTCATCTACTATATTTAGTCTACTTGGTGCAATTGTACCATCTTAACATCCACATACTCTCTTTCATTTTTCCTATTCCTCCTCATTATCCATATGGTTAAAATATTTTATTCAATAAGAAGAACATGTTTGATGTTATATGTCAGCTAGAATGAGGAATACACTATGGTTGACTTGATTATGATCATATAGACCCATAATACTTCATGGATTCTTTTTCCCAATGTATCAATTTACAAAATTGCATCCTTTATAAGGATTTAATATAACATGTGAATGGCTTGTTCTACTCATCAATTAGTACTTAATTGTATGTGGTTGTCTTCCTATGCTTGTTTGCTAAAGAACTCATCAAGTCTTCCACCACTTTGTTTAGAAAGTGAGTACCCTTGATTGAAGATGATCTTGATCAAACAGTTGAACCTACTATCAAATTGTTTGTAGGTAAACTATGCAACTTCTTCCTCTATCTCTTGTTAACTGGTTGAGCTTCAACCCACTTAGTGAGATAATTTGTTGTAACAATGATAAACCTATTTCTTTGTGTTATCATAGAAAGGGGTCCAACAATGTTAATTCCTCAAATTCTAAAGGATATAAGGGGAAATACATTCCATAAAAGTACAACTGATGTCCTATGGTTTGCAAAAGATTGACACACATCACATGTATTAAAAGAAGCCTTACAATCTTTAAATATTGTTGACTAAGGATACCCTCTTAATAAAATCCCTCTTGTTGTAAGATTCCTAGAGAAGTGCCCTCCACATACACCATCATGAAACTCTACAATCAATTGATTCCCTTGCTCTTGTCCAAGTACTTGTTGATATTATCCATATGATCCTACTTGGTTTAAAAAATCCTACATTATTGAATAGGGATAATTATTCGAAGGAATCTTCCTCTTCATCAGTGGAGTTAGACCATCTAAAAATTTGACCTCTTTTAAGTACTACCAAATGTATACATACTCTTTTAGGATGAATTCTATCACTAGGAATGTTGCATTAGGAAACTTATCATCTTCATATATGGATCCAACTCTCTCATATGCTATCCAAATAGTATCTGCATTAATACACTTCTTTCCCAACCGATCCACAATGTCAAAATCATGTTCCTATAAAAGTAGGATCCATCTAATAATCCTTCCTAATGGATTGAGTTTTTTTATAAGATATTTGAGGGTAGCATGGTTTGTAACTATGGTAAACTTTAATACCAAAATATAGTTCATAAACTTCTAGTTGATTGTAAAGATGATGGCTAGAGCCTCCTTTTCTATCATGGTATAATTTACTTTGACACTACTCATTTGCCTACTATCAAAGTAGATGGGATGATCGTGCTCATTGTCATACAACTAACTCACCATGCTTTGAAGCATTTTATCATATGTATCTATGTATAAGATGAATGGATTGGTCCAACATGGATTCTTCAAAATTGAAGCAGTGATTGAGATCTACTTTAGTTCCTTGAGTGTAGTGTTAACTTCTTTTACTAACTCATAGGGCATATCCTTCATGATGATATTTGTTTATGCTTGTGTAATCCTTGAGAAATTCTTGATGAACCTCCTATAATATACCACATGGTCTAAAAATAATTATAAAATGCTCTTGTTAATAGGAACTGGTAGCTCTTTGATCTTCACAATCTTTCTAGGATCTATTGCAATACCTTGTTAAAACCAATATAACTCAACAAGACACCTCTAGAACACCCAAAGATACACCTTATAATATTGAGTGAAACCTTTGCCTCCTCAATCATTGAAATGCATTTTTAAGTGAAGATAGTTGATCTACCTTCCTCCCATAAATATAAAATCATCGAGGAAAAATATAATAAAATTCCCACTATAGGGTTTATTTACCTTATTCATCAATTGTTAGAAAGTTGTAGGTGCATTGCATAATAAAATAACATCACTTAATAGGAAAAATTACCCCATTCAGTGGTTAAGGTTGTCCTTAATTTATCCTTTACTATAATGTAAAATTTATTATAACAATATACAAAGCTATGGTACTCTTGCTGATGCAGGAGCATCCAGTGGTGTAAGGGTAATCTTGCATCACCAAAAAGAAAGAAATTGTATTTTATATTTTGGTTGTAAGTTTCTTTAGTGGTTTTTAGGTCCATGATGACACTTGGGAGGTATAAGTCAGTCAAAAGTCCAAAAAGGCAAAAAATAGTCATCGACTATTTTTAGTAAGTTGGCCTAAATGGACACATATGGGTTTAAAAATTTACCCCAAGGAGTGGGATTGAAAAATAGATCCGATGGTGAAATAATCACCCCAATAGCCTGAATGTTTTGAGAGATATTAAAGTTTTCATGTCGGGAAATATCTCCAAGAAGGTTTAAAAATAAAATTTGAAGACCTTAGAAGCCCCTAAGAAGGATAAAAAATCACCTCAATGACATTTAGGTGATTGAGGCATTGTATATCTCTTTGTAAGCTTTCCAACGATATCTTACGGAAGCCAAACGGACCTCCGAGTCAAAAGTTACGGTCCCGGGAAGTTGTGCCATCGAAATTCAAATTTGAATATCTTTTTGGGCAGAAAAAGAAAATTTCAAATTTCAGAGGAATATCTTCTTGGGCAGGAAAATGGGAGTTACGCTTTCCAAAATTTTCTATGGGATTTATTAAAGGGGGAAGAAGGATCACCAAAGGCCATCACGGGGGAAGACGGATCGTAGCTCCAGCTTGCAGATTTCGAGTCGATTTTGCTTTGTGTTAAAATTGGCCTTGTGGCCGTAGAATTGTAACTCTGATTTTGCAATTTGTAGCTTTGTAATTTTTGCTTCTGTAAATCCCATTTCATTGAAATAATATCAGATGTTGTGTTTCTTCTGATTTTTTTTGTGATTTGAGTATTGTGTGTGTGTTGGGTGGAGTAGCCCTTCATCACTTGCCCTACAACTTCATCCAAGATTTGATCTAATAAAGGGATTGGCTGGTGATATTTTCTTGTAGCTTTACTCAACTTTCAATAATCAACTCATACCTTGATATTCCCATTCTTATTTCCTACTATGATGATTGGGCACACCCACTATAATTTTTCTACTAGAAAATAAAGTATATGTCAAGTAGTTGGTCTATCTTTTCTTTAATAAAATTGGTAAAATTGGATACATACAGTATGGAATTTGCTTTATAGGTTCAATATTATCAACTAATATTATCTTATGCTTCACCCAATCAACTTGTTATATCAAAAGTGAACATATTAACATTCTTGTGGAAGAGATATAAGTGGTCCTCTTTTTCTTGCTCTTCTATTGCATCCCCAAAGTGTAGTCATTATAGTGTGTTCCTCGTCATTTTTTCAAAAATCTAACATGGGGATCAACTAGAGTATTAAGAATAATATCAACCATTGAGACATCCAAATCGCTTCTTCTTTGATAGTACTGGTATATTTTTAAGTTGCCCATTTTCTTTTATCCTCTAATTCTGTTGTCTACAAAGTATGAGGTTCAGGTAATATGTTTATGTTTACTTGATTGGACCCTAACCAATTATCATGTACTCTTCATGCAAGTAAATATGGCTATGGTATTTTCTTAACCATTCCTAACAACATTGGATAGGCCATCAAACCATATTTCATGACTTAAATATCTACCACACAAACAAGTCTGATGATTGAAACTACTTTATTAGAGACTACTCTCCTGGATTTTGTTTAGAGATCTTAGTTTTAGGTTGGATTTATAATATCTCTATCCCTAATGGATTCAAATTAGATTCATTTGTTATATTGATAACAATTCCATTTTCTAGCCTAATATTAGAAATAGAGATATCTTACAAAAGACTTTAGTTTGTGGAGCATATGAGTCAACCTTTGCTTCAAACAAAGTAACTTTGACTTTTTTTCTTCATCTTGCACTAAGCCTATTCGAATTTGCAATATTATCTAGAAACCTTCTAAAATATGCATTCACCACAATCATACATTGAAAAGAAGAAAAGACGATTTAAAATATAGCAATAATAAACGACATAAAGAAACAAAGGGAGACAACAAGAACTAAAAGGTGGGTGCCATTGGGTACCCTAATTTATCAAATTTTATTTACACTTATGATACAAATGAATCCTTGTTGAGGGGTATTTATAGTGATACCAAATCCCCAATGAAAGGTTAACCTCAGGCCAACATAAACTTAACCTTGAGGTTAACCTTACAATAAAATAATAATAAATTAACCTTTTAAGTGAAGGTTATCCATAAAGGTGGATTAACCAATCCCACTAAGGGTGAAATATGAAAGTGGCCTATAGGCTTACATAAACATGCTTGAAGGATTATATAAATGAGGAATTCTCATAAGATTACATTATCATATGCTCATATGTTATATGTAACAACCCAAGTCTACTCACCTGGTTGTACCACAAAATCAAGCCAAGAAAAATTTATAGGGGTAATTTTTTTCCTAAGTTTATTGTTTCAAACCTAAAAAGTGCTTTCATGTTCATAGCAAGTGCTTTCAGGTTCATAGCATTTTGTTTCATCCAATGAATCTTTAACAAACATATTTAATCAATACATGCATATCAAACCATTTTTGAGTTCAAGATTATTGTAGACAATCACCCAAGTGGACGAGATTGACCAAATCCCATAAAAGGTGCCATTATGTGGATTCGACTTGTCCCATTTATCATCCTCTTGTTCTGGCATGAGGGTCGAACCACAATTGGGATTACCCTTTAGGGCCCATAACACCTAAAGAGATTATCATACTGAACCTTTGACTAACTGATCGACTTGTTCCATTATCCGTATGTAAGGGGGTTACCTTACATATGTTAGTGTCTAGTTGATTATCCCACTACTCGAAATCAGCTAGAGCTATTTCAATACCCTGATCATGGACTTGGTCACTCATGCCCATTATGACTCATGATCGTTTATCTCATACCAAACATCGTGGTTGAACTAGCTAAGTCAAATGAACATAGGATTATCATATTACTACATGGGCAACAACCTAGAGCAAGCATCCCATACAGCCCCTCATTACTATCTCTGATATGGTCAGTATTTTTGACCTTCTTGTCAAGACACAGTTGTTCTCGAGACATGTTGTGTGCATACCCCTACCTCAACAACATTGGGTGTATAATATTTGTCTCACTTGATGATATTATTAAAGGTTAGAGAAGATTATTATTTGTACATTTACACCTACAGGATTAAGAGGTTCCATGCTATAAATTACAACACAAGGTCCTAGTTCACCCCTGTATCACCCCTTTAAACATAACTTCTCTATATTTAATCTTTCAAAGTTTTTAAATTTCAATTCTCAACAAGCATAAAAATCACAAAATAAACCTTTTGCAATAATAGACTGGTTTAGTAGTCTCACCAATTTTATAAATACTCCAATAAAAAGGTTCACATTCTAGCTTCCAAACAAAAGTTGTAATAAGTTTCTATATAAATCTTGTTTACTATTTTGTCTAACTAAAACATAAAGAACAACAAGAAGATATTCATGTTATCATTCTTTTTAAGCCATCCACTGCAGTCAACGACATTCTAACTAGATTGTTTGGACTTCCAGTTACCTCACAACTAGTTTTCTTATCTTGGTTCAAACCATTCGGGTTGCTTGGAAGGTACAGACAAATTTCATTAATGAAGCTTCTCTTTTGCTAAAAATATCTAAGTATCTCATTTTTACTTTACCTCTTGTGGATTACCACCAAGTATTTATCACATGATAAATGATAAAAGCTTTTCTTTTATTACCCAGTCCCAATTTGACTTATGATCTCACAATCAGTCTTTTATTATTAAAATTAGAATTTTTGTCGAACTCACTTGGCTGTCTCATCTACGTATGTAAGCATAATAGATGTTAATTTGGAAATCCACATGGTATTTCTAAATTTCAAACATACAAATGAGGGCATATTATTCTCAATCTAGCTCTCAAGAGTCTATTGAAATTTACTTTCAATTTATGTGAACTAACACTTTACACTTCTGCATAGGTTCTGAACTTCACTCTCAATATTAATACAAGATGTGAAAACATATAGGTTGCTACTATATTTCCGAAAGGGCTTAGCTATACTAAAAATATAAAATTAAAACACGTTTTAGCATAGGGTTTTCTTTTTTTCCAATCTTGGTGATGAGACAATAAAATATCTCATTATTTCAATCATGTCATATAAAATTATCCATTTTGCCTAAAATATTGTAGTTTAATGTCAAGTATTTTGATTGTTATTTATGTTAATGTTATTGTTAACATGTAAATTGGAGAAAATGATATGTTGTTGTTAGGATAGATTTTCTATAGTTTTTTGTAATTATTTGCATATTTTCAACATTAAATAAATTGTAAGAAAGTATAATAAAAAGCATTGAAAGTGGAAGTCTTGGTTATAAGTTTGAAAGTCCAACTTGCCTACATATTTGAAAATGTTTTCCGTCCTTATTTTGTGCTTTTAAGCCAATTTGGATTCAAATTATGCAAATTGCACATGTGCTGGAAAACTATAGGCTTGTTAAAATAAAATCTACAGGTTTTACTCTAGAACATCAGGGCAGCCAATTGTAAGTTTATTAAAAATAGGTGTAGCGCTCCAAAATAAAATTCAAAAAGTACATTCAACGCATAAGGGATAAGGGAGAAGCATATCTACGCACCAAGGACCAACCAATCAATCAAAAATCAAAATATTTGAACAAATTAAATATTCAGCCACATGTTTTAGAGCACTCCAGGTTTTTTTACATTAAAATTGTTTTCACTTTGATCAATTTGAAGGTGCAAATGGTGAGCTGGAGGGTTGAGATTCAGTACGAATCTTCCCTATGAATATTCCAAGGCATTCCACAATAAGTGGAAGAATAAAAATAGGGCAATCCATCTTATTCAATATGTTGTCCTAAAATTGAAGAAGTCATATTTAACTACAAAAATTTATGCATTTAAAACATAATTGGTTTGATTGATTTGAAGGAGGAAATGGTGAGCTGGCAGGTTGAGATTTGGCACAAATCTTCTCTAAAACTATTCTAATATGTCCCACAACAATTGGAGGCATAAATTTGATCTAGATTATTGTCTTAATTTTGGAAAAGTTAGATTATATTGTAGATTTTTCTTGAGTTAAATCATAATTGTTTTGACTAATTTCAGGGGTGAAGATAACAAACTAGAGGGTCACAATTTGGCATGAACCTTCCCTAAAACTATTTCAAGATATTCCACAATAATTGGAGGAACAAAAATAGGAGAATTTGTCTGATCTTAACTGTTGTTCTAATTTTGGGTAAGTCAATTGTTTACTCCAAATTGTTGTAATTATGGGACAACGGATTGTTTTCCACTTTTACCCCCATCTGTAGGTGTTGGCATTTTCGCCACACTATTTTTTTCAAATTTATCCAAATATGAAATGCATCCAGTGGTGAAAGAAAAATTGGACAAAATGATCTTTAGATATTTTGCCATTGTAGATCCTTTCTCAAGCTTTCCAACGATATATTACAATAGAAAATTGGGTCAACGGATCAAAATTTATGGCTCCAGGAAGTTGTACCACCGAAAATCAATTTCGGCACTTTTTTTGGAGAAAATAATTTTCGACACTTTTTCCGGAGAAAATCAATTTCGGCACTTTTTTCGAAGAAAATCATTTTTGGCACTTTTTCCAAAGAAAATCAATTTCAGCACTTTTTTTGGATAAAATCATTTTCAGCATTTTTTCGGAGAAAATCATGTTCGACACTTTTTTCGGAGAAAATTATTTTCGACAGTTTCTCCGAAGAAAATCATTTTCAGCAGTTTCTCCAATGAAATTGATTTTCGGTAGTTTCTTCAGCAAAATTGATTTTTGGCAGTTTCTCCAGCGAAATTGATTTTCAGGTAGTTTCTCTAGCGAAATCAATTTACTCCATTTTCTCCAAGCAAAATTGTGGTCAAAGGCGCTCTGAGTGAAGATCAATATGGAGGGAATTTCAAGGTCGACAAATTTAATTATTGGGGCAAAGGAGTTAATGTTTTCATAATTATTGCTAATGAAGATCAGATTCAATAGATAGCCAGGGATTTGCTGAAATTAAATGTTGTTCGCTTCGCCCTTGACTCTAGTATGATCCTGTTGATTTCGAGGCACCGTCCATAAAGGTGAAAATTCTACCGATGATTCTTGTTGAGTCCCAATATGCTACCAGCTGTAAATGCTCGTTGATTTTCAAGGCACCATTTGATTGGTTCGTTGCTGCTACCGAGGAAGAAAATACTGTCGACCATGCCACCGAATTGCCACCATTTTATTTAATGCTTATTAAATTTTAGGGGTGAAATCCTCTATAAATACTGTAAAACTTGATAAGTTTAAAGGACGAACATTTTGTTGTAAAACTCTTCGAGTTTAATTTTTTGCTTTAATCGAAAGACTCTTGGCTCTGGTTCTCGGATCATTGGTGTATGTTATTACTATCTGCCTATCATTTATGCTATATTAATTGACTTTGTTAGATGAATTAAAATTTTGCATTTGAATTTAATTGTTGATAAAGAAGTGAATGTTGATATGCTAAGTGGAAGTTATATTTGCGAGTTGTGAATGGTCACTATGTTATTCTTTTTGATTAAATTTTGGTTATAACTTGATCTGGTTATTTAGCTATTAGTTCATCTCCGCACTATATTTCTGGTTTACAGCCATATTTTCCATTCCTTTCTGTCATTTTCCATCTCTTTCTGTTACCCTAAGCTTTACACCAATTGTTAGGTTAGTACGGGAGCCAACCCTCTTTGAATATTGGCCCTAAGGACATATCTTTCCTTTGGCCTTTCAATTTTGGTCGGGTTTAGGGTGCACATATATTTTGTACTTAGGTAGATTCGTGACCAACAGTTTTTTGTATGTCGGGTGGGACGAACAATATATGTACTTTAAGGGAACCCGAGTTTGGTGAATCTCTGGCTTAGCTTCATATGGCAAAATCACATGGCAACTTTGTTGAGCTAAATATCTGGATCTCATGATCGGTGGATGCCTTTTGTGCTGAACGAAGACACCTCGGAGGACCCAAGGTTTGGTGAGCAACCTTGACCTCACAAGTGGAGAAAAGAATGTTCACCTGGCAACTCCGACTCAGCGACAAGGACTGTGATCTCTGAAGATCACTAGTATAATTACACAGGTATTCTATCTCAGTTGGGATGATCTTAGTCCTCTAAATCTCCAAAGTCGGCATGAGATTCTCGAAAGTTCCCTAACGATCCTTGTTACATAATTTTATTATTATTAGCATAAATCATTCACCAATATGCAGAAATATCAAATCATTCATCCACAATAAATTATCCATAATAACAATCCACAAATGAGAGAGAGATAGATAATATCCTTAAGGTAGGGAAATACCAATAATAATCCTTAAGGAAGGAATAACTCCACAATATCTCCCAAGGTGAGAGGCCACTTCGTGGGTATAGACAATTACATAATATTCTTCTCCAATGATGATTACAATGACAAATATATCTTCTTTATATATCCATATTCTTATTCTACTTTGGGAAGCCTACTACTAATATAATATAATATTATAATATAATCAACCTTAGGTTATGTATGGCCCATGCCAACCCTTATACAATATAATAATATATCCCCAAATATATATTCCTAGGTACCCTACCATGCCACCCTCCTTACAAATGTTTCGTCCTTGAAACATATGAAGAAACATGGAAATATGATTTGCTAAGCAATGTTAGCAACCGGTACCAATCTCGATCATCCATCCATCCAAGTGAAACACGTTGATGTTCGTATGCCATTTTGTTACTTGAGTATCCAAATCTGCTTCGTTGGTTTTACGCTTTTGCTGCTGTATTTTTATAACTTGAATGATGGGTCAACTTGTCCCTTGATGTTGATGAACCACTCTAAAAACCATGATCACTATGCTTTCTCTGCCAAACACTACCATAGTTGGTACCCTTCTGATTCCATGTAGAACCATAATATTGTTGCCTTGAACCATGCCCCCAATATTGTTGTCGCTCATGGTGGTGTGGATGGTGATATGGTGCAACCTTAACTTGATGTTCTACCTTCTTTGACTTCTCAACATTTGGCTCCATTGTTTTAAATTCCTCTACACATTTTTCTTTCATGTTCTCTTTTTTTGGTGTGTCCTTGTGCTCTTCTATCAAAGCTTCCTTGGACTTTGTTACTGTTATTTCCATTGAATCAGTTGTTGCTACTTATTCCATGGACTCTTTTGTTGCTACTGCCTTCTTGGATTCTGTTTCAGGTTCTGCAATTTGTTTCTCTACAATCACTTCTTGATTTTTCTTGGATCCTTGCTCTTTAAGCTGAGAAATATCCTGCAATGTTATCTTCTTTTTCCTGTACCATAACTTCATAAACTTATTTTGCACATCAATGTTAACAGTACCCAAAGAATCTAACCAAGGATAACCAAGAACAATATCCTTATCATCCATCTCAATAGTATAGAAATCTGAAAGTAAAACATATTTATCCATGGTGATCTTCAAATCTTCAAAAATATGAACATGCTCATCCTATAGTTGTATGTCCTTAACTTTTGTTGCTTGAACTTGCAACTTCTTAGCCAAAGCAATATTAATAAAATCATATCTGCTATCAGGGTCAATGGAAATAATAACTTGTTCATTTTGAATGCTTCCATGAACCTGCAAAATAGAAATTTTAGCTGAATTTAAACCTTTTTTATTTTTCTCTTGCTTTTGTAAATCCAACTATGTGCCTTCTATATTCCTGTCATTATCTTCCCTGACCTTTTCCTCTTTCTCCTTGAGTAATTTTATTTCTTTTTTCATAGTCTTCATTCTATTTCTTGAAAACTTTCCAATCTCCTTTTATTTCATTCCGCTCATTTTGAATTCTCTGTAGTTTCTTTTCAATGTCTTTTATGACATCACACATGCTATCTATATTTTTATCCCTTCCTTCAAGTTTTCTCTTACAAATATCTAACTTTCTTTGTAATTGAATAGGTACCCATGTGCTCAAGAATGTTGGTTCAATTTTATCCCAAGTACGCAAGAATTTAAACTCTTTTATCCATTGTAAAGCTTTCCCCATAAACAAAGTATGACAACCATATTGTAACCTCTTTTCACTAACTTTATATTTTACTATTTTCAACCACTCTCACATCAATATCATTTTCCATTAAACATTTCCACTCTCATAGTTGATGCCCAAATGCAACTAGGGTTTTTTGACAATATATATCATGCCCTAATGCAAACTAGGGATTTATAGAAATAAATATCTTCCCATTGATTTGAAGCTAAAATTTCACATAGACAACTAGATCTGCAATTTTTCTTCCAAAAACAATAAAGTGCAACTGATTTTCTTACCCGAACTAAACAAATTTCGTCTTTTAAAAAATTCATGACTTGAAAATTCATCACTACCCTTGTTTTAGATGGCTCACTTCAGAAGGTTGTAACTCCCTCAATACTAATTAGATTCCTTCATATGACAATTCATTTTAAATATCTACAATTTCTGTACAAACTGATCCAAGAATCGCTTGAATAAGATAAACTCTCACAAATATATGGCTTATGAAAGATGAGACATTTTTCCAGAAAAAATCTGCAAAATTCATCACTATCCTTGTTTCTGATGACTAACTTCAAAAGGTTGCATCTCCCTCAATATTGCTCAGATTCGTTCATATGACCAATCATTTTAAAGCTCTTCAAATTCTACATAATATGATCCAAGAATTTCTTGAATCGGATAAACTTGCGCAAAGATATGGCTCCTGA
This sequence comes from Wollemia nobilis, assembly GCA_028583015.1. Lineage (NCBI taxonomy): Eukaryota > Viridiplantae > Streptophyta > Pinopsida > Araucariales > Araucariaceae > Wollemia > Wollemia nobilis. The sequence goes on from JAQPPZ010017021.1 coordinate 2,079,099, forward strand.
AATATGAGTCATTCTTCCAAAAAAAATTACCCTAATTTTACAATTTCACAAAAATCCCCAATTTCACAAAATACAATGGCATTGAGGGAATGGTCCGAGAGCAACTTGAAGATGTTGTTACTCTAGCGATCCTCCATGATATAGCCCACGAAGATATCATGATCAAACTTATGGTCCTATATTTAGAAGGAAGGGTGCTGCAATGGTAAAAAATACTCGGTTGTAAGAGTATCTGCTCATGGGCGACTTAGCGGGAGCACTCATCAATATATTTGACGGTTCTCAGGATTCCTTTCAACTCTTGATGCACCTCTCCACAATCATGAGGGTACCTCTAGAGTGCATCACGGACTTCAATATCTGATTTTCAAGGAGTTGGAGGAGAATTCTAGAGGAAATCCGATTGTCACCCACCTAGGCCCACCCCTACTATGTTCAAGTTTTCCACCTAGACATAAGCCTCCTCTTACTGTAATATGGGGAACAAAGATTCCCTCAAGTATTTTAAGAGGTAGTACAAGCAAAGCAACTTCTGCTCCAAGTAGGAAAGTTGCAGTGGAGAGAACCTGCTTCTCCATCACTTCTTTCAACGGTTTCTACCCCTGTCCATATTGCACAGTACCCACCATCATGGTCATCACAAAATATGTAGAATTTTTTAATACAGTCATTCAGAGCGCAAGGGGTGGATATATCCCAATATCAGCAAAAGGAATATGCAAGCATTACCCCAGTAATGAATAATATGGTATCTTGAAACTTTCTTCAAGAGAAGGATCAAGAAGAAGAGAAGAGTCTAATAACAAGCTCTGAGTGCGAAGAGGGCATAATTTTGTACCCTTTTTGTATCCCTAAGTATAGCACACAAGTACTCAACTAAGATCTAATAAGCATACCTCATCAAGAGGTTGGTCCTGAGGAGATCCTGACAGTAGGGCTATCACCAAAAAAATCCTATTGTCACATCAAGGAGTCAAAGGAGCACGTACCCAAGACCCCATAGCTAGTGGACTCTCAAAAGTGGTGATATTGGGGCCAACCATCACCACAACCGGTACTCGAAGAAGGCTCCCATGTGGTAAATATCTTCGCCACATTATTCATTAATTGTATGAGTACTAGCATGCATGATAACCTGCCATGTTGCATTTTGTTTGCAACCTGACAAACTTTGGGAAGAGGCCAACCGAACTTCAAATATCGATTGAAGTATAATTAGATATAGTATAGACATTACAAATTTATTGGGTAGGTGCCCAACACCAATTTGGTGGTGGCGGCATGCCAATAATATCGTAAAACTTTGTGTAATTAATGTAAATAGACCGGCTGATAAATAAGGTGGGGAGAGCACAAAGTGGTGTGATTTGGCATCATCGGATCTGGGTGACTCAAAGTGGAAGGTACTTTTTTTTTTTTGCATTTTCTTGTGTCTGTGTTTTTTTGTGACTCTATTTCCCAATGGATAAAAGCCCTGGAATCGATTTGCATTTAGACAAGATAAATACCCCACGAGCCGCCAAAAGTGTTGGCATTTTCGCCACACTATTTTTTTTAAATTTGTCCAAATATGAAATTCATCTAGTGGTGAAAGAAAAATTGGATGAAATGATCTTTAGATATTTCATTGTTGTAGATTCTTTCTCAAGCTTTCCAATGATATATTACAATAGACAATCGGGTCAACAGATCAAAAGTTATGGCTCTAGGAAGCTGTAGCACTGAAAATCACTTTCGACACTTTTTCCAAAGAAAATCATTTTCGACACTTTTTTTGGAGAATATCATTTTCGTTATTTTTTCGGAGAAAATCATTTTCGGTACTTTTTTTAGAGAAAATCATTTTCGGTAGTTTCTTCAACGAAATTGATTTTCGGGTAGTTTCTTTAGCGAAATTGATTTTCGGGTAGTTTCTCCAATGAAATCAATTTACTCCATTTTCTCCAAGAAAAATCATGGTCAAAGGCACTTTGAGTGAAGATCAGTATGGAGGGAATTTCAAGGTCGGTGAATTTAATTATTGGGGTAAAGGAGTTAATGTTTTTATAATTATTGCTAATGAAGATCATTTTCAATAGACAGCCAGGGATTTGTTGAAATTAAATATTGTTTGCTTTGCCCTTGACTCTGGTATGATCATGTTGATTCAGAGGCATCGTCCATTGTGGTGGATGCTCATTTTCGATGCACCGCCCATGAAGGTGAAAATTATATCGATGATTCTTGTTGAGTCCCAATATGCTACCACCTGTTAATGCTCACTGATTTTCAAGGTGTCGTTTTATTGGTTCATTGTTGCTGTCGAGGAAGAAAATACTGTCGACCATGCCACCGACTTGCCACCATTGTCACCATTTTATTTAATACTTATTAAATTTTAGGGACGAAACCCTCTATAAATATTGTAAAAGTTGATAAGTTTAGAGGATGGACATTTTTGTTCTAAAACTCTTCGAGTTTAGTTTTCTGCTTTAATCGAAAGACTCTTGGATTTGGTTCCCGAATCAATGGTGTATGTTATTACTTTCCGCCTATCATTTCTGCTATATTCATTGACTTTGTTAGATGAATTAAAATTTTGCATTTGAATTTAATTGTTGATAAAGAAATGAATGTTGAGATGCTAATTGGAAGTTATATTTGCGAGTTGTGAATGGTCCCTATGTTATTCTTTTTTATTAAATATTGGTTATAACTTGATCTGGTTATTTAGTTGTTAGTTCATCCTCGCACTACGTTTATGGTTCACAACCATATTTTCCATTCCTTTTTGTCATTTCCCATCTCTTTCTGTTACCCTAAGTTGTACACCAATTGTTAGGTTAGTACGGGACACAACCCTCTCTAGAGATTGGCCCAAAGGACATATATTTCCTTTGGTATTTCAATTTTGGTTGGGTTTAGGACACACATATATTTTGTACTTAGGTAGATTCGTGACCAACAGTAGGCAAACAAGTTAAGGATCTAATTATAAATTCTCCTTGTCTATCCCCTTTGAAAAGTTAGTAAGAAAGAAGAAAAGTATGCATTGGAAGAAGCATGTAATTGGTAAATTATCTTGAACTTGACCATTTTAGTTTTGTTGTATGCATCGCTTGACTCTATAGGTTAGTTTACTTTCTTATGAAACCTTCCACCTTTCACTAAGCCTGGAGCTTGGGCCCACTCTAAGGATCAATGGAAGGTCTACTAACTTAGTTTTAGGATTATTTTTTAGTGTTTTCTTTTTATGGTATTTATTTTTATCAACTTAATTTTAGCATTAAAATAGTTCATTTTTTCTTTGTTTCCAGTTGTGTCTATTTTCCTTGTTTTCTCCTGTTTTGGAGTGTGTTATGTTCTATTTTATTACAACTAGTTAACCTTAGTTAGTTTCTATGTTTTTTAATCTATTTCAACATCTAAATTTCAGCAGTTGATTTCTTATATTTCCTTGCTTTAATTTTTTTTTTAGTTAATTTTATTTTAACATTTCATTTTTGCAATTTAATTTCAATCAAGATTAGCATAAAATTTCAATTTCAACATGTTCAATTTCTATAAATTAGTTAGTTTTTTTTTTTCATGCAAGTGTGCAAATTAGCTTAGTTTCATTTTTGTAAAAATTTCTAGCTTTCCTAGGATAGTTTAGTGTCTTGATATCTATGTTGTAGTTCCAAGGTCTCTATCGTATAAAACCTTAGGACATTATCCCAGATTTGACAAATTAAAGAAAGTGAGAGCATTAACAACACTCGTCACTTGGGCTATCATACCTCTTGGACAATCATTGGAACAATCATAAGGTCATCATCTCTTAGAAATCATCGTTGTAGGTGCTTTTACTATAGGTCACCTTCCAGATTATGCTTAGGTCATAATCATTTATTTCACAATTCTCAATTGTAAGAGTCACACTATTATTTACACTCAACAAACTTCTATTTTTCATCATACTTGGTTTCCTCCTATAGAAACCATACAACATTCCTTTCATCTTATCCCATTCATACATACTTATCCATCCACAATCTATTTTTATTTTGTTATTTTTCTTTTCTTTATATTGATAAGATTTTTTAGAATGATTATATCCTCCACAAATTTCACAACAATGAAGATCCCAACATTTCTCTATCTTATGTCCATATCTACCACAATGGTTACAACTATTCCTTGTTATACATTTATTATTATCTAACACAATTTTCCCTATCATAGAATTATTTTTACCATTCCCTGCATTACTATTATCTATTTGTCCTTCATTGTTATTGGTTTTATCAATCCCTATCACAAATTTAATGTCACTATTTCCTATCACAAAATTAGTCCCTCAAACAAATTAAAAACTACGTTTTTGTCTTGTATATCCAAGACCTTCATATTTTGGTCTTATTTTGGCACAATTAAATCTTTCATACCTTGCCTATATTTTCCCAAACCTGTATAATTGTATCCCATTTTATTTTATAATTTTGAACCAATCCCTTTAGTATACCTTTCAAAATAACCAAATTCATCATCACATTGATCCCTATCAATATCAACACAACTTAGAGCATTATTATCTTTATCATCATTTGAATTTCTATCACTATCACTATAAGCACTTGCTATATAATCAGGAACTATATTCAAATAACTTGTGCTACACTCTACATCCTTTCTTTTCGTGTTACAACATGCATTTTGAGAAACAATGGTGAAATTATTCTATTGATCAACAATGCATTACATAGTTTTATAGTTCTTGAAAGAACTAAAAATAGACACGATGGTTGAGAGAAATCCTCTTAAACTTATTACAACAAACTAACTTAAATATAGCTCTTATCCTAACAACATGCTAATCTTGGACTATGGTCAAACATTGACCAACCAAGCCAAAACCTCAACGTATGCTAATCAAATTAACTAGAAATATGTAAATCAAAACATTAAACTAAAACTAAATACTAGGACTTAATACTTAGGACTAAGGAGGCAATGTTGAAAATATTCCAACATTCTCCCCCTTGATGCTAAAGACACTCATGCAAGAGTTCTTTAAGCATCACAGAGTTGGAAGAAAATATTTCTCTTACGTTTCCTCCAATCTTGAATCAAGAAATCAGAATTTACAAAATACTTATGGTGGCACTCCTTCCACTCTTCATGTGGAATTTCCTGCAAATGCTTGAGTGCCTTCTTTTGTTGATTAGCTCCCCCTTCAACAAAAGTATCTCCTCTTGTGGTTTTCAGCAACCACTCTCTTACATCTTTATCATTATGGTCTTTAAACCATGCTCTCACATTTTGATCTTCTTTTACATCTTCAACACTAAACAATACTCCACATGAGTATTTACAATTAATCATCTCACATAGATGATTATACCATACAACTCTTTCACATATTTCCACACAAAATATCACAACAAATATGGCCATATAATGACCAACTACATATGCAACATAAAGTTGCTCCTCACACAAATATTCTCTCAAAACAATGACTTTACAAGAATCCTTCTCCCAAGGAATTTTGAACACATCATTTTGATCCATGTGACCCAAGTTCTCCATCACTGTATTCTCTCCAAGAAGACTCTTCATCAAAGTTGTCTCAATGAGACAATCAGCTTTCTTTTCATTCCTGCTCACAAAAAACAAATCATTAATCATAAAAACATTACCTTTAGTATGAGTAGATTTGGTGCTTCCCATAAAGCTATTTTGTAGCAGTTCTCCTTCATTGTATGGTGCTTCAAGATCAACCATCAACTCTTCACTAAGAGTTCTCCTCCTTTGTTCAATCCATGTTGGTGTGTTGAAACACCATTCATTCAAGCAATCATACATAGTTGCCTTTTCAAGAAAACTCTCTTTCTGCAATGTAGTCACTCCAAGTGAGTGATCTTCATCCATGAGTGATGTTTCCTTTGCCATTACAATAAGAAAATCAGCAATCTCATTTCCATTTTTTGTTTCTATCCCATTTTCTTTCTCACTTTCCATATCCCAAATGAGGGAGTCTTGTGGGGTATTTTCTTCACCCAACACATCCTTCACCCTTGATGAGTGATCTTCTAACAAGAAGCTTATAGCTTCCATTTCCTCTTCATCAAACTTTTCTTGTGGATCATCATCCCACATTACTTTATTTGCTCTTTCAAGAGAGCACACATCCATTCCAAGTGAATGGTCTTCAACAAAAATAAGCCAATAGTCTTCCATGAACATTGCTTTTCCATCATCATATTCTTTATTCTCCTCCATGAGAATTGTAGATGCATTCTCCATGAAGTATTCTTCAACAAATAGCTGATTTGGTGTCTTCTCCATAAGACACTCTTCTTCATATGTCTCCTTCATGAGACATTCTTCATCATACATCTCACCTTGGTGATCTTCAAGCAAGGAACACTCCAATGTGAGTGTTTCTCTTCCTTTATCTTCAAATTCTTCTTCCTCTTTGCTATCAATGTGAATGCTTTCAAAGCATACCATTCCTGCAAAAAATTCTTTAGTACAATTTTTCTTTTCAACTTTTTCTCCTCCTAAAAGAAATAATTGTTTATTACAATTTTCAATGCCTATACAAGACATGTCTTCAATGATCTGTGTCCCACAATGACTCTCTCCAAGGAAAGTTGTACAAGGCTCTTCCTCTTTCTTATCCTCTTCTCCATTAAGGGATTCTTTTCTCTCTTTCACACAAGGCTCTTCTTCAAGTATGTCTTGCTCTTCAAGAAATAATTCTCCATTATAAGAATGTATGTATTCTGCAAAAGACATACCTTCATATGAGTCTTCACAAGACTCTTCAAAAGCTCCTTCAAAAGGATCTAATTCAGAAACTTCTTCAAGGAAGCAAGGCTCCTCCTTGCTTAAACAATATTCATGATTGTCACACATGGATTTATGGGTATCCTCATCAAACCCATAAGCATCCTTCAACACTTGCCATGCCATTGTAGCTGATCTACAATTGGCTATGAGAGGAAAAATATTCTTTTCCATTCCTCTCCTCAAATCCATAAGAGCTAAGCAATTTGCATATTGCTGCTCCTTCTTCTCTTTTCTCTCCTCACCTTGTAGCTTGCTCCAAGTGGGTTCCTCATAGCCTTCTTGAACTATATCCCATAAGTCTTGAGCCTTCAAGAAGGTCTTCATCATTATGCTCCAAATAGCATAATTATCTCCATTGAATTTGGGCACTTCCAATTCTTTATACATGGTGGCCATTTTGCAATCCACCACTCATAAATATTCCACCTAGCTCTTAGCCACTCCTTTCCTGTAGACTTCTGATATAATTATCTAAAAATCCACTAAATTTCAGAACCAAATTCACACAAATGAGAAATATGTGATCAATTTACTTTTGCCCTTTCTAGATCTTAGAGTGTTTTTGAGACAACCTCAATGTTCTTCACATAAATCAATCAATACAGATCCAAATGACCTAAAATTTTGTCTGAATTATTATTTTATCTAAATAATATTTCTCCCAAAATTTGAGAAGCAAATACCCTGTATTCCACCTTATACAACCATTTTATTGAAAAACTCAAAATGCTAATAAAATCAGCAAATTAGCTCCAAATCACCTAAAATTTTGAATGCATCCTCTTGATACAATTATCTAACAACCCTCAAAATTTCATAATCAAATACCTCAGGATGCATGAGATATTAATGATTTACTCGAGCTCTTCCTTGCAAATCTATTGAGTGTTGGCCACTTGAGTTTCTCTGACAAAGTGCGTGCTTCAGATCTCTTCACGCCACTCTCCATAGGTTTTGATCCATCTGAGAAAACCTGCTCTGATACCAAATGAGAAACAATGGTGAAATTGTTCTATTGATCAACAATGCATTACATAGTTTTATAGTTCTTGAAAGAACTAAAAATAGACACGGTGGTTGAGAGAAATCCTCTTAAACTTATTACAACAAACTAACTTAAAGATAGCTCTTATCCTAACAACATGCTAATCTTGGACTATGGTCAAACATTGACCAACCAAGCCAAAACCTCAACGTATGCTAATCAAATTAACTAGAAATATGTAAATCAAAACATTAAACTAAAACTAAATACTAGGACTTAATACTTAGGACTAAGGAGGCAATGTTGAAAATATTCCAACACATTTACTATCATAGGTTTCAAGTCACTATTTGTCATCTTGAGCTTCTTATTTAATTCCTCAAATTTCTTTTGATGTTGTATTTCTAGAATCTCTAGTGTCATACACATTTTTCTTATATTATCTATAGATATTATCACACCTTATATGAATTATTCATTGTTTGATTGCATATAGTTTTGATTTTCTCTTGCCATAAGAGTCCTCTGTGTATCTTCCCATTATGATTTTGTAATAAACCATTGATTATTCGTTTGTTGGCATTAATATTGTGACTGATTTCCTTGAGGAGTTATTTTGTCTTGATTCCTCCTATTCAATGCATTATACTTATAGAATTTTGTACTATGTCCTTCTCTTTCACAAATATGACAATACCACCTTCTCTTTTGAGGTTGATTTTGTGATGAAGATGAAGTGGAAGAACTTTTTGTTGATATAAGAGCATTGTTAGATGATTCATATCTTAATTGATTTTCAAGTTCATATTGCTAAAGAATATTTACTAATTCCTCAAATGACACCTTTTTGTTTGATACTTGAAGAGATGTGATCAATATTTTGAATGATTTAGGAAGTGGTCTAAGTAGAACTAAATCTAGAAGCCTATCTTCAATATTTTCTCCCATGGTATGTAATTTTGATTTTAAGTCTGCTACCTTTTGAAGAAAATGTTCTATGTTTTCTCCATTATGAACTTTTAGTGAACATAGTCATGATTACAAGTGTAAAATAGTAGATTAATTTTTTTCTTCAAATATTGTGCATAACTTTTCCCAAGCAGTCTTTGAAGTTTCAACCTCACTTATGTGTGCTTGAATCTCATTTTATATACCAAACATTATTAGCATAAGAGCCTTTGCATCTTCATCTTTAATTTTTTATCTTTTAATTTTATCTTTTGAAATGGTTTTCTTCCCATTTATTCTTTCTCAAAGTTTTTCAACAATAAGTATTGATTTCATCTTATTTTTCCATGGAGTAAATCTTATTTTTCCATGGAGTAAAATTAGGTTCTTTTAGTAGAGATTCTAATAGAAAAATCTTTGCATTTGCCATAGTTTGCTAAAAATTTCCAAATTTAATCAATATTCTCTTCAATATTTCCTTTCAATTTTTAATTCAATAATATTTCGTATATAATCTCTTTTTTTTTTATTTGTGGAAAACATCCCAAAAGGGATGCCACTTTCGGGTAAGACCCAAGGAGGCAGGGGTATCCATTCCGCCAAAAACGCCCGGGACTCAGACCTGGCCTACCACCTTTGACACACTCAAGGAGCAAACAAACACACAAACCCAATTAAAAATAAGCAAATAACAACAAAAATAATAAAATAAAATAAAAAACATGCTCCTTGAGTGTGTCAAAAACAAAAGCACAACCAAACACGCACAATAAGATAAAAGAAACCACAACACAAACCACATAGAAAAACACAAGAAACACATAACAAAACACAGACAAGACAAAAACAACGAGAACACTACAAAGACATAACCCAAAAAAAAAACAAGAAAAATAAACACAATCAAAACCTTAAAAATTAAAAAATAAAACAAAAATAAAAATAAAAAACAACCAACAACGAGACAATAAAAAAAAACAAAAAATATAGAAAACACTCACCCATAAAAACACGAAATAACACAAACAAAGAGAAACCCAAGAACAAGAACGAAAAAAAACACAAGAACAATAACAAAAAACATAAAAAAAAAACAAAACAACAAAAACACAAGAACAACAAAAAACAACACAAAGAACACAAAAACAAAACAAAATAAAAAAACCCACCCACCTTAAAAAACTAAACAAAAAAACAAAAAGGAAAAAAGAAATAAAAAAAGAACAAAACAAAGACCTATCTAGACCATAAGACTATTAAGGCAAGAATCAACAGAGGAAACAAAATAAAGAATAGAATGAGCTAGGGAACTAAAAAAAACTGAATGAACCAAAGAGAAGCAAAAAAAAAAACAAGAAGAAACTAGGTACCTTCGAAGCTGGAGCCATCCAAAGAAATGATAGAAAGAAGAGCTTCCCTAATTTGAGAAGCCCACCATATAGGAGGGTGGCCATAACAAGTAAGATCACCTTTGTCCAAAGCCCAATTAGCTAAAGCATCAACACTCTTGTTTTGATCTCTGACCACATGATTGTAATCAACTTTCAAAAATCCCATCTGGATTAACTGAATCTTCTCAATAATTCTTTTTATTCTCCAATCCACCTTATGATTCTTAGAAGGATTCTTCAAGAGATTAATCATAAGTTGAGAGTCGGACTCAACTAACACCTTTTCCCATCCAACCTTAGTAGCCTCCTGAAGACCTCCGAGGATACCATACCCCTCAGCAAGGTTATTGGAAAGAATACCCAAATTCTCAGCAAAAGTAAAAACCAGGGAGCCATCTGAAAGTCTACCAATTCCTCCCACACTGGCTTTTCCAGGGTTCCCTCTAGAGGCTCCATCGGTATTGACTTTTCCAAAATCCTTAGGAGGAGGTTGCCAATTTCTATTCCTATCCAATTTACTAATACTCACATTCCCTTTAAGATGGTTGCCCTTAGAAGGTTTAATCTTCAATCTTTGCATCACTTGATCCCATATTTGGTGGGAGTTTTGGGGGTGATTAAGGAGATGATGGACTGATTCAACTAAGTTGGCTATGGTCTTTTGCCAAATATAGTGAATATCCTTCCTATCTTGATTAAAAATTTGGTTGTTCCTTTCATTCCAAATATTCCAAAGAAGGATGGTAGAACCCATCCAAACTAAGCTGCCTAATAAAATGATCAACACCCTCTTGATTAGGCCAATCCCTCCAAAGTTGTTCAAAAGTAAAAAAATTGGACCACTTGTAAGCCAAGTAAAGTGGCCATTCTCCTCCATAGCTCGAAGGCTAAAGTACACTCAATAAAAATATGGTTGATATTTTCTACATTCTCTTCACACATTTCACATCTAAAAGGGCCATGAAAACCACGCTTCATAAGTTGCTCACCGGTAAGCACCCTACGATGCAATAAAAGCCAATTAAAGAACCTCACCTTAGGCCAGAGCTTTTGAGCCCACAATTGAGAAAATATGTCGAAAGAATGGTTGGGATTATTATGGCATAAGGTCAAATAACCTTGAGCAACTGAATACTCACCCTTAGTAGTGTTGTTCCATCCAAAACAATCTTTTTCATGGGACCAAGAGAGGGATCTCATATGAAGGATGCCTTGGATATCTTGTCTTTGCCTTTCCGGGATTTGAATAGGCCGAGTCCTCAATAGGGATCCAATATCTACCAACCTTTGAATTACCAGTATGGTACCGATAGTAATTAGCCACCTTTATCCAATTAGCTCGGTGAAGCTCCTCCATCCAAGGCCTCCAATCGGGAAGCCGAGTTATCAAAGGCTTGTGACCATCCCAAGAATCTGTCCAAAAATTTGCATGTTGACCATTATGAATGATCCAAAATAATTTTTTCTTAATCAAATCCTCACCGAGTCTTAAGAGCTGCTAAAATGGGAGAACCTTTGGAAGGAAGTTGATAGCGAACAAGGTCTTCGGGACTTTTGTTCTCGGCATATTTAGCACGGAGATTATTGGCCCAAAGAGCATTGGGGTTATGCAACATCCTCCAATATAATTTAGCGAGCTAAAGCTTTGTTGTTATTAATTGAAGACCGTAAACCTAACCCCCCTTCACTCTTAGGAAGACATAAAGTATCCCATTTCACCAAGGCCCATTTTCTTTTCTCCTTAGTACCACTCCAAAGGAAACGATGACTGATTTGATCCAATTCTCGAAGAACGACCTTTGGAATATTCAAAATGGAAGAAACATAAATAGGAATAGCTTGAAGGACTGATTTTACCAAGGTGATTCTACCCCCATAAGAAAGCCACTTGTTGGTCCACTTTCCAATTTTCTTCTTGACTTTGTCCAACAACCAATTCCAATCTTTATTTTTCTGCCTTTGAATATTTATGGGAATACCTAAATAAGTGATTGGAAGAGAGGTCTTCTTATATTTTAGCTTATCCAAGACCATGGATTCCTGTCTAGCAGAGCAGTGAAAGAAAATAACTTTAGATTTGTGTTCATTGATCAACTGCCTAGTAGCCTTAGAAAAACAGCTAATGATTTGCTTAATATTAGAAGCTTCCTTAACCGTAGCTTTACCTAAAATAGTAGAGTCATCCACAAATTGAAGATGAGAGATAGGTCTAGCTCCATGAGCAATGGTAACTCCCTCAAGGGTTTTGTTTTCCCTCTTTTTGGTTATAGTCCTACCCAAGCATTAAGCAAGAATGATGAATAAATAAGGGGATAGCGGGTCACCTTGCCTAATACCTCTGGAAGCTGGGAAAGACTGAGAAGGCACTGCCATTGATAAGAACTAAGTAAGGAAGCTGAAGAGATACATCCCATAATCCAATCCATCCAATCCTTAGAGAAACCAAATTGCCTCAAAACTTTGATAAGGAAGTGCCAATCCACTCTGTCATAAGCTTTGGATAAGTCTAACCGAATGAACATGGAAGGAGAATTTTGCATATCCATGGAATGGATGGCTTCCTGAGCAAGAACTATCTCATCTACTATTTGACGTCCTTCCACATAACCCCCTTGCTCCGGGGAAATAATCTTATGCAAAAGAGGCTTCAACCTTTAAGCCATGATTTTAGTAATGATTTTGAGAAGAACATTACATAAAGCAATAGGTCTAAAAGCTGAGATATGATCAACCTCTTGAGCTTTTGGAACAAGAGTAATATAAGTTTTATTGATAACCTTCAAAATTTCTTTGGCTTTCCTGGCTTCTTCCACCACCTCTAATAAATCAACATGAAGGATATCCCAGAACTCTTGGTAGAACTCAATAGGAAAACCATCGGGACCTGGGGTTTTCCCTTTTTGCATTTTAAAAACTACTTGTTGAAGCTCATTGATAGTAACAGGAGCAGATAAAATAGAGTTCTCCTCAGAAGTGATAAGAGAAGGGATTGCTTGAAGAACATTATATTGCGAGGCTGAGTCAAGGGGAGTAGCAGACAAAAATATTGGAAAAGTAATCAACAACAATAGAGTTCATGCCATCCCAAGTATAAACAACATCTCCAGAATCTGATTTTAAGGAAGAAATAAAGTTGTGAGATCTTCGAGCTAGAAGAGATTTGTGGAAAAAATTTGTGTTTCGATCTCCTTCTTTGAGCCATTGAATTCTAGATTTTTGCTTCCATAAGATTTCTTCTCTTTTTTCCCATTCCTCTAACTGAGTTGTGAGCTTAATTTCATCTGCACTTCTCTTCTCTGTGAGGCCATCTAAACGGATTTTCTTATTCAAATTTTCAAGATGAGCAATAACTTCATGTTTTTTTTATGAACATCCCCAAACTCTTTCCAGTTCCAAGTCTTGATTTTGGATTTAATGTATTGCGAGTCTTTTGACAAAACAGAACATCTTAGTCCCATGCCTAGGTTTACCTTCCTTCCACCATTGTTGCACATGAGGTCCGAAGGAAATGTCTCTAAGCCACATTAATTGAAAATGAAAAGGAGAGAAACTCACATTGGTTTTCCACATTTCCACCATGAGTGGCCAATGATCCGAACCAACATTATTAAGAGTCTTCACTTTAGGAATGTGACCATGGATTAAGAAATTTTCAGAGAGCAAAAACCTATCCAATCTCTCCATTATACAAGCTAAGCCTTGCCTTCTGTTAGACCAAGTCATAAGGCCATTATCTGGTTGGATATCCACAAGATGGAGGTTTGCAATATATTCGCTCATGAGGTCGGTGCTTTTGTCCAAATTTCTATTTCCCCCCCTTTTCTCATCCAGAGAGAGGATGGTATTGAAATCTCCTCCGATCAAGATCCAAGCTTTAGGAAAATGAGAGATAATATGAGTAATATCCTTCCATTGTCTTCTTTTTTCCTCCAAAGAAGTCGGAGCATAAATGGTAATGCAGAGCATAATCTGGTTGGAATGTCTACTTTGAATAGCTATAGCCAACAAACCCCAACTACCAACCATATGGTGAATAACTACCTCTTTTGGATCCCAAAGACAAGCAATGCCACCCGAAGTCCCTTGGGAGCCGAGGGAAACCACTTTTCAGTGGCCAAATTTTACTGGCAATTAAGTCCATATCCTCCATTGACATCTTAGTTTCTTGAAGGAAAACAAGATGTGGATGATTTACCTGAATCATTCTTCTAATTTCATTTTGTTTTGAAAGACTCCCTTTGAGTCCTCTAATATTCCAAGTGATGATCTTCATTAATACCAGGGCTAAAAAAGTTGGGAAGGGCATTAATCTTACCTTCCTCTACAAGCTTTTCACCTTCTTTTACCATATGATATTGATTGGTCTTGCGACCTACTTTTTGATTAGAATCCATCTTCAATTTTTTTCCCTATTTCTTGACTTATTCCAATTGAATCTGAGATGGCTTCTAACCTTGAAGAATGCTCGTACACAACCAAAATTTTACTAGATGGTTCAATAGAGTCTATATTGGGACCTGCATTATTTGAAGTTTTGACATTTGAAATATTGTTTTTCTTGTGTAAATTTTCTCCTTTTTTTCTGTTGAAAACCTTTGATTTGTTGGTTTGTCTCCGAGTTCTTCCCTTCATATTTAAATTGTGTTTCTAAGATTTCAGTTTCCATTATTTCCTCTTCCTCACTTGGGACATCATTTGTGGAAAGGATTTCAAACATATTAGCGAGATGACTTTGATTGATCCTTCATAACTGGTTTTTTACGAGTGTTCTTCTTCTTAGGTATTTGGAAACCTGCTAAGTTTATATCTTCTTTCTTTTGATCGGGAATTTTATTTGGGCAAGCATCGGCCAAATGACCATATTCATGGCAAATTCTACAATGAAAAGGAATGTTCTCATAGTCCACTACTTGCTCCCAAGTGTCTTCCCCAAATTGTAATGTGATATTTTTAGGTAGGGGTTTGTCAAAATCCATTAAAACACAAATCCGAGCATAAATAATATGTTCAAAATTTTGAGTACAATCAGCAGTCATCATAAAAGTTCCTAAAGAGTTTCCAATTGAAGAAAAAATAGTAGGATTCCAAAATTCAATAGGGAGGCCAAAGAGTCTAACCCACACGGGAGCAATAGAAGGCATCTCTTCTTCGGCTTTAAATTTAGTATGCCAGGGCTTCATGAAAAGCCCTGCCCTTCCAAAAAACCAAGGCCCCCCTTGAAAAGTTTTCTCTCTATCTTCATTATTAGCAAATAAAACAAGAAAATAACCATTTGGATAAATAGAGATTTGTAACTCACCTTTAGTTTTCCAGCTTTTTGCAGCCCGGACTTTGAAAGCAGATAGACTCGGACAAAAACCCACGAACCGACAAATTAGTCCTCTTTTTTCCAAATCTTCAATGCCAATCTGAATGTTATCCATATCAAGCTTAACAATAGGAGTTCCATCAGCTGCTTTAAGACATCCTGACTCCGTTTTCCTGGGATCAATCTTAGGCATTCTTAGAGGTTTATGGGAAGCCCTAATATTGATATTAGCATTGGGTTGAGGCTGTCCACCACGAAGGGCATCCCTAAAATTCATTTTTGGGACTGAGTCTTCAAAATTCTTACCCTTGATAGGGGTTTTCACGGTAGAATTATTTTGTGGGTGCACCTTAGCACCAGATTCACTTGAGATATGAGCCATTTTTTGATCAACTGCTTGAAACTTGTTTCGTGATCTCTTTAATCCTTGCCCTAGACGTCGTGGAAAGGTATGGTTTTCACTTTTCTTTTGTGCAGCAAATTGGAAGCCGTTGTCACTCAAGTTCACAGTATGATCTGTTGAAAGACAAATTTCTAACCCATATTGTATCTCCTGCAACATTTCCTGCTAAAATATTGAGAATAAACCACAAAAATATTGGCCGCTAGGGCCCGAAGGCCCTAAAAACCAACCTCTGAAGCTGCTTGCACTCAACCCAGATGAAACCCTCGCATAGCCGCTTGCCAAATATGTCGTTCACACATAGGGATGCGCTAGGATCTGTGTTGCTCCAAATGATATGAAAATTGGTGGAGACGTTCTAGGGTTTTTCAGGCATCTACCCTCAAAATTTCAGCTCAATCCGAGTCCGGATGAGTGAGATATGACCGAAACAAGTTCGGCAGTTTGGGCAGTCCTGCGAAAAACGTCTTCCCACCTATTCTAGCATTTGATTTGAATCTTTTTTCTTCGTTTGAATTTCAATCTCTTTTTCCAATATGCATTTTTCTTCTTCAATTTATTTTCTTCAACCAATTTCTTTACAATAAAATATTTTCTTCTTCAACTAAATAATTTTCATTTCTTCAATAAATTTTCTTCTTCAATTAATTATCTTCTTATATCTCCCTTAAATTATTTAGTTCCTTTTAATTAATTTCCTCCCTCCAATTTTTAAATTTTCCAAACTTTCTGTTTTTATATTAATCTGTCCAAATTTATTAATATTGCTCACAACTCATTGAAAAAAATATTGTTAACAATAATACCTTCTTTCAACTTTTAAATAAACTCCTTTAATCAAATAATTCAAAAATATCACGTGGTCTATTGCAAGGACGCCCACTTGCATTATCAGTGATGTGATCCGGGATCTATCGCAAGGAGGCCACTTACATTATCCGTGATGTGCTCATGAGTCAATCCCCATGGTGAATGTGTATAAGAAGTATTTCCTCAAAAATCAAATAATTCAAAGGTTTATTTTAAATACTTTTCACTTATTTTGTAAGGAGCAAATCAGTCATAAAGGTCCAAGAACTTCAACGCCCAAGCTTTTTCCGACTCAAAGCATTTCCATGTGACATAATTTTGAATCTGAGGGCTTTAACGTCTCAACATGGCCACTTCAACTTGGCTCTTTTTACACCAGCAATGCTTCCACTGTAACTAAAATGTGTTATAATGTCAAAGAATGCAGACAAATCAAAACTGTCGGAACACGTTTGTCCAATTTTTGTTAACAAACTTTCTTGTAACCAAATTTCAGAAAACTTTCTTGTAACCGAACTTTCGTGGAACAAATACTTTCCTATAACTTTCCACACAAATCAGTACTGTTGAAACATGCGATTGACTAATTTTGGTCTAATTTTACAACCTTACCCCTACACTTAAAAATTTGTTCAACAGTGAAAAATTGCAACATGGAAAGCTCCAAACAAGGAAACCAAAAAATTGCAACATGAACCCTCCATTCAAAGCAGATCCAATGTTCTAAAAAATCCCAAGTTTGAATCGATGCATCCCTCTGCTTAACCTGATGCTCAACGTGGCTTCTTTCTCCAAGCACTTAAAATGTGGCTCAAATACCATTGTTAGCAAATCAATCAAAATATTTACACAAATGCATACATTAAATATCACAAATATCATTATTAAATACTCAATATTTCATTGGTCCACGTTACATTTCTTTGTCTTCAATATATACTTATTGGATATAAGATTATTCACATTCATAAACCTCTTGATCTTTCACTTAACAAACTTTTCATCTCCTCATACTCACATGAGATCTAACACTTCATATTTTCACATAATAACAAATTTCATTAGTTTACATAAAGACAAAGACTCTCATGATTGCACATAACTCATGACACATGACACCTCACTTATATAACTCCACATTTATTAACTTGACACCTCACTTATATAACTCCACACTTACTAACTTGACACCTACTATATACTCAAATATTAAACACATTGTAGTCTTAAATATATATGGTAATTGCTTTAATATTGCTAAGATGCCAAATAATATAATACCTCCAACAAATGGTCCTCATAAACCTAGTGTTGTAGTTATGGATATTATCTTGGGGACACCTTTACATGGAATTTAGTGGGAAAATAATGGAAGACCCATTGGTCCTCATAAACCTAGTGTTGTAGTTATGGATATTATCTTGGGGACACCTTTACATGGAATTTAGTGGAAAAATAATGGAAGACCCATTCGTGGAGTTACCAAATATCCTCATAAAAGACTCAACTATGAAGGCCCTATTGATAACATAGTTGTTTGGTAAGCTTTGGTACTATATGGAAACCTTATCTCTCATTGAGTAAATCAATAATTATACCATAGTTTCTTCCTCTTGGATTTAAAGTATTGATTTCAAAGTGGATAACTCATTTAAATGGTCCATGGTGGTTTTATTCCCATTACCGTTTAAAGTAGGTAAGGCTTTCATGTCAGCTATAAGTATGGGAAAATAAACCATTAAGTTCAATGATCTTTGGTAGGTCCAGTTAGGAAATTGTTGCTAAGGTCTCTATAGTGCTCACATCTAATAATTATGAGGGGGATGATTGTAAGGAATTTATGGGTAATATGGCATTTAATATTAGAGTTAGTGTATACCCTTGCGACTATTGCATGAATGACACCACTTTATGATTTTGAGGGGCCACTAGTCCTTGTAGAACTTGCTTTTTATTATATTTTTGAATTGATGGTGGATTGGGAGGGTGCTTGGTTAGGATAATTAGGATTTGAAAGAAAATATGGATTGGGCAATATTTGTTGATTTTGGACCCCCTAAATCTATTGAAGGAATTATGGATTAAATAGCAATGGTTGGAAATATTATGTAGGATAACTCTCTATATGGAACATAAGGTTATAAGCTCCTGATTACATAGGTGAGATTTGTAAAATTTCAATAACATTTTGATTTGGCATTATATTAGGCGAGGGTTGATTTAGCACACCTTGGGATATATTATTTGTTGTCTTCTCTGATTGTCTTGGCCCTAGATGCATGGACCAAATGGTCATGACTATTACGTATCGCATGGAATGACACTACAAGGTAACTCCAAGAGCATGAGATTTGGCTTAATCGGGTGCCTCTAGGATTTTTTACAAGGCCAACTCCTTTTAAGTTGTGATCTTAAACACTCTTCTTACTCTAACCATTTTCAAGAGGAAAAGGGAATAAGAAAACAAAGATAGTGGAAAGGAAAAATATCCTAAGCTAACCTAAGCTAAGAGGGGGTGATGCACCAAGATCATAAGATTCATCTATTTAATAATAAGATGCATGAACATGTGAATCACCATGGACAGTGCTCAAGGAACACTTTCTCTTCTTGACACATTAATTGGGCATAAATTCACGTATAAGAAACAAGACAAGATTTGGTAGTCACAGCCTATTACACATAATCATACATAAAACAAGAAACGAGGCAAAAAAATTCCAATAGTCATAGGTTCTTATATATATGAATATGTAAGTTATAGATCATGCCATAAGTGAGGGTTCAAAAACATATTCATAAAATGACCAAGGTTTGGGTGTTGTTATATAGAGAAAATAAAGGAAAAAATATACAACTCACTGATCCTTTACAATGTTGAAACTTCTACTATTTATAGATTACAAAGGGGAGATTTTTCCTTCAAAATTGTGTAGGAATTTTCTAACAATCTTATCTACCATTCCTAGGGATCTTGAAAATTGAATGAATACCCCATCTAGAAGTAATATTTTTTAGGCTCATGATTGTTGCCATTGTGGATGCCATGTCTGTACCTTTAATAGTCAACCATCTTTCTTGGACACCCAAGCAATACTGGTAGATGATCTTTAATTCTTCTCATTGATGGCTCATTAATTCAGCTCATCTACCCTTTTTTGAAGATTATGTCCTAGCATCAATCTCTTGCATCCCATTCTAAACCTTTATCTTTAGTTGGTTGTGCTCATCTCCCATATTTCCTTTATCTTCAAGACAGTGAGCTCCACTATTTCTTAAAAATAAAATATTATTGAAACTTTCATGTAACTCTTTATGCCAAAATTTTCAAAAACTTTTGAGGGTGATATTTATACAAAAAAAAAAGTGATAGGCTTATTTCTTGTCGTCGAACCTTTTAGTTGGTTTGATTCTTAAAAAAATTTGGTTACTTTGACCTTCACAATGTTTAAACTTTTGACTTCAGATATTTTGCTCCTTTTGTGCCTTTTCGAATTTTTTATCGCCCTCCACCTTTTAATATCCTTAGGCCAAGCATGTTGTTAATTTTTTTTTTACTTCTCTTAGTCAATACTTTTGAGAACCTTCGATCTTCCTTTTTACATATTTCGGAGCCTTGGTCAATGACACAGTTTGTTATAACTTCTTTTTTTTTTGTTGGGAATTTTGCAAACTAGCACTAGTTTTGATTATAACTTCAATTGCCTTCATTATTTTCCTCTGCTCTTGTTGCATTCTTCCTTCAAAATTAGATAAGGCCAAACTTATAAGTGTAGTGGAAATCACTACATTAACGTTTGGTGAGTTTTGCGCATTTTATTAGATATTGATATTTGGTAATCCCTGAGAGCCTTAGTTTATATCAAGGATTTGGGTCACTTGTTGGGTGGATCCTTTAGGTAGTTGAGATGTGATGATATGAGGATTGACTTTCGCCTTGAACTAACCATTTATTGACTTATATTTACTTGATCATCCAAGTCGATCTATGATATATTTAAGTTAATTTGATTGCTTGATGTAACCTATAAGCCTAGGCTTGGATAGAACATTAGTGCTTTTTTTTATTGGTTTATAGGAGTGGAAGTGATAGCACTTAGGATATTATATAGTAAGACTTGATAAGTGAAGTATTACTAACATTTGATAGGGCTTAGGAGATTTTACCTATACTGTACAATGGATCAATAATAGTATTAGGGATATTTTGTGAAGTAGTATCTCATGCCTAAGTAGTACTTGGTATGGTATACTAATGAGATATTTTTGGATGATAAGGCAAGCTTACTTCTATCTAGAATGAAGGAAAAAATAGTATCCTAAGTACTAGGATTCAATGGAGGAAGTCGAAGGATTTCCCTCTAAATCTTGTATCCAAAATTATGAAAGGCTTATTTCCATTACTTCATTTCCTTTTGCATTTGATCAACTTCACCTACTCAACTTCTTTATCTTTGTTGTATAATTTAGACCTTGTATTCATAATAGAGATAATAAATCTTGGTTTCTAATCAACACCCACTGTACTTGCCACAACAGAAAACCTTAAAAAATGATCAAATTGATTGTAAAAAAATAAAATCAATTCCAATTAATCATTAGGATTTTTGACCATTGTTGGTATTTCAACCAATCATAGTAATTAGAACTTGTATTTAGCAAGACATAATTTGAATTGGTGACATCACTATGCATTAGCAGCAAGGTCCAATAAATCACAATAATCATCCTACAAACCACCAAAAAGATTACTTGGTAAGAAAAATATTTATAACGAAGATGATGTAAGGATGATGTGGACAAAAAAATAATAAATCACTGTCTATTCCAATGAATCAAAGGGATGGATACTTAGATAAAACTATGTAAAATATTCTTAAAATCACCCTTGATGTCAAGAATTCATCTAGAAGAGAAAATTTGTAGTGGTTTTAGATCTCTTAGATTCTTTTTATAGATTAGGCTATCGAATCTATAGGATTTGACACTTTAGGCAAATTTTAGAGTCTATTTCATCAAAGTAGTCGTCATTTCCCCCAATTTCTTAGATTATATAGTTGAGTTATTTTCGCTTTATGGATTCAAGGGTAAAAACATCAAATTCAAGCCAACCAAGCAATAATTTACAAAAGGGTTTTTTGAGTTTTATAGATCCTAAGGTTTTCACTAAGCTCTTTTCTAGATCTGACAAGATTCTCATTAATTTGGCATAGAACTAAGAATGGAGAAAAAGGTTTTTGTGGGATGTCTCACTGGGTATGCCAAATAAAATTTTTGATCCATGGGACTGGTTAATGTAGAAATTGTGCCTATCATTTGATGTTCATAGCCTTGTAAAAATGGAGGTTTAAGTCCCTTTAACCTTGGGATTAAGGTTGAATCCCCACTATCCTACACTAACCTAACTAATCTAAATATAGGAAATGAAATTTAGTTAGATAAGGGTGCAAGATATTAATAAATGTAGGAAAAATAAAATGTGGAGACCATAGCAAGGTCAATGTGTGATTAGTTATGTCATCAAAGAAGACCAAATAACAACAAATGGGTTTCATATAATGAGCATGCATCCAACAAAAAAGAGGACTAACAAGTAGGTAAGAAGATAGTGCCACACATAGTTGAGAAAACCATAATCAGATTAGAATCGATATGGAAAGGAATCGACAAAAAAATTGAGAAAAATCAGTAAAAAACGAAAAAAAATCATTGAAAAACGAAGAAAATGTAGATTTTCATTGAAAATAAGATTTGTTTCATGCATATCATAATTTTTTGGAAAAAAGCAGTAAAATTGACAAAAACTTGGTTAAGCAATGAATTGGAAAAATTGGCTCAAATCAGGATTTTTTTATAGATTTTCTCAAATATAGTACCACATACACCATATATTCATGCATCGAGAGATCCAACATAATGAGACATAGTTGAACATAACAACCATGCACAATTTTCCATTCATAAAATAAATAATATTAAAACCAAAAAGTGTAGCTTTAATGTTTCACAAAATGGATAAAAAATATCTACAATGAGTCCTGAATCTTATTTATAGAAAGGGTTTACCCTTTTTACCCTAAGTAGTAGTTTTTCACCATTATAAATTACAACAAAATAACAAAATATCATTGTTGGACCAATGGTATTCTCCTATTAGTAGGTAGTTTGACGAATCGTCAATGTTTCGATGACTCATTGGCAGGGTTATGCATAAGGGCTAGTATCGAAAAAGTAATTATAAATTTGGGGTGAATCAAGGTGAATCATGTATAAACCGTGGGATGAATTTTTTAATATTTTGCAAAAAAATTATCAAAATATGATGAATTTTCATAGAATTTGCACATAAATTATAAATATTTTATGTGGTAATTTTGAACTATTAAATCATCCTAAAACTTAATAAAAACACCACCATTAGATTAGGCTCGAAAAGAGCTTTCCAACAAGTATAAATATGCCTATGTTTGGATATATATTTATGCCTAAAACTATGAAATTATTTTTAGTTGCCTTATGTCAATCAACTTATGCCATTCGCCTTCTACCAGTCGCCTTATGCCAGTCGCCTTCTACCATTCGCCTTATGCTAGTTGCCTTCTGCCAGTCGCCACATGGCGACTGGCAAAGGGTGATTGATAATAATTTTATATTTTTAGGCATCAATATAAATCTAAACATAGGCATATTTGTACTCGTTGGAAAGCTCTTTTTGAGCCCAATCTAATGGTGGTGTTTTTATGAAGTTTTAAGATGATTTAGTAGGTCAAAATCTACCTCAAAATGATATTACCTCCTCACCACCATCTTTGGGACCACTTTTGACCTATTAAATCATCTTTAAACTTCATAAAAATACCACCATTAGATTGAGCTTGAAAAGAGATTTCCAACGAGTACAAATATGCCTATGTTTGGATATATTTTGATACCTAAAACTATGAAATGATTATCAATCACATTCTACCACTCGCCTTCTACCACTCACCTTCTACCACTTGCCATCTGCCACTCTTCTTCTACCACTCGCCTTCTACCACTTGCCTTGTGCCACCCACCTTTGGCCACTCACCATCTACCAATCGTCCTATGCCAGTCACCACATGGCAACTGGCAGAGGGTGACTGGTAGAGGGTGGTTGAAAATAATTTCATATTTTTAGGCATAAATATAAATCCAAACATAGGCATATTTGTACTCATTAGAAAGCTCTTTTTGAGCCTAATGGTGGTGGTTTTATGAATTTTTGAGATGATTTAGTAGGTCAAAATCTACCTCAAAATGACATTACCTCCTCACCACCATATTTGGGACCACTTTTGACCTATTAAATCATCTTCAAACTTCATAAAAATACCACCATTATATCGGGCTTGAAAATAGCTTTCCAATGAGTACAAATATGCTTATGTTTGGATATATTTTGATGCTTAAACTTGTGAAATGATTTTTAGTCACCATCTGTCAATCGCCTTCTGCTAGTCACCTTTTGCCACTCACCATCTGCCACTCGCCATCTACCACTCGCCATCTGCCATTCACCATCTACCACTCGCCATCTACCACTCACCTTTTGCCACTCACCTTATGTCACTCGTCTTCTACCACTCGCCTTCTACCACTCGCCTTCTACCACTCGCCATCTGCCAGTCACCTTATGCCACTCGCCTTATGCCAATCACCTTCTGCTAGTCACCACATGGCGACTGATAGAATGCAACTAGTAGAGGGTGACTAACAATAATTTTACATTTTTAGGCATTAATATAAATCCAAACATAGGCTTATTTGTACTCGTTAGAAAACTCATTTTGAGCTTGATCTAATGGTTGTGTTTTTATGAAGTTTTGAGATGATTTAGTAGGTCAAAATCTACCTCAAAAATTTATCACATCCTCACCACCATCATTGGGACCACTTTTGACCTATTAAATCATCTTCAAACTTCATAAAAATACCACCATTAGATCGGGCTTGAAAAGAGCTTTCCAACGAGTACAAATATACCTATGTTTGGATATATATTGATGCCTAAAATTATGAAATGATTGTTAGTCACCATCTACCAGTCGTCTTCTGCCAATCGCCA
Organism: Wollemia nobilis; assembly: GCA_028583015.1. NCBI lineage: Eukaryota > Viridiplantae > Streptophyta > Pinopsida > Araucariales > Araucariaceae > Wollemia > Wollemia nobilis. The sequence continues at coordinate 2,103,849 of JAQPPZ010017021.1, forward strand.
TATGTCACTCACCATCTGCCACTTGCCATATGCCACTCACCATCTGCCACTCACCTTCTGCCACTCGCCTTATGCCACCCACATTCTACCACTCACCATCTGCCACTCACCTACTACCACTCACCTTGTGCCACTCGCCTTGTGCCACTCGCCATCTACCACTCACCTTCTGCCACTCGCCTTATGCCACTCACCATATGCCACTCGCCTTCTACCACTCACCTTTTGTCACTCACCTTATGTCACTCACCATATTCCACTCACCTTATGTCGATCGCCTTATGTCAATCGCCTTATGCCAGTCGTCTTCCACCAGTCACCTTCTGTCAGTCGTGGAATTGTGTTTAGTCAGTATTTTGCTTTGTATCGCTTGCTATCCAAAAAAATTAATATTGTAATTGTATGAGAGTCGTTGTTATGGTTAGCTATATATAATGGGGTACAAAGGGCGAATTGGATGAGATATTTTGATTTTTATTAAATTTAAGGTAAAATTAGGCGGGTACCTTACGATAACTTGGCGATTTTACCCTTAAAAATTTGGATCCTAAAATTTTCAGGCGATTGGGCCGACCTATATGGTCCTAAAATTTGCAAAATTAACATTATGAAAATCTGAATATTCGCGTTAAATTGCAAAATTTGCCACTATGCATAACCTTGCTCATTGGAATTCAACTTATTATAGATTCAACAAATCATATGATTTTAATGGTTCATAGGTTTGACAGATCATTGCCTCCGTCACTTGGATTTTTTTATTCTCTAGCCTCCCTCATTACTTGATAACTATAAAATAATTAATGGGGTTATTATGACCTAAAAAAATTTCATCAATTTTATTTTTTCTTTCTCAAGGTTCCCCATACCTCATGCCTAGCCCTATATATTTAGTTGCTTAGCAAGATTCTAACCTATGTTTCCTCCTTGAAAGTCAAGGAATTTAACCATTTGAGCTCATGGAATTTGATTAAAATGTTAACGTTCATCCATGAGATTTGATACTTTATTTAGGGTGTGAAATTCTTTGCTCAAACCAATTTCTCAGTACCTCACATACAAATGTTAAGGTTCACCCATGAGAATTTAACCTTGGTAAAGGATATGAAACTCATTATTCCTGATCAATTGATCTAAACCTCATGGATTATGTAAATATTTTCCCATGAGATTAAAATATTAAGGTTCACCACAAGATGAAGCTAATGCAATTTTCATAAGGCTCATCCATAAGATTTAAACCTACGTTTAAGAAATGGAACTCTTTACTACCAAACAATTGCTCTAAACCCCATAGATAAAATATTAAGATTCACCCATGAGATTCAAACATTGGTATATCGTGTGAAATTATTCCCTTCCAACCAATAGATAAAATATTAAGGTTCACCCATGAGATTCAAACCTTGGTCTATCGTGTGAAATTATTCACTTCCAACCAATTTCTCTAAACCCCATGGGCACAATGTTAATGTTCATCCATAGGATTTGAACCTAGACTTATGGTATAAAACTCTTAGAAGCTAACCACTTGCTCTAACTCCCATGGTCAATTTTTCAAAATAACTTTTTTTTTAAAGAGATTTGTATTAATAATCTTAAAAAATAGAAACAAAGTCTCCTAGCAGGCAAGGAAGTTGAAGCTAGAGTTAAGTATAGAACAAATATAGCAGTAGGTAAGGATGCCTGATAAGAACCATAACAAAATTACTGCGTAACATACTAAGAGTAGCAACACTAAGCATCAAAAGCAAACAAAAAATAGGAAGAAGACAAAGCAAACAAAGCACGCAAAGAGGAAGCATTAGACATTAAAGTAGTTCTTTGCTCCATGACAGGCAACTCTCATTATTTTTTATCTGTGACTCTACACTGGAGATGAGTAGTGTTAATTGCCTCATTAGCCAGGGCATCTACGTCCTTGTTAAATTTTTGCTTGATGTGGGAATATTTGATGCTAGTCATATTTTTTTCCCAACACCTAATCTTGTCTTGGACAATCCTCAATTGTAAAGATTGAAGATCTTTATTTTTGGAGAGTGTTGTCATGACCAGTTTTGAATCTCCATACATCGATAGGTGTCTAATTTCCTTTGTCACTGACAAGCCTCATCCCCATATCACATCCAAGGATTTCAACCACATTGTTGGATGTGATTTCCAAATTGATTTTGAATTTAATTAGCACCTTCCTTGGGCTTGCAAGGATCAATCCTCCTGATGTCACTGGTCTCGAATTGGACTTTGATGCTCCATCAAAGAACAATGCAGGGTAGTGGATGACAGGAGCTTCCAAGTCAACATGGTGGCACCTTATTGCCAAGAATGCATGGAGATCATGACTTTTAATCATATGACACTCTTTTGGAGTCAAGTCTTCTTGATTTTGCTTCTGAGTAAAATTTGCTTTGACATTAGTTGTGATATCCCAAATGATTCTTCCTATGATTGCACTTATTTTATTTCCTTTCCCTTCAAAGATCCATTGGTTTTTATCTAGCCAGATGTTCCAAATTATAGTGTGTGGGATTGATTCCCATATAAATTTCACTAGAGGATTTTTGTTGAGGCCTCCTCTATACTTTTCACTCCAATGGTTTAAACAACTTTCAATGTTTAATCTCCCTAAAAAGACCGAACCAAATCTATTAGTAATTTCCAACTAGATAGCTATCACTTTTGGGCATTCAAATAGGAGGTGGTTGATGGTCTCACTCTCCCTTAAACACCTTGGGAAGACATGAGGCCCCACTATGTTCCTCTTTTGCAAGTTATCCCCTATTAAGATTTTGTTCTGCTGCACCAGCCAAGTGAAGACTTGCAACTTAGGTGGAATCCTCTTTTTCCAAACTGAGGATAATTTTTTGTTGATTGTTCCAACCAGTTGGGAGTGAACTCCAAGTTTGATTGTATACTCCCTTGTCTTTCTTATGTCCCCCCACATAAGTTGATATGACAAATGCCTCTTGATGGATCTTATACCAGTATTTTACCTCTTGAAACAATATCATTCATCTTAGAGATACATAGGGAGAGGAGAAGATTTCTAGGTAGGTTGCTCTTCTAACAATTCTATAAGGTCACTAAGCTTCTCAATTCCTAGACTTTGCAGTTGGTTTTGGAGATTAAGGTTGCATCTTTCTTGTAATGAAGGATTTCCAAGGACCGAATTTTCCCACAAACTGATTTTTTTGCCATCTCCAAGGATCCAAGAGATTTTTTCTACAATAATTGCCTTGGCCTCAACTATATGCTTCTATCACTACACCAAAAAATGGCTTTAACGATAGTTTTTAACCACCCTTAAAGGCCTTTAAGGGTGGTTATTTAGCCATCGTCTATGAGGGTATCATAAAAAGTCCACGTCATACGATGCATGACTTAAAACCGCCTCAAAATGCTACCCTCTTAGGGTCTAAGAGAGTGGTTTAAAACCACTCTCTTAGGGCTATGAGGGTGGTTATTAATCATCCTCTTAGGACTAAGAGGGTAGTTAAAAACCACCCTCTTAGGGTTAAGACCTCTTAGGCCTAAGAGGGTGGTTTAGAACCGCCCTCTTAGAGGCTAAGAGGGTGGTTTTAAACCGCCCTCTTAGCCGTCTCATATAAAAAATATATAAAGGATGCCTTAGCTGAAACAACATAGCACTTAGTAGTGATTTACTTCAGCTGAAATGGCATAACACTCAAAAGTGATTTACCTCAACTGAAACAACATAGCACTCAATCAAAGAAGCACCTAAATCCAAACCAACATAGTGCCCATTTTTTATGTTGAAGAGAATATTAAAAAAAAAATCTTGCACCCACAATCAAAAGCCTTTTAAATTCAATGGAGTAAATAGAAGTTTTTAGACCTAGAACCAGAACCATTTGAATCCATTAAAAAGGAGGGAATAAAAACATATCCCTTAAATCAAATCAAATCCATTCAATCAATAAAGAAATAAATAAAACTAAGCATTTACACCCACAACTAAAACCATTTGAATACATTAAACAGAAGGGGGAAAAGCACATCCACACCCACAATCAAAACAACTCAGATTCAACAAATAAAAGAAATGAAACATGTACACCCACAATCAAAAACCATATCTATTTTCCAAAGCCAAAAATAAAAACAAAAAAACACTCGCAACCAAAACCATTGGATCCGATTAACAAAATTAAAATAAAATAAAACAAAAACACACACATATATAAATAATTTTGTACCCACAATCCAAGCCATTAAAATTCAATCCCAAAAACAAAATAAAATAAAAAGCATAAAGACTATAGGAACAACAATACTCAAAGACCTCATATTTTCACAGTCCATATACTAAAAATAAATCAATTTGTGTAATTCCAAACATCATGAAAATTTAAAAAATGATATTTTTAATCATCCTCCATCATCAATATTTTCAATTCTGACATGTTCAGTATTACACACTTCTATTCCAAAAGTTGTCGATGTTTGTTTCACATACCTGAACCTGCAGCAGGAGTCCGCTTGACGTGGCAGAGAACAAGGGTATCACTAGTAGTGGGATTCAGATTGTCCATAGCCCATTGCAATGCATACATACTCTACTCACTCTCATCCACTACAACCAAAAATTTCTTCCCTTGACACCTTCCATTATACTTCACAAGAAGCAAAACTGGATTGACTCCACTACTCTTTTGTTGAATTTGGATCAACTCAATCTTTTGCTTTGCTTTGGATTGATTGTTGAGAGAAATTGAAGGTGGGTGTTGCTTAAATAGGATTTTTCTAGACCACAAAAATTTGGAATTCTAGTTCCAACAGACTCTATTATTCTGTGGGTGTATGTTTTTACGCTCCATGCATAGTTTAGTTTTGAAGCGTAGTGAAGAAGTCTTTCTACATACAGTGACTTGTGGGTTTTAATGTAGAACTGAAGGCTTTTCATAGGAAATGCTTGCATGTCTTGGAGTGACACTGCTACTTTAACAACTGAAAAGCACATTTTCTTGTGTAAAGTTGTAAATTAAAAATTAGAGACACAGATTTGAGGAGCAAATAAGAGAATATGGCTGCTAAAATTGATCATGTACACTCTTCACTGGTGAGGTATGAATAGATTTACAAAAATGAATTCGAAGGGTTGCAAACTGTTGCTGAACTAGGGATTGACACCTCATTTAATCTAACTTACATGTAGTTAGTGATCTGTACATTTGCGTGGACACCTCTTTCAGTCCAACTGAGGTGAACTAGACATGCAAACTAGGACTCTAGCTACTATGATTCTTGAGGAAATTTAAAACAAAAGTGGAACATAAAGCAAATAGACCATAACAAGCAAGGCCAAAAAGGAGTGTTCATAAAAAATAATACATAATATATTAGATGGAATAAATGGCCAACCATAAAAAATAATAGGTAGAAAGGGTTCATACTCACATATGTTGTGAAACCAACTGTGATAACCATAATTGCAAACCCATGTGGAAGTATTTCCACAAAGCTTCTCCTTGCTAAAGCACATAATACTACAACTGGGATGATGATCCCAAACAATATTGAAATCAATCTCCTCAGGCTATTGCATGCTAATATCAACCTTCCACCCAATAGAAAAACCTGGCAAAAACCAACCATACACACAAAAGATAAATGTCCGCTATATCCTTGCAAAAATATATAAATATATAGCAATGAAAGAAGTTTCATAAAAATAAAACTTACATTGCGGCCTTTCCATACTTCATAAACTCACTTTCCAACCTCATTATTTGCTTCATTTGAATGGTCAGGCTCAAAATCTTTGACTACATGGAGCTCGACTTATTTGTCTCCCATTCATGCTAATGGAAAACCAAGAGACAAGAGTTTTTTTTTCTCTAAAGATGTTATATACACATGAAGGTATTATCAAGAGTGTTGAAAAAAATTGAACCTTCCAATATCTTAACAGAAAAATCCTCCACTTATGACTGACCTTGTGATCAATGATCAAATAAAATTGCAACAAAAAAAAAGAATAATGAATCACTAGTCAATGTGAAGTTTCTCTCAGGTCATTCCATTAAGGAAATTTGACATGAAATTTTTTCTTCCATATGATAATGGAAGAGAAAATGTAGCATAGATTTCAGAGTCCACAGTCAAAATACAATAAATAGAATGCTACAGCTACCAAGGATGCCATCAAAATATTGATAAATTGGATCTTGAAGCTTAGCATTACACATAGTTTATTTTGAATAATATATGGAATATTTTCTCTTAGATTGTTGGATGAAAACCAAGTTATTATTTACGAACAACAATGATCTATTGCACCTCTTACAATGTACAAAAGCAAGAAAAAAATAAATTATATTATGTCCAAGAGTAACCAAAGGAGGTAAATGAAATTCAAAGACCACATCCTAGTTAGAATATTTAAGTACTAGGGCAAAAAGAACCCAAGGAGATCAAGAAGTAACTAAGAGATAAAAAAGTAAACCATTGTAAATATAACCATAGTGGGTAAACCCAAAATACATAATAAATAGGATAGATTTCAGTGGGTAAACCATTGGAAGAGAAAATATAGCATAGATTTCAAAGTCCACAATCAAATACAATAAATAGAATGCTACAGCTACCAAGGTTACCATCAAAATATTGACAAATTGGATCTTGAAGCTTAGCATTACATAGTTTATTTTGAATAATATATGGAATATTTTCTCTTAGATTGTTGGATGAAAACCAAGTTATTATTTATGAACAACAATGATCTATTGCACCTCTTACATGTACAAAAGCAAGAAATAAAGAAATTATATTATGTCCAAGAGTGACCAAAGGAGGTAAATGAAATTCAAAGACCACATCCGATTAGAATATTTAAGTACTAGGGCAAAAAGAACCCAAGGAGCTCAAGAAGTAACTAAGAGATAAAATAGTAAACCATTGTAAATATAACCACAGTGGGCAAACCCAAAATACATAATAAATAGGATAGATTTTAGTGGGTAAACCATTGGAAGAGAAAATGTAGCATAGATTTCAGAGTCTACAGTCAAAATACAATAAATAGAATGCTATAGCTACCAAGGCTACCATCAAAATATTGACAAATTAGATCTTGAAGCTTAGCATTACACAATTTATTTTGAATAATATATGGAATATTTTCTCTTAGATTGTTGGATGAAAATCAAGTTATTATTTACGAACAACAATGATCTATTGCACCTCTTACATGTACAAAAGCAAGAAATAAAGAAATTATATTATTTCCAAGAGTGACCAAAGGAGGTAAATGAAATTCAAAGACCACATCCGATTAGAATATTTAAGTACTAGGGCAAAAAGAACCCAAGGAGCTCAAGAAGTGACTAAGAGATAAAACAGTAAACCATTGTAAATATAACCACAATGGGCAAATCCAAAGTGAACAAACCCTAATTCTATAAATCAAGTACAAATACAAATAGCCATACATATATATAGGTAGAAAGGGTTCATACTCACATATGTTGTGAAACCAACTATGATAACCATAATTGCAAACCCATGTGGAAGTATTTCCACAAAGCTTCTCCCTGCTAAAGCATAGAATACTACAATTGGGATGATGATCCCAAACAATATTGAAATCAATCTCCTCAGGCTATTGCATGCTAATATCAACCTTCCACCCAATAGAAAAACCTAGCAAAAACCAACCATACACACAAAAGATAAATATCCGCTATATCCTTGCAAAAATATATAAAGATATAGCAATGAAAGAAGTTTCATAAAAATAAAACTTACATTGTGGTCTTTCCATACTTCATAAACTCGCTTGCCAACCTCATTATTTACTTCATTTGAATGGTTAGGCTTAGAATCTTCGACTACATGGAGCTCGACTTCTTTGTCTCCCATTTCGCTAATGGAAAACCAAGAGATAAGAGTTACTTTTTTCTCTCTAAAGATGTTATATACACATGAAGGTATTATCAAGAGTGTTGAAAAAATTGAACCTTCCAATCTCTTAACAGAAAACTCCTCCACTTATGACTGACCTTGTGATCAATGATCAAATAAAATTACAACAAAAACAAAGAATAATGAATCACTAGTCAATGTGAAGTTTCTCTCAGGTCATTCCATTAAGGAAATTTGACATGAAATTTTTTCTTCCATATGATAATGGAAGAGAAAATGTAGCATAGATTTCAGAGTCCATAGTCAAAATACAATAAATAGAATGCTACAACTACCAAGGCTGCCATCAAAATATTGATAAATTGGATCTTGAAGCTTAGCATTACACAGTTTATTTTGAATAATATATGGAATATTTTCTCTTAGATTATTGGATGAAAACCAAGTTATTATTTATGAACAACAATGATCTATTGCACCTCTTACATGTACAAAAGCAAGAAAGAAAGAAATTATATTATGTCCAAGAGTGACCAAAGGAGGTAAATGAAATTCAAAGACCACATCCGGTTAGAATATTTAAGTACTAGGGAAAAAAGAACCCAAGGAGCTCAAGAAGTGACTAAGAGATAAAATAGTAAACCATTGTAAATATAACCATAGTGGGCAAATCCAAAGTGGATAAACCCTAATTCTGTAAATCAAGTACAAATACAAATAACCATATGAGGGGGATCCCCTCAAGGTAAAGCAACAGCAGATGAAGGCCAATAGTGGAGACTGAGGATATAAAGAAGAATGTGTTTATGCCCAGTGGAGAAATAGAAAGCACGATTGTAAGAATGCTAAATGAATGAAAATTTCTTATTTCAAGTGCAAAATTAGTTATGATTATATATGTAAATGGAAAATTTTTATTTCAAGTGCAATTCTTATTTACAGATATAGGTGAATGGACAACCTAAGCCCTCCATATAATGGGTAGATGTCTAAACATCCCTACCCACCCCAACCATCAGAGATGAGGCAAGAGGGTATCCTGAGACTTCCGTCAGATACATAAATATCCATCTATGCAAATCAAGTACTGCTACTAAGGACTAGGACTAAGAGTCAAACATGAAACATCAATTTCATAACTAACACTCACTCAACATAATAAACCTTCATTTCAACACATTACAACATGCATGTATGATTAGACTCTTAATCCTATGCCCTAGCAGCACTTGCATTCTCTCTCTTTTTTTTTACCAAATTACCTTCTTGTATCTGACTGGCCAACCTCATGCTCAGGATACCTACTCACCTCACTCCTAGCTTGGTTGCCCATTATTTGTAAACAATATTTGATTTAGGCCAGGCAATGAAGGAGCCCACAACATCCTTCATTGTGGCCATCTCATCATTCCTTCTAAACAAGATTGTTTCCTCTTTATGGGTGACGTGCACATTGACTTTCCAATAACCTTCACCCAAATGTTGACCATGTACAAGGTCTTCAAGATCAATACTGATCATCGTGCCTTCGACCACTACGTTATCCTTATGGATCTGAGTCAAGTAGCATTCCCTTCTCTCAGTTTGAGTGATCGATATCATTTTTAGTCCCTACATGGAAAATCAATAGCCCAGATAAATTCACTACATAGCGTACAATACAAACTAAGTCAACCATTTTATATTTGAAATAATAGTCATACCATTGATGACTCTAGCCTAGAAGGTATTGAGCAATTATCTGTGCCTTGATCACCACCACCAATGTTGTGTCCAATTGTAGGGGTAGCATGTAGTGATGTTGCCTATGGAATTATATGCAAGGGATCATTACAACTTTAGGGGTGCAACATGTAAACATTTCAAATATAAAATCATGAAAAAATTGACACACCTCTATCTGTGAAAGTCGTGTCAAAATCTCTTCAATATTTTTATCTTTCTCTACAAGCTTCTCTTCCAACTTTTTTCATTCTCTACAAGCTTCTCTTCCAACTTTTTCTCTTTCTCTACCGTATGCTCTTGCATCTGGTGCAACTTCTATATGTAACCCTCACCAACAAATAGAGTAGTTGGTGATACTCCTTTGCTGACACCTTGAACCTGACCCAATATTTTAGGTCCTAAAACCTTGGCAAGGACATCATCCTTAATACATTGATTTACGGAGCTCGTAGATGATATTTCATCATCCAATTTTTTTGGCAACATCACATGCATAGTTAACTGGTAACATGTTAAAAAAATAATCGATATAATAATGGTTTGAAGTTCAACGTATTGCTATTTCCAAGGGAATGCCACTTACGATTATCTCCACAACTTCTGGTGAAACAGGAGCCCCATCCTTCTTTGTATGAGCTACCATCCACACAGTTGCCCTTGGTAGTGGAGTTTTCGCATTTGGTTGGCTCTTCCTCTACAAGATATATAGTTGGAGAGACATGGGGATAAGTCATACGATAAAACAATATAGCTATGTTTATCACATATAATGGATGAGTATGATAGAATACCATTTCATGCTCCAGTCGAGCATATCCTCTTCGATTGCAAGTGTGCATGATGGATTGGTGAGATCTATTTTGTTTATTCCTTTGCCTCACTACCTACAATGCAATGAAGAAACCAATATATAAATTCATTAGGGAGAGCAAGGTCAGAAAAATTCACATGAACATAACAATGATATGAACTACCATAGCAGATTGGTTGGTACTTGCCTTAAAGTCAGCGCTGCTCCTACCATTCACAAAGGCTTCCCAATATTTTTGTGATACATGAGGTGGGGGATTAGCAATTCTATCTTCATCATTATCATACTTATCATAGTGTTTTTCACAAGTCGATGCTTATGTTCATGCCATTGCTTGTCCATGGTCACGAAGACCCATTTCTTCATTGCATTCAAAATGATATATTTTTGTTGCATCAAACTAATATCTTATTAGATGCAACATTTATATAAGTATTCAAAAATAGACACTATGAACTCCATTGGCTAGAAAGTTACCATAATGAGTGTCCATAACTGGTTTTTAACTTCCACTAGGAATGCTCTCTAGTCTATATGGGTGATAGGGATAATCTCCCTCACAATCACCCCCAAGTAAGATGTAAACTTAATAGAATTTTTTCCTATGGGTTATTCGTTTAGATTGCAAATGATCTCCACCTTATCTATGTTGCTTGACTCTACTGCACATCTTGTTGGACCTCTCTTTCTATGATATTCAATGTTTGAAGTGTGTGATGACCTGGCATCAACACCTATAATACCGACACCATCCAAACATCATTATGCCATATAGTATGACAACAATGAGTAACCCAACATCACGAGCAAATTTCTTGTGTGGTCTACGTACCTTCTTCGTTAGCCAAAGCATTATCAACCTCATTTCAAGTATTCTCACCATCAGATTCATTTATGTTAAGGGTCACCTCCTTATCTTCCTCATTCATGGAACTTCATAGTTGGTATCTTCCACCAGTTGCTACAATACACCATAGTCGATGATAAAACCATGATCAATTCTAATATGCCTAGGTCAACCACTATTGAACAACACTATCAAATTTCAAGTACTTACTAGCATGAGGCATCTATCACTGACTCCTGATTTATTGTGATAGCCTCAGCTACCTATGGTGTCTTTCTTGGTATTTTTTTGTACATATTACCACTTTGAAAAAACAAACAAAAAAAAATGTAAACACATAAAAAACTAAAACTTGCTATAATGTAACTTGAAATGTACATATAAGCTGCAAGCTTACTATAGTGGTAAGGGCCTTCACCTCTCTTTGAGAGGTCCAAGGTTCAAACCCCACTCAGTATGAGGGGACTAGGACCCCTCATAAAAACCTCTATAAACTCATTGAAAAAAACTTGAAATGTATGTATCAAATGACATTAGCTCAACTAATTCAATTCCTCAACTTTCAAGGAGATCCAAGTTCAAATATTGCCAAGAAATACATGCATAATAGCAACCAAGTTGTTGTAATACCACTATGTGATGATGATGTAATACAGTAGAGCCCATTTCAATCCCATTTAACCAATTTTAAAATTAAAAAAAAAAGTTGCAATGTAGTTGAAAAAATGTTTAGTTTATGTCCATCTCAATTACCTAATACTCATTCCCAAAGCTTTCCACCTTTACTAAATTTAAAAAATAAACCAAAATTTCTAATCAAATTTTAAATATTGGTGTTAAAATTCAATAAAATTTGAAATACATAAATTAGATTCATCAAATCTTGTTATAGAGGGTACATCAATATGAATGCAAAATTACATGGTAGCAACTAGCTCCAAGCCTTGCTTTAGAGAAGGAATTTGTTACCAACATTCAATTCCAAAATAATTTAATGCACTCACATTCCACAAGCATTCTGATAAATAAATGCATCATTTTCTAATAGTTACCACTACATAATCATTTCCATAACAATGAAGCAAAATTACAAAGCAAAATAAGAAAAATGAAACAAAGTAACAATTTAGTACTAATAACAATTTAAATTCATATAGAATAAACAATGTAAACCCCTTATGCATAAAATACAATACTGAACATACCTTTTGAATTCATGATCAATGTGTGTTAAAAAGAGTCAAGAAAACTCCAAAAATAAAGTCAGTAGAAAACTTCAAAAATAGAATCAGACCAAAAATAGTAGCTCAAAGAAAAGCTAGGCATTTGTCAAATGAACATTGGATGAATGGTCTAAAACAACAAAAATATTTGAAGAAAATTGGATGGAACAAATATGAAACATTAGAGGCCATGAAAAGAATTCAAAACTATCAAGTTAACTCAGTTCAATCAGAAGAATGGAATGAGGAATCTATTGAATTTGAGTTTCAGATGAGACAAGATTTAGACACTCAAATACCAGATAAAACTGAAACAAAACTATACCTAGAGGAGGTAGCAAGAAAAAGGAGAGAATTTGAACAACAAATTCTAAGACAAAAAGTAGAAGTTACTGCAAAAAAAAAGGAAGAACCCTTAGCTAAACAAAAACTAGAAGAGTTAGTTGAAAGAAAAGAACTGGTTTCAAAACAAAAGAAAGAGCCATGGTTAAATCTATCTCCATTAGCATTAGTTGTTGTTACATCAATACTTTCAACTACAAAAAGTTTTAGAGCACCACAAATGAAGACTGCTTCTTCATCAAACAACACATACATAGTCCAACATGCACACATGGACATAGACATAGATGACACACCTTTAGGGTCATATGTGTCAATATTTAGAGAAAAAACTAGTAGGCCTGAAGAGATCTATGATAACATTGCTATGAAAAATATGATTAAGAAAGAAGAACATAAATCTAAAAAATGGTTAGTTGCAATGCCATTAAATATTTATGTTCCAAAAATCAAATATATATACATGTCAGAAACAATCATAAAGGTCACCACAATTAATGGGATAGGTAATTTACCTATATTTGGTGAATCATAAATACAGAATGTATTGAACTTAGCAAAAAGTTCAGGATACCACTATATTCATTTTGGTGGAATCAAGAAAAAGATAATTCCTACTTTCAGAGAAGGAATTAATGCACATACATTACTGTCACTTCTAGATGTCAGACATACCACACTAAAAGATGTTATAGTTGCACAAGGTCTGATAAGGTTAGACAAAGGTCCTCAATTTGGAATAAGTTTTCCAAATTTCATAATGCCTATCTTTGATGGAAACAGAAATGATAGGTGGGCTACTATGTGGAATCTGCTAATCAGTACAAAAGGGTCAACGCTAGCACCAAGAGAAACTCAGATGATTTTAGGGTTTGAGTTTTATTACCAATTGAAAAATACTACAATTCCAATAGTTGTCAGAGAATTAGAAGATCTAAAAAATAAAAATGCATCAATAAAGTTTAGTAAAGAAAAATCAGAAGGTTTTGAACCTATGTATCAAAAAAGAGATGACATTCTGGTACCTGCTATATATAATTAAATAAAGAGCTAAGAAAGTCAATAAATTATTTAAATAAATATTTTTTTAAAAACATGCAATTATCAAGATGATGTAATAGAAAGATCCTATATCATTTTTTTCTTCTATTAACTAATAAAAATGATAGAACACAACCTATATAATTTTTGTTTATTGAAGTGCAGATTTTACTTTTTCAAATATAATAGAAAGAGAATGATATTATTCTATTTTGATAGTCAATATAAGTAACCTAAGTGTTACCATAATTGGGATATGCAATCAATATCAAACTAATATTTAACTACAACACAAGCACTAAAGATGAGTGACAATAATAGAAACATTATCATGCATATAGAAGCATTGCTACAAAGCAACACTATTGTCTAAGGAGTAAATTTTGTAAAGAAAATAAGTAACAATAGTCCTTGATATTCAAGAAGATTTGTTATTATAATTTGTATAGAATATACAAAGAAAATAATTATAAATACAACAATGAAGAGATCTATAATGCAATGTAATAAGAATGTATTTTCCAATTTCCTTGAATACAAACAAGAAAAGATAAAATACAACACTAAGTAAATGATCCTAAGGGTAATTTAATATAAAGGTTCATCTATACTTGATTATGTTTGAAGGTGATTCTGATGGTTGACAACATACATGACAACATGATACATGTTTTTTAAACCTTTCCTCACTTTGTGAATCTATAAATAAACCAAAAACTAGTTAGGTTTGTTTAAGGGCTTGCCTCAATTAGGCCCCTAGTTCACTCAAGTTGTAGAAAACCATTCAAAAAATGGGAAGGTTTAGAAGCCATACCTAATCCCTTTACTTATTTGTTGATGATGAAAATGTTGATATTGGGTGATGTTGTTGCTAGAAGTGTTGAAGTTGTTTATGATGTTGAGTAGATAGGGATAGCTGATTTTTACATTTAATGCAATATGTTATCAAATTAAACATGCAATAATGAACCTAGGGATTATGATATATTCTTGATTAAATTTTATGTGAGAACAAATGACTAGGAATGAAACTACTCATGTTTAAAAGATATGCAAGTTGATCAAATGTATATAATAGAAAATGACAAATTAACTTGACATAAGCCAATTATATCCAAAAAGACCTAATTTTATGACAAATATTTAACTAAATTAAAAGGTTATGCTAATGTAATGATTAAATAGTGTCTATAGAAAATGATAAGGATGCATAGAGTTATGATGTCTTCTATTTGAGGAGATGAGTTTTGAAGAAATTTTGACAAAAGTGATGAGGTCAAATGGTGCTAACAAATTTGAGGCCATGCTAATAGAATAACCACTCATGGTTGGCACTATTGTCTATTAAAGGAAAATCCAAAGACTATGGATCCTTACCTAAGCATACAACTTGTATCTTATGCCTCAACCTCCAATCTATAAACTTATGTCAAAACATCAAGAAAATTGATATACTAATGCATGTAATATAAATAAATAATAAGCAACTTTGATTTTTACTAAAGTGAGATGACTGAAGGAAATATTTAATATGATTTAAAGGAGCAAGATTCAAATAAATGATAACTAAATGAATCCACTGATTACAAAGAGATCTAACTACTATTAAACTATAAATGAATTTGAATATATAAAGGTTATTATAAATCCAAGATATCCAAATAGATGATCCTCTATAAGATCCTACAACACTTCATTAAAATAGACGAAACAATCATAAAAATGATAACAAGCCAATATTATTAACAATACTAAAGCTAATACAAATTAAGCAAATGCAAAGAATGTTTAACAGAGCTCTCATATGCATCCATAGATTTGTGACAAATCCTTGGATGCTCTTGGCCTCTTCCTTTCTTACTTTGAACACTCTTAAATCAAATACACACAAAAATGATGGTAAATAGTTGTAGAGAGTTTTAGAGTCATAGGTTGCCATGCATGAAAGTTGTTGCTATTTTTCCAAGGGTGAATTGAGTTATATTTTCAATGAGTAATTAGAATATCAAAATTTAATTTCAAAGAAATAAATTAATTATTCATAGTGTCAATATTTTCCCATAGGTTTAAAATTAGATGGCTCTATTGCTAGATAATTTCTAAAAATATAGAATTTTGCTTTGTTGTTAAGTTGGGAACATGACCTAGAGAGGATGAGGTTTATTTGTTTAATAAACAATAAGTTTCAAAGTTAGTCTTGCATTGTAGATATTATGAAAATTTACTAAATCAAAGCCACCCATTGGGGAGCGATGCAAATTGTTCTTGGATGAGTTGAATGCAAGCATGCAATGATAGTTGACTATCTACTTTTATTTTTTTCCTTTTTGAACTAAAATATTACTCCAACAAAAGCCCTATGGTACTTGTGTAAAAGTAGTTCTAGTGTTACAAAGGAGCTTGAGTGGTAGGTTGAAGAGTTGGTATGGTGCTAGCTAAAGAATTTTGATTTTTGGACATTAGAATTACCCAAATTATAATTGGTTAATGTTACTACTAATGCAATTATTTTACTAGCATGAATTAATTACGATTATAAATAAACTTATAAGGAAACACTATTCTATTGAATGAACATAAATGACAATATTTTTATTAATATATTGAATATTTTGCACTGTATCACATACATTTTGAAGGGGCAACCTCTATTATAAGTAAGCTTAATACATTATAATTATTTAGGATGCCTTTACCTCTGTTATAATATAATATATAAAGACAACTCAACCTACCCTAATACTAAAAGATTAACCAAAAATATACTAAGTCATAATAACTATGGGAACAATCTAACCCTATAATTATAATTTAGGGTCACTTTACATTCAAAAGGGGTTTCCACTCATCACTAAGAAAACTATTATAAAAAAACTAAAAAGGGTTATTACCTGATTTGCTAGCACTACCTCCCTTTAAAAATAATCTTTGTCCTCAAAGATGAAGATGATGTATAGCAAGTACCTACTTCCAAATTCTTAAGCAAGTATATTTTGCAAAGGATATTTTACTCATTATATTTAAGTAATCTATGCTAATATACATAACAAACGACACAAAGGTACACCAACTAACATAGAAGAGCTCTACAAGCTAGTGTATGTGTTTTTTAATTGGAGACCAACTTTGTCCATGTAGTAGCATTCCCATTCATGTAATGCAATACTAAACAATGCTCTAAGATAAAAATGCAAAGGAAATATTTGTGCACATAAAAAATGCACAAGTACACAATGAGAAACAAATCGATGCATGAGTCTTATTATATTCTCCAACAAGGATATAATACAATGGGGAATAATAACCATGGTCGAATATTTCTCTCATGACTATGTTGGTTGGGTGCTTATAGTCTCAAAAGGTGGAAGGGGTGGAAGCCAAATGTCATACCCATCCAACCACCAATACACGGTGACTAAAATATATCCTTTGCTAACAAATCTAAAAAATTATGTACATATAATGTGATTATTTATCTTTATTTATTTTCATCAAAATAAAGAACAATAATAGTATAATCAATTTTAAAACATCATAACAAAACATCTTGTCTAATGTTCACGTCCCAGGTCAACATGAAAACCTACGATCCAATTCTTTTTTTTTGAAGGATGCTTTCATCCTCTTTGCTATAGGATGCTTTCTTGGACTTTGATTATTATGTCATTTTTTGGTAAAATGCTTATATTCATGACAGTTTCTCAAAATACTTATATTCTAAAGAAATAATGGCTAGTCAACCCCTAAAATAAAAAACCCTTGTCCAACCAACATGGCTAGACAAACCCCAAAATATTTTGGAAGTTATGTTGAAACCCTTGTCCAACCGACATGGCCAATCAAACCCCAAAATAAATGAAATTTTGTGGGAAGCCCCAAATTGGTAAAATTTTGTGGGAGTGATGGCTAGAAGCTGAAATTATTCCCTACTACTCTAAAGGACACAACACTCTGTCGGGTCATGGGGTTGAGAGGTAATAATATATCGACCTGGGAGCATATGAAAGTAAATTTTTTAAAGAAGTACTAGCACTATTGCAAGGCATGCACCATAAGGAACAAGATCTTCTAAAATATCTAGAAGGATGAAACACTAGAGGACTACATAGAAAGGTTCAAATACATGCTGTAGATGTCAAAACAATGTAAGTTGGACCAAAACTCATTGAAATTGGTCTTCCTAAGAGGAATAAGGGAATATTGCATGGAAGCGTTTAATATTATGGGAGGTGGAGAGGAATTGGAGAAGATTGCATGGAAGAAAAAAGTCTAGAGAGCGAACATCATACCTGCTGTGAGATGCTCAAGAAAAATTATGAGGGTTGACTTTTGGGAAGCCCTAGAAACTTGATTAGCACTGCTCCACCCAGTAAAAAATCTTTGTCATTTTAATTTAAATCCCTAGCTCAAGCTTTGAAATAATAAAAATTAGAGCTCTATTTTTCCAATGGTCCCTCCATTTGTTGTGTTGTGCACTACTCTAAATAAGTGTCGATGGTTCATTGTCAAGCCCTAGCTTGAGCTTTGAAATAAAAACGAGAGCAAAATTATGAGGGCTAAATTTTGGTAAGCCCTAGAAACTCAACTGTTGTTGCTCCACCCAATGAAAAAGCTTTGCCCTTTTAATATAATTCCCTAGCTCGAGCTTTGAAATAAGAAAAATGAGAGTTTTTTTTTTCCCGTGATCCCTTCATATGTTGTGTTGCACTCTAAATAAGTGTTGATGGTTTGCTATCAAGCCCTAGCTCAAAAGAGCTCTACTATTCCTATAGTCCCTCCATTTGCATGCTGCTCTAAATATGTGCTAAAATGCTCATCTCTGGGCTTTTCCTGCGGTCTTTATATTTGTTTTTGTC
Organism: Wollemia nobilis; assembly: GCA_028583015.1. Classification (NCBI taxonomy): domain Eukaryota; kingdom Viridiplantae; phylum Streptophyta; class Pinopsida; order Araucariales; family Araucariaceae; genus Wollemia; species Wollemia nobilis. The sequence goes on from JAQPPZ010017021.1 coordinate 2,122,578, forward strand.
CTAAGACCCTAAGAGGGTGGTTATAAACCACCCTCTTAGGGTTGCTTAAACTACCCTCTTAAGGTGACCCTAAGAGGAAGATTTTAAACTGCCCTCTTATGATCTATTAAGGCATTTTTTTACCACCATAAAAAACCACCTTATTTTAGCCATTGTTAAGGCCCTTTTTTGGTGTAGTGCATATTAACGATGCACCTGGCTTGTTTCTATATTTTTGAATAACAACATGCTTGTAGAGTTATTTGTGTACTTGTTGATCAAGATCTTCCTCCAAGGAGCTTTGGGTTGCTTTAGCATGTTCTACAAGAGCTTGGCACCTAGGACGATGCTTACATTTTTCCATTTTTTTATTTCTAAGCCACCATGCTCGTTAGCTTTGGTGATGACGTCCCAATTTACTAAATGGAATTTCTTCCTTTCTATTTGCCTTCCTTCCTATCATAGTAAGTTAATGATTATTCCATTAATCATATGAAGAATACTTTCGAGAGCATGATAAACAAGAAACCGATATATTGGGAGAGTGGTTAGAATGCATTTAATGAACACTATTCTACTCGCCAGACTCGACAAGCCATTGCTATAGTTCTGAATTCTCTTAATCAACTTTTCTAGCATTGGACTCCAGCTATCCTTAGGCTTCAGGTGAAAATCCATTAGGAGTCTAAGATACCTGAATTGCTATTCTTTTTCTTGTTTAAATCTAAGGATTAAACTGAAGCTTCTATTTTCAACTTTTGAGGTATTTTGGGTGAAAATTTGATTTTTTGTATTAATTAATGCTCCAGTGGCTTATGTGAACCAATCTAAGCATTCTTTGATTTCTTCATATTTTACCTTGATGCTTCTCTAATAAGAATGGTGTCATCAACTAATTGAGCATGAGTAATTTATTTGTATCCCGCAACTACCTGAATACATGTGATATTTTGACCCATTCTAAGCTTGTTGAGAGATCTCCCTAGAGTCCTTGCTAGTAATATGTAAAGATATGAGGATAAATAGAAATCCTATATGATGCCCCTAGAAGCCTTGAAAAATATTGAAGGTTCCCCATTGATCGGGGGGGAGGTCCAAGGGGCAATGATGCATGCATTCTCCAATCCATCTCGTAAGCTAAAGGGGAAATCCAAACTTAACTGACACTTGTTCAAGAAATTGAATATCTACCCTATCAAAGGCATTAGCCATATCAAACTTAATGGTTATATGCTTCTTTTTAAATTTCCTACTTTTTCTACTAGTGTGGAGAGCTTTGTGCACCATTATAATGTTATCATATATTTATTTCTTGGGGATAAATCATCCTTGCTCTTTAGAAATTCATTTGATAATTTTAGTTTTTATCTAGTTGGCTATGATTTCGAAGATAATTTTATAAGAAGAATTAACAATAATTTTATTGGTCTAAATCTAGAAATATTACAATATTTTTCTCTTTAGGAATTAACGCCAAAAAAATGGAGTTGATAGCACCCGAGAGCTTACCATTTAGTTCGACATCTTCAATCATCTTCAACAGATCTTTATGAATAAGATGAAAAATTTGTTGGTAGAAGTTATTGGTGAACCCATTAGGACCTGGAGCTTTATCCTTGGGAAGAGAGTTGACAACTTCTTCTAACTCATCCTTGTGAGTGGTTTGCTCATTTCATGTTTGTCCTCCTCATTGAATACCGTTGGAATATTTTGTAGAAGCAACTCTTGAGCATGAAGATTCCCATGTTCTTTGGTTAGCATGTTAGAGAAATGCTTCCTTGCCAACTCTTTGATTTGTTCTTTCCCTGTATATTTCATTCCTTTGTGCTCAATTTATCTAATTAAGTTCCTCTGATAGTTTTGCATTGTCTTGAGATAGAAATAATTGGTGTTCTTGTCACATTTTTTCAACTAAGTCATTCTTGAGCGGAACCTCCACTGCACTTTTTCTTTTACATATAACTTGTAGAGCTTTTATTGCAACTCTCTCATTGCATCCTCTTGGTGTGGCAAAGGAGGAGAGTCTCCAATTTTTGCTTCTAATTGTTTAGCTTGATGAAGCAGTATGACTTTTTCTATCTTGAATTTGGTTTTATTTAATAGCCTTTTTTGTATACTATTTTGAGGTCATGAATTTTTCTTTTCTATATCTCTTGGGGATTAGTTGTCAAGACTTGTAGCTGCCAAGTATTTTCAACCAAAGTAATGAATTCTTCGTGAGTTGTCCAATCTGGATTATATTTGAAGGGGATTTGCCTTGGTTCTAAAAGGTTTTATCCATTGTCCAATATGATGGGTTTATGATATGATATGGAACTTTGAACTATGTGGCTTGAGAGGAGTGGAAAATGAACCAATAGATCTTATTTCACTAGGAATCTGTCAAGCCTTTCAGCTATGAAATGTGTTCCAGATATCCTATTGGTCCAAGTGTATTTTCCTTTTTTGGGATAATATCTTGGACATATTCATCAACAATAATTATTTCTACTAATTCCTTATTTGAGGCTTTTGATCTAGTTCCTCTAGACTTTTTCTAATGTTTGAGTGTCATATTCAACTCTCCACCAATGATTAAGTTTTCAGGCTTTTCAATGCTCAACCATTGAGCAAGATGTTGCCATGTCTCTTTATTTTGTTCTAGATTATTTTGCCCATAAAAGTTAACTATTATGGGGTATCCATATGTCATTTCAAATTTAGTTGTTATCCAGTTGTTGTATTTGGGCATGTTGGTGCAAGTTAATATTTTGGGATCCCGTGCTATAATCAGACCCCTTGAAGCTCTTGTTGCATCTACTGTGATTGTTTGACTATGACCAAACTTTGTTATAGTTATTTTCTATCATTTTGTTTCTTGAACATAGACTGCATGTGGATGATACTTCTGAATTAGTGACTTTATTTAATTTTTTCAAGGACTACCTAATCCCCTCCCATTCCATGAGAGACTTTATTTTTTAGATTGCTTCTTATTCTGGGAGAAGCTTTCTAATATGTTGGCTTGTGTTTTAGCCTGTATTTTCTTTTGGGCCTGTTCATTTCTTAATTGTTGATTTGTTTTCATCCCCTTGGTAGCAGATTGGGTTGCTAGGATTCCTCTTGAAATGACTACTTTAGTTTGTATTTCTTCAACCTCTTCTTATGTTTCTTCTTCTAGAGGATATTTTAATTTTGTCTAAGTTTCTCCTAGGATATCCTCTATATTTTCTTCCATTGGAGTATGTGGAGTGTCTTTCCATTTATCTTGGGAATATGTGCCTTGATATGGTTTTGATGTTGTAGTTGGATTCTCCTCCTCTTCTAAACTGAGAACAAAGAACTTGTTTGTATTTTGATGAGTAGCCTTTTGATGTAGTTGCCTTTTTCTACTTATTGATTTTCTTCTGATTTCTTGGAAGACTTGTGTATCATTCTTTTTATCCTCCTGTGCCACTCTAGTTGGACAATTCCTAGAGAAATGGTCATGCTCATGACAAGTAATATATTTGAATAGGATATTTTCATAATAAAGGGGATGATTATGTACCCAATATAACACCTTTTTTTTTTATTGGTTGAAAGGGTGTTGAAAGGTCCCTGAACCTTGTACAAGAGGTTTTTACATGTTTTCCAAGCCGACCGAGGAGGCCCAAGAGCTAAATATCAAAGAGAAAGCAAAACACCACACGAGGGAAGGTGTCACGATATCGCGACCAGTTACGTTTTCGCGGCCCACAGCATAGGGAAAAAGCAAGGAGGAAAGGATGTCGCGATATCGTGACATGTTGCACCGATGCAGCCAAAGGAGGAAAAGATGTCACGAAATCGTGACAATAAGCAGCATCGCAGCCGAAGGAGAGAAAGTGTCGCGATATCACGACATGTTGCAAGGTTGTTGCTAGAAGAGAAGAAGTGTCGCGATATCGCGACAAGTTGCAAGGTTGGTGCCAGAAGAGAAGAAGTGTCACGAAATCGTGACATGATGCATCATCGAGGCCGAAGAGGAAAAGTGTCGCGATATCGCGACATGTTGCAAAATCTCGGCCGAAGGGAAAAAGTGTCACGATATCGCGACATGTTGCAAAATCACGACCGGAGAGAAAAAGTGTCGCGATATCGCGACATGTTGCAAAATCGCGATCGAAGAGAAAAAGTGTCGCGATATCGCGACATGATGCAAAATCGCGGTCGAAGAGAAAAAGTGTCGCGATATCGCGACATGTTGCAACATCGCGGCCGAGGAGAAAAAGTGTCGCGATATCGTGACATGTTGCAACATCGCGGCCGAAGAGAAAAAGTGTCGCGATATCGCGACATACTGCATCATCGAGGCCGAAGAGGAAAAGTGTCGCGATATCGCGACATGTTGCAAAATCACGATCGGAGAGAAAAGGTGTCGCGATATCGCGACAAGTTGCAAAAACACGGTCGAAGAGAAAAAGTGTCGCGATATCGCGACATGATGCAGAATCGCGATCGAAGAGAAAAAGTGTCATGATATCGCGACATGTTGCAACATCGCGGCCAAAGAGAAAAGGTGTCGCGATATCGCGACATGTTGCAAAATCGCGATCGAAGAGAAAAAGTGTCGCGATATCGCGACATGTTGCAAAAACGTGGCCGGAGAGAAAAAGTGTCACGAAATCGCGACATGCTGCATCATCGCGGCTGAAGAGGAAAAGTGTCGCGATATCGCGACATGTTGCAGAATCACGGTCGAAGAGAAAAAGTGTCACGATATCGCGACAAGTTGCAAAATCGCGATCGGAGAGAAAAAGTGTCGCGATATCGCGACATGTTGCAAAATCGCGGCCGGAGAGAAAAAGTGTCGCGATATCGCGACATGTTGCAAAATCACGGCCGGAGAGAAAAAGTGTCGCGATATCGCGACATGTTGCAAAAATGCGACCGAAGAGAAAAAGTGTCATGATATCGCGACATGTTGCAAAATCACGGTCGAAGAGAAAAAGTGTCACGATATCGCGACATGTTGCAACATCGCGATCGAAGAGAAAATGTGTCGCGATATCACGACATGATGTATCATCGCGATCGAAGAGAAAAAGTGTCGTGATATCGCGACCAGTTTCATGAGCATACCAAACCAATCCCCTGCCAACATCTCACATTGTGCAGACATTGCCACTTATAGAATCGTTCCTTAGGCCAATGGGGAAGGAGTCTCTCCATACTTGAATGTCAGATTCGTCGACTCCCTTGTTAGCAAGCCAGTCCGTAGCTTTGTTTCCTTCTCGGTATTGATGCTTAATGACTAATTCTGGGTAATTACCAATTAGAGCCTTGCATTCTTGGAAAATCGAAACAAGGGCCCAGGGAGGCACAGCAGTCCCATTGAGCCAATTGATGCAGTGCAGTGAGTCTCCTTCGATGATAAGTTTGTTGATGGTCAAACCTTCCAAGAGAATCAAACTTTGGAGCAGAGCCCGTGCCTCTGCCATATTGTTGGATTGAATTCCCAGGTTCTGGGCAAAGGCCAAAATTATTTCTCCTCTATGGTTTTTGAGAATTCCTCCTCTGCCAGCCGCTCCTGGGTTGCCTTTGGCCGCACCATCAAAATTGAGCTTGTGCCACCTAGTAGGTGGTGAGACCCACTTGATGATAGACCTATCAACAGAAGTACGGGGCATGGCAGAGAAGTTAGAAATATTGAAGAGTTTGGTTAGTTCTGATTCAAGGCCAGGAGGGGGGGTTTGGAAGACGAAACAAGAGAGGCATTCTTCATAGCAAGGGCCAAGATTTTGGCAACGATAATCTTCTTATCAGTGGCTTGATTTTTGAAAATTCTGGCATTTCTCTCTAGCCATATCTTCCACAAGAAAAGGTGGAGGCAAGCTTGCCACATGAATTTAAGTTGGTTGCTCTTGAAATGTTGGGGCCATTGCTGAAAAAGGAGGGGAATGGAATGAGGGAGGGCTATGGAAATGTCGAAGGTGTTAAGAACCTGGTTGAGAACTGCTAGAGAGAAGGGACATTCCAAAAAAACATGCGAAGTTGACTCACGGTGCATTTTTGCACAGGATGCACCAATTGGGAATGAGTAACCCTTTGATTATCAAGTTGTCAGTGGTGAGGATTTTGTTTTGGATGGCCAACCAGCAAAATAATTTGACCTTGGGAATGATCTTGGGAACCCATACCTGATTTGATAAGTCCCGACCATCAGTGGGAGTTTCTTGACTATAGTAAGCTGATTTAACAGTGAAATTTCCAGAATCTTCAAGGTTCCAGACCATGGAATCATCTTTGTGTGAGCTGGGGATGATGCAAGTCCTCAACAAGTTTTGTAACCGCCTAAGCGCCTCGATGATATGCCTTGGCCCGTTAAGAGCTAGGTGTTTCCATTCAGGTCTTGTGGTACCTGGGTTAATGAAGTGACACACCTTATCTCCAAAGGTGGCTTCGGTAGCCGTCTTGAGCATTGCAAATTGTAGATCTTGGCTGAGAGGTTTATCATGGATCCACGGGTCATCCCAGAAATGAATGGTCATTCCAGTTCCTAGACACCACCTTAAGCCTTCCATGATGATCTTCCTTGTTTTGGTAATGCCATTCCAAAAATGGGATCCGATAGGAAGGTTGTGCTCTCCAAGAAAGGAAACCTGATGGAGGTACTTAGCTTTGATGATGTCAATCCAGGTGACTTTTTCATTGATGGTAAGTCTCCAGGACTGCTTGGCAATGAGGGCCATGTTCATCCGCTTGATGTCTCTGAATCCGAGTCCTCCATCCTTTTTCTTGGAACAGACCCTATCCCAAGAAACAAGTGAGAATTTATTCTTGTTTTCGTTTCCCGCACAAAGGAATCTGCGTTGAATTTGTTCAATTCTTTGGCAGATGGTAGTTGGAGCTTTGAAGATAGATAAGAAAAAAACTGGAATACTTTGCAGGCAAGCTTGGACTAGAGTGGCTTTGGCTACCTGACTAAGCATTGAGCTTTTCCAACCTGCAAGTTTCTTGTTGAGGCGATCTAAAACAGGGTTCCACATAGCCGAGACAGATCTTCCATGGAAAAGCGGTAATCCAAGATAAGTAGTTGGAAGGCTCCCAATGTTGCACCCAAGGATCTCAGTAATCCTATTTTGCCTGTGAGTGGGAGTATTGAGAAAGTATAGCTTGCTTTTGTGGTAGTTGACTTTCTGGCCAGCCGCCTCTTCATAAGAATCAAGAATGTTCTTAATGATTTTTGCTTCGGGAACGGAAGCATGAGAGGATAGAATAGTATCATCCACAAACTGTTGATGGGATATGGCATTGGTTGTTGAGGTTGGTTTGATCCCGGAGACAAGACCACTGTTGCAGGCAGCTGTAAGGGTTCTTCCAAGGGCTTCGGCCAAAATGATGAAGAGAAAGGGGGACAGAGGGTCCCCTTGACGGATGCCTTTGAAACTTTGGAAGAAACCTGTGGGTGAGCCATTGATAAGAACAGAGAACCAAGCAGTCGAGATACATTCATGAACCATCTTGATCCATTCTTTATGAAACCCAAACTTCTCTAGGACCTCGAACAAGAATTTCCAGGAAACCCGATCGAAAGCCTTGTTCATGTCAAGCTTAAGGAACATGCTTGGTTTTTTATTTTTTGATGCCGAGTGGGCCAATTCGTGGATGGTTATCACTCCATCTAAAATGAATATGCCTTTGATTGAGCTCCCTTGGCACTGATCGATGATGGAGGGAAGGATGTCTTTCAACCTATTTGCCATAACTTTGGTGATAAGTTTGTAGATGACACTGTAGAGACTAATCGGTCTGAAATCAGAGAGAGAAGCACGATCGTTGGACTTGGGTATTAAAACAATGAAAGTGGAATTGGCCTCTCTCGACATCTTTTTGGCTCTCTGGAAGAACTTAACCACAACAATGACATCTTGGCCCACAATATCCCAAAAGTGTTGAAAGAACCGGGGTGGGAAGCCATCAGGTCCAGGGGCCTTATCAGGTTCCATTGCGAACAAAGCTTCTTTGACCTCCTCTTCAGTGAAGCATTGAAGCAATTTCCCATTATCATTGTTAGACACCAACTTTGGGATGTTTTGAAGCAGAGAACTTGTAGTGCGGGGATGGCAGTCAATGCTTGGTCCTAAGATTTCCTGGAAGTGGCACACAGCTTCCTGTCTGATTGCTTGGATGTCAGAGACAATGGATCCATCAGCCTTGGTCAACTCAAAGATTTTATTTGAGCCTCTATGACGCATGGTGGAAGCATGGAAAAACTTCGTGTTGGTGTCTCCTTCTTTGAGCCAGAGGTTTATGGATTTTTGTCTCCAGTAGGTCTCTTCCTTAGCCAAGGCATTGTGAAAATTTGAGAGGAGGCTTTTTTCTTCAAGGAAAGTTTTGACCCTCAGATCTCCTCCCTGAATCAGATTTTCCACCCTTTTCAGCTCATCCATCAGAAGCTTTTTCTCGGTAAAGAGGTTGCCGAAAACATCCCTGTTCCAGCATTTCAGCTTGAGTTTGACTATTTTCAGTTTGAGGAACATATTCGTGAGAGGGTTAGGACAAAGGTCTTGCTACCACCATTGTCGAATACACCGACCTAAATTTGGATGAGTGAGCCACATATTTTCAAACCTGAAAGGGGTTTTGAAAATTTGTTGGGGACGAAAACAATCCAGAATTAAGGGATTGTGATCAGAGCCAATTTTTGGGTGGCTATGAATCCTGGCATCGCCAAAAATAGGAATGAGTTCTTTGGATAAGAGAAATTTGTCAAGCCAGATTTGGATGTGATGGATACCCACTCGTCTATTGCTCCATGTGTAGTTGGACCCTTGGAGCGGCATGTCCATTAGCTCATTGTGGTTGACAAAATCGTTGAAGTCTTCTATGCAGCTGTTGGTGATCGGATTGCCTCCTTGCTTATCAAACAGGTGAAGGGGGGCATTGAAATCACCACAAAGCATCCATGGAAAGTCAACAAAGTTGTTGCGCATTGCAAAAATGTTATCCCACAGCAGTCTTCTGTTGACAGGACTGTTAGGTCCATAAACATTGGTGGCGATCCATTGGAAGTTAGTGACTTTATTGGTAAACAGAATGTTGATGGTTTTGTCTGAGACTAAAAGAACCCTCCCTTCAATGGTTGTCAGATCCCATAAACATAGGAGACCCCCAGATGCCCCTATGGAGGGACAAAAGGCAAAATTGTTGTTTTCCTAGATTAGCTTGCAAACTTGAGTGCTGCTATTCTCGTCTAGTTTGGATTCTTGAAGGAACATGATATTTGGTTTTAGATTTTTTCTTATTGATTTGACAGTTCTCTGTTTTGCAGTTCCATTGAGGCCTCTGACATTCCAGGAGACGAACTTCATCGAGACGATTTGGAGTTTGCTTTACGGCCTCTGCCTCTCCCTTGAGACGGAGTAAGTTTGGGTCTAACTTCATCCTCATCTTGGTGGGTTGTGATGGGGTGTTCGAAAATGGGGCCCAAGGTGGTAGGTACTGAGCCATTAGCCATTTCGATCTTAGCTGCTTTGGCAAGCTTGTCTACATTTGTCGGTCGTCCCCTTCTCAGTTCTTTGTTGATGTCTGCTTTGGGTGCGAGAATGGGAGATTTTAGCGGGTTGGAGGTTTGGAGGATGTCAGTGGAGTCAGTCCTAGGGGCAAGCCGATGGGGGGATGAAGAGCGAGGAGACTGGCACAGGGCAACAGACTCAGGCGAAAGGGAAATGGGATGGCTCTGAGTCGGGGGGAGGGGTGGGAAGGGAAGAGGAAGGTGTGAGGGACCAGAATCGATGGGTGAGTTTGGAAAGGTCATTGCAGACTTTCCTTTAGACAAGGGAGACTGAATCAAAGTGGGTGTGGATGAGACGGTTAGATCTATGGGTAGGTCATCTGAGATGTCCTCTCCAATATGAAGATTATTTAAGGGAGCAAAATGATTAGATCGAGAAGGCAGAGCACTTACATTTTTGGGTTTGGCATGATTTGAAGCAGAGGTTTTAGGAGGGCCTGCAGATCGGCCATGACCTCGGCCAGACGCATTTTTTTGGGTGGTCTGGATCTGAGTATCCATATTTTGGCCTAAATCACTGGGGATTTCTTTTTTTCGGGACGGGCATTGAGAAGCCAGATGGCCCTGAGTATTGCACTCCAAACAAAAGGCGGGCTTGTTTTCATACTCAACTCCTTGACGTCTTTTGTAGCTCTTGGAGTTGATGTCGATGCAGGTAGGCAGAGCCGAATCCAGATTTGCCATGACACATACATGAGCATAGGTCATTCTGGTTCTGGCTCGGGTAGCAGGGTCAATGGCGACCAAATCTCCAATCGGTTGAGTGATGCCTTTGAGTGCATCATTGTAGTGAAGAACACAAGCTTATACTGAGAGGGGGGTGAACAGTATAAGACCACTTTTAACTTTTTCTTTCAACTCAGCTTTCAATCCAATGTAATGTAGAAAATATATAATAGAATTAACAGCAGTAATAAAGCAATGCATAAAACATCATCCACAAAGTGACACAGCAATTTACGTGGTTCACCCAAGGTGGGCTACTCCACGGATAAAACTTTCTTTATAAAAGTTATATCAAAGTCCTCTGGGAATCCTTCCCGATTACAATTTTTATGAACCTTGGCTCAAAGGAGATACCTTCCCCTTATTCTGCTTTAGCTGGTGATCCTCAAGAAGACCTCTACCTCCTCTGCCCTTAGCAAGTGGAATACTGTCCACAAAAGACACCTGTCTTCCCTGCTCTGGCTAGAGATCTCTGTCCTCAACTCTGTCACTGCAAAGCTGGTCCTCTTATCTGCACCAAACATAGTCCTTCGGTCTGGCACAATACTGTCCTCTTCCTCTGTTCTTTTTTGCACTTGGTTGAAACCAATTTTCATTGTCTACACAAATACATCAGTACTTGATCAACTTATTACTTTCGCGAAAAACACAATAGCACAGACTTCACGTATTCTACGTAGACACAGCAATACAGTCTTTGGAAAATACAGCAGCACTATCTTCGCAAATACAACAACACTTCCTTCGCATTCTTTGCTAAAACACGATAGCACTGTCTTCACAACCTCTGCGTAAACACAACAGTCGCTCAGGCTTCTACTTATGCACCTCTGTGATCAATCTTCTCCCTGCACTTTCTCTACGCAATTCGCACTTCGAACGCACACAATGATCAATGTCAAACTCTTCAAGGATCCCTCCTTTTATACTCATAATCTCAAGATTAGAACCTTGATCTTAGTTGTTTAACCTTCAATCATGTCGATTGTAAAACCCTGCACTGCATCGGCCCAGATTTAACTCTGTCGACTTCACTGCCTCCCTGTAGCTTCTGGCGCGAAACTACATGTCACGATATCGCAACATCTTTGCCTGTCGTACACCTTCTATGCTTGCTATTGCAAAATCATGACACTACTACCTTTGTCGACCTCCTTACTGCTTATGTCATGAAATCGTGACACTTCTTGTCTTTGCTGACGTCAACTTCTCTTCTATCGCGAAACCGTGACCCTTCTATCTTTATGCCCTTCCTCTCAGCTTCTGTCATGAAATCGTGACACCTTTGCCTGTTGCTGACGTCATCACACTTCTGTCGTTGAATCATGACACTTTAGTCTTCATGGCCTTCCTCTCAGCTTCTGTCGTGAAATCGTGACACTTCTTCCTTTTGCTGATGTCATCATCATTCTTATCACGAAATCACGACGCTTCTTCTGATGAAGACTTGCTATCAGTTTCTATCGTGAAATCGTGACATTTCTACCAACTAAAAGCTGCCAACTCAACTTGTTGCAAAATTGTGACACTTTCTACATCTTCAAGCGGCCAACTCAACCTGTCGTGAAATCGTGACACTTTCTGCAACTGCAAGTTGCCAACTCAACCTGTCGTAAAATCGTGACGCTTCTCCTTTCAGGCTCTTCTCTTTGCTGTAAATCACAAAATTGTGATAGTTCTCACTTAAAGCTTTTTAGCATGTCGCAAAATCATGACAGTCCTCAACTGGAACTTTGCATCCTATCACGAAATCGTAATAGTCCTCACTTTGTCTTTTGCAGCATGTCACGAAATCGCGACAGTTCCTGAATCACTTTCTCTCTCTTCAAACTTGTCGCGAAATCACGACAGTTAACACTGCAGACTTCCTCTTCTCCAACATGTCATGAAATTGCGACACTTTTCCTTTCGGACTCTCTCTCCTGCAACATGTCGCGAAATCGCGACACTTGCTCGTCCGAACAACTTTCCTGGCAATGTGTCGCGAAATCGTGACACTTTTCTTTCTCTGCCTTCCTGCGCTTCCTAAGTCGTGAAAATGCGACATGTCATGAAATCATGACAGTTTAGCCTGCTTCGTCTTTTTCTTCCAGCATGTCGTGAAATCGCGATAGTTTTTCCTGAACTTTCTCTCTCCTGAAACATGTTGCGAAATCGCAACAGTTTTTCCAGTCGCCTACAAAATTTTTCTAACTTATCTTTTTTTGGATCTTTTGCAACTGGGCTACTCTGATTTTCTTGGAGACTTACTGACCAGCTGAAACCTTCATCAAAACACATACTTAGACATAAAAACAAATTGCTCCAAGAACTCCTTAACATCAAAGACAACAACTACCAAGAACTCCTTTGACATCAATGACAACAATTATACTTTGAGCAAAGGCAATGTACCCAAGGTACCCAAAATTGCCAACAATCTCCCCCTTTGTCATTGATGGTAAACCTTTACTAAAAACACATCTTTCAAGAGGCAAAACTGAAATTAATCTCTTGAAGTTTTGCTCCCCCTTACTTGAAGCTTTGCTCTTCACTTAAAACTCTCCCCCTTACTCATATCTCTCCCCCTTACTCAAATCTCTCCCCCTTTGTCATCAATTGCAAAGGGTCACCTTTGGGGCTTGGGACTAAGAATGAGTCTCTTAGCTTAGTCCCTCCCCCACCTCCTGATGAGGTGATTTACAACAGGGTTGGGAGTGAAACTCCCATTAGACACTCATCATCATCAGTGTCTACACTTTCTTTGTCGTGCCTTCTCTTGAATTCTTTGTCTGTATTTTTATTTTTGTCACTGTTCTGATCCTCGGACCTGTTCATACTGCTGTTCTTGTTTCTTTTATCATCCCTATTCTTATCCAAACCTTGATCCTTAGACCTGTTCATATTGTTGTTCCTGTTTCTTTTATCATCCCTATTCTTATCCAAACCTTGATCCTTAGACCTATTCATATCATTTTTTTTGTTCTTGTACCTTGGAAGATCAGCTCTACACTGTCTAGTTGTGTGGCCTGCATTGTTGCACTTATAACAGGTAACAAAGTTATTTCTGTTCAGCATACCTCCTTTTTGAATTTGTCTGTTATGAGTAACCGTGTTCCTGTTATTAGTCTTGCAGAACATTGCCTTATGCCCAAACTGATTACAAGAGTAGCAATATCCTTGAAAGAGATTAAAACTTTTGAAATTGTTGTTAACCTTCTTCATTTGAGACATGCAATGAGCAGCCATGTGTCCAAACCTGTAACACGCAAAACATCTACCATGAAATATTCTTCTAATCGACCTCTTGGGTCCCGAAAACTTCTATTTCACATTCAAAAATCTGTTTTCTGTTTCTGCGCATTCATCACTCATGATCTAAAGTGCTTTCTTCATCAGAAATTTCTTCCTTTTGAAATCTCTTGCTAGATTCCCCAACCTGTTTCTTGTGTGGTTTAACAAAACCGAGACCTTTTTATCTGTTGGATTTCTTTGATTTTTGATGAGAGACTTAACCTTCTTGGAGCTATCCTGAAATCTATAGAGCTTATCCTTGTAATCTTTATTTTCTTCTTTCAAAGAAGCCATTTTCTGCTCTAACTCATTATACTCAAGAATCTTAGATTCTAACTCATCCTTGAGTTCCTGAGTTTTAGTTATAGAGAAGTCAAGACTTTCTATAAGATCGTCTCTCTCCATACAACATTCATCTAACTTAATCTTGAGTCTATCATTCTTCTTTCTTTCCTTTTTCAAAACACTAAGAGCATTATTGAGTTCACATTCAAGATTCTCTATTTGATTGCACTTTGAATTATCAAGGCCTTTTTCAGATTTCTTATCACTAGAGGTGCTACCCCTTTCAAAAACCATACAAGCATCTTCCTTATCATTTTCTGAAGCATCCTCATACATACTAGCAATCAATTCATTATTTGTGCAATCATCCTCAAGGTGCCCAAAATTTCCACATCTAAAACATTTCCTGACAATAAATTTATGTTTCGGTTCTTCCTCTTTTTCTGAAATGAACAGCATCTCATTTTCATCATCACTAGAAGAACTTTCACTATCACTGCTAGAACACTTACTTGCTTTGTCCAGATAGAAGCTCTTCTTGTTCTTGTGTGAATATCTCTTTCCTTGATTGTTGTGCTCATCTTTGTTCTTTCTGTAATACCTGTGCTTTTCAGAATCCTTGCTCTTAACATCCTGTATATCTTTATCACTTTCATTCTTGGAAACAGTATAGTCAGTAGCATAATGACCAAATTTTCCACAGTTGAAACATCTTATATTTTTCTTGCTTTTATGATTTTTAGAGAACTTGCCTTTCTTGCTGTAATATGCCTCCTCCTCACTAGAAGACTCATCACTCTCTTGAATCTGTTTGCCTTTTGATTTCTTGGTAGCTTTAAAAGCTACCTCTTTCTTTACATCAATTTTCACTTGAGTTCTTAGTTCAAATGCTGCAAGAATACTATGGAGCTCATCTTTTTTCAACTTATCTAAATCTTTAGCTTCCTCAATAGCAGAAATTTTTTCACTAAATCTATTAGGAAGAGATCTTAAAATCTTATCACACACATCATTTTCAGCAAGTTCAAGACCTAAGTCTTTCATAGAATTAACAACTTCATCCATACGGAGCATATAGTCACTAATATTTTCATCATCATTCATCTTGAGCTATTCAAACATACCTTTGAAGTGTCTCAACTTGGCCTTTCGGACATTTGCATCACCTGTATGAACAACCTGCAGTTGTTTCCACATTTCACTAGCTGTCTTGCAGTGAATAACTTTGGTAAGATCAGCCTTCTGTAAACCCTTCAGGATTGCATTCATGGATTTTAAGTTGCTGTGATGTAGAAGTTTGTCTTCTTTAGTATAAGGACCATTTGCAGGAATGGTGTACCCATCTTCAATAACTTCCCATACCTCATTACCATGTGCCATTAAATAAACTTTCATTCTTGCACTCCACAGACCGAAATCTGATCCATCAAGAACAGGTCTTTGCATTGCCACTTGAATAATCCATTGTGTTCTTTGCAAGCTTTTCCTTCAAGTCGTTAAACTTTTCGAAGGTACTAGCTCGATACCAATTGAAGAACACAAGCTTATACTCGAGAGGGGGGTGAACAGTATAAGACCACTTTTAACTTTTTCTTTCAACTCAGCTTTCAATCCAATGTAATGCAGAAAATATATAACAGAATTAACAACAGTAATAAAGCAATGCATAAAAAATCATCCACAAAGTGACACAACAATTTATGTGGTTCACCCAAGGTGGGCTACTCCACGGATAAAACTTTCTTTATAAAAGTTATATCAAAGTCCTCTGGGAATCTTTCCCGATTACAATTTTTATAAACCTTGGCTCAAAGGAGATACCTTCCCCTTATTCTGCTTTGGCTGGTGATCCTCAAGAAGACCTCTACCTCCTCTGCCCTTAGCAAGTGGAATTCTGTCCACAAAAGACACTTGTCTTCCCTGCTCTAGCTGGAGATCTTTGTCCTCAACTCTATCACCGCAAAGCTAGTCCTCTTATCTGCTCCAAACACAGTCCTTCGGTCTGGCACAATACTATCCTCTTCCTCTGTTCTTTTCTGCACTTGGTTGAAACCAATTTTCATTGTCTGTGCAAATACAGCAGTACTTGATCAACTTATTACTTTTGCGAAAAACACAGTAGCACAGACTTTGCGTATTCTGCATAGACACAGCACTACAGTCTTCGTAAAATACAGCAACACTATCTTCGCAAATACAGTAGCACTTCCTTCGCATTCTTTGCTAAAACATGATAGCACTATCTTCGCAACCTCTGCGTAAACACAGCAGTCGCTCAGGCTTCTACTTATGCACCTCTACGATCGATCTTCTCCTCGCACTTTCTCTGCGTAATTCACACTTCGAACGCACACAATGATCAATGCCAAAATCTTCAAGGATCCCTCCTTTTATACTCATAATATCAAGATTAGAACCTTGATCTTAGTCGGCTGTTTAACCTTCAATCACGTCGGCTGTAAAACCCTGCATTGCATCGGCCCAAATTTAACTCTGTCAACTTCACTGCCTCCCTGTAGCTTCTGGCACGAAACTACAACATTTCATGATATCGCGACATATTTTCCTATCATACACCTTCTACGCTTGTTGTCGTGAAATCGTGACACTACTACCTTTATCGACATCCTTACTGCTTATGTCATGAAATCGTGACACTTCCTGTCTTTGCTGACGTCAAATTCTCTTCTGTCACAAAATCGTGACCCTTCTGTCTTCATGCCCTTCCTCTCAGCTTCTGTCATGAAATTGTGACACCTTTGCTTGTTGCTGACGTCATCACACTTCTGTCACGAAATTGTGACACTTTAGTCTTCATGGCCTTCCTCTCAACTTCTGTCATGAAATCACGACACTTCTTCCTTTTGCTGATGTCATCATCATTCCTGTCGCGAAATCATGACGCTTCTTCTGATGAAGACTTGCTATCAGTTTCTGTTGTGAAATCGTGACATTTCTGCCAACTGAAAGCTACCAACTCAACCTGTCACAAAATCGTGACACTTTTTGCAACTGCAAGCGGCCAACTCAACCTGTCACGAAATCGTGACACTTTCTGCAACTGCAAGCTGCCAACTCAACCTGTCATGAAATCATGACGCTTCTCCTTTCAGGCTCTTCTCTTTCTTGCAAGTCATGAAATCATGACAGTTCTCACTTCGATCTTTTCAGCATGTCGCAAAATCGCGATAGTCCTCAACTGGAACTTTGCATCCTGTCACAAAATCGCAACAGTCCTCACTTTGTCTTTTGCAGCATGTCACGAAATCGCGACAGTTCCTAAATCACTTTCTCTCTCTTCAAACTTGTCGCGAAATCATGACAGTTAACACTGCAGACTTCCTCTTCTGCAACATGTCGTGAAATCATGACACTTTTCCTTTTGGACTCTCTCTCCTGCAACATGTCGTGAAATTGTGACACTTGCTCGTCCGAACAACTTTCCTGGCAATGTGTCGCGAAATCATGACACTTTTCTTTCTCTACCTTCCTGCACTTCTCGAGTCGCAAAAATGTGACATGTCATGAAATCGTGACAGTTTAGCCTGCTTCGTCTTTGTCTTCCAGCATGTCGTGAAATCGCGACAATTTTGCCCGAACTTTCTCTCTCCTGAAACATGTCGCGAAATCGTGACAGTTTTTCTAGCCGCTTGCAAACTTTTTGTAACTTATCTTTTTTTGGATCTTTTGCAACTGGGCTACTCTGATTTTCTTGGAGACTTACTGACCAGCTGAAACCTTCATCAAAACACATACTTAGACATAAAAACAAATTGCTCCAAGAACTCCTTGACATCAAAGACAACAACTACCAAGAACTCCTTTGACATCAATGACAACAATTATACTTTGAGCAAAGGCAATGTACCCAAGGTACCCAAAATTGCCAACATGTAGAAGAATTGTCGGGGGAGCCCATGAAGTTTGATCCAAATCAGAGCGATGTTGATAGACTGAGTCTCAGGGTCAAAGTCTTCCCCCCATCTTCGCAAAAATAGGCTGCGACGATCGAAGAACCATGGCCCTCCCATAAGAATGCGATGGGTGTCAAGGGCATTGTTTAGCCTTATCATGAAAAACCCCCTAGGAAAGGCCACTAACTCCAAGCTGCCCGAAAGCCACCATTTGGATAGAGCCCACTCGCGGATAGTTTCCATATCAGGTCGGGCACCGACAAATTTCTCGATAAGAGAGAGACTCTTGGAAGATCAGTGGCTCCATAACCTCACTCAGGAAAGAGACTTTAGTGCCCGTTACAGAGAAGGGCAAAGGAGTTTGGAAAGAAAATGCTCCTGACGAAGACCTAACTTTGTCCGCAAAGGATAAAGACCAAGGAGGTGCTTTGGAAGGGGAGGAGGGTGAAACCCTAACGTTTTTAGATCGGCTCCTGTCGCTAACCGTCGGTTTCGCCACACCGTTTGGGTCTTCACCGAGATTCCTACTGAGTGGGCCTGCACTAGGCCCAACAACACCTGTAGGACCCGAGGACTTTCCTGCAACACCAGCTCCCTCCAGCGTCACCATCGACCCTCCACCGTCGCTGTCGCCATCGCCATCGTCCATCGTTGCTCCCGCCATAATTCAATCCCCAATATAACACCTTGATTCCAATGTACTCTAACAATACTTTTTTTAGATTAACCTGCACATATATTCATGCATAGATGGCATTGTTGGCTTTGGGGAGCAATATATGAAGGATACAATGACATTTCCTATTATATCCATTGTGGGTTTATTCCATAGGTGGAGGGGCAAGAAAGGTAGTCTTACCCATAATGATATTTCTTTGGGTTCTTCCTCCTGTGGGTCAAATATTGTGGTCCAAAGAGTCATATACAATGGGCTAGAACCAAGAAACCATGGCCCTCCATGAAAAATGGTGTTTCTATTTTCTACAAAGGCAAAGGTTACTACAAAGTAACCTCTTATTGCCATCATAAATCCATAAGAAAAGACTTTGACTCCCTAGTTTATGTTGATCCATTTCTATATTGTAGTAGGACTAGGACAGAAACCCATGAACTTGCGTGCTAAAGCCTAAGTAGATAAGGTAATAATAGGGTGTTGAGTGAAATTCGGTGGTACCTCAACCACAGGGGTCGCATTCAATTTGGGCATAAAGTTGCATTTGGAATGATGAGCATGCATATTTGGTTGAGTTTATTGCTTGATTCTTGGCTTAAGAACTTGAATCATTGAATCTATCTTCCCTTAATCAAAGGTAGGAGGATGTGAAGACAAAAAAAAAAGACATTACCTAGATTAAATAAGTAAGCAGTAGCCATTAGAAATTACGTAAAGTATCTTGGGACTAAGCATGGTCTTCCATTGCCCTAGACTAGGAGCATAGTAGTAGAAACATAAAATTTTACCAAAAAAAACAATCGTTCTAACTTCCTTCTTCATTCACCAAATTCAAAACCCTAAGTTTACAATGAGAAAATGATTATGTTTCTTATGCGATACTCATGTGTCATTCACTTTATGCAGCCATAGAGGTGATCCATAACCTCCTCTTTGGTCTCAATTTTGCCATAGAAAAATAATTTGGGGTTCATGTAGTTCCCCATTGCATACATGGATAAATGGAGGTGCTTCACCCATCTCCTATCAATCATACACCAAATGGGTTCAAATTTACTCATGTCTTTGCCATAATAATTTTAGAGAGACTCTTTTGATCTAGTCATGGCCTTATACAAATAACCCATTGGCTTTTGGTTGCCATTTACAAAGTGAAGAACCTTGACCAAAGGTTCTATAACCTAAACAACAAAAATCATCACAAATAAATTTAATCAAAAGTACAAATGTGAATATAAATTTAGGAATTAGAAATTGAAAATTCAAAAAGTTAAATAATTAAAAAAATGTAAATTACTTTGATTATATTTTGTTTGTTCTTTCAAAAATGGTTGTTGAGAACTATCTTACCAACCCTCTCTACATTCTTCTTGTTATGAAATGACAACCGTAACCACTATTTGCACATAAAGATCTCCTTAATAATAGTATGTGAAACTAGAAGGCTTTGCAAGGTAATAAGTGAGGCAAATTGAGTGACTCTTGGTTGAATAATATCATTTTCATTAGTGTGTTGTCTCATCAAGTTGAGCACCAATATGGATGAATCTAGTGATGTATTTTACCTCCTTGATCACACCCTATACCTGTGACAATATGCCAATGTCCAAAAGAATGGTCAATGCAATGGTCTTAACATAGGATCCAAAATATATAAGGGTATTTCTCTTCAAGAATTATTTCAACAACTACATAAGTTGTGTTGTTTGTCACTACGTGGACAACTTTCTCAACTCCCACTTTGACCATCACCCCCTCTAATAAAGTGAACAAAATTTGTTCACTCTTCACCTCTTGGGAGAGGCATCAACTAACTTCAATAGGACCAATGATCCATTGGAAGCCTCTAAATAATTAGTTAGGGTACGAGTCCTTACATCTATCCTCCCATCAGATAAAAAGTTGCTCTTTTTTTTCCCTATATCTTCTTTTGCTCTTCTACAAGAACCTAAGTGTTTGAAACACACTCCTTTAGCAAGGGCCTATTCAAATCCTTTGTAGGAGACTTCATCCTTATACCATGTACGTTGATTTTTGTCACAATTCCATCCCAATAAGGGTTGTTACCATATTAAAGTGTGTGTTATAGTGGTACCAAAAATTCATCGCAATGTTATGGGCTTCCTTTAGCTTATCCTTTCTCCAATTCATATCTTTGAGGAACACACCTTTGTGCAGGAAACAAAGAAACCATAGGCTATATTTCTTTTGTTTGTTGTGCTCTTCTTTGAAGAATGTCAAATGTGCAGGCCAATGATAGACTCTGATTCTTTAAAAATAGGGTTATGTTCATAGCCCATATTCATGAACCCCACTCCAACTGCAACTTTAGTCCTTTTCTTTTCTAAACTCTTTTGCTCTTTGTTGGCAAGGAGTGATTTCTTTTGCCTTGAGATTTTAGGGTCCTCAATAGGGCACAACTCTAGATCATGGGTTATTATATGCGAGATGAAAATTGAGGTGAGATGAGTCCCTTGTGTATTTGTTAATGCATAAAACCTGATAGAGAAGAGTGTGCTCTTTTTTCCATGTATCCAAGTTGGGGTCCTCCTTGGACTTGGATCATCCTGGCCACTTCCCTCAAAGAGACATTATGAAAGGAAAGGAACAAAGGGGAAAAGGAAAAACACCCTAAGAATGCCCTAAAATTTGCTTAGAGGCAAAAACCTCTCCTCTATAGTCTTTTTTCAAATTGTCAAATCTCCCACAAACACAATCTAATTCAACACAATTATTTTCAAACATAGTGGACAGGGTCAAATTTATCCAGATTAATCATCACTCAGAAGGTTTAAGCTTGGAAAATAAAGATAAGTTTTTGACCTTTTATGTTGTTGCCACTTTTCTACACATGGGTGAGTTGTTATAGTTTTGGCAGGTTTTTATGTAATACTCTTGCCAATATCTTGCCACGTTCAAATTCTCATGATTTTCGTGGGTACTCATGAGAAATTGAATAGTTTTTCAATTATGATAGTAACATCCAGTTATCAAGATACAAATACAAGGATGTTGAATGTGGAGCAACAAATCTAAATTCATTTGAAAAATTAAAGGATAGTAAAAGTGGCCAAAGTTTGATAAACCAAAAGGTTTATTAAGCTAATGCAAATGAAATAAAAGAAGCTAAGCTAAAAAAAAAATATAATGTTTAAAATGCCCTCTAAAACATACTCATGAAGAATGCTGCATCATATATACCATTAAGCTGAAAGACATAAGTCACTAACCTTTAATTTGAAGATCAGAACTAAGAAAGACGATCAAGCCTTCCTAAGTCAACATCTTACTACTATTGAGGGACAAAGGAATACTTACAATCAATAAATAATAATAATAGCAACAATCATAAGAAAAAATAGAGAATTACAATACAAAGAACTAAGAAGGGTAGACTATCGTAATTACAAATGTGGGGGCATTTGTTCTATGTTGTCCAAATAAGTCATCTCAAAAATTGTATATGGTATATTGTCCTAAGGATCATCTGGACATAGAAATGTGGTCCTAGGGACCAACTATATAGCAAGTGAATTTAGAAACAACGTAGCAGCCACAGTTACAACAATAGACAAGGATGGGAACCTAAATAAGCAGAGGAAGCAATTGGTGTCTTTGCAAAATATTAAAAAATCTTTGGACAGACTTACAAAGATCCGAGAATTCTTCCAGAATTATGTGTAAAAAAGTAGAGTTCATTCTGTTATTTTTGCTTGAAAAAAAAAAGGGTTGATAGGATGAACCCAATGTATGCTGCCAGAGTGTTTAATGAAACAGAAAGATTGCTCCATACACAAATTATATTAAATACAGTAGAAAGTGATTGGATCTTACCTTTAGTGATCACATCCTAACAAGATAGAGTAGAAAAGGGTACATTGTGATTATTGAAGTTTGTAGAGAAGGGTCCATTTTCGTTTCCATGTACAAATAGTATCCTGGACGAGGTAGCAAGCAGTGTGATTATTGAAGTTTATAGAGAAGGATGTACAAATAGTATCTTGGACGAGGTAGCAAGCAGTGAGCTCTATTCCTTTTTTGATGGCGTTCTCCAAATACGATCAGTCTACTGTCTTAGACAAAGATAAGATGCCCAAGGGGTTCAACTCAAACTTGTGAGAATGTTTGGCTCATAAAATAGCTCATTACAGTTCAACTCTTGTGGGTGTTATGATTATCGTAGGTTATAATGGTTTAATGTGATATTGTGATAATATAATTAATTGAGCCTATTTTAATCTCATATAAATAATAATAAGGAAGAAGAAGATATGCCCCTTAGAAGTTGAAACTTTTGCTTAGAAGTGGATGCTGTTTGGACTCTGTAATGCTTAGAAACTTTATAGGATGGCTGCTTATAAATGTTGATGATCAAGGTTTCTGACAGCATTGCGGCGTATGGTATACTTCTGGATGTTTGGAGCCCTTGTGCTCAACATGGCTTTAAGGGGAATCATAAAAAGACGTTGTCGTTTTGGGGGAAAGTTTGCCATTGAATCTCAAGGAATTTAAGCTATGGTGCCTCATGAAAATCAATTGTTTTGCAATGCAAGCACCAAGGCAGACATCTGTAAAATTAAGGTTATTTGTGATTTGGAACTTCCCTATGGATATGGTGCAAGCTAGATCCTTCTTAGTGATGTAAGATATTATAAAAAAAATTATGAATTTTGTTTAATTATTGTTATCTAGAGTAAATAAAGGAAGCAGCAGTTATTAGGGATTTCATAAAGCAGATTGGGTTAAGCATGGTCTGCCATTGCCTCAAATCAGGGCTGATACATTAGAATCAGAAAATTCTGTCAAAAAATTAATCGTTTCGGTTTCCTTCTTAGCTCGTGGCAAAATTTTAAAACTACTTTTTTATTTTTATTGAGGTGTGAGAAACCTTCATGACCAACTCTTAGGATTGGGCATCCCCATTCCAACCATGACCTGTGATAGGGGTGAGAATTGAGCTTATTAATAAGGACCAGCCATACACACACTCACCCATGTCACCCACGTCGCAGTTTTAACCTTGCACCTTTCGAAGAAAAGCCAAAGCCCAACCGTTACACTCTCCTGGAACGAAAAAATTATAAGAGTTTTTTCATTTTTCAAAATTTATTAAAATCCATCCTTAAAACCCATTTTTCAAAATTTATTAAAACCCATTCTTCACGCATTATGGCAAAGGTTTTGAAATATTCATAGCAACACATATTCGGGTAATATATAGCATGCTTTCGCTCTTTAGTAGTTAGTCCTTCCATGAGGAATTCTCCTAGGGTATTTCCAATATTCTTTAAAACATTTTTATTGATAAGCTGATATGGAAGTCCAAAAAACCTAACCCATATTGGAAACTTTTTAATAGTTTCAGTCTTAATGGAAAAACTTTATTCCATGATCTCAAATAAAGGGTATATCTTTCCCTAAACCATGGACCACCGTCCATTATTTATCCCTAACTTTTGGACTAGAAAAGATGATGAGGAAAAAAATTTAGAAAGAAAAGTCAGCGTAATTTGAATTCAAACTCCACTTCCACTTGATCCAGTTTTGAATATTCAAAAACCTTGACCATGATCTATGGAACTTACATATTAACCCTCTACTTTTAAGAACCATTATATCATGCTCAATCATCTCATCCTTGATACTTACCTCTCGTGTAACATCTGCTACCTAGATCGAACTTGCCCTGTCTTTGCTCTTCCGCTTATCTCCAACTCAAGCCTCCATATTTCTAGTTAGGGTATCTTGACTTTCCATTAGGGATTTCAAATATGACTTTCCTTCCATACTAGCTAGTGGGGCTTGCTACTGGCTTGCACTTCTTATTGGCTCATACTTGTTTTTGGCTTGCATTCCCTCCCAACTTGCACTCACTCTTGTCTTTTCTTTCTCCTGATCTTCCTTCACTTCAATGATTTTTTAGAAATAATGTTCAATAATCATGATAAGGGTTTGAAATATTGATGTGCTCCGAAAGAACACATTTCTCTTCCACCATGACTAAATATTGGATCACACTCCCTCTTAGTTTACACTCCCTTTCAACTTGCACTCGCTCCTAGCTTATCCTATTGATTATAATTTGATCACCATTTATTTTTAATTCTTTTTTAAATTTTTAATTTATATATAGAAAACCTAAGTTTTAGGTATTTTTCTTATAAAGTTGTGATAATCCAAGATAAGTCAAGGAAAAGAAGTAAAAGAAAGGAATGTGTGCTCTTATAAACAATTGTATACAACTGAATATTTATATAATCCCACAAAGGTTCCAGCTAATTTAATATATATTATCCTTTCGTTTTAGACTCCAATATTTTTATTTTCTTAATATATATTATTTAATATTAAAATTAAGGTTAAGGATTCTTAAGCTCGTCTAAGGGTGAATAAATAATAAAAAACATAAAAGTTAATAATATGTTAGCTATAAATTTATGTATTTTTTTCTCGAGAAAAAAGGGTTATACTTAGGTTCCTCACCCTTAATAAATCACCTCTCTTCTTTAAAGCTTAAGGGTTTAAAAACATATTCAATTCTCGTTTCAATTGAGTTGCTATAGCTAGATACCTACATCTTTTCATAAAAAATCTGAATTCTTGATTTTCATGTTTTTGGATCTTCTTCATTTTTTTTGTAAATACAAATATTCCAAAATTTAGCATACTTCGTATTTATATTTTCTTGCAATAGCCTTCACAATACCAAAACTTCACCTCTACTATCTACGCACAACATCTTAGTAGATTAATATTTCCAAAACTTCATGTTATCATAGTTAGCTTTACCAAATATAAATTGTTATATTGCTTCCTAAAGCATAAGTGCAACCATAAGAACTGTAATAAATAGTTTATATGAAAACACATTAATGTTATAAAATATAGAAAATATTACCAATAGAAAACATTAAAGTAAATCTTAATCATTATTTGATTCAAATAGTCAACATTTTCTTGTCAACTTCAACTAAACTTATTACTTTCTTTAACCATGGAAAAGATAATTTAACTTCATGATCCTCTATTAAAATCCCTCTATTGGCTAGTCTATCTACACATTTGTTTCCTTCCCTTAACTTATGTATAAACCTAATTTCTTCAAACTTTGTGGCAAGGTCTTGTATTTCCATAATGATCTCTTGTATATTCCATGGAGCCTTTGCTTTCCTCAAAATTGCATTTATTACTATTAGTGAATCGCCTTCCATATGTACTCTATTCCATTTATTTGTCTGCATATTTTTAACCCTTCCAAAGCCACCCAAGCTTCAACTTTATTATTTGTTTTAAATCCACTATTGAAAGCATAATGTGACAAAATATCACCCCCATTATTTCTAATTATTCCTCTTCCTACTATTAATCCTACATTTCCTTTAGAATCTCCATCAAATTTCAATTTGATCAACATTGCTTCTAGTGGTTTTCACTTTATATTTTTTGCCTTCCTTTTGTTTCTTTTGTATCCACCATCATACTTCCAATTGATGAATTGATTCCATCTATCAAGGCTCTCTGCTTCAAGATTAGGTATTGGATGAGTTTATAGGGTTGGTTTAGACTCCTTAATGGCTAAGCAAATCTTTCTTTTCATTACCTCTAAACTACTTTCCTTTTATTTAATTATTCTTTTAATTATTCTTTTGTTCTTTTCCATCTATATAGTCCAAATTATTGTATCTTTTGATGTATCCTAGACTGTCTGTAACGAATCACTTTTAAAACTGTTTTACCATTGCTTTAAGCATTCTTTATTTTTGTCATTCATCACGATGTCTTTACTAAACATTTTAAGGATCCATTGCCATAGTTCCCAGACTTTTGAACAGTGTCCCAAGAGACGGTCTATATTCTCCTCTTTTTTACATAGAACATATTGTGAGGGGCCATGAAAATACATTTTCATTAGGTTAACCTAGGATAAATTTTCCTTATGACCTACTAGCCATGTAAACATTGTGACCTTTGGAATGCTCGAGTTATCCCAAATATCTCTCCATATTATTGCGATATTCCTATTTTGTTGGTGCTTTACATTATATTTAATTCTTGCTATGTATTCTCCTAAGCTATTCAAACTCCCAAATCATCTTATCCTTGTCCTCCCTCAAAATAATCATTGTTATTCTTTTTGCCTAACTACATCCTAGCAACAATATCTGGTATACTTGTAAACAAAGTCTGTTTGTAGCTTCCTTTCCAATCCTTGTGCATAATTTTTGAAACGCTATCACCATATTTGTCTTAAAGTAATATCATTCATGTTTCAAAATTGGATCTAGAATGAGTGGTTTTTATCACACTAAGTATCCATTAAAATTAAAAAAAAATCTCCAGTTTCCACAACCCATCTTAGATATTTAATCACTAGATCAGTTGATTTTTTTAAATGGTTCCATAGTGCAGAACCATTTGTTAGTGAGAAAGCAGTAAATATTAAGCTTGGCTCATTAGGATCAATGTACTTAGAAGAATTATTGCCCATTGTCTTTGACTCTCTTTATGTAATCTCTAAATTACTTTTACCCTTAGAGTTAAGTTTGCATCCGTAAGAACTCTTAAACCAAGACCTCCCCTAGTTTTATCATCACATACCTTGCTCTATTTCACAAAAGAAAATTTTCTTTTATCATGTAATCCTAACCACAAAAATGGCTACATAATATAGATTAATTTTTTTCTACCAATTTTGGTATAATATACAAGGACATATAATATGTTGGAATGGCCTCTAAGATTGATTTAAAAAGTTGCACTCTTTCTACTAATTATAGCCATCTACTTTCCATACTGGTAGTTTATATTAAACTTTACTTATAACTAGATTCCACAATTCTATCCTCATTCTCCTCTCAAATAAGGGCATCCCTAGATATGTTGTTGGCAAATTTACCTCCTCCATTTTAAGTAACCTGTATATCCCTACTTTGATTCTAGCTTGAGTGTTTGAATAGTAAATTTTAGATTTCTTCCTATTAACTTTTTGCCCTAATGCTCTTTCATATTTCTTTATTAAGTTATTAAAAGCTTTAGCCTTGTTTTTCCCTGCCCTCCGAAAAATGGTTGTATCATCTACAAACTATTGATGAGTGATGTTGTCGATATTATTACTAGCCTTAAGTTTTCTTATAGCCCATATTTGTATGCCTTCTTAAAGTACCTTCACAATACCTTTACCGTAATAATGAGTAGATATAGTGATAAAGGATCTCCTTCTCTAAGACCCCTTTTGGCTTTAAATGATTCTGTTACTAGTCCATTGAGTAGCACTGAATATGATATTATAGAGACACAAGCCTTAATACATTTAACCCATTTATTCTCAAATCTAAAGTTTTCTAATATTGCAAAAATGAAATCCCATTTAACCCTATCATAGGCTTCATTAATATCAAGTTTTAAGATCATTGCTCTATTTTCTAGAAGTTATTGAATGCATTACTTCATGAGCTATTATGATTCCATCCAAAATATGTTGCTCTTTCACAAATCCTTCTTGCTCTTCTGAAATAATTTTGTCTAGTAGTGGTCTTAAACAATTTACCATCACTTGGGATATTATCTTATATGTCATATTGCATAAGCTTATTGGCCTAAATAAATCAAATAATTTTACATCCTTATTTTTTGAATTAAGGTAAAGATGTGTTGCATTTATTTTATAAGGTATGTACTATTTTATCCTAGATTGTTCCACTATCACCAATAAAGAATCCTTCACTATTTCCCAGTTATGCTAATAGAATGTTGTAGAGAGTCCATTTGTACCTGAGGATTTATCCTTATCAAAAGAGAAAAGAGTTATGAACTTATTCTAGAGTAATAGGCTCCATCAATTTGTTGTTGTCTTCATTTGTTATATCTGAAGGTACTTATAGTAGTAGTTTATCATTAAGAACTTCAATTTCCTCTAATCTTGGAATATTTTGGTAAAAAAACCTTACCTCCTTTTTTATTTCACTTTGATATTCAATCAAAACCCTTCTACTAATCTAATTTGACTAATTTTGGATGTTGATCTTTATGCTTTTTCCATCCTATGAAAACCTTTGTGTTTTTATCTCCTTTTAACCAAGTCTATCTCAAATTTAATCTCCAAATTTTATCTTCCTTACTCAAAATATTATGATATTCACTAAGAAAATCCCTTTCCTCCAAGCTTGGATTATTGTGCTCAGCTTTTTGGAATTTTAAAAGTTTCTCTTTTAGTTCTTTCTTCTCAAAAATGTTTCCAAAACTGTTATTGATCCATTCTTTTAATCTAGATGTTATTAATTTAATTTGTTTTGGAAGTGTATATAGGCCACTATTTCCTGAAGAATTATGTCTATGTTATCATATCAACAAATTGAATATGGTATTCCCATATCTGCTCATTTAAAATATGATTTTTTTTAATCACTTACCACCATTTTAGCTCTTATTGGCCAGTGATCTAAATCAATCCTTATCAAGGTATTAATTTAGCACAAGTTCCTTCATCTAGCTAATGATATAAGAGTGTGCATATATCTAGTTTTTCTACTATCATTTTTTGGTCTATCCTGTTGTTGGTCCATATATATTTATCCTCTTCAAACTCAACCTCCCATAGATTATTGTTTTGAATAAAAGTTGAGAAATCTCTTATACTTTGGGTTGTTTTCCTAATTTCTCTAAAATTTTCATCCAACTTGGTTATGCTATTAAAATCTCCTATGATCATGAATTATGTTTTTTGGTCTTTACTTCTCATAAAGGCTTCAATCCCAATCCATAATTTGATCTACCTGATTGAGTTATCGATCCATAGACATTGATAAGAATGAAATGAATATCTGCAAAGTAGCATGTGACTAATCAAGTTATCCAATGCCTAGTTTTATGAATGGTTTCATGGGAGGTTCTAACTAGATTTCAACATGTTATAATTCCTCCTACCGCTCTTTCTAAATCCATAACATCCCATTCACATCTTTCCTATACTACTTTCATAGTTTTGGAAACTTCTTCCTTTGTCTAGATACAAAGAATACCAAGCTTATTACTTAAACATAGGTACTTGATACACCTCTACTTTATGGGGGCATTAGCACCCCTTATGTTCCATGAGATGGTAATCATGTCTCATTAGGGGTTGTTGGTCCCTCATACAAATTACCAATATCATTTTATTTTTTAGTAAAGAGAAGTTCAACCAACTTAGTTTATGCTCCTTTCTCTACTTTTGCTCTTTCTTCTATGGCTCTCTCTTGATAATTTGAAGGTTTTCCTCTTTTTGCCTTACCAATTTTGAGAGTTGATCTTATTATTGATGAGGACATCATTTGTTAAGTCTTAGGTTTTATTTTATTCCTAGGCTTAGTTTATTTTTATTAAATAGTTCCTAAGTCTAAGTTAGATTTAAGTGCAAATAATATTCATGATATAAGTCAGCAAATGAAGATGTTAGCATATATAGTTAGCATAAAGATTTGTCAGCAATTGGTTAGATGACTTGTTAGCTTGTGCATAGGTAAATTATTAACATCTTCCATATTTAGAATATTATTGTTGTAATTATGTTATTTAAGCATTATTGTTAATGAAATCTCAAATTTTAGTCTAGTTTCCACATCAAATTTGGTATTAGAGCAAGAGATAGGCCAAGTGGTAGATCATTCTACTTGTGCATGATTTGGGTGCTTGTCATCCATTATTTTATGCATTTGTACTAAGAATATCTAGTGAGCGAATAGGCAGACTTTAGTTTGCATAGCAAAATTTGATCACTCCACTTTGTTTGGAATAAAGATCTTATCTCTCTATGTGTTTGTTTCCTTATATTCAATCATAGTTGTTTATGCCAAGTTTAGTCCCTTGGTTGACCTAAGTTTGATTAGATGTATTCATGCAAAAGGAGTCTTGCAAATGACCACTCAAATACTATGTTTTAATATTTTTTTCCATCAATGTGAAACTTCATATTCCCATGTAAACGATGACTTGAATATTTTTTTTTCCAATGATGCAAGATCATTCTCTTATCAATGAATTAGTGACTTGATTTATCGGTTGGCATCAATTGTTGTCTCAGACTTCGTATAGTGGACAATTTGATTACTATGGACCTACAAAACAAATTGAAGATGGGATGCATTGCAACTTTTTTCACCAGTGTCATCAAACCGACGATCTTTGGTGACAAGAGGTTGCCCTCACCATGAATCAATGACCCTATTTTGATAATCAAAATCAAACCCTTCTTTGATGAATTGAGCCTACGGATAAATTCATACCATGAAAAACCTTTCATAGGGGCCAAGAGTGTAGTGTCAGGAAGACACTTGGCACATTTTGAACCTTAGGTTCATCAATGCAAAAATAAAATTCCAATAGACCACATGGGTTTAGATAACCCAACACGTGGTGTTGACGAGTTGGCCAAGCCAAATTCATTGACCAAACACCCTTTGATGGAGCTACAATGTTGCCTTGACACGTGTAAGTAAATATGATTCGACATAACATGAAACCTGAACAAGATCAAGAAATTTTATTTGGCCTTTTATCCCACATGTATGGGGTGATAAGGCTTAAAGTTCTTTAAAAATATTTGTTGAGGATAAACAAATCAGCCAGCCAAGTTGGCTATCTCTTGGCCTTCATGACTAACAATAAGTAAATATGGTTATGACTTAGTGTTGGTAAATTAACTTTGTTGTGCAATTATCATTGATCGTTGACTTTGTTTTGTAGAGATTTTCATATGATTTGACTACTAGTTTGGGTGGTTCTCAGGTGCTCAACCAAAATTTTTACTTGGGAGTAAATTATTTTTCAAATTAATAAGTATTCGTACTTAATTGATTATTTATTGTGCAATTTTTTTTAATTTACCATTTCAATTGGTATAATTTTTATCAGACATTTTGTATAATTGTACAAAACAATATATTATTGTAATTATTTAAAAATTGGTACACATTTTATAACTTCTATTGTAAACCTTTTTGTCCTTA
Source organism: Wollemia nobilis (assembly GCA_028583015.1). Classification (NCBI taxonomy): domain Eukaryota; kingdom Viridiplantae; phylum Streptophyta; class Pinopsida; order Araucariales; family Araucariaceae; genus Wollemia; species Wollemia nobilis. Next base: position 2,153,928 of record JAQPPZ010017021.1, read on the forward strand.
GGTGTCCATTTGTTTAGTCCACCTGGCTTATACCCAATCCTAAATGGCTTCCAACTTAGCAAAGCAAATGACCACTTTAGCTGCTATAGTTAGCATATTGTCAAACAAAGTAACTAATATAGCAATCCAAAGTGGTCCTAGTGATGTCAAAATCAATGACCTATGCACAAGAACAAAATTCAAGGTCAGTATTTATGATGATTCATGAGATCTTGAAGTATTAAATAGTTGGATACTTGACATGGGTACTTGGTTTGCATATAGCCAAATATGTGAAGATGAAAGACTCTCATTTGCAACATTGAAACTTTTTGGTATAGCCAAGGTTTTAATAATTGACTACTAGAATAATCAAAATCCCATTAAAAATTGGTATGAACTAGTAAAAATAGTGAAGGATACCTTTTAACCTTAAAATTATGGCAAAGACATCATCTACAAATGACTTTTCTTAAATCAAGGAACCATGATGAGTGTCCAAAATTACATTTACCAATTTAACAAGTTAAGAATCTAACAAAAATCAAGAATTCAACTAATGGACTCATTATCAAATTTAAGAGTGGTTTACAAGAACCAATATTTAGGGAGTTGAAATATACCCCCCTCACCACCTTGGATGTAGCATTAAACCAAGCGTAGTTGAAAGAAGAGAAGATTGCTACTCAATCAAAGGGAGTTTCTAGACCTCATAATAAACAACAATTGTATAAGGTGAAGACACATTCTTCCTTCTCTTATTCTTCTTCTTCTTCTCCTTCTCCTCCTTATTCTTCCTCTTCTCCTTCTTCTATCAATAATAATAAATATTGTAATCATTGTAAAAGGAGAGGACATATGAAAGCTAATTGTTTTAGAAAGAGAAAAATCTTATAAATCTCAACCTAAGGAACCACAATATGGTCCCATTGAGATTATAGGAGAGGATTGGGAGTATGATGAGTTAAAGTGTAAACTCAACAATTTTACCCTTATGACTCATAATTTGTATGAATATAGCCATGATAATTTGTTTATCATGAAAGCCCACCTAACTCACATTTTTTCTATGGATTGTATCATTGACAACTACTCATAGAAGAACTTGATTGCAAGATATATCGTCGATGGGTTGCAATTGCTTGTGGAACCACATCCCCACCCATACTCACTTGGATGGAAGGACAATGGTTCCACATCATACATCATAGAGAATTGCATAATATCCTTTGCATTTGGCTCACATTTTATGGATAAAGTCACTTGCAATGCAACTTCAATAGATTGTTGTGGTCTAATTCTTGGCAAGCCCTATCAGTACGATAAAAGGGTTCAATATGATGATTTTAATAATACATACACCTTGCATCATGCGAATAAGAAATTTCTCATTCGTAGCCTTAAGAATACCCCACTTTTGCTCCACTCTAGTCAGCCACAAAAGATTACATTAATCTTTAATAGGCCATAGGACACACCTGTAATAATTACACCACTTTTTCCTCATAAGGAGGTGATCCCTCCTTCATCATCAAAACCTCCCCCTCTTGCTCCTCATGCTCCTCTTGTTATACCTCCTCTTAGTATTGAGTGACCTTATTTATAGCCTCCTTTAACCATGTAGGTTCTTGTTTTGTAGCATACTACGTAGACTCAATAGCAAGTCGTTGGTCCTCATTGGTTTTCTTTCCAGATCAATGATAGAGTTGTGACAAAACATTTTATTCTAATATCAGAATTTATTGGCATCATCAACCTTGTCCAAGCTTGAAATGACATGGCATATCAACCTTCAATCCATCTAGTCAACAGGATATGTCTTCAGCATTTGGTGTCTCACCCTCCTACTTCTATTGTAAAAGCATTGGAGTCCAATGCTTCTATTATGGGTAGGTATGACGTGGACATCATTTGTTTTTTTAACATGGTGGAATTGGTAGCCACCACGAATCCGGGTAGGTTATCTAGCTTTTATGGTCATCACATTATTTTGTGTTGTCCACCCTAGAAGCCGCCACACAGTTCTTCGCACAGTTCGCTCCCTATAACCACCATGCCACAATCATTTTAAACCTTTTACGTTGTTGAAAACACCAGGAAAGGGACAAGAATTCAGTCTGATGAGGCTCGAGATTTGAACCTTAGACCTCCGCCTCCCTTATGGGGTTTTGTCGAACCAATTGGTCTACACCTCAGACATCATTTGTTAAGTCTTAGATTTTATTTTATTTCTAGGCTTAGTTTATTTTTATTAAATAGTTTATTTGTTAAGTGCAAATAATCTTAATGATATAAGTCGACAAATGATGATGTTAGCATATATGTTCGACATAAATATTTGTTAGCAATTTGTTGGATGTTTTTTTAGCTTGTGCATAGGTAAGTTGTTGAAATATTCCATATTTAAAAATTTATTGTTGTAATTATGCTATTTAAGCATTATTTTTAATGAAATATCTAGTTTTAGTGTAGAGGCCACATCAACTATTCTATACCTCAGTATTCTTTCACAACTTTTCTTTTCATTAGATTTATCCTATCCTGGCTCTGCTAAGGAAGCTTTTGACATATCCTACTCATTTTCTAGTATTTCCTTGTTAATGGTAGAGATATTAACATCTAACACTCCATTTTATCTACCACTTTCCTTCTCTTGAATGGTGCATGGTACTTCAAGAGAGTCTTCAAAATATGATGAGGCACATTCTATAGGTTTAGTAGGAATGTTCATCCCTAAATCGAGATCATACTAAGTAGACAATTCCTTATTAATATTTTGATCTTGTTGTACCATGTCCTCTAAGTGATTATTTGCTTTCTTTTTATTTCGTCTAATATCCTTACTTACTAGTCTCCACTGTTTATTTACTTTCATTTGTTTGGACCTAATTTTAGAAGTCAAAAACCATCCTCATCCATATCCATTTGTAAGTTTCTCTTGTAGTTTTCTACATATGTTTCTATTGAACTCTTCTTAGGGTTTGATCTCTCAATATGCCCCATCTCATGACAACTTCTATATTTAAAATATATATTTTCATAATCCATGGTTTGGGTCCACAACTTACCCCCATACTTAAGAATGATTGATTCTAGTAAAGGTTTACTGATATCAATCATGACCAATATTCTAGCATAAATATCCAAGACTTCATCATTTTTAGTTAGTAAAATGTTAAGGAATTCTCTCAAATTGTTTCCTATTTCCTTGAAGGTATCCATTTCCCATAATTCAATGGATAATCTATACATCCTAATACAAACTGGTATTAGGGATAGATTTATGTTTTCAATTACATAGCCTCCATACTAGCGAGTAAGGAAGAGTTCCACTCTTCCCATAAACCAAGGACCCCCTTTCAAGATTTTATCTCTTTCCTCATTGGAATAGAAAATGGTTAGGAATAAACCTCTGGGAAGAAAGGATAGACTCACTCATGGAGAATTCCATCTCTTACCAATCCATTTTCTAAGAGCTAAATCCCTTGGCCAAGACTCATTAAATTTACCAATGACTACTTATCTTTGAGCAATGAGGATCACCACTCTATGAGGTCCTCCCTAACCTCTACTACTATGGATTATTCTAAGGATTTTGCTATAAATTGGTCCATAGTAAGGAAACTATAACTCGATATCTATTGAAAATTATCGATATATTTTATAGCAATTATATTATTTGAAAATAAACCTATAATAATTTGCATGCAAAACTTCTAAGATAATGAAGAAAAAATAAAACTTAGTTAAAAAATTCTATGCGTAGATAGAATGTCCTATATTTTTTATGCCATAGCCCTCCATTGCTCCGCCCATATCCATTGCTCTGCCCATCATCCAAACCTTGTCTGATAGATATTTACAATTTTGTTTCTTTCAATTTAAAAAATCATCACTGCCCTTGTTTCAGATGGCTAACTTCATAGGGTTGTATCTCCCTCAATACTAATATGTTTCCTTCATATGAGTACTCATTTTAAGCTCGTTAATTTTTGCATAAATTGGTTCATTAATCATTTGAATTGGACAAACCTTCACAAATATATGGCTCCTAAAAGATGAGGTATATTTTTGGAAAAAAATTCCCTAATGATGTCATTATTTTGAATGGTTGTCTTCAGATGGTTGTATATCCCTAAATATTGCTTGGATTCTTTTGTATGACCACTCATTTCAAATATCTTCAAATATCATATAAAATGGTGTAAAAATCATGTAAATCTAACAACTCTATGCAAATATATGGCTCCTGAAACATGAGTCATTTTTGAAAAAAAATTGCCCTAAGCTCTATTGATCCATAATTGCTTTTCAAAATGTATTGCTATAAATTTACGTTTAAAACACACATTAGTATTACAACCAATATTATCCTTCAAAATTTTGTTGAATACATCTTACATCTCTTGGCATAAATAAACATGAATAATATATTAACTATAAGTTTATGTTTGTGGGATATGAATACAATCCTCCCCACTTATTATAGATGCCTCTAATTGTATTACAATTACTTATATATCCATTCATAAAAAAATTATGTTATTATCCATCTTGAAAATTATATCAACTAAAATGTGAGACATGTAGATGGAAAAAATAAAAGGAAATGCAAAGAGAGAATGTCCACCTACTCCACTTTATGGGAAATGAAAATGGATAAACACTTAATTATTTTTTTTCTCAAATTTAGTTAGATGGAATTGAAATGGGTCATATCCTTGTTAATTAATAACCACATAATGGTATTATAATAAATTACAATTATACATGTTGATAATATTCAAACGACACTCTTTTATGTGAAAGTTAATTTTTTTTTTTTGGATAACAAGGGGTTGTACTCGGGTCCCCCACCCTTGACAAATGACAACTCTCTTATTTAGAGCTTGAGAGTTTACAAACATATTGACTTCTCATCTCAATTGAGATGCTATAGCTAGAAACTTACATCATTTTACATAAAATGTCTAAATTTTTTATTTTATTTTTTTCTCAATTGATTATATAGGATTGGAACGTGCCCCACCCGTATTACATCATCACCACATAGTGGTACCATAAAAAATCTTGGATATTATCCATATATCACTTGGCAAGATTGAAACTTGGATCTCCTTCTTAAATGTTGAGGAATCTAACCAGATGAGCTAATGCCACTTGAATAAAATTGAGTTTACATGGGTTTTTATAAGGGGTCCTAGTCCCCTCAAATTAAGGTTTGAACTTGGGTCTACTAGATGAAACCCAAGGACTTACCTCTACGATATCCCTCATGGGTCTATCTGAATTCTTGATTTTCATTTTTTGGATCTTTTTCAATTTTCTATGTGAATACAAATATTCTAGAATTCAACACCCTTCTTAACATTTTCCTACAATGGCCTTCATAATACTAAAACTTCACCTCTACTATCTATGCATTACATCTTAGTAGAATAATATTTCCAAAACATTGCACTATCATAGTCCGCTTTACCAGATTTCGATTGCTACTTTCCTTCTTGAAGGACAAGTGCATCCACAAAAATTATAATAAATAGTTTATATGAAAACACATTAGTGTTATAAATTAAAGAAAATATTACCAATGCAACACATTAAAGTAAATATTAATCATTATTTGATTCAAACAATCAATAATTTCTTATGAGCTTCAACTAAACTTACTACTTCCTCTAACCATGAAAAAATAATTTAATTTCATGATCCTCAATTAAAATCCCTCTATTGGCTAGCCTATCTATACATTTGTTTCCTTCCCTTAACGTATGTGTAAACCTGATTTCTTCAAACTCTTTAGCAAGATCTTGAATTTCCATAAAAATATCTTATATGTTCCATGGAGCCTTTGCTTTCCTCAAAATTGTATTTATTACTATAGTGAACAACCTTCCATCCATAATCTATTCCATATCATTTATTTGCATATTTTTAACCCTTCTAAAGTTGCCCAAGCTTCAACTTTATTATTTGTCTTAAATTCACTATTGAAAGCGTAATGAGACAAAATATCTCCTCTATTATTTCTAATTATTCCCCCTCCTACTGGTCCTAGATTTCCTTTAGATTCTCCATCAAAATTTAACTTGACCAACTTCACATTTGGTGGTTTCCACTTTATATTCTTTGTCTTTTTTTATTTCTACTATACGCAACATCATAATTCTATTTGATGACTTGACTCCATCTATCAAGGATCTCTGCTTTCAGATTAGTTATTGGGTGAGTTGATAGGGTTGGATTAGACTCCTCTATGGCTAAACAAATATTCCTTTTCATTACTTCTAAATTGTTTTCCTTTCCTTTAAATATTCTTCTATTTATTTCTAGACATATAGTCCAAAGTATTGTATCTTTTGATATATCCCATATTGTCTATAAAGCCTCACTTTTAAAAGTGATTTTCCATTGCTTTAACCATTCTTCAATTATACCATTCATCACCATGCATTTATCAAACATATTAAGAATACATTGCCATAGTTTACAGACCATTGAGCAATGTCCTAAGAGATTGCCTATACTCTCCTCCTCATTTTTACAAAGAACACATTGCAAGGGGACATGAAGACCCCTTTTCATAAGGTTATCCCAATATTAAATTCTTCTATGACCTAGTAACCAAACAAACATTTTAACTCTATGAATGCTTGGTCCATCTCAAATATATCTCCATATTCTTGTGATATTCCTATTTTGTTGGTGCGTTACATTATATCCACTTCTTGTTGTGTATTCTCATGATATATTCAACTCCCAAATCAATTTATTCTTGGTTCCCCTTGGAAAAATCATTGTTGTTGTATTTCTACTCAACTACCTCCTAGAATCACTATCTTGTAAACGTGTAAAAATATCTTTGTTCCATTTGTATCTTCCTTTCCGATATTTATACAAAATTTTTGAAACCTTATCACCATATTTATCTTGAAGTAATATCATCTATGGTTTCAAAATTTGATATAGATTGAGTGGTTTTTTTGTCACACCAAGTATCCATCCAAATAGAATTTTTTCTCAAGTTTCCACCACCTGCCTTAAACCGTTAATCACTAGACAATTGATTTTTTTATATTGTTCCAAAGTGCATAACCATTTTGAAGAGAAATAACACCCCGATAAACAAAATCTAGAAAAGTAGTAAGTGCAGAATCAAAGGAAAATTAGAGAAGAAGAAACACATTACACAAGAATTTATCCTAGGAAACCCTTTTCGTAAAAAACTCAGCAAAAATATTTCCTTATTGTATAAACTTGACCGTCTCGAATATAATAATATCCTTATGTTGTTTTATTACATCATGTTTTGCTTGTGATCATATTCCTTGCACATTTCACACACACCCAAAAATCCTCATGCAAGTGTTGTTTTATATACCAACAACACGAGAAAGGGATTTACAATACCATGCGTTGACAATACATTAACCCAAAACCTCCCATATAGGTCTCAAAAATAGCTTAACCCCCCTCCAAAAAAAATTCAACCCCAAATCTCAACGAGTATAGGAGCAGTGTCTAGTCATCTCAGAGTTAACCCCACCTAAATAACATGGAAAATATTCAACACGATTCCAACATATTTGGTATAAATATTGTAATAAATATTAAGCTTGGGTCATTGGGATCAACATACTTAGAAGGAATATTGTCCATCGTCTTTGAATCTCTTTGTATAATCTCCAGATAAATTATTCCCTAAGAGTTAAGTTTGCATCCGTAAGAACTCTTAAACCAAGACCTCCCCTATTTTTATCATCACACACCTTGATCCATTTCACCAAAGGAAATTTCCTTTTATCATGTATTTTTGACCACAAAAATGATCACATAATATAGATTAAACTTTTTTCTATTGATTTTGGCATAGTATACAATGACATATAATATGTTGGAATGGCCTATAAGACTAATTTAATTAGTTGCACTCTTCTTGCTAACGATAACCATCTACCTTTCCATGTCGATATTTTATTCTGAACTTTACTTATAACTGGATTCCATAATTATATCCTCACTCTCCCCTCAAATAAGGGCACTCCTAGATTAGTTATTGGTAAATTTACCTCCTCCATTTGAAGTAACATATATATCCTTGCTTTGATTTTAGCTAGAGTGTTTACGAAGAAAATTTTGGATTTTGTCCTATTAAATTTTGCCTTGATGCTATTTCATATTCCGTTAATAAGTTATTCAAAGCTCTGGCCTCATTTATCCTTGCCCTGAACAAAAGGGTTGTATAATCTACAAATTGTTGATGGGTGATGTTGTCGATGTTATTACTATCCTTAAGTCCACTTATAAGCACATATTTGTTAGCCTTATTCAAGTTCCTACCCAAAACCTCTACCATAATAATGAACAAATATGGTGATAGAGGATCTCCCTATCTAAGACCTCTCTTGGCTTTAAATGATTCCATTTCTAACCCTTTGACCAAAATTGAATATAAAACTATAAAGACACAAGATCTAATCCATCTAACCCATTTCTTCCCAAATTCAAACTTTTCTAATACTGCAAAAATAAAATCTCATTTATCCCTATCATAGGCTTTACTCAGATCAAGTTTGAATATCATTACTTTCTCTTTTCTTGATGTTGTTGAATGTATAACTTCATGAGCTACTACAATCTCATCCAAAATTTGTCTCCTTCACAAATAATCCTTGCTCTTTTAAAATAACTTTGTCTAACAGTGATATTAACTGAATCACCATCACTTTGGAGATAATCTTATATGTCATATTACATAGGGTTATGATTCTAAATGAATCAAGCAACTATGCATCCTTATTTTTTGGAATTAAGGTAAGATACGTTGCATTTATTTTAGAAGGTATGTATTATTTTATCCTAGATCGTTCCATTGCCACCAATAAATAATCCTTCACTATATCCCAATTATGTTGATAGAATGGTGTAGATAGCCCATATAGACATGAGGATTTATCCTTGTTAAAATATAAAAGAGCTAAATGAACTTCTTCCAGAGTAACAGGCTCCATCATTTTCCTATTGTCTTCATCAGTTATAAGTGAAGGTACTTCTTATAGAAGTTTATCATTAAGAACTTTGGACTCCTTTGATCTTAGAATATTTTGATAGAAATATCTTGTCTCCTTTCTAATTTCACTCTGGTCTTCAATTCAAACCCCTTCTATTGATCTAATTCTACTAATTATGGATGTTGATCTATGTACTATAGCCAACCAATGAAAAGACTTTGTATTTTTATCTCCTTTTAACCAAGTCTATCTCGATTTTAATCTCCAAAATTTCTCTTACTCAAAATATTATGATATTCACTAAGCAACTCCCTTTCCTCCGAGCTTGGATTATTATGATCACCTTTTTAAAATTTTGAAAGTTTATCTTTTAGTTCTTTTTTCTTCTCAAAAATATTTTCAAAAGTGTTATTGTTCCATTATTTTAATCTATATGTCATTGATTTAATTTGTTTTGGAAGTGTATGCAGCCCATTATTTCCTGAATAATTCCATGTTTGTGCTACCACATCAACAAATTGAGGATGGTCTTCCCACATCTACTCATATTTAAAATATGATGTTTTTTTGATTCACTTACCACTATTTTAACTCTTATTTGCCAGTGATTTGAAGCAATCATTGTCAAGGTATTAATCTTATCACAAGTCCCTTCATCTAGCCAATGATCTGAGAGTATGCATCTATCTAATTTTTCTTATTATTAGGTTATGACTTCTCCTATTGTTGGTCCATGTTAGTTGTCTTCTTCAAACTCATCCTCCCATAGATGATTATTTTGAATAAAATTTGATAAATCTCTCATACTTTGGGTTAATTTCCTAATTCCCCCATTTTTTTCATCCAACTTGGTTATGGCATTAAAATCTCCTATGATCATGAATCAAATTTCTTGGTCTTTACTTATCATAAAGGCTTCAATCCCACTCCAAACTTCTAATCTACCTGATTGAGTTGTAGGTCCATAGACATTGATAAGGATGAAATGAATATCTAAAAAGAAGCATGTGACCAAAGGGGCTACCTAATGCCTAGTTTTATGAATGGTTACATAGGACGTTCTAATGGGATTCCAAAAAGTTATAATTTTCTCTGTCACTCCTTCAAAATCCATAGCATCCCATTCACATCTCGCCCATATTGCTTTCATTGTTTTGGAAACTTATTATTTTGTCATTTTAGTTTCCTGGATATAAATATTATAAGGCTTATTACTTAAACAGAGGTCCCTGATACACCTCTACTTTGAGGGGGCATTAGCATCCTTTATATTCCAGGAAATGATAATCATGTCTCATTAGGGGCTACTAGCCCTACTTGCAAATTACCAATATCATTTTGTTGTTTTGTAAAGAGTGTAGATAAGGGTAAGTACTTTTTCGCAATGAGGGAATGATGAGAATTAGGAATAAGTGATGAGTTTTTCATGACACTCGATATCCTATTCTACTATAGACAGGTAATTTTAGTAAATGTCTAGGACAATAGATGTCTAGAACAGACTCGTAGATGTCTAGACAGTAGACATCTAGGGGGTGCAGGTAGATGTTTGGGATAGACAGGCTAGATGTCTAGATAGTAGACGTCTAGGGTAATTTGTCAAACATTTAGGCAATAGATGTCTAAGGTGAACACAATAGACGTATAGTCAGTTAGACACCTAGAATAGGTAGGCTAGACGTCTAGAATCAATGGGGTGGATGTCTAAGCAGTAGATGCCTAGGGTATATAGGCTAGACATTTAGGGTAAGTTATCAGCAATATCAGATGACTAGGCTTGGACGTGTGATGGGTTAGGTTAGACGAATAAGTTTAGATGTCTGCAACTTGGACACTCATCCTCCAATCTGCAACTTTCCTTGTATGCTCCTAAAACAACACAACACAACACACCATGATATTCCTCCTCATACCAAGCAATGACCAATACCTATAGCATAACACTATATGCCATATGTAATCACACATAACACATGAAATCCATAACAACAATTGTTGTATAACAGATATGCATTTATGGACAATTATGGATAGATTACAAAATGGAATAGAGAGGGTATTTATAGGTAAGTCCAGGTAGTTACTGCAACCAACCTGACTCAACTGTCCCAATTGCTTATGCTTAACAATTCATTTTCCAGCGTAAATCCTATCTTAGATGTGTAACACAGCCAATAATACATCTAACTAGATAGAATAGTCGTCTAACTAATCCAGACATCTAACTAATCACGACATATAACATAAATGATGATTGTATTTTTCCTTTTGCGCAGTTTAAACTAATAAGTCTGTATTCATTAAATCGGTTGATTATACATTGTAAAACATTACATTAAATGGCTTATACATTATCAAAATTGTTGTATATATTCAAAATTGTGAATCTTCATAGGTCATTCTTGTCAGACAACTTAGTAATTTATTTTTGCTTCGAACTGCTATCTACATCTATCCTCCCCTTCGAAGAAGTCAAGGTCCTCAACAACTTTCTTTGCTTGCTCTAAGGGGTCTCCGTATTTTTGTGAATTGCAGCCTGAAGTGCCTCCTCCAATTATTATACCTATGTTTGAAGAGTTTCATGTTCATCCTAAACCCACTTGGCAAAGTTGTAATACTTGGTCCATCGTATTCGTAGGATTGTATACCTGGTTGTATTTCTTTAGTTGCATTACCAAAAGTGTCCTTTGCAATTTCTAAGTCGATTACGTTTATCTACGCCTGTGCCTTATACACCTTCAACTTAGAACCATTCACCACCTCGGGGTAGATTGTTCCATCCAACTTCTTCAATCGAACAACCTCATTGTCCAGTACATCTTCCACTTGGAAGGGTCCAAGCCATAGGGTCATTAATTTCCCTGGTTTAATACTTGTTCCATTGTACTTGAGCACTAATTCACCAACCTTCAAATTCATCTTTCGAAGATGTTTGTCATGCCAATAATTTCATCGTTGTTGAGCAATATTCATTACCCATTGTGCCATCACCCTTTTCTCACCTAACTATACCAGTATTGTGAATCTTTCCTCCATGTTGTCTTCTTCATTTAGGTAGGTTTCGACGACTACCCTCAAGATTAGTACTATAAATTCCACATTAGTACTATAAATTCCACTAGTACTACCAACTCTTTTACATACATCAGTTGAAAGGGTGTGTGGTTTGTGGTTGGTTTAAAGGTAATTCTATATGCCCACAAAACCGCTAGTAAGTGTTCCTCCTGGTTTTCTCCTTCGATTGGACATGTTTTATACATGATAGAAACTAGGACCTTATTTGTCGTTTTTGCTTTCCCATTTTATTTTGGGTAATACAAACTTGACAATGAATGAAATATCCTAAATTCCTTCATCAAATTTTGGATGATTTCATTAACGAAATGGTCTCCTTTGTCACTTTTCAATTGAAGAGGTATGTCGAACCATGTGATAACTTGTTTATACAAAAAGCGAGTTGTGTTTCTTGGAGAATTATTTGGTAAAGCCCTTGCTTTGACCCACTTCGTTAGGTACTCTATAGCAACTATGATGTACCTGCACTTCCTTTTGTGACTTGTTCTCAGTGGACCCACAAAATCCAACCCCTATCTCTCAAAGAGTTCTTGAGGTTGTGATGGATGCAGTGACATGAAGTCCCATTTCAATGACTTCCTTGTCCTTTGAGACGTATCACATGCCTTAACAAAGTTCTTGGCATCATGATAAAGGGTAGGCCACCATAGGCCCACCAAAAACACTTTCCTAGCCATTGTATCAGGTCTCATATATCCTCCAACCAATCCTTCAAGTGCATCTTTCAGGGTCTGTTGCACTTCATCTTCCATCATGCATAGTCTCAAAATATGGCCCTTCCCCATCTTGTATAACAATCATGTAATCAAGGTAAAGGGTGTTTATTTTATGATCACCTTACGTTGTTCAACTATTTTCATCTCCTTTGGTAGCTCTCTTGTCGATAGATATTCCCTTATATGTTTATACCACGCAGGTATCACACTTATTATGAATAACTTTACATCGAGGAATTCATATGGTATTCCTCCCTATGCATATTCTCCTAAGTGAATCCTCGATAGTTGGTTCACTATTATGTGCTTCTTCCTTGGTCTTACTACCACACGAAACATAAATTCTTTTAGGGTGACGAGCCATCAACTCACTCATCCATAAATCGTTGGCTTGTTAATCAGGTACAAGAATACCTAATGATCTGCATAGAAAGCAAAAGGGTTAGCCAACAAACTGTGTCAATACTTTTGTATTGCATACACCATATCTAGTGCTTCATGCTTTGTTGTACTATAGAATTTCTTAGCTTAAGACAACAATCGAATTGCAAAATATATGAGCTGATCCAACCCAAATTGACCTTCTCGAGCCAATGCATAACCAATGGCAAAATTTGAGGCATCTACGTGCACATGGAAATCCTTCTCCTAGTCTAGGTAAACTAGGATATGTGCCTTCACCAAATGTGCTTTCAAGCCTTCAAAAGCTCCCTGGTGCTCCTTTGCCCAATGAAAAGGAACACCCTTACACGTAATAACATCTAATGGATGAGAAATCTATGCATAGTTTTATATGAATCTTCTATAGTATTCTATTGTTCCCAAGAAGGTCTTTATCAAGCTTACATCATATGGCTCCTCCATCAGCAGTATCACCCAAATTTTATCCATATCAGGCTTCAAACCCTTTTGGCATACAATATGCCCTAGTAGCTTCCCATATGGTACCATCAAGACACATTTTCCTGGGTTCAAGGATATCCGAGCTTTTCTACACAAGCTCATGCATTCCTCCAACACCTTCAAATGTTCTTGTGTCCTTCCATACAATGACCAATCATCTAGGAAAGCTTTGAAATTACATGTGAACATCTTATCAAAATATGTATAATATGATTCGCTAAAAAATAGTCGATGCATTGTACAATCCAAATGGCATGTAGTTATAAGCATATATCCCATTTTCTACTACAAAGGTGGTCTTCAACTTATCTTCCTCTGTAATGTTGATCTGGTTATATCCTGAGAATCCATCCAAAAATGAATAGATCTCATGGCCTGCTACTTCTTTTAGGATGGAGTCTATGAAAGGGATCCTTTATGGTTATGCCATTGAGGCTTCGAAAGTCCACACAAATTCAAATTTTGTTTACCTCCCCCTTCAAGGTGATCACAATTGGTGACACCCATTCACTTGTCTTAACCTTGAAGATGATGCCTGCATCTAGTATCTTTTCAATTTTAGCATTCACCAGGGTTGCATACTTGGGATTCATCCTGTATGGTCACCTCCTCATTGGTTGTACACCTTCAATAAGGGGAATCTTGTGCACATAAAGCTCTAGTGGAACTCCCTTCAGGTCCTTGTGTATCCAAGCGAAGATATATTTATACTCCAAAAATATTTTAAATACCATCACTTTTAGCATTGGATCCCAATCGTCTCCACACTTAATCATCTTCTCCTCGCTATCTTCTCCCAAGTTTACCTGAATCATTCTAGGTCCCTCATACTTGATGGATTCAGGTTCATTTACTACCTTAAGAACATCGATGGGGTGAGTTGGTTTATTTTTAATGACTACATTTTCCATCGTATATTCTGCAAAGTTCTTGGGGAATGTCCATTTTTATCTTTCCTTATCCTTTTTTAGTTGTTGTTTGTTTCTTATTGCTTCCTTTATTTTTCTGTTCCTTCTTATTATCTTCCTGGATCTCATCTCCTACATCAATGCAAAAACACTGGGGAGAAAATACTTCATAGTCTTCTAGTTGCCAATTGAGTAAGCCTTTATCTTCATTGTACTCATCCTCTGTACAATATTCTAAGTGTAGTGCTCTTTCGTCAGGTTCATATCCAAATTCTTCATCCGAGGAAGAATCTCTTGAGTCATTTGAAGTTGCAATTTCTTGGCTTACTACCTGATTCTTTAAATTAATCAAGTATTTATGTTGGCATTTCTTGAAGATCGGATGCTCTTTCTCCCAGTTGTGGTTTACCTTCGTTGTTCGTAACCACCCACGTCCCAATAATGCATTATTTGATGGTTTCTACATAGTAATTATAACTAAATCCAGTAGAAAGTACTACTCCACTATGCGTACTTTTTGGCTCATTAATACTCCTATTGTCTTGATGTCGTATTGATCTGCTTTGTTTACCTTGAAGTTTGGAGATCTTAGTGCGGGTTAGCCATTGCTCTGCCACGTCCTTTCTGGCATAATGTTCATACTTGATCCTCCATAAACGATTACCTAATTCAACTTGTGGTCCAGTATCTCCATGTGAACCAAAGCTAGCTTTTTTCTTGCCTCAATTATTAGTTTTGTTGGATCAATGAACTAACTTTGCTTGATGTGGGCTATCTATCAGATTTATTTCTTATTCATTTTCATGACTTCCCCACCGTAGCATATAACTCGGGTACTATATTTAATAGACTTGCTACTTTCACTTCCACCATCGTATTTAGTACCTATGTCATCAAGCCTTCTATTGATGCTTGCTTGTCAGTTATTATCTCCACCTTCTTTAGAGCTTTCTCCAGAACTAGCCTATCTTACTTTTATTTGTTTAGTTTTGTTCTTATCGATTCTTGAGCTTCCTACCATCGCTCTTTCTCCTTGGTAGGATTTGGGTACTCTTCTAACTTCCTAGCTTGTGCTCTTGCTACTGCTAGGACTTCATCTTCCCTATCTATCATTGTACTCACTTCGCTAATGTCAATCAAATTGATATTTTGTATGCCACTTGAACTTTCTTTATTTGGGCAATTACCCTCTTTATGGCTTCCTAGTCCACACCACCGACACATTTGGGTAGCATTTCTACCACCAAAATTGTTCATTATGAGGCTTGGGGTAATTATTTGCAAAGTGGCCCCATTATTGGTAATTTTGACACTAGATTATGGGTCTTCCTTCAAAGTTGTACTACAGTCGACTTTGTCCTCCTTGTCTTCCACCTCGACGGTTATTCTTGTATTTGTAGCTTGTTGCACCCTGTCCACTTCTTTAAGTATCAGGTTGATCTCCTTGCTAGACTATCAGAGTATGGTGCCTTACTCCCTTCAAGTTGAATGAGCAATCTGCTACTGGATGACTTGCAATATTGCATATGTTGCAATACACTATCTTTGGGCAATTTGTATTTGCATGTCCCTCCATTTTACAGTTAAAACACCAAATATATTTTCTATATTTCCTCACTTCTCCTTTGACTTCTCTTATGATTTTATCAAACTCTTTTCGAAAGGATTATATTGCACTTTGAACTTTATCTTCTTCATAACTATCAGAATCTTCATGCCTTAGTTGTCCTCCGATCCTTGCAGTCATTTGTTTGGCCTCACTTTTGAAGTTCTTTGCTTTCTCAAGGGTTTCTGCATACATTGATGCTAGTACTGCCTTCATATTCTTTTATTACTTATGTAGTAATCCATCCAAGAACCAACATTTTAGCATTCCAATAGCAGGTGGTATTTCCATTTTATTTGTCAACTACTTCAGTATCTTATTTTAGCTTTTAACATCTTTTGTTTTTTTTGTGGCAAAGATTTTAGTTATGATCTCCGTGTCATCCCTTAATGGTCATAATTCTTCAATGAATGCATCCTTCAAGGAATTACATTGTGTGAATGGTTGCATATTTTGGCATTTCATATACCAATCCATAGCCATACCCCACAAGGTACCTGAAAATAATTGCAACCATTATGTGTCTTATGATACTACATTTGATCCCCAAATGGTGATACATGTTCCTACATGATGGATCGGGTCTTCTTTTCCTTCCTCAGTGAAGGATGGACATTTCTATTTGCTCACATGATTAGCAAGGTTTGCTATTGGGACTGTCTCACTAGGAAAACTTCTCGGTAGTGATTGGGGTGGAGTTCTGTCCAACCCCCTCTTTGTTGTTGATGGTGCAAAATATGGATTAAATAGCCTTCTACCTGGCTCTCGTGAGCCTTTACTTCATGACCTCCTTTGTGAGTAAATGAGATGTGGTTTTGGTCTTCCTCCCCACGAACCTACACATGGTTGCTATAGTACAAAGTCTCATACTTTTGTATCTGTCGATCAAATCCTCTTTGCTGGTTTGAGTGTTATCATCCAATCCTTGTTTCTAGTAACATGAACTTCCTTCGCTATTTGTTCTTTGCCTTTTGCAATCACCAAAAACATCTTTGCTCTAAGACTTTCATCTTGTACGAGGTTCCACATTTTTTTCACTTTAGATCATTAAACTTTATCTTGGTTCTATGGTCTTTGGTTCGCTAGTCGTGCACTTCTTCTTTGCGATCTCGTACTCCTTCCTCTTCTACTGGAATGTGTCATTCACCTCTTGAACTTATCACACATGCCTCTTGACCCAAAGTTTGATTTAGGTAACAATACCAAATGTAGACAGGGGTAAGTACTTTTCTAGGATGAGGAAATGACGAGAATTAGGAAGAAGTGATGAATTTTGTCATGTCACTTAACATACTATTATGTTGTAGATGGGTAAGTTCAGTAGACGTCTAGGACAATAGACGTCTAGATGGTAGACATAGGGGGTGCAAGTAGACATCTATGTGGTAGACGTCTAGGATATATGGGCTAAACATCTTGGTAGTAGACGTCTAGGGTAATGGGTAAGATGTCTAGGCAATAGACATCTAAGGCAAACATGGTAGATGTCTAGTCAGTTAAACGTATAGAACAAATAGGCTATATGTCTAAGCAGTAGACGTCTAGAATCAATGAAATGGACATCTAAGTAGTAGATATATGAGGTATCCAAGCTAGACATCTAGGTAGTAGACGTCTAGGGTAAGTTATCAACAAGATTAGACGGCTAGGCTTGGACGTGTGACGAGTTAGGTTAGACGAACAAGTCTAGACATTTGCAACTTGGACACCCATCCTTCAGTCTACAACTATCCTTGTCTATTCCTACAACAACATAACACAACACACAACGATGTTCCTCCTTGTACCAAGCAATGATTAATACCTACAACACAACACTATATGCCAGATGCAGTCACACAGAACACATACAATCCAAAATAATGTTTGCTGCACAATAAATATGCATTTATAGACAAGTATGGATAGATTACAAAATGAAATAGGGGGTATTTATAGGTAATTCCAAGTAGTTACTGTAACCAACTTGACTCAACCATCCTAATTGCCTATGCTTAACAATTCAGTTTCTAGTGTAACAACTATCTTAGATGTCTAATACAACTAATCAAACATCTAACTAACTAGACTAGACGTCTAAATAATCCAAACATCTAACTAATCAATACGTCTAACATAAATGATGGTTGCAGTTGTCCTTTTGTGTTGTTTAAACTAATCAATCCATATTCATTATATCAACTGATTGTACATTGTAAAACATTACATTAAATGACTTATACATTATCAAAATTATTGTACATAGTCAAAATTGTGAATCTTCATAGGTCATTCTTTTCAGACAACTCAATAGATTATTTCTGCTTCGAACTGTTGTCTACAAAGAGAACTTCAACCAACTTAGTTTGTGTTCCTTTCTCTATGTTTGCTCTTACTTCCCTAAATATTGCTTGATAATTTGAGGGTTTTACTCTTTTTGCCTTTGCTTGTGTCACAAGTAGGTCTTATTATTCTATTTCTTAATATTATTTCACAATTTTTTTTTCTTTAGATTTATCCTTGCATGACTCTACTACAGAACCTTTTGACTTGTCCTGTTCATTTTCTAGTATTTTCTTATTAATGGTAGAGGCATTAACATCTAACACTACATTTTTTTATCATTTTTTTTCTCCTGAATGGTGCATGGTACTTCAAGAGAGTCTTCAAATTATGATGAGACACATTCCTTAGGGTCATTGAGGATGTTTGTCCCTAAATCAAGATCATACCAAATAAATGTTTCCTTGTTAATATGTTGAACCTATTGTACTATGTCCTCTAAGCTTTTATCTACTTTTTCTTTATAGGCTAAAGCCTCAAAAGAATTGGTATTTCTTCCAATATCCTTCCTTACTTGTCTCCAATGTTTATTTGCTTTCATTTGTCTAGATCTATTTTTTGGAAGTTGAAAACCATCTTCATCCATATCCATTTGTAAGTTTCTATTGTGGTTTTCTACATATGATTTTGATGGGCTCTTCTTAAGGCACAATATCTCAATATGCCTCACCTCATGACATCTTCTACATCTAAAAGGTATATTTTCATAATCTATGGTTTGCATCACATATTATCCCCATACTTGAGAATGGTTGATTTTGGTAAAGCTTTATTTATATCAATCATGATCAATATCCAAGCATAAATAGCCAAGAATCCATCTTTTGTAGTTTTTGAAATATCAAAGAATTCTCCTAGAGTATTGCCTATAGCCTTGAAGGTATCTATTTTCCAAAATTCAATGGGCAACCCATACATCCTAACCCAGACTGGCACTATGGTGTGCTCACTACATGCTCACTAACCTCTACTACTAGAGATGATTCTAAGGATTTAGCTATAAATCGGTACATGGAAATGAAACTAAAACTCAAAATCCATTGAAATTTACTAGAATATATTATAGCAAATATAATATTTGATAAAGAAATTGTAATAATTTGCATGCAAAGTTTCTATAATAAAGAAGAAAAAAAGAAACTTAGCTAAACAATTCTATGCCTAGACAAAATATCTTGCCTCATTGAATCCTCAACCTTCCATTGCTCCTCCCATCATTCGAACCCTAGCTGATAGATATTTGCAATTTTGTTTTTTACGACTTGAAAAATCACTAGTCTTTGTTTTGGATGGTTGACTTCACAACATCATATCTCCCTCAATATTGCTTGGATTTCTTCATATGACCACTCATTTTAAAGCTAATCAAATTACGTACAAATTGGTCCAATAATCAGTTGAATTAGGTAACCCTTCATAAAGATATGGCTTCTAAAAAGGAGATATTTTTTAGAAAAAAAATGCCCTAATCCTTCGCGAAGATGATTGCCAAGCTATTTTACTCCACATCATAAAATCATCACCCTAACTTAGTTGTTATCATTCTTGTCAAAAACAATTTATTTTGACATATGAACTTACCTCCTTGACCTCTAAGTATATATTTTTGATACATAGAGGAGTTGGTTACCAAAACTCTTAGGTAGAGAAACCTTTAGAGCTGCTCTTAGGTGGTCGATAGTGTCGTCCCAGCCGGGTATACCACTATCTAGAGGGAAGCCACAGTAGATTTTTTTGTCTTTGTCCAGTCTCACGTCTGTATAGGGATTCGAACTTGAGACCTCTCAAATAAAGGAAGTTATTCACAATCACCAACGCACCACACTTGCGAAGGACCTCTGAGTATATTGTTCAAATATGTGATGAATACGCTTCACTTAAGACTTGAGCTATTTAATCTATTGAATTCATGTCATTTCATATAGAATCACTTTATTTTATTTTTTTGAAAAAATTTGAAAAAACTTGTATTAAAACAAAGATCAATTACAGTTTGGGAAGAGACTTTTCCCAGCCTCAGTCAGAGAGAACACATGCTTACAACAAGTAAAAAAGATTTGCAATGGAGCCAAATCTCTTGAACCATTAACTAGCTAACAGGGGGATCGGTTTGGTCTGTTGATGCAACTTGTCGCGATATCGTGACACTTTTTCCTTCTTCTCCTTTGGTCGCGAAAATGCAACATGTCGCGATATTGCGACACTTTTCTCCTTTGGCCGCGAAAATGCAACATGTCGCGATATCGCGACACTTTTCTCCTTTGGCCGCGACAATGCAACATGTCGCGATATCGCGACACTTTTTCCTCTTCTGGCCGTGACGTTGCAACATGTCACGATATCGCGACACTTTTTCCTCCTTTGGTCGCGCCGAAGCAACATGTCGCGATATCGCGACACTTTTTCTCCTTGGGCCGTGGCGTTGCAACATGTCGCGATATCGTGACACCTTTTCCTCCTTTGGCCACGACAAAGCAACATGTCGTGATATCTTGACACTTTTTCTCTCTTGGCCATGATGTTGCAACATGTCGTGAAATCGCGACACTTTTTCTCTTTTGACCACAACGAAGCAACATGTCGCAATATCGTGACTCTTTTTCTCTTTTTGCCACGACGAAGCAACATGTCGCGATATCACGACACTTTTTCTCTCTTGGCCGCGATGTTGCAACATGTCGCGAAATCGCGACACTTTTCCTCTTTCAGCTGCGATGAAGCAACATGTCACGATATCGCAACACTTTTTCTCCTTTGGCCGCGACGATGAAACATGTCGCGATATCATGACACTTTTTCTCTCTTGGTCGCGACGATGCAACATGTCGCGATATCGTGACATTTTTCTCCTTTGGTCGCGACGATGCAACATGTCACGATATCGCGACACTTTTTCTCCCTTGGCCGCAAAGATGCAACATGTCGCGAAATCGCGACACCTTTCCTCCCTTGGCCGCGACGAAGCAACATGTCGCGAAATCGTGACACCTTTCCTCCCTTGGCCACGATGAAGCAACATGTCGCGAAATCGCGACACCTTTCCTCCCTTGGTCGCAACGAAGCAACATGTCACGAAATCGCGACACCTTTCCTCCCTTGGCCGCGACGAAGCAACATGTCGCAAAATCATGACACCTTTCCTCCCTTGGCCGCGACGAAGCAACATGTCGCGAAATCGTGACACCTTTCCTCCCTTGGTCGCGATGAAGCAACATGTCGCGAAATTGCGACACCTTTCCTCCCTTGGCCACGACGGTGCAACATGTCACGAAATCGCGACACCTTTCCTCCCTTGGCCGTGACGAAGCAACATGTCGCGATATCGCGACACCTTTCCTCCAGTGATCGCGACGGTGCAACATGTCACGATATCGCAACACCTTTCCTCCAGTGACCGCGATGGTGTAACATGCCACAAAATCGTGACACCTTTCCTCTAGTGACCGCGATAGTGCAACATGTCACGAAATCGTGACACCTTTCCTCCCTTGGCCGTGATGAAGCAACATGTCGCGAAATCATGACACCTTTCCTCCCTTGGCCGCGACAAAGCAACATGTCACGAAATCGTGACACCTTTCCTCCCTTGGCCGCAATGAAGCAACATGTCGCGATATCGCGACACCTTTCCTCCCTTTGCTTTTTCTTTTATCATTAGCTCAGGGACCTTTCAAGACCCTGCCTAATCACCTCATCCTCAATAGCCATGTCACTGTGCAATTGAACCCCTACCTCCTTCTTAGCACCCATCTTAGCTAGGAAGTCAGCCACTTTGTTTAAATCTCTACTCACATAAACTGGAATCACATCATCTAATTCCCTCCATAATTCCTTAATTTGAGACAAGAAACCTCAACCTCCATGCTTTCAAAGCAAAGTTCCTCATGCAATCTAGAGCTCTAACCATTATTTGAGAATCTGATTCAAGTATTATCCTCCTATGGCCCTGTTTAACTACCCAAATAGAAGCAGATTTGATAGCTATGGCTTTTGCTTCATTGTTTGTGGCTCTTCCCAAGCCTTGCAGTTCCCAATAGAGCACTGTTCCAACATGATTCCGACAAACCACTCCAATTTCGACTCTACCCGGATTGCCTTTTGCAGCTCCATCAGTATTAATTTTAATCCAACCTTCTGGGGGTGGTTTCCAACTAGCTATGTCTTGTCCCTCTTGCACTTCAACTTCCTCTTCCATTGCCCCAATAACAACCTGAGTTTCCTCTTTAGCATAGACGGCCACGGTTTCGTGACTTTGCTCCAAATGACTCGCCAAACTCCATCTAAAGAAGAAAAAGTTTCTCTAAAAATTCTAGCATTTCTCTCCAACCACACTTGCCACCAAATAAAGTTTAATCCAAGCTCCCAACCAATACAAAGAGCTTTAGATTTAAATCTACCCCTCTTCCATCTTTCCCAGATATTAATCCGATTCAAGTCACCATTAACTTGAATTTTATAATATAAAAACCATCTCTCCCAAATTGGCACGTGAATGGGCACTCAAACATCAAGTGATCAATTTTTTCCTCGCTCTTGTAGCATAAGACACATTGAGATGGACCGATGATTCCTTTACATCTGAGATTATCAAAAGTGAGAATTCCATTATGCATGAACTGCCAAGCAAAAAAGTTTACTTTCGACCAACCCTTGGACTGCCAAATCTTTCTCCAATCGTCAACCTGATATGTATGAGGGGGAGGCTTTGGAAGGATCTTGTCATATATCTCCTTCACTATGTAGACACCAAGGCTCCCATAGCCCCAAGCTAATTCATCCTCCTCGTCTCTACCTGTGAGAAATCTTTCTGTCAAGATTTTAGTCATGATGGGTGCCAAATCCGGAGGGATTGAAATTGGCCACTCATCCAACTTCTTAAACTGCTTAAACTTATAATTCCCCAGCTGACTAGTGGTGAAATAACTTTCAATTTGGACCCAACCCTTGGTTTCTATGGCTATTTTTATTGGTTGTAATTCAGGAAATTCAACAATGATAGGTGGGTAATGATCCCATGAATCTGTCCAAAATCGTGCCTTCTCCCCTCTCCCCACTTTCCAAAATAATTGATCTTTTACTACCTGAGATCCTAACTTGAGAGCCTGCCACACTAAGGATCCAGTACCATCCAAAGGGAAACGGCCCACCTCGTTTGGGTTTACATGTCCCAAATATTTACTAGTTAGGATTCTACTGAATAAGGAAGTTGGTTGGGAAATCCACCTCTAGTAAAGCTTTCCAGCCAAAGCTCTATTATTTAACTTGGATCTTATCAGTCCCAAACCTCCTTTTACCTTGGGCTAGGTTATTTTGTCCCAACCTACTAAGGCCCATTTCCTCTCTCCTTTTACTCCTTCCCATAAAAAATTTCTAGCCATCTTGTCCAACTCTTTCCAAATAGTATGTGGGGCAGCCAGGATAGCGAATTTATAAATTGGCATGGCCTGAATGACTGATCGTAAAAAAGTTAATCTACCCCCATAGCTTAACCATTTGTGAGACCAATGATTAATTCTATCCTTGATACAATCCAAAAGATTCCTCCAGGATATCTATTTTTAGTTTTTTAAAATGCAAAGGGACCCCCAAGTAAACCACTGGGAGAGAGGTCCTTGTGAATCCCAAGATCTCTAAAACTTTGTCCTGAAGCCTTTGATCAAGATTGAAAAAGACCACTTTGGATTTTTTATCATTGATGACTTGGTTTGTAGCCCTAAGGTAGACATTAAGAGTATCTCTTGATCATTCTTGCTTCCCTGAAGCTGGCCACTCCCACCAATCTTGTATCATCCACAAACTGTAGGTGAGTCAAAACTTCCTCACCCACCTTGATACCTGTTAGCAAACCTTGTTGTCGTCTCCTCA
This sequence comes from Wollemia nobilis, assembly GCA_028583015.1. Classification (NCBI taxonomy): domain Eukaryota; kingdom Viridiplantae; phylum Streptophyta; class Pinopsida; order Araucariales; family Araucariaceae; genus Wollemia; species Wollemia nobilis. The sequence goes on from JAQPPZ010017021.1 coordinate 2,178,313, forward strand.
AGAAAAGTCTACCTAATCCTTCAGCCAATATGAGAAAAATATAGGGAGAGCAAGGATCTCCTTGACGAAGGCCTCGAGTGGCTCCAAACGGTTACGAGGGAAGACCCTTGATTAACACTGAGTATGTCGGAGTAGAAACACAACTCATGACCCATTCTATCCAATCCCGAGAGAAACCAAAGGCTGCCATCATCTTTGACAAGAAGCTCCACTCCACCCTATCATAAGCCTTTGACATATCTAATTTTATGAACATTCCTTTATTACCAGATGTTTGCATTGAATGGATTGCCTCCTGAGCTAGAACCACCCCATCCAAGATCTGCCTACCCTCTACAAAGCCCCCTTGCTCTGAGGAGATAATGTTATGTAAAAGAGGTTTTAGCCGCTCAACCATTACCTTTGTGATTATTTTATATATAACATTGCATAAGGCAATAGGTCTATAATCTAAAATATGTACCCCCTCCTCCCCTTTTGGAATTAAGGTAATGAAAGTATGATTTAATGCTTTAAGCATTCTTTTACTACATCTGGACTCCTCTATAACATCCATTACATCCTCCTCCACGTTATCCCAAAAGGCCTGAAAAAACTCAATTGGAAAGCCATCTGGACCTGGAGTTTTTCCGGTGCTCATTCCAAAGACCACATTCTTCAGCTCCTCTCTATCAATAGGTTTAAGAAGGGTCTATTTTTCTTCTTCAGAGATAATGGAAGGTATGACAGCAATAACGTTGTTTTGAGCCTCTTCATCTTGCACCATACTTAAATAGTTTAGAAAAATAATCCATTGAATGGGCATGCATACCTGGAAGTGTATCAAAGGAGTGTTCGTTCTCATATTGAAGAGCTTCCATGTTGTTCATCTGTCTCCTAGCACAGGCAGTCCGATGGAAAAATTTGGTATTTCTATCACCTTCTAATAACCAAGTGGTTCTTGCTCTCTGTTTCTAGTAGGTCTCCTCTTGGTTGTCAATGTCCTCAACCGCTTTACACAAGGCATCATCCTCGACTTTGAGCTGCTCTGTAATTGTTCCTTCCCTAAAGTGTTTTTGAACCTCATCCCATATGGCCACCAAAGGAGCTCTTTGGACTTGGAAGTCTATCTTGTTAGCTCGCCTCCATTGTTTCAGTTGATCTTTGACATAATGAAGTTGTTTGTGGAATCTAAACATTGATGTCCCATATGTTGGGCAACCTTCTTCCCACCACTGTGGAATTTTCTTTCGAAGTTCCTCTTTTTGTAACAAAAAATTTTCAAATTTAAATGGTTTGTGATGCTGCCCTGTCTTAATCCCTCCTTCCAAAAAAATGGGAAAGTGATCTGAAATCTGGACCCTCCAAAATCTGAAATTTTGTATTCCATTTTACAAATGCCTCCTCTGAAACCAAAAAACGGTCTAACTTTACCTTCCTGCTATGTGGCTCCCTCCTCTTATTAGTCCAAGTATAGTTGGTTCCGGGGCATTTAATATCCACCAAGTGTAAATCCCGGACTTGGGCAATCATAAGTCGATCCCCTGGATCCAAAATTGGGGTTCCCCCTTCCTGATCTCTAGAGGATAATTTAGCATTAAAATCCCCAACAATAATCCAGTCTAAATCTTCCCTTGGGACTCTCATGTTATGCACAACTTTCCATTGAAGCCTCTGACCATCTAGGTTTTGAGCCCCATAAAAATTTGTGATTAAAACATGTTCAATTGTGACATTATTTCTAAAATGTGATGTGAGAACACCCCTACAAGCTATATGTTCTATTGTAGTCCATTCAAGAGAGTTCCAAAGAGTAACAACCCCCCCTGAGACACCTTGGGCAGCCACTTCCATATGACCAGCACCCCTCCAAATTCTGTTAACTGTTTTACACATAAGATCTGACATTTTTGTCTCCTGGATAAGCAAAAAATCTGTTTTATATTTTTCTAAGAGTCTTCGAACAACAGATTGATGGGTTCTACTTTTTAAACCCCTAACATTCCATGATTGTATAATCATTGGTTACCTTGAGAGCAGTAAGAATCTATTGGCCTCACCGATCCTCCAGTGATCAGTTTGTCTCCTTGAACTGCTAGCAATTCCTTATTTGATTTTCTACCCACTCCTTGAGAGTTGCTATTTTTTTCTCTTTTCCACCTGAGTTATCCCTAAAGTTGGCCTTTCTCTGTTCTTTTCTGCTATTCCCATGTTGACATCCTTAATTATTGGTTGCTCTTGGTTATGTACTATCAATGCCCCTGCACTCTCTGACTGCGGTAACTCACAGTGCTCAATTACCTGCTCTATGACGGGGGGAGATGAAAGAGGAGCTTAAACGTGGATGTTATTATTTTCACTATTCCCATACACTCCTACCATGAATTGTTCTTCTTGGTCCATTAGTGTCTTCAATATCTCATACCTATTGGCGGGCTTGAGTTGGGTTTGCTCTTTACCATCTTTTTTCTTTTGCCTTCTCCTTCTTTTGGGCTGTTCAAAACCATCTCTCTGTGCTTCTTTACCCTGAGAAGTATTGGTTGGTTCTTTGTTTATTGTTGATTTACCCTCCTTAGGAAGATTTGACATTCCTAGAGGAGCCTCCATTTTTGTGTTCATATTATTTGGGCAAGATCGGGCCAAATACCCATATTTGTGGCAAACTCTGCATCTGAAGGGCAGAGCCTCATAATCCAACTGTTGAATCCAAGATAGTCCTGCAAGTTCAAGTTCCACCTCTGCCGGTAGAGGCTGGCTAAGATCCATTTCCACACATACTCTTGCATAAACGGTTGTGTTTCCTTCTATTGTGTCTTTGGAGACACCCAAATGTCTTCCAAGGGAATTACCGATAATTTCCAAAACCTGCTCACTCCAAAACTCCATTGGAAGTGCATACAAACGGATCCAGACCGGGACAACAGTGGGTTCAATTCGAGGATCGAATCCCACTCTCCAGGGTTGAACAAATAATCCTGTCGGACCATGATTCCTCTTTTTTGATTCGAAAGCCCTATTTCTATCGGCCAGAGAAGAAAAACTAACAATAAAATACCCATTGCTAATAAACCATAAAGAGTACTCACCATGAGGCTCCCGGTTTTGTCGGACCCAAGAATGCAAAAAATTTAGGGTAGGGCGAATACCCATGAATTTACAGATCAAATCGTGATTGGCTCTGTATAAGACTGTTTCTTCGACCATCCTTGGCTCAATGACAATCTTGGGCCTTGATTCTGACTGTGGCAAGCATCAATTGACTCATTGAGATGTTGATCTATTTCCAACATTCATGAAGAGCCTTTTAAATGCAGTTCTTTGTGCTTCGTCAGTCTTGGAAGGAGATTTATCTTTTAAAAAATCTGCATAAAAGCTATTTCTCTCTAGAAGAGGATCCGGAGGTGTCCCCATTGGACCCTCCTGGGGCAGCAATCTTGCCTTCAAATCCACAGTAACCAGAAATCTCTTCGGTAACCCAACTGATGCCCTAGTTTTTCCCTAGCTCTAGAAACCCTAGTTCATGCGCTTCGCTCCAGTCGGTCCATTGTCATTAATTCTGCTATCGGTTTGTGCTATTTCAAAATCACTTCATTTTGAAATGCAAAATTTATACTAATATTTAAGATAGCTATTAAAAAAAGTTTGCTAACTAATATATATTACATTTAGAAAACATTTATAAACAATCACTATCTATGTTTGGGTGCCAAAATTCTTATATATAATAAATTTAACAAAATTTAATAAATTTAAAAAGACTAATTTAAACTATTCAAATTTAATGAATTTAAAAAGACTAATTTAAACTATTGCAATCCTTAGTCTTCTTATCTTTGTTTTTTATAAGGTTTGATAATTAGACAAAAATTCCTTCTTGTAATGTGCTTACTTTTTTACTTTTTAAGTTCTAATAATCAAACTAACGTTGAGTTAAAAATTTCATTATGTTATTCAAAAAATTGATTCTTGTTCCTATGTAATCCAAAAAAAAATGGATTCTTGTTACATGTTTACTTTAAGTTTTAATAATTGAATTAAAAAAATATTATATTATTTTTTATTTTATTTTTGTTAAATTATTAAATGAATGGATGTAGTTTTTTTATTATAATAAATTTTTTAATAAGTTTATACAAGTTTTTATAAGGGGTCCTGGTCTTAGAGTAAACATTGAACCTCTTAAAAAAAGTCAAAAGCCTTACCATGCAGTTTTATAATAACAATAATATATATATATATATATATATATATATAGAGAGAGAGAGAGGGTACAATGGGACCACCATTTTCATGATTCGAACTTAGGTCTTCATAATTTGAGCATGGGGTGCAATGGGGGACCATCCTCCCCATGAATTGAACTTGGGTCTCCACAATGTGAATCCAAAGCCTTTACCAATGCGGTGTCACGACAGGACAATATATATTTTAATACATAGGGAATTGATAACTATCATTATAAACCCTAACTTATTGGATTAGACGAACAATTAGACCCCAACCCTTTAGAACATTGAATTGGGGTAACTAGCTGGCAAACACTCGATCACTACCATCCAGTCTATCTTCTTCTAAGTACGCTACCATCTATCTAGTCTATCTCCTTCTAAGTACACCGTGGTTTGAACCTTAGAACTCCCCAACGAGAAACCAAAGCCCCAACCATTACGATGCCCTTGTGAAACTACATGACAATATTATTTTTATAGTAAACTATATGAAACTGAAACTGTTGAAACTACCTCATATAACATAATAAACACACAATGATATTACAACAATTTACCAATACATAAAATATTAATAATTTTTTAAGCGAAAAATCCCTTGTGGGCCGCCTTGGTCTGAGAGACCACGAACAGGAGGTTCTACACCATCAAAATCACCCGGGGGTCGCACCCGACCCTGCCCACACCAACATTATCAATTGGATTTTGGATACCCAATTCAGCTTTTTGGTAGGGTGAATATTTGAACCAAGGATTGCCCTCTCCTCTCCGTCTCACCTACAACACCTGAGTTACTAATAAATTTAAATATCATTTAATTTAACAAATTTAATTTTTTATTTAATAATAATATAATAATAATTATTTATTTTTTGATTTGGTTAATGTGAGAACCGCTACGACCAATTTATAGGGCTTATAGGGTTGAGGAGTCTCTCCAACCATGACCCCTCGTCAAACAAAGCGAGAGCTATGCTTATCAATAAAGAATTTAACACACAACCAAGCTCCCTCACACACGTTATTGTCCACACCCGTTTGAGCTTGGGTCTTACCTACACACCCCATTTGAACTGGATCTTTTGAAAGAGAAATTGTCTAAAAAAAACTTTTCAAAATTTATTTAATTTATAAAAAATAATAAACAAAACCCATTTATTTAAAAAATAAAATAAATTTTTGATGATATAATATCATATCATCACTTTAGGGTCTGTAATTTCAAATCCCATAAAAACAATATGAAATAAACAGTTATTCGCCGAGGCTTCCTACAATGGCAGACATGGGGTGGGAGACAAAAGGTCATACATGTCACGTTGTAAACAATTTTTTTTTATTAAAAAATTGACATTGAAATGAAAGATTTTAATTACGTCCGCGAGACCCAAATATGGTCTATGGGACCTCAAATATGGAAGTACAATTACTCAAATCATATCATATGATCTTTAATATCTTTGAGAAGGTTGTTCCTTCTCCCGCTGATTTGTGTTAGCAATTCTCCAACTTTTTTTATTTTACTGTCTTCAAATAAATCTGTAATAAACTCGTTCCCAAGTGTTTCTTTGTATTTGTCACGGATATCTGAAAAACTCGGGCATTTATAGATGAAGTGTTCCTCCTGTCTCTACCGCCCCTGTGCTGCATAGAGTACATATCCTTTCTTCCCATTGTTCTTTGGGCGTTGTCCATCTCCCTCGTTTCACATCTAAGCCTGAGAGCTAGTCCTTATCTGAGCAATGAGTATTTTTTCCTTCCACTTGATTTCAACGCCTATATACGCTTTTTCCTTGTGGTCATACGTTGGGTTAAAATTTGCAATATAATATTGTCTTTTCCTGCTTGCATTTTTCCACATTCCACTTCTGAACTTTTCATTCACATAATTTTTTTATGTCTTTGTTGACATTTGGGCATTCATTTATGTTGATTTCCCAACGTTTCATCCATTTCTCATTTTGTTTCATCCACGTATTCTTTCGCCTATGCAACTCTTCGTCCCTAGCTGCTCTAGGCCATCTATCATTTGTCATGTTTTCTATTTTTTTCAAGTAACATAACAGCTTGGTCATAGCAATTGCTTCTAAAGGGAACATTCCAGTTTCAACTAGAATAATTTCATAAGGGGTTGTGGCCTTAATTTTGAGAAAGTTTGTGATTAGATATTTTTGAATCCTTTCTATTTGCCTCCATTTTGCATTTGTTGTGCCACTAGCCCACACCTCGCAACCATACAACAGAACCGGTGTAATAAGTAAATAAGACCTTGGTGGTCTTCCAATCCCACAACTTGGCATTCCTACACCTGTTTTGAAGTGCATACAGTGCTCTCCAGCCACTTTGAGTTCTTTTCATCCTACATGTATTCCAATTAAGTTTGTCATGAAAGTCTATGCCCAGGTATTTGTATTCTACTACTACATCAAGCGGTTCTCCCGCAAACCGAAATTTGAGTTGTTGCTTCTTCTTTTTCTCTGAAAAAATCATAATTTTTGTTTTGCTCATGTTCACCTGCATCCCTACTTCTTTACAAAAGAGTTCTAGAGCTTGAAGGTGATCTTCTAGATCTTTGGCTATTTTGGCCACAAGAATTACATCATCTGCATACATGAGGAGTTTTACCACATATTTGGCTAAATGCACACCCTCTCCCCCAAAATTGTTTATCCATTCTTCTAACTTGTCAATGTACAACCCAAATAAGGTCGGAGATAGAGGGCAACCTTGTTTGACACCTATGTCACTACCAAAACATTCAGATAACCCTTCCTGTGTTCTATTTCTAGCCTTTACATGCTCATATAGTCCGTGAACTCGCTGCCTTGTAGTGAATTGGAACCTCTAGCTCTTCCATTATGCTTCATAATTTTTTCCTTGGCACTATGTCAAATGCCTTTTTGAAGTCTACAAAACAACAAAAAGCCTCCTCTTTTTTGTCCCATATTTTTTCCACTATGTGTCTGAGCGTGATACAGTGATCAATAGTTGAGTGCTTGGGCCTAAAACTTGCTTGCCTCTTTGCTCTCTTTCCCTTTTCTTCCGCCCATATGTTGATCCTACGCTCTATCATACTCCCAAACAACTTTGCAAAAAGAGGGTTGATCATGATAGTTCGATAGTTTGAGGGATTATTTACATCTCCACTTTTAAACAAAGGAATGATCAAGCTAGTTGTCCACTCGGTAGGGAAGCCATTTTGTATGACCTCATTGAAAATTTCTTTGATTTGCGGTGCCAAGATATCTACCCGCCATTTTATATGCTCTCGCTTGAAGATTGTCTATGTCACGAGCTTTACCAATTGCTAACTTTTTTATCCCTTGAATAATGTCTTCAATTGTGAAAAGTTCTTTCTTGACAATGATAGTAGGGGGTGTCTCCTGCTGGTTACTACACTGATACAGTTGTTTTGAATACTCCAACCACTGATTAACTGTTATGTTATTTTCAGTTTGCATCATTTTCACGCTTAGTTCCTTCCAAAATTTCTTTGGTTCATGCTTCCCTAAATAAATCAATTCTTCCCTCCTTGTTGTTTTAGTGTATTCTTCTTTTTTTGCCCTTACCAGTTTCTCATATGTTTTTTTGTTTGCTCTTGTTTTACCCGTTGGTTCCTTTAGTAATCTTCACATTTTTTTGCAATCTTCATCGAACCATGGGTTGGTTGGGAAGCTATTCCTTTCTTTCTTTTTAGGTTTAGCTCTCTTGCATTTGTTTAGAGCTTCTTGAATAACTTGCATTAACCATTCACTCTTACTGTAATCTTTACTGCTGTGATGTAGTTCTTCCCTTTCCTGTAACTTATTATTTAATACTGCTCTAAAATTATGCTGATTTTCATCTGTTAAGAGAATGTTTCCCTTGTGAGGATATTTATTTTGATTGCCTTGCAAGTGTTTTTCCCTTGGTTTGTCTCCATGCATTCGAAGTTTCATAACAATTGGGTTGTGATCCGACTTAAGTTCCATTGGAGAATCTTCCACTTCTAGCTCCTCTATTTTTGGTATGTAATTATGTAAGCATATTACATAGTCTATTACACTTTGTCCCTTATATGTTTTGCATGTATACTTTCCTGAATTTTTCCATTTGTTCATCCCATTGCAAATAATCAAATTGTATATGCTTCAAAGACCTAACAACTCTTCTCCATATTGCGTGATAGCCCCATGCTCATCTTATGAAGTCCTGGTCCACTGTTGATTTTCCTCTTCTGGAATCCAAAGAGGATTAATCTCAATATCTTCGTTACCTTCTAGAATGTTAGCTTGCTTATTTGTTGTCCTTGCATTGAAATCTCCAATTAATATAATATCCCCCAACTTGCTGTATATTGAAATGTCTCTTTTTAGGAGGAGTATAGGTTTTCTCTGTTAAGGTCATGTTTCTTATAAAATTTAGAATTCTTGGGAGCAAAATAACATGCTGCTATGCTAATAACTGACTTATTTTCTAGGATCTTTATCCAGATGTACTGTTTGTTTTCATCTTGTTTTTCAATTTTAATGACCCTATCCCATTCCTCTTTTATTAAAATATTTAAAATATTTAAACTAAACGTTTTTTTTAGATATAAGCGACTTGAATCACGTGGGTATATACAGTCAAATCCCATAAGACCATATCACTACAGGGTTCTGTAGTTTCAAATCCCATAAGACCATATCACTACACGGTCTGTAGTTTCAAATCCCATAAGACCAATCAAAGAAACGACTTCAAGCATGTGGGTATATACAGTCAAATCCACCTGATTTTCAGAAGCAAACAAAGAAATTTTAATGGAGGTTTTGCAGTGTTCGCATAGGCCCAATTTACCCCTCAACTCCAGTAGAAGAATCGCCACCAACTTCTCTCCCAAAACAATTAGCAGGCCCAAGTTATTTCACAGGTATCAATTTGCTGAAAACCCTTTCTTTTTCATTGATAAATGGACGCGCATGGTGTCGCAGGACACTGGACAGCACCCCGTAGTTACATTAGGTTCCGTTTGTGCATAACATCCCTCACTAAAAAAAGACACTTCGTTATTCATTTTTAATGTATATATTTTCCTTACAAAGTTGGTCTGATGTGTTCTTTTTCTGTTTCTTTGCAGGTGCAGCGCAATTTTAATGTCCATGTCAGCAGTAAAGATTGACAATGACAGTAGAAAGGGCATCATGACAGTGCCAGCTCCTGCTCACCCAACTTATGACCTCAAAGCCATTATAAGATTAGCTCTGGCTGAAGATGCCGGAGACACAGGTGATTTTCGACCTTAATTGCCCATCTGAATTCAATTTTCGTTCCGAGAGTTTTGTGTCAGATTAAAAACCAAAGCAGAAAATGCAAGGGATAATTGGTTGTGGTTTGGAAAAAGGAAAGCCCTAGGATACAGGCTTTGACTTGAATCTAGGTCATGCTCCTTGTTTTTAAATTGATAGAGATTGAAACAGGTATACTGCTATGACGATGGTATTTTAACGAATCGCATATAACATTCATAGAAATTAAACTTTATATGGCTAAACCGTCATGGTTGATCTAAGGAATTAGAAAAATCAAACTGTGTGTAGGGTCTTTGTAAGCATAATATTTTCACAAATAAAATTTTAACTGACATATGAATTAAAATGTTAATGTTTATTTAAGAAATTGAAACTTTGGAAAACTTCTGCGTAGCAGCGCTTGCCCCAAAACAAAAACAAAGCCTTTGGCTAACGATAGTTGGCAAATAAAGTTAAATACATATTAAACACAAAAACAAAGCCTTTGGCTAACTTTGAGACAAACCCTTGAAAAGCTTTTAGCGAGACAAATCTTTGTCTACTGCTTTTTTTAAATAGCCACGAGACGGTCATAATATTCTAGTGACTATAGTTGAGAGAAACGGAATCGGAAAATCTGCATGGAAAAAGAATTTAAAAAATTGGGAATAGAAAAAAGAGTAAAAATTAAAAAATAAAATCAATAAATAGAAGAAAACGTAACTTTTTATTGAAGAAAATGTAAATTTTTATTGAATAAAAAGTTTTTTTTGTATACATATCACAATGAATTAATATCATGCAAATCATATATTGATATTAGATACAAGCTTAAATCCTTAAACTACACATGAATATGGCAAGTGATACAAGCTTAAATCCTTAAACTACACATGAAAGTGACAAATATTCTTGCATTGCTTATAATATAAAAAAGGTGTGGCATGAGTCACAAATACAATGCCTCAAGATTTTTGAATGCCTTTGCCCTTTGCCCTAGCAAAATCTTTCGTCTCTCTTTGTCGTTGTGCTTGTGCCTTGGTTGCTATCTCCTCCACTAAGTTTTCAAAGTTTTAAAAATCATCCATGGAGAAGAGAGGCTCCTGTTGCTGCTCCTGCTATTGCTCTGTGTGATTTGTTCAGATGATGGATCAATTTCATTTAGGTCAATGGCTTCAGTACTTGTTCGTGTAATTTTTTTTTATGGTGGAGGTGAAGGTTGTAATGAACAAACAATCATTCAATTTTTTTTGTGTAAACCTATTATGCTTCTTGGAGTGTATGTGCTCAAACATACTTGAATTGCTTTCAAAACCTAAAGCCTTGCATGGTTGAGATAAAACTTTGATGGCGAAGTGTTGTATATTGGGCGTATATGCACCAGTGTCCTCTCACCATAAATCTAGAAACAACCAAGAAAAAGGAAATTTAATAATTCACATGTAAAATTGTATATTGAGATTTTTCTTTAAAACAAAATCAAAAGACAAAATAAACAATAATTCAATGAGGGTTACCTAGCCTCATAGTTGACTTTGATCAAACACAGTTGACCTTGATCGAACACACAATGAGGATGGGAAAAGGATGCTGACACATTTCTTATAAGCCTACATCTCATCCTGTATCTTAATGTGCATTTTGTTGTCGGGGTACATGCAGTCAACGCATAGTCGAAGGCTCCCCATCACCTCATAGTCGGCCATGAATGTATCAATATAAAAATTTTTGGGGTTGAGGTAGTACCCTGCTGCATGCAGAGGGCTATGAAGCTGAGATGTTCATCGCTTGTCAATAATATCTCAAATGAGACCGTATTTGGTGTGAACATGTCCATAAAATGAGGCAATTGCCTCTTTTGTTCTATCCACAGCCTCATATACATATGCCATTGATGATTGTTCTTCATCAACAAGACGAAGAACCCTTACCAAAGGCTTTGACACCTAAAAAAGAAAATTAAAATAAAAATATTTAACAATAAAAAAATTTACAATACAAGATTTGCAAATGGAAAAATATTTTACATAAAAAAAAAATAGTAAAATAAGTTAAAAATCTTAGTCTTGTACCTTGATGGTCTCATTCATGGCTATCCAGAAGAGCTCCTCAAATAAATAGTCATATATCTTCTGCCACTCACAAAAGAGTTGGTATCTTGCAGCGTCTTCGAAATTCCACTCATCGCTCACAAACATCTTGTTCAATGTCCCTTTTGCATCAAAGAGGCTATGCAATGTCACAAAGTTTGTGGCAATGCATGTAACTCCAACCAGCAGTAGCTCCTTACCACCAATAAATTGCCTCAAGACGTGGAGGACCCATGTATGGTTGTAGATGAGTACAACCTTTGACACCCAAGGTAATTTCCCAACGTCTTTGAGGAGTAAATTGAGACAATGGGCTGCACATGGGGACCAAAAAACAGTGGGGAATATCTCCTCCAAAATCTTACTAGGTGCTACATATGCTGCTGCGTTGTCCGTGATGACTTGGACAACATTCTCCTCCCCGACCTCCATCACAACCTCCCCCAACAACCTTGCAAGCATTTCGACACTCTTAACTTGTGTTGATGCATCCACTAACTTGAGGAAAGCAGTTTCGTTTGCAGAAGCAACTAAAAAATTAATTAAGGTTCTTCCCCTTCCATCAGTCCACCCATCAGTCATGATAGTGCAACCCTTCTTGCTCTACTCCCTGCATTGGTTTTGAATCACAACCTGAATGTCGTCCACGGATTCATGAAAGAGAGGCCCCTAAGGTCGTCATAAGTTGGCGGCTTAAATCCTATGTTGCAACTTGCGATGGCATCTACCATGCCCTGCTAGCATGGAGACCTTGCCACATTGAAGGGAAGGTTGGAAAAATACCAAAAATTGGCAACGACCTTCCTTGCTGCCCTGTGCCTCTCCTAGTTCCACGCGGCCATACTCACAAGCGTGGGTTGTGCCCTTGCCGTGGAACATTATCCAAAATAGGACTCATTCGTCCCACTCCCTAGATGTGCAACCGATGGACTCAAACTCTCATTGTCAAATTGGCTAAAGGTGTTGCCAGTGCTGGCACAATATGTACGAGGTCGAGAAGGGGGGTTGACATGGCCTCGCTTTGTCTTTGTTTGAGCTCTTTTTTCTCCTCTTTGTTAGAGAGGATGGCATTGCATTCTCTCTCAACATCAGTTGGCACCTGTGGGCATAACCTGACATTTTGCCCTGATTTCTTTGCCAAATGGAATTTGAGGCAGTATATGCCTCCATGAATGATTGACCCACAAAAATTGCAATAAACCTCCCCTTTTTTTCCCCTCCTTTGCTTGCATACTTCCATGTTGGATCTCTTTTCGACATTTTCTTGTGGCTGCACATGGAAACAAGTAACAACAAACAATTACTTTAAAAAAAAACTAAACCCTAAACCCTAGTTTAAAGTTTAAACATTGACAGCTGAAAAGATGGGCTTGCATACATAGTTCAGGCAGCAATACTTATGAAGCATTACTTAAAAGAAGGAAAAAAACAAGACAACTGAAAATAAAAAAAGCTGAAAATTTGATCTAGTTTTTCAAATTTCTAGCTCAAATGCAATAGTTGGGTGGTTTTTTGCATTTGGTTTTTAATTTAAAAAAAACAAAAGAACAAAAAACATGCTTGGAATAGAAAAAGAAAAAAAAAAAAAAAACAGTTTGCAAGAGTATTTTTACTTCAGATGAATCCTTTGGGCGGCTGTTGGTGGGTGCCGGATTCCTTCAAACTGGAAAAAATCCGCTGTTAGGATGCGCTTAAGTGTTTTGTCTAGTGTGGTAGCAGGTAGGTAGACCTCTCTCTCTAGTTTGGAGCAAGCAACATGAGGCAAAATGAAAAAACAAGGTATTTGTGCTCTTTCCCCAACCCATGCTACCGTGGCCGATTCTTTTGGCACGCGATTTTTTGTTGATTTTTTCAGAATCACGATTTTCGCTGCAAATTTTATCAGCAAGGGCGAATAGGAAGTGGAATCAGCAAAAATCGGGATTTTTTGGCGCTTTTCTCAACTATGCTAGTGACTGATCGATAGATGATTTTGGCATTGGTTAATATCATTCTTCGATCTCTTACGTGATGGGGTCATTTTCTTGATAGACACTCTCCTCATTCATGTCCAGATTGTTAGCGGTTTTTTTTTTAAGCCTTTGCAATGTATTGTATTGGGTTATAGAATAAATTGAATTTGTCAACATTTGCCAAACAAAAAAGTCCACGGGACCAATGGTATAAGTACTGCTGATATGATCAGACAATATGTGACATGTGTTGATCTTCAAAGGACCTCCCTTTGTAAAGTGGATCTTCTAATTACAAACTTTGATAAGGAATTCTCCTACTTTTGCAAGCTTCGTTTTTCCAAAAAGGTCCATTGTATCCTCTATTTGTAAGTTTTTAGTATAGTTGGTTCTTATATCACTGTATGCATTACATTCTATGATAAAGTGTCATTCTGTCTCAACCACCCCTGCTATATGCATATTCTTTCTCCCAATTTTCCTTTGTTGTTTCCCACCTACTACTTTTGCATCCCAATGGGGGTGAATTGGTCCTAAGTTGAGCCATTATCAATTGTTCTGTCCACTTGATATTTGCTCATATACAAGCAACATGATAAAGTGTCGTTCTGTCTCAACCACCCCTGCTATGCAAAATATGCATTTTCTTTCTCTTAAATTTACTTTTTTGTTTCCCACCTACTACTTTTGCATCCCAATGGGGGCGAATTGGTCCTAAGCTGAGCCATTATCAGTTGTTCTGTCCACTTGATATTTGCTCATGTACAAGCCATATGATGATGTTGATATGTCTGATTGAAGTTATTAAGATAATATTGTCAATTCCTCTCAAGATTCTTTGTCCATATGCATAATTTAAACTTTGTATTACAAATATCCTGATTTTGTAGTTGCTGGTTGTGCATTGATTTAGGTTGATTTTCTAACCTCTCATCCATTTCCCGTTTCTCTGCATCCAACTGCCCTTTATTTTGTTTAATTCCTCTCCAGTATTAATCTTTGGCGATCTGATATTTTTCTATCCTTTCAGCTCGTTTTATATATGCCAAGATGTGGCACATAGCCACTGTCTTCAAAGGGAAAGTACTGGTATCTGCCATCAGATTCTCATATGAAACTGAATTTTTGATTTTTAAACTGTTTCTAGTTGGTATTTTCTGAATTCTTTTAATTTGCCTCCATTTTATCCTTGATGTACTGTTGGCTCAGATCTCACACCCATATAACACTATGGGCACCACAGGTAATCCAAACAAGGTCTTAGTGGGTTTTCAATCCCATAATTCAGCATTTCTACACTTGCTTTTTTTCTGGCTGCCTTGAATTCTCTTCATTCTACATGTTTGCCAATTTAAGCAATTGTGGGAATCAAGTCCAAGGTACATGGTATTCTATCCGAGAGGAACTCATATTTTTTTTGAGAATACAAGTATCTCAGTTTTCCCTGTTTATCTCAATCCTGATTGGAGATAAAATTTTATATAGGCAGGGCTCCATGACTCTACTTTTAAGCATTCTTGGGACATGGAACCCTGCCTTATTGGGGTTAGGTCCACTCTCGACCGTTGATGCATTTCACATAAAAACTATATACACTCCTCTTAGGTGTATGAGGAGGTGTGTGCTATGCTATCTCGCAATATACTTTGTGAAGATTCTTTACTCTAGTTTAGCTTATTTCCATAGTACTTTTTGGTTACTACATAATAACTCTTTTCAATAAGTCCCATTGGTCTACTTTGGCCATCTGTGGACATTGATAGAATTATCTTATCTTATCCCACATTAAATTTAAGGAAGTATTAAGATTAATGAACCAAGCAGCAGAGAACCTGCAGTGTATTGAATTTGGATCATTAAATGGATATGCTGCTGGGATTTACACCCTATGTAAATTTGTCAACAGCTTGTTAGAGGACTTAAGCAAGATGCCACCCTGCTTTTTCAAACGGATCCGTATTCTAACAGCTCTTAAATGCAGGTATTAACAAGAGTAATCTTATCCAAATGTATCAAAGATCCTGGCATAAACAGTTCCTACAAGGAGTATCTGGACAGCATAACTGCTTATTTTGAGAGCATCAAAGGTAATGAGGAATGCTAGGTGTCGAATTAAAAGAGATAGTCAGGACATATGTTTTCTTCAGCACACCATATGCCATCTCCTCCACACTTCTTACTGACATTGTGGATGATATACCCGACACTGTTCCATGAAGTTTTGGGACGGGGATATTGGGACAAGCTTTTTCGGCTAGTAGGACGTGTTTTCAGGACGTCAGAATGCATTTCCAAGTTGGCCTCAAAATCCCAGGACAAGTCCCTATGGAATATTGTGGCAACACCTCAGTCATGGTCCTACCTTTGGATGTATTCATTTGGCATATTAAGCATTGGCTATCTTAAACCTATCATCTCATTGGAAAGTATCTTCTCTCGGGTTTCATTATAATCAGTTATTTCTGTTTTCATACTTGCATGGTAGCAATACATGGTTTGCAAATTTGCATGTTACTGTTTGCATGATTTTAACTATATCTGATAAAGTCTTTTTCAATGAGTTTACACAGGTTTTTATGAGGGGTCCCAGTCCCCTCATACTGAGTGGGGTTTGAACCTTGGACCTCTTAAAGAGAGGCCAAAGCCCTTACCACTGCAGTAAGCTTGCAGCTGTAACTATATCTGATAAATTTTGTGATTGCTAGAAGTATGTATTTCTTTGGTCTAGCCTTTTCTGATATCTGTGGCTCATATCCCCATTGTCAGGATCAATTTGTTTGTTATAGTTACCTGTCTCGGTCCTGGAAAATGATTTACTAGTTGTCTATTTGAAGTTGCTAGGATATGTATTTTGCTGGGTTTTTAGCCTTCTATTGATATAATTATCTTTTTCGTTAATATGACACAACATTTTTACTAATTTGTTCTACCATTTTAAAAGTCATAAAACCAGGTGTTGAATTTGAGGAAGTTGAAATAAAAAGTGCTTGTCTGCACTCTGCACCTCTTGTTAATCATCTCATTGCAGAATGCAAAAAGAAAGAAGAAACTGATTGCCTTTTTCAAGACCTACTAGCATTATTGTTAGAAGAAAGCGTGCCTGTAATCTTTAATTAAGAATGCATATTAAGAATGATGGGAGGGCCTGTAGAGGAATTTCTATTACCTGACATATTTAGGATCTTGTAATCACAGGAGATGTCTCTTGTTTGGCAACCATTCCAGTTGAGCAAGAAGCAGAAGCCCATTTTTTAGCAAAAGAGGATGGAGTGATTGCTGGCATTATGATGGCAGACATGATATTCAAGGAAGTGGATCCTCTGTTAAAGGTAACCGTGCATAGTTATGCTAAATGTGTGATTGCATGGTTGAATATGATCACTTCATACCTCAACAGATGGAAGCCATGAGAATCATTTTGCTTTAATGATATCTGGAGATGGAATTTGGTGAGGCAGGTTGAGTGGAGTCGGAATGATGGAAATCAAGTGGAGAGAGGTGTACAGTTTGGATCCGTATATGGTATGCAGTGTGATTTATAGTTTTCCTGGTCATCATATATATTGAAGGTAATGTAGCAGCAATTGTCTAACGACCGATCTTTGCAGGTAGTGCCAGGAGCATTCTTGTGGCTGAAAGGGTTGTCCTCAACTTTATGCAGCGAATGAGTGGAATTGCAACTCTTACCAAGGTTTGCTGTTTTTTTTTTCCTTGATGGAGCATTCTCCTCCATGAAAATATATATGGGTATTCGTTAATAGCATTTTGCGTTTTTCAAAAAAAGATGATATCTGTCCCTTGAATATGTCAATTGTAGGAAGTTATGATTAGCTTGCGCTTTGATTAGTGATAGTGTTCAGTATTTGGTTACACATTTCAAGCCGTTAGTTTAACATTAGCCTTTATTTCAGTTAAATCAACTGTTTTGAATGCTAATTTATTTTGCAACTAGCAATTTTTGAGTTATATCCTTATCCATTTGAGCAGGCAATGGCAGATGCTGCAAGGCCTGCACGCATCCTTGAAACAAGGAAAACTGCTCCGGCTTTACGATTGGTGGACAAGTGGGCAGTATGATCTTTTCTCATAACCTTTTACGCAAATATTTAGGAATAACTTTTACCAGTTTGTTAAGCACGTGACAGTGGTCATGTTTTTATTCGATTATACTACTACATTTTTTGAGATACAGTATCAAGTTTCTTCTTACAAGATACTCAGGTCTTGATAGGAGGTGGAGAAAATCACAGGATGGGATTGTTTGACATGGTAATGCTGAAAGATAATCATATATCAATAGCTGGAGGGATCACTAATGCCATCACATCCGTTGAGCAATATTTAGAGCAAAACAATCTCCAGATGGCTGTAGAGGTAATCCCTAATTTGTCATGCCTCTTACCAGTTTTGTTTTGCACATATCATCAAATTTCTACCAATAGTTATAATAGGCAGGTTTTACATTTGTAATTTGTGAATCTCATTTGCTTTCACATTTGAGAAGGCTTTGAATGGTATTGCTACTGCAGAGTTTACTTGTCCTCATGAAATTTTACACATTCAAATGCTCTTATTGATGAGCAATTGGACGTTTAGTTGCTCAAATGACCTTAGGTAGGCAGAACATGTCTCTGTGCAAAATGGTGTCATGTAGAACATATATATCTCAAATATAGTACAGGCATGATATAGTGAGGGCTTAAACTGTTGTGAAAGGTTTGCTGTGGAGAAAATGTGGACCATAAGCATAGAACATGAACTAAGAGCTGTGTAACTGGTCCATGTTCATTTGTATTGAGTCATCATCAACCACTGTGGACGAGTCAGTGTAAGATCTGATGAGAATGGTTGGAACACAGTGGACCAAGCTGGATCCAGAGAACCCTCCTATCACCTAAGGCCGAATATCCTCTAGAGGCAGAGGAATCTAGACATGTATGCCTACTTGTTCCTCCTTTCTTGTGGGTCTCAAGGATGCTAACTGCCTTCTCCCCTGTGTGAAGAAGATCCCTTGCTAGTTGCTTTATGCGGGAGGCACTGTTTGAGAAGGGAAAACCCATATGAGAAGTATACAACATTGTCTGAGGGGCAGTTAGTGCCCCTTGCTATTGGAAGAGGGTGAATGGAGGACATAATCAATCTGACTATTGAGGCTGTGAGTGCCCTTCAAGGGTTTGTTGTTTGAGGGTAATCCCTTCTTCGAGTTATAGGGCCAAACCTCCAGTCAGGATATTGAACAAAGTAGAGAGTGACCTCCTTAAATCTCTATATAAATAGTAGTACTTCCCTCTAATCTCACATTACATGGAGCACTTGAAGATAAAATGTTCCTCTGTTTCTACTTTTTGTGTGGATCAAAGCGGACAAATCCTTCTCCCCTTGGGAATGTGATGGCCAATCTCAATCCTAATCTTATAGAAGCATACCCTGGTCTTACCAAGGGCAATCTTGTGGCCATGGGACTAGTTAATGCTTGACATAGTTAGGGTGAGTGATGATGCCATTAATGATTTGCATAACGTGCTTAGCATAGAAGGTCATCTTGGGGCCTAAAGTCGTAAGAGGAGAGTTGGCATAGTTGGAGTTTATTACCGGTAGATATCATTTCTGACAGACTTATGAATCACCCCCTTCCAATGAAGGAACTGAGGGGGGGCATCCAATGAGTATCAAAATGGGGGGAGGTGATCTATGGAAATTCCATTAGATTGCAGAAGTAAACAAGTCTCCAAGTACAAACATCTCCTACAACCAGTGACATTCATAGAGGTAACTCTCTCTGTAGAACAGAGAGCAAGAAATGGGTATCTGTCCCAATTTGGAGCATGATCCGCAATGTACAATAGATGATGGGAGTGGAAAGTGAGTCTGAAGATGTTCTCAAGACAAAGTAGGTGGGCCATGGACTTGTTCTACATAATGCACCTAGAAACTATAAAGATGCAGCATATAATACCCTGAATATCAACGCATTGTTGGAGAAATCATCATTCCAAAACAAATCATTGGAAAGAAATGAGACAATATTCAGTAAGGAACAGTTTGCAAAATAGGAATGGATGATACTAATGGTGATGATAGTCAATATTTAAGATCCATGATGGGATTAAGATGAGCAGATAAAATGCCTTTAAAGTTTATATAGGCTGAAGGTCGTGAGGTGAGCAGGTGTCATCCTTGACTACGCATTACAAAATAACAATAAAATATTCCAAAAAAGGGCCTTGACCCAAAGAGTTATTTTCAAGCTAACAAAATGCCAGAGAAGCTGGTTTACATACTCCATGCTGCATGCCAGTCAGTAGTTTTCATACTTAGTCTTCAAGCCTCAGAGCCATAAAGAACTATGTGTTTGATAATGCCTCATCTTTGAGGGAATATCCTGTTGATGTATCTGAAAATAATTAAATGTTGTCATTCAAGAACAGAAAACTCTGCATATCCCTTGCAGCTCATTGCAACAGCCATTTACCCTAATGGAGTTTTGAGAAAAATAATGTTCATCTATGGTTGGAATTTTGCTGCACTCCATATGCATACTAGATTTATTCATCGTAGCAGCCACTAGTACAAAATTAATAAAACCAAAAATTTGAGGGATAAGGCATGAAAATAAAAAAATCGATGCAATCAAACATATGGGGCATTAATTTGAGGCCAAAACTGCATTCAGAAACTGCAATAGCTACAAAGATAAATATAAATATTTAATAACAGATTTACTATAAGCTTCTCTTTAAGCATGCAACCTAGAAATTACATGTGCAAGCCCATATTTTTTTTTTTTAATTCTGCATTCAGAAACTGCAATAGCTACAAAGATAAATATAAATATTTAATAACAGATTTACTATAAGCTTCTCTCTTTAAGCATGCAACCTAGAAATTACATGTGCAAGCCCATATTTTTTTTTTGTTTCTGCATTCAGAAACTGCAATAGCTACAAAGATAAATATAAATATTTAATAACAGATTTACTATAAGCTTCTCTCTTTAAGCATGCAACCTAGAAATTACATGTGCAAGCCCATATTTTATTTATTTATTTTTATTTTTATATGACTGGTTGCTGAAATGCATCCTACAAAATTTTATCACTGCTAATGGAAAACTAGGAAGTCACTTCAAGAAACTCGAGAATTCATTCCTATAATATAAATATTAAGTAAATATCTACCTAAGTATTAATGCTTTATTGTCCATTTACACTATCATGACAAGAACAAAGGAGAGCATGGCTCTAAGTGTTCTTAAGTCTTCATCCTTTTGACACTGCTTGTATACACGACTGACATCTGAGGAAGCAGGTAGCTGTATGTGGATGGCTGTAAGAAATCCGGATGCTAACAGCAACATGAATATAGCTAATAATGATATAGGCAGATCCAGAAAGAGGATTAGAATAAAATAAGATGCCAGATGCAAAGGCATTTATAAATTTTGATGAGCCATCAGATAACTCATGCTTTTTAAAATATCAGGAACTAATGCAAAGGACAACGCTTCTGATCTTACTCATGGTTTCAATGACGTATGTAGAAAAACAGAAGAAAATCCTAATTTAGTAGCAAAGGCAGATATTAGTTCTCCTGCAAAGAATGTTAGGAGCAACACTGTCTCACCACTTGTTTCTAAACAAGCCTATTGTTCCTCAGCTCTGAAGGAAATTTACACCTCAAGCTATAGAAGACAAGCTACAGAACTTTTTCAATATAGAGGGTCAGTGAGCATCTGAATAAAGAAGACAAAGATTGTAGATGTTGAAAACTTTGTCGAAAGATTCCCTAATGGTTGGAAGCTTTTATTGGGCATTCAAAAGGAAATTTTTTAATTGAGTGCCGCAAATATATATGGTTTGCAGTTTCTCCCTTTTCATCTTCATTCTTTTGAATCTTCGACTTATCCATGTGTGATGCTATTCTTCTTTATGAGTCCAATGTTATTTCTTCTGAATAATTTATAAATATGGGATACAAGTAAAGCTTAGATGCCATCTAAATTCTGATGTTGTCATGATACTTTAAAGATATGGAAGTATAGACCTGTCTCAAAATAAAGTTAGAAGACTATATGAAAAGATTAATATGTAATTGCAGAACTCCAAACAAGAAGTTTAAGAGTGGCAGCCTTTTTTTTCTTTTCGAGAAGGCAAGTAACTCCAAACCAAGGTTATATGGGTACATGGGTGGAGGGTTACACAATATTGAACTGCACATTGGGTGTGCACATCCAAAACTGTGGTGTGTGGATATGAGGATGTAGGGTTATGCAGGGTTCAAACCTTAGAAACTTGGGTATGTTGTCATCAAATTGTAAAGTGAAAAAATGAACCTGGGTATGTCGTAATACAATTGTGAAATTGAATACAACATCACATGTTGTGGCAACACCATTTAGAATGGGGTGTTCCTTGAGGAGAAGGTGGCATGCGATGAACCATTTTGAGTGGGGGAGCTGCACGTGAAGCTAGTTGAATGAAGACAGATAGGTTGCCAAAGTTCGACTTGGATGAGTCAACTTGAGTGAGTCCTAGGGTGAAGTGAAACTATCTTATGAATGTATCCTTCTAGTCAAGTAAGTAGAAAAGAGGGAGATTGTGTGAAATTCATGGGTAGGTTGACTTTGTGCCTTGGCGAGCAAGACACCAAGGTGAGAACTTCTCTCAAATAGACTGGGCACCTAGGGTTGGTTTGGGGGCTTGATGGAAACAAGTCCCAAGTTGTTAAGTCTTTGGATGGCACGGGTTCGTCCTTAGACGAAACAGGATCGGATGAGACCATGCAATAGGATACCTCAAGTATGAGTTCAAGCTTTGCTCCGCTTCTGAGAGGGACGGGCTTCGGGCTTAGGGCGTGAACAAAGGCACCCTGATGTCGAGGGTATCACCTATTTGGAGTGGGGGAGATTATGTAGGGGCCGATGTTTAGTAGCCATGGGAGTGATGCTTCGTCTTTCCAACGGGTTGGGCATGCCTCCTCACACTGGCTTGCCACGAAGGCAAAGCCCCACCATGTATCAATGGGGCCAAGGAGTGGTTAATGAGTTAGGCAATTGGAGGGTGACGACTCACTTTGTGTGATGAGTGCCAAGCCAACCTGAGGGTGAGGCGTTGCTTTACAACTATGCATGGGAGCATGGTCCGCCTAGGCTACAGGGCTAAGGGGTGGTATGCAAAAAGGCATGTGGCCAGGATGGGCCCTATGTCATCCTAGGGCCAAGCTGATTTGTGCAAGGATCCTTGGTCGCTCCTAGGGCATGCGGGTGTGCCTCACCTTTGGGAGAACTTTTGGCGTTTCTGACTAGATCAGGTATGTTGAAATATGTGGTGGTTAAGCTTCACTTGAGGCCACGACCAAGTTTGTATTATATACTTTGTATATGCCCTTTGGGCCTTGTACATGTTGAATATTTTGTAACATTTTATTATTTAACCTAAAGGTCAGTTCCTTAGCCTTGACCCATAGGTATTTTGTCATTGAGTATAAATACCCCCTCATACCAACCATTAATTCATTGCTTGGCATGTATTCTATTTTCCTTTAGTGAGATTGTTTGGTGTCCATGGGCATTGTCTTATATCATGTGTTTGTTTTTTGTTTGTTACTTTCAACATTTCTGGGTATTGTGTTGATACCAATCGTTTTTGAAAACTATTGTAAAATCCAACATGGTATTAGAGGGGGTGTAAATCTCCATTACTCAATCACATCTTTGGCAAATGAACTTCAACGTGTCCTAAGGGCAATAGAATTTGGAGCAGCTAGAAGGATTTTTGTGAGCCGCTGACAGTTTGCAAAAAAGGAGTTTTGATAAGACCCTAGGTGGACATGGATCACAAGGATCTCAATGGATTCAATAAATTTGCTCTAGAGAAATATTCACCAACAGGTTCCTTGCTCCTCTCTTGGCACTCAATCTATTCTTTTAATTTTTGACTTTTGACTAGATGGATGCCCTAGTTTTAGGATTGAGTTTTTTGAGGTTTTTTGAAAACCTTATTTGTCTTTTATGGATTTTTTTGTCCTTTTTTTCTTCTGACATTTTGTGTCTAATAGTGACACAGATGAGAGGACAGTCTGCATGGTCACCTTGAAAGCAGAAAAGAAGAGTTGAATATTTTTTGACAGACCTTGGATGCCAGTGAAGTCATGGTCTGACTTTTTTCCATGGCAAAGACCTCCAAGCCGCTTGACAAAGTTGCTAAAATGGTCCGACAAATTTTTTGTTGCATTGGTGTGAGAAGATGTCCTAATTGGTTGCGTTTGACAAAAAGGTTGTGTAGGGCAAACCATGACAGATATGAACGTATCATCAACGTTTTTGGATTCTTTGCTAAATTTCTTTTTCCCTCCATTTTTCAAATTTTCAGAGGCTCAATTTTACAAAATGGGAATATTCTATGGAGTATTCCCATTGTGATGGGAGAGGTTGTGTAGGAGGTTTTGTGGTGTCAACATGATGCAGGTCATTATAATGAATCTTCAAATCTCTAAGCATTCTTTTGAGTCAAATTGCTTCACATGCTACTGTAATTGCTGCTTTGTACTCTGCTTATATAGATGAAAGAGAAACAACATGTTGTTTCTTGCTAATCTAAGAAATAGTCCTTGTCCCAAGGCTGAACACATAACCAGTTGTGGACTTATTGTCATTCATAGATTTTTCCTGTTTTGAGTCTGAATAGCCACATAATGTAAATTCCTTGCATTCTTCCATATAGAATGCTGAAATCTGATGTTCCTTCTACATATTGTAGCACTCTTCTTGCTCCTGTCTATTGTTCTACTTTCAGAACTGCATTAAGTGAGAGATATAGTTGATTGTGTAGCTCACATCAGGCCTAGTGGTGGTAAGCTGCCCACTAGTTGCCTGTAGACTGATTTATTGACTGCCTTTGAAGTAATCTTGGCTGAAAGTTTCAGCCCTTTCTCTATAGGTTTAGATTACATTTTGCAATCTGCCATCCTCAACTGTCTAACAAATTTTTGGCATATTTCATTTGTGAAAGGAAAATATGTTTATTTTTTTGCCTAACTTCTACACTTAAGAAGTAATGTAGGAGGCCTAAATCTATCATGTCAAAAGCTGAACATTACTTTAGCCTACATATATCACTGTTGAACACAGAAATTGGCAAATGTGATTTACGCTTGTGACCATAGTTCAACAAATGGATGGGAAGGGTTTTACTCTTCCCCCCTCTGGATCTTGGACCGGTTCCCTTCTAACTAAGCTGAAAAATAAAGGAAGAAACTGATCTAAGCTGAAAAACAAGGAAAGAACTAAGTTGAGTATGCAGAAAACAAATCTGATCTACTTTGTTTAAGAGAAAAGGGTGCAAGAGAAAAGAAATGTAAAATACGGCCGAAGTCATAGCGAGGTTCAGATTTGGTGCGATTGGCATTTCTGATTTCAGTAGTGACCGAATAACTTCAACGTGCAATATCTTCAAATAACCTGCAACAAAGATCAAAGAGAGGGACTAACAGGAGAAAGGAGGACAGAGCCACTGATGTCACACATTTGTAAAACAAAAGGTCTGAGACACAGTTGAATTGGAATGTCACACACAACTCTTTATTGATTTTTCAGTTAAGTGTTCCATACAATCTCACTCCAAAGAGTAGCTCTAGTATGCTTGAAGGCCAAAAGACCCTTTACAATGAGCATCAAGCTCTTATTTATACTTGAAAATGCAACCAAAAATAGACTACATGCAATATACCATGGTGATAACTATGAGGTGACACATCATCCTTGTCCATTTGTCAAAAATAGACATGGAGAGAGGCACGCGGGTCGAGAGCGAGGTGCATCACTCCAAGCAGGGAACTTGTGCGGGGTGGCTTGAGTGAGGCATTGTCAGAATGCTGTGCTCCCAAGTGGGGTGTTGCTGAGTGGGGTGCTACCGTTTCCAAACACTTAGCCCATTCTTGCGATTTTTGCCCTGCTTTGTCTTCTGCCCTAGCTTGTGTGGTAGATCTACTACAATCAACATAATCACTCCATCACCATCCATGCTTTTGACATATAGGTTGGGATCCAAAGGGCTTCTTTTGAAACCCTGTTCACCTAAATATTTATCAATTTTAATGTACCAACCCTGGGAGCCTGTTTCAAACCATATAGAGCTTTCTTCAATTCGCAAACCAGATGTTCCTTTCTTGGAACTTGAAATCGATGCAGTTGGCACATGTAGAATTCTTTCTCTAAATCTCCATTAAGGTATTTTTCACATTCATTTGGTATAGTTTCCAGCCAAATTATGCTGCCATGGCTAGAACCAAGTGGATTGTTCCCATTTTTGCTGTAGGAGCAAAGGTCTCCTCATAACCAATCCCTTCTTTTTGAGCAAAGCCCTTTGCTATCGGCCTTGCTTTGTGCTTGTCAAGGGTCCCATCTACTTCGTACTCAACTTCATAGACCCATTTGCAGCCAACGGATTTCTTTCTGGGAGGCAGCTCTGTGGGAGCTGATGTCTGTTTTTTCATGAAGGTCCCATGTTTGACTTTCATAGCATTCTCCCATGTTGGTTTTCCTTTGTTAAGTAAGTGTTGAATGTTAGCCATCAAAGCACAGTTCACTGTACCAGATGTCTTACTTTTCTTTGGTCTTCCTTCCACACTCATATCAGGGAGCTCATCCAACCAAAAATTACCATAGGTGCTGCAATACCATTTTGGTTTTGTGGCTTCCCCTCCAAGTCAGTGCTGTTATCTTGCTGATTTGAGGTATTTGCAGCAGTTTTTTGGCTGGGAATCTCATGAGAAATATTCTCCTCAGAACTATCCTCTCCTTCAGGTTGAGTGTCTCATGCATCATACCTGATTTTTTAGGCAATGTATTTTTATTGCCAGCAACTTTCAGATTTGATTTTTGTTTTGTTGCTTGGAAGTTGGAACAACTCTGCCCTTTCATCAACTACCACATCCCGACTAAACCATGCTTTGTTATTTTCAACATCAACCAACCAATATATTTTATGATTGTTACTGTAGGCTGTGAGTATCATTTTCTTACATTTTGCTTCAAATTTGCTTCGTTTTTTTTAGAACCCATGCATATACAATTGAACCAAAAACATTGAGATGACTTACTATGGTTTTTCTTCTAAACCATGCTTCTTCTGGAGTTTCCTTGTGTACTGTTTTGTTGGAGACTGATTGAGCATATACGCTGTGTGTACTGACTTGTTCACTAACATACACCTTGCCATCTCCACAATGGTACAATTTCATGTCTTTACCACTCCATTTTGTTGTGGGGTGTAGTGTGTGCTGAATTGCCTGTAGATGCCTTCTTGAGTACAAAAATCAAGAAAATCCTTTGAATAAAATTTTCTGTCATTATCTGATTTGAGAATTTTAGTGCTCTTCCTGGATCGTTTTCCTACCATAGCCTTAAACGTCTTGAACTCCTTCATATCTGATTTTGATTTTAGATAATACAGCCACATCTTCCTTGTGAAGTCATACGCAAACAACAAAAAATACCTGGCACCAGAGACTGATGTCATCTTCATAAGTCCATAAATGTTAGCATGGATCAACAAAAGGACCTTAGCTCTCCAAGATTGTCCTTCATCAAATGGCTTCCTGTGCTGCTTCTCGACTTGCATGCCTCACAAACACTTTGCTGATTCGGAATTGTTGAAGGCCACGGACTAAAATTTCTTTAGCCAAATGAGAAATAGATTTCAAATTTAAATGCCCATTCTTGGCTATCAAAGAATGCTCTTTCATCTCCCCCCTCTCAACAATCAATCTGAAAAGTCCACGATCCTCAATACCAACAGCGATAATCTTCTTGCTACCCTTGTTAAGAATGTAGCATTTGTGATTGCTGAAAATCACATCTAAGTGGGGGTTATGCTTCATGATCTCACTTATAGAAAGTAGATTCTTTTCTATTCTTGGAACATAGTAGACATAAAGAAAGACCAACTTTTTACTTGATAAGGTTGAAATTATAATTTGCTTCATGGGCAAAAACCGACATTGTGCGATGTATTGGATAGGCCTAAGGGCATTTCATTGTACAATGTATTAATTATTTTGTAATATTTTATTATGTAAGCCCTATGGGTCGTGGTTAACCTTGTTATGGTTAAACCCTATTTATGACTTGTAATTAACCTAAAGCCCTCTTGTTATGTCGGTTTAGGTTAAACTTTATGATGTAATTAGGGTTTTGGTATTGCTATAAATACCTCCTTCACACTCCTCATTTAATCATCGGAGTGTTGTGCAATATTATCTATGGATATAGTGATTATTTATGGTGCCTACGGGTGCCCCTAATTCTTTTTGGTCATCCTTTTGCTTTCTGTATAAGATTTGAGTAAATGTTGTGCTTCTGTTCATTTCTGGAAAATATTGTGAATTCCAACAGTTTGCACATTTCCTTTTCCTTCTACTCTGTATTCCTCCCCACCACCAAAAAACACAAATCATTAGTCAATGTGTTAGCAACATAATTAATATACCAATATTTTCTATTAGTAAAATGACAAGATGCTCCAGAATCTATGTACCAAGCAGATGTATTCAAATTATCTGCTTTATCCCTAGCCATACATGCAAAGAGATCCTCCTCTTCTGCAACATTTGCCTACAACCTTTGATCATTTTCTCATCTTATAACCCTTTCTTGCAAAACTTCTTATTTGCCTAGCTTTCTTTTGGTTACCTAAGTCATCTGTTTTAGTGCTGTCTTCTTTGTTTCCACCTTCATTCTTCATAACAAACTTATCCTTGCCTTTGTAGTTTGCTGCCAAATCCATATCTGAGCCCTCATTTCCATTGCTACTTGCAAACTGCTTCTTCCATCTTTTTTGTTGCAAGAGTTTTGTGCTTAATTCAGCCAACTTCAGGTCAACGTTGGTAGAAGTAAACATTAAGTTGTTTCAAAAAAATGCTTATACGATGGAGGTAAACTCTCTAGGGTTATCAGCACCATATCTTCTTCCATTGTCCACCCAATTTCATTCAACTTTTCTCGAATATCCTTTATTTTTATCAAATGATCTTATAAAGACTCACTTTCTTTGATTTTTATTGAAAACAACAAATTCTTAAGGAAGAAGGCTCCACCTTTATCAGAAGTTTCATGTAGGTTTTTTAATTGCTCCCAAACGTTTGCTTTTTTGTACCAGTCTACACTTGTCATAGTGTTTCATCAGTCACAGCATAGTTCGATTAGCATTATAACTTCTCTATTCCACTCATCGAACTTGTACTGGACTTTTCCAGCTGTTGCAGGGTGGGTTTCTTCCCTCAAAACAAGCTGATCTAATCATCTGTAGTAAGAAATAGCTAACCTTATTTGTTTCCAGGTATTATAGTTGTTCTTGGAGAACTTTTGGCTTCCCTCCAACATTAAATGAGACAAACTAGCCATTTTCTAGAAAAGATCTGCTAATAAAAATGCTGAAATTGATATTTACTGCTACAGGTCTGTTCTTTCCTCCCCTCAAACTGCAAATATCGGAAGAAAAACAGATAAATACCTGCCCAAAACTGCTGGATCTGCTGAAGATTGCTTAGATCTGCTATAAATCTGTTGAAAAATGCTGAGATCTGCTATAGACCTGTTATAGATCTGCCGAAAATGCTGAGACCTGCTATAGATCTGCTGGAAAAAAAGGAGATTTGCTATAGATTTGTTGAAAAAACTTGGATATGCTAAAAATATTGACATCATTTTGAGATTTGCAAAAAATTGATTGTTTCCATGATAGGTTGATTTGACATTAGTAGTGGCTGTTCGCATGTTTCATCCTCTTCACATGCATCGCCAAATACACCCCATCGCAATTGCTCTCGTGTCAGACTCCCGTCTTGCACACCATGAAACATGACAAACTGCAGTTGCTCCGATGTCAGACTCCCTCCCGCTCACCATCGAGCATAGCAACTTGCAGTTGCTCTAGTGCTGGACTCCTGTCTTGGACACCCTCAGACATGTAAACTTGCAATTGCTTTGGGTGCCAAACAATTGTCATGCTTTCTGTCTTTCACACCACCTGCTCCAACCACTCCTAGCCATAATTGTTAATCCAGGTTTTCTCTTATCTCGAAATTGTTGTCAGCTTCGTCATGCCAAACTTTATCAGCGTGCACACAAACTTCCCAATTTACGCACATGTCTTCGCTTGCGTGAGCTTGTTTGTCTGCATGCATATCTTCGCTTGCATGAACTCATTCATCTATGCGCGTCTTCATCACCTTAGCGTATGTTACCATGTACTTGTTTATCTTCCTCAACGTGCACTTCCATGTCAACATGCACATCTTGACTTTTGCAAACTACTTTGTCATGCAAACCTTCATTAGCATGCACGTCCATGGACACACAACACACAACATGTATCCTGCACAACTATCTGCAATCGATTATACTTTGACAAACTACAACATGCACACATCCGTGCATCTCCCACATAGATGCATACTTATAGACATAATGGGATTGGTATGTCGTTGACAACTACCCAACTACCTCTGAATTAACTGTTTACATAAAACATACCTCATTACTTTATGTTATTACAAACACTTTGCCATGTGTGCATTGTTATAAACACTTTTGTGCGCACTCATTTACACATCTACACTATTCATGCAGATGTATCAAATCATCTGCCTATAGTGTTGTTACATAGCATTGTGGTATATGTACATGGTGATAACTGTTTCTAATAATCAATTGTAATGTGTTATGGGTATTTTAATGTTTACATACATAGGCAGTTTGGTGGTAGGTAGGCAGTTACAAACTGCTCATCAATCCCATAATACCTATTTGTATGCATTTGTGGGTAGAGATGAAGTTTTTTGTCGAAATATGATGCTGGTCAATGCTGGTCAAGTAGTTTGTGTATTGTATGTTAGACTAGCCTATAACGTATTGCAAATAATTGGGTTGTGAAGGATACATGCTGTGTGCAGTCTATCCACATGTATCTGAAATTTTTTCCCATTGTGTACCTTTGTTTTAATATTTAGAATGGAATTATATTATAGTGTGTTGCATCCTATTTCTACATGCCATATATCCCCCAAAACACACCTAAAATTTTCTAAATCTGCCTACATACACATTACATTACATCCTCTTTAAATAGAAGAAATGCCAGCCTAAAAGCATATGCTCATAAACCACTAAACTGAAAATGAATCTAGAAAACTATTTACTAACACTTATTATCATATGTATCCTCATAACTCACATGCCAATGTTATTACTATCCCACTAATTACCACTAACATGTAAGACATAATCTTCAACATTGAGTGCATGATCTTTAGATGCTTCTGCAGAAAACCCACCAAGTTAACAATATTGACCACTGGGTTTAATGTAGAATTGAAATACATAAGCCTTGTATTTTCCATTTGCACAACTGGATCTCTAAAGTAGAATATTCTTGCTATGCTCAACTCCCTTAGCTTCCTTGGAAGTCAATTTCTTGGTATCATCATGCATCTTCCTAACTTGCTTATTCTTGTGCACAACCTCTTGATCCTAGCTCTCATCACCTGATCCATAGGTCTTAATGCCTGATCCAACCATTATTACAAAATTTTCAGCATATTTTCAATCTTATTTCCTCCCATCATCTTTTCTTCTTTTTCCTTTCTTCATTCTTTTCATTTCCATGCTCTCCCTTTCACTTTCAGGGTTCTCATCTTTGTTTTCCTTAATTTGAACTTTGCTTTCATTGTCATATTCTTCTTCTCTTAAATTTGCAATTTTATCCTCCAAATTATTCAACAAATTCGTCATCCTGCAAAAATCATTCTTTAATGATTTCAATTCTTTGATATCTTCTCTCATCTCTCTCAAACCACTAAGTACTTTGTTCATGATCCCTTGAAAATTTGATTTATGGTCCTTGGGTTGTTGACATGTGGTATCCATGGGTGGTTATTAGGGTGAGGATTAAGCATTGATTTATTGGGTTTCTCATCTATGTCGATCCCATTAATTGACTAAGGGTTTTGCCATTGCTTTTTTTATAAATAGAGATTGGATTATTAGTGAAATATTTGGATGGTCACCAACACATGGCTAAAATCCTGGTATCTCTTTGTTTTATGTTTTGTGAGCTTGTAAAATTTCCCTACGATCATAATGGCCTTATTCTAGACCCTAATAAGAGTGACTATGTTTGGAATAGATAACACCATTGTACCATAAAATATCTTGTTCCAAGTTACAAATAATTAAGGAAGATGATTTCTATCAGGAATCATCTACTAACATCAATGTTGTTTTTGATTGCCCCTCACTTCCATTTGTTAGTGATCCTTGAGTAGAAGAATTGCATGCACTGCATTTACACTAGAACAGGTATCAACAATTGAATTTTCTTTGCTTACTTTACTTTGACCACCCATGATCCTTAGTCTACATGACCTTGTAAATACATACATTTGATTCCACAATACCTGTACTTCTAGGAATATTGTGCAAAGAATTACAAAATATTAATTTCTTTGGTCTTGATTGAATAGTGAACATGGATAACTTGTTGAATGTTATATGGATTGTATATTATCAGGTGACATACCAAAGGGTTAAATCAAAAGAGAGAGTCTACACAAGGAATACATTAGACATTTATTTATAGTGAGAAGCCTATACAACACTGTGTAGAGCAATCTTAATCTTTTAAGATTTGCTTAAATAGAAGAACTTATTTTGGAGAACATGTTTTCTAGGCAAATTTGTGTGTTCCACAAGAGTGCATCCTCTGTTAGGAGGTGAAGTCAATATCCAGATCTCCAATGTTCTTCAGCAGCAAGGTGTATGGTGGTGCAGTTACAGTCTCATCTTCATGCGCTGTTCGTATGCGACGGGCGCGTCGAGGGGGGTTCGGGGGCTCAGCCCCATACCCATTTTTTTGGCGTCTGTATAACCATAATTATGGATCCGTAATGCTTTTGGGTGTTCGTACATTGTGAGAGGCAGCGAACAATTTTCGGAAGAGGAAGCAAACAGTTTTTTGGAAGAGGAAGCGAACAATTTTTTGGAGTTTTCCTTTTTCGGAAAGGAAACAAACAGTTTTTGTTTTTCTATAAAAGGGGAATGACCCCTTGCATGTAAAAGTTGATTGAATGTAATTTTGCCGAAATCAATAAAAGATCAAGCTGCCATTGTCCTATGGTTTTTCCTGCACATTGCAGGTTTTCCACGTAAAATTTGTGTTATTGTTCTTTCTGCATTATTGATTTTTTTGCTTGCACATAATTTTGCTATTTTTTCTAACATCTGGTATCAGAGCCTAGGGTTTTGTGCGAGTGGGAGCATCAACAATGGCTGGAAGTGTAACCAAGTTTGAGATTGAAAAGTTTGATGGCAGGAACTTTGCCCTATGGAAGATGAAAGTGGAGTATGGATACTCACGGTTATGCATCACGACGAGACGCAACGTGCTAGGAGGTGAAGTCAATATCCAAATCTCCAATGTTCTTCAGCAACGAGGTGTATGATGGTGTAGTTTATTGTGATCTATCTCCCGAAATTTTTGGCTGTTTGTTCAACCGTACGTTGTGAGAGGAAGCAAACAATTTTTTTAAGTCTTCTTTTGGGAGAGGAAGCGAATAGTTTTTTGGAAGAGGAAGCGAACAATTTTTTTTGGAGTATTCCTTTTCAAGAAGGAAATGAACAATTTTTGGAGTCTTTCCTAACTTTTATATAAAAGGGGAATGACCCCTTTCATGTAACAGTTTAGTGAATGTAAAAGTTTGCCGAAATCAATAAAAGATCGAAGCTGCCATTGCCCCGTGGTTTTTCATGCACACTGAAGGTTTTTCACATCAAATCTGTGTTACTAGTTTTCTGCGTTATTGTGTTTTCTGCGTTATTGTGTTTTCTGCTTGCACGTAATTTGATATTTTCTAACATCGAGTATCAGAGCCTAGGGTTTTGTGCGAGTGGGAGTTGCAATAATGACTGGAGGTGTAACCAAGTTCGAGATTGAAAAGTTTGATGGCAGGAACTTTGCCCTATGGAAGATGAAGGTGGAGGATTTGCTGGTTCAAAACGACCAAGCCCTAGCCTTGAAAGGGGTTGTGAGTAAACCAAGCAACATGAAAGATGAGGAGTGGGCAACGCTCGACAGGAAGGCGGTTTCTACAATCCGTCTATGCCTAGCAGACTCCGTCTTGTTCAATGTTCTTTGAAGAAAAGACCGCGGAAGCCCTATGGAAGAAGTTTTAAAGTTTTCTAATTCATAATTTCATTACAATCAAAGCATGAAGAAAATACATAATTTCATTACGACACTCATAGAAGAAAGATGTTGATGCCAATGTAACAACTGGTACAATGTAACATGGTTATTCCAATCTTCATACCAACTGGTACAATGTAACATGGTTACACTAATCCTTCTTTGTTTCTTCTCCTGTGTATCTGTGTGGACCTTTTTCAAGGTATTGACTTTGTAATATATAATTCTACATCATTCCTTTCAATAGAAGTTTCAACTTCTTTTTGTTACATGTTGAGCGGATTCAGCTTGGACACTAAAAATACATGACAAAATAATTTATAATTTAAATAGTCTAATAACTACTTTGGACTATTACAAATAGCTTTGTACTTTTCTTTAGGAAAGGACAAATTTATTACAATGCATAATCGTAACCATATAACAAATTCTTATAAGGTCAACTCAGCAAAGAATAATAAATTATTCACGTTTGACTGTTCCAACGGCCCACATGGCATTGACCAAGCTGGCAATACACGTGGTCTTATTACACAGAAAAGAAATCTGCTAAGAATAAACTGGTTTCTGTAATCTGTATCAGTAGTGTCCTTCCGTAGCCACTTTCAGTCATCTTCTTCTATAGACGGTTTCAGTAGTGCCCTTATGATCCGTAAACTCCGTCTTAAGAGTTCCCGTCAGATCTCACACTTAAAATTGTAAGTGCTTGCGGAATTTAAATTTAAGCAACTATTCAATAATTAAAATTGCAAATTTAAATAAGTTTGAGAGAATAACCATTCACCACAATTGAGACATAAATTTTACCCTGGTTCACCCAATGTGGGCTACATCCAGCAAAAATCCTTGCTGATGGTGAGGAGTACACAATGCTGTTGACAAGAACAAATATCCAAGGCCTCCAAACTCCAAATGGACTTGCCTTCCTGATGCTCTTAGCCCAAGCAACAATTCCCACTAACTCTCAAACAAGATTCAAGAGTTTTTTACAAAACTTGTCAAATGCACAAACAGGCCTGTACAAGCTTTTCCAATAAAATTCCCTCTTCTACAATAGGTGGGTCTCCTTTTACAAATCTAAGGAGCCACAACACAACAAAATTAAATGGTTATACCAATATTCTCTCAACTTTGTCCTTTGTCTTCTTCACCTTCTCGTACTCCATTTTTGGCAATATATATTACCAACAATTTGTTAGGAGAGATTTTCATAACAATATTTTGTCCACAGCTTTAAAAATAACTCTTTGGATTTTATATGGGCTAAACACAGTCTTATTTAACCACCTACAGGTTTTAGACTATTAATAAATACCCAAAAATACCAATAAATCCAATGTAGGGTGGATGCAATTATTGTATGCCACTAGTCAAGGTAGAAAAGGTAGTCAACAATCTATGACAAGGAAAGAGTCAATCTAAATCCCCCCATAGAACTGATTTGAAATTTTCTTAAGATATAAAATATGCAAGAACGAATGCTATGACAAAGAGAGCTAAAAATAATTAACAACCACTAAAAATACCTTCCCACCAAATAAATTCCATCAATTGGATCCAATGACACTTGGCATTAATGAGAGGTGCGGTCAACTGTCTTTGACCACCATTTAACTCCACGACCTTGCGCTCCTTTTTGATGACTTTTCAACCTATGTTGACGTGATGCTTCTCCTTGGCTATTGGTGGGTCCCACTAAGCTGAAGTGGCATTTAATATTATTATTATTATTATTAATTTTTTAATCTTTTGTATTTAATATTAAATACAATCTTCGAAGTGATCCAAAATTGATTTTTGGAGTCGTTAAAAATGGTCAATTTTGAAATGTCTCAAAGGGCATATTTTGTACTTCATGTCGAAGAGCTCTCCACCAACTTTCCAATGACTATCACGGTTTGTCAATCCGATGTCAGGTGCATTTTCTATGCAAGTTTGAAGATTGTATTTAATATTAAATACAAAAGATTAAAAAATATATTAAATGCCACTTCAGCTTAGTGGGACCCACCAATAGCCAAGGAGAAGCGTCACGTCAACATAGGTTGAAAAGTCATCAAAAAGGAGCACAAGGCCGTGGAGTTAAATGGTGGTTATTAGGAGCATCTTTCATTAATGCCAAGTGTCATTGGATCCACCCAATTGATGGAATTTATTTGGTGGGAAGATATTTTTAGTGGTTGTTAATTTTTTTAGCTCTCTTTGTCATAGAATTCGTTCCTGCATATTTTATATCTTAAGAAAATTTCAAATCAATTCTACGGGGGGATTTTGATTGACTCTTTCCTTGTCATAGATTGTTGACTACCTTTTCTACCTTGACTAGTGGCATACAATAATTGCATCCACCCTACATTGGATTTATTGGTATTTTTGGGTATTTATTAATAGTCTAAAACCTGTAGGTGGTTAAATAAGACCGTGTTTAGCCCATATAAAATTCAGAGAGTTATTTTTAAATGTGTGGACAAAATATTGTTATAAAAATGTCTCTTAACAAATTGTTGGTAATGTTTATTGTCAAAAATGGAGTACGGGAAGGTGAAGAAGACAAAGGACAGAGTTGAGAGAATATTGGTATAACCATTTAATTTTGTTGTGTTGTGGCTCCTTAGATTTATAAAAGGAGGCCCAACTATTGTAGAAGGGGAAATTTTATTGGAAAAGCTTGTACGGGCCTGTCTTTGCAATTGACAAGTTTTGTAAAAACTCTTGAATCTTGTTTGAGAGTTAGTGGGAATTGTTGCTTGGGCTGAGAGCATCGGGAAGGCAAGTCCATTTGGAGTTTGGAGGCCTTGGATATTTGTTCCTGTCAGCAGCATTGTGTACTCACTTCTCACCATCATAATGGATTTTTGCTGGATGTAGCCCACATTGGGTGAACCTGGGTAACATTTCTGTCTCAATTGTGGTGAATGGTTATTCTCTCAAACTTATTTAAATTTGCAATTTTAATTATTGAATAGTTGCTTAAATTTAAATTCCGCAAGCACTTACAATTTTAAGCGTGAGATTCGACGGGAACTCTTAAGACGGAGTTTACGGATCAAGTTTCCATACCCGGTTTCCGTCAACTGCACCTGTAGGCTGCTTCAATCACGTTCTGCCATAGGCTGTTTGAGCCATATTCTTTTGTAGCCGTCTCCATGAACACCTGTTGCTTTTACCTGTTAACAAGACCACTTTCACACGATTTATGTAACATTGCAATCATTCAAAACATAAGCCTGCAGATAATATTTATCTAAAGATCATACTAAAACATACACATTATTGATAAAAATTCGCATATATACATCATGAAGGTTGCAGCTGAAATGCAGGAATAAACTACACATTACAGTCAAATTCTAGACCCCATCATTTTCCCCCAAACTGAAGGAAGTGCATGTCCTCATGCACACACAAAAATAATGCTGCTAAAACTGGAAGGACATATCATATACAAATAAAAATAAATATAAGTTTGAATTTTTATGACAATATTTCTCAAACAAAATTAAAAATTAAACATTTTTAGCTCTAATCCGGGATGAAGCCCGGATTGGAGCACGATGATTTTCTGTCTTCATATTTTCTTGTTTGGTTTTTCGAACCTGTGCTCTAGCTGGGCAGGGTTTGGTGGCTGCTCAGTGGCCACAGTCTTCCAGTAGGTCACATCTTCCTGTCCCCCCCCTCTACCTGCTGTGCCGTGTGGAGTTTGCGATGTTGTCTTTTTTGCTAGTGGGGATTGTTGTCTCGCCGATTTGGTGATCGTATTGATCACCTTATCGATATCTAATGGAATCTCAAGCTCCACAGCGGAGCCCCCGAAGCCCCCGACACGAAATTTTTTGTCGTCCGTACAACCGTACGTTGTGAGAGGAAGCGAACAGTTTTCTGGAGTCTTCTTTGGGAGAAGAAGCGAACAATTTTTTAGAAGAGGAAGCGAACAATGTTTTTGGAGTCTTCCTTTATGGATAGGAAACGAACAATTTTTGGAGTCTTTCTGTACTTTTCTATAAAAGGGGAATGACCCCTTTCATGTAACAGTTTAGTGAATGTAAAAGTTTGCCGAAATCAATAAAATATTGAAGTTGCCATTGCCTCGTGGTTTTTCCTGCACACTGCAGGTTTTCCACGTAAAATCTGTGTTATTGATTTTCTGCGTTATTGTGTTTTCTGCTTGCACGTAATTTGATTTTTTCTAACACAATGGAGATATCCTCTTTTTAATTATCAATGCAAGAATGTCCAACGGATGCCTAGGCGCCCCTTGACGAATGCCTTTGCATCCCTTACATGGATCCCATGCTTAGAAATAGAAAATAATGTGCTGCCTTGCTCTACATTTGTGCCTTGCCCAACAGGTCTTGCCTTATGCTAACTTTGCAAACTACATTGCCCAACAATGCACCGTGGATTGTAATGTTGATGCTTGATTTTATATATTTGGAGTGGATGCCTATGTTGACTTGGCCATGACTGACTTACGAGGCCATTTTCACTTTGGCCATGATCGATATTGAAACGTGTAATATTTTATTTTGTAGAAGGCTTACAAGGCCATTTTCACTTTTGTAAAATGATCCATATATTAATTAGCAGACCAATAATATGTTAGCTTATGACATTATTGGTGTCTACGAAATGTATTCTGAAGAGTATCAATGATTCAATACCTTCATTCCCAAATCATTTTAATCATCCAAGTGTATTGTCATTTTTCAATTGTTAGTGAAATAACAACGTCTTTGGACACAAACCCTAGATCTTGTGACATTATTCATGTTTGTGAAATATATTCTAGAGAGTATAAATACCTCCGTTCCCAAATCATTGTAATCGTCCAAGCGTATTACCATTTTTCAATCTTTAGTGAAAACGGTGTCTATGGACACAATCCCTACATCTTATGTTTTCTTTTTTTCCATAGTCAATATGAGAAATGTGTTGATTCAAGTTCAATCCTCTCTTTATTATGAATTCTTCATGGTATTTGAGCTAAGGCATTACCATGAATTTCTATAGCTTACACTGTTATTTGGCATCTACCATCCAAGGCCAATAAACCTCTAGAGGTAGCAAGAGATATTTCCTTGATTAGTTGGACAATGGGTGGAGGAGGGATAGCTGACCCTCAACAATGCAAGTGGTAGATACACCACATCTAGTGTGAGAAGTTGAGGAATGAGTAGGATGCAATCTAACCAATCTATAACAACCTCTGTGGGTGAGTTGTAGCGTGTAGTGTACATTAGTTCCATTAAAAGTTGGAATAAAGTAAAAGAAGAATGTAATTACTCTAGTAGTTTGTATGCCCTTTGCAAAGTTAAATGCTTGTGAGTAATTCTTGAGTTTATAGAGCCAAATTGTTGGAAATTTTGAGTAGTTTTGTTGTCATTGATGTCAAGAGAGTATTGTTTCAATTTCGTCATCATTAAGGATATCAAGTGGTTTTTCCAAAAGCAAGGTGGTCTTGAAAAGGAATAGGATATAATATTTATTTTTAATATTATATGCCTAAAAAGGCCCAAAGGATGAAGACCCAAGGAAGGAGAAGCAAGTTTAAATTAAATAATAATATTATATTATTATAATATTTCGGGCCAAATAACAAGGTGAAGAAAAACAAGGTTCAAGTTAAAAGACCCATGAGCAGTTTACAAAAGATTTAATTTAAATTAAAATATTTTAATCTTTGATTAAAATTTTAATTTAAATTAATAATGGGTGCAAAGGTTTTAAATTTAAATATTTAAAATCTATTTCGAAATTTAAATTTGAAATTTGCCGATGTGTGAAAGACAAGAAGCATGTGTATTAATATAGGAAATAAATTTCATTTCCAAAGTCATTGGAAAAAGATATGCCTTCGAATAAAAACGAAATCGTGCGCTGCATCTGTTGGAGGAAGAGAAAATTGCGTTTCAAGGTGTTGGAGGCATATAAAGGTATAAAGGCATCAACGTGGATAGAGTAATCCACTGGTGGCGATAGCGCAGGCGGTAGTTGAGATAGTGCTAAGGCTTGCAAGGAAGGGATCGCGCGTTCGGTCCACGCGATTGACGTTTTGTTAGTGGATAGGCCTTCGTTTTTTGTTGAGCGCTTTCGTGAGGAGAATAAAGAGGGAAACGTGCGCCTAAGGTTTCATGTGGGCACATAGCCCACTTGGAAGCCTAGCTTGAGGCTAGGGTGTTGGAGTGGCTAAGTCGTGTGTTCGATTTTCGCTGAGGACGTTTTGTGGGCAGAATAGTTGAAAGGTATGCCAAATACATTTTTATTTCTCCAAAGGTTTTGAATTTCGGAAATTGCTTAGAGGGTTTTGTAAGCTGAAAGCTATAAGGTTTTTGAGGGAATTATAAGGTAAAGTAAATTAAAATATTTTATTTTAATTTTTGGTGATTGAAATTTATTTTATAAATTTGGAGTGATAAGGTGTATAAAGGAAATTGTTGTGTATTTTTTTATAATAAAAATGTTGACTTATATTATGTAAGTTTGGAGATTATAAGGTGTACTAAGAAATTTGATATTTTGTATGGTAAAATAATTATTGGAAAATTATTTTGTGGAGATCTTGAGATAGGTTGTGGCTACCTAACCCTAGTTTGGCGAAGAAAATTTGATTGTGGTTAAGACAGGTTTTGAAGACATATCTCCATCAAAACAAAAGGTATGGGTACATCTTCCTTGTGAGTAAAATATTGTTGGATTGGATGTTGTGAATGCCAAGTTGGAGTGAAAAGGATTGTTTGATAAGCATTGTTGAGTTTGGTTTTGAGATATCCAATATTGATTGATGAAGGTTTTTCTGGAATGAAGGTTGATGATAGAAACCTTGTTTGATAAGCATTGTTGGAAATATTTGAGTAAGCTTTCATATGCTTGATTAGGATTTGTGAAAGAACTTGAGTATCATTGTTATGTGAGTTTGGAATCATCTTGAGTCAAGGGTTGAGTTCCATAGTGTGAGTTGTTGAAAGCATTGTGAAACACTTGTTTAGGGTTTGAAAGCAAGGTGTGTTTCATTGAGTGATTGGTTGAGTAAAGTTGTTTGAGTTGATTGGAAGTGTTGGAGTGATAGTTCAAGTTTTGTGAAACAAATTGTTCTTTATTCTTAATTGATTTAAAGGAGAGATTGAGTACTGTATGAGTGTGAAACATATTGAGTCTCTAACCATTCTCCATATGTTTTTGTGGCTAAACAAGAGAGTTTGAAAGTGATTGAGTATTGATGTGAGTGTGAAACGTATTGAGTCTCTAACCATTCTCTATATGTTTCTGTGAGATTAGAACAAGATTATGTGTGAAACTTGTTTGTGTGATTGAAGAGGTTTTCTGTGATAGATTGAGTTGAGTAAGTTCAAGAGTGGACTTCAGGAGAGAGTTAAGCAAGCTTTTGTGAAAGCTTGTGAGCAGATTTGAAGTAAGTCCTAGAGTGGACTTAAGGACTGAGTTGAGTAAGCTTTTGTGGAAGCTTACAATGCAGATTTGAGACAAGTCTTGGTGAAGACTTATTGAGCAGATTGGACAAGTTCTAGTGAGGACTTGTAGAGCAGATTTGAGACAAGTCTTGGTGAAGACTTGTTGAGCAGATTGAGCAAGTTCTAGTGAAGACTTGTTGAGCAGATTGAGCAAGTTCTAGTGAAGACTTGTTGAGCATATTGAGCAAGTTCTAGTGAGGACTTGTTGAGCAGATTTGAGGCAAGTCTTGGTGAAGACTTGTGGACAGATTAGTGTAAGCTTTTGTGGAAGCTTACAATGCAGATTTGAGGCAAGTCTTTGAGAAGACTTGTGAGCATAGTTGTTTGATTGATTTGTTCAAACCTTGAGTTAAGATTTGGGGCAGATCTAGCAGAGTTGATTTGAGATTGGATCAAGCTTTGTGTTAAGGCTTGAGGACAAATTTGAGGACAGAGTTTGGTGCAAATTTGAGGACAGGTTTGTGCCAGACCAAAGACAAAGATTGAGCAAATTTGTGCTAGACCGAAGGATTGTGTTTAGCGCAGATTTGAGACAGAGATTGAGTGGATTTGTGCTAGACCAAAGAACTGTGTTTAGTGCAGATTGAGCAGATTTGTGCTAGACCGAAGGACTGTGTTTAGTACAGATTTGAGACAGAGTTGAGAGCAAGCTTTGGAGGTGACAAAGTAGAGGACAGTAGTCTCCAGTGGATAGAGATCCATTAGCCAAGGGCAGTGAGGACAGAGATATTTTGAGTGAGGACAGAGTCTTCTGTGGATAGAGATCCACAAGCCAGTGCAGTGGAGGCAATAGTCTTCTAGAGGATCACCAGCCAGAGCAGAGGAGAAGGAGTTATCCTGTGGATAGAGTTCCACGAATCAGCTGAGGGGATTGGTGTCTCCTGTGGATAGGTATCCACGAACTTGGTTAGGGGATTGGTGTCTCCTTTGGACAGAAGTCCATAAACATTGTAATAGGGAAAGGATTCCCAAAAGATTTGTTGAGAAAATTTTAGTGAAAGATTTTCTCCGTGGACGTAGCCCACATTGGGGGAACCACGTTAAATTGGTGTCTCTATTGTGTGTGGTGATTTGTGCATTGCTTTGATTACTACTGTTGATATTGCCATTGATATATTGCATAATATTGTTTGGGAAAGAAAAGTCAAAAATGGTCTTATCCTTTTCACCCCCCCCTCCCTCTCAGTATAAGCTTGTGTTCTTCACAAATACCTTTGTTTAGGATAATAAACAAGGTGGCAACCAACTACATTTGATCTTGTTTGGACAATAAATTCCCTTTGCAATCTCATATATAGGGTACTTAAAATTAAAAACATCGAAGCCAAAAGGTCCTATCTTCCTTGGGAATGTTGTGGTTGGTCTCTACCTGTACCTAGTGAGAGCTTTCTCTTAATTGGCCAAAGAGGAATCCTAAGGCTATGAGCCTAGTGATGATGGACATAGTCGGGATGAGGGATAAGACAATAGACTATCTACCATGGATGTTTGATGGGAATGCATCCCTAATGCTAGATACTTGTGGGTATCAACCTCCTTGTCCATCCCCACGGGGATGTGTTCTAATTTGTTAGCCATGCTTTTCTTAGCTATGAGATGCTCAAGTGTGTTGTTCATGCAGTCCCTATAAATTGATGTGAAGCTCATTATATTTGTTGAAAATTTTCCAGTTACCTAAGCCCAATTGTAAAATCCATCGAAAGAAGTTTTGATTACAACCATCTTTCTGCTTTGAAGTAATTTTGACATCTATAATATATTGACCATTGCATGATGTGTAGTAAATCGTGGTCCTCATCCATTGCATAATTCGGAGTAGAAGTTGATTGTGTTGCATAATTTGGAATTTCTCAGTATTTGGGTGAAATTTTTAGGTGTTCCATGTTTCTACATCCTTCCCCTTTCAAGGGGGGACTTTGGTGGAACATAACAATCTGCAAAAAATGCTTAGTATGAAAAACCAGCTTAGGAACAAGTGGCTATGGCAAGGCAAATTCACCCGAGTGACCTATATCTATCTATCTATCTATATATTGTTTTTTGAGCTAGATGATGGGACAATTAGAAACATCATATAGGGCGTTGGCATGCAAGACACAAGTTTGAGGGTCAGCAATGGAGGGCATGCCAAAGGCGTTATGAGGGTCATAAGTGCATCAAGGAACTCACAGCCCAAAGAATAAGAAACTTGCATTTTTTATGATGAAGGAGACGATTGTAATCTGCACAAGTTGATGATGAGGAGAACAACTTGTAGGCTTGGACATAATGGAGTCTTTTGCATGGCTTTACATTTCTCATTATAAAAGTCGATAGCTTGAACTAGTTTTGATTTTATTCATAGTGTAAATGTGAGACCCAAGTTTGAGGCTCAATATTAAAAGAATAGGCTTTCTTTGAAAAGGAGACTATGCCAAAAGGCCTTAGGAGAGTCATAAGGGCATCAAGGAACTCAAATCACCCAAAGTCGAGAAAATTGCTTTTTTTATGACAAAGGAGATGACAATAATCTCCATAAGATGAGGAGGAAAGCTTGAAGGCTAAGGCAAAACAAAATATCTTATCCATGGCTTTGCATTCCTCATCTATCCGTCATTCATGGGATGAAAGGCAATAGCATGAACTGGTTTTAATTTTGATTGGTCAATAGTGTGCAAGAAAGAGTCAAGGGCTGCAATTCCACAGGACATGGGATAAAAAGTCACATTTGGTTGTTATTGTAGCTGAAGCAAGGTATTTATCCTCACATTAATTGAGAAAGATGAACTGTATAGTTGTCTAGATACCAAGTCTTGAAATGAATTGTTGTATGGTGTGTAGTAGGGAAGCAAAAATAGTGAAAGTGAGAATGCTACATGGTTAGCAATGATGAGTTGACTAGAAACTTGGAAGTCCTAAATAGGCAAGCCTTGAGTCACAAGTAAAAACATTAATCAACCACTTTTGCACCCCACCATATAGGGAAAAAAAAGTGGATCTATAAGAATCACAAAAGCAACGGAGCCCATTAAGAATCAATAGACAATGTGATTCGCACAATTAGGGAATATGCTTCCCACAAGTTGTAATAAGGTTCTTTTCATTGATAGAAGTTTTATTTTATCCAAGGTCCTCAAGATCTAGCTAAAAAAACAAAATCTTAATCGAATGACGTCATGCAAAGAAGAGTATGTATAGATCTTCAGGTGATGGTTCAGATATAGGTTGCCATCAGAATGAATAACAAAGGATGAAGAAGTTTGATAAAAAATAGGACATAACCATGGTGACGTCGTAAATGGAGGGTGGAATATGTTGAACATGAAACTACATATG
The DNA here is from genome assembly GCA_028583015.1 of Wollemia nobilis. Taxonomy (NCBI): domain Eukaryota; kingdom Viridiplantae; phylum Streptophyta; class Pinopsida; order Araucariales; family Araucariaceae; genus Wollemia; species Wollemia nobilis. The sequence continues at coordinate 2,222,836 of JAQPPZ010017021.1, forward strand.
CCTAGAATGTTCATTTGAAACAACCAATGGATCAAGAGATTGAAGGCCACTGCAAATGAGTCAAGCCCACAGAAGCTACAGACACATTGAAAGAGGTTAGAAGACCATCAATGAGCATTCCCAGTGGCAACTTGAATAGGAAAAATGCGGTCAATAGTCCATAACTCTATCCTGAAGCCAGCTTGCCCTCTCAATTTAAAGTTCACCCTGGTTAATTGCTCTGAAAGCTTCGTGTCCAAATCCCTGGCATAAATCTTAGCAAATGTATGCCTAGTCATGATGATGTTGTAAATATTCAGTTCCAAGAGATCAGACACACCAAGCCATAAAATTAATCCTAGAAAGAAGGAAAAATTTGGGATTTGTCATAATCTATGTTCCATGAAGTTTCCAGGATGGGGTTGGCATGGGATGTTGGGATGAATGTCCAAGATGGTGGGACACATTTATGGGAGGTTGGGATGACTCTTTGGAATGTGTCTCCAAGATGGCCCCCAAAGCTTAAGGCACATCCCCATGGAGCATTGGTCATAATATAAAGTAGAGAGTTAATGCAGAAATGGGTAATAAGTTCTATAAGATCCGCTCCCCTTGCCCCTTTCCAAGCCCCTAAACTGGGTTGACTGCAGAATAAAGGGCTGAAATAGCAACACTAAAACACCCTGAAAGCAATGCTAATCCTCTAGTTAAAATTTAAAAAGGATTTGGGCTATGAACCAGTTGCAAAAGAGAGCAAATCTGCTGCAGATCATGAAGTTGTTACTTGAATATTAAGTCTGCTTTGGTCTTTGGCAAGCCCCAATATGCACTAATGATGTGGTTCGATTCTGTAGTATTTCTTGAGTTCAACACCAAGAATTGTTCGTCATTTAAAAAGGAATATCCGTGTCAAAATTTTCCCTGCAAGAGATCTTTTGCTGGGTTCTTATAGGCATCCAAGTGACCTTTTAATCACTTGTGATTCTTAAGTTAGAGGAGCTATGTAAAGAAATTTCATTTTCTCATTCTTTTTATGTGCTTTGGTTTATGGAATCCCCCAACTTCTCTGTTTCATTATTTCTTTGTTCTTCATTCCTACCATACCCTGATAGGTAGCTTCTTTGTTTGTTTTTTATATGTTTGCCTTTTCTTCTTATAAGATCCCTTTTCTGTTGATCCATATTTGGTTCAGTTTGAGCCATGCTTTTCTTGTTGACACTTTATGAGCTTAATTGTACACCCTATTAAAATGGTTGAGGGATCATGGGGCATATAGCTGGAAATTAAGGTTGTAAACATGAGTTGGTAGTTATAATTTTAGAAGCCTTTGGTGGAAAGTTTGAGATGTTCTCTGTCACCCTCTTACAGCAGCACGGTTTCATAACTATCCTATAATAAAATTGGCTATTGCTTTTGCTCTTTGTTCCAACTAGGATTGTGTTCATATAAAAAGCATTTCATCCATATTAAGGCATCAAGATTGGACATTTTGTATCTGTATGTTTTCTTTTAATAATTTTAGTTCTTATTGCATCTCTAGAAAGCACATTGAGGAGTTGTCATGTTGCCTTTTTCTTACACGTTTGAAAGACATTCTAAGGTACAGTAATTTTTTTTCTTGTGTTTGGAATCTTTTTGCATTGATCTTTTCACATTGACGTTGCCTCTTAAGTTCCAAAGTTAAATTTTTGTTGTAACACATGCATTTCTGTTTTCCCAATAGATTCTGTATTTTACTGGTTGATGCAAGAAGGATTCATCTTCCTTGACCATTGTTATTATACAATGGTTATGAGTGATTAAATTCTTAAGTTTAATTCCTAGTCTATGCATTGGCTATTATTTCCTAAGTCTTTATGGTAGCTTAAAACATTTTCTGAGTATTTTGGTATCTAAATATGATTTTTGAACCACTATTCAATGACTTAACAGAGAGGTGTAGAACAATTATGTAAAGAAATTTTTTATGTTGATGTCCCTTTTGGAATATGTGACTTCGAAAGCACTGTTTAGGCAGTTTCATAGAGAGTAGTAACTGGAGAAATTGTTTTTTTTTTCATTGGAGCATGTTAATCGATTGTTTGTTCTTGATTATTATTTGGGTATATTAAGTTATCTTTCCTATTTTTCTTATAAAAATTTCAGTTTTAACAGTCCTCACATTCGACAAAGAAAAATTATCCTATTATTTTTGCTAACTGTAAGCAATCTTCAATTTACTGCTGAAGGTTGAGACAAGAACTTTAGAAGAGGTAAAGGAGGTTTTGCAATATACTGGTCAAGGTAAATCTGTGGTAACACGCATAATGTTGGACAACATGATTGTGCCACTCGCCAGTGGAGATGTTGATGTATCCATGCTTAAACAAGCTGTTGAATTGGTCAATGGTAGATTTGAAACTGAGGTAATTATTTCATTTTCTTTGTAATACTGCCTCTATTCTATTTGCTTGATGATGAAGGACAGAAGTTCTTGGTTTATATCATGTACTCATTTGGTTGCTTCTTGGAATTGCTTTTAAATGAAAATCTTAATATGTTTTTTGTGCAGCCTTTTTCTGTTTGTGACTAGTGGTATGCATGGCCTTGTACCAGTGAAAAATAAGAAGGCTTTTTCATAATTAATAAAATCATTACCGATGTGATTTAATGTGTTATTCATGTTTTAGAGTAGCTGAATCTTGTGAGATCATCACTCCAGTGAGCATTACAAAAAAATTTCCACATCAGAAAATATAACCTTGTATTGGAAGTTTGATAATTCATTCTCTGGAACTCTTTTGTTCTTAGTTAAACAGATGTAACATTCAAAAAGATTTGGAAGATGAGGGATTGTCTAGCAGTTTCTGCAGTGACAGCTTCAGGAGGTTTTTGCAACTGCCTGTGACAATGGCAAATGGGATGGAAAATTGCAAGATGCAAGAAGTAATTGGGTTGATGGTATTTTTTATAAGAAAGGGGAGAAGATGAGAATTGGAGTGTAATATATATGCTCCATATATTGTTACTGCTGAATATATATGGTGGAAAGACCTAATTCATTTCAAATTCAATGATAATTCACGATTGTGAGCTTTGGATTTTGGGGTAGGACTTTAATGCAGTTCTGTCTCCTTTGGAGAAGGGTGGTAATCTTGTCTAGTCTAGATCAATGGAGGACTTCACTTCCTCTGCTAATCTAAATGGCCTTTGGGATGTTATTCTTTAAACTTAACATGCATGAAAAAATAGGCATAGTGGAAGATCTCATGTGGCAAAAGGACTAGACATTTTAGTTGTTTGGCGGATGCAAATTAAGTATATAATTTCTTCAAATATTTAATTGCAAGTGGGATCAAATCACAAGCCAATTCTTTTGAGATGTGATCTTCTCAATAATAGTCATCCAAAGTCATTTAGTTCTAAGTTTATGTGGCTTCAAGACCCTAATTTCTCCCAAGTGGTAGTGTTGTGGGGTGAAGCAAGGATCTTGTATGTATGGGTTTCTTCAAAAGCTGAAATATTTGAAGGGGTAGATGAAGATTTGGAACGTCAAAACATTTTGTAATATATTGAAGAGAGAGGAATTTAAATCTGAACTCAAGGATTTACAAGAGAGTGGAAAACAATGAAATGGACCAGCATATTTGTGTAGGAAAAACAACTACTTATTGATAGTCATAACACATTAAAAAAGAAGTCATATTGAACCCAAAAACCCTAGGAGAGATGGGTTAAAAAGGGTGATAGAAGTACCAAGTTTTTCCATGCTACTGCCAAAAGAGATTTGTCCTTTCATTGGTCAAAATATGTTGACCATAGATGGAAGGCATATTGGGGAAGAAGAAGAGATCAAGAAGAAAACAATCAATTATTTCAAAGGCATTCTAGAAGAGGATGGGCAGGATAAGGAGACTCGGGGTAAGATTTTTGCTAAGTATTCTATCAATTGTCAGGAAGAGACAGAATGAAAGATTGATGAGAAATTGTAGCAAAAGATTGATGCATTGACCAGACCATTATCATGTATTGTAAATAATTGGGTTTGTGAAGGATACATGTTGCGTGTGTAATTTATCCACATGTATCTATAAATTACTCCTACTCTTAACCTTTGTTTATTTATTTATGATGAAATTAAATTGTAGTGTTGTATTCTATTTCTACATAGTGGTGTTGTTGCTTGTATGAAGTTGGGTTGAATTTAGTGGCATAGAGTTGTGATGAGCATATTGCTCGAGAAGGTACACAACGACAATGGGATGGTTCTAGTGTGGTCAACGAATGACTTATTCAAAGTGTGTATTTGCCCCCTTGGGAGGAGGGAATATGGGAGCCTAAAATGACATGATACAAACTTGTTTGTTGATGGTAATAAAGGACCAAGTGATGAAGTCGTCCATGATGAAGAGGTGCCACAAAGGTGTGTGTGACGATATAAGGCGTAAAGGTGTCCATGATGGCACAAGGTGCAAAGGCATGCACGACAACACAAGGCACAATAAAGGCGTGCATGACGATGCAAAGCGCAAAGGCATGAATGACAACGCAAGGCGTGCATGAGGATGCAAGGTGCAAGAAAGGGCACAGTGACAATAATTTTGACAAAGAAAATCTTGATTGGCAAGAAGGAATGATAATGTTTGAAGCCTATTGGGTGTTAGATGATGCACATGACGAGAGTCTAGCATTGGCACAACTACAAGCTGGTGTGTCTAATGGTGATCCGGATGAGAGTCTAACATCAGAGCAAATGCAAGATGACATGTCTGACAATGCATGTGGCGAGAGTTTGTCACTAGAGCAATTGCAAATTGGCATGTCCAATGTGTGCGGGATGGGTCTGACATTAGAGCAACTGTAGGTTGGCATGTTTGGTGGTGCACACAACAAAAGTACATGGGAGCAACTGGAGTGTGGTGTGTCTAATGATGTGTGTGACAAGAGTGAGATACATGAACAACCATTGCTTATATTGAATCGGTTGATCAAGACAACCAATTTTGGCATAATGTACGTGTCCCACATTCCACTGTGAAACATAGGACTTAGTCAAACATTGGAAAATCTACCTTAGAATGTGGAAGGTCAATAGGCAAATAATAAAGCCAGATAGGAGGAGTTTATTGCTTGTGACACTGCATGGAATTGCAACGAACTAGTATATGGAATAGCCTGAGGTTAAGTACCAGACTTGGAAGGAGTTAACAAAAGCCATTATGAAGGTATTTAAATTGTTTTGCAATGATGAACAAGCCATTCTAGAAATCTATAGGATGGTGCAAATTTATATATTCGGTCATACAATTGAAGCTTTTGTGGGTTTTCATCCATTTGGAGGAGGATTCATTAGATGCTTTGAAGAAAAGGTGGTTCATGGGGGCCTTCTTCCTATGTATTGGAAGATTAGGGCGGCCCTTCCGATGTCATATCAAGAGGTCTTTGAACAAGCTTTGAACATGGAAAGGAATGCAAAGACATAATTAAAATGTTCGGGTCATATTAATGAGGATGAGAACGACTTTGACAATATCAATGACTCTAGAAGCGAGAGTGATGTTTTTGAGAACAACTTGGAGGATGATTGGAAGACATCATCTAGATGTTGGGGATGATAAGTTAGTGAAGAGAGTGGCTTTGAAGATATGAGTGACGACTTGAAGAATGTGACATGGACAACACACGTAATAAGATAAAATTGTTGCTACAAGTAGCGAGAATGTTCCAATGAGAGGTTCCATGACAATGCATTTCTTGTCAAAGACCACAACAATGGAAAACATGGAATTGAGTATGATACTCGGGAGTTGGGATAGACCCATTGTGTAGTGTCAAAGATGTAATCTTTGTTGGGCACTTTGCATGAAAACATTAGACTGTTGCAAGTCAAGATGAACCAAAGAGGTGCAAGAGGGTTCAAGAAGTGTGAGAAGGATTCACCATGAAGGAAAGGGCATGGTGAACATGATTGTAGTTGAAGAGATTGAGTTCATTGTGGTGGACATGTGACAAGTTATGCAACAGCCAATGTTGAAGCAATCAGAGGCATCTACCTCTAATTTAGACATGGAAGTTGTAGGGTAGGAATTGGGAACCATGGGAAATCTTGGCATGTTTTCCTTTCAATGCTTTTGTCTACAAAAGGAGGACAAAAGCGAGGACAACGATTGGTCTACCAACTAATGAGGTGAAAAGAGATTTCATGTAAGGAAAGGTTGTCATCTAAGTTGGAATCCTCACTATTTTCCAATTGGAGATGATTGTGTAGTGTTGAATAAGTGTTGTCTATCACCAACACTTGGTCGTTCAAGCTCAACACATAGTCATTTAACGCAAGGAGATTGTCATTTGACACAAAGTAATTTTTATCTAATGCAAAGAGTGTCATTTGATGCAAAGTGAGTGTTGTCCAACACAAGGATGTTTGTATGGCGCCAAGACTTAACCAATTCAAAGACTGTACGTTGGTGAAAGGTGATTGTTGTCACGGTTAGACATATTGTTTGTCATAAGCTTAGGGCTATCCAAGAAATGAGAACTATTGTTTGCTATAAGTGTTGTTGTCAAAGGCAGTGGGTTGGTTGTCTAGCCCAAGAAAACTATTATCTAGGGCAATGGGTTGGTCGTCTAGCCTAGGAAGACCGTCAATTGAGGAGGAGGGATGATTCTATGGCCCAAGAAGATTGTTGTTTGTGTAATGGAACTTGTCATCTGAGTTGAAGGGGTTGTCATATAGTTCATTAAAAGAATAAGAGAAGTTGACCAAATGAAGCTGTTTTTTTGGAACAAATCCAAATTTCAACATTCGTAGTTGCTACACCGTCTAGGGTTCCAACTTAGTTGTTTGGGATATTTTATTGGTTGCTTGGGGCAGTGGAGAGGTGATTTGGCCCAACATGATTTTCATTTCGGGTGATGTAAAAGTCATCTAGCCCAAGGTGATTGTCGTATGTGAAAGTGGGAGAGGCCATCCAACTATACAAGCGCAAAGATGCAGTCTAGGTTGTCGTCTAGATAGAAGCCCAAGTCTTGTGGAGACCAAGTCTTGTTGTCAAAAGAGGAAAAAGAGTCGTTTATGAGGTCATCGCCACCAAGGAAAGAGAGTTTGTTGGAGGTTAGAAGGCCACCATTCAACTCCGAAGAGTGGTTCATCTAGGCCAAGTTACATGTCATTTGGGCCTAGGTGAGATATGTTTGGAGTTGGTGAGATGTTGCAGGACAAGGACAGGTGTTGTCTGAGCAATGAGGCATATTGTCAAGACCATTTTAGGAGGAACAAAAATTAGTGTAAGTGTCCATGTGACATGCATTTTGCTATCGCAGTCTAGGGATTTTTGCTTGTAGGATGAACAAGTTGGCAAGTCGATTGCCATCCAATCGTTTGATAGGGAAGACATTTGGTCTAATTGTTGTCTGGATCTTTAGCAATAAGGTCACTTGGTCGTTAGATAGGGAAGCCATTTGACCGATGACCGTTTGGTCATCCGATGACATGGACATGTAGCCATATGGCCTTGTTGTCTAGTGTTAGCCATTTGGGCTTATAGGAAATTATTTAGGTCATATCGTCCAAGGTTGCCATTCATGTCCATGCTGAGCCAAACCATCTGAGGGGTGTCGTTTAGGATGTCTAGTCGCCTTAGAACATTTTAGTAGCAATTTGAGCATTACAAGTGGGCCAAGCAAATGACACAAATGCTATCCAACGGAAAAATTCAGCTCAGACAGTGAACGGATTAGCTATTGGGTGTTTCCCCTTGACTTCCGAAGGGGCACTACCCATTTGATATTGCAAGGGGGCTTTCTCACCTTGACCCTCAACATAGGCAATGGGATAATAGTGCTTTGTTGGTAGTGGGTTACAATGCTGCCAAATGCAAAAGATGTATGGAATTAAAAGAAGCGAAAGGAGCATGATAGGAAATTCAAGTACTGTGTTTAGTCCTACCTTGTTGTTTAGTTGGTTTGTTGGTGGGGATGTTGACAAGTCTAGAGGAGGGGATAGATGCAGGTAGATGCTTTAAAACGTGGACTCGGCTCGGACTCGGCAAGGTCGACTCGGGTGTCGAATTCAAGACTCAGCAAAAAAAACTCGGGAAGACTCGGCAAAAAAGAATGAAAAAAAAAACAAATTTTCATTGAAAAAATAAGTTTTTTTCATGCATATTACTTATTAGTATATTCTAACACACTTACTCAACATTCAACATTATACAAATGAGAAATAATAAAGAAACCACAAATCAATTTTTTGTATAAATTGAAAGTAAAATTATGGAAAAAATATGCACATATTAATAAATAACTCATACAACATTTATGAACTTTGATTAATTGAGTTAACTTAGATCCCAATGTTTTGAACAAATATATTGTTATTTTAGCACCTGGGTGCAGCGCAACGGTTTAGGCTTTGGCTCTTCTTCAGGAGGTCCAAGGTTCAAATCGCGGCGTAGGCGAGTGTGTGAGGGGGTGGGTGTGTGGTGGCTTTGTGTTAAATTCTCTATTGATAAGTATAGCTCTCGGCTTTACGAGGGGTCATGGTTGGGAGGAGACTGCTCAGCCCTATGCGTCGGTCATAGAGGTTTCTCACAATAACCAAATAATATATATATATATATATATATATTGTTATTTTTTTTTTTTTTTTAAAGCGAAAAACCCCTTGCGGGGCCGCCTTGGTTTGAGAGACCACGAACAGGGGGTTCTATACCGTCAAAGTCACCCGGGAGTCGCACCCAGCCCTGCCCGCACCAACATTATCAATTGGATTTTGGGTACCCAATTCAGCTTTTTGGTAGGGTGGAGATTTGAACCTGGGACCTCCCTTGGAGGATTGCCCTCTCCTCTCCAACTCACCTACAACACCCGGGTTATATATTGTTATTTTTAAAATTAAAGAATTGAAGTTGTATAATATTAAATACTAAATAAAATATTATATAACATAAATTAAAAATGATTTTTTATTGATTAAATGTTGAGAAAACAGTTTTTTTTTGGAAACATTTATTGGTAAATGATATATAATATATATATTAATATTGATTGGAATTATTGATAATATTTTAACATTAATAATTATCTATTATCTAATAATATATAAATAAATAAATAAAAAGTTTTGAAGATAAAGTGGTAAGTTTTTCATATCATTAAAAGTGTTAAATTTTATTATTTTTTTTTTTTTTTTTTTGATATATAGAAGCAATGGTTACAATCACGATTTTTAGTAACTACCAGCACAGCTGGCAGGGTTCAAACTATCTGCAAAGGCTCCCAGGACTTCCACCGTCTCGGTACATTTTATTTTAGTAAAATTTATTGCTAACAAATAAAAAAAATACAACATATATTTTTTATTTTATCAAAAATTTTAAAATATAAAAAATGTATAATTACACATTTTATTTATATATATCATATAAAATTTTAACATAAAAAATTATACATAAAAATATGAATTTAATTTTTCTTTGATAAAAGAAAGATAAAATGTTTTATAGCCCTCCTTATTCAAAGGGTGAAAAGAAATTACCTTTCCAATAAAATAGAATAGAAATCAAACAAAAACCTCAATCAACGAACTATCTTGCCACGACGGTGTTATAAACGCTAAAATTTGAAAAACTTGCATAATCGCCTAACAATTTCACGGGCATGAGGTAAATACCTAAATTTCAGACCAAAAAAACACCGTAAATGCCCTCAATCTGAAGCTTGAACCGTTAACACAGTGAATGTATAAAGACCTAAACCCGGAGTAAAACGAGGGCAACATTACGGAAGGCACAAGCTAAGAATAAATAATTTGAATCCTTCACTTCAAAACAGAAATTTTTGGTATATACATGTTACGAAATTCTGATGCCTATTGCTAGACTTCGGAATCCACGGAAAACCCCGCTCTCTTCTTCAATGTCCACACAAATAATATTATTGAATTTTAAAAATTAAGGACGATAGCCAAAAGAAGAGAATGAAGTGCAATTTAAAACCAAAGTCTCAAGATTAGCAGGGGAACTTGTTTGGCTGTTCGTAGGCATAGGATACGCGTCGGTGGTGGCAGAGGGAGTGGAATCGAGAGCCACCCGCGATTAATTTTAATTTTTAATTTTTAGGTTTTTTTTCCTGGGCTCGAGTCCTAATGTTGGGACTTGCGAGTCCTAGTCGGACTCAGACTCGGCCGAGTCCAAAAAAAACGAGTTCGAGTGGACTTGATGTGGCTAAGTCCACTCGGACTCGGACTTGGCCGAGTACTTGGGACTCGGGCCGAGTTTGCCTACAGAGCTTCTACATGAATGCACAAATGTATGAGCAAATGTGGATGCAAATTTTTGTGCCACATGTTGATGATACGTGTAAATAAAGGTTGTCATATGTAAGTGTTGTCATGTGCATACATGGCAATAAGTGTTTGTAATAAATATATTGTAATGTTATGGGCTATTTTAATGTTTTAATGTATATGGGTAGTTTGGTGGTAGGTATAGGAGATGCCATGGATGCATTTGATTGAATTGTTTATCGAAGTAGTTGTTGGTTGATGTTGGTCAAGGCAAGTCTGTGTGTTTATATAAATACACATCTATTGAGGAGATGCCATGGTGAAGGGGGAGGAAGTAAGTAAAATCCCCCAAATGCAGCGGATTAAAACAAACTCAAACAACAAATTATTAGTATGCCAAGTATATATATTACATAATGTAAATAGTATAAAATTTAATAAATTTAAATTAAAATGTAAGGTAAGATAGAAATAAATCAAACTGCATAAATGACACCAATATTACGTGGAAAACCCTGTAAAAGGAAAAACCACGGCCAAAATCGTATCTCCACTTTTGTATTATCTTCAACAAAATATACAAGCCTTTTTCTCAAATGTGATTGGTGCAAATCACTAATGTCTCAAGTAAACAATAGTGTCTCACAATTAGCTCACACAATTGGCTCATACTGTTTTGCTTTGTATAGTTAGCACTATTACAACACAAGGAGTTTAGCCCAAATATATAGTTTGGGCTATCCTCCCATTGGAAAATAGCCGTGGAGGAAAACCTCCACAACATGTGCCACCACACCTATGCCACATGCCACCACATCTTGGCTTTTTTGAACCATAATCCCTGAGGACTATGATGGCTAACAAACCATTGGACTAAAATCTTATTATGGACTTAAACACATATAACCAAACTAGCACGAGTATCAGTGACTTCCGCAACAAAGCCCTGCCAGGAACTATTTTGTGGCAAAGTGTGTTAACCGCCATTGAATATATTTATGAAATTTTTTACACACAAATACATCATAGTCTGTACACATAACGATCTCTGCAGTGTCAACTGATAAGAGCAGCATGTTCTAGCCCTGGCCTCCTATTATATATAATATATTTTTCTCCCTTTTTAAGGAAAAAAAATGTTTATTTGATATCGCTAAACCATTTATTCCAGAATAACTTGTCTATTCAAATACATATATAGCAGAAGTTAGAAGATGGTTGACATAACTCATTCTCCTTTGTAAAAAAACGTCTTTGAAGTAATTAAACACTTCAGTTGGGAGAATAAAAATGGCTTTCTTTGAGACTTAAAATTGGGAGCGTATAACTGGATCTTAATGTTGATTTACTGCAATTCTTTCCTAAAATTGATTATCAAGAATTTTGACCTGGTAATGTCCTTGACAGGCTTCAGGCAACGTTACTCTTGAAACTGTTGGAAAAATTGGAACGACTGGAGTAACATTTATTTCGAGGTAACTCTCAGGAAGATACAATGTGAAATGACTTGATAAACAAATAATCATACTTTTAATTTCTTTTTTTTTCATGTATTTACTTCTTGTTGTTGATGGATCTGCTATTACAAAATGGTGTTTTTAAATATGTAATAGCAATTTTCACTCTGTAACTGATAAATCTGAAACGATGGAAGCTTTTCATCTGTGTTAGTAATTTGTAATGTTTAAGGGATCACGTTTGAAATGATGGAGTTGTTTTTAATATTAAAGTTTTGGTTATAGCTGCTCAAGCTTCCTAGGTTCTTCTGAATACTTTTGGAATCAAATATGTTTGTAGAGCAAGAGAAGCCTGGGAATGCCAATTTTGTAGCTTTTAAGGAGTGTTATGTTAACAATTTCCATAATGTTAAACAAATATTGTGACATAAATTGGCATGATGTGAAAATAGATTTCCTTTTGTCAAAAATTACAAATTTTTTTATTATGTAAATTTATGTTCTTGCAGCGGAGCTTTGACACATTCAGTAAAGGCATTGGATATCTCCCTTAAAATTGATACAGAATTGGCTTTGGCGGTTGGAAGACGAACAAATCGTGCCTGAAGTAAATATCAGTTCCCTCTAGGAAGTTTATTTTTCCTTATTTCACATCTAATGAATATAATTATTTTGAGTGCCCACAATATTAATATATAAAAGTCTTTGGCAACGATATTTTATACTTACATTAAGGACTTGAAAAAGACTATTTAAAGGCACTTTTCAGGTTTATGTTGTGTGGACTAAGTGATCTCATTTGAAAAAGTATTGTAGTACATAACACCTACCCTTTTTCCCTTTATGTTCATTTCATATATACAAAAAAGCAACAGCATTATAGATTGGTTGGGAAAAAATTGTTGCATTTGCACCAATTGAATTTTATACAGGTCTATTGTTTTTAGGCATCAAAATGACAACCTGAGTTCTTTCAATAATTGATGTTTGTAAGATGTGTATCATGTTTTGTATATTTTGTTGTATAAGCTTGTTGTCCCATGCACAATGGTTAGTATATTTTTAGATGTACCTTCTCATTAATATAATTTTATTTACAAAAAATATGGTTTTCAAGGTAGAGATCTAGGTTCACATATTGTCAGGCGAGGTATGCACAATTGTTAATATCTCTGGTTTTTTGAAATATCGTAGAACATGGTCATGATGTAACATGTGGGAGGGTTGGTTCTAATATATAATTATTATAAATTCTATTTAATAATAATTTTTTTATTAGGGTAAAATATGAGTTTTTGAAAGGGCGGGAACCCTTTTACAATCCTAAAATGGATTGTTTAGTCTTTCCAAACATAAGGCCTCATATCTAAAGGTTACAAGACATTCAAAACATTAAACTCCCTTGTTTCAAAACTCTACATATTTACTTTCATTACCAGTCTCTTTACATCCATATCTTTGAAGAGTCTCCAGAAAATGAAATCCTCAGTTTACAAGTCCATAGATCTCTAGACAACAGAACCCTTATCATACAAATCCATAGATCTTCAGAAAATGCAACCCTAAGTAGACTAATCCATACGTCTCCAAAAAATGGAACCCTTAGCAGGCAAATCCCACAAAAAACTCAAACTTACAAATTTCTCACTTTGAACCTCACAACGCTTCAAAAAACTCACAAATCCACACATCACCACAAAATGAGACCCTCAGTAAACAAGTTCATATATCTCTAGAAAATGGATCCCTCAGTAGACAAGTCCCTAGATCTCCTAACGATGGGATCCTCAACAGACATCTCCACGTCTCCAGAAAAAGAAACCCTTAGCAGACAAATCCACATATCAATAGAAAATGGATTCCTCAGTAGACAAATCCCTCAAAAACTTAAACTGATAGATTTCTCAACTTCATACAGCTAAAAGCTGACAAATCCCATAGATCTCAATAAGTCTCCAACATTCTAAAAGTAGGAACTTTCACCCTTTGACTTGACTTTTAAATTTTATCTCCTTCACCACTAAGTGGAGTACATTTGGATGGATCCCATCTGGTGGTATCCATCTTTTATCTTCCTCGTTAAGAGCTCCCCAATTGACTAACCAATCAGCCACCCCATTTCCTTCTCTATACATGAATCACTTGAAATTCTTCTAGTAAATCGAGGGTTCTTAGTGTATCTGTTACTATGTTTGCTACTCTCCAACTTGCCATCGACCTTCTATTGAGGTAATTAACAAAATTCAACGAGTCTCCCTCAATTATTAATCTCTAAGCTCCCAACTGAACTGCCATCTGTACTCTTGCCAAGACTACTCTAGCTTCGGCTTGATGACTAGTCATAATGTCCAAGTACTCACTCATCACTCCGATCACCATTCCTTGGCTATCCCTTAGCACTCCTCCAACCTTCCTTGGATTGCCTTTAAAAGCCCCATCAAAATTTAGTTTTAGTCATCCTTGTTTGGGTGGCTACCACTTGGTCATGCTCCTCAAGCCTTCTTGGCGATTGTCATTCACCCCAACTGGACATAGGTTACGATGCTCACTTAATTTAGCCTCCTCCAATGACTCTGGACTCTCATGCACTTTCAAAGCTTTAACATTCTCCATTGTGACCGCTATCATGTGCTCTCTATTTCTAGTTGTAGATCTCTTCTCCCTTTAAAAGTCCTAGTATTTCTCTCCAGCCAAAATCCCCACGCATAATGAAAGGAAATCAAATTCCAAATCGATTCAATCTTGGGCTTTTATATGGCTTCTCCCATTGTTCTATCCATATTGCCATGTTATTAGGCAACACCAACACCACCCCCATATTCTTTATTATATCATATAATATTTTGAGGGAGTAATTACATTCTAGTAATATGTGACTCACCGGTTCCTCATGAGCTTCACAAAGGTAACATTTGTTAGGGAATTGAAAACCCCTCTTATGCAGGTTATCTACTGTTAAAATATTGTTTTGGATTGCCAGCCAAAGGAAAATCGTTTGACTTTTGAATTGCTTTCCTTCCCCATAATCAATGCCATTGAAAGCCCCCCTCATGAACTTCAAGTGAAAGATCATAGGCTGATTTGACAATGATCGACCCTTTCTAAGTAGCTCCCCATACTATTGTTTTCTCAACCAAATTGGGGCTTACATAATAAAATCTCAATTTAGCGATTAGCTTTTGTAGCTCTTTCTTATACTGATTATGGACTCACAACTCCTTCCATCTTACCTTTCCTCCTATAGCTAAATAATCACTCACCATATTCCCATAATTTTGTTCTAGCTCTACTTTGATACTTGCTAACTCCTCATCCTTCACTAATGGGTACTTATCTAGCCACACATATTCTTAGAAGTGGATAGACCTATCATTCCCTACCTTCCATTGGGTGCCTTTCCATAGCATCTCTCTACCCTTTACTATATAGTTCCATAAAGAAGATCCTCGACAGGGTTTTAGTGTGGTCAAAAATCTATTATCCTCTTAGCTGTCAAGGTATTTGTCTCGTAGAATTCTTGCCCAAAAAGCATGACCCTCCTTCACTAGTCTCCATCCTACCTTTGCTACCAAAGCCTTGTTCATCTCTTATTCTTCTAAGCCCATGTCCTCCACTTGACTAACCATTGCATACTCTCTCCCAAGCTACAAGCGAAATTTTGCTATTCTCCTCTAGTCCCGACCATAGGAGATTTCTCTAAATACGTTCTACTGCATTAGTTGCTTTAGGATCTTAAACAATGATAATAAATATACAATGACTGCTTGGAGATTATTCTTAGTAAGTTGTAACTTGCCTAACTCAACAAATTCCCCTTCCAACTAGCTAATTTACTTTGGACCTTGTCAATCAACACATTCCACATATGATCCTTGCATATGCCCTTGTGAACATTGGCATTCCCATGTAAACAAAAGGGAGAGTTGAGACACTGCACTCAAACTTTGCTGCTATTTTTCTCTATCGATTCTCTATAGTGTTTATGAAAAAAACGTTACTCTTGTCCATATTTATCATTTGTTGGGATTGTTTTTCATAGAGATTTAGTATCCTCCTAAATTCCTTTGCCTCAACTATAGAGGGTCTCCCCATAAAAATTGTGTCATCCACAAATTGTTGGTAAGATGGTTTCAACCCACTTGTGCTTTTGCTTGTTTTGTTGATCCAATGCACCTTCCCAACACTTTGCCATTATTATGAAGAGATATGGGGACAAAGGGTCCCCTTGCCTTAAGCCCCTGCTACTTCCAAAGAATCCAGTTGAAGAATTGTTCATTATAACTAAGAATTTAGGTCCTCCATAGCAGCTATTCACCCACCTTCTCCAACATATGTTGAAGCCAAACTTCTCTAAGACTCTATCCAGGAAACACCATGAGACCCGATCATAGGCTTTATTCATGTCAAGCTTTAACACCATTCCCTTCCTTTTACTAATTTTAATTGAATGCATGGTCTCATGGAGTGTGATTACTCCATCCAAAATCTTCCTACCCTTCACAAAGCCTCCTTGTTGCTTTGAAATGATCTTTGGGAGAACATACTTTAGTCTTAATGTAATCACTTTTGATTTTATCTTATAAATGACGTTACACAGACTAATTAGCCTGAAGTCTTTAAATCCCTTCAATCTAGGCTTCTTTGGAATAAGCACTAGGGAAAGGATTATTGTATTCTTTTAATACTTTGCTTGAATGGTGCGACTCTCTTACTATTGCTACTACATTCTTACTATATTCCAAAAGGCTTGGAAGAAACCCACTTGAAATCCATCAGGTCCTGGAGCTTTATCTTTTCCAATGAGAAGATCGCTTCCTTGACCTCCTCCCCACTCACCTCTTTGACAAGTTTGCATTAATGTCTCTAGATAGAATCCTTGGCATATGATAAATTAATTCCTTCGTAGATTCCTGATCATCCTTCCTATCCTTAGCAACAATATGAAGAAGTCCACAACCCCTTGTCTAATTTGATCTTCATTTCTTATTACTTCCCCATCCTCTTTTTTTATTTCACATATCCTTGTTGCACTTTTATGTCTTATAATAGAGACATGAAAGAATATTGTGTTCTTATCTCCTTCCGTTAACCATTGGTTCCTTGATTTATGTCTCGAGTACATCTCCTTCCTTTCTATTATTGTATGCAATTTTGCCTGGATGACTTTCTCTCAATTAAAAAGGACCTGGTCCATCCCATTTTTGCTTATTTCCTCTTCAATTTGACTCTATTCTTGCCTTAACCACTCCTTTTGCAAGATGTTTCCAAAGACCTATTTGTTCCACTTTCTTACTCCCCTCTTCACATGTTTCAATTTTCCAACAACCACATACATCTTGGATCCTTGGATTGGATGCATCCACCATTTCTCCATTTCCTCATATTTTGCTGATAACCTCTTCAATTCGACTCTATTCTTGCCTTAACCACTCCTTTTGCAAGATGTTTCCAAAGACCTCTTTGTTCCACTTTCTTACTCCCCTCTTCACATGTTTCAATTTCCCAACAACCACATACATCTTGGATCCTTGGATTGGATGCATCCACCATCTTCCATTTCCTCATAAATGCTTGGGTGCTGCCACCACATGAATTCTATTTAATAATGCTATTATTTTTCATTGATTAAAATTTATAATGCAAGACATTGGATATAGCAATGGTTGACAATATGAATGGTAGATGCAAGGGATAGCATGAGAGAAAATGGATATATAAGGTTTTTTATATGTTCTCTCTAAATGTATTAATGTGTGATGGATTGTCTAAGAATTAAAACACTTGAAGATTAACAAAAGTGGTCAATTTGGAGTTAAATGAGGCTTTATTAATAAATATATTACATGTTGAAACATTATAGAGCCTGCGCTAAAGTGGTTAAATATGAGACTTTCAAGATGGAGACCCAAGTTCAAATCTTGCTAAGTGATATATGCATACTTTCCAAAATGTTGCTTGTAGTACCATTGTAGTTTGTCAAAATTAATTGGTAATTGGGTATGATGTAATACAAGCGGGGTCTATTTCTATTTCATTTAACAAATTAGAAAAAATATATTACGTTTTAAAATATTTGACTTTTAATTCACAAATAATGTTGTGTTCTAAAAAATTTGAGTGTATGTTTAAACCATCAATTACACATTTGTATTTTTCAATGTTTGTATGGTTATATGTTTGACTCAAGACATGAGTCTAGATACGAATTCTATTGTATTGTGTTTTGATGTATTTGAATAAAATATGAAATAATACCATGATATTTAGTCATTAGATGTTAACCAAAGCACCATTTTAAAAGAAAGGTAAGTAAAAAGCAATCAACTTAATCATGGGAAATTGTTGCGAGCAAAAGCTTAGGTGAGACTTTTTTTTAATGATGAACTTAAGAAAGATTCTTATCAATGAAATCAGAAGTGCTCTAAAATCCCCCCAAAATTCTACATAGTTTAGATAAAAAATACCAAAGAATTTACGAAATAATATGTACTCGAAGTATGTGAAGAGCGATATTATTATATTGATATATTATAAAACCAATGTATCATGCTTAAATATGGATACAAGTATGAATTATCAACTTTACCTAACAATCAAAGAGGAACATTCCTTAACCATATCCACTATAAAAAATTTAGTAATTTTTTATGATATTGAAAATTTATGTAAGACCATGAGTCTAGATACGAATTCTATTGTATTGTGTTTTGATGTATTTGAATAAAATATGAGATAATACCATGATGTTTGGTCATTAGATGTTGTTAACCAAAGCACCATTTTAAAAGAAAGGTAAGTAAAGCAATCAACTTGATCATGGGAAATTGTTGCGAGCAAAAGCTTAGGTGAGACTTTTTTTTAATGATGAACTTAAGAAAGATTCTTATCAATGAAATCAGAAGTGTTCTAAAATCCCCCCAAAATTCTACATAGTTTAGATAAAAAATACCAAAGAATTTACGAAACAATATATACTCAAAGTATGTGAAGATCCAAGAGCGATATTATTATATTGATATATTATAAAACCAACGTATCATGCTTAAATATGGATACAAGTATGAAATATCAACTTTACCTAACAATCAAAGAGGAACATTCCTTAATCATATCCACTATAATTTTTTTTTGTAATTTTTAATGATATTGAAAATTTATGTAAGACCTTAACCATGGTAGAACAAATGTACAATGAAGATGTTGAATGACAAACTAATATATGAAAAACCAAAGAGGAGTTGTCGCATAAAGATGGAGAGGGTAGAAATTGAATTTCAAAGCCTAGTATTTAATTCTCACAATTTTTAAATTTTCAACATGTTTTGCTTTTGCTTATAACAATTAACCTATATGCAAGAAAAATCAAATCCTTAAAAGTTCAACATACCATTTAATTGCTAATTTGAACAATTTAAACATTGATTTTAACATTTGATAAATCTCAAACATGCTCTTTAACATATAAGTTTATTTTTACATGATGTATCTTCTTTTGATAATGTCAAAAAATATAAATTTTGTGCTTTGTCACTGCTAAATTGTAAATATTTGATTGTTTTGCATTGTTATATTCCCTCACATAAGCAACCACTAGAAGAAAATATAACAAAAATAAGTCAAATCAAGAGGAAGCGACTAAATTTGCACCATATTGATATCAATATCCACATCAACATTTGGATATGATCAATTGTTACCATAAGAGATGGGCTTAGTCGTTATGTGACCACAGTGTTGCTGATAGCATGTTACATCATTGATAGAGCATTCCAAAAAAGAAAATCAATCCGTCTTACAGCTACGGATCAGTCAATGAAAAAGTCAATTACCTATTTTGCAGACTTGATTTAAACTGCAAAAATGCCCATGAAGTATACATTCTCACATTTCAACTAAATTTTTAAGAAGATCTATAACCTATATATTTGCACGGAAACATTGTGGTAAGCTGGCTGACCAGAATTGACTCAGGTTGTTTGTAGAACAACTCATCTCAATCCACTAAAACATACCCCATTAACACTAACTTTTAATAAAAGTTGTTGCATCCTCCAAAAGAGAAACTAAATAAGCACATACCTTTAGAAATATAGAAGCCTTAATGTTCCTTCAACCAGTATCCGCATGTTTTGACAAAGTCTTAAAACTATGCACACATTTGTGTTATTACCTTTTTTAATTTAGTATACAGCCATCTGATTCTTGTATGCTACTACTGCCCTGCCTATCTATGTTTTGCATCCTACAAAAATGTGCCAGACAATAGAAATGCTTAGAATTAGTCTCTAATACCATGGATCTTGAAATATTTTCATTATTAACCTTGCTATTAATGAAATAGAAGACTATCGCATTAGATATGAACTTTATTTATATGGAAACATTTGTGCATTACTAATACAAGCAAATTTTTTCAATGTAATTTAACAATCAGAAAAAATAAAATACGTTTTCAGCCAAAAATGATTTCCAACATTAATCTCATTTGCAGTGCCATAATTTGACATACACAAAATTATCTAAGTACAACTGTATGGATCATTTACCTTTTGGATTCTTATCGTAATCTTGTCCATATAGAAAACTTAAAGAACATCTTATAATCTTAATATCTCCACTACATCTCTCTACAACCAATGATGCAAGGCCTTGCATAAAATCGGTCAAGAGATGGCTGACAGTAAAACATGCGATACCAAAATCTCACCCTACTTCACATAGATTTTTAATTTCATTCTTTCCTTATTAAAGAGATTTTTGTATAATACATACGCATGTCGATATTTGCTCTGGAGAATAATGGCATTGACTATACCTCTAAGCTACATGGATCTATCAAATCAATTAAGATGGAGTTAAGAATCATGCAGGAGTTGGTTCCAGAGTCGATGAATCAGGTGGAGGTGGCGAAGGCAATGGTTGAAGAGCCTTCAGAGGATTCATAATAACAGCATCAACAAGACCGTAATCTTTTGCTTCCTTTGGACTCATAAAGAAGTCGCGATCAGTATCTTGGTTGATCTTCGACAAAGGCTGCCCCGTATGGTAAGCTAGATAAGCAGCTAGATTGGCCTTGTGATGCAATATTTCATTTGCCTGCAACCCCAAAGCACCATTCAGTTACAGACAAGCACTGTCTAAGACACCCATGTAACAGAAATCTTACAAGACTTAGGGGATCATCTCCTGATCATTACCTGAATTTCAATGTCTGATTGTTGACCCTGTGTACCTCCAAGAGGTTGATGAATCATAATCCTGGAGTTGGGTAAACTATACCTTTTACCTTTACCAGCAAATACTAAAATCATCAGATTCATATCACTACAGACAAAATAGCAGCACAGGACTATAACAAGAGCATGAAATACAGAATGCTCAAAAAGAAGAAACTACCAATCAAATTTCATTTTTGGAACAAGCATCTTGAGTATATCAATTAAGTACCTTTTGTACCACTACTGAGAAGAAATGCACCCATACTGTAAGAAAGCACAAAGATCAGCTTGGATGTGAGTGATAACTGCAAGTATTATCTTCAAGATCTATACAACATTTTTCTAGAAACGCAGCACTCTGTTCCTTATAAAGTATATTTAAAAGTGAAAAATAAAAGGTACACATCACAGAACCAGGAAATTAACCAGGCAACCAAATAGAGTTGCAGAGTGAACTGTCAGGACCAAAATAGGTTGTTATCCAAGCAAGTCAGTTTCATGTTAAGCAACAAATAGAACCAATGCATATAGCAGCTCATCTTTCTTTGAAAAAAATTATATATATATTTTTAAGTATATACTTGTGTAGACCAATATAATAACACTAACAGCTTATAAATTCTACAAGTTCCATCATTAGAAGCTTTGTGACCACAAGCAACAACAATCTGTATATCCAAATAAAGAGCCCAAAGTGCAGCCTGTGCATTTTTATGCAGAGATTTCTATTTGACCACGTCAGTTTAAAAAATCTTCACTATCTCTTTTTCCTCTTTACTCAAAGGGCACACAACTAGCAATTCATGTGGTGTGACAAGAACAAAGAGTCTTTCCGTGGAAATCAAATTTTATGCCTGCAATAGATATCTGTGACTCATTGAATTTATCAGATCACGGTTTTATATTTTGATCTTTACAAGGTCAGAACATATAACCACTGCAATCACTTCATTTGTATGACCTAAATTAAAATTAACTTGGAGCCATTGGGAACATTGCTAGTAATGGATAAATTAAGGTAAGCTAAATACAAACATTGATCCAATTCCTTGAAGCTTTACATTGTAATCCACCACCAGAATCTGTGACTATTTCAGTTATTTCTAGGGCTAACCTGAAAGGTACAGAGTCAAAGTTTGCTATGAAAAGGAAACATATCAGGCTTGTGGGCAGATGACTGTGGAATGAATAACTGACTAAAGAATGGCATTCATGGCATCCTGAACGTAAGGAGCTCTAATACCCTTAGATGTCAAACCAAAAAGATACATGGTGGCTTCTCTCCATCCTGATTTCAAGATAAATCCAACATTTTTTAATGTGCATTGTCCTTTAAAGCAGAATTTTCCAGTGAGAACTGCTTATAAGAGCCTGCAGGCTCCTTTCCAGTTTCCTTTGCCTATTTATGTCTATCCTAATGTCACCACTTCAATTACTAATCACCCTGTGCTGGCCAAGAGAACTTAAAAAATGAAAAAAAAAATGCGGAGGCTGCAATGTGTACCAGAATAATCAGATACATATGTGGGTCATCAATGTTAAAATTTGAAAAATGAACATCAAAACCAGCCTTCACCAGCAATAAACAAAACTTTACCTTCCAGATATCATTCAAGGGAACAATGTGAGGGAAGTATAGTTACCGTGTCTGGCACTCCTCTTCCCGGATACCCATATCTGCCTATCATATACAGATACAATAATTTTTGGATACTGTATCCAAACGTTTCTGAATACATGGATATTGTATCCAAATATATGCCCCTCTGGTCCATAGTTACCTAGGCACGTGTAGAGCTATATCCATGACATGAAATTGAAAGCAAAACACAGAATTGTTTTAAAATAAATTTCATGTTTAAGAAATAGCAATCCTCTACAAAAAATATCTTATTTAAACTTATATTTGTGTAAACAATTATGTGTATGTGTTCTACATTTTTCTTTTAACATATAAAACATATATACTTCTTATAATGGTGCATCCAGTCGGGTCCATATTAAGGGGTCTTGAAATTTTGTCATATCCATATCCGATACTGAATATGTATAAAATACCATATCCACTTCCACACAACATTGGAGGGAAGATAATCTGCCCTGGAATGGAAGTATATTATATGGAGCAAGCTAATAAAGGTAGACCTACGCTGCTGCTGAAGGATTTTCAGGCATTTTTATGGTTCCATCTTGCAAGCCGAGTCAAATTATGAGCTGACCAGATATCAGCACCGGATCCAGAGAGGTTAGCAACCCCAAAATGGATTAATACTTTTATTTAAACATATTCGATAATCTGGCATTAAGATACTTTCTAAACTAATGTATAGCTCATTTGATCTATTATGTGGTGTATGGGAGTAAGAATTCAACAAAAAAGGTTACATTTTGAATAGCAAACCTCTCTAAGGCGAGCAAGCACCATGAAATGGAAAGGAACAACCTATGGAGTGAACCATCACAGAGGAAATGAAAAAGAGTAGCCTCTGGAGGCTGCTTCCACCAATAAGCCTAAAGACAGCAGCCTACAGAGGATACTGCACCCTCTTACAAATTGAGTGGCAGTGGATATGATTCATTAAAAACATTAAATATACCAGGGCAAAAGTTCTAGTTAATGAGAAAGGCATTGACCTGATCATCATTTATCACATCATATGATCCATAATCATCCAATTACAATAAGGAAACATAGCCTAGGGCATACCAAATTGCATAAGAACTCTTCTAACATTCATGTAGTTGCTTTTGGAAGAGAATCAAAGACCAATGTCGTTACAGGATATGTGCTGTTTTGAGGTATTACTTTTCATTACTGTAATGTTAAAGTTATGACATTAAAAGGAGGATGAATTGCTATAAGAAATGGCATAACCAAAATTAAGATTCTGCACATCAACTCTAGCAAAGCCATAAATTTGAAAGAAAATCTTCTGAAATAACTATGTAATGAGAGGAAGAATGGATCAACATTTCAGATTGCACTTTGTGATCCATCATAGCACCCTTGGTATAGATGCTTCTTTGATGGGAAGACCCACAAGGAACAAGCCGTAAGACATAAGTTATCAACCCTTATAGGCCACAAATGAACTTATAACCACAGGCAGCTTCAAATCACCACCCTAGTCGACAAGCCAGTGTATCCAATACTCATGCTATACCACAGCCTTCTAAATTCTTAATGAAAAACATATTGAATGGGAAGAGCATGACTTGATGGAGGTCTTAAAGAAAGATGGCTATAATAGAAGACAATGAAAAAGAATTCATAAAAAAGCAGATCAACAGGGATTCATAAAAGTAAAGCAGATTCCAACAACCGACAACAAATATTATTTAACCAAACTCGGTTGATCTGTAAACCAGTTGTCACATCTATGTTATCTCTTGCTCCTGTGATCACCCATACATTGATACAGAAGAGGATTAACAAGCACCATGTGGACCTTCCACACAACAGGATGGCAAAATCAGTTCTTGCAGAGCATTCGTTTTCTTCAACACATCACGTTTGTTTTGATCGCACATACATACATACATACAGATATATAACACAAATGAGGACCATTTCATAAAAAGAAGACCGAGCGAAGCCATGGCAATCATTAAACATCCCAACACCGAGTAGAGATGACGGTTTAGAATGACATCATTCTTGACAAGACTTTATCAATAAATTCAAGAACACAACCAGGCCATAAGGGTTGATAATTAATGTTTTACTCTTTGACACCTTTGAGTCCTCTCAAAGAAACATATCTATAAAAGGTGACTATGTTGTAAGCCTTTTCATCGTTCTCCTTGATGATGGATCAAGGAGTGTGATCCAACACCTCGAATTCTTTCTATCATTACAAAGTTATTGCAGGAGTGTCTCTCAAAAGTATGGACTGTGGAAGCTTCAAGAGTCATAACTTATGGTGAGTATTTCTGGATACACCTCTATAACAAAACAAATACAACAATGCATGTTTTTACACACACGTCACTTGATTCTCAACCATTTAGTCAATAGCAAGATAGTGACAGTGATGGTAGACACTATGCTTGAGCAGATTAATAATAACATATTCCTATGCTATAATTTGTGGCAGATTGAACGATTCAAACTCAAAGGAAAGCATATAGAGACAGCATTGGGTCTTTTCAGCTCAAAAGACAGCAAAGAGCAACAAGATTAATCCAATCCCACGGAAGTGTTGCAATGCTATGGCAGTCTGATTCCAATTTGCGAAGGTTTCTTCATTTTCTATGCCCTGCTTGCACTGCATCTGTTTGTTAAAGAAACTGTCACACCTTTGAAGTCCGACAAATTTATTAAAAAAGGTGAAATAAATGAAGAGCTCCAACTTTGTTACTGTTTATAGCAATTTCCAATTCTGAAATTGCAACGCTGCAAAACATCTCTATTCTTCCAAGTTCTACTCTCAAACCCTTAAAACTCCATACTAGTCACAAACTGTGATACAGAATATTCAATATACTTAAAATGTAAGCAATTACGAACAAACAGTCTCAGACAGATCATCCAGTTAGTATTGGCTTCGTCTTTTGACTTGCACCATTTGTAATTTGTCCACATTTCAGCTCTATTTAATGTTTAGAGCAAATGTGAAACCCAATATTATTTAAAATTTTGATATTCCTAGTTATCATCTACTAAATTTTCCAATTTTGTTGGCAAGCATGCTTTTCATAAAAGGATGTTGCACATGCTTTGTCAAGCACCTCAGTGGACGAAACTACCGCCAGGCTCCTACTTACTAATAAATCCTGATAGAGCATCCATTTTTAATCCTCTCATGTTGAGAACTATTTCTGTAAAAAAAAATTGGTATCCATAGTTTTACTTTTCATTATGTGAAACACTCTTTTCACACAGGAAGTTACAAATACTTTGTCAAGCACCTTAGTGGAGGCAACCAACACTGCACTCCAACTTCTTGAATATATTGAATTGATCAAGACACAAATCAGTAATTCCTTTGCAAAATTATTATAAGTGACTGCAATTTCTTCAAGCTCATAATTTGCTATGATTTACTCTTTCCTAAGAAGAGCAATGTCACAATGAGTCAATTAAGAACAACAAAATATTAAACTAGTGGAATTTTTCAGCATCTTTGGCACTTTTCAAATTCATCAAGTCCAAGTGTTCTTTCGAGCCATCGTCAAGCTTGATCTAAGAAGGAAAACATGCATTGCATCCAAAACTTTTTTCTGCCTATATTTGATTCTAGAATTTTTACTGCTTCCTCTGAAGGGGTAGCAATCCTATCATATCTGTTGCCTGAGTAGACAGGACATGCAACAAAATATATTCATACAATGTGGTCATCATGATAAAGAACTTGACCATATTCAAGCAGTAGCCTTACGTCAATGAACAAACCCCAGTGGGAATACGATCTTCTGATCTGTTAAACTAGTAGTTGTAGTGCCGGCAAACGCAGGTCCTGACAATGTATTAATAACTGCTTAATATCCTTCCTACCCAAATCTAACATATGGCATGCACTTTAAATAAATTTTTCTGGATCTGTCAAATGCAAATTCAAGGCTTTTTCTTTTTCTTGTTTAAGGAGGTGGATAAATTGGTCTACATATATGAACACATATGCGTCCACATGAACTCATATGAGTTGTACATAGCCATGTCATATGAAATTGATGTTATATTGTGTTGAAATAAATAATGTAATTAAATATCATGTGATGTGATAAAGATACTTATAATACTTTGTGTATATGGGTAGTTGGCTAGTTAAGCAGGTACAACAGTTACTGTCCATCAAACTTCTCTCGTGATCCCTTCTGCATGTCCTACTCTGAACAGAGTTGTTGCCGAATTATAATCAAGGTACACTCATCATGTGCGTTGTATGCCCAACCAGAACATCTCAGATGTATTAAAGATACTTCCAATGTGAAGGATAAATGTCATGTATGTTACACACGTGTATTTATAAATTCTTTCCATTGTATTGTCTTTCTTTATACATTATGGAACTATATTGTAGTGTGCTGAATTTTGTATATGTTTGCGTGAGTAGAATTCTTCCACATGCTACATTTTTGTGTCATTTCCTGTATGAAGTTGGGTTGAATTTGGTGACATGCATGCATAAAAGTTGCAATGAGTCTCTTGCTTTGGAAGGTGAACTATGACAAGATCAGAGAGTGGCCAACAAGCATAATAGTCCAAGCATGCTTTTGCCCCCTCCAATGGAGGAAAGATGGGAGCAAAAAACTAAAAGTGATGCAAACTTTTTCATTAATGTTAGCAAAAGGCCAAGTGAAAACAAGCTTGAAGAAAAATAGTACCTGATTCAGGAAGGGTTGATATTTTTAGACAAAGACCACAATCATGAAGCTAAAATTGTTTGAAGCCTCGTGAATGTCATACACAATGTGTCTGATGGTGGAAGGAACGAGTCCAAAATGGGAGCAACTGCGGGATAGTGCATGCAACAGTGAATAGGACAGGTGCCCAACACGAGCATCTAAAGTATGCTGCATCCAAAGATGCATGACACAACAATCTACAAGGAAGCAACACCAGATGTTTCAATTTAGAAGAAATTAAGAGGGTCTTACAAAAATGAGAACAAGACAATCGATTAGCCGAATATTGGATCAATTAGGCAGAATGACAACCAAAATTGGTGAGATGCAGAAGTGCCCCAGGTTTCGTGGTGATGGAAAGGAAGACCTGAGTAGATTGGAGAACCTGCATCATGGTTTAGAAGGAAAACAGGCAAATAAATGAATCAAACTAAGGAGGTTGTTCTTGCAATAGTATGCAGGGCTACAATGGACCAGTACACAGAACTGTCAAAAGAAGCATATTGAACCTAGAAAGAGTTGCAAGAAGCTTCCTAGAAGGATTTTAAATTGCCAAGTGATGCCATTGAGATTATCACAAAGATTTATATAACAGAGCAAAGTGAGCTAGAGCTCATTCGGTTCTATAATTGAAGGTTGAAAGTGTTGGTTGTTAAACAGACTAAAGGAAAAGTGGTTTGTGGAAGGGCTTCTTCCTTAGTGTAGGAAGAAGGTCAAGGCAGTCCCTCTGCCATCATGTCAAGAGACCTTTCTGGGGGCAATGAACATAGAAAACGAATCAAAGACATCATCTAGACGTTGGGGTTGAGAAGTCAGTGACTCCAAAGACAAAAGCGATAACTTTGAAAGAATGAGTGACAAAGATGGAATGTTGATAAACATTCTCCTTGAGGACATAATGTGCACATTTCATGAATTCAAGAACAAAACATAATGCATGTAGCAATGACTAAAAAGTAGAGGGATAGATCAAATGGCATTAGCTCAACTGGTTAGATTCCTCAACTTTTAAAGACAAAAGAGATGAATTTGAAAGAATGAGTGACAAAGAAAGAATGTTGATAAACATTCTCCTTGAGGACATAATGTGCACATTTCACGAATTCAAGAACAAAAAATAATGCATGTAGCAATGACTAAAAAGTAGAGGTACAGATCAAAAGACATTAGCTCAACTGGTTAGATTCCTCAACTTTTAAGCAGGAATCCAAGGTTCGAATCTGCCAAATGATACATGCATAATTGTCAAGCTTGTTGTAATACCACCATGTGGTCATGATGTAATATGGGTGGGACCCATTTTAATCCCATATAGCCGATTCAAAAATAAGTAGAGGGACAGACATTTTGTAGTATTGGGGTGTCGAAGGACACTCAACAAAGAATGCCTTTTTAATTTGAATATCAATCAATAGACGTACATGGCATAGAGAGAGAATGTTTCAACAAGAGGTGCCACCAATGGCGGGTTTTGAAACAACCACCAAGGCATGGGAGAGTCCACCTTGCATCGTGAAAGGTATCCATACTTGGCACTCTAATCCTCACAATTGATTGCTTGCGAGATTCTATTGAGTGTCAACACTGTCCCTATTCCAAGGTTAGGCTGCTTCTATTCCTTGGATGCAAAGCTCCAGCACCCCCCACCCCAACAAGATGTGATTAATGAAGCTGCTAGGGAATAGACATTACTGCAACAGAATCATGTCACTTGGACCTCTCCCCCACAGCCCCATAAGTTGGACTTATTTTGGTAATTACTTGCTTCAAATTGTGAATGATATACATCATCACTCAACCGCACTCTCTCCAAAATCACCTAACCCATGGACTAAGGATTCCCCTTGGACAACTGAGAATCTGCTCTTCTCAATTGTCTGTTAAGACTAACCATCACATTACATGAGCAGACAAAATATATCGACTTTGATCTGTCTGCAAAATAAAGCATGAAGAGCACTTTTTCTTTAGATGCCCCATCTATAATCAAATTTGAGGGATGAACTAATGCTTGTATCATGATTCAAAGGGTCACCTTTTTTTTTCATTTTTCGATCAGAGATGCCTTCCACTCTTTCTTCATGAAGTGATGACTTCCAACTTTCACGCATTAAGGCCTCCAAACTTGCCAAGTTAATTGCATGCTTCTTTCAAACCATATCAGATACTGATGAGATCAAGCACCATTTTAGTACAACAGTGGCTAACACCGAGAGTGACAGGTCTGTGACCCGATGCTCTCCTTTCCATATTGAGAATATGATACACCGTGTCTCTCACGTTCCACATAGGCAGCAACATCCTCTCAACCCATTTGCACATCACCCATTTCCTCTCTACCGCTTGAGACTCAACCTTGAATGCTAGGGGAGGGACCTAAGGGTAGCCCCCCAAGCCTAGATACTCCCCTAGGTTGACCATTTAGTCTTGCACTGGTTCTTTCCATATGGTCGATGATTAGAACTCTTCGACACAATGTTATTCTAGAAACCTGAAATTGGCACTGTTGAGAGCTCCACTTTATCAGCTTCTAGTTGGCAGTAGATGCTCCTCAATTGTTAGTTATTTATCAGCTTCTAGTTGGCGCTGTTTTTCTCTCTTTTATATTTTCCTTTTGAAGGTTTTTCTTCCACCTTGACACTTTCTATTGTCCCATTGATTTGCCCTTTTAAGTCCCATTAACCTAGTTTGGTCACTTGTTCACATTAATTATTAATATGATTTTCCTTGATTTCAGTTACATAAGAAATTTTATTGATCATAACATAAACGTGAACAAATTTGCTTAAAACAAATTAGTGATAGTAAAAATGGGAAACTCTTTTTTAATTTGTTTTAATTGGTTATATGGGATTAAAATGGGCCCCACCCGTATTACATCATATGACCACATAGGGGTATTATACAACTTTGCAATTATGCATCTATTGCGTAGCACGATTCAAACTCAGGTCTCCTCCTTAAAAGTTGAGGAATATAACCAGTTGAGCTAATGCCATTTGATAAAATGGGAATTTCTTTTGCTTTGAACAGCATCCATCATTTCACACCCCATACTCATTCAAGTGAATGTTAAGGAACTCATCCATAATAACCAATTCAGAGAATAACAAATAACAAATATGAACAATACAAAACTCAGTGTTCAGTGCATAAATCTAAAGACCACCTAATTTTAGCTCCACAATTGATAAAGAAGACAGTCAAAACCACCCAGACTGTTGCATGTTCCTTAAATAGATTAGTCAATAAAAATGCTACTGACAAATTTCCCTTATCCTGATCTAGGAAAAAGGTCTATAAATACAGATCATACCTCAAAGTTTTTCAACAAGATTCTCATTAAAGTAATGGTAAGAACAATTCGAAAATGGTCCAATTCTTAACCAAAATAATAACTGAATCATAGGATCAGTACGGAATGATCTTTTTAAAGATTAATATCTTGCTCTAAGGAAAATTCACTGTGGAGAATTAATTACCAAGTATAGAGTTGCTAACATAAATTGTAAAAGCTCAAGACACAAACAACTAGAATGACACTCATCAACTATGCATTTCATTATTAAAATTCAATAATCATCAAAGAGAGATATTTGAAGGCCACTACCTTGCCGCAAGTCCAACACAAACGGTAGCTACATCTGGGCGGATATGCCTCATGGTATCAAATACAGCCATACCTGACAAATTGTTCAGATGACATAAGAGAGAAAATACTACAAAATAAATAAACAGCGTAAGCATTGACAATAAGCACATTGACTCGGATGCACTGTTTTTACATCTCTAAGATCACTATTAATTCAATCACTTCATTCATCTGAACATACCAGCAGTAACTGAGCCTCCTGGTGAATTGATATACATTACAATATCCTGTGGAACAAAACACAGCTCATAGTCAGTCTGACTTCAATTCAACTGCTCATATGTTCAAAAAAATGTGCTCCCTAGGTAGCCTTACCAAACTGGTCATGGCCCAACACTTTCACAGTCAAAATCCTCAAAACTAAAGGTTTCATGATTTTCAATAAAAATCATTAAATCAAATGATCCCTAAGTGATTGTGATCACAATTACATGGTTCAAAGATTCCACTTCAAAATCATATAGAAACATAGAATGCCATATCTACTAGAAAGATTTTTTTTCTTTTTTTTGTTCAGGATTTTTCCTCGTCAAAACCAAATATACTCATTAAAAAGATAAAATTTTAAAATTGCTCATCTATATCAGAGAGAAGAAGAAGACACTGGTCCAGCAATTCATCACTGAAGAATGAGAAATAAATAGATAAAAGAGGCATTTATTTTCAAAGATCACCTTTAGCAAAAGACATAAGTTTGAAAACAGTACTAAAAGTAAAAACGAATCAGATTCAGTCAGCGAGGACATCCTGATGATTTAATTTTAATCTTCAGCTAAAGATATTTAGAGATATATCTGATGGCAAGCTAAGAAACTGCATCAATCTGTCAAAAAAGAGACACAAAGAGAAGATACAAATATGAAAAAAAGATATCACATACCATAAATATTTCGAAGATACCAATTATGTATCTTCTCTGAGACTAAAACAATTCTTCCAGAATGTTATGAAATGATGAAGTCAATGTAATATTACAGATACTTTCTGGAACATAACCAATAGGAAGAAATGACGTCATTATGCATAAAGATATACTCCCACGAAAAATCAAATTTATAATGAACTAAATGAAGCTCTTTAGTCCAAGCCTTTTCATGTATGTCGGCTTTAAAAGGTACAGAACTCTGTTGTAGCCTTGCAATTAGAGTGAGAGCCACAGGTTGCATGCATATTGGAGATTCTGCAATGCCTTTCCCACTTGCCATAGTTACCAGGTATGCACACACATTTTGTAAATGTCTTTTTAACATATGCCATATTTACCAGGCTTGCACACAAGACCTCCAGAATTCTCAAGCCACGAACAATAGAACAAGCACCTTGATATTTAACAGGCTTGCACACAAGATCTCCAGAATTCTCAAGCCATGGCCACTAGAGCAAGCATCTTGATCAAGACTTAAGTGTAACCCCTATCCACAACCAGAATATGCTCAATAAGGGCACCTAGTTGGAACTAAAATTATACACATCTTGTGCATGCAGGGAATGAGAGAGCAAATCCGTAAAAGAGATATGCAACAATAAAATCTCTACTAAATATGTTATATTTTTTCAATCAATTCTATACAGCTTCTAGTGAACTCTATGGTAGCCTTGCAACTACAGCAAAAATCCCAAGTTGCATGCATATTGAATATTTTGCAATGTCTTTTCCACATGCCATAGTTACCAGGTTTGCACACATATTTTGTATATGCCTTTTCCACATGCCATATTTACCAGGCTTACACACAAGATCTACAGAATTCTCAAGCCACGACCAGTAGAATGAGCACCTTGATGCAGGTTCAAGTGTAACCCATATCCACAATCAAAATATGCTCAATAAGGCCACCTGGTTGGAACTCAGCTTATGCACATATGGTGCATGCAGGCATCAAGAGAGGAAAAGAGAAATGCAAACAGAAAATCTTTACTAAACTTGTTCTATTAATTCTTTAAGGAAATTTTGCACATTATGTTGTTGCTCTATAGGTGGTATTTGAATCCATCAGCCCAATTCTCTTGGCTCTATAGACTGTCCTTTTTAATATGGGCTTTTCATTTAAGAGTATTGTTTTGAAATTTATAATTTATGCCTTTGTATATACTAGCTCATCTAGGGTCCCCCCTCCCCTTTCTTATTATGTTCTACTGTTTCCTATATTTAGTTTTATTTATGCATGAGGCTTTTCTGTTTGTTTTTCATCTATATACACTTCTAATGCAATTGTAACTTCAACTCTTGAGCCGCATTCACCTGCTCTGGTCATTCATGCACTTTAGTAAAATCTCTTAACTGCTTTCCTTTTAGTTTACAACTTACACTGTTAAGACAAGAAGCATTTATTTGAGACAATTAAATGCATTAGAACATCAATAGGCCGGTCCTGGAGTACCTAAGTTATTGATTCCTAAACAACATTGCCATTAGATTAGTACACTTTAAGAGGATAGGAGTCTCTCTATGGATTACTAAACAGGACTAGAATTATCCTTATGAAATTTCAAATTTCAAATAAATGATCAACTAGCATGAGCTCAACTGGTAAAATATGTTGATGTTCAAGGCAGAGACCCAAGTTCAAATGATGCCAGACGATATATGCATAATTGCCAAAATTTTGTTGTAATACCACAATGTAGATTGTTGGAATGTCATGGTAACATGATCATGATAATACAGGTGGGGCCCATTTTATATTATATATATATATATATTTTAGTCAGGGCTTTCCTTATTTTTTAATGTTTTATCATTATAAGCTGTGTGTGATTCATAGATAATTCCATATAACATGAGTGTTGACAAAATATTCTATTGATATATCTTCTACACATATAGATCTAGGATAAGATACCATTTTCATGATCTTGTTGTCAATATTTTAGTTATTATTCATTTTCAAATCAAGGAGTATAATTTTTTTAATAAATTGCTGTGAAGTTATATAGTGGACAAACAAACATCAATAAATTTTTACATGTCATGGTAACATGATCATGATAATACAGGTGGGGCCCATTTTATATATATATATTTTAGTCAGGGCTCTCCTTATTTTTTAATGTTTTATCATTATAAGCTCTGTGTGATTCATAGATAATTCCATACAACATGAGTGTTGACAAAATATTCTATTAATATATCTTCTACACATATAGATCTAGGACAAGATACCATTTTCATGATCTTGTTGTCAATATTTTAGTTATTATTCATTTTCAAATCAAGGAGTATAATTTTTTTAATAAATTGCTGCGAAGTTATATAGTGGACAAACAAACATCAATAAATTTTTACAATTTTTATAGAGGACAAAGTAGAGAAATAGATCTAGAGCAAGGATATAAAGTTTTTATGTGTTTTTTAAATTTTGTGTTTGTCAAACTATAAGAGTTAATGTTTGCTTTCAAACATACCTTTAATAATTAAAAAATATATATATCATGTAACCTATATTAAAACTAAATGAAATCTATATGTTTAGAATCTGCATTCCAATGCCTATTTTTGCACAACATTACTTGTAAAGTGCTATCCCACGATGTCTCATGAAACTCGTGAGAAATTGCGATCAATGAGTTTTTTTTTTTTCTTGATGCTGAGAAACTCGCTGACTCGAGACAACTTTTGTCGCACAAACTTGTCAATTTCTCACGAGAAAATCGGTTGCACACGCACAGTTCTAGCAACAGGCCAAAATTGGTTTTAAAAAGGCATTATGCCTCATTTGCTCATTTTTTCTTCTCTCTGGCTGTGTCGACACTATTCTCAGAGGTCAAAACACTGATTCTTAACCATTTTTCAAGATCGTATTAGAGATTTTACACTGTTTAAAGGAGATTTTGATCTTCAACAGATTTCAATTTTTTCCCAAAAATTTCTTTTTGTTTGTTCTTTTCAAGCATGTAGGCTAGGCCCTAGGGCATTAGATTACTTACTTATTTCTCTTTTTTTCCCCTCTCCCCTCTAGAAAAATAGATGGATTCTTCAAGTGAGGTCCTTGGAACCGTCACGGGCAGCAATGATCCTCCTTCAAGTGCAACCCAACCAATGCCTTCAAGTGCTGCCCCAAGTCCAAGCCTAAGAAGAGACCCAATATTGAAGCATGGGGTTAAGAGAAACTTGCATAATCAAGTGTTTGTAAACATTGCGGCCAGGACATGTGGGGAGGCATCCATCGCCTCAAATACCATCTGCTTGGGCAACCAAGGCGTGATGTGGACCCCCACCCTAGAGCAGATGATTTAATTAGAAATGAGGTGAAGTCTTGGTTGTGCAGCAAAGAGGACAAAAAATAGAGCACCAAAGGACCAGAGTTGTAGTGGGACATGGAGTAGGGCCTTAGGCCTCTTTTTTGGGGGATTAGGCCGACCTGGAGGCTGTTGATGTCACAGCCAAAGAATATGTTCTTAGCCCTTGCATCCGACGAGGTAGTACTAGTGGGAGTGGAAGGAGTGTGATTGTTGGACGAGGCTCCAACACAAGACAAACTACACTTTAGAATACCACATTGGGGAGGGACAAGGCAAAGGATGTAAGGACAACCACAGCCAATTTTTCATGTTACTACAACATTCATTTCAATCGTGCAAACAGACTCTATTGGGAACCCCTAGTGAGGGCACTGAACGAGGCTAGCAAAGAGGTTAAGCCACCTTCGGTAAAATATTTCAATAGACCATAGCTGGAGGAGTGTGTCATCCACACATGTGCTCTTGTAGAAGAGCAAAAGAAGACATGGAGGACAAGGGGCTCCAACATTCTTTTGATGGACAAGGGGATGCAAGAAACCACACACTCCTGAACTTCATGGTGGCTTCAAGTGGATCCATGGTCTTCCTGAAGTCAGTTAATGCCTCTCGAGAGGTGAAGAATACAGATTTGTTATTCCGTTTGTTGGAGGAGGTCATGTTATAAATAGGAGTGGAGAATGATGTCCAAGCAATGATGGACAATGCATCAGCGAGTTTTTTGCAGAAGTGCCCCTTTATGTTTTAGAGCCCATGTGCTGACCTTTGCAGGCAAAATGACATGGGTGTAGACTGTGATAGAAGAGGCAAAGAACATTACAAAGTTTATATATAACCACACATGAGTGCTCAACTTGATGAGGGAGAATAATGACAGGAGGGGCATTCTTCGCCCAGGGATCACTAGATTTGCCTTCAATTTCATCACCTTCCAAAACCTTCTAACAGCTTCACCCGCTTTGAAGCAGATGTTTGTGAGCAAGGAATGGTATACCTCGCTATTTCATTCAAAAGATGAGGGGCAGTAGAATCTAGGAAATTCTCAAGGTATCTGCTTGTTGAGTTCAAATTTAAATTTTAATATCTTATTTTATACTTGAAAATTTTAGTACTTCTTTTTCTAATTTTTTAGTATTTGTTGTTCAATTGCAGGTGACAGCACCCTTGGTAAGGGTTATTTGCCTTGTAGATGGCGAAAAATTGGCAATGGGTTATCTATACGAGGCAATGGATAGAACCAAAGAGGTCAACACTATTACAATGGCAACCAACGCAAGTATGAACTGATTTGGCGCATCATTGATAAGAGATGGACAAGGCAACTCCATCGACCTTTTCATGCCACGGGGTGCTTCTTGAACCCCAAATTCTTTTACACTAGCAGTCTTAGTGGTGATGAAGAGGTCCAAGCGAGGTTCTATACTTGTGCAAAGAGGATGATAGATAACCGTCCCAAACATTGCCTCATCTCTGTTGACTTGCAACTTTATAAGACTGTGAAAGGGAGCTTATTTGCATCCTCTTTTGCTAAAGAAGCTAGGTGAACCTTGCAAACAGGTAAAGCATTTAAACTTTAAAGTTCAACATTTTTTTAAATTTTTCTTGTAGTTTACAAATGTAAATTAATACTTTGAAAATGATCTTTTTTGTAGATTTATGGCGTGAGGACGATTGTTCCACAACACCTATTTTGAAGAGGATGGTGTGAGCGCAATTGGTCTATAGTTGAGGCCGTATACACCAAGAAGCACAATAGGTTGACCTAGGAGCGCCTCCATGACTTTGTGTTTGTACAATACAATCTTTGACTTTGCACCAAACAAGTGGAGGCGAGGAAATCCTATGAGGCAATTGAATTGGATCAGCTAATGTGATTGGATTGTCAAGAGTCCGAATTGCAAAGGACACTGAGGAACTTGAGGAGGAAGCGGAACATTTAAAATAATTGGAGGAGATATATCAAAGGATTATAGGAGATATATCATGATGATACTGTACTTGAGGAGCCTCCAATTCAACCACCTGCTCACAGCTAAGGCTAACCATCTAGTTTGAGGGGGAGGAAGGGAAAGCAAAAAGCAATTTAAAAACTGCTTTATATTTTGAAATGTTGCATTTCTATGATAAATTTGGTTGAATTTGATGAGCATAAACTGTAATTGTACTCTTTTATGAATATCTAATATTAAATCAGTTTTCTGGCTCTCCAATTGTTGTTAAGATGTTTTTTTTTTCTTTCAATTAAGAAAAATTCTTTGGTTTATTTTTTTGCCAAGTTTTTGTCAAGTTTTCCCAAATTACCAATAAAATTACCAAAATTGGCCTGTCGAGTTTATCGCGAGTTGCAAGTTTTCCAACTATGGCAAAGTGATATGATTTAACCCATATGAGGCTTTCAAAGTTGGGTTAGTGACCCTAAAAGCACA
Source organism: Wollemia nobilis (assembly GCA_028583015.1). NCBI lineage: Eukaryota > Viridiplantae > Streptophyta > Pinopsida > Araucariales > Araucariaceae > Wollemia > Wollemia nobilis. The sequence continues at coordinate 2,260,422 of JAQPPZ010017021.1, forward strand.
AAAATTTATATAAATATGTAATTATAATAAAACTAAACAAAATTTATATATTTGAAATTTACATTCAAATTCATACCTCTCCACAACTTTTACAAAATTATATGATTTGACCTTCATTTTGAGGCCTTGACCACTGACCTATCAGCAATAAACCTGGATGTCATTAAATTGTGTCAAAATACCCTGCTTTTACAAAAAAATTGATTTCATGTTTATAAAATTTCATTTTCTCATTAAGATTCTGCCAAAGAATATTTTTTATTTTTGTTTGTATGAAGTCTCAAATTCTTGATGAGTCTTTTGGTAAATCACTTTCATGAATTCCCCATTTTTTAATCCACTTCATACCATCTTGGTACCAACCGTACCTTTGAGTTGCAAGCATCGCTTGACGTGGTAATCTGATATTATATTTTGATTATATATATCTTGTTTCTGCTAATATCATGGGGTAAGGAGTTTGATCCTTAACCCCTAGTTATTCAAGCAAAAAGTATTTTTGACCTCTCATCCTTTTTCTAAGTTTCTTTTGATAGACAAAGACTCCAAACAGAACAACTATATAAAATCACAGTTTGTACCAATGTTTTAAAAAATATTTTATTCTTAATTATTCCATAACTGAATTTGTCTACATTTATTGGCATAAAGAGCTTTCATACCTCCTGTTATGCATTTCTCTACACAAGAATTCCAATTGTACCTAGAATCAAATTCAAGTTTCAAGTACTTGTAAAGGAACCACCTCCAATTTCTCACCCTTAAATGTGATACTTATGTCTTTATCTCAAGAACCAATAACCATTACCTTTGTTTTACTTACATTAACTTTCATTTCAGAGTAGCTGCAAAATTTGTTTGAAGCTATTAGATGTCTTTGTAAGCTATCTTTATGTTTTGCCAATAGCACAACATCATCTACATAAATCAAAAATAATAAAGCATAAGCTGCAAAACATGCACCTCATCCCCCATATTTTCTAATCCACTCTTCTAATTTATCTGTGAATAAACCAAATAAAACGAGTGAGAGAGGGTAACCTTGCTTTACACCAATATAAATAATGATAGTGGCCTTCTTGGTTTCATCACTATCATTTGTTGGTAATGTTAATTCTGCCAGAACCTTTTAATATAAGCATAGTGTGGCTTGCCTCCATTCAATTGGGACGTTTCATTTTTCCATTCTTTCCCATTATTTTTTTCTTGGCGCTGTATCAAAATCCTTAGCAAGATCCACAGAGCAAAGGTAAGTGATTTTATTCTTCCCTCAAGTTTTATCAGCAATAGCCAGATGGCCAATTGTTGAGTGTGTATGTTGAAAACAAGCTTGAGAAGGAGCCCTTACTCTTTTTTTCTCCTACCAATTTACTATTTTTTTTCTAATATGGTACCAAATAGCTTGGCAAAGAGGTTGCTCACCATGATCATTATGTAATTTCTTATGTCACCATTTTTGTAGATAGGTCTGACCTTGCTGACTTGCCAATCTCAAGGAAACCAATTCCATATTGCTTGATTATACATATCCTTCAGAATATTTGATAAATAAGGACCTCCCCACTTTATCATCTCAGCTATCAAACCATGTGAAGCATGTGCTTTTCCATTGGCAAGATGCCTAATACCTGTCTTGATATCATCTTTTAAAATAACTTCTAGGTTATGGATAGGAAAAACCATCTTCTGATTATTTTCCACACATCCTATTTCATAGAGCTCACTGACATATGCAATCATTTCCTTCTCTTTTATTTCCCCCAATTGCATGCTGAGTGTAACTACTTCCAAAACTTTTGAGGATTTTTATTTAGGTTTTTTATTAGATCCTCCTGCTTATTCTTAAGAAATATTGTCTCCTTTTTATGCAAGAGATTTTTATACCCTTTCATCCAATGTGCCCTATGATCTGTATTTGCACTTAATATTCTTTTTTGAGCTACTTTGCATTCACCATTAAACCATCCATTACATGGTCTTTAATTGGATTTTCTTTTTCCAATGAGAAAGCATCCTTCATTCACTTTCAATAAAAGTTATGTTGGGGTCTTACATTTTCTTCAAGGCTTTTGAGGCCATAATATATTCTACGAGGATGGCCAAGGCTTTTAAGGTTGATATCCTATATATTCTGAATACTCTTTGGAAAATGAAATCTATAGTGATCAATCTTTAATGTGATCAGCAAACCACTCAAAATTATTCTAAAAAGGGATTAAGAAGAAGAGCTCAATAGTTGATTTCAAAAATCACAACACAGGATTCAAAACCCTTTGACAATTCAAAATACAAGCTTTTGGGGACCCAAACCATCAATTCTGCAGACTGCAATATATAAAACCAAAAACAACAAATGTAAGTAAAATTTTGTGGAAATGAAATTACAGGTACATTAACAGAGTTAAGAGAACTTAATTTAGCATTGGAATAGCATCCAAGCATGCACTGCATCAATAAAAAGTTAGCCTTTGACAGTTACAAAGAGGAAAAAAAAAGGTTGAACATTGGGATAGCATCTATGCATGCACTACGTCAAACAGAAGTGTCTTTGCTAGATGCAGCTGAAAACAGGTGGCTAGTTTGCAGAACCTTGTTGACGTTGTGAGTGAGCTCCTGCAAGACAGGATGGCAAACATAGTAGCCTTAGGGCAGGGGATGGGTGTAGTCTCTTGGTTTCTGAAAGAACAGGTGTAGTACAAAACACAATGGGCAACAACAACCACAGTAATAATAATAATAACAATAATAGGAAACATATTAATAAGAAGAAGACAAATTTCTCAAGGACCAACCATATAATATTTTCACCCAATATGAATCTAGATAGGTCTTCTACTAACATGTCTAAGAAGGATCTAGATTTTGCTATTGCACCAAGCAGAATTCCTTTTAAAAATATCATTATCATGAGTAATATAGAGGTAGGCATCAAGGAAGTACCAGAAGAAGTAACTATCTGGTATGAATGTAAAAGGACTCGGAGGAAGGTCCATCCCACCAAAGAATTAGATTCTTGCAATGGAGGAAAGAAAAGCTCTCAAAAACATGACCACTTCTAGCTTCTATAGATTTTTATACAACTCTTCAAAGAGATCCAAAATCTCAAGAAGGTAATGCTTTCTGAATGTTTAAATACTTGAGAAACAAGAGCATACTCTGATTAGTCACTTAGCCCCTTAAAGTTAAACTTGCCATCTCAGAACTCACTTAGCTCTTCTGCTCATATGAAATTGAAATACAAAGAAGACACTTCACTCATGTGTTGTGCCCATTAGTACAATTCTACCATTTTTATTTTTTATTATTCCCTTCATGGATTCTTTTAGATGGGCAACTTCTATATAGCCTTGTTACAGCATCACAAGTTATCTCATGACATTAATGAAACAATGACATACTTTCAACATTGAACATGCAATCAACAACACCGTGTTCCCGGATCTGATGTACTGTGAGAAATTGGGAAAATACTCTCCGGCTCTGGCGTTTTGGCGGGAAACCGTCTGTGCAGGCACCGGGCGAAACTTCAGGGTCTCTGGTTGGAAGTCTCTTCCAGATCCTCCTGTGGATTGATTCTACACCTCTTTGAAGGATTGCTCGTTGCCTTGGGAGGGCCCAATGGGGTCTCCTCCAGGATCTTCCGATGGGCAGAAAAGCTCATATGCTGATAAATTAAAAGAAAACCCTGCATCTTCTTCCGATGAAGCTCAACGCAGTGTTTATCAAATGCTATTTAAGAATGCTGGAAAGGGTTTATCTGCAAACAGAGTTAACGGTTGCCTTCCACAATCTGCGTCCAGGCCAAAGATTGTCATAGAACCAAAACTGGTTGAGGATACGATTATATACCGTGCTACCCATGATCTGATCTGCAAATTCATGGGTATTCGGCCCACTCTGAACTTTCTACACACCTGGGTGAGACAGAACTGGGAGCCCATTGGTGAGTACTCTCTATGGCCTATAAGCAATGGGTATTTTATTATTAGTTTCTCTTCTTTAGCAGATAGAAACAGAGCATTTGAATCAGAGAAGAGGAGCCACGGCCCGGCAGGATTATTTGTCCAACCGTGGAGAGTGGGTTTTGACCCTCGCATTGAGCCCACGGCTGTCCCGGTCTGGATACGGCTGTATGCTCTCCCAATGGAGTTTTGGGGTGAGCAAATCCTTGAGTTGATTGGTAATTCTCTAGGTAGATTTTTGGGAGTTTCAAGAGATACCATGGAAGGAAATACTGCTGTCTTTGCTAGAATATGTGTAGAAATGGACATTAGCCAGCCACTTTCAGCCGAGGTGGAATTGGAGTTGGCAGGACTAACCTGGATACAGCAGCTAGACTATGAAGCCTTACCTTTCAGATGCAGAGTCTGCCATAAGCATGGCCATTTGGCTAGGTTCTGCCCAAATAGCCTGACCACAAAAGCGGAAGCTCCGTTGGGAGCGTCAAATCGCCCCAGAGAGGGTAAGTTCACTTCGGTCAAAGAACCCCTCAATATCCCCCAGGGTTCTGATGCCCAGAAAGAAGGCTTTGAACAGCAGAAGCGGAGGAAAAACAAAAAGAGAAATGGCAAAGAGCAGACCCAAACCAAGCCAACCAATCGATATGAAATCTTCAAATCCCTTGTTGACCAAGAAGACCAAGTCATGGAAGGAGTGGTTGGGAATGATGGGGATACTAACACCCACTCTCATGCTCCTCTATCATCTACTCCTGTCTTAGAACAGGTGATTGAAACCCCTGAGACTTTGCAGTCAGAGAACCTAGGGGCTATGGTAATTCATGCCCCTGCACAACCAGTTATTAAGGATGTCCACATGGGAAGTGCAGAAAAGAACAGAGAAAGACCAGCGTTGGGGATCACCCAGGTGGAAAAGAGGTCTAAGAATAGTAATTCCCAAGGAGCTGGTAGAAAATCCAATAAGGATCTAATAGTAGCGCAAGGGGACAAGCTGATCAATGGAGGATCGGTGAGAACAATTGACTCGTATTGCTCCCAAGGTTTCCAATGATTATACAATCCTGGAATGTAAGGGGTTTAAACAGTAGAACCCATCAATCTGCTGTTCAAAGACTTTTAGGAAGACACAAAACAGACTTTTTGCTCCTTCAGGAAACAAAAATGTCTTCAGATCTTATGTGTAAAATTGCTAGTAGAATATGGAGGGGCGCTGGATATATGGATGTGGCGGCCCAAGGAGCTTCGGGGGGAATTGTTACTCTGTGGAATCCTCTGGTGTGGATAGCAATAGAACATACAGCTTGGAGGGGGGTTCTCACTTCTCTCTTTAAGAATATTGTTACAGCTGAACAGGTTTTAATTACAAACTTCTATGGGGCTCAAAGCATTGATGGCCAGCGGCTTCAATGGAATGTTGTTCATTCAATGAGATCCTCCCGGGAAGATTGCGATTGGATTGTTGCTGGGGATTTTAATGCCAAATTATCTGCCAATGATCAGGAAGGTGGTTTCCCAGTTTTGGATCCAGGGGATAGGCTTCTGATTGCTCAAGTCCAGGCCTTTCACCTTGTTGATATCAAAGGTCCTGGTACTTATTTTACGTGGACTAATAAGAGAAGAGAGCCACACAGTAGGAAGGTAAAACTAGACCGGTTTTTGGTCTCGGAGGAAGCATTTGTGAAATGGAATATTAAATTTCAGATTTTGGAAGGCCCGGTTTCGGACCACTTTCCCATTGTTACGGAGGGAGGGGCTAGGACAGGGCAGTACCATAAACCTTTTAAATTTGAAAATTTTTGGTTGCAAAAAGAAGATCTCCGAAGAAAAATTCCTCAGTGGTGGGAAGATGGCCGCCCACCTTTTGGGACTGCAATGTTCAAATTTCACAAACAGCTTCAATTTGTCAAGTGTAAATTGAAACAGTGGAGGCAAACTAACAAATCAGACTTCCAGCTCCAACGGGCCCCCTTGTTGGCCAGATGGGATGAGGTGCAAAAACTTTTCAGGGAAGGAAACATTTCCGAGCACCTTAAATCCGAGGATGATGCTTTGCGCAAAGCGGTTGAGGATATTGATAACCAAGAAGAGATAAATACTTGGTTATTAGAAGGAGACATAAATACAAAATTTTTTCAGCGCTCTGCCTGTGCTAGGAGACAAATGAATACTATGGATTTCCTTCAAGATGAGAATGGATACTCTTTTGACACTCTTCCTGGTATGCACTCCCACTCAATGGAATATTTCTCAAAACTCTTTACGGAAAGTATGGAGCAAGATGGGGCAGCCCAAGATGAAGTTATTGTTGTCATTCCTTCTTTAATCTCTCCTGAAGAAAACCAGGCTCTACTTAGACCTATAGATAAAGATGAACTTAAGAAGGTGGTCTTTGGGATGAGTACTGGTAAATCGCCTGGTCCTGATGGCTTCCCTATTGAGTTCTTCCAGGCCTTTTGGGATTCCCTGGAGGAAGATGTTCTGGCTGTCACTGAGGAGTCCAGAACCAATAAAAGAATGCTCAAGGCTCTAAATCATACATTCATTACTTTAATTCCAAAAGGAGCAGGGGGGGTTCATTTATCTGATTTTAGACCTATTGCCTTATGCAATGTGATCTATAAAATAATTACGAAGATTATGGCTGAAAGGTTAAAACCTATTCTGCATAATATAATTTCCCCGGAGCAAGGGGGTTTTGTTGAAGGGAGGCAAATTTTGGATGGAGTGATTCTTGCTCAGGAGGCTATCCATACAATGCACCAATCTGGGAACAAAGGAATGTTCATTAAACTGGATATGTCCAAGGCTTATGACAGGGTGGAGTGGGGCTTCTTGGCAAAGATGTTGACTGCCTTTGGTTTCTCTCAGGACTGGACAGACTGGGTCATGAGCTGTATTTCTTCGCCTTCATACTCTGTTCTTATCAAGGGACTTCCCTCGCCTCCTTTTGGTGCCTCTCGAGGATTGCGGCAAGGAGATCCTTGCTCTCCTTATCTCTTCCTCATCTTGGCTGAAGGATTGGGTAGACTCTTTCTGAAAAGAAGACTTCAAGGTCAGATAACAGGTTTTAAGGTCGGGGCTGAAGTTTTGACTCATTTACAGTTTGTAGATGATACTGGATTGGTGGGAGTGGCCAGCCTTAGGGAAGCAAGAAGAATCAGAGATACTCTAAATGTCTACCTCCGGGCCTCTAATCAAGTCATCAATGACAATAAATCCAAAGTGATCTTCTTCAATATTGATCAACGGTTACGGAGAAGAGTTATTGAGATTTTAGGTTTCACTCGGACCTCTCTCCCAGTAGTCTATCTGGGGGTCCCTCTCCATTTCAAAAAACTGAAAATTGATGTTTGGAAGGACCTTTTGGATGGCATCAAAGATAGAATGAACCATTGGTCTAATAGATGGTTAAGTTATGGGGGTCGTCTAACTTTTCTGCAGTCAATTATTCAGGCCATGCCAATTTATAAATTCTCCGTCCTGGCTGCTCCCCAGTCTATTTGGAAAGAGCTGGATAAAATGGCTAGAAGATTTCTATGGGAAGGTGCCAAGGGAGAGAGGAAATGGGCCTTGGTTGGCTGGGACAAGGTTACCCAACCCAAGGAAAAAGGGGGTTTGGGACTTCATCTAAGAAGCTCCAAGTTTAACAACAAGGCTTTGGGTGGCAAACTGTATTGGAGGTGGATTTCTCGACCAACATCCCTCTTCGACGAGAATTCTCTCTAGCAAATACCTGGGTTCTGTCCATCCTAATGATGTGGGCCGCTTTCCACTGGAAGGTTTTGGATCTCCAGTGTGGCAAGCGCTCAAGATTGGAGCTCAACTCATCAAAGATCAACTATTTTGGAAAGTGGGGCGAGGGGATAAGGCTCGGTTCTGGACTGATTCTTGGGACCAGAATCCTCCCATTATTGTTGTTTTTCCTGAATTGCAACCGATAAAATCTGCTTTAGAAGATAAGGGATGGATTCAAATTGAGAGCTACTTTAACACTAGTCAATTGGGGGACTACAAGATCATAAAGTTTAAGCGGCTGGATGAGTGGCCAATACCTATCCCTCCGGAGTTGGTACCTACTTTGGGAAAAATCTTGGCAGAACGGTTTCTTACTGGGAGAGATGAGGAGGATGAACTGGCCTGGGGCTATGGAAGCCTTGGGGTTTATACTGTGAAAGAAGGATATGGTGAGATCCTCCCAGAGCCCCCTCCACCCTTTTTTTTGGTTCATGACTGGAGAAAGATATGGCATCCCCAGGGCTGGCCGAAAGTGAACTTCTTCGCCTGGCAGTTTTTGCATAATGGAATTCTCACCTATGACAATCTCAGACTCAGAGGCATCATTGGCCCTTCCCAATGTGTGTTATGCCATAAGCAGGAGGAAACGGCGGATCATCTAATGTTTGAATGTTCTTTCACACGACAGATCTGGAAGCGCTGGTTCTCCCACTTTAATCTTCAGGCTAATGGGGTCTTGTCTCGAAACAACATATGGGAAAGCTGGAAGAAAGGTAGATTTAAATCCAATGCTCTCCGAATTGGCTGGGAGCTTGGTTTATTTTTTATCTGGTGGCAGGTTTGGTTGGAGAGAAATGCCCGTATTTTTCGTGAAACCTTCTCCTCTCTAGAAGGAATATGGCAAGTCATTTGGAGCAAAGTGGCGGAAACGGTTGCCATTCATACCGAGGGGGAAATTCAGTCTGCTTCTGAGCCTTTGGACGAGGGAGTTGTTTTTCAACAAAGGCAGGTGAGTGGTAGTTGGAAACCTCCTCCTGAAGGATGGATCAAAATCAATACTGATGGAGCGGCTAGAGGCAATCCGGGAAGTGCTGGAATTGGAGTTGTGTGTCGCGATCATGCTGGGTCTTTGCTCTATTGGGAACTGCAGGGTCTGGGATGTGCCACAAACAATGAAGCTGAGGCCTTTGCCATTAAATCTGCCTCCTTCTGGGCAGCCAAAAAGGGACACAGGAAGATTATTATTGAGTCTGACTCCCAAATTTTGGTGGGTGCTCTTGATTGTATGAGAAACTTTGTCTCGAAAGCTTGGAGGTTGCGGATCCTAGTTTCCCAAATCAAAGAGCTTTGGAGGGAATTAGATGATGTGATACCTGTCTATGTGAATCGAGATCTCAATAAGGCGGCCGATTTCCTTGCTAAGATGGGTGCTGAAAGGGAGGTTGGGATGCAGCTGCACGATGACATGCCTGTGGAGGATGCAGAGATTCGACAAGGCCTTGAACGTTTTCTGAAATGATGTGCAGTGTTTTTTTGCTAAGGAAGGTTTCTGTCGCGATATCGCGACATGTCGCGATATCACGACAGGTTGCGCCCTTTCGGCCTTTACCGGGTTTTTGTCGCGATATCGCGATCGCGACAGGTTGTGCCCTCTCGGCCTTTGACGGATTTTTGTCGCGATTTCGCGACATGTCGCGCCATCGCGACATGTCGCGCCATCGCGGCCCTAGGGGAAGGCGCTTGGTTAAGTTGTCGCGATTTCGCGACAGTTTTGGCAATTTGGTGCTTACTGGTAAAATTGTCGCGATATCGCGACACTTTTGCAGATGGAGAGCAAAGTGGAAAATTCGTCGCGATATCGCGACAGTTTTGAGAACTGGGTGCCGAGAGGATATTTCGTCGCGATTTCGCGACAGTTTTGAGAACTGGGCGCCGAAAGGAAAAACCGTCGCGATATCGCGACACTTTTGGCGGTCTGGTGTCATAAGGGAAACCTGTCGCGAAATCGCGACATTTTTGGCTTTCCAGCGGATTGGCGAAAACTGTCGCGATTTCGCGACGCTTTTGCGATCTGGTTGCAATATGGTGAATCCGTCGCGATTTCGCGACACTTTTGTCGAAGGGTTGCTGGTGGGTGCTGTCGTCGCGACTTTGCGACATGTCGCGATTTCGCGACTGTTGGCACCGCAGTGGGGGAGCCGGGGTTGACTGTCGCGATCTCGCGACATGTCGCGATTTCGCGACATGTCGTTCTTTCGCGCCCAGTTGACTTCTTTGCTTTGTGTTGTGTTGGGTTGCCTTTGTGCTCTTCTCTTGTTGTGCTGTTTGCTGTTCTTGGTTGGGATGTGTTCTCTCCCGCTTGTAATTGTTCTTTGTATTAATACAAGTTTTTCATTTTTTTCAAAAAAAAAAACATTGAACATGCAATCAACCAATCTTTAAACTATCTAACATAAAATACTGAAAAATCATACAAGGTAATTTTCTCCTTTTCACATGCATTCCCAGCAGTCTTTAGGCACAATGCTTTTACAATATTACCAGAAACTATAGTGTATGTCGATGTTGAAGGAGGGGAAAAACTAACCCGGGTAGGATCAGCTGCATCAAGATAAAGAAGTTGAGCAACAATCAAGTTTGCCATGTCATCATCCACTGGTCCACCACAGCGAATTATTCTCTGGAAGTACGATTTGAAGAATCAATGATTGAGACCCTCAAATTTATGATCAAAACCCCTCAACATCTTATGAATAAACTTCCAATAACATGAGAATATAATACGAGCAGAGATTTTAACACACACAAAACAGGGGAAACAAGTAATACAACTTACATACTGAAAAAGTTGGCTAATAACACTTTGAAAACGCTCCATCAACATGGGTGGTGGACCTTGCTGTCCTTGTGCATAAGGACTACAATATGGCGAGGAAGGAACCTCTAAATCTTTCCTGCTTTCAAATGCTTTTCTTAGTCAGAAAGGTAATTGACAGTAAAAACAAGGTAGCAAGGTAGCACAGGCACAACATCATCAAACTAAAATAAAGAGCAGGAATACCCGACCTTATAGACCATATGTCACCATAAGAAGTGGCTTTTGGGCTCCAAAAACCTTCTGACCGTATGCTAGATAAAGACAGATTATCATTGTTTGTTACACTGCACACTGATCTAAGTTTCCTGCAATGAATTTTCTATAACAAAAGTTAGAGAAACAAATAAGAAGCAATAGACAACTGGAATGGAACATCGTGAACCAAAATGATTAACAACAGAGCTCTTGTTAATCTTCAACGTTCAAACAATTCATAACACCAGAGCTTGCTAGAAACAAATTGAACATTGAATTAAAATGCATGCCAAGGAGACCTCTTGAAAATGGTTGTAGTTTATTTGGCTTTATGTCATGTAACTTTATACACCTTAAAAGTCACAGAAAAAATACCTTGAAGTAGATAGTTTTTTTGTTTATATATAGATAGATAGATAGATATTGTTAAACATAAAAATCTCAGCCGTAACAACTTTGATAGAATTGAATAAGCACCTCATGAAATACCAAAGCACATTCCTCCTACCCCCATATGTTAAAATAATCATTGCTTATAAGGCCCTAGGGTCTGGAATTTTACATGAAGACCTCCTCAGAAGGGCTTAAGCTAAATTTTGAGAGGGTTTTTCTCCCAGCAGGGGACAAGGGATAATAAGAAACAGGGAAGGTAATGCTGAGGTTTACTGATGCTGGGAATAACAGTAATAACATGGAAGACTTTCAGGCCTTGATTAAAATCCTAAGGATCGCTATACACATTGGGATTGTTCACCATTATTAATTATCTGATAATGAAAAGAGACCTGATGCTTCAATTGCTATAGAAGGGATGATGTCTTAACTGGAGGTTGAATATTCTTTAATATTTTATTGGTTATATGGGACTGAAACAGGCCCCGCCTCTTTTACATGACCGCATTACTGTGGTATTACAGCAAACCCAATAGTGGTATTACAACTGGCAATTATGCATGTATTGGTTGGCAAGATTTGAAACTAGGTCTCCACATTTGGAACCTCCATTTTTTACCACTTCAGCTCATGCCATTTTATAGAATGTTAATTTTCACCCATAAGATTGGAACCTTGGTTTACAGTGTGAAATTCGTCACTTCCCACCACATGCCCCAAACCCCTTGGGCTAAATGTTAAGGCACCCAAGGGATTGGAAGCTTTTTCTATTGTGTGAAACTCATCCCTTTCCATCACTTGCCCCAAACCCCTTGGGCTAAATGTTAAGGCTCACTCACCCAAGGGATTGGAACCTTTTTCTATTGTGTGAAACTCATCCCTTTCCATCACTTGCCCCAAACCACTTGGTCAATGGAGGTTGAATATTAAAATTAAAGAGGCTAGTGATTTCTCTTTATCTTCTCCTTAAGGAAATCCCTTTTATTCATTCTTTGAGAAAGAGCAATTCTGCTGTATATCATTTGGCTAATAATGGAGTTTAGTAACAAAGCAGGACTTAAGGAAATGCAATAAAAGGATCCTGCACTATTTGAAAGCATAGATATTCTCATTAAAAAAGATTCAATGTCATCGCTTACTATATTATAGGATGTTCATTTTAGTTCTTTCAGCTTATAAGACTAAGTCCATTGGTAACTTGGATTGAAGAGGTTGTCTGACACCACACATGGTAGTCATTAATGATTCTAAAAGTCATCATATGGGAGAGTTCACATGAGTCCAAAAAGCAGTATTTTCACATCTAGAATTGGATTCTTCTATATATTCTGCAATCATAATCCGTTCTGTGGCACTTGCAGATAATAAAATAAATCATTAAATGATTCCAAGGACATAAGGCTGGATGTGCATAAAGATTCAGTTTCGCTTCATGTGTTCCGAGAATTGTAGTCCCTATTTACTGTTAGGACTCCATCCTAACACTATTATGTAATAACCCCTTTCTTAAGGTGGGGATCCCATTATAATGTTTTGTAATAGTTTTGTAATGATATTATGTAATGTTTTGTAATAGTTTGTGGCACTAGAGGCGCCTAGACAAGTGGCGCCATTCTATGTCACTGTTATAAGTGGTGCCATTTTATGTAATTGTTATAAAGAATGTAACTGTTTTGTTTGGTAGAAGATTCTAGCTCAGGTGACATTTTGCATGTAAGCCAGCCTTGAGCGTTAGGTAGGGTTATGAAGAGTCTTTAAAAATGCAAGGGGTAGGAATGGATGTATCTTTTGCATAATTGAAATCAAAGTATTGAAGGAGGTTGCCCCCTCGAAGAGGCCCACGATTCTGTATTGTGATTTGTGAGATTCTGCATTTAACATTTCGTATTGCAAAATTATGTTCTTTCTTGAAATTACTGCTTTTATTGAAATATTTATGTGAATGTTCTTATTTTAATTAGAAGGTTCCTAGCAAGTGGTATCAAAGCACTTTCCTACCCTGCTCTTTCGACTATTAGGTATAAAGTTCCCTTGTTTTCATTTTCCTGCATAGTATCCTATTAAAAAAAAAATTATTGAGCCTTTTTTTCTTGTTCGAGTTTAATAGGTTATAAACCCTATGTCGGGGGTTTTAAAATATCATGGAGGAGTTGTCGTTATTGGCTAAGCTAGATTGCCCGTAAAGCGTCTAGTGAAGTAAGGGGCGATCAAGCTCCAATACCCAAGGGCCTCAGATAGCACCCATATATGGAATTGAGCTCCCATGTATCTTCAGGTACATCGGGAGACCCCCTAGGAATAGGAGAACCTTTAGCCCTAGGAAGATTTTAGACCGTTTATTTTCCATAGTGCAACGAACACAGCATTCGGAAAGATCACCCTCCCATACTGTCAAAGAGACGGGTAGTGCGCTCAAGGGTTTGTGTGGAATCCTCCTTGAGTAGTGGCCTGGAATATTGGTCCGAGCACTATCATTCATCGCTGTGGTATAACAAAGGGCTATGGACAGTACATACACCTCGGCCTAGAGTACCCTTTCTTACCGTGGGGACCCCATTATAAAGTTTTGTAATTGTTTTGTAATGATATTATGTAATGTTTTGTAATAGTTTGTGGTACTAGAGGCACCTAGACAAGTGACGCCATTTTATGTCACTGTTATAAAGAATGTAATTGTTTTGTTTGGTAGAATATTCTATCTCGGGTGGCATTTTACATGTAAGCCAGCCTTGAGCGTTAGGTAGGGTTATGAAGAGTCTTTAAAAATGCAAGGGGCAAGAACGAATGTATCTTTTTGCATAAATGAAATCAAAGTATTGAAGGAGGTTGCCCCCTCAAGAGGCCCGCGATTGTGTAATGTGATTTGTGAGATTCTGCATTTACATTTTGTATTGCAACATTATGTTCTTTCATGAAATTACTGCTTTTATTGTAATATTTATGTGAATGTTCTTATTTTAATTAGAAGGTCCCTACCATTTATATTTGCCTCTATCTTGGTAAGTTTGGAAAGCTTCCCTCCTCAACTCCCTCTGGTGGTTTTGTTGGCCCTTTTGGACTGTTTCAATAAGCCGTATCAAGGAGATTTTCTCTACTGGTATCTTGTTGCTTAGAGATAAAGGCTGTGCCCAGACTCTGATTTTTTACATAGCTATTTGTTTTTCTGGGATGTGCTTGGGCAGTTCAATTTTTCTGAAAGACTTCTGTTAAGATTCCAAGAATAACTGAAATACCCAAGCAGATAATGAGTGGTAGAATTTTACAGTTGAAAGTATGAAACTTTTATTTAAGTCATTCATCTTAATAGCCCGATTAGGCAAAGAAATATTTGTTCTACCAGTTTCTAATTGCTTTGGACAGGTAAAGAAAATTTTGGGTTGGATGAGTTTAAAGTTGTTAAAAAATTTATCAACTTTCACTCTGCCTTTAATTTCTTTAGTTTATCCATGTTCTTTGCTAGAAACTCCAAAACACTTACAGAAGAATTTTGATTTCATTGTTCAATTTGGTGGTGTTAGGGAGAACTATGAAAAGCTGACAGACACCCATCAAGATCCTATCTTGTAGTCCATCTCAATCCAAAGAACAAAGGTGGTTGTGAAAGTGGAAAGTAAAAGTAAAGAAGAGACAGAGCTAGCAGACTTTATTTCATAAATGTATTTGAAAAAGCTTTGAATGCTTGTAACATTTTGTGCTGTTGTTGACTAGGTTACTGAATTCTTCAGAGTCAGATATCCATCCTATAAATCAGATTTTCTATGTTATGCCCTGATAACTGTGCTAACCATCACAAACTCCAGCCGATCGACCATTAGACCACAGCCCGACCACTTATTGACTTATATCTTTTACCACAATAGATTTGATTTGGCTCTTTGTATATTGTTCTCTCTATGTTTCAATCCTAGGGGGAAATGCACCTCCAAACTCTTCACAACAACAAGGGCACTAACCAATTTGGGATGATATTATGGGCTGTTTTGTGTCTTTCCCTTTCCAATATCTAGGTATGTACTAAGGTTTGAATTGCTGCCTTAAGCTGCTTAAATGGCAGAATGCACTATTTCACTAAAACTAAAGAGGCTAATGTTAGCTCTACACTGAGGCATTTTAAACATAGCATGTGATAGAATGGAAATAAAGTCTCGAAAAACTTTGAATTGCATTCACGACTGACCTTCACGTGCTGGTTCTTGTCCTATACCCAAAGTTCAAAATCTGAAAACAAAATCATCTACCTCAGACAAGCGGAACTTGGCAAGTAATCAGAATAACTACATTGCTGTTGGACAGAGGAAAAAAGCACAGTCAGATCGTTGCTCGGACTGGAAGCCAAAACCCCACATGCCATGTGACAACTGCTGAGACATTTAGGAGCAGAAAGAGCACAACGGATTCCATTCTTACCGAGTGCAGAAAAAGCCCTGGCCGATTTTGGCAGAATTAATAACCCTGAGACCTTGGCACTAAGAAGATAGAGAACCAAATTCCATATGCAGCCGGTACCAATGTTGTGATAAAATCTTAACTAATAAAAAACAAAAATAGAAAAAGCCATAAGTATTACTCAAAAGCTAAAGCAAGCATACAAATAACACAGAAGACCATAAAACACATATTGGGTTCTTTACCAGTCAATGTGTGTAAAAGCATGAAAACAAGAAAACTCATTTTCTAAAAGTAGTATCATCGCCAGCCAACCCCACCCCACCCAAAAATCATTTTCCTCTATGCTTTTTCCTGCTGTGTCTTTTTTTCTCAAGTACTCTGCATAATCCAGCCATGCTGAGTTGATCTTAAGCAAGAGTCTGTCCACTATCAGCCAACAAATGGAAAATATTTTTAAAAATGTATTCATAAAAAAAATACTCCTGCCAAAAATATTTCCAGGTTTTCAGTCAACAAAAAGTAAGGAAAAAAAGGCTCCCCAAATTTCTTATACTGAAAACGCACGCTAAATGGGGAAACAAGTAATCATCCCCTCGCAAAAGGGCTCTCAAGTATAACTATACCTTTCCTTTGCAAAACAGCCAAACCTCCAGTTAAAATTCAACTACATTGTTAGCTCGTTCCGATTTTTCCCTTAACAAAGTTTAAATAAACCCTTTGACATATACTTGTAAAATTTCAGCTTACTAAGCCCTAACGTCATTCAGTAATTTTCTCGTTCCAAGGAGGGGGCAAGAATGTTTTTGGAGCTTAAATCCCCTTATGCACAATGTATCGCAAAAACTTACAAACAAACGTTGTTCACTTTCCTCTGGAAAATTACTAGTGAACTCAAAAAAAGCTCTGCATATTTATTTTCTTTTTTTTTCTTTGTCAATCTAGGGTTTTCATTTCTAGGTAAGTTGGCCGAGGGCTTCGGTATGGCAGTCCGAGGGTTTAACCTCAGATTTTAATATTTATAAATGCACTCCACTTTGATTACCGTAGTATCCGTTTAGGCAGGTTCTATTGCAGTAACGAGATTTGAACCCGGGTCATATTCTTGCTAAAGATTTATCTACCTTTCATTTCAATGAATCTGCTGCATTTGCACTCTTGATAAACGAACTCAAAGGGAAAAATCAAATGACTTCCAAGGCAAAACAAGAGTAAAAAGAAACGAATGATGGAGAAAAATACCTTTGATTTAAAGGAGGAAGGGACAGCCCTAACAATATTGGAGAAGATTGATTTCCACTAGAATTTTTGTGCAAAGCGTGTGGGGTTCGAAACTTCGCGAGCTTCCTGTTGCCTACTGATGACAGGACTGACGGAGCAGCCATAACCTGTGCTGCCTGCATCGTCTTCTTTCTTTGTGGTTTTGGTTTTTAGAGTGCAAAAATTTAGAACCGAAGCATTCTTATCTTCTACCTGCTGGGGTCTTAAAACTAATAATCATAAGGAAGGAGTTTTTTTGTTTTGCATATTTTTCTTTTTTCTCACCTCCTTTTTCAAGGTAATTAGATTCTTATTAAGCATTCTCGTTGTTATCTCAGGCCATTAGGTTTATGTCATAACATATTTATTTTGTTATCAGGTTGTTTTTGTTTTTAATAAATAGTAGATTTTTTATAAAGGAGATTTTATGTCTAAAATTTGTTTTTGTTTTTTTTTGGTAAGAAATCTTTATAAACTAATGACAAGACAACCCATCACAAGTATTTTACCAACCAATCAGTCATATATATATATAGATTTATTTGAAAAAATATTAGTATAAAGCATGGGTTGTTGGAAAGGTAGAGTTCTAAAAAAAAATATTGGAAAGGGTCCAATCAAAATTTTAGGACAAAGCATGAATTTTTGAAAAGGATGTCGATCCCTCCCTTCCCTTACGATGTTTAAATATGTTTTTTAAATAATTATTTATCAAATATTTAATTTATAAAGAATAAAAATAGTATATCTTTAATCTCAAGGGTTGGATGGAATGGTGAATTCTATGTGCTCACCAAGAGGATCTAGGTGCTCACCATGAAGAGACCTAGGTTCAAAACCTTGGAGGCTAGTCTTATCTTGGGGTAGAGATACCTCACTCCAGATCGTTTTTACTGAGGGAATTTTGTAATGAGAAAAAATATTGTGTATTTATTAAATATGGTTTATTATTTGTCCAAGGTTCAAACCGTGGCGTGAGGGGGTGGGTGTGTGGTGGCTTTGTGTTAAATTTCCTATTGACAAGTATAGCTCTCGACTTTACGAGGAGTCATGGTTGGGAGAAGACTGCTCAGCCTGCTACGTCGGTCACAGGGTTTCTCACAATAACCAAATCAAAAAAAAATACTTTACCTTTTAGATGGCATTACTTTATTGATGTGAGTATGTATTTTATTTATTTATTTATTTATTCATTCATTCAATGAGTTTACAGAGGTTTTGCAAGGGGCTTCTTCTTTACCTAGTGGATTAGGGATTACAAAGTATCCTATTAAAAAAAAAAAAATATATATATATATATATATATATATATATATATATATATTCCTCAACATTCAAGGAAGAGACTAGCTTTACTTTACCTTATGCCACTACTTTATTGATGTGAGTGTGTATTATATATATTTGGCTATTGTAAGAAATTCTTATGATCGACGTACATGGCTGAGTAGTCTCCTCCCAACTATGACCTCTCGTAAAGTCGAGAGCTATACAAAGCCACCACACACCCACCCTCTCACACACTTGCCTATGCCACGATTTGAACCTTGGACCTCCCGAAGAAGAGTCAAAGTCCGAACCGTTGCACTACACCCCTAGGTGCTATATATATTTAATCAACGAGTTTACACAAGTTTTTATGAGGGACTTCGTTTTTACCTCGTGGAATAGGGATTACAGAGGTTTCCTATTATATATTCCTCAAACATATATGTTCTTCAATATTCAAGGAGGAGTCTAGCTTCGAATCTTGCAATACATGAATAATATCTAATATCCAAGATTTGTTATAATACCGAACCGTTGCACTGCACCCCTAGGTGCTATATATATTTAATCAATGAGTTTACACAGGTTTTTATGAGGGACTTCGTTTTTACCTCGTGGAATAGGGATTGCAGAGGTTTCTTATTATATATTCCTCAAACATATATGTTCTTCAACATTCAAGGAGGAGTCTAGCTTCGAATCTTGCAATACATGAATAATATCTAATATCCAAGCTTTGTTATAATACCACTCCATGGTGATGTTGCCCACTTTTTCTAAGCTTTGTTATAATACCACTCCAGGGTGATGATGTAATATGAGTGGAGCCAGTTTAAGTCTGATTTAATTAAATTGAAAAAAAAATAGATATCAACATAAAAGATATAAGTTATGTTCATCACGTGTATAAGTCACATGGTATAAGGCTCAATCAAAATTCCTTGATTTTCATAAAGGAGATGTAAATTCAAAACTTATATATAATTGTCAAGTTATAACACCACTATGTGGTAATGTGATGCAAGAGATAAAAGGTATAAGTTATGTTCATCACATGGTATAAGGTTCAATCAAAATTCCTTGATTTTCATGAAGGAGATCCAAATTGAAATCTTATATATAATTGTTAAGTTATAACACCACTATGTGATAATGTAATGCAAGTGTTGTTGATGTGGGAAACACTCTTAATAGATGACACGAATTGACATAAATGAAAACTATTAATTGCATTCAACAAAAACATATTTATAGGTATGTCTGCCTTTACAAGGAGGTATTTAATATGCATGATTTGTGTCAATATTAAATGCAATACATGATTTGTGTCAATATTAAATGCAATACAATACTAATCCCTATAATTCCTCCCCACTGAGGAAGCATTGGTCCCCAATGTGTACAAGTGTGGAAGAGAAAGAGGAAAAGCAAAGGAGTGTCGGGTACAACCGAAAATGCACTCCTATACAAAAATAGAAAGACCAATGATGAACTAGAGCAAGTCTTTAGAAAACAAAAAATAGATGTTGGCACTGAGTCAGGCTCGGAAGAACCTTTCCAACGACTATAAACATTGCTATGTTGGCAGATGGTTGAAGAGTCCCTCGATTCGATAGGAGAAGAAAACAACAGGTGATGTGGCAAAAAAATATCAGTGTGGAAATTAAGTGCAATGGAGTGGAAGCCGAGGCAATGAGCAACGCGAAAAGCCAAGGGCAATGGTCAACACGGAGTGTGAAAATCAGCGACGAAAGTTATGGATTAAATTAAATTAAATGGATTTATGGATGATTGGATCTGGTTCTTCATCACTAATATCTTCATCAGCAGTGGTAGCGGCAGCGATTTCAACTTGAAGTTGCTAGAAATTGGCAATAATTTTTGCATGGAATTGTTGAAATTTCATGAAGTCGATAAGCGAAATGGTTGAACTCAACATCATACCATCAAATACAAAAATGAATGATGGTCATGAACAAAGAAGGTCATAAAATGATGAATCCAAGATGAATGCTCGGATCAAGAGTTGAGGATCAGGAGTCAGAGGAACCCAAGCTAAGAGTTTTCAAAAACATGAGTGCTCAAAAGTGTTCACGGTAGGAAAAGAGCATTCACCCATCAAGATCCAGGGGTTGGATTTCTCATTCCTTTTTGAACCAATATGGTCTTAGGAAGAGGATACTTTCCAAAAACCCTTGCACCTTGCTTTGATACCAATGATGTGGAAAACACTCTTAATAGATGACATGAATTGGCACAAATAAAAACAATTAATTGCATTCAACAAAAACATATTTATAGGCATGTCTGCCTTTACAAGGAGGCATTTAATATGCACGATCTATGTCAATATTAAATGCAATACAATACTAATCTCTATCATTTGTAGATATCAATCCATTATTTTTTTATTTAGTGTGAGAAACCCCTACGATCGATGCTTAGGATTGGGCATCCGCATCCCAACCATGACCTATCTGATAAGGGTAAGAGTTGAGCTTATTAATAGGGGCCAAACACACACCCTCACATACCCACCCCCTCACACACTCACCCACGCCACAGGTATATATCAATCCATTATAACCAATATAAATAAAAAATCAATATCCTTCAAATGAGACATCACATTAGTATGTCTTTGGGTTCTAGCAAAGGAGACCCAAATTCAAACCATGTGGTGCTTTTGTGAGTGTGTTTGACCAAAAAATAATCTAATATTTCTTAGTTATACATAGATTATTGCTAAGTTGTGCTTATAATGTAATACAAATGATATGTTCTTTTAAGGAGAATATCCCTTGCTCCACCTCTTTAAATTTTTACTCTGAGTGAGGAGACCTGGAGGGGCTTAGGATTGGAACCGCCGACCTCAAGCTGGAAAACACTCAAGCGAAACCGGTTGATCTACTAACTCAACCCAAAAATGTTATTTTTAAAAGCATGTAACTTATGTTTTTTAATTTCATAATGTTTAATAATATTTAATGCACTTGTATAAAAATTTGTGAGGTTGTTATAGATAAGATTTTTTTTCACATATGGGAATTGGTTACATCCATAGTCCTTTTCTATTATTAAGCAGGGTTCAAATACTGGGGATGTACCCAACAACACCTATTCCACCTCGTTATTTAATCTTTTGTGAGGAGAAGCATCGGGAGCTCGAGATTGGTATCATCATTGTTAAGTTGGCGTGCACTCAATGGACTTAGGTCAAACTACTACCTTTGCACAAATAGGCATGCCTCCAAGGTTTGAACCTAGGTCTCTTCTTGGTAAGCACCAAAACTTACCAATCCTTTATAGATATAGAAGTTGGGCAACAAATATTTTAGCCATTTGTGGTGTTGAATTTCATCTTGATAAAATTTTAAGTTCGAAAGGTATCTAATATAAAAGGAGTTGATTGTGGAAACTTAGTGGTTAGTACTTGGAAAAAATATGGAAAATAACTTTGATAGAAAGGCAAATGAAGAATATATTTGATAGAAATGCAAAGTTGGATATGTTTTAGTTAACTTGTTAGAAATTGTGTGAAAGAGAAAATACATCATAACAATTGAAAATAAACAAAAAACAATTTGCAATAGATTTGATATTTATAAATTGTGTCTTTTACAAATAGGCCTTTTTGGTTACAATTGACCTCCCAAAACAAAGGATTTTCTTTTATAAGTAAGATCTACGGTCGCACAATAAGTTGTGGGAGGGTTTAGAAGGTGCATTGATTTACCTCCCGAGCTTCCATGCATATCCAATACCTACACACAACTCACAATAACAACATCAATAGCATGTGCAAGGCCTTTCAAGATGAGACCCAAAACCGTGAAAGAGGGCTACAAAAGCAAATAAAATGTTACAAAATTTCACAAAATCAAATGCAAAAGTTACAAAACTATGTGAAATGCCTATACCTAACAACATACCTTATTTACCTTCATGTGCAGTCTATGACTGCTATGGAGTCATTGCTTGCCTTGAGGATTAATCGCCTAGGGCAGTTGGCTCTCCTATAGGGTGGTTGTGTAACCTACAAAGGAGGTTACTTGTTGCTCCAAATGGGATGAAATTTTGTTTTAACCTTCCTCTAGTTGTCAAGAACCTACCATCAAAATTTTAGGGCAATATGAGTCCATACGAGGAAGTTATGTCCAAAATAGTGGGGGTGGGTCTGGCTGGATTCTAACCGCCTAGGGTGGTTTTGCAGCTTTCGAGTGACCGTCTAGGGCAGTTGTCTATGCCTATGTGGCCACCTAGGGCAGTTGCTTTGTGTAACCACCTGATGTGATTGTGAATCTAGGTAAAATCCTGGTGTGGTTGTGCTCCTGGATAATCGCCCTAGGTAGTTGAGACTATTTTTTGGTAGAGGGTTTCAATCTTGGATTTGAGCCTTCTTGGATTTGTTTTACGGTATTTGCTATACATCCGGTGCACTATTGGATATCAATTGTGAGCATGACTAAAAAAAACAAGGGTTAGCAAACGTTTTCAAGAACCTACATGGTTGAAGCCTTTGAGCTCTTCGAATGGTATATTTGTAACCATAATGTCAAACACATACACAACAAGATTGAATGAAATTTGAGCAACGTTTTGTTATAATTTGTGTGCACACATGAAAATGAAAATGGGGACCTATTTGTAAAGTCTCCCATGGGTGGAGGAGAGTGGTGAGGATGGAAGAGAGTGGGTGACAAGTGACATGGGTGCGTAAGAGAGGAATCTTAGGGATTCCTCACTTGGATGGACAAATGTGCAACTTTCCTTGTTTGGCCTATGACATCCTATGACACCTTATGATGTGCCATAACACCTCATGATATGCCATGACGTATTATGACACACCTAACTAATGCCCTCTTTGTGGAGAGATTTCTTATCCATCAAATTGACATTTCTCACTAATGTGTTCGGGTGGAGGGAATCCTCACCCAAATGCATTGAATGCATTCGAAATGTGGAGGAAAGAGGGGAAATAAATGCTAACCAAAGTTAAAAATAATGGAGTGGTCTCATGATGATTGTGGTTAAGCACAGGAAGGGGCGTAAGTGGGTCAAACGGGTTAGAATAGCCAACATTAATAATTTATAAGGTTATAATACAATAAGTAAAATAATTACACACATTATTAAACATTAATGTTAACCATTGCAAATATGACACTTTATAGGTGTCTATAGATACCCCTTTTGTATCATATTGTGTGAAAACACAATATGGTGCAAAAATAGATGACATCGACTTTTGAACTGACGATGGATAGAGCAAATAATTGGCAAATGATGAAAGTGACTTTTGCCTCAAGGAGAGTGACACAAGATTACCTCAAATCGAGAACAATATAAGATGATGATTTGAGACAAAATTCATGGGTACTTGTCAACCTTCTCAAACGATAAGTGGATGGCGAGGAATGGGTGATAAACATGAGCTAATTGACAAAATATGGAAGAAGAGTGTAGCAGGGCAGAAGGGAAGGTGCAAAATATGTGATTTTGGGGGTTGCCAAATTTTGGAGTCCTTTGTTAAAAAAAACTGTTTGGAAAACCACCTGGGGTAGTTGTCAAGCACCTTGGGAACCACCTAGGGTGGTTGCCAAGCACCTTGGGAACTACTTAGGGTGATTTCTTGGTGCCTTGGTGACTGCCCAGGGCAGTTGGGAACCTATTTGGGTGGCTACCAACGCAAAGCTATAAATAGGGTTGATGAGTTTGTTTGTGCAACTACAAAGGGTGGTAGAGAAAAAGGAGAAAGAAAGAGAGAAAGGTGGCAGGCGAGATGGCGAGAATGAGCATGGAAAAAAGAGTTGGAGGGTGTGCAAAGCTGGTAATTATATTGGTTTCATTGGTTTGGTTGTGTGTTTTTGTGTTTTTTTTCACTGTTATTATTATTATTTTTTAAATTTTTTTATAACCTAGAATAGGTGATTTTTTTTTTTTTAATTGAGAAATGAGCAATTAGAAATTTTGGGATAGATGGTGAAGTCATAGGATGGGCAAAGAATATATATATATATTTTTTAAATGTGTAATTTGTGAAATGATGGGTGATATTTGAAATGGTGATAGTGTCAGGGACAAGTTGATAGAGGTAGATTGGGAGTGATTGGAGGTGATTGGTTTGAAGGAGGTGGTATGGATGGAGCCTATACATGCGGATCGATGTAACTTTCTACCTTAGTAAAGTGATGGGACCTAGATAAGGGAACCTTCCACCTTTCGATAGGGTAGATGACAGTGACCTTGGAGTATGTGTACCGCATGTTATGGCTACTAGTAGAGGGTATCCCTATTTGCGCAACCACAAATAGGGAGGATGTGCTAATGAAGGTATATAGTGAGGAGTGGGAGACAGAGGACATGAATAAAAATGGGATACAACACTTGGTAGAGTACAATATGAGGAGGCTAACACCACGATAGTTGGTTTTGATGTTTTTGATATCGAATGTGATACTATCAAAATTTAATGGAGCTCGATTTCCATGGAATCTATTGAGATTCGTGGTAGAGCTAATCAAGACACTAGTAGTATATGCATTGGCATCAACACTATTAACCTAGTTGTACATTGAGTTGTACGAGGTGCAACGATGGAGGAGGATGAGCTTGGATTGTAGTGTTTTACTGCAGGTTTAGGGATAAGAGCACTTTACGATATGCTGACCAATAGGGTTATTGTGTGAGCTAGAGGGGGAGGTAACAATCGAGCGATCATACATGTTGAGATGGTGACACGATAGGAAAGGACCACGAGGACAACCATGAAAGAAGGATGAGGGATACTATCGACAGATAAGGACAGAGCTAAGGCCAAATATAGTTATATAAAGGTCATAGAGGGTAGGGTCCAAATGGATAGAGGATGGGGTGCACTTGAGTCGGGTGTGGAAGATGAGATGGTTTATTGGTTGACATAGGATATAACATGATTTATTAGGGTGCTACGATAGTTTGGTTTACAACAGGGGGTTCCAAATCCACATGTTATCTATATGAGACAATATGACAAGATTGCCTTACCATTGCTATAAGTAGAGGGAGTCAAGGATGAGATAGATGAGGATACTAAGATGATGAATGCAAATGATATCAGGATGATCCTAAAGTATGATGCATAGTGGGAAACACAATATTAGTAGCCTCAAAGGGTGATCCAATAGGGTGAGCCCAAAGGGTCGACAAAGAGGGTGGGCGATGAGGATGACGTAGGGGGTGGAGGAATGGATGTGGTGGGTGAGGCAGAGGAGGTGGGGGAGGTAGAGGAGCCATTGGTATGATGATGATGGGTAAACAATGTGGGATACCCACCTAGAGCGATGGAGGAGGAGGTAGTAGAGCTCCAAGAAGAGCGAGGCACCCTATGAGTGGAGCTAGGTTAGATGGGGGTAAGGTTCATAGAGGTAGAGCAGTAGCGAGCTCTACTAGTGGTTGAGAGAGAGGAGTGGGGAGGAGGGAGAGAGGAGGAGATGGGCAAGTGAGATAGGCTGATGCATATACTAGCACAAATTTTGGAGGATTTATTAGTAGTGGCAGTTGAGAAAGATGAGCTACAATGATAGGTAGAGACATGTGTGGTCGACAGAGAGGATCTACACCACCAGCTAGATGTAGCGATGATAAAGAGGGAGCGAATGATAGCTAATATGGAGAAACTATGAAGGATAGTGAGGCCCTATAGGCTAAGTTAGCTAGAGCATTAGCATAGGCAATGACAACCCAAAGTAGAGTGATGAGGGCCATGGTGTAGTGATGATTGGAGACAAAGAGGGCACTGGATATGGAGGATATCTTGCTTAGAGAGGGATTGGATGTCCCTTTGTGGCCAACATTGATAGTTTCACAACATAACCTAGCTAGTAGACCCTTAGGTGCCATGGCAGGGCAATGGATCAGAGAGCCACCTATATCACGAGCTTTGGGTGTTGGATCCTCCCAAAGGGACGAGCAACGAAGAAATTGAAGTGGTAGCAAATTGAGGTGAGATGAGGGCAACGAGACCAACAACGAGCAAACTTGAGGTCTGATGTGTTGATGATGTGACCATAATTTTATAGGTTGCTAGGCCATGATGATGTAGCCTACGAGCCTAACATTATTATAATGTACAAGAGGTTTGCAATATGATACTCACATATATATATATATATATATATATATATATATATATATATATATATATACATATACATATTTTTTGCAAAATTGTTGTGTGTTTGTGATGATGATGTGATGTGAATTTATTGATGATGCATGGATAGATATAGTGATTTGAAATGAGGTGCATATAACAATATTCATGATAGATGGTTTGATTTATGAAATAATAAATGTGACTAACATGGAGTGCAATGGTTATGAAATGATAAATGCAATAATATGGAAGTATAAATGCATATTTGATTATCGTTTGAAAATGCTTAACAACGTATCACTTACTCATGATGTGACTAATCAATCAAGGGCATCAAAACAATGGTACTGACATAATTACGTAATGGAATGGAAGGAATGTGACACTATGGATACAGGAAATAAATAAACTGTAAGAACAAAGGTGACATGATTTGTCATTTCGTCTATCCTAGGAAGGAAGGATCAACAAGTACTTTCAAGAAGCTTAAACACCCTAGTGACATCGATCAAACTCATATACTGATCAAATAAGCGCTTAAAGATACTAAGACCAACCAAGGGAGTCAAGTTGCTCAAAGACCAATGTGTGTGCAATGATGTTCATTTTTTATTTTGAGCGAGGTAGGACTGACCACTTGTAATGCAAGCCATTATAAGATAGTTCATCTATAAGTGGACATAGGTCTATAAAAAAGGTCACTAATGTGATAGATGTGTCACCACACGAGGTCATACTCCACTACCAGATTGACATCTATAGCCCCTATAGAGATAGCCCCACAATCCTTTGACATTGCTCCACTATCAGCTAGGTTTTTATAGCCCCGATGGAGACGTGTAAAATTCCCCAAGATCCATGATAATTGATACAACTAAATGTTTTTTTTTTTAAGGTGGATCCTTGGGGTCATATTATGGCGTGATAGGATGAGCAGGGGAAACCATTCGCTTTATGGCTTAAAGCTACACATGGCTTCATCATTCCTAGACTCAAAATATGATTAATATGTGAAATGTATAAGGTCCAAAAAAAAACCTGAGCTAACTGGGAAGGCCTGTAGCACTCAAGTGATACATAACTTTCAATGAAGGTTGATCGAGACACTAGGTATGGTTGAACGATCGAAACAACCCAAAGATTCTCCAAACCTATGAGAGGAAAGAGACAAAGCGTGGTGAACAATGAATGGTATACATAGTGGATATGGTGAAAATTTACATCTAAAAAGGTTAGAAAACTACAACTATGAAGACACCCTTAATTAACACAACCAAAATCTTGCATGACGACAAGTGTCAAACGTAACCAAACAATGGTAAAAAAAAATTAGGACAAAAATGAAAGTGCAAAATGAAGGGGTAATGTGTTGGTGGTGGTGTAAAAAATTATATAAGGAATGAGAAGGAAAAGAGAGAGAAATAAGATGAATGAAGAAAGAGTGACAAGAGCAAGGAGGGAGGAACACACCGATCTGTGGTATGTAGCCGCGCGAAGCATGATCGTACAACGAGGAGTGATGTGCAAGGAATGAGAGAAGAGAAATAAGAAAGAAAAAATGAAAACAAAAATGATACATGTGGCAAGTGGTTGATTAAAAGATAAAAAATGGTTGTGACATGAGTGTGTTGTTTGTTTGATTTTCTTGATTTTTGGATTGTTTTTATTTTGAATTTTCGATGATGGGCATGCCTCGTTTTCATCCAACCATTCCACAACAACTTTTAGTGTCTTCATTGTAAGTGTGGCATTATGTGCTAGCAATATTTTCATGATTTTCTCTTGTTAATATGTTGGAGAATGGCTGGATAAAAATGAAGTATGACAGAGGAAAATCCTTGTTTTGTTGTATTATATATATAAATATATATAGATGTTTTTTTTTTAAATTGATTATGTGATAGTGTAATAGTAGTTAAGCATTGAACACACACAAATGAAGAATATTAATGGGCTCAGGTTCCTCAAATCCCTCGAGAATCACAAGTTTATAGGCCCTAAAACCAAATGATTATTTAACAATGAACGAACCAAGCCAATTAGCAGTAAATTTAAGTTGATTACAATCATGTGGTCATAGATCAAAACAAGAGTGCTAATGCTTTAGCTAATTGGGCTTTGGACAAAGGTGATCTTACTTGTTATGGCCACCCTCCTATATGGTGGGCTTCTCAAATTAGGGAAGCTATTCTTTCTATCATTTCTTTGGATGGCTCCAGTTCTGAAGGTACCTAGTTTCTTCTTGTTTTTTTTGCTTCTCTTTGGTTCATTCATTTTTTTAAAGTTCCCTAACTCATTCTATTCTTTATTTTGTTTCCTCTGTTGATTCTTGCCTTAATAGTCTTCTAGTCTAGATAGGTCATTGTTATGTTCAATATTTTTTTCTTTTTTCTTTTTTCGTTTTTGTTTTTAGTTTTTTAAGGTGGGTGGGTTCTTTTGTTTTGTTTGTTTTTGTGTTCTTTGTGTTGTTTTGTTCATGTGTTTTTGTTGTTGTTGTTTTTTTTTTTTAATGTTTTTTGGTATTGTTCTTGTGTTTTTTTCGTTCTTGTTCTTGGGTTTCTCTTTGTTTGTGTTAATTCGTGTTTTTATGTGTGAGTGCTTTCTATGTTTTTTGTTTTTGTTTATTGTATGTTGTTGGTTGTTTTTTATTTTATTTTATTTTTTAATTTTTTAGATATTGGTTGTGTTTATTTTTCATGTTTTTTTTGGGTTGTCTTTGTAGTGTTATGTTGTTTTTGTCTTGGTGGTTTCTTTTATCTTATTGTGCGTGTTTGGTTGTGCTTTTGTTTTTGACACACTCAAGGAGCATATTTTTTATTTTATTTTATTTTATTATTTTTGTTGTTATTTACTTATTTTTAAATTGGTTTTGTGTGTTTGTTTACTCATTGAGTATGTCAAAGGTGGTAGGCTAGGTCCGAGTCCTGGGCGTTTTTGGCGGAATGGATACCCCTGCCTCCTTGGGTCTTACCTGAAAGTTACATCCCTTTTGGGATGTTTTCCACAAATAATAAAAAAAAACTAGCAGTAAATTTATCGCATAAATGAGGTGGAAGATTCGAGTTTTGTTGATTCTTTTTAAGCATGAGATCGCCAACTTGGAATTCTCATGGATGAATTTTGTGATCATAAGCTCATTCGATTTGATCTTAGTAAACACAAAGGTGCTCAAGAGCATTGATTCAATGTTCATCAAGAAGAGTGAGCTGATGGATCCTAGCTTGACGAGTTATGTTTTCGTCCATGAATTATTGCAATGATATACACAAAGTTGAGATCTCGAGCTCAAGAGGCATGATGGCTTTGACACCATAAACTAATGAGAATGATGTTGCTCCCATTAGCGTACAAATGCTATTCTTATAGGCCCAAACTACCAAAGAAAGTTGGAGATGTCAATCTTTGTGATTCTCTTATATCGTTTTCTTGAGAATGACACATATAGTTTTATTGGTGGCCTTTGCTTATCCATTTCTCTGAGGGTAATAAGGTGTTGAGAAGTTATGTTGAATATGGTATTTATTGCACAGTGCTCGAACATATTTATTTTTTAATGGGGTATTGTTGAAAATGATTTTTGAAGGGATACCAAAATGACATATGATGCTATGTAATATGAACTCTACGATTCAAAGTTCTATTGTACTAGTGAGAGGAACAACCTCAACCCACTTGATGAAGTATTCAATGGTGGTAATGATGAAGGTGTGATTTCCCGAATATGGAGGGGAGATTTTTCTAACCATATCTAGTACCCATTACGAGAATGGCCACAGGGCTTGAATGGGTTGCAAGGCTTGTGATGGAAGATGGGTCAAATTGGTATGATGTTGATATTTGTGATATTTCTTGACATATGTGCAACAATCATGTTCCATGGTGGGCCAATAATAACCCATGCATAGAATACACTTTACGATAGCCATCCCACTAAAATGACCACCACATGTACCTTAATGTGCTTGAGACACTATCCAATTAGTTTTGTGTGGTTCGAGACAACGAAGGAGGACACCATCGTAGCCATGACAATAAAGCACATCTTCCAAGAGAGTATATCAAGCTGCTTTTGCTTGAACGTTTGTTTAGCAATGGGTGACAAGTTAGAAGGAAGGGTACCAAGTTTTAAAAAATCCTTGATTTGTGCAAAAACAACATGGTACGATTCGACCTGAATTAGATGGACATCACATTCATCATGAGATGACTCCCAAGAGATAGGTGGTTTGGATAACATGGTGACTTGAATGTGAGTAACTTTATCAGTAGGGTTTTACAAGAAAATGGATCCAAGAGAGGCCATGATGTCCGTAAAATGATGGATGATCGTGGTCAAGCTTCTATGTCATACTAGTCAAAATTAATGAGTAACTTGTTGATGATCTACTTATAGGCTTTAAGATCAAGCATTTGCACAAATAAACCCCCTTGACTTAATTAACAATGAGTAGGGAGTCACCTATGTTGTGGATATGTTTAATGTGCATTGCCACAACAGTATAAATACCTAGAATTAATGCTTCATACTCTATATTATTGTTGGTACACGAGATGTCAAGCTTAAATAATAAAGGAATGGGAACCCCTTAAGATGTGAATAAAACAATTCTTGCACCTTCCCCTTGTTCACACTTAGACCCATCAAATAAAAGGGTGATATTGACTTCATATTCTGGTTCGAAATGCTCTTCAAGCTCGGTAATACTGAAGATAGAGTTGTGTAGAAGCTCTATGATAAGAGGTTTATCATCTTGAAGAGGAGATTCAACGAGTTGATCGGCGATAACCTAACCCTTTATGGATTTTTTCTTATGAATTATAGATCAAATTTTGTTAATAGCATTATCCATTTTTTCATGCGGGTATTCATGTAAGTGTGATTCATCATATACTGTAGAGGATTCTCTCTGGCAATGACATACGTTGTATGATTGAGCATATAGTGGCAAAGCATTTTAGTGGAAAAACCCCAAGGCATAGCTTTTCCACATATGCATATTTTATATCGTAACTCACCAAGGTACGACTAATGTAGTAGATAGCCTACTCTCAATCGACTTCATTCTTTTGAGCCAACATAGTCTCTAAGACAAAGTTAGTGGTAAATATGTATAGATGGAATGGGATGCTTGGTCTCGTTAGGGACAAAACTGGAGGAGAATCAAGGTAACGCTTAATGGTGTCAAAAGCTTCTGACAATATGTGGTCCCTTGAAATGTGACCCCCTTTTGCAATACATTATTGAATGGCTTGCATTTATCTGACAATTAAGTGATAAAGTGACATATCACTTGAATCTTACCTTGTAAGCTATGAAGTTCTTTAAGGGTCACAAGGGGTTGCATTTCGATGATGGCCTTGACCTTATTAGGAGCCACTTCAATGCCTCTCTTGGATACTATGAACCCTAAAAGTTTCTTTTAAGTGACACCAAATATACACTTTTTAGGATTAAGTCACACATTATGCTCGAGAAGGTAATCAAAAACTTTGCACAAAACATCGATATGCTCATGGCAAGTTTTGGATTTGGCCAAGAGATCATCAATGTAATATTTGACGATTTTGTGCATGTAATTGTGGAATATGTAAGTCATGGCTCGTTGGTATGTGTCTTCTGTATTCTTGAGATCGAACAACATGACTTTGTAGCAAAATATCACCCAAGAAGATGTAAAAGTTGTTTTGTGTTGATCATCAAGATTGACTCGAATTTGGTTATATCTTAAAAAACCATCTATTAGAGAGAGCATTTCATGGCCCATGGTGGAATCCATGAGTGTCTAAATGTTAGGGAGAGAAAAATCATCCTTAGGACATGCTTTGTTGAAATCACAAAAATTAGATTAAATGTGTATCCCCCCGTTAGGTTTGCTAGTGGGCACCATATTTGAAATCCACTATAGATAGTTAATTGGTTGAGTAAAGCCCATGTCTAAGAGTTTATGCAACTCTCCTTTAACCATGAGACCTATGGTAGGATTAAGTTTCCTCAACTTCTGTTTGACTGACTTAGCGCTAGGATTTAGCATGAGGTTATGGATGATAATATTTGGGTCAAGGCTAGGCATGCCTTTATAGGACCACACAAAGACTTGTTGGTATTCAGTTAGAAGCACAACAAAACTTTGTTGGTCTTCAATTGAGAGATTTTTCCCAAGCTTGATGATTTTGGGTTTCTTTGGATCTCTGTTGATGTTGACATCAATGGTTTTCTCGATGAGCATATGTAAACCCTCCTCATGCTGATGAGGGATAGAAATGAGATGGATGTCATCTATGCCATTATCTAGAAGATACAATGCAACCTCACTAAATTTGGTGTTATACAAAAAGAAGGCGAAGAAGGGGGTGAAGAAGGAAAATAAATGTTTGAATCTCTAAGAAATTGATCTAAGGGATAAAAGTTAGATATAGTTGGAGGGGATGAAATCTGATCGAAATAAATGAGATTGGTATCAATGGGGATGGGATGTGAAGGATCATATGGATTATGAAGGGACATGTATAAGTCAAAATAAAATATGTTGACTTAGGGAAATGGAGGGGATTATGGATTGGAGTCTGAGTTCCCTTGCACATGATCTTGAGGAAGGAATTGATTGAGAATAGGTGGGCGAGGATCAGGTGGAGGTGGCCATGGTGGAGGTGAGGGATTGATGGGGACATCGAGGCACTCCAATGGAAGGAGCAGAGGAAATATGGAGAGTGGAATGATGAACATACATTGATAAAAGTCATCCACATCTATGATAGGGACAACAGGAAATGATTAATCTTTGAAGCTATCAAATGCAATCGAAAGCACCTCAAATGACTTGTCCAATTCATCATTTTAAGTGTCGCATTAGATGCCATGGATGGTGGTAACTTGAAAAATATTTGTTGGCAATGTGAGAGCACGCTCAAGATCAAGGTGTTCATCCTCACTTTCCTCCTTGAGACCAAGGGTAATGCATTGAAGATCATCTTTGAGGAGATCGATTAGAGAATGTTGATCATATACTAAGCCGGATTTGTCTTGGGGAGGTTGAGAATGAGGCTCTAAAATAATTTGCATTCCCTGCTCATAGCGGCCAATATCACATCCTTACCAATTAAAATGGCAGAAGTACTTCATGGTGAATGAAGGGTTATCCAAAAAGTTGATGTTGCTAAAAATAAAGCTTCGGGCTCTTTATCAGGAGATTTATTTGATGACAAATCAATTCCCCCATACATTAAATTCATGTGATTAGAGGAAGAGTGCGTGAGGATGACAACACCAGTGGTTAAAGGGGTATGACTAGGGCAACCAAAATCCTTAATCGATTATATGACTAGAGGTAAAAATGCTATATTATGTACAAGGTACTCTCCTATGCTAAGAGTGGTCATATATACAACAACACTAGGGATCTAAGATGAGAGCGTTGTAAAGGGGGGTGAGGATGACAACTTTGCATTGTCCATGAAAGTGGAGTGGGATGTAGAAGATGGAAAAATGAGAGTGGGTGTACCTTGATTCGTGTCAAGGATGGGTGGATGTGCCTCAGATGAGTTTAGAAGTGGGGGTCGATCAGGTATCGTGGAAGAAGATATGGTTTGGTATGAATGTGTGGGTATGGGTATGGGAGCGATAGAAGGGGCAATGGTGGTAGGAGTGAGAGTGGTAGCAACCTATTTAATGAGAGAGGTGACAAGAGCGAAAGGAGGAACCATGATATGGTGGTTAGGATTAGTGGAAGAAGTAGAAGGGTGTGATTTGGATGGAGTTGGTGGGAGTGATTGATAAAAGAGGTCAAAGGGGGAGGATGATGTAGCATGGGTGTGATGGGTGAGTTAGAGGACAAAGGAAAAGCCACTAAAGATGAATTAGGGATATAAGGAGAGTATGGAGGATGAAGAGGTTGGGGATGAGGTTAAATGATTTGCGTGCTAGAAGAAGGGTGGAATGATTAAGCATTGGGAGAAGGACAGGAGGAAGATGAGTAATGTTGAAGAGGAAGATGAGTAATGTTGAATAGGAAGATGTGAATAATATAATGAAGATGGACGATGTTGATTTGGAGAAATATGAGGGGTGTAGTTGGTGCCAAGGATGAAGAAGGGGAAATTGGATTGTCTGAGATTGAGTGGGTGGGTTGTAGATTAAAAATGTGTAGGATAGGTGAGGGAATGGGAGATGTGGTCAGATGGTAAGATGAGCTGAGCGAGCGATGAGTGAGGAACAAATGTTTTGAAGGCAAGGGAGAGTCGTGTGGGTGTGTGACCATGTGGTAATACTTGAATAGTTTGTTGTTAATTGGAATGTAGTGAATGCGATGGTGCAAGGTTGAAGGTATGCATCGCATATTCCATATCCATAGTCTTCCTAGAAGTATATTGTATTACATCTCTCCATCCAAGATATGACATAGAGTGTGGAAATTTTGAACCCCTACTTGGATAGGGAGGAAAATTGTTCCTAGCGTTGAGCACAGGGTATTCTTGAATGCCCACAGAGTAAAGGTAGAATTGACGATATGAGTGGGTGGAAGATTGAGGTGTTTGAGAGCATATGATGTGATGATGTTGATGGAAGAACTTGTGTCAATCAAGACACATTTGAAAAGTTTGCTATCAATAGAGGCCATGATGTGCAAGGGTGGATCCGGTCCTTCCACTAGGACAATCATAATATCGATGTCATAAAATATGATGGTTGACAATGTGCAAGTTTGAATGTTACCCATGAACTGGTGAAAGCGTTAGGATCATGGGTTTGATGATATCCATTAATGCACTACTCCAAAAAGGGCTTTAACGATGAGTAAAATAAGGTAGTTTTTTTACGGTGATAAAAAACCGCCCTAATAGATCCTAAGAGGGCGGTTTATAACTATCCTCTTAGGATAACCACCATCTTAGGGCTAAGAGGATGGTTTATAACTGCCCTCTTAGGGTGACCCTAAGATGGCATTTTAGGCAACCCTAATGTGGCATTCTAAAATTGCCCTCTTAGGGTCTCAATGAAAAAAATATAAAGACCGCAGGAAAAGAGAGATGAGAACTTTCTTTCGAGAGCGAACCTACGCTCAAGCTAGGACTAGACATAGAGCTTGAGCTTTTAAGTGGTAACCACTACTCATGCTTTGGATGCAAAGGGAAATTATGTTCAAAATTTAGGATTTTATTTTTCCTTGTCAGTTTGGTTTTAGGAATACGTGGTTTTGTATATATACTTAATGAATATATATCCATTGCATGTGTTTGCATAAATTGAGCATTGGTGTACTTGAATGTTGAATGTGCACCCCTTCTGTTTTCAAGCTGTATTTTTGAGTTCTATTAACCTATTTTGGTCATGCATTAGCATTAATACAATTTTCCTCCTTTAGGGTTTGGGGATGTAGAGGGAAATTGTGTTCAAAATTTAGGGTTTTCTTTTTCCTTGTAAATTTGGTTTTAGGAATACATGGTTTTGTATATATACTCAATGAATATATATACATTGCATGTGTTTGCATAAATTGAGCGACAAAGTACTTTAATGTTGAATGTGC
Organism: Wollemia nobilis; assembly: GCA_028583015.1. Lineage (NCBI taxonomy): Eukaryota > Viridiplantae > Streptophyta > Pinopsida > Araucariales > Araucariaceae > Wollemia > Wollemia nobilis. The sequence continues at coordinate 2,296,161 of JAQPPZ010017021.1, forward strand.
ACCTCTTATGTTTTCAAGTTGTATTTTTTAGTTCTATTGACCTATTTTGGTCATGTGTCAGCATTAATACAATTTCCCTCCTTTAGGATTTGGGGATGCAAAGGGAATTTGTGATCAAAATTTAGGGTTTTATTTTTCCTTATCAACTTGGTTTTAGGAATACATGGTTTTGTATATATACTTAATGAATATATATCCATTGCATGTGTTTGCATATATTGAGCGATGATGTACTTGACTGTTGAATGTGCACCCCTTCTATTTTTAGGATGTATTTTTTAGTTTTATTGACCTATTTTGGTCATGTGTCAGCATTAATACAATTTCCCTCCTTTAGGGTTTGGGGATGAAAAGGGAAATTGTGTTCAAAATGTAGGGTTTTCTTTTTCCTTGTCAGTTTGGTTTTAGGAATACATGGTTTTGTATATAGACTCAATGAATATATATCCATTGCATATGTTTGCATAAATTGAGCGATGGTGTACTTGAATGTTGAATGTGCACCCCTTATGTTTTTAGGTTGTTTTTTGAGTTTTATTGACCTATTTTGGTCATGTGTCAACATTAATACAAGTTTGTTTTTGTTTGTTGGTTAAGTTGCCTTCAAATTTGAAATGCATCATTTAATGGAACTTTGAATCATGTTGATAGAAATAAATAAATAAACTCGTGGTATTTGAGCTAGGAGCTATGGTTCCAAGTCTATGTTAATCCTTAACATTTTATGAAACAACATTATCTCAATGGTTAAATTTTACCCAAATTTTAACAAGGAGAGTAGGTTCAAATATTGACAAACAATGTATGTATAATTGCCAAAATACTGTAACACTATCCTGAGGTAATAGAGGTAAGACCATTTCAATTCTATGTATTTATTAAAAAGTAAAATAAAAAGGCTTTTAACATCAACAAATGCCAAACAACCAATGAGACTACAAAGATACAATATTACCAATCAAAATGTAATATTACTTGCTCCTTACCAACGAAATATATTGGAATATTTTTATGTCCCTCAAGGCTAAACAACCTATGGGGTTACAAACATACAATATTGCCCATCAAAATATATGATCTCATTTGCTTATTTAAATAAGAACCTCTAAGACCACAAAAATATAATATTGCCCATCAAAATATATTATTTCATTTGCTTATTTAGATAATAAAGAAGAGTAGTGCAAAACTATGAAGTTTGACATTTTTTTTAAATTTCATTAATTACAATAGAGTCAGATTGAATTATCATGTTCTGCCTTATTACGGGTTTGTCCATCACAATGCAAGGAATTTGAGTTGGGTTTGTCCTTATTGTGATTTTCTTAGCTGTCTTTCTTTTACTTTTGCCACCTAGCACATCTTAACACATTTTGGGATAATATTTTCTTGATATACAAACGTTATTTTTATATATTCTCCATATTTTTTTATCCCCATTATTATTATCACTTATGAAACTCCATGAATAGATCTTTAACTGATACAATAAGTGTAATACAACTTGTCTCCATAGCTATGTTAGGTTATGATAATCACATAAAAGTACTTGATCACGAGGTTTTAAAATAAGCCAATATGTATCTTGAATAGCTTATATGTCATGATTGTTATCCAATATCTCTAGTTTTATAGTTTTGATGATGCCACATACTGTTTATAAAAAGGTTTTAATATTATACAAACTGATTATACTAATAGAACTTATTGTTCATATACTTAATTTGAACTGACCATATTTCAACCCTATTGTGCAAACTGATTATACTAATAGAACTTATATTTCATATACTTAATCGTCCTAGGTAGTTGAGACTATTTTTGGTAGAGGGTTTCAATCTTGTATCTGAGCCTTCTTGGATTTGTTTTACGGTCTTTGCTATACATCCAGTGCACTATTGGATATCAACTGTGAGCACAACTACAAAAACAAGGGTTAGCAAACGTTTTCAAGAACCTACATGGTTGAAGCCTTTGAGCTCTTTGAATGGTATATTTGCAACCATAATGTCAAACACATACACAACAAAATTGAATGAAATTTGAGCAAAGTTTTGTTATAATTTTTGTGCACACATGAAAATGAAAATGGGGACCTATTTGTAAAGTCTCCCATGAGTGGAGTAGAGTGGTGAGGTGAAAATGGGGACCTATTTGTATTTACAAGGTTACAATACATTAATTAAATAATTACACACATTATTAAACATTAATATTAACCATTGCAAATATGACACTTTTTAGGTGTCTATAGATACCCCTTTTTGTATCATATTGTGTGAAAACACAATATGGTGCAAAAATCGATGACATCGACTTTTGAATTGATGATGGATAGATTAAATAATTGGAAAATGATAAAAGTGACTTTTGCCTCAAGGAGGGTGACACAATATTACCTCAAATAAAAAACAATATAAGATGATGATTTGAGACAAAATTCATGGGTACTTGTCAACCAAACGATAAGTGGATGGCAAAGAATGGGTGATAAACATGAGCTAATTGATAAAATATGGAAGAAGAGTGTAGCAGGGAAGAAGGGAAGGTGCAAAATATGTGATTTTGGGGTTGCAAAATTTTGGAGTCCTTTGTTAAAAAGAACTATTTGGAAAACCACCTGGGGCAGTTGTCAAGCACCTTGGGAACCACCTAGGGTGGTTGCCAAGCACCTTGGGAACTACTTAGGGTGATTTCCTTGTGCCTTGGTGACTGCACAGGGCGGTTGGGAACCTATTTTGGTGGCTACCAATGCAAAGTTGTAAATAGGGTTGATGGGTTTGTTTGTGCAACTACAAAGGGTGGTAGAGAAAAAGGAGAAAGAAATAGAGAAAGGTGGCAGGCGAGATGGCGAGAATGAGCATGGCAACAAGAGTTGGAGGGTGTGCAAAGATGGTAAGTATATCGGTTTCATTGGTTTGGTTGTGTGTTTTTGTGTTTTTTTCACTGTTATTATTATTATTTAAAAAAAAAAAATTATAACCTTTAGTAGGTGATTTTCTTTTGAAAATTGAGAAATGAACAATTAGAAATTGTGGGTTAGATGGTGAAGTGATGGGATGGGCAAAGAATATATATATATATATATATATATATATATATATATATATATATATATGTGTGTAATTTGTGAAATGATGGGTGATATTTGAAATGGTCATAGTGTTAGGGACAAGTTGACAAAGGTAGATTGGGAGTGATTGGTTTGAAGGAGGTGGCGTGGATGGAGCCTATACATGCGGATCGATGTACCTTTCTACCTTAGTAAAGTGATGGGACCTAGATAAGGGAACCTTCCACCTTTTGATAGGGTAGATGACAGTGACCTTGGAGTATGTGTATCGCATATTATTGCTACTAGTAGAGGGTATCCCTATTTGCGCAACCACAAATAGGGAAGATGTGCTAATGAAGGTATATAGTTAGGAGTGGGAGACAGTGGACATGAGTAAAAATGGGATACAACACTTGGTAGAGTACAATATGAGGAGGCTAACACCATGATAGTTGGTTGTGATGTTTTTGATATTGAATGTGATACTATCAAAATTGAATGGAGCTCGATTTCCATGGAATCTATTGAGATTTGTGGTAGAGCTAATCAAGACACTAGTAGTATATGCATTGGCATCAACACTATTAACCTAGTTGTACATTGAGTTGTATGAGGTGCGACAATGGAGGAGGATGAGCTTGGATTGTAGTGTTTTACTACAGGTTTAGGGATAAGAGCACTTTACGATATGTCGACCAATAGGGTTACCATGTGAGCTAGAAGGGGAGGTAACGATCGAGCGATCATACATATTGAGATGGTGACACGATAGGAAAGAACCATGAGAAAAACCATGAAAGAAGGATGAGGAATACTATCGACAAATATAGATAGAGCTAAGGCCAAATATAGTTATATAGAGGTCATAGAGGGCAGGGTCCAAATGGATAGAGGATGGGGTGCACTTAAGTCGGGTGTAGCAGATGAGATGGTTGATTGGTCGCAATAGGATAGAGCATGAATTATTATAGTTTTCCAGGGTGCTACAATAGTTTGGTTTACAATAGGGGGATAATATGATGAGATTGCCTTACCATTGCTATAGGTAGAGGGAGTCAAGGAGGAGATAGATGAGGATACTAAGGTGATGAATGCAGATGATGTCGAGATGATCCTAAAGTATGATGCATGGTGGGAAATACAATATTAGTAGCCTCGAAGGGTGATCCAATAGGGTGAGCCCATAAGGTCGACAAAGAGGGTGGGCAATGAGGATGACGTAGGGGGTGAAAGAGGAATGGATGTGGTGGGTGAGGCAGAGGAGGTGGGGGAGTTAGAGGAGCCATTGGTATGATGATGATGGGTAGACAATGTGGGATACCCACCTAGAGCGATGGAGGAGGAGGTAGTAGAGCTCCAAGAAGAGCGAGACACCCTATGAGTGGAGCTAGGTTAGATGGGGGTAAGGTTCATAGAGGTAGAGCGATAGCGAGCTCTACTAGTGGTCGAGAGAGAGTAGGGAGGAGGGAGAGAGGAGGAGATGGACAAGTGAGATAGGCTGATGCGTATACTAGCACAACTTTTGGACGATATGTTAGTAACGACAGTTGAGAAAGATGAGCTATAATGATAGGTAGAGACAGGTGTGGTTGAGAGGGAGGATCTACACCACTAGCTAGATGTAGCGATGATAGAGAGGGAGCAAATGATAGCTAATATGGAGGAACTATGATGGACAATGAGGCCCTATAGTCTAAGTTAGCTAGAGCATGAGTAGAGACAATGACAACCCAAAGTAGAGTGATGAGGGCCATGGTGTAGTGATGATTAGAGACAAAGAGGGCACTAGATATGGAGGATATCTTGCTTAGAGAGGGATTGGATGTCCCTTTGTGGCCAACATTGATAGTGTCACAACATAGCCTAGCTAGTATACCCTTAGGTGCCATGGCAGGGCAATGGATCAGAGAGCCACCTACATCACGAGCTTTGGGTGTTGGATCCTCCCAAAGGGACAAGTGATGAAGAAAATGAAGTGGTAGCAAATTGAGGTGAGATGAGGGCAATGAGACCAGCAATGAGCAACCTTAAGGTCTGATGTGTCAATGATGTGCCCATAATTTTATAGGTTGCTAGGCCATGATGATGTAGCCTACGAGCCTAACATTATGATAATATACAAGAGGTTTGCAAGATGATATATATATATATATATTATATATATATATATATATATATAATGTATGTATATATATATATATACATATATATGTATATATATATCTATATGTATACATATGTATATATATGTATACATATGTATACATATGTATACGTACATATATATGTATATATATATATGTACATATGTATACATATATATACATATGTATAAATATATATACATATATATATGTATGTATATGTATACATATATATATGTATATATATGTATACATATGTATACATATATATATGTATATATATGTATACATATGTATACATATATATACATATATATATATATATATACATATATATATACATATTTTGAGCAATTTTTTTATGCATTTGTGATTATGATGTGATGTGAATTTATTGATGATGCATGGATAGATATAATGATTTGAAATGAGGTGCATGTAACAATATTCATGATATATGGTTTGATTTATGAAATAATAAATGTGACTAACAAGGAGTGCAATGATTAAGAAATGATAACTGCAATAATATGGAAGTATAAATGTATATTTGATTATCGTTTGCAAATGATTAACAACGTATCACTTACTCATGATGTGACTAATCAATCAAGGGCATCAACACAATGGTACTGACATAATTGCATAATGGAATGGAAGGAATGTGACACTATAGATACAGGAAATAAATAAACTGTAAGAACAAAGGTGGCATGATTTGTCATTTCGTCTATCCTAAGAAGGAAGGATCGACAAGTACTTTCAAGAAGCTTAAACACCCTAGTGACATCGATCAAACTCATCTACTGATCAAATAAGCGCTTAAAGATACTAAGACCAACCAAGGGAGTCAAGTTGCTCAAAGACCAATGTGTGTGCAATGATGTTCATTTTTTATTTTGAGCGAGGTAGGACTGACCACTTGTAATGCAAGCCATTATAAGCTAGTTCATCTATAAGTGGACATAGGTCTATAAAAAATGTCACTAATGTGATAGATGTGTCACCACACGAGGTCATACTTCACTACTAGATTGACATCTATAGCCCCTATAGAGATAGCCCCACAATCCTTTGACTTTGCTCCACTATCAGCTAGGTGTTTATAGCCCCGATAGAGACGTGTAAAATTCCCCAAGATCCATGATAATTGATACAACTAAATGTTTTTTTTTTTGTAAGGTGGATCCTTGGGGTCAGATTATGACATGATAGGATGAGCAGGGGAAACCATTCACTTTATGGCTTAAAGCTACAAATGGCTTCATCATTCCTAGACTCAAAATATGATTAATATGTGAAATTTATAAAGTCCAAAAAAAAACCTGAGTTAATTGGGAAGGCCTGTAGCACTCAAGTGATACATAACTTTCAATGAAGGTTGATCGAGACACTAGGTATGGCTGAACGATCGAAACAACCCAAATATTCTCCAAATCTATGAGAGGAAAGAGACAAAGCATGGTGAACAATGAATGGTATGCATAGTGGATATGGTGAAAATTTACATCTAAAAAGGTTAGAAAACTACAACCATGAAGACACCCCTAATTAACACAACCAAAATCTTGGATGATGACAGGTGTCAAACGTAACCAAACAATGGTAAAAAAAGAATTAGGACAAAAATGAAAGTGCAAAATGAAGGGGTAATGTGTTGGTGGAAAAAATAATATATAAGGAATGAGAAGGAAAAGAGAGAGAAAGAAGAAAGAGTGACAAGAGCAAGGAGGGAGGAACACACCAATTTGTGGTATGTAGTCGCGCGAAGCGTGATCGTACAACGAGGAGTGATGTGCAAGGAATGAGAGAAGAGAAATAAGAAAGAAAAAAATGAAAACAAAAAGGATACATGTGGCAAGTGGTTGATTAAAAGATAAAAAATGGTTGTGACATGAGTGTGTTGTTTATTTGATTTTCTTGATTTTTGGATTGTTTTTATTTTGAATTTTCGATGATGGGCATGCCTTGTTTTCATCCAACCATTCCATAACAACTTTTAGTGTCTTCATTGTAAGTGTGGCATTATGTGCTAGCGATATTTTCATGATTTTCTTTTTTTAATATGTTGGATAATGGCTTGATAAAAATTAAGTATGATAGAGGAAAATCCTTTTTTTGTTGTATTATATATATAAATATATATAGATGTTTTTTTTTCTATTTTTTTATTTTTATTTTTTTAAATTGATTATATGATAGTGTAATAGTAGCTAAGCATTGAACACACACAAATGAAGAATATTAATGGGCTTAGGTTCCTCAAATCCCTCGAGAATCACAAGTTTATAGGCCCTAAAACCAAATTATTATTTAACAATGAACGAACCAAGCCAATTAGCAGTAAATTTATCGCATAAATGAGGTGGAAGATTCAGTTTTTGTTGATTCTTTTTAAGCATGAGATTGCCAACTTGGGATTCTCATGGATGAATTTTGTGATCATAAGCTTGTTCGATTTGATCTTCGTAAACACAAATGTGCTCAAGAGCATTGATTCTATGTTGATCAAGAAGAGTGAGCTGATGGAGCCTAGCTTGACGAGTTATGTTTTCATCCATGAATTCTTGCAATGATATACACAAAGTTGAGATCTCGAGCTCAAGAGGTATGATGGATTTGACACCATAAACTAATGAGAACGATGTTGCTCCCATTAGCGTACAAATGCTATTATTATAGGTCTAAAGAGCCAAAGAAAGTTGGAGATGTCAATCTTTGCGATTCTCTTATATCGTTTTATTGAGAATGACACATATAGTTTTATTGGTGGCCTTTGCTTATCCATTTCTTTGAGGGTAATAAGGTGTTGAGAAGCTATGTTGAATATGGTATTTGTTGCATAGTGCTCGAAATTTTTTATTTTTTAATGGGGTATTGTCTAAAATGATTGTTGAAGGGATACCAAAATGACATATGATGCGGTGTAATATGAACTCTACGATTCATAGTCCTATTGTACTAGTTAGAGGAACAACCTCAACCCACTTGATGAAGTATTCAATGGTGGTAATGATGAAGGTGTGATTTCCCAAATATGGAGGGGAAATTTTTCCAACTATATCCAGTCCCCATTGTGAGAATGGCCACAGGGCTTGAATGGGTTGCAAGGCATGTGATGGAAGATGGGTCAAATTGGTATGATGTTGATATTTGTGATATTTCTTGACATATGTGCAACAATCATGTTCCATGGTGGGCCAATAATAACCCATGCATAAAATGCACTTTACGATAGCCATCCCACTAAAATGACCACCACATGTACCATCATGTGCTTGAGACACTATCCAATTAGTTTTTTGTGGTTCGAGACAACAAAGGAGGACACCATCGTAGCCATGACGATAAAGTACATCTTCCAAGAGAGTATATCAAGCTGCTTTTGCTTGAACGCTTGTTTAGCAATGGGTGATAAGTTAGAAGGAAGGGTACCAAGTTTTAAAAAATCCTTGATTTGTGCAAAAACAACATGGTACGGTTCAACCTGAATTAGATGGACATCCCGTTCATCATGAGATGACTCCCAAGAGATAGGTGGTTTGGATAACATGGTGACTTGAATGTGAGTAACTTTATCAGTAGGGTTTTACAAGATAAGGGATCCAAGAGAGGCCATGATGTCCGTAAAATAATGGATGATTGTGGTAAAGCTTCTATGTCATACTGGTCAAAATTAATGAGTAAATTGTTGATGATATACTTATAGGATTTAAGATCAAGCATTTGCACAAATAAACCCCCTTGAATTAATTAATAATGAGTAGGGAGTCACCTATGTTGTGGATACGTTTAATGTGCATTGCCACAACGGTATAGAGACCTATAATGAATGCTTCATACTCTATATTATTGTTGGTACATGGGAAGTCAAGCTTAAATGATAAAGGAATGGGAACCCCTTAATATGTGAATAAAATAATTCTTGCATCTCCCCCTTGTTCGCACTTAGACCCATCAAAGAAAAGGGTGATATTGACTTCATATTCTGGTTCGACATGCTCTTCAAGATCGGTAATACTGAAGATAGAGTTGTGTAGAAGCTCTATGATAAGAGGTTTATCATCTTGAAGAGGAGCTTCAGTGATTTGATTGACGATAACCTAACCCTTTATGGATTTTTTCTTATGAATTGTAGATCAAATTTTGTTAATAGCATTATCCATTTTGTCATACGGGTATTCGTGTAAGTGCGACTCATCATATACTATAGAGGATTATCTCTGGCAATGACATAAGTTGTATGATTGAGCATATAGTGGTGAACATTTTTAGTGGAAAAACCCCAAGGTATAGCTTTTCCACATATGCATATCTTATCTCTTAACTCAGCAAGGTACGACTAATGTAGTAGATAGCCTACTCTCAATCGACTTCATTATTTTGAGCCAACATAGTCTCTAAGACAAAGTTAGTGGTAAATATGTATAGATGGAATGGGATGCTTAGTCTTGGTAGGGACAAAACTGGAGGAGAAGCAAGGTAACGCTTAATGGTGTCAAAAGCTTTTGACAATATGTGGTCCATTGAAATGTGACCCCCTTTTGCAATACATTATTGAATGGCTTGCATTTATCTGACAATTAAGTGATAAATTGACGGATCACTTGAATCTTACCTTGCAAGCTATGAAGTTATTTAAGGGTCACAAGGGGTTGCATTTCGATGATGGCCTTGACATTATTAGGAGCCACTTCAATGCCTCTCTTGGATACTATGAACCCTAAAAGTTTCCTTGAAGTGACACCAAATATGCTCTTTTTAGGATTAAGTCACACATTATGCTCGAGAAGGCAATCAAAAACTTTGCACAAAACATCGATATGCTCATGGCAAGTTTTGGATTTGGCCAAGAGATCATCAATGTAATATTTGACGATTTTGTGCATGTAATTATGGAATATGTAAGTCATGGCTCGTTGGTATGTGTCTTCTGCATTCTTGAGATTGAACAACATGACTTTGTAGCAAAATATCACCCAAGGAGATGTAAAAGTTGTTTTGTGTTGATCATCAAGATTGACTCGAATTTGGTTATATATTAAAAAACCATCCATTAGAGAGAGCATTTCATGGCCCATGGTGGAATCCATGAGTGTATCAATGTTAGGGAGAGAAAAATCATCCTTAGGACATGCTTTGTTGAGATCACAAAAATTAGTTTAAATGCGTACCCCCCGTTAGGTTTGCTAGTGGGCACCGTATTTGAATTCCACTATAGATAGTTAATTGGTTGAGTAAAGCCCACGTCTAAGAGTTTATGCAACTCTCCTTTAATCATGAGGGCTATGGTAGGATTAAGTTTCCTCATCTTCTGTTTGATTGACTTAGCGCTAGGATTTAGCATGAGGTTATGGATGATAATATTTGGTTCAAGGCTAGGCATGCCTTTATAGGATCACACAAAGACTTGTTGGTATTCAGTTAGAAGCACAACAAAACTTTGTTGGTCTTCAATTGAGAGATTTTTCCCAAGCTTGATGATTTTGGGTTTCTCTAGATCTCTGTTGATATTGACGTCAATGGTTTTCTCGATGATCATATGAAAACCCTCCTCAAGCTGATGAGGAATGGAAATGAGATGGATGTCATCTACGACATTATATAGGAGACACAATGCAGCCTCATAGACTTTGGTGTTATAAAAAATAAGGCAAAGAAGGGGGTGAAGAAGGAAAATAAATGTTTGAATATCTAAGAAATTGATCTAAGGGATAAAATTTAGATATAGTTGGAGGGGATGAAATCTGCTCGAATTCAATTAGATTGGTATCAATGGGGATGGGATGTGAAGGATCATATGGATTATGGAGGGACATGTATAAGTCAACAAAAATTATGTTGACTTAGGGAAATGGAGGGGATTGTGGATTGGAGTCCGAGTTCCCTTGCACATGCTCTTGAGGAAGGAATTGATTGAGAATAGGTGGGTGAGGATCAGGTGGATGTGGCCATGGTGGAGGTGAGAGATTGATGGGGACATCAGGGCACTCCAATGGAAGGAGCAGAGGAAATATGAAGAGTGGAATGATAAACATACACTGATAAAATTCATCCACATCTATGATAGGGACAACAGGAAGTGATTCATCTTTGGAGCTATTAAATGCAATCGAAAGCACCTCAAATGACTTGTCCAATTCATCATTTGAAGTGTCTCATGAGATGCCATGGATGGTGGTAACTTGAAAAATATTTGTTGGCAATGTGAGAGCATGCTCAAGATCAAGGCGTTCATCCTCACTTTCCTCCTTGAGACCAAGGGTAATGCATTGAAGATCATCTTTGAGAAGATCTATTAGAGAATGTTGATCATATACTAAGCCGAATTTGTCTTGGGGAGGTTGAGAATGAGGCTCTAAAATAGTTTGCATTCCTTGCTCATAGCGGCCAAGATCACATCGTCACCAATTAAAAATATGGATGTACTTCATGGCAAATGAAGGGTTATCCAAAAAGTCGATGTTGCTAAAAATAAAGCTTCAGGCTCTTTATCGGGAGCTTTATTTTATGATGAATCAATTCTCCCATACACTAAATTCATGTGATTAGAGGAAGAGTGCGTTAGGATGACAACACCAGTGGTTAAACGAGCATGGCTAGGGCAACCAAAATCCTTAATCGGTTCTATGAATAGAGGCAGAAATGTTATATTATGTACAAGGTACTCTCCTATGCCAGGAGTGGTCATATATACAACAACACTGGGGATCTAAGATGAGAGCGTTGGAAAGGGAGGTGAGGATGACAACTCTGCATTCTCCATAAAAGTGGAGTGGGATGTAGAAGATGACAAAATGAGAGTGGGTGTGCCTTGATTTATTTCAAGGATGGGTGGATGTGCCTCAGATGAGTGAGGTAGAGGACAAAGGACAAAGGACAAGCCACTAAAGATGAATTAGGGATATAAGGAGAGTATGGAGGATGAAGAGGTTGGGGATGAGGTTAAATGGTTTGCATGCTAGAAGGGTGGAATGATTGAGCATTGGGAGAAGGATAGGAGGAAGATGAGTAATGTTGAAGAGGAAGATGTGAATAATATAATGAAGATGGACGATGTTGATTTGGAGAAAGATGAGGGGTGTAGTTGGTGCCCAAGGATGAAGAAGGAGAAATTGGATTGTCTGAGATTGAGTGGGTGGGTTGTCGATTAAGAATGTGTAGGATAGGTGAGGGAATGGGAGATGTGGTCAGATGGTAAGATGAGCCGAGTGAGCGATGAGTGAGGAACAAATATTTTGAAGGCAAGGGAGAGTCGTGCGGGTGTGTGACCATGTGGTAATACTTGAATAGTTTGTTGTTCATTGGAATGTAGTGAATGCAACCCTCATGTGTGTGTTTGAGGCAATGGTGCAAGGTTGAAGGTATGCATCACATATTCCATATCCATAGTCTTCCTAGAAGTACATTGTATTACATCTCTCCATCCAAGATATGACATAGAGTGTGGAAATTTTGAACCCCTACTTGGATAGGGAGGAAAATTGTTCCTAGCATTGAGCACAGGGTATTCTTGAATGGCCACAGAGTAAAGGTAGAATTGACGATATGAGTGGGTGGAAGATTGAGGTGTTTGAGAAAATATGATGTGATTATGTTGATGGAAGAGCTTGTGTCAATAAATACACATTTGAAGAGTTTGCCATCAATAGAGGCCATGATGTGCAAGGGTGGATCTGGTCCTTCCACTGGGACATTCTTAATATCGGTGTCATAAAATATGATGGTTGACAATGTGCAAGTTTCAATGTTACCCATGAATTGGTGAAAGTGTTAGGATCATGGGTTTGATGATATCCATTAATGCACTACTCCAAAAAGGGCTTTAAGGATGAGTAAAATAAGGCAAATTTTTTACGGTGATAAAAAACCCCCCTAATAGATCCTAAGAGGGCGGTTTATAACTATCCTCTTAGGATAATCACCATATTAGGGCTAAGAGGATGGTTTATAACTGCCCTCTTAGGAGGGTCAGTTTAGGCAACCCTAAGATGGCATTCTAAAATTGCCCTCTTAGGGTCTCAATGAAAAAAATATAAAGACCGCAGGAAAAGAGAGATGAGAACTTTCTCTCGAGAGCGAACCTACGCTCGAGCTAGGACTAGACATAGAGCTTGAGCTTTTAAGTGGTAACCACTACTCATGCTTTGGGGATGCAAAGGGAAATTATGTTCAAAATTTAGGATTTTCTTTTTCCTTGTTAGTTTGGTTTTAGGAATACGTGTTTTTGTATATATACTTAATGAATATATATCCATTGCATGTGTTTGCATAAATTGAGCATTGGTGTACTTGAATGTTGAATGTGCACCCCTTCTGTTTTCAAGCTGTATTTTTGAGTTCTATTAACCTATTTTGGTCATGCATTAGCATTAATACAATTTTCCTCCTTTAGGGTTTGGGGATGTAGAGGGAAATTGTGTTCAAAATTTAGGGTTTTCTTTTTCCTTGTAAATTTGGTTTTAGGAATACATGGTTTTGTATATATACTCAATGAATATATATCCATTGCATGTGTTTGCATAAATTGAGCGACAAAGTACTTGAATGTTGAATGTGCACCTCTATGTTTTCAAGTTGTATTTTTGAGTTCTATTGACCTATTTTGGTTATGTGTCAACATTAATACAATTTCCCTCCTTTAGGATTTGGGGATGCAAAGGGAATTTATGATCAAAATTTAGGGTTTTCTTTTTCCTTATCAACTTGGTTTTATGAATACATGGGTTTGTATATATACTTAATGAATATATATCCATTGCATGTGTTTGCATATATTGAGCGATGATGTACTTGAATGTTGAATGTGCACCCCTTCTATTTGTAGGATGTATTTTTGAGTTCTATTGACCTATTTTGGTCATGTGTCAACATTAATACAATTTCCCTCCTTTAGGGTTTGGGGATGTAGAGGGAAATTGTGTTCAAAATTTAGGGTTTTCTTTTTCCTTGTCAGTTTAGTTTTAGGAATACATGGTTTTGTATATATACTCAATGAATATATATCCATTGCATGTGTTTGCATAAATTGAGCGATGGTGTACTTGAATGTTGAATGTGCACCCCTTATGTTTTTAGGTTGTATTTTTTAGTTCTATTGACCTATTTTGGTCATGCATCAACATTAATACAATTTTGTTTGTGTTTGTTGGTTAAGTTACCTCTAAATTTGAAATGCATCATTTAATGGAACTTTGAATCATGTCGATAGAAAAAAATAAAAAACTCATGGTATTTGAGCCAGGAGTTATGGTTCCAAGTCTATGTTAAGCCTTAGAATTTTACAAAACAACATTATCTCAATGGTTAAATTATACCCAACTTTTAACAAGGAGAGTAGGTTCAAAAATTGATAGGCAATGTATGTATAATTGCCAAAATACTGTAACACTATCCCGAGGTAATAGAGGTAAGATCATTTCAATCTTATGTAATTATTAAAAAGTAAAATAAAAAGGCTTTTAACATCAACAAATGCCAAACAACCAATGAGACTACAAAGATACAATATTACCAATCAAAATGTAATATTACTTGCTCCTTACCAATGAAATATATTGGAATATTTTTATGTCCCTCAAGGCTAAACAACCTATGGGGCTAAAAACATACAATATTGCCCATCAAAATATATGATCTTATTTGCTTATTTAAATAAGAACCTCTGAGACTACAAAAATATAATATTTCCCATCAAAATGTATTATTTCATTTGCTTCTTTAGATAATAAAGAAGAGTTGTGCAAAACTATGAAGTTTGAATTTTTTTAAAGTTCATTAATTACAATAGAGTCAGATTGAATTATCATGGTCTGCCTTATTACGGGTTTGTCCATCACAATGCAGGGAACTTGAGTTGGGTTTGTCCTTATCATGCTTTTGCTAGTTGTCTTTCTTTTACTTTGGCCACCTAGCACATCTTAACACATTTAATTTGGGATAATATTTTCTTGATATACATACGTTATTTTTATATCTTCTCCATATGTTTTATCCCCATTCTTATTATCACTTGTGAAACTCCATGAATAGATCTTTAACTGATACAAGTGTAATACAACTTGTCTCCATAGTTATGTTAGGTTATGATAAATACATAAAAGTACTTGATCATGAGGTTTTAAAATATGCCAATATGTACCTTGAATAGCTTATATGTCATGATTGTTATCCAATATCTCTAGTTTTATAGTTTTGATGATGCCACATACTCTTTATAAAAAGGTTTTAAGATTATACAAACTGATTATACTAATAGACCTTATTTTTCATATACTTAATCTGAACTGACCATATTTCATCCCTATTGTATTTATAATGTATTCATATTAAGTTACCTTTAAAAATTTATCTATATTTAGATAGGTCATATTAACATTTGGATATAAAATTCTTTGTATACTTGCTTGAATCATAAATATTCTTTTGATATTAATTATGTGGATGGAGATCCCAAGAACACTAGATATTATGACCTTATCATCTACAATGAAAATGATAAAATAAATATGTCAAATGTATTTAATATTTGTTTAAGCCACATATTTACATATCTATTTATTCTTGACTACATTGGAGCTTGCATTAGATTAGTGTTCAATATGGTTTTTATTTCCTCCTCCTCTTGAAGGTTGGTGTCTTCTTGGATATATAAATATAGTTTTATTCTATTTCTTAAGCATTATTTTGTGCAATAATGACTTCTTCACTTTATAAGAAACACCTTTAATTTTTATTGAAATTTATGGTCTATCAACTAACACAAACCCATAATTTTAGGCCTTGAGATCACTTCAATATGAAATCTGAATAATTGATCAATTAAACAATTTGTGAGTTTCTTATTTTTTATCATATTAACGATTATATTTAATTTGTGATAATATTTTCTTTATAAACATATGTTCTTATTATATCTTCTCCATATCTTGTATTCCCATTATTCTTATCACTTGTGAAACTTCATGAAAATAAAGATTATTTATTTTTCTTACTTCATGAATAGATCTTTTGCTCATACAACAAGTGTAACACAACTTGACTCCTCCATAGATATTCTAGGGTATCCTCATACACAAAAATACTTGATCACAAAGTTTTAAAATAAGCTAGTATGTACCTTAAATAGTTTATATGTCGTGATTGTTATCCAATATATCTATTTTTATAGTTTTTAACTATTCAATATATCTATTTTTATAGTTTTTAACCATTGGAGCTTGCATTAGACTAGTGTTCAATATGGTTTTTATTTCCTCCTCCTCTTGAAGGTTGGTGTCTTCTTGGATATATAAATATAGTTTTATTCTATTTCTTAAGCATTATTTTGTGCAGTAATGACTTCTTCACTTTATAAGAAACACCTTTATTTTTTTATTAAAATTTATGTTCTATCAACTAACACAAGCCCATAATTTTAGGCCTTGAGATTACTTCAATATGAAATCTTAATAATTGATCAATTAAATAATTTGGGAGTTTCTTATTTTTTATTATATTAACAATTATCTTTAATTTGTGATAATATTTTCTTGATAAACATATGTTCTTAATATATCTTCTCCATATCTTGTATTCCCATTCTTATTATATATTCTCCATATGTTGTATTCCCATTCTTCTTATCACTTGTGAAACTTCATGAAAATAAAGACCATTTATTTTTTTTACTTCATGAATAGATCTTTTGCTCATACAACAAGTGTAACACAACTTGACTCCTCCATAGATATTTTAGGGTATCCTCATACACAAAAATACTTGATCAATCCGTGTGATGTGGTCTACCGACAAGGATGCCACTTGCATTATTGGTGATGTGACCCATGTTCAATCCCCACGACGGATATGTATATGTATAAGAAGTATTTACTCAATAAAAAAAAAAACTTGATCATGAGGTTTTAAAATAAGCTAGTATATACCTTAAATAGTTTATATGTCATGATTGTTATCCAATATCTCTATTTTTATAGTTTTTAACTATTAAATATCTATTTTTTAATATTTTTTAACCATTGGAGCTTGCATTAAACTAGTGTTCAATCTCTGTCAAATTTTGTTGAATTTTAACACCAACGTTTAAAATTTAATTAGAAATACTGGTTTATTGGTTAGCCTTAGTAAAGGTGGAAAGCTTTGGGAACAAGTATTAGATAATTGAGCTAGACATAAACTAAAACTTTTTCAAATACATTAGAACTTTTTTTTTTAAATTGGTTAAATAGGATTGAAACATGTCCCATCTATATTACATCATCACCATATAGTGGTATTACAACAACTTGGTTGCTATTATGCATGTATTGCTTGGCAAGATTTGAACCTAGGTCTCCTTGAAAGTTGAGGAATTAAACTTGGGTGTTGCTTTTGTTATCATTTAACATGTTTTTTATTTGTAATTATTTCCTCCTAATGAATACGTAGTGTTTGCTAATATTTCATATTGAGTTAGAGTCCAGAGAGATTACACAAGGTTGGTACACATCCCTTCTAATTTACTAATATTTAATATTGATTTAATGTCCAAAGAGAGAACATAAGGTAATATGAACAAAAAAAGACCAAGAAAGACACCACGGGTAGCTAAGGCTATCACAATAAATCAAGAGTCAGTGACAAATGCCTCACATGCTAATAAGTACTTGAAATTTGATATTGTTGTTCAATAGTGGTTGACCTAGACATATTATAATTGATCTTGGTTTTATCATTGACTATGGTGTATTGTAGCAACTGGTGGAAGATACCAGCTATAGAGTTCCATGAACGAGGAAGATAAGGAGGTGATCCATAACATAAATGAATTCGATGTTGAGAATAATCGAAATGAGGCTGATAATGATTTGGATAATTAAGAAGGTATGTAGACCGTATAAGAAATTTGCTCGTGATGTTGGGTTACTCGTTGTTCTCATATTATATGACATAATGATGTTTGGATGATGTCGACATTATAGGTGTTGATGCTAGATATTGTAGAAAGAGAGGTCCAACAAGATGTGCAATAGAGTCAAGTAGCACAGATAAGGTGGAGATCATTTGCAATCTAAATGGACAACCCGTAGGAAAAATTTCTATTAAGTTTACATCTTACTTAGGGGTGATTGTGAGGGAGGTTATCCCTATAACCCATACATACTATATTGCAGTCCTAGTGGAAGTTAAAAATCAGTTATGGACACTCATTACGATAAATTTCTAGCCAATGGAGTTCATAGTATCCATTTTTGAATACTTATATAAATATTGCATCTAATAAGATACTAGTTTGATGCAACAAAAATATATCGTTTTGAACACAAAGAAATGGGTCTTCGCGACCATGGACAAAAAATGGCGTGAACATAAACATCGACTTATGAAAACCCACTATGATAAGTATGATAATGACGAAGATAGAATTACTAATCCTCCACCTCGTGTATCATAAAATTATTGGGAAGCCTTTGTGAATGGTAGGAGCAACGCTGACTTTAAGTCAAGCACTAGCCAATTTGCTATGGTGGTTCATATCTTTGTTATGTTCATGTGAATTTTGTCGACCTTTCTCTCCCTATATATTGGTTTCTTCATTGCGTTGTAGGTGGTGAGGAAAAGGAACAAATAAAATATATTTTACCAATCCATCATGCACACTTGCAATCGAATAGGATATGCTCGACTAAAGCATGAAATGATATTCTATCATTTTTATCCATTGTATGTGACAAACATAGCTCTATTTTTTTATCGTATGACTTATCCCCATGTCTCTCAAACTATATATTTACAGAGGAAGAACCAACCAAATGTAAAAACCCCACTACCAAGGGCAACTATGTGGATGGCAAATCATACAAAGAAAGATAGGGCTCTTGTTTCACCAGAAGTTGCAAAGATAATCATAAGTGACATTCCCTTGGAAATAGCAATACATTGAACTTCAAACCATTATTATATTGATTATTTTTTTAACATGCTACCAGTTAACTATGCATGTGATGTTGCTAGAAAAAATTAGATGATGAAATATCATCTGTGAGCTCTGTAAATCAATGTATTAAGGATGATATCCTCACCAAGGTTTTAGAACTTGAAATATCGGATTGGGTTCAAGGTATTGGCAAAGGAGTATCATCAATTGCTCTATTTTATTGCGAGGGTTACATATAAAAGTTATGCCTGATGCAAGAGCATACAACAGAGAAAGGACAAAAGTTTGAAGAGAATCTTGTAGAGTGAAATTTTTTTGAAGAGAAGCTTGTAGAGTTGGATAAAAAGTTTGAAGAGATTTTGAAACGAATTTCATAGATAGAGGTGTATTAGTTTTTTCATGATTTCATATTTGAAATGTTTAAATGTTGCACCCCTAACGTTGTAATGATACCTTGCATATAATTCCATAGGCAACATCACTGCATGCTACCCTTACAATTGGACACAACATTGGTGATGGTGATCAAGGCATAGACAATTGCTTAATACCTTTTAAGCCAGAGTCATCAATGGTATAACTATTATTTCAAATATAAAATGGTTGACTTAGTTTGTATTGTATGTTATGCAATGAATTTATCTAGGTTGTTGATTTTCCATGTAGGGACTAAAAATGACATTGATCACTCAAACTAAGATAAGGGAATGCTACTTGATTCAAATCCATAAGGATAATGTAGTGGTTGAAGGCACAATGATTAGTACTGACCTTGAAGACCTTGTACATGGTCAATGTTTGGGTGAAGGTTATTGAAAAGTCAATGTGTATGTCACCCATAAAGAGGAAACAATCTTGTTTAGAAGGAATGATGAGATGACCACAATGAAGTATATTGTGGGCTTCTTCATTGCCTGGCCTAAATTAGACATTGTTTACAAATAATGGGAAGCCAAGCTAGGAGTGAGGTGAGTAGGTATCCTGAGCATGAGGTTGGCCAGTCAAATACAAGGAGGTAATTTGGTAAAAAAAAAAGAGAGAATGCAAGTGCTGCTAGGGCATAGGATTAAGAGTCTAATCATACATGTATGTTGTAATGTGTTGAAATAAAGGTTTATTGTGTTGAGTGAGTGTTAGTTATGAAATTGATCTTTCATATTTAACTCTTAGTTCTAGTTCTTAGAAACTGTACTTTATTTGTATAGATGGATATTAATGTATCTAACATAAGTCTTAGGATACCCTCTTGCCTCATCTCTGATGGTTGGGTGGATAGAGATGTTTAGACATTTGCTCGTTCTATGGAGGGCTCAGGTTGTCCATTCACCTATATCTGTAAATAAGAATTGCACTTGAAATAAGAATTTTCCATTTACATATAAAATCATAACTAATTTCTTTCTTTCTTGCTTTTGCACATGTAAGAGGTGCAACAAATCATTGTTGTTCATAAATAATAACTTGGTTTTCATCCAATAATCTAAGAGAAAATATTAAGCTTCAATATTTTAAATTCCTGTATGAACTAATATTGTTTTATAATGAAGAAAGAGAACATGTCATTATAATGACTGTCTCACTACCTTTTTTGAGATGAGAAACATGTTGGTTAAATGATTACCAACCCCCTCTTTCATCATAAATAATATTTTCCTAATCCCTCATTCTATTGAGTTTTAGGGTAAACAAGTTAAATGTTCATTGGATTATTTTGATTGACGTTTATCAACTCTTCATTTATTGAATGGTCTTGAGAAAAATGAAAAAGGATATGCATTTTTGTGGCCATATTTTTAACTAACTAGAAGGACTTTTGTGAATAAGTAGTTTTTTTAGAAATATTCTTTAACTTGATTCAACAGTGTTCAGTTTTAGAAATTTATAAGGAAAATATCACAATTTGTGTACTTAACCTTGTCTGAGAATAACACTATCAATTTTTGCCAAGTTTTATGTTCCTCGAATGTTGCTAGGTTGATAGAGGTATAGTCTTATTCTTTAACAATAAAGTTTTCAACTTCTTTTTAGCCATACTTTTAACTCACTTTGTCCAATATGTGCAAGGTATTGAGCCTACATGAGACATTGGCTTCATATAATAGTGTCCACTATGTAGGGATACTAGTACCATTTGTTTTGAAGTCACCAAAAGCAACCAAGGCTAGGTCCAAAATGGAACATTAGCATGCAACTACAATTTATCTAGTTTAAAGTTGAAGCAACATCACTTGCCTTGGTGTTGAGATTTATGGTTTACCAAAATAATCCAAGATCAAGTAAGAATTGACATGATTGAATATCGGTGCAATATCTATACCATTAGTTCCTTATGTTTCATCTATAGGAACGTAAGTCATCGGTATATTTCATTTTATTAATATGACCATTAAATGGATTTTTTTATTTTCATAAATTTTTTGATAATGCAGGGAATGATTAGAATTTTAGGTTTTGACAACAGACCAAATAACTGGAAAAGGTTTTGATTTTTGTCTTTGTTTTTGTTTATGATCAACCGACTTAAAATGGTGATTTGATAATTTGGTTAACACAATGTTTGAGTGAAAAACTGGTAGTTCAAAGGCAAGGTGTATTGTAACTATAGTATTGAGTATTAAGAGAAGTCATCATCCAATCTGAATATCACCTATTAAACTGATAAATATTGCGACACTGTAAAAAATGAGCACATTTGAAAAGTAACTTCAATTGTTTCCAATATGAAATGAAATTAAGATGTGATTTATGAACACATAAATTGTTATTAGAAAATACTTTGCTTTTATGCATTGCTTTAGAAATTTCAATAAAGTTTTTAATATGTTTATTGTTCATTTTTGGAATTTAATATATGTGCATGTACTAAATTGATTTATGATCAGAGATTATTATCATGTGAATATCACAGTATTTTGCAAATATGTTTTTAGAGTAAAACTGTAACTATATGTATTTGAAAAGTGTTAGCGTATATCTATTATAGGTTATATGTTGGTTATTACATTATTAGTTGGGATGTTAGCGTGTCATGTTGTTCGAACGTCCTATTCATAATAGCTTGTATTGTTCGAACAACCTATGCATATTAGTATGTTGCAGTTGATTAGCTCCGACTGTTACGGACTAATCCTGGCATCACATGTGTTATTTAAATCTCTTTGATTAATGCAAACTTGTTGTTCGCTTGACATGGTATCAGAGCGGGTGCGAGGAGGACCTCACTCCTATTACGGAGGATTAAGAATTTTCTAGTTTCTCGCAGCAGATCTATCTTGCTGGACGTTGTAGGTCTGACTGACTTGGACATCCTCTGTAGGTCTCCTCATCACAAGGAGAGTGATGCAGGCTCAGTTCATGAGCCACTAAGCTTGTAGGGATGCATTGACTGTACCAAGTGGAGGAAAATCTAGGATCTAGGCGCTATTGGGGTTAAACACGCGATAGATCACGAAGCCCACAGACATAGGCAACCTACGATTTGACCCTATGCGAGTGAACCTAGATGCTAGCGGCTAAAGACTTGGGCAATCACAGTGACCCTAATTAGAATCTGACACATGGAAACAGAGGGGATCTACGTGGATGAGGCATGAAATCTTAGACATGAGATGGATGCTGTGAAAGACATTCATAGCCAAACAATCGACACGCATCGCCAAGAAGATCAGATCGAATCCAACATTGCTCACATAATGATTGTAGCTTGAATACAATCGCTGAGATGGATGCCATGAAGCCGTGGCTCAGCATGCGACTATCGAATGAAATATGCAGATCTGTTTATACTATTGATTGATGAATTGGTTCACCACTCGCATGTAAATAATTGTTTGCAAGAAGACACTTGCAGGTGAAAACATTACAGTTTTTCTAGAATCCGTAGGCACACCTGGCGAACGTGAACGAAGATAGATGACGGTTTGAAGCGTTTTTATTTTATTTTTGCCAGTGGCCAAAAAAAGACTGGTTTTAAACCTGTTTGGTGTGCATTTCGTCTCATCCTCCACCGCGACTGAATCACATAGGGAGGAGGTGTTTTGACGCCCTCGACGACATGCATTGCCTAGGCTAGGAGAAAATTTTGTAGACAACGGACGATCGTCGCAACGGAAGAGCAAACGCAGGAGAAGCGGAGGCGACGCAGTGGTAGTCCTCCACCGTCTCTATGACAAAGTGTCCCTCTTCGGAGGAGGTGGCGCCGCTTCTGAGGAGCGAAGAAGCGGTGGTGGAGCGGCTGAAGAGCAGCGAAGGAGCCGCCTGGACCAAAGCCACCATTCGCCATCCCTTTATAGGGAAAAGGAGACTTCCTCCTATCGGATCAGCCCGCTAGCCCGGTTGGTCGAGGGGCCAGCGGTAAGGTTGTCAACAAGGTGGTCAGGGGTTCGATTCCCTTTGACCATAAAGGTATATTTTTTAATTAAAGTTTATTTTTGTTAAGTTTTTATTTTATTTTTTATGATTCATAATTTGTTTCTTTTAATTAAATAATCAATTTCTTAATTTATATTTTATAAAATTTATTATGAAATTGATATACTATTTAATTAAAATTCAAATTGTTTTTCATAAAAATTAAAATTTTTTACTTTCAAAAATTCTTCTTTAAATGTACCTTTAAAAAACCATTTCATCCTCCATTTTGCCAAATTGAAGAACTAGGGGGGATTTTTTGTGGTGACATTGTTTGCGATTTGCCTTCAAAAGCACTCTTTGTAAAAGCTTTTTTGAGGCTTCATAGTTGCAATTTTTTTGCACTAAAGGGGGGATACATTTTTTTTTCTCCACCATCTCCTATATTGCACACAGGGGAGATATAATTTTGCAAAACCAAGGGGGGAAGACTTATAAGGGTGCATTTTCGGTAGTGACCGACACCTTAGTCAAATTATTTTGCAAAATTTCATTGTAAAAGGTGCATTTTCGACAGAGACCGACACCTTAAAAATGGGCAAATCAAAGAAAAAGCAAGCCCCTAAACCAACTGATGCTATTGAAAAATCAGTTAAAGGTCCTTAATTTCACCAGATATGGAAGGAATGGATTTTTATGAGGATGACAAATATTCTACACTACGTAGTGGTATAAAATCCATTCTCAAAGATTCTGAAGATTCTTAAGACCTTCAGAAGAATGGTGTTCAAATCCCTATAGGTGTCATAAGGGAAGTCTACATATCATTGCTTTCTCTTGATATTGCCCAACGTAAAATCTATAGGGACTTTAGTGAGGAAACAAAGGTCAAAATGGTTGATGATTGTAGTGACACAAGTGACCTTCAACCCATGGTGGTGAATGCTTGTTGTGACACATGTGACCTTGAGCCCATGATGGCCAATGCTTGTTGTGATACAAGCGACCTCATGCCTATGATGGTCGATATCAGTTGTAGCACAGGTGATCTCATCATAGTAGCAGAATTTGCTTGTGATACTAATGGCTTAAAAACTAAACCTCCTAAAAATGAACTCCATAATCTCATCAATAGTGACAAATGCCATATTGTTAAAAACATTGATGAAGATGATGAAATTGGGTGTTTTAAAAAACACACCAAAGGATATGGATCCAAACTGATGAAGAAAATGGGATTCAATGGTGAGAGATTAGGTAAACAGGAACAAGGCATTAAAAATCCTATAATGCTAAATGTCAAGGCAAAGCATGAAGGCCTTGGCTATACTAAACATGCAATTACCAGTAATACCATGTTTGTAAAACCTAAATCTCCTACATTTCCTAAAAAGCATTGTTGTAGTCATTGTGGAAAGACAGGACATGTTGCAACTAGATGTTGGAAATTACATCCTTGTGATTCATGTGGATGTATGAATCATTCTTCTTCAAGTTGTTGGTACAAAATGAAAATGGCCAACAAGGTTCATATAGATTGTGGATGGACAGATCTCACACAATGGACCATGATGAAAGAAATGTTGTATGGCTTCTACCGAAAAGGTAAAACCTATGGTAGACCCCAAGGCAAATCTAGTGACAGATCGAGTGGCAGTCCTAGAGATAATGACCCAGAGATAGACCTAAAGATAGACCCAGAGACAAAGTTCCAGAGGCAGATCTACAGGAAGATCCAGAGGCAATGATCCAGAGGCAGATTCATAGGCAGATCCCGAGATAGACCCAGAGGTACAATTCCAGAGGTATGCTTAGAGCCAGAGCCAGAGCCGAAGACAAAGCACGAGCCACCATTATTTCATTTCTCTTCTTCTTCTTCACTGTATTGGGGCAGTTATATACTTTACCCAAATATTGTTGTATGGGGGGATGATAGTGTAGCTAGTAGTTATATTATTACCCAAATAATGTAATAAGGGGGGATGTTAGCGTATCTCTATTATAGGTTATATGTTGGTTATTACATTATTAGTTGGGATGTTAGCGTGTCATGTTGTTCGAACGACCTATTCATAATAGCTTGTATTGTTCGAACAACCTATGCATATTAGTATGTTGCAGTTGATTAGCTCCGGCTGTTACGGACTAATCCTGGCATCACATGTGTTATTTAAATCTTTTTGATTAATGCAAACTTGTTCGCTTGACAAAAAGTAAATTGTTCATTGTTGAAGTTTCATATTTTTTTGCTTGAATTGATTTATGATCCAAAAATTAATTTCTTTTGAATATTACAAAATTTTGTTAATATTTTCTTAGAGTAAAACTGTATCTTTTAAATATTAAAGTATTTTGTTAATATTTTATTAGAGTAAAACTGTAACTATATGTATTTGGAAAGTAACAAGTTATACAAGTCTATCATCACGAATAATTTCTAGCTAGTAGACATAACAATATTTTTGTATTCTTTCATTCTCAGAATTGGAGGAATGAGAACAAATTAAATTTTCACATATATTTTTTTGAAATTAGTGGTTTACTATGGGATATCCCCTATTGGTTTTCAGTTGCTGTTTGCTCTTATACACTGTTTGCTCTTATACACTACAGATATAGGCATAGTTATAGCACATGAATTTTGAAGTTTGATATAGATACAATTATAGGAGTAGTTGCTCTTTGCTCTTATACACCATAAATACAGTTGATCTTTGCTCTTATACACTACAAAAAGTAAATTGTTCATTGTTGAAGTTTGATATATTTACATGTATTGAATTGATTTATGATATGAAGATTATTATTTTTTGAATATTACAAGATTTTGTTAATATTTTCATAGAGTAAAACTGTATCTTTGAATATTAGAGTATTTTGTTAATATTTTATTAAAGTAAAACTGTAACTATATTTATTTAGAAAGTAATAAGTTATATAATTCTATCATCACGAATCGTTTCTAGTTAGTAGATATAATAGTGTTTTTGTATTTTTTCATTCTCAACATTGAAGGAATGAGAACAAATTAAAATTTCACATATATTTTTTTGAAATTAGTGATTTACTATGGGACACACCCTATTGGTTTTTAGTTGCTCTTTGCTCTTATACACTACAAGTATAGGCATAGTTATAGCCATAGTAGTAAAACTCGGACTTGGCTCGGACTCAGCAAAGTCGACTTGAGGCTCAAACTCGGTACTCGAAAAAACTCGGCAAAAACTCGACAAAACTCGACAAAAACTTCGCAAAAAGAAAAAATGAAAAATTATAAAATTTCATTGAAAAAATAAGTTTTTTATGCATATTACTTATTAGTATCTTCTAACACACTTACTCAACATTCAACATAAATAAGAAATTAACAAGAGAAATACAAAAAATTTCAATAAATTTATTTTTAAAAATTAAATTTAAATTGAACATATTAAATTTTTATATAAAAAATTTATTTATTTATTAAAATAATTTTTTTAAACATCCAATGGTTACCGATTTCTAGTGTTTTACTCCATGGGTTAGGGTTTATAACTTTATAGAGAACATTCAAAGGTTACTAGTATTTCTATGTATTAAAAAAAAATCTTTAATCTATTTAAATCTTATATAATTAATTATATATGAATATTATAAACACGTTGAGAAGCCTATTATAAACAAAACAAAATGAAGAAAAGAAGGTTTTCTCAAATTTTATTTAAAAACCCAAAGTGTCTAATGAATTGTTACTCTTTGACTTTGTCGTGTCATGTTGTTGCCATTTTTAAGCATAGTAACTATGGTTGAAATACATAGGAGGCTGGAAGGAAAAAGAGCTAGGCAATAGAGCAATTCGTCATGAAAAATGAGACTTAGGAGTTAACTCAGTTACCTTGTTGTAAATATTCAATTGATTGCAAATGGAAATAATAGATGTAAATATAAAGCTGAGAGCATTGTGATACCTCCCCTTATTTTTTATCATGAAGGGTTTGTGATTTAGCATTCAGGGCCATATATAAGATTTTGTATGATCGTGTGCACAACTTTGGATGCAAACAACTGAAAGAACGTGTGCACAGTTAAACTTAAGCATGGTCTAATTGTTAAATCAAAGTTAAACCTGGCCTATGGAGTATGGATGCCCAACCGACCACCGACACAATATCCCCAAATTTTTTTGCAACCTCCTTAGCTCTCAAAACAAATTTTCTAGCATTAGGACTCTATGAGAGCAATACCCCCATCACCGATTCATGTTTTGGTAATATTTTTTAGTTCAGAAGGGGATGGATGAGTCACGAAATAGGAGTAAGCTTATAAAATTATAATACGTGGACTCCATAATAGTATAAATCTTTAGTGTGCAAAGGGATTTTAAATTTTAATTTTTTCCTGGGTTGGAACTTATAAGTTATAATACATGAAAATTTTAATTTAATTTCTTCTTGGACTCAACTCGAACTTGGCCTAGACTCGATCGAGTCCAAGAAAAAAAGAGTTCGAGCGAACTCAACGCAGATGAGTCCACTCAAACTCGGACTTGGATGAGTACTCCGACTCGAAAAGAGTCTGACAACAGAGGTTATAACATATGAATTTTGAAGTTTGATAGAGATACAATTATAGGTATAGTTGCTCTTTGCTCTTATACATCACAAATACAATTTCTCTTTGCTCTTATACACCAAAAATATAGTTGCTCTTAGCTCTTATACACTACAGAAAGTAAGTTGTTCATCGTTGAAGTTTGATATATTTACGATAAAACTATTTATTTTCCTTGGAATTATAATAAATCCCTCTCCTTTATTTGCTTGGTTGAATAGGATGTCTTCTTTCTTTTATTTCAGCTAGACTATACTTATTTTTTTATTAAGAGGACTCATAACAGAAGGATGGTTTTAGTAATCTCATCTCCAAGGATACGTATACATGGATAAATCAAATACAAAGTATTTGGAGAAATAAACTAATGAAAGTCAATCGACATTTACAAATTTATCATGAGTGTTACAAGGTTGTTCAACAATCCTTTACGTACTTTTACTTGATAAAGATATCACTCCATCGTTTGTGCCATAGGCTATATATTAATGTTATGACCACACATCACTTGTACTCAATCTGTTACCCACATCTTCATTTGTTGACGCACAACCATGCAACCAAAATTTATAAAAAAAACTACAAACAACCATTATGACACTCGAACATATAACCAATGTTGTTAATGATATTCTACGGATGGCCATTGTATTTTAACAACAAATAAAGCTAATCACATTGAATGCATATCTGCATTCCCAACGGTAGAGGGTGAATGCATTGAATTGATTTATGATCTGAATATTATTATCTTTTGAATATTACAAAATTTTATTAATATTTTCTTAGAGTAAAATTGTATCTTTTGAATATTAGAGTATTTTGTTAATATTTTATTAGAGTAAAACTATAACTATATGTATTTGGAAAGTAACAAGTTATATAGTTCTATCATCATGAATCATTTCTAGATAGTAGATATAACAATATATTTGTATTCTTTTATCCTTAACAATGGGGGAACGAGAATAGATTAAATTTTCACATATATAATTTTGAAATTAGCGGTTTACTATGGGATATCCCCTATTGGTTTTCAGTTGCTCTTTGCTCTTATACACTACAAATATAAGTATAGTTATAGCACATGAAAAGGAGTTGCTCTTTGCTCTTATACACTACATATATAGGCATAGTTATAGCACATGAAAAGGAAACAATGGGAGCTAGAATTGTTGTTTTGCTATTTGGAGTGGGCATTGTTTCCAAAGCTGCCAAAGCTTGGCTTTGCTTTTCTTGTGTCCTTTATATATATATTTTTAGGTGAGACCCTAAACCGCCCTATTATAAAACCACCCTCTTAGGGTCTAAGAGGGTGGTTTTATACTGCCCTCGTAGGGTCTAAGAGGGTGGTTTTAAACCATCCTTTTAGGGTCTAAGAGGATGGTTTTAAACCACCCTCTTAGACCTTAAGAGGATAGTATTTTGAGGTGGTTATTATTAGCTACCATTGTATATCATAGACTTTTTATGATGTCCTCATAGAAGAAGGCTAAATAACCACCTTTAAATGTCTTTAAGGGTAGTTTATAACCATCATTAAAGCCTTTTTTTGGTATAGTGATGCCTCTTGATGGGGAGTTGATTGTTGGATTAACTCGTAAATTGAGAACTTAGCTGAAGCTATTTTGAGGCTATGGGTAACCTTAATTTTGAGATGAATTACTAGCTCGGATTGAGATGTGGTGACTTGCATTGGAGGAGGTAACGATACATTTGATATGATGGGTGAATTTAGGTATCATCGATTTTTGGTGACCATGTGAATCATGCCAACAAAACCCTGATAATTAGGGATATCATTGACATGATTAAACTGATTCGATTGAGGGGCAGTTGTGGTGTATCTAGTGTCTGGTTATGTTGCACCATGTTATGGCAATGGAGTTTGATAGATACCTAAATTTTGATTAGGGATGCAAGAGGGCTATCAAATTTGATAGTTCCCTTATCAATCAAATCTTGCACTTTATGTTTAAGTTGGATGCACCTATCGATATTATGACCCTTCTATCGATGGTAAATGCAATAATGATCTTCTTTATACCCTCTTCCTCTAGGTCTCACCTTGGGTAAGGAGATCAATTATGTGTCCATAAGTTTTTGAAAGATGCTGGATAAGGGCTCTAAGAGAGGTGTGAAATTACATTGGGATTGTTAAGGGTGTGTAGCCTGATAGTTGGATTGAATGACATTTTGATTTTAGATGGGAGGTGGCACAATATTGTATGCAGAATGCTATGGTGGATAAGAAGGTTGTTGTGGTGGAGGTTGAGGTTGTTGTTGGAGAAGTTGAGTGGTCGGGCTATTCAACACTACTTGGTTTACTTGGGTAGGCTTGGATCGATTGTTCATGTTGTTGCCCTTAGCATTTTTGTTTATCCATTCCTTCTTCTGAAGTTTGATTTCTCCTTCTTGAATTTTGACATCCTCGATAAATTTGGCTTGAGTGGGGGATTCCTTAAGAGTTTGATATTTTTAGAGTTGAAGAAGGAGAGATATTGATTTGGAATAAATTTGAGTGAAAATCTGAGTTAGCTTAGTGATGGGGACAAAGAAGGGTAGCTTAGTAAGTACCACTCTCCATCGATTGCCATAATCAAGGAGAGACTTGTTATCAAATTGATGAAGGTTGGTGAGATCTATCAAGGTGGTCTTCTTAATGTTTAGTGTGAAGCACTCTAAGAAGAGATTGGCCAGTTGTTCAAAATTATGCAAGCTATGTTTGGTAAAATGATTGTACCAATCCAAAGCTCCTCCCACAAGGGATAGCAAAAAGGTACGGAGGATGAGGGGTCTATCTCATTGATGCGATAACAAACATTGATGAATATGCTCAAGTGATCCTAAGGATCCTCTTTGCCCTTGAAATTTTTGAATTTGGGCATTTCAAATAAGGGAGGATAAGGTAGCACTAGGAATGTAGGGTTGATGGGGTAGTTTTGAAATTGAATCAAGGTTAGCTTTTTTATACCTCTTTCCTATAACCTGCAATTCCAATCTATTGACCTTGTTGGCCAACTGTTGGAATGCATTTGGAGTGGCTTGGGGAGTTGAGAAATGTGCACCATGATGAGTTGGATGGGATGGCTTAATGGGGGGATATGATTGGTGTGAATATAAATGATGGCAATGGTGGTGGTTAGGTTTAAAAGATGGCACTTTTGGGACTTGGGATCTTGAGGGTAGATATTGATCGTGTTGATGGGAATGATTGTGGGTGTGTGGAGGGTGTTATTTTGGTTGTTGAGTGTGGTGTTGATGATAGGTAGGTGGTTGAACTTAGGGATATGATAATGGGTAAGAAGGGAGAGGTTATATAGAGGTTGGATGATGCATGTGTTGGGTGGGCTATGATTGGTATGGTTAGGAGGTAGATTGATATGGGTTAGAAGCATAATGGTATTGATGAGGTGGTGGTTGATGTGGGTCTGGGTTATACGATTACGTTGCAAGAATTGATGAGAGTCATGAGGATGAGAATAGATTATGGGCATCATGGATGGATAGGAAGCCCATGACGGTGATTGGGGAAAGAAAGATCCCTGGATCAACCAATGAGATTAAGGATGGGATATTTGAGGTGGTTGTTGGGGGATATGGATAGTGTGCAAAGAATGGATGTGACCTGATGGATAATGGTTAGGCGGTGCTTAATGGGAAGACAACTTATGAGAAGATATCCCAAGATTGTAGAATGATGAGGGACAAGCAAAACATACGATAGAAAAATGTGCAACGTGTGCACCAATGATATGAATGGTAGGGGATGAAGGGTAAGTGGTGGAAGGAGCAACATGGAGAGCCATATATTGGGTGGTGGATTAGAAAATTGGAAAGAAGAATATGGACTACATGAATGTATATGGGAAGCAACATAAACTTAGGCTAAATGATGTGGGTGAGAAGTGTGCATGATGTAGAAAGGTGATGTAGAAATGTGCATGTATTGTGATGAGTGGACATGATTGGATGGAGATGAGTGATTAAGGTTGATGGTATTTGATATTGGGCATGTAATGTGTTGCAGAGGGGTGGCACTAATTCCCCCAAGTGGATATGATGTTGGTGGCATTCCAAAAGTTTGCACACTCGAGGTGTGATGAAAACTAGAGGAAGATGCGGGAGTTGATGGAGGATGATAGGACTTATAATCCTGCACCTTAACGAGTGTAGGGTCTTTGTAAATAGGAATGTGTAATGAGAGTAAATATTGGAGGATGAGCTAGGTGGTGGGGGATGTAATGAAAAATGATCATAGGGGGTAGGAGGTGATTAGACTAGTGAAAAGGAGGTGGGTGACGTCGAGATCAATGGGCATGATGTTTGGCTCAAGTGGAGAAAGGGGAGTCTCAGGATGAGGGAGCTCAGGAGTGGTGTGGATGATATGGTGATTCACACCTAGATCATATTCAAGGTAATGAGTCTCAGGTGGGCTTCACTGAACATGCTACCTTGATGGATTTGGAATGCATACCCCTAATAAGTTGGGGGAGCAGTTGAAGAGTGGGTGGATTGACCTGAATGATCCATGGAGATTTGGGTTTGGGAGTGAGCCTTGGCTTGATTGCAGGTCATTACCATAGGCTATCTAAAAATTAATGAGTGTTGGTGGATGCTCTCTTTTTATCTCTCTATTTTTTAAGTAAAAACACACTATCTATGCAAACAAAAAAGCAAGCAAATAATAAATGTTTTGATGTTTTCATTTTTTAAGTTCTGTTATTTTTTTTTAATTTTTTGTATTACTTTTTTTTTGGAAGGGGGTTTATATATGCTTGATGTTCCCTAGATCTAGTAATAATGAATGGGCGATGAAATGAAATATAGAAAGGTGTGTTTATGACCACCCCCCTAATGAGGAATGAGACACAACTGACTCAAAAGGCTTCATAGGATGGTGGGTTGGCTCTAGGTATCCTAAGAAGATAAAAAAAACTCTCGAAAGAGGTAACATTTTCTACATCCTGCTACTTGTCCAGTTGAGATTTCACTTCACCCTCGGTTGGGCTTGGATATAAACGACAACTACGAGTCCAAAAATTATTAAGCCCTATGAACAAAAGGGCATCTAACCTCAAAATTATTCCAAGCTAGCCCAAAGGGTAACCAAATTCTCGATGATGAAATCCAAAAAACTATGTGATCTAGCTATGGTGTCTAAAGGGCTCAATCAATGGTTGGTGGTGAAATCCAATGTCATCGAGAGGTTTTCCTTGCAAAATATTTGTAGAATATAATGTGCAAATGTGTGTGGTTTGATGTGCTTTTGATTTAGTTTTTTTTATGCCTATTTACCATGCAAGTTTAAAACTAACCCTAAAGATGTAATGAAAACAATGATATAATGTGATATTAAAAGAAATATTGATCTAAATGAGCTTATGGAAGCATGCACAAACTAATATATTGAGCTCAGAAAGGAAATAATAATTAAGCTACTGAGTTTTGAAAAAAAATGATGACTAATATAATGAGTCTTTGAGTTTTTGAAAATAGATAATAGCTAATCTAATGTGCCTTGAGTGTTTTAAAAAACATAAATAAATTATTAAGTAATTATGCCTTTGAGTCTTTGAAGAAAATAAAAAAGAAACATCCAAACTACTATGCCTTTGAGTCTTTGAAGAAAATAAAAAAGAAACATCTAAACTACTGTGCCTTTGAGTCTTTGAAGAAAATCACAAAACAACTATGCTAGTTCTTTTTTAGAATTTTGAAAAGGAAAAAGGGGGAAAGAGATTCAACCAAAGAAAAAATGAATTATGCTATGAATTTTTGCACAAAAGGAGATATGAGCAATTAACTTGTAAACCTTTTTTGAAAGGAAAAAATGAGCGTATTATGTCTCTGAGTCTAAGCCTATGCAGTTGTATTTGAGCTTGAGAAACGCCTTGTGCGATTGTGTCTAATCTTGAGAACCATCTTGTGTGGTTGTGTCTGACCCTATGGATCGTCCTGGGTGGTTGTGTCTGAGCCTGTGGGCCACCAAACCACCTTGGGTGGTTGTTTCTGAGTCTGTGGACCACCCTAGGTAGTTGTGTCTAACCCTATGGACCACCCTAGGTGGTTGTGTTTGAGCTTGTGGACCGCCCTAGGCAGTTTTGTCTAAGTCTATGGACCACCTTGGGTGGTTGTTTCTAAGCCTAAGAGGGTAAATATTGTAATATCAAGCTATGATTTGAGAGGTGTGACTATGTCTTTACTTCCTCTAGGTACCTATAACAAAAAAAAGAGGTAAAAAATTAGCAAAGCAAGCCAAACAAGCATGCAAGCACAAAGAACCCTAAGCAAAACACATAAGACATGTTATGCTCAATGCAAGTGCTAAAGCTCATGCAAAACAACAAGCATTAAATGTGTTGTGGGCAAAGGGTCCCACCATGATCGCCATTTGTGTGAAAGAGGAAATACACCATAAAAATTGAAAATAGACAAAATTTTATTTACAATAGATTTGATATTGATAAACTATGTCTTTTACAAATCAACCTTTTCGATTACAATCGACCTCCCAAAATAGAGGATTTTCTTTTACAAGTAAGATCTATGGTGTTGCAAGTTATCTGTTTTATTGCATAATAGGTTGTGGGAGGATTTAGAAGGCATGTTGCTTGACATCCTAAGCTTCCATGCATATCCAATACCTACACACAAGCTCACAATACAACATCAATAGCATATGCGGGGTATTTCAAGATGAGGCTCAACATCGTAAAAGATGTTTACAAAAGCAAATAAAATGTTACAAAACTTCACAAAATCAAATGCAAAAGTTAAAAAAATACGTGAAATGCTAAAAATTGAAAACATAACTGATTTACATTTTTGTGTAGTTTGTGGATGATATGGATTTGCTACTTGCCTTGAGGCTCAATTGTCCAAGGCAATTGGCTCTCTTGTACAACTGCATAGGGAGGTTATGTAACCTCCCAAGTAGGTTATTTTATATTGCTCCAAATATGCTAAAAATTTATGGGAATCTTCTTCTGGTTGTCAGGAATCTACCCTCAAAATTTTAGGGGAATCCAAGTATTGATGAGGAAGTTATACCCAAAACAATGAGGGTGGGTTTGGTTGGATTCTAACCACCTAGGGTGGTTGTACAACTCTTGGGTGACCGCCTAGGGTGGTTGTATGTGCTTGTGTGGCTGCCTAGGGTGGTTGATCTATGTAACTAATTAATGTGGTTATGACTCTGGGTAACTCCCTCATGTGGTTGTCCTCTTGGATAACCACCCTAGGTGATTGATATAGTTTTTTAATAGAGGGTTTCAATCCTGGATCTGAGCCTTCTTGGATTTGTTTCAAGATATTTGTTGTAGATCCAAAGCACTATTGGATATCGACTATGGGTGTGGCTATAAAAACAAGGATTAGAAAAAATTTCCAATAACCTCCATGGTTAAAGCATTTGATCTCTTCAAATGGTATGCTTGCAACCACAATGTCAAACACATACACAACAATATTGAATGAAATTTGAGCAAAGTTTCATTATAATTTTTGTGCACACATGAAAATGAAAATGGGGACCTATTTTTAAAGTCTCCCATGGGTGGAGGAGAGTTATGAGGATGGAAGAGAGTGAGTGACAAGTGGCATGGGTGCGTAAGAGAGGAATCTTAGGGATTCCCCACTTGGGTGGACAAATGTGCAACTTTTCTTGTTGTTAGCTTTTGATGCAGTATGCAATGGGAGATAGCAATCACAAGATGCAAAATAATATGAAAGAAAGTAAATCTGCGAGATGACTAAAATATGCTATAAATAGAAATGACGAAAATGAATACAATGTAGCTATGGAGGAAATGGACACTCCATGAACAAAGCTACTGGACTACATTGCACCCATCACCAATATATGGTGATCTACACAACACTATGCTACTACCTACGAATATGCTCTGAGCTTCTATATTCTACTTGTTACAATGAGGCCCTTTTTATATAGGAAGATAGGTTCCTTGGCCAACACTCTACCTAGTTGTGCAAGGGACACCTTGCACATATACAACTTGCACATTGACACTTGTGCATTTATTACATTGCATGAAGTAACTAGATAACTTCCCCCTAAAGTAATCTAATGTCCTAAGTATGTACCTAGGAAGGTACATTTACATGACCCAAATGATGTAATATAATCTATTTCTAACACCCCTATATTACATTATTTGGGTATTGAAGACTTTAGTCTTCAATGTGGATCTTCTTCCATTGAATGATCTTTGGCTTGTTCAGGTTCATCATCCTTATCTTCTATCCAACCACCTTTATTGTTCTCTTTACGAGTATCTTCATTTGGTTATGATTGTTGATGACTGAGTAGAGCATGGTGCAATTATCCTCTCATATTCTTGATTTTGATTCTTCTATGCTTACCTTTGTGGTGTACTAGTTCTTCATTTTCTCCAACTTGTTCCTCTAAAAATATGTTAGCATCATTTTGAAACACCACAATATCTTGTGATATTTCCATTGAGTCTAGGATATATGTATTTCCATGGATTTATCCTGTTGCTTTTATTTCACCTTGATTCATGATGAGACATGTATTGATTCCATCCATATATCCAAAGTTGATCATATAGTTGTTTTCTACTAACTTGCTTACTAAAATGAGATTGAATGTTAATCCAAGAACATACAATACTTTTTGTAGTAGAATATTTGGAAATGATTTTCTAGGTGTTACACATCCATATCCATGTATAGGATAAGTTTGGCTATCTACAATTCTTAGTCTGTAGCCTTTAACAACTTCAAGGCAGTCAAACCATTGTATATTTCCTATCATATGATGACTAGCTCCTAAGTCAATGTACCACATGTTTTCATGTTTTGTAGACTAGTTCCTGTTGGAGCAAATTTTACATTCATTGTATGACATTCCTTTTCCCATTTGAAGAAGTAGAATTGAAGAAATGAGATAGGATTTTCTTTGTAGTCTACCTTATGACTCCCTATATTAGGATATATGATCCCTAATTGAAGTATATAAGCTTGATTTGATAAAACCTTTATTAATCCTTAGGTTTGTAGGCTTCCTTATGTCTCCCTAGTAATGAGAGTATATACACCTAATGGAATTTTAGGTTTTGTAGAAAGCTTATATCTTCCCAATTATATAGAACTTGATAATATTTGGTAGATGCTATTATTATCAAGTTTTGTAGAATGCCTTATGACTCCCTAGTGATTTTGGAATATGATATAGTGCTCTTGTAAAATGTAGTTCAATTTTTGGTTGATTTTGTAAAGTTTTGTAAATATCAAAAATCAACTTTTCTAACACCTTATTACTCCTATTGAACTAAGCACTTTTCCAATTTTGAAGAGGTTTTAATGTTGGATTTCTTTTGTCCCTTTTGAGAAATTTTGAGACAAGAATATTATAAATTTCCAACCTTAGAAAAAACCTTAATAACCTCTTTTAATATCCCTTAGGATTTGATTTTAGTGTTTCTAATTTTCAATAACCTAGTTTGGTGTTGTAACCCTTATAACTCCCAAATTTGGAAAATTAGAACACAATAATATTTGCAAATATCAATGGATTAATTCCAAGTAGTATCCCTTATTTCTCCTAGGTTGTGTTTTGCAAATATTAGACTACTTTGATATTTAATTTCCCTAAGTTTTGCTTTCAAATAAAGATTGATTTCCTTTAATACTTCAACCTTAGAATATAACCTTATAACTCCCTTTTTAATGAAAGCAAATTAGATAGGGGAAATTTTACCTTAATAAAGCTTTGCACCTTTATGAAATCGGATGTGTATGGCTGTAATCTATCCTTCTTGGGTGCTGTGAGTAATGATAGATTCTTCAACGTGCTCCTTGGCTTCAATGCCCTTCTTTAATGCTTCCCTTGACCTGTTTGATCAAGAGTTATTACACTTCTCTTTGCTGCTTCTGAATGCTCTTGAATGCTACATTCTCCCTAGTCCAAGGCACCTTTAATAGGTGGTCAATATTTTGATGAGTGACAAGTGTCACAATGGTTTCATTCAATGCTCCAAGGATGCTTTGGACACTTGGTGGAGTCACCAACTCTATTCTAACACCTATTACAAGTGTCACCTTTGCTTGGAACATTTTTATTCCCTCTTTGTGCACTGTCCAAGTGGCTTCTCTGCTTCAACGTATGTGAGGCCTCTTACTGTAACACTTCTAGCTGAAAGTAACTCCTCTTCCACATGGAATATGGGTGCCAAAATAATGTTGTAACATCTCCTTTCACATGTGTGAAATTCAACATTCCTTTGTGGGCATTTTTAGGGTTCTTTTGGAGAATGACAAGTGGCACCTTCTTTCCTTTGCATGCCCTTGTCTTATCAATACCTTCTTGCAAGCCCTTCAACGTATTTTTCCACCTTGTTCTTTGTTGTACTTCATTGGTGCTGAGATGTTTCCATCCAAGCAATGCTTATGGTGGAGCTTTGGTGGCTCTTGAATGGAGTTCGAATGGCAGCACTTTGGTGGAGACTTCTTGATGCTCCAATGATGGTATTGAATGCTCCTTGATTGGATGTATGATTCTAATTTGCTTGCTTTGATTTCCCTTGCTTATATGCTGCTGGATTTGTCTCCTTTAGTGAGCAATGTGACACCTTTCTTGTGCTTTGCAGGTTACCTGTTATGGCTGTCCAACCCATGCATGATGTGAGCCCTTTTGAGAGGCTTATTTATGCTTGGAGTGTGCTAGTATTCGGTTGCACTCTTCTTGAGAATAATGTGCCTTTGAGGCACCTTCAAATATTCCCTCTTCCTACTTAGAACGTATTAGAGAAGTGCAATACCATGTAACAATATTTGTATATAAAAACCTTTTTATTGCACCCTTTCTTGCACTCCTTTTTGCAGGTCTGATTTTCTGGTTTTATGGCATATTTTTGAATGCAATGTAAGGGTTTTGAGGTTGTCTCTTTGATTAGACACCTTCCCCTTTTTTCTTGGATTCTTTTATGAAAAATCCAAGCTTAGATAGAAGTAGATAGAAGCTCCTTATTTGATGCAATTTTCTGCACTTTTCTCCTTGCAACTAACCTTGTAATGCTTTGGATTTGAGACTCACCAAGTCTCAATATTTGAAGCTTCTATTTCTGATTTTGGTTAGTTATCTTCTTCTCCAAATTTTGGAGGATTCTAACCTAATTTGGTGGCTTCACTTGGCCACTAAATGTTGCATATTTTTGTGCACTAATAGTGTCTTTAGACACTTTGACAAATTCTGATTTTGTGCCTTTCTCAAGAACACAAACACTAAGCATTTTGAGAGTAATATAGTAGTGCAAATGAACTTAATAATATTTCAATTTTAATGCACTAAAAATCACACCTTATCACTCCAATCAACTCTCAAAATAACTTATAAGTGCACTTAATCAATTTACTGCAACTAATCAAGAATAATCTGAAATGAATCTTCAAGAGTTATTCTACAATTTCACTACAAGCAAAGTTGTAGGACTTAGTCTTCTTTTGCTTTCCAAAGTAGATGATAGGTAGTTGATAGATAGTTGTAATTATGAAATCTAATCAACTCCTAATGTGCAAATGAACCTTAAAAGGAACCTTTCTCTTTTTGCACTTTTTGAAGACTGTAATTCAATTTTCTTTCTTGCAACTTTAATCCAAATTAAGGTGCTTTAATAAATCTGATAAGTAATCCAATTAATGAATATACTTGCACCAATAGTTGCTTACCTTTTTGAAAGATTTTGTAGAGGATGTAGCTTTTAGAGGATGTAGATCTTGGTGTCTAAGATCACCAAGTTGCTACCTTGAGTAAGATCTTGTAGCTCTTTATAGATTCCTAAACAACTCACCAAAAAATGATCTCAAAATTTCTTTCATGAGCCTAGGATTTGGTGGCTTGTTCTCCTCTTGTAATCTCCTCCTTTTCTGTAGATTTTTAGAAATATTTATCTCAGCAAATAATGCCTTCTTGCTATGAGAGGTAATCTTCAAATATCTTGGATTTGGTAGGCTTCTCCTATCTTCAAGTCTTCTTGTCGAATTTTGACTTCAAGTAGGATCTTCTTCTCAAGATTCTAAATGTCTTGAGGTCTTCTAAGATTTGGAACTCCTTACCAAATTCTTCTTCTTTTGGGCTTGTTGTCGGATGGTGATAATTGTCCCAAATATTTCACTATCTTCTGTAGTGAATTTCTCCAATGAGTTCTCCTTTGATGATTTCTTCAGTAAGGCTCTCCAAGCCTTTTACTGGATGCTCATTGAGACCTCCCCAAGGTCTTTGATCTTGTAGCTTCTTATGGTCTTCCTTGAGACCTTTTCTTCAACCTTCTACTCCTGGAAGTGTTGGTGGTGAGATCTTCTTCTAGATCTCTAATTCTGCTACTTCTAGATTCGAGTAAGACTCTCCTAGTCCTTCTTCTTCCAAGACTGGAAGTT
Source organism: Wollemia nobilis (assembly GCA_028583015.1). Taxonomy (NCBI): domain Eukaryota; kingdom Viridiplantae; phylum Streptophyta; class Pinopsida; order Araucariales; family Araucariaceae; genus Wollemia; species Wollemia nobilis. Next base: position 2,336,635 of record JAQPPZ010017021.1, read on the forward strand.
CTTCAATGAGATCTTCTCCTGATATCTTTACCTTCAATTTTTCTTCAGGTGCTGGATTGATTCTGAAGAAGATACTCTTCCTAAATTTCTTGTAGGAAGTTTCCCAACTCACTGAATCTCCTTTCCCTACAACAAAGTATTAGTACTAAAATCTTAATCTACTTCTGAATCAGATACTCTCTTCTAGAGTCTTCTTCAAGATCAAGGCTTATGTGGCCTTTTTTTAGTATCAAGGCTTATGTGGCCTTTTCTTCAATATCAAGGCTTATGTGGCCTTTTCTTCAATATCAAGGCTTCTATGGCATTTTCTTCTGGATCAAGGCTTATATGGCCTTTTCTTCAAGATCAAGGCTTTTATGGCCCTTCTATGGCATTTTCTTCTAGCTTCTATGAAGTTCTCAATCTAGCAATGGAGATCTCCAATCTCCTAACTTCACCATGACTCTTCTCCATAAGTCTTCTTCCGTAGTATTCTTTTCTTGCACAAGGAACTAATATCTGCACTATGAAGGCACGCCGACCTTCGAGCAACAAAGTTGAAGTCTCCTAGATTTCTATTGTAGGAGGTGTCCCAATCATCTGAGAATTAATTTTCTACAACAAAAGAAAATTTGGGCAATAGTTAACAAATTCTAGATATCCTGAATGATCTTCACTAGTTGATTTGTCAATCTAGTGGATTGAATGTTGAGTCCTAGTCTTCACGAGTTTTTCCTGCAACTCTGTGGAAAGACTCTAGCCAAATGTAATCTCAGTATTTTTGGAACTGAGATTTCTTTCAGTCCTCACTTGTGGCTCTCCCTAATTCTACCACCTAGACTCTTCTAAGAGTTTTTGATAGTGGTTGGTCCAACAACACGTCAGGTTGACAAAAAACTTAGGCTCAATGATAATGGTGGTTTTCCTATTGATCTACTGTGGCTAGATCTACCATGGCTCTGATACCACTATTAGCTTTTGATGTAGTATGCAATAGGAGATAGCAATCACAAGATGCAGAATAATATGAAAGAAAGTAAATCTACGAGATGACTAAAATATGCTATAAATAGAAATGATAAAAATGAATACAATGTAGCTATGGAGGAAATGGACACTCCATGAACAAAGCTACTGGACTACATTGCACCCATCACCAATATATGGTGATCTACACAACACTATGCTACTACCTATGAATATGCTCTGAGCTTCTATATTCTACTTGTTACAATGAGACCCTTTTTATATAGGAAGATAGGTTCCTTGGCCAACACTCTACCTAGTTGTGCAAGGGACACCTTGCACATATACAACTTGCACATTGACACTTGTGCATTTATTACATTGCATGAAGTAACTAGATAACTTCCCCCTAAAGTAATCTAATGTCCTAAGTATGTACCTAGGAAGGTACATTTACATGACCCAAATGATGTAATATAATCTATTTCTAACACTCATTTGGCCTATGACATCCTATGACACCTTATGACATGCCATAAAACCTCATGATATACTATGACACATTATGACATGCCATGATGCATTATGACATGCCTAACTAATTCCCTCTTTGTGGAAAGATTCCTCATCCATAAAATTGGCATTTCTCACTAATGTACCCAGGTGGAGGGAATCCTCACCCAAATGCATTGAATGTGCTTAGAATGTGGAGGAAAGATGAGAAATAAATGCTAACCAAAGTTAAAAATAGCAGAGTGGTCTCATGATGACCATGATTAAGCATAGAAAGGGGCTTAAGTGGGTCAAAGGGGCTAGAATAGCCAAAATTAATAATTTATAAGGTTGCAATACATTAATTAAAATAATTACACACATTATTAAATATTAATATTAACCATTACAAATGTGACACTTTTTAGGTGTCTACATAAATGTAATGAGAGCAATTTATTATTTTGTTTTTGTAATGGGATTGGCCTCAATAGATTCCACACATAGCTTATTAAAAAAATATATATTTAATGCACTTAATGTATGTTCTTATGAAGCTTTTTGGACTTCCTTATCAACTCATCAATAAGAAGGTTTTGAAGAATATTGGTAATACTCTAGGTGAATTCATCCAGGAGGGACAAACTACTAAGGAGAGAAGACATGTTGTATACACTCGAATATGTGTTGCCATGGATATTTCTAAACCTTTACCACATTCGATTAGGATTAAATATCAATCAAGAGGAGGAGATCAACAGGTGGATTATGAAACCTTGCTTTTTGATGTCATAAATGTCATGAAACTAGGCACATGGCAAGAAAGTGCAAAGTGAAAATAATGGAGAAAGAGATGTAATTTTTTGGGCATGAGGGTAACTTCAATATGAAACAAGGAGACCATATAAAAGGAGAAGCTAGGTCAAGTCAAGGATATTTCACTTCTAAGAAAGTGGTAAGAAATACCCCTCTACATCATCAGATGGTAAAAGCCATTATAGTTCACTTAAATCAACCATTAGAAGAAAAAATAACATGAGGGATGAGGAAGTACAATGCACAAGTTCAAATATAGGAGCTAAAGGTGCGAAGGAAGAGGGGAAGGTAAATTTTAAAGCAAAGGAATATGGGGAGGTGAATTTTAAAGTGAATGAGATGAAGGAGGTCAAGCTTAATCTAGGTAAATCATTTTCATTTTCCTCAAGTAGCATAAAACCTTCTCCTTACAATAAAAATGAAAGTAGTGCAAAGTGTATTCCTTACACTTTAGGGTTTTAAGAGCAACATAATAAAGAAAATCATATGGAGGATATCCAAGGAAATTTAGGGTTTTCAAGCCAACGTAAGAAAGTAATGACTATGGAGGATCATCTATGTACTTTAGAGTTTTCAAGGCAACATAAAGAAGAAAATGCTAATGAGGCTATTCCTTGCATTTTAGAAGATAGGTCTCATTATGAAAAATATGGACAAATAGAATAGATTGATGAAGATGAAAGTGTTGGTTGAAATGGAAAAAAAAGAGGAAGGCCATAAAAGCATGAACAAAGAGAAAAATAAAATCAAAGAAATGTCAATTTGGGAAGCCAAATAAAAATATGTGCTAACAAGAAGTGGGGCTAAGACCACTAATAAAAATAAAAAATGATGATGATGAAAATGATATCATGGAATATTAGGGGTATGAATAAGAGCCCTAAAAAAATAATTATTAAGGAATTAATAGGTTGGTATAGTCCAAAGTTTATTTTAATACAAGAAACAAAATTAAGTAGTGAGGAATGTAAAGATGCTTTTAAGAAGATTTGGAAGATGGGTGATTGTCTAGTAGTTTCTTCTACAGGATCTTTAGACAATATTGCAATAATATGAGACAAATGCAAATGGGATGGACAACTATTAGAAGAAAAAAGTAATTGGGTTGCTGGATTATTTTATAGGAAAGAAGAAAAACATCAAAGTTGGGGTTATAAATGTATATGCCCAACTATAGTTACTCCTCATGAAAGATGTTGGAAGGACCTTAGCATATTTTTGCCAAATACAATGATGATTCATTGTGATCTATGGATTCTTGGGGGTGATTTCAACATTATATCTCCTTTGGAAAAGAAGGGTGGTATTCTAGGATGGTCTAAATCAATGCAAGATTTTGCTTCATTTGTCAATTCAAATGACCTTTGGGATGCTAGTCCTTCAAGTTTTCAATATACATGGGATAATAGATGCATTGGACAAACTCATATAGCAAAAAGATTGGATAGATTCTTGTTATCCAATAAATGGTTGCAAACAAAGTATACAATCTCTTTGGATATTTTATTATGAGCAGGATCAGATCACAAACCCATTCTTTTGACTTGTGAGTTACCTAATAATGGTCATCCAAAGCCATTTTGCTTCCAGTCTATGTGGCTCCAAGACCCTGATTTTTTCTAGATGGTTATGTTATGGTGGGATGAATCAAAATTTGAAGGATCATGTATGTATAGGTTTGTTCAAAAGTTGAAATATTTAAAGGAGTAAATGAAGATTTGGAATGCCAAATATTTTGGTAACATTTTTAAAGAAAATAAAGAAATTGAATCCAAGCTCAAAAATTTACAAGAGATAGTAGAAATTAATGGAATGGATCAAGATTCTTATGTGAAAGAAAAACAATTACTTTCTCATTATCATAATGCATTGAAAAGGAGGAGTCATATTGGTTTCAAAAATCTAGGGAGAAATGGCTCAAGGAAGGAGATAAAGAAATAAAAAAATAAAAATCGTACTACTATAAAAAAAAATTTTCTTTTTATCACATCAAAAATATTTTAACTCCAGATGGAAGAAATATTGAGGACGAAGAAGATATAAGGAAGGAAGCAATTAATTATTTCAAAAATATTTTTTCAGATACTGGGTAAGATAAGGAGGCACAAGATAAGCTTTTACAAAATATTCCATCAATTATCACACAGGGAAAAAATGAAAGCTTGATGAAGAAGATATCTATGGAGGAGCTCCATGAAGCAGTTTTCTCTTTCCATCCTAACAAGGCACCTGGTCCTAATGGATTTCCTACAATTTTCTTTCTAATTTTTTGGGATTTATTGAAGAGTGATATGTTAGTTGTAGTTGAAGAGGCCCAAAAAAGGAAGGCTATAATAAGTGAGATCAATGCAACTTTTATTACATTGGTTCCCAAGAAAAGGGAGACAAAATATTTTGATAATTTTCGTCCAATAAGCCTTTGTAAAATGATTTATAAGATCATTTCAAAAATTATGGCAAGCAAGTTGAAGGGCATTCTAGGTTGTGTTATCTCAGAGGAACAAGGTGGATTTGTTTGTGGTAAACAAATTCTTGATGGTATAATTATTGCACAAGAGGCCATACATTCTCTTATTTCCATGAAAAACCAGGTATGCTTATGAAATTAGATATGAACAAAGCATATGATAAGGTTTCCTAGAATTTCTACATGATATTCTTAGAAAGTTTGGTTTTGATTATAGTTGGTGTGAATGGATTAAATATTGTTATAGCATTGTAAAATATTATATTTTGTTCAATGGTTCTCCTATTGGTTACTTCAAGTCATCTTATGGACTTCTAAGGTGATCCACTATCTCCTTATCTATTCATTATTATTGTTGAAGCATTAGGGAGGGATTTCTCAATGATAAAATGGAAGAAAAATCAAAGGTATTAAAGTTGCAAAAAATAGTCCCTTCTAATCTCATCTCCAATTTATTGTTGATACTTTTCTTTTGGGCCATCCCTCAATCAGCGAGGCCATGGAGTTTAAATCAATATTATCATGTTATGAGAAGGCTATTGTAAAGTTGGTTAATACTACAAAATCTAGGTTTTTTTTCATTAATATTGTCTTAGATTTACAACAAATTATTGTGAATATTTTAGGGTTTAAAATTGAAAATTTTCCATCAACCTACTTGGGTATTCCTTTGTCTCATAAAGGAAATAAAAAAGAGCTTTGGATATCTTTTTTGGATAGAATGAAAGCTTGTTTGGTAGGTTGGAAAGGTAAGTTATTAACCATGGCAGGAAGGCTACAACTCATAAAGACTACATTGCAATCCATTCCTATTTATATGATGTCACTTTCAAGATTGCCAATAGGTATAGCATCAGAAATTGATAAAATTCAAAGAGACTTTCTTTGGAAAGGTTGTGAGGAAAATTTAGGTTTCCTCTTTGTAAGTGGGATAGGGTTTGTAAAGGAAAGAATATTGGAGGAGCAAGCTTATGGAATTGTAGACTTATGAATTTGGCATTAGGGACAAAGCTTGGGTGGATATTATTCAAAGATCAAGGAAAGAATTGGGTAAAAATATTACTTCAAAAATATATAGGTTCTCTTGATGCAATGAAATTATTTAGGAAAATAACCCTACCCAAAGGATCATCAACATGGAACTTCATATCAGATAGTTTGTAATTGATTAAGAAACATATTAGATGGTCAGTCAATGAGGGGAGTTATGCAATTTTTTGGTTTGATGCTTGGTTGAAGCCTTATCCTCTTATCTCTGACTCAAAATGGAAACCATTGGCTCAAGCATGCCTAGCATATAAAGGTCCAAAGGTCAAAGACTATATTATTATGGGCAACAAATCCAGATCATGGATTTCTTTTAGTAACTTGGTTGAAGGAGAGGAACTCAAAAAAATTATAGACGAACTTCAAAATATGCTTCAAGAGTTTTATTTGCCATCTTTTACATAAAAGGATGAGTTGATTTGGAATCTATCAAAGGATGGTGGATACTTAGTCAAGTTGGGATATGAGAATTTAGAGCAATCAAAATTTCCTACTCCCAAATATTTTCCTTGGAAGAATGTTTGGTCATTAGAGGCTCTCCCTAAGGCCTCAACATTCCTTTGGTTAGCAGTTCAAAGTAAGATTCTTACAAGAGAGAGTCTACAAAGAAGAGGATATCATGGACCTTTTAGATGTGCCTTGTGTGAGAAGGATTTAGAAACATCAGACCATTTACCCCTTCATTTTCCATTTTCTCCCCCCATTTGGGGTTATTTTTAAAAAATATAAAAATTTTGTGGGGTCCCCCCCCCCAAGTGGGGGGGGTGGGAAAAAGTGTAAAAAAAATAAAAAAAAAGAAAAAACATAAAGTCTTCGGGGGGGAGCCCCCCCCATAATTTGTTGATAGAAAGCGAGAGAAAAAAAAAAAAAAAAAAAAAAAAAAAAAAAAAAAAAACCCAACCCACAAAAAAACACAAAAACACGCTTGTAGAATGTCTATAAATATGGTGCTCATCATGGGAAGTCTCAAGTGTAGAAAAAGAGGTGGTAACAATTTGATTATAGGATTTGAATATACATGGAAGAGTCATCTATGATAATGGAATTAAAACAAAGGATCTACTTTGATCGAAGTAAAATGGAAATGTCCAGAAATTGGATTTATCAAAATTAATTTTGATGGTGTTTCTAAAGGAAATCTAGAGAAAAGCTGGTGGAGGTGGTGTTTTTAGAAATAATGAAGGCAAAAATCTCCTCACTTATTCAGAATCATATGGAACTTCAACTAATAACTATGCAGAGGCTAGGGCACTTCTTACTAGGATTAAAATTGCAATAGAAGAAAGGATGGAAATATAATTTCAATTGAGGGATATTCACAAATTATCAATACTATTAACACAAAATGGATGTGGATATTGGATAATAAGTAATATTATTGTTTGGTGATGAGAGGATATCGAGGATCTGAATGGTAGAGACGTTTTTCGCAGGACTGCCCAAACTTCCGAACTCGTTTTGGCCATATCTCACTCATCCGAACTCGGATTGAGCTAAAATTTTGAGGGTAGATGCCTGAAAAACCCTAGAACGTCTCCACCAATTTTCATATCATTTGGAGCAACACAGATCCTAGCGCATCCCTATGTGTGAACGATATATTTGGCAAGCGGCTATGCGAGGGTTTCATCTCGGTTGAGTGCAAGCAGCTCCAGAGGTTGGTTTTTAGGGCCTTCGGGCCCTAGCGGCCAATATTTTTGTGGTTTATGCTCAATATTTTAGCAAGAAATGTTGCAGGGGATACAAGATGGGTTAGAAATTTGTCTTTCAATAGATCATACCATGAACTTGAGTGACAACGGCTTCCAATTTGCTGCACAAAAGAAAAGTGAAAACCATACCTTTCCACGACGTCTAGGGCAAGGATTAAAGAGACCACGAAATAAGTTTCAAGCAGTTGATCAAAAAATGGCTCATATCTCAAGTGAATCTGGTGCTAAGGTGCACCCACAAAATAATTCTACTGTGAAAACCCCTGTCAAGGGTAAGAATTTTGAAGACTCAGTCCCAAAAATGAATTTTAGGGATGCCCTTCATGGTGGACAACCTCAGCCCAATGCTAATATCAATACTAGGGCTTCTCATAAACCTCTAAGAATGCCTAAGATTGATCCCAGGAAAACGGAGTCAGGATGTCTTAAAGCAACCGATGGAACTCCTATTGTTAAGCTTGATATGGGTAACATTCAGACTGGCATTGAAGATTTGGAAAAAAGAGGACTAATTTTTCGGTTCGTGGGTTTTCGTCCAAGTCTATCTGCTTTCAAAGTCTGGGCTGCAAAAAGCTGGAAAACTAAAGGTGAGTTACAAATCTCTATTTATCCAAATGGTTATTTTCTTGTTTTATTTGCTAATAATGAAGATAGAGAGAAAACTTTTCAAGGGGGTCCTTGGTTTTTTGGAAGGGCAGGGCTTTTCATGAAGCCCTGGCATACTAAATTTAAAGTCGAAGAAGAGATGCCTTCTATAGCTCCCGTGTGGGTTAGACTCTTTGGCCTCCCTATTGAATTTTGGAATCCTACTATTTTTTCTTCAATTGGAAACTCTTTAGGAACTTTTATGATGATCGCTGATTGTACTCAAAATTTTGAACATATTATTTATGCTCGAATTTGTGTTTTAATGGATTTTGACAAACCCCTACCTAAAAAGATCACATTACAATTTGGGGAAGACACTTGGGAGCAAGTAGTGGACTATGAGAACATTCCTTTTCATTGTAGAATTTGCCATGAATATGGTCATTTGGCCAGTGCTTGCCCAAATAAAATTCCTGATCAAAAGAAAGAAGATATAAACTCAGCAGGTTTCCAAATACCTAAGAAGAAGAACACTCATAAAAAACCAATAATGAAGGATCAATCAAAGTCATTTGCTAATATGTTTGAAATCCTTTCCACAAATGATGTCCCAAGTGAGGAAGAGGAAATAATGGAAACTAAAATCTTAGAAACACAATTTAAATATGAAGGAAAGAACTCAGAGACAAACCAACAAATCAAAGGTTTTCAACAGAAAAAAAGGAGAAAATTTACACAAGAAAAACAATATTTCAAATGTCAAAACTTCAAATAATGCAGGTCCCAATATAGACTCCATTGAACCATCTAGTAAAATTTTGGCCATGTATGAGCATTCTTCAAGGTTAGAAGCCATCTCGGATTCAATTGGAATAAGTCAAGAAACAGGGAAAAAAAATTGAAGATGGATTCTAATCAAAAAGTAGGTCGCAAGACCAATCAATATCATATGGTAAAAGAAGGTGAAAAGCTTGTAGAGGAAGGTAAGATTAATGCCCTTCCCAACATTTTTAGCCCCGGTATTAATGAAGATCATCACTTGGAATATTAGAGGACTCAAAGGGAGTCTTTCAAAACAAAATGAAATTAGAAGAATGATTCAGATAAATCATCCACATCTTGTTTTCCTTCAAGAAACAAAAATGTCAATGGAGGATATGGACTTAATTGCCAATAAAATTTGGCCAACTGGAAAAGTGGTTTCCCTCAGCTCCCAAGGGACTTCGGGTGGCATTGCTTGTCTTTGGGACCCAAAAGAGGTAGTTATTCACCATATGGTTGGCAGTTGGGGTTTGTTGGCTATAGCTATTCAAAGTAGACATTCCAACCAGATTATGCTCTGCATTACTGTTTATGCCCCGACTTCTTTGGAGGAAAAAAGAAGACAATGGAAGGATATTACTCATATTATCTCTCATTTTCCTAAAGCTTGGATCTTGATCGGAGGAGATTTCAATACCATCCTCTCTCTAGATGAGAAAAGGGGGGAAATAGAAATTTGGACAAAAGTACTGACCTCATGAGCGAATATATTGCAAACCTCCATCTTGTGGATATCCAACCGGATAATGGCCTTATGACTTGGTCTAACAGAAGGCAAGGCTTAGCTTGTATAATGGAGAGATTGGATAGGTTTTTGCTCTCTAAAAATTTCTTAATCCATGGTCACATTCCTAAAGTGAAGACTCTTAATAATGTTGGTTCGGATCATTGGCCACTCATGGTGGAAATGTGGAAAACCAATGTGAGTTTCTCTCCTTTTCATTTTCAATTAATGTGGCTTAGAGACATTTCCTTCAGACCTCATGTGCAACAATGGTGGAAGGAAGGTAAACCTAGGCATGGGACTAAGATGTTCTGTTTTGCCAAAAGACTGCAATACATTAAATCCAAAATCAAGACTTGGAACCGGAAAGAGTTTGGGGATGTTCATAAAAAAAAACATGAAGTTATTGCTCATCTTGAAAATTTGAATAAGAAAATCCGTTTAGATGGCCTCACAGAGAAGAGAAGTGCAGATGAAATTAAACTCACAACTCAGCTTGAGGAATGGGAAAAAAGAGAAGAAATCTTATGGAAGCAAAAATCTAGAATTCAATGGCTCAAAGAAGGAGATCGAAACACAAATTTCTTCCACAAATCTCTTCTAGCTCGAAGATCTCACAACTTTATTTCTTCCTTAAAATCAGATTCTGGAGATGTTGTTTATACTTGGGATGGCATGAACTCTATTGTTGTTGATTACTTTTCCAATATTTTTGTCGCTACTCCTCTTGACTCAGCTTCTCAACAAAATGTTCTTCAAGCAATCCCTTCTCTTATCACTTCTGAGGAGAACTCTATTTTGACTGCTCCCGTTACTATCAATGAGCTTCAACAAGTAGTTTTTAAAATGCAAAAAGGGAAAACCCTAGGTCCTGATGGTTTTCCTATTGAGTTCTACCAAGAGTTCTCGGGATATCCTTCATGTTGATTTATTAGAGGTGGTGGAAGAAGCCAGGAAATCCAAAGAAATTTTGAAGGTTATCAATAAAACTTATATTACTCTTGTTCCAAAAGCTCAAGAGGTTGATCATATCTCAGCTTTTAGACCTATTGCTTTATGTAATGTTCTTCTCAAAATTATTACTAAAATCATGGCAGAAAGGTTGAAGCCTCTTTTGCATAAGATTATTTCCCTAGAGCAAGGGGGATATGTGGAAGGACGTCAAATAGTAGATGAGATAGTTCTTGCTCAGGAAGCCATCCATTCCATGGATATGCAAAATTCTCCTTCTATGTTCATCCGGTTAGACTTATCCAAAGCTTATGACAGAGTGGATTGGCACTTCCTTATCAAAGTTTTGAGGCAATTTGGTTTCTCTAAGGATTGGATGGATTGGATTATGGGATGTATCTCTTCAGTTTCCTACTTAGTTCTTATCAATGGCAGGCCTTCTCGCTCTTTCCCAGCTTCCAGAGGTATTGGGCAAGGTGACCCGCTATCCCCTTATTTATTCATCATTCTTGCTGAATGCTTGGGTAGGACTATAACCAAAAAGAGGGAAAACAAAACCCTTGAGGGAGTTACCATTGCTCATGGAGCTAGACCTATCTCTCATCTTCAATTTGTGGATGACTCTACCCTTTTAGGTAAAGCTACAGCTAAGGAAGCTTCTAATATTAAGCAAATCATTAGCTATTTTTCTAAGGCTATTGGGCAGCTTGATCAATGAAGACAAATCTAAAGTTATTTTCTTTCACTCGCTCTGCTAGACAGAATCCATGGTCTTGGATAAATTAAGATATAAGAAGACCTCTCTTCCAATCACTTATTTAGGTATTCCCATAAATATTCAAAGGCAGAAAAATAAAGATTGGAATTGGTTGTTGGACAAAGTCAAGAAGAAAATTGGAAAGTGGACCAACAAGTGGCTTTCTTCTGGGGGTAGAATCACCTTGGTAAAATCAGTCCTTCAAGCTATTCCTATTTATGTTTCTTCCATTTTGAATATCCCAAAGGCTGTTCTTCGAGAATTGGATCAAATCGGTCATCGTTTCCTTTGGAGTGGTACTAAGGAGAAAAGAAAATGGGCCTTGGTGAAATGGGATACTTTATGTCTTCCTAAGAGTGAAGGGGGGTTAGGATTCCGGTCTTCAATTAATAACAACAAAGCTTTAGCTGCTAAATTATATTGGAGGATGTTGCATAACCCCAATGCTCTTTGGGCCAATAATCTCCGTGCTAAATATGCTCGAGAACAAAAGTCCTCGAAGACCTTGTTCGCTATCAACTTCCTACCAAAGGTTCTCCCATTTTAGCAGCTCTTAAGACTGGTGAGGATTTGATAAAGAAAAAATTATTTTGGATCATTCATAATGGTCAACATGCAAATTTTTGGACAGATTCTTGGGATGGTCACAAGCCTTTGATAACTCGGTTTCCCGATTGGAGGCCTTGGATGGAGGAGCTTCACCGAGCTAATTGGATAAAGGTGGCTAATTACTGTCGGTACCATACCGGTAATTCAAAGGTTGGTAGATATTGGATCCCTATTGAGGACTGGCCTATTCAAATCCCATAAAGGCAAAGACAAGATATCCAAGGCATCCTTCATATGAGATCCCTCTCTTGGTCCCATGAAAAAGATTGTTTTGGATGGAACAACACTACTAAGGGTGAGTATTCAGTTGCTCAAGGTTATTTGACCTTATGCCATAATAATCCCAACCATTCTTCCGACATATTTTCTCAATTGTGGGCTCAAAAGCTCTGGCCTAAGGTGAGGTTCTTTAATTGGCTTTTATTGCATCGTAGGGTGCTTACTCGGTGAGCAACTTATGAAGCGTGGTTTTCATGGCCCTTTTAGATGTGAAATGTGTGAAGAGAATGTAGAAAATATCAACCATATTTTTATTGAGTGTACTTTAGCCTCTGAGCTATGGAGGAGAATGGCAACTTTACTTGGCTTACAAGTGGTCCAATTTTTTCACTTTTGAACAACTTTGGAGGGATTGGCCTAATCAAGAGGGTGTTGATCATTTTATTAGGCAGCTTAGTTTGGATGGGTTCTACCATTCTTCTTTGGAATATTTGGAATGAAAGGAACAACCAAATTTTTAATCAAGATAGGAAGGATATTCACTATATTTGGCAAAAGACCATAGCCAACTTAGTTGAATCAGTCCATCAACTCCTTAATCACCCCCAAAACTCCCACCAAAGATGGGATCAAGTGATGCAAAGATTGAAGATTAAACCTTCTAAGGGCAACCAACTTAAAGGGAATGTGAGTATTAGTAAGATGGATAGGACTAGAAATTGGCAACCTCCTCCTAAGGATTTTGGAAAAGTCAATACCGATGGAGCCTCTAGAGGGAACCCCGGAAAAGCCAATGTGGGAGGAATTGGTAGACTTTCGGATGGCTCCCTGGTTTTTACTTTTGCTGAGAATTTGGGTATTCTTTCCAATAACCTTGCTGAGGGGTATGGTATCCTTAGAGGCCTTCAGGAGGCTACTAAGGTTGGATGGGAAAAGGTGTTAGTTGAGTCTTGACTCTCAACTTATGATTAATCTCTTGAAGACTCCTTCTAAGAATCATAAGGTGGATTGGAGAATAAAAAGAATTATTGAGAAGATTCAGTTAATCCAGATGGGATTTTTGAAAGTTGATTACAATCATGTGGTCAGAGATCAAAACAAGAGTGCCGATGCTTTAGCTAATTGGGCTTTGGACAAAGGTGATCTTACTTGTTATGGCCACCCTCCTATATGGTGGGCTTCTCAAATTAGGGAAGCTCTTCTTTCTATCATTTCTTTGGATGGCTCCAGTTCTGAAGGTACCTAGTTTCTTCTTGTTTTTTTTTTTTTGTTTCTCTTTGGTTCATTCAGTTTTTTTAGTTCCCTAGCTCATTCTATTCTTTATTTTGTTTCCTCCGTTGATTCTTGCATTAATAGTCTTCTCGGTCTAGATAGGTCATTGTTTTGTTCATTTTTTTTTCTTTTGTCTTCTTTGTTTTTTTGTTTAGTTTTTTAAGGTGGGTGGGTTCTTTTGTTTTGTTTTGTTTTTGTGTTCTTTGTGTTGTTTTTTGTTGTTCTTGTGTTTTTGTTGTTTTGTTTTTTTTTTATGTTTATTGTTATTGTTCTTGTGTTTTTTTCGTTCTTGTTCTTGGGTTTCTCTTTGTTTGTGTTATTTCATTTTTTTATGTGTGAGTGTTTTCTATGTTTTTTGTTTTTGTTTATTGTCTGTTGTTGGTTGTTTTTATTTTTATTTTATTTATTTTATTTTTTAGGTTTTGGTTGTGTTTATTTTTCATGTTTTTTTGGGTTATGTCTTTGTAGTGTTCTGTTGTTTTTGTCTTGTTTGTGTTTTGTTATGTGGTTCTTGTGTTTTTCTATGTGGTTTGTGTTGTGGTTTCTTTTATCTTATTGTGCGTGTTTGGTTGTGCTTTTGGTTTTGACACACTCAAGGAGCATGTTTTTTATTTTATTTTATTATTTTTGTTGTTATTTTCTTTTTTTAATTTGGTTTTGTGTGTTTGTTTGCTCCTTGAGTATGTCAAAGGTGGTAGGCCAGGTCCGAGTCCTGGGCGTTTTTGGCGGAATGGATACCCCTGCCTCCTTGGGTCTTACCCGAAAGTGGCATCCCTTTTGGGATGTTTTCCACAAAAAAAAAAAAAGGTAATATTATTGTTGATGTTCACCGCCTATCATTGGAGGTAAACTCTTAAAAATGTGAGAATATTTATAGATAAGGAAATTGGCTAGTAGATAATTTATCCAATTGTGGTGTTGATCTTCATCTTGGTGAAAGTAAAATTTTGGCCAAGTGAGATTTTATATCTTAATAAAAATGATGTCAAGGAGTTTATTGTGAAAACATAACACTTCGAGGAAGTTGAAGAATATATTTAATAAAAAAGAAATGAAAAATATTTGTGATAAAAAACATGTTGGATATGATTTAACTGACCTAACAACAAATGTAATATTTTGGTATTTTGATAGGAGTGCCCCCAATAGAAATCACATATAACTTATTAAAAATTTAAAATTAAGGTTTAATATGCAACAATATTTCTTTAATTTATAGTGGAAATTAATTTTTGTCTAAAGCATTTTTTTTTAAAGTGAAAAATCCCTTGCGGGATCGCCTTGGTCTGAGAGACCATGAATAGGGGATTCTACACCGTCAAAGTCACCCGGGGGTTGCACCCGACCCTGCCTGCACCAACATTATCAATTGGATTTTGGGTACCCAATTCAACTTTTTAGTAGGGTGGAGATTCAAACCTGGGACCTCCCTTGGAGGATTGCCCTCTCCTATCCAACTCACCTACAACATATGGGTATTTTTATCTAGAGCATTGTAGATTAAGAATACAATTCAAAATATGTTTGAAGGCTAGATTATTCAAGATATTAAATAACTTTAAAATGGTTTTAATTAACGAATATTTTGTGTTTATAGTTATAAAAAACAACTATAGGGACCAATAATAAATGCAAACACGTAAATGAACATATGAAAAATTCAAGAGGGACATTTTATCTAAAGACTATAATATGATGCAATACATATATTTTAAAATGTTTAGAATCAACCACCTTTTTTGACTCTCGTATTCTCCTTTCTTAGAAGCTTTACTTCATATTTGTTGATAAAGAATATGTATTCTAATACATGTACGAGTTTATGTTACAACAATAAACTTATTTTGGATTTTGGTGAATGTTCATGTGTTGAGCAAAATATTGGTTTAGAGCTCTTGGATACAAATGTTAAACTTTGGTAATGTTTGCACACAATGCCACATCCATTTCATGTAAAGGCCTAAGTAAGGTGGAATGGTTATGGAATACGAGGCTTGGGTTTAGCTTTCTTCATAGCAAATACTATTTGAAAAAATTACAAGTAGTTTTTTTTTTTTTTTAATTTTTTGGAGCGAATTAGGGTTTTGGATACATCTATAGCTCTATCATGGCAATGACAGTGGGTGGATTCCTCCTCCCCTTAAATATTTATTCTAATATGTAGTACAATTGAGAGGTGGAGGGCACTCTTGTAACATCGCAACCAAGTTTCCTCGTCGATCTTTAAGAATGTAGCACATAGACCTATGAAGAATAACAATGGATGCATAAAAGTGGTGGATGGCTCCCAAATAGTTTTGCTAAAAAATAAATACCTTCAAACAAACATGGAGAATATGGAAAGGAAATATATGATATGTAGATTCATGGGTTTTAGACCCCAACTATCATCCTTTAGGGACTGATCATCTAGGAATTGGTTAACCAAGGAAGAATTTTATATCACACTCTATTTGAATGGCTATTTCCTAGTACTTTTTGAGTGTGAAGAGGATCAAGAACATGTTTTCCAAGGAGGGTCATGGTTTCTTGGTAGAGTGGGCTTGTTCATGAAACCTTGACATATGAGATTCCAAGCAAAAGAAGAAATTCCTTTTGTGGGTCTTGTATAGGTTAGGTTATTTGGGTTACCATCTAAATACTAGAACCCCATCTCTTTTGCAACCATTAGTAACATTCTAGGATATTTTATGATGGTGGTTGATAGTACTTATAGTTTTAAAAAAATGATATATGCTAGAATATATGTACAAATGGACCTCAATAAACCTGAAAGAAAATATCACATTACAAACAAAGGATGAAACTTGGAAGCAAAAATTTCATTATAAAAATATCCCATTCAGATGAAAAATATGCCATGAATATGGGCATATGGTGATATATTGTCCATAGAAGTGATTAGAGCAAATACAGGTAAAGGAAAAGGTTGTAGACTTTCAAGAACCTAAAAAGAAAGCACATTAAAAAAATCAAATGTCAAAAGCAATGCGACACTAAATAATAAATTTGCTTCTTTGATCAATAGAGACCCAATTATGGGAGAAGATCATCAAATGGAAAAAGAACCAATGGTGGAGTCAATTCTTCAAGCAACCGATAAATACAAATTAAGGGAAAATGCACTATAAAAAATAGTTGAAAATCATATCAATATGCAAATGGACACAAACCTAAACGACAAAAATCAACAAAGAAAAATAAGCGAGGAAGAGCAAAAAAAAAAGAGAATTATACTAGTGAAACACACAGGATTGCTCATCCTAAAGTAGTAGGAGATACCTTGACCCCCCTTAATAAGGCCTTGGTGGAATAAACAAAGGATCATGAAGGAGGACATGCCAAAGATCTGTCTAGTATACAACAAGAAAAACTTAAGAGAATGAATATTGACACCAATAAGAAAGTGGGACGTAAGACCTATCAACACCACCTAGCAAAAGAAGAAAAGTCTTTTGTCTCTTAGGGTAAGATGACTTCCATCACCAATCTCTTAACCCATCCATCCTCATGATAATCCTTTCATGTAACAAAAGGAGGATAAGTGGAAGTTCCTCAAACATAATGAAATTAAAAGGTTGATTTAGATAAATAAGCCAAACCTAATTTTTCTTTAAGAGACTGAGTTATCAATAGAGGATATGGAGACAATGGCTAAACAATTGTGGACAACGGGTCAGGGAAAATCTCTCAACTCTCAAAGAGTGTTAGGTGGGTTGACCTGTCTATGGGATCCAAAGGAATTTGTGGTGCATGCAACTATGGGAAGCTAGGGCATTCTTGGAATTCAAGGGCAATGGAGGCAAAAAGACCAACAAATCCAATGCATTAACATATATGCAGACACTAAAATAGATAAAAAACGAAGGTAGTAAGACTATATATAGCACATTAGGCTCTATTTTCATAATGATCAGATTGTCTTAGGAGGAGACTTTAAAACCATTCTCTCCTTTTATGAACATATGGGATGGATGAGAACACTAGACACCATGACCAAGCTAATGCATGAGCACTTGAGGTCTCTTCAATTGATTGATATCAAGCCCAACAATAAACAAATGATAAGGGCCTGCATGCATTTTGGAGCACTTGGATAGGTTTGTAATCTTGGATGACCTTCTCTCTAGAAGTAATTTTGAAATCTCTTATCCTTAATAATGTGAGATTAGATCATTGGCCTATTTTGCTAGATCTCTAGCAGTATGCTAGGAATTACTCACCCTTTAAATTCTAACTTATTTGGTTGAAGGATACTTCCTTTAAGTCATTAGTTATTTAGTGGTGAATGGAAGGAAAGCCAAGATACAAAACCTAGATGTATTACTTTGTCAAGAGATTACAGTTCATCAAAACTAGAATTAAGGAATGGACCTTGTAAAAGTTTAGGGATGTGAGGGCTAAAATGGCATGTTTGGCTTTCCAAATTGAGTAAGTGAATGCTCAAATTCACTCCTTAGGACTTACAAAGGAGGTCAACAAATAGAAAATCCAAGTCTCTTTCGAGTTAGCAAAATGGGAAAGGAGGGAGGAGCTCTCATAGAAAAAAAATTCAATATCAAATGGTTGAAGGAAGGGAATAAAAACTCTACTTTTTTCCATAAATCTCTCCTAGCCAGACAAGTTATAAAATTAATGCCTTCCATGAAAACAAAACAAGCAATCCAATTTACTCTTGGTATGGGATGAAGAAAATTACCATTGGTTACTTTTGAGGAACTTTTCTCTGTAGTTCCCCTAGAACATAGGGCTAAAGAGGAAATTATATAGGGAATACCTTCCTTTATTAAGAATGAGGATAACGAGGTATTGACAAAAACAATTTCTATGGTATAATTAAAGTTATTTTCAAGATAAAAAAGGAAAAATTAATGGACAAGATGACTTCCCCATAAAGTTATTCCAAGAATTTTAAGACTCACTCAAGGATGATCTACTT
This sequence comes from Wollemia nobilis, assembly GCA_028583015.1. NCBI lineage: Eukaryota > Viridiplantae > Streptophyta > Pinopsida > Araucariales > Araucariaceae > Wollemia > Wollemia nobilis. The sequence goes on from JAQPPZ010017021.1 coordinate 2,354,995, forward strand.
GTCGTAGTAGAGAAATCACAAGTGGTAAACTTAGTTTTGAAATAAATAAGCAAAACTTACATTGCACTCATACCTAAGTTCTAGGAGGTAAATCAAATTTCTAGCTTTAGATCGATAGCCTCGTGTAATGTTCTCAAAATCATTATGAGGATGATAGCTGAAAGGTTGAAACCCTTCCTCCCTATGATAATATTGCTAGAGCAATGAGGATTTGTAGGAAGGAGACAAATTACAGATGAAGTAGTGCTTTCCCAAGAGACCCTTCATTCTATGCAAGCACAAATACCCCCCTCCATGTTTGTCTATTTGGACGTCTCCAAGGCTTATGATATAATAGACTAGGATTTTATCCTATAGGTCTTAAGGAAGTTTAGCTTTTCCCAATATTGGGTGGATTGGATTAGATGTACTATTTCCTCAGTCTCTCATGTTGTGATAATAAATGGTAGTCTATCTCCTTTATTTACTGCTTCTAGGATACTATGCTAGGAAGATCCTATTTCCCCCTATCCGTTCATCATTTTGGCAAAGTGTCTAGGCCATATTATCTCTAGAGAAAGGACTAGTAGATCTATTCAATGAAATAGATGTGTATAAACAACCCCTTCTCTCTCTCATTTATAGTTTGCATATGACTCAACCTTGATGGGTCATGCTACTACATCGAAAGCATCTAGATTCAAAATATTTGTAAACCTCTTTTTAGTAGCCACAGGGCAAATTACTAATGAGAATAAGATAATATTCTTTCATTGTATTGCTAGAGTTGAGACCATGATTGTAAATATTTTGAATACTAGGCAAGCATATTTTTCAATCTCTTATCTAGGAGTTCCATTAAAGGTGTACAAACAAAAAAAAGAGGAATGGGGGTGGTTGATAAAGAAGATACAAAGTAGGCTAAATAACTAGACCAATCAGTGGCTTTCCATTGCAAGTAGGTTCAATTTGGTTAAAATGATTTTATAATCTACTCCCATCTATTTCTCCTTAGTCTTAATTATTTCTAAGGATGTTTTGAAAAATATGGACAAGATTAATCAAAGGTTCAAATGCAGTGGGGCAAAAGTATAGTGTAAGTGGGTCCTAGTAAAGTGGGATTAGCTTTGTCTTCTAAAAAAGAGGGAGGTTTGGACCTTCAATCAATGATTAAAAATAACTTAGCCTTAGAAAAAAATTATATTGGTGATTAATTATTCCCCTAATGAATTATGGGTATAGATCCTAAGAGCCAAGTATGCAAAAATTTGAGCTCCAAGAGTTTTTACTAGATATAAACTTCCTCAACGAGGATCTCCAGTTCTTGAGGTTTTAAGGATAGGAGAGACAATTATCAAATCACAACTATTTTGGATAGTGAGGAATGGCCACCAAGAAATTTTTTGGATAGATGCTTGGGATGGTTTACTTCCATTATCTAAAAAAATTTCAAAATATCAAGACATCATGGAACAACTCCATAGTCGAGGATGAATAAAGATATCACAATATTATAGAAACTATGGGGAAAAGGATTTGTAGGATAGAGTGTATATTTGAGTAAGGGACTAGCCAATATTGGCATGGAGGTTATTTAGGAGGCTATTCATTAGGTTCTTAGAAGCCAATCCCTATCTTGGTTGAAATACAAAGATAGGCTGGGATAGGACCCACATTCTGAAGGTTTGTCTATTGTAGCTCTAGGATACTCATCCCTCACTCACCATGAGAAAAATCCACTCACTGATATATTCAACTAGATTGGCAAATTTTGACTTGGTTGAAAGTAAGACTCTTTATTTGGCTCCTCCTACTCCACAAGAGGGTTCTTATAGAAGACCGTTTGATGAAATGTGTTTTTTTGGCCCATTAAAATGTGAGCTATGTTGTGTAGAGAATAAGACACGAGATCACATTTTTTTCTTCTATCCCTTGGCTATTCAGTTATTCAAGAGGTTTCTTCTAAGATTCCTTCAATTCAATTCCCTCAAGTAGACTTGGAGGACGTACCCCAAGGTGAATGGATTGGACAACTCGATGAAATAAATAACCTTGTTTAGCATTTCTTTTATGTTATGGAACCTATGCAAAGAAAGGAATAAAAGAGTTTTTAAAGAAACTCACTATAATATCCAACATATTTGGGAAAATATTGTAGCCAATATCAAGGAAACTACCTTGCATACTTTGAAGACCTCTCCACGATGTCTCAACAATGGCATAGTTTACTCTCCAGGCTTCAACTCCATGTGGATGAATGGAAACATAGGAACCCATAGGGTCCTTAACCTACTATTCAGAACGGTGGTCTATGGAAAGCCCCTCTCAAAGGTATGGGGAAGACCAACACTAATGACATATCAAGAGGTAATATAGGAAGGGCAAGCATGGGAGGTATAATAATACTCTTAGATAGTACTCATGCTTTTCTTTTTGTAGAGAATATTGGCCTTCTCTATAAAAATATAGTGAAAGCGTGTGCTATCCTTAATGGTCGTTAGGAAGATACTTAGGGCAGTTGGTCTATAATACAAGTAGAATCAGACTCACAAGTAACCATTAATCACCTAAAGGTACCCAATATGACTTTCTCTTAGGATTGGAAGTTACAAAGGGTGATTGACAAGATACATGCACTTTAGTCTAGATTCAAAATAGTAGAGTTTCTTTATGCTCTTCGAGAACAAAATAATATCATTGATGCTATGGTGAATTAGGCTTTATACCATGGGGATTTGACTTGTTATAAAGATCCTTCATGATGGTGGACACAAAAAACTAGGGAATATATCTACCGCATACTCCATATTGATATCAATAACTTTGATTCCCATACATAGTGACTTAGAAGAAATTCATAGATTCCTCTTTTCTTGTATTAGAAAAATATGCTTAAGACATAGTTGTTGCTTTGCTATAAAATTTTGGATGAAAGCTCTATTTCCTTGGTAGGGTTGACAATGTAGCTTTCTTACTTGCTAATAAGTAATACAAATAATGTTTTAACAAATAAAACAATAAGCTTATTTTTGATTATTTTAGAATTTGTATGAAATTGTAAAAGCCACTAGATTTATATGGTACATGATTTTATGTATAATGGTTTTGCACTATGAGATATTTATAACTATGGAACGATTGTCTAGTAAGAGACACCACCATGTTAGACAAATATGGTAATAGGTTTTCAAAAATTATGTACAAGGATAAAGAAGGAAGATACAAATGGAAAGAATATTTTTTTTACAAGTATACCAGGCATTATTGCTAGGAGGGAGTTGAGCAAAAAGATAAAAATAGTGATTATTATGAGGGAAATCAAGGATAAGCTGATATGGAAGTTTAATAGCTCAAGATAATACATAACAAGAAGCAAAAATAATATAAAGCACCAATAAAATAGGAATACCATAAGAAAATGGAGAGATATTTGGGACATCCCTTGCATTCCAAAAGTTAAAATGTTTGCATGGCTAGTAGGTCACAAGAAAATTTTAATCATACATAACCTAATGAAAAGGGGTTTTTATGGCCCTCACAATGTGTTCTAAGTAAAAAGGAGAAGGAGAATATGGACCATCTCTTAAGACACTGCTCAATAGTTTGATAACTATGGCAATTGATTTTTAATATGTTTGGTAAATGCATGGTGATGAATGACATAATTAAATAATGGTTAAAGTAATGCTAGAGCACTTTTAAAAGTTAGGTGTTATAGACAATCTGAGATACATTGAAAGATACAATACTTTGGACTGTATGGTTGGAAAGGAACACAAGAATATTTAAAGGAAAGGAAAGAACTTTAGAGGTAATGAAAAGGAAGGTTTGCTTAGCCATAGAGAAGTCTAAACCAACCCTATCAACTCACCCAATCCCTAATCTTGAAGTAGAGAGCCTTGATAGATGAAGTCAAGTCATCAATTAGAATTATGATGGTAGGTACTAGAGAAACAAAAGGAAAGAAAAAAATATAAAGCAAAAACCACTAGGGGCAAAGTTGGTCAAATTGAATTTTGATGGAGATTCTAAAGGAAATATAGGACCAAGAGGAGGAGGGAATAATAAAAAATAATAGGAGTGATATTTTGCAACATTATGATTTTAGTAGTGGATTTAAGATAAATAATGAAACTAAATCTTGGGTGGCTTTGGAAGGATTAAAAATATGTAGACAAATGAAATGGAATAGATTATGGATGGAAGGTGATTCACTAATAGTAATAAATGCAATTTTTAGGAAAGCAAAGGCTCCATGGAACATAAAAGAGATCATTATGGAAATACAAGACCTTGCTATAGAGTTTAAAGAATTTAGGTTTATACATACATTAAGGGAAGGGAAAAATGTGTAGATATGCTAGCCTATAAAGGGATTTTAATAAAGGATAGTGAAGTTAGATTCTCTTTTCCATGGTTAGAGGAAGTAGTAAGTTTAGTTGAAGCTGATAAAAAAAATCTAAAATGGAACAAATTAAAAAAAAAGTTCTAGAGAATTTGTAAGCTTATTGTAGTAGTAAGGTCTTTGGAATCTCTTTGAGAGGTCTAAGGTTCAAATCCCACTCTGTATGAGGGGACCAAAAACCCTCATAAAAACCTATATAAACTCATTGAAAAAAATAATATTTCAAAAGATCACAAAATGTTTTAAAGGATCCATTTATAAATCAATACATTGGAGGAAACTAACTATAAATTTCTCCTTAGATCCTTTATAATGAATCTTTGGATTTTAACAAATTTGGATGATATGCTAGATGGTAATCTTAAAAGTAACATACTATATGTATGGAGAAATTTTAATGTAGTCTTTATCAAGTGAAGTTTCCTATACATTTTGACAAACTTTTCTATCCATAATTGAGTCCCAAATATCCTTATTCTTTCTTTTATTAAACAAAGGAATAACTTGATATGATGAGGTTAATTTTTCAACTTTAAACCTTATAATATCTATAATAATTTGTTGTAAATCAAGGGTAGTACTGATAATAAAGATCTTGAATTTTAAGTGTAAACTTAAATTTTGAGGAGCAAGATCTGAGCAGATCTTAGTGAGATCTGAGTAGATCTAAGTAGGATCTGAACTAGATTTGAGTAGAGGAGTGATATTTGAGTAGGATATGAGTAGAGGAGGGGGATTTGAATGGGATTTGAGTAGAGGAACAATATATGAGTGGGATATGAGTAGAGGAGCAAGATCTAAGTAGATCTAAGCGAGATCTAAGTAGAGGAGTAGAATTTTAGCGAAATCTAAGCAAGATCTGAGTGGGATATCTTTAAATATTGTTGATGGTAGGTGTTGGTCAAATATCTACCTAGTTAACAAAAACTACATTTGTGCACCCTAGATACGACCAAAATTGATTGACCGAAGAAAAGGAATGTCCTCTGTGTCAATCTCCAGAGAGGGCTGGCTCCCTTACTAATCCTAAATTGGTTGAAGACTAGAGTTGCAGGAAAGAAATTAGAAAATATGAAAAGAAATGGAAATATGGCCATAGGTATATTACGTAGGATGGGAATAGATTAATAGCAAAAATCCACACCAAGCAACAAATAACATACAATAGATAAAGAAACAAAAAAATTTATGTAAGACTTTGTACATATAATCTTTCAAATCAGCACTCTAGCACTCACCTCTCTCATCAGCAATATTCAAAATCAATTTGTAGAATTTGAATTCAACAACAAATAAAGAATATGAGTGTATATAAGAAATAAAAAAATTAAAAGGTAAAAATACACCAAGTCATTTGCAAATCCAAGAGTTCTATATATTCTATTACTGCAGAGAACTTGAAGAGTTTTCTTGTAGGATATCTATTTTTTCCAACCCCTTACAATGAAATTTTGCTTAGTTTTTATAGAGGTTTTCACCTCTTTCATTAAATACATGAAAGGACCCAATGCCCGTAAATCAGAGACATGGTGAGTCATTATTTATTGGAAGTCCCCTACTGATAATTGTGATCTAAAAAAGGTTATGGATGACAAGGAATTCGAGTACAAGGACATAAATTTGGGCCACCTCTGTCCTCTCGAAAATCAAACCTGAGCTTCATTAATTTACTTCGTATTGAATTTGATTAGGAGAGGGAGTAAAATCACAGAGAAGGGGTTTTTGAAAATGACAAAAAATCTTCCACTTTACCACAAATATTAAATTGTAGCCCCTATCTAAGTATATCCTTGATTGGAATTCACATTTTAAATATTGCCCAAGATGACGAAAATTAATGACCAAATACGCATCTTTTAATTCGTCATATGCTCTCATAATTTTGCATTCAGGCAAAAAATAAACCAAACGAGCTTTTTTAAAAATACCATTAGCCTCCCAAGTGGGGCAATGAAGAAAAACATCTTTGCCCGAACTCAAATATTGCTGAAATACGTTTTTTGAAATGTCTTCGCCCGATATTTAAAAAAAACTTTTAATGACGTTTGCCCTGGAAATGCAGTCGCCCATCACAGTTGCCCATCACAACCGCCCATCACAGCCGCCCATCAAGTGCTTTCACCCATTAAGTTCGCTCTTGATAAGGGAAAAAATGATTTTTGCCCCTCCTCAGGGGTAACTTCGAATTTGACTACGCCCAACAATTTCTTACTTCTATTTTGCCCCGAAGATTAATTTTTGGTGATAAATCTTCTCGGAGCCATAACTTTTGATCCGTTCACCCGATTGGCTATTGTAATATATTGTTGGAAAGCTTGATAAATCACAAAAAAATATCTAAAGATAATTTCATCCAATTTTTCTTTCACTACTAGATGTACTTCACTTGATAAATTTAAAAATTTATTTTTTAGTGTGGCAAAAATGCCAACGATAGGCAATAAATATTATTAGGGTAATATAATCAAAATGGAAAATTCTATAGAAATAGATGGAAAAGCTTTTGATAATGATCGTTCAAGGTCCTTTGATCTAGGGGAAACTTCCTAGAAGAAGATTGTTGAGGGAAAAAATCCTGATTTCTCTAGGAAGTTTAAGATTTTAGTAGTTTTGGAGAATGATAACTTTGTGGTTCGGGTTCCAAAAGCCCTAGCAGATAAGATTATTTTTGAGAGGAGAATTCATTGGTAGGTAAATTTGCTATAAATATTTGCCTAGATTTGTATTCTATTCTAAAGTGAATGCTTTTTAGATGGAATATAAAGGGTTATTTGCAAGTTGTAGCTCTCCCTCATGGTTTTATCCTTTTTAATTTTACTTGCAATAAATATTTGGTTAGGGTATTGATGGGAGGACCATGGTTTTTTGGTAGGAGGGGATTATGTTTAAAGAAATAGTTTTTAGGTTTCAATCCATTAACAAATAATATGGAAGTTGCTCCTATCTCAGGCGAGTTTGCCAATGGATTTCTAGAATGAAGACATTTTAGCAGGAATTGCAAGCTCTATTAGAACTCTCCTAGATTTTGATCATTCAACTAAAGTGAATTCAAGGCTTCTAGTAGCTAGAATATGTGTTAATGCATACTTGAGTAAACCCTTACCTCAATCAGTGAAAATCATGTTAGATTATCAAGAATGGGTTCAAAAGGTGGAATATGAAAATTCTCCTGCTCTTTGTGGGGTATGCAATCGAGCTAGGCATTTTTCTAGAAATTGCCCTCAAAATAAGGAGTGGGAGGTTGAGGCAGGCAAACCCATTACTAAGGTTTGGAGGAGGAAATTGGGAAAAGAAGATAAGGGGTTAAGGAAAGAAGCAAACATAGATAATAATTTCAAAAATAGTAATAAGTTTCAAATTCTAGAATAATTGGAAGAGGAATTTATGCCTAAAATCCAATGCCCTACCTCTGAAGGGATTGCCAATATTGAAGCAAAAATTATAGAGAATACCTAGCTAGGGTTCATTGGTGAAAAATGAATTAGGGAGTTGGTTGTAAAAAACTCCATAGATGATAAAAGGATGAAGCTAGATGGTTTGTTACCTTTAACAACAAAAATATAAATTGAGGGACCTAAAAAAACTTTGGAACATATGGATATAGATACTCAAAGGTCATTATAGAAACTACAATAGTCCTGGGAGGAGATGCAAATTCAAGAAGAAATAACACAACAACCATCAAAGCAGATGCTCCAAAAATTGCAATAGAGTGTAGGATATGTGCAACAAATAGAAAGACAAACACGATAGTCTGAGGATGAGAATTGACAATAAATGAGAGGTGTGAGGGTGCAAAATGAGAATCAATAATTATGGGATAAATTAAAGCTAGATGAAGAGGATGGTGTTGAGGAATGAGATTATTTAGATGATTTAGAGGTAGATAAATCAAAGGAGCTTCTAAGGACATTGATCCTAACTAGACATTCAAAGAATAAAGTTGATGTTGGTGTGTCAACTCCAAGGGGAAGACCAAAAATAAGAGATGTAAGATCTAGAGAGACAACTAAACAAGTGGTTGATGGTTCTCAGAAGACTTTATTAAGTGGGGGTAAGAACCCACCAAAATAAAAAAAATGAATTTGCTTTCTTGGAACATTAGGGGTATGAATGCCCCAACAAAGCAAAGGGTGATTAGAGAAATGAGGAAAGAGCATAAACCAAGTATTTTTTAATTCAAGAAACCAAGATTGATGAACCAAATTTTTAGTTAGTTAAGAATGATATTTGAAAGGAAGCAAATTTTTTTGGTAGTTCAACTTTAGGAGTTTCCAATGGAATTTGGATGCTTTGGAATCCTACAAAGTTTTATGGTCAATGTATTCATAGAAATGAAAGTTACAATAGAGTATAGAATGTGTAGTAGAGCATGACATTGTTGTTGCACTTTTGATTTATATACGTTGTAAGATTTTTGTAACTCTTGAGGAGTGTGTTTGTTCTAGTTTTTTAAGCTTAATTGCTTATCTTCTGTTAGTCTTGTATATAAGGGTTGGGGCCCTTTCAAAAACCCCTATGATTTACCATAATAAAAAAAGATCTTGAATTTGATCAAATTAAGTAAGTGTCCAACAACCTTCTTATAACATAATAATATTGACTTAAACTCCTTAGAATCACTAACTAAAGGATGACCTAAAATAAGCATCATCATTAAATTTGAGATGATATCCAAAGGGTCCATTTGTCACAACCTAAATAACTTTGATTTTGTCTTCCAATTATACCTTTGGAAAAGCTCTTCCCACAACCACAACAAGATTAAAAAAAATATAAGAACATAATGAATAACCTTGGAAGAGATCAAGATATAATTCAAAGTATCCAATAGGGTATTCATTGATCATAATAGAACATTTTAATGTTTTTATTCAAATCAACACTGATTAAAATCAATTTTATAAGATTATCATGAAGAAAACTCTACAGAACACTATGATATGTTTTATTCATATTTATTTTTTCAATGAATTTACACAGGTTTTTATGAGGGGTCACTGTCCCCTCATACTAAGTGGGGTTTGAACTTTGGACCTCCCAAAGAGAGGCCAAAGCCCTTACCACTGTAGTAAGCTTGCAACTGTCCTACTTTGTTCATATTTAATTTTGTAAGCAAAGCTATTTTTTTCAATGGATTAAATGGAATGTATGGCCTATTTTACAATGATTATACCATCAAGGATTTTTGTACCATAAAGAAAACCATCTTGTTCCTTCAAGATAATAGAATTTAAATTATTTTAAATCTATTTTCTATATTTTTTGAACAATCTTACAATATTACCAAGTATGTGAGACAAAAATTATCAAAATATTTTGTCTCACCTTTTTTGGAACCAAAATAATAAAGGTGGAATTGATTTTATTTATTATAGCCTTATTTTCTCTAATCTTTTCAACCATAGCCAACATCCCATTCTTCAATGCATTATAAAAATTAAAATTATAAAAAATCTATATAGACCAATGTCTTGTCAATGTCCAAAGAGTAAATTGCCTCATATATCTCCTCCATGGAAATATTTCTTGTCAAGGTTTCATTTTATGTTTGTGAGATAATTGATGGAATAATTTGTAAAATATTACCCTAATCCTCTAAATCCTTTTTGAAATAATTTATTGGTTCCTTTGTGATCTCTTCTTTTTATTAAATAATTCTTTCATGTGAAGATGAAACATTTCTAATTCAATGAAAGAATAAATATTTTTTTGGTATATTCATTAAAAAAATTACTATTTATTTCACATTTCTTCAACCATATCTCCCTACATTTTTGGTCCTGATATAAATATTCCTTTTATAATATGCTATGATAATTAGAAAGTATTTTTTTTTAAATCCATTAATTTCATTTCTTTTAAATATATTAACAAAGTGTTTGATATAATAGATCTTTATAAATCTTTATATGTATTTCATCTTTTGAAAAATCCTAGATATACATTATACCTAAAACTTTGTTTTATCCTACTAATACACAACCATTTGAAAGAAATTTATGTCTTGGAGTCATATACACTAAAAGCAAAATGGATGTGAGTAAATATTTTCTATAGATCACATCTCAAAATAATTGGTTTGTTAATGAATCTTACTCGCAACATGTATGATCACATTGTACGTTTTGTTTGAATCCATCCATTGGATATTAAAACCCTATCAAATATTTTGGCCACATGACTTTTTCCTATATTCTTATTATCTTATATATTGAAATATTGAAGGAATATCATATCATAGGCCATTCTAATCAATAAAGGAAACATAATCCTCCATTGATCTAGACAAGCTAGGAGTAGCATCCTTCTCTTTCAAAGGAGATAAAATTGGATTGAAGGTTCCTACAAGAATCCAATATTATAGTTCATCATTGAACTTTACATGAATAAAATAATATCCTTTTGGTATTTACCTCAAAGAATTGCTATTTATGGAACATATACATTCATGACTCCAATATTCATATCATCCTCTTTCCCACAAACCATACCAACAACCCAATTATTTCTTGCTTCTATCAATTGTCCATCCTATTTTCAATTACCCCATATTGTTGTCATACCTATTGAAGATACCATAACTGAAATAACTAGATAATCCCCATATTCCAAATATTTTTACTTTCTTTTTCCTTGCTACTTTTTTTTGTTTCCTTTACTAAAATAAATTCAAGACTATAACATTGTATTAATTCCTTGATAGCTTTTTTTTGTCCATATTCATGCCCCAAATATTGCAAGATACAATCGTCATCATCATTTTTTATTCTTATTTTTCGGCTTAGCCCAATTATTAAGACCTATGATATTTTTTCTTGGTTTCCTAAATCAGTATCTATTTAAGTTTTCTTCTCTTTATTTCTACTCTCATATTATTCATCATCTTTTTCATTCCCACCAATGCTTTTATTATAATCAATCTATTATATTTTTTCGTGTTTCCATAGTTTATTTTCTCATCTATAGATTTATGTTACTGTAGATAACATAAAGTGCAAGGCATAACCTTGGAAATAAATTGTTTCTTCTGATTTCGTAGAAATTGCTTTTCTTATGTTGTCCTAAAATCCCTAAAGTACAATATGTATTTTTCATCCTTATTTCTCTATTATGCTTCCATGATATTCGCGAAGTGCAAGGGATAACCTCTAAAATACTTTTATTTTTATTGATAACTTATGGCTTCTATTGGGGTCACTTCAATCAAAATAATAATATTGTCAAGTCAATTGAACTATATCTAACTTGATTTTTTATTAAAGTAATCTTCATTTGTCTTTATATCAAAGATATACTTTATCTTCCTCAAATTGACATGTTTCCACAATAAGCTCCTTGACATCATTTTCAATAAGATATAAAATGTCACTTAGCTAGTTGCCTTCTAAAATTTTATTTTCTTTAAGATAAAAATCATCACCACAATTGACTAAATTATTTGCTACATGATTTCCTTCTCTAAAGAAATAGTGACATTTTCAAAATACCACCTTTGACAATAGTTGATGGATATTAGGAATAATGTTATTTTTATCCAATCCTTACATAAAAAAGAATTACCATTTTAGCTAAAAAATAAGAGGATAAAGCTTCAACCAAGCAAGAAACTAAAAATTTATAGAATTCATCTCATTGATTGACCATTTATTATATTTCTTGAATAATTACAAACTATATGATATGAATTTCTATTTTGTTGAGCCTCTATGTAGGGTTTATTTCCTATTTTTTATTACATCAATAAAAATTGTATATTTTTGAAGCAACTATTGTTAGATCATATGCATTTATAATCCCAACTTTGATATTTTCCTATTTCCAAAAAAATGACTAATAACCCGATTACTTTATGCTTCTAGCAATTATACATCCCATTTGCATTTATTCCATATTGTTGCAATGCCTCCCAAATCTCTTACAAGAGAAACTATTAGAAAATCCCCCATCTTCCAAAATATTTTGAATGCATCCTTATATTCCTTATACTTATTTTTGTTTATTGTATCAAAAAAAAATTCATACTATAAAAACCTATGAATTCCTTATTATCTCTTTTAAGGATCTTATTCATACCCCTTAATACTCTAAGATTTCATTTTCATCATCACTTTTTAATTTTATTTTTGGTCTTATCTCCACTTCTTGTTAGTACTTATGATATTTATTTCTTGTTTCTTAAATTGATATCCCTCTAAGTCTTCTTGTCATTTTGTTCTTGCTTTGAAGGTTTTTATCTCTCTTTTTTCCCATTTGTACCAATACTTTCATATGTTTAATTATTTAATTTTTCTATATTGTTCATAATGAGACTTATTATCTCTACATCTATAATACCCTAGAGAAAGTGAAGTACAAGAAATGACATCAACAACACTTTTTTCCTTTATGCTACTATGGGAACCCTAAATTGTAAGACCCATCCTCCATAGTACTTAATTTCTTATTTTTCATTTTCCTTCATTGTTATGCTACTCTTAAAACCTTAAACTACAAGGGATAAAATTTACACTATATTTTTTGTTGCAAAAAGAATATTTTTTACCACTTGAGAAGAATATGATGATCTACCTAGATAAGACTTGACCTCTTCTACCTTCTTTGTTTTGAAATTTACCTATTACATCTTCTTTTGCATCTGTAATTACTTTTGAATTTGAATTTACACATTGTAATTCCTCATCCCTTGTATTCTTATTTGTTTCTTCTCATGATTGATTTGAGTGACTGCAATAGCATTTGTTATCCAGTATTGAATAGGGGGTTTCTTTACCACTTTTTAGGAATGAAAAATATTTTATCTAATCTAACTTCTATTATAATATAATTTTCATGCCTCATTTTAGTCTTATGACAAAAACATTTCAACTCTTTCTCCATCATTTTTACTTTGTAATATTTTTCCATGTGTCTGGTCTCATTACATGTATGGCATTGGAATTCAATGTTTCTATAGTCCACTTGTTGATCCCATTCTCTTGATTTAGATTAATTTTGATGGTTTGTGGCAAGTATTTTAAAATATTTATGGCAACACATATTTAGGTATATTTAGTATGCTTTCACTTCTTCATAATTAGTCCCTCTTGGATATACTTTTAGGAGTATTATTGTTATTCTTTAAAACCTATTTATTGACAAGTTGGTATGGAAGTCCAAAAATCCTTCTTTATTGATAAATTGGCATGGAAGTCCAAAAAGTCTAACCCAAACTAGAAGCCTTTTAACAATGTCTATTTATATAAAATAATTCTCACTCCATGGTCTTAAATATAGGGCTTTTTTTCATCTAAACCATACACAACAACTCATTAATTTATGCTTAATATTTTAACTAGAAAAAAAAACTTTTGAAAGAAAATTCATGAAGTATTTGAATTCAATCCTCCCTTTTACCTAATCCAATTTTGAATCTTTGAAAAACATGAATAGTATCCATAGAATTTATATATTAATATTCTACTTTTAATAACCATTATATCATTCTCGATCATTTCATCCTTAATAATCACTTTTGATGTAACATTTATTGTCTAAATATGGATTGTTATACACTCACTATTTATCTTATACTCAAAATAGGGCATTCATACTTCTAACTAGGGTATTTTTAAACTCTATAACTTAATCCCCAATTTTATTTAATTTACTTTTAAATTTGTAAAACATTGGCTAAATATACATTAAACTCATCATATGCTCAATCATCTCATCCTTGAAAATCACTTATAGAATATATTTTTTTGATTGGTTTATAGAATATGTTTTGAAGGGTCCCCAAACCTTTACAAAAGGAGAAGATCATTAGAGAGGATATTGCAAGATAATATCCCAAGAACGAGGGGGATAAGAGCAACAAAAAACCTAAAACAAAGGACATCCCAAAGATTAAACAATACATGGAGGTCCCCGAAACTAGAGCAAAGGGAAAACAACAAAAGCAAGGAGAAACAAAGGAAAACCAGACAAAAAAGGGTTGTGCCACCAAATCTAGTTAACATCCATAGGGTTAGGGGAGTCCATTAGTTCCTTAGGGATATCATTGTAAAACTTATTTTTGATTTTTTTGATGAGAGTGGTGGCTTGGTGTGCAAGGGTAGTGCTTATGTCTGTTTCTCTGGTCAGGGCTCACAACAGATCATCTAGCACCTAAATGTAGCCCTTCCTGCTAATAAAGGGAATACATGATTCATGAAGAGAGTATTTTAAATGCTAGGGGAGCAACTCTAATGGGTCATATTATGATAAGTGCTACACATTGAGGACTCTCACAATCCATGAGAGCATATTCATTTGAAATATTTGGATAGGCATCTCCTAACTCTACCCTAGGCAAAGGATTGATTGTTTTTGGGTCCTACATCGGAACTGAACTCTATTAAGCAGTTCTCCTTGTCACCAAGATGTAAACTAGAGTGGAATCCATTTGCAATTTTTGTTTTCACTTCCCTTTACCTATGGTTTTGGTAAGAGGGTTTCCATTTCATTTTTGAATATCAATAACAACATACCATTTTTTTTTATTTCTAGTAAAGGACAGAGGGGAGGGTAGTTTAGGGAAAATTATCTACTAAATGATGAGGAAAACTAAGCAAGAGATTATCTACAAACATGGGATAGGGAAGAGGGGACCCTACTCGGAGGAGGGAGAAGAGGGGAGCAGATGAGGGGTAAACACCAACTGAGGGGTTCAACAAGTAGAGGGATGACTCTAAGAGGGTTAGATAGTTATATGGTGGACTTGAAGGAGAGGAGAAGTGGTTGAATTAGGATGGGACCTAAAGGGGGACAGAGTAGGGGTAGGGGTTTCAAAGAGGAGAGGAGAAGAGGTATGGGTTCAAAGGGTGGAGGGTTAGAGGGAAAATCAAGGGTGGGGGTTTCAAAACCCAAACAAGAGAAGGGGTTAATATGAACAAGAAATAAAGTGTTAAGAGAAGAGGAAGGAAGACTTACCTGTGAAGATGTGCCTTCATCAGAGGGTTGAGATGAAGATTTCCATTTATTTTTTAAACCAACCAAAGGGATAGATGAATGATTCAGTATAGATTTTGAAGGAATATCACTGGAGACCATGTCTGACTCCTGATGGATCCTCACTAAGCTAACTGGTTTCTTATATTCTTTATGATGATATTATATCTTGGGCTAAGCAGGTGGTTTTAATGTAAGGCATAAAGTAGATATATGACCTTGCTTCTTACAAGAGGTGCAAAAAGGTGGTTTATTATCATATTCGATGATCTAGACCTTATTGCTAATGTTAGACAAAAGATCAATGGAATATGGGAGCTCTAAATATAGATTGGCATTGATGCATATCCTAGCATAAACCATATGGGATTTGGCTTTGGGAGTTGGATCAAAGGTAGAGTGGCATTGACACATTGACATCACAACCAAGTTTTTGTGTGGACATCTAAGAATACCCTTCTTAGATCCCAAGAAGAATGCTAATGGGTATGTGAAAGCGGTATATGGCTATAGAAAGTTCAACTAAAAAGACAAACCTTCAAAAAAGCATAGAGGATATGGAAAGGAATGGTATAATATGCAAATCCATGGGTTTCATACCCCAAATATCAGCCTTTAGGGACTAGCTATCTATAAACTAGATAAGAAATATGTTCAAATCATGCTCTATCCTAATGGTTATTTCTTATTCTCTTTGAGTGTGAAGAGGACCAAGAACGTATCTTCTAAGAAGGGCCATGGTTTATTGGGAGAGCAAGCTTGTTCATGAAACCTTGACATACAAAATTTCAAGTGGAGAAAGAAATGGTATCTGTGGGTCCTATATGGGTCATTCTATTTGGGTTACTAGTTGAATACTAGTATCCCATCTCCTTTGTAGCCATTGGATACACTCTAGAAACCTTTATGATGTTGGATGACAATACTTACAATTTTGTAAAAATGATATATACCAAAATATGTGTTCTGATGGACCTCAATAAACCACTTCTAGAAAAGATCATATTATAGACAAAGGATAAAGCATGGGAGCAAAAAGTTGATTATGAAAACATCCCATTCAAATGTCTGATATGCCATGAGTATGGGCATACGACAAGAGACTATTCACTTAAGTGCTTAGAATAAATGTAGGTAAAGGAAAAGATCGTAAACTTTCATGAATTTAAAAAGAAAGCACATTCAAAGAAAAAGCAAATGTTAGAGTAGGTGTTTAGACTCTAGCTCATGCTCACCTAGGTACTTTATTTTTATATTAGTTTAGTTTATTTTAACCCACCCACTTTATGTGTGGATATTTATTTTTATCTTATTTAGATATTATTGGGATATTTGACATTCCTAGAGAGTTACACTCATTGATTACATTTGGAGGGTTGAGATCTTTTTTCCATAGATCATATCACATCTCCTTGTTTGTACAATGGATATTTATACCTATCTCTTTGTTGATCCTATGATTGTGGTGGATCTTCCTTGCATTTTTAAGCAAGACTTCTCTATTGTATTCAAAATCAATTTTGATATATGATATGATATTGCAGTTTTTGTGTTAGCTTCTATTATCTTGCTTTTATTTTTTAGTCTTTTTGTTTTGGTTAATGTGGGTTTGCTTCAACACCTTGATCCTTGTGGCTTGGTTCGGTGTTTTACATTTTTAAATTGTTTCTTTCATGGTATCAGAGCTTTGAGGATTATTGGAAACATCCATTGTTGAGGTTCATGCAGTCAGATCATATTGAAGGTTTTGTAGTTGAATATTAGAGGTTTCTAAGCCCTAAAAGGTGAAAATTGTTTTTTTTCTCTTCTATTATTTTATGAAGAGCTTCTATATCTTTTTTAGCCCTTCATTGCATCTTGGTTGACCCCTCTAACCATGGGGATTGATCAAAAAGGTTCTATTTTTTGGAAGTTTTTTTGTGGGTTGTTTTAATAGTTGCAGAACCGCTAGTGACCCTGTTCACCTGACCGCCATCAATCTAGAACCTATATCGATCACTTTCAACCACCAACGACCACTTTTGTATATATATTTTTTGTATGTATGTTTTTATTGCACACAACCTATGAAATATCTGGTTTTCTACAATATCTAAAGTAGCTTGTTGCAGAACTAGTTTTTTGATATTTGCAACCTATCTTATTCTCTCCCGAGTTCTTTCCAAATTTCAAAACTCAGATTTGTATTTAAGTTATTGCTAAGGTTTACTAAAAATACATGTAAAAAAATGTATGTTGCTGGAAGTTCTCTGTATTTGAAAACAACTTTATAAAAGATTTATTTTGTGAAGTTGTTACTCAATTTTTTTTTCTTTTCACATCTGCAAAATTTTAGTGATTGTAAAAACTAGATCTGATCATATATTATTTGTAATGCCTAAATTATAAAGACATTTTATTTTTTGGGGGTCCTTATTTCTAGAAGTATTGAATAAAAATATGTTGAGTGGGGTGTCTTGGTGTCGATTTGAACACCATCTTTGTGGATCTTGCAATTTATTTCTTATTATTGAAAAATAGGTTTAAAGGATTTTGAGCCACTAAAATCACATAATTATCACATATGGAAGCCATACATGATGACACTTATTCAATATAAAGGGTTATCAATATTAATGCAAGAAGAGCTACCTAAAGTTACAAAAGAGTATCATAAGTTTTTTCATGATTACAAAATGGATTAATATAAGGGATTAATTAGGATGCATGTGAGTGACAATATGCTGTTTCATCTTAATGATTTTGATGCTCCTTTTCAAATTTGGGAGAATCTTGAGAAGATATTTGGGCAAGTGGAAACTTTGAGAGTTTCACATCTTAATGTTGAACTTAGTGCTCTCAATCTAGATGATTTTCCATCTACGGGTGATTTTATCACTAAATTTTAATCCTTGCTCACACTATTATAGGGTAGTAAAAAAACTAAAATGGATGAAGAATGTATTTTCATGATCTTGTAAAAACTTAGGGGTCCATTCCATATATTTGCCTCTGGATTTTTTTCCAATATGGATTCCATGGGTTCTGATCACAAAATACCTACTTTTGAGAAGTTTTGTGCCAATATTTTGAGGGAAGAATCTAAAGTTATTAACTATGAGCATTACACTTCCTCACATAAGGCATTTGTTGCATTCTCCACTTCCACTTCCAAAGGCAAAGGAAAGTCCAAATCTAAGTCCCAAAATAACCCTTCCTCTTCTTCTTCATTTCATCAAAAGCCCAAAGAGTCACATCAAAAAGAGTCATCCTCCAAAGAGTCCAATCATAAACCTAAGTAGTCCAAAAGCAAAAATAGGTCAAATTTTACTTGTTCTTTTTGTGGAGTCAATGGTCATTTTGATGACAAGTGTTGGAAGAAGTTACAAGACTTAGAGGAAGCCTTTAGGAATAAAAAATTATCCTTCACTCGGGCAAGACTCTAAATTCTTTTGGGAATTCATCTAATGCTATTTTTGAGGATTAAATTTTAGATTCTGGAGCAACTCATCACATGACTTCATCAAGAAAGTCATTTGCCACCTTGTGTTCTACTTCTACATCCTGAATTGAGGTTGGAGATTCTTATTCCATTTTAGTTAAGGTAAAAGGTGACATACAGGTTGGTGGTGGATGCATTAAGAATGTTCTTTATGTTCTAAAAATTTCCACCAATTTTCTCTTCGTATACCAGATTTGTCATTCTAGGAGGAAAAACTGTGTTGTTTACATCTCAAGGAGTTAAGATTATTTATTTGAGTGACCCACATTCTATTGTTGCACAATGATTTGTTGACCATAGATCATGTCTTTATCACTTTGAGGGTTTTGATTCTTCACTTGGAGACACTTGTTTTGTGGCTCATGCAAATTCAGAAAGTAATATTTGGCATGAGATATTTGGCCATCTCAATTGCAAATATTTTAAAAATTTAAGCACTCATAATATGGTCATTGGATTACCTAAGATCTCATGTATTGATGGAGTTTGTCTAGGTTGTGTACTTGGAAAACAAAATCAAAATCCTTTTTCCAAAGGTAAGTCCAAGATAGCTTCTTCCCATCTTGAGTTGATGCATAGTGACTTGATGGTTTTTTCCATACCTTTTTTGGGAGCTAAATATGCACTCACCTTTATTGATGATTTCTCAAGGAGAACTTGGGTATGTTTTATCAAGTTCAAGAGTGTAGTTTTTACCTCATTCAAAGTCTTAAGGGATTTTGTTGAGAATCAATCTTCGAGTTGCATCAAGAAGCTATTAATGTGATAAATGGTATCAGGTGAGCAAGGGGTATGCGTGATGGTTCCCTACCAACATTGAATGTCTACTCAGTCCTAAAGAGGCAGAGGTGATTGATCTTTGAAGAAGGTTGGATCCTGAAGTTCCATATAACTATGCTGCAAATGAAAAAATGGGGGAAAAGAGAGTGAGAGAGAAAGCAAATGAGGCTGCAACAAAAATTGATAAGGATGAAATGTAATCGCATCAAGACACACTCCACTATCACAAATTTAAACAACAACAAACCATCTAATAGATCATATTGCCCTGCTTGTCACTCCTCCTTCGACTCAATGTGTAGGAAAAAATTCTAGAACTAGTGGGAAAGGTGCAAAAAATCCAGATAGCAAAATTAAACACTCCCACTAGTTGAACCTTCTTGCTAGTTCAATAAATAATAATAGACATTGGAGTGTTCAAAATAAAACTTGACGTCCAATGTCTAAACATGAATTCCAGAACCACCTAGTTGAACCCATAAAAATCTAGATAGCATAATTAAGTAGACCAACTTAGACAACCATAGCAAAAATAAACACTCACACAAAGGCAAAAAGAGAAAGAGACAGATAAATTGAGAGACCAAACAATGATTGTTATTATTTACAAGTGACTGTAGATTACATATGAATTGTAAAGGCCATAGAGCCACCCTTTGGAATGATAAATATTCCACTATTTATAGAAGATTATTCAATACATTCGAATTACAAGCATCAATGGTGATCAACAAGAAAATCCTATTGGATCAGTTAGAGGATCTGCTAATGCTCTATTCTAGGAGGGTTGACGGTCATTAAGAAGGAGTCGGGTGTCTCTGCAGAGATCTAGGACTTTGATTATTTTGACAACCTCTTAAATTTTGATCTACCCTATCCCTTCATGTTGCAGATAGGTCAAAGATTAATTACCTTTGAGATTGTACACTTTCAAATTCTTCTCCTACATGCCATCGGTCATCTGCATCAGGTAACTGAGGTAATTAATGCTCGTTCCTAGGGATCCTCATAGCTTCCATCCTATTGCATGGTGATCTTAGCTTTGGATGGGTTTTTTTGGTAGACTTTTCTTACACCAACCTCCCAGTATTTCACTCATAATATTATGGCATGGATGGAAGATCAAGCTTTGGACCTTTAATGCAGTTTTCCCAAAGTTTCATCCAGCTGAGCAGACGGGAACTTGAGACTTGTAATTTTCTTACCTTAATTTGATCTTTCCATCTAGAGAATTTGGGGTCCCATTATTCTATCTGAAGATGAAGGTGGGGATTCTGGACCCAAGTTAAGCTCTCACTTTCCCATTTCCTGATCTGTCCCTTTAACGCTTCAAAATCGGGTAGTCTGCCTAGCTAACATCTTGCCAAAAGGAAAGAGTAGGTGAAGAGGTGCCAAAATTCACCCACACTCTTGGTGACTTACAAGGGATTTCCACTTGTAAGAAATAAGAACCTGGATAGCATTCTTCCTTCACAAAGCAAGATAAAAAAGGTGAGGGACGAAGACTGATAGAAAGAATAAATTGTGAATAGGGGTAGCCACAAGAAAGCTACTAGATGAAAAAGGGGGGAATAGGAAGGGTACAATTAGGAGGTATATAGTGGAGAACAAGAGCATAAGGAAGACACAAGAGGAGAAAAATAAGTGCAGGAAGAAAAGCGTTGAAGAAAAATATAGGGAGTAAGGGGGAGAGAGAGAGAGAAGCAGTGCAAGAAGGAAGCAAAAGAGAGGGTAGCCCTAAAGAAAACCCTTCAAAACAGGACTTGATTAATACACTCCTTCATGGCTTAAGGTATTTTCAAGAACAGATAGAGTGCCATAGATATTTATCTATGCTAATACAACCCCTCTTTCTTATGCAATTTAATAAAAAATTTCTCAACTTGTCAAAAACCCATCTTGGAACCTCTGTTCACACTTTGGAACCAAGTAATTTAATGAATCATCAAGAGTGTGCACAAGGCCATTTATAGAGTGATTTCTATTGGATTTTGTAATTATTCTAAATATTTAGCTTAATGCATATCTTTTACCATACGAGCCAAGGTGTACCTGTTACATAAGCCTACATATTAGAGTTGTCCATTGGGCTACAAATTTACAAGATAAAGAAGGGAGGAAAGAATACTGAAGGAAGAGATGCCATCTGAAACCATCATATTTTCTAGAAGTTGATTCCCTGAGATGATGTCAGCAACCTATGTGACTCTTCAAGCTGCACCTTTTATTTATCTACTAGCCTATTTACATAAAATTATAGTGCTGGCAACACACCTCTCCATGGGATTTTTTTACCATTTATTCGATGAACCTGCAATGTCTAGACCAAATGATATAAAATTTTAGCTGCTCCTCATGCTCCATTTGGCCCTGCCATCCTAATGCTACTTTTGGCCTGAGCAGCTCTATATTTTGAAGGTAGACCACTTGTGTAGGAACTACCTTTATTATTTTAGCCCATGCTTGGGTTGTCATCTCTTCTGGAAGTGGATACCAAAATCGTACCTTGTATGGGTCAACTTGCATTGTTACCCATACTTCATCCCTTTTGGGAGGGATATTATTCCTCTTATTTTTAGGTTGTTGTAAGACCTGGGGATGGTTGTAAAAAAAGTTATCAGGCATGAATCTTCTATTGCAATTTTGCTTGATTCTAATCCAAATTTACATCCAGGTTGGTGGGTAGATTCCATCTCTTGTGATATGGGGACCGACGCTAGTGTGTGATTGCATTGCTACTCCTGTGAGACACAACAAGCTATGATATTTCCTATATTTAAAGGCAAATGAATTCTTTTGCTGCATGGCTTAGGGTACTTATTTATCTCTTGTTCCGACCTCTTGCTGCATGTTGGGAAATGTAGAGAGAGAATAAGCTGCAATACTTGGATTCTAAAGAGAAGATGTGATGGGTAGAAGCGATTGAAAAGAATTTCTAGGGAGTTTTCCTGTTTGAAACAACATCCTCTCTACATGGGATGCTTCTTTAAAAACCTGAGGAAAGCATCTCTCTTGATTGCTGCAATAGAAGACCTATGTCAGGCTCAAAGACACGAACATAGTATATGTATACTTGGGCAATAGATGACCTGGATTTATAGGGGATTCTCCTCCAAGTTCTTGTAAATCAGATATTGAATTCAACCATGGATTCACTATCAACCTGCATGATGAATGCAAGTTGCGTGAGTAGGAGGAAAGAATCTACACAAGCATCAAATGCATCAATAAATGCTTTTGCGATATTATCCCATTCGCTAATGCTTCCATGCTCTAGAGTATTGGACCATGATAATGCTCTTCCTTTTAGAGAAGAAGCAAGGAGCATGCGCATCACCGTTTTAAAAGTAATACCATGAATCAAAGAGAGGGATGCTACATCCTAGCAGTGTTCATATATAGCACCATTAGTACCATCATAAGTGGGGAGGGTTTTAAGTGCATCCTTAGGAATATCTTATGGGCTTGAGATATTCAGGGGGCCTATATCATTCCAGTTAGGATATTTTGGCTGAGCCATTAAAGCATTGGTTCCTTAGAGCCTCTCGATTATACCGCTAAGATATAGTCACCAGATAAGCATACTTTCACTACTTGCAAGGTTAGGGTTGCTCATCAGACCTTGGGTCCTTCAGAAAATGAAAATTTTTAGTACAAGAAGGCAAATGATCTCATGATATGGAGATGTTGCTCAGTTAGAATCACCAGGTGATTTTCTAAGATTAGGGTAAACCATAGAATCACTAGACTCTGGTTTCCTTAAACACAAAAACTCATTAAGTCCCCAACAGATTTGCCAAAACTATTGGTGCAAAAAATGATACTGGGCAAGTGGGGGGTGCGCATGGTGGTTATTGACCAACATTGAATGATCGCCTAGCCCTAGAGGGGCAAAGGTGGTCGATATTTTGGCATGGATAAAATATCAGGATTTGGACCTTTAATGCGATTTTACCAAAGTTTCGTCCAATTGAGTGGACGGGAATTTGGGACTTGTAATTTTATTACCTTAGTCTAATATTTTCGTATGGAGAATTTGGGTCCCATTATTCCATTTGAATATGAAGGCAGGGATTCTGGACCCAGGTTGAGTACTCACTTTCCCATTTTCTCATAAACCCCTTTAATGCTTCAAAGTTGGGCAGTCTACCTAGCTAACATCTTGCCAAAAGGAAAGAGTGGGTGAAGAGGTGCCAAAATTCACCCACAAAAGCTTCACACAGATAATGGGAGGAGTATTTTAGTAAGAAGTTTTCAAAAATTTTATCCCTTCATGGGATTCTACATCAACACTTTATCCCACATACACCACAACATAATGGTATAGTTGAGTGGAAAAATAGAACACTAAAGAAAATGACAAATTGTATGATGCACTCATGAGGTTTACCTCCCAAGTGTTGGACCAAGGTAGTAAATTGTGCGAATTACGTTTAAAATCGTACACCTCAACGAGATATTGAGTAGATGACTCAAGAGGAGGCTTGGACAGGGACCAAGCCTGATGTTTCTCATTTTTTGAGTTTTTGGGAGTCAAGCATGGGCTCATGTTAATAAGAATAAAATGATAACTTTGGATAGAAAGAGCAAGCCACTCATTTTTTTTTGGCTATTATGAGGATATGAGGGCTTATAGATTACTAGATTCATATACACATGAAGTTTTTTTCAAACTCATGTCCAGTTTTATAAGCATTATTCTCCAAATGAGACCACTCTTTCTAATCCTCCATCCTCATCTACTTTTCAATTTGAAGATGGTTGTGTTGATGATGATTGCAGTGAGGATGAGGAAATTGTTGAGACAGTTACAAAGGTTATTTTACATGATGTCCCATGCCTAGATGGGATCATACCATAGTTCTGGAGGTAACACATTTTATTGAAGGTCTCCCAACTTCAAGGTATACTTCTACTTTCAGCATGAGTCTTCTTTTTTAGGTAGTTTTTGTTGATCCATAGATGTTTGATGAGGCCCATGGTATTCAAGAGTGGTATAATGCCATAGATGATGAGTATTCTTTCTTAATGAAGAATCATACTTGGGATTTGGTTCCTCTTCCAAAAGGAAGAAAAATGGTGAGATGAAAATGGGTGTATCACACCAAATATGCATTAGATGGGTCCATTCATAGGTATAAGGCTCGACTTGTGGTGAAAGGTTTTTTATAGGTTGAGGGGGTTGATTACTTTGAGATGTTTACCCCTATCACCAAGTTGGATTTTGTTTTTCTTGTACTCTCTATTGTTGCATCACAGGGTTGGTTAGTTTACTAGATGGATGTGAAGATTGCCTTATTGCATGGAGATTTATAAAAAAGAGATTTGTATGGAGCAACCTCTATGATTTGTCCAAGATTCTTCATTGGTGTGCAGATTACAAAGATCACTTTATGAACTCAAATAGGCCCCTAGGGTTTGGTATGAGAAGATGGATTCTTTTCTTCTATCTTTCATATTTTTGACATGCCATTCTAATCCTATAGTTTACACTTTGAAGGATGGAGAGGATATCATCATCATTGTATTTTATGTTTATGATTTATTGATCACGGGTAGTTCTACTTCATGTATCTAGGCTGTGAAATGCTCTCTTTCTGAGCATTTTGAGATGACAGATCTTGGACTTCTGCACTTTTTCCTTGGGCTTCATATTTTACAGTCAGATTTAGGGATCTATATTTATCAATAGAAGTACACATTGGATTTGCTTCAGTGATCTAGAATGGCTTACTGTAAGCCATATTCTACTCCTTTTTAGTTAGATGTTGTTTTAAGTGCTACATGTTCTACTCCCAAAGTTGATGCCACCATTTATAGATAGTTGGTTTGGAGTTTGATTTACTTTACTCACACTGGTCCTTATATATCCTTTACAATTGGTTTGGTCTTCTAATTTTCACATGATCTACATGGTAGTCATTGGCAAGCTGCCAAGAAGATTTTGCAGTATCTTCGAGGGACTTCACATTTTGGGCTTCACTTTTCTAGGGGGCATTTATAGTTGGTTGGGTATACAAATTTGATTGGGCGGGCTATGTTGATACTTGATGGTCTACTTATGGTTATGTCTTCTACCTTGATTCTTCACCTATTTCTTGGGCATGCAAAAAGTAGACAACTATTGCAATTTCATCGATAGAGGCAGAATACCAAGTAGAAATATTGGTTAATCAAGAGATTCTTTATATTTGATAGTTTTTAACAGAGCTTGGCTTCTCATAGGATCAATGCAACATTTCACTTTGGTGTTATAACCAAATTACCATACATATTTCTCACAATATTTTTAAGCATAAGAGGATAAAGCATATTGAGATTCATATGCACTTTATTCAGCAGATTATCCATGATGGAGTGATCAACTTAGACTACATTCCCACTCAATAGTAGATTACTGACATCTTCACTAAATCCTTTCCATCTCCTCATTTTCATTTGTTGCAAGATATGCTTAGGATGAAAGAAGTTATCCTTGGGGGGTGTGGACGAGGCCACCTTCCTTTCTTCTTCTTCTCTCTTTTCTAGCTGGATGGTTTTTCCCACATGGTTTTCCCTATTTATGGTTCAAGAGCTTTTAGATATATATTGTACATGAATACCTTATCAAGCCTTGTTGGTGGGACTCATACGAATGTGGTGGATCTTCCTTACCTACTTAAGCAAGGCTTATCCACTATATTCAAAATTAATTTTGATATAGGATATGATATTGCAGTTTTGTGTTAGCTTCCATTATATTTTTAATCTCTCTATTTTGGTTTATGTGGTGTTGCTTTAACCCCTTGATCCTTGTGGCTTGGTTCAATATTTTGCATTTTTCCATAATTCCTTTTAGTAGATATGGAAAGTAGTGTGACACCAAATCCTTTGATTGTTGAAGACCCAACTACGGAAGAAGATCATCAAATGTAGAGAAAATTTATGGTGGAGCTTGATATAATTAATGAGCACTTGAGACATATTCACTTGATTGATGTCAAGCCTGATAATGGATTGATCACATGGATGAACAAACAAAAAAGGACTCACATGGATGTTGGAGTGCTTGGATAAGTTTGTAATCTCGAATGACCTTCTCTCTTTAGGAGTAATTTCAAAATCTCTTATCCTTAATAACACAAGATGAAACCACTGAACTATTTTGATAAATCTCAAAATTTCAACTAAAAAATGCAAACCTTAAAACAAGCATAGAGGATATGGAAAGGAAATGTATGATATGAAAATCCATGGATTTCAGACCCCAACTATCAACGTTTAGGGACTAGGCATCTAGAAACTGGAAAACAAAGGAAAATGTTCAAATCATACTCTATCCCAATGGCTATTTCTTAGTTCTCTTTGAGTGTGAAGAGGATAAAGAATGTGTATTCCAAGGAGGGCCATGGTTTATTGGGAGAGCAAGCTTTTTTATGAAACCCTAACATATAAAATTTCAAGTGGAGGAAGAAATGGCATCTTGGGCCCTATATGGATAAGACTATTTGAGTTATCAGTTGAATACTAGAATCCCATCTCCTTTGTAGCCATTGGAAACTCTCTAGAAACCTTTATGATGATGGTTGATGATACTTAAATTTTTGAACAAATGATATATTGCCAAATTATGTGTTTAGATGGAACTCAACAAACCACTTTTGAAAAGAGCATATTATAGAAAAAGGATAAAGCATAGGAGCAAAACATTGATTATGAAAACATCCCATTCAAATTTCTAATATGCCATGAGTATGGGCATATGGCATGGGACTATCCACTTAAGTGCTCAAAATAAATGTAGGTAAAGGAAAATATCATAAACTTTCATAAACCTAAAAAGAAAGCACATTCAAAGAAAAAGCAAATGTTAGAGTAGGTGTTTAGACTCTAGCTCATGCTCACCTAGGTACTTTATTTTTATATTAGTTTAGTTTATTTCCCCACCCACTTTATGTGTGGATATTTATTTTTATCTTATTTAGATATTATGGGGATATTTGACATTCCTAGGGAGTTACACTCATTGATTAAATTTGGAGGGTTGAGATATTTTTTCCATGGATAATATCGCACCTCCCTATTTGTACGATGGATATTGATCCTGATCTCTTTGTTGATCCTACAACTGTGGTGGATCTTCCTTGCCTATTTAAGAAATGCTTCTCCATTGTATTCAAAACCAATTCTAATATATGATATGCTATTGCAGTTTTTGTGTTAGCTTCCATTATCTTGCTTTTAATTTTTAGTCTCTCTATTTTGGTTAATGCGGTGTTGCTTCAACCCCTTGGTTATTGTGGCTTGGTTTGGTGTTTTACTTTTTTTTTATCATTCATTTAATGGTATCATAACTTTGAGGACTATTGGAAACATTCATTGTTGAGGTTCGTGGAACCAGATCATGTTGAAGGTTTTGCAGTTGGAGATTGAAGGTTTCTAAGTCCTAGAAGGTGAAAATTGATTTTTTTCACTTCTATTATTTTACAAAGAGCTTCTATATCTTTTTTATCCCTTCATTGCATCTTGGTTGATCCCTCTAGCAATGAGGATTGATCAGAAAGGTTCTATTTGTTGGAAGTTTTTCAATTTTTTTTTGTTGGTTGTTTTAATAGTTGCAGAACTACTAGTGACCCTATCCACCCGATCACCATCAATCCAGAATCATAATTGATCACTTTTGACCGCTAGCGACCACTGTTGTATATAGATTTTTTCCTATACATAGGTTTTTCTTGCATACAGTTCATGAAATATCTAGTTTTCTACAATATCTAAAGTAGGTTGTTGTAGATCTGGTTTTCTTAGATTTGCTTTTAAGTTACTGACAAGGTTTACTAAAAATACATGTAAAAAAAATGTATTTTGCTAGCAATTCTATGTATTTGAAAACAACTTTGTAAAATATTTATTTTGTGAAGTTGTTACTCATTTTTTTTCTTTTTAGATCTACAAAATTTCAGTGATTGTAAAAATCATATTTGATCATATACTCTTTATAACACTTGAATTATAAAGGCATTCAATTTTTTTGGGGGCTCTTATTTCTAGAAGCATTGAATAAAAATATTTTGGGTGGGGTGTCTTGGTGTCAATTTGAACACCATATTTGTGGATCTCACATTTTATTTTTTTGATTGAAAAATGGATTTAGAGGATTTTGAGCCACTTAACTCAAATAATTATCACATATGGAAGCCACACATGATGACACTTATTCAATCTAAAGGGTTATCGAGATTAATACAAGAAGAGCTACCTGAAGTTACATAAGAGTATCATAAGTTTGTTCATGATTGCAAAATGGATTGATATAAGGGATTAATTGGGATGCATGTGAGTGACAATATGTCATTTCATATTAATGATTGTGACACTCCTTTTCAAAATTGGAAGAAGCTCGAGAAGACCTTTGGGCAAGAAAACACTTCGATAGTTTCACATATTGATGTTGAACTTAATGCTCTCAATCCAGATGATTTTCCATCTATGGATGAGTTTCTCACTAAATTTCAATCCTTGCTCACACTTTTATAGGGTAGTGGAAAAACTAAAACATATGAAGAATGTATTTCATAATGTTTTCAAAACTTAGGGGTCCATTCCATATGTTTGCCTCTGGATTTTTTTCCAATATGGATTCCATGGGTTCTAATAAAAAAATACCTACTTTTGAGAAGTTTTGTGCCAATATTTTGAGGGAAGAATTTAAAGTTCTTAACTCTAAGCATTACACTTCCTCATATAAGAATTTTTTTGCATCCTCCACTTCCACTTCCAAAGGCAAAGGGAAGTCCAAGTCTAAGTCCCAACCTAATCCTTCCCCTTCTCCTTTATTTCATCAAAAGCCCAAAGAGTCACATAAAAAAGAGTCATCCTCCAAAGAGTCCAAAAGAAAAATAGGTCAAATGTTACTTGTTCATATTGTGGAGTAAATGGTCATTTCAATGACAAGTTTTGAAAAAAGTTACAAGACTTAGAGGAAGCCTTTAGGAATAAAAAATTATTCTTCTCTCCAAAAAATAAGGGCAAGACTTTGAATGCTTTTGGAAATTCATCTAAGGCTATTTTTGAGGATTGAATTTTGGATTTTAGAGCGACTGATCACATGACTTCATCTAGGGAGTCATTTGCCACCTTATGTTCTAATTCTACATCTTGCATTAAGGTTGGAGATTATTCTTCCATTTTAGTTAAGAGAAAAGGTGACATACAGGTTGATAATGGATGCATTAACAATGTTCTTTATGTTCTAAATATTTCCACCAATTTGATCTCCATGTACCAAATTTTGTATTTTGAGGGGGTAAAACTGTGTTGTCTACACCTCAAGGAGTTGAGATTAGACATTTGAGTGACCCATAGTCTTTTTGCACAAGGAGTTGCTGACCATAGATTATGTATTTATAACTTTGAGGGTTTTGATTCTTCACTTGGACATAATTTTTTGGTGGCTCATGCAGATTCAGAAAGCAAGATTTGGCATGAGAGACTTGGCCATCTCAATAACAAATATTTGAAAAATTTAAGCACTCATGATATGGTCATTGGATTACCTCTCCTGTATTGATAGAGTTTGTCTAGGTTGTGTACTTGGAAAACAACATCAAGATCCTTTTTCCAAAGGTAAGTCCAAGAGAGCTTCTTCCCATATTGAGTTGATGCAAAGTGACTTGATGGTTTTTACCACTCCTTTTTTGGGAGCTAAGTATACACTCACCTTTATTGATGATTTCTCATGGAGAACTTGGGTATGTTTTATCAAGTTCAAGACAAAAGTTTTTGTCACATTCAAAGTACTTAAGTCTTTTGTTGAGAATAAATTTTCGAGTTGCATCAAGAAGCTTCACATAGATAATGGGGGGGAGTATTTCAGCAGGGAGTTTTTAAATTTTTTGTCCCTTCATGGGATTCTACACCAACACTTTATCCCACATACACCACAACATAATGGTGTATTATGTAGAACTCAAACATGAAGCTACTATTTCCATTATGCTCACTGAATATATAATAAATGAAAGGGAATCAAGGGGGTTACAAGGGTTATAACAACCTGCAACAACATGCTAAGCAAATATAACCAATTGTAATCAACTGGATGCAAACAACCAACTCCTAGAAGACAAAAAAAATCCATAACATAACCATGCATCCTAATAACTAACTAAAACATATCCAACATGGGCGTACTATACCTCACGTAATACAATGCAAGAAATAAGAAATAATATATTAGGCTTATAATTAAGCCTAAGGTACAATAATATCCTCAAAACTCCTCCCAACCATAGAAGCATTGGACCCTAATGCTCTCAACAAATCTAGAAGGTCATTAGCCATATAATGGTGAGAGATCCAACGAGCTTGGTGTGGAAGCTAACTACGGTGGGTGACAAGGTAAGAAGTGGAAGAACCCTATTTAGTATGACAAGTCTTGATTTTGAAAACTCTATATTTAGTGAGAAAAAGCTAAAATTTAGGTACCACATTTGTTTGATGGTTAATGATAGACTCATTATCCAAAGTAGAGTCTTGATATAGCTTCTATGGAAAATATCACTTGTCCAAGGGATGCCAAACTCTGTCTCAAACATAAAATGGATGAGGACTACGATGCTTGTTCATTGCTTTATTCTGCTCTTGCTGAGTCCTCTACACAATTTGTGTTACCTTGGCTTGAAGACTCTATTGGTGCTACATGAAGGAAGTTGCCTTGGATTTCTCCTTCTTCATATGTGCAATGGTGGGAGAGGGCAAGGCTAAAGGTAACTCTTGTGGAGCAAGTGGTTGTTTTTTCATAGGTGCTTTTGGAAGAGATGCACTTGGAATGATGTCAATGGTATGATTGATATCTCTCTCAAGAGTGATGGGTTCCTTAACCACAAGCTCATGTGATTGTACAATATTTTGAAGTGAAGCTTCTTTGTCATGGATCTTTGGAGGTGTTTGTTCTTTATCATGTGCTTGACTTACTATCTTGGGAGCTTACCTACAACTTAGCATCAAATTTGATGTGGGTGTAGTGCTTTGTACCAAATATATTTGATTGTGCAACTCCAAAGTGTATGTGTTCTTTTTAGCATGATATACCGTATTCCTATAAAATTGATAGGGCTTACCAAGCAAAATTCCATAACAATCCATATCAGTGACATCACACCTCACCTTATCTATAAATTTATCACCAAAAGTAAAAGACACGGTGCAAGTGTGTGTGATATCGGATGTAGACCCTATATCCTTCCACCCAAGTGCATAGGGTTGAGGATATGGTTTCAAAGGAAGCTTCAACTTCTCGACAATGATCCTCATAATGAGATTTTTATAGGAGCTGTTATCTATAATACAATCTACATAAAATAATTTGCAATGTGGGCTCGAGTAACTAACAAATGGTCATGGCCCTCTTGTGTAGAAACATTTTTCATGAGGGTAAATTTTTTGAGTTTACCCTTCAAAGCAGAATATTCTTATTCTATCCCTGTAGCCACAATGGGACCATCTTGTGGGTCCTCATTTGTAGGTTGTACAAGTAGGGACTTCTTCTTCATTCTTTCAAATGTATAACATCTAGATTTTGTATGACCATTATTTTTACAAAAATCACAATACAATGCTAAAGAAGAAGAATTTTTAGAATTAGAAGAAGAAGAATAGAATTTGGGTGAAGTGGGAGGAATAGAAGAATTAGGGGAAGAAGAATTAGAAAATTTCCTCACCTTTTTTTGATGTTGATTCAAGCCTTTGGAAGTGCTTTTCTATGAAGGTTGATATCTATGAGAGGCACCAACTTTCTCCTCTACTAAAATGGCATGTTTGAATACCACATCCAAAGTAAGGAAGGAATTGAATTTGACCTCCCTAAAAATTTGATCTTGCAAGCCCCTAGTGAATTTATTGATCAAATCCTCTTCTGAATATTTTACACCAAGAAGAACCCTTAACCTATTGAATTGAAAAATGTAGTCTGAAACTGACATATTGTATGCTTGCCTCAACCTATACCATTTGGTCGTGAGGTCACTTTGGTAAGTAGGTGGGTAAAAGGTGTTCTTCAAAATTTGGGTAAGTTCCTTCCAAGTCATGGCAGGGTTATGAAAAAAATAAATTGAAAATAAAGCTTTTCAATGAGATGAAGAGAGGATTTCTGGGAGCGACAGAAAAAATTTCTAAAATTTGAATATTCGACGAGTGGGAAGCAAAGAGGCAATAGTAAGGGACTAGGGAGTAGATTAGGAGCATGCACTATCGACACCAACAATGGATTGACCACCCACAAGAATGGAAATGAAACGGTATCTAAATCCAATTCATAGGCCCTGGAAGATGTGAATGATGCTTGGGGGAGGAAGGACCCACCGGACAAAACATTGGTGAGAAGCAAAAAATCTCACACAACATCATTTGCTGAAGTGCTCAAGGGAAAGCCCAAACCCTTGCCAGTTGCACCATGAACCTTTATCACATAGGGTTGCGATGTCATTCTCTTGTATGAAGTCATGGAAGGGTATTTTACCCTCGACTCTTTTCCCTAGTTGAAAAATTCATAGGTGGAATATCTAATATGGATGCTATTTATCGATGGGTAGTGATCAAATGAAAAACCAGGGGTTTCCTAGAACTGTTAACCATATCCAAAGGGTTCTTCATGATATGAATCAACACCCAGGAGGATGTGGATCAAATTCTATTGAGGGGCCCATGGTTCTTCGGACAAAGGAGCCTTTTCCTCCATAGGTGGGGAGTGGAATTCGATCCGAAGACCCAGAATATCAATTTCACCCCATTTGGGTTTAGCTCCTAAATTTGCCTCCTCATTTTTGACATGAGGATGTACTTCAGGGTATTGCTCGAGTGATTGGGGAACTTGTCACTATCGACCCAACAATGTGCACCCGATATCGATTGATGCAGGATCATATCTACATTAACACAAATTTGGAGATCCAAATCCTAGACCATGTGAATCTAATCTATGTATCCTACCACCATTGTCAACTAGTGGAGTATGAGAATAAACCCTCATTATGTTTTGAATGCCAATACCAGGGGCATCTCTGAACCTAGTGCTCGACTCTAAATCCTATGCAGAATGAATTCCTCCTCTCTAACCAGTGAATCGAGCAAGGCAAGTACTCTGTTAGCGTTGTCCAATAGGTTCAATTTACTCAATAATACTAGTATCATTGCCAATAATAATGATAAGAAGTGTTCTAAAGAGGAAATGCCTGGATCAATCTAGCTAGATCAACCATCTTCAAAGGCAAGCCTACCCTAGAAAACCCAATTTTCATCCCCAACCTCATGCCCTAATTCCTCGTCAACCAGTGCCCTCGATCCCTAGGTCCCATCAACCAATCCCCCCTATCACCTAACCCATTTCCCAGCTCCTTCCCACCCAATAGGTCTAGATAATTTCATTCCCCATCCGAAACCCATGGCAACGAGACCAATAGTGCCGAGTCATCCCATGAATCTCAAAAGGCTTGGAGCCCTAAATAGACCAAGAGCTTCAAAAAATCCCAAATAGATGTTGGAGATGACAAAAAAAAAGGCAAAACCTCTGGTGTAAACCTGAGAAGTAGAGACACAACAAAAGACATAGCCAATGGCACCCAATGAACTCCTTTTCAAGAGCTGAGAATTTCCAACACAGAAGAATAAAAGAGATCCAAACCTCCTGTGAAGTAAGGTAAAGGAGGCAAAAAACATTCCAAAAGTTCCAAATGAGAATCCTCTCCTAGAATGCGAGAGGGTTAAATGGGGCAAAAAAAAAAGACTTGCTTCTTCTATACGTAATGATTAAAATTCCATAATTTTTTTAATTCAAGAAACCAAATTAGGCACACAATACTTGCCTAAAGTTGCCAAGGTTATTTGGAGAAAATGTAAGTTTTCTTTTAGCCCTACCTCTGGAACCTCGAGCAACCTCCTCTGTGTAGAGGAAATGTTGCACACCAGTACTATCAATCACATCACTAGAGCAGTGGAGCACCTAAAAGCTATAGCTAACATGATCAAGGAGGTGGACGTCATTCTTTCTAACATCACTAATGATTTCTAGGAGCTCCTGACTACTATTAGGGTCCTGCTTGTAAAATACCAGAAAGATACCACCAAGTAGGAGGATGAGGAAGAGTCCCAATAGGTTTGAGGTGGTGGTATCTGGTAGATGGTCTGCCTATGGTTGTTTTGACCTTTGCTCATTATTTTCTTCCCCTCTTCAGGGGTTTCACCCTCGAAACTATGTTATTTTTCTCTGTTAGTTTTTATGGTTAGTCTGTTGTAGGATTTTCCAAACTATAAATCTTCTTAACATCTATCCCCATGTTGATGAGATGAGTCAAAAATTGTATTGTTGGCATACCAAATGCCTTATGTAATAGGGATTGGGTCCTTCAACCCGACAAGTACATAAAATTATTTTACCTACCAAAACAAATGGTAGGGTTTTGGCTTTGTTGTCTTTCTACGATCAAAACTTTTGCTAAACCTATGAGTTTGACTGTGGCAAAAGCAACTTGTTCATCCATAGGGACTTCTACATAGGAGAACCAAGTCTCCAAATCTAGAATCCAAGTAGATAAAACATTCAGATTCCTTGATCTATCATATTATTTGACCTCACATTTTGCCTTGTTGACAAATTTGTTGTTATATATCTTGACATTAGAAGGGGATAATTGTACAGTGATTTGGTTCACTTTATCTACCAATGCATCTACCACAACGGTAATATTTGCCATGTTTTATTGGAGGTCAAAATCCATTTAATATCTTGTATATGCCAGACTAGGAGGATACTAAGGTTGCAAGAACTATCTAGAAAAATTCTTAGGACTATTTTTGTGAAATCCCTAAGACAAAAATGGCCTAGATTTACAAAATTTTGCCTTCCAATTACAAAAGAGGTAAATCTAGTGCTTTTACAAAAATGGCAAATACAATATTTTACCCTTCAATTTGAGTGGTAAACAAAAAATTGCACTTATATTTTCACAATTTCACCCTTAAATTGCTGAAAAATGGAGGCAAAAAATGGTCAATTTTACCAAAATAATATTGGAAAATTTTGCAAAAATTGTTTTCACCTTCTCTTTGGCACCAAAAATTTTGAATTTGAATTCAACAAGAAAATTTGTCAACGACGACGAAAAAATTGGATTTTCAATGGTCAATTTATATGGTCAACTGCATAGTTTGGTCAATGGTTCAACAAGGTAAACTGCAATGCCAATCAACCAACACAAAATTCAACAAGTCCGCTAAGTGCCTACTCGATAGTGGTGCCATCAATAGTCATTTCCATGCATGAGCGTGTCTAAAGGTATGATCATTGAGAGTGGTGGTCACTCTCTTATAAGAACACTAGCATTTATATATCCCAGTCGACCTGTCACAGGGCTAATGTGGGATATTAATCCTCAAAAAAAATAAATGGAACTTTGGTTCTTCTCATCTTCATAATGCTAGAAACCAAAAATTGCTATTGAAACTGGTACAACACGGAAAATTTTTTGCAACAGATTTTAAATCCCAAGATATTGAGAAGGAGAAGAGCTTTAGCTTTAAAATAGAGAGGAGAGTTTGCTCTCTTGGGAGGGGGCATGCCCTCTATCTATAACAAGACCTTTTTTAGAATAGAGGGCGAGAGCGAGAGGGGATTTTTTTGAGCTTTAAATTTAAAGAGCCAAGCTCTCTATCTATAATCTTAAGAGGTCTGTTATAAGCACTCTTAAGGTAGGTCGAGGGGAGAGAGCCCCCAAGCACTCGCTATATTAGGAATAATGGGCGAGGGGAGAGAGCCCCCAAGCACTCGCTATATTAGGAATAATGGGCGCTCTCTATCCTTATAACGGGGAGAGGGAGAGAGCTCTTAGGATAGGGAGAGGGGGCTGCTCCCCGGCCCAGGAGGAATGGGAGTTGGGGAAAGGAAGCTTATTAATTAAGGTGCACCTCTCGGCTTATATGTCTTCGCTGCTTTTCCTTTCTTGGAATCCTGATCGGGATAAGGGATTGTAGCCAACCAAGTAAACCCTTTATGAACCTAAGACCCTTTAAATAAAATTAAAGGTTTGCCTCATTCTATCAATCTAGGAGGGAGGAAATCGGGGAGGATAGGGGATGCTAATATGTTTTATGGCTTTTAAGATAAATCAAACCTTGCTCAAGTATTATATTAAAGATACTCATTGTCTGACTACCCGCAACCGACATTATATGCCAATATTAAAAAAAGAGGTTATTAAAGAGAAGAGGTTTCCTTAGAAGAGAATTCATGATGGAGTTTAATGATTCATACCGATATTCCAAAAAATGCTTGATCCACTTTAAAAGGAATGGGATCAATTCATGTTGGTATACCTTCCTTCATCTCCAATTGGTATAGATTCATGTTGGTATACCTTCCTCCATCATGTGAGTCCAATCCAAGCTGTAAAAAAAAAGGTCCAAACCCAATATTTTAAAGCAAGTTGACTTCTTCAATTCAATTCATGATGGGGGAGCAAGCTCTAGAGCACTTCATTTGTATCAATCATTCCTTCTTCTCATATACTATGTAATGAGCCCTTTAAACTCAATTCAATTTGGATAAAGGCCCCTCTCTATTTTAAGATAGAAAACTTGCCTAAGGCTTGTTGTTCATTGGAAAACCACCTCTAACAATCAAATTCTATCAAAAAACATAAATTGACATAAAAAATCATAGAAATTCATCGAGAACATGATTTTTCACTAGGAAATCATTGAAATCATGAATTTTTGGCCGAAAAGTGTAGGATCCACTAGAGAACTACCAAAAATTACAAATTACCACTTGGTCGCCTTGGATTTGTTGTTTTGAAGATTCTTGTACTCTCCTAAGGTTGTCACATGTCTCCTTATGATTGGTAGGGGTGTTTTAGGGTGAATCTTTGCTTCAATTGGTTTACTTTTAGACCTTAGAGTTGTATTAATTTTTCAATTTTTTTTTTTTGCGATGATCATTACTAGTTTCATTGGCGAACAGGGAATGATTGCACTGTATTTTGTCTCCTATGCCTAGGATAGAAGGGTAGTATTACTTTAGGCTGAAGACAATGACCGGTTGTTACCATTTGTAGGCAAGAACCTACTATGATGTAGGTGGGACCTACGACGTTGTAGGTGGTAGCCGATCGGGTAATCATCGGTGCATTGTTGCAGCTCGTCGTACATCCAATCTAGATTATAATAAAAGGAAGGGGGCATGAATTGGGGAGGAATTAGGGAGAAAGGAGGAGTGAGAGAAGGAGGAGAAAGAACGAAATAGGGGATCAGTGCAAATAGGAGTGTCCTGATCGATCAGTCGATAAATTAGTAGAACAATCACCTATCCTAGGGGTCAACTCTATAGAATAATACAGGAGATCCAATGGAATAATTCAAGAACAAAAAAAATTCAACAATCCTTCGATATCTCCAAAACATAGACTTTCCTCAAGGATATGTACAACACCTTCAAATTTTGCCCTCTTTGATATTCCGGGTGCTCTCTCGGTAAATAGTGTCGAGGCCTTCTTTTGGCCACAAATTGACCTCAATATTGGTGCATCTAATCCTCAAATTAGCAACATTAAATACTTCATTCCTCTATTTAATATCAAAATAAGATTAATTCTTCTACATTTTCCAAGGCAATCAGGTTGCCCTCTGATGCTTCTCTTAGGGGTATTCGATGCAGGGGTAATATTCCAACTCTCTACCACCTTAGGAGCTTCACAATGATGCTACAAGATAGCCCAAGATAAATCCTTGCAACAACTAGCCTAGGAACTGATGCAAAGAAGTTGGCACCTTGCCTCCCTTCTTGCTCAAAACTTTCCTACAACTCTGATTACCAATGATGTAGAACTCAAACATGAAGCTAGGATTTCCATTATGCATACTGAATATATAATACATGAAATGGAATCAAGGGGGTTACAAGGGTTATAACAACCTACAACAACATGCTAAGTAAGGATAACCAATTGTAACCAACTGGATGCAAACAACCAACTAATTTCTAGAAGACAAAATAAATCCCTAACAACATAACCATGCATCCTAACAACTAACCAAAACATATCCAATGTGGGTATACTATACCTCACGTAATACAATGCAAGAAATAAGAAATAATATCTTAGGCTTATAATTAAGCCTAAGGTACAATAATATCCTCAACAATGTAGTTGAGAGGAAAAATAGAATACTCAAGAAAATGGAAAATTGTACGATGCACTCATGGGATTTACCTCCTAAGTGTTGGGCTAAGATAGTCAATTTTGCAAATTACATTCAAAATTGCACACCTCATCAAGCTCTTGAGAAAATGACTCCAAAGGAGGCTTAGACAATAACCAAACCTAATGTTTCTCATTTTCAAGTTTTTGGGAGTCAAGCATGGGCTCATGTTCCAAATAATAAAAGGACAACTTTGGATAGAAAGAGCAAGCCACTAATTTTTTTTGGTTATTGTGAAAATATGAGAGCTTATAGATTATTGGATCTATATACATATGAAGTTATTTTTCTAACTCATGTCTAGTTTGATGAACATTTTTCTCCAATTGAGCCCACTCTTTCTACTCCTCCATCCTCATTTACTTTTCACTTTGAGGATGAGGACATTTTTGATATAATTGTAGAGGTTCCTGCACATGCTGCCCCCATGTCTAGATGGGATTGAACTATAGTTCAGGAGACAATACCTTTCATTGAAGGTCTCCTACCTTCAAGGCATACTTCTACTTTTAGCACGGGTCTTCTTTGCTAGGCAATTTTTGCTGATCCATAGAGGTTTTATGAGGCCCATGGTATTCAGGAGTGGGATGATGCCATGGATGATGAATATTATTTATTAATGAAGAATTATACTTGGGATTTGGTTCCTCTTCCAAAAGGAAGAAAAATGATGAGATTCATAATGGTGAATCACACAAAATATGCAATATATGGGTCCATTCATAGGTACAAGGCTTGACTTGTGGTGAAGGGTAATTTGTAGGTTGAGGGGGTTGATTACTTTGAGATTTTTCCCCTATCACCAAGTTGGATTTTGTTTGTCTTGTACTCTCTATTGCTGCATCACAAGGTTGGTTAGTTTACTAGATGGATGTGAAGAGTGCCTTCTTGCATGGAGATTTGCAAGAAGAGATTTATATGGAGCAACCTCCAAGATTTATCTAGGATTCTTCATTGGTG
Organism: Wollemia nobilis; assembly: GCA_028583015.1. Taxonomy (NCBI): domain Eukaryota; kingdom Viridiplantae; phylum Streptophyta; class Pinopsida; order Araucariales; family Araucariaceae; genus Wollemia; species Wollemia nobilis. The sequence goes on from JAQPPZ010017021.1 coordinate 2,394,801, forward strand.
TGCAAATTACATAGATCACTTTATGGCCTAAAAAAGGCCCCTAAGGCTCAATATGAGAAGATGGATTATTTTCTTCTATCTTTTGGATTTTTGAGATGCCATTCTAATCCTACAATTTACACTTTGAGGGATGGAGAGGATATCATCATCATTGTATTATATGTTGATGATTTATTGATCATAGGTAGTTCTAATTTATGCATCTAGGCAATGTAGTGCTCTCTTTTTAAGCATTTTGAGATGATAGATCTTGGAATTCTGCACTTTTTTCTTGGACTTTAGATTTATTAGTAGAAGTACACATTGGATTTGCTTTAATGATTTGACATGGTTGACTGCAAGCCATCTGCTAATCCTTTTCAGCTAGGTGTTATTTTGAGTGCCACATGTTCTACTTATAGAGTTGATGCCATCATTTACAGATGGTTGGGAGTTTGATTTACTTAACTCACACTTGTCCTGACATATCATTTACAGTTGGTTTGATCTTCCTATTTTCATATGATCTACATGATAGTCATTGGTAGGTTGGCAAGTGGATTTTGTAGTATCTTCGAGGGACTTCACATTTGGGCTTCACTTTTCTAGGGGGCCTTTATTGTTTGTTGGGTATACAAATTTTGATTGGGTAGGCTATGTTGATACTTGACGATCTACTTTTGGTTATGTCTTCTGCCTTGGTTCTTCACATATTTCTTGGACATGCAAAAGGTAGACAACTATTGCACTTTCATCGATAGATGTAGAATAACAGGCAACAATATTGTCTAGTCAAGATATTCTTTGGATTCAACAATTTTTAACAAATCTTGGCTTCTCATAGGATCAGTGCAACACTTCACTTTGGTGTGACAACCAAAGTACCATACATATTTCTTGAAATCCTGTTGAGCATAAGAGGACCAAGCAATTTGAGATTCATATGCACTTCATTCGGTAGCTTATCCAAGATGGAGTGATTAGCTTGGACTACATTCCCACTCAGTAGTAGATTATCGACATATTCACTAAACCCTTTCCATATCATTTTTTTTTGTTGAAATAGATGCTTAGGGTGATGGAACTTACCCTTGGGGGTGTGGATGAGGCCACCTTACTTTATTAATCTTCTCTTTTTTCTAGCTGGATGGTTTTTCCCACATGGTTTTCTCTCCTAGTTTGAGAGCTTCTAGATACACATTGTACATGAGTACCTAATCAGACCTTGCTATTGGAACTCATACTGTGGATATGCCACTTCTTTTTGATACCTATCTTCGCTTGAGAGGGCTGTTATAGTAGGTGTTTAGACTCTAGATCATGCTCACCTAGGTACTTTATTTTTATATTAGTTTAGTTTATTTTTTCCCCATCTACTTTATGTGTGGATATTTATTTTTATCTTATTTAGATATTATGGGGATATTTGGTATTCCTAGGGAGTTACACTCATTGATTACATTTGGAGGGTTCAGATATTTTCTCCATTGATCATATCACACATCTTTGTTTGTATGGTAGATATTGATCCTTATCTCTTTGATGATCATATGACTGTGGTGGATCTTCCTTGCCTACTTAAGCAAGGCTTCTCCATTGTATTCAAAACCAATTCTGATATATGATAGATATTGCAGTTTTTGTGTTAGCTTCTATTATCTTGTTTTTATTTTTTAGTCTCTCTATTTTGGTTTATGTGGTGTTGCTTCAACCCCTTAATCCTTGTGACTTGGTTCAATGTTTTGCATCTTTCCATAATTCCTTTCTGTAGATATGGAAAGCAATGCGACACCAAATCCTTTGATTGTTGAAGACCCAACTATGAAATAAGATCATCAAATGGAGAGAAAAATGATGGTGGAGCCAGTTCTTGAAGCAACTACCCAAGTCAAATAAGGGAAAATAATACTGCCAAAAATAAATTACAATCATATCAATAGAAAAATGGACACAAAACTAGACCACAAAGGTCAACAAAAGAAAAATAAGTGAGGAGAAAAAAAATAGTGATACTTGTGAAACACATAGGATCATTCAACCTAAAGTAGGAGGAGACACCTCAAACCTCCTTAATAAGGCCTTGGTGGTATACATAAATGATCATGGAGGACCTGCCCAAGATCAATATGGTATACAATAGGAAAAACACAAAAAAAATGAATATGGATACAAATAAGAAATTGGGATGTAAGACCAATCAACACCACTTAGCAAAAGAAGGAAAAACTATTGTATCTACGTGTAAGGTGAATATTTTCACCAAAATATTAATCCATCCATCCTCATGAGAATCCTTTCATGGAATATAATAGGGATAAAAGGAAGTGCCCTAAAACACAATGAAATTAAAAGGTTGATTCAAAGGAATAAGCCAAACCTAGTATTTCTTCAAGAGACTAAGTTAATAGCAGGGGATGGAGCTAGTGCTAAAAATTATGGCCCATGGTTTGGGTAGAATCTCTCAGCTCTAAAGGAGCATTAGGTGGGATCTTCTATATATGGGATCCAAATGAATTTGTTGTGCATACCTCTATGTGAAGTTGGGGTATTGTAGGACTTTAGGGACAATGGAGGCAAACAAACTAACAACTCATATGTATTAATATATATGCAACCATTGCTATAGAGGATACACGAAGGCAATGAGACTATATTTGGCACCTCTATATCTAATTTCCTAATGATCAGATTGTCCTAGGAGGAGATTTTCACACCATTATATCCTTAGATAAAAAAATGGTAGGGATGAGAACATTAAATAATTTTACTGATTTAATGCATGGGCACTTGAGGTATATCCACTTGATTGATGTCATCTTGAAAATGGATTGATCACATGTAAAAACAAACAAAAAAGGACTCACATGCATCTTGGAGTGCTTGGACAAGTTTGTAATCTCGAATGATCTTCTCTCTTTAGGAGTAATTCCAAAATCTCTTATCCTTAATAACGCAAGATCAAAACATTGGACTATTTTTCTAGATATTCGATAGTCTACTAGGAATTGGTCACTCTTTAAATTTCAATTTATGTTGTTCATAGATACTTGCTTTAGGCCATTAGTTATTTAGTGGTGGAGGGAAGGAAAGCCAATATATGAAACCCAAATGTATTACTTTGTCAAGAGATTATAGCTCATCAAAACCAAAATCAAGAAATTAAACTAGCATGAGTTTAGAAATGTGAGTGCTAAAAAGGCAATTTGGGGTTTCAAAATAGAGCAAGTGAATGCTCATATTCGCTCCTTGGGACTTACATAGGATCTTAGCAAACAAGAAATCCAAGTCTCTTTCAAGTTAGTGGAATGAGAAAGGAGGGAGAAACTCTTATGGAAACAAAAATATAGGAACTATTATGGAAACAAAAATTCAAGATCCAGTGGTTGAAGGAAGGGGAAAAAAACTCTACTTTCTTCCTTAAATATCTTATGACAAGACAAGTTTCAAACTTTGTGCCTTACCTAAAGACCAACACAGAAAATCAAATTTACTCTTGGGATAGAATGAAGAAAATTGTCATTGAATACTTTGAGGAGCTTTTCTCTATAGTCCCCCTAGACCCTAGGGCTCAAGAGGAAGTTCTATATGGAATCCCTTACCTTATGAAAGAGGAGGATGATAAGGTATTGATAGAACCGGTTTCTATGGTGGAAATAAAGGAAATAATTTTCAAGATGAAAAATGGAAAAATTCCTAGACTATATGGGTTCCCCATCGAGTTCTTCCAATAATTTTGGGACATGCTCAAGGATGATCTACTTGCAGTGGTAGAGGAAGCATTGGAGGAAAAGTCAATTTTAAAAGAAATCAATAAAACCTACATTGGAATCATACCTAAGTCCCAAGAGGTATATCATGTTTTGGCTTCAGACCAGTAGCCATGTGTAATGTTATCCTCAAAATCATTACGATGGTAATAGCTCAAAGGTTGAAACCCTCTATCCCTCTGATAATATTGCTAGAGCAAGGAGAATTTATGGGAAGGAGACAAATTGTAGATAAAATAGTACTTTCTTGGGAGGCCCTTCACTCCATGTAGGCACAAAGATCCCCAACCATGTTTATTTGTTTGAATCTCTCCAAGGTATATGATAGGATGGACTAGCATTTTATTCTATAGGTCTTGAGGAAGTTTGACTTCTCCCAATATTAGGTGGATTGGATTCGAGGCACTATTTCCTCAATCTCTTATGTTGTGTTGATACATGAAAGTCCTCCTTTGTTTATTTCTTCTACGAAACTATGCCATGGGGATCCTCTTTCTCCCTATTTGTTCATAATTTTGGTAGTTTCTAGGGCATATCATATCCAAGGAAAGTAATAAAAGATCTATTCAAGGAATCAAATATGCATCAACATCCCCTTATCTCTCTCATTTATATTTTTTAGATGACTCAATATTGATGGGCCATGCTATAATACTGGAAATATCTAGACTTAAAAATATTCTAAACCTCTTTTTAACAACCACAAGGCAACTTATTAATGAGGAAAAGTCTAAGATCACATTCTTTCATGGTATTGCTAGAATGGAGACCATGATTCTAAGTACCATGAATTTCAAGTGAGCATCTCTTCTAATATCTTGTTTAGGAGTTCCATTAAAGATGACCAACCAAAATAAGGAGGAATGGGGGTGGTTAAAAGAGAAGATACAAAGTAGGTTGGATAATTGTACCAACTAGTAGATTTCTCTTATAGGTAGGTTTAATTTAGTCAAATTTGTTTTACAATCTATTATCATTTATTATTCCTTAGTCCTAAATATTCTTAAGGATGTGTTAAGAAATTTGGACAATATTAACCAAATCTTCTTATGGAGTGGGGCAAAATAAAATCATAAGTGAATCCCAGTAAAGTGGGATCAAATTTATATTCTAAAAAAATGGGGAGGCTTGGCCCTTTGATCAACGATAAAAAACAACTTAGCTTTGGCAACAAAATTATTGATGAGGCTAGGAATTACCTCATCCATGAACACTTTTTGATACATTTTAACTATTTGAATTACCCTTTTTACTATGATTTTTATGTTAATTATGGAAAAATGCATTATATAATGATGTTTGTAAATTCTGGAATGACAAAGTGCATATGCTTTGTTTTACTGTTTTTACTGCAATTTCACCTATTTTTCGGTTAATTAATCGGTAGTGTTATAGCAAGTCGAAATTGTTTGAATATCTGATGCTTGGTAATATTGTGTTCCTTTGGTTAAACTAATTCAAATGGAAAAGGGCACCAAGAATTTGTCCACTCGTAGCCGATCATGGAGAAAACAGTGTATATCGTGAGCGGTTCCACCGACTATACATATACAGTAGGGCTTGGAATTAGTCACTCCAGCACATACCACCGATGTAGAAGGATGTGCAAGAGAGTGGAGAAGTCAACACATTATTTCCTACATGTTTGGACCACAAATCAGCAACAAATGGTCACCTGCCTGTTGTTCCGGAGCAGTGCAGGAATAAGCAGCGCAGGAATAGGGAATAACGTAAAAACAACTGAAGGAGGTCAAAAAGCGATAACCCGATGGAGGAAAGTATTGGAAATTGACCAGGAGGTTGTCCCAACTCATCTTAACATGATTCCCTCAACAGATGCAGCCCAACAATAATGAATGGATAAAGTTTTGACAAAGTAAATTCTTGCAGTATAGGAAACAGTTATGTAATTAGTTGTAAATCCCTGCAAAGCAGTAACCAAGCATATCAGTGTTATCTTATAAATAATAAAGCTCCCATATGGTCGAGCATAGGTATATAGATATATAGATAGAGATATAGATAAATAGGCAATAGAGTACCGAAATTAGCATAGACTAAAGTTTTCCTATAGCATAACAGTAATTTGCAGGTTTTTCCTGCATTACTGTAATGCATTTTCAGATTGAATAAAAAGGTGCAATCTTCAGTTTTCAATTGGCATGTTGAGGTTGATGAGTAACAACTAGATTCTATTAGCATAAATCTTCACCTTATTCTGGTTCTGGAAGCAAGGGCCACTTGTAGGCCAGGGGAAGGCAGTTTCTAACAAAATTTCTTGTTGAATTCTTATTGCAGCAGGTTAGCAGAATTTTGCCAGTTTTCATTTCTTAAGTAGTTTTAATATAGTTTTCAGCAGTGGATAGCATTTCTTTGTATTTATAGCAATTCCCAGATATTTTGTCATCTTGTAGTTTTATAGTCATTATTGGTTCAATTTTGTAGTACACAGCAATTTCCAGATATCTTGTCATTTTGCAATATTGGCAGTTTTTGTTGATTCAGTTTTGCAGTAGTTAAAATTCTATTTTGATATTATCTAGTTGATTTACTTTCATGCAAGAGTGTGTGTGTTCTAAATTCTGCACTTTATTTTTCTGTCATTTCAATTTAGCAACATTTCATTTTCTGCAATTTTCAGATTCTATCATTTCATTTCCTGCAATTCTGTTTCTGCAAAAGTAAATAGGAGTTACTTTCAATTCTTAGGAGTTAGAGGTCACAACAAAACCCCCAAATGCTAACTGATCCACCAATAAAATATTTTATTGAATAAACTGAACCTACAACTGTAACACCTCCTATCGTATATAACCTCTGGACACCGCCCTAGATTGACACACATAATGATTAAATGATGAATGATCAATGACCCTCATCAATTATATTGGCAGTTAAGTATTTTGCCTAATGAGTTATGAGTGTAGATCTTGAGATCCAAGTATGCAAAAAATCAAGCTCTATAAGTATTTACTAGATATTAGCTTCCTCGATGAGGATCTTTTATTCCTAAAGTACTAAGGATAGGGGAGACAATTATCAAACCATAATTGTTCTGGATAGTGGGGAATTGCCATAAAGTAAATTTATAAATAGATGCTTGCGATGGTGCACCTTTATTGTCTCAACAATTTCAAAAATGATGATACATCATGGAACAACTCCATAGTCAAGGATGGATAAAGTTATCATATTATTATAGAAATAATGAGGAAATGAATTTAGAGGATAAAGTTTGGATTCTAGTAAAATAATGGCCAATCTTAGCAACGAAGGCTATTAAGAAGGCTATTCACCAAGCTCTTAGAAGTTGGTCGCTATCCTGATCAAAATATAAAGATAGACTGGGGTGGGACCCACATTGTAACAATGTGTATATTGTAGCTCTAGGATAATCATCCCTTACTCACCACCTTAGGGATGTCTTTAATTAGATGTGGCAACTGTCGACATGGTCTAAAGTGAGACTCTTTATCTAGCTTCTACTCTACAAGAGGATTTTTACAAGAGACCAATTGATGAAACATGATTATTTTGATCCATTCATATGTGATCTTTGTTATGCAGAGAATGAGATCCAGGACCACATTTTTTCTTCTATCCCTTGGCCATTCAATTATGGAAATGGTTGGTAATATTTTTAGATCTAAAATTCCTTCAATTCACCTCCCTTGAGTAGGCATGGAGGACTTGGCCTAGGATGAATGGATTGGAAAACTTGATGAAACAAATGGCCTTGGTTAGCATCTCTTTGTTGCTCTAGAATCTATGGAAAGAAAGGAATACATTTTTTTTAAAGCAAATCGTCATACTGTCCAATATATTTGGGAAAATACTGCAACCGATATCAAGGAAACTACCTTGTATACTTTTACGCCCCTCTCCATGGTATCTCAACAATGACATAATTTACTCTCTAGGATTCAACTCCCTCTAGGTGAATGGAGACGTAGGCATCCACAAAGTCCTTGAACTAATATTCAAAGGGATGGACCATGACAAGCCCAAGATATGGGGAAGATTAACACTAATGGTGTGTTAAGAGGTAATCTAGGAAGGCAAGCATGTGAGGCATAGGAAGAATCTAAGATGGTACTCATATATTTATTTTTATAGATAATCTTGGTGTCCTACCTAACAATCTAGAGAAAATAGGTCTGAGGTGTAGACTAATTGGTTCGACCAAACTCCGTAAAGGGAGCAAAGGTCTAAGGTTCAAATCTTGGGCCTCGACGGACTGAACACTTGTCATTGTCTTGGTGCTTTCAATGGTATAAAATATTTAAAATGATTGTGGTATGGTTGTTATAGGGGAATACTGCATGAAGAACTGTGTGGTGGATTTAGGGTGAACAATGCAAAATACTGTGGCAGCCATAAAAGTAGGACAACCTACCCAGATTCGTGATGGCTATCGATTCCACCATGTAAATTCAAAAAAAAAATATAGAGAAAGTGTACTATCCTTCATGGCCTTGAGAAAGCTGCTAAGGTTGACTGATCTGCAATATAGGTTGAATAAGACTCACAAGTAATCATTAATCAATTGAAGGCACCTATCAGGACCTCCTCTTAGGATTGGAAGTTACAAAAGATGTGTAATAACCAAACTTTACCCATTACAAAACCAACCATTATTATTATTTATTTCATTGAGAGAATCATGCTAACAACTACTATAGTTGAGTAACCATTGAGTGTTTCAAGCAAGCACCACACTAGAATCGACTTGATCAGAGTCTATCCTAGTGTATAGGAGTGGCTAAATCCCCCATAATGATCATGGGAGTTTACCAGTCTATTTCAATCGAAATGCTCTTTTCCAAACAAGTTCAACCTATGTTAAACTCTTTGTTATAGCTTTAGGTATTACACAACCTAATCAGTGAGCGTGTGCCTTGTTAACTACACTGCACATTGGAAAATGTAATTAAATTTAAGGTGCAATTCTTAACATCTCTAACCATATCAACAATGGTTTGTTAAGGGAATCAACCATGGATTCTCATAGGTGTGCTATCACCTACCATTTTAACTCAAGGTTTACTTCATGTTGCTAGATTCACTTATCCATGTTTATTTCATAATTTGTTTCCATATTTCGTTTTCATTAACTTGCACATTCATCCTTTCAATATCATAAACATAACATTTTAAATACAACATAGATAATGAATTGTAGCATTACATTATAATTTAACTCTATTATACACATCAACAATTGGCACATTGTACAATGAAATATTTTCAATATTTACAAAGCCATAATGAAATCATTACAAATTTTACTTAACACCTATTAGCTAAACAAAATATTCTACTCATAATCAATCCTTGTTGTTACAAAGTAATTAAAGTATACTTGAGGTAAAATTACAACAACAACACTTCAACTCACTTTTAGGTATAGCAGGAGCATCTGGTTCATTTGTCTCAAGTTCCCAGTACTAGAATATTGGCTACTCGAGATAAGAACAATCCACCACATGATATATGCCTAATTATCATAATGCACTTGCACTATCGTATCAAATATATACAGGCAAATCATGCAGATAACAATATCATTTCAGAAAACAATCATTCATTTCATCCAAGAGTAGGTAAACTCCATAAGTTTCCCTAAGAATGAATCTTTCCTATTGCATTCATTCCATGTTCTTTATCCACAAAGCAACATGCCATTGTCTATGCAAAATATAAACATCAACTTGGCTACGAGGAACCTCCATAAGTTCCTGAGAAATTGTAACCCTGTTACCAATTTTCCCCATCCAAAAATCATTACAACACAACCATATTGCCAAAATAAATCAAGCAAGATTATTTCATAGTACCTAATAATTCACAATCAACATCTCCTTGGGTAATTAAACATAATATGATGTTTTACCAAAGTCACAATGTAGTAGACAATTCCTTTTTAGAAGCATTATCTATATACATCCATATTTAATCTCTAATGTTTTTAGGATCCTTTGTAATCTTGATAATCAATTTACAACTACCAAAAATTTAAGTCTCAAGATCCCCATTATCCTAGCCCTTTATATAAATTTAAACCCCCTAGTTTACTTCACTTAGACATAACAAGTTTGGTAAACTTGGGGCCATCAATGAGCCATAATAATAATTCCTTCCTAATACCTTTTAAATTCATATTACTATATCTTTACCATAGTTATTTAGGTAACTATTGTCATCTTTAGCTTTTAGAGACTTTTCTTTTATACACACACACAAGTACTATTTTTATCTCTTCTTACTATTTTCTAAACTTTAGCTGAGTTCCTAAAGACCTAGGGTAATGTATAATTTAACATTTCCCCTAACACTTTTCTAACCCATAGTTTAGTCTCAAGAAACAACAATATTTAAATACATAAACTTGTTCCCAGAATACATAATATTTCAAAACCCTCATTATAACCATTAAACCACATAGTCCATTGTTATTATTATTATTATTTAACTATAACCTCCAACATAATAACAAGACATGACACAAGGTTTCAACGGAGGGCATCGTTTGAACATAAAGCTACGGTCTATTGTTTATAGATGTCTGCTATCAAATACAGGGCATAATTTGACATTTTAACAACTAGTTTACACAACCCTAAAGGTAGCTCCATGAATTCTCAAGCGCACCATCTACGTTGCCATTATTCGTGCTGTTCATGCACATTATCGTGGCTTCAAGGGCACGGTCATGGAGACCCTATGCAGATCAAGCAAAGACAACCTCTTTTATGGCAAAATCGTAACAGGGTTTCATAAGAAAATTTAATCTTTTTTTTTTTAAACAATCAAACACAACTCTTCTGCTTTACCAAAACCCTACAACCACCCTTACTTTAGCATTTACATAAGTTTCCTTTCATTAGAGACTCACAAAGCTATTATAACCAGACATGAAAAACATACATTTTCTTCTCAAAGAAGGAAATCATTTATACTCAAACAACACGCATAACAAAATAACCTTACCTTTGCCATTTTCATTTCCTTTAGTACATACTATGACAGCATCTCACAAATCAATAATTTTCAAATTCAACATAAACCTTTAAACATCATAATTTCATAAACATTTTTCAACCCTTGACTCATTTAACTCAACACAACAATAGATCATCAACTAGAAAGGCTCTAACCTGACTCGCTGCAAGAAAATATTCTAAATCTAAGCCTTAGTTAAAAATTCGAGCTTGTTTCCACAAGATTCCCTTATTTCAGACCACAAGATAAATGAGAGGAGGATTAAGCGAGAGATTCGAAACTCCGTCTAGTTTCTGTTTCGATAGATTCGGAGAGCATACTCCTTAGGAGATGTCAAATTCTCAGTGTCGAATCAACAGAAAATGCAAGTGTTTGGTTTCTAATCTGAAGTTCTCAGAGGGCATATTCCCTAACTTGCTTTCGTTGATTTCATTATCCTTTTGAATACCCCAAAGAGCTCTATTTATAACCTTTTTGACCCCTACCCATGATCTATTTTTTTATTATAAAATTGGGTGGGATAAATCTCTCATTAATGTTTTCTTTGAACTGGGTGCTAATTTGACCATTGCACCCAAGGCGGTCCAATCAAAACTTCACACCTATTCTTTCTAGAAACTAACCTCATTACTTTGGTTTAAACCCAACTAAAACATGTTTTCATTAACACAAAACTTGGGACAAATTACCATCTAATTAAATATTCATTAAATACAATTCACCCATTAAGTTGGACTCACTTAAATCCCAGGTTTAACTTGCTAATCCAAAGTTAATAAGACAAATTAACAACTAATTAAAACAACAAAACATCTTATCTTTAAATTACCCATTTGCTACACTTAATTATTCTTAAAATCATTAACTAACTCCTAGTTAAATATTTTAGTTCATCACTATATTTGGCAAACAATCATAAAATAGGGGGTCAAATTGGGATGTTACAAGATGATTGAAAAGATACATGCGCTTCAGTCTAGATTTAGAATAGTAGAGTTTCTTCACTCTCTCAAAAAATGAAATAAGATCATAGATGCTATGACAAATTGGGCTTTAAACTATAGGGATCAGATTTGTTATGGAGATCCTCCATGATGGTGGTTGCAAAAAACTAGGGAAGACCTCTACAATATACTCCATATTGATGCCAACAACTTTGATTCCTATATATATTGACTTAAAAGAAAGCCATAGATTCATTTTTCCCTGTATTAACAAAACACATTTAATACATAGATGTCACTCTTTTGTAAAAATTTGGATGAAAGCTTTATTTGCATAAACAAGACTGACTATGTAACCTTCTTATTTGCTTTTAAATAAATAATAGTTTTTTTAACAACAACAAAAAAAAATCTTAGCATTATGATGAACACCCTATAGTAAGGCAATCCATGATATTAATACAACTTATCACATCACACCAATATGGTATTGTATACATAAAACCCTATCAAACTTATGTAATTAATTGAAAATTTATAAATGAATTAAAACAAGTTAAATACCAACGATTCAAGCTTTGGCTCTTCTTCGAGAGGTCCAAGGTGCAAACTGCGGTGTGGGCAAGTGTGTGAAGGGTGGGTGTATTTATGTATGAGTGTGTGTTTGGCCCCTATTGATAGGCTTAACTCTCACCCTTATGAGAGGTCATGGTGGTATGGAGATGCCCAGGCCTGAACGTCAGTTATATCTATGCAAAATTTGGCCATTACTTTCTTTCAGAAGCTTCTTAGCAAAGAAAAAATAGAGTGCAACATGGAAATAGAAAGCATTATTAACAATGTTCCCAAAGGAGTTAATGATAGCATGAATGAATATCTATGCAAGGTAATCTCTAAGGAGGAAGTTAAAAGAGCTGTGTTCTCTATGGGAGAACACAAATATTTTAATATGAGGTCAATTCATACTGTCACTTTAAAAAAACATAATTAAACCAACTCATATCTATGCAAAATTTGGCCATTACTTTCTTTCAGAAGCTTCTTAGCAAAGAAAAAATAGAGTGCAACATGGAAATAGAAAGCATTATTAACAATGTTCCCAAAGGATTTAATGATAGCATGAATGAATATCTATGCAAGGTAATCTCTAAGGAGGAAGTTAAAAGAGTTGTGTTCTCTATGGGAGCATCCAAGGCTCTAGGACCAGATGGTTTTCCACCAGGTTTTTTTCAACATCATTGGGATATTGTTGAAGAAGATGTAGTCAATGCAATCCAAGAAGCCCAAGAATCTGGTAAGTTGCTGAAAGAATGGAATAATACCTTCCTTGCTCTAATTCCCAAGAAATATGGGGTAGATAAATTGCAGGACTTTAGACCAATCAGCCTATGTAATACAATTTACAAAATTTTTACTAAAGTTTTGGCCAATCGGTTGAAAAACATCATCCCTTCAATCATTAATGAAGATCAAGGAGGTTATGTGGTAGGTAAGCAAATTAGTGAAAGCATCATTGCCATTTATGAAACAACACACTCTCTTCAAAGGAGGAAAGGGTCTGGCATGTTCCTTAAGCTAGACATGAACAAAGCCTATGACAGGGTTTCATGGTCTTTCTTAGATAAAATAATGGAGCGAATGGGTTTTAATGAAAAATGGAGGGCATGGATTGGTATGTGTATTTCTAACCCCCACTTTTAAATCTTGATCAATGGACAATATACTGGGTTCTTTCCTTCTAGTAGAGGAATCAGGCAGGGAGATCCATTGTCTCCATATCTCTTTATCATTATGGCAGATGCCCTGGGAAGAACTTTGGAAAGAAAGAGAAAGGATGGTAATATCAAAGGTCTAAAATATTCATCCATTGGTGAAGCTTTATCTCATCAACAATTTGTGGATGATACTTTCTTTCTTGGGGAAGCTACAGAGGAAGAAGCTTTGGAGTTTTAAAAAGTCCTTGATTCTTATGAAAAAGCTACAGGCCAAAAAATAAATTATGAAAAAAGCAGGATTATGTTTTTAAACACGGAGGAGAGTATAAGAGATAAAATAGTTAAAGTGTTGGGTTGTAAGGAGGAAAATTTCCCTATCACCTATCTTGGTTTGCCTTTGTTTATAGGCAAGATGAAAGATGAACTTTGGAATCCAATTATTGATAAATTTAATAGGAAACTTCAAGGTTGGAAGGGATCTCTGTTATCCTCTACATGGAAAGTACAACTCATAAAACACACGCTTCAAAGCCTCCCTATTTATTTCATGTCTTTCCTGAGGATGTCAAGGAAAGTGGAAGAGACTTTAGAAAGACTACAAAAAAATTTCTTATGGGATGTCACTAAATGCAAACAACGTATACATCTGGTGGCTTGGGATACCTGTTGCCAGCCTTTACAGAATGGGGGTCTTGGTTTGAGGAAGTTGAGAGATCTAAATAGAGCCCTTCTAGCTAAACATGGTTGGAGGCTTTGCATTGGAGCATCAAGAAAATGGGCTAGCATTATCCAAAACAAATACTTGGAGGGCAGAAACCACTTTATCAATTGTTCTAATCCTCCACATGGGTCTATTTTTTGGCAAAATATAATCAAAAGCAGGAAAGTTCTATGGCAAGGTCTAAAATGGAAAGTAGGCAGGGGAGACAAAATTGACTTTTGGAAAGATCCTTGGATTCAAGAGGAGCCTTTAGCAAACTACAGAAAGTTCAAAGATATTAAATAACATTTAACCAAAACCTATGGTAAGAAAATTAATGGTTACATTCATAAGGTGGGTGATTTTCAGGAGTGGAAAATCATGCTAGAAGATATGCAAGGCTCAGGGGGTAAAGATCTGCAAAACCTCCTAAGAAGTTATTATTTAGGTAGAGGTTTAGAGGAGGATCAGATAATTTGGGGAAGAAACTAGCAAGGCCAGTACTCAGTGAAGGATGGATATAGAATCTTGGACAAAGTAACCTCAAAGAAACCCAACTTAAAATAATTTGGAAGCTAAACATCATCCCTAAAGTTGCTATATTTTTTTGGACTTCCATTCTCAATAAGATCCTTACAAAAGATAATATGTTCAAAAGAGGGATTGTGGTTCCAACTGTTTGTGTCTTATGTAACAAAGAGGATGAGTGTGTGGACCACCTGTTTGGAACTTGTGATTTTTTTTGTGATATCCTAAATATGTTATTGAGAGAAGTTAATGTTGCTTGGGTCATTCCAGATTCTCTAATCAAGATTTGGGAACAGTGGCACTTAGGAAGCAATATTTTTTAGCAAAAATGCATTCCACATATTTGTTGGGGGATTTGGTTGGAAAGAAACAGACGAGTGTTCAAAAATAAAACAAGAGGAATAATTGGGGTTTATGCCAGGATAAAAACAACCCTATTGGAGGATTGTATTAAAAACATTGTTGGCCAGGAAAATCTTGCAATGATCCTCTCTAGAGAAAAAGATATCTTAAATATGGAAAAAATCAATAAGGTGAGACTAGATACCAGATGGGAACGTCCCCACAAAGACTGGGTAAAAATTAACTTCGATGGAGCTGCAAAAGGTAACCCGGGTCATGTTGGTGGTGGGGGTCTCATTAGGAATGATAGAGGTCAGGTAGTGGTTGCATATGCTGAGGATCTAGGAATTACCACAAATCACCAAGTTGAAGCAAGGGCAATGCTTACAGGTCTCCGAATTGCAGTGAATTTGGGTTTTAGGAGAATTGTTCTTGAGGGGGATTCCAAAAATATTATAACTTCCCTTCAAAAAGGGGAGTTAAATAATTCTAGTATTTTCCAAATAATTATAGATGCGAGGAGTATTTTGGGAAACCTAGAAGAAAGTCAAGTTAAACATATTTATAGAGAGGGAAACAAAGTTGTTGATAAAATGGCAAATATGGCAGTTAAATATGAGAATTTCAAGGTTTGGTCATATGCCCCCATGGAGTTGGAAGAGATTATAAGAATTGATAATGAAGCTAGCAGATAAAGAGGGCAACCCAAAGCAGAATACTTATTGGGATCATGCGGTGAAGGATTTGAGCACACTAAATTACATTATTGTCAGTTGTTTTTTTATCAGTTATGTACAACATTGAGCACTGCATCAGTTATATTAAATAGAAGGATAGCAAGAGAAATTTTATTTCAGCTTCTCCATCAATAGGTTTAGCCCAGGTTTGTTTGTTTTACTAAGATGGGGCTATCTTGCATTTGTATGATCTTCTCTTATTTTTTTTCTTGTATATCTTTCGAGCTCGGTGTAAAGGGTTGGGCCCTTCAACCCCTTTTTTTATCAATACCAAAAAAAATATATTATCACTTTAAAACAATATAATTAGACCAACTCATATTATCACTTTAAAAATAATATAATTAATATAACTATGTCAATCATAATTATAATTTAAATTTATTAATTAATTATTATTATTTTTTGGATTGGGTTGTGTGATAAACCTTTACAATCGATGAGACCAGGGTTGAACAATGCTCTCCTAACCATGACCCCTCGTAAGACTTTTAGCTATGCTTATCAACAAGGGATTAACACCCAACCACACACATTACGGTTTGAACGAATTAACACACAACCACACACATTACGGTTTGAACAGATTAACACACAACCACACACATTACGGTATGAAACCTTGAAGATACATGCAACTGTTTGAACCAAAGCACAAACCACACGAAATTATACACTTTATAGTTTGAACCTTGAACATTCCATTAAAAGATCAAAATCCTAACCGTTCTATTATCTCATGACCATAAATTTAATTTAATTTTTAATTTTTAATTTTTACTACCCATAACCATAATTTTAATTTATTTATTTATTTTATATTAACCACAAAATCAACAAAACTTAGGACCTAGAATATATGCAAATCCCGCTAACCTACAATAACTAACCCGTCGTATAATTTTTTTTAATACTAAAGAGTATTTAGGCATGGGTCAATTTCCCTTTGAAGGGATTAACACACAACCACACACATTACGGTATGAACCTTGAACCTTGAAGATACATGCAGCTGTTTGAACCAAAGCATAAACCACAAGAAATTATACACTTTATAGTTTGAACCTTCCATTAAAAGATCAAAATCCTAACCGTTCTACTATGTCATGACCATAAATTTAATTTAATTTTTAATTTTTAATTTGTATTACCCCATAACCTTAATTTTAATTTAATTTTTTATTTTATATTAACCACAAAGTCAGCAAAACTTAGGACCTAGAATATATCCAAATCCGGATAACCCACAATAACTAACCCGTCCCATAATTTTTCTTAATACTAGAGTATTTAGGCATGGGCCAATTTCCCTTGTAGAAGAGCTCTTTGATAGAGCCGACACATTTCCATTTATTTACTAAAGTTGTATATAATCATAGACACTAATACAAAATGAAAGACACAAGGTTACAATAGGGTGAAAATAGTGTTTGGAGCTGTTGATGTTCGATAGAAAACAGGTTGAAGACGAACCAAAAAAAAGTCTTATAAGTCCACAGGTGATATTTATATTTGGGATGGTTTATGCTATTTACAACTTTGTAAATCCGAATTTATTTTATTTTTTTAATTTTTAGAGATGAGTGAAGTTGATTCACTTTCATATAATTTATTAAAAAAATGATAAGGCAATACCTCTCTAATGGATAAATTCTTTCAAAAGTAAAGAACCTTTATCTATTAGACAAGAATTTAGTGCGTATACACTAACTAACAATATTTGATAGACAAAGCTCCTCTGATTTTAGTGAAGGAAGAAAAATTAAACTGAGAAATTATTTGACATCTGATTAAACTGTTTGTTCAAAACCAGAATGTAGCCACATCAATTGACTACAATTTCAAAGAAGAATATGAAAAAATATTTCACTTCTTGTAATAGATACTCCATTATCAAAAGGGCCTGACAAAATCAATTGATATCATTTCAACAATCTTTGTTCTCATTCATGTGCTTGCATTCTTTATTATATGGAAGGAAGAACATGATGCTTATCATACTAATTATGCAGGAAGTGCCAAGCATAAACTAGGTATGCAATCTTTGTGAGAGACTTCAAGAAAAAAGTTTTCATATTGCAAGAGATGAAAAACAATAAATTAGCATATTAACAAAGGACTATGAGTCAATATATTGATTATTATGCATTTCTATTGGCAGGTTACTAGTTGGAGATACGACCAAAAGAAGGAAAGTGATGGCAAACAGTACCGAGGGCAGTAATGATCAAACTCCTGTACCAGTTGACATTCTTGAGGTGATTATGGCAATTCCTGCTGTACCACAAGATGTTTTTGAGGAGATGTTGTTAGCTATTGTACCAGGTGAACTTCATGAAGAGTGGTCTAAAGACATGTCAAATCCTATAAACGATGAATATTGTGATGAGATTCTAACCAGTATGGGCATCTGTCCTAATAATGTGCATAAACAACTAACAAAGATAGGTTCAGGTTCACTTGAAGAAAGTGCTACTCATGATGTCAACTATTGGAATCCACTTCAAAATTCTCTTGATTATCATGAAGAGATGAACTTACCCAAGCAATATTATGCAGTCCAAGAAAATGATGGCCATGGTGTTAGCAGTTGCAGTTCACCTCAGTCTCCTTTTGATTATCAAGAAAAGTCCATTATAAATAAGCAAGGACGCAAGGGGGGGATGAAACCTTGGTCTTCAGATGCTATCAAAGATCTTGTCCAATGCAGGAAAGAGAGGGACCCAAATTTCAAGAGCCAGAGACATCATACAAGTTTGTGGGAAGAGATATCAGCAACACTAAATTCCAGATACCAATTTAACAAGACCAGAGCAGCATGCTATGAAAAATGGAAGTGTATTGTTCACAAGTACAGGAACATGAAGAAGCATGGAAAACCAGTTTCATCTTATTGGAAAGATGTGGAATTCATTGTTGAAGGCAACATTAAACAAGAGGAGGAAGAGGAACAGATTAGGAACCACCAAGAACAAAACAATTCTATTCCCAACATGAAGGACAAGAATCAGCAAGAAGAACAAGACAATGTAATTCCCAACAATCATCCAGGAGTGGAAGATTTATAAACAATAAAAATTTTATGTGAAAAGTATACATTATATACTCAGACCCATGGTCTTTATCTATTCACGTTATTTAAAAGTTCAATAATTCTATTAAGTTAAAAGATTTTAACAGACAGAACTTAGGGCAGTAAACAAGCCATGAAATGACATTTAATTTAATTAGGAAGATAAATTTTTTTATTTAATAATTTATGATTTTTTAAATATAATATTTATATATTTGTAAGATATTTTAATAATATGATTTTATATTTTTATTTAAAAAATTTAAATTTAAATTAAAATAAAATATGAATATGTTTTAAAAGAAATCAATAACCATTATGGATGTTCTATTGGTAAGAGATGAAGAATTGAAGCTTTAAATTTGTATTTTCTAATGTTAAAGAAATAGTTTTAACACAGAAAATAATATTGTTTTATATAATTTTAAAATTATAAAAAATAATGTTTAGTGATAATATTGTAGATTTTAGTGGTATGGTTTTAGGTTTTCATTTAAGAAACTTAAGTTCAAACTTCAATATAAGGATATGGACTCTTTTAAAATATATATTTTACTTTAAAATTATCAAAAGATATTAGTTTAATTGATTAAATTCTTTGACATTTAAAAAAAACAACTTTATTAAAAATACATAGATAATATATTAAATTTGTTCTAATAAATGATGATGTAAGAAAGGGAAAACTTTTTCAATTCAAACCCATATAATTAAGTAGAAAAATATAAATAAAAAAAATTATACTATTATTATAATATTATAAACGTAATTTCTTTTTGATTAACATCTTGAATTATCCTATGTTAAAATCCATGAGTGAAATTTAAACCTTAATAAATGTAAAATAATAACATAACTTCATAATTCTCACCGTTTTCATTCTTTATTTTTGAACATATATTTCCTTTTATAAAAATCTTCCATTACTTTCATCAAGGTGAATTTTCCTTTCTACAACAGCTCACATTTAAAAAATAATAAAGAACAAAATCGTCGAAGATTTTCTTCAACCATGTATCTACCACTATTTTAGTGCCGTCCTCCCTCTTAGGATTGTCACTACAACAAGAATTTCAATATAAAGAGAAGCGCAATACTCTCTTGTTGTAGATGTTCACATCTAATTCATATCTTCATATCTTTTAGACACATGAGCCAAACTAGTCACTTTAGTTGATATTATATTAGGATAATGTGTGTTGTTGGATTTGGTGCATTAAAAAATAGTTTATTTTTAAATAATAAATTTATATTATTATTTATTTATTTATTTTTTAAAGTGAAAAACCTCTTGCGGGGTTGTTTTGGTTTGAGAGATCACTCGGAAGTCGCACCCGACCCTGCCCGCACCAACATTATCAATTGGCTTTTGGATATCCAATTCAGCTTTTTGGTAGGGTGAAGATTTGAACCTGAGACCTCCCTTGGAGGACTGCCCTCTCCTCTCGAACTCACCTACAACACCTAGGTGAATTTATATTATTTTTAAAATAATATTTATTATTCTTTTTAAATATTTGGTTAGTGTGAGAAACTCCTGTGATCAATGTTTAGGGCTGAGCATCTTCATTCTATTATTTTTTTAGGTTGGATAATAAGGGGTTGTACTTGGGTCCCCCACCCTTGACATATTACAACTCTCTTCATTAGAGCTTGAGAGTTTACAAAAAGATACACTTTCCATCTCAATTGAGATGCTATAGCTAGAAACTTACATCATTTTACATAAAATGTTTGAATTCTAGATTTTTATTTTCTGGATCTTTTTGATTTTCTGTATGAATATAAATATTACATAATTTAACATCATTCTTGACATTTTATTATAGCAATATTCACAATACCAAAACTTCACCTCTAGTATTTATGCCTTGCATATTAATAGAGTAATATTTCCAAAACATCACACTATCATAGTCAGCTTTATAAATATGGATTGCTAGTTTCCTTCCTTAAACACAAGTGCAACCACAAAAATTATAATAAATAGCTTATATGAAAACACATTATTGTTACAAAATAAAACAAATATTACCATTGGAAAACATTAAAGTAAATCTTAATCATTAATTGATTCAGGCAATCAACATTTGTTTCAACTAAACTTACTATTTTATCTAACCATGGAAAGGAGAATTTAACTTCATGATCCTCAATCAAAACCCTTCTATTGGCTTGTTTCTTTCCCTTCATTTAAGTGTAAACCTGATTTCTTCAAACTCTTTAGCAAGATCTTGAATTTCAATAACTATCTCTTGTATGTTCCATGGAGCCTTTGCTTTCCTCAAAGTTACATTTATTACTATGAGAGAATCACCTTTCATATTAGGATTGTCACTACAACAAGAATTCCAATATAAAGAGAAGCCCAATACTCTCTTGTTGTAGATGTTCACATCTAATTTGTATCTTCATATCTTTTAGACACATGAGCCAAACTAGTCACTTTAGTTGATATTATATTAGGATAATGTGTTGTTGGATTTGGTGCATTAAAAAATGGTTTTATGTATACAAATATATAAAATTATTATTTTTAAATAATAAATTTATATTATTTTTAAAATAATATTTATTATGCTTTTTTAAATATTTGGTTAGTGTGAGAAACTCCTACGATCAATGTTCAGGGCTGAGCATCTTCATTCTATTATTTTTTTAGGTTGGATAATAAGGGGTTGTACTTGGGTCCCCCACCCTTGACATATTACAACTCTCTTATTTAGAGCTTGAGAGTTTACAAAAAGATAAACTTCTCATCTCAATTGAGATGCTATAGCTAGAAACTTACATCATTTTACATAAAATGTTTGAATTCTAGATTTTTATTTTCTGGATCTTTTTGATTTTCTGTATGAATATAAATATTACATTATTTAGTATCATTCTTGACATTTTATTATAGCATTATTCACAATACCAAAACTTCACCTCTACTATTTATGCCTTGCATATTAATAGCGTAATATTTCTAAAACATCACACTATCATAGTCCGCTTTATCAAATATGGATTGCTAGTTTCCTTCCTTAAACACAAGTGCAACCACAAAAATTATAATAATTAGCTTACATGAAAACACATTATTGTTACAAAATAAAACAAATATTACCATTGGAAAACATTAAAGTAAATCTTAATCATTAATTGATTCAGGCAATCAACATTTTCTTGTCAGCTTCAACTGAACGTACTACTTCCTCTAACCATGGAAAGGAGAATTTAACTTCATGATCCTCAATCAAAACCCTTCTATTGGTTAGCCTATCTACACATTTGTTTCTTTCCCTTCGTGTATGTGTAAACCTGATTTCTTCAAACTCTTTAGCAAGATCTTGAATTTCCATAACTATCTCTTGTATGTTCCATGGAGCCTTTGCTTTCCTCAAAGTTACATTTATTACTATGAGAGAATCACCTTTCATCTTAGGATTGTCACTACAACAAGAATTCCAATATAAAGAGAAGCGCAATACTCTCTTGTTGTAGATCTTCACATCTAATTCGTATCTTCGTATCTTTTAGACACATGAGCCAAACTAGTCACTTTAGTTGATATTATATTAGGATAAATCTCTATCAATCAAATTGAAAGGAAATGAAAGTTTTTCACCATGATACAGTGAAAGCAAGGGTTTGGAGAAGAACATACAAAGCATGTTGAAGAACTCAAAGTGCATCCTTGAAGCGTTGATTGATAGCTATTTTAACCGTCTTACCGGTGTGGATGCTACCGATTTTGGAGGTGAAATAGGGAATATTGTGTCTTTGTGGTTTTTGGGAATGAAAGAGTTAACGGATGCCATTTATCATGATGAAGATCACTATTTCACCGTATGAGTTTTGGGATGGAGTTTTATACGACCGCTGGTGTGAGGGTCTTGATTGAACAAAATTAGGATTTTTTTACTTGGATGAAATCAAGATTTATTTGATTTTGGATGGAGGGTTTCAACAAAGATGCATGTATTGAACCAAAAATAAAATTTAAAGAAGTAATCCATGGAGGACTGCCTCAAAAATGAGGGGAACACAATCAACGATTGCCAAAGAAACCATTGAGGATGCCAATGGTCGATTCAAAGAAAACAAAGATAGGTTTTATGAAAGAAACTAATGGATTCCCAATAGTGAAGTTGGAAATAATGAATGTCCAAGAAGAAATAGATGTGATAGAGAGAACATGCCTAATTTTTTGATTAATAGGATTTCGATCGACTCTTGATACCTTTAAGCAATGGGTTGCCAAAAATTGGAGCACTAAAGGTAAGTTCGATATTTTTACTTACCCTAATGGCTATTTTATTATTTGTTTTTTAATGAAGAAGATAGGGAGAACATTTTTCAAGGGAGGCCATGGTTTTTTGGTAGGGTAGGGCTCTTCATGAAGCCATGGCATACCAAGTTCAGAGCTGAAGAAGAAATGCCATCAACTGCCCCTTTTTGGGTCCGTTTATTTGGTATTTCGATAGAATACTAGCATTCAAAAATATTCGCAACTATTGTAAATTATTTATAGCACCCAACACTTAGAGCATATGATTTATGCAAGGATTTATGTTTTGATTGATTTTGACAAACCACTTCCAGAGAAGATTACTTTACAATATGGGGAAGAAATATGGGAGCAAGTAGTAGATTATGAAAATATTCCATTTAGATGCAAAATTTGTCATGAATATGGCCATCTAGCCAAGGATTGTCCACATAAGGTCCCTAAAAAAGAGAAAGAGGATGGGGACTTGGCAGGGTTTCAAATCCCTAAACAAAAAAATACAAAGAAAAAAATAACAACAAAAGAGAAAACAATAATTTCACCTAACACCTTTGAAATTCTCTCCATAGATGAGCAAGTAAATAATGAGGATGTTCAAATGGAAACAGTTATTATGGAAACACAATTTGATGAAGATAGGGAACAAAAAGGATTGCATGATGAGAAATCACTAAAAGAGTTTGCATTGATGCTGATAAATAACAGTAAAAGAAAAAATAAGTACAATGTAGAAAACCAACCCAAGTGCAAAACAAAAGAGCAGATTCCAACTACAAACAAAATGGATCCTCAAAAAGACCATACAAATTCCAATATAGTGTTGTGGCTCCAAGTAACTAGCCTAGAGTCCCAACTGGAATGAAGCAAGATACGAATAAAAGGATAAGGATGCCACAATCCTAAGGTTTATAGTTAGTATCTTTATGGCAATGTTGGAGGCTTTGGCTATTTTGCTAAGCAGATGATATTTTTGGTAATTTGTTAAGCTTTGGTTTATTTTTAGTGTTATCATTTTTTGTTTGATTTGTCATTAGCTCTGTTAGCTTAGTTTTTGTTGTATTTGTTTTTCCTAATTGTGTTTGTGGTGTTGTTGATTCTTTTTGTTGTTTTTGTTTTGCATTTGTTTTAATTTATTGTTTTTGTGGTTTTTTATTGTGGTGTATTTGTTTCTTTTTGTTGTTTTTGTTTTGGTAGTGATTTGGTAGTGTTTTGTTATGTTGTGTTTGTGTTTTTTTTGTGTTTCATGTTTTGGTGGTTTTTATTTTTTATCTTTTTATTTATTTTTATGTGTTTTTTTTATTGTGTTTTACTATTTTGTTTGTGTGCTTATTTTGTGTGGTTCATGTTTTTTTGTTTTGTTTTTGTTTTATTTTTGTGTGTTTGGTTGTGTTTTTTTTTCGACACACTCAAGGAGTATGTTTTTTTTTGTTTTAGTTTTTTGTGTGTTTGTGTTTGTGTGTTCTTGTTTTGTGTTGTTTCAAGCATGCTCCTTGCGTGTGTCAAAGGTGGTAGGCCAGGTGCGAGCCTTGGGTTTTTTTGGTGAAAGAGATACCCCTGCCTCCTTGGGTCTTACCCAAAAGTGGCATCCCTTCTGGGATGTTTTCCATAAACAAAAAATTTTTTTAGGATAATGTGTTGTTGGATTTGGTGCATTAAAAAATAGTTTTATGTATACAAATATATAAAATTATTATTTTTAAATATTAAATTTATTATTTTTAAAATAATATTTATTATTATTTTTTAAATATTTGGTTAGTATGAGAAACTCCTATGATCAATGCTCAGGGTTGGGCATCTCCATTCTATTATTATTTTTTGGTTGGATAATAAGGGGTGTACTCAAGTCTCCCACCCTTGACATATTACAACTCTGTTCTTTAGAGATTGAGAGTTTACAAAAAGATACATTTCTCATCTTAATTGAGATGCTATATCTAGAAACTTACATCATTTTACATAAAATTTCTGAATTCTAGATTTTTATTTTCTAGATCTTTTTGATTTTTTGTATGAATATAAATATTACAGAATTTAGCATCATTCTTGACAATTTCTTATAGCAATATTCACAATACCAAAACTTCACCTCTACTATTTATGTCTTGCATTGTAATAGAGTAATATTTCCAAAACATCGCACTATCATAGTCGGCTTTATCAAATACGGATTGCTAGTTTCCTTCCTTAAACACAAGTGCAACCAAAAAAATTATAATAAATAGCATATATGAAAACACATTATTGTTACAAAATAAAACAAATATCACCATTAGAAAATATTAAAGTAAATCTTAATCATTAATTGATTCAGATTTCTTGTCAGCTTCAACTAAACTTACTATTTTCTCTAACCATGGAAAGGATAATTTAACTTCATGATCCTCAATCAAAACCCTTCTATTGGCTAGCCTATTTGCACATTTGTTTCTTTCCATTCATGTATGTGTAAACCTAATTTCTTTAGAATCTTTAATAAGATCCTAAATTTTCATAATTATCTCTTGTATGTTCCATGGAGCCTTTCCTTTCCTCAAAATTATAGTTATTACTATGATAAAATCACCTTTCATCTTAGGACTGTCACTACAACAAGAATTCCAATATAAAGAGAAGCGCAATACTCTCTTGTTGTAGATGTTCACATCTAATTCGTATCTTCATATCTTTTAGACACATGAGACAAACTAGTCACTTTAGTTGATATTATATTAGGATAATGTGTTGTTGGATTTGGTGCATTAAAAAATAGTTTTATGTATACAAATATATATAATTATTATTTTTAAATAATAAAGGTATGGGTCCAAGATGTAGACCAATTGGTTCATCCAAACCCCATAAGGGAGGCAGAGATCCAAGGTTCAAATCTCGGGCCTCATCGGACTGAACACTTGTCCCTTTCTTGGTGCTTTCAGCAACATAAAAGGTTTAAAATGATTGTGGCATGGTGGTTATAGGGGCGAACTGCGCGAAGATCTGTGTGGCGGCTTCGGGGCAAACAACGCATAATACTGTGGCGGCCATAAAAGCTGGACAACCTGCCCGGATTCGTGGCGGCTACCGATTCCACCATGTAAATTTAAAAATAATAATAATAATAATAAAGGTATATTATTTTAAAAATAATATTTATTATTCTTTTTTAAAGATTTGGTTATGTGAGAAACTCCTACGATCAAGGCTCAGGGTTGGGCATCTCCATTCTATTATTATTTTTTGGTTGGATAATAAGGGGTTGTACTCGGGTCCCCCACCCTTGACATATTACAACTCTCTTCTTTAGAGCTTGAGAGTTTCCAAAAAGATACACTTCTCATCTCAATTGAGATGCTATAGCTAGAAACTTACATCATTTTACATAAAATGTTTGAATTCTAGATTTTTATTTTTTGGATCTTTTTGATTTTTTGTATGAATATAAATATTAAAGAATTTAGAATCATTCTTGACATTTTCTTATAGCAATATTCACAATACGAAAACTTCACCTCTACTATTTATGTTGTGCATCTTAATAGAGTAATATTTCCAAAACATTGCACTATCACAGTACGCTTTATCAAATATGGATTGCTAGTTTCCTTCTTTAAACACAAGTGCAACCACAAAAATTATAATAAATAGCCTATATGAAAACACATTATTGTTACAAAATAAAACAAATATTACCATTGGAAAACATTCAAGTAAATATTAATCATTAATTGATTCACACAATCAATGTTTTCTTGTCAGCTTCAACTAAAATTACTACTTCCTCTAATCATAGAAAGGAGAATTTAAATTAATGATCCTCAATCAAAACTCTTTTATTGGCTAGCCTATCTGCACATTTGTTTCCTTCCTTTCATGTATGTGTAAACCCGATTTCTTCAAACTCTTTAGCGAGATCTTGAATTTCAATAATTATCTCTTGTATGTTCCATGGAGCCTTTGCTTTCCTCAAAATTATATTTATTATTATGAGAGAATCACCTTTCATCTTAGGAATGTCACTACAAAAATAATTCCAATATAAAGAGAAGCGCAATACTCTCTTGTTGTAGATGTTCACATCTAATTTGTATCTTCATATATTTTAGACACATGAGTCAAACTAGTCACTTTAGTTGATATTATATTAGGATAATGTGTTGTTGGATTTGGTGCATTAAAAAACAATTTATGTATACAATATATATAAAATTATTATTTTTAAATAATAAAGTTATATTATTTTAAAAATAATATTTATTATTTTTTTTAAAGATTTGGTTAGTGTGAGAAACTCCTACAATCAGAGTGCTCAGGGCTTAGCATCTCCATTCTATTATTATTATTTTTGTTAGATAATAAGGGGTTGTACTCGGGTCCCCCACCATTGACATATTACAACTATCTTCTTTAGAGATTGAGAGTTTACAAAAAGATACACTTCTCATTTTAATTGAGATTCTATATCTAGAAACTTACATCATTTTACATAAAATATCTGAATTCTAGATTTTTATTTTTTGGATCTTTTTGATTTTCTGTATGAATATAAATATTACAAAATTTAGCATCATTCTTGACAATTTCTTATAGCAACCTTCATAATACCAAAAATTCACCTCTACTATTCATGCCTTGCATCTTAATAGAATAATATTTCCTAAACACTGCACTATCATAGTCCGCTTAATCAAATATGGGTTGCTAGTTTCCTTCCTTAAACACAAGTGCAACCACAAAAATTATAATAAATAGCCTATATGAAAACACATTATTGTTACAAAATAAAACAAATATTACCATTGGAAAACATTCAAGTAAATCTTAATCATTAATTGATTCAGGCAATCAAAATTTTCTTGTCAGCTTCAACTAAACTTACTGCTTCCTCTAACCATGGAAATGAGAATTTAACTTCATGATACTCAATAAAAAACCTTCTATTGGCTAGCCTATCTACACATTTGTTTCCTTCCCTTCATGCATGTATAAACCTGATTTCTTTAGACTCTTTAACAAGATCTTGAATTTCCATAATTATCTCTTGTATGTTCCATGGAGCCTTTACTTTCCTCCTCAAAATTATAGTTATTACTATGAGAGAGTTTCATCTTAGGACTATCACTACAACAAGAATTCCAATATAAAGAGAAGTACAATACTCTCTTGTTGTAGATGTTCACATCTAATTCGTATCTTCATATCTTTTAGACACATGAGACAAACTAGTCACTTTAGTTGATATTACATTAGGATAATGTGTTGTTGGATTTGGTGCATTAAAAAATAGTTTTATGTATACAAATATATAAAATTATTATTTTTAAATAATAAAGTTATATTATTTTAAAAATAATATTTATTGTTCTTTTTTAAAGATTTGGTTAGTGTGAGAAACTCCTACAATCAATGCTCAGCGCTGGGCATATTCATTCTATTATTATCTTTTTGGTTGGATAATAAGTGGTTGTACTCAGGTTCCCCACCCTTGACATATTACAACTCTCTTCTTTAGATCTTGAGAGTTTACAAAAAGATACACTTCTCATCTCAATTGAGATGCTATAGCTCAAAACTTACATCATTTTACATAAAATATGTTAATTTTAGATTTTATTTTTTTGGATAATTTTTATTTTCTATATGAATATAAATATTACAGAATTTAGCATAATTCTTGACATGTTTTTATAGCAATATTCACAATACCAAAACTTCACCTCTACTATTTATGTCTTGCATCGTAATAGAGTAATATTTCCAAAACATCGCACTATCATAGTTGGCTTTATAAAATATGGATTGCTAGTTTCCTTCCTTAAACACAAGTGCAACCACAAAAATTATAATAAATAGCCTATATGAAAACACATTATTGTTACAAAATAAAACAAATATCACCATTAGAAAATATTAAAGTAAATATTAATCATTAATTGATTCAGGCAATCAATATTTTCTTGTCAGCTTCAACTAAACTTATTATTTCCTCTAACCATTGAAAGGAGAATTTAACTTCATGATCCTAAATCAAAACCCTTCTATTGGATAGCCTATCTGCATATTGTTTTCCCTTCCCTTCATGTATGTGTAAACCTAATTTCTTCAAACTCATTAGCAAGATCTTGAATTTCCATAATTATCTCTTGTATGTTCCATGGAGCCTTTGCTTTCCTCAAAACTACATTTATTACTATGAGAGAATCACCTTTCATCTTAAGACTATCACTAAAACAAGAATTCCAATATAAAGAGAAGTGCAATACTCTTTTGCTGTAGATGTTCACATCTAATTCGTATCTTCATATCTTTTAGACACATGAGCCAAACTATTCACTTTAGTTGATATTATATAGGATAATGTGTTGTTGGATTTGGTGCATTAAAAATAGTTTGATGCATACAAATATATAAAATTATTATTTTTAAATAATAAATTTATATTATTTTAAAAATAATATTTATTATTCTTTTTTAAAGATTTGGTTAGTGTGAGAAACTACTACGATCAATGCTCAGGGTTGGGCATCTCCATTTTATTATTATTTTTTGGTTGGATAATAAGGGGTTGTACTCGGGTCCCCCACCCTTGACATATTACAACTCTATTCTTTAGTGCTTGAGAGTTTCCAAAAAGATACATTTCTCATCTCAATTGAGATGCTATAGCTAGAAACTTACATCATTTTACATAAAATGTTTGAATTCTAGATTTTTATTTTCTGGATCTTTTGATTTTTTGTATGAATATAAATATTACAAAATTTAGCATAATTCTTGACATTTTCTTATAGCAATCTTTACAATACCAAAACTTCACCTCTACTATTTATGTCTTGAATCTTAATATAGTAATATTTCCAAAACATCGCACTATCATAGTCCGCTTAATCAAATATGGATTTCTAGTTTCCTTCCTTAAACTCAAGCGCAACCACAAAAATTATAATAAATAGCCTATATGAAAACACATTATTGTTACAAAATAAAACAAATATTACCATTGGAAAACATTCAAGTAAATCTTAATCATTAATTGATTCAGGCAATCAACATTTTCTTGTTAGCTTCAACTAAACTTACTACTTCCTCTAACCATGGAAAGGAGAATTTATCTTTATGATCCTCAATAAAAACCCTTCTATTGGCTAGACTATCTGCACATTTGTTTCCTTCCCTTCATGTATGTGTAAACCTGATTTCTTCAAACTTTTTAACAAGATCTTGAATTTCCATAATTATATATTGTATGTTCCATGGAGCCTTTACTTTCCTCCTCAAATTTACAGTTATTACTATGAGAGAATCACCTTTCATATTAGTACTGTCACTACAACAAGAATTCCAATATAAAGAGAAGCACAATACTCTCTTGTTGTAGATGTTCACATCTAATTCGTATCTTCATAGCACAATACTCTCTTGTTGTAGATGTTCACATCTAATTCGTATCTTCATAGCTTTTAGACACATGAGACAAACTAGTCACTTTAGTTGATATTATATTAGGATAATGTGTTGTTGGATTTGGTGCATTAAAAAATAGTTTTATGTATACAAATATATAAAATTATTATTTTTAAATAATAAAATTATATTATTTTTAAAATAATATTTATTATGCTTTTTTAAAGATTTGGTTAGTGTGAGAAACTCCAATGATCAATGCTTAGGGTTGGGCATATCCATTATATTATTATTATTTTGGTTGGATAATAAGGGGTTGTACTCGGGTCCCCCACCCTTGACATATTACAACTCTCTTCTTTAGAGCTTGAGATTTTACAGAAATATACACTTCTCATCTCAATTGAGATGCTATAGCTAGAAACTTACATCATTTTATATAAAATGTCTGAATTCTAGATTTTTATTTTCTGGATCTTTTTGATTTTCTATATGAATATAAATATTACAGTCTTGAAATTTCCTTATAGCAATCTTCACAATACCAAACCTTCACCTCTACTATTTATGCCTTGCATTTTAATAGAGTAATATTTCCAAAACATCGCACTATCATAGTCTGCTTTATCAAATATGGATTTCTAGTTTCCTTCCTTAAACATAAGTGCAACCACAAAAATTATAATAAATAGCCTATATGAAAACACATTATTGTTACAAAATAAAAAAATATTACCATTGGAAAATATTAAAGTAAATCTTAATCATTAATTGATTAAGGCAATCAACATTTTCTTGTCAGCTTCAACTAAACTTAATACTTCCTCTAGCCATGGAAAGTAGAATTTAACTTCATAATCCTCAATCAAAGCCATTCTATTGGCTAGCCTATCTACATATTTATTTTCTTCCCTTCATGTATGTGTAAACCTGATTTTTTCAGAATCTTTAGCAAGATCTTGAATTTCCATAATTATCTCTTGTACGTTCCATGGAGCCTTTGCTTTCCTCAAAATTACATTTATTACTATGAGATAGTCACCTTTCATCCATACTCCATTCCATTTCATATGTTTGCATATTAATAACCCTTCTAAAGCTACCCAAGCTTCAACTTCATTATTTATATTAAATCCACTATTGAAAGCTTAATGAAACAAAATATCTCTTATATTATTTCTAATAATCTCTCCTCCTCCTGGTCCTAGATTTTCTTTAGATTCTCAATAAAAATTCAATTTAACCCACTCCATATTTTGTGGTTTCCATTTTATATTATTTGCCTTCTTTTTGCTTCTCTTGTACCCAACATCATAATTCCATTTAGTGACTTGACTCCATCTATCAAGGCTCTTTGCTTCCACATTAGAGACTGGGTGAGTTGATAGGATTGGTTAACTTATCTTCCTTTTCATTAGCTCTAAACTGCTTTCCTTTCCTTTAAATATTATTCTATTCCTTTCTAGCCATATAGTCCAAAGTATTGTATCTTTTGATAAATCCTATATTGTCTATAAAGCCTCACTTTTATAAGTGCTCTGCCATTGCTTTAACCAATCTTCAATTCTTCTATTCATCACCATGCATTTACCAAACATATTAAGAATCTATTGCCATAGATTCCATACTATTAAGCAATGTCCCAAGAGATGGTCTATACTCTCCTCCTCATTATTACAAAAAACACATTCAGAGGGGCCATGAAAACCCCTTTTCATAAGGTTATCCCAGGATAAAATTCTTCTATGACCTACTAGCCAAACAAACATTTTGAATTTAGGAATGCTTGGGCTATCCCAAATATCTCTCCATATTCTAGTGATATTATTATTTTGTTGGTGTTGAACATTATATCCACTTCTTGTCGTGTAATCTCCTGAGCTATTCAACTCCCAAATCAATTTATCCTTGTATCCCCTAAGAATAATCACAGTTGTTATCTTTCTACTCAATTGCCTCCTAGCATCAATGTCTTGTATACTTGTAAAAAAATCTTCTTTCCATTTGTATCTTCCTTCTCGATACTTGTACAAAATGTTTGAAACCCTATCACCATATTTTTCTTGAAGCAATCTCATCCAAGGTTTCAAAACTGGGTCTAAATTGAGTGGTTTTTTATCACACCAAGTATCCATCCAAATGGATTTTTTTCTCCAGTTCCCACCACCCATATTAAACCTTTAATCATAAGATCAATATTTATTTTTAAACCATTCCAAAGAGGAGAACCATTTGGTAGAGAGACAACAATATATCTTAAACTTGGGTCATTGGGATCAACATACTTAGAAGAATTTTTTCCCATTTTCTTTGACTCTCTTTGTATAATATGTAAGAACTCTTAAACCAAGACCTCCCCTAGTTTTATCATCACACAACTTGCTCCATTATACCAAAGGAAATTTCCTTTTATCATGTAAACATGACCATAAAAAGGATCACATAATATAGATTAAAAAATTTTCAACTAATTTTGGCATAGAATACAATGACATATAATATGTTGGAATGACTTGTAATATTGACTTAATTAATTGCACTCTTTCTACTAACGATAACCATCTACCTTTCCAAGCTGGAAGTTTATTTTGAACTTTACTAATAATTGGATTCCATAATTCTATCCTCATTCTCCCCTCAAATAAAGGCATCCCTAGATAAGTTGTTGGTAAATTTACCTCCTCCATTTGAAGAAACCTATAAATTCTTGCTTTGATATTAGCAAGAGTGTTAAGGAAGTAAATTTTGGATTTTTTCCTATTAATTTTTTGCCTTGATGCTCTTTCGTAATCCTTTAAAAAGTTATTCAAAGCTCTGGCCTCATTTATCCTTTCCATTCCAAAAAGGGTTGTATCATCTATAAATTATTGATGGTTGATGTTGTCAATGTTATTACTAACCTCCACTTATAAGCCCATCTTTGTAAGTCTTCTTTAAGTTATAGATCAAAACCTCTGCCATAATAATGAAAAAATAAGGAGATAGAGGATCTCCTTGTCTAAGGCCTCTCTTGGCCTTAAAATATTCTATTAATAACCCATTGACAAAAATTGAATAAGAAATTGTAGAGACACAAGTTTTAATCCATCTAACCCATTTCTTCCCGAATCCAAACTTTTCTAAAACTGCAAAAAGAAAATCCCATTTAACCCTATCATAGGATTTACTCATATCAAGTTTTAAGATCATTGCTTTCTCTTTTCTTGAAGTTGCTGAATGTATAACTTCATGAGCTACTATGATCCAGTCTAGAGTTTGTCTCCCTTTCACAAATCCTCCTTGCTCTTCTAAAATAATTTTTTCTAACAATGGCCTTAATCTATTTGCCATCACTTTGGAAATAATATTATATGCCATATTACATAGGCTTATGGGTCTAAAAGAATCAAACAATTCAACATCCTTATTTTTTGGAATTAGGGTAAGATATGTTGCATTTATTTTATAAGGAATGTATTGTTTTACCCTAGATTGTTCCACTGCCACCAATAAATAATCCTTCACTATATCCCAATTATGTTGGTAAAAAGTTATAGAGAGCCCATCTAGACCTGGGGATTTATCCTTATTAAAAGAGAAAAGAGCTAAATGAACTCCTTCTAGAGTAGTATGATCCATCAGTTTCCTATTGTTTTAATTCATTATAACTGAAGGAACATCTTGAAGAAGTTCATCATTAAGAACTTCAATCTCCTCTAATCCTAGAAAATTTTGATAAAAAAACTTAGCCCCTTTTCTATTTTCACTCAGGGTTTCAATCCAAACCCCTTCTATTGATTTAATTCTACTAATTCTAGATGTTGATCTCAGTACTATAACCATTCTATGAAAAAACTTTATATTTTTATCTCCTTTTTTTAAAAAATATCTCATTTTAAAACAAAGTTCATCATGTCAAGTTCAAAAAACCCAACACAAAAACGCTCGAAAAAACCAAGTAACAAAACCATTCTATAACTCTATAAAAAATTATCAACAACCAATCAAAAACCAAAACAACCTTCCAACAAAGTCACAAAAAAACCTTTGTTCTCTCACAAAACAATAAACACCAAAAACAACCGAAAAAACCCAAACCCCAAAACCAAACCCAAAAAAACCAAAAAACAAACGCAAAAAACCAAAGTCGCACAATAAACCACCCAAACAAACACCACACAGCAAAACCAAAAAAAGCCAACAACAAGAAAACCAAGTCTGTCTTGATTTTAATCTCTAAAATTTCTCTTCCTTACTCAAAATATTATGATATTCACTAAGCAACTCCCTTTCCTCTAAGCTTGGATTATTTTCATCACCTTTTTAGAATTTTGAAAGTTTTTTTTTTAGATCTTCTTTCTTCTCAAAAATATTTCCAAAGGTGTTCTTGTTCCATTATTTTAAACTAGATGTCATAGATTTAATTTGATTTGGAAGAGCATACAACCCACCATTACCTGAAGAATTCCATGTTTGAGCTATGATATCAACAAATTGAGGATGGTCTTCCCACATCTGCTCATATTTAAAATATGATATATTTTTTTAATTCACTTACCACCATTTTAACTCTTATTTGCTAGTGATCTGAACCAATTCTTGTTAAGGTATTAATTTTAGCACAAGTTCCTTCATCTAGCCAATGATATGAGAGAATGCATCTATCTAATTTTTTAGCTATTAGGTTTGGACATCTCCTGTTATTGGTCCAAGTATAGTTTTCTTCTTCAAACTCAACCTCCCATAGATTATTATTTTGAATAAAAGCCAAGAAATATTTCATACTTTGGGTTAATTTCCTAATTCTCCCAAAATTTTCATCCAAATTGGTTATGACATTAAAATATTCTATGATCATGAATCAGGTTTCTTGGTCTTTACTTCTCATTAAAGCTTTAATCCCACTCTAGAATTATAATCTACCTGACTGAGATGTAGGTCCATAGGCATTGATAAGGATGAAATAAATATGTACAAAGCAGCAAGTGACTAAAAAGGGTAACGAATGTCTAGTTTTAATAATGATTACATAGGGTTCTAGAAGGATTCCAACAAGTTAGAATTCCACTTTCCGCTTCTTCAAAATCCATAACATCCCATTCACATATTTGTAGGAATTCGGATCAATCTGTATTATTCAGTAGTGCAGGGTTAAATAATACAGTAAGAACAATATTGCCGAAAACCAACCGGCTACAATAGCATGTTGTTATAACCAAATAACAACTACGTTAATAAGAAAAATAAGGTTATAACAATGTAGTACGCTAACATCCCCATTTATTACATTATTTGGGTAATGTAATAACTAATAGCTATACTAGACTACTAACATCCCCTTACATTATTTTTCAATACAAAGTGAGCTGCGAAACAATTCAAATTTGACACGTCCAAGTGCCTTAGTGAAAATGTCTGCAACTTGAGCATCGATGGGAATGTGTCGAAGCTGAATTCGGTGCTTTGGAACTTCATCTCGAATGAAATGACATTGTGTGTCAATGTGCTTTGTTCTTTCATGATGGACTGGATTCTTGACGAGGTTCAGAACACCCTGATTGTCATAGAATAAGTGTATTGGAGATTTTGATGGATGGCCCATACTTGTCAGAATGCGACGTAACCATATCACTTCGCACACAGCTTCACGTGCGGCGCGATATTCTACCTCTGTTGATGAAATAGCAACCACCGTTGCTTCTTATCGTGCCAAGAGACAGGACCGGATCCCGGATGAAAAATGTATCCGGAAGTTGACTTGCGATCATCAAATGATCCAGAATAGTCGGAGTCCGTGTATCCTTGCAAGAAGAATTTGTTGTTCCTCTTGTATTCTAGGCCATATTCCATAGTACCACGGACATAGTGAAGAACACGTTTTGCTTGCTTTCCAATGAGTGGTCTTAGGCTCCTGCATGAACCTCGAAAGATAGTTGACAACAAATACGAGATCTGGCCTAGTATTGGTCAGATATATGAGACTCCCAATCAACTGTCGATAGAGAGTACCATCTACCTGAGGTGAATCATCATATCGCGATAACTAAAGTCCATTCTCCATTGGAGTTGCCATTGGCTTGCAGTCAGTCATGCGATATTTTTCCAACAATGTCTTGGCATATTTTTTCTGAGACACTTTGATGGAGTGCTCCTTCTGGCTGAATTCCAGACCAAGACAATAATGGAGAAGTCCGAGATCTGTCATCTCAAAATATTTGCACAAGTTTCTTTTGATAGTAGAGATCATAGTTTCTGAACTCCCTGTAATGAGCAGATCATCCACATAGAGTACAAGCAACACTATCTCAAAACCCTATTTCTTGAAATAGAGGTTTGCATCTGACGGACATCTCTTAAATCCATGCTGCATAAGGTGATTGTCCATTTTTATATACCAAGCTCGAGGAGCTTGTTTTAGACCATACAAGGATTTGACCAATTTGCAAACTTTCTGCTGTTGGCCTTCCACTTCAAATCCTTTAGGCTGAGTCATATAGACTTCTTCTTGGAGATCACCATTTAGAAAGGCACTTTTGACATCCATCTGGTGAACTTTCCACCCATATTGTGCTGCCATAGCACACATAACCCGAATTGTGGTCATCCGAGCAGTAGGTGCAAAAGTTTCCTCATAGTCAATGCCTTCCTTTTGAGCATAGCCCTTTGCAACAAGACGGGCCTTATGCTTATCAATTGTTCCATCTGCCTTGTACTTGACTTTATATACCCATTTGCAGCCAATGGGTTTCTTTCCATGCGGCAAATCAACAAGCTTCCAAGTTTTATTCTTCATCAAAGACTCATACTCTGTATCCATAGCGGCCTTCCACTGAGGCTCACTGAGAGCATCTTGCACTGATGCAGGTTCAAGACTATCTATGGTAGACATGAATGCCCTGTCATCATCAATATCCATATCCTCAACTTCTGTACTTGGAGTCACAGAAAGTTCCTCAAAATATTGACAAAGATCATCAACCTCACCAGTTTCTCTGGCTTCTCTTTCCTTTTGAGCCATACTGCGTGTACGAGGTCTATCCAAATTCAAATTGGGAGGAGTGGATAAATTTGCATCTCTGATTGTATTTGTACACCATTTAGGATTCTTCTTCGGTGGAGTTGAAGAAGATGTAGAAGGACCTCCTGTCTGTGTTGATGAAGGAATCTTCTCTTCCTTAGGTTCCACAATATCTTGGTGTACTTTAGATGTGCTCTGTGATGTGAAAGCTTCATCAAAGACAACATCTCTACTGATATGAATTTTCTTGGTCAAAGGATCTATCAAATGATATCCTTTAGAGTGCTCAGAATAACCAAGAAAAATACATCTCAGTGTTTTCTCATCTAGCTTCTTCCTTTTCTCTTTCGGTATGTGCATGAAAGCGTGACATCCGAAAATACGTAGATGAGATATGGAGGGTTTTCGACCACTCCATGCTTCCTGTGGAGTCATTCCTTTTAGGGCCTTTGTGGGTGCCCTATTCAACAGATACACTGCAGTGGTGATAGCTTCTACCCAATATTGTTGCCCAAGAGTAGCTCCTGTGAGCATACAACGAACCATTTCCATGATAGAACGGTTCCTTCTCTCAACAACTCCATTTTGCTGAGGAGTATAGGCAGTTGTTAACTGTCTCTTGATTCCATGCTTATCTAGGAATGCAAAAAATTCATTAGAGGTAAACTCTCCCCCTCGATCTGAGTAGAGGGTTTTAATAGAAGCTCCTGACTCCTTCTCAATGGATTTCTTGAATCTTCTGGAAGAATGCGAAAGCTTCAGATTTCAGTTGGAGAAAGAAAACCCACATCTTTCGTGAGTAGTCATCTACGAATAACTGAAAGTACCTCTTCCCTCCACAACCGTTGGGTGTGAAAGGACCGCACAGATCGGTGTGAATTAACTCCAGAGGTTTTCGTGCTCTTGTAGAGCTCTTCTCAAATGGTACTCTATGTTGCTTTCTTGCCAAGCAGTCAGAGCACACTGGCAATGTGGCAGAAAGGGAAGGAAGACCCTTTACCATCTCATACTTGCTGAGCTCAAGTAAGTAGCCAGAACTAAGATGCCCATATCTCTTGTGCCATAGGGAAGTTGCCTCCTTGGTAGAGACAGTCATGGCAACATGTGGAGTAGAGATAGCATCTAGTGCAAATAAGCCGTGCTTATATGAAGTCATTGCAATCTGCTTACCCTTCCTGGTAATGGTACAACACTTCTTTCCATTCTCAACACGAAAGTTGACAACCATATTTTTGTCCAGGATTTGTGTCACTGACAACAAATTGTTGGCCAATCCCGAAACATAGAGGACTTTGTCAATCTGACACTTGCCATCAGGAAGAGTGACTGAAACTGTACCCTCTCCCCGAACCCCTGTAGGTTTTATCATCAGCAATGGTGACAGGTTTGCCCTCCTTGGCCACAAATGATTCAAACCATGATCTATCGCCAGTCATATGTTTGCTAGCTCCAGAATCGACATACCAAATAGGATCCCTCTGTGTGGAATCTGTGGTAGTCATGAGCACCTTGTGTGCCCATTCAGAATCTGAGTCAGATTCTTCAACAACAACATTCACCTGGGGTTGCTTGTTTTTATTTTGTGGTTTGTTTTGGCCTTTCTGCTTGTTCTTATGCCAACACTTGTTGGTGTCATGGTTGTCTTTCTCACGGATCTTGCACCACCTCTTCTTCGTTGAGGTTGTTTGCCTTTTCCTTTCATATCCTGTTGAGAATTTCCTCCTTTCCGAAAGTTGCCTCCTTTTTGCCCATTACCTTTCTTCCTAGAACCCCGCCTGTTGGTGTATAGGGCTGTATTGGAAGAATCATCCTTGTGAAGTTGGCGTGCCTCCTGTTGTTGAAGCAGATTGACCAACTCGATGTAGGTAATTTGTCGTTGAGACACCTGGATGGAGGTTATCAACATATCAAATGAAGAAGGTAAAGCTCTCATCACAAGTGAAATGAGAAGCTTTTCATCCACAGTATCTCCCAAAGAACTCAATTTCTCTTTCAACTCAGACACTCTGCACAGAAAGAGTTCAACTGTTTCACCCTGCCTCAAACTCAGGTTATGAAGTTGTTGTTGAAGATGAAGAATGGTGGATTCATTCTTTCCCTCATAGATGGTTTGAAGGGCATCCCATGCCTCTTTACCACTTGCTTTGTCAGCTATATGAGGTTGCACTTCATCTGAAACAACAAACAAAATGAGCACCTTTGCTCGACTGTCTTTCTTGTCAAAAGCTATCCGATTTGCGGAAGGACCTGTGGATGCTCGTTGTTGGTGAAGGCCTAGTTGCTACTCCAAGTAACAATATCCCACAAATCTTCCATTTGGAGAATTGCCTTCATCTTATGTTTCCATGGTGTATAATTTGGACCTTTCAATAACTGATGCGGATCAGTCATCAACTTTGCAACAAGGCCATAGTGAAGGTTCCTTATATCACCAATTGGTCCCCCTTTCGATATACCTTTTGCTAGGCCAATATACCGTACAAAATACCCGCCCTTACGTGAGGGAAACTATAGGTATTTAGAAAGATCAACAAAAATCACCCGCCCTTACGTGAGGGAGACTATAGGTGAGTTTTAGAGATCATACGATACGTGGAACATAAGCGGTACTGAAAGGGAATCGCCTTGTTGATGGCACCTACCATAGAAGATTCTTCTCATGCGTGGGGCGTAACTTCCCCTAAACACTTTGAAGAATACTTCGTCAGGATTTACGCCTAAACACAAGTGCGATAAAGGGTAGTGGATGGAGTAAAAAAATGCAAAAATGGCTAACTTATCTCTCCCCGACGATTTATAGAGAACAAGCTCAGACGTCGTTGTAGCAACTATATTAGGTGGCGGATACAGTAGCCAAATCACGACAACTTTACCTGTAAGTGCTGGCCAGAGGTATCACAAATACCGAACGCTACGGTGCAATAAATTGCACGAATGGGTTTTAATTATTCCGGGGACTTAGGGAGTGTTTTGATTTTAATTTTTAATGTTATAGTGCAAAAATGAAATATGCAACATACAACAAAAAAAAATTGCCCACAGGAATAACCCACAAGGTGTCGGTCACAGCCGAAAATGCACCTTTTACAATTTGCCAAATTGCTATTTTTTGAAAAATTACTCACTATCCCCCTTTGATTTTTTGAAAAAATATCCCCCCTTAAAAGGCTTTCTTTAACAAAGCATTTTAATAATTATTATTTATTTAAAGTTAAAAAAATATAATTTTAATTTATATAGTTTTTAAAACTTTAAAAAAATAAATTAAAAATAAATTTTAATTTATAAAGTTTAAAAACTATTAAAAAATAAATTAAAATTAAAAAATTTAACTAAAAATAATAATAATTAAAAAACGTTTGAAAAAAAATAATTATACCTTGGGGGGAGTCGGCGGGATTTGAACCCCCGACCTGTAGGCTCCCTGAGCCTTACCGCACAGCTCACTGCCAAGTGAGCTAGCGGGCTGATCCGGAAGGGTCAATGGAGCCCTCCCTATTTGAGCAGGTTCCTCCTCTGCAACGCTCTGCAGCTTCGCCGGCCTCGCGCGTCAAAAAAAAATTTCAAAAAAATTTCGCTTCCCGGCGCGTCCGCCTGCTCTTTTCCGTCCTCCCATGCTGCGTCTGCCTTCCACGCAGACGTTTTCGTTCTGTCTGCCTCGTTCTGGTTTTTTTTTTTTTTTCTTTTTCGAAGAATTTCGGAAAAAAAAATGGGGGGGGGTTTATACCCTGCGTGGGAGCGCGAGCGGGAATTTTAAATTTCCCGCTTAGCATCGCCCACGGGTGGGGGGAGGGGATTCCCCACCTCTGCGCGCCTCTTCCCCTGGACGTCTGCGTCCAGTGTGGGGCCCGCGTGGGAGCGCGAGCGGGAATTTTAAATTTCCCGCTCAGCGTCGCCCGCGGGTGGAGGGGTGGGGGGAAGGGATTCCCCGCCTCTCCTCTGTGCGCAGTCCGTGTGGCGCGGACTTCTGGGCCCGTGCGTCTGTGCACGAGTCCCGATGCGCATAGCTCTGCGCAGTCCGCGTCGAGCGGACGTCTGGGCCTGTGCGTCTGCGTGCGGGTCCCGACGCGCACAGCTCTGCGCAGTCCGCGTCGAGCGGACGTCCTCCTCGCCCGCACCGTTCGTGCGAATAGCCGGGGTGGCGCCTCCTACGCGTCCGCGGACAGGGGGCGCGGCGTGCAGCGGACTTCCTCCGCGCGGGGGTTGCGCCTCCTGCGCAGACCTCCCTGTGCGTTCCAGCGGACGAGCAGGAAAAACTAAAAAAAAAAAATTTCGCACAACTTCGAACAAACTCGTGTTCAGAAAAAAAACATGCAGATCAAAATTGTTGTCCGCCTCCACCTTCTCCCTCTACACCACTGGCTCTGATGCCATGTAGGAATTCGGATCAATCTGTATTATTCAGTAGTGCAGGGTTAAATAATACAGTAAGAACAATATTGTCGGAAACCAACCGGCTACAATAGCATGTTGTTATAACCAAATAACAACTGCATTAATAAGACAAATAAGGTTATAACAATGTAGTACGCTAACAATCTTGCCCATATTGCTTTTCTATTTTTTAAAACTTCTTTTGTCATTTTAGTTTCTTGGATATAAATAATATCATGTTTATTACTTAAACATAGGTCCCTAATACACCTCTTCTTTGAGGGGGTATTAGCACCTCTTATATTCCATGAGATGATAATCATGTCTCATTAGGGTCTTTTGGCCCTACTTGCGTATTACCAATATCATTTTGTTATTTGGTAAAGAGAAGTTCAACCAACTTAGTTTGTGTTCCTTTCTCTATGTTTGCTCTTGCTCCCCTGGATATTGCTTGATAATTTAAGGGTTTTCCTCATTTTTCCTTGCCTATATTAGGAGTAGATCTTATTATTCTATTCCTTAATGTTCTTTCACAATTTTTTCATCACATTTATCCTCTCATACTATATTACAAAATATTTTAACTTATCTTGCTTATTTTATGGTATTTCCTTGTTAATGGCAGATGTATTAACTTGTAAAACTACATTTTCTTTACTAATTGTTTTATCCTGAAAGGTGCATGGTACTTCAAGAGACTCTTAAAAATCTAATGAGACACATTTCTTAGGTTCATTGAGAATATTCTTCCTTAAATTAGGATCATACTGAATAGATGATTCCTTGTTAATATGATATAATTGTTGTGCTGTGTCCTCTAAGCTTTGATATACTTTTTCTTCATAGGTTAAAGCTTCAAAAGAGTTGGTATTTCTTCCAATATCATTCCTTATTAGTCTCCACTATTTATTTTATTTCTTTTTTCTAGATCTATTTTTGAAAGTTGAAAACCATCATCATCCATAACCATTTGTAAGTTTCTCTTATAGTTTTCTACATATGATTATGCTGGGCTCTTCTTAGGGCATGATATCTCAATATGCCCCACTTCACGGCATATTCTACATCTAAAATATATGTTTTCATAATCTATGGTTTGGATCCACATATTATCCCCCTACTTAAGAATGATTGATTTTGGTAAGTTGCCTAAGCTTCAAATTCATTATTTGTCTTAAATCCACTATTGAAAATGTAATCAAACAAAACCTCACCCTATTATTTCTAATTATTACTCATCGTCTTGTTAGTCTTA
This sequence comes from Wollemia nobilis, assembly GCA_028583015.1. Classification (NCBI taxonomy): domain Eukaryota; kingdom Viridiplantae; phylum Streptophyta; class Pinopsida; order Araucariales; family Araucariaceae; genus Wollemia; species Wollemia nobilis. The sequence continues at coordinate 2,437,873 of JAQPPZ010017021.1, forward strand.
TATTTCTTTTAGATGCTTCATCAAAATTCAATCTGACCAACTCCACTTTCAGTGGCTTCCACTTTCTGTTCTCTGTCTTCCTTTTGTTTCTCCTTTACCTAGAATCATAATTCCATTTGATGAATTGACTCCATCATTATTCCAATTTATATTATTTGCATTCCTTTTGTTTCTCTCTCTATTTTATTTCCTAATTCTATGTTTAAATTACTCTTGCATCTTATGATCATGATGAATGTATATTTTGGAATATTTCTAGAAAATATTGTGAATTGTGATAGGTAGGATGTAAAGTTAAGTTCTTAACCATGGCTAAAACTATATAACCCATAAACACTACATTAAAATCCATCCCATTTTATATGATATCACTTTCAATATTGCTAGGATGTATGGCATTCAAATTTGATAAAATCTGAAGAGATTCTGTTTGAAAAGGATGTGAGCAAAAAACAAAGTTTTGTCTTTTTAAGGGGGATAGGGTTTGCAAAGAAATAAATATTTGAATAGAAAGCTTATAAAATAAAAAATGAGTTTAGAATTAGGGGAATTTTTTTCTTGGAGATTATTCAAGTATCAAGGAAAAATTGGGCAAAATTTATACTTTCAAATATATAGATTATCTTGATATTGTAGAATCCTAATTATGAGAGGTTCATCAACTATATAAAGAAGACAACATATACCCTATCAAGAGCATCAAATATCACAAATAATTAACCACTCTCACAATTAATTATAGTTACATTTAAATATTCAAATTAGAAGCATTGTACCCAAATTAGTAGCATTGACAACACTTTTGACATTGGGGTAGTGTTATCACTTCAAATTCAAGCAGGATATTTTCTTGCCTAGTTGACCCATCGATAATCACTTTTCTATGTTAGTGCTAGGTCATGTTAATGTCATTGTGCTTTTAACTCCAAATTTATCACCTATTTATGAAGTGAAAAAAGGAAATAGAAATGATGTTAACTACCCATCAACATGGCCCTTGCCTCTTCTATCACATGTGAATCTCTTAATTGCCAACCTCATATCCTAACTGGTAATTATTAATCCTAGAATTAGAAATCATATCCATATAAATCTTTTCAAATATTAATTAGAAGATATGCACATTAGTTAACTCCAAACCCGTATCCATGTAACTCCCAATCAATGGTAGCTCTTATTTTTTGTTTGAGAAAAAGGGGTTGAACTCAGTCCCCCACCCTTGAAAAATAAAAAATCTTTTCTTTAGAGGTTGATAGCTTATAAATATATTCACTTCTCATATCAATTGAGATGCTATAGCTAGAAACCTACATCATTTTACATAAAATATTTGAATTCTTAATTTTCATTTTTGGATTTTTTTCAATTTTTTGTGTGAATACAAATATTCCAGAATTCAACATCCTTCTTGACATTTTCCTACAATAAATTTCACAATACCAAAACTTCACCTCTACTATCTATGCATTGCATCTTAGTAGAATAATATTTCCAAAACATCACACTATCATAGTCCACTTTACCAGATCTAAATTGCTAGTTTCCTTCCTAAAGCACAAGTTCAACCACAAAAATTATAATAAATACTTTATATGAAAACACATTAATGTTATAAAATAAAGCATACATTAATGATGGAAAACATTAAAGTAAATCTTAATCATTATTCGATTCAGGTAGTCAACATTTTCTTGTCAGCTTTAGCTAAACTTACTACTTCCTCTAACCATGGAAAATAGAATTTAACTTCAATAACAGCAATTAAAACCCCTCTATTGGTTAGCCTATATGCACATTTATTTCCTTACCTTAACGTTTGTGTAAACCTCATTTCTTTAAACTCTTTAGCAAGATATTGAATTTCCACAATTATCTCTTATATGTTCCATGGAGCCTTTGCTTTTCTTAAAATTGTATTTATTACTATGAGTGAATCACCTTCCATCCATACTCTGTTACATTTCATTTTTTTGCACATTTTTAGCCTTTCTAAAGCCACCCAAGCTTCAACTTCATTATTTGTCTTAAATCCACTATTGGAAGTATAATGAGAAAATATCTCTATTATTTCAAATTATTCCTCTTCATGCTAGTCTTGGATTTCCTTTAGATGCTCCATCAAAATTTAATTTGACCAACTCTACATCTGGTGGCTTCAAATTTATTTTATTTAACTTCTTTTTGTTTCTCCTGTACCCAACATCATAATTCCATTTGATGACTTGATTCCATCTATCAAGGCTCTCTACTTCTAGATCAGGGATTGGGTGAGTTGATAGGGTTGGATTAGACTCCTCTATGGCTAAACAAATATTCCTTTTCATTACCTCTAAAGCTGTTTCTTTTTTTTTTAAATATTCTTCTATTCATTTATAGTCATACAATTTGAAGTATTGTATCTTTTAATATATCCCAAATTTTTTGTACAACCTCAATTTTAAAAGTGCTCTTTGCCATTGCTTTAACCATTCTTCAATTCTGCCATTCATCACCATGCATTTGCCAAAAATATTAAGAATCCATTACCATAGTTTCTAGAATATTGAGCAATTTCCCACAAGATGGTCTATATACTCTCCACCTTTTTACAAAGAACACATTGTGAGGGGCCATGAAAACCCTTTTTCATAAGTTATCCCAGGATAAAATTCTTCTATGACCTACTAGTCAAACAAATATTTTAACTTTAGGAATGCTTGGGCTATCCCAAATATCTCTTCATATTCTTGTGATATTCCTATTTTGTTGGTGCTTTACATTATATCCACTTCTTGTTGTGTATTTTCTTGAGCTATTCAACTCCCAAATCAATTTATCCTTGGCTCCTCTCAAAATAATCATTGTTGTTATCTTTCTATTCAATTACCTCCTAACATCAATGTCTTGTACACTTGTACAAAAATCTTATTTCTATTTCTACCTTTCTGATCCTTGTACAAAATGTTTGAAACCCTATCACCATATTTATCTTGAAGTAATTTCATCCAAGGTTTCAAAATTGGATCTAGATTGAGTGGATTTTTATCACACCAAGTATCCATCCAAATATAATTTTTTCTCCAATTCCCACCACCCATCTTAAACCTTTAATCACTAAATCAATTATTTTTTTAAAACCGTTCCAAAGTGCAGAACCATTTGGTAGAGAGAATGCTATAAATATTAAGCTTGGATTACTGTGCTCAACATGCTTAGAAGAATTATTTCCCATTGTATTTGAATATCTTTGTACAATCTCCAAATTACTTCTCCCCTAAGAGCTAAGTTTGCATTTGTAAGAACTGTTAAACTAAGATTTCCCCTAGTTTTATCATCCCACACCTTGATCCATTTCACCAAAGGAAATCTTCTTTTACCATGTAATCCCGACCATAAAAATGATCACATAATATAGATTAAACTTTTTTATATTGATTTTGGCATAGTATACAATGACATATAATATGTTGGAATGGCCTGTAATACTGATATAATTAGCTGTATTCTTCTTGTTAATGATAACCATCTAACTTGTTCAAATCTTGGACCTTGTCAGACTGAATTCTTGTCCCTTTACTGGTGCTTTCAATGGCATAAAAGATTTAAAATAATTGTGGCATGGTGGTTATAGGGGTAGAATGGGCGAAGAGCTATGTGGCAGCTTTCGGGGTGAACATTGCAAAATATTATGATGACCATAAAATTCAGATAGCCAACCTGGATTCATGGCAGCTATCGATTCCACCATGTAAATTAAAAAAATAATAACCATATACCTTTCCATGCTAGTAGTTTATTTTAAACTTTACTTATAACTAGATTCCACAATTTTATCCTCATTCTCCTCTCAAATAAGGGCATCCCTAGATAAGTTGTTGGTAAATTTACCTTCTCCATTTGAAGTAACTCGCATATCCCTGCTTTGATTTTAGTTGGAGTGTTTAGGAAGTAAATTTTTTATTTTTTCCTATTAAATTTTTGCCTTGAAGCTCTTTCATATTAATTTAATAAGTTATTCAAAGCTCTGACCTTGTTTATCCTTTCCCTCCCAAAAATATATATCATCTACAAATTGTTGATGGGTGATATTGTCGATGCTATTACTAGCATTAAGTCCACATATAAGCCCAACACTGATTTTGGACACCCTAGATTTTTTTATATTGATATTTTGATAAATCTACTAGTGTGGTCGATTTTTGCTTTGGAGGTTGGGTTCAAAAGTTGGGTATTGCATCAACCAACTATACCATATATATTTTTTACTATTGATCGATTCAAACACTATACTGACACCTGTACTACAACACTGACACTATTTAGTTTCTAACTCTAGAATTCCCTCTACTATTTAGTTACTAATACTGTCTATTCTATTTCTATCACTGCTAACCCTATAATTACTGACTGTTATAGATGACTATTACTACCATTGATAATATTGATTGTTCAATTTTTGACTTTGGGATTCCCTGCACTATCGACAATCCTATAATTACTAACTATTACAAATTATTATTATAGACACTTCCAAACTCTGCCTTGATTGTTTCTATTTAGTTCACCAATTCTTTCCTTTGTGCATGTAGTTTTTTCATGGTAGGAAAGTCTCCTTTGTATGCTCAAATTTTTGTGGGATGAATTTTTGGTTGTAGGTTACACATTCAAAATAACGGGAAGGTTTTTTTTTTGCAAGTTAAAATTTTGATAGAACCAAGGTATGTAGGCAAAGGTTTATGTAATACCCATAGGCCCTCTGTTATACTACATTAATGAATGATAGTGCTTAGACCAATATTTCAAGCCACTATTCAAGGATGATTCCACACATACCCTTGAGCACACTACCTACCTCTATAACAGTACAAGAGGGTAATATTTTTGGATGTTATGTCTAGTGCACTATAGATAATACAAGGTCAAAAAATCTTCCTAGGGCTAAATGTTTATTAAATCTTAGATAGTCTCCCTAAATACTTGAAGATATGTGGGAGCTCAATTCCATGTGTGAGTGTTGTCTAAGGCCTAGGTATTGGATCCCGATCACCCCTCACTTCACTAGGTGTTTTTTGGGCTATCTAGCTTAGCCAATAATGACATCTCTTCCACGATATTTTAGAACCCCCAACATAGATTTTCTAAATTACACAACTATTGTATAAAAAAGAAGGGATTATATTTTTTTGTTGTTTTTTTAAATAAAGGACAAACAAAAATGGAAACATAGGAAAATTATATCTAACATTCAAAATAAATGGGCAAGAACTATCATAGTCACAACGAAACTTAGCCCTAGAGAGCACTATGATACCACTTGTTAGGAACTTACTATTAAAAATAAACTCACAAAATATTGAAAATAAACATAGATTCATGCAAATAAAAAAATATCATAATACAGAAAGTAAAAGCATAATTAAACACTCACAATAAACACAAAATCATAGGACGCTTCGAGGGGCAACCTATTTCATTATTTCATTAATTTTAAAAAAGAAACATTCGTACATGGATCCATATCTTTTAAAGATACACTTCATGTAACCCTAACCCTAAGCTTAAGAGTTGGCTTACATGAAAAATGCCACTCAAGCTAGAATATTCTACCAACTAGCAGTTACATTCTTGATAACTACACAAATGACCCCACTTGTCTAGGCACCTTACTTGCCACATACCAATACCAAAAATTACAAAATAACATTATAAAGGGATCCCCACTTTGGAAGTGGGTCATTATAATAATCAATTAAGAATTACAAAATAGTGTTAGGATGGGGTCCTCACACAACCTTTGTATCACCTCATTCATAAGTGTCCATCATAATCACTAGTGATTTGCATCTAGGTCTTGAATCTTGTGGTGATATTTTCATAAATGAACTTAGTTTTGTTTCTTGTTGAGTTGTCCAACAATACTATTTACCTGACCCAATTCATCACATACTCGATGGAAACCACAATGTAAGTGATTCTCCATTATTGACTTTGTTAGCTTATGATAAAGTATGCTATGGGAGATAGCAATCACAAGATGCAAAAATATAATGAAGTTCTGGAATGACATAGAAATATACTATTAATGGAACTCACAAAATATAGAACTAAATAAAAGTAATAGAAACCTATTATACTAGTGCATGCTAAGATCAATGCACTCACATCCTCACTGTATTCACTATGGGAATTTATATAAGAAATAGGTAACTTGGCCCTTGCTCTTCCTAACTACCATTCCTATGACTCATGTACAAGTAGACTCCTTGCACATTTACATTATTGCACATTGATACTTGTGCATTTATTAATTCTACCCCAAGTCCTAATCTAATAATGTATCCAAGGGGGTGCATTGACATGTACCTAAATAATGTAATATGCTCTAACATCCCCATGTATTACATTATTTAGGTATTAAAAACTTTAGTCTTCAATATGGATTTTCTTCTCGAGAATAATATTTTGCTTCATAAGATTCTTCTTTCTTGTTGTTGCTTTTTAGCTTGATCCAATTCTTCTATCAATTTACCTTGCACTGTATTCCTCCATGGTCTGGTCCTTCTTGTTGTTCTTTAGCCTTACCTTTGGATCAAGTTTGTGAACTTTCATAAGCGGTTGTATTGCTACTTGATTCTTGTAAAGGTATTTTTTCTTCTTTGTCTTTGTTGTGTACATAGGCTTCCAAAAAAACACTCAAAGCATCATGAGGATTGAAATATATTTTCTAAGTATGATTCAATCAATTCTATTTTATTTTTAAGAGCTTCTATCAATCCTTTTTTCTACATTCTCATCCTTGTAACATTTTTATATAAGTAATGTCATATACAATATGCTTACAAAGTCTAAGGAAAGTGGAATGTCACTTTTCCCATTATCAATCGCTTCATTAAGTTGTGCATGTAGATAGTGTTCCATAGTATCGAAGTTATATTCTAAGGCTTCACTATGAATCACATTTTAAGTAAGATCTAAAATTCCTTCAGAATTTATAAGTAGGTTCATGATTCCAATTTTTATGGCACTTGCTCTTTCTTTTCTAAGAGAGTTGTTCATATTATTGTTAGTTGTATTCTTAGAAGTAGACATCCTTATAGCTCCCTAGTTTAGATTATAAAGTGCTTTGGTAGTACCTGTATGAGATAGAGTCTTCTGAGTAATCTTACCTTATAACTCCTTAGATAAGAGTATTAGATTTAGATTTTGTAGAATCCCTTATTTCTCCCTAGTTTAAGGATTGTGAACAAATTTGATGAAACCTTTATTGAATTAGGTTTTGTAGGCTTCCTTATAACTTCCTAGTAATTTAAGATATGCTATAGACTTAAATAAAAATCTTAGCAATATTTAGTTCACATTTTAGATTGATTTTGTAATGTTTTGAGAATAATAATAAACCTTAAATTTTATCTTATCTCTCTTAATGGAGTATGCTCAAATGCTTGGATTTCTTTTGCCTCTTTAGTATAAATGTGAGACAATTATTATCACTTAATTCCAAATTTTAATGATGCTTAATGAGATTCTTTCTTCTACCTTAAGTAATTTAATTTTCTAAATTCCAAATACCAATGGTTTTGGTGTAGAAAGATTTATAAATCCCTACTCTTGAAATATTAGAAAATAATTGCATTTGCAAATTAATATTTGAATTTACTATGGTTTTCAACCTTATATCTCCTACTTTATTTTGAAATATCCTTCAATAATAATTTTTTAGAATGAGCTTGCTTTATAGATTACTAAATCTTGGCTTAATGTTGGTTATTCCAATGCAATAGAATGTTTGAATTATCATATTATAACTCCAACATTACCTTAATGAAATATAACAATAATGGCTTTACCTTAGTGGTTGTAGTAAGTAGCTTGTATCTTGTGATGTGGTTGGAGACTCAACGTGTCTCCACTGGATTGCTCGATATTGCTTAACATGCTCTTTCCTTACGTTCTTTGTATGGCTCGACTTCAACATCTCTTCTCTTACATTATCTGCATGTCTTGACTTCAATGTCTCTTCTCTTATGTTCTCTGCATGGCTTGACTTCAATGTCAACTTTCGTTATGAGCTCTACATGGATTGAGTTAATTGATGCTTCAATGTGTTTTTTGGTTGGGAAGGAATAAGCATTCAATGCTCTCTCTTTCTCCAAATATACAGTGCTTTGTTGGCACTAGAATTACTATGAAAGTGATGGTTTATGATAACCTTTAATGCACCTATACTCCAATATTTCTTACGCTCCTTGCTTGAAATTCATTGTTCGTGCTTCCAATATATATAAGGTATTTAATGCAAACGTATTAATAGAGATATTCAACATTGATTCCTTGAGGTGTTATGCTCTTATTCATGCTTTGGATAAGTGGCAATTAGATTGGTGGTGATTACACCTTTAGTTTCAATGTTCAAGGTGCAATGATGAATATGGCATTATTTTTAGCTTGCATTCCTTTCATAACACTCCAAGATGGGAATTACTCTTTGTTAGGCACTTGGATGCTTAAATACAAGCGTTATATTCTTACAGGGCTCTTACATGAAAGGTGTAATATCACCTTTCTATGTGCCAAGTGGCAATTACATGCTCAACTATCAACATCCTTCTTGAAACCCTATAACTCCTCTAGTGAATACAAGTTCAATTCTTTTCTCCAATACTTTTCCAGTGAATGCTATCTTACACCTCCAACAATGATCTCTTTCCAATGTTGGCTCTGATGTAGATTCTAGGTGGATGATATGGCACATTTTAATTGTAGCTTTTGGATGATTTGATGGCTCTCTTCTTTGCTGACTGCTAGGTGCTTAAATGAGGTAACTTTTCATGGCCTTCCATTGTATATTTTTGTGGCTTTCCCTTGGCTTATATGTAGATTTCTAAGCTATTATTATACATTACTTTGTGATGGTTGTAATGCCTCTGATTTGATTGTAAATTAGCTTCGTTTGAGAGTGTTGCTTCGATTATTTGAATGGTGTTTTTGGAAACCTAAAACACAATGCTTGTGATCCTTGGATTCACTCCTTTTCTACCTCTCTTGTTTCACCAAGAGTAGACGTAGGATTTTTGTAGTGTTAGTGTCTTCAAAAAACTTGATAATATATCCTCTTTTAGAGTTATTATGGTGCTCCAATGTAGTATGAATAATATACTCTAATTTGCACTAAATATTAGTGCGCTTCTTGTCTCTTTTGATGCAATTTATTTGATTTGATGGCTTCAATGTTGTAGAGATAGATTTTCTCCTTGTTTTATATCTTGAGGACTTATGTAAGATAATCTAAATCTTTCCTTTGGCTTCTTGGATATGGCCACTACATGCTCTATTATTTTGAGAGTAATGTACTATTGCCTCTCTTTTATACAACATTAGAATCTCTCTTTTTCACTTGGATAGTTTAGTAACATTGAATCCAAGCTAATAATTATATAAGCAATATGCTAGAGATATTAATATTTGCACTAACCTTCACTGTAACATTTAGTGCACTTCTAATAAGATTTAAGAGAAATTAATATAGTGCAACTCAACTCAAATCACCTTATTAATCCTTAAGGAACTTTTTAATATGCCCTAATACTAACTCTTAAAGAATGCTCAATAATTTTAGCAACTTAATGTAATCCATTTTTCTGTAAGTAGATGATAGGAAGAATGTATCTAACTCCTATTAATGTGCAGGTAATAACCCTTAACAAAAACTATCTTCTGCACTTCCTTTGAGGACTTAAGGTGCAACCTTTTATTTTGCAACTTTTGAATTCTAATAAGATTCTTAATGAACCTAAGTAGTAACCCAGATAAGTGTTCAAGTAATGAACCCTTTTGCACCTTAAATTGCTTAACTTTGATGTCCTTTGAATATCTTGATTATTTGATTCACCAAGTCTCTATATGGAATGGTGGTTGCTCATAGCTATGAACCCTTCTAGTTTCTTTTCTTGAAATTGTAGTAGATGGCTTCAACTTCTCCTTCAGGATGTAGCCTAGAACTTCTGAAGTTCTACTGCTAGTAATGTTGTCTTGATTGTTGCCCTTTAGCAGGAAATCTATCCACTGAAATATTGCCCTTGAATCTCATAAATTTGGTAGGAATTCCTCCAAATTGTGGCTGAGATATCCTTCAAGAACCCCTTCATAATTTGTTATAGATCCAACAAACCTAATCTCCGAAATGTGCCTACTTAGCTATGAAAGGTAATCCCCAAATATCTTGGATTTGGTGGGCTTATTCTATATGAGTTCTCCTTTAACCTCCTTATCAAATTCTAACTTCAAACATGGATTTCTTCTCAAGAATATAAAAGTCTTGAGGTCTTCACTTGTCTCTTCTAGGATTTGATAACTTATTTTCCAAACACTTCTTCTTTGGGTTTGTTTTTGAATGGTGATAATTGTCCTAATTCTTTCACTATCAAGAGCTTCTTCTTGGTAGTGAATTTATCCAATGAGTTCTTCTAGGAATTCCTTTAATGGTTTTTTTGAATTATACAATAAGGCTCTCCAGGCCTTCTTTCCTTGAGACCTCTCTAAAGTTTTCTCCTTGTTTCTCCTTGAGACCTCTCCAAGATATTCTTCTTGTAGCTTCTATGACCTTATTAACGAGATATTTATTTTAATCTTCTACTATAGAAGTGTTGGCAATTAGACCTCCTTCATGGATATCTAAAATCTGGAAAAAGACCTTGATAGTCCCTCTTTATCTCTTCGAAGACTAGAAGTTTTTCAATGAGACCTTTGTGGGTCTTTTTAGCTTCTTTTGAAAGAAGTATTTAATTAGCAAGTATATATTAAATATTCTACCTTAAACCTTCACTCTTAAGTGATAAAATTATCCTTGGTTCTTCTCTAATGTTTTATTTTCTACAACATAAAGTTAATTTCTAATGGGATGAATATTGACTCCTAGTCTTCACAAGTTTTCTAGAACTATGTGGAAAGATTCTAGCCAAAAGCAATCTTAAAAATTATGAAACTAAGATTTTCATCTCTTCTCTCAATATCTATTGTGACTCTCCCTATTCCTATCTAGATCTCCTGTAGCTTTGATACCACTGTTCACTTTTGATAAAGTGTGCTATGGGAGATAACAATCACAAGATGTTGGAAAATAATGAAATTCTAGAATGACACATAAATATGCTATTAATGGAACTCATAAAAATATAGAATTGATTACAAGTGATAGAAACCTATTCTACCAGTGCATGTTGATAGAAATGCACTCACATTCTCACTCTATTCAATATGAATATTTATATAGAAAATAGATAACTTGACCCTTAATCTTCCTAACTACCATTTCTATGACTTATGTACAAGTGGACTCCTTGCACAATTACATTATTGCACATTGACACTTGTGCATTTATTGATTCTACCCCAAGTAACTCCTAATATACTAATGTACCCAAGGAGATACATTGACATGTACCTAAATAATGTAATATACTCTAAAAGACTTGGCTTTACAAGTGTAACAAATTCATATACAAAAATTATTAAATTTCTTGTGAAGGCATGAAGTCTTGTTTTAGAGGATTTCTCACCCTTTTACACATTATTATGTTACAAATTCCTTCACATCTTGATATAGGTTGTCATAAATTTCAAAAAATAGCACATCCTAACCCTTGCATCAGGTATCGTGTGTCTATATATCGATCCTTCATGTGTTTAATTTATTATATTGTGCACTTCTTCCACCATTATGCATCTACAAAATACAAGGTGCTATATTGTAAAATAATCATTGAGTCAATTAGAAGGGTCCTGAATTTATTAGAACCTTCTTCACTCACCTATTAACGCCTCTTTTTTCTAGTGGATATGTACTACGTGAAATATAGGATGATTTGATGGTATATTGTAAGTGCATTATACAATATGAAGGGAATTCAATTATAGGTGTAAATATCATTTTCAATGACAAATATTTTTATTTGTAATACCGATCTAATTGTAGCCCAAATTTGATTTAGATATGAATACACATTATCTCTAACTACTTACTCCAAGAACAAATTAGTAAAGAAAATGCAAAAGGGATCCTTAATTTTTATTGCATTTGAGTTTCTAAAACCCATGCAAATCTTAGTATATGCACTTTCCTTATTCAAGTTGATCATAATTGATGATAATCAGCCATAGTCACTTCAACAATGATGCTAGTGTTCAACATCTCCATATTTGCAATGTCTATCACTACATATTTAAGATACATGTGAGATGGTATTCTTCACACTAGTTACACACTTGGAACCAATGATATCCAATGAATGTACAAAATATGTAGAATATCCTTGAGGTACTTATAAGTCCAAGCAAAGACTTCCTTGTGATATATAAATATTTTAGATGTTGTTGCCTTCAAATCAAATCTCAATCATCACCATAGTCAATGATCTTGTAAGACTCAACAAGTTTGAGTTGCACCATCTTAGGTCCCTCATATTGAATGGTGTGGAGTACCTTAGTCAACTTGCATGAACAAATCAGGTGTATTGACCTATAATCAATCTATGCATCATCAACCATTAAATAGATAATATTTTAGGGGAAACGGTGTTTTCTTCTCTTTCTTTACTATACACATGCATCATCAATTTAGTTCTTGTATCTACAAATGTACTTGACTTGCTAACCTCAAAGGTTTTGATTGAATTAACTTTATGCAAATCAAAACCTTTAAACAATAAGTTTAAAATACACATGAAAGTGGTAAGTGATACAAGTTGAAAGACTTAAACTACACATGAAAGTGACAAAACATATCTTAAATAAATAAATTTTAATGCGTCCAAAACTCAAATATTCATGTATTGCTTATAATATAAAAAGGTACAAATCACAAAATGTGTCATTTGTCATGAAAAATACAATATCTCAAGATCTTTGAATGCCTTTACCCTTTGCCCTAGCAGGATCTCTAGTTTCTTTGCCATTGTGTCATACCTCTTCTTGTGCCTTGGATACTAATGTCAGTCACCACTTGTATCAAGGATCAAGGGGTCAAGAGCCCTCTTGCAGGGTCAAGGGGTTGTACCCCTTGAATGGTCAAGGGTTAGTGCTCTTCGTGCATATCCTATTGCAATACAAGGAAAGGTTGAGGGGAAACACCCCAAAATATCAATGATAAAACCATTAATACCTTCGTTATCTAAACTAAAATTTTCAATATACAAGCATATCATTTGTGCTTTTAAATAGTACTCTTATATACAAGCACATTGATCAATAAGTTTAGATTGATATTTCAACATCTTTAATATATTCATGATTATAGAGATCATAGAAAATATAGTGAGTGAGTGATTATAAAGAGCATAGAAAATATAGAGAGTGATATTTTTCCTATATAAAGACCTCATAGTGAATGATTATAAGGAGCATAGAAAATATAGAGAGTGTGTGGTATAGTTTAGTAGTATGGTACAATGTAGTCTTTTCATATCTATTCATGGAGTGTTCATATCCTCCATTATATAGCATTGTACTATTTTAATCACTTTCATTAATGGTATATTTTTGAGTTATTTGTAGATATTCATCTCATTATTTTCTTGCATATTATTATGTCATTAGTTTATAGTTATCTTAGGTTAGTTATCTTACATCTTGTAATTGCTCTTCCTATAATACTATCCCATAAAAAGCTAACAATAGTATTAGAGCACATGGTATATTAGATAGGAATTAAGGAGAGCCACAAAGAGAGACTGAGAGGAGTTGAAAAAATATCAGTTCCAAAATTTTTGAGATTACATTTGGCTAGATTATTTCCACAGGGTTGTAGAAAAACTCATGAAGACTAGGACTCGACATAAATTCCACTAGATTGGCAAATCAACTAGTGAAGATTAATTATCTCTAGATTTAGAGTTTCTTCCATTACAATCCTAATACTTTTTTGTAGGAAAAAGAAGATTCAAAGTGATTTGGGAAGCTTCCTACAAAAGATCTAGGAAGAATATATTCTTTATAACCAATCTAGCACCAGAAAAAACAATCAAAGGAACAAATATTTAGAGTCTTGAAGAAAAGGCCCCATTACAAGAGATTGTAGATCTGTAGAGTACAGAAGGAGAAAAGGCCATAGGAGCCTTGTTACAAATTCAAATAAGAAAAGAAAACTCCAATTAAGAGTCCCAATGAAGATAGGATATTGGTGATCTCTAGTGCATATTGAAGACTTCACCTTGAAGAAGCTAAAGAGACCCTTAGAAGGTCCAGTTACAATACTCCCAATTCTTGAAGATTGGAGGTTGGTGATCTCCGTCAAAGCCTACAAATTACAAAAGTGAAGAAGAACCAACAAGATCCTATTCCAGATTCCAGTAGTAGCAGATTTTAAATATTTGAGAGGAAGATCTCACTACCAACACTTCCATAGTAGAAGGTTGAAGGAAAGGTCTCATTTGGAATAAGAGGTGCAATATTGAAGACCTTGGAGAGGTCTAAAGGAGAAATAAGAAGGAGGCTTGGTGAGCCTCATTAAAGGAGATCCATAGAAGGCCATTAAAGGAGTTCTTAGGAGAACTCATTGGAGAAATTTACCACCAAGGAGAAGTTCCTGATAAAGGAATATTTTGGGACAATTATCACCATCCGACAACAAGCCCAAACTGAGATAGATTTGGTAAGGAGCTTGCCAAATCTCGGAGGATATTGGTGAAGACCTCAAGAATTTCAGATTCTTGAGAAGAGGGCCTAGATTGAAGTCAAAATTTGACAAGGAGGTTGAAGGAGAAAGGAGCCAAACATTACTACCAAACCTGAAAGGTTTGAAGATTGCCTTTGAAGGCTAGAAGGATCATTCAAAGATAGGGGTTTGCTGAATCTTCAGCAGAACACTGAAGGGTTCTTGAAGGAAAAACTCAACTATGATTTGGGGGAAATTCCCTACCAAAATTTTGAGTTTCAAGGACAACATTTCAATGTAGAAATTGACTACGGAAGGGCATCAATTTGGACATTATTACCAGCTGCAAAAATTCAAATTTCTAGGATACATCTTGAAGGAGAATCAAATTCACCTACTACAGTTAAAGGGCAGCAAGTTAGAGTTTTTTCAAAGCTGCAAAAAGATGAGTTAGAGAGCTGTTTCGAAAAACCAAGAATAGTTGCAAGTTCATCCAATTAAAGGGCAACAATTTGGTGAATCGAATCACCAAGCAATCCTTCATCTACAAATATCATTAAGGTAAGCAACTTGGGTGCAAATAGGTTCATTAATTGAACTTTAAATTAATTCATTATCAAGTTCCATTAAGCACCTTATTAGAATCTAGAAGTTGCAGAGATTATAGAGCATTTGAGAGTTCTTTAAGAGTTATCATTAGTTCATATTACAAGTTACTTTTAAGGAGTAATAAGGAGATTGAAATTGCACTATATTAGTTTCTCTTAAAGCTTATTAGAGGTGCACTACGTATTCCAATGAAGTTGAAAGTTAATGCAAAGATTAATATCTCAAGAACATATTGTTTACATGATTATTAGCTTAGATTCATTGTTACTAAATTATCCAATTGAAGGAGTTAGATACTAGTGTTGTCTAATAAGAAAGGTAATAATACATTGCTCTCAAGGATTAGAGAAAGTAGTGGCCATATCTAAGAAGCAAAGGAAAAGCTTCAGATCTATCTACATTTATCCTCAAGCTATACAACGAGGAGCCATCATATCATAGGAGAAAATAGCATCAAAAGGAGACAAGGAACTCTCAAAACTTTGGTGCAAAATAGAGTTTCTTATTTATATTACATTGGTGCACCATATCCTTCCTAAAGAGGACGAAATATAAAGTGTCTCAAGACACTAAGACAACATGTATTCTATGTCCACTATTGGTGAATCATCGAAGGCAGAAGGTGCAAAATTTGGGTAGAGAAGGTGAGCCAACCTAGGGCTCATAAGCACTGGTTTCGGGTGTCTAGAAACACCATATAAATTTATAAAGTAAGCACCCACGAACGATGTCAACTTGCAACAACATAAGGAATATTTGCACCCATTACATACCTATTGCAAATCAAGGAGAACATCAACTAGGAAAGCTACATAAAAGCAAGTTGAAGGCTACAGAGTATTACCTCAATCAAGCATCAAACTACTAGCTAGGAAGTGAGCCATCAAAGCAACCAAGAGCATCAACCGATTGATGACATATCATATACCAAAAGGGCAACATTGGATTCACAATTGGAACCAACCTTGAAGAAATCATCATTGGAAAATGCAAGCTTGCACTCACTAGAAAGAAGGAGGAAAGCATTGGAGAAAATATTGAACAACTTGCATCCATTAGAGAAGATATAAGGATAAAAAGAACATTGAGGACAACCTCACATGCAAGTGCCACTTGGCACAACATAAAGAAGCGTTACACATTTCAATAACACCCATGCAGGAGCCTAGTGAAGGAGTAACACTTATCTTGAAGCATTGAAGGAAGGAGCCTAGTGAAGAAGTAACACCCACCTTGGAGCGTTGAGGGCAGAGACAATCATTACATCTTGGAGTGTTGGAACCCAGGTTGTAACCTCTACAAAGTAAGCGCCACATGTTCAAAGCATCAAGAAGGTATTATAATGCCTCAAGCAATCCACGTAGGGGAGATAACACTATTAATAACCCAAGCTAAAAGATGCACTCACATTGAAGCAAGAATATCAAAGCAAAAGCACATGATTTCAACAAGGATGTTCACTTGCACAAAGAGGTCAAAGCAGAGATGATCGTGGTAAGACTTTCATGAAAGGAAGAGCATTGAATGCTCATCTTCATACAACAAACACAACACCCAGATATCCGTTGAAGAGAGTGAAGTCTTAAGCAACTCAATGTATTGCATTACTAAGATAATTTCAATATTAAATTGCTTGCTTTAATTAAAGTGATATAGGAGTTATAAGGTGATCAAATTTACTACTACATTGGAATAACAAACATTAACCAAGCATTATTAAGTTATAAAGGAAGTTCAAGGCACTATAATTGAAGTGCATTCTCATATTATAATATTTATAAATAACCAAGTAGGAGATATAAGGTTGTCAACCTTGGTAAACTCAAATATCAATTTGCAAATACTATTATCATTATTTTCTAATATTCCAAAGTAGGGAGATATAAGGTATACTACATCAAACATAGATTATTGAAATTTAGAAATATTAAAATATTGGATATTAAAGGCTATAAAAGGAAGTTCATTTTTTACTTAAAGGAGTTGGAATTATTTACTTACACTTGTCTCATACTCATACTAAAGGGACAAAAGAAATCCAACCATAGAGAACTTTAAATTGATAAATGCATAGTTCATTAGGAGAGATAAGGTAAAATAGAAGTTGATTATTGATTTACAAAATACTACAAAATCAAGCCAAAATGTGAACTATTACTTACTAAGCACTTTATCAAAATTATAGCACATTCCAATCACTAGGGAGACAAGGAATCCTACAAAACCTAAGTCTAGAAAGTTTTTATCAAATTGGTTCAAATACTCTACACTAGGGAGACATAAGGAAGACAACTTCAAAAGGTTTATTATGGAGGAAATAATTAAGAATGCATTCAATGAGAATATTGAAATGATATTTCATGAACTTAGGTTCTATTCATAAAATCTAATAGAAAACTTTGATGGATTCAGAACTTAGGTTCTATTCACAAAATCTATGAGAATATTGAAATCTTATCTATCGAGTTGAAAGAAATAATCTCTTTATTTTTGAAAGAAGCAAAGGAAGAGAACTTTACAACATTAATTGGATATCTTCATGAAACTCTATTCAGAACTTGGTGGAATACTCAAAATGTGATTATTCTCTCTCCAAAAGAGTGCTTAATGTTCTATTTTTCATTAATCACTTTTGAGTTCTTTAGAGGAATGAAACAAAAGAAAGTAAATGTTGGTAGTGAATCCTTGAATCCAAGTCAATTTTATTGTGATGATAGACTAACTCATCATGAAGTAGATATTCCTCTAGTAACAATGCATAAACAAAGGAGGAAGAAAAACATGTAGAAGAAAATAAGATAAAGATCCTAATTTGGACACAAACAGAGAGTATAATGAAGAAAGCTCAAAGTATGAACTAAATGAGTATGATCAATCCAAAGAACTAAAAGAACCTACATATGAACCTAAAGTTAAAGCTCTCTCAATGAAGATAACATTTTATGAAGACACTAACTACTTTCTTGAATAGGACACAAATAGAAAAGAAGGAGAATTAAAACTCCAGTACCAAATAAAAGATCCATATTGAAGACCAAATTAATGTAATACAAGGGGGTGTTAGAGTATATTACATAATTTGGGTCATGTAAATGTACCACCTTTGGTACATAACTAGAGTAGGAGTTTACTTTAGATTAAAGTTAGTTGGTTACTTCAAGTATTGTAATAAATGCACAAGTGTCAATGTGCAAGTTGTATATGTGCATGTAGTCCACATGTACATGAGTCTTAGGTAGAGTAAGGGGCTAAGGAATCTATCTTCCTATATTCCTCACAGTGAGTGATTATAGAGAGCATAGAAAATATAGATCATGTGGTTTATTTTAGTAGTATGGTACAATGTAGTCTTTTCATATTTTTCATGGAGTGTCCATGTCCTTCATTATATAACATTGTACTACTTTCATCACTTTCATGAATGGTATATTTCTAAGTTATTTGCAGATGTTTTTTTTTTTGTTTTTTGAATTTACATGGTGGAATCGGTAGCCGCCACGAATCCGGGAAGGCTGTCCGCTACAGTATTCTGCACTGTCCGCCCCAGAAGCCACCACATAGATATTCATGCAGTTATTTGCAGATGTTCATCTCATTATTTTCTTGCATATTATTGTGCCATTAGTTTATAGTTATCTTGCATCTTGTGGTTGTTCTTCCTATAATATTGTCCTATCAAAAGCTAACATGTTGGTGGTTGTTGCTAGTTGCTGGATTTCTTCAAACCTCAAACAATCCGCTATTAGGATGCCTTTGTGTGTTTGATTTGGTGTGATAGCAAGTACACATATCCCTTTATCCTCTTGCAATAGGTGAAATGAAAGAAAATAGTTTTTTAATAAAAATGGCCATAGCCTCCATGCGTATGACTGTGGCCAAATTTTTTCAAAAAAATTAGAAAAAATCATTCAAAAATTGATAATTTTGATTTTTGAGGCAAGTTGACTCAGGCTTTTGAAAAATCATAAAAATCAAGACTCGTCACTTTAAATCATGATTTTTGTAACAAAGTCCAAACAAAAGCATCTTGGTTGATAGAGACTTTATAATCCTCCATCTTCTAGTGGATCAAGACCACTATTTATGTGCCCTTCATCCTTCATACACTCTTTCAGTTTAAGGACACTATCATTGTTTGGCTCCATGTTAAAATTTGACCTCACTTTGTCATCGAGAATAGAGATGTTTGACTCCTTTGAGGATGCAAAATCCTCACTCACTAATTGTTTTTCAAGTTGATATGTTAATGGACCCCTTTCTTATATGTCAGACGATCCTCATTTCAATTATAATCAACTTTCATCATGCACAACTAGCCATGCCCCAATACCTCATTGAATACCTTTTATATGGTGACCACTAAGAAGTCAAGGACAAAGGTATATTCAGTAATCATGACCCTTTGTCCCATCGAGATGCCTTTTATCTATATGCCATATTCACCTTTATAATCTCCTATAAGAGTTGAGTTGATGTACCTTGTGACAAACAATTTATTATCGATAGGTAAGTTCAATGATATTTTTTGCTTTTCACCTACATCATATTTTGTTATCATCTCTTTAAATTTTGCATGGGCCATCTACCATTACTTTCTTTTGATGGCTAGATCACAATAGTCAACTTTATTCTTAGACCGTGCCTTTGTAACTACTAGAATATGTTTTGTTGCCATGTTCGGTTCTTCAATTTCAATAAACTTGATATTTAGGCCATTCTCTTTCTTCTTGGGACAACTTGCTTTTGCATGATTATAAAATTTGTACCATCGGTACATTATTTACACATTTAGGTTAAGTAGCATTGGTTCAATCACTTGTGAAGTATTCCACTTTTTAACATTTTTAACACTAGACAATCAACCTCTTGATCGTGTCGTATTATACTCAATTTGTTTGGTTTGTATTTTTTGTACCACCATGATTTCCGTTCTTCTTTTCTTAATGGTTGTTCCTATAACAACCATTCATCATGTTACCTTTGGATATGTTATGCTTCTCATCATCATCCTCCTTGAATGCCATCATCTCGTGCTTCTAATTCTTCACGTTAAATGTACACTCTAAAACTAGGCATCTATGCACCTCATAAATGTTATGATTCGTATGTTTTATATAGTTGGCATTAGTGTTATTTGGCTCAACAATTTTTGTATGAAACATATTTCCTATCCTTTATCTTCCTTAATATCCTAAATCATCAGCATCATATATTTTTTAATTGCATCAATTAACACTCTCCTCTTATTATCAATATCAAATTTCTACACCAACCAAATTTGACTTGCACAACCCAATGTCTTCATCTATATTTCTAGGTTTAGTTCTCTATTCATTTCTTACTAGTAGGAAATGGGTGGAATCATCTTCATCTTCTTTAAAAACCTTTAACAAAGTCCTTCATTGAACCACTATATCTTCATCCCATTTGTTCGTTGGATTTTTGTCTTGATAAACAACTCCTTTAGATGATGGTTATTAGACTTTATGTCCTCATATTTATTATATCTTGTTTTATAGAGTTTTGCAATGATCTCATTGTCATTTATGGAAAATTTCCTTTAAATGGTCCAATATCTGCAACTAGAAATACCGGTCACTAGCCACTCCTATGAGCATCGCAAGAAAAATTCACATCCACTTTATCTTGTCATGTTGACCATTCATTTTTCAAATGATCACACATATCCCAATGTGATAAAAAAGATCTTCTTTTTCATCCACACAAAATTTCAAACACTTTTGCTTGCCTTCCACAACAACCATTGTGACATCATGGTCATACATTGTGCACTTTTGTCAAACCTATCACCACATTTTCTTTGACCACTTGAATCGATTTCATGACAACAATGATGTCAAATGTAGTATAGGCATCAACATCAACCTAGTGTGACATGACAACTCCCTTTGACCCAATTCAAGAAGACAATGGTGCCAAATGAAATACATATTTAGTTATTCCAAACAACAATTGCACAACATAAAGTTGTACAATGATATCTCTAGCATCAAACACATTGAATAACATGACCAAGTTGAACCCTTATGAGGTTGGCAAGGGGTAATTATATATGGATTTTCAAGAAGCGGTTGACAACCACCAAATTGCTTGACTATATAATACTCAACTATAAACATTAAATTTAAAAGTACCTTATAAACTATATGTGACATACATTATTATAAACACATGGGGTTTCACATACACACATGTAACAACCCACAACATATATAATAATTTGAGAAACTATACAAAAGAGAAAATGCTCAAACAACTCATGTTGTAGAGGTGCTTGAGTTGACACATCATTGGTTTTGTCATTTTTATTCTTTCCAAAGGTCCATGATTTTCTCTTTATAATACGCATAATTAGAATACTCATCATCCTTATTAAAAAGATTGTCATCAATTTGGAGAAAAAAGTGATTCTTCAAAATGTGCCAAATCTCCTTAATTGTTCTCTCTTTAGAAACTACAAAGAAGTATTCATCTGGAGAATATCGATTTGGTTGTTGATATATTCTTTTCTTCTTAATCATTAACTCCTTATCCATTATCAGCATAAATAACACCCTAGGAGTCATGGATCTTGAGTAGGTTCAACATTCTAGCTCTCCAAAGTTCATCATTTTTCTCATTGAAAGGCTCAATGGATCTAGGAAAATCCATTCCCATTATGTTTCAACCAAAATTTAGATTAAATAGTAAAAATTGGCTAAAATTTGATTGCAACATTACAAAGTACTCAAAAAAAGGATAATATGTATAGAATTAAAAAGAAAAAGAAAAAATAACTTCGTGTAACAAAGTTATATGCTCCAAAAAATCAGGTGTAATTTGGCTCCCAATTAGTACTAGTTTCACTTGATTTTGACAATGAATTTTAATAGTTATAAGGCCAATCCAAAAAAAGGTACATATACCGACCCCCCCAAAATTTCCCATAAGTTCTAGATCTCTAACTAGATGTGGAGAATTTATCCTAGATTAGATGCATGATTTTTAGAAAGAAATAGATCCACAATTTTGGGGGGTAAGATGACCAAACCTAAAAAAGTGCAAAACTAGAACCCTTATTATTTCCCCATGAGGATTTTAAATTTCAAAACATATAAAAAAAAACACTTTAGATACTAACATATATTTGTTTTCCAAACTATGAGTCCTCAACCAAGAAGCAAAACCAAATTTTGAACTACATGCTCCTAACAACTCCACCAATCATCAACTAAAGCAGATTGGACAAATCTATAAAAGAAACTTCAGACTCTTACCTCCTTTAAGTGTGACATCCACAAGCACATCTCAAAGGTCAAAAGGAGACAAAGTCTTTTTCTAGATGACTCTTTCAACACTTAAAATGATAAAAGTCTCCTTGCTATGAACAAAAACCTATGATGCTCAAGCAACCTCAAGCTTCAAGTCCTAAAACTCATCACCTTAAGCTTTAATTACCAAGTTGGAGAATCTATTATTTCCAAAAATTCAAAGCATTTAAAAGAAAAAAACAAAGAGTTGGGGAAAAACACTTTTCAAAGTAGAAATGAGTAACTCAAATGCTGATGATATCCATGGTTCCATGAGTATGATTAAATGAGCAAAGGAGATACCTTTAATAGGCTCAAGGAAGTGAAGTAAACAAACATATGCCTTCAAGCACACCTAGAAAATGATGTTAGAATATGTCCAACAACAAATAAGTCAACCATAGATCAATTACAGAATATTACAAAAGGTGTCAATAGGTCTTATAAGTTGATTTACATCTTCCAAAAACACTCATCGGTATAAAAATTTTACCACTTGATTTAAAAGACTCAATGTCAACTCAAACTATGATTGTTCCATTTACAAATTGAGTAGCATTTTCACACCTTGAGCAAGAATTAAAGAAAATTTCATCGAAGCAAGCTGGAAAAAATGAAACATAATCACATTGACTATTGTAGATAATAATCATTGGTGCATTTATTTATTGTAATCACATTTAATAATGGAAGACCCATTTAATAATTGTACATTCTTTCTTAATGTATATCTTGCACATCTCCTCATGTAAATCCTCTAGAATCTTCCCTTAACATTTTTTGCAAGAAGCTTCCATATATATACATCTTTCCGTTGTTAGAAGATTCCTTTTATCCTTTATATAAACATAATACTATTAATGTACAATATGTATAGTCACAACAATCTCTTTTGTCCCTCTTTCATTGTTGCATTTGTGATCCTTAGTTCATATCACCCTAGGCTGCATGACAACATCCTAATAGTGCCCAAGAATATAATTGCCAGGGATGGATATAGATATAGAGGGGTTAACTTGTCATAGTTTAGTCTCAATTATTACGTTTGAAGATTTAGGCATTGGTTTTTACAAGAAATCACCAAGAGTTTTCAGCGATGGTCCATTTGATGGTAACATTGACATTATTATTTGTATATAAAAGCACTCCTACTCTTATCTGCTTGTGCATCTCTAGTTTGCAAATCCTAAATGTATAGGAGTAAGTTGTTTTCCTTATATGCTTTGCTGTTAGAACAAGTGAACCCACAATATCTTTGTAATATAGATGAGCTACCAAAGTAGAAGATAGTAGTAAATAACAAGTGGTACTTCCATGAAGATAAATAGCAATCATATTTAATTGCATCGATGTCCAAATAGTTTAAGCAATCATTTGTCATACAATTCTTCACCAACACTTACTATGTTATAACACAAAAGAACAGTTATGAAGATATTCAAGAACATACAATTTGCTTGTCTACATCCATGGGCTAAAAGAGTTGCTAGCTCCACCAACAATCATCCCAAAAAGAAGAAGACAATTGATAGAAGCTTACGTATAAATTGTATTTCAATTTTACCACATAACAATAGAAATAGAGACTACAAGCTTCGATTATAACATTAATATCAAAACACATGGTATTTTACTCAAAGAATCACATCATTTCTATGCATTGAATTTTAAAACATAAATCTTACAACATATTCACACTTGATCGTATGAATCTATCTATACAGCCTCAAGAAATACCATAACAAATAATAAACCAGAGTTGTTGAAAATTAACATAATAGAACCTGTAATATTGACCTTCAATCAAAAGAGGAAAAAAATCATATGAAAACATTATTCTAAACTGTAACATCTTTCATACAATTTCAAGAGAGTGGAAAAAATCATATTTAAGCATTAACCTAAACTGTAACATCTTTTAAGTGTTATACTCTAAGAGTCACCTTGTTGGCAAAGTCTGTAAGTGCTCTACTCTAAAAGCCATCTTGTTGGGAAAGTCTGTAAGTACTCTACTCTAAAAGCCACCTTGTTGGCTTGGCCCTGAATCTGCAACATCACATGGAAACAATCATAGCTTTTGCATAAATAGAAAAGTCTCTAGAAATTACTCTGATTAGCAAATATATGTCTTTTCAATTGTAAAATAGAATTTCTACTAGAAAATGTCAGATTTGAATACTTGCAAGCATGTCAGTTCTATTCCCAAAGAGAACCATAAGCCAAGAAAACCACCTGGGTCTGAATGGCTGAAAGAAGTCATGAATCATGAATCTCCAACATCACAAGCCACTTGTTGGCTTAACCTTGAATCTGCAGGATCACATTGAAACAAATTATAGATTTTGCATAAGTAGAGAAGTCTGTGAAAAATATTCTGATCAGCAAATATATCACTACTCAAAGAGAACCATATGCCAAGAAAACCACCTGGGTCTGAATGGCTGAAAGAAATCATGAATCAGGAATCTACAACATCACATTGAAGTTTTCATTAGGTTTCCCCCAAACAAAATAACATTAAGCACAGAACATGAACACTTATTTTCTAATAAATTGCAGGATGAGAAGGCTGTAGAAGTTGATCCAAATGAATAAATGAGGCTCCCAAGGCAGCACTTGATTCGTATAAAACAACTGTGAAATTTGCATGTTGCATGGGCTGAAACATAGCAAATGCTAACAATCCACTATTTCTAAACAAGATGTGGAGTTTTCACGTGCAATATAATGGGGCAGGAGCCTTTAAAATAATCAATGCCAGAGGAGATTTGACGACTCATGAAATCCAGTCATTAGGTAACATTGTACAAGGAACTTTAAGACAAGGAAATATTACAGGTACAAGGACAAATGACAAAAGTGAAGGATAGATGTTTAGTGTGGCCATATTTTGCACCGTAAACAGAAAATCCAGGTCAGCATAGATGTTTAGTTGTTTCGCTCCTCTAGGGCCATAGAAACTCAGCAATTCCATGCAATCACAACTCAAAACACATTAAAACCCACACAAGACACACAGAGGACAGAGAAAAGAATACAAGAAATAGCTTGCCTTTCATTCATCCAAACACGTCCATTTATAGCACATTCCAGGAAGAGGTTGCATTGTGAACTAAACAATGTCACCATACACAGTATCTGTACATTTTTTGAGTAATACTTCTTATACACATCCACCGTGAGGTTTGAACCAGGGTCACATACCGATAATGCACTCACATCATCGATAATGTAAGTGGCATCCTTGCCGGTAGACCACACTCACGTGGATTATCTGTACATTACCATAATACACCTTATTGACTAGACAAGGGTACAATGCATACCTGGACTAGACAAGGATAAGGGTACAATGCATACCTGGACTAGACAAGGGTACAATACATCCTATTGTACATTGTTAAAATAATTTCCTTTCTAAAAGAACAATGAATTCAAAATTGCAGCAATCCATGGAATCACAACTGAAGAAGCATTACTTGAAGAACAATGACTTCAAGGTAATAATAGAGCACGAAACATTTCTCTTTGCCCCATTTACAGGGCACCAAAACTCCAAGTAAGCAATGATCCTTGATGAATGCATATCACTCTCCATAGCTTAAAAATCAAGCAAACAGTCATCCTTATGGTCACTGGTCGGTTTTGCTAACCTCAAAGATTGCATCTGCCTCCAAATCTTCTCTTTTGTCCAACAAATCAGCTCAGGAGAGGAACTCAACGATGTTTGATGTTTAATTTAGGTCCGCCTTGTCAGCTAAAGTTAGTTTATAACATATAGCTAAAATACAGTTAATAAAAAATAGCTGAAATACCATTTCTAAAGTCCTCACCAATTATATGCTTTATAGAATGCTGAAAAAAATTTCATGCATACTTTCACATACAATTCTGAATGATTTTGGATAGTGAAAGCTTTTCCTTTCAGATTGAGGCTTCTGCAATGTTGTGGCATCAAGTTGCTTTTCATAAAGATGTCTCTTCTCAGTGGATCCTTGATCGAATTATGTATAAACTTCCTTCCATGAGTTTGATCCGGGCTTGATCAGGGCTCAGACAGGCAAGCCTCAAATATGTTAGCAACAAAATGGAGACCGGAAAACAGAGTGAAACAGCAATATATAAATTGAGAACCACACAGGCAAAAGACAAAGACACAAGACTAAATAATATTTACAGTGATGCAGAGATACAATACAAATTTTTCCATACTTTCATCGTCCATATTAACTCTTATTTATATATCTCCTTAGATTCTTCTAGATGGCCACCTCTTACATTGTTCCAACAACTTCTCTATCTTCTTGGTAGGTACATTTATACAAGTGAGAAAATAGTAGACATAATAAATCATCTAACAATATATATTCACACAAACTCCTCCCAATGTACTAGTGGGACAGCCTATTATGAGATCTTTGATGCATTGACAGCAATGCTTATGTTCTTGGGGTATTATGGCATTAGACTTGAGCCATCTTTGGGTCACTGCCAGGGTACAGATGAGCATTAATGGTGCCTACCTTTAAAGGTGATCTCCTCAGAGGATATGATAGCCATGAGTCTTTCACTAAATGGTTTGTTTAGTAGGAATACTCTACATTCAGGGATTTCTCTTGCATGGTTATTCTCTGTCTAGAGGGAGTGCTTTGTGCTAATATGTTTGACTGTAAGAAGTACAATTCTTTCATAGTGACATTGGAGTTTTTATTAGGTTTCCCCCCTGACAAAATGACACTAAGCACAGAATATGAACACTTAATTTCTAATAAATTTCAGGATGAGAAGACTGTGGAAGTTGATCCAAATGAATACATGAGGCTCCCAAGGCAGCCCTTGATTCATATAAAACAACTGTGAAATTTGCATGGGCTGAAACATAGCAGATGCTCACAATCCACCTTTTCTAAACAAGATGTGGAGTTTTCCCATGCAATATAACGTGGCAGGAGCCTTTAAAATAATCAATGCCAGAGGAGATTTGACTCCTCATGAAATCCAGTCATTAGTTAACATTGTCCAAGGAACTTTAAGACAAGGAAATATTAGAGGTATGGGCAAATGACAAAAGTGAAGGATAATATCGATTTGATGTGGCCATATTTTGCACCGTAAACAGAAAATTCAGGTCAGCATAGAAGTTTAGTTGTTTCGCTCCTCTAGGGCCATAGAAACTCAGTAATTCCATGCAATCACAACCTAAAACGCATTAAAACCGTTGGTTCTAAGTTATACTGCCTAGTATTGCTTGCCTTTCATTCATCCAAATACGTCTATTTATAGCACATTCCCGGAAAAGGTTGCAATGTGAACTAAACAAAGTCACCATAACAGTATTATCTGTACATTATCATAATACACCTTATTGACAAGGGCACAATACATTCCTGCTGACTAAACAAGGGTGCAATACATTGTTAAAATAATTTACTTTCTAACAAAAAAAAAAAAAAAAAAAACACTTAATTCAAAATTGCATCAATCCATGGAATCACAACTTAAGAAGCATTACTTGAAAAACAATGACTTCAAGGTAATAATAGAGCACGAAACATTTCTCTTTGCCCCATCCACAGGGCACCTAAACTCCAATTAAGCAATGATTAGACCCAAAGTATTGTGTAGCAAAGAAATTGAATTCAGTACATGCAGTCTGCTTTATGCAGGACTCATTTTGTGAAAAACTGAAGGCATTCCAGAAGAAGGATGCCTGGTCTCAGCAATTGATGGCATTTCTCAAAGAAGTTAATCACCTTTCTAAGTTTCGTTATTAAAGTGCTCCATGGATATTTTATGGTACACCCATGATTAAAGTGCTCCATGAATTCCATGTTACCCCTTGCACGATTCACGAGGACCAGGACCAGGACGAAACATATGGTCTTGTTTTTTCTAGGAATATCTAGGAATATCAAGGTGTTGCTCACCATGTGATCGCACATGAGACTGTCAGGGGAATGAAGTCAGACATGACAGCAGCTAGAAGGTTCCCATCCTTGCCAATTCAAAGATAGTAAAGGAAAAGTATTTTCTTGTATTTTGTAAAATAATTCCGTATCTTTTAAAACAGTCAAAAGAGACTGTGATGTTAATTTTTGACTGTGATGTTAATAGTTTGATTAACGAAGACGAACAAATTATTGTTACCAAATTCTATTCTCGACCAAATTGAGATTATACCATATTTTACAGACTGTTCGATTAGTTCAATAAGATTGGTATAAGACAACAATTTGAAAAAAAAAAAATCATATTATTAGATAAAAATATAGGTAAAATTTAAAATATATATTTACATGTTGAATACTATTTTTAGTTAGCATGTCTCGATTTTATAGGGTATTAAACCATGATAACCAAACTAAAAATTCAGCCCCTTATTATTTAATCTATTTTCTTTAAAGAAAAGCCAAAACTCTAATTACTTTGTGTTATGTAAAACAAAAAAAACACATATAACATATGTTATTATTATTTTTTAATACATAAGGGAATTATTATTATATACAGAATAAACTATAGATGATAGTAATGATATAAAATATAGATGATTAAAGAAAGCAAGTTTTCAATATAACAATGTATGTTTAATCATTATATTGATAAATTATTGTACTTTTGTACATAGTATATTGTTTTAATTGTATTTGAATTTTTGTTTTGAAAATTTTTAGATTTCAAAAAACTTAATATCAAATCATATTAGCTCAATAGGTTAGATTCCTCAACTTTTAAGGAGGAGACCTAGGTTCCGATCTTACCAAGCTATATATGCATAATTGCAAGCAGTTGTAATACTATTATGTAGTTATGACCTAATATAGGTAAGGTTGTCTTAATCCTGTATAAGGCATAAAAAAATTATTTAGTTCATGTTCAAGTTGAACAATACTATTATGTAGTTATGACCTAATATAGGTAAGGTTGTTTTAATCTCGTATAACATATAAAAAAATTATTTACTTTATGTTCAAGTTGAACAAGATAAAATTTGCAAAAACAAAAGTATTTATAGCAAAAATTTGTCATAAAGGACTAAGCAATACATTTTCTTCTTCTTTTTCTTTTTACATTGGTTATATAGGATTAAAATAGACCCCACCCATATTACATCATATCACTATATCATGACATTTCAAAAACTATATAGTGGTATTTATCAATTCTACATACTATCAAGATTTAAGCCTCCATCCCTACCTTAAAATTTCACATTTTTAAACATTGAGTCATGATGTTTGGTTAAGCGGTATCTTTTTTTATTATTTTATTGTGATAACCCAAGTCTACTCACCTGGTTGTATCACAAAAACAAGCCAAGCAAATTTTCAAGGTATTTTTTTTCATTTAATTTTATTGTTTAACCCTGAAAATGCTTTCATGTTCACAACAATCATGTTTCACCCAGTGAATCATTAACATAAAGTTTTAATCAGTATATGCATATCATACCACTTTTGGGTTTTAGACCGCTGCAGATAGTCACCCAAGTGGACGAGATTGGCCAAATCCAATAAGTTGTGTCATTTTGTGGAAAAAACTTGTCTCATTTAATGTCTTATTCTGGCATGAGGGTCGAACCATGATTGGGGTTATCCTCTAGGGCCCATAACACCTAGAGAGTGGACGAATATTCTCTCAATTCCTTAACACACTAAACCTCGACTAAAACGGTCAACTTGTTCTAATAATCTGTATGCAAGGGGGTTAGCATACATATGCCTAGTGTCTAGATGATTGTCCTACTACTCGAAGTCAACCAAAGCCATGCCATTACCCTAATACTGGACTTAATCTCAAATGCCCACTTTGATTCACAATTGTTTATCCCATACCAAACGTTGTGGTAGAACTAGCTTCCATTATCATTCTAGCCCTATTTAACTAGAGTGAAACACATACATATCACTGTACTCTCAGGAAGCAACCTGGAGGTGGTGTCCCATACCGTCCCTTATTACTAATTTTCACTAGGTAACTTAATCTGACCCATTCTATCAGATAAAATGGTTTCTCTTGAGTCATGTTGAATGCTTGCCCACACTCCAATGACATTCGGTGTCTATGCATTTATAATCATTCATCCTTCTCGATGAATAAACCTACTCATTTCTACTCACGATTTGGTTTGAACTTAAGGTTTTGCATTTAAGTTTCCCTTGAATCCCAAATATTATTCCTCAAGAATAAGTTGTTGCTTGTGCTTAAGATCGACTAGTATTATTCATTGACTCTCCTAGTTTCTAACAAAGGGACTATTAAACCATACATAATCCTTATTTAATGTTTTATCTTCAATAAGTAAAATTTTAATATGGATATGCAAACCATCAGGTATCAAAAAGTTAAGTGCACAATTAAAAGTTCACTCAGAATATAATCATTCACTTCCTAAATATTCAATTCATTACCAATGATAATGCATCCTGCCTAAAGCATCTTTAAATGAACAAGTCTTTGACATTTCATCAGTCTTGGTATCATTTGTCCAACTTGACTTACAATAGTTTCAATCTACCATACCCTTTCCTAATATTGTTTTCACATTATCCTATAATTTTATTTCGATCAACATCTTATTTTGAATACTCTAGTGACTTAGTAAACAACTCATAGAAATAAGGAAAAGAGTATGCTTTCCAAATTCAATGGACTTTCAAGTGTTCTTCTACTTATAAGAATTCATAATCCAACTTTGGTTGGTAATATTCACCTATGTTTAAATTTTAGTTTTCAATTTCTTTAAGGACATTTAACAATTCCTATTAAAATATAATGAATAGGTTTCGGATCTTTAGAAATATTCATTTCTAGCCAAATATTCAATAGCTGATCAAAGCATGAAAGGTTGCCAATCTTTTCTCATTAATTTTTCTAAACAACAGATTTGTAATCTATTTAGCATGCCTTCGACCACCACTATTCTGCGCACCTGTAGTGACATAAAACTAGAGCATAACCTCTATTCTCATGGGTTTGGTTGAGTTTTTCAACAATTAAAAAGACAAACTCGTTCTTCAACCGCTCGCTCAGGTGGTTTCTCATTCGAAACAATTTTAAACAAAGGTTTATTATTATTTTTAGAGGTTGAATCTCAATGCTCCAAAGCATTCGTTGAAAATGTTTACAAACACTTTATTAGACGTTTCTCTAAGTTTACTATGCTTGGATAAAAGAAAGTGATTTAACTACATAGACATCATTTAACTCTCGGTATATCACCACAGTTATCCTATACATATTTCTCCTCAATATAAAAAATATTTAGCTCACTTCTATTATCAGTTTCTTAGTCTCAAAAGCATCTCTTTTCGAAAAGCATACACAAGCAAGATAATCTCAAATTCAATGTCATTAAAATTGTAAAGAAACTATGATGACATAACCACTGACAATCCAACAATTTCTAACACCCAAATAAACATTTTGTCTAACTAATTCCATACTTTCTTGTTTACTCAAGAAAACAAAGAAATTAAAATATCAATATCTTCTTAAACAAGAGCTATAACAACTCTACATATAATAATGCATCAATATTTCATTTACCCAACTTCAATACCATATTTGTAAATGAATGACCAAAGCACAGTTTAAAATCACAAATTGTTGTCGGTAAACATCACAAAAAATAATAACAATATGTCCTTCAATAAAAATAACTTTTTTGGTTCATCAATAATTGAAATGTAACTTTGTTTTCCAATGACTTCTTCCACCAGATATATAATGAATTCAATAAATTGGGTGACACACAAAAATGTCAACATTGGAAAATTACACATATTCATTCCTTTCTCTAGAGGTTACAGTATTTCTAAACTTGGCTACAGGTTCGAACATCGATCATAATTTAGCTTCTACAAAGAAAGAATACAATATTTAGAATTGATTGGGTTTATCAACTGCACTTATCCAAAGTTTTCTTGAGCAATTTCACAATTGGAATCCTCAGCCAAGGTGACTTCATAAGCTCTCACATTTTATTGTTGCAAGATCAATAGGGTTAACCAGATTTAAAAAAAAAAGAATATTCCTTCTCCATAATCACCATCTAGGGACTTATGAGATGATGCCATGGATTAGATATGGCTCTTTATAAAGGAAATATATGCTTTCTAAAATGCATGTAGATTTGCTTTACAAACAAAATCATCCAATTCACACAATTCAAGCACACAACAAGATTGGGCATAATTCTTTCATTATCAAGATTATTTGAATCATGAAACTATCATTTATTCATCCACCCTTCAATTCATAACACAGGAAAACAATTACCAAGGTTTCACAACAATGCACTTTAGAATTTAGAGCAATCATTCATTCATTTAGATATACTTCAATTCATTCCCATTATTCTAATTATACTAGGCACATACAAATGAAAAAATTGCATTCACATCAAGTAAATCAAAAGTATAACAAACCGGAAACATACCAACTTATTATAACAATCAATTGGAATAAATTGTATCAATTTTTAAATACATTTTTAGAATGTAAAACAATCGGTTTCTATTGCAAACGAAATATCACAAATAATATTTCATGCTATTTTAGAATTGGAAAAGCATAATCCAACTTGTGAGTACACCTCAATGCAAGTCTTCTACTTGGGTAACCTTTTTCCTTCCTGTTCCTTCCCAATACAATGTAATATTTTTTTAAAGTTTAAATAATCCATTTCCCCAAACTCAATTCCTTCGATGCAAGATAACCTCCTCTTTTCGTATGCAAAAACATATTAAAATGGATAGCCCCCCATAATAAACCAATTTCCCCCTCCTCTGCTTGGGAGAATGTGGGAGAGTTGCCAATAAAATCATGACTAGTACACACCATTACTCAAATTGCCACCGCCACCACAATTCACTTTATCCATCATATAATAAAGTCATGGAGATTATTTTATTTTTATATATTATCATTTATACACTATTGTTATCATTATATACACACACACACACACACACATATATATATATATATATATATATATATATACATATGTGTGTGTGTGTGTTTTCATTCTACTACAACATCATTACACAACAAATGACCAATTTTCAAATCATCAAATGCATAATGAAAGAAAGGCTCCCATGCCCATGGCACTTTCATTGCCCACAATGGAGACATGTATACATTATTTTCTTTCAAACAACAAGCATTCAAAATATGGCTCACACAATAATGCAAGTCTTTTAATAATGCATCTACATGATATGTAATGCATGAGTTTCCATGTACTCACGATCCACTCATAATTTTCCCACTTACCTTTCCTGTCAACCCTTTTCCAACCATCAAAGTTTGTACTTGGTCCTACATGCACAGTGTCTATCGGTAGTACCACATTCAATAGGAAAAGGTAAGTATAATCCAATAGTATATTTGCTAACTATGGTCATGCGAGGAGGGTCATTACATCCTTCCCCACTAGAAACAAACACAATATTTGTGTTTAATGCATGGTTAAACAACAAATATATTTCCATATAATTTTCACATATGCAATAACAATCATCCGATTCATTGTTCGCATATCATTCGTTGTCAGAATTCATATTTAAATCATAAATCATTCGGACTTTGAAATTTAATTTATCCATGCATAAACCAAAACATACATCAAAACATACATCAAAAGCTACTCTACTTAGTAGTCCAAACACTCATATACATATATATATACATCATCGATCCAAATAAAATATCTTAAAATGTTCATAACTACTCAAATAGATAAGGAAATATTGTTGCATATTTGCCACATTCTCCCACATGACATTTATGCATGAATAGTTGTCCCATTGGACGCGACATTACTCTATGTTCCTCTTTCTCAGGTTCTTGGTCCTACAACCAAGTATGCGAACATACCAAACTTCAATTCTCAATGGGTCGAAAATCTACAAATTGGAAACATCCCAAATGTGAGTGGGGTTAGAAATGTAATTCTTAAGGAGGGAAACTTGGAAGACATTATGAATTTTGGATAAGCTTAGCAGCAGAGCAATTTTGTATGCAACATGACTTATTTTACCCATAATTTCAAATGGACCTACATATCTTGGGTTAAGTTTGGAAGAATTTATGGAACTTTTAGTTGGTTTCACTCTTAAGAATACTTTGTCTCCCATGAAATATTTCCTCGGTGTCCTTTTGAGATCCACGTAGTTCTTTTGGAGATCTGCAACCTCCTTCAACTTTTGTTGAATTCATTTTAGTTTGTTTCCATTTCTTTTATAATTTTCAGTCTAATCACTACCCGATCTTCTAAATTATCCCATGTCAAGGGAGTCTAGCATCTTCTTCCATACAAGGCTTCAAAAGGTGCCATACCTAGTTATGCATGGTAGCTGTTATTATATGTAAACTCAACTAGGTATAAGTAATATTCTCATTTAGTATTATGATCCATACAATACATTCTTAGCATATCTTCTAAAATCTGATTCACCCTCTCAATATATCCATTTTTCTCAGGGTGATAGGTTGAACTAATATTCATTTTAGTACCTAATTCTTCATGCAAAGCCTGCTAGAATTTTGATGTGAAGTGAGAATCTCTATTAGAGATTATAACTTCAAGAAATACATGTAGCCGCACTATCTCTTTGGTTAATTTACTTGCTATAGCAGGTGCATCATCCTGCACATTCCTAGGTATAAAATATGCAATCTTGGTTAACTTATCCATAACTACCAATACTGCATCATGCCTAAACCTTATTTTAGACAAACCAACTATAAAATCCATTGACACCACCTACCATTTATGTGTAGGTATGTCATGTGGTTACAAAAGACCAATAGGTGCAAATCCTCTGCTTTCACTTTCTGACACTCTAAACACCTAGACACATAATCATTGATATCATTTTTCATACCTCGACAAAATTAGGCCTTTCTCAATACGCTTGAAGCAGTTTGAGTAGGTTTGGTGAGAATATTTAAAGAAATTATTGTATACAAACTTGGAGCAGATTTGAGCAGAGTTGAGAAAATGTTTATGAGCTGATTTGGGTAAGCCTTGTGAGTAAGCTTGATACAGATTTGAGCAAAGTTAAGCAAGTTGCTAAGCAAGCCTTGTGAAAAGGCTTGGAGTAAATTTGAGCAGGTTTGGTGTGTAGACATGGATCAAATTTAAGTATAGTTGAGAGTAGGTTTACGAGCCGATATGGGTAAGCCTTGTGAGTAGGCTTGGTGTAAATTTGAGCAGAGTTGATAGTAGGTTTGTGAGCTGATTTGGGCAAGCCTCATGAGTAGGCTTGGTGCAAATTTGAGTAGAGTTGAGCAAGTTTTTGAGAAAGCCTTGTGAAAAGGCTTGGAGTAGATTTGAGCAAGCTTTATATAGGCTTGGAGTAGTTTGAGTAGGTTTGGTGAGAAGATTTAAGCAAGTCTTATGTATAGACTTAGAGTAGATTTGAGTAGAGTTATGAGCAGATTTTAGAACAAACCAGAGATGAGGAGATTAGAGTTCTACTATGGATAGAGATCCACAAACTAGAAAATAGGGGATACATTTCTCCTATGGATAGAGTTCCACAAACCAGAGTAGAGGGGATATATTTCTCCTATGGATAGAGGTCCATGAACCAGAGTAGAGGGGATAGAGTTATCCTATGAATAGAGGTCCATAAACCAGATTTGAGAGGATAGAGTTCTCCTATGGATAGAGTTCCACAAACCAGAGTTGAGGGGATAGATTTCTCCTATGGATAGAAGTCCATGAACCAAAGTTGAGGGGATAGAGTTTTGTTGTACATAGAGGTCCATTAACTTGATTATAGGGTATTGAGATCTCCTTTGGGTGGGTGCCCCTAAAATTGTAATAAGAAATTGGTTCCCAAGAGATTTGTTGAGAAATTTTATAAGAAATATTTTCTCTATGGACGTAGCTCACATTGGGTGAACCATGTTAAATATGTGTCTCTCATGTGTGTGATGATTTGTGCAATGTTTCATTTACTGCATTGATATTATTATTATTATAATTTGGAAATAAAAGTAAAAGTTTGATCTTATACTCTTCACCCTCCCTCTCAGTATAAGCTTGTGTTCTTAAGGGATGCCATTCATAACTTGTAGATCTTGGACCACCTTTTTAAATATTTAGAAATTGTTGATGTTGTGGTCCACTTATCGATGATAGGGACAATACAAGTGATTTTATAGCCTCTGCCATATGGTTTTTTGGGATTTTTTTGGTCTTATTTCTACTAATGAGATCTCTTGTGCTTCATAAAACTTTTGAAATATGGCTGAATAAGACTCTGAAAGCAATGTGTGGTCGTAAGGGAGCTTCGTAGGATGCTTGGTGTGGTTATCCAATTGTGATTTATTTGATTTTTAAGCATAGTTAGTGTAACCTAAGATGTGGATTATGAAAATGGATGTTGCAACTATTGAGGTTGTTGAAATGGATGTTGATGATATTGATGATGACTCAACTGTAACTCAATATTTATAAGTCAAGTTAGAATTTATTGTAGAATTGGAGTGTGTTGGTAACTTGATTGTAGCTTAATGTTAGCTAACCGATCCAAGATTTGTTGTAAATCCGTGGTGGCTATTGGTATTGTTGAGGGGATTGTTGGATGGATGTTGATGAAATTTATTGGCAATTGATAGGTGGAAGAAGTGGACTGGGTGCAGGTGATAGGAAACAATTGAGTAGATGTGGATTAAAATTCCTCAACATATGAACCAATGTGGATGATTCATGATGATTTTGTCTAGTGGGTATATCCACATGCTCATATTACTGATTTAAATTAGAATGTTCAGCTATTGTAGCTAGATTATCCCCGTCTTGGTGTAGTGTGTACAGTTGTTCTTGATTTTGTGGATATGTTAGGTGAGATGGAGTAGGTATGACTTGATTGGATGGTAAAAACACTTATGGTATGGAGGGAACATTGGAAGGAACTACAGATTGTGTAGATCAATTTGAATATTCTTGGTCCTTTATCACAACATTGATCATTACCACAAATTCTTGGTGAGATGAACTATCATGCGCCTGATTCACCTGCTTAAATTGTTGTGCTTGATTGGCAAGTGATGTGCTAGTTTCATGCATTTTTAAGGGATCTTTGAAGACTCTTATTTGTTGTGGATGACCTAGAAGATGAATGTGTTGATGTGGATGACTTAGAAGATGGATGGGTTGATGTGGATTAATGATATTTGGCTGTGGATACACATTTGTTGGTGGTGCCATAGGGAATTGTGTCACTTGAGGTTGCTCATCTAACTATGTTGGTGGTTCATATTTCTTTGTCCTCACATTACCATATGGACAATTCCCACAAAAAATTTGTATTATTGAACATGGTTAACTTGGTTAGGGGGAGTTACATCAGTTGATCCCCCCATTGCCTATTGTGTTTTTCACAATGAGGAAGGGGTGTTTGGTAAATACCAAGATTTTGGTTTTGTTGTGTCAAGGATTTATCCATATTAATGGCCATCAAGTCTACCAGGTCTTGCACAATGTCCTTAAATGTACAACAATTATTAATATCATGACCTTTCTACCAATGAAAGGGGTAGAACAAGTGCTCTCTAAAGCCCTTATATCATTTATTTGGATCATTTAGTTTAATTTTTGGCAAGATAATGGCATGTGTATCATACAACATTCAAAATATGGATGCATATGATTCGGGTAATGGCATGTAGCTGCAAGTTTACCAAACAATATGTTGGCATTGACTACTATTTACAATTGATGCTTGGTTTTGTAACTATTTTTGGGGTTGCATCCCTTGATATGTTATTTGTTATGGTTGTGGTTGCGATTGTTGAATGTGGACTTGAAATTGTTGATTTTGCATGGTAGGTTGACTCAAGACCACCTAGTTAACTTGGCTAGATTTTTTTTGCCATTACAATTTCCTTTATTTTGGCATTTTTTTTTCATTCTTTTTTCTTAGGGCTTGATATCACCCTCCTGGATCTTGATTTCTTCAATAACCCGAGCTTGGACGAGAGCCTCCTCGAATATTCTATATTGTTGTAGTTGAAGCAACAAGGAGATAGGTTTTAGACAACTCCTTGTGAAAATTCATGTTAGTTCTTCCATTGGGAGGGTGAATGGAAATTTGGTAATGACTGACCTCCAATGGTTTTTGAAGTCAAAAACCGACTCTTCTTCAAATTTTCATAAATTATACAAGTCAATTAATGTGGTTTTATTCTTAACATTGAGGGAGAATATTTCTAGGAATTGGTGTATCAACTGAATGTATATACATTGTGGTGTAGTGTATGGTTATACCATTATATGGCATCCCCCCAAGTGTCTAAGGAAATGTGCGGAGCATTAAGGCATCATTCTCTTGAATCTTGAAGCATGCGTAGATGAATGCACTTATATGCTCTTTGGGGTCCTCAGCCTCTTTGAACTTGTAAAAATTTGATAGTGTATAATCTGTAGGATATGGTGGTAATGGTATCGAAGGATGAATGGGGTGATTGACCAACTATCTTAATGTTTTTTCATATGCCATACCAGGTGTATGCATAATCAAGCTATCAATTTGCTTTTGCAAATATTGGATTTTAGGATCTTCCACTAGTGTTTGGAAATCCTAATTTATGTGATGAGTATATGTGGGTGGTGTGTGTTGGATGATGAACTACTGTGATAAAATGAGGTTTTGGTTGGATAATGGTTTAATGACGATGGGTATGTGATGGTGTTGGATGTTCCATTGAAATTGGTTATGGAATAATTGATGGTGATGAGGCAGATATAGCATTGATGTGGTTGAATGGAAGTGTACGTATAGTGAACATAGATGGTCGTGATACACAATAGTGATCCAAAGTGAAAAAGATGTTTTGTATGGGAATGGATTTATGATTGAAATATTCCACCTATGACTACTATTGCAATATAGGATGGGAATTTTGATTGGTATTATCCATAATAAATTGGTTTAAATATTGTCATGCTTGTTGTATAGCAGTTACAAATGTAGGTTGAATGGTTGTATGGAAGGTAGAGGTTTGTTTGTGGTGAGTGTTAGCGACATGGGTTGAATTTGGTGGAGGATAAGTTACAAAGGGAATTGTAACCAAATGAGGACTTTTATGCTGGATTGAATTAACAAACCTGGATGATGTGAATGGGATGGTTTATGGTATATGTGAAGCAAAATAAGCTCGTGCTTTGTAGAGTGGATTGGGATGGATGATGGTATAGTTGGATGGGAGAGAAGTGCATTGGCTAAATGATGATGGAAAAGTTTGATGTGAAGGTGCATATGTGGTCTCAAAGATAGGGTTGGTGGTAACTTGGTATGAGTGTGAGGATTCCTACTAAAACGTAGGAACAAATTAGGGTGGAATTGTGAGAGGTTTCAAAACCATATTAGCTTATCTTAAATAGGATCTTACAACATCAAAATCTAAATTGGTAGTGTGATCCTCAGATGGTGTGGATGGTTCAATTTTTGGGATGGATATGTGGATTACCCTCTGCACCATCTCTATATCTAAAGTAGATGCTATGTGTGAGGGTCCAATGGATCAGTCAATATGCGATGTCTGCGACACATTGGTTGGGTTAGCCATGGAAGTAGTTGGGATAGGGATGGAATTTTCCATGGATGATGATGGTTGGATAATGGATATTTGAATCATAGATTAGTTTTTATTATGGGTCAATATCATAATATAGAGGTAAGATGGTATGGAAAATGAAAGGGTGCATATATGAAAAGTGCAATGGCAATGAAAATGAACAACTCACAAATAATTCAAGCAAACAAGTGTTTTATATGTTTTTATTTTCTATTTTTTTGTGTGTTTCTGATGTAAAATACCTAAGCCTAGAATAATTATACAAGGTGAATAATTAAATGTAACTAATAAGGTGTATATGAACTCATTCTTATAACGAAGGATGAATCATGAACGATTGGAAAATATATTCCTAAGCGATGATTGGCTCAAGGTAAACCTATGGAAACAAATTACCCCTAAAAGGGGCCACATTGTCTAATGTCCTTATCTCGAGAAAAATATACCTTTTTTTAACCCTTGTATGATCATAGTCAATAAAGACAACTACATCCACTAATTATTTGAAAAACCCCATGGTAAAAGGGCTTGCTAATCCTACCCACTTTGGAAACACTCAAAAGTAGGGGAATTTTTGGTGATGAAATCTAGAAAGCCACTCGCATACGGCTATTATGGTGTCTAGGGAACGAGCCAACGAATGGAAATGAAGCCCACCATCATTGATCT
The DNA here is from genome assembly GCA_028583015.1 of Wollemia nobilis. Lineage (NCBI taxonomy): Eukaryota > Viridiplantae > Streptophyta > Pinopsida > Araucariales > Araucariaceae > Wollemia > Wollemia nobilis. The sequence continues at coordinate 2,478,688 of JAQPPZ010017021.1, forward strand.
CGATCAAAAATTGGTGATGAAATCCAACTCGCTGATGTTTAATGTGAATCGTGCAGTGTGTGATGTTCTTTTTAAAGTTTTTATTTTCTATGGGTTTTTTTAAACAATAAAGTGCAAAAAAACTAACGTAGAATGCAACTACTATACATTTCATATTTTTTGCCTATAATTATAAGCAAAGAATATACAAAGGCACACAAAGAAAAAAATAGAACATCGGAATAGCAGAATACTTGAGTCAAAGTGCAATAAATGGGTTCCAAATAGACCCTATAATGTTTTTGATACACAAGTTCAAAAACAGAATATAGTCAATTTAGAACCCTATGCAATCTAAAATGTATTTGAAAATGTAGATCTATCCTTAAATGCAACTAATATGACTTTTTTTTAATGCAGATGTTGTGATTTTCTAAATGCAACTATTGTAATTTTTTTTAAATGGAGATGTGATTTTCTAAATGCAACTGTTGTGATTTTTTTGGAGATGTGATTTTCTAAATGCAACTGTTGTGATTTTTTTTTAAAATACAAATGTTGTGATTTTTTTATAACCTAAAATGCAATATATGTATAGATATATATATTTATGCAGATTTATTACTGAATGCAATCTAGATGTATTTTAAAGTATAAATTTATTTTCTAAATGCATTTAATATGATTTTATGAAATTTAAACCGATAAAGTAATGTCCTAAAATGCAATTGTTATTTTGCAAAACCCTAAGGTGCCTATAGAATGCAAGTAAAACCCTAAGATTTTACAGAATGCAAGTAAAATCCTAAAATGCTTACAGAATGGAAGTAAAACTCTAAGATTTTATAGAATGCAAATAAAATCCTAAGATGCTTATAGAATGTAAGTAAAACCCTAAGATTTTTTTTACATAATGCAAGTGAAATCCTACAAAATGTCTAAGAAATTTCTTTTATTTTATTTTTTTAAAATTAAAAAAAATAAGCAAAATAGGGTCAAAGTGTTAAAAATGGCTTACCTGGAAGCCTTTCGCTCTCTTCCTTTGACTCTCTTGACATGACCGAGTGTTTGATATGAACCTCAGATGCAGTCGACATCTACGCAAGCACAAAATGAACCCTACAGACTCTAAACACCCTAAGTTTGAATTTATAACTTTTATGCGATCGAGCTCTAAAAACCTGCAACAAACAAAAAATGTAGATCAGTGAATTAGAATGTGACAAGGTAAATCAAAACACAAACCCCTTTGGGAATCCCACTGTGATCGCCATTTTATGAATAGAAAAGATCAAAACCAAAATAACAATAAATCAAAATAAGCCAGTGTGCACATAAAAGAATGGCTTTATATATATTAGATTATGGAGCCTTGATCTCCACTTGTACAACATAAATATACCCTAGATCATGGGGATTATAGAATATTGCTTATTAACCCTTGGTCAAATGAATGCAGTGTTCTCCAATATTCTCTACTACAAATAAGGTGTTGAGTGGGCTTTGTGTATCCTCTGTGGGGTCACTTCAAATACAACAACTATCAAATAACTTGTCACTTATACCAACACAAAAGCAAACCATAAATCATATCAGTAGTGCATGTAAGGCTTCCACTATGTGAAGCCCTTGTTAATATGAAATATAAAACTACAAATACTAATTGAAATGCTTACAAAATTTGGAGCAAAATACAAGAAACACAAAATAGTAAATAAATAGTTGCATTGTCAATACCTAATTATGATCTATGCTTTTGAGGGTTCAAAATGATATTCCGTAGATACTCAAAAACGTCTAAGGACTCACCAGATTTAGCCCGACATCTATTAGACACCCTGGTGCATCTGTAGACTAGTATGGATGCCTTGCAACATTTGAGAAACGCTTAGAGGCATCTACAGCCTATGGTGGATGCTCAGTAGAGTCTGGATTTGGTTTTTAGGAGCAACGACGATCGAACAATGAATGCGATGGCAGCTAGGGTTTATGCAACAATATATGATATATCTTTGCAAATATTTTTGACCTCAAAAATGTTTAACCCTTTATTCACAAAAATTAAATCACATTTTATAATTGCCTTCATTCATGTTAGGGTTTTGATTATGGCAATGAGTGGCCAAGATTAAAACATGATGAGTGGCTAATATTGCAACTTGATAAGTGACACAGATTGCATTTAATGAGTGATAAGGATTTCCACATGGCACACTAAGATGGATTTTTGATGAGTGGCTCAAATTTATTCATATATGTATATTTATATAAATATAAAATAATTTATGTATAAATAAATAAATAAATAAATAAATAAATAAATAAATAAATATATATATATATAACAAATGATGAATGGCTATGAGTTGATGAAGGTGAGTGGACAATATATGGTTAGGGTTGAGTTCTACACATTCTAGATAGTAACAACCATCTAGAAGTAATGAAAATGTCATCACCCTTGAAGCATTATAGTAAGGTATTTTTCTTTTGCTTTGTGACTACCTTTGACAGACGGTTATTATGTTCATTGTCTCCAGTAACCATAGGATGCTTTTCTTACATTGTGATTTTACTGTTAATGTTTTTTTTTGTTTTTGTTTGTTCTTAATCAGTTGAAAAAGAAGAATTTAGATTAAGGATAAATGACACCAAGGATTTATAAGTCATATTATTTAGCAATTGTCCCATAGTTATGGAGCTAAAATATATGAAGTTGGAAATACTGTAACATAATGCCAAAGCTTCATATTTATCACAAATTTTATGGGTATTTCAAGGTCTCTAGGATGGAATTATCATTAGAAGGTTGTTTAGGCCAAAAAAATTTACACTATTTTATTTAGCCTTACAAATCCCTAAGCCAAAAGCACACTTAAAATCTTATAATTCATCATTTTTCTTCTCAATCAAGAATAAAAATATAAATAATGTAAAATAGGCAAGTGCTTGGGCTATTTGGGTAACCTCTACCAGGGCTATAGATGCCTAACTAGTAGTATAGTAGGTCTAGAGGGAATCAAGGTCATCTCCACTAGAGCTATAAATGCTTGACTGGTAGTGGAGCAATGCAAAGGTGAATATCATTTAGAGTGAAATATTTAACAAGCCTAACTCCTTCCAAGGTGATAAAATTTTGATTGATCAAGGAATAAGAATGAATACACAAACACACACTTCAATCCAAGGCATGGTGAAATAGTATCTTCCATTTGAGTCTACCTCAATTTTTTTTAAAGATATTTTCTAGATAATTTGTATTCTATGAGCCAAAATTTCATTTGTTTTTAAACTAGGTCCTTTGATTTTATTGATTAGAAGCAACATCAAATCCTTTTACTACTTTTTCAAACTTCAAGATAATCCTTCTGCAAAGTTGATTCTTATTGTCTTCCTTGAATTTCAATTTGCAAATGGTTCTTAGCTTGAGTATTTCAAAATCATGTTTTTAGTAACTAGATATTCTAGGGTTCTCAAGTGTTTCAGGTTTTCATCACTTGTCCCAGTTAGAGCTTGTGTTATATCCTCAAAATCCAACTTAAAATGACCCATAATTTCAAAATTTGGAAGGTTACATTAAGTCCTAGATCTAGGCTACTTTTATTGAATAAAAAATAAAATGGTCTCCAAATTTTGTTGCAATAAGGCTAGTCAAAAGTACTCTAAGATGTTCCTTGATTGTGGTCCTCAACAAGATTCCCCAACGGTCTGGTTTGGTTAAATATTATTCATTCCCAAGAGGTCTCTAAAGTCATATTGAACATCCTTCACCAAGTTTCCTAAAGTCCAAGATCCATCAAAATATCATTCCTCAATACCACACAAGGTCTGATTTTGAAGTCCCTCTTTATTCTTCATAAAATTTCTAAGACCTAAGTCCATGTCATTTTCCCCCCTTTCATAAATCATAAACCCCAAGTTTTGTTGCCTATAATTTCATTTATGTTTCCTCTAATTATTCATATGCTATCACAAAATATTCTCTTAAAGTCTTTCCATTTAATTCCTTTTCCCTTTTAACCTTCAAATTAATCAAAGTGTCAAATAATTTAAGGTTTAAAATGACAAGGTCTTCAGGAAATTTTTTCCTTATCATTCAGTCCAAAAAGTTTTCTCTAAAATAAAATTATGTCTATGCTGAATGTATTCGAACCGGGTGGCAATTAAAAGACAAAAAAAATATAGTCTCCTTTATATAATTTTTCATGTTGCGCCTTCACATACATTGTATTTATATTGCAGGGAGGAAGGTGGTTAGAGAAGAATGAGGAAGCGAGGCAGCGTGGAGGGATAAGGGGTGAGATAATAGGGAGGAAAGAGGAATGCGAGAGAATAGGGAGAGGAGAGAATATAGGGAGAGGAGAGGTATATAAAAACAATCTTGCCAACAATTAAACCCTACCGACAAACACCATTGTTTTCACACTAAGCCTAGAAAAACCAGATATTTCTAGGCGTTAACCCTCTTCACATTTGCAACATTATCCCCATTAAAGTTGAGAGGACTAACAACACAGTATCTCAACTTTATAAATTGAAATTTAGCCATCGTTTTGGTAAAGATATCTGCAATGTTCTCCAAAGTGCGGCAAAATTTAAGCTCAACAATTTCATGCTCCACCATATCTTGAATGAAGTGGTACTTCATATAAAAATGTTTCATTCTGCTATAGTGGATTGGATTGTATGCCAACTGAATGGCACTGATTTTGTCACAATAGATTATGGTTGGACCATTTTGTTGCTCTCCAATCTCTTCCAACACTTTTCTTAGCCACAAGGCTTGAGTACTAGCATAGGTGACACTATATACTTAGTTTCTATAGAAGACAAAGCTACCACCGTTTGATTTTTAGAACTCCATGTTATTAGTCCTGATACCAGACTAAAACAGTTCCCTGAAGTTGATTTTATGTCATCAATGTTGCAGCCCCAATCACTATCACTAAAGCCTACAAGCTTGATAGTGTTACATTTATGGTAATGGATTCCAAAATCCAATGTACCCTTCACATATCTGAGAATTCTCTTAGCTGCCTGCAAATGCATCTCAGATGGGCTAGTCATAAATCAATAGACAAGATAAACAACATATTGAATATTGGGTCTGGTGTTGGCGAGAAACATAAAAATCCCAACAATGCTCCTGAAAGTGGTCACGTCAACTTTCGATACTTCGTTATCTTTGCTTAACTGGATCCCATGTCCAACAGGAGTTACAACTGGTTTGCATTGCTCCATAGAAAACTTCTTGATCATGTCCCAAGCATATTTAAGTTGACAGATGAAGATCCCTGTATCTGACTGATGGACTTCCATTCCAAGGAAGTATTGCATTAAGCCGAGATCCTTCATATCAAACTGCTTCATCATGGAGTGCTTGAACTCCATATTCTCTTTTTCATTACTACCCATGAAAATGAGATCATCCACATACAAACAGACTACGAGTATATCTTTACCTTACTTCAGGTAGTAAAGTGTGGGTTCATTTCTGCTTCTGGTGAACCCAAAATCTTTGAAGTACCCATCAATGCGTGAATACCAAGCTCACGATGCCTGCTTGAGGCCATAGAGTGCCTTTTTCAGTTTGTAAACAAGGTGCTCCTTACCTTGCTCTTGAAATACTTGAGTTTGCTCAACATACACTTCCTTTGTTAAGTACCCATTGAGAAAGGCACTCTTTACATCCATGTGTTGGAATTTCCATCCCTTGTGTGCAGCTAAAGCAAGAACTGTTCTGATGGTCTCCTGTATGGATACAGGAGCAAATGTCTCCTCATAATCAATACCATAATTTTGTGTAAATTCTTTTGCAAACAATCTTGCTGTATTCCTTTTAATGCTTCCATCAACATTGTATTTGGTCTTGAAGACCCATTTACATCCAACACACTTCTTTCCTTTAGGAAGCTCTACTAGCTCCCAAGTATCATTTTTTTATAGAGGTTATCTCATCTTTCATGGCTTCTTGCCATATCTTCTGAGTACAAGCCTTCTCATAACTAGAAGGTTCAAGCTGTGCACTAGTTAACAAGGCATAGTTAACTACATATCCCCGAGGTTCAAGCTAGGAGTCATCATCACCATACAAATGCATATTTTCAAGTCTTTGTAAAACAAAACTCATCTCACTAGCTTGACTTCTAGTATACCTTCTTTGAAATTTTTTATCCAACATCTGATAAGATGGATGATGCTGGAGAGTTCTCTTACCTCTGGATGGAGAATCAATATCCATTGGTGAGGAACTAAATGACCTTTATGGAGAAGGACTTGGTGAAGAAGATGATGAATTGGATGTAGAATGTCTGCTTGGGCTTGGAGGAGACTTCTTGCCTTTCTGTGGTGCCTGTTGAATTTGTGAAGAACCTACATCATGAAATTCAACATCATTATAAATTTGGGGATTTCCCCATTATCCTACTTCATCAAAAATCACATCCCTGGAAAGTATTATCTTTCAAGTCCTAGGATTGTAGAGTCTGTAAGATTTTGTGTTCTCACAGCACCCTACAAAAATGCATGCTTGACTCTTAGGATCGAGCTTCTTCCTCTGTTCATTAGGAATGTGTGAGTAAGCCAATGAACCAAACACTCTGAAATGCTTAACATTCGGTTTCTTACCATACCATGATTGGTAAGGAGTTTTCCATTTCAAAATTGAAGTAGGACTCCTATTCAAAATATACACACCGGTCCTGGATGCATCTGCCCAATACATGTTGCTCAAATGCTTTGTTTGAAGCATATATTTTGCCATCTCTACAATGGTGCGGTTCTTTCTCTCAGCCACACCATTCTGCTATGGAGTAGAGGCAGTAGTGAATTGCCTCTTTATTCCATGTTTTTTACAAAAATTCAAAAATTCATTAGAGGAGTATTCTCCTCCTTTATCTGATCTGAGACACTTAACAGAATATCCACTCTTATTTTCAACTCTTGATTTAAAATCTACAAAGCAATAAAATGCCTCATATTTATGCTTCAAAAAATATATCTAGCACATTCTTGAAAAATCATCAATGAAAAGAAGAAAGTAAGAGTTGTTACCAATGCTCTTGGTCTGCATCGGACCACAAATGTTCGAATGCACTAGTTGGAGTGGATAACTGGTTCGCTATGCTTGTCAATGAGGAAATTTGGTTCTAGCATTCTTACCCAAGGCACAACCTTCACAAACTTCCTTATTTTCTTGAACTTTAGGAAGTCCGGTCACCATCGCTTGAGAAGTTACCATCTTCAAACTGGCTGAGTTCAAATGATCGTATCTCAAGTGCCACAACACACTTGGATTTGCAATAGCAACATTTAATAATTGATCTCCTCCTGGTTGGCCAAAATTTAAAGGAAATAACCTGTTCCTTGTCATTGGCACTTGAGTAATGATTCTATCACTATTACTCTTATCAAAAATGGTACATTTACCCTCATCAAATAACAACTTATAGTTTTTCTCTAACATTTGACCAACACTTAAAATATTGTGTTGGAGATGAGGTGTGTAATAGATATCACTTACTTGTTTCATGCCTTATTTTGTTGGAACCTCCATGGCTCCAATGCCTTCAACCGCCAATGACTTGTCATATCCCAATTTGATGCTGGATTTTTAGGAAGAATCCAGAGTAACAAAGAGTTCTTATTTGCCACTCATATGATTTGAATACCCAATGTCCAAGATCCAGGTGTCATTCAAGTTATGATCTAACTTGCCATATGAGAGAAAGAGATTTGATGTCCCTTCCTCTTCTCTAAAATTGCCATACTGAATTCTCTGGCTGCTGCTCCCTTGTGAAGATTTTGACCAGCAGTCACGAGTGAAGTGGCCAAGTTTGCCATAATTGTAGCAAGCTTGTTTTGACTTGTCACTTCATTTTCCTCATCCTGGATGCTGCCCTTTGTTTTGATGTCCACCTCTATTCTGACCTCCACCTTTGTTTGAAGATCCTCCTCTGTTTGGAGTTCCATCTCGTGGAATATTCCTACCTCTACCTCTGTGTTGACCTCTGCCATGGCCTCTGCATTGTCCTTTTCCTTCTTGTGAAGCGAAGTCTTTGTCATCGCCTCAGTGGCTAGTGGAAGAAGATTCCTGCAATCTCTCTTCATGTGAAAGAAGAGAACCAATTAGTGCATCAAAGAAAAGTTCAATCAAATATTTTGACTCTTCAATAATGATTGCTATATGATTTCATTTAGGAAGAAGTTTTTGCAACACTTTCTTCACTACAACTTCTAGTTTAATCTCTTCACCTAGAGTGACCATGTTATCTACTACGACTTTGACTCGCACACAGTAGTCTCCTACTGTCTCATTCTCTTGCATTATGAGATTTTCAAAATCTCTTTTTAGAGTTTGAAGCCTGACCTGCTTCACTTGATCACTCCCTTGAAAAATTTCATTTAAATCCTTCCAAGCATCTTGAGCTATTATACAGGATGCTATTCTAGGAAATATGCTTTTATCTAGGGCTGCTTGTAAATGATATCGAGCAAAGGAATTATTTTTTTGGGCTTATTTCTTGGATTTTATATCGACATCACTTAAGGTAAACCAGTCAGTAGGAGAAGGTTCTGTGTAACCCTCTTCAACTATTTCCCATAAAAATTTACCAATCAACATAGTTTTCATATTTATTGCACAGTATTCATAATCACTACCATTAAATTCAGGAATTGGGAGATTTGAATTTGAAGCCATTTATACTACTTGAAAGAAAAATTTGATTTGACTTAAAAACAACAATTACAAAGCAAAGTAATTACAAATTCAAATCAAATCTAGATTTCTTAACTCTCTCACCGATTTCTTGTTGTTCTTCTTGAGGATTGTTCAGTACTGGAGGCCCAAAATTGTCTGCAATGGAATCCTCATCGTCATTGATGACAATAATTTTAGGAGCTATTGTTGGATTGGCCTGTGCTGGCTCAGCCTGTGCTGGCTCAGGTTTCGCTGGCTCAAGCTATGGAGAGTGTGGGGTATAACTCTCACTGGATTGTTCCTCAGGTTCAAATGCCACTGAATCGGACTCCTCCACTCGTTGTCCAAAAATATTGTCTTCTGAGTCAACCTCCTATCAAGAATCCAGATTCCTTTGGTGGACTATAAAAGAATTTTGTAGTTGACTAAATACGACATGCAATCTGTCTCGTTGAACTTGTTCATCAAAAGCTTCAGTAGTTTATCTTCGCAGTAGAGAGCACAAAGCATTGTAACATCCGATAGATTGAAGAACACAAGCTTATACTGAGAGGGAGGGTGAACAGTATAAGACCTCTTTTTACTTTTTCCTTTATACTTCAAAACAGTAAAGCAATATACCCAAAGCAATATCAAAAAAATGCACAATATCATCCACAAAGTGACACCAATTTTAACGTGGTTCACCCAGAATGGCTGAGCTACGTCCACAAAAATTTTCTCTAAAAGTTATCTCAAAGTTCTTTGGGAATCCTTCCCAATTACAATGTTTATGAGCCTCGGCCCAAAGGAGATACCTTCCCCCAATCAAAATTTATGAGCCTCTTCTCAAAGGAGATACCTTCCCCCAATCTAAATTTATGAGCCTCTCGCTCAAAGGAGATACCTTCCCTCTGCTCTGGAAATGATCCCTCAGAAGATCATCTGCCTCTACCTCTTGCCAGCACGTGGAACTCCTTTCCACCGAAGACCTCCTGTCCTCAATGCTTAGCCTAAGAGACCTCTTCCTTCTATGATCACGTCCATAATAGCTCATCAACCTGTACCAAACATAGCCAGTTGGTCTAGTACAAGTCTTCCTCTGTCTGTCAGATCTGTCCAACACTTGAACAAATCAATCCTCTACACACAAGCCTTCTCAAAGACTTGCCAAATCTGTCCTCAGGTTCTTCTCAAAGAACCAGTGCACCTCTGTCCTCATACAACAACACTCTACATTTGTCTTTGCCCTTTGTGCTCTCTTCGCCCTCTGCTCTCTCTGTGCAATCACAGCCACACTTGGTCAAACTTCAACCTTTGCACTGTCTGCGCAATCACAGCGACACTTAGAAAAATTCACCATGACTCTTCGCTCACTCTGCACACTTCGATCAAATTTTGCACTCTGCTCTCGATGATCGAACTTCTCACTCTACGCTCTATCTGCGAACATCGCAACTAACAACACCACCAACTCTTCAAAATAGCCTGCCTTTTATAATAACACTTTCAAGATCAAAACCTTAATCTTAGTCGACTGTAACCCTAATCTTTAGTCGGCTGCACAACCCTAAACTTCGTCGGCTACAAACCCTAATCTTTGTCGGCTCACATTTAACTTTGTCGGCTTCAACTACCTCTATAACTCTTCTGTAGCTTTTGTCGTGAAACTACAACATGTCACGATATCACGACACCTTTGCAACCATACACTTTCTTTTGGCTTTTGTCATGATATCGCGACACTTCAGCCTTTGTCGACTTCAACTAAGCTCTTGTCGTGATATCGCGACACTTCTATCTTTGTCAACATCAACTTTGCTTTTGTCGCGATATCATGACACTTCTCCCTTTGTCGACCTCCTTTCTGCTTTTGTCGTGAAATCGTGACACTTCTGCCTCTGCAGACTTCATCTTCACTTCTGTCGTGATATCGTGACACTTCTGTCTTCATAGCCTTCCTCTCTGCTTTTGTCGTGAAATCATGACACTTCTCCTATAGAAGACCTGCTTTTAGTTTCTGTCGTGAAATCATGACACTTTTGCTTTCGTCTACTTTCTTTTTTGCCTGTCGTGAAATCGTGACACTTTCTGCATCCATACGCATTCTTTGCAACCCATCGTGAAATCATGACGCTTTCAGCTTTTGTACACTTTCCTTGTAACCCGTCATGAAATCGTGACGCTATCAACTTTCCGTACGTTTTCTTTGCTCTTTGAGTCACAAAATTGTGACATGTCGCGATATCGCGACACTTTTCTAACTTGCTTTCTCTCTCCTGCTTAAGTCACGAAAATGCGACATGTCGCGATATCACGACACTTTTCCTCCTTAGCTCTTTTCTGTTCTTTGGGTCACGAAAACTCGACATGTCGCGATATCACGACACTTTTTCTCCTTAGCGCTTTTTTTTTCTTTGGGTCGCGAAAACCTGACATGTCACGATATCACGACACTTTTTCTCCTTAGCGCTTTTCTTTTCTTTGGGTCACAAAAAACTGACATGTCGTGATATCGCAACACTTTTTCACTGCGAGCTCTTTCTCTTGAACCTGTCAGCTTGGGGTTTGCAAAAGACCTTTGAAACTGTCATGTCGTAACCTTCATCAAAACAAATTATTTGACATCAAATCAAATTCCTTCAAAAGCTTCTTGACATCAATGACAACTTATATACTTGAGCAAAGGCAATGTACCCAAAGTACCCAAAATTGCCAACAATCTCCCCCTTTGTCATTGATGGCAAACCTTTACTGAAAACACTTCTCAAGAGCCAAAACTGAAACCAACTGTGCTAACAACTTACTAACTATGCCCACAACTAAGAATCTTCCTTTGAAGTTTTGCTCCCCCTGACTTGAAGCTTTCCTCTTCACTTTGAAGCTCTCCCCCTTACTCATATCTCTCCCCCTTTGTCATCAATGGCAAAGGGTCACCTTTGGGGCTCGGGACTAAGAATGAGCCTCTTAGCTTAGTCCCTCCCCCACCTCCCGATGAGGTGATTAATTCTAGGGTGGGAGTAAAACTCCCATTAGGCAATCGATCATCATCAACGTCTATAACTTCCTTGTCGGGCCTTCTCTTGAACTCTTTGCCCATATTCCTGTTCTTGTCACTGTTCTTGTTCTTGTTCTCATCCCTGTTCTTGTCCATGCCTTGATCCTTGGACCTGATCATGCCACTGTTCCTATTCTTGTATTCTAGAATTTTAGCTCTACACTATCTGATTATGTGACCTTCATTGTTGCACTTGAAACACTTGACGATGTTGTTTCTCTGAGGTAAACCTGATCTTTGAATCCACCAGTTCTGACCAAACCTATTATGACCAAACCTGTTCTGGCCAAACTTGTTTTGATCAAACCTGTTCCTATTATTTACCTTGCAATAGACTGCCTTGTGCCCAAACTATTGACAAGAGTAGCAATACCCTTGAAAGAAACTAGCACTTCTAAAACTGTCATTTACCTTCTTCACTTGAGCCATGCAATGTGAAGCCATGTGACCAAACTTGTGACAAGCAAAACATCTACCTTGAAACTTTCCTTTATTTGACCTCTTGGGTCCCGAAAACTTCTTCTTCTCATTCTGAATTCTATTTTATGTTTTTGTGCATCTATCATTCAAGGACTCATGATCTGAAATACTTTCCTCATCGAAACTCTCTTCCTTTTGGAGTCTCTTACTAGACTCTCCAACTTGTTCCTTGTGTGGCTTAACAAAACCAAGGCCTATTTTATCTGTTGTCTTTCTTTGACCTTTGATGAGTGACTTAACATTTTTGGAGCTATCTTGAAACCTGTAAAGCTTATCCTTGTACTCTTTAGTTTCCTCTTTCAAAGAAGCCATTTTCTGTTCTAACTCACTATACTCAAGAACCTTAGACTCTAACTCATCCTTGAGTTCTTGTGTCTTAGCTATAGAGAAATCAAGATTTTCTATAAGATCATCTCTCTCCATACAACATTCATCTAACTTATCCTTGAGTCTAGCATTCTTCTTTCTTTCCTTTTTCAAAGCACTAAGAGCATTAATAAGTTCACTTTCAAGATCCTTTATTTGTTTGCTTTCTGAATCATCAAAGCCTTTTTTAGATTTCTTATCACTAGAGGTGCTACCTTTTTCAAAAACCATACAAGCATCTTCCTTATAGTTTTCTAAAGCATCCTCATACATACTAGAAACCAAATCATTATTTGTGCAATCATCCTCAAGGTGACCAAAATTTCCACATCTAAGACATTTCATGATAATGAATCTATGTTTCGGTTCTTCCTCTTTTTTTGATATGAACAACATCTCATTTTCAACATCACTTGAAGAACTTTCACTATCACTACTAGAACACTTACTTGCTTTGTCTAGGTAGAAACTCTTCTTGTGCTTGTGAGAATACCTCTTTCCTTGATTGTTGTGCTCATCTTTGTTCTTCCTGTGATGCTTGTGCTTTTCGGAATCCTTGCTCTTAGAATCCTGTTTATCTTCATCACTTTCATTCTTGGGAACAAGACAATCAAGTAGCATAATGACCAAACTTTCCACAATTGAAACATCTTATATTTTTCATACTTTTGTGCTTTCTAGAGAACTTGCCTTTCTTTCTGTAATATGCCTCTTCATCACTAGAAGACTCATCACTATCTTGAAGCTATTTACCCTTGGATTTCTTGGTAGCCTTGAAAGTTGCCTCTTTCTTGACATCAACCTTCACTTGAGTTCTCAACTCAAATGCTGCAAGTATACTATGGAGCTCATCCTTTTTCAACTTATCCAAATCTTTAGCTTCCTCAATAGCAAAAATATTTTCACTAAATCTATTAGGAAGAGATCTTAAAATCTTATCACAAACATCATTTTCAGCAAGCTCAAGACCTAAGTCTTTCATGGAGTTAACAACCTCATCCATACGAAGCATGTAGTCACTAATATTTTCATCATCATTCATCTTGAGTTGTTCAAACATACCTTTGAAGTGTCTCAACTTGGCCTTTCTGACATTTGTATCACCTGTATGAACCACCTTCAACTGTTTCCACATTTCACTAGCTATCTTGTAGTGAATCACTTTGGTGAGATCTGCTTTCTGTAAGCCTTTCAGGATTGCATTCATTGCTTTTGAATTGTGATGTAGGAGCCTTTCTTCTTTAGTATTAGGACCATGTTCAGGAATAGTGTACTCATCTTCAATCACTTCCCAAACCTCATTACCAAGTGCCATTAGATGAACCTTCATCCTTGCACTCCAAAGACCAAAATCTGACCCATCAAGAATAGGTGTTGCATTGCCACTTGAATGATCCATTGTGTTCTTTACTAGCTTTTCCTTCAAGCTGTTAAACTTTCCGAAGGCACCTGCTCTGATACCAATTGAAGAACACAAGCTTATACTGAGAGGGGGGGTGAACAGTATAAGACCTCTTTTTACCTTTTCCTTTATACTTCAAAATAGTAAAGCAATATACCCAAAGCAATATCAAAACAATGCACAATATCATCCACAAAGTGACACCAATTTTAACGTGGTTCACCCATAATGGTTGGGCTACGTCCATAAAACTTTTCTCTAAAAGTTGTCTCAAATTTCTTTGGGAATCCTTACCAATCACAATGTTTATGAGCCTCGGCCCAAAGGAGATACCTTCCCCCAATCAAAATTTATGAGCCTCTCGCTCAAAGGAGATACCTTCCCCCAATCTGAATTTATGAGCCTCTGCTCAAAGGAGATACCTTCCCCTCTCGCTCTGGAAATGATCCCTCAGAAGATCAACTGCCTCTACCTCTTTCCAACACGTGGAACTCCTTTCCACCGAAGACCTCCTGTCCTCAATGCTTAGCCTAAGAGACCTCTCGCCTTCTATGATCATGTCCACAACAGCTCAACAACCTGTACCAAACACAGTCAGTCGGTCTAGTACAAGTCTTCCTATGTCTGTCAGATCTGTCCAACACTTGAACAAATCAATCCTCTGCACACAAGCCTTCTCAAAGACTTGCCAAATCTGTCCTCAGGTTCTTCTCAAAGAACCAATGCACCTCTGTCCTCATACAGCAGCACTCCGCATTCGTCTTTGCCCTTTGTGCTCTCTTCGCCCTCTACTCTCTCTGTGCAATCATAGCCGCACTTGGTCGAAATTCAACCTTTGCACTATCTGCACAATCACAGTGGCACTTAGAAAAATTCACCATGACTCTTCGCTCACTCTGCACACTTCGATCGAATTTCGCACTTTGCTCTCGGCGATCGAACTTCTCACTCTATGCTCTATCTGCGAACGTCGCAACTAACAACACCACCAACTCTTCAAAACAGCCTGCCTTTTATAATAACACTTTCAAGATCAAAACCTTAATCTTAGTTGGCTGTAACCCTGATCTTTAGTCGACTGCACAACCCTAAACTTCGTCGACTGCAAACCCTAATCTTTGTCGGCTCACATTTAACTTTTTTGGCTTCAACTGCCTCTGTAACTCTTCTGTAGCTTTTGCCGTGAAACTACAACATGTCATGATATCGTGACACCTTTGCAACCATACACTTTCTTTTGGATTTTGTCACGATATCGTGACACTTCAGCCTTTGTCGACTTCAACTAAGCTCTTGTCGCGATATCACGACACTTCTATCTTTGTCAGCATCAACTTTGCTTTTGTCACGATATCGCGACACTTCTCCCTTCGTCGACCTCCTTTCTGCTTTTGTCGTGAAATCGTGACACTTTTGCCTCTGTAGACTTCATCTTCACTTCTATCGCGATATCGCGACACTTCTGTCTTCATAGCCTTCCTCTCTGCTTTTGTCATGAAATCGTGACACTTCTCCTATAGAAGACCTACTTTCAGTTTCTATTGCAAAATCGTGACACTTCTGCTTCGTCTGCTTTCTTTTCTGCCTATCACAAAATCGTGACACTTTCTGCATCCGTATGCATTCTTTGCAACCCATCGCAAAATCGCAACGCTTTCAGCTTCCATATGCTTTCCTTGTAACCCATCACGAAATCGCGACGCTATCAACTTTCCATACATTTTCTTTGCTCTTTGAGTCACGAAATTGCGACATGTTGCGATATCGCGACACTTTTCTAACTTGCTTTCTCTCTCCTGCTTAAGTCGCGAAAATGCGACATGTCGCGATATCGTGACACTTTTCCTCCTTAGCTATTTTTTGTTCTTCGGGTCGTGAAAACCCGACATGTCGCGATATCGTGACACTTTTTCTCCTTAGCGCTTTTCTTTTCTTCGGGTCACGAAAACCCGACATGTCGCGATATCGCGACACTTTTTCACTGCGAGCTCTTTCTCTCGAACCTATCAGCTTGGGGTTTGCAAAAGACCTTTGAAACTGTCATGTCGTAACCTTCATCAAAAAAAATTATTTGACATCAAATCAAATTCCTTCAAAAGCTTCTTGACATCAATGACAACTTATATACTTGAGCAAAGGCAATGTACCCAAAGTACCCAAAATTGCCAACATAGATCTAATCATATACTTATCAAGGCAAAAATAAAACTTCGTTAGAGCTTCTGAGGTTACAATTTTCACTCTTTTATAGCCGTTGAGGCTATTACACAAAATTTTTAGCCTTATTCCTCCTATGTACAAATATCACTTGGATAATGTCAATAGTTGCACAAAGGAATTTGTTAGCATTTATTGAAGGAATTAGTTAGCACATGATCAAAGGAATTAGTTAGCATTTCTCAAAGGAATTAGTTAGCATGTGTCTGGAAGACTTAGTTAGCAAGTGACTAGAGAACATAGTTAGCATTTTTCTAGAGGATTTAGTTAGTATTGCTCATAGGACTTATTTAGCTTGTGATATAATACAAACTAGTTGATAACACTTGGAAAATATTTTTAAGATATAATATGTACAATTATTAGTCCTTAAGAAATTACATAATGAGTGTCTAATGTGATATTTTGCTATGATACAAATATATGTATATAAAACATGTGATATTTGAGTGACTACCCAAATGGGTTTCTTGTTTTTTACTACTCCTTAGGGTGAATTTCATGTGAGTGTACCTATTGTGGTGATTTTATACATCCTTAGGAATTTGGGGTTGGGGTTGTCACACAACAAGTAAATCATTGATTCACAATTAGTGTTGTTGACTTTGGTTGATAAACCTATTTAATCCAGGAATAAATTTTCTATAACTCTAGATAAACTAGGTATGGTAAGGATACCCTTGAGGTAGACTTAAGATTTTAACATTTAAATTCCATTCTCATCCAGATGAAATATGTGTAAAAATGTATTTTTTTTATCAATATTTACTATAATAGTTCAATTATGCCAAGTATATGATTGGTGCCTTAATATTTTGGGCAATTGTAGCAAATATTCAATATAATTTAATGCAATAGAAATAAAAAGAAAGAAGAAATTGATGTAATATGTTCATTCAAATATCATAACAAGCATAACTAGTGATCAACAAAAGAAATTGTTCATTATACATTCAATTATCTCTTCATAGGATCAGCCACTTGCCTTTGTGAAGAGATAATTGAATTTAGCAATGTATATGCCTAGACTAGCACTAAAGGTAGTGCCCAAGGCATTAATCATCAATAAAAAAGAAATAAAAATACTTATAATCATACAATAAAGAATAATGGAGGCTAGAGGATTTGACGAGCTATTGAGAGGATACCAAATAAAATTAGCAAGCCCAACTTCATCCTCAAGATATAAAAGGGCCAAGATCACCCTCCCATATACAAAATAAACTCAAACTAGAGTAACCTTAGTAAGAGTTGAATATGATATTCCAGTCAGCAATATTGGAGAAAAGAAGTTGTAGACCATAGAAAGGGGAGAAGACCCAAATAAAATCCAAACTATGGAAGAGGATACTTCATATTCACAAATTGTAGCAATCATAATCCCATAACCATAAAATCTTACTATTATTCAGGTGGATCAGGAGACTGAAGATGTGCAAATGCATCGAGATATAGAATATTTTTTTCCAAATAGGGGAGCATATACCAGGAACAAACTAGAAAACTCCTAATAAATGAGAATAAGGAGTTGAAAGCAAAGTTGCATGTAATACAAGAAAATAAGGAAATATGTAAACCAAAGTCGACATCTTGAAGGAAAAAATGCCATAACCTCAAGCCAAAGTTTCACAAGTAGTACCACAGGTAATAATTAAACATGTTGACTACTCCAACTACCTTGAAATATACAAGAAAGGAATGGTCTATAGAGTGCAAGGTCAAATGGTAGGACTGACAAGAATATTCAAAGATGTCAATATGATAAGAGCTAAAAAAAAAACATAAGGAACCTCCTGGTACATGACAAAAATAGAGTAAATATCATACTCCCCATTTTTTAGTAATTTGAAGCATATTACCAGGATATTGAAGGAGAATAGGTGACATTAGAGGATGGCACTGAGTTGGAATGTGTAGTAGAATTCATCAAAGTGCATATGTTTTTGTAAAATAAAAGAGTTTGGTATGACTGGATTAAATAAATTCTCATATTACAACAAAAAATAAAAGATGATAAAACATCAAAAGTTGAGCCAGATACTAAGGGGCCCACTGCAGAAGAAGAAAAGGGGGCAAAAAAAGAAAAGGTTGACCAGGGTACCAGCCCATGATAGAATTTTGAAAAACTATATGCCATATTTTTGAGAAGTTTGAAGACTCAACAATGAACAAAAGATAAGTTTGTAAACAAAACAAGATCCAAATAGTTGTATACTCAGTCAATCATAGGTAGGACAAGATGGCATGTGTAAGGAGTAGATTCAGACAGTTACAAAAAACCTACTACAGTAACGACTATATAAGGAACTACTACAACAAGAATCATGAAGAAGCTTTTGCATAGCATATTTTTGCTAAGGGTATACTTGAGTGTCCCCTATTCTGTCATTGTATTCCTTTGTGTCTTGTTTCTTGTCTTCCCTTATTCCTCCTATTTTTGTGTAGGTTTTGATAGGGAAACATTCATGAACTGAGATTATTTCCAACCAGTGAATCAAAGGTTTGAATACCTTTCTATTACCAGATTGGAATGAATAGGAGAAGGGTTCTTGTCACATTATTTGGATGAGAATCCTTATTGTATTAATATGAAAGAGCTTTATGGAAAATTCATGCTAGTTCTCATTATAAACTTGGTTATATTAATACAATTTTATGATTTTTCCCTTGTCATATTCTTATTTTAGTCTTAAGTGTTATCTTTGTTATATGTTACATAATTTGAATGTATAATGAACAATTTCTTTCGTTGATCACTAGTTATGCTTGTTATGATATTTGAATGAACATATTACATCAATTTCTTCTTTCTTTTTATTTCTATTGCATTAAATTGTATTGAATATTTGCTACAATGGCCCAAAAAATTAAGGCACCAATCATATACTTGGCATAATTGAACTATTATAGTAAATATTGATAAAAAAAACACATTTTTACACATCTTTCATCTGGATGAGCATGGAATTTAAATGTTAAAATCTTAAGTCTACCTCAAGGGTATCCTTACCATACCTAATTTATCTAGAGTTATAGAAAATTTATTCCTGGATTAAATAGGTTTATCAACCAAAGTCAACAACACTGATTGTGAATCAATGATTTACTTATTGTGTGACAACCCCAACCCAAAATTCCCAAGGACGTAGAAAATCACCACAATAGGTACACTCACATGAAATTCACCCTAAGGAGTAGTAAAAAACAAGAACCCCATTTGGGTAGTCACTCAAATATCACATGTTTTATATACATATATTTGTATCATAGCAAAATATCACATTAGAAACTCATTATGCAATTGCTTAAGGACTAATAATTGTATATATTCTATCTTAAAAATATTTTCCAAGTGTTATCAACTAGTTTGTATTATATCACAAGCTAAATAAGTCCTATGAGCAATACTAAGTCCTCTAGAAAAATGCTAACTATGTTCTCTAGTCACTTGCTAACTAAGTCTTCTAGACACATGCTAACTAAGTACTTTGAGAAATGCTAACTAATTCTTTTGATCATGTGCTAACTAATTCCTTCAATAAATGCTAACAAATGCCTTTGTGCAACTATCGACATTATCCAAGTGATATTTGTACATATTTTCTTTCTTGGATGCATCATCATTTGACACACACCTTAAGTACTTTCCAATAATCAGGCTCCAAGAACACCACTTAAGGGTGAATTGATACTAAACCTTGTATATACCACTCATAGGGGAATCAAATATAAAAATAATAAGTACACCCATCCAATCATAAATATTTTACAATAAATCATATCTTAATCAACTTATCCTAGACAATCTATTCCCATCATCCCCATGTGAATCGAGTTTATTGATTCAATTTTGGCCTCCTCTCCAAATCCTAAGGGGGAACACATGAGGTAGGGTAACATTTAAGGCTTCCTAAAATACAATCCTTAAAATTACTTTAGATAAAATATCTTCACACTAAGGCTCCTTGTTGGTCTATAAACAAGCTATGGGGCATCTACCAATCATATTCTCTCCCTCATATTGATAATAATATTTTTATTGTCATATTTTCTTAGAATCCTATGCAATAGTGGGACATGGCTTCCAAAACATGTAGTTACATTGAAATCAATGCATCTACAAATCTACTTTATGCATACTTGAGGACAACTTTGATGCAGGAGCATCCAGGGCAGCACAACAATCTTGCATCACCGAAAAAAAATACAAACAAAAGAAACAAGAAAAAAAGTTCTAAGTTTGAAAGAAAGTTCTAAGTGTTACAATGTGTCGCGATATCGCGACACAAAAGTCATCGCGATATCGCGACGTATTTAGAACCGTGGCGAGCGCAAAATAAATTGTCGCGATATCGCGACATAAAAGTTGTCGCGATATCGCGACACCAACAGCAGAACGGCGGGCGCCAAAGAAGTGTCGCGATATCGCGACACTTTGGCAAACAAAGCCAAAAGCCAAAGAAGTGTCGCGATATCGCGACACTTTGGCAAACAAAGCCAAAAGCCAAAGAAGTGTCGCGATATCGCGACACTTTGGCAAACAAAGCCAAAAGCCAAAGAAGTGTCGCGATATCGCGACACTTTGGAAAACAAAGCCAAAATCGAGAAAAGTGTCGCGATATCGCGACACATTGGAGGAAGAGAGTCAAAGACAGAAAAGTGTCGCGATATCGCGACACATTAGCGAAAGAGAGCCAAAGGCAGAAAAGTGTCGCGATATCGCGACACATTGGTGAAAGTGAGCCAAAGGCAGAAAAGTGTCGCGATATCGCGACACATTGGCGAAAGAGAGCCAAGGGCAAAAAAGTGTCACGAAATCATGACATGTCACGTTTTCGCGACCTGGCTAAGAAAGTGAAGGCGGGTTTTTCATGGACTATTACAGAATGACAGTTGGCGATTCCAGAAGCCGTTAAGGCAGTTCCAAGTGGCAGTTCCAAAAGCCGTTAAGGCAGTTACATGTGGCAGTTCCAGAAGCCGTTAAGACGGTTACGAACGATGATTGCAGCAAGAAGCCATGATGATAAAAGGGGATTTTTTCGAAGGATTCGAGAGGCTGGAGAGACGAAGGTTGCGACTTCTTCTATCATTTTTCTATACTATGTAATTTTCATGGTTTCGAATTGTAAGCTTTCCATGCTTCGAAATAAAGTTGCGTCTTTTTCTTTATGATTTTAATTGGTTAAAATTGGCTCCCCATCAAGTGGTATCAGAGCAGCAAGATTCTGAGTGTGTGAGCAGAGCGCCGAACGTGAGGCAGCTTGCACCAGGATCTAGGGTTACGGGTTCTGAGAAACAGTGAAGCAGAATGCCACCGCGAAGAAATCATGGTGCTTGGAAGGAACGTGGTTCCTGAAGGAGACTTTCGAGCATTGTAGAGGCAAGTGCAGGCCTTGCAGGAAGAATTGCGTAGAGGAGTAGAGCCAAGAGGAGAAGACCACAACGATGATGACGGAGTTGAAGACCCGTCTGAAGAAGAAGAAGAAGCAATGAGTGCTGCAGAATCTCGAATGATTAAAGCTATTTCGCAAATTGGGAAAAGGCCAAAGATTGACGTCTCCACATATTCTAGAAATTTAAATCCAGAAGAATTGATAGACTGGATTAATGACATGGAGGAATATTTTGAATATGAGGAAGTTGAAGATCCAAATCGAATTAAATTTTCCAGAACAAAGTTGAAAGGCCATGCTGGCATATGGTGGAAAGGAGTGCAACTGGAAAGAAACCATAGAGGAAAAGAAAAGATCACCAGGTGGGATCGAATGGTTGAAAAACTGAAACGGTAGTTTATTTCGATAGATTACGAATTAGATCTGCTGAGAAAAATGCAGAGTTTGCGCCAGTCCAGCAAGTCCGTTAAAGAATATACAGAGGAATTTTTTAAAATTTCTATTAGAACCGGTCATACGAAAGCAAATAAAGAGAGAGTAGCCCATTACATTAATGGGTTAAGAACCAGCGTGCAAGAAGAATTGAGTCTGGTTCGAATGAACAACATTGAAGATGCTTACCAGTTTGCTCTGAAAGTGGAAGAGAAACTGAACCGCAGATTTGACAGCAAACAAAGAGGAAGAGGTCGTGGTGGAAGAACCAGTGGAGGTAAATATGATGACCAAAAGCAGACTGGTGAAACCAGCAATCACCAGGAACAGAAGGAGGAGAATGCTTACCGACCCCGTAATCAGAACAATGATTATCAAAGGGGACGAGGTAGAGGTGGACGCGGATATGGCAGAGGCAGATTCCGTGGAACCTGTTTCAATTGCGAAGAAGAGGGGCATCGATCATATGAGTGTCCCAAACACCAAGAAACATCGAACAGAAGGCCTGAAGGTAATGCCAGAGCTGCAGTTGTTGAGGATGGTGTTGAATCTGAGCACTCTGAAGAAGCAGAGCATGGAGAAGTGATGATCACAAGGAGAACCTTGTTGAATGAAGAGAAGGAACCAGATCAGCGAAAAAGCCTATTTCGCACGAGGTGCAAATGTTCAGGTAAAATCTGTAATATTATTATTGATAATGGTAGTACAGATAATTTGGTTTATGAGGAAATGGTAGCTAAGTTAAAGCTAGAAAGAAGACAGCACCCGCATCCATACCGGATTGCGTGGTTGCAGAAGGATCATAGAGCATTGGTCAGTGAACAATGCTTGGTCAAGTTTCAAATTGGAAGATACCAGGATGAGGTCCTGTGTGATATTTTGTCGATGGATGCTTGCCATTTGTTGCTTGGAAGACCATGGCAATTTGATAGACGTGCAGCGCATGATGGACATGCAAATACCTATTCCCTGACAAAAGACGGAGTACGCCACAAACTGAAGCCATTGAAGGAGGTTGAGGAAAAGGTATGCAATAATGCTAGAATTTGTTTAGTAGATGGCAAAAATTTTTGGATGGTTTAAAGAGGGATTCAATGTGTTATGCATTAATTCCTACTGTAAAGAGAGAAGATACTACTGACATTCCAGCAGAAGTTGAACATCTATTAGCAGAATTTCTTGATATTATATCAGACAATGTGCCTGAGGGTTTGCCGCCAATGAGGAAGATTAGTCATCAGATTGACTTAATGCCAGGATCTAGCTTACCCAACAAGGCAGCCCATAGAATGTCTCCTGTAGAGAATGAAGAGTTGAACCGACAAGTTCAGGAATTGTTGAGGAAGGGTTTGATTCGAGCAAGTTTGAGCCCTTGTGCAGTGCCAGCAGTACTTGCACCAAAGAAGAATGGCGAATGGCGAATGTGCACTGATTCCCGAGCCATTAATAAAATTACCATTAAATATCGCTTTCCATTACCCAGAATGGATGATATAATGGATTGCTTGAGTGGAGCTAAATACTTCACTAAGATTGATTTGAAGAGCGGATATCATCAGATACGTGTTAGAGAGGGTGATGAATGGAAGACAACCTTTAAAACCGAGAGAGGGTTTGTATGAGTGGTTAGTTATGCCATTTGGATTGACTAATGCACCCAGTACATTTATGAGGCTGATGAATGAGGTATTGCGTGACTTCTTGGAAAAGTTCGTGATAGTTTATCTGGATGATATTCTGATTTTTAGTAAAACATTGGACGAGCATTTGTTGCATGTTCGGACAGTTTTTGAAAAACTGCGTGAGGAGCAGTTATTGATAAATATATAGAAGTGCAATTTTGTACAAAAAGAGTTGATATACCTGGGATTTGTCATCTCAGAGGAGGGTCTGAAAATGGATCCTGAGAAAGTGAAGGCTATCCTTGAATGGCCTGCCCCAAGGAATGTAATAGAGGTAAGATCATTTCACGGTCTTGCAAGTTTCTATAGAAAGTTTATTAGAGACTTTAGCAGTATTTGTGCACCCCTAACAGAAACTATGAGAGGGGATAAGAGAGAATTTAAGTGGACTGCCAAGGCAGATACCAGTATGAACATATTGAAGAAGAAAGTGACAGAACAGCCCATTCTGGCACTTCCAAATTTTAATAAAGTGTTTCAGGTTGACTGTGATGCCAGTGGCAATGCCATTGGAGCTGTGTTGAGCCAAGAAGGTAAACCTGTTGCATACTTTAGTGAAAAATTGAATGATGCTAGAAAGAAATACTCTGTTTATGATCAAGAATTCTATGCTATAATTCAGGCTCTTAAGAAATGGAGACATTATTTGCTAACCAAAGAGTTTGTTTTATATACTGACCATCAAGCTTTGCAGTATATAAATAGTCAAGGTAAACTTAACCAACGACATTTGAAGTGGGTTGAATTCCTGCAGAGTTATACCTTTGTACTAAAGCATAGAAGTGGCAAATCTAATAGAGTTGCAGATGCCTTGAGTAGAAGGCATAATTTGTTGATAGAAATGAGAGTGCAGGTTGTTGGGTTTGATGAACTCAAGAGTTTATACCCAACAGATCCAGATTTTGTAGAGGCATGGACAGCATGTGTGTCTCCTACTACTGTGGATCGCACTAAGTGGTTGGATTTCATGATCCAAGATGGGATGCTATTTCGAAAGAACCAGTTGTGCATTCCATGAAGTTCCATGAGGGAAAATTTGATCAAAGAGAAACATAGCGGAGGACTAGCAGGGCATTTTGGTCGAGATAAGACCATTGCTCTCATTAGTGAGAATTACCATTGGCCACAGTTGCAGCCGGATGTGACCAGATTTGTGCAGGGTTGCAGAGTGTGCCAGATGGCAAAAGGGGTCAGCCAAAATACAGGAATGTACCAGCCATTGCCTGTACCAGAGAGACCGTGGGAGGACATCAGCATGGATTTTGTTCTTGGTCTGCCAAGAACACAACGTGGACATGATGCCATTTTTGTTGTTGTTGACAGGTTTTCGAAAATGGCCCATTTTATTCCATGTCAGAAGACAAGTGATGCGGTTCACATTGTCGGCTTGTTCTTCAAGGAGGTAGTACGACTTCATGGTCTACCCCAAAGCATTGTCTCGGACAGAGATACCAAATTTGTGGGTTATTTTTGGAGAACCCTATGGAAGAAGCTGAAAACAGACTTGAAATTCAGTTCTACGTACCACCCATAGACTGATGGACAGACCGAAGTAGTCAACGAAGTTTGGGTAATCTTCTACGATGTCTGGTAGGAGATAAACCCAAGGGATGGGATCTGATTTTACCACAGGCAGAGTTTGCTTACAATAATTTTGTCAATCGCAGTACTGGTAAATCACCATTCCAGATTGTGCATGGGTACAGCCCGAGAAACGCTTCTGAGTTGAGACCGATGGATAAAGCAGACAAGTGCAGTGCTGAAGCTGAAGACTTTGCAGCACACATGAAGACTTTACATGAAGAGGTACAGCAGCATATCAGTCAAATGAATGCTACGTACAAAGCCAAAGCAGATCAGAAGCGACGTTTCAAAGAATTCTAGGTAGGGGATGAAGTCATGGTTCATTTGCGTAAGGAACGTTTTCCTCGAAAAACATACAATAAGTTGAAGATGAAGAAGTTTGGACCATGCCGGATCATAGGTAAACGAGATTCGAGCAATGCCTATGAAGTTGATCTACCAAGTGAGCTGAATATTTCACCTATCTTCAATATTTCAGACTTGGTTGAATATCATGCAGGAAGTTGTAGCGAACCACCCAGTCCGGATCTGTGGAACATTCCTGCATCCACTCCAGACAAAGAAGAAATTGAAGACATACTCGACACTCGTGAAGGCAGAAGTACCCAAAACAGGCAATATTCGGAGTATTTGGTCAAGTGGAAGAACCGACCTGTCGAAGATGCCACATGGTTGTCCAAAT
Organism: Wollemia nobilis; assembly: GCA_028583015.1. Taxonomy (NCBI): domain Eukaryota; kingdom Viridiplantae; phylum Streptophyta; class Pinopsida; order Araucariales; family Araucariaceae; genus Wollemia; species Wollemia nobilis. The sequence goes on from JAQPPZ010017021.1 coordinate 2,504,643, forward strand.
CAGAGGTTGATCGTCTGGGTTTTCCTCTGATCGCCCAGAAGTGAGGATCACTTCTAAAAAAAAAAATCTACCTCGGGTGTCTGATGCAGGAGCATCCAGGGCAGCACAACAATCTTGCATCACCAAAAAAAATACAAACAAAAGAAACAAGAAAAAAAGTTCTAAGTTTGAAAGAAAGTTCTAAGTGTTACAATGTGTCGCGATATCGCGACACAAAAGTCATCGCGATATCGCGACGTATTTAGAACCGTGGCGAGCGCAAAATAAATTGTCGCGATATCGCGACATAAAAGTTGTCGCGATATCGCGACACCAACAGCAGAACGACGGGCCAAAGAAGTGTCGCGATATCGCGACACTTTGGCAAACAAAGCCAAAACCAAAGAAGTGTCGCGATATCGTGACACTTTGGCAAACAAAGCCAAAAGCCAAAGAAGTGTCGCGATATCGCGACACTTTGGCAAACAAAGCCAAAAGCCAAAGAAGTGTCGCGATATCGTGACACTTTGGCAAACAAAGCCAAAAGCCAAAGAAGTGTCGTGATATCGCGACACTTTGGCAAACAAAGCCAAAAGTCGAAGAAGTGTCGCGATATCGCGACACATTGGAGGAAGAGAGTCAAAGACAGAAAAGTGTCGCGATATCGCGACACATTAGCGAAAGAGAGCCAAAGGCAGAAAAGTGTCGCGATATCGCGACACATTGGTGAAAGTGAGCCAAAGGCAGAAAAGTGTCGCGATATCGCGACACATTGGCGAAAGAGAGCCAAGGGCAGAAAAGTGTCACGAAATCGTGACATGTCGCGTTTTCGCGACCTGGCTAAGAAAGTGAAGGCGGGTTTTTCGTGGACTGTTACAGAACGACAGTTGGCGATTCCAGAAGTCGTTAAGGCAGTTCCAAGTGGCAGTTCCAGAAGCCGTTAAGGCAGTTACATGTGGCAGTTCTAGAAGCCGTTAAGACGGTTACGAACGGCGATTGCAGCAAGAAGCCGTGATGATAAAAGGGGATTTTTTGAAGGATTCGGGAGGCTGGAGAGACGAAGGCTGCGGCTTCTTCTATCATTTTTTTGTACTGTGTAATTTTCATGGTTTCGAATTGTAAGCTTTCCATGCTTCGAAATAAAGTTGCATCTTTTTCTTTATGATTTTAATTGGTTAAAATTGGCTCCCCATCAAACTTGTTCTTCCAGGTTTATATCTCATCATTCAAACATTAGAATCTATATCCATCTTGTATCTTCTCCTTGCTTGGGGGTAAATTTCAAAGCAAATATATAAATATTTTCTTTATAATTCTTTACAATCACATTTTGTATCATGCATCTCATATCATAGATATTATCATGAAAATTTTGCATCAAGCCATACATAGACATCATTTACATACATTTTCATTTTAGACATTGCATCATCTTAAACACTAGAACTATTCTACATTCCATATGGTGTAAATATGAAATTCCGTCAAGCTATGTCCCTCATGGAATAATATATTTCTAAAATACACTTAGTAAAGTCCTCCATGCCATGCTTCTCACAACATAAGATGCCAAAGTCCTTTGGGACATGCTTCTTATAGTGTGACATTAAAGTCCTTTGGGCCATGCTTCTCATAGCATGAGATATAAAAGTCCTTCAGGCGATTTTAAGTCCTTCAGGCTATGCTTATCACAATATGAAATATTACTAACAATCACTAATATTACTATCAGATGTGTTACCATCATGCTTTAATTGCTTATCCTTTACATGGTTTTTAAGGCCACCACTTATACATGATGTGTTTTATTCTATTCTCTAAGCGCTCTTAGGTCATCGCTTAGAGATGGAATCAACATCATTGTATATTTTGAGTGATTTTACACTATTATGGATCCTAACCTACTAGTTAAATATGTAATCATTATATCACATGCATATATTTAGATATACTTATATCATCTATAAGTGTTTGTTCTAGCTCAAAGGATAACACTAAAAAATGGGATCATGTTGAGTACTTGTCCATTATCAGGTACAAAGACCATCACTCATAAATAAACTCAGATTAAAACATATCTTTGAGTTCTTTTCCATCATTATATACTCAGGCCACCTCTCAATATTAAAATATGACCACCTTCAAGTGTTTATCCATTTTTTGGTTTCCTAGACCATCGATTGGGTAACATTTTTCTCTAAATATTTGTATTATCTTAGGGTGTATCCATTTTTATATTTATCTCTAAATCATATCCAATATATTTATGTTTAATTTTTTCTTTATTTTCCATTAATTTTATGTTTGTCTAATCACATCTCATGCATCATATCAAAACAACTTCACATCACATCATCAAAAGCAACAACTAGTCAATCATCAAATTGACTTCTTTTGCGGTTATTTCTTCAATACAACATACCAAAAAAATATGTTGGTATCAAAATTGGGGTCCCACAACATATTTTTGATGTATTAATTATATAATAAATACATCAAAAAGGGATAAAATATAGAGATCCAATTTTCATATGCCTAGCCAATAATATCCTCAATTAAGGCACTATAAAACATATCATCTTAACACCTTAACCTTGCCAAATTAGATACTAAATTATGCACATTTAACCAACTCCCAATTCCATTAAAACTCATCAATTAAATTACCTTCACAAGTATTTTGATCAAGCAAATTGAATCAACCTTCTTCATACCCAAATTTGGGATATTTGTGGCCCTCAAAGGAAGGTCATATTTGGGATACCATTTCCCCTAGAAAATATTCATAAAAAATAACAAAAATACCACCATTAGATTGGTCATAAAAATAGATTCCCACCAAGTATATATATGTTTATGCTTGGACAACGACAAATACCTCAAGTTGCAATAAAACTGCACCTATATAGGAATCATGTTGGAGATTATTACATTACTTGGTTGGAATGTAAATTTACCATGAAGTACAATGGTACAAATGTACAATTGTAAATATGTAATAGATTAGGGTGTGAGTCTATAGTTTGGGAGTCTGATTTATATTTTCTCTTTATGTATGTGTTCATGTGTAGGATGTGCACAAGTATCATGTAATTATGTGTGCAAGTGTGAAGAGTGAGAATGTGCACAAGTGTCTTATAATAGAGTGTGCATGTGTATAGGAGTGTGCAATGTGTCATAGAGTAAAGTGTGCAAAAGTAAATAGAGAGTCAAGAGTCATGTATACAAGTGGCAATATGAGAATCCAAAAGACATGAGAGACTTGTCTTATGTGTGGAATATGAAAGGATACATCTCTCGGATATGTGAGGAGTGCAATAGTCAAGTATTGAAGAGTCATATTTCTAAGGATATATTATGGAGATAAAGATCCATGTAATGTATCAAAAATATATGCATTTCAAGCATCAAATAAAGAATTTTGTATACAATTTGAGCAATTTTACTATAAGTTTTTCTTCATGTTATTGCATGAATGATATTGGCCATTTTACTTCATAGTATTGTTATTTTATATGAATGTTTGTTTATTAATATTAGCAACATATATATTTTTTTGGTAATATTAATTTTAAAGAGGGTTTTGAAAGGTATACCACAACCTTAAACATTAGCTCCAATAGGACCACAACTCCAAACAACTGAAAGGAGGGTTTTGAAAGACATCCCTCAACCTTATATAACAAATCGAATAGGATTAAAGCACATAGATGAAAAAGTGAGGGTTTTGAGAAGATCCCACAACCTTAACATCAAGCTACAAATGAAGACTTATAACCAACAACCCCAATTGGAAATCCAACCAGCATCACAGCCTACGAAAGGAGCAACTACCATATTGTAGGCACCGACCAATATAAAATGAGGGTTTTGACAGGCATTCCACAATCTTTTACATCAAATCCAATAGGATCAAAACACACATCACACAACTTACATCAGCTTTGGTAGGATCAAACCATCCGCCATACTTTAAGATCTGGTGATCACACGTTATAATGAAACCAATAACATGAGAAACAAGAGCAGAAAGATTTAAAAATAAATTTAAAATAACATTACTGCTAAAGCCAAATGACAAAATTTGAACCACCTTCCGTGCAACAAAAGAAGCTTCTTACACATCAACCATTTAATGTAAAATACAGATGCATGAATAGGAATTCAAAACCAAGAGTCAAAAAAATTCCTAGAAAGCTCAACATCACAAATACTGAAAATATAACACACCTTATACAAGGCTCCAAGAATGACACCTAAGGTAGAGGAAAAATAGCAAGAACACCTACTAAAAATGGGAGAAAAAATAACTTTGAAACCCATGAATTTTCTAGCTGAGAAGAAACGAAATCAAATGGAAACATGTGGTCTTCTTATTGTGCAATGAAAAGCATCCCACGAGCAACAAGATCTCTACTCTTGAAGCACCAGCAAAATAGAAATATTTCAACATTTAGTAGAGCTAGTCTTAGGTTCCAATACTAATCTAAAACCTGAAAAGGGTGCTTCTGCCAAAACTTCAGATCTGAGCAAGCACACCTCAACACAAAAGACTAAAAATAGGGTATCAAGAATCTGATGAATGGACCCTTCATCCCACCCATATCTAGATGAATCACTTGGGAATAAAGAAACTCCCATAAAGAAAGAACATGATGGATAATGAACACCACTAACATTTCAAACCTCCACATTCAATAACCTGGAGGTCATGGAACAGGGTTTTGAGAAAGACCCAAAACCTTGAAACCTGTGGGTAAAACCCCACAAGCAACCAAAAACAAAAAAGCCCTAATACCTATGGGTTCTAACCCCACAAGCATACAGAAACATAAAACCCCTACAAGGGATAGGACCTATAATCTATAAATCATCCATCCATTACCCACTGATGATTCAAGGGCTAACAACCCACCATACAAACCACCATACAACCACCTACTCAGTATCATTTTGAATAAATTTGGATTACAAGACTCCCATGAGTCCAATACAATGTTTTTACTGATAAGAGAACCACCATATATAGTGGTCAAACTAAAAATCATAGATCCCCTTCTCTCCTACAACCTAGTATTCTGAGAGGTGAAAATAATTGTCTCAAGTTAATGACACAAGGGACCAAAGCACCACCACATATATTGAATGGTCAAATATTGAATAATATTTTATGATCCTGAACATGGGACCTATGATAATCTGGCGAAAATACCAACAAATTAAAAGTTATTTAGTTCCATCGTAGGTTGTCTTGCTTTTTGAATTATCTCTTGTTTGCCTTGAAAATAAAAAAGCACTTTAGTTAGCAAATCATTCAAATCGAAAAGGTATTCTAGGATAGTAATCTTGTTTGATTGCATCTAGCTTACCAATTTAGTGATCATCTTTCTTGAGTTTAGTTAATTTTATCTTAAGAGGATTATTAGAGAAAAAACTTAGGATTTTTTTAATTAACTCACAAAACACCTCTTGAAATTGAACATGTACATAGCAACATAAACTTGAGCTTGGAAGTAGAGCCTACTCATGTGAAATTTTATTTTTAGGTCTCTTTTGGAAAGAGACTCAAGGTCCTAACCCACCCTACACATGTGAGGTTCTGAATATATAGTACTTGATACTCTTCAACACAAAGCAATGATCTACTTTCTAACACCTACCCTATTTTGAAAAGTTAGTCAAACTTGAAATGCCATGGCTACCAATTTGGAGGAGAAAATGGTAGAATTAGTTGTTGTAGTTAGTGTATTAGTAGATAAAGTAAATAATATTCATGTCTAGTTGGATGTGAAAATAAACACTCACCCTCAATCCAAATGTGAAGTTAATATCTATGGTGGACTTAGGGATATTGAATTCCTTAATAGATGAATCCTAGACATGGAAACTTAGTTCTCCTCTAGTTAAATGCCCGAATAGGACAAGGTCCCTTTTGCCAAGTTGAAGCTTTTTGGAATTGCTAAAATCCTAATTTTTGAGCAACAAAATACATAATATCCTATGACCAATTGGGATGAATTAGTTGTTGCCTTAAAGGTAAGATTCTACCCCTCTAATTATAATTATGATTTATCTATTAAATGGCTTAAATTATGGCAAGGAAGACATATGTCTATGCAGGATTATATCTACCAATTTAAGATGTTATGCATTCTTCTTCGTATACTAGATCCAACACTTGCTCTTATCTTGAATTTCAAGAGTGGACTTTAAGAGTGCTTGTTTAGGGAGTTGAAATACATTTTATTTGTGATACTTGATCCAAATTTTAATCAATAACAATTAGTAGAGGAGAATATTGAGGCACAATCAAGGTGATCTTGGAAATTTAGCTCACCAAAAGGTTTTAAACCCACTAGTCAATAGCAATAATCATTGAATATGAGAAAACATACTTCTTTCTCTATTTCTTCTTCATATTCACTCTCTCCTTTGCCTATCTTCTCCTCATCCTTTTCTTCATACTATTCTCAAAATATTTCTCCTTTATTTGATGTTAACAAGTTTTGTACTTATTGTAAGCAAAGGATCATGATAAGTCTTGAGTATTTTAGCTAAAGAATAAATAATTGATTGTACAGTCACCTAATGATGAGGAATGAAAGAATGATTTCATCAAGGCTTATGGAGAAGACATAACCTATGTGATTTAAAAGGTAGACTTAACAATGTCACCTTACTTAATTATCATTCTTTTGCAGGGGAATGTGACTCTGTATTCATCACATGTGCTCATATTACTCATGGATTTTTTGTAGATTGTATCATCGACAATGGATTGCAAAAAAACTTGATTGTAAATTTTGTTGTCAATAAGTTGCAAGTTCCAGTAGCCCCACTTCCTCATCCCTATTAACTTGGATGGAACGGTAGAAATACAACCTCAAAAGTCACACACACCTACATTATATCCTTTGCTTTTTATCCAAAATTTATGGATATTTTCACCTGGGATGTGACCTCCATGGATTGTAGTGTCTTGTTTCTTGGAAAACCTTATCAATATGATAGAAAGGCTTAGTATGTATACAATAACACATACACTTTATAGCATAAGCACACAATATTTCTCATCTAATGCACCAAGAACACCACATATTTTATCCATACCAATCTCCATCAGAAATAAAATATTACATTAATTTTAGCAGGCTATAGTATGAAGACACAAAAGCAAAATTCCTCCTATCCACTTAGCTTTTTGCACCTCTTCACAAAAACATCAATAGAGCACTTGATCATAATCTTGCTCCTACTCTTGATTTTGTACATATTTTTAAGTATTATGCACCTTCAACATTTATAGAATTTTAGATGTAGGAGTTATATCCTCTATTTTATGGTGGTCATTTCAGCAAGCCACCCACACTACCTCCTTTACAACATTTTTGTGTGCCTAGATTATTCAATAAAAGACTCCTCCACTACAATCACCATTCATGGATAAGTGTCATGTTCATCTTTGAGGTAGCACTTGGATTTACTTGGGTATCTATCATCATGAATATTCACTAGACCCACCTAGATTCTTCTACCTTCCACATTCAACATGTTAGTTCTCTCACCAGATGGCTCATTATTTTCTTCCACTTTTGTACATATTAGAGTCCAACGCTTTCATTTTTGGAAATAATAATGAGGAACAAAAGGAAAAATAAAATATAAAATGTAAAACCTTCTATTAAATATTAAATTCATGTAATAGTCACATTCTATAAAGGCCATAGTCAGCCAATACATGTAAATTATTTTGAAAACTTTTAGAAAATCCATTAATGGAAGTGGACTTCTAGATGGATTTCTAATATATTTGCATTTAATTTGCCCTTAACTATTATTCTCTTGCAAGGTCATGAGATTGTATATGTATATAAATATTCAAAATAAAGCAAGCATTTTTGGAGATCCATATCATTAGAATATACATGTGGTCTAAAATTCCTAAGGCAACTCAATAGGTGAATCCACATTGGATCCTTTGTTGGCATATTCTTTGTAGGCATAAATCCTATTTGTTAGAATTTCATGAATAATCTTACACTTAAAAAAAGGGTCTCCTTAGAAGATTGATTATTTATCTTCATTTATGAATATGATAATCAAATAACCTCAAGTACAAATGGTTAATTTATATGCACATTTTATGTACCATCTCTTGGCAACCCAATCAAATAAACCTCTCATCAAAAGTTAAGACCTAAGGAAATGAAATGAGTGTTTTAATTTCTTATTTATCAGTATTTCCATCCAGTTTCTCTTCATATAATTTTAGTAGTAGACTAATATTAATTTTAGCCATGCATGATGAATTTCTAAAGAGTAGGTTTGTAGAAATTTGTTCTTGTCTAAGCCTTGCATTTTAATGTGTTTGAGAAAAATATTTCTCCTATATATTCTTCAAAAATATATATCTAAATGATAAAATTGAGGAGGACAAATGAAACCCTTGATATATTTGCATTTAACAAAAAATAACATAAAGAACACAATCTTATCTATTAAAGAAATGATCTTGGATCGATCTATAAAATATAACTCATCATAACACTTAGCAGAAGAAAGTAAAATTGTAGCAAAGCTCCATCCTTAATATTATTCCTATATGCTATCTAAAAAATAAATTAATTTTTAATTATAATATAAGTTTGTGAAAATAATGGTGCAAATCAATATCAAGTCTTTAAATATTTTATAAGTTAATAAGATATATAAAAAATACATGAATTTAAATATGAACCTAATCATAGAGTGACAAAATTTGATTTTTTAAGATCTAGGATTGAAATGAGCCCTAACCCTATTACATCATGACCACATAGTGGTATTACAACAACGTGGTAATTATACATGTAGTATTTGACAAGACTCATCGTTGGTCTCCTCCTTAAAAGATAAGGAAATTAACAACTTGAAATCATGTCATTTGATATTAGAGTGATAATATTAATTAGAATGAAAATATTATTATGAAAATGGAAATAAGAATATAATATAAACAAACATTAGTGTGTGATTAATTTTTTATAAACATTATATTTAAATATATGGTAATATATATATCCCCTAATGATAAGCTTAGCTCTTGGTCTTATGAGAGGTCATAGATGAGATTGTAATGCTTTGTTTAAAGCATAGGCGATAGGGTCTTCTGTATTTTATTTTTATTTTACATGGTGGATGATGAGCATCAGAAATGCTCATATTTTGTACACATTTTCTTTAATATTATGTGGCTGTATAATAAGGATTGCATATGTTTATGAATGATTATATAATTAATTGATGAAATTATGCGTGTTATCTAATTCGTGTGTTTTCAGTGTGTTTTTGTGGAATTGTAGTTGATTTAGTTAGATTTGGATCAGTCGAGGTCTTTTCATTGACCTGAAACTTTGTTTCTTTCGGAATCAACGCAGAGAAAGTAGGCGCCTTCCTCTTCCAAGAATGCGCCAAGCGTAAGTAGGCACCTTCCTCTTCTAGGAAGGTACCAAGGAAAGACAAGCACCTTCCTCTCCTAGGAAGGCACCAATAGAAGGCCAGTGCCTTCCTCTCACAAGAAGGTGCCAACAAAATATAAGTGCCTTCCTCTTCTAGGAATGCGCCAGCAGGATTAAGGCGCCTTCCACATAGATAAGGTGCCCAACATACTTAGGCACCTTCCTCATAGGGAAGGTGCCCTTGTTCTTCACCCGTTGACCAGACAAGCACGACGTGGACAAAAGATACTGGTACAGTTCCAACTCTACATCATGTAGAGTTAAATTGGGGATCGCATCGATGTATGAGAACATCCTACCAATGCCAAGCAAAGAACAAACCAATCAGTGAACACGCCACCATTAGAAATGAATTCCAATTTTAGCAGACGTCGATCACATTTACTAGACTATCTTAGTTTAGTCTGGAATGAATCGACTGTTATAACTTCTTTGTAACAGAAGATCTGTGGGTGTGCTATATAAACACACGTAGACCTCTCTAAGGATATAGAATATTTTGATAGTAAATGTAGAGAGATATAAAAAATAAGCATTGTAATATTTTGATAATTATAATACAGTTCTAAGAGTTTCTAAGTGCGTGTTCAGTTGGGAGGAAGTTGCTAGAGCCTGGGCCCACTCCAAGACAATATTTCTTCCCCTATTTTTCTTGTGTTTTCTAGATTAGTTTACCGCTTTTATAAGATTTTTTATCTCATTGGTATTTCTAGTATTGCAATAGGTTTATTTCTAGGAATGCATGAATATTTCCTTTCTGTAGATTTAATTATTTTTACGTAAATTATTAAGGAGTGTATGAATGATTGAAGACCCTTGAAACACCCCCCAATAGTAGAACTAGCAGACTCATCTCAAGTGGTATTGTAAACAATATTGTTCAAGACCCTTCGCAAGTTTACGAAGCTCCCTGGGTTGATAAATTAAATGCACGGGCATGTGACAAAAATAGGAAAGAAGTTAACCTTGTTTGGCCCGCAAAATTTTGGCACCGTTTTTGGGGAAGCGTCTCAAATAGATTATTTACAATACCTGGAAACCTTCCATCTGACCTTGTATGAGTTCTTTGAGAAGAAGAGGACCTGACAGTTGGTTTATAAAAACCAATCCACTAGAACCTGAGTCATCCGAACATTCTAAATTTGAATTAGACTCACCCGACCCACCTCCAGCAATCCATTAGAGTGAGGATCTACACTTTGTGCAAAGTGCCTCCTCATCCCATCAACTTGAGGAAGAATAAATCATCATAAATCCCCTATTTAATAGGACACCCTTAGAGGAAGCCTTATTTTGGAAAGCTATAGAATATCGGACGATAACACCAGAAAACCTTAGAGCCTTGACTCAGAAAGTCTTAAACGACTGTAAGGCCATAAATACTGCATTAGATATCGCATTTCCTAAAAAAATGACTGACAACGAAGTATCATCTGGTTTTAGTTTCCTGATTGATGAAGGAGTAGGAGATACCAAAATGAAAAACATATCCCCTGCTCACCTTCCAACCTTTAGAGGATACCCAACTGAGGACCCTGATCTATTTTTATTTAAGTTTGATGTCTTATGCAGGTTTGTGGACTAAAAATCTAATACGCAGAAGCTGAAACTCTTTCCTTCCACATTGGACGATGTAGCTCTGTGGTGGTTCATCGATCAGAGACAAACAAATTGCTACTTGGGATCAAATGAAGAAGCTCTTTTTAGACAATACCAAGATTTTGGGAGAGCAAGAGACTCTAGAGAAGAGGTCTTGAGCATGACGCAAAAAGAAGATGAGTCTCTCAAGGAATACTGGGAGAGATTCAACTTCAATCTTCAACGATCTCCTCACACGAAACTATCTGATAAGTCCCTCAAAAGCATATTTTTGAAAGGAATTACCAATGAATCACTGGAGGCTCTTAACATGATTTCTGGAGGTGATGTCTACCAGCATGCTATGGAATACATCCAAAAACTATGCCAAAACTACTCAAGAAGGAGAGGCAAGACCACTTCTAGAACCATGAAAGTGACTGCTTTAGTCACGAAGATAGAAATAGGTAACATACTAGAAGATTTAAAGAGCGAAATGCTCTCATCTCTAGCATTACAGATGGATATGCTACTGTTAGAGAAAAATAAGCAAGAAAATGAGGCAGCATTGGCTTATTTTTATCCAAAATGCAGAGGGAAGCATGCAAAGAATGCATGCCTAGAGAAAAAAGTCAAAGTATGTGTAGTTTGTAGGCTGAACCATAAAATTGATTGTGCCCACAACTGCCCAGTAATCAGGAGGATGCTAAAAGCACGGATGCCTATTTCATAGGCAATCGAAAGAGTTGGCCACAACCCCTTACGGGGAATATGCCAACCGAAATGCCGTCATATGGGGGAGGACCATACATGTCCCAAGGCCCACCTCAACCACCTAACATGAGGTGGTTGGGGTCATCACCCTGGTCCAACGCACCCCCAATAGCATTCCCGAACTAGCAGCCATGGATGCCATATCCATATCCTGGGAAATAGTGGAGAGGCCACACTATGTGGAATCAGGCTCCACAAAATATAGCACCAACTCACCCCCAATAGAATTTATTGGCATTTCCAGTAGTGAGACATACATAGCTACCCGCACAACCAATGACAAATCCTAATAACAGGGTGAACCAACTAGCATACAACGTGGAGGGTGAGATGTATCCGATGTACCATATTCATCTTAGGTCTGGTAGACAGCTAGGAGTATGAACACCTCCACTAGTAGAAGAGGTGGAAGAGGTAGGAGAAACACCTCTTGTTGAAGAGGTGATAGAAGAAATGCCTGAGAGAGCAAAGACTCCATTTCCAAATTAGTTGCGATAATAGAGGAAAGTAATGTAGTCGGAGTTCGATATCTTGTCTAGCTTGAAGAACCTCATCGTGATAATTCCATTATTTCAAGCCATCCGAGATGTTTTGATATATACCAAGGTGATAAGAGAGATGTGTCTAAGGAAGCCAGGACGAAGAGCAACCTAGACTATCAATGTCATGGGTAAACTAGAAGATTTGATGATGGGCAAAATGTGCCATCCTAAGTATGCAGACTCGAGCAGCCCGATGCTAACTATAAAAATTGAGGGACATTCCCTATCCAATACATTGGTCGATATTCAAGCAGCCATCAACGTAATTCCTCAGGAGACCATGCAGAGGCTACAACTCACAAACTTGAAACCCACTATGATAGTGCTACAGCTGGCCGATCGATTGACCATGGCATCGGAAGGAATATTGGAAGACATAATAGTGACAGTCAGTGCATGGGAATACCCAACCAACTTTTTAGTCTTACAATTTAAAACTAGGCTGGGCGGTTACCCGCTCATATTGGGAAGGCCATGGCTAGAAACAACTGACTCTTACATTAGCTGTCGATATGGGATGATGACAATATCTGATGGATGAAACGTTAAAAGGTTGACTATTTCACCCCCAACACAGTCCGTCGACTCATTAGGAGAACCCATGTTGATCGAGCATGAAAATCCTAAGTTATCCATGATCCAGTCGGTGATGATGTTGGATGAGTTGGCAGAAGAAGATGAATATGGTGCTATTGTGGAGTTCCTCCATGTGGAGTCCTCCATCTCCACACCTAGATCACCGTTAGCTGGTGCCCAATATCACCACGTTCAACAAATACACATCGGGATAGGAAGAACGTTGAATGTCAGTAGTGGGTTGACTCCCACACAATTGACGAAAGTAGAAGAGCTCCTGGTTGGAAACCAATAGGCATTTGCATGAGATTACTCAGATATGAAGGGTATCAACCCAGGGATCTATACCCATCATATATACCTTGATGATCAAGCAAATCCAAGCAGGCAACCACATAGAAGAATGAATCTGATAATGAAAGACATTGTCAAGGAAGAACTGCAAAAAATATTGACTACCGGATTCATCTATCTGATTTTTGACAGCGAGTGGGTATCACCGTTAGTGGTAGCCCCTAAAAAGAATGAGAAGTGGTGAATCTATGTGGACTACAGAGTGTTAAACAAAGTGACCAAGAAGGACCACTTCCTACTCCCGTTCATTGATCAAGTCTTGGATACACTCTCCGGGAGGAAGTGTTTCTCCTTCTTGGACAGATTCAGTGGATACAACCAGATCCAGATAGGAGAAGAGGATCAAGATAAGATAATGTTCACCTACCCATGGGGAACATTTGCCTATCGGGTATTAACTTTCAGATTATGCAACACACTTGCCACCTTTCAAAGGTTGGTGCTTAGCATATTTTTAGACATGATGGGAGACGCGGTCAAAGTATACATGGATGACTTCACCGTATATGGATAAACCTTTGATGAATCAATGCCAAACTTGGAAAAAGTGCTTAAAAGAAGCAAGGAAAACAATTTGTCCCTGAGCAACAAGAAATGCTTTATGATGATGCAAGAAAGCATCGTACTGGGTCACCACCTCTCCATAGAAGGAATAAAGGTTGATAAAAGAAAAATTGAGGTCATCAGAGACCTACCTAGCCCCAGAATGTAGAGAGAGGTGAGGAGTTTTCTTGGATCAGCCGAGTACTATCGATGATTTATCGTCGAATTCAGCAAAATTGCAAAATCGTTGCACACTCTATTATCTAAAGATGTGGAGTTCAATTGGACGGAAGACTGCGAAGAAGCGTTTTAGTTTCTTAAAGAGAAAATGATATCTGCACTAATTTTAAGAGGACCAAATTAGGCCATACCATTCCATATCTACTGTGATGCATCCAACAATGTGATTGGAGCAGTCCTCAGACAAAAGGATGGCGAAGAATTTTACCCCATCTACTATGTCAGCAAAAACTTGGTAGGAGCCAAGCTCAACTACACGGTGACAAAGAAGGAGTTCCTTGCAGTTGTGCATAACATCAAAAAATTTTGCCATTATATCATCGGGTATAAGGTATTTGTACACACGAACCATACGGACATCAGATACTTGATGAGCAAGTCGACCATTGGAAAAATAATTATCAGGTGGCTCTTATTACTGTAGGAATTCAACATCACAATAGTCGACAAACCAAGAAAAGACAACATCGTAGCAGATTTTCTATCCATATTGATACCAAAATGTGTTTAACTGCATTTATTTTTCTTTCTTTTCGTTTGCTTTTTGTAGGTGGACCTGACAACACAATGAATAGGTATCTGGGAAACCAGGCCTAATTCGGCTTAGCATTCTGACATCGGCACTCGTAAGTAGAAGCTGAGGCAACATGAAGCAAGACTGAGAAGGCTTGATCCTTTTCTAGTCAATTGCAACATTATTGCTAAGAATAAAGCACCTTCCACATCAAGAAGGCACAGAAGAAGGAGCCTTCCGTATGAAGAAGGCGCCCAACCAAAATAAGGTGCCTTCCTTATGAAGAAGGCGCCTGCCAGAATAAGGCACATTCCTTATGAAGAAGGTGCCCTGCAAGAATAAGGCACCTTCCTTATGAAGAAGGCACCCCGCCAGAAGAAGGCGCCTTCCTTATAAAGAAGGCGCACAAAAAAAAAAAAAAAAGAAGAGAAAAAGTAGGTGCCTTCCACATCGGGAAGGCACCACAAAATAAAAATAAATAGGCGCCTTCCATGGCAAGAAGGTGCCACACACACAAAAAAAAAAGAGCCCGAGGCACCTTCCACATTAGGAAGGCGCATACAGACCGAGGCACCTTCCACCTCGGGAAGGTGTAGGTATACAGTGACTCTTTCCACCCTAGGAAGGCACAGGTATTCAGTAGCGCCTTCCACATTAGGAAGGCACACCCATTTAGAAGCACCTTCCGTAGCAGGAAGGTGCCATCATCAAAAGGGTGCCTTCCACCACCGGAAGGTGCATCCATTCAAAGAGCACCGACAACATCGGGAAGGCACCATATAAGTGCCTTCCACATTGGGAAGGCACCACATAAGTGCCTTCCACATTGGGAAGGTACAAAAGAGTGCCTTTCGCGTACAACCAACTATTGAGAAGCAACACACCCCACTGAAAAATGAGATTCCATCCTTAGAAAATTCTGAACTTCCATTTTTGCAGCAGGGACCCTCTAGATGTTTTTCAGGTTTTAAATCCAAATTTGCTTGCCTCCTTTTTAAAGTTGTGCTTTTTCTTGCATTCCAGCTGTGTTATTCCAGAATTAACTTTTTACATGCTAGAATCATTCATGCACAAAGAAAATCTTGCACCGGTACGAGAAAAATCCAGAAAACAGTTGCATAAATTCACTGAAAAATCAAACTTTCCATTTTTGGTAGTGTCGCGATATCGCGACACTTCCATTTTCGGAAATGTCGCGATATCGCGACGGGTAAATAAAAATGCAGCTAAGTCGGAAAAGTGTAGCGAAATCGTGACACTTTCCATTTTTGGAAGTGTCGCGATATCGCGACGTTTCCATTTTGAAACCGTCGCAAAATCGCTGCCGGCTAGAGGAGAGAGAAAGAAGTCGTACGGAGGAGCGCGATTTGGCGACATGTCGCGAAATCGTGACATGTCGCATTTTCACGATAGGAGAGAGAAAGTGGGCTGCAGGATGAAAAATCGGCTAAGTCGCAAATGTGTCGCAAAATCGTGGTCAACGCGGTCAACGCATGCAGGTACGGAACTGTCGCGATATCGCGACGTGTTCTAGAATCGCGGCTGAAAATCAAGAAGTTGTACGGAGGCCAGGAAGGTCGCGATTTCGTGACATGTCGCGAAATCGTGACATGTCGCGTTTTTGGCCGACAGGGGAAGAAGTTGCCGATGCGCTGGGGACGTCGCGATTTCGCGACATGTCGCGAAATCGCGACATGTCGCAGAATCGCGGTAGGAGAGAGAAAGTCATAAGTTGACCTGAAAGTGCATTCCGACGGGAAACAGAAGGCATCCTGGGGTAGCGACACGTGTCAAAGCGTGAGGCAGACATGCAGAGGCCGACATGCAAGCTTATTTTGCGGATTTTAATCTGTTTTTAATGTTTTAAGCTTGGATTTAATGATTTTAAAGTGCTAATATAATCTTTTTGTCTTTCATGCAGGATTCCATCTGGCACTTGCGGGACAACCGGGAAAGGCCATAAAGGCAAAGTTAAAGTGCGGATTTAGTCAAGGACCGCCATGCTAGAAGAAAAGAAGCCGGTGAGAGCATTCAATGGCAAATTTATGACGAGAATTGATAGCATGGAGACAATTTCAACTCGGGGATGGCTTTGCGGAGATCAAATTGATGGAGAAGTGGTGACTCATCCGGCTCACCGGCAGAATTAATGGAGGCATTTATTTGCAGTTGCGGATGAATGCAAGTGGCTTTAGATTTTATCTTCTCCATTTATGGCGGTTGATCTGCATGATTTGCCGAAGGGTTAAGTTCTATCCGGACTTTGATTTTAAATGGATTTTTATTGTAAAACCCGGGTCCTAGGGTTTAAGTGCGATAAGATTTAGGGTTTGAGCAAGATATTTTGAAAAGATCAGGGTCTGTCCTGAGTCTATAAATACAGATTCTAAATGTAATCGCAGGAGGCGGAGACTTAGAAATAAAAGGCTTATAAGCAATTTCTTGCAAATTTTGTGAAATCCTTTGTTTCTGGACTTGGAGTTGATGTGCTTTAGCTTTTCTGTGATAGCATGGCCAGGGGCCTAATCTTTTGCAGAGTGTGATAAGTGTATCTTCTTTTGTTATCCGTTCCATTTAAAGTTTGTTAGATATATCTTGTAAATCGACATTATCAAGTTTAAATATCTTTGTTAGGCTTCGGTTGTTCTCTTGTACTGCTAGGGGAAATTATAGATTTGAGGTGTAAGTTTGTTCTAATTGCTCTGTCTTCCTTTGTGTGAGCTAGGATGTCGGTGAAAGATACCGGTTTTAACCAGTTGCCCTTGGATTTATAATTTTTTGCTAGATCTGTTTCACTTTGCCTTGTGCTCGTAGTTGAAAGTGATCTTAGGTAGCTGGACACTTTCTTCTTTGATTTGTTCTGTTGTGAAGCTGATAGCATAGATAAGATTGATAGTTTAGGGTTTTACAGTTGATGTTTGATAAGCTTCTCTTTTCTGCCCTACCCTACCCTCTCTTTGCTTTCGGTGAATGATCCATTTTTATTTTCTTTGTTTGTCTTTTATTTAAATCTGTTGACCCATGAGAGCTAGATCAAGAATTCAAGTTAAATTTGATAGTCAACAACTTTTGCAACTACTGAACAAGTTCAAGAACCCCCTGTAAGGTAACGGAGCAATCCATATTGAAATCTATTCCGGAAGTGGAAAAGAGTGAATTGCCATTCGACCCAACTCTGTAACTCGCACCTTGGATAACTAGCTAGATCCTAAAGATGAGTGGGATCCGTCCCGTGGGTGTCTCCGGGGCTTCCTTGCTTCATCCTTTCTCGGGGTGTGCATGAAAGCCGGACCAACACCTAATTGGCGCTAGAAGGAGGGCAACTCAGAGAAGGAGGGCCTGAACTCAGTTCAAGTATTGTAAGGGCATAAAGACAACATTTGTAAGGACCCACACTGAACTTCAGTGCAGTGTTTTCAGTACAGTTTTTATAAGTTGTCAGTGCAGTGTTTTAAATTGCCAAATACAGAACCTGTTGAGAACTGCAGAGTTTGTCAGTACTTGTGAAAGCTCGGATTCTACATACAGGGTAACAAGGTCCCACCCCAGCGTCGGAGAGCTCCTTGTCCCTGAATTAGAAACTTCGAGAAGAAGTAGCCACAAAAGAGCCACATCTCTATCACATACAGTTTTATCACCACTGATTGTTACTCCAACCGGAGCTCGAGAATATTCCTGTTAATCCATTAGCTATGGCAAATTGGTTGGGCTCCACTGCTTTGAATATCTCGGGTATAGCCCATGACTTGCCCGAGAAATCCAGAAAGATACCTCCCTAGGTATAAACATGATGGGACAAGAAGCTGCAGAGGAACACTTAATTGCATTCAAGAATGCACTTGAAGTTATTAAATGTACGACATGAGGATGTTGCCTGCAGACTCTTCCCTTTCACTCTCCAGGAGGGAGCCTATGATTGGTTTCTAAATCTTACCAATGATTCCATCACCGGTTGGAATGACTTAGAAAAAGTCTTTGTGTCACAGTTCGGGGAAGTGATAGATCCCAACATTTTATATCAGCAGTTTTCTAGCATCAAAAGAGAACTGAATGAGTCTATTAGATCCTATAATGTCAGATTCCAGAAAGCTTATGGTAGACTCACTGGCTATTATGTCCCGAATGCAGACCTGGCACTAGAGATCTTTAGAAATTCTTTAGATCCCATGACCTCTGTCTTCTTGAAGAGGGATGCCACTGTTACCAACTTGACAGAAGCTTATAAAGAAGCTTTAATCCTGGAAAGACAGTTGGGACCCAGACCTTTAAATATTCAACAAACTCCTCTGATCACTCAAGCTGCTCCTGTGTTCAATCCCATTCCACATCAGATGATCTTGCCAGTTTGTCAGACTTTACCATCAGCAGCACCAGTGGCTGTTGCACCTGTTGAGAATGTACAGAACCCGGTAAAAGAGGCTGACAATGCTAGGATTGAAGAAGTTTCAAAGATTGTTCAGAAGCTGGCCAATGATTTTTTGAGTTTTAAAAGGCAAACTTCTATTGGAGACAATCCCAACAGATATTCATACCAACCAAACAGTTTAACGAGGCCCCCATATGAACCTAATAAATATTACAAGGGTAAAGCTCATGATGTGAACATTTGTGACTTAGCCCTGCCCAACTGGTGCGAGAATTCATGCCACTTCTCGGCATGGGGAGTTAGATTGTGTGGAATTTTGCAATGCATTTGAAGCCTTGTCAGGAGATTTGATCTCCCCTGAAAATCAAAGAACTGCGAGGGCCCAAGTTCATCTGGACACAGTGCAGCTATGGTCTTGGATTCTTTTTCTTTCTCGGATGAATCTGAGAATGTAGTTGAAATGCCCATGGATGAAGTATAGGCTTTCCAACAGTACATAAGAGATAACTACAACCTGAGAAACAAGAATCCTGAGCCTAATACCACATCAACTCCTTCGGATAACTCTCACAATATTCCTCCGGACCCCTCTCCAAGCAATAATCCACCCCCACCAAAGGGAGGAGCTCAAAGAGTACCAGATGTTGCTATTCCTCCACTTAACAAAGGATATAACATAGTGGAGGATATGAAAAATATTAAGGCTAACATTACTTTGCATGAGTTGGCACAGATTTCGAAAGGAGAGAGATAATCGATAAAGACATACTGCGGCCTGCTTTGCTAAACTCTGTGGATAAAGGGAAGAAAATAGCCAATGCCAATCGGCCATGTACAAGGAAAAGGCTGAAGTTCCCCCATTTTCTTGATTGTCAAAATTTTTGGAAAGAATTTACATAATTGTTTGGTAGATTCGGGTGCATCTGCTAATGTCATGCCATTGGCCATTTGTCGGCAATTTGGGTTGACCCCAATGAAGTATGAAAGGAGAGTTGTCCAATTGGACAAGTCAGAAGTTAAGGTTGTGGGAGAGCTGCAAAACATTCATATTCAATTGGCATCGAGCCAAGGGCTCAACATAAGATCGAAATCCAAGTTGTGGATATCCCGAGTGGGGTATGGAATGCTTGTTGAGTAGGGATTGGTCTAAGTCTCTAAATGGATATCCGGCAACGAGACTTTTCACACATGTGGTTGCCATGGAAGGGTGTGGCCAATCAATTGCGGGTTGACAGAGAACCAGGTACAAGCACACGATTACGAGTACAATGCTGCAAATGAAGCTGTCAATATTGCGAAGTAGACATTGGAGTCTACAATTTAACAAGCTGGGCGAGAATAATAAATTTAACAAAGCTCATCCTGTACATACTAATGAAGTTTGGACACTTCATGTGGATGGAGCAGGATGTAAGCGGGGTTACGGAACAGGGGCGGTCCTCAAAGGACCTCAAAGTCGGACATTTTTTATGTCTTACCGCTGCAGATTCCCATGTACTAATAATTTAGAGAGTATGAAGCTCTGATTTTAGGTTTAAAATTTGCATTGGATAAAAATGTGAAGAACATTCAAGTTTTCACTGATTCAGAATTAGTGGCAAGTCAAGTCAGGGGTAAGTTTCAGTGTAAAGCCTCTTATCTGAAGGGATACAAGCACAGAGCTTGGGATCTTGTGGAAGGCTTTGATGCATTTAACTTAACACATATACCCAGGGAACAAAATTCACATGCGGATGTCTTGGCATCTTCAGTTGCAAGTTTAAAGCCATTGGAAGATTTTAAGTGGGATAAGTTTTCAATTGAGCTAGTCCCTGTCCTTCGGTTCCAAACAATATAGATAGCTTTCAAGTTTTCTCGGATGATCAGCAGATTGTGCACTTCTTACGAGTACTAATACCTTTGAGAATGCTATAATTGATGAAGGCCAAAGGGACACCACTGATGGAGCAGTTAGATGATGACGGGGGAATCATGAGATTGAAG
The DNA here is from genome assembly GCA_028583015.1 of Wollemia nobilis. Lineage (NCBI taxonomy): Eukaryota > Viridiplantae > Streptophyta > Pinopsida > Araucariales > Araucariaceae > Wollemia > Wollemia nobilis. The sequence goes on from JAQPPZ010017021.1 coordinate 2,525,589, forward strand.
GACAACAGAATCCCAAAGGGAATGGTAGAGCTGGAGAGGTTATTTGATGTTGACAAGATCGGGCAGAGGGTGAATCCTGAGGATTATGTGGGCACCACAGGACAATGATACTAAAAATTTGAATGTAGGTTCTGAAGAGGATCCAAGGAACATCAAGTTGGCAAAAGATTGTGATCCGAAAATAAAGAGAAATATGATTGATTTCCTGCACAGGTCTAAGGATGTAATGGCCTGGTCATACAAAGATTTAAAGGTATTTGATCCAAATGTTTACACCCACATCATACCTTTGAAAGAATCTTGCAAGCCTTTCGGACAAAAACAGAGGCATGTTAATGCTCTGTTAGAACCCCTTATTCAGAAAGAAGTGGAGAAGCTCTTGAGTGCAGCAATTATTTTTCCTATCAGGCATTCAACCTGGGTGGCCAATCTGGTGCCAGTCAGGAAGAAGAATGGAGAGATCCGCCTTTGTGTGGATTTTAGGAATCTGAACAAAGCATCTGAAAAGGACAATTATCCCCTGCCTTCTATGGATGAAGTCCTGCAAATTGTTAATGGATCAGAGATGATGTCTTTTCTGGATGGCTTCTCAGGCTATAATCAGATTCTAGTTGAGAAGGAGGATAGAATGAAGACTGCTTTTACAACTAAGTGGGGGACTTTTGCTTACAAGAGGATGCCATTTGGTTTAATAAATGCAGGAGCAACATTTCAGAGAGCAATGGACCATGCCTTCAAGGGGCTTATGGGCAAATGTATTGTAGTTTACATGGATGATCTAACGAGTCTTTTCCAAATCTAAGTTTGACCATGTAAAGCATTTAGAGTCTGTGTTTAACAAGTGCGAGAGAGTTTGGCATTTCTTTGAATCCAAAGAAATGCATATTTGGTGTAACGAGAAGGCAAAGCTGCTTGGGCATTTGGTCACAAAGGATGGCATTTCTATGGATCCGAGGCAGAGTTGAGGCCATATCGGCATACCATTTCCCAACTCCAAGAAAGAGTTGAGATCATTCTTTGGAAAGATTAACTTTGTCGAGAAGTTTATTTCAGGCTTTGTAGAGATAGTTAAACCAATGAATGATATGTTAAAGCAAACTGCCAAGATTGCCTGGACCACTGAAGCTAAGAATGCTTTTCAAGAAATCAAGACAACCATTAAACAAGCACCAGTCTTAGTAAGCCCAGATTTCAGTGCAGATTTCTATCTGTACACATTCTCTTACGAACATACACTTGCTGCAGTGCTGACTCAACGGAGAGATACAGGAGAACATCCAATTGCTTTTAAGAGCACTAATTTGAAGGGAGCTGAACTGAAATATTCCCGTTTAGATAAACAGGCCTATGCTTTGGTAAGAGCAGTGAAACAGTTCAGACATTATATACTCAGAAGCAAAACTCATGCCATAGTGCCAGACCCAGCTGTGAAGTATCTTCTAAGTCAAAATGAGTTGGGTGAACTGAGGGGCAATTGGGTTACCAGGTTGCAAGAGTATGACTTGGAGATTAGGCCTGCTAAACTGATCAGAGGACTTGGCTTGTCCAGGCACATTGCTGAAATACCTCTACAGCAGGAAGTTAATCAATTAAACTCTGAATCTGATGATTGGTATGGGGATATCATTCATCTGCTACGGTTTGGAGTTTGCCCATCCCATTTGAACAGAACTCAAAGGAGAGCATTAAAGTTAAAAGCTGCTCACTATCTCCTCAAGGCGGGTACTACGTACGGGGAGAATTATCCTTGGCATCTTTCTAAGGTGCATTTCTCCCGGTGAAGTCAGTGAAGTCATGGCTAGTTTTCATGAAAAACTAGGGGCATGACATTCATCAGGATCTGCCACTGCACATAAGATACTGAGAGCAGGCTATTACTGGCCTACACTTTTTAAGGATGCACATCAGCATGTCAGAACCTATCATCAATGCCAGACTTTTGCAGCTAAAGAAGCCAACCGAGCTCTGCCATTGCAACCAGTTGTGATAAACAAACCTTTCATGCAGTGGGGACTTGATTTTGTGGGAGTCATTAATCCAAATTCCTCGACAGGACATAAATATGTGCTGACAGCTACTGACTATTGCACAAGGTGGGTTGAAGCGGTGGCCACTACAAGAAGTACGGCCCGGGAAGTCATTGATTTTCTTGAATCAAATGTCATAACTAGATTTGGGGTTCCCCTGAATTTGGTCTGTGATAATGGGCCAGCCTTCCAATCATTGGAATTTGCAGATTGGGCATACCAGATGGGGATAGTTATCAGATTCTCATCCAACTACTACCCCCAAGGCAATGGATAGCTGAGTCAACAAACAAGAACTTAATGAATGCCATCAAAAAGTCTGCAACAGATAAACCCAGGCAGTGGCATACATTGTTGAAATATGCATTGTGGGCTGACCGGATAACACACAAAGTGGCTCTTAAGACCTCTCCCTTTGTTTTGTTGTATGGAACCCGGCCAATTGTTCCCATCTCCTTGAAGTTGCCCACCTATCAGTTTGCCTTAGATTATTTTGAAGATCATGATGATGCTGAAGCCCGTGTTTTAGACCTCACTAACTTGCGGGATGAAAGACTCCAAGCCCTGGAGCACTTCGACGAGACACCAAGAAAGCTGTCAAGCGGTGGTTTAACAAGAGGGCCAAAGTGAAGGCTTTCGAGCTGGCTGACTTGGTGCTTCTGTGGGACAAGGCCCATGAGAAGAAGGGTAAACACACAAAGCTGCAGCCACTGTGGATAGGCCCCTACCAAATTGCTGAAATATTGGGTAACAATGCTTTCCGCTTGCAAGACCTGGATGGTAATTTTTTGGACCTCCTGTTAATGGCCAGTACTTGAAACATTATTTTTCCGCTGTTCCATCCAATGTATCATTTGAGTAAGCTATGAAGAAGTTGTAACATGTGTACATATTGTGAATAGCTCTCCCAATTTTATTTGCTTTAGTTCTTTATTGCAGTTCTTTTTCTTTCCTTTGTCGTACAGTTGCTTTAGTTGCTTCTTTTTAGTTTTAATTGGGTGTTGTCTATGCAGGTTTGTTTGTTAGATTAATCCTTGCTCTTTGTGTAGTGTTCTTTGATTCTTTTGTTGTATGTGCAGTTTTAATTTATTTGCTTCAGTTCTTAGTTTATTTGTTTTAGCTTAATTTTGCTGCCTGTACAGCTGTGCTTTGCATCCATTGTAAGTAAGCTTTCAGTTTTAGTTTTATTTCTTTGTCTGTACAGTTTTAATCTGTTTCAGTTTAATTTTAATGCTCTGCAGTTTTAATTTATTTGTTTTTCAGTTTTCTTTTATTGTCTGTGCAGTTTTTATTCTGTTTTGCTTTAAAGCCTGTGCCTGTCCTTGGAAGTCTGTACAAAGTCCTTTGGCTTCTGAAATAATCTATCTTTTAACCTTTGCCTGAGCAATCAATGAAAAGTCAGCCTGCTGAGAATTGTTTTATTCCTAGCTGATAAATCCTCAATCCAGTGTTCATGGTCATCATTATTCCAATTGAGATAGTCTGCTTGCTCTGAACAGTAGAACTATTTTGTTATTCAGGACAAAGGTAGAGAGATGATTGGATCTTGTGTCTTACTTGCCACAGTTGTTTTAATGATAGAAAAACTGCTATGTTGTTTAGTTGGAGGAACTCCCGGGGAATCCAAGAAAAGCTGGTTATAAGAGGGGACTATGGTTCATGCAATTATTTGGGTATCCACAGAGGCTATCAGTGCCTAGACTGAGACAGTTCCAGATTGATCAAATGATAAAAGAAAATTGTAATTTTCTCTAAGGTCTTCCAGATAGTGATATATTTCAGAGGGAGAGATATAAAAAAAAAGAAAAGAGAAAAAGAAAAAGAAAAAGTTGAACAATTAAAAGAGGCAGCCAATATTAGATTCTGCCCTACAGTTGTAAATTTGGGTCGTGTAAATCTAAAGGGTAACTCTGTCTAGGCTGTAAGAGGCTAAACTAGTAAACAGAGCTCTACTCGGTTTCCCCTTTTACAATCTAGAAAAGTTGATTAATCCAAGTTTATCATTCAAACCAGTCATCCTTGAAGAAAGTTTATACCCTTTGAAATTGCACATCAGAAATCTTCCTTGAAGTAATCCGACCTAGTATGTCCTTGGGAAATTTTAACAGCTGGCAGTTAGCAGTCAATTTATTGTGAAGAATGTCTGTGGCAAGGCATGATGCATGGTATTTTTGTTTTGAAACCGGAGTCTTGGGTTCTAAAATAGTGCTACTATTTTACCCGCAGATATCGCCATTTGTTGAGAAGCAACACACCCCCATTGAAAAATGAGATTCCATCCTTAGAAAATTCTGAACTTCCATTTTTGCAGCAGGGACCCTCTAGATGTTTTTCAGGTTTTAAATCCAAATTTGCTTGCCTCCTTTTTAAAGTTGTGCTTTTTCTTGCATTCCAGCTGTGTTATTCCAGAATTAACTTTTTACATGCTAGAATCATTCATGCACAAAGAAAATCTTGCACCGGTACGAGAAAAATCCAGAAAACAGTTGCATAAATTCACTGAAAAATCAAACTTTCCATTTTTGGTAGTGTCGCGATATCGCGACACTTCCATTTTCAGAAATGTCGCGATATCGTGACGGGTAAATAAAAATGCAGCTAAGTCGGAAAAGTGTAGCGAAATCGTGACACTTTCCATTTTTGGAAGTGTCGCGATATCGCGACGTTTCCATTTTTGGAAACTGTCGCAAAATCGCTGCCGATCGGAGGAGAGAGAAAGAAGTCGTACGGAGGAGCGCGATTTTGTGACATGTCGCGAAATCGTGACATGTCGCATTTTCACGGTAGGAGAGAGAAAGTGGGCTGTAGGATGAAAATCGGCTAAGTCGCAAATGTGTCGCAAAATCACGGTCAACGCGGTCAACGCATGCAGGTACGGAACTGTCGCGATATCGCGACGTGTTCTAGAATCGCGGCTGAAAATCAAGAAGTTGTACGGAGGCCAGGAAGGTCGCGATTTCGTGACATGTCACGAAATCGTGACATGTCACGTTTTCGCGACCGACAGGGGAAGAAGTTGCCGATGCGCTGGGGACGTCGCGATTTCGTGACATGTCGCGAAATCGTGACATGTCGCAGAATCACGATAGGAGAGAGAAAGTCATAAGTTGACCTGAAAATGCATTCCAGCGGGAAACAGAAGGCATCCTGGGGTAGCGACACGTGTCAAAGCGTGAGGCAGACATGCAGAGGCCGACATGCAAGCTTATTTTGTGGATTTTAATCTGTTTTTAATGTTTTAAGCTTGGATTTAATGATTTTAAAGTGCTAATATAATCTTTTTGTCTTTCATGCAGGATTCCATCTGGCACTTGCGGGACAACCGGGAAAGGCCATAAAGGCAAAGTTAAAGTGCGGATTTAGTCAAGGACCGCCATGCTAGAAGAAAAGAAGCCGGTGAGAGCATTCAATAGACAAATTTATTGCAGAATTAATAGCATGGAGATAATTTCAACTCGGGGATGGCTTTGCGGAGATCAAATTGATGGAGAAGTGGTGACTCATCCGGCTCACCAGCAGAATTAATGGAGGCATTTATTTGCAGCTGCGGATGAATGCAAGTGGCTTTAGATTTTATCTTCTCCATTTATGGCGGTTGACTGCATGATTTGCCGAAGGGTTAAGTTCTATCCGGACTTTGATTTTAAATGGATTTTTATTGTAAAACCCGGGTCCTAGGGTTTAAGTGCGATAAGATTTAGGGTTTGAGCAAGATATTTTGAAAAGATCAGGGTCTGTCCTGAGTCTATAAATACAGATTCTAAATGTAATCGCGAGGAAGGCGGAGACTTAGAAATAAAAGGCTTATAAGCAATTTCTTGCAAATTTTGTGAAATCCTTTGTTTTCGGACTTGGAGTTGATGTGCTTTAGCTTTTACGTGATAGCATGGCCGGGAGCCTAATATTTTGCAGAGTGTGATAAGTGTATCTTCTTTTGTTATCCGTTCCATTTAAAGTTTGTTAGATATATGCTGTAAATCGACATTATCAAGTTTAAATATCGTTGTTAGGCTTCGGTTGTTCTCTTGTACTGCTAGGGGAAATTACAGATTTCAGGTGTAAGTTTGTTCTAATTGCTCTGTCTTCACTGTGTGAGCTAGGCTGTCGGTGAAAGATACCAGTTTTAACCAGCTGCCCTTGGATTTATAATTTTTTGCTAGATCTGTTTCACTTTGCCTTGTGCTCTTAGTTGAAAGTGATCTTAGGCGATTGGACACTTTCTTCTTTGATTTGTTACGTTGTGAAGCTAGTAGCATAGATAAGATTGATAGTTTAGGGTTTTACAGTTGATGTTTGATAAACTTCTCTTTTCTGCCCTACCCTACCCTCTCTTTGTTTTCGGTGAATGATCCATTTTTATTTTCTTTGTTTGTCTTTTATTTAAATCTGTTGACCCATGAGAGCTAGATCAAGAATTCAAGTTAAATCGATTGTCAACAACTTTTGCAACTATCGAACAAGTTCAAGAACCCCCTGTAAGGTAACGAGAGCGATCCATATTGAAATCTATTCCAGAAGTGGAAAAGAGTGAATTGCCATTCGACCCAACTACGTAACTCGCACCTTGGATAACCAGCTAGATCCTAAAGATGAGTGGGATCCGTCCCGTGGGTGTCTCCGGAGCTTCCTTGCTTCATCCTTTCTCGGGGTGTGCATGAAAGCCGGACCAACACCAACACTTAAGTCTCATGGACGCCTCGATCGAAACAAAATCACCACACGAATGAGCGACATCAGATTACCACCATCGCCCATGTGATGGAAATATGCCCCAATCAAAAAAATCTCAGAGAATTATGGGGCGAGATCAGCGTGCACATTCCAAAGATGATGGATAGATGGTTTTTTGAGCAAATTGGGAGTCTGTATTTAGCACCAACCATCAAACAACTTAGCACCAAAGTCCAGTGTAATTCGAACAAATGAAATACCCCTCTTGTGTCACAAATCAGTGAATCAATGCTCTTCACGATGCATGAAACACCAAATAAGGTACGCATATACTAACTCAAATATTTATATAATTATTCATAAATTATGCAGTACCAAAAAAATATTTCCGTGATAAAAATCATATACCCCCATGGCCGAAACCACGTGCCAATGATATGGCTCGAAAGGCGTACCCTAGAATTAAATGCTAAGGTTAGGCACCTTCCCTATAAGAAGGCACCTTCCTAAAGAAGTAAGGACAAAAAAAAGCACAATAGTAAGGGAAGGTACCATGGGAGGAAGGTCGAAGAATCATGCGATGAAAAAGAATGAGCTGAGTGATACAGAAGGAATTAGGGAGACAGTAAAAACACAGTTCGAGGTCGAGGGATGGTTTGAATATTGTACCCTAGTCAGTTAGGGCTAGGATATGGAGGCAGCCAAGGAATTTGCTACCTCCTTGATGGGCAACATAGCTCAGGTGCGAGGGGTAGAAATTTTGGTCACCCCGAATACATCTTGCAGGCGACTGGATTTCCCCTCATAGGTGAATGCATATACAAAGGCGGACTGCTAAAGACGTACGGTGAAGAGCTGCTACCAAGAGAAAATGTACAGATAAATAAGGAAGGGCTACCCAAAAGTAGCCTTCCCATGAATATGCAAAAGATATTCGATCAAGTTGCTCTATTCTTTACATGCACTGGGAAGTATACCCATTTGCACACTAATCATATGCAGTTTTTGAATCACCTGGTGCATGGAAGGAAGAACGTGCCCTTATACTTGGCAAATGCCCTAAAGGAAGAAGCGACTAGGTACCAAAAGGGAGCACCGTTCGCCTTGGCCCACCATGGGCTGATATCAGCACTGGTCTGCCATGTAGAAGCGTAGAGGCAGAACCCTAACGCAGAGGGATATGGTAGCCAAGAAAGGCAACAAGATGTTGTTGCCAAAACAAGACAAGAAGAGGGAAGCCCTGTAGGGGAGATGGCAAGTATCAGGAAATTGGAATTGCCTGATTTCATGAAAGAAAGAGGGCATTCACCAGTGCCCGAATGCACATAGGAAAGAGGGCATTCCCCAGTGCTCGAGTATGAAGAGGAAGGAGTGCCACTTATTAGCAGCGAGGCCAAATTCTGGCTGCCAGAACTAGTCCCTAGGAGGAAATGCCTGCAGCAACTCCTCCTCTCGATAGAAGAAGAAGAGAACGACCCGAAAGTTGACATTGCAGCCCAAACCCTCCAAGAATTGACAAACCAAAGCTCACAAGATGTAGGGACTTTCGAAAGCAATGACCAAGTTGACGTAGCCTTGGAGGAAGTGCTGGAGTGGTAGACCAATTGCTAGATGGCCCAACAAATTTTTGAGGACTACCAGAATGAGCATAGAGGGGAGTTGGAAGAACGAGAAAGAGGAATCACCCAGCTTGAGCAATTGGTCCAGTAGTTGCGATAGGAGAACCAGCAACTCTAGGATAGGGGAATAGAAATAAGGGACGCATCGACCCAAACTGACTAGGTAATAGAGGTCCTGACGAATTCTCCCACATTTGCAGAATGAGTATTCTCTTTGGGAGAATTTTTATCGGACGCCCAATAGAGCAGCCCGAAGGTAGGGGATAATTCCTCTATTTTTGGGAGTGAAGGGGAAAGAAGCCCCACAACACCCCCTGTCATCGACTTGAGTGATACATAGTAGGACGAGGACCAACAACAACAGACATGACTGAGGGATAATGAAGAACTCCTCGGACCTAAGGAAGAAAGAGAAGAACCTGAGGGGTCGACACATGACAGATAGGGGGGCGAAGAAGCACCCCCAGGGATGACAACATAGGTCCCCCAGAGTGAAGAGAACACTCTAGGGACCACAGAGCAGGCCCCTCGAAGCGAGAAGATGTCTGCTATGGAGAAAGGGAAAACCCCTATTTGAGTCATCGCATTTTCTCCAAAGGCCAACATAAAAGGGCCCAGGACGGCTTGAAAGAAGGTGAAGGTGACCATTGCTGAGCCAAAAGATGAGTAGGATATGCAACTGTTCACAGAGAGGCAAAAATAGTTTGAACAACTGCTCAAAGAGATGACAACAGCTAAGGAGACTAGGAAGGCAACCTTGAGGATGCAGGGGTACTCTGGTATGTGTGTCAATTCGACAGAGGACAACCAATTCCAGGAGATTTATGAGTCATCCTGGAGACGACCCTCCAAGATAAGAAGGTATTTTGAATGATGGGGGTATATGGCCTCGAATTAGAAGCCGTTGCCATTACAAAGGAGAACATAGGGCTTACTCCTAAAGCAGCCCGATTGTACAAATTCCAAGTAGTTCATATCAAGAAGGATAATTCAGATATCCCTCTTGTAGTGGTCAGACCTCCAGATGCTGACCTATGGAAAGCTGTAGAAGCTACATTTTAGGCAGAAGAGACGACACTAGGTAGATCACCTTTGATAGCAACCAGGACGAGGAAAGCAAAGCTAACAGAAGCACCCATAGCCCTATGTAGAAAAAGAGGAACCACACCTCCAGATGCCAGTGCACAGAAGAGGCAGACACGGGTCGTAGGTACAGTCGGATCCACCAAGAAACGATAATGATGAGGGGTCAACAGGGCTACCTGTAGTTTTGATGCCATGAGGGCATGGCATATGTTAGACGTGGGGGATGATGAGCATCAGAAATGCTCATATTTTATATACATTTTCTTGATTATTATGCGACTGTATAATAAGGATTGCATATGTTTATGAATGATTATATAATTATTTGATGAATTTATGCGTGTTATCTAATTCGTGTGTTTTCAATGTGTTTTTATGGAATTGTAGTTGATTTAGTCAGATTTGGATCAGTCGAGGTCTTTTCATTGACATGGCACTTTGTTTCTTTCGAAATCTACGTAGAGAAAGTAGGCACCTTCCTCTTCCAGGAAGGCACCAAGTGTAAGTAGGCGCATTCCTCTTCCAGGAAGGTGCCAAGGAAAGACAAGCACCTTCCTCTCCTAGGAAGGTGCCAATAGAAGGCCAGTGCCTTTCTCTCACAGGAAGGTGCCAATAGAATATAAGCACCTTCCTCTTCCAGGAATGCGCCAACAGGAGTAAGGCGCCTTCCACATAGATAAGGCGCCCAACATACTTAGGCACCTTCCTCATAGGTAAGGTGCCCCTATTCTTCGCTCGTTGACCAGACAAGCACAACATGGACAAAAGAGACTGGTGTAGTTGCAACTCTACGTCATGTAGAGTTAAATTGGGGATCACACCGACATATGAGAACGTCCTACCGATGCCAAGCGAAGCACAAACCAATCAGTGAAAACGCCACCGTTAAAAATGAATGCCAATTTTAGCAGACGTCGATCACATTTACCAGATTGTCTTAGTTTAGTCTAGAATGAATCGACTGTTATAACTTCTTTGTAACAGAATATCTACGGGTGTGCTATATAAACACACATAGACCTCTATGAGGATATAGAATATTTTGATAGTAAATGTAGAGAGATATACAGAAGAAGCATTATAATACTTTGATAATTATAATACAGTTCTAAGAGTTTCTAAGTGTGTTCAGCTGGGAGGAAGCTGCTGTATCCTGGGCCCACTCCAAGCCAGTATTTCTTCCCCTATTTTTCTTGTATTTTCTAGATTAGTTTACCATTTTTATAAGATTATTTATCGCATTGTTATTTCTAGTATTGCAATAGGTTTATTTCTAGGAATACGTGAATATTTCCTTTCTATAGATTTATTTTTTTTTACGTAAATTATTGAGTGTATGAATGATTGACGACCGTTGAAACACCCCCCAATAGTAGAACTAGCGGACCCATCTCAAGTGGTATTGTAAACAATCTTGTTCAAGACCCTTCGCAAGTTTACGAAGCTCCCTGGGTTGATAAATTAAATGCACGGGCATGTGACAAAAGTAGGAAATAAGTTAACCTTGTTTGGCCTGCAATAGTGGAATCGATAGCCGCTGTGAATTCGAGTAGGTTGTTTAGCTTTTATGGTCGCCATAACTACATTGTTCGTCCCAAAAATTGCTACACAAATATTTATGCAGTCCACCCCTATAACTACCATGCCACAATCATTTTAAACCTTTTATGCCGCTAAAAGCACCTAAAAAAGGACAAGCATTCAGTTCGATGAGGCCCGAGATTTTAACCTTGGACCTATGCCCCCCTTACGATAGGGCTTCTATATTAAATATTGAAATAATGTAATATTATTATGGATTTGATAATAATTTTCTAACAAGTAAACATATATGAATGATGAATAAATAGATTAGTATTCTCCCTTATTGCTTGGTATGGCATATTAAAATTAAAGTAACAATTTCCATGAAAAATAAAAAGGTGTGCGCACGTGCCCAATAAATATAGTTATAAATATTCATATAATAAAAAACAAATAGTGCAATCTTACTATAATGGTAAGGGCTTTGGCTTTTCTTTGGGAGGTCAAAGGTTGGGGTGGGTGTGTGTTTGACCCCTATTTATAAGCTCAACTCTCACCCTTACGAGAGGTCATGGTTGGGATGGAAATGTCCAACCCTAAACATCGATCATAAAAATCACACTAACCTAATAAAAAAATCATTTTTTTAGGTTTCAAGCAAGTGTACAACAAAATATAAAAGTTAATTATAAAATTTAAATATAATAATTTCAACTACAAAATGTCACATTTATATTAAAAACATGAATTCTTTTCCTTTATTATTAAAAAAAAAACAAGCCATAAAAAAAACCCTTTGAAAGATTTATTTTTAAATATCTTATTAAATCTAAGAGTCATGAAAAACATGATTTTAGTTAATTGTAAATAAGCCCTACAAATACTTCAAATCTTCACTAAAGTTCTTTAATATTTGTATTAATTTTTTTAACAAATCGCACAAATCTTGAATCTTGGTCTCTTATTTAAATATTGAGGAATTTAATTGGTTGAGATAATGCCACTTGATTCTACCTTAACCTTTTCAATGATGTAGTAACAACTTTATTATTTTAAAATGTATTTACTGTTTTTTATATCTACATTTATAATTATTTTATATCCTTTACTTACTTAGTATTATGGTCAAAGAAATAACAAAAGTTTTTTTTTTTTTTTTATAGTTTTTGTATGGTGTTTATCTTAAAACTCAAATTTTTATACATTAATCTTTTGGTATTGTTATATAATAATTTTTTTTTTCATTTATAGTGTATGTTAATAAATTTATTGCAACATAGATTATCTTTTAAGTATATGTGTTCATGCTATATAAGAATTTCACTTTTACATATACATGTGCATATTCAATAAAAATAAAATTGATCATGACTTTGTTAGTAAAATATAATTAGTAAGTATAAAAAAAATATGAGTAAACATATATCTTTAGATACTATATATTATAAAAGTATTTGTTTTGAGTGTATGTAAATATAATTTTAGGTTTGTATTAGGGTTTCATACCTAAGATAGATGTTTGTATAAATGTATGACCTAATGACATACATTATTAGTGTATTTAGTGTATCTAAAATAAAAAATATTTTTGAAATGCATCTCAACCTCTCGTATATTTTCATCATTACACCTAATATGTGCACTTGCATATCTTTTGTAGGTCCACATTGCCTGTTTAGTACCTACACCTTGTAGACTCTTGTATTGGCACAACCAAATAAGCTAGTACAAAAGTTTGTTTATTGTAATTTAATATTTTTGCAACTAACATTATAAATAATTTATTTTTTAATAAACATGCTTAATTGATTGTCTTTTTCCTTGTCATTTGTTCAATGGGTTGAAAGTAAACTATATTTACATACATTGTTTAAATTATAATTATGCGGAAATTTCATATATATATATATATATATATTTATATATTTATATATTTGCCAACGATTACAAAGTTTACTTTTAAGATAACAAAATAATTATACAATTCTATAAAGAATTATGTGATAATATGAAGTATCATAATGCAAGCTATCTTCTAATCTTAAATAATATTTACAAGGTGAATCTACTTTACTAGTCTACTCCTTTATAAATTGGGTTGAAAGTAAATTTTAGATGGAATGTTGCATATGTGTTATATAGACTAGTGGTTTTTTAATTATGATTTCATATTTAAAGATAATTATATAAATTAATTAATAAAATAATTTCAATGAATTGAAAATAATCATTTTAAAATAAAAACATCTTCAAAAATCTTTCACCAAGGAAAATTTAATATTTAGAAGTGTATAGTTGTTTTCTATTCATAACTTAAAAAACATCCTTAAATATCTTAAAATGATTTATACACACTTCCAATATCTTTAAACTCTTCTCCACTGAATTAAGAGGGAAGAGGAGTCCTACAAGGACACCCTAGTGGTATGTATGTTGTCTAGGTTACCCAAGTTCAAATCATAGGGAGAGAAGTAATCGTTGTGATCTAGAGGATTCTGGCCCTAGTTGTGCCACCCATTGTACTTTACCTTAAAAAAAGGAATTCCTCACCTTAAGACATTGATATAGCAATTAGTGGTAATAGAAATCAAAGTAGACTAAGTACTGATATAGCAATTAGTGGTAATAGAAATCAAAGTAGAGAAATAGTGCAAGTAATATTTTAATTAGTTATATGAGATTTACATACCCCACCAATATTAAATTTGAGACCATAGAGTGGTATTAGAATAACTTATCAATTATGCATTACTTGGCAAGATTTAAACCTAAGTCTCCTTAAAAGTTAAAGAATTTAACTAGTTGAGCTCATATCATTTAATAAAATGCATAAATTATTGATATTAAAGTTATCTAAATTATATTTTGATATTAGTATGAAAATTCACATGCTTTTAATTTGTTATATTTATGCTTTTTAAATCTCTAAGAAATTGGTTTCATATTTGATATGATTATTGTTATAGTCAACAAATATAAAAATAACATTTTAATCGATTAAATTTATGAATAAATAGTATTAATAAAAATAATTAAATAGTTCAAATATTTCAATTCATTTATTGCAACTGAGTAAAATGTTGTATGATTTTTGTAATTGTTTATATGGTATTGAAGCATATCCCATCCATATTACATTATGATTGCATTATCACAAATTTTTAACAAACCACATCATGGTATTACAAAAAACCACATTGGAAATTATGTTTATATTGCTTAGCAAGATTTGAACCTAAGTAAAAATGTAAAAAATAATTCTTGGAATTAGAACGTTGTTTATAGCATGCAATTTGCCATTCCCTACCACTTTCTCCAAATCCTATGGAAAATATATTAAGGTTCACCTATAAGAATAGAACCTTAGCTTAAGGTGTGAAACTTTGTCCTCCCCACTATGTGCTTTTCACCCATTTATAACAATGCTCAATAGTCAATTTCATGTGGGATGTTGTAACACCCCTCCTTGGTAGGACTTATTCTTATGTATTAATGCCTAGCTTTATCTTGTGATTTCAATTAATATGGTAGTTGCACTTTATGATTGACTTATATTTCTAGAATATGGTACTATTGATGTGTTTGTAGTTGTAAGACTAGGTACTCTCATCAGTGGCTTGAAGAATGGGCAACCACTTGAGTTGAGAGAAAAATTTGGGGAAATGATGGTGATGACTCATTCATCGACAACTCAGGGTAACAAAATACCCTTCATATAGGTGCATTGCATTATTTTATTGTATGTTCACACCATTGGATTGGGAAGTTGCTTGTGCAATGAGTCTCCTTAATAGGTTGGTGGTAGCAATAGACTATCTTAAATAAAAATAGCCACCTACTTAAGGATAAAACAATGGTGTGTAATATTGTTGGTTTAATGGCATATGCTTGAGTGTGTGGTAAGCATAAAACCAATTAATGTAAGGAGTATTAATACTATAAGCATCATTAATACTTGATAATTTTAATATCAATATTAATAATTAATATTAAACTTTGATATTAATAAAGATTGCAATAATCTTATCTAAGAGAAGATTTAAGTGAATTTTTATCGCTCATTAAGCTTGATTAAGTCTCCATAATTATTAATTGCCATGCTTTGGTGGGCACTCTACATTTATAAGAAAATAAGGTGGCAATTAATGAAATTGTGCATACATTACCTAGCCATGCAAAGAGGTCACACTTGGGCCTATTTGAAATGATGTAAAATGAGCCTTTGAGAGGTTGGATTTGGAAAAAATGAGTATTCAGGCTTGGGAGAAGACGATGTGCTAGTGCAAACCATAGACAAGGGATATAAAATAGTTAAAGTAGAAGTAAAATACTACCTTATCAGTCATTGTATTTTATTCTCTTGTATGTGAAGCATGGTAGTAATCTGAAGTATTTTTTGTTGGTTTATTTGTGTAATCAAACCCTTATATGGTAGTATTTTGAGGTATTATTTGTTGATTTGTTTGTGTAATTGAACCCCTATCTATATGGTAGTGTTTTGAAGTATCCTTTGCTAGTTTGATTGTGTAATCAAACACCTACTTGTATGGTAGTATTTTTAAGTATTCTTTGTTAGTTTGTTTGTGTAATTGAACCCCTATTTATATGGTAGTGTTTTGAAGTACTCTTTGTTAGCTATTTTATGTGGGTATACCTCTGATTGTATGTGAAGTATAGAAGTATTCCTTTGATAGTTTATGTAAACCCCTCTACTTGTTTGTGAGGCATGGGAGTGCTCTGGTTTCATTCGTAAATTATTTATTTTGGTCACAAGTTGAATATCCTCATCTAGATTATCGAATTTATTTTCTAAGAAACTAGATTGTTGTCTTGTATTATGTAGTTTGGTTCATCTCCCCACTTTGTTATGCTCTTTTTAGTTGGAAGACATAAGTGGTTCTTTCAATTGCAGTTTGGTCAGCCTTTTGATGAGTGATTTACCTTACCCTTTTTGCTTGTTATTATGTTGGTTCTTGAGCCATGTAGAGATCTTGAATACTATTTTGTTTTGCTTTAGGAGGGCTAGTTATTTTTCATCCTCAGGGTAGCACCAAGGTATTCTTATGGTAGAGTTATTTTTCATTGCCAATGTTCAAATCGGGATGGTGCACGTTGAGTTAGACACTTTGAGTCTTTTATGGTTATTTCTTTTTAGCCTAAATGTTGCTTTTTATTTATAAGGATTGGATAGCTTGGTTAATGGTAATATGCAAAAATAATATAATAAAGCTTATATTTTAATCAATGGGAAATAAAAAAAGAAGTTTGCTATGTTATTTTCTTAGGTAAAGGGGTATTCATTATAGACAAAACAATATTAAAAGGTTGTGTGAAAGGACACTAGATCCTTATAATTCCGTGTTTGATTAGATAAATGATTAATTTTTATTTATAATATTAGAGATCAAGATTTATATTTTATTTATCAAATAAATAATATTGTATTACTATAATAAAGAGAGCTAGTATCTTTATAATATTATTTGATATGGTTTGAATGTTTGCATTAATAAGTTGAAATATATATAATGGACTCTTGAGGCTTGAGTATGCAAAGGGGCCATTATAGAGAGAAGTATGGTATTCTCTTCTTGTTGGTATAGTTATATACATGCATTTATTTGAAGCATGTTAGCAATATTGGGTTTAAAAATTTGTAATAGACCCCTACGACTTGAGTAGGTAAAGAGGCCATTATAGAGAGAAGTATGGGATTCTTTAGGATGGTTTGCTTTGTAATGTTTCATGTATGGTTGCTTGATTAGTGTTAAGAGCATGATATATTTGCATTGCATTTAGAGTTGTCTTTATCCCTAAGAATTTCTTCAATTCAGGGGGTAACTTCCTTATGAAGAAGGTCATCAGAGGAAGATGGTACAAAGGTCATTTCGACAGAATGACATTGTTGTATTTGGGATTGAGAAATGGTTATGTAAATGATAATTTTATTTGTAATATCTAGATAGGAATATTTCAACTATTATTTTAAGAATAGTAGTTTTATATTATGGAAATAATTTGCTCTGGTCAATAAAGAAAAATATAATAGTTTGAAATCATGTGGTTCTCATGCTCAGTGATATTACTGTCACTATAAATATAATGATATTGCGATTAAATTTTAGGAGTATCTAAGTGGAAATTGGTAGCATTATGAATATATGTTTTGAGAAATCTTTAGAAATGCTTTTTATATATCTCTTTACTAGCCAGATGTAGCATGTGTATTACTATAAATGTGTTAGCTTAGATGAAGCTAATGTTTTTTTAAGATGCTATAGATTAAAGTTATTGAGATTCTAGGTATTTGTTTTGCTTAGAGAAGTTTTATTTTTCTCCTTGGGGTAGAAGGGAGTTCTTGGGTTGAATATAGATCTTTTGTTAGGACCTAAGCCTAATCTTGGAAGAAATTATGAGAATGCAATATCCAAGTAGATATGAACCCTAGAAGGAGTTGTAAGAATGCAATAGCTAAGATCCCATAGGTATAGAAGGAGTTGAGAGAATGCAATAGCAAAATGCTAATGAGATTATACACCCTAAATAAAGAGGATCAGGTATCTTGCTTTTCTAGAACATAATAAGAATCAATTGCAAGATATCAGTGGTGATACCTCAAACGTGTAGGTTCATGTGGCCATGATAATTACTAATTAAGAGGTAATGACCTTAGCCCATGAAGGTGAGGTAACTAAGCACCAAGGATTTACACCTGATTAATCTACTTAGATGGACTTAGGTTAGGATTAGGGAATAGGTGTTCCCCTTTAAGTGTTATGGACCTTAAAGGATAATCCATATGCCACGATCACATGGTCCTATACCAAAAAGTGTATAGGAAAGGTGGAAAGTCACTTTTAACATCCTTCTAAATGAGGAGGATTATTAAGATGAACCCTAGAAAACATGAGAGTTGGTCACTATTGTCCACTGAGTGTTATCTACAATGACTTGGAATTAAAATGTAGTGAAGCCTTGAATGTTGTAGAAATAAATGTTGGGTCATCTTTGTAAACCTTTAAAAAAAATTGGAGGGTAGATTTTGGGTTATTACAATTGGTATTAGAGCTCTATATTTTAGGTCTTGAATCTTCAAGTGAGTGCACTTAGGTTAAGCCTTGAATTGATGTGCTACTTTGGTAAAGCCACCTTATAGGAAGGTGAGCATGGCTTTTATTATTATTGATTGAGTGATAATGGTCTATGTTAGTTCATTAGGAGAATGAAACTAACTAATTGTAAGTACAATTGAAGGAAATTGTAACTTATCCAACTCCTTTATGTGGATAGGATATGGCAGATATATTCAAAGGAAGTTCATCCCAAAAAATTTACATGGTTGCACAAGAGGGAAATGTAGTGAAAAAGACTAGACGAATTGTAGACTCCAGCAAGAAAACTAGGAGAGCAACATCTCCTAGCAAGAGGGATGAGAGGATAAAAAATCTCGATAAGGATGTTGTAACAACCCAAAAAATCTAACCAAATTGAGAGAGCATTTTTTTTTATATTATACTTGATAGGGATCTACATCCCCACCTAGCATAAGTCATTCAATGAAAGTTGTCCAAGAACCAAAGTCCTATGATTAAGTTATCCATATTATCTCTACAATGAGCTACTTAATCCCTTTAAATTCATCAAGTAATACACCCATCCCTACACCATACATATGTCTATCTATGTAGGTATGCTAAAAATTATGCAAATAAGCTATTAGTCTCATCGTCATGATGGGCTAACTTATCTCATTTTTCCTTTTATGAATGTACACCCATCATTACACCATACTTAAGTCCATCTTTGTAGGTGTACTAAGCATAATGCAAATAAGCTATCCATACCATCTTTATGATGAGCTAACTTAAGCTATTTATCCCATCTCTATGATCAGTTAACTTAAGCTATCTATCTCATATCCATGATGAGCTAACGTTTTTGTTAATAACTCCTAGTGATAGATGATTCATTGAATCTAAACCTAAATGATTGCCTTCTTGTAACTACCTGAGTTTAGGTTATTAATAAGAAGTTGTAGAACACAGATACCCATAGTTTCCTTCTCAAATTGATCCCATGATCCCTTTGAAAACTCTCTCTCTAAATCTCCATGCTTATAATCCATAAGCATGTACATTAGTAGATATTAATTAAAAATTATCTAATATTCATCATAGTAAGAATATAAAATGCATATATTGATTCCTCCTCATATCTAAGTAATTTCTTCATTTCCTTGATTTAACAATTACAACTACCAAGAATAGCGCTAGTTAATTCATCACAACTCTTACCCAATCTTATCCATGATCTATGAATTACAATAAACTTTCTAATTTATTTAAGATCAAACATAACCATAATAACTAAAATTAGAAAGCCATAAATACAATATCAAGAGACGAGGATAATCAATACACATGACACATCATATATCATGGGAAAAAACCTTATGGGAAAACCTAACTTTAAAACATATCTTTTATTTCATAAGTTTAGATGTCTCCAATACAATTATACAAAGGAATCTTATAATTCCTTTTTCCAAACATCAAAAAAAATAATTCCATAAGGACCCTATAATTCTTATGTCCTCAAAACATGAATTGTTCCTTTAATTAACATTACTAAATTAATGAGGGAACCCCATTATTATCTCAAATGAATTCCTCGTTCATTATCCTAAAGATGATTTCTTCCTTCTTAATCATCTAAAGGAATAACATATTTTTAAAGGTCTAATATATCAATAACATCAATACCAAAATAAACACATAAGAACCATTTCATTTAATTAGTTAAAAACCCATGCTTCTAACCAATAAAATACTTGTACAAACCAATTTATTTAATCAAATACTTATCAAAACCGCTTTCTTTAATCAATTAAGAGCCCATACTCTTAACCAATCAAATGCTTTTAAAAAATAATTTCTTTAATAAATTAAGAGCCCATACTCTTAACCAATCAAATACTTATAAAAACCACTTTCTTTAATAAATTAAGAGCCCATACTCTTAACCAATCAAATACTTATCAAAAACATTTTTTTATAATCAATTAAGAGCTCATACTCCTAAACAATCAAATACTTATCAAAAGCACTTTTTTAATCAATTAAGAGCCCATACTCCTAACCAATCAAATACTTATCAAAACCACTTTCTTTAATCAATTAAGATTTCATACTCTTAACCAATCAAATACTTATACAAAACCACTTTCTTTAATCAATTAAGAGACTATACTCTTAACCAATTAAATGCTTATACAACACCACTTTATTTTAATTTAAATAAAATGTCCTTATTTCAATTTAAACTATAAAAAAAGGCCATTCTTCCATTTAACTAAAAATATAATCATTCATTTTCAATTAGACAATAATGTTCATTAAGCCTTTCTTTCTATTATCAAATCCCTAAAAGGAGCTTAATAAACCTTAAACCAAAATCTATAATCCATTCTTTCAACTTCATCCAAGAAGTCTATCTTTTAAAACCTAATAAATCAAATCCATTATTTTAGATATAAGTTTATCCTTTAAAAATCATAATCAATCTACTCTTTTAGATATAAGTTTAACCTTTAAAACTTAATAATCAAATATACTCTTTCAAATATATGTTTAACCTTTAAAACTTAAGAATCAATCTACTCTTTCAGATATAAGTTTAACCTTTAAAACTTAATAATAAAATCTACTCTTTTAGATATAATTTTAACCTTTAAAACTTAATAATAAATCTACTCTTTCAGATATAATTTTAGTCTTTAAAAATTAATAATAAATCTACTCTTTTAGATATAAATTTAACCTTTAAAACTTGATAATCAATCTACTCTTTCAGATATAAATTTAACCTTTAAAACTTGATAATCAATCTACTCTTTTAGATGGGGTTGCCTCCTAAGTGGCTTGGGATATGTTCTAGTGCTCTAAAAATCAACAAATTTGAAGGTTAAAGGAGCGTGTAAGGGTGGATGCTGAAGGGGCATGGAAGGCTAGAGGCTGAAGTAGCGTGGAAGGTTGGAGGATGAAGGAGAGTCGAAGGTTGAATGATGAGTTGATATTTGGAGTATCAAGGCTAAAGGAGCATGGAAGGCTATATTAGCTAAAAGAGTGTGGAAGGCTAGAGGTAGAAGGAGCATTGAAGGATAAATGATGAGTTGATATTTTGAGTATCAAGGCTAAAGGAGTGTGGAAGTCTAGGTTGGTTGAAGGAGCATGGAAGGCTAGAGGCTAAAGGAGTGTGGAAGGCTAGAGGTTGAAGGAGCATGGAAGGTTGAATGATGAGTTGATGTTTAGAGTATCAAGGCTAAAGGAGTGTGGAAGGCTAGGTTGGTTGAAGGAGCATGGAAGGATGGGTTGGCTAAAAGAGCTATAGTGAAAGGTTGGGATGTTGGATGAAAAGTTGGGATAGCCAAAGGAATGTGGAAGGCTAATAAGGTTGAAGGAGCATTGAAGGCTGGGTCGGTTGAAGGAGTTGCAACGAAGGGCTGGGATGCTAAGTGGAAGGTTAGGAAGGTTAAAGGAGCATGAAAGGCTACTTACAATGAGAAAAACAAAATTGCAAAGTACAAAGGATTACGATTTTTTCTTGAAAAATATCTCATCTTATAGGAGCCATATCTTTATGAAGATTTTGAATAGCTTTGAAATGAGTTATAATATGCAAACATACAAAAAAAATTGAGGGAGATATAAACCTATAAATTCAACCATTCGAAACAAGGTTAGTGATGATTTTTCAAGTCATTAAAAATAAAATTGCAAAGTGTGAAGGATGGGTTTTTTCCTAAAAAATATCTTATATTTTAGGAGCCATATCTTCATGAAGAATTATTTGATTCAAATGATTATTTGACTAACTTGTACAAAATTTGAATAGCTTTAAAATGATTTATCATATGCAAAAATATGAGCAATGTTTAGGGAGATACAACCCTATGAAGTCAACCATTCAAAACAAGGGTAGTGATGATTTTTCAAGTCATAAAAAATGAAATTGCAAATATTTTCCAACTAGGGTTAAAATGATGGGAAGAGTAATGAAGGACTATGACTTCAACGAGGATGGAAACTAGAAATTAAAATTTGATAAAGCGAACTATGATAGTTCGATATTTTGGAGATATTACTCTACTAAGATGCAAGGCATGGATAGTAGAGGTGAATTTTTGGCATTGTGAAGGCTGCTATAGAAAAATATCAAGAAAGATGCTAAATTTGTTGGAAATTTTGAGTAGTTATATTGTCACTGATGTCAAAAATTAGTTCATATCAGTGCAAAGGAATTGACAAAAGGTGGGTTACAATATTTATATTTTAAACCCAAGATATTTGGTTCAAATACCCCAAAGAAATGAAATATCGAGGCCCAAAGGAAATAATATTATAATATTCATTATTATAATATTAAAGTTGTCAAGAGAAAGCCTAAAGTGAAGAAATAAAATATCTAGGCCCAAAGAAATAATATTATAATATTTATTATTATAATATTAAAGTGCTAAGAGGAAGCCTAAAGATTAATTATAAAATAATTATAATATTTATATTATAATAATTTTATAATCCTAAAGTGGTTTTGGTGCCAAGAATAAACTTAAATATCTAATTTTCACCGTTGTCCAAAGCAAGGAAGAAAAATGGTATTTATACCATAAATTTTGAAGACAAATGTTAAGTCTTCGAAATGCACATGTGAAAGGTTAATAAAATTATTTGATGCAAATTTTGTGAGCAAAGAAATATGAAGGCTTTTATTTTTAAAGCTAAAGGATAATGGTGGATGCATAAATGTAGAAAGGTGGATGTCCCTATTACAAACCACTCAGTTGGCCTAGTGGCAAGGCTTGGTAGTGTAAGGCATTGACTGATAGCAGGTCTCACGTTCAATTCTCGACAACAGCAAAGGGAAGTGTTTTTGTTCCAAACATTTTGGTGCCTAAGGAAGGTACAAAGGGTAGTGAGTGCATCATGGTGTTTGTGTGGGTGCATAGGCCAAGTGGTAACCTAGCCACAACTAAGGCGCTAGGCAGGTGGTGAACGCAAGTTCGATTCACGTGGAGTGCATGTTAGTGTTTTAAGGTGCATGAATTAATTTTTACATGGCTAAGGTATGATTCAAAAATATTATTATTGTTGTGTACTTTGAAAAGATAGAAGTGTTTTTTGAATTAAAAATTGGATATTATAAGGTTTAAGCAAGGAATTTTATTGTTGTAATTTGGAATACATGTTAGTTAAAAAGTGGAGAATATAAGGTGTATACAAAGGACTTTATTATTGTAACTTGAAATCTATTTTGAGTTAGAATATTAAAGTGGTTGAAAGGTTGAAATATTATAGGTTGATTTGGAGCTAAAAGGAGCTATAGGGATATTATCATTATAGTGGTTTTACTTGAGTGAGTGTATGATCTATTGATTGGGGATTTATTTTTAAGGAAGGAGTGATAAAGTATATTTGTGACTTAACATTTTATTGTATTACTTGTATGATGAAATATTTGTTGAGGTGATTTTTTTAAAGCATTATTACTTTGGATTAAGTAATTAAGTATTAGTAGGTTCTCCTTCAGCAAGAGGAATGAGTGAGCTGAGGTTTAGCGGGTGCGGCGGGAGTGAGGGTTTGAATTTTCTGGGCAGGAATCTCAGCCAAGGTGGTAGAGGTAGAGCAGGTATGGAAGGGGTGGGTGGGAACCTCGAGCATGGATCAAGCGAGGATCCAGAGGAAGGCGGTCAGGCTACGGTAGATTTGGAGGCGGGCATCACACGGGGGCCCGACCCTCCTCAGAAAGACCCCGACAAAAAAGATACGAAGGACAATGCGGGGCCCAAGAAGTGGTTGTCTTTTGTTGAGACTCTTAGAGGAAAAAGAAAGGAGGTTCTCTCTCTTCCGCCCCTAGTTCCAGTAAATAATAAAATTTCAGCCCCGACAAGTTCCATGAGCCCTTTTCTTTTAATGGAAGAATTCTCCCTGGTAGGCAAGTTTTTGGGAGGTAGGCCGGACATGGAGACTATCAGGGCTTGGGCGATGGGTAAATGGTGCTGGTAGGCAGCTTGGAGTTGGTAGCTCTAACTCGAGGGTTCTTCATTATCCATTTTAACAATATGGAGGATGCTAACCACATTTTAACAGGAGGTCCTTGGTTTCTAGGCAAAAGGAGCCTTTTTCTCAGACGATGGGGTGAATATTTTGACCCTGAAAAGCAAAATATTAACATTGCCCCTATTTGGGTTCATCTCCCGAGTCTACCTACCCAGTTCTTCAATGAATATTGGTTGTAGGGCATAGCCAGAACTATAGGGGACCTGATCTCCATTGACCATGCGACCTTGGCCAGGACAAGGATGACTCATGCATGAATCTGCGTAAATGCTAATTTGAATAATGAATTGCCAAGGTTTGTGGAGCTAGAGTATGGAGAATACTATAGAAAATAGTTGGTAGAATATGAGAACAGATCGAAATTCTATGCAGAATGTAAAAATCAAGGACATCTATGCAATCAGTGCCCTAACATGGCAATGAATAGAGAAAAGTAGAAGCAGGGAATGCTAGACAGAGGAAATTTGAGGAGTTTCCCTAGCAGAGGTGATTTCAATCAGGCAAACTATGTCTACCAAAAAAAGAAAAGAGAGGGTGCAGGGTCCCAGCAAGACAAAGGAAAACAAGAGGTTGTTGGCAACCAAAATACTCAGGTAAGTTCCAATCCTCTAGTTTCAAATAAATTTTCAATTCTATCCAATATGGGAGTAGGAGGATTATCAGAAGACATGGAAGCCCAACACCTTCAGGCTAACCTTTATGACTCTCTCGAATCCCCATCCAAGTCAGGATCCTCAAACCCTAATGCTAAAATTATTGTAAGCCCCGTGGGCATCACAAATCCAAACCCTAATGCATGATCTCTAGAATCCACATCCAAGTCAGGATCCTTAAACCCCAATGCTAGAAATACTTCAAGCCCAGTGGGCATCCCAAAGCCAAACCCTAATGCTGAAGAACTTAGGAAGAAAGTTGAGGCATTGGAAAATAAAAATCTCATCTCCCTAACATCATCACTAGGAGCCAAGTGAATCCTACTGAGGGGTCATCCCACAGACCAAGGGAATACAGGAAAAAAGGAGAAGATTTGGATGTAGGGGTGGAGATATGTGAAACTCTTTAGACTAAGGAATATGGTAGTCTAGTTCTACAACAAATTACCTCCCCTCAATTTAGTCCTAAACAAACCAGGAGCACTATGAAGTCTCCTATAGATTTTAGTAGTGAAAAAAGAAGAGGGAGAATATCAAATGTTGAGCATCAAAAAATTAAAACTGATAATGACATTGCCAATGGAAAATAGAGAACCTTGTTTCAACAGGTTATTCCGGGTTTTGAAGACAACAAATTAGGAAAACCCCCTCAAGGGAGGGGGAGAGGAAGAAATCCCAAACAATCTAAATGAAGTTCCTCTCATGGAACGTGAGAGGCCTCAATGGCCTGCCCAAACACAAGGAAGTCAGTGCAATAAGAAATCAAGTGAATCCAACTATTATCATGTTGCAAGAAACAAAAATGATGAGATTCAATAAAAAAAATAGCAAAAAAATTGGAATCAAGGGGAGATGGTTTGCAAATCAGCCAGAGGAGCATCTGGAGGCCTTATGACTTTGTGGGATCCCAGGATAGTAGAAGGCACCATTATTCAGAAATATGACAGGGTTCTTAGTGTTTTATTTAAGGAAATAAACAACAACAGGTCATGGATCCTTTCAAATATTTATGCCCTGACTTCAATTCAAGGGAGAGCTCTACTATGGGAGTACTTAGGCAATCTGAGTGAAATCTTCCATAATGTCCCCTAGATTATGGCTAGGGATTTTAACACTCCTCTTTACCCTTCAGACAAAATGGGTGGAAATGGACCACCTATCAGGAGCATGGATGAGTTCAATGACTTTGTGAACTCCAACATGTTGATGGATGTAAAACTTAGAGGAGTGAATTATACCTAGAGCAATCGATGGATAGGGTGTCATCTCATTCAAGAAAGGCTTGATAGGTTTTTCTATCAAAGGAGGCTACAACTTTGTTCGGTGATTCTACCCTGCAAGCCCTTCCTAAAATTACCTCTGATCATAATCCCATTTTGTTGGAGATCCCTAACTCTCTATCCTTCAAGAAACCTTTCAGATTTCAATCTATGTGGATCAAACATTCCTAGTTTCAGAGATAACTTAAGTCAGTGGTGGCAGCAGCCTATCAGGGGTAGTGCAACTTTTAAACTTGTTGGCAAATTAAAGTTTGTTAAGGAAAAGCTTCGAACTTGGAACAAAGAGGTCTTTGGGAACCTCTTTGAAAATAAAAAATAGGTTGTTGAAAGTTTGAAGATAATTGATCAGAGGATCCAACATGGTGATCTTGATGAAACTACTAGGAGGAGGAACGAACAAAACTAGCAGAGTTTCATAACATTTTGGCCTGTGAGGAAATCTATTGGAGGAAAAAATCAAGGGCTCTTTGGTTGAAATATGGAGATTCAAATTCCAAGTTTTTCACGTCACCACGCTTAGAAACAGAAGCAATAACAAGATAATTTTTTTTAAAAAGTAGATGGTTCTATTACTCAAGACTTAACAGAAATCAGAAAGGAGGCAGTAACTTATTTCAATTCTATCCTTGGTCAGGAATCATAGTGCAATGAGGAGGCCAAAGATATTCTCTTGCAATCCATTCCTAGCATAATAAATGAGGATATAAACCTTAAGCTTCTAGCTCCATTTTATGATGAGGAAATTAAGGAAGCCTTGTTTAGCATGGAGCCAGACAAAGCCCCAGGACCCAACGACTTTCCCCCTCATTTCTATCAAGATTTTTGGGACATCGTAAGTGAGGATGTAATTTTTCTATCAGAGAATTCCAAGCAAGCAATCATATCCCAAAAGGTATCAACTCTACTTTTATTTCTCTAATTCCTAAGAAGCAAACCCCTGAATCTATGGGTGACTTCAGGCCAATCAGTCTATGCAATGTTTCTTACAAGATCCTAACTAAAGCCATTGCAAATAGAATGAGAGATATTCTACCCCGCATCATAGATCCATGCCAGGGAAGCTCTATCTAGGGCAGGTCAATCTTGGATGGAGTTATCATAGTTCATGAAGCTCTGCACTCTGCTCATAAGACTAACAGGTCTATTTTTGCCCTCAAGCTTGATATGAACAAAGCATTTGATAGGCTAAATTGGGACTTTATGATTGTTGTCCTCCTTAAGTTTGGTTTTCACCACCAATGGGTTAATTTGATCAAAGAATGTATTTCTAAAGCATGGTTCTCGATTCTAGTTAATGGAACAACTACTGGTTACTTTCAAAGTCATAGAGGAATTCGCAGGGGGACCCTATCAGCCCCATGTTATTCATCATTATGGCAGAAGCTTTAGGTAGAACCATAAAAAATGCTTGCAGTTCAAGGCTAATATCGGGAATCAAGGCAACATCTCTCACTAGGGCTGTTTCTCACCAACAATTCATCGATGATACCCTTATATTGACTAAGGCATCAGTGGTTGAGGCCAAAATAATTAAATACATCCTGCAACTCTACGAGGACCTTTGGTCAGAAAGTTAATTTTAGTAAAAGCAAGTTATATTTCTTGAACACCCCCATTGAGAGGCAAGGAAGGATTGCAAAAATTTTAGGGTGTGATATAGCAAACCTCCCCACTTCGTATCTTGGTCTCCCTCTTTTCATTGGTTCTCCGAGAGAGTCAATGTGGGACAGGGTTATTGAAAGAATTCAAAAAAAACTTGTTGGATGGAAAGGTCATCTTCTATCTCAAGCAGGAAAGCTGACCCTCACTAAGGCCTCTCTTTAGAGCATTCCAGTCTATTTCCTCTCCATTTTCAAAGCCCCTATGAAGGTTTTCCAAAAAATTGAGAAACTCCAAAAAGAATTTTTATGGAGTGGATCAGAGGAGAAAAAAAGGATACACCTTGTAGGATGGACCAAAGTGTGCAGACCCAGGGAAAATGGGGGCTTAGGTCTGAGGAGAATTGCTCATATAAATTTAGCTTTACTAGCTAAGTAGGCGTGGCATCTCATTTATGGTGAAGAAAATGAATGGACAACTATCATCAAATGAAAGTATCTTCAAAATATGGAATTTCTAAGTGACTCAGTTCCAATCAGAGGTTCTGCTTTTTGGAAAGCAATTCTTAATTGTAAGGAAATCATCAAAAAAGGTTTAAGATGGGTTTTAGGCAATGGTGAGAGGATAAATTGCTGGAATGACAGGTGGGCTAAGGATGAACCAATGACGCAATATCCTAACTTAGCCCGAATCAGAGATATCATAGAAGAACTCATTGGCAGAAAAGTCTTCGATTATATGGTTGAGGACAGAGGTAGAATGAAGTGGAAACAAATAAGAATTCAGGGATTTCAAGTGGAATCAAATGATCTTTGTAACATTCTCGGGCAACAGTTTATCCCCATGAGACCCAAGGAAGATCAAGTGACCTGGGCTCCTACGAAAAATGGGTAGTTCACTATTAAATCAGCTTACAAGCTTATGCTTGATGACGAGGATTTTGTCCTCCAAAAGGACTTAGTTTGGATAAAAAATTTAATTCCAAAAATTGTAGTCTTTTCATGGTTGGTTATCCAAGGAAGAATTCTAACCATTGATAATATGATGCGTAAAGGTATTTGTATCACTAATCATTGTTATCTATGCGGGGCTAATTGGGAGACCATTTATCACATTTTCCTTGAGTGCCCTTTTTCCTTGATTGTCCTAAGTGGGGTTTTTAGGCCTTCAATATTTCATGGGTTAAACCAGCCATCGTACTTGATTTGTTCATCCAGTGGCCTTGCCCCTTTTCAAGCCAAAGACTTAGATACATGTGGAAAATTTGTCTCAATCACTATCTTTGGCAGGTGTGGTTAGAAAGGAACCATAGAGTCTTTAATGAGTCTATCCATGATCATCAAACTATCATTGCCAGGATCCTATCCTTTGCCAATGAGAATGTGAACCTTATCCCTTTTGATAGTTGTAAACCTCATCTGCAGGAGACCACGATTGCTCAATATTTAAGCTTAACCTTGTTAGATGAGTCTGTGCCTAGGGTAGTCAACCCTAGAGCCAATGTTAAGTGGTCTCCACCTCCTACGGGTTGGTTTAAGCTTAATTTTGATGGAGCAGCTAAGGACAATCCTAGCAGAGCAGGCATTGGTGGCATTGTGTGAGATCATAATGGGAATATGATGCTTGCATTTTTTGAATATTTGGGAACAAGGACGAACAACGAAGCTGAAGCTAGAGCTATGTGGAGAGGCCTTCAAATGACTCAAGACTTAGAAGGCAATTTGATCATAGAAGGAGACTCTATGCATGTTATAAATCTCCTCAATAATTGGAAAACACCTCCTTGGAGGATTAAAACAATTGTTGAAGAGGCTAGGATCCTTTTCCAGGGAAGACAGGACAGAAAAGCCCAACATGTCTTTTGGGAAGCTAACAAAATTGTTGATAAGCTGGCCAATTTGGGTGTCGATGGTGACGAACTTTTCAAATGGGAACACGGTGTCCCGAGTGAAGTAGAGGAGCTTATTCAACAAGAATGCCAAGAATGATAGTCAAATTTACCAATAGGGAAGGCACTGTAAGTTCGAAGGCTAGGAGTATTCCCGTCTCTTTTTTGAATTGGACTCACAATAAAAATTATCTGAGTTGTCAGTCTTCATGGATGCTTCTTGGAAATACCACAAAGACTAATGGGGATAGTCACATGTCAGATAACATGGCTCCTAGTCATCTTAGTAATTTGAGGTTGGTTGATAATCATAGGGAAGGAAAGAAATGACAATATAAGACTTCGAACCAAAGCCACGTGGACCACCAGATAGCCACCACCATAAATCTAGCCAGCAAGTTCACTTCTCCAAGGCTGATTGGCCAAGATAGTATGTGGTACCAAAGCATGTCATATACGAAAGAAAGCAATTACCAAAGAATTATTAAGAGTAATTGTCAATACAGAGCTTGTGGGAGTTTTTTAGTACTCTGCTATGTGTGTCTACAACTTTTTGTTTCTCCATTGTCTCAAGGAAGGGATCCATGTCTATTTCTTTTTTGTAATTATGATGCATGTGTGTTTTCTCGGGGTATACCCAAAATGTTGTATGGGAAGTTTCTTTTTGATAACAGGCTATGTGCCTTACCGGATGTAATGGCTTTGGTGGCATGTAGATTTTACATATATAGGATCCTTAGTAAGGATATGTTCATCAACAACCCTGGGCTGATTTTTGTAAAAGGTTTTGGGTCAACCTGTAAAACCCGGTATTAATGCTATAGTATCTTATCTACCAAAAAAAAAATATATTTGTTGAGGTAAATATTCTTGTGGGGATTTTGAGATAGGTTGTTGCTATCTAACCTAAAATTCGCAAAAGGATTTGGTTGTGAGTAAAACAGGTTTTGAAGATATATCTCCATCATAAAAAAGGTATGGACACATCATATTTTGATTAAAGTATTGTTGGATTGAATGTTGTGAAATACAAGGTGGAGTGAAAAGGATTGTTTGATAAGCATTTTTGGAAATTGGTGAATGTTTAAGAGAACATTTGAGATAGATATTGAGGATTGTTTGAGTTAGGGTTTGAAACCCACATTGAGCACTTTGTTTGAAGAAGTTTGAAAACACTTGTTTAGGGTTAGTAAGCAAGTTGTGTTTCATTGGTTGAATGATTGAGTGAAATTCTTGAGCATTGGTTTTGAGTGATATTGAAAGTAAATGTGCAAATATTAAAAATCATATTTGTGAAAGCAACAAACTTAATTATTGAGTAGAACATATTGAATTTTTGATAGAGTACATCATTCTCTATATTTTCTAGAGGTTAAATAAATTTTGAATAGAATATGTCTAAACTGCTTCAAGTTAAAGAAATTACTTTGAAGATTAGACAAAGTAAATGATAGCATTGTGTGCAAGATTTGAGTTTGATTGAGCATATCTTGTGAGTTGTTTTGAGCATATGTTTGAGTAGATTTGAGATAAGTCTTGGTAAATACTTGAGAGAAAATTGAGCAAGTTCTAGAGAGGACTTGAAGGCAGATTTGAGATTAGTCTTTGTGAAGACTCGTGAGTAGAGTTGTTGATTGGTTTGTTCAAGCTTTGAGTTGAGGCTTGAGGCAAATCTAAGCAGAGTTTATTTGTGATTGAATCAAAATTTGTGTTAAGGCTTGAGGATAGAATAGAGGGAAAAGTTTGGTATAGATTTGTGAGCATATATATGCTAGACCTGAGACAAAGTTAGAGTAGATTTGTACTACACTTGGGATAGATTTTGGTGCAAATATGAGATAGAGATGAGAGCAATATTTGGAGGTGATAGAGAAAAGGATAATAGCATCCAGTGGATAGATATCCATTATCCAGGGTAGTGAGGATAGATGTCTTCAATGGAGAGAGATCCACAAGCTAGTGTAGTGGGGTAGAAGTCTTCTAGAAGATCACCATCCAGAGTAGTGGAGAAAGAGTTATCCTATGGATAGAGTTCCACAAACCTGAGCATTAGGGGATTGGTGTCTCCTTTGGATAGAGGTCCATAAACATTGTAATAGGGAAGTGGTTCCCAAGGAATTTGTTTGAGAAAATTTAGTGGAAATATTTCTCCGTGGAGTAGCCCACATTGGGTGAACACGTTAAATCATCTCTCATGTGTGTGATGATTTATGCAATATTTACTGCTTTGATATTGTTGATGTTATTGATTGGATTAAAAATTAAAATGATTTATATTATACTATTCACCCCCCTCTCAGTATAAGTGTATGTTCTTAAAAATTCTCGAGTAATTGTATTCATACAAAAATTTGAAAATATCTAGAAAATAAAAATCAAAAATTCAAATTTTTTATGTAAAATGATGTAGGTTTCTAGCTATAGCATCTTATAATAAAAAAGAACTGAGCAATGAAATGAATGTAACACAGAGAAATGAGAATTACCAAAATTGCTTTCTTTATTGATATATTGATACAATCGTTACAAAAGAATTTTTGAGTTACCCCAAATGTGTTTGGAGGTAATATTACAATTCTCTCTCTGTATTGATACAAATGGATGTTCTAGTGGAACGGGGGCCTTCCAAATCTTCATAGGAATTCGTGCTCTTCGTCCTTTCTACTACAATCCAAGGTGAGTGGGCTTTGGTATCCAGCAAGGGACCACTCCAGCTTCAACAACCTTCTCCAAACACCTGTAACCTACACACATTCAAACCAACAAAGAGTTAGTAGCACCTGCAGATGAAGAAATGAAATCAATGCTACACATAAAATAGACTCTAAGTTGGTAATCATGCAATATAAATCATAGAAGCATATAATACTCTAAAACCTTGCTAAAACAAATATTTTTACTGATCTCTATTGTTTGTATTCTCGGCTCTGCTAAACCGTAGGCGTGCGGTGGCGGACCGGGAACGCATGGAGACACGTGGTATCAAAACCGCAAACGTGCGGTTCTGACTATGAAACCATGGATGGGCAGTTTCGGGCTAGAATGTAGGTTGCTTTGGGAAACGAGCCTCCGAGATATGGTAAGGGCTATGCTCACGATCTGCTCAGGGATCGTGGTAAATTTTTATAGCCTGGTGGTATCTTAATTCAGCATCCTCTCTTTTGGTGGGGTAAGGGTACCTTTATAGGCCCCTTAGGGTTTTGGAGGGAAGTGGAAGGTGGCAAGCCTGGATTGCCAAGTGGCAATTCTAGGCTGTTAGGTGGGAGGGACAGTTATAGTGAGTCACTCAGTGTGACTCACTTAACTGAGGTGGTGTGACTACTAGTGGAGTGGGATGTGGGATCTTGTCCTATGTGAAGGGACAAGGGAGACAAGGTGGATTAGTTGTGACATGGGTGTTGGATGGGGTGTCTAGGACACATGTCCAGTGGGTAGGCAGGGTATCCTAGGATGGTTTTTCCAGATTTAATAAATCTAGAAATTGGGATAATGTGCAAGATTTTATATCCCTAAGTTGAGACTTAGGTATATAATTTATCATACAGGACTCTGAGGTGTGATGGCAAATGTGGTTTTGTGGGTGCTGAATTTTAGTGTCTACAGTTGCCCCTTTTTGTACTGCGTTGTGTGCAACATGATGCAGTGCAAAAACCAATGACACCTGATTTTATTTGAATGGATAAATGGACTCAATTTTTCTTGGTGCAAAGAATGGATGACTTAAAGAAGAATTTACTTTTTGCTTACCCCCTCAATTGGTGAATGAGTAAAGAATGAAACTCATAAGCCAATTGACTAATGGTAGATGATGAAATGTTTTTATTTGGATGATGGTTTTGAAATGCAATGTTGAGATGTGATTAACTATGTGCCCCAGGTTTGGGAGTGGTTGTGTTGTTGCAAGTTTGCTTTTGTTTCGTTGTTGATGCGTGTGTGTGGTGAAATTATTAACCATGTGTTTGAGCTCGTGTTTCGGATACTGTTAGTCACTCCTGTGTGTCGGAGCCAGTGCCCTTATAATTTGTTGCTCTTGGTTTTTGATTTACACCAAATTTGTGTTAATTTTTTTTTGTAACAGTGTTTGCGCATTTTCATCTGCTAACTACGGATTGACAGTTTGCATGCTTTGTAAAATGTGGAGATGTGTTTTTCACTGCACACTGTGGATGTGCGGTTTTGCATGCCTCATAAAACATGGATGTGTTTTTTCTACCATAAACCATGGATGTGCGATTTTCATCGCTAAAAGCGACTATAAATAGCCTTAGGTCACTTTCATCCTTCATTCTTGCCAGCTAGATTTTCTTGATTTGGTCTGAGCCATGAGTGAGATGGATATCGATGAGGGGAGTGGAGGTGGCACGGGTGGCATTGGAGGTGGAGGCTCGGCTGGAGCGAAAGCCGGTGGGCACTATGCTCAGGTAGGTGTTCATTTCCCTTATCTATGTTGTTTGACTTGTTTTTGTTTGTATTTTTGTGTGTTTTTGTTTTTATTTTTTTTTTTGACATCACTAAATGGGGATGGTAAATTTTTTTTTTTTTTTACTACCAGGCTAGGGGTAGGTTGAATTTTTTTACTACCAGGCTAGGGGTAGGTTGAATTTTTTTTTTTTAATGTTGTAATTTTTATTGTATGTAAATTGGAATTTGTTTTGTTGTTTTTTTTTGTTTTTTTTTTTTGGACTACCAGGCTAGGGGTAGGTTGAAGTTTTTTTTTTTAATGTTGTAATTTTTATTGTATGTAAATTGGAATTTGTTTTTTGTTGTTGTTTTTGTGTTTTTTTTTGGACTACCAGGCTAGGGGTAGGTTGAAAATTAATTTTTTGTTGTTGTTTGTGGTTGTAGGTGAAGTTGATCGATGCTCGACATCGATGGCCTCGCATTATTTTGAAAGTGCGAAAGGCCTTGAATGACGATGATTGGAGGTTTTTGGAGGTCATTGGTTTGGATGGTTGCAGATGCTTGGGTAATATTAGGGTGGATGAGGTGCTCCTGTCTGCTTTGGTTGAGAGATGGGATCCCGATCGTGGCTCTTTCCAGTTTCCTACAGGGGAGCTTACTATCACTTTGGAGGACGTCTACCATATTTTTTGGGTGCCTATCGAGGGTCCATTTGTTAGCGTGGGCCACGACAAGGAGGAGGTACTCCATCCTATATTTGGTGATTTGTGGGATGTTGACTGCAGCAAGGGTGGCATCGCTTACCTTGACTTGTTCAAGGGTGAGCAATTGGGAGTAGTTCCTACATTTTTGATGTATATATTGAGCAACATGTTGTTGCCCAATAGCATGGGATCGAGGATTCCATGGAATCAGGTTTCCATTGTGCTTGGTCTAATTGCGGATCCACAGAGGTTGGCATGGGCTCCCACTCTTCTTTGCCAGATGTATAGTGAGTTGTATGAGGTGAAGAGGTGGGGTCGCAAGGGTCTTAGTTGTAGTGTTTTGCTCTAGGTTTGGTCATGGGAGCATATCATTATGGGTCATCCTGTTGGACTTCCTTGTGCTTGTGGTGCTACTGATCCTCATGCTTATCATTGGCTCCTTAGTGAGGAGTCTTCCCCACATGCCCTTCAATTGAGGTTGCTACTTATAGGGATAGTTTGAGTGAGCTGATTAGGGATTTTATGTGTTGGCACCCTTGGAGGGGTATGGATTGGTCGTTAGATGTTGTGGAGCTTCATCGAGTTCGGTGAGGGCATTGGGTTATGGGCAGTCACATTCATGAGATGGAGTTTATCCAGTTCTCTCGAGTGCAGAGGTAGTTTGGGTTGGTACAGGGTTTACCTGATGATCCCATCATCTACTAGTGATGGGGCGATGAGCTAGGTCTACCTCTTACCCCTAACTTCTGGAGCATTGATGATGCTTCAGATGACCTAGTCATTATAGTGCCTAATTTGGATGATGTGGGTACTACTATGGAGTATGACTCATGGTTTGCTTTATAGCCTGTTTGGACTCCCAGCTAGGTTGTTGATGATGAGGGTAGTGGGGATGAGGTAGATGTGGGTGATCAGGCTCTTGGGCGAGCGAAGCACCATCGAGGTAGTGATGTTGGGACAGAGGCTGCCACAGAGGTACAACAGGTTGAGATGGATGTGGAGACAAAGGCCATGGAGGAGGGTGGTGATGGGGATGGAGATGGGCATGATAAGAAGGTTGATGAGGGAGAGGAGGATGTTCCTCTTTTCCACATAGAGGAGTAGTGGGATCTACTCTAGGTAGAGTAGGCTAGTTTGGATTTGGAGGTGACTCGCCTAAAGGGTGAGGTGACTTGGTACCAGGGTGAGGTGGCTCGACTTCAGAGTGAGGTGGATAGTCTTCGTAGTAGATCGAGTGCAGATGATATTGCCACTCGAGATGCAAAGATTACTAGACTATAGGGTGAGTTGATGAGGGCTCAACATGCGACTACTAGGGATGATTCAGCTTCCACTATTGCTTCTCTTAGGGCATAGATATCTCAGTGGGTGGCTTGGTAGGGTGCAAATTTGAGGACTATTCATAGGTAGGGGGCGTATATTGAGATGTTGGAGGACATTTTGCATGAGTGCCAGATTCCCTTGCCTATTCCTCCTTCTTCATCAGTCACTACTTCTAGTAGGAGGATCGAGACTAGTCATAGGGGTCATCGACCATCTAGTTCTCATGGTGCTTCTTCAGCGCAGGTTCCTCGTAGGGATCCTAGTGGCGCTAGCTAGTGGTGCTTCATCATTTCTTTTTGTATTTTGTCTTTTGTCTATGAGCCTCAGTGCTCTGATGTATATAGCCTTCGGGAATTTTGTACTATGAGATTCACTTTATATATATATATACATGGCTTTATATTTTTGGTTTATTTTAGTGTGAATGCTTTTTGTGTATGCAATGCATGTTTATGAGTGTTTTTATGGATGCCTTATGGATGATTAATGCAAGTTAAATGATATGTATTTGGATGATTAATTCAAGCTAAATGATATGTATATGGATGATTAATGCAAGCTAAATGGTATATGAAATTTAAGCTAATGATTTTGAATGCATGATGTTTTGTTGATCATTTATAGTTCAAAACTTTGTTGGCCATTTTTGTTCATTGTTGCTTAATCAAGGGCATAGTATTTGGGGGCATTCATGCGGGATGATCGTTGAAGAAGACATGGATTTTAACATGGATGAAAATATGGGAGTTTCTCTCTTATTTTTTTTGTAAGAACATGTGAAAGTTGATATGGAATACTAAATGATTTTCAGAGACTCAAACATACTAGTGATATTTATCAAACTCACCAAAGGTTGTCTTATTTTCTTTAGGACCAATGTGTGTGCATTGAATTCATGTACCAAATATTGAACATGAAAATGACCCTAGGCAATCAAGAACCAATATGTGTGCATGTGAAGTTCATTACCTCATTATGAGTAAATTAGGCATGACATGTTATGGGGAGGACCAAGAAGTTAGCTTATCCGTATGTGCGATCAGAGGTCTCCTTTTTTGGAAGAGAGACATGTCGCCCCGCATGAGCTTACTCCACTGCTAGTCAAGCATCTATAGCCCCGATGGAGACTCACTCCATAGTCCAATGATTTGATCTTTAGGCCTTGGGGATGACTACATAACTTTATAAGGGAAATGTAGTACGATCCTTACAACTTTAGGGATCTGTGTGTGCATGGAATTTGTTAACTTTGGAATAGAGCTTTGGGGAATCGGATTCTCAACCGAAGTGTGAGGAGAATGTGACCCTATCCTTACTACTCTATATTTTGTGTTTATATTTGGAGAGTAATTGTGATAGTGGTGAAAACCATTATTTTTAATTTTTGGACTATGTTGCATAATAGGACAAGCGAGGAGTACCCTTTTCACTTCAAGGTGCCACCCAAGTATGGTGTTATCCCTCTCTAACTCAAAATATTTTTAAGATGTGAAGAAGTGTGGTTGGTGCAAGATTGTTTTTGGAATCAATTGACAATACTCAAGATTTTCTTAATGTGATAAAGTGATTTGGTCCTAAAGAAATTTAGACATATTTTTGGAGGTTGCTTAAAACACTAGGAGTGGTCTGAGTGAATGAAAACTTGGGGTTTATGACTGTGTGACAAATGGATTTGGTTGCTTATGATATGGTAAAAGTGCATAGATGCCTTTTTGTAGATGCCCTTGATTAAGGTAACTTGACTCTTTTGTTTGACCTTTTCATCACTACTAATAAATGATATTTGAACATGGGGAATAAATGCAAAGGGGTGGTGCAAAATGTAATGAATGCAAATGGAATGTGTGTAAATGAAATTTGTGAAGATGAAGTG
The DNA here is from genome assembly GCA_028583015.1 of Wollemia nobilis. Classification (NCBI taxonomy): domain Eukaryota; kingdom Viridiplantae; phylum Streptophyta; class Pinopsida; order Araucariales; family Araucariaceae; genus Wollemia; species Wollemia nobilis. The sequence goes on from JAQPPZ010017021.1 coordinate 2,563,355, forward strand.
TATGTGAATGCTAAAGTGAATGTATGCAAATGTATATGGCATGCAAAATATATTTTTATTTTATTTGATTTTGTTGTTTTTTTTTGGGAACCGTGCATTAGTATTTCCATGTTCAAACCGTGGATTTGTGGTTTCTTTCACTCCGTAAAATGCGGGTGCATGTTTTAAGTACAAACAAATGGTTTTAGCCATGTATATATACTTATTATTTTTTTAATTTTTTTTATATAATGTTGTTTTTTTTATGCATAAAATGCCTTTAGGTGCATTATGTTCAATGGCTCTGGCTCCAACTTTCCTTCTAAGCTAGCAAGCCTATATGTTCCCTTACCTAAATTTTGTTTGACAATGTATGGGCCTAACCAATTAGCCATAAATTTATCTCTCAAGTGTGGCAATGCATTGGTATTTTGTTGGTTTTCTTTGAGCACGAGGTCCCCTACTTGGAATTCACAAGGATGGAATTTTGCATTATAAGCACGTTTTATGCGATCTTGGTACACTCGTAGATGTTCCAAGGTGTTGATGCACCTTTCATCTATGAGTGTTAATTGGTCAAGGCGTGCTTGTCTAGTTGTGTCATCATCCATGAATTCTTGTAATGTGATTTGCAAGGAGGGAATCTCAAGTTCAAGAGGTATTATTGCTTCTGCACCATAGAACAGTGAAAAAGGTGTCACTCCCGTTGGTGTTCTTATGCTTGTCCTATAAGCCCATAGTGCCAAGGGGAGTTGAGTGTGCCAATATCTATGATTTTCTTTGACGAGTTTCTTGAGGATGGCTATTATTGTCTTGTTGGTTGCTTCGACTTACCCATTTTCCTGTGGGTAATAAGGTGTCGAGAAACTGTGTTGTATATTGTATTTGTTGCATAAGGCTCTAACATATTTATTCTTAAATGACTTACCATTATCAGAGATGATCTTGGAAGGAATTCCAAAATGATAGATAATATGTTGAAGTATAAACTCCGCTATTCGAGGTCCAGTCGTAGTGGTCATTGGGATTGCTTTGACCCATTTAGTGAAGTATTCTATTGTAGTGATGATGAATTTATGTTGTCCTGATGAGGCAGGAGAAATTTTTCCAATCAAATCGAGGCCCCATTGTGAAAAGGGCCAAAGGCTTTGAATGGGTTGTAAAGCTTGTGATGGTACATGAGTTAAATTGGTGTGATGTTGACATTTTTGATATTTCTTGACATATTGGCAACAATCATTTTCCATGGTGGGCCAATAATATCCCATGCATAGAATGCGCTTTGCAATGGCCATTCCACTAAAATGACCACCACAAGTACCATCATGGGCTTCTATAATAGCTCGTTGTGCCTCAACGGGATCTAGACATCGTAATAGGATTCCATCATAGCCACGTTTATACAACACATCCCCCAAGAGAGTGAAATGAGCTACCTTTTGTTTGAATGTTCTTTTTGCAGTTCGTGACATTTCTATCGGGAGGGTCCCAGACTTGAGAAAGTTTCTGATCTCATCAAGGTAAGAATTATATGGTTCGGCATGGATCAAACAAACATTCTTCTCACCTTTAGATTCTACTCGTTGGATTGTTGGCTTAGACACAGTTGTTATGATTAATGGTTGGATTTCTCCATGCTCATTCTTAGGAATCAAGGATCCCAAAGAAGCCATTGCATCCACAAATCGGTTGGTCGAACGAGGCAAGTTACTAATCTCATACCAGTCAAATTTTTCTAGCAACTTCATTGCTACTTCATGGTATTGCTTCAAGACTGGTTCTTTGCATTGGTATTCTCCTTTTATTTGGCATACAACTAGTTGAGAATCTCCAAAAATGCTTAGTCTTTTGATGCCCATAGCTACAGCTGCTTGAAGCCCCAATATTAAAGCTTCGTACTTTGCATTATTTTTTGTGCATGTAAAGTCGAGTTTGAATGATAAAGGAATTGGGATTCCTTTGGGTGTATAAAACACAACTCCTACACCTTGTCCTCTCTCACACTTTGATCCATCAAATAACATTGTCATGTCATCTTCATCTTCAGGAGGGACTAACTCTTCTTGTTCAGTAACAAAAAATACCGAATCATCTGGAAGCTCAATGATAAGTGGTTTGTCATTAGGCAATGGAGCTTCGACAAGTTGATCGGCAATCACCTAACCTTTAATGGATTTTTGACTGATAAATTTGAGGTCGAATTTCATTAAAAGCATTATCCATTTCATGGTATGGGTGTTGTTGTATGTGCGAGTCATCATGTATCGTAGAGGATTTTCTCGAGCTATGACATAGGTAGTGTTGCTTAGCATGTAGTGTCTAAGTTTTTTAGTGGCAAAAACCATTGCTAAACATAAATTTTCGACATAAGCATATCTTGTTTCATAACTTACCAATGTTCGACTAATATAGTAAATTGCTTGCTCCTTATGATATTCATTTTTCTGTGCAAGCATCGTCCCTAGTGCAAAATCCATTGCAGATATGTAGAGGTGAAAAGGGACTCCTGAATGAGGTGGTGTAAGAACTGGCGGTGCAGCCAGATACCTCTTTATGTCATCAAATACCTCTTGGCATTCAGCTATCTAAGAGAATGTCACCCCCTTTTGTAGCAAGTGATTGAATGGCCTGCATTTATCTGAGAGCTATGCAATGAATCATCGGATAGATTGAATTTTTCCTTGTAAACTATGCAACTCTCTCAAGTTCATTGGAGGAGGCATTTCTATTATAGCCTTGACCTTTTTGGGGTCTACTTCAATGCCTCGCTTAGAGACAATGAACCCTAGAAGTTTTTTGGATGTGACACCAAATACACACTTCTTAGGGTTTAGCCTTACTTTGTGCTCAAGCAATCGATCAAACACTTTTTCCAAAACTTCAATGTGCTCAAGACGTGTTTTTGATTTAGCAATCAGATCATCTACATAGTCCTCAATAATCTTATGCATATAGTCATGAAATATGTACATCATGGCACACTGATATGTAGCTCCTACATTCTTGAGACCAAAAGGCATCACTCTATAACAGAATGTGCCCCAAGGTATTGTAAACGTTGTCTTATGTTGGTCATCGAGATTGATTTGAATTTGATTGTACCCAAAAAAACCATCCATTAACGAAAGCATTTCATGACCAGCGCAAGAGTCCACTAGTTGATCGATGTTAGGCAGAGGAAAATCATCCTTGGGGCATGCTTTGTTTAGATCTCAAAAATCAGTGCACATGCGCACCCCCCATTTGGCTTATGAATGGGTACCATATTGGAGAGCCACTCTGGGTAATCAATTGGGACTATGAATTGTACATCCAGTAGTTTTTGTAGCTCTTCTTTTACAATCAATGCAACTGTTGGATGAATTTTCCTAAGATTTTGCTTGAAAGGCTTAGCATCTGGCGCTAAAGTAAGGTTGTGGACCACCAAGTTGGGGTCAAGGCCAGGCATGTCTCTGTATGTCCATGCAAAAATTTCTTTCTTTCTTGTCAAGACGTCGATCATACGCTCTTTCTCTTCTACGGATAAATCTTTAGCAATTTTGATAATTTGAGGGTTGTCCATGTCTACGCTAAGGTTCACGTCTATAGATTCCTCAATCAGCATGTGAGAACCCTCCTCTAATTGATGTGGAGTTGGGATGAGATGTATATCATCCACCACATTCTCAAATATTTCATGGGTCTCTCCCTCCACTTCGGTTTGAAAAATTGATGCATCGGAGGGTGAAGGTTGGTGTGGAATATATTCGTTTGAAGCACGTAGCAACTCTTCGGATAGGATGAACTCGGCTATGGAGGGTGGGGATGAAATCTTGTCCATGGCAATAAGGCTAGTGTCGATATGGATCGGCTTTGCCAAATCGTATGGATTGCGGAGTGGGTTGAGCAAGTCAACAGAAATCATATTGACTTGATGGAAATGATGTGGCTGTGATTCAAGAGATGATGACTCATTCTCTCTAGGTTGCAACTGACCTAGTGTGGGTGAATGGTTGTGCTATAGGAGTGGCCAAGGTGGTGGTGGAGGATCTGGTTTGGGATGCTCATGCTCTTTGTTGACTCGAAAGAGAGTACGATCTATGGGGAACATATTTTGGTACCACTCATCTCTCTGGATGTGTTTAGCATAGACTACATCTTCTTGGGGGTCATCTAATATTCGATTAAGCCATTCCAAATTGGCCTCCATTTGTTGGAATCTCCCAAAGTCTTCTTGGTGTGTATGTGTTATTCCAAGATAGGCCATCTCAGTTTCATCTTCATAAGTATTGTCGCTTATGAATAATCCATTAGCATTTGTTTCAGGCCCTAAGGTGTATTGTGCATTTCTTGGCCCAAGGTAGGCTAGCTCGGTTTCATCCTCATATTCATCATTGCTTATGAAGAATCCATTAGCATTTGTCTCGGGCCCCAAGGTGTTTTGTGCATTTCTTGGCCCAAGGTAGGCTCTCTCAGTTGAGTCTTCTAACTCATAGCCACTTTGATGGATCATGAATGTATATAAATGAGGGGTAAAGTCAGGGTCCAAGTACTCATCATCTGCATCATCAAGATCCTCAGATTCATCACTCCCCTCTTCCTCTTCTTCATATTCAATGGTTAGTTGTTGGAAGGTTTGATTGAAGGAAGAGTTTGAGGTGGAAGGTCTATACCCTAGACCAGAGCGATCATGTGGTTGTCTATATTGTGGCTCAACAATGTTACGAGGACCTTGCTCATGTCATCCAAGTCCATATCCCTGCCAGTGGACCCTTTGAAAATATTGCACTGGGAAAGCTGGGTTGGATAGATAATCTAAATCTTCATTAAATTCTTGTAATGGTTCCTCACTGGGGGGAGGTGGATCAGATGAAGAATCCATTCCCCCATATATGAAATTGATCCCATTTGGTTGGGAACCCATTCTGTACACTTCACCTATGGCTAATGGTGGGTCGCGTGGGTGACCATAGTCTTTAACTGACTCAATGGGTGGTGTGATTGTGACACTTTCTATGATGTACTCACCAATGCTTGGATTAGCGAGATGTACTGCAACTCGGGAAGGTTGGGATAATGATGGCTCGGTGGATGAAGTGGGTGCATATGAGCTAGTCTGCAACTCAGGGGGAGGTGGTGGATTTTCTTGGATAGGTGGTCCTATCTGCGAGACTATGGGTTGTGATGCTTGTGGTTGGATAGCTTTGTTTATGGATGGAGAGGGTTGTGTTGTGAATATGAATGGTTCTTGTGGGTCTAGTAGGGTGGTTGATGGATTTGATGATTGGTTGGTGGGATGATCAGGTGTGATGGGTAAATGAAATGCAGTGGTTGAGGGTTGACTAGAGTTGGCACTCTTAGATGCAAAAGCGGGATCAACTATAGGTAGTTCCTCTAGGATGGGTGCTTTTGATGATGTGTCATTAGTGGGAATGGTTCGGATGATGAGTGGCTGGATGGATAAATGGGTTGATGGAAGCAAAGGCTCATAAGGGTTGGAAATCAAGTTGCAATATTTATAAGGCTCTATGTCTTCTGGGATGCAATGTACTTTACCCTCATGTACATATTTTAGGCATTGATGCAATGTTGAGGGTACACACTTCATTTCCCTAATCCAGGGGCATCCAAGAAGTATGTTGTATTGCATCACCCCTTCCAAGATGTGAAAGAGGACATGTATAGTTTTCACCCCCACGATGATGGGAAGAACAACGTTTCCCATAGTCGAGCATAAGGCATCATTAAAGGCTCTAAGGGTAAAGGTGGAGGTTGTGATGTGTGATGAAGGTACCTTTAGTTGTTTGATGGCGGGTGTGGTGATGAGGTTAATGGAAGAGCCGGTATCAATAAGGACTCTCTTGAATGGCTTCATGTCAATATGAGCTACTATGTGCAAGGGAGGATCCGATAAATCTGATGAAACTTGCTTCTCCTCAAAGTCATAAAAGGCTATCGAGGGTTCCATGCACTTTTGTACGCTCCCCACAAAGGATTTAAAAGCATTGGGATCTTCAGATTGTACTTGGATGGATTTTAGGATTTCCATAAATGCTTCTCGATGTGGAGGTGATTGTTGTATTAGCTCATAGATTGATAGTTTTGTTGATGCCATTTTTAGACTTTGGGTCAACTGGCTACTTAAGGTGACAATTGGGTGTGATGGATTGCTTGGATTTTGAAGTGGTGGTGGTGGAACAAATGGCCCTAGTTGTATGGGTACACTTGGTTGTGTTGTCGAAGCTTGTGTTGTGTGATTTGTCTATCTTTTTCGTGGGTGATCACACTGATGGCCCCTACAAAACCTTGGTGTAGTTGAGACACGTAATTAACTTGGTTGGGAGGAACTATAGAAGTTGATGCTCCCGTTGATTGTTGATTTACCTCATGATGTGGCAAAGGTGTCTGATATATACCAAGATTTTGATTGGATTGGGCCAGCGGATTATCGACTTTGATTTTTCCCGCCTCCAATAGGTCTTGCACAATACCCTTAAATCCATGGCAAGCTTCAATGTCATGACCTCTTTGCCTATGATAAATGCAAAATAGGTGCTCTTTATAGCCTTTTATTTTTGGCTTGTTAGGATATTCGAGTTTAATCTTTGACAATGTAAAGAGTTGTGCCGCATACAATTTTTGAAACACAGTTGAATAGGGCTCTTGTAATGGGGTGTAGTTGCATCTAGGCCTAAAATGTCATTGTTGCCGCTCTGCAGGTTGCGTTTGATTTTGTACCTGTTGTGGGGGTGGAACCGCTTGATAACTCGATTGTTGTGGTTGTTGTTGTTGTTTTTGGGGTTGTTGGATCTGTACTTGGGCTTGTTGATTTGAATGTGGTTGGCCCAAGACTATCTAGTTAACCTGAGTGGCCTTGGATTGGTCGTGGTTATTCCCTTTTTAATTTTTTTTTTGCCACTTATTTTCTTTAGGCTTAATCTCGCCCTCTTGGATCTTTATCTCTTCTATCAACTTAGCTTGGGTGAGTGCCTCATCGAATGTTCTATATTGTTGTAGCTGCAGTAACAAAGAGATGGGCTTGGCACAACTCTTTGTGAACATTCATGTTATTTCTATCATTGGGAGGGAAAATGGTAACTTAATCATAACCGCCCTCCAATGGTTGCCAAAGTCATGAACCGATTCATCATCATATTGTTTTAAGTAAATCAAATCGATCAATGTGGTTTGCTTTCTAACATTTAGGGTGAAACGCTCCAAGAATTGGTCCGCAAGTTGCTCAAAGGTGAAAACACTCTGATGCAGTAAATGATTGTACCAATCTTGGGCTTCTCCCCCAAGTGTTTGAGGAAATGTATGTAGCATGAGTGCATCATTGCTGCTAATTCTAAAGCATGCATTTACAAATCTTGTCACATGCTCTCGGGGATCCTCTTCCTCTTTAAACTCAAGCTTCGATATCTAAAAATTAGTTGGATATGGTGGCACAGGCACTGAAGCATGGATAGGATGATTGAGTAGTTGCCTTAAGGTTGGTTTCTGATATTGCAAACCTGGGGTTTACATTGCTAAACTATCAATCTGACTCTGTAAGAACTGGTATCTAGGATCATCCATAGGGTTGAAACCCTGGTTTATCTGATGTTGTTGATAATGGGGTGCATTGTATGTGGGATGCATATGATGTGGAATGAAGGGCTGAAATGTATTGTGATATGGGGGTTGATGGAAGTTTTGATATAGATGAGGTGATGGAGGGATGATAGTATGCTGACCCGTCAAGTTAGCATACATGGGATATGGTGGATTGGTTGCTATGGTAGTGGATGGGGGATGCAATACCCATGATGGGTCTTGGACAAAGGTATGGGTCTGGTGAGAGGTAGGTGGTGGGTTATGTTCAATTCTCTGCAAATTCTGATTGGGGTTAGGGTTAACGCTATGGTTAGCATTATCCAAAATCATCTGTTGCAACTGCAAGAAAGCCTGTTGCATAGCAATTGCATTTGACGTGGGCACAACCACATGGGAAGTGGTAGGATGAGTTGGTTGTGAGACAACCATGGTAGTGGATGCAAGTGGAGGGTAAGTAGTAGCATAGGGTATTTCCACCGAATGTGGAACAACATGATGCACGACACCTATGGGTGTAGTAGTGTTAGTAAGGGAAAGGTAAGATAAATGATTTGATAAATAAAATATGCATTAACATTAGCTTAGAAAGGTCTAAGCATTATATAGTTTACAAAAAATCTATATTAGCACAAATAACGCTAACATAATGTGTCAGGAGAGTAGTGTGCTAACAGCTAACCTAAGTAGAGAAGTATGAACTAACTACTAGTCTAAAATATCTAACCTAGGATATTTTATATACTAACCTAGGTTTACCAGTAGATATTTAGCATAGTAAATATCTCTATGATAAGTAGTAAAAAGTAAATGTAATAATCTACCTATGTAGTATAATGCAATATACTACCTATTTTACCTAGTGGAGTAAAGGGTAAATATCCCAAAGAATGGAATATTACTCTAACATCCCCCCTTATTACATTATTTGGGTAATGTATATAACTGTCCCAATATAGTAAAAAAAATGTCGATCTGCTGGTTCTTGCTCTGTCACAATGCTCTGGCTGCTCCTAAGCAAAAAATGGGTCATTCCTCACTTTGTCTTCACACCAACGAATGTCCTTATAGTAATCACATCATCCAACCGAATTGCATGGGTAACCAACCGCTGTAATCGCTAGGTGTAGTAGAGTAGATCACTTCATACGAGATTCATTCATTTTACAATATGAGTTTGCAAAAGATTAGGTTGCTAAGGTGTCGGTCACAGCCGAAAATGCACCCTTATAAGTTCCCCCCTTCTCGTTGCAAAACATGTTGTATTTAATTTTTGAAAGAAGCATGACTAAGGTGTCGGACGATGCCGAAAATGCACCCTTATAAGTCTTCTTCTCTTTTTACAAAAAATTGTGAAGAAAAGAAATGTATATCCCCCTTAATTACAAAATATGTGCAACTCAAGAGTTTTGTGAAGGATTTTACAAATATTGCCTCCTAGGCAATTTTACACCAGAAAATTCCCTCCTTTTGTTACAAGAACTTCAAACAATGAGAGTTTGCTATTTATGAAGCCTAAAAGAGGTACAAACACCCCTTTATTACAAGTACTTCAAACAAAAACTTATGCTATTTATGAAGCCTAAAAAAGAGAGAGAGGAAATGGTGCTTTGCTTAAGGTGACAAAATGTGTTTTCCCTCTACAATATTGTCTTAGCAATGAGCACTCTGTTTGCTCTCTTTGAACCAGAATCAGAATCCGAATGAGACACTTCACTAGAAATATGGCTTCGTGATGTGCCTTTGCCATTTTAGTTTTTCTTGTTTTGAAACCAACACTGAATGGTGTCATGGTTGTCATTTTTACAATTTGTGCAAAACTATGCTTTCTAGGCAATTTTATCAAAAAGTTCACCAAATCATCCTTCCTTATTGTAAGAACTTCAAGCATGATTGCTATTATGAAGTCTAAAAGAAAAGGTATAATTTTTATGACTTCTAATTTTATGATTGCCTTTACAAGTTTTATTTCCCTCTTGTCAAAAATCTGTGTTTTGAAGGAAGAAAGGAATTATCCCCCCTTAGTGCAAAGGATTGCAACTTTTTAAGGTTCCTTATTTTCAAAAACTTGTTCTTTCTTTTTTATTACCCTAAAAGAGTACCAAAATATAATTCACTCAAACAGATATTTAATGGCACCTGCCTTAACACCCTTCAAGAAGGATGAAAATTTTGAGGAAATTAAGCCAAACAAATAAGAGTGAATTAGGGGTTTTGTTGATTTAGGAGAGAATATCAAGTGAATTTTGGCTTTAAATCTGTGTAAGGATTTACACAAATTTGTGAAATTTTGGGGTTTAGTGTGTTCTTGATTATATGACTTATAATTGCAAAAAAAATAATGCAATAATAAAACAAGAATGCCCACAAAATTCTTATCACCTAGGTGTCGGATGCTACCGAAAATGCACCTAATTTGCCAATGAATGTGTCGAGTAAAATCGAAAATGCACCTTTTTAATTTTTGCAACAAAATATGAATGTGTGTTGTGCAAAAAAAATTGATATTTTTATGTCTCCTACTTTGTTTTACAATTTTGCAAAAGAAGTACAATGTTGTCTTCCCCCTTTTATTTTGCAAAATTAACAATATGAGCACTCCTTTCAAGACAAGTCGACACATGACCCACGTTTGAAAGGCTTCCAGACCAGTCGACAAACGACTTGGTTTTGATGGACCCAAGGCTTCAAATTCTTCTCAAGTTTGCAAAAAAAAAAAAATATGTGCAATTTTATGTCTTATAACCCCCTTTGGAGAAAACAAATGCACACTTTCAATTTTGATGTTTTGCAAATTTCTCCGTCTCCTTGTTTTCCAATTTGGCAAAAAAAAATTCAAGTTTGATTCTTTATGGTTTGCTAAATGAACAAGTCTTTTGAGAAGAGTGTAAGGCTTTCTAATTTGCAATAAAAATTAGGTGCTCTTTTATGTCTTATATCCCCATATGGAGAAAACAAAAGCTCCTTGATTTGTAAATTGCAAAAAACATAGGTCCTTTAAAGTTGATTTTGAATTTGCAAATTAAAATAAAGTTGATTAAAATAATTTTAATTAATAATAAAAATAAAACAAATATTTTAATCAAATCAATGTAAAATTAAAAAAAAAAATTTGATTTAAATAAAACACTTTTTGAATATTTAAATTATTTAAAAAAATATTAAAAAAAAACTTTAATTAAAAAATGCAAAAAAAAAGTCATTACCTGCCAAATGGGGCGCCACTTTGTTTTATAAGGCAAAAGAATGCCTTTGTAGGGTCGACGGGAGTCGAACTCATGACTCCCCACTGCCCAAGGCCTTAGCCCGACCCCCTTGGCCGATCGGGCTATAGGGCCCGACGTGAAGGGAAGGGAATTAATTTCCCTTTCCCTTCTTTCCTCGCGCGGGAGGGGAAAAATGTGGGAATTATCCCACATCGCCCATGCGGGGGATTTTGTGGGAAATAAAAGGGCTTTCAAGCCCTTAGCTTATTGACTGCCTTCGGGCAGTCACCCTCGCCCACCTTTTGGTCCCCGCCACGGGTCGCGGTTGTCAAGCTGCCACATGTCGCGGCTAGGTTGAGTCGGGTGGCACGTGGCAGTCCACCACATGTCAAGTCTGGCTCAGGTGCCACATGGACAGTATGCCATGTGTCGCCTTGTGCCTAGTCCAGTCCCTATGGCTCTTCGCCACATGTCAGGTCCAGTCAGCATCCACATGTCCAATCCAAGTCAACCCCCCTGTCCTCGTCAGTTATGTCAGATCTAGGGTCTAGGTGGTAGTGCCACGTGCCTACGTTAGATTCATCGACATAAATTGTGTCAGATCTAGGGTCTAGGTGGCAGTCTAAGTTTCTTGATTTCCATGTCCAATGTGTCTATCACGGAGGGCGCTCCTGCCCTCGCGTGGTATTCGACCACCTCACGGAGGGTGCTCCTGCCCTCACGTGTAGGGCAGCCTGGTTGCCACGTGGCCTCCCATGGAGGGCGCTCCTGCCCTCACATGGAGGTCGATCGCCACACGGAGGGTGCTCCTGCCCTCTCATGTAGGTCGACCACCAGTGGCCACGTCTGGTCGTCGGAGACTTAACTCTAGTCGTCGGATGGGCGGGCGGGCATGAATGCCCACGATGGTGTTCGAAGGACCGCCTGTCCTCCTGTGGTCACTCAGTGATGTGGGGTCTACCCCATGTAGGTCTATGGGCCTGTGGGCCCTCTCCCATGGCCACTCAATGATGTGGGCTCTACCCCACATAGGTCTGTGGGCCTATGGGCCCTATTCGCCTTCCTGCTCGGTGTCTATGGGCCCAAGTTAGGTGAGGCAAAAAAAATCATCACCAACCTTAGGAAATGATTAAATAATGAAGTGCATAATAAATCAAACCAAACCCTACATGTCACCTTCTCCAGTGGAACGAGATCTGCTCTCGTCTTCTCCACTTGGAATGATATCTGCTCTCATCTTATCCACTTGGAACGAGCACTTCCTCCCTGGCTCTGATGCCAATGTTAGTAAGGGAAAGGTAAGATAAATGATTTGATAAATAAAATATGTATTAAAATTATCTTAGAAAGGTCTAAGCATTATATAGTTTACAACAAAACTATATTAGCACAAATAACACTGACATAATGTGTCAGGAGAGTAGTGTGCTAACAGCTAACCTAGGTAGAGAAGTATGAACTAACTACTAGTCTAAAATATCTAACCTAGGATATTTTATATACTAACCTAGGTTTACCAGTAGATATTTAGCATAGTAAATATCTCTATGGTAAGTAGTAAAAATTAAATGTAATAATCTACCTATGTAGTATAATGCAATATACTACCTATTTTACCTAGTGGAGTAAAGGGTAAATATCCCAAAGAATGGAATATTACTCTAACAAATAGATGGAATAGATGTAGGAATTTGTGAAACAACCTAAGTTGTTGTTTCATATAGGGGGTTAGTGCAAGTGATGGTTTTTTGAGGCAATGTAAGGGGTGTTGGGTTGGATGATGAGGGTCGGTCGACTAGGGCTGCAACAATTAACTCAAAGAGTGGATTTGTGAAGACTTGTCCCGATTGTTGCGTGTGTGTGAATGTGTATTCTTGGTTTAATGGTGGTATGACATAGGATGGAATGGTGAGAGGTGGTAATGATGGGAAAACTATACCAGTAGCATCTAGATACATCTTAATTGCATCTGTGTCTACAAGTGTGACACGATCATCAGTTATGGCAGGTGGTTTGCTCCTAGGAGTCTCAGGAATAGCGGTGTGAGTAGCCCTATGCATAATATCTATGTCTAAAATGAAGGCACCACTAGATGGTCCTACATTTAGGCTTTGGAACATAGTAGAGGGCATGTTGACTTGACCTAGCACCAAAGTTTTAGGGGCCTCACTAGACTGGGTTACCATGGGGGAAGAAAAATGACTCTAGATCAATATTAATTTTCTTGCTTGACTATGAGTTACTACCATACACTAATATGTAATCTATGTGAATGAAAAGAAAGCATAATGCAATACAAAACGCAAAGAAAATAAACATACAAAATGTTTGACCCTAGTTTGCACTATGTTTTTTTTTAAAGTTTTTTATTTTTTATTTTTTGGTGTGTTTTTGTGTGTTTTTTCTTGAAGTTTTTGAAGAGATTTTATTATTTTTGGAATAGAATAATAGAACTCATTGAATATGGTGATTAATAACACTAGCGCAAAGCATGATTTCTCAAAATATTCTAGGGTACACCACTTAAATCCCAATGGGGGGTTCGCCTTGCTCTTCCACTCTGATTCAACAATCGTTCCAATAGTAGGAACACAGCTTGAACACCAATGACTTATATCAACTTAAAAAGTGTTTTTATCCTGTCTAAGGATGATATAGGGGGTAAGTCGATGGAAGGAGGTGAATTCCAACATCATCGGTCTGAATTGGGGGTTGGTTATGAAATCTAACCTGAATTGGGGGTTTGTTTTTGATATAGATGAGGTGATGGCAGGATGATAGTATACTGACCCGTCAAGTTAGCATACATGGGATATGGTGGATTGGTTGCTATGGTAGTGGATAGGGGATGCAATACCCAAGATGGGTCTTGGAAAAAGGTATGGGTCTGGTGAGAGGTAGGTGGTGGGTTATGTTCAATTCTCTACAAATTTTGATTGGGTTTAGGGTTAATGCTATGGTTAACATTATCCAAAATCATTTGTTGCAACTGTAAGAAATCCTATTGCATATCAATTGTATTTGACATTGGCACAACCAAATGGAAAGTAGTGGGATGAGTTGGTTGTGAGAAAACCATGGTAGTGGACGCAAGTGGGGGGTAAGTAGCATAGGATATTGCCACTGAATGTGGAACAACATGATGCACAACACCTATGGGTGTAGTATATGGAATAGATGCAAGAATTTGTGAAACAACCTAAGTTTTTGTTTCATATAGGGGGTTAGTGCAAGTGATGGTTTTTTGAGGTAATGTAAGTGGTGGTGGGTTGTATTATGAGGTTCGATCGACTAGGGCTGCAATAGTTAACTCAAAGAGTGGATTTATGAAGAATTGTCTCGATTGTTGCATGTGTGTGAATGTGTATTCTTGGTTTAATGGCTGTATGACATAGGATGGAATGGGGAGAGGTGGTAATTATGGGAAAACCATACCAGTAGCATTTAGATACATCTTAATTGCATCCATGTCTACAAGTGTGACATGATCATCAGTTATGGTAAGTGGTTTTCTCCTAGGAGTCTCAGGAATAGCGGTGTGAGTAGCCCTATGCATAATATCTATGTCTGAAATGGAGGTACTACTAGAGGGTCCTATATTTAGGCTTTAGAACATAGTAGAGGGCATGTTGACTTGACCTAGCACCAAAGTGTTAGGGGTCTCACTAGACTGGGTTGCCATGGGGGAAGAAAAATGACTCTAGATCAATATTAATTTCCTTTCTTGACTGAGTTACTACCATACACTAATATGTAATCTATGTGAATGAAAAGAAAGTATAATGCAAGTGTGTTTGGGGGTAATATTACAATTATCTCTTTGTATTGATATAAATGAATATTCTGGTGGAACTTGGGCCTTCCAAATTTTCATAGGAACTCATGCTCTCCATCCTTTCTGCTACAATCCAAAATGAGTGGGCTTTGGTATCCAACATGGGACCACTCCAGCTTCAAAAAACTTCTCCAAACACCTGTAACCTACACATAATCAAACCAACAAAGAGTTAGTAGCACCTATAGATGAAGAACTGAAATAAATGCCACATATAAAACAAACTCTAAGTTAGTAATCATGCAAATATAGGTCACAAAAGCATGTAGTACTCTAAAACCTTGCTAAAACAACTATTTTTATTGATCTCCATTGTTTGTGTTCTTGGCTCTGCTAAACCATAGACGTGCGGTGGTGGACTAGAAATCATAGATGCGTGGTATCAAAAATGTGTGGTTCTGACTATAAAACCATGGACAAGCGATTTTGGGCTGGAATGTAGGTTGCTTTGGGAAATGAGCCTCCGAGATCTGGTAAGGGCTATGCTCACGATCTTCTTGAGGGTTGTGGTAAATTTTTTTAGGCTGGTGATATTTTAATTTAGCCTCCCCTCATTTGGTGGGGTAATGGTACCTTTATAGGCCCCTTAGGGTTTTGGAGGGAAGTGGAAGGTGGTAAGCCTAGATTGCCAAGTGGTAATTCTAGGTTGTTAGGTGGGAGGGACAGTTATAGTGAGTCACTCAGTGTGACTCACTTAACTGAGGTGGTGTGATTACTAGTGGAGTGGGATGTGGAATATTGTCTTATATGAAGGGACAAGGGAGACAAGGTGGATTAGTTGTGACATGGGTGTTGTATGGGGTGTCTACGACACATGTCCAGTGGGTAGGTAGGGTATCCTAGTATGATTTTTCCATATTTAATAAATCTGGAAATTGGTGTAATGTGCAGTATTTTATATCCCTAAGTTGATAGTTAGGCATATAATTTATCATACAAGACTCTGAGGTGTGATGGCAAATGTGGTTTTGTGGGTGCTGAATTTTAGTGTTTGCACATCTCAATTGAGATGGGAAGTGTTTCTATTTATAAATTCTCAAGATCTAAAGAAGAGATATGTAATTTGTTAAGGGTGGAGGACCCGAGTACAATCCCTTATTATCCAAAAAAAAAATCTACTCTTTTATAAGTTTAAATTTTAAAACTTAAAAATCAATATACTCTTTTAGATATAAGTTTAACCTTTAAAAATTAATAATCAATCCACTCTTTTATTAAATCAAATAAAAAATATTCCTTCTTTAAAATAAATTAAAAGAGTTTAATCTATGCCAAACCGATAGCTAAGGTGGTTATTTGAAAATAGTTTAATTACATCAAACTGATAGCTAAGATGAACAACCAAACCACATCGAACCAAGGAGATAAAATAGCCAATCAAAATGCCACAACAAGGGTTTACATGTACATGAAATAACACCTCATCTGACACTTGGATAACCCAATTTGGTGGCACCCAACCATCAAGTGGTGGTCAACACTAAAGGGGGTCTTTTCCCATTTAGGGTGCATGTGGGCCACCACACATCCCGTGTGGGATAAATGTGTGGGATGGCCTATGCGGCCCATCCTATCCATACCTCACTGAGTGCGAAGATGTTACATCGTGATATTGTACCTCAGTAGTGGCAATTATTAATATAAGTAAGCCTAAGGTTGAACATTAGAAATAAAAAACATGCAAAGGAAGGTTTAAAACTCATAGTGGTGGAAGGATACATGTAATGGAGGGATAAAAAAAATAAGGTTTTAAATACAAATATTCCAACACAATGAAATCCAAACACCTATGATAAAACCAGGTGAAATCTTCCACCCTGATTCCTAATCACAACAAAATGACAATAGAAAGAAGATTTATAGGGGATTTCTAATCGATACCCAATGATTAATAGGTAGTTTACACATGCCTTCTAGTTATACCCTTAGAATATTATTTCAATTTAAAAATAGGTAAGCTTCAAACCTAAACATGCACTCATGTCAGGTTTGAGGTGTAGACCAATTGGTTCTTCCAAAACTTGTAAGGGGAGTGGAGGTCTAAGGTTCAAATCTCGGGCCTCATTGGATTGAATTCTTGTCCCTTTCTTGATGATTTCAACAATGTAAAAGGTTTCAAATTATTGCAGCATGGTGGTTATAGGGGTGGACTGTGCAAGTATTGTGTGGTGGCTTCCAAGGTGAATAACATAGAATACTATGATGGTTATAAAATATGGATAATGTACCAGATCATTGTGGTTGCTACTACTTCCACCATGTAAAATCAAAAAAAGAAAAAAAGAAAAAAAGAGGTACTTGTGTCCATTTTTTCTAGTGAAGAGATTTAGATGTTCTAAAGTCTTCTTCTTCAACAGGACATCACAAGCTTGAGAAAAAGATAATAAAATGTTATTCATTGAATTCAAATTTAGTATAGGGTTGTATGTGATGGAATACCATAACCACAAAGAAATATTAAAAGGATTATAGAAATTTCTAGCCAAATTCAATTATCATTCAGATACCATGGGAAATAGAGAAGCTAGAATAGTATAATATCGGGCATATTCATCTAATCAAACATAAATATATTTGCTAATATTATGGATGCCCCAGTCTATGAATCTCTTGCTCAATTAATCCTCCTTTACTTTTGGGCTTTGAAGTTTCCTTCTCTAAGAAAATGACCTCAAACCATTTGAGCCCTCCTCCAAGCTAGCCATCCCCTCTAATAGGATTTTGAAAACAACTTATAATAATTTAATTCTATTTTGACCACTCCCAAGGTGCTATGAAAAACATTCATTCTAATATAAAAATCAAATTTCAACCACCAAAATTCATTGCCCACCTATGCAGGACAAGGTTGTTAGATATTTTACTTTAAAATGACTTTTTTCCAAAAATATTCCCTTTTTAATACTTAAAAAGGTTCTCTCATTTTTTGAAATAAAATACTTTAATAAGTTTATTCTTTTCTTTTGTTTAAATCTACATGTTTATTCTTTCAAACAAAAATTTCCCTTTATATAAATAAAACACACATTTTTATTCTTTCAAACTAAAAGGGGGATTAATCCATAAAACCATGGATTATGTCACGCTAGGAGAACATCAGGATTATATGGGAGAGCAGAAGATCTCTCCTCCATACTGAAGTTTCTTCAAGAATTGTTGGAGAAATAACAAAATTTGATAGAAACCCTGATAAATAAAGAAGTTAGTACTTTAAATGTATATGGTAGGCAAGAAGAGAACCCTATCAAAAAAAGCCAAGAGAGCAAGGTCTAGATAGAGGTTGAGCTGGCTAGAGATATTAAGAATGTTAAAGTAACCAAATTTAATGGGAAAAAAGGAAGATATGTGGTCGATTCATGGCTGGAAGAGTTATAAACATTTTTTTTCCATGAAATGTTATTTCTCTAAGATGTATCCTGTGTGGGCTACCCTTCATCTTATTGATGTAGGCCTAGAATGGTGTCTCATGTTTAGTACAGACAAAAATATCCAAGCCACAAAAAATAAGTGGGATGATTTCATTGGGGATTTTAAGAAAAATATTTCTTTTGGAGCAGTTTTATGGAATTATCTACGCTTCAACAAGAATCACCATCAATAGAGATGTATTTTTAGAGATATATGAAACTTTTAAAGTATGTACCATAGACAAAGAAACAAGATATTGAGAAAAAAAGAGCATAGGATTAATGAGGAATAAATAATAAAATAAGAGAAACAAAGGGAACCCAAAGTTTAGTGGTAGGAATAATGGGAATCAAGGATGAAATAAAAAGATTTTTTTTTAAAAATGATAGTCCCAATTACCACCCCCCTAAGAAAAATGATTTAGCACAAAAATAAGAAATAGGGGATAAAATGCAAGAGATATCATAGGCACTCAGGGTAGGTTGCTACATATATGGGGTTCCTCATTATGCTAAGAAGTGTCCCCAAATATTAGAGTCGAGCTATGGAGCAAAGGAGCAGTTGCACCAAATATATACCGCTACTAGGAGTCAAAACCTAGATGGACAAGCTACACCAATGTTACTAAATTTTAAGTAGTTTGATAAAGATGTAAAAATTTTAATAGATAGTGGAGCTATAGATTGTTTTTTTTTTCACTAGCATTATCAAGGGTATGCCAAAAAGACCAAAATTTTGGATACAAGAGTGGAAAGTTGAGTATGGTTATGGATAGACCTATTCAATGGATCAATGTTTCCCTATATCCAAGATAACTCTACCCAATGGATCCACTATGTGAAACTTATATGTGGCACCCCTCCATGCTTTTGATATTATCCTAGGGCTAGATTGGTTGAAGTTTTTTGAAGCCTTAATCAAATTTCAAGATAGGTGTATGGATTACACCACAAGAATAAGAGGAGAGTAAGAGTTCAATGTAGACAAGGCTCTTTGGAACCTCACTTATTTTTATTTATGTAGTTAAATAAGGCCATTAAAGGAGGTTGTATGCTATATGTAGTCAATATTAAGGGAAAGTTAGGAGAAAAGGGAGATGAAGAAAAATTGGAAAAACACCCAATCTTGCATGAATTTAGGGATGTATTCCAAGAAGATCTCCCAATACTACCACCTCAATGGAAATTCAACTTCACTATTGAGTTAATGCCAGGGACTGAACCTATTGCAAGGACACCTTACAAAATGACCCCAATTGATTTGAAAGAACTAAAGGTGCAACTTCAATATTTTTTGAAAAAGGATATAATCAAACCTTGTGTGTCACCTTGGTGTGCTTCAGTATTGTTTATGAAAAAGAAATATGGTTCCTTGAGGTTATGTATATATTATAGAATGTTGAATAAGGTAAAAATTAAGAATAAGTATACTTTGCTAAGGAATTATGACCTCTTCGATCATCTAAAGGATGTTACTGTATTTTCAAAAATAGAATTGTAATATGGATATCATTAGTTAAGTATTTGAGAAGAGGATACTCACAAGATAGTCTTTAAGACCCAATATGAGCACTATGAATTCATGGTATTGCCCATTGGATTGATGAATGCACCGATAGCATTTATGAATTTGATGAATAGTGTGTTCCAAAAGTATCTAGATCAATTTGTCTTGGTATTATTAGATGATATCTTGATATATTATCACACCAAATAAGAACATGACAATCATTTGAGATTAGTGTTAGAGGTGCTGAGAAAAAACCAACTATATGGAAAATTTTTCAAATATGAGTTTTATACCTCACAAGAACAATATTTTGGACACATTGTTTTGATAGACAGGATTGTTATGGATCCAAAGAATATTGAGGCTATATTGAGTTGACCTGCACCAACAAATATGTCAAAAGTTAGGATTTTCATGGGACTCATTGGTTATTATAAGAATTTTGTGAAATATTACTCTAAGGTTACCTATTCAATCATAAACATTTAGAAAAAAGGAAAAGAGTTCAAATGGACAGATAAGTGTGAGGTCGCTTTTGAGGCTCTAAAAAATAAGTTAACAATGGTATCATGTGTACAAATTCTTCCCTAGAAGGTTTGGGTGGGGTATTATCTTAGGAAGAGGTTATAGTAGCTTGAGTCTAGAAAACTCAAGAAGCATGAGGTAAACTATGCTACGCATGACCTAGAATTAGCAGTGGTTGTGCATGCCCTAAAGGTCTAGAGATATTATTTTTTGGGAAAATTATTTGAGCTAAGGATAGAACATCAAAGCCTAAGGTATATTTTTACCCAAGCTATGTTGAATTCAAGACGGAGAATATGGATAGAGTTATTAGAAAAATATGACTTTGGTATTGAGTATATCAAAGGGAAATAAAATAAGGTTGCAAATTCCTTGAGTAGTAGAAGACACAAAGACACATTGATCCATATTCATATAGACATAATGGATAGGATCAAGGAAATGCAACTACAAGACCCATATTGCATAGAAATATGACCCTATAAATTCAACCATTCAGAACAAGGGTAGTGATGATTTTTCAAGTTGTGAAAATCAAAATTGTAAAGTGTGAAGGATGGGTTTTTTCCCAAAAAATATCTCATATTTTAGGAGCCATATTTTCATGAAGAGTTATCTGATTCAAATGATTCTTGGAAAAAATTGTGCAGAATTTGAATAGCTTTAAAATGATTGGTCATATGCAAAAATTTGAGCAATTTTAAGGGATATATGACCCTATGAAGTCAACCTTTAAAACTTAATAATCAATCTACTCTTTCAAATATAAGTTTAAAATTTAAAACTTAATAATCAATCCACTCTTTAATTAAATAAAATACATTTCTAAGATGATTGTTCTTCATAGGCTTTTCTCTTATCCCTGGTCTTACCTCCTTATTGGTTAGTGCATATGGTATAATATTTTGTTGTTGTTGTTGGAGAACAAGGGGTTGTACTCAGGTTCCCCACCCTTGAAAAATCATAATTATCTTCTTTAGATCTTGATAGTTTACAAATAGATTCACTTCTCATCTCAATTGAGATGTTATTATAGCTAGAAACCTACATCATTTTACATAAAAAATTTGAATTATTGATTTTCATTTTCTGGATTTTTTCAATTCTAGAATTTAGCATCCTTATTGACATTTTCATATAGAGGCCTTCACAATACAAAAAATTTATATCTACTATCTATGTATTGCATCTTAGTAGAGTAATATTTCTAAAACATCGCACTATCATAGTATGCTTTACCAAATTTGGATTGCTAGTTTCCTTCCTGAAGCACAAGTGCAACCACAAAAATTATAATAAATAGTTTATATGAAAACACATTAATATTATAAAATAAAGTAGATATTACCAATGGAAAATATTAAAATAAATCTTAATCATTATTTTATTCAGGTAGTCAATATTTTCTTGTTAGATTCAGCTAAACTTACTACTTCCTCTAACCATAGAAAATAGAATTTAACTTTATGGTCCTCAATTAAAATCCCCTATTGGCTAGCCTATCTACACGTTTGTTTACTTTCCTCAAATTACGTGTAAACTTGATTTCTTTAAACTCTTCAGCAAGATATTAAATTTCCACAATTATCTCTTGTATGTTCCATGGAGCTTTTGCTTTCCTCAAATTGCATTTATTAGTATGAGTAAATCACCTTCCATCCAAACTCTATTCCATTTTATTTTTTTATATATTATTAATCCTTCTAAATTTCCCAAGCTTCAACTTCATTATTTGTCTTAATTCCACTACTAAAAGTGTAATGAGACAAAATTATTCCTCTATTATTTCTAATTATTCTCCCTCTTGTTGGTCCTAGATTTCCTTTGGATGCTCCATCAAAATTTAATTTAATTGACTCCACATCTGGTGGTTTCCATTTTATATTCTTTACATTATTTTTATTTTCTTGTATCCAACATCATAATTCCATTTGATGACTTAACTCCATCTATCAAGGCTCTCTACTTCTAGATTAGGTATTGGGTGATTTGATAGGGTTGTATTAGACTCCTGTATGGCTAAACATGTCTTCCTTTTTTTACCTCTAAATTACCTCCCTTTCCTTTAAATATTATTCTATTTCTTTCTATCCATATATTACAAAGTATTGTATATTTTGATATATCTCATATTGTCTATAAAGTCTCACTTTTAAAAGTGCTTTGTCATTGATTTAACCATTCTTCAATTTTGACATTCATCACCATGCATTTACTAAACATATTAAGAATCCATTTCCATAGTATATATACTACTAAGCAATGTCCCAAGGGATGGTATATACTCTCCTTTCTACAAAGAACACATTGCGAGGGACCATAAACAACCCTTTTCATAAGGTTATCCTAGGATAAAATTCTTCTATGACCTATTAGCCAAACAAACAATTTGACTTTAGGAATTCTTGGGCTATCCTAAATATCTCTCCATATTCTTGTGATATTCCTATTTTTTTGGTGCTTTACATTATATTCACTTCTTGTTGTGTATTCTCCTGAGCTATTCAAATCTTAAATCAATTTATCCTTGGATCCCCTCATCATAATTACTGTTGTTATATTTCTACTCAATTACCTTCCAACATCAATGTCTTGTATACTTGTAAAAAATATTCTTTCCATTTGTATCTTCTTTCCTAATTCTTGTACAAAATGTTGAAACCCTATCACAATATTTGTATTGAAGTAATATCATCCAAGGTTTCAAAATTGGGTCTAGATTGAGTAGTTTTTTATCAAACCAAATATCCATACAAATATAAAAATTTCTCCTGTTTCCACCACCCATATTAATCCTTTAATCACTAGATCAATACATTTTTTTAAACCATTCCAAAGTGAAGAACCATTTGGTAGAAAGAATGTAGTAAATATTAATCTTAGGTCATTGGGATCAACATAGTTAGAAGAATTCTTGTCCATTGTCTTTGAATCTCTTTGTACAATATCTAGATTGCTTTTCCCCTAAGAGATAATTTTTCATCTATAAGAACTCTTAAGCCAAGACCTCTAGTTTTATCATCACACACCTAGCTCCATTTCACCAAAGAAAATTTTATTTTATCATGTAATCCTGACCATAAAAAGGATCACATAACATAGATTAAAAATTTTTCTATTTATTTTGGCATAGTAGACAATGACATATAATATGTTGGAATGTCCTCTAAGACTAACTTAATTAGCTGCACTCTTCTTGATAATGGTAACAAACTACCTTTCCATGCCAGTAGTTTATTCTAAACTTTATTTATAATTGGATTCCATAATTCTATCCTCATTCTCCTCTTAAATAAGGGCATCCTTACATAATTTGGTGGAAAAAATTTCTCTTCCATTTGAAGTAGCCTACAAATCCTTGCTTTGATTTTAGATGGAGTGTTTAGGAAGTAAATTTTGGATTTTATTTTATTAACATTTTTCCTTGATGCTCTTTCATATTCCTTTAATAATTTATTAAAATCTCTAGCCTCATTTATCCTTGCCCTCCCAAAAAGGGTTGTATCATCTACAAACTATTGATGGGTTATGTTTTCAATGTTATTAATAGCCTTAAGTCCACTTATAAGCCCATATTTGTTAGCCTTTTTCAAGTTCCTACCCAAAATCTATGCCATAATAATGAAAAAATATGGTAATAAAGGATATCCCTATATAAGACCTCTCTTGGCTTTAAATGATTCTCTTACTAACCCATTGACCAACACTAAATATGAAACTATAGAGACACAAGCATTAATCCATCTAACCCATTTCTTTCCAAATTTAAAATTTTCTAATATTGCAAAAAGAAAATCCCACTTAACCTTATGATAGGCTTTAACCATATCAATTTTTAAGATAATTGCTTTCTCTTTTCTTGAAGTTGTTAAATGTATCAATTCATGAGCTACTATGATCCTGTCTAGAATATGTCTCCCTTTCACAAATCCTCCTTTCTCTTTTGAAATAATTTTATCTAACAATGGCCTTATTCAATTTGCAATCACTTTAGAGATAATTTTATATGTCATATTACATAGGCTTATGGGTCTAAATGAATCAAACAATTTAGCATCCTTATTTTTTGGAATAAGGGTAAGATATATTGAATTTAATTTATAAGGTATGTATTATTTTACCCTAGATTTTTCCACTACCACCAATAAATAATCCTTCACTATATCCCAATAATGTTGGTAAAATTTTGTAGAAATACCATCTAGACCTAGGGATTTATATGAAGAATATGTGCTTATACTGAGAGGGGGGTGAACAATATAAGATATATATATATATTTTTTTAATCCAAATAATAGCATCAGCAATATTAAAGCAATAAATATTACACAAAGCATCACACACATGAGAGACATGATTTTACGTGGTTCACTTAATGTGGGCTACTCCACGGAGAAAATATTTCTTATAAATTTTTCTCAAATAAATTCTCTTGGGAATACTTTACCTACAATGTTTATGGACCTCTATCCAAAGGAGACACCAATACCCTTGATCAAGTTAGTGGATCTCTATCCATAGGAGACACAAATATCCTATCTCTACTTTGGTTGGTGATCCTCTAGAAGACCTCTACCTCCACTACCCTTAGTAAATGGAACTCTATCCATAGACAACACATGTCCTCCTTGCTCTAGCTGGAGATCTCTATCCTCAACTCTATCACCTTCAAAGATCTATCTAAAATCTGTACTAAACATAGTCCATCGATATAGCACAAATATATCCTCAATATCTATCTCTGGTCTAGCATAATTTTTTCCTCAAATATACACCAAACTCTATTCATTTATCTATCCTCAATCTTTGTCCTCAAGCCTTAACTCAAATCTTGACTCAATCTCAAATCAACTCTGTTGGATTTACCCCAAACCTTAACTCAAGGTTTGAAAAAATCAATCAATCAAATCTGCTCACAAGCCTTATTAAAGACTTGTCTCAAATTTTCTTTGTAAGCTTCCACAAAATATCACACCAATATATCCTCAAGTCTTCTCAAAGACTTGTCTCAAATCTGCACAACAAGTCCACACTAGAACTTGTCCAATCTCATAGAAACATAAAGAGAATTGTTAGAGACTCAATATGCTTCAAATCAATCACTTTATCAATTCAATTTAGAATATAGAATAGTTTTTTTTATGGAACTTGAACAATCACTTCACACATCCACTTGACTAGGATCAACCAAGTCTACTCAATCAATCACTCAATGAAATAATCCTTACTCACAAACCCTAGTCCAAGCATATGAACACTCAATCAAAATGTTTCCAACAATACTTATCAACCAATCTCACATAAAAATGATACTCATGTTATTTCCAAACCCTAGTTCAAGTTCTTCACACAACCAATGGCTTCAACAACAATGCTTATAAAACAAGGTTTTAACAACAACTCTTTATTCCAGAAAACCTTGAGGCAATAACTCAACACACTCAATAAGGAAACCCTTATCAAGTCCTTTTCACTCCAAACTTATTCTCTAGAAAAATAACCAATCAACTCAACTATGGAAGAATGTGCCCATACCTTTTTCTTGATGATGAAGGAACCTCAAATATCTGCCACAACCACAAACACTTCTTTGTGAATATCAAAGGAGTTACAAGATACTAAAATTTCTCAAGGATACAATGCAAAGTTTCAAAAAACATATACACCTTATCACTCCATATCAATATCAATATTCAACAATAATAATTTCATCAAATGATCCTTTCAAAATGACACTTTTTACTTCTAAATATCGCAAAAGTTAATGCAATAAACCAATTTTAATTTCCTAAGGTAAAAATAATATTACCCTAGTAAAATTTCATTTACCACCTAGGTAAATATTATAACCACTTTTCCCTTATATCTCCCTAACCTTAGCAAAGCAAGGAAATATATTAATTTTTAATTTACCACCCTTATTACTCCATAACCTTAGCAATTTGAAAAAATTAAAATTAAAATATAAAAACCATTGTAAAAAGTCTCCTTCCACAATTTGCGAGATTTGATCTTGTGCCTTCTCCTTGCTAGCGCCTTGGCCGTGGCTATCTAGTCGTGTGAGTCAAGTGCTCCACGTGCAATGTAAAAGCGTGAAAAGTGCTTTGACTCCCTCCTTAGTCCTTAGAGCCTTTGGCTCTTCTCCTCTCTTGCCACGTGCCCTGAAACTATGCGCTCCCTCCTTTATTTCTTTGCTGCTATCTTCGACATGATATTTGAGCTATAATCATGGATTTCAGGGATTAAATCGAATGCTAAGGTTTTTCTTTGTCAAGGGTTTAAATAACCTTATGCCTCCATCAACTCGTACATCGATGGGTGTATTTGAATATGACATCGATGTTTAATAAAGAATTTAATATTTTATAAAGTTTTTAAATTCTAATTTAGAATTTAAATTTTATAAATTAATTTTATAACCCTTTGGATTTTATAAAAAATAAATCCTCCTTGGTTTTACCACTTTGTATAAATAATATTTATTTATAAAATTTAAATTCAAATTGAATTTAAATATTTTAAAAATTAAATATTAAAACCTCCTTTATCTTGTCAAAAAGCTTCCTTGGGTTTTCATGAAAAACCTTTTATTTTTCTTATCCATCAAAAAGATTCCTTGGGTTTTTATGAAAAACCTTTTATTTTGCTCATCCATGGTTTTAATAAAAACCCGCCTTCATATGCTTCCACATAATATTAAAAATATTATGAAGCTATTTTGCCATTAACCTTTGCATTGTTCCTTGATATATTCCTTGACATAAATGATGACTTCATTCCTTGACATCAATGACATCTTTGACTCAAAATGTCCAACAATCTCCCCCTTTGTCATTGATGGAAAACCAAATTCTTCTTACCATAAACTTAACCTTTTCTTGGTTCTAATCCCTCTTGGACATTTCTCTCCCTGGCTTAATGCTCTTTTCAAATCCCTCCTCTTTACTCAAATACCAAATCTCTCCCCCTTACTCAAATCTCTCCTCCTTTGACATCAATGGCAAAGGGTCACCTTTGGGCTTGGGGATAAGAATGAGCCTCTTATCTTAGCCCCTCCCCCATGTCCTCTTGAGGTGGTTAATTATGGGGTGGGATTATTAGTCCCAGTATTCCTTGAAGATACTCAAAGGTTTCCTTTGAAAGTGGCTTGGTGAAAATATCTGCTATCTGTTCCTTTGTAGAAACATATTACAACCTGACCTATTTATCTGCCACCTATTCTCTAAAAAAATGATACTTAATCAAAATATGCGTTGTCTTGGACTATATTTTTTGAGATACTTATAGCACTTGTATTATCACATAGTATGGGAATAGGATGATCATGTTTTATCTTGAAGTCTTCTAGAGTTCTCTTCATCCATAACACGTGTACAATTGGCTATTGCTACAATGTATTCTACTTCTATTGTATATAAGGATACTGAAACCTGCTTCTTATTTAGCTAAGAGACTAAATAGTCTCCAAGAAAGAATGCTCCTCCACTTGTGTTTTTTTTGTCATCAATGTTGCCAACCCAATCTGCATCTGTATATGCTATCAGTGTGAAATTGTCACTTTTGGGATATGAAAGTCCAAAATCCATAGTCCCTTTTAGATACCTAAAACTTATTTTTACCGCTACCACATGTGTTTCCTTAGGTGCTACCTAAAACCTTGCCACTAATACCACTGACTGTACTATGTCTGGTCTTGTAGTTGTAACATACAATAAGCTACCAATCATAGATCTATATAATCTCTGATATGCCTCTAGATATTTATCATCCTTACTTAACTTGCATCCTGTGACCATGGGGGTACTTACCAGTTTACAATCTTCTAACCTAAATTTCTTTAACATTTATTTTATATACTTGGCTTGTAATAGAAATACCCCTTTCTATGATTATGAAATATTAAGTCCAATAAAGAAGGGCAATTCACCAAACATAGACATCTCAAATTAATTTTGCATGTTCTTAGCAAATTATTTATAAATATTATCATTATTTTCCCCAAAATTGATGTCATTAACATAAAAAACCATAATTAATAGATCATTCCCTTCATTTGTGATGTATAAATTGTTGTCTACTATTACTTTTTCAAATCCTTGTTCCTAAAGATACTTATCCAATCTAGAGTACCGTGCTCTCGAAGCCTACTTTAGACCATACAATGCCTTTTTCAATCTGCATACATGATTTGGTTTATCTTCTAATATGAATCCCTCTGGTTGTTCAATATAGACTTCTTATTCTAGAACTCCATTTAGAAATGTTGACTTGACATCCATCTGATATACCTTAAAGTTTTTGAAACTTGAGAAGGCTAAAAATATTCTTATAGCTTCAAGTCGTGCAATTGGAACAAATGTCTCATCAAATTCAATTCCCTTTACCTATGCATAACCTTTGAATACTAACCTTGCTTTATTCCTAACCACCTGTCCATCTTCATTTAACTTATTTATGAACACCCATTTTGTGCCAATCACATTTTTTTCATTTGGTCATGGAACAAGTTTCCAAGTTTTTATTTTCTCTATATGATCTAATTCCTCATCCATTGTCTTAATCCAAAATTTATCTTCACTTGCCTGAGTGAAGTATTTTGGCTCAATATTAGATAGCAAAGAAAAATTTACTTGTTGATATGGTGTTATTATTCTTCTCCTTGTCTATCTTTCATCTAGATTCCCAATGATTTGCTATTTTGGATGATGCTTCTGTACATACTTGGATGGATTTTTGTGAAGAAGTGTTTGTGTTTCTTTTTATTATTCATTTGATTCCTCACAAAACTCTTCTTGACAACATCCATCTTCTTGATACATAATTTGTTGAACTGGTTCTCTTGAATCTATCTTCTCATCAATTGTTACATTTATACTTTCCACCATAGTTCATGTTCTTTTGTTGAAACATCTATTGGCTTTACTCCTTGAGGAATAGCCAAGAAATATTCCCTCATCACATCTTGGATCAAACTTACCTAATTTTTGATCTTCTCATCTTATGTAACACTTGCTTCCCAAAATCTTGAAGTGTTTTACAGTGGCAGGTCTTCCTTTCCAAAGCTCATATGGAGTCTTGTGATGGTTTATCCTCATTTGATACCTAGTGATTATGTATACTATTGTGTTTACTGCTTCTCTCCAAAATCCATCTAAGATCTTAGAATCATTTAGCATAGCTCTAGCCATATTCTCAAAAATCCTATTTTTCCTTTCAACTACTCCATTTTTTTAGGAGTTATTGCTGATGAATATTCTCTTTTGATTCCATGTTGTTCACAAAAATCTACAAATTCATTTGAAGTAAATTATCCTCCTCTGTAATATCTCAGAAACTTAATCCTTTTGCTGGTTTCATTTTCCACTAATTCCTTAAATATTTTTAATTTTTCAAAAGCCTTTGACTTCTCTTTTAGGAAAGCTACCCAAACCATTCTAGGATAATTATCTATGTATAGTATAAAGTAGCTATCACCATGAATACTTTGTATTCTATTAGGACCACATAGATCAATATGTATTACACTCAATGGATCAAATGACATATATCCTTTTGATTTAAATGGTGTCCTATTTTGCTTTCCAAGTTGACAGGGTGCACTGATTGTGTTTTGAGGTCTTCTTATTTTGGGTAAATCTCTGAACACCTATTTATTGCTTATGTTGACTATGTTGTCAAAATTCAAGTGATCCAATATTCTATGCCACAAAAAACTCTCATCTTCTTGTTATAGGAAGCACTTTTCCCCTTTGATCTCATTGAGCATGTATAAATTATTTGGGAGTTCTTCTTGTGTTGGCAATGATTTTTCTAGTTTCTAATTTTATTATCTCACATCTATCTGGATGGAAAGTAACCATGTACCCTTGATCACAAAGTTGAATTATACTTAGCAGATTGTGTTTTAACCCTTTGACATACAACACATTTTTTGTTTTTGTTTTCCCATTATCTAAACTTAGAGTTCCTCTTCCACCAATCCTTGCTGATCCATTATCACCAAAACTTACTAATCCTCTATTGGTTTCTTTTAGTACAATGAATTTGTTTATCTCCTGTCATGTGACTAGAGCAAACACTATCAAGATACCATTGTTCTTATTTATCCTGAGTATGAAGGGTTGTTTGAACTAACATTGATCTAGCCTTAACATTTTCTCTTTCATATTTCCTAGTTGTTGAAATTATTTTTCTAGACTCAAGAAGTATCATTTACACCATCTAGCCTTGTGCCCAAAATTATTGCAATTGTAATATATAATATCATCATCCATAAGTGGTGCAAAAGAATTGAAATTTATATTGACATTGTTTCTTACATGATTAATACAGTGTACAACTCTATAACCATATTTATTACAAGAAAAGGAATGACCATGGAAGAAATTATGTAACCTGTTTGGATGCCTTGGAGTTTGTGGTGAAGTATTCTTTCTCTTGTGATTAAATCTTATCCAAGGTTCTTCTTTGCTTTATTCCTTTCTGATATCATTTTCTTGCTTATCCTTGTTTGAAGTTTCTACTTTTTGAAGACTTGATTCCTCTTTCTGTTTCTTATATTCTACATATTGTAGTGCCTTGATCCTTTCAAATTCATTCATTAGGTAGACAATTTCTGCTTCCAATATTTCATATTCAATTTCTCTGGCTCTTAATAGATCTATTATATCCTACTTAATATTATTTTCTTCTTCTACCTTTACCTTGAGTTCTGTGATATTTTATAGAAGTTCTATCCTTGTTTCTTCCTCCTCTTGAATTTGTTCCTTCAAGCTTAAATTCTTTTATCTAATATTTTCCAATTTTTTGAGAGCAACAATGAATTCTTCTTTTATATCAAACATGGTCTCTTCTTCATTTTTTGAAGTCATGTGTATTTTTTATGGATCATCCTCCAAGATATTAGTCTTTTCACGAAGAGACCTACTCTGATACCAATTGAAGAACATGCACTTATACTGAGAGGGGGGTGAACAATATAAGATAAAATTTTTTACGTTTTAATCCAAATAATAGCATCAACAATATTATATTAGTAATAATTACACAAAGCATCACACACATGAGAGACATGATTTTACATGGTTCACCAAATATGGGCTACTCCATGGGGAAAATATTTCTTATAAATTTTTCTCAAATAAATTATCTTGGGAATCCTTTCTCTACAATGTTTATGGACCTCTATCTAAAGGAGACACCAATCCCCTTGATCAAGTTAGTGGATCTCTATCCACAGAAGACACAATATCCTATCTCTGCTCTAGCTGGTGATCCTCTAGAAGACCTATGCCTCCACTACCCTTAGAAAATGGAACTCTATTCACAAAATACACCTATCCTCCCTGCTCTAGCTGGAGATCTCTATCCTCAACTCTGTCACCTTCAAAGTTCTGTCTAAAATTTGTACTAAACATAGTCCATCGATCTAGCACAAATATTTCCTCAATATTTATCTCTGGTCTGGCATAAATATGTCCTCAAATCTACACCAAAATCTATCCTCTAATCTATCCTCAATATTTGTCCTCAAGCCTTAACTCAAAGCTTGACTCAATCTCAAATCAAATCTACTAGATTTGCCCCAAACCTTAAATAAAGGTTTGAATAAATCAATCAATTTTCTTTGATCACAAACCTCCTCAAATAATTATCTCAAATTTGCTTTGTAAGCTTACAAAAAATCTTACACCAATATGTCCTCAAGTCTTCTCAAAGAATTATCTCAAATCTGCACAACAAGTCCACACTAGAACTTGTCCAATCTCATAGAAACATAAAGAGAATTTTTAGAGACTCAATATGCTTCAACTCAATCACTTTCTCAATTCAATTCAGAATATAGAATAGTTTATTTTATGGAACTTGAACAATCACTTCACACATCCACTTGACTAGGCTCAACCAACTCTACTCAATCAATGAATCAATGAAATAATCCTTGCTCACAAACCCTAGTCCAAAAATATGAACACTTACCCAAAATATTTCCAACAATACTTATCAACCAATCTCACATAGCAATGATACTCATGTTCTTTCCAAACCCTAGTTCAAGTTCTTCACACAACCAATGGCTTCAACAACAATGCTTATAAAATAAGGTTTTAACAACAACTCTTTATTCCAAAAAACCTTGAAGCATTAACTCAACACACTCAATAATGAAACCCTAATCAAGTCCTTTTCACTCCAAACTTATTTTCCAGAAAAAAAACCAATCAACTCAACTATGGAAGAATGTGCTCATATCTTTTTCTTGATGATGAAGGAACCACAAATATCTACCACAACCACAAACACTTCTTTACCAAGCTCAAAGGAGTTAGAAGATACTAAACTCTCTCAAGGATACAATGCAAAGTATCAAAACACATATACATCTTATCACTCCATCTCAATATCAATATTCAACAATAATAATTTCATCAAATGACCCTTTCAAAATGACACTTTATACTTCTCAATATTGCAAAAATTAATGCAATAAACCAATTTTAATTTCCTAAGGTAAAAATAATATTACCCTAGTAAAATTTCATTTACCACATAGGTAAATAACATAACCACTTTTCCCTTATATCTTCCCAACCTTAGCAAAACAAGGAAATATATTAATTTTTAATTTACCACCCTTATTACTCCATAACCTTAGAAATTAAAAAAAATTAAAATCAAAATATAAAAACCTTTGTAAAAAGTCTCCTTCCAAAATTTATGGGATTCGATCATGCACATTCTCCTTGCTAGCGCCTTGGCCGCGACTAGCTATCCATGTGAGCCAAGCGCTCCACGTGCAATGTAAAAGCACAAAAAGCACTTTGAATCCCTCCTTAGTCCTTAGAGCCTTTGGCTCTTCTCCTCTCTTGCCACATGCCCTGAAATGATGCACTTCCTCATTTATTTCTTTTTTGTTGTCCTTGGCATGATCTTTGCACTATAACTGCAGATTCAAGTGTATTTGAATATGACGTCAATGCTTAATAAAGACTTTATTAATTTATAAAGTTTTTAAATTCTAATTTAAAATTTAAAATTTAAAAATTAATTTTATAACCCTTTGGATTTTATAAAAAATTAAAGCCTCCTTGGTTTTACCACTTTGTATAAATAATATGTATTTATAAAATTTAAATTCAAATTGAATTTAAATATTTTATAAAATAAATATTAAAACTTGCTTTAGCTTTTCAAAAATCTTCCTTGGGTTTTTATGAAAAACCTTTTATTTTGCTTATCCATCAAAAAGCTTCCTTGGATTTTTATGAAAAACCTTTTATTTTGCTCATCCATGGTTTTAATAAAAACCCACCTTCATATGCTTCTACATAATATTAAAAATATTATGAATCTATTTTACCATTAATCTTTGCATTGTTCCTTGACATGTTCCTTGACATCAATGACAACTTTGACTCAAAATGTCCAACATTATCCTTATTAAAAGAGAAAAGAGCTAAATGAACTTCTTCTAGAGTAACAAGCTCCATCAGTTTCCTATTATCTTCATTCATTATAGCTAAAAGTACTTCTTGTAGAAGTTTATCATTAAGAACTTTAGGATCCTCTAATTTTAGCATATTTTGATAAAAATACCTTACCTATTTTCTAATTTCCATTTGGTCTTCAATTCAAATCCCTTCTACTAATATTTTTCTACCAATTTTGGATGTTGATCTCCGTACTATATCCATCCTATGAAAAATTATCATTTTTATCTCCTTTTAACCAAGTCTATATTTATTTTAATCTCCAAAATTTCTCTTCCTTACTAAAAATATTATGATATTCACTAAGAAAATCCCTTTCCTGTGAGCTTGGATTATTGTGATCACATTTTTGGAGTTTTAAAAGTTTATCTTTTAGTTCTTTCTTCTCAAAAATATTTCCAAAAGTGTTATTGTTCCATTCTTTTAATCTAGATGTCATTGA
The DNA here is from genome assembly GCA_028583015.1 of Wollemia nobilis. Classification (NCBI taxonomy): domain Eukaryota; kingdom Viridiplantae; phylum Streptophyta; class Pinopsida; order Araucariales; family Araucariaceae; genus Wollemia; species Wollemia nobilis. The sequence goes on from JAQPPZ010017021.1 coordinate 2,597,321, forward strand.
TTTAATTTGTTTTGTAAGTGTATATAGCCCATAATTTCCTAAATAATTCCATGTTTGTGCTATCTTACCAAAAAATTTAGGATGGTCTTACCACATCTACTCATATTTAATAAATGATATTTTTAAAATTCACTTACCACCATTTTAACTTTTATTGGCTAGTGATCTAAATAAACCTTTGTTAAGGTATTAAATTTAGCACAAGTTTCTTCATCTAGCCAATGATCTAAGGGTATGCATCTATCCAAATTTTTTCTATTAGGTTCTGGTCTCTCCTTTTGTTGGTCCATGTATTGTTCTCTTCTTCAAACTAAACCTCCCATAGATTATTGTTTTGAATAAAATCTGAAAATTCTCTCATACTTTGGGTTAATTTTATAATTCCCCCATATTTTTCATCCAATTTGGTTATGGCATTAAAATATCCTATGATAATGAATCAGGTTTCTTGGTCTTTACTTCTCATAAATACTTCAATACAACTCCAAACTTCTAATCTCCCTGACTGAGTTGTAGGTCCATAGACATTGATAAAGAAGAAATGAATATCTACAAAGTAGTATGTGACTAAAGAGGGTATCCAATACCTAGTTTTATGAATGTTTACACAGGAGGTTATAGTAGGATTCCAACAAGTTAGAATTTACCTTGCTCCTCCTTCAAAATCCATAATATCCCATTCACATATTGCCCATACTTCTCTCATAGTTTTTGAAACTTCTTTTGTGATTTTATTTTCTTGGATACAAAGAATATCAGACTCATTACTTAAATAGAGGTCCTTGATACACCTCTAATTTGAGGGGGCATTAACACCCATTATATTTCATGAGATGATAATAATGTCTCATTAGGGGCTATTAGCCTTGCCTGTGAATTACTAATATCATTTTGTTGTTTGGTAAAAATAAGTTCAACCAACTTAGTTTGTATTCCTTTCTCTATGTTTGCTCTTGCCTGCCTTGATCTTGCTTGATAATTTGAGGTTTTTCATTTTTTTGACTTGCCTGTATCAGGAGGTCTTATTATTCTATTCCTCAATATTCTTTCATGATTTTTTCATCAGATTTATCCTTTCCTAGATATATTATAGAAGCTTTTGAATTATCTTGCTCATTTTATGGTATTTTCTTATTAATGGTAGAGGTATTAACTTCTAACATTGCATTTTATTTACCAATTTTTTTCTCCTAAATGGTGCATGGTACTTCAAGAGAGTATTCAAAATTTAATGAGACACATTCCTTAGGTTCATCAAGAATATTCATCCCTAAATCAAGATCATACTAAATAGAAGATTCCTTGGTAATACATTGAACCTATTGTACCATGTCCTCTAAGCTTTGATTTAATTTTTCTTTATAAGCTAAAGCTCCAAAAGAGTTGGTATTTCTTCCAATATCATTACTTACTAGTCTCCACTATTTATTTGCTTTTATTTTTCTAGATCTATTTTTTGGAAGTTGAAAACCATCTTTTTCCATATCCATTTGTAATTTTTTCTTGCAATTTTCTACATATGATTATGTTGGGCTCTTCTTAGGGCATGATCTCTCAACATGACCCACATAATGACATATTCTACATCTTATATATATGTTTTCAAAATCTATGGTTTGGATCCACATCTTATCCCTATACTTTAAAATGAATGATTCTAGTAAAGCTTTACTTATATCAATCATGACCAATATCCGAGCAGAAATAGCTAAGAATCCATATTTTGTCATATCTAAAATCTCAAGGAATTATCCTAGAGTGTTTTTTATTTCCTTTAAGGTATCTATTTTATAAAATCCAATGGGAAACCCATACATCCTAACCCAAATTGGTACTAGGTTTTTCTTTTAATATCCTTCCTTACTGGTCTTTCTATATCTATTTTTTGGAAGTTGGAAACCATCTTCATCCATATCCATTTGCAAGTTTCCCTTGTAGTTTTCTACATATGATTCTACTAGGCTCTTCTTAGGGCATGCTCTTTCAATATGCTCCAAATCATGACATCTTACACATATTAAAGATATGTTTTCATAATCTATGGTCTGGATCCACATCTTATCCCCATACTTAAGAATCAATGATTTTGGTAAAGCTTTACTTATATTGATCATGACCAATATCCAAGCATAAATAGCCAAGAATCCACCTTTTATATTATATAAAATCTTAAGGAATTATCCTAGAGTATTTTCTATTTACTTGAAGGTATCTATTTCCCAAAATTCAATGGGTAATCCATACATCCTAACCCAAATTGGTACTAGAGATAGACTTACATTTTTAGGTGAAAAGCTTCATACCAAGGGGTAAGGAAGAGTCCAAAACTTCCCGTAAACCAAGGATCCCATTTTAGAATTCTATATATTTCTTACCTAGAAAAAAGGCTAGGAAGAAACCTTTGGAAAGAAAGGATATAATCAATTTTAGAGACTTCGAACTCTTATCAATCTATTTTCTCTTACCAAAAACCACTCTATCTTGGAGCAACAAGGATCAATCCTCTATGGTGCACTCACTAAAATTTACCATTATATATTATTATAAGGATTTAGCTATAAATTGATCCTTGGAAAAGAAACTAATTCTCAAAATCTATTGCAATTTACCAAAATATAATATAGCCAATATAATATTTGATAAAATAATTATAATAATTTACATGCAAAATTTCTAAGATAAAGAAGGGAAAAAAATTTAGCTAAAAATGTGTATGCCTAGATAGAATTTCTTGCATCACTTAAGTCCTATCCCTTTATTTCTCCTCCCATCATCGAAATCCTAGATAGAAATATTTGCAATTTCATTTTTCACGACTTGAAAAATTATCACTACCCTTGTCCTAGATGGATGACTTCATAGGGTCATATCTCCCTCAATATTGATTGGATTCCTTCATATAACCACTAAATTTAAAGCTATTCAAATTATGCACAAGTTTTTCCAAGAATAAATTAAATTAGATAACCCTTCACGAAGATATGGCTCCTAAAATATGAGATGTTTTAAAAAAAAAAAAACCCTATTCCTTTGCAAAGCTATTTTTTGCCCACTCATCTTATCTTTTGCCTTCATAAAGCCCATATAGTATGATATTCAATTATAAACTCTTCATATATTTTTATAGTGATAAAATTAATTAAGATAACATTATTGGGTTTAGGTAAGACATGAACTAACTACTATAATTGAGATTGTTTGTACATGGACTAGCTTGTTGTAGGAACTAATTGACCTATAATAGTAGCATGTTGGGCCTAGAATCGTTCGTTATACTAGATTGTTTGAGATTGTCTAATGTCTCTAGTTCATTCTATAGGATCATGTATTATATTGTATGGAAAACACCATCATGTATTACCTTTAAATTGGCATTCACTATTTTGTTATGAGTTTTATTGGTTCCTTGATTAGTACCTTATTAAAGAACTTAATACTTAGGTATGGTTTTTTGAGGTTGTTTCCATTGTTTCATTTTTGAGTTATTCTATTTTTCCAAAGTTTTAATCACTTCTAACATCTTACTCATTTAAAAATTATTTGTTCACTCAATGTTTGTGTTATATAAATTAGGAAGGGATGGAATTTGTGGGTAAAAAGTAACTATTTATGATGATTTTTGGCTAGGATGAATGACAATATATGGATAGGGTGATGGATTAGTTGTAGAATTTTTTTGAGGGTTAAAAATAGGATAAATGGGAGGTGAAGGACTAGGAGATGATGGATTTTGGGTAATATGGGTAGCATAGATAAATAGGATTGGTAGTAATTTTCCTACTTTAATCATAACAACTTTCACAAAATTTGTTTATTTGAAAGTTATAGTTAATGTGATATGATAAGAATTGCAAATTAGTAAAACTAAATTAAATTGTAGACCCTTGATGTAATAAGACAATGCTTGTTTTTCATTAGACCTAACATTATAAGGAATTAGAATTAAAGCACTCAAGAATCTAAAGTTAAAATCATGTGTGTTTTCTTAGGGATGCCTTTATATTGTATTCAATTAAATAAAACTAAATACCCATTACCTATACTACTCTATCTACAAATAAATGGTTCTACATTTGACATCCATATAGTAATAGAATTATCCAATAAGACTCCATACTATAATGCAACCTTATAATGCAGAGAATAAATCAATAAGTGTACCATTATATCCTCCTAGATATGATTTTTTATTATTTGGTAGAATAAGGGATTTTGAAAGGGTCCTTGAACCTTTTACAAACGATAGAGAAAATATAGCATACACCACGCAAAAAAAGGCTTTTAAAGGTAGTTAAAATTCAACAGTTTTTTATGGTGGTAAAAAACTACCCTAATAGACCCTAAGAGGGAAGTTTTGAACCACCCTCACCAAAAAATAGATTTTAATGACACCTAAAATATGATGTTTTTTTACGACAGTAAAAAACCACCCTAATAGACCTAAGAGGATGGTTTTAAACTACCCTCACCAAAAAATATTTTAATGATGCCTAAAATATGACTATTGTTTACAACGATAAAAAACCACCCTAATAAACCCTAAGAGGGTGGTTTAAAACCACCCTTAAAAAAATATAAATGATTTGTGGAAACTTTAGAGATAGGGCAGGATTTTTGAAATTCAACTTCTCTTCTATGAACATTTCATAGGCTATGAAACATGCCCTGCACTTGGGAAGGCTCAAAACCTTGCAAATTTTTTTTTGGTTAAATAAATGTGTATGAAAGGGAGTCTTGTATGCTCAAAAATTTAGTGGAATTTTATTTTTTTGTTGTCTAATATTAATCTTCACTTGATGATCCTTTACAACAACAACAAAAAAATCACATAAAATATTGAGGTAAATTATTTTGGGGGGTTGTTGAAGGGATGGAATCCATATTTATAATCACAGGGAGGAGTGGGAGTAGAAAGCGCATGGGAATGGGTAGCTTCAATCCCTTCAGATTTTTGCTGATTTTGGTATTGGCAATGTTGGTTTTTGTCATGTGCTAGTATGGACTTTGTTCCTGGTCACTGAGAGCCATTAGGATGAGGAGGGCACACTAGGAATGGGTGGTCACATAACTCCAGGAACTGCTCTTGAGTCTTACAACCAACCAAGGAATTATTTGGAAGTTTAGAAAATTACTCTACCTGTCCCGTGTTTGATCCTTGAGGTGAGTGAAAACCTCTTTGTATTTTTTTTTAAATTTTCTCATTGTTTTGGGTTATGTGTTAATTATTATGAAAATAAAATATTTGGGTAAATTTTGAGGAACCATGGATGAATTATGTACCCATTTCGGCCTTGGATATGGTGCCTAATTATCTAAATTTCCTTTTGTTTATTTTGAAGCAGGTGTTTGTTGTACATAAATTTTATTCTTCAAATGCAAATTATGCAAACTTATCCCAAGTTTAATTTACTTGTATTACTGTAATCAAATGTTTATGGTGACATTTTTTTTTTTGAAGGTTTTTTAGCCCATATCATGGTTGAAAATTTACTTAATAAAAATGATTAAATGTCTAATTTTTTATCAAAATAAAATTATGATGTTGCATCCCATAATGAGCATATCCAAATCAAATGTTACAACAGGGCATATTTATGGTTTTAGAAGATAATGTAAGCCAAATGTGCAATATATTCTAGAAGTATAACTATAATTCTCATCCTTAAGCATTATGTAAAATAGATTTAGATTCATTGTTACATTAAACCTCTTCACAACCAAAATGACATCTTCATTTTATGGGGATAGCTGCACTACTTGATATGTAGATTGACCTTTAAAGGGTGTAAGCATAGAATACCAAGCTATTTAATGGTAGATCATATCTCAAGTATAGGAAAATAGTTGGAATAAAAGTGGCCTAACTATGGACCATAATGAAAATATATATGCAGACATAATCAAATGCACTTGTAAAAAGGGGGAAACATTTTGCCATGTTAGCTACATGTATGCTATTTCTTTCTTTTTTCCTTCTTTTTACAACTTTCTTTTCCTAAATTTCAACCATTGAAATGCTTTGTTGTAGATCTCTCAAGCGCCAGAGCCTCCCTAGAGTGGTTCCACCTGAGCTCGCCAATCTCACTTACCTGGAAATAATGTGTGTAATAGATATTGGTTGATTTACTACTATTTTGGATTTGTTAATAAACTCCATACAAACTAAAAATACTTCTTCCAACATAGATCTAACTGGTAACTATCTCAATGGCCCAATACAACTTTTAACGAATTTGTAAGTTTTTATTCCTATTAGATATTCCTAATGAAAGTATTTGCTATATTTTTTTGTTGGGGTTTCCTCATGGCAGAGCTTATATGTTCTTTAATAAAACTTTGAAAAATTACATGATTGATTGGTTAGTCAAGTAAAAAAAGGAGTGCTACAAGGTTTTGTCATTTTTTTTTGAATTTCTAAATTAAAATCATAGATAGGCATCATAATAAAATATAAATAGATAAGATATAGAGGTTGTAACAATATGCCATGTAAAGAGAGTTCGATTGCGGGAGTAGCAACGACAACAGAGATAGCAATAGGGATTTTAGTAGGGTTTGCAATAGGATCTAGTCCAACAAGAAGCGCTACAATGGGATCTAGAGTAGGGGTTGATCTAGGGATGAACACAGGCTAGGGGGGACCTAGCATTGGGACCCATATGCCTACAGGCCCAAGATCCGATGGGGCCAATGGTGCCCTTGGGGGCCCCTCCCATAAGGAGCCCCCTGACAAGGGTGTTGGGGAATCTACCATCGAGGGGCCCAACAAACCCTCGTATGCGAAGATCCTTGTGGGAGAATCCATCCATCCTTGAACCCCGTCCTCAGGGCTCTCCTTAGTAGGGATGTACATATCCATCAAGGATGACATGTTTTCATCCTTTCTCTCAGCTTTCTTCGTCTCCCTAGTAGGGAAATTCATTAGGGACCACCCAGACATGGAAACCATTCATCAGTGGGCTTTCTTCGAGTGGAATACCTCAAGAATCATGCAGATAATTGCCCTATCAAAGGACTTCTCCCTCATCAAGCTGAACAATAAAGAGGACACCAATAAGATTCTCACGGGTGGGCCCTGGTTCCTGGGTCGCAAAAGCCTTTTCCTTTTGTATTGGGCCATCGACTTTAACCTCAACACCCAGAGCATAAATTTTACCTTGATATAGGTCAAAATCCCTGACCTCCCCTTCCATATCTGGTAGGAGGGGGTGATCAGACTCATTGCTCAGGCCATAGGCAAACTCGTTGCTTTTGATTCAGCCACCAAGGCAGGATCCCGCATGGTCCATGGATATGCATTGCTGCTAACCTAGAGATAGAGCTCCCCTCCTCGATCACCATCTTGTTGGGGCCCTATTTTTGGTGCCAAACCCTTTTTTACAAAAACAAGCCAACGTTTTGTACCCTATGAAACTACCAAGGTCACCTCCCCAATCAATGCCCCCTGTCCAAGAAGCCAGAAGATCCTGCTATCGAGGATCCTCCCATAAAGGTATCGTATCGCACAAGGGGCCCTTATTATGGGCCCCCCAAGGAGGGTGACCCCCATGGCTACCCATCCCAAAAGTGGTGTAGCCATCCATCAGAAAAAGGAAAGCAAAATGTAGACCCCATATCGATGGACGATCAACAACAGGTATGCACCACCCCTGACCCCATACCAGAAGTACCTTCTACATCTTTGTGAGGTCCCAAGACTTCCCCCCAAACGTTCGTAGGTCCTCCCAATCCTCCTATTTCCTAGATGACCTCCTCAGTAAATCCCCTCCCATCCCATTCTCGTGATGAGGTTTCCCCAACCTTGGCCTCTAGCCTGAATAGCCTCCTGGTGCTCCCCACATGCCCCCATCCATTGACCTCCCACCTCCTCGTGACCCCATGACCCCCATGACCCCCATGACCCTACCCCTCCCTAACCAGGCCTACTTCGAGGTTGTTTTCAAGGTTTTGAAGAGAGATGATGATGGTAGCCCAACCTTCTCCCAGTTTTCCCCTAAGGGTTTCATCCCCAAACGGACCACAGCAAAAAAATTGCAACAAATTTTAGAAGCAATAAGAAGAGAGGTCGGCTCATGCTTGGCAAACAAAAAAACAAGCAAGCAGAGGATGAGATCACTAGTGGCCTCCAGTTGACCATCCTAGGTGATTCCCTCAGCTTCCCACCAGAAGAAACCCTCAGAACCAAACCTCCCGCCCAACAGGGGAAGGGAAGCAAGCAACCCCTAAGGGTGTCAAATGAAGATCATCACCTAGAATACAAGAGGGATCAATGGAGCCCCCACAAGATGTGCCATAGACTAGTTACACAGGGATCACAAACCCTCAATTATACTACTTCAAGAAACTAAGTTGGATGAAACTTCATCCCCCAAGATCACCAAAGAAATTTGGAACAATGGCAAATCCCTCTCCACCCTGGCCCTCAGCTCCGTTGGGGGGCTAATGTGCCTATGGAATCCAAGTATGATCAAAGGAATATTTATCTCGTCCTCCCTTAGAATCATCAACATCATGTTCCATAGTCTGGAGTCCAAGAAAACTTGGATCCTCTCCAATATCTATGCACCTAACAGTCTGGTTGACAGGGCCTCTCCATGGAATAAGGTTAGCCTCATGAGATAAGCTTTCATCCCCCTCCCATGGATCCTAGTAGGCAACTTAAATAGCCCCCTATTCCCCTTAGACAAACACAAATTATTAGTCATGATCTCTAGAAGCATGAAGTATTTTAGCGAATTCACTGAGGACAACAAGCTCATGGACGTACCCCTAAAAGGTGCCAAGTTCACTTGGAGCAACAGATGATCAGAGGCCAACCTCATCTAGGTAAAACTTGATAGGTATTCCTTTCTAGGGATGCCATTATATTATTTGTGGATGCCACTCTCCTGGCCCTCCCTCGCATAGCATTGGATCATAGTCCCCTTCTCTCTAAAGCCGACAGGTGCCCCCCCTACAAACAACCTTTTCGATTCGAGTCCATGTGGTTCCACCACCCCGAATTCAAAGGACAAGTGGACAGATGGTGGAGTCTCCCCGCATTAGGATTCCCTACTTCACCAGAAGTTAAGGATGCTAAAGGAAAACCTTAAGGTCTAGAACATAGAGGTATTCAAAAATATTTTTGAGAGCAAGGAAATCCTGAAGAAAAAGTTGGAAGACCTGCAGGCCAACGTCCAGGAGGGAACGACTGATCATGTTTGGAGGGAAGAGGAACAAAGGCTCTTAGATAAATACCACAATGTTTTAGCCAGAGAAGAGACCTTTTGGAAGAAAACATCGAGATCCATCTAGCTCAAATAGGGATATGGCAACACCAAATTCTTTCACACCTCCACCCTCAAAAATTGGAGCACCAATCACATCCCTAAGCTCATTTCTAGCGATGGTAGATCAACAAGGGATGAGAAAGAAATCAAGATGGAGGAAACTAGTTTCTATTAAGAGCTCCTTCGCACTAAGCCCCACCCTGCCCCCAAGCTATCATAGACCTCCTTGACCACATTCTCCCTTTCATCTCCCCCTAGGCCAATGAGGTGCTCCTCAGCCCTCTCACTGACAAGGATATTAGAATGGCCCTCTTCTCTATGAATGCGGACGTGACCTCGGGCCCCAATGGCTTCCTCCCTCACTTCTTCCAAAACTTTTGGGACCTTGTCATCTAAGAGGTATGTGCTTCCGTTCATGACCTCCAAGCACCAAATCCATACCTAGAGGTATCAACTCCATTTTTATTGCTCTGATCCCTTAGTCCCTAGCAGCCAAATCCCTTTTTGAATTTCATCCCATAAACCTTTGCAATGTCATCTACAAGGTCCTCACCAAATATCTAGCTAACAATCTTAAAGACATCCTCCTTCTTATCATTGCCCCCTCCCAGAGAAGCTCTATCAAAGAGAGAGTGATCACAGACGGGATAGTCCTAATTCATGAGGTCCTCCACTTTGCCACCCTGGCCAAAAACCAACCTTCCTCCTCAAGTTGGACATGAACAAAGCCTTTGATCAATTTAGTTGGAAGTTCCTTGTTGAGTTCCTTCTCAAGTTTAGCTTTCATCCCTCCTTGGTTGGTCTCATCCACCGATGCATGTCATCCCCATGGTTTTCCATCTTGGTCAATGGATCCTCAACTGGGTTTTTTCCCAGTGCTAGAGGGCTCTGGTAGGACGATCCCCTATCGCCTATCCTCTTCATCATATTGGCAAAGGCCTTGGGATACACCATATTGAGTGTAACCAAAAGTAGACTCATCTTTGGAATTAAAACTGCTTTAGGCCTGGCCCTGGTGTCCCACCACCAGTTTGTGGATGACACCATCTTGACCACCTCTGATTCGGTAGCTCAAGCCAAAGTCATCAATCAGATCCTTCATATTTACAAGGAATTAGCAGGGCAAAAAATAAACCTCTAAAAGAGAAAAATCTTTTTCATCCACACTCCCTTGACGAGGCAGGCATCGATAGCTTGTATTTTGGGATGCTCCCCAGACACCCTCCCCACCACCTACCTAGGGCTCCCCCTATTTGTGGGTTTCCCCTCCAAGGCCCTGTGGAGCTCCTTGGTCAAGAGAATTTAGAAAAAGCTAGCCTCTTGGAAAGGTCACCTCCTCTCCTAGGTAGGCAAAGCCACTATTACTTCTACCTACCTCCAAAGCATCCTGTTGTACTTCATGTCTGTCTTCAAAATCCTTACCTCAATCTGTGCTCACATCGAGTAGATACATAATCCTTTCTAGTGGTTTGGTAATTAATAGAAGATAAGAATACCACTAGTTGCTTGACCCCTAGTGTGCCACCCCAAAGCTGAGGGTAGAATCGGCCTTCATCAGGTATCCCTGATGAATAAGGCCCTTTTGGCCAAACATGCCTGGAAAGTTTTCTCCAACTTCTTGGTTGAATGGGTGACCATTGTTAAAAGGAAATATCTCCAGCACCACCCTTTCCTCAGTCACCACCAAATACAGGATGGATCTTCCTTCTAGAAATCCCTGTTCCTCACCAAGGACCTCATATGGAAAGGGACTAGGTGGATCCTTGATGATGGGACCAACATTGACTTTTGGAATGACAGATAGCTCTGAGATGAGGCCCTGAGCTTAGATCTTGACTTCCTAGACCTAAGACATCATTTGGAGCCTCCTCGAGGACCTAAGGTGGTATATTACATCATCAGGGGATAGGGCAAAGCAGGTTGGAGTCCCATTGAAGCCCCTCGGTTCTCTCACCAAGATGGTAGTCTCTTAAACTTGCTTCACATGACTATCATTCCCTTTGGGGTAAGAGAGGATAGGTGTGTCTAGCAAGGTACCAGTAGTGGCTTGTTCATGGTCAAATCTGCCTATACCCTCCTAAGGGATCCCCAGGCAAGTCATTTCCTGGTCAAGTAGGTGTGGCTCAAAAACTTGATCCTCAAGATCAGCTTCTTCATCTGGATTGCAACCCAATCTAAGATTCTCACCATTGACAACCTGGCGAAGAGAGGCTTCCTTATTCCAAATAGATGCTACCTGTGCTGGGAAGATTGGGAATCAATTTCCCACATTTTTTTAGGTGCCCTCTCTCCTCTGAGGCCCTTGGGCATCTTATCACCCAGTTCTCCATCTAGTGGGCCCCTCTTGGATCCATACCATACCTCCTCATCCAATGGCCCAATCCCTTTTCCAACCCCACCCTCTGCTCCCTTTGGACCTACTGCCTCCCCCATATGCTTTGGTAGCTCTGGCTTAAGCATAATAGCAGAGCCTTTTCTTCCCCACTCTAGGACCTCGGGTGGTGGCATCTAAAGTGCTCACCTTTGCATCTGAGAATTCCCACACCCTTCCCCTGTATCCCCCTCTACTGAAAGCTAGCGAGCTAACCCTCCTCAGCTCCCTCGGAGTGCAAAAACTCCCCCCCACCCCCCTCCCCCCATCCCAAAGGCTCAGCTAGATGGTTGGCCTACCTCCTAGGTGGCTTAAATTGAAATTTGATGGGGCATATAAGGGGAATACTGGCCCCTCAGGCATGGGTGGGATCATCCGAGTTTACTCTGGTCACTTGATTATTGCTTATGTAGAACCCTTGGTCTTCCAAACCAACAACTTTGTGGAAGCTTCGACGCTCCTCCGTGGGCTTAGAGTTCTCCAGGATTCCCTAGGAAGGATGATCATCGAGGGTGACTCCCTCAACATTATTAATGTTGTGACCAAGCAAGGAGAGCTATCGTGGTATATTTCCAATATTGTCCAAGAAGCCCATGTCATCATCGAGGAGTTCCCTTAAGCGTCCATCTGCCACATCTATCGAGAAGGTAATAAGATTGCAGATATCATGGCCAACTTAGCGGTGATGTCAACAGACCTTCATATCTAGCATGATAACTTTCCTGACACCCTTTGAGATACCGCATCCCAAGATTACCTCCCGATCCATGATGTTGGCACTAAAGTATAAATTGCTCGATCATAGAACCATGATGAACTAGAGCCACAGGTACCCTTCTGGTTTTTTGGTGGGTGCTAACTTATGCCTAAGGATTTTTGAGGTCATCGCTTCAATTGGACCTTTTCAGAGCAGCCACCTCAGCAACACATAAGAACCCGTCAGGCCCCACTGCCTCTACATTGGCCTTCCCAATGCTGCTCAGTCTGACCAACCACCACCCAAGCACTCCAATCTCATTTCCCATTTCCTTTATGCAAATTTTATTGTCAAATTAGGTACCCCATGCATACCACCCACCTAGCCCAATCTAGCCATGCCTCCTCTACTTCACTCGACCTGTCACCATTTTCCCCACCTTTGCCACGCTTCGTGCATGTTGCTAGTACCCTTTGTTGCTGAGTCCTAATGCATGTGGCTCTTCAGAGTCCTTTCAGCTCCCATTTCACCTATTTATTCACCCTCGAGTGTGCTAGACCACTCCCTCTATGCTCCCTTTTTCCCTATTCATCTCCTGCTAGAGCGCTCCTTGGTGGTCCATATATTCCTCTACCTTGGCCCTTCATCGCTGGCCTTTACCCCCACCATGTCTTCTGGTAAAATCCCCTACATTTATCCCTCCTCTCTTGTTATCACTGATTTGGCTAGAGTCTTCATGGATGCTAGGTCCCTCACCCCATTCCTCCATAAGTTCACAGGTTCAGATGAAGATATTACGCAGGCGTTCCTCGATACCTGGGATGGTGGCAAGGTGGTCGTGAAAGGAGTTAACTTCAAAGTGACCAAGGAGTTCATGTTTGATGTCATCGGGCTCCACCATGAAGAGAAATGGAAATACATCCACCGTGATAGACATAATTGGGAGGAGGAGCTCGCTCATTTCCCAGACCACACCTGGGACAAGACCGCCCTGTATAGGAAACACATACCTAAACCCTACGATGAGGTCCTCGTGCCCATCATGTAGTTTGTGATATGTGATGATCCTGATAAGAAGCTTTGCAGCTTCCACCTTAGTTTTGTCAATTACCTACATGGATCTATCCTCCTGTTTACCACTGCTACCTGATTTACTCCCTGACCATCTCGATTGATAAAGCCCAAAAAGCTCACACCCGTCCCTCTTACCAAGGACTCATGGATGTTATCTACCGCCACACCCTCGCCAACCAACACCCTGTCTAGTGGATCTCTCCCCTCTCCTCCAATCCCCCCACCACATCCCTGACCGCTTCCAATTCTAAGCCTAAATCCAATGAGGACAACCCTAGTGATGTTGACATCTCTCCCCCTCCCAAGAAGCATAGGCCCAACCTGAAGAGGCGAGCATCAGCTCGGGCCCCTATTGGTATAGCTCCCGACGGCTCCCTTGCTCCAAGTGTCTCGGCCTTTGGTGGACTTAGCACCCCTTGCAAAAATAGATCATCCAGTCGCCTCAAGAAGCTGAAGAAAAAACCCACCATGGAGGTAATTTCAAACTCTAAATACGATCTAGGGACCTTCCCCCTTCGTATCCTTCTAGACATGGTGATCATTTCCCTTACGTCGGCTGCCAATGCAGTGTCAACCTCGGTGCGTATCTTCAAGGCAATATGATGCAGACTCAAGGATGGGTATGATGGGGATATCTAACCTTCCCAATCCTGGCCTAGAGGGGCTTCCCTCCCCTGGACGATGGTGGTGGTGGTGTTGTGCTAATAAGGAGCCTAGTCTGTGCAAAATTTTTGCAGGTGCTTTTTCTTCCAATTTTTGGCATTTGGGGTTCTGTCCTGTCTCGCCCCATGGGTTTTATTTTGGTTGGGTTTGCCTTGTCCCTGGGATAGGCGGTTTGCATGGTATCTATAGGATCTTAGATCCCACTATTCATAGTAATGTCCACCCTTGGTCTAGAGTAACAGGATTTTTGGCTTGTTGTTGTCTACTACATTTACTATAATAAGGTTTTGGGACCCTTTAAAAAAACCCCTTGTATATAAAATGTTACTTATAAAAAAAATATAAACATATATTAAATATTACAAAGTAGTTTTTCCAAATTAAAGTCTTTTTGCAGTGACCTATATGATTATAAGGTTGGCAGGCAGTGGTATTATTTTTTAGGTTGTTTGAAATTTATTGTTGTTAGTGATAAATATATTTTTGAGACTTCCCTCAGCTTAGTTTACAATTAGCATTTCACTTTGTTGCTTGTATAAATTTAAAGATTTCATTTTGTGTTTGAAAAAGTACATGATTGAAATTCTCAAGTGAAGTATTTGTTGGCTATCAGTGGAACTTTATAGATTTTACATAATTGATTATCTAAGGCACTCATTAGAATGTATCAATATTTGTGCTTTGTAAATCTCCTTGAGAGTATATTTGTTGATCTTTATATTTGTCATAGAATAGGAAAAATTTTAGGGATCAATATTTTGTATCTAAACTATCAGTGAAGTGTGCAATACCTTATCCCATATGCTATGATCAAAATATTTGATTTAGTAGCTATAAGGAAGACTAGATGGGTATATATTTTGATTATTTTGTGAGCTATTCATTAGAAGCTTATCGAGTGACTACCACATTAAATAAAGATAAAACTATTTTATTGGAATGAAGTACCTTGAACATCATATAAACTCTCTCTCTATCCCATCCCCTGATGTGAGAATTGTAACCTTGATCGCCATATCCCAAATTTTGAAGGTAGCACCGGAGTTACAAGAGTGTGATATTTTTCTTAATGTTTTGCAACAGTGTCTATAAGACTTGTCTCTCCTATATTAAGGGCAATATGGATCAGGATTAATTATATCTCTAGAGTTGTTGACATGCTAAAGGAAGTTCCAATGAAGAGGAATTTTAAGCACATTAGTTTACAATTATGCTTTGTTCCCTTTGTGGTAGACTACTTCCTTAGACTTCTTACATTTAATTATTGTTAACTATGTTACTCTTTGGACATGAGTTACATAGTGACTCTATTTTTCTAATGATAAGCTAGTTAAAAACATTTTCTAATTGACAATTGCATTAGATTTCTATTCTATTATCAATTCAACCAAGAGCATGGTAAGATAGACATTGCTTAATGCTTACTTTTATGATGGAATGTCAAGAAAGTAAAATATATTTTTACTATTAAGCACTCAATTGCACTCATAATTTTAATTTAGAGAATGTGTATTACCATGCTTGACATACTTCCTATGATGCTAAGATACGGGTTTTTTTATTCGGGCTCATTGTATGTTGACCAAGCTGATGAATGTCTACTTAAGGATACTTCCTGTTGGAAATTTAGAGGAAGACAATACCTCATTTTGAATAAATAGTTGAATATTGCTTGTTGTGTTTGGATATTTCTTTATTTTTAGTTTGTTTCTTTCATACATATTATATTGATAAAATACACAACTTGTTTATTTCTTTCATAAAAAGTTGAATATTTCTTGGTGTGTTTTGGAACTTTCTTTCTTTTTAGTTTATTTCTTTCATACATATTATATTGACAAAATGCACAACTTGTATTGTCTATATTATTTCACAAATATGAAAAGGGTTCATTGTTTAAGACTTTTCTACATGACTTTGGAGCACACATGCTTTACAAATTTTTTTAGTAAATATTTGTTACAATTATACTGTAGATTTTTTAAGGTGGTGACTTTGATGTTGAGTACCCTAGAGACATGGGAATTTCTACCATCAATCAGAAAGCATCCAAGGATTCATATCCTCAATCTCAGTAGCACATAGGGGAACAAGAAGGGGGTAATTATGTGGAAGGAGAAAATGATAATAATCACAACGACTCACTTAATGGAAGTCGAATACCTTGGGGAAGCACTGCATCATCTCCACAAAGTCCTATAGTTGGTGTATCTGGTCTTGGTATTGGTCCTAGACCTGGCATAGGTAATGTAAAAACTATAAATAAATTGAATAGTTATTTATCTACTTTGAAGTGTACATCACTTTGGAATAATAAATTTGTAAGTATTCTTTCACTTCTATTTAGAGAGGTGGTTTTGGTGATATTTTGTGTAACTAGTATTTTTAATGTGAATTGCATTGATGCTTGCACTTGTTACAACTATGGTATTATATTTAACTACCTTTATGTAGGTGAACAGAAAGAATCATTTTCCAAAACCAATAAACTCTTTAGGAGAAGATGAGTAACTTTGTTTCTCATAACAGTCTTCAGTATTAGACTTCTTAGTTATACTGATGCATGTTGTGTTTATCTAAGTTCTCATATTTTGTCATGGTGGAGGTTATAAAATACCTTTTTACACTTCATGTATCATTATTTGTGGACTAGGAAATTTCTAATCTATTGTCAAGATTGGAACAACAAAAATATTTCACTAAATTTTGTCACGTCTTATAATAAAACTAGCTTTTCATGTGTTCTAGTATTTTATTTGTGAGTACTTTATCTATATTTTTAGAGTTTTGGTTGGAAAAAATTACCTGCATTTTTTCTTTAGAATATATAACACAGATACGTAGAGAGATCCATCTATAGTACATTAAACACTATATTTGTTGACTTCTAGAGAGGTCTACCCACACGTTGAACTCAATATTCCTTGATTGTAATGAAGACTGCTTTTCCATAAAAAAAATTGCTAGGGCTCTATATTTTAGAATGCAATTATCTCGTTGTAAGGGATTCCATTTGGTATGAAAGTTTTCTCTCTATATGGCTACAGTAACAAAGGCTATCATTTTGATGTTCTTAGACTAAAGAGAAGTGGGAGACTTATATTTTTTCAGAAGCATGAGTTAAAGGGTATCAAAATTTAGATACAATTATTGTGTAAATGTTCTTCAAAATTGAACATTTACATAGAAATAAACTAGCATTTTTTTAAAAAGGTATTATTCACTCTTTGCTTGCACCTAATAACAATATACAACACTAATGACTAAATATTTTTTACACACTAGTGTTGAAAAAGTTAAGATATTTAACAAATTTAGAAAATGATAATTCCTTCCTGGTTGGACTATATTCTAAATTAATCGGCCATTTTTCCTTTTTTCATTTTCTCCATTATATCTATACAATATCACCAGTGCAGGGATAGAGGGATTTAGAAATAACTTTTTTTCTTCATTTTGCTTAGTTAGCGATGTCCAATAAATGTAATGGGCATAGAAGGATTTCTAATAGGTAGTAAACAAATTAAAACCCCATAAATTCCATTTTACCTTAGGTTTTTAGTGAGTTGAAAGGAAAAAATTAAGGCTTTGGGAGGGAATTTAGCATTCAAAAGGGAAATAATTATTTCCTAGTGCTTAAAATAATTCAATGATTTCGTCTTTGTTGTCTACTCCAAATATCTATACCTTGAAATTCTAAATAGTCTCTCTTTAGTTGAGTCTTCATTCGTTTTGTTGGAAATTTTGAGTGATAAGTTGTCATTGATGTCAAGAGTGAGTGGTCAGTGATGTCAAATTTTTAGCACCAATCAGTGGCGGTTTCAGTTGGTAGCATCCGCCTCAGTTTCAGTTTCAACACCCAGTTCACGGAAGTCAAATAAGGTCCAAAGTGCAAGAAAAAGCCCCAAAAAATAATATTATAATATTATGCCAAGGAAGTTTAAAATCAATTATAAATTAATTTATTAGTTAATTTACTTAACTTATAAAGTTATTTAAATTAATTATTATTTAATTTAATTATTGATTATAAATTAATTTTAGCTAAGGTTAAATAACCCTAAGATGGGTTATCAAATTTAAAATTCAAAATTTAATTTTGAATAAAGCACCATAGATGTGAAGAGAAATTAAATCATGTATATAAAGGGGGGAAATCCCACCCTGCCAAACTTATCATGCCTTCAAAATTTAATGCGAGCCTTCAAATTGAGAGCTATACGAATTGTGCTGCATCCAAAGCAAGGAGAGAAGTGTGCAAGTTTCAAGAGGATTTGATGGTGAGTGAAGGAATACGAGGAAGTCGTTGTACCTTCCTTCACATGGGTATTAGTAGCCCACACGGTAGGCTCCCAAGTGCTAAGGCAGTTAGGCTAGAAGAGACGGGGGATCGAATCTCGTTGAATCCCTTTTTGTGGGAAGTATAAGGTATGCTTAGGAATTGGTTACTAAATTTTTTGGGATATATTTTGGGCATTTAAAAATTAATTTTTGCATATTTAAATTGGTTATAAGTTTGTTAAAGGAGTTATAAGGTTTTTTGTAAAATTAAATTTTTAATGTTATGTGCTCAAATATTTTGAAAATATTGTAAGGTGTTTTGGTTGATATTTTTATGGTGTTGGATATTATTTTGAGTTGGAATTTATAAGGTGTATCAAGGAAATTATATTTATGTATGGTATGATGAGTGTTATGTTTAAAAGGGAGAAATAAGACATAAGTTGAGTAGATTTGGTTGAGCCTAGTCAAGTGATTGTGTGAAGTGATTGTTCAAGTTCTGTGAAACAAATTATTCTATATTCTAAATTGATTTGAGAAAGAGGTTGAGTATTGATGAGTGTGAAACATATTGAGTCTCTAAAAATTCTCTATATGTTTCTATGATAAAAGAGTGAGTGAAAGTGTTTGAGTATTGAGGTGAATGTGAAGCATATTGAGTCTCTAACAATTCCCTATATGTTTCTGAGAGAGTGATTGAAAGTGATTGAGTATTGAGGTGAATGTGAAGCATATTGAGTCTTTAACAATTCTCTATATGTTTCTAAGAGAGTGATTGAAAGTGATTGAGTATTGAGGTGAATGTGAGGCATATTGAGTCTCTAAAAATTCTCTATATGTTTCTAAGAGCGTGATTGAAAGTGATTAAGTATTGCAATGAGTGTAGAGTATATTGAGTATCTAACAATTCTCTCTATATTTCTATGAGATTGGACAAGTTCTAGTGTGGAATTGTTGAGCATATTTGAGGCAAGTATTTGAGAAGACTTGTGGACAAATTTGGGTAAGCTTTTGTGAAAGCTTACAATACAAATTGAGAGCATATTTAGATAAGTTCTAGTGAGGACTTATTGAGCAGATTTGGACAGGTTCTAGAGAGAACTTGTGAATAGATTAGTGTGAGTTTTTTTGGAAGCTTACAAGGTAGATATGAGACAAGTCTTTGAGAAGGCTTGTGAGCAGAGTTGATTGATTGATTTGTTCAAAAATTGAGTTAAGGTTGGGGTAGATCCAGTAGAGTTGATTTGAGATTGAGTCAAGCTTTTTATTAAGGCATGAGGACATATTTATGCTATACCTAAGGACTATGTTTAGTATAGATTTGAGGATAGGTTTGTGTAAAACCAAGAGATAGAGATTGAACAGATTTGTTCTAGATCGAAGGACTGAGTTTAGTATATATTTGAGATAAATCTTTGAAGGTGATAAAGTATAGAGGACAACAATATTTAATAGATAGAGATCCATTAGCCAGAGCAATGAAGACAAGAGTCTTCAGTGGATAGAGATCCATTAGCCAAAGCAGTGGGGGCAACAGTTCTTATAGAAGATCATCGGTCAAAGCTTAGGAGAAATGAGTCCTCCTATGGATAGATATCCATGAACATGATTAGGGGATTGGTATCTCCTTTGTATAGAGATCCATAAACATTGTAATAGGGAAAGGATTCCCAAGAGATTGATTGAGAAAATTTTAGTGAAAATTTTTCTCTATGGAGTAGCCCACATTGGGTGAACCATGTAAAATTGGTGTCTCTATTGTATGTGGTGATTTGTGCATTGCTTTGATTACTACTTTTGATATTGCTATCTATACATTGCATAATATTGATTGGGAAATAAAAGTAAAAAGTGGTCTTATATTGTTCACCTTCCCCTATCAGTATAAGTTTGCATTCTTCAATTGGTATCAGAGTGGGTTCCTTCGGAAGAGTTTAACAAATTTAAAGAAAAGCTTTCAAGAACACAATGGATTCCAAGAATGTGTTCTCAGATAATACTACACCAATATTTGAAAGAAGTGATTACATATATTGGAGTATGAGAATGAAGATTCACTTGATTGCACTTGGCAATGAAATTTGGGAATCAATGGAAAATGGATGCATCCCAGTTGATCCACCTACAGATAAGGAAAGTAAGCTTCTACAAAATTACAATTCAAAGAAAATGAATGCAATTTTGAGAGGTTTACATAGAACAGAGTCCATAAAAGTTATGCACTATAAATATGCAAAATTAATTTGGGATAAGTTGCAAAGTATATATGAAGGAGATAAAAGTGTCAAGAAAGCAAAGATACGAAATCTAAAAGGACAATTTGAAGAGTTAAGAATGAAGGATGAGGAAAACATTAGCACTTATCTACTTTGAGTCAATAAGGTTGTTAATGATATGCAAAGACTTGGACTTAAGATTGAAGAATTAGATGTTTGTGATAAGGTCTTAAGATCTCTTCCAAAAATATTTAGTGAAAATATTTCTGCTATAGAAGAATCAAAGGATGGTGATTATTTGAAAAAATATATGTTGCTTGGTATTCTTAAAATTTTTGAGTTAATAACAAAAGAACCTAATCCCCAAAAGCAAGCAAACTTCAAAGAAATCAAGAAGACAAAGGGTAAGAAGTTATAATTGAGAAATGAGTCATCCAGTGATGAAGAAGTAAATTATGGTAGAAGGAATAATGATTAAAAAATATTTAAAGATACACAATCTATTAGATGTTTCAATTATGGAAAGTATGGTCACTATGCAACTGATTGTCAAGAAGCTAAAAATAATAATGATGAAGAAAAATAGGATCATAGGAACATGGAATCAGAAAGATACAGGGACCAAAAGAAAGACAAAGATGGACAAGGTAGACAAGGAAATAAGTTCTTTCAAAGACAAAAGAGGAGCTACTATGTAGAAAAGAAAATTAAGTACTCAAGTGATAGTGATGTTAGTTTTCCAGATAATGATAGATATGAAGTCCTATTTATGATTGAAGAAAATGAAGAAGTAAAGAAAAAGTCACCAATAATTCTCAAGTGTTTTAGATGTGGTAACTTTGGACATCTTGAAGATAGTTGTACAAGGAATGGTTATAGTTTCAGTGATGATGAATATGAGGATGCACTTGAAGGACCAAAATAAAATCTTCTAATAGCATTAGAAGAAGAAGAAGGTGATCCTATAGAAGACAAGTCAAAAGAAAAGGAAGATGTAGAAAAAGGCAAACAAATAGAAGAGGAATCAAACAAGGAAGGATATGATATTAAGGCAAAACTTATTTATGCTTTTGACATAGTAAAGAAGGTAAGAAAGCAAAAATATAAACTTGAGTTTCAGTTTCAATAATGCGATGAAGAGAGAAGAAAGCTTATAGAGGATCTAAACAATTCAATGACTAAGACAAATAAGTTCAAGGATAAGTTAGAAGCAAATGTCTTAGAATGTGAAAGGTTGGAACAAGAAGTATATCTACTAAGGGAAGATGTAGGAAAGTCCAAGGATAATCTACACAAGTTTAGAAAGATATCAAAAAGTGTGGATAAGATGATCAAGGTGCAAATAAAGTCAAGAAACAAAATAGGTATTGGTTTTGAACAGGCTCAAAAGAAACAATAAAAAGAGTCAACATCAAGTTTTAAAGAAAAAGAAACTTCAGAAGAAGACAGTGTAAGAGAGAGTGAGAAATATGAGGATGAGTTGGACAATAGAAAGTTCAACAAGGAAAGGAACAATGCACAAAGAAGAACATATGGAACAATAATCAGAATAGGTTAAGAGAGACTAAGAGACCAATGAGGTCAATACAAGGAAACTTCAATGGAAGATGTTTTTCATGTCACAAATTTGGGCACATGGCTTCATAGTGTAGGATACATGAAATACAAGAATATGGAAATAGATAGCTTTTCCATGGGTATTGCTACTCATGTAATCAGTTTGGTCACAAGGTAATGGATTGTAGGGTTCATGACAGAAAAGGATATGGTTTCACTAGGAGAAATCCTAAGACATTTGCACCTCCAAGGAATAATAACATTAAGTGTTATAATTTCAATAATGATGTACATACAAAAAATGGTGTAGAGCAAACATTCTAGAATCAAGCATGAATAGGAACATGAACAAGAATATGGGCATGGACAGGAACAGGAACACGAATATGGATATGAACATGAATAAGAAAATGAAAAAGAACAGGAACAGGAACATGAATAGGAATATGAATATGGATATAAATAGGAACATGAATATGGACATGGACATGAACAAGAACATGAACAGTCAAATAAATCAAAATGATCAGATGAGAAGAAAAGAGAATAAAGATAAAGACCAGTGCTTGCTAGGAGTAGAAATATTTCCATCCCATAATTAACCACCTCAAGAGGATGTGGGGGAGGGGCTAAGATAAGAGAATCATTCTTAGCCTCAAGCCCCAAAGGTGACCCTTTACCATTGATGTCAAAGGGGGAGATATTTGAGTAAGGAGGAGAGATTTGGTTTAAGGAGAAAGCATTGAGTTAGGGGGAGCAGTTTCCCAGGGGGAGCAGAACAAGAAAAATGTCAAAATTTGGTAAAAAGAATTTGGGTTGCCATCAATAACAAAGGAGGAGATTGTTGGATATTTTGAGTGATACGTTTTCATTGGTGTCAAGAGTGAGTGGTCAGTGATGAATTTTCAGCACCAATCAGTGGTAGTTTCAGTTGGAAGCATCCGTATCAGTTTCAGTTTCAAGACCCAGTTCACAAAAATTAGATAAGGTCCAAAGTGCAAGAAAAAGCCCAAATAAATAATAATATTATATTATTTTATAATATTATGCCAAGGAAGTTTAAAATTAATTATAAATTAACTTTAATTTAATTTATTAGTTAATTTACTTAACTTATAAAGTTATTTAAATTAATTAATAATTAATTTAATTATTGATTATAAATTAATTTTAGCTAAGGTTAAATAACCCTTAGATGGGTTATCAAATTTAAAATTCAAAATTTTATTTCGAATAAAGTGTCACCGACGTGA
Organism: Wollemia nobilis; assembly: GCA_028583015.1. Lineage (NCBI taxonomy): Eukaryota > Viridiplantae > Streptophyta > Pinopsida > Araucariales > Araucariaceae > Wollemia > Wollemia nobilis. The sequence goes on from JAQPPZ010017021.1 coordinate 2,620,702, forward strand.
GGAGAAATTAAATCATGTATATAAAGGGGGTAACTCCCACCCTCCCAAACTTACCATGCCTTTGAAATTTAATGCAAGCCTTAGAATTGAGAGCTATACGAATTGCGCTACGTGCAAAGCAAGGAGAGGAGTGTACAAGTTTCAAGAGGATTTAACATCGAGTGAAGGCATAAGAGGAAGGCATTATACATTCCTTCACATGGGCATTAGTAGCCCATGTGGTGGGCTCCCAAGTGCTAAGGTGCTTAGGCTAGATGAGACGACGAATCAAATCTTGCCGAATCCCTTTTTGTGGGAAGTATAAGGTATACTTGGAAATTGGTCGCCGAAATTTTTGATGATATAGTTTGGGCATTTAAAAATTAATTTTTGCATATTTAAATTGGTTCTAAGGTTGTTAAAGGAGTTATAAGGTTTTTTAGAAAATTAAATTTTTAATGTTGTGTGTTCAAATGTTTTGAAAATATTGTAAGGCGTTTTGGTTGATATTTTTATGGTGTTGGATATTATTTTAAGTTGGAGTTTATAAGGTGTATCAAGGAATTTATCTTTAGGTATGGTATGATGAGTGTTATGTTTAAAAGGGAGAAATAAGACATAAGTTGAGTAGAGTTGGTTGAGCCTAGTCAAGTGAATGTGTGAAGTGATTGTTCAAGTTTTGTTAAACAAATTATTCTATATTCTGAATTGATTTGAGAAAGAGGTTGAGTATTGATGAGTGTGAAACATATTAAGTCTCTAACTATTATCTATATTTTTCTGTGATAAAAGAGTGAGTGAAAGTGTTTGAGTATTGAGGTGAATGTGAAGCATATTGAGTCTCTAACAATTCTCTATATGTTTCTAAGAGAGTGATTGAAAGTGATTGAGTATTGAGGTGAATGTGAAGCATATTGAGTCTCTAACAATTATCTATATGTTTCTAAGAGAGTGATTGAAAGTTATTGAGTATTGAGGTGAATGTGAAGCATATTGAGTCTCTAACAATTATCTATATGTTTCTAAGAGAGTGATTGAAAGTGAATAAGTATTGTAATGAGTGTAGAGCATATTGAGTCTCTAAAAATTCTCTTTATATTTCTATGAGATTGGACAAGTTCTAGTGTGGACTTGCTGAGAAAAGTTGAGGTAAGTATTTGAGAAGACTTGTGGATAGATTTGGGTAAGCTTTTGTGAAATATTACAATACATATTGAGAGCATATTTAGATAAGTTCTAATGAGGACTTATTGAGAAGATTTAGATAGGTTCTAGAGAGGAATTGTGGATAAATTAGTGTGAGATTTTGTGGAATCTTACAAGGTAGATTTGACATAAGTCTTTGATAAGGCTTGTGAGCAGAGTTGATTGATTGATTTGTTCAAACCTTGAGTTAAGGTTGGGGTAGATCCATCAGAGTTGATTTGAGATTGATTCAAGCTTTGTGTTAAGGCTTGAGGACAAATATTGAGGACATATTTGTGCTAGACTGAAGGACTATGTTTAGTATAGATTCGAGAATAGATTTTGGTGTAGATTTGAGGACAGGTTTGTGCTAGACCAAGAGACAGAGATTGAGCAGATTTGTGCTAGACTAAAGGACTGAGTTTAATATAGATTTAAGACAAATATTTGAAGGTGATAAAGTATAGAGGGCGACAGTATCCAGTGGATAGAGATTCATTAGCTAGAGTAGTGAGGACAGGAGTCTTCAGTGGATAGATGTCCATTAGCCAGAGCAATGGGGCCAACAGTTCTTCTAGAATATCACCAGTCAAATCTTAGGAGAAAGGAGTTCTCCTGTGGATAGATATCCATGAACTTGATTAGGGGATTGGTATCTCCTTTGTATAGAGATCCATAAATTTTATAATAGGGAAATTATTCCCAAGATATTGATTGAGAAAAGTTTAATGAAATATTTTCTCCATGGAGTAGCCCACATTGGGTGAACCACATAAAATTGGTTTCTTTATTGTGTGGTGATTTGTGCATTTCTTTGATTACTATTGTTGATATTCCTATCTATACATTTCATAATATTAAATGGGAAAGAAAATTAAAAAGTGGTCTTATACTATTCACCACCCCTCTCAGTATAAGCTTGATTTCTTCACATTTTTTGGAGTAGTTTATCTTTATTAGCTATAGGTGATAACAATTTTGGCCATCTCCATTTACAGTTTTTCACCTTTAATATTTACTTTATAACATGTTGTTTTAGATTTTATAATCTTCAATGCACCTGCATCATTGCATTCTTCATATTTATTTAAATTATTTATATATGTATTTGAAAAGTAATGAGATTAACACTAAAATAAACTAGAGATCCTTGAAGAAGTGCATATTGTCCATGTCTATAGAGAGGCTAATGGGCCAGTTGACTATCTAACAAACATGGGGCTAAGTGAATTGAAATATTGGGAGTTAATATTACCTCATAGTGTTCAAGAAATTATTAATAGTGAAACCAAGGATGATAAACAAAATGAGATTACAGATTAAATTTGCTAGAAAGATTTTAAATATTTTATGTGTAAAGCTTTACTGTTCACCTGGAGGGAGGATTTTGAACATTCTTGACTACTAAAAGTATAATATTAGGGATGTAGTAAATATTAGAGGACTTGAAAATGAGTCTCCAATAGTGGTGGATCCTTTATTTTATAGTTGGATCATGTGTTATTGAGCGAAAAAGTTTCTGCCTCTAGCAAACTCCACTTTCGGGTTTGGTCTACTCTTGTTTTTCTACTAATTATTATTTTGTGAGATATAGGTTGCATATTGTTTCTCAATGGGACTGAAGCTGGTATGTGGGCCTTCTATAGGTCCCAATATTCATGTTTTTGAGTCCACCTAAAAAAAATCAGTCATTATTTGTACCAGAAACTGGAGCATCAAAAGGAAATATGCCATGATTGATCCTACTGAGTAATATGTTTCCACGAGTGTCTCATTGTCTAGAGCCGTGAATAAGGGACTAGAACTGCATATTGAAATACCTACATACTAAATGACTTCCTGAAATACCTTTTTGACTCGTCAAAATGTTTGCTCCAACTGTTCTTGGGAAAATAAAAGAAGCAAAAAATCACTTGGAGGATCTAAAAAGGAGAATCTTGATGCTTAAAGCCTAGCAAAAATTTTAAGATTTGTATGGGTTTTTTGATTATTCATTGCCTTTTATATATTTTTTAATCTTAAATGATCCTAAAGTAAAAAACTTAGATAGTATTTAGGTTTTTTGATCTTCTGGTTTAAGGTTTGAAACCTTATTTCTGGAACCATATTTGGAGTGTAAATCTTATTATTTGATGTTTATTGTAAAAGGTTTGGGGTCCCTTTCAAAATCCATTCTTCTACCTTAATAAAAACATAATAAGAGGATGGTATAAACCCTCTTACTTTTTTATATATTTTTAAAAAATTAATAATAAGAGGGTGGTTTAAAACCACCCTCTTAGGATCTATTAGGGTGGTTTAAAACTACCCTTATAGTAATAAAATAAAGCAGTTTTTGAGGTAGTTTTAAATCGCCCTTATATGTTGTGGATCTATGTCCTCATAGATGAAATTTGAATATCTGTCCTTAAAGGTCTTTAAGGGTGGTTAAAAACCACCCTTAAAGACGAGTTTTGGTGTAGTGACAAAAAGGACAAAAAACAACATAGAAAATACCTATACCTACAAGGATCCTACCAACAAAAGAGGATCCTAACAAGGAGATGCACAACCATGGAAGCTTTAGAATACTAGAACTAGGGACTCACCACTGGGAGGGAAGGGAAACATAGATACACAAAGGATCCTTATTGAGTGGTCTCCTGATCAAGGTATTCCTTTTTATCACTGGATTTTTTGTCATCCATATTTTTTCTAAGATATCCTAGGGGAAGGGCCACTTCATTTGCATAGAAAAATAACATCTTACAAACTCTTTTTATGGATCTAAAGAGATTATTCAATCCTTGTAGGGAGTTCCTATAATACAAATTAAACTTTGAAGGTCTCATAGTAGCTTTCTTTATTACCAAAGGAATGTTGCTCTAATTTCCTTTCTTTAGGAATGATCATATCTAAAATCAAAGGGAAAAATAAATAGAATCTTACAAGGAGAACTAGGAGATATCCTAGGGCCCACAATAGGCCAACACATCACTTTGAACTTCTTATTCCTCTTATCACCAGAACTCATTAAGACAATAAGACAAAACTTAGTGCTAACCAGCCAAAGGAAAAGAACATTAAAAACATTATGAGGATAAAAATATTTGAAGGTAACTAAACAAGGGTTCTTGGGGTTCGATATATTCCATATCAACATTTTGAACCTCTTGCTCCACTTTCCATAGAGACCCAATTGGTAATCAGGATAAAAATTTATAATGACTTTCCAAAAGGAAAGTACAATATAACCATCACAAGGAGAAACCTCAACCTTCCTTGAGACATTCTTGGGGATATCCCAGGTAGGCTTACCAATCCTACGATCAAAATAAAGTCTTATTAGAATCTTTAAGGGTGGCCTAAGTGTGATTCTAGTGAAATATTTCCCTCAAAACAATGAGGGCTTCTTGGAGGATACCAATATTTTTCATGATATCAACCACCTTATTTTCTTCCTTGTATACATGTTTGATCTAGGAATTATCAAGAAGCAAAATACTATTATTTTCCTCCTTCTTAAAGTATTCAATATTCTAGATTGAGGGCTAATACCCCTTCAGGGTGTTGACAATTTTTAGATAATCATATTTAATGATTACCGTTTTAATATTCATCCTTTCTAGAAGTTTGATTCCTTGGAAGAGAGCTCTTGCTTAAGCAAAGTGACTAGTTTGAAAACCTAGGTTGTCTACATATGCAAGAAGAATTTCATCTTTGTTGTCTCTAATTATTCTCTTAACTCTAAATGTTCCTGGATTCCCCTTAAAAACCCCATAAAAATTAATCTTTATCCATTGATTAGGATTGAAACTGAATTGCTTTGGCATTTATTCAACTATGAATAAATAAGCATGTGTAATGGCAAAATTACATTATTAGAAAATATCTTAAATCAGGTGGAGAAATATATAAAGGATAGCTAAAGCTAACTACTAGCTAACATTAGAACTAAGAAGTTATCCACTAAAGAATCTTCCTAATTACTAACTTAAGTTAGCTACTAACTTAAGATACTCTAGAACACACACATGAGTAAGAACCTCATGTTTACATTTGTTTGTTTTATTATGCAATAAATACAAATAAACTAAGCCTAGATATATTGATGCCCTCATCATACCTCCCCACTCAAGAAGCATTGAATTCTAATGCTTTTACAATAGTAGGAGGGTGAGTCACCAAACGCTATAGAAATATCCTAAGAATCCATATAAGTTTTTATCAAAATAAGTTTGATGATACCTCGTGATGTTGATTTTAAAAAATATTTGGTACAACTCACTCACCAATCGATGAATGAAACTGACGAGGAGAAATTGCCTACTATGAAAGCTACGAAGTCTTCTGAACAATAGGAACTTGTGAAGGTGATAAGGAATGAGGTCACTCAAATGCAAGAGGAACAATAAGAGGAGTAGGATGAGGTACATATGAAGAAGGAGGAATGACCTCCTTAAGAGTACATGAAGTTGTGAAAGAAAGTGTGTCCTTGGGCTAAAATATCATGGTGATATTTTGTGGTTGTTTTGGAGAAATAAAAAGTGTGTATTATGGAAGGTTGTGAATAAGAAGAGTCTTTTTTTTTTATGTTGTATGGTGTAGGTTTTATGATATGCATCATATTTATATTGTTTATCATATTTATAGAGTTGACCAAGAATGAGTCCACAATAGTCCATTGGAGTCACATTACAAGTGACTCGATCCATATAGTGAGGGTCAAAAGCAAAGGATATAGTACAACATTCTATGATTACAAAGGTAGAATCCATATCCTTTCATACAAGGAAATATGTATGAATATGAGGTTCTACAAGCAAGTGGAGTTGATCGACTATGAGTTTAGTAATCAAATTGGTTTGTGATCCATTATTGAGAATACAATTTATAGAATAGTTATGGGTGAGGTGTGCTTTCATGACAAACAAACTGTCATGGACACCTTTGTGATGTATGAGGGTCATATTTTTCAATTGACTCTTTAATTCCTCATACTTTATATCTTAACCTACAACTTCAAGAGGAACATTTTGTGGTGTCTCATGTTGAGGTTTTGCAATTAAGTTCTTCTTTATAAAGCATTCTAATTCTGTATGTCTGTTAGAATTATTCACTAAGTAATTTGTCATTGATGTCAAAGGTCAACTTGGTTATTAGCAAAAAAATGGACGAATTATTCAAAGGTAAAGTGTGAAATATTTAAAATTAATATTTAATTTAATGTTGAAAATGCCAAAGGTTGAAATATTTAATTTAAAGTTTTATAATTAAATATTAAAGTGAAAGGTTGTATATGAAAGATTTAATATTTAAATTAAGGATTTAAATATTACATTGAAGAGGTCGACCCCTATGTTTATAAAATATTATTACTCATATATATATGCTCCAAGCATTATGATTGTGATATTTCATGATGAACAACCAAATATCATGTTTGAAAATGAATGAAAGAGGGAGACTATGGCTTGTGATTGCATTTGAAGGGAAAAAAAAAGAAGATCAGTTGTTGAGACATATGAAGTAGAAGCATTGAAGGGATTCAATAGAGCCATGATAGCAAGGCAGTGACATGAATAGGTAACCTAAAATACAGTGAAAGACATGGATAGTACCATAGCATATATCAACTTGTGAGTCATACAACAATACCAGTGCATATATCAACTTGCAAGTCATACAATGGTACTAGAGCAAATTTCACCTTGTAAATCACATGACGATAGTGATGATTGGCCAAGACACTCTCTTGATCCTATGGTGATCAATAATTTCATATGACTGGGATCTTTCGTGTGTTTATGGAAAACAAATAGTGACAGCTAGTATCAAGGACCTCCTATGAGTGTTACTATCTAAGCTTGCGGTGCATGCGAGTGAGCTTTTGGAGAAGATAAAAGTTATACCTTCAAAGAAGAATATTCTAGGAAAACATGCACATGGTTTAATGAAGCATAGATTGAATTTTAATAAGATATGCACAATAGAGGATTTTAGATGGCATATTTGATTGAGGACTAGTTTGAGATATTGTGTCTGTGCAGTGTCAAACTTTGAGTAGAGATCTGCGGATGGAAGCAATGCTACAAGTGAAGACAACAGGAGAGAACCATGCTTGAGTATCATGGTGGGAGTGGATTTTTATTGAAGGGAGTAAGACAATAAAACACATGGAGTGCATAAACCAGCCATTGATATCCACACCAGATATCCATGTCAGTAGCAATCAATTGCATGTTAATAGGATGATATGCTAGATAGACTAGAAGGTACACATAGTATTTGAGAGATTTTATTATCACAAAACATGCACATAGAAATTACCAGTGAAGGACATTAGAAATAATGATAAATGATTCAAAAGGTACAGGTTTGAGAAGAATATAGCACCATGTTCTAGTTAAGAGAGGAGAGCAAGCAACATGCAATGATTAGAAGACAATGGAGGAAAGGAGTGCAAGTTTGGTGGCATAGCAGTGATCCAAAGGAGTAAAGTATTTTATTGTGTTCCTTTGGTTTCATCCACTAGGGTAGACCAGTCGGTTTTCTAGCCCGTTTTAGGGCATTACGATATAGAAGGTTTGAGGGTTGAATCTCCTCAATGCCTATTTTGTTGAAGCATTTTGTGTTCGAGATAGCGCAACAAAGGAGATAAATATCCTACTATACCATTTGGTTTCATCCACTACATTAGCTCAGTTGGCCATGAGCCCACATTAGGGCACTATGCTACTAGAGGTCAGAAGGTCGAATGTCATCTGTGAATTGCTAAGTTTGGTTGTGCAAGGTAAGGATATATTTTTTTTAATTAAATTTGGTAGAAGGAAGATATAAGGAGTCATGTTGTTATTATAAAGTTTTATTTTACAAGTTATAAAAGGGAGATATAAGGAGTCATGTTGTTATTATAAAGTTTTATTTTACAAGTTTTAAAATGGAGATATAAGGAGTTATTTTAAATTAAGCTTTATTGTGAATGTTGTTAAAAGGAGTGATAAGGATATTAAGTATTTGATTTGGAGTTTAGATAAAGAAGCAAAAAGGAAAATTATAGATCAGATTTGTATGTAGATTTGTGCATTATTTATGATTGGATTTGGGAGTAGATGAGCAGTGTTTGTGAGCATATTTGAGCATAGTTTATGAGCAGATTTATAAGTAGATTTGAGCATAGTTTATGAGCAGATTTGGGAGCAAATTTGAGAATAGTATATGAGTAGAGTTTGGAATAGATTTGAGTAGTATTTATGAGCAGGTTTTAGAGAATATTTGAGTAGTATTTGTGAGCAGGTTTTGGAGAAGATTTGAGCAAAATTTGTGAGCAAATTTTGGAGCAGTATTTAGAGCAGGTTTTGGAGTAGATTTAAGAAGTATCTGTGAGAAAATTTTGGAGCAAATTTGAGTAGGGTTTGTGAGTAAATTTTGGAGTAATATTTAGGGACATATTTGAGCAAATTTTTGGACCAGACTCTTGAGCAAGGGGATTCGTGTCTCCTGTGGATTGGTGTCCATGAACTTGGTCAAGGGTATTGGTGTCTCCTGTGGATTGGTGTCCATGAACTTGAGCAAGGGGATTGGTGTCTCCTGTGGATTGTTGTCCATAAACTTGAGCAATGAGATTGGTGTCTCCTGTGGATTGGTGTCTCCTATGGATTGGTGTCCATGAACCTAAGCAAGGGGATTGGTGTCTCCTATATATTGGTGTCCATGAACTTGAGCAAGAGGATTGGTGTCTCCTATGGATTGATGTCCATGAACTTGAGCAAGGGGATTGGTGTCTCTTGTGGATTGGTGTCCACGAACCTGAGCAAGGAAATTGGCATCTCTTGTGGATTGGTGTCCATGAACTTGTATAGGGGATTGGTGTATCTTTTGTATTGGTGTCCATAAACTTGTATAGGGGATTAGTGTCTCCTATGGATTGATGTCCACAAAATTGTATAGGGTATTGGTGTCTCCTATGGATTGGTGCCCACAAAATTTATTGAAGAAATATATAAGAAATATTTTATCATGGTTTTCTCTCGAGAGGGTATTTCCACGTAAAATATTTATTTCTCATGTGTGTGGTGATTTATGCATTGTTGCATTATTGCATTGATGTTATTTGAAGTTATTGCTTTGGAAAAAAATATAATTTTTTTATATTATACTGTTCACCCCCATCTCAGTATAAGCTTGTGTTCTTCAATATCCTCTCCTATTACAATGATCACATAATTTTATGCCATATAAGAATAAGAAGAAGAAATAGAGGAAGAAGAAGATGTAGAAGAAGAAGAAGAAGAAGGAGGAGTAGATGTCTTGGTATTTGCTGATTATTATTGTTGTTGGGGTCAAGAAGCTCCCTTAGATTGTGTCGCAATATTTTATTTTTCCAACTATGCATGGTTAAAGACTTCATCTAAGGTTTTTAATGGAGTATATTTCAACTCTTGATACAAATACTCAAGAATCCCACTCATGAATTTCATGATGAAGGCTTCTATGGGGTTTTTTACATGAGGTAATATTCTTAACCAATTGAATTGAAAGATAGTCCTAAATGAACATATTATAGGTTTGTATCAACCTATACCATTTGACCATGAGATCACATTCATAATCTGAAAGATAAAATGTATCCTTCAAGGCTTGAACCAATCCATCCCAATTGGTGATGGGATTTTGACCCTCTTGTATTTTCATTATGACAAGTTTGGCTAAACGTGTCAACTTCAACTTTACAAAGGGAACTTTCTCTCTATTTTCAACTTTAGTATAGGAGAACCAAGTCTCCATGTCCATAATCCAACTATTAAGGACATTTGGATCTTGAGATCCATAAAATGTTTTCACTTCACATTTGACTCTTTGCCTAAATTATTGTGGTTGATCTTAACACCAAGAGTACCTTGAATAATTATATCTTGTACTTTAGTGACTAATTGCTCCATTCTTTAAGCAAGATTAGTCACTTACTTAGTGATATTAGACACCGTTTGGGATTGGAAATAAGCCAGGAGGGCTACTAAATCATCCCAAAATTACAAGAGTTTTACCTTACGAGGCAATGGTTCTCATTTTTCAAGAACTTACAATGAGCCAATGGCTTTTACAATTTTATTACCTTTTTCTAGGAAATTACAATAGTTTCCAAAATACACTACCTCTTTAAATAGTATTTTCTTGAGCTTAATTTGTAATAGACTTACAAAAATAAATAAATTAGTGTTACAAGAGAAATTTTAAGCATTTTTTAACAATAAGCTTAGCCTACTAGGATAGCACAAAATTTACCTTTTCATATCCTCCAAAAAGAAGGATATTTATGTATATATTCAGTTAATTAATATGTAAATAACTGAAAATAAAATATTAAATTAATTAACAATTAATTTAATATTAGTAAGGTTTCTCCTAAAATTAGGTAAAGTAAAAATTATAAAATGGATGTCCGTGGGTCTAGGTGGATTGGTAAGTTGGGGCGCTTGCTGAGAGGATATCTAGGTTCCAATCCCACGGGCTTGCCCATGCACAGACAGTAGCCCAGATCCAATTCCTCTGAGTGGTACGCCAGATTGATGACAACGGTGCAACCCCTGTGCGTCTGGCGGTCCCCATCTCACGCCGGGTTACCATGTACCAAGACAGTGGAAGTCCTAAGAGCCTTCCTAGATAGTTTGAACCCTACCAGATGTGCTGGTAGTTACTAAAAATCATGATTGTAACCATTGCTTCTATATATCAAAGAAAAAATTATAAAATGGAAATTTTACCTTAAGGGAAGGCCAAAGGTTTGGGAACCAATGACTACTATGAAATCTCCATGTTTTTGATAGGCTATTGATATTTTCCTACATCTATGCAACTATGTGCTGAATAGTGCCATGTATCTCCATCAAACATGGCTAACAAACAACTTAACGTTGAAATCTAAATGTAATCATTGGCTTACAACACACTAGGATTTGAGAAACATGGCTTTACTATTAGTTCTACATCATCATGCTTCCCTTTTGCTTGGTTTAAAAAATAGGCACTTGTGGTATGCAAAAATCTTCTGCCAATCATATTTCACTGCTAAGCTAAATGTAAATTTAGTGGGCCTCACTATCCATGATAATTTATCATCAACTATGCTAGTTTTTAGGTTTCTTATAGCAAAAATGCAATAGATTAATATTAGTGACCAAGAACCCACTATTAGGTAGCATTTAAACCATTTAGTTTCACCAAAAATCCATCAACTTATCCAAAATGGAAAATAATCCTACAAATCACAAAATATCCAATGCAAGTACGATTTTCCATGCCTTCAACCTCTCCTTGGAAAAACCATCAAATTGAGAGAAAAACATAGTTTATATAATCTATGTGGTGAGTTCTAGAATGGGAGAGCTCTTGGCCCACAAAATTCACCAAATCGTTCACCTTCATGCGGTTATCACAAGTAATGGAAGTTGGCCAATAAGGAAAATTATCAACACATGACCATAAGATTTTCTCAATTGACCTCCCTTGTTGAAGTATAGCCTAGAATTTCCACGTCTACATAGCTTGTGCACTATATTTTGTGTGTTCTTGACATGTCGAAGGAACACCACTTGGTGGTAAATGGTAGGGTGCTCCTGGCCTCCAACATTACTCAATGTTACTTTTGGATAATGATAATTTCCAAATCAGCACCTGGATGTCTCACTCCTCAGGTCAGGATCTACTAACATCGTCAGGTTCTAGAAAATAGCCAAAGAGGGAGAGATGCGTTGTAAAAAAATATTAGGGGTTATAGATTATGATGACAAAAAATAAAAGATACAACACCCTGTAATAGTTATGTTTAGTGATTCAAATTGCTTGGCTATAAGATGATCATACCAAATATCTTAGCAGCATGTAGGATGTTTGCCAATATCCATCAATTATCAATATGCCACTTTATCCAACAAATAACAAATAGATCACATAAAGGTAGGATTGAAACATGGCTATGCTCAATCATTTAATGTGATTCAGATTCATTGCTCTGCCACCTTAATGAAAATACTAACTAGTCATTGGATACCAAGTTAGTTGACTCCCATGTAGCTGGTTGGCAAGTTGGTAATAGCCAAAAATATGCATCTTATTTTACCAATGGCAGGTTTGATGGAGAAATTTTCTTTCAAGACTTCAAGGGTTCCAAATCCAATAGACTTAGGATCTCTTTTCTCATTCTTAAAATCTCTATTATTCCTTTCCTTCCATATCCCCAAAGAAAGTGAGGATATTTCATATTCCATATCTCCTCTTGAATATGGTGATTTGATTTATGTGTGGATAATTTAATGAGGTTATGTAGTGTCATTTTGTTCCTACTTCCATCGAAAGTAGATAAGGACTTTATTGTAGCAGTGAAAATAGGGGAATAAGTTATTAGGTTAAATGGTCCTTGATGGGTCCAATTAGGAAGTTGGGTTTATGGCCAAGGTGGAGGCACTAGATTATTCTATGATGGAGAAGGAGGTTAACCATATTATTTTTGAGATGGATGATAAGGATATTTTATTTAACTTTGAGGTGGATGTGGAGAGGGTAATGGTATGTGTGGGTAGTAGGTTAGAGGATAATGAGGGTTTGATATATGGAAAGGACAAAGAGGTAAAATTTTATAACCCCATTGTAATTTCAAAAGAGGCTACATATTTGGAAAAGGAGAAGGATATTTCAAGCACCATTGATCTTTTTATTTATGGGAAAAATATAATATCTAATATATTTATCAAATTAATACTAGATAAACCAAGATGTTAAAACTAATATAAGAAAGCAATAAACTAATAGTAAACACTCAAAGCTATCCTAATTCTAACACAAATAATGGAATAATTCAATAATAACTACATTAAAGTCTTTCATAAAATACTAGTAAGATAGGGTTAATCCTAATATAGTAAAAATAATTACTTGACATCTAGGGAATCAAGGACCATACTATTCAAAACATGAATAAAATAAATAACTCATTCATGCCTTATCTTGCTTGCAATGTTACCATAGTAAAGTAAATGGAGATTACACTTGGGATGTTTAAAGAGGGTTTTACCTACCTTGGAATCTAGTCACCGAATGGTAATCAATGACCTTTGTTTGTAAATATTGGTAAAGCATCTTGTCCTCCTTTATGAAAGGTAACAAAATAGTGGTTGATGAATTTAGTTGTACCTGAGAGAGAGAACGAGAGATTACACTTGGGATGTTTAAAGAGGGTTTGACCTACCTTGGAATCTAGTCCTTGAATGGTAATCAATGACCTTTGTTTGTAAATCTTGGTAAAGCATCTTATCCTCCTTTATGAAAGGTAGCTTAGTTATATCTAGAGAGAGAGAGAGAGAGAGAGAGAGAGAGAGAGAGAGAGAGAGAGAGCATAAAAGCAATATACAATTTTGATAGTTGAGTGAATAATGAATGTATGGTGAAAGGATTATTTATAGTAGATCAAAGAAATAACTCTTCCTTTGGAACTACTAACTAATTTTCATCTATTTTAGGCTCATAAAATTCATAACCATTAGTCCAAACAAAGTGTCATTGAAACCCTAGGCGTAAAAAATGCTAGTATCATGAGCATGTGTTAAAAACCCTAAAAATAATTAGATGACTGTGACCATAACTTAAAGTGACAATCATGACACAATTAATTTTTAGAAAGTTTACTTTGGAGGACATATGTCATGACATCCCTTAATCCTACCTCTATCCATATTTTTGAGTCTTAGAAAAGTTAGAAGGAAAAAGTGTCATGGAATATGGAAAGAAGACAATTGGATGAAGAAACAAAATCAAAACCATCATCCAACATTGACTCACTATCATCCTAACCAAAGACTAACAAAGTTAATCCACCCTTGTCATATATATAGGAGAACAAGAATCCTCATCACTTACAAAATCAATTGTTAGTGCTCCTTTTATAAATACATTTTGCCCCTCCCTAAGGGTTATGAGAAACATCACAAGGGATAGCCACTCATGGATATTTAGGAAAAACAAGAAGTAAAAAGAGCAATATGTGATGGTGAATGCAATAGAAATGAAAATTCTATGCTACAAAACTAATTTTTATTTTTTTTTTAAATTTTGAGCCTAATATATACATAAAAATACTAAAAGTTTAAAATAAACGATAGAAAAACATACAAAAAATTATCCAAAAAATGTGAGAGTACAAGAAAAAATCCTTGATAGTTACATGTATGTGCTCCTAAAAACTTTGGTGCAAAGACATTGATGTGTACCTACCCCAAGTAGCTAGAAATGAGTTTACCTATGAAAATACCCAAAGAACTAAAAAATTCTAGTTGGATGTAAAATGAGCCAAAATAAAGTGTGTAGATGATTTTAGAGCATGCCACAACCTTTAGAAGCACTTGCAATGATATCACTACAAAACTTGACAAAATATAATGTAAAAATTATCCATGTTATATACTTATAATTTGTTTAGCATTTGATAACATACCCATATTTTCTTAACATATACTTAAGATTTATTAGCACATGATAACATGCCAAATGTTTTTTTATGATGTATGCTCAAGATTTATGTACCACATGATAATGCATCATTTATTGAACTAGACGTATGATTTGAATAATATTCAATGCCATGTATTATATAAAAACTACCTCCCTCTAGGATCACCTATGCATAGGGTTGTGTGCCTCTCATACATACCACTAAAGTAGGTAGGCTGCATGTAGTATTTGACAAGTACTAAGTACCAACATATATACTTATCACTATAGTGGGGTGGACTACAGGAAACCAATCCATGTCATGCATATACGCAAGTATTTGACCCCAATCCTAAAATAAACTATAATATAAGCATAGATGGACACTATGATAATCAATTATGTTCACTCACTATTATAGGGGATCCTAGGGGATGCCAACCTTTGCCACAAATATTACTCAATTATATAGCCCCAAAGCTAGCTTAAACACTACTAGTGATGGATACATTGCTCAAAAATGCATGCTCACCATGACAAAGAGAGAAGAAAGATAAAAGTAAGAAATTGTGGGCTATATACACATTGTAGCTCACCCTAGAGGAGGAAGATCCTATAGAAGGGAAGTCATTTTGCCCTTACTACAATAGGGTTTTCCACTATAGTATCCGGTCAAGTGCATTGTTCAAAAAGGTATACTTACCACTATAGTGAGATACCAAAATGATAGAAGTGATTAAATTTGGGATAGGTACACACTATAGCTCATCCTAGGGGAGGGAGATACTATGGAAGGAAAATTTATTGTGGTCCTACTATAACAATGTTTACCACTATAGTATTCGATCAAATGCATTGTTCGAAAACGTACAATTATCACCATAGTAGGGCACCAATATGATTGATTGATTAGAAAGTTTTTGTGTTGTTTTTATTGTATAAAAATGTTTCCTTGGTGTTTCTACCACATACCATATGGGATATGGCATGGGTTGAACTAAGGAGGTTTGATTTATGACATTTAAAGCATGGTACAGATGTAAGGAAGACTTTGAAAACATCAAGGTACCCCTTACTAGTAGGAGTGACAACATGATGAAGAAAAGTAAACAAAATACAAGCAAAATCATCAACAATAAATGATAATAAAAATAGATAGGAAATACCAAGCAAACACAAACAAACCCAAAGTAAGACAAAACTAGATTTGAACAGTCAAAGTGACTAGGATTACCACTATAAAGGGTGGTCATGATCAAGAAAAAGAAACCATTCAAAACAATAGAGTCAAAAATAGTAGAAGATATTTGAAAATTGGATAACCAAGATCATCACATTAAGAGGAGATTGTGGTAATGAGTAAAAGAGATAAAAGAAAACACGTAGAGATGGTCCAAACTAAATATTTTTTTTTTGAAAAATTTGAAAAAACTTGTATTAAAACAAAGATCAATTACAATATGGGAAGAGACTCTTCCCAGCTGAATTCAAAGAGAACACAAACTTACAATAGAAGAAGAAGACTTGCAATGGAGCCAAATCTCCTAAATCAATAACTAGCTAGCAGGGGATCGGCATGGACAGATGATGCAACTGGTCCCGAAAATGCGACATGTCACGATATCGTGACACCTTCTCACCTTTGGCCACAAAAAAGCAACATGTCACGATATCGTGACAACTTTCCTCCAATGACCGCGACGGCGCAACATGTCGCGATATCGTGACAAATTTCCACCAACGACCGCGACGGCGCAACATGTCGCAAAATCGTGACAACTTTCCTCCAACGACCGCGACGGCGCAACATGTCGCAAAATCGTGACAACTTTCCTCCAACGACCGCGACGGCGCAACATGTCGCGATATCGCAACAACAATTCTTCAGCGGCCACGACGGAGCAACATGTCACGATATTGCGACAACTTTCCTCCAACGGCCACGACGGCACAAAATGTCGCGATATCGCGACAACTTTCCTCCAACAACCACGATGGCACAACATGTCACGAAATCGCGACAACTTTCCTCTAGCGATCGCGATAGCACAACATGTCGCGATATCGTGACAACTTTCCTCCAGCAACCGCGATGGCGCAACATGTCGCAAAATCGTGACAACTTTCCACCAGCGACCGCGACAGCACAACATGTCACGAAATCGCGACAACTTTCCAACGGCGCAACATGTCACGAAATCGTGACAACTTTCCACCAACGACCGCGACGACGCAACATGTCGTGATATCGCGACAACTTTCCTCCAGCGGCCGCGACGGTGCAACACGTCGCGAAATCGTGACAACTTTCCTCCAGCGACCGCGACGGCGCAACAAGTCATGATATCGTGACAACTTTCCTCCAACGGCCGCGACGGCGCAACATGTCGCGATGGTCCAAACAAAATATTGAATAGGCTTAACACATGCAAATAGATAGTCAAAATAGTCAAAGTGATAAACAAGACACCAAAGTCAATAGGAAAATGAAGAAGAGACAAAAACTATACAAATGGATTAGGAGGAGCTACATGCAAAAACATTTTACATGCATAGAATTGACAGATACTTCCAACCCAACTTCATCCATGGTTTGTAATTTCATTATGCTAGACCCAAATACCTCTTTGATAGTATATCACCTAAGCTATTTCCAAATAAAATTGCCAATATTTCTTTCATTCTTTAACTATATTTTTCAAAATATTGATCAAAATTTTATTGCTAGATTTAACTTCACCATTCTCTTATGGATATTAAGGCATGGAAAAATGGTGCTAAAACCTTAATTAAGAAGTCAAATCTTGCATTTCTTTATTTTTAAAACGAGTATAATTATCTAAAATAAGAGTAGATAGGACACCAAAGCAACACATAATATGACTAAACAAAAATTTTGATATAGTGAGAGTTATTTGATTTGTTAAAGGCATAGATTCTACCCATTTTGTAAAATATTTTATGATTGTGATAATGAATTTGTACCCATCCAAGGACACAAGATAAATAGGTCAAACAAGGTTGAGACACCAAGAGGAGGAACCAAGAATACTTGATGGGATGAACCTAGGTAGGGACATTAATTTCATCTTTGTATAATCGACACTTGTAGCAAGATTTAACATACTTATTGGTGTCAATTTCTATTATTGGCCAAAAGTAACTCATTATTAGTAGTTTAAGGCTATGGAATGACCACTAAAGTAACCTCCATAATCACCATTATGGACATCAAAAATATCCTTAGGTTCTTATGCTTTCTTATGACTATGAGTTCGCTACTTAACATTAGCCATGGGTGGATAGGCTTGATCATCGAAGAAGAATAAAATCTTACCATACCAAGGATCATCAAGAGGTATTTGACAATCAATAACATTTATCTCAATTACATGCACATCCACGAGACCATCAACAATATAAATTAAAGGTTCATAATGATCTTTGACCATAAATTTAGTTTTAGAAATATATGTGGTACAAATATACTAGCTAAAGGAGTTAAGAGTCAACCTCAACATTATACTTTTAAGAAAATGCCTAATAATAAAGAATTTAAAAGTATTGATCAAATTAGTAGCTACTTGGTGGTAAAAATTCAAATAAATAACTTTTACAACATATTCACTAGTGATCTTAATCCTCATATTGAAGGAAAAAACCATTGATTTCTCTAATTGTTTTCCTATATCACATAGTGACTTGTTATACTAATGTTACACTAACTTTTTTATAATTTCAATGCTGCACTTTTTTTTCTTTATAATTTCAATGCTTAAGTATCTAAAATAAGGTATTTTAAATTTATTTTGTTGGGATATGCTGGTGTATGTGTATGTATTATAACTCTTTAATTCTCATCATAAAAAATCAACTATCATACAATATAAATGGGCGTATTAGTTAAAACACTGAAAATGTAAGGGATGCCTTGGATCCAAGAGTATATTTTTGTTTATTTTAAACTCTCCTTAGACATGAGTTTATATTCCCATTGCATATTACTCCCCCGGAGCCCAGAGAAATTTAGGCTGCATTTACCGCCCTTTTTTAGGTAAAAAAAAAAAGATTAATACCGCGCATTTTGATTAGAGTTCGGTTCTCTACATCTGGGTCTTTTTTTCTTCTTTCTCATTAGTTTGATTAATTATATTTTTAATTTTTGAGAAAAATGATGGTTTAAATTTTAATAAATTATATATAATTATTAAATTATTATAATATTATTATGTAATGGATGAAAGTATTTTTGTTGATTAATTATATTTTTTAATTTTTGAAAAAGATGATGGTTTAAATTTTAATAAATTAAATATAATTATTAAATTATTATAATATTATTATGTAATGGATGAAAGTAGTAAAAATTTGGGTTGTGTTTGTTAACTTAAGATTGGTCCAATTCTAAACTGCTTGAGATCCCAATCACTAAAGTTTACAAATTTTATGTTTACCAACTTAAAGTCGACCCGATTCTAAACTCTTTGCATGTAATTATCATGCTATTCAATTAAACAAATCTTAATCATTTATAACCAATTTAAAAAATAAAATAATAAAAATAATATATTTAAAAATCAAATATATAAAATAATAATTAATATTATCTGTTATATGTAAATTTTAATATAAAAAGATCGACTTAAACGGTCAATCTCCCATCCTATCAAGAGGTTCTCATTAAGCCCTGGTGATTGGCAAGAAAGGTCACCGATCGAACTTCTCCCTTAGGCAGCCTTCCTGATTTGCGAACCTGTGATTCTTTGGCCCTTGGAAAGTTAACTTCTGTCCATTCTCGATGGTTTACTCTTCTTATAGTTAGAGTAACCTCTTGAGATATAAGAGTTGCTTGGATACAAGTTCGGAGTGTATTACAATTGCTGTTTGCTGCTTCGTAATACAGTTTTGAGTGTACAGACAAATCTTCTCGAAGAGGTAAGGCATTAGTGTTTTCACTTTGAATAGTATTGTGATAGTTTTAGCTCCTGGGTGTTTAGATTCTCTTAGTTTGTTACAAGTGCTTAGAAATATTATAATGATAATTTAAAATTTTGGTTATTGTCATTATATTATTTTAGATGAGGTTGATGTTTGTGTTGTCTTAAAATTCAACTGTGTTTGAGTTTAGACTTGCAAAAGGATCATGGCATCAAATGAAATGGAGGAGGGAGCATTGGATTCAAACAACAATAGTAGATTGGAGCATGCGATGGAGGAGGAAGCATTGGATTCGAACATCAATAATAGATTGGAGCATGTAATGGAGGAGGAAGCAATGGATTCAAACCATAATAGCAGATTGGAGAATGCAATGGAGGAGGAAGCAATGAATTCAAACAACAATAATAGATTGAGGCGTGCCCGGGCCCCAAGAGGAAAAGTATGGAGAGAAGATGAGACTCGAGATCTTATTCTGCATAGGAGAGATATGGATGCCGAATTCAAGGCTAGTTTAACCAACCGTTCATCTCTGTGGGAAATAATTTCTGAGAAACTGAATGCCAAATATGGATTTGGCGATCGTTATCGCCAAGGATATGCTTGTAAAGGAAAGTGGAAGAGAATTCTTCGAATGTACAGAAAGATGAGGGATGATGGCGACCCATTAGAAGGTTATTTCAAAGAGATGACATGGGTTAACCTAGAAGCCGACTCAGCAATGGAAGACAACCCCATGCAAGGAAGAGAAGAAGCATTCTTGGAATCTTCAAGTCAAGCGCAAGCAGAACAACAAGCACCCATGTATCCTCCACTAAAGCAACCTCAGGTCCAAGTAGGACTACAAGCATCCATGGAGCCTCCACCTCAGGTCGAAGTAGAGCAAGCAGCATTAATGGAGCTTCCACATCTGGTCCAAGTAGACCACCAACTACACATGGAACATCCACCTCAGGTACAAGTAGCACAAGGAGCATCAATAGAGGTCCAGGTAGGCCAAGAATCATCCATGGGGCCTCAGACTGAGGTACACCTAGGACTACAAGGATATATGGAGCCTCCACATCAGGTCCAAATGGATTATGGTAGGTCATGGGATCCACTTCAGAACCAAGGCCATCCAATAGGACATGCACCTCTCAACCAAACCAATCACACATGTCATCTTTTTCCAGGTGAGATGGTGTGTGGCAATTGCTTCTCCTCCTACAACATTGACAGGTTGATGGAATTTGCCAGAAGATGGAGTTTCCTTGTAATATGTTATGGGGAGTTTACTGGTTTTGTTTCCATCTATGATACATCCACAGCCGAAAGCATTGAGGAGGACATAAGAGAGAAGTTCCATATAGGAAATTTGGGGTTGCCATTTTGTTTGGAAGACCACGAGGGAGTTGTTCGACCAATTGATAAGAACATGCCCCTGAACAAAATCTATATTCTGAAATTTTTTATTTTGTGATGATCCTCATTCGGATTTAGCATGGAGGACTTTAGCTTTGGGGATGTGCTACTTAAATTAATTGATTGATTTTTTTTCTAAACGATTGCTAGTTGCATGCCATGTAAAATTGTATGGCTAAGTCAGCCGTGGTTTTCTTAAGAATAGTTGGTGTTGATCTGATTTAATGTATCCAAACTTTGTAGTCTACACATCAATTTACTTAGTTTTTCATTTAAATTGAAAAATGGTGTTTGTTTTTTATTGAAATGGTTGAAACTTTAAAAGTTTTTCACCTTTAGAATAAACTGTTGAGTTTTAAATTGTATTCCCAATGTGGTAGTCATTCAAATTTAATGTTTGTTTGCATTATTTTTATAATTTTTAATGGTGGAGATTTTGAAATTGTAATTGTTTGGAGAGTAAGATTTTATATTAAATATAGTTGAATAAGAGTAAACATCTTTGTGAAAGTTTTTTTTTTTATTTGTGGAAAACATCCCAAAAGGGATGCCACTTTCGGGTAAGACCCAAGGAGGCAGGGGTATCCATTCCGCCAAAAACGCCCAGGACTCGGACCTGGCCTACCACCTTTGACACACTCAAGGAGCAAACAAACACACAAACCCAATTAAAAATAAGCAAATAACAACAAAAATAATAAAATAAAATAAAAAACATGCTCCTTGAGTGTGTCAAAAACAAAAGCACAACCAAACACGCACAATAAGATAAAAGAAACCACAACACAAACCACATAGAAAAACACAAGAAACACATAACAAAACACAAACAAGACAAAAACAACAGAACACTACAAAGACATAACCCAAAAAAAACAAGAAAAATAAACACAACCAAAACCTAAAAAATTAAAAAATAAAACAAAAATAAAAATAAAAAACAACCAACAACAGACAATAAAAAAAAACAAAAAATATAGAAAACACTCACCCATAAAAACACGAAATAACACAAACAAAGAGAAACCCAAGAACAAGAACAAAAAAAAACACAAGAACAATAACAAAAAACATAAAAAAAAAAAAAACAAAACAAAACAACAAAAACACAAGAACAACAAAAAACAACACAAAGAACACAAAAACAAAACAAAATAAAAAAACCCACCCACCTTAAAAAACTAAACAAAAAAAAAACAAAAAGGAAAAAAGAAATAAAAAATGAACAAAACAAAGACCTATCTAGACCAGAAGACTATTAAGGCAAGAATCAACAGAGGAAACAAAATAAAGAATAGAATGAGCTAGGGAACTAAAAAAAACTGAATGAACCAAAGAGAAGCAAAAAAAAAAAAAACAAGAAGAAACTAGGTACCTTCGAACCGGAGCCATCCAAAGAAATGATAGAAAGAAGAGCTTCCCTAATTTGAGAAGCCCACCATATAGGAGGGTGGCCATAACAAGTAAGATCACCTTTGTCCAAAGCCCAATTAGCTAAAGCATCAACACTCTTGTTTTGATCTCTGACCACATGATTGTAATCAACTTTCAAAAATCCCATCTGGATTAACTGAATCTTCTCAATAATTCTTTTTATTCTCCAATCCACCTTATGATTCTTAGAAGGATTCTTCAAGAGATTAATCATAAGTTGAGAGTCGGACTCAACTAACACCTTTTCCCATCCAACCTTAGTAGCCTCCTCGAAGACCTCTGAGGATACCATACCCCTCAGCAAGGTTATTGGAAAGAATACCCAAATTCTCAGCAAAAGTAAAAACCAGGGAGCCATATGAAAGTCTACCAATTCCTCCCACACTGGCTTTTCCAGGGTTCCCTCTAGAGGCTCCATCAAGTATTGACTTTTCCAAAATCCTTAGGAGGAGGTTGCCAATTTCTATTCCTATCCAATTTACTAATACTCACATTCCCTTTAAGATGGTTGCCCTTAGAAGGTTTAATCTTCAATATTTGCATCACTTGATCCCATATTTGGTGGGAGTTTTGGGGGTGATTAAGGAGATGATGGACTGATTCAACTAAGTTGGCTATGGTCTTTTGCCAAATATAGTGAATATCCTTCCTATCTTGATTAAAAATTTGGTTGTTCCTTTCATTCCAAATATTCCAAAGAAGAATGGTAGAACCCATCCAAACTAATTGCCTAATAAAATGATCAACACCCTCTTGATTAGGCCAATCCCTCCAAAGTTGTTCAAAAGTAAAAAAATTGGACCACTGTAAGCCAAGTAAAGTGGCCATTCTCCTCCATAGCTCAGAGGCTAAAGTACACTCAATAAAAATATGGTTGATATTTTCTACATTCTCTTCACACATTTCACATCTAAAAGGGCCATGAAAACCACGCTTCATAAGTTGCTCACCAAGAAGCACCCTACGATGCAATAAAAGCCAATTAAAGAACCTCACCTTAGGCCAGAGCTTTTGAGCCCACAATTGAGAAAATATGTCAGAAGAATGGTTGGGATTATTATGGCATAAGGTCAAATAACCTTGAGCAACTGAATACTCACCCTTAGTAGTGTTGTTCCATCCAAAACAATCTTTTTCATGGGACCAAGAGAGGGATCTCATATGAAGGATGCCTTGGATATCTTGTCTTTGCCTTTCTGGGATTTGAATAGGCCAGTCCTCAATAGGGATCCAATATCTACCAACCTTTGAATTACCAATATGGTACCGACAATAATTAGCCACCTTTATCCAATTAGCTCGGTGAAGCTCCTCCATCCAAGGCCTCCAATCGGGAAACCGAGTTATCAAAGGCTTGTGACCATCCCAAGAATCTGTCCAAAAATTTGCATGTTGACCATTATGAATGATCCAAAATAATTTTTTCTTTATCAAATCCTCACCAGTCTTAAGAACTGCTAAAATGGGAGAACCTTTGGTAGGAAGTTGATAGCGAACAAGGTCTTCAGGACTTTTGTTCTCAGCATATTTAGCACGGAGATTATTGGCCCAAAGAGCATTGGGGTTATGCAACATCCTCCAATATAATTTAGCAGCTAAAGCTTTGTTGTTATTAATTGAAGACCGTAAACCTAACCCCCCTTCACTCTTAGGAAGACATAAAGTATCCCATTTCACCAAGGCCCATTTTATTTTCTCCTTAGTACCACTCCAAAGGAAACGATGACTGATTTGATCCAATTCTCGAAGAACAACCTTTGGAATATTCAAAACGGAAGAAACATAAATAGGAATAGCTTGAAGGACTGATTTTACCAAGGTGATTCTACCCCCATAAGAAAGCCACTTGTTGGTCCACTTTCCAATTTTCTTCTTGACTTTGTCCAACAACCAATTCCAATATTTATTTTTTTGCCTTTGAATATTTATGGGAATACCTAAATAAGTGATTGGAAGAGAGGTCTTCTTATATCTTAGCTTATCCAAGACCATGGATTCCTGTCTAGCAGAACAGTGAAAGAAAATAACTTTAGATTTGTCTTCATTGATCAACCGCCCGATAGCCTTAGAAAAACAGCTAATGATTTGCTTAATATTAGAAGCTTCCTTAATCGTAGCTTTACCTAAAATAGTAGAGTCATCCACAAATTGAAGATGAGAGATAGGTCTAGCTCCATGAGCAATGGTAACTCCCTCAAGGGTTTTGTTTTCCCTCTTTTTGGTTATAGTCCTACCCAAGCATTCAAGCAAGAATGATGAATAAATAAGGGGATAGCGGTTCACCTTGCCTAATACCTCTAGGGGAAAGACCGAGAAGGCCTGCCATTGATAAGAACTAAGTAGGAAACTGAAGAGATACATCCCATAATCCAATCCATCCAATCCTTAGAGAAACCAAATTGCCTCAAAACTTTGATAAGGAAGTGCCAATCCACTCTGTCATAAGCTTTGGATAAGTCTAACCGAATGAACATGGAAGGAGAATTTTGCATATCCATGGAATGGATGGCTTCCTGAGCAAGAACTATCTCATCTACTATTTGACGTCCTTCCACATAACCCCCTTGCTCTGGGGAAATAATCTTATGCAAAAGAGGCTTCAACCTTTTTGCCATGATTTTAGTAATGATTTTGAGAAGAACATTACATAAAGCAATAGGTCTAAAAGCTGAGATATGATCAACCTCTTGAGCTTTTGGAACAAGAGTAATATAAGTTTTATTGATAACCTTCAAAATTTCTTTGGCTTTCCTGGCTTCTTCCACCACCTCTAATAAATCAACATGAAGGATATCCCAGAACTCTTGGTAGAACTCAATAGGAAAACCATCAGGACCTGGGGTTTTCCCTTTTGCATTTTAAAAACTACTTGTTGAAGCTCATTGATAGTAACAGGAGCAGTCAAAATAGAGTTCTCCTCAGAAGTGATAAGAGAAGGGATTGCTTGAAGAACATTATATTGTGAAGCTGAGTCAAGGGGAGTAGCAACAAAAAGATTGGAAAAGTAATCAACAACAATAGAGTTCATGCCATCCCAAGTATAAACAACATCTCCAGAATCTGATTTTAAGGAAGAAATAAAGTTGTGAGATCTTTGAGCTAGAAGATATTTGTGGAAAAAATTTGTGTTTCGATCTCCTTCTTTGAGCCATTGAATTCTAGATTTTTGCTTCCATAAGATTTCTTCTCTTTTTTCCCATTCCTCTAACTGAGTTGTGAGTTTAATTTCATCTCGCACTTCTCTTCTCTGTGAGGCCATCTAAATGGATTTTCTTATTCAAATTTTCAAGATGAGCAATAACTTCATGTTTTTTTTTATGAACATCCCCAAACTCTTTCCAGTTCCAAGTCTTGATTTTGGATTTAATGTATTGCAGTCTTTTGACAAAACAGAACATCTTAGTCCCATGCCTAGGTTTACCTTCCTTCCACCATTGTTGCACATGAGGTCTGAAGGAAATGTCTCTAAGCCACATTAATTGAAAACGAAAAGGAGAGAAACTCACATTGGTTTTCCACATTTCCACCATGATTGGCCAATGATCCGAACCAGCATTATTAAGAGTCTTCACTTTAGGAATGTGACCATGGATTAAGAAATTTTCAGAGAGCAAAAACCTATCCAATCTCTCCATTATACAAGCTAAGCCTTGCATTTTGTTAGACCAAGTCATAAGGCCATTATCTGGTTGGATATCCACAAGATGGAGGTTTGCAATATATTCGCTCATGAGGTCAGTGCTTTTGTCCAAATTTCTATTTCCCCCCTTTTCTCATCCAGAGAGAGGATGGTATTGAAATCTCCTCCGATCAAGATCCAAGCTTTAGGAAAATGAGAGATAATATGAGTAATATCCTTCCACTGTCTTCTTTTTTCCTCCAAAGAAGTCGGAGCATAAACGAGTAATGCAGAGCATAATCTGGTTGGAATGTCTACTTTGAATAGCTATAGCCAACAAACCCCAACTGCCAACCATATGGTGAATAACTACCTCTTTTGGATCCCAAAGACAAGCAATGCCACCCGAAGTCCCTTGGGAACTGAGGGAAACCACTTTTCCAGCTGGCCAAATTTTACTGGCAATTAAGTCCATATCCTCCATTGACATCTTAGTTTCTTGAAGGAAAACAAGATGTGGATGATTTACCTGAATCATTCTTCTAATTTCATTTTGTTTTGAAAGACTCCCTTTGAGTCCTCTAATATTCCAAGTGATGATCTTCATTAATACCAGGGCTAAAAAAGTTGGGAAGGGCATTAATCTTACCTTCCTCTACAAGCTTTTCACCTTCTTTTACCATATGATATTGATTGGTCTTGCGACCTACTTTTTGATTAGAATCCATCTTCAATTTTTTTCCCTGTTTCTTGACTTATTCCAATTGAATCTGAGATGGCTTCTAACCTTGAAGAATGCTCGTACACAACCAAAATTTTACTAGATGGTTCAATAGAGTCTATATTGGGACCTGCATTATTTGAAGTTTTGACATTTGAAATATTGTTTTTCTTGTGTAAATTTTCTCCTTTTTTTTTTGTTGAAAACCTTTGATTTGTTGGTTTGTCTCCGAGTTCTTCCCTTCATATTTAAATTGTGTTTCTAAGATTTCAGTTTCCATTATTTCCTCTTCCTCACTTGGGACATCATTTGTGGAAAGGATTTCAAACATATTAGCAGATGACTTTGATTGATCCTTCATAACTGGTTTTTTCTGAGTGTTCTTCTTCTTAGGTATTTGGAAACCTGCTAAGTTTATATCTTCTTTCTTTTGATCAGGAATTTTATTTGGGCAAGCATCGGCCAAATGACCATATTCATGGCAAATTCTACAATGAAAAGGAATGTTCTCATAGTCCACTACTTGCTCCCAAGTGTCTTCCCCAAATTGTAATGTGATCTTTTTAGGTAGGGGTTTGTCAAAATCCATTAAAACACAAATCCGAGCATAAATAATATGTTCAAAATTTTGAGTACAATCAACAGTCATCATAAAAGTTCCTAAAGAGTTTCCAATTGAAGAAAAAATAGTAGGATTCCAAAATTCAATAGGGAGGCCAAAGAGTCTAACCCACACGGGAGCAATAGAAGGCATCTCTTCTTCGACTTTAAATTTAGTATGCCAGGGCTTCATGAAAAGCCCTGCCCTTCCAAAAAACCAAGGACCCCCTTGAAAAGTTTTCTCTCTATCTTCATTATTAGCAAATAAAACAAGAAAATAACCATTTGGATAAATAGAGATTTGTAACTCACCTTTAGTTTTCCAGATTTTTGCAGCCCGGACTTTGAAAGTAGATAGACTCGGACTGAAAACCCACGAACCGACAAATTAGTCCTCTTTTTTCCAAATCTTCAATGCCAGTCTAAATGTTATCCATATCAAGCTTAACAATAGGAGTTCCATCAACTGCTTTAAGACATCCTGACTCCGTTTTCCTGGGATCAATCTTAGGCATTCTTAGAGGTTTATGGGAAGCCCTAATATTGATATTAGCATTGGGCTGAGGCTATCCACCACGAAGGGCATCCCTAAAATTCATTTTTGGGACTGAGTCTTCAAAATTCTTACCCTTGATAGGGGTTTTCACAATAGAATTATTTTGTGGGTGCACCTTAGCACCAGATTCACTTGAGATATGAGCCATTTTTTGATCAACTACTTGAAACTTGTTTTGTGATCTCTTTAATCCTTGCCCTAGACGTCGTGGAAAGGTATGGTTTTCACTTTTCTTTTGTGCAGCAAATTGGAAGCCGTTGTCACTCAAGTTCACAGTATGATCTATTGAAAGACAAATTTCTAACCCATCTTGTATCCCCTGCAACATTTCTTGCTAAAATATTGAGAATAAACCACAAAAATATTGGCCGCTAGGGCCCGAAGGCCCTAAAAACCAACCTCTGGAGCTGCTTGCACTCAACCCAGATGAAACCCTCGCATAGCCGCTTGCCAAATATGTCATTCACACATAGGGATGCGCTAGGATCTATGTTGCTCCAAATGATATGAAAATTGGTGGAGACGTTCTAGGGTTTTTCAGGCATCTACCCTCAAAATTTCAGCTCAATCCGAGTCCGGATGAGTGAGATATGACCGAAACGAGTTCGGCAGTTTGGGCAGTCCTCTGAAAGTTTTTATATATAATTTATAATTTAATAATTTTTTTTTTTGAAAAAGTAAAAAATTATATTGATAGAACAAGAATCAAAATACAGTTATAGGTTTGTCATTTTTGGCAAGCCCTAAAGTCCTAATAAAACTTGGATTAAAATTTCCAAAAACAATAACAAAGCGAGTACCATTTACAGAGCATAAACTTTGGACCTGTTTCCAATCCTGTTTTACACTATCCTAAGAAACCTGACAAGCTTGACAATCTACCAACACAACTCATGTTATCCCAAAAAATATCAAAAAGTACTGCAAGAGGTAGCAGAAAAATCCAACAAATAAGTAAACATCCTCCATTGATCCACTAACGAACTTTGTACTTAAACCTTGATCCTCATCCTTAACTAAGTTGACCAATTTAAAAACCATTTAGTTTACCTCCTATCATTATCCCTATCAATAATTATAATTCAATTACTTTCAATGCCATACTTTAATAAATGTTAAAATTTATTTTATTTTTATTATATTTTAAATTTTTAATATTATATTTATAATTATTTTATTAAAAAATATAATAGTAGTTGTGAGTAGTAAAATCAATCATGAAAATATTTGGTTGGATTTATTCAAAACTCATAAAAATTATCACGATTCATATTGACCTTTATATCATTATTGTGTTTTTTCAAGTGAAAATAAAAAGTTTATGATTTATATAGCTGAATCCTTTTATTAGTTGTTTGTCCCTTTTCATAATTTAGAGATTAGAGACATGGAGTTTTCAACTAGCCAAGTTTTTAATGGTTTTAAATTAGAATGAAAAATTAAATTATTTAAAAAATATATTTTTTATTTTAATGTTTTAATTGAATATATTACACAATAAAAATATGTATTAGTTTAAAGTTGTGTAACAGATAATACATACATTATAAATGTGAGGATGATTTTCTAAAATAACAAAAAATTGTCTATCTAATAATATTTATATGGATTAGTAGTAAGCAGATAAATTTTGTTATAATAAGTTTTATGTGGTTTTTGTTTGGGTTAATTTTATTAAGATAATAAAATATTATATTTGTTGTTATGTTAATTAAATTATATATAATCTATTGTTTATTAAAGATATTTTTCATTTTTTTTTCTATTAAATATATTCTTCAGCTTTTTCAAATTGTTATATTTCTTGGACGGGGTTGCAAGGGACTTCCGTGGGAAGTCCTTCTCCACTTCCCTATAGCCCATCCCTGGTCCTGTCCTAGATCTCTGGTCCCGTTCCAGTTCCTTGGCACTTCTTTTACCCTTCTTCCTCAGCTGGTTGGTGTTGCAGAGGATCTCCTTGGGGTGGGAGGTCACTTACCCATTTGTCTGCCTCTTTTCATATCTTTGGTGGGGTTCTTTCTGGTGCCTGTTATC
Source organism: Wollemia nobilis (assembly GCA_028583015.1). Lineage (NCBI taxonomy): Eukaryota > Viridiplantae > Streptophyta > Pinopsida > Araucariales > Araucariaceae > Wollemia > Wollemia nobilis. Next base: position 2,650,633 of record JAQPPZ010017021.1, read on the forward strand.
TGGGATGTCCCTAGGGTTTTCTAAGACGTCCTTGGATCCTGTCCCGGTTCCCTAGCACTCCCTTTGCCCTTCCTTCTTGGCTGAATGGTGCTGCAGATGATATCCTTGGGGTGGGAGGTCACTTTTTCTTTTGTCTGCCCCTTTCCATACCTTCTGGTGGGGTTTCCTTTTGGTTCCTGTGAATTGGGATGTCCCTGAGGATTTTTGGGATGTCCATGGGTTTTTCTTGGGTCCTTCCTTGGGATTCCTGAGTTCCTTTTGGAATCATTTTCCTTGGAGCTTGCTGCTCTGTTCCATTTTCTTGCAGGGTTCTATTTGGAGCTGAGGATAAGAGGTTCTTCTGGTGTAGAGCATCGTGGCTTGGGTGTTTGGCTTCATGAGAAGCTCTTCACAGTTTATTTTTGGTTTGGGCAAGGTCCTCGTGCTTATTCCTGTGGTGATGCTCTTTGGATTTCCATATGTGGGCTTGGTGATGGGTTCTCAACATTTTTCGTGGCTTGGATATGGGCCTTTGTGTTGATTTCTATTGTGTTCCTATTGGTCATCCTCTTTTGGATCCCTAAAGTTGTTCATCGATGGTGTTGGAGGATGCTTTGGTGTTCTTGCAATTTTTTTTTGGTCTTGAGCGGAGCCCTGCACTTATCGTTGGTAACTCATGCTTCATGACTCCTTCTATTGAGGTTCCTTGGGACATCCCCACCTCTTTCCATGGCTCGGTTCTGCACTGATGTTTTATTTATCTCCTTCAGCTTTTGAGTATATCTCCTTGCTGCAATGGGACTTCATGGCCTATGGAGTCCCCTATTTGCTGTACCTTTTTTAGGCCTGTGCAGGATGCTATTCCTTTGCATCCCTATATTTTTTTGGATAGTTTTCAGGCCCCTTCCTACTGCTCATGGGGTTTTTGGTTTTGTTTCCTAGTTTCCTGGTGTCTTCTACCCAATTTCTATATTTTCCCCTGCATGGAATTATGTATTTCAAATTTTGGTGGGTTGCTGTTTTACCACCTGTTGGGTGGTTCAGTCTTGTGGCTAGGCAAGAGTTTCAAATATTATTTTTCTCGCTTTCTCCTTCTCTCACTGGGCAGGATTTTCAAATTTGTTTTAGGGTGGGGTTTTCGTTTTCTCTTGCGTCCTTGGAAGGCTATCCTTAAGCCTGTCCTGAAAGGCTATCCTTTAGCCTATCCTAAAAGGCTTTCCTTAAGCTTGTCCTGAAAGGCAATCCTTTTAACTTTCCTCTGGTTTTTTCTGTTGACCTTTCCTATGGACTTTCTGTAGCCTTGTTTAAAAAGTATCTTACCTTGTTGTAATCAGGTTTTAGGTCCCTTGATAGAAACCCACTTTAAATTTAAACCATAAAAAAAATTGTTATATTTCTCATTAATTTTTTTTAGCAATGTACTAAAAAATAAAAATTTTACTTAATAGTAGCCTTTCAGAACTTAAATTTTAAGATAAATATTAACACTTTGTTACCTAATTCTAAATTTTTATAAATATGCTCACATTTTCAATAAATTGCTTTAACTAGTAGTTGATGAACATGTACAACAAAATGTTATTTTTTATCCAATTCTAACATCTATTTTTGTTGGTAACACTAATGATAATTTGTGAATATTCCTCAGTTGAAATATATTTTAAATATTAGATGTGCCCCAACCATTGCATAGTTGTTAATTGAAGTTTCATATGATTATGCAAGTGAGGAGAGTTTTTACTTTTTTATGTTGAAAAACGTCATTCCCATTAGCTTTTCCTATACTTTTATCTACCATCAAAATTAATTTTGATAAACCCATTTTTTTTTGGGATATTTTCATTTAACCATAGATTTAAGTAGATCCTTTGTGTTAGCTTGTTGTTGTAGATTACCCTTCCATGTACATTATAATATCATAACAAGAGCCTAACACCTACTAATCCACACAAGATTTATCATGATGATTCATGTCTATAAACATTCTACAAGAGTTATAATAAAACAATTTGAAACTTGAGTATGAATTTGATATTTATTTTTAAAACATTTATTATTCTTTTGAAGTCATAATTTAAAAAAAAAAATAATGGAAGAACCAATATTCCTCAAAATCCATAATGCTTTAGCTTTCAAATATATCAATCTAACAATTCATCGACACTTTGATGTTAATGGACCTACCGATATATTCTCAAAATTTTGAAAAAATTATGGCATGAGCATCTAACTGATGTATTCTCGGCATGGACTGCGTCAACAGTGAGATGATCGTGAGTGACAATGGCATCCTCAGACGTCGCGGCATGTGATTCAATAGCGAGTGAACCCAAAATAGCATTCGACATGGAAACCATGCAAAATGCAGCCACGGGGATTCGGTTCTCACGTTGGCAACTGGACGTAAAATGGGTGAAACCATAGTGAGCAGCTACTGGTCCCGAGGGTAATCAGAAAGATTCAGAGGTGCCTCATTGTACATCCACGACAGATGATGAAGATGCAAAGATGATTCAGTGGCGAGCCAAACAGAGTAAACTTTCCACTTTGAATGGATAAAATTGCCTATTCTACCTCTTATATGGTGAAGGATGAAAGCTGATTTAGCAGAAATGTTATTGACATGAGAGGTCGATGCTATCCAAGTGATATGATTCTCACGCTCTAAGCATTTTGGGAGGTAAAGCAGAAGCATCAGGGGATGAAGATGATCGGATAAACGGACATCCGAAGTGGAAGGCTACTCCGTCATCAGGTAACAGTAGCGATAGAATGTTACAGGCAGTTCCAGTGACGGCGACGTCGTTAACCATGGAAGGACCATCTGTATGACAGTAGAGAAGGGTAATTTTATCCTTTCATGTAGCTCGATTTCATAGTAACAGCAGATTCGATGGCAGAGCATTATCGGTGTACAACAGGCGTTTTAGCCAACAAGGGAGGTAGCAATCCTTTGGGGTCATTTTAGTGGATGAAGGAGACCTTTCAGAAATGCTCGAAAACTGCATGATTGATGCATGATGAGCAGGTAGAAAGATGAGTAAAGGTAGTTGTAATGGGCATCTAACATATATGGCAGCAAATATAATAAAAGAGATGTTTTGAAAATGTTCTACAAGATGAAACACATGCTAATGGATATACAAAATAATAAAAAAGGACAAATGGTATTGTAAAGAATGCCATATGAACAGGGCCCTTCATCATAGATTGAAAATTTGTCGTTAATGCTGCTCTCTTGGATGGCGGTTACGTCTTGGTGGAAAGTCAAGCTTTACTTTAAGAAATCAAGTAAAGTAAATAAGAGGAAGTTGTTTAAGAGGTTTTAGTTGAAGAATAGCAAGAGGGAATTTGAAGCAATAACACATGCAGGTGGCCCACGAAGAAAAATTAGACATTTGGAAAAGTTGGACGGATAAAGAGGGAGATTATTTTTTATATGGAAGATATTTCATTATGAAACAGAAATGTTACTCATCCAAATGAAATTAAAAGTTGAAAATTATGTTTGAAACCAAAAGTATGCTTGAGGGAAAGTGAAAATGAAACAGCGCAAAGGAAACTAAGCCATTTTGGAAGGAAGCCATGCACGGAGATAATGAACAGTTTTCTGGAAAACAAAAGGGCAAAGTGAAACGAATGGTCCACAAGAAAAACTTTAAAACCCCATTGAAGGATTAATACAGGGGCTGGAAACCAGAGTACCGAAAGACTGCCATTTTTTGTTGGGTTTTGTGAATGTAATAGCTCAAAGTGTGCACCTTGTCAGGGAATAGGATTTTAATGAAATATCTTTTTACATTGCATTTTTTCTGACTTATATCTGATTTTGATGCTGTAAAAGGGTTAAAATTACATGAATGTTAGGAGATGCAAATTTTATATAATTCCTAGAAGCTAGCACTTTGCTTTAAATTATGTGTTTGCAGGTTTAATCAAGGTGGGTTATTTCCTGGTAGACCTTACTAAATCCGGAATTGCTGGGTGGGGTAGCATATATTTGAGACTTTACATTCATTGTCCAATATTAATTAGTTTTCATGTTTTGAGTTTTACTTTTTAGATTTATGTTCTGCTTTCATTTCATTTTCTGCAAAACATTAAAATTTTGAACTCAAAATCAGAAAGGTTCTTCTTTTCTATAAGATTAACCTCAGATTTTGGAGTGCACAAATTTCTAGATGGCAAAGAGTGACTATTATTTTTTGGTTTTAATATGCTGCTTGGAAAATCCTTACAAGTAAAGAAAGGGCCTACAAAGCACAGATTTGAATAACCAAAGATAAAATTTATTTTGGGAAGGGTTTCTAACTTCAAAGCACATAAATTTCATACTAAAAGGAAGTGGGCAACCACAACTTTTCCTTTTTGTTTTTTCATTTAGAATCTCAAGATAAAAAGAACTTGCTAACAACTGACCTACAATCTCACATTAAGGTCAGATAACAAAGAAATGCTAACCAGGCTAACTTTACTAACCCCACTAACTTAACTTCAATAGGGCACTTAAATATCAGATAAAATAAACCTACTGAATTTAAAAATCAATCTCACATAAAGGCACACAATTTCTAAAAGGAAGTGGCATATCCACAACATTTTCCTCATTTGTTTTGATCATTAAATTTCAAGATAAATAAATTGGACTAATAGGGTTCAGGGAGATCACATTAATGCTAGACAATCAAGGAAAATTAGTAGTGGCACATTTCAATTCCACTAGGACAAGAATTCACCACAGGCCCCTTGTTTACATTCACTTGCATCTATGAATTCTTTTCAGCACTATTTTGGATTAACGTCATCGTAATTATTTACATGTGCATTGCTTTAACGTGGAACCTTGGATAAATATTGAATTTATTTGCAAGAGAGGGAAAGTTTAACCAATTTCCTAACTGTTAGTGTAATTTTGCAATTGGGCGAAATTATCACTCAACAGATTTGGCGCTAGAAGGAGGGCCTGAATTGGTTTATTTCAGTGTGATTTAAATGTTATAGGGATTTAAATTTTGAATAATTCATGCCCTATTGATTATTATCTTTAGCCCTATTTTAACAATACAACCTGGTAGTTTTAAAAGGAGGACATGAATTGCTATGCATTGTTCTAACACTTTTGATTGTTCATACAAGAATAATGTATTTTGATTTGATTTTGAAAAATTTTGGTCTTGACTAACGAGGTTGTCTCCATGCAATTACTTCCATTTGATTTTAATGGATACATCTCTTGGTTGATGTTAACATGATTATTCATGTTTGATATTTTCTAGTCATTTCATTCTTATTTGTAAGGAATTATTTTGTCTAAAATGTATTTTTTGTTGGTATTATGCTCTTCACTTGCGTGTAATGCGATCTTGTGAATCAGAAAGCCTACAAAACTAGGAGTATGCTCTTCACTTGCGCATATGTGATTTGGTGAATCAGAAACTAATTTACATTTTTAGAATATTGCTTTGTCATGGTTTCTTCTTTTATTCATGACTAACAAATTGGTTTTGAAGTTATTCTTTGAGTTTCATTAATGGCTACAAATGTAGGATTTTGTGTCGCAAGTTTTCTTTGAGGTGTTGAGAGTTTTGTCAGGTTTCGTAGGGTAGTTTCATTTACAAGCTGGACCCACCACATCGCATCGCAACTAGGTCCAAAATAACCGAGGAAACCATATTTCAAAGCCTCTCACCCACTCATAGGAATCCAAGGAATAAAACCCAGCAAATAGTGATCCCATTGGATACCCTTGTTACAGAAGATCCTTCTGTTTCAGGTGCATCTAGCGGACTTGCATCGGTGGTATCAATTGCCACTAGTGTACCAATTATTAGTACCATTTCCACGGTTCTTGTAGGGTTATCATCATCGATTTTGAATCAAATGGCCCAACCTCCACCAGCTCCTTGGTACGGAGCCCATAACATTCCTTTGAATATCGTAGGGGATATTCATGATATCCCTAAGAATATAGAGAGATTTTTGCCCAAATACAAACCGGATGGCCCAAGGACTGCAGAAGAACATATTCAGGCCTATAGAGATGTTTTTATAAGATTGCAAGTTCAACATGAAGATGTGGCTTGTAGACTCTTCCTCATGAGCCTAGACCAAGTGGCCTATGAATGGTATATTTGCTTACCTACTGGTTCCATTACGTCATGGATGCAAATGGAGAATGCCTTTGTCAACCAATTCAGGTCACCATTAGATCCCACAATCATCTACAATCAGTTAATTACATGCAAAAGAGGCCAAGGTGAGCCAATTCAAACTTTTAATCAGATATTTCAAAAGTGCTATAATCGAGCAATTCGGCATTTTGCCATTGATCCCACAATAACTTTGCAAATATATTTTGGGGCATTGGATCCTATGACGACAATGTTTGCAAGGCGAAATCCTCAAGTTACCACGCTTGCTCTAGCCTACAATGAAGCTATGACCATTGAACAACAAATTACACGACAGGGTTATGGGTTTCCCCAGCTGCCTATGGTAGGACAATATGGTCCATATGGTCAAGCTCCTATGATGAATCGGATCATGGCACCACAAATTCCAGGCATGAATGCTTTGCCTTATCAACAACCATATTCATCAACACCCGCTTACACACCCATTCCAATGCAACCAATCACATCCATTCCCCCCATTCCTTCATTTTTGCAAAATAGTCAACAGACTATTTAAGGAACTAGTCCGGTTAATTCTCAGGCTATAGTTACTTCCCCCAATCCAATTCCAATTCAAAGTGTGAATCCCTACGCAAATCAATTTGCTCAAAATCCAACTCAAATGTTAATTCAAGATCTCACCAATTATGCAAACCCTACTGGAACTAGCAATAACATAACTCAACCAAAAGAGATTTATTCAGAGGTTGAAGAGCTCAAAAATATGGTTCACAAATTGAGTAATGATTTGGTTCAAAAATAGAAGTATGAATCCCATGCCCCTCACCCAAATCTAAATTTCAACAATAGAGGGATATAGTGGAATACGAAGCCAAACAATGGGGGTGTGCCTTCTCCTATCGCTAACCAGATAGATACTTCTGCAGGACCAAGTCACTCTAGTTCCATTCTTAATATTTTTTATTTTACATGGGAAAAGGGGTGTAGATTGCATAATACAAAGGAGCACAATGAAAGGAATTGTCCCAAAATCGCTAGGTATACCCATTGCCTCCAAGCTCAAGTGGATGATTTGGAACTTGTGCCAAATGAGGGTCCACCCCAACATCAACAAGGAGATGACAACATTTTGGCGATGGAAACTCTATATCATCAAGAAAGTGAGGATGAGGAAGAAGAGGATGAAATCTTGGAACAGGAAGTGCAAGATTTTAGATAATTTAGAAAGGGGAACCATGGATACCATTTGAGGAGTAAGTCCAAAACCCCTAAAACATCCTCAACTCCACCAAACAACTCTATCATTCCTCCTGATACTAAGGCTGATAATAATCCCCCTCCTCCATCTGGAAGAGAAACATCTAAGGCCATGCAAAAAACATTAAAGCTTGAGAAGTCAACTTATGACGTAGTGGAGGATTTAAGGAAGTCCAAGTCTAGCCTTTCATTTTTAGAGGCGGCTAGGTTTCCTAGCCAAAAGGAAGCATTGATAAAGGCTTTGAACTCACCTAGTCAAATACAGGAAGGAAAGGAAGTTGAATCTCACATGGTTTTATGAAAGGAAATACGAGATGTCCCTCATTTTTTATTTACTGTGAGGATTGCTGGAAAAAATTTGCACAATTGTTTGGTTGACACAGGGACCACAAATAACCTCATGCCTTAAGAAATTTGTCAAATTCTAGGCATAGAGCCTGTTTCTTCTAAATGTAATGTTTTTCAATTGGATCGGTCTGAGGTAAACATGGTAGGGACCCTCTATGATGTTAAGATCCAACTCAATTCTGAACCTAGGGTCCAATAGGTGGTTGATATTTTGGTTGTCAATATCCCAAGTCGATATGTAATGCTACTTGCTAGGGATTGGATGAGAAGTTTGAATGGTTATTTCTCCACTGATTTCTCACACATGTGTCTACCTTAGAAGGGAATTGCTAATCAAATTAGAGTGGAAAATGAGCCAAGGCTTAAGGAAATCATCACAGAATTCAACAAGCCAAATGAAGTTCAATTTTTTGAACCTGAGTTAGGAGTCTATGCTTTTGATGTTGAAAGAGTTACCGAAGAACCTTAAAAAGAAACATTTTCTTGTAGCTATTTTGAAGAAGATAATCTCGTGTGGTTACTCAAGTTTGATGGATCTAAGTCAAAACAAGGGGTAGGAGTTGGAGTTAAACTCACTTGTCCAAGAAGTAAACCATTGTTTTATGCCTATAGATTGCAATTTCCTTGCACTAACAACATGGTAGAATATGAAGCCCTTATCTTTGGATTACAGTTGGCTTTGAGCAAGAAGGTTAAGTGTTTGAAAGAATTGGGAGATTCGGATTTGGTGATCAAAAAAGTTAAAGGGCAATATACCTGCCGCGACAAGAGATTGAGCCTTTATAGAACTAGGGTGAGGGACCTCATTGAGGAATTTGATGCTTTTAATATATCCCTTATTTCTAGGAAAGGAAATCGTATAGCTGATTCTCTTGCAGTTGCTGTAGGTATGCTCAATCCAGTTGACATAAAAAATGCAATAAGTTTTCCATTAAGTTAGTCCCTTGCCCATCGATACCTGATAACATCATAAACTTGCAAGTTTTTGAGAATGATAGACACATTTTCAAATTTGTCACCAATTCGGGTATTTTTGAGGACCAAGTGATTGATGAAGATCAAAGGTGGCAAGAAGAAACAAAAGAAGAAAGCGAAGCTACATTTCAATCCAACAAGATACCTAAGAACATTGTTTCATTGGAGAAGATTTTTGATATTGGATATAAAGCTAGAAAAGGAAAAAGGGTTCCACTTCCTAAAGACGGTTGTGACCTGATCAATATAGGGAGTGTAGATAATTCATGTGAAGTGTACATTGCAAAGGCATGTACAGCTTATGAGAGAGAAAATATAATACGTTCATTAAAGTATTACATGGATTGCATTGCTTGGAATTACAATGAGTTGAAAACATATGATCAAAATGTTATTATGCACACCATCCCTCTAAAATCGGATTCCAAACCCTTCAGACAAAGACAACGACCTGTTAACCCATTACTTGAGCCCTTGATAGAGAAAGAGTTCAAGCGATTGTTGGACATAAAGATAATATTTCTCGTTAGGCACTCAACTTGGGTTGCTAATCTTATTCCAATGAGAAAGAAGAATGGAGATATAAGGCTATGCATAGATTTTATAAATCTCAACAAAGCCTCACAAAAGGATAATTACCCACTGTCATCAATTTATGAAATCTTGCAAACGATGAATGGGTCTGAAATGATGTCTTTTCTCGATGGGTATTCTAAATACAATCAAATTCTTATTCATCCCAATGACAGGATGAATACGGCCTTCACAACCAAATGGGGAACATTTGCCTATAGAAGAATTCCTTTCAGATTATTAAATGCAGGTGCAACATTTCAATTATGCATTTAAAGGGCTCATAGGTAAATGTATCATTGTGTATGTGGATGAAATTCCTGTGTTTTCAAAGAAAAGATAAGACCATGTGAAATATTTGAGGAAAGTTCTCCAAAGGTGTAGAGAACACGAGATTTCTTTAAATCCCAAAAAATGCATCTTTGGAGTGACATAAGGAAGATTGCTCAGCCATATCATTTCAAAAGAAGGGATTTCCATTGATCCAGAAAGGATAGAAGCTATCCAAAACCTACCTTTCCCAGGTAGCAAAAAGGAATTGAGATCTTTCTTTGGGAAAATCAATTTCGTGAGGAAGTTTATTTCTGGCTTCGCTGAGATAGCTAAACCTCTGAATGAGATGCTTAAAAAGGATGTGAATGTCAGATGAAATTAAGAAAGTATGGTTGCCTTTCAAAGCATCAAGGATGTTATTTATAGAGCTCCTGTCCTTATAAGTCCAGGTTATTCTAAGCCTTTCTTTATTTATGCTTTTGCATCTAAACACTCTTTTGCGAGTGTCTTGACTCAAAAAGGTGAAGATAACACAGAAAATCCCATAGATTTTCTAAGTGCTCCTTTGAAGGATTCTCAATTAAGGTATTCCATTCTTGATAAGAAAATGTATGCAATTTTCAAAACAGTAAAACAATTTAGACATTACATTGTGCATAGTAGGGTCTTTGCCATTGTGCCTGACCTTGTTGTCAAAACCATGTTTGTACAAAACGAGCTAGGTGAGAGAAGAGGTAAATGGATTTATACCATTCAAGAATTTGATCTTGAAATTCAACCCATGAAACTAGTTCATGGACAAGGACTTGTGAAAACAATTGCTGAGAACAATCCCCAAATCACGTGCCAATATTTAAATGTAGAGCACATTTCCAAAGATGATTGGTATGTTGATATTGTGTATTTTCTCGCTAAATGGTAAGTGTCCATCACATCTTAATTCTACTCAAAGAAGAGCCTTGAGACTTAAATCTGCCAATTATCTTATTAGGTCTGGTGCTCTTTACAGGAAAAATCATGAGGGAATTTACCTACGATGCTTAAATCAAGAAGAAGCTACCAATTTTTTGCAAGAGTTTCATGGTAAATACGGAACTGGCCATGGTTCAACAAATTCAACAACACATCAAATATTAAGAGCGGGATATTATTGGCCCCACATATTTAAAGATGCACATGCACATGTGCGATCTTGCCATATTTGTTAAGTGGCTACCAATAGAGAAAGGAATGCAGCTATGCCACTGCAACCTGTAGTTGAGATGAGACCATTTGCACAATGGGGATTAGACTTCATTGGAGTTATTACCCCAAATTCTTCAGATTCCCATAAATTTATACTCACAGCTACAAATTATTTCACTAGGTGCGTAGAAGCAATTCCTACAAAACATTCCACTATGGATGTGGTAATAAAGTTCCTCGAAGATCACATCGTAACAACGTTTGGAATGCCCGATTCTATTTTAAGTGATAATAGTAAGGATTTTTTTCCCACTCAATTTGCAAATTGGGCATATGATAATAAGGTGAGTTTAAAGTTTTCGTCTAACTATTATCCTCAAGGCAATGGTTTGGCAGAATCTTCAAATAAAAATTTGTTAACCATCATTAAGAAGTCATTGGAAAATAATCCTCGAGATTGGCACAACCAATTAAAATTTTCTCTTTGGGAAGATAGGACTAGAGAAAAAGAATCAATAGGGAATACACCTTATCATCTAGTTTATGGGCAAGATCCAAATTTTCCTACAAATTTGAAGCTTCAAACCCTTCGTTTCACACAAGAATACCTTGGAACTGATAATCACATTAAGGCTAGATTAATTCATCTAATGCACCTTGATGAAAAAAGAGAAGAAGCCATGCTCCACATGAGCAAACATCAAGATGTGGTTAAAAGATGGTTTGATAAAAGAGACAAAATTAAGTCTTTTAGTATTTATGACTTGGTTTTATTGGGATAAAAAACATGAGGAGAAAGGGGATCACAAAAAATTTGATTGTCTTTGGTTAGGCCCTTATCAAATTTCCGAAATCCTAGGGGAAAATACTTTCAGACTAAGAACTTTGGATGGGAAATATTTGATGTTACCGGTTAATGGGAAAGTTCTAAAGCATTATTTTAGCCCTTAAGTCATGTGAGATTTGTACCATATTGTACATTTGTATATAATTTTTTTTGGTTTTTGATGTTGGGTTTGCATTTCAGTTTTGGTTTTAAGTTTTGTGTGTTGGTCCTTTGAACATTTTTGGTTTAAAAAAAAAAAAAAAAAAAAAGCGAGATGTCAGCTTATGTCCTTATGAATGTTGAATAAGATAAAGAGAATATGAAACATTAGAATTTTATTGCAGAAAGCTCCGCGAGTATCACAAACACATTAAAGAATATCGTTTGAAACTTGTGATGCATGAAGTTGTCAGTTTTGCAAATTATGGCAAAGTAGGTGGTATACTCCATCCGCATTTCAAAAGAGCAATGCATTCATCCATATCTCATGTTACATTCCACATTGCATATACATTTCATCTCAGTTGCATCTACATTTCAAATACAATCATTGAAAAGGTGTCGAATCCTCTTAGGGTTATTGCATAACATATATTAAAAGGATCCTAAGGTTGGGAACTGATGCCCGAACTATCTTGAACCAAACACATTTTACACATATTTAAAAGGCATCTTGAACAAAATGGTCAAAACCATACTTGGAAGAAAAGGTGAGGCGAAAGGAGTGTTTCTTGTATGTCCCATCATGCAAAACATAGTCCATGAAACAGTGGTTTTCACCACTCCCACAATACTTGAAACCCATTTGGACTGGAAGGATCATACTACATGTCCCTCATAATGATGAGTAGTCATCCCTAAGATTCAAGGGATCCATCATTACTCCACCTCCATCATACCATTTGGATTGGAAGAATCGTACTATGTGTCCCTCACAAGGATGGGTAATCATCCCTATAATACAAGAAAGCCAAAGCCAAAGCTCGGACTATGGTGCTAATATCCATCGGGGATATAAATGCCTAACTGACAGTGGAGTAGGCTCATGCATGGTGACATGTCTTATTTAAAAGCAAGACCTCTGACCGCTCACACAGATAGGCTAGCCTGACAGTTTCATCCATAACAGGTTAAATCATTTTGATTAAGATGAGGTAATGAACTTTGAATTAGAGTAGTAAGGTTAGGGTTAAATTCTCATCATACTTAGGTTGAGAATCCTATACCCCAAAGCTCTGATTTAACTTACACTTGCACATGGGTTCAAGATGGTAGTGACACAACCAAATTTGGGATCTAGTAAATTAATTCAGTATACACATATTTGGTCCTAAGAGGGTTTGACAGTTTTAATATGTTTGTTCATGGTACTAGAAATTTTGAGCCTTTGCAAAGCAGGTTGTTATATCTCTAGCATATTTTTCATACATTAAATCCTGCACAAATCATTCATAACCTTGCATATGCATTCAGGTAAAACTAACAATGGAAAGTTGAATGAGTTTCAAATGATAGGGAATGAAGCAAACTGCACACACCGAGCTGATGCTTAACGATTCTAATGCTTCATGTATTTCTGATCTATTTGCATTCTTTGGATATTTGCTGACACTTGTATTTGAGTCTGTGTATTTTCAGGTTGGGTTCTCATCGAAATTCTCAGGAGCATTTCCTAGCAGAGTCGCCATTTGTTGTGGTTGTTCCACAACATACCCCAAAATTGGGGACCCACCTTTTCATTTTGGTATCCGGGTGTTTGCATTTCGTTTTTAGTGTCTAATTCTTCACTTTGTTTTGGGTTTGCAAATTCTTGTCGATGATTTTTTATCATCAAATTGTTGTCGATGATTTTTTATCGTTAAATTCTTGTTGACAACCTTTTATTGTTAAATTATTGTCGATGACTGTTGTCGTCAATTTTTGTTGATGACTTTTTGTCGTCATCTTGTGGTTGGCAATTTTAATCATCATTGTTGTGTTGGCAAGTTTTTCATCTATTTTGTTGTTAGTGTTTTCGTGGTTACTTTTTGGGTTTTCTTTCATTTGTGTACCAAAAAATATACATTATTATTATTATATATATTTTTTATATAATAATAGTTTAAAAAAATGGTGTGGTGGTTTTGTGTTAAATTTCATATTAATAATGATAACTCCCAACTTTAGGAGGTGTCATCGTTGGGATGATATTGCTTAACCCTGTACATGGTCATAAAAGGTTTCTCACAATAACCAAACAAGAGGCAATACAATTATATATATATATATATATATAATAAAAAAAATAAAAAAAATAAGCAATCAATAAAATAAAATAAAAGAATAAACCTATGAATATAATATTTATAATGATAAAAGGCTTGTATTCATTTCAAATATTAGGGCTTTGTAATTTATTCTATTCATAAGACTAAAGCCCTTTTTGGTGTCTTCGTGCAGGTGATGTGATTTCCGCGAAAGAGTGAATGGCTAGAAAGATTCATGGAGTCTCACGACACTGTTGAATGTGGGAAAGAGTGGGGTCCACATGGACGACTCTCCAGTGAAAGCGTTATAAAGCAGGGTAAATGTGATTCAAGCAAAGGATATTTGCACGTGGGCACCGTTTCGATGACAAACGATAAATGATAGATAGCATAGGGATGCAGTCGAAGGTGACCGTGAAGACATAGTCTCCCTCCATTGTTTACGTGGATGGTGATGAAGCAATTACCTGTATGAGCAACATATGGGTGGATAGCACAGACCTCCAGCTAGCGCTCGGACAGTGACATCGAAGCCAGCCAAATTTGAGATGAAAATTATGGCATGAGCATCTAACTGGTGTATTCTCGGCATGGACTGCATCAACAGTGAGATGGTCATGAGTGACAACGGAATCCTCAGACATCACGACATGTGATTCCATAGCGAGTGAACCCAAATAGCATTCGACCTGGAAACCATGCAAAATGTAGTCGCGAGGATTCGATTCTCGTGTTGGCAATTGGACATAAAATAGGTGAAACCATAGTGAGCAGCTACTGGTCCTGAGGGTAATCAAAAATATTTAGAGGTGCCTCGTTGTACATCCATGATAGATGATGAAGATGCAAAGACAATTCAGTGACGAGCCGAACGAAGTAAACTTTCCACTTTGAATGGATAAAATTGCCTATTCTACCTCTTATCTAGTGAAGGACGAAAGATGATTTGGCAAAAATGTTATTGACATGAGAGGTCGACGCTATCCAAGTGACACAAATTCTCACGCTCTAAGAATTTTTGGAGGTAAAGCAGAAGCATCAGGGGACAAAGACGATCGGATAAACAGACATCCGAATTGGAAGGCTACTCTGTCATCGGGTAATGGTTGCGATAGAATGTTACAGGTAGTTCCAGTGATGGTGATGTCATTAACCATGGGAGGACCATCTGTATGACAGTAGAGAAGGGTAATTTTATCCTTTCATGTAGCTCAATTTCATAGTAACAACAGATTCGATGGTAGAGCATTATCGGTGTACAACGGGCGTTTCAGCCAACAGGGGAGGTAGCGATCCTTTAGGGTAATTTTAGTGGATGAAGGAGACCTGTCAAAAATGCTCGACGGTCATATGATTGATGCATGATGAGCAGGTAGAAAGATGAGTAAAGGTAGTTGTAATTGGCATCTAACGTATATGGCAGCAAATATAATAAAAGAGATGTTTTGAAAATGTTCTACAAGATGAAACACATGCTAATGGATATACAAAATAATAAAAAAGGACAAATGGCATTGTGAAGAATGCCATATGAACAGGGCCCTTCATCATAGATTGAAAATTTGTCGTTAATGCTGCTCTCTTGGATGGCGGTTACGTCTTGGTGGAAAGTCGAGCTTTACTTTAGGAAAGCAAGCAAAGTAAAGTAAATAAGAGGAAGTTGTTGAAGAGGTTTTAGTTGAAGAATAGCAAGAGGGAATTTGAAGCGACAACACATGCAGGTGGACCACGAAGAAAAATTAGACATTTGGAAAATTTGGACGGATAAAGAGGGAGATTATTTTTTATATGGAAGATATTTCATTATGAAATAGAAATGTTACTCATACAAATGAAATTAAAAGTTGAAAATTATGTTTGAAACCAAAAGTCTGCTTGAGGGAAAGTGAAAATGAAACAACGCAAAGGAAACTAAGCCATTTTGGAAGGAATCCATGCATGGATATAATGATCAGTTTTCTGGAAAACAAAAGGGCAAAGTGAAATGAATGGTCCACAAGAAAATCTTTAAAACCCCATTGAAGGATTAATACAGGGGCTGGAAACCAGAGTACCAAAAGGCTGCCATTTTTTGTTGGGTTTTGTGAATGTAATAGCTCAAAGTCTGCACCTTGTGAGCACTTCTAGAAGAGGTTGCAGTGAATAGTATTTTAATGAAATATCTTTTTACATTGCATTTTTTCTGACTTATATCTGATTTTGATGTTGTAACAGGGTTAAAATTACATGAATGTTAGGAGATGCAAATTTTATATAATTCCTAGAGGCTAGCACTTGCTTTTCTTTAAATTATGTGTTTGCATGTTTAATCAAGGCGGGTTATTTCCTTGTAGATCTTACTAAATCCGAAATTGTTGGGTGGGGTAGCATAGATTTGAGACTTGTCCAGTATTAATTAGTTTTCATATTTTGAGTTTTACTTTTCAGATTTATGTTCTGCTTTCATTTCATTTTCTGCAAAACATTAAAATTTTGGACTCAAAATTAGAAAGGTTCTTCTTTTCTATAAGATTAACCTCAGATTTTGGAGTGCACAAATTTTCGGATGGCAAAGAGTGACTATTATTTTTTGTTTTTAATATGTTGTTTGGAAAATCCTTACAAGTAAAGAAAGGGACCACAAAGCACAAATTTGAATAACCAAAGATAAAATTTATTTTGGGAAGGGTTTCTAACTTCAAAGCACATAAATTTCATACTAAAAGGAAGTGGGCAACCATAGCATTTTCTTTCTGTTTTTTCATTTAGAATCTCAAGATAAAAAGAACTTGCTAACAACTGACCTACAATCTCACATTAAGGTCAGATAACAAAAAAATGCTGACTAGGCTAACTTTATTAACCATGCTAACTTTACGAACCCCAGTAACTTAACTTCAGTAGGACACTTAAATCTCAGATAAAATAAACCTATTGACTTTAAAAATCAATCTCACATAAAGGTACGGTTTCTAAAAGGAAGTGGCATATCCACAACATTTTCCTCATTTATTTTGATCATTAAATTTCAAGATAAATAAATTGGACTAACAGGGTTCAGGGAGATCACATTAATGCTAGACAATCAAGGAAAATCAATAGTGGCACATTTCAATTCCACTAGGACAAGAATTGACCACAGGCCCCTTGTTTACATTCACTTGCATCCATGAATTCATTTTAGCACTATTTTGGATTAACGTCATATTAATTATTTAAATGTGCATTGCTTTAACGCGGAACCTTGGAGAAATATTGAATTTCTTTGCAAGAGAGGGAAATTTTCACCAATTCCCTAACTGTTAGTGTAATTTTGCAATTGGGCGAAATTATCACTCAACAGGTCCTAAATGGTTTAAGCTAAGGGGCAATGAAAAAGTAAATGATATGATATTTTTGGATCCATATCACACAAGGTAGACCTAAGAGGTCCATGATATCCTTTTCTTTGTAAACTCTCTCCTATGGGAGCCCTCCCTTGACCAAACATTCTTCCAAGGGAAGCCAATAGGACTAGAAAATTATGAATGCTCTAAATCCACATATCTCAACTTGATCAAATATCCATCTTATTTTGATATATTTCAAATCAACTTACTCTTCCATGTAAAATTAGATAAATATAGCTCTTGAGTCATTATTTGAAACTTAATGACTATTTGTTTAATATCCTCTCCTTCAAGTAGGTTACTAATATAAATTCATGAATTATGATTGTTGCTCACATTGTTATAACCTTTGATATTTGGACATTTACAATCTAAACATGCCCAAGGTAATAGTTACCATTTTGAGTCAAAAATAAGAGGATAAGACTTAGACTAAGCATTGGACTAAATTTTTATAGAATGTTCCTTATTGACTAACCATTTGATATATTTCTTGATTAATTGTAAACTATCAAAGATGAAGTTCTATGTTGGTGATCCATTAGGTATATTTTATTTCATGAATAATTTCATTGCATTAAGAGCTTATATATTTTTCAAGTAGTATTTCCCAACTCATTCCTGGATCTTTGGATAATATCTAAATTTTTCCCCTAATGCCAAAATCACGAGTTTACAATTCTACAAGCACGTCCCTCCAACATTAATTCTTTTTCAAATCTTATCCTATTTAAAAAAAGAAAACACTTTATTTCCTCCTATCCTTTCCAAAAAATAAATCTCTTTGAGTTCTAACCAATTTAGATGTTATATTTTAAGGTACCTAGAGAGAGGAATATGTGAATATAATATTATATTATATGGGTATAATGGATAGTTGGCATGGGCCACATATAACCCAAGGTTGGCTATATTATAATATTGAGTTGGATATGGGTTTAAGAAAATGGGTATGTAAAAAAGAGATGGTCATTGTAATAATCTTGACTTGTGAAGTGGATGTGGAGTGATTCCTTCCTTAAGGACTATTTTTGGTGTTGCCCTACTTCAAGCATGTTATCCATATCTTTGTCTATTTTTTTTTTAGAGAAAAAGGGGTTGTACTTGGATCCCCCACCCTTGATAAATCATAAATATTTTTTTAAGATCATGAGAGTTTACAAACAAATTCAATTCTCATCTCAAGTGAGTTGCTATAGCTAAAAGCCTACATCATTTTACATAAAATATTTGAATTCTTGATTTTCATTTTCTAGAACTTTTTCAAAATTTTGTGTGAATACTATTCTAGAATTCAACATCCTTATTGAAATTTTTCTATAGTATCCCTCACAATATCAAAACTTCACCTCTAGTATGTATGCATTGCATCGTAGTAGAGTAATATTTCCAAAACATCGCACTATTATAGCCCGCATTACCAAATCTAGACTGCTAGTTTCCATCCTGAAGTATAAGTGCAACACAAAATTGTAATAAATAGTATATATGAAAGCACATTAATGTTATGAAATAAAATAGATATTACCAATGGAAAACATTAACACAAATCTTAATCATTATTTGATTCAGGCAGTCAATATTTTCTTATTAGCTTAAGCTAGACTTACTACTTCTTCTAACCAAGGAAAAGAGAATTTAACTTCATGATCCTCAATTAAAATCCATCTATTGGCTAGACTATATGCACATTTATTTCCTTCCCTTAATGTATGTGTAAACTTAATTATTTAAAACTCTATAACAAGATCTTGAATTTCCATAATTATCTCGTGTATGTTCCATGGAGCCTTTGCTTTCCTCAAAATTGCATTTATTACTATGAGTGAATCACCTTTCATCCATACTTTGTTTCGTTTCATTTGTTTACATATTTTTAATCCTTCCAAAGTTGCCCAAGCTTCAATTTCATTATTTGTCTTAAATCCACTATTAAAAGTGTAATGAGATAAAATATCTCTATTATTTCTAATTATTCCTCCTCCTTCTATTAGTCCTATATTTATTTTAGATGATCCATAAAAATTCAATTTGACCAACTCCATATCCGGTGGTTTCCAGTTTATATTCTTTGCCTTATTTTTGTTTCTCCTATCCCAACATCATAATTCCATTTGATGACTTGAATCCATCTATAAAGGATATCTGCTTCAAAATTAGGGATTGGGTGAGTTGATAGGGTTAGATAAAAAAATATTAATTTTCATTACCTCTAAATTGCTTTTATTTCCTTTAAATATTCTTCTATTCCTTTCTAGCCAAATAGTCCAAAGTATTGTATATTTTTGTAACAACCCAAAACAACCAACCCAATTTTTTTTGAAGAGCACTTATAAAACAAGGCTCTCAAGTGTGACACCCCCTTTTCTATAAATATATAAATTCTCAAGGATTTATCACATTTGATTTCCAAGTTGCTACATATGACACTCAATGTATAGGAGAGGTCAACTTCCGTAGCATCTAAGGTTCACCTTACTAAACCTTAATGTTTAGAAAGATGTCATAAGTGGTTATCCCACATTTCCTACACCCTCCTCGGTATAGGACCCTATGACCATGACATAGGGACTTTCCTTTAAGGCCCATAACACTTAAAGGAGGATGTCAATTCCCTAACCTAACTCTAGCTCCACGTAGATAGGTTATTCGACATACAACCTTGATTCTTAATTACCATACATCTAAAGTCTAATTAAGGTTATTGTCACTTAAATTACAACTAACATTATTTCTTGATCCTAAATGATCGAGGTATAACCACTGCTACCTTGTGAATAGATTCCCTACAGACTCGATCCTACTTGTTCAAGGTGTGACTACTCATAAGTTACTTGACTATTATATACACACAACTCCTTCTAGGTTCATGAGATCCTAGCTATTGCATCCTCACAACTCCTAGGTCTTACATCTACTTGATTGTTGCATCCACACAACTTCTTCCAAGATTTGATTCTATGGTTTATTAGATGAACACTCTACCCACTCCAATGATAGATAATAATATCATATACCAAAGCTAAAAAAAGAACTAAGAATAAGTGTAATACATAATTCATATTAATGAAAATGCACAAATACATTTCTCTTAATCATAATTAAACTAAGCAATTATTGAACATAAATATCAAATGCTTCTATCAACAGTTATAAAAGCAAGATATTCCATATCTCAAATATGGCATACATCAAAATGCTAATGGAACACATTAATATCCAACTTCATAGTTTAATTTAGAAAAGGCAATACGGAAAATTCAAGTTAGCATCTAACAATGTAACTTCCATTACATAAATAATCATTATTTGATGTTTAATCACTACAAAGATTTAATATCCATAATAAAAAAACTTTCAAGCTCTAGGAAACCTTAGCCAAATTTTATTGAATTCATCCACAAGTGAAAAAGTCTCTTAGTGATGGGAAAACCACCATGACCATTGTGATATTTACTTAAGGATTATAACAACTCTCTCATGCAATGCAACTTACAACATGCCATAACCAAAATACAAAAAACCATGCATCATGTCAAGCAACTACTAGAAAAGAATCTCACTTTCTTCATAATGATTTATTTAACTACCACACGTCTCAAGAAATCAAAATAGCTAACTTATCACATAAATATGTAAGAAAGAGAATCCCATACTTCTCTTTAAGCGATTTTATTACTATCTCAAGCCTATGGAATCAAACATCTAAAGCATAATACTTTCCTTTAAATGATTCATTTTCTTTCACAAGCCTAAGGAAATCAAGAAAATATAGTATAATACTCTACTTTAAGTGATCCCTTTTCTTTCACAAGCCTAAGTAATTCAAGCAACTATAGTATTATTTCATTCAAAGATATAAGTAAATTCAAACAATTTCCCTTATACAATATTTTAAAAATAAGCATATTTTCAGCATCTAAGTTAACAATAAAGTTTTTAACAAATATACTCTACACAACATCTAAATATTTGATTTAAACCACTCAAAAACCAAACAAAAAATAAATCCAAAGCTAATGCTCAAAGAAAATAGCAACAACGACACTCAATTTAAATGAAACCCAAGCATATGTAGAGCTATCATACGAAGACCTTAGACCAAGGATCAAACACAAGAAGTTGAGTGTATAATCAAATGAGAAAGAATTTAAAACCATAATCCAAAAGCAAACATAAATATGGAAAAAAATAAAATGAAACCACCCAAAGCTCGCATGAGCAACAACCAAAATATGCATGCAGACTAGAACATAGTGCTCACTTCAAAACAACAATGACCTTGTAGATGTAAAGATAACACAGTTGCATCCCTACCAACTAAGATGACACACATGCATAGAAACCCTAATCCTTTCATTGAGGCTCATTGCACTAGAGTGAAGTTCAAGCAGTAAGGAACACCATCCATCTACCTTACACTTCATCTCATACTAGGAAAGAGGGATGCACCCAATCCTACAAGCTTGGAAGGTTCTCCATTGAGGCACATTCTAAGGAGCAACACAAAGCAAAGATACAATCGTGCAAAAGAAAAGAAGTAAGTTCAACAAGAAGACCTCATTATATGAGCATCGAGAAGATAAGTTAGGCATTAAGCAAAAGCTAAAAAAAATAATCTTACCCAAACAAAGGAGACAAGATACAACACAACAAGCACTCAGGAGAGAACTCGCAAGCATGCGTGGATCACACACATGCTCAACAACAAGGAAGAAAAAAGCAAATTAAAGACTAACATGCTAAGCAAAACTAGGTCAAATGCTAAAGAAAAGCAAGGTAAAACCACCTAGTTCAAAGCTCCTTCCTTTTGGATTTGTGAAAACTCGATCCATCCTACGCTTTCTACCCGAACCATTCTCAGCTTCTTCAAACACCCAATAGAGATACCAACCATTTGCATCTCCCTCCACCATATTATGAAGAAAAGAGGGCCATAATTCTTTGGTGCATGAGTGTTTAAGAAAACACTCAAGAGCATGTTCATCAAGTGCCACCTGATTTCAATAGGAACCATAACTTACGTAGCAAGGTGATAATAAATTAGGTTTAATTAAAGCACGATATTAATTAAAACCAAAAATTAGGATTCAAATATTTCTTTAATTATTTCAAGACAACCTTAGGTTTTATTCCAAAAATTTTAAGGTTAATAACAATATCATCCTGAAAGAAAAGTACAATCCATCCAAAACTAATTTGTAGGCCACAACAAGCATAAAATATTCTCATTACATTCCACACCATTATTTTATCCTTGAGTGGATGGATTATTTTTTTTAAATAGACACAACTATCATCTACCTACTTTAAGGAGGCTCATTGCAAGAAACTTCCCAACCCAATGGTGCAAAAATTATGGAGTTATGAAAACATAATATGCATCTACATGAAGGGTAATTATCCATATTACCTCAAGTTGCTTGATGAACTAATCATCCTCATAATTTACCTAAGTATATCTCTCTTTTAGGTGGTTGCCCATATAATTCCACCAAGGAGAGCACCTGGTCTTGCATCCACAAATACATTAGCAGTACCATATTCAAAGTTTCCAAAAGAATGCAACACTCTATTGTATATAGATAAAGGAGACTATGCCATTAAACCACCATATTAATACATAATTCAAAGCACATAAAGAGTTTTTTCAAAATAAGGGTGTTACATACTACTCCCTTGGACTAGTATACATGAATTATTCAAAAAGATATGGAAATTGTTGCCTTATGACATCAATATTTTCCCATGTAGCACATTTTTCACAAAATTGGTCCCATTGGATCTTACACTAATCTAGGGTTTATTTTTCAACTTCTTGGAATGGAACCCTAGAATATTAACTAGCAATGGCTACAAAGTCTATCATATACAAATTAGAAATATTCCATATGTGAGTAGGAATGATAACATATTTTATAAGTAGGGATATGTAGAAATTTTCATGGATCTTTGATAGGTTGGGTTGCAAAGTGAGCCTATAGACTATTGGGCTACCCTTACCAATGATATCAAAGGGTCCCACTTAGAGAGGATCCAACTTAGTTGAATTGATGGAAATTTTCATGGGTTTTACTCTCAAGAATACTCTTTCCTCCACAAAGAATTATCTTGGTGATATTTTAATATTAGCATAGATCTTTTGGCAATCGATCGCTACCTTAAGCCTAAGCCATATTACCTTAAACTATTCCTCCATATCTTAAAAAAGATCTAGTATGATCATCATCGATCCTCTAGATTATCCTATGATAGAGGTGTTCAACATCTTCTACCACACAAGGATTCAAATGAGGATATCCCCAATGATGCTTTTGTACCCATTGTTGTATACAAATTCAACAAGATACAAAAATCCTTTCCACTTAGACTTTTTCTCCATGCAATACATGTGTGGCATGTCTTCCAAAATTTGATTAACCCTATCAATCTGAAAATCTATTTTGGGATTATATGTAGAACTAATATTCAACTTAGTGCTCACTACATAGTGAAGATATTACCGAAATTTAGATGTGAACCTAGAGTCCCTAAATGATACGATCATCTTAGGAAACCAATGTAATCTAATTTTTTTTTAATTATTTTCCACTATAAATGCATCATCCTTAATGTTCCTCAGTATCAAGCGTGCAACCTTGGTCAACTTATCAACCACTACCAATATATCATCATGCTAGAACCTATTATTTGGTAACACCACAATAAAATCATAAAGATAACCTATTATTTTTGCATAGGTATCTCATGTGGATACAAATTTTCAGATGGGTGACAATGTTCTGCCTTCACCTTCTAGTATTATAAATATTTTTTAACAAATTTGGTGATATCTCACTTAATTCCAAGCCAATAAAAGGTCTTCTTCATATTTTCTCTCATTTTTGACCCTCTTGGATGAGTGGAGTAGGGAGAATTATGTGCATCTTGCATAATATTCCTCCTTAAGTAACTTTATTTGGGTATAACTACCCAATATTTAAAGCACAAAATCTCATATTTTTGGTTGAAACCCTTACCATATTTAGGATTTCTTTTTATTTTGGTTTGCATTTCTATGTAAAATGGGTCCTATAGTTGTATTTCCTTAACCATATCCATCAAATCGATATGGATCTGGGTTAGGATAGTTATGTGTCTTCTCCTTCTCAAGGTATCATCAACCTTATTTCATTTTCCTTTTATATACTCAATACCAAAGTCATATTCTACTAAGAATTCCACCCATATTCTCTATAATGCATTTAGCATTGGTTGAGTAAAAGTATACCTTAAACTGTGATGGTCTTTTATTAGCTCAAATGGCCCTGTCAAAGGGTAATTCCTCCAAGCCTTTAGGGCACACACAAATTCTACCAATTTCAAATTATGAGTGGCATAATTTACCTCATGCTTCTTGAGTTTCATAGACTCATAGGCCACTGTGGCTTCTTCTTGAGATAGAACTCTTCCCAAACCTTATAAAAAGCATTTGTACACATGTAAATATTCCAAGGGGATTTGGAATATTTAGATTTATTTTTTTGTCAACTTATTTTTTAGAGAATCAAATACGGTATCACAACTATCCATCCATTTGAACTCCTTTCCCTTCCTTTGAATGTTTGTGATTGAATAGACAATTTAAGAGGAATCTCGTATAAAGCATCTATAATAGCCTATGAGTCCCATGAAACTCCTAAATTTAGTCATATATGTAGGTGGAGACCAATTTAAAATAGCCTCAATATTATTTGGATCCACAACAATTCCTTTTACTAAGATAATGTGCCCCAAATATTGAACTTGCGAAGTATAAAACTCCCACTTGGGCAAATTTCCATAGAGATAATTTTTCCTTAGAAATTTCAACACCATCCTAAGGTGTTGGTCATGTTCCTCTTTAGAACAAGAATAAATAAAAATATCATCCAAGAATACTAAGACAAACCAATCCAAATATTTCCTAAATATGTTGTTAATCAGATTCATGAAAGTTGCTGGTACATTTATCAACCCAAATGGAAGCACTGTGAACTTATAGTGTCTATACTTGGTCTTAAAGGTTGTCTTCAGGGCATCATATTCCTGAATCCTCAATTGGTGATACCATGACGTTAGATATATTTTTTAAAATATCATAGCTCCTCTTAGTTGATCAAATAGACATTCTATTCGAGGTATAGGATACCTGTTTTAATGGTTAACTTGTTTAACATCTTATAATCTATGCATAATCTCAAGGATCCATCATTATTTTTTCACAAATAAAATTTGATCACCCCAAGATGACACACTTGGTTTAAGTAGACCTTTATCCAATAAGTATTATAGTTGGAACTTTAACTCTTGCAACTCAATGGGAGCCATTTTGTAAGGTTTCCTAGAAATAGGTTCAACTCTCAGCATTAACTCAATAGTGAAATCAAATTCCCTTTTTGGAGGTAAACCTAGAAGGTCTTCAGGGAATACATCCTAAAAATCATGAAGAATTATAACCTTCTTAAAATTCTGTTCATCCCCTTTCTCTCTCATCTTACCATTGATCTTCACTACATAAAGCATATTGCCTCTTTTGATGGCTTTATTTAACTACATAATTGAAAGCAAGTGAGAATAAAAAGAACCTTATTCACTCTAAAATTGTACCATCATTTTATCCTTGTTGGTAAATTTCATCCACCTATCTTGGAAATTGATTAAGGCTCCATGAGATTTCAACCAATCCATCCCTAGGATGATGTCAAAAAATGAAGAGGTGCCACATATAAGTGCCATATAGTGGACCCTTTAGGTAGAGTTATCTCTACCATAGGTAATCATTGATCTATTGATTAGGTTTACTGATAATTATACTCAACTTTCCACCCTTTTTCTCTAGGTATTTTTGGCATGTCCTCGATAATACTAGTGGAAATAAAACTATTTGTACTTCCACTATCTATTAGGAATTTTACATTTTTATCAAAAATCTTACCACTCTATAAAATTGGCATAGCTTACCCTTCCAATTCCTGACTATTAGTAGCAACATAGATTTAGTGTGATAGATCCTCTACTCGGTGGCGAGACTTTATTCTATGATGTTAATTTTTAGCATAATGAGGACCTTTACAAGTATAACACCTTATTTTGGAAAAAAAAAGTTTTTTTACTTACCCTTCTCATGTCTCTAGATCTTTATTTAGCAATTATATCTAGTATCAACTGATGTTGACCTATTTATTACTATAGTGACCTTACTTCTAACTCCAACCATTTTATTTTCCTCTAGATTTTGTGGAGTAGGGATGCTTCGTTGGTCATGCCCTCATCAAGGCCTTTATTAGCTTCCTTCACTCTTCCAAAAATTATGAATAGCTAATCATTGTCCTTTTCCTAGTCCAAGTTCCTCTTAACTCTAGGCTCTTTCAGATATCTTACCTTAGTTTCCTTTCAAATGAGTAAATCCAATTTTTTAGAGTGCCTTGCATTTATGTCATCTCCTATATATAAAAGGGGTTGGGTAAGCTACAATTCCCACAATTGTACTTACATCATGTTAGCTTCATACTACTCTATGTACTAAAATATTTATCATTACTCAACTAGTAAAGTTTTAAATCACTCTTGCCTTCATGTAACGTGAAAAACCTAGAGCGTCAGATCAAGTCAAGGCTCAACCCAACACACTCCATAGAAGCTTCTAGCCCTATGACCTAGATCTTTGATACCAACTATAATTACCCAAAAATACCAACCCATTTTTTTTAAGAGCACTTGCAAAGCAAGGCTCTCAAGCGTGACACCCCATTTTTCTATAAATATATCAACATTCAAATTTTTACCATTTTTGAGTTCCAAGTTGCTATAGAAAATACTTGGTGGACAATAGAGGCTAATTCCCATAGCTTCTAGGGTTCACATTACTAAACCTACACCTTTATATGGACACCATAAGTTATCCCTCCATCATTCCTACACCCTTCTCGATATAGGACCATATGACTATGACGTAGGGACTTTTATTTAAGTCCCATAATACTTAAATGGGGATGTTAATTACCTAACCCAACTCTAGATCCACCCAGGTAGGTTACTCAATGTAGATCTTTGGTTCTTAGTTACCATATGTCCATAGGCTAACTAAAATTATTATCACTTTGATGGAACACATTAATAACCAACTTCATAGTTTACTTCAAAATAATCAATAAGACAACTTCAAGTTATCATTTAACAATGTAAATTCCATTGTATAAATAATCATTATTTGATGTTTAATCATTACAAGGCTTTAATATCCACAATAACAAAACTTTCAAGATCTAGGGAACCTTAACCAGAGTTTCTTGAATCCATCCACAAGTCATAAAACCTCTTAGAAATGGTAAAACCATCATGATCATTGTGAGATATACTTAGGGATCAGATCAAGTCTCTCATGCAATGCAAATTACAACATACCCTAACCAAAATTCAAGCAACCATGCATCATTTCAAACAACTACTAAAAAAGAAATTCACTTTCTTCATATTGATTTCTTTAACTACCACACGTCTCAAGAAATCAAAATAGCTAACTTATCACATAAATATGTAATAAATAGAATAGCAAAATTATATTTAAGCAATTCCTTTACTATCACAAGCCTAAGGAATAAAACATTCAAAGCATAATACTTTCCTTTAAATGATTCCTTTTATTTCACAAGCCTAGGAAAATCAAGCAAATATAGTACAATACTTTACTTTAAGTGATTTCTTTTCTTTTACAAGCCTAAGGAATTCAAGCAACTATAGTATTCTTTAATTCAAATGTATAAGTAACTTATAAAATTTACCTTATACAATATTTTAAATACAATCATATTTTTAACATCTAAGTTAACAATAAAGCTCTTAACAAAGATACTCTACACAACATATAAGTACTTTATTTAAACCATTCAAAAACCAAGGAACAAATAAATTCCAAAGCCAACACTCAAAACAACTAGCAACAATGACAGTCAATGTAAATAAAACCCAAGCATACACAGAGTTGTGCTATAACGCCCTTAGACCAAGGTTCAAACACAAGAAGTTGAGTGCATAATCAAATGAGAAAGGATTTAAAATTGTAATCCAAAAGCAAACAAAAAGGTGTTGAACAACAAAACAAAATCACCCAAGGCTCGCATGAGCAACAACTAAAACATGCACACAAACTAGAAAGCAGTGCTCACTTTGAATCAATAATGACCTTGTAGGCATAAAGATAACATAGTCGCAACCCTACCAACTAAGATGATGTGCATAACAAAATCCCAAGTCCTTTCCATGAGGCTCACTACACCATAGTGAAGTGTAGGTAGGAAGGAACACCATCCATATGCGTTGCACTTCATATCATACTAGAAAAATGGATACACAACCTTGTAAACCTAAAAGGTTCTCCATTGAGGCACTTTATAAGGATCAAAATTAAGCAAAGATACAACCAAACAAAAGAAAATGGGTAATCTAAATAAGATCCCATGATACAAACATGGAGAAGATAAGCTAGGTGTCAAGAAAAAGCTAAAAACAACAGTCTTACCCAAGCAAAGGTGATAGAACACAACACATAAAGCACTTAAGAGATAACCTGTAAGCATGTTAAACTCACCCACATGCTTAATAAGAAAGGAGAAAAAACATGCCAAATACTAACATGCTAAGCGAAACTATGTCAAATTCTAAAATAAAACAATGTAAAATAACTTGGTTCAAAGCTCCTTCCTTCTGCTTGCTACTTGAACCATCCTTAGCTCCTTCGAACACCCAAGTGAAGGCCACATGTTTGTCTCTCCCTCCTCCATATTATGGAATAAATAGGGTCATTGTGCCTTGGTGCATGAGCATTCAATAAAATGCTCAAGAGAGAGTTCATCAAGCACCACTCAATTTCAACAGGTGCCATAAATTACATAGCAATGTGGTAATAAATTATGTTTAATTAAAGAGATTAATTAAAACCAAAAATTAAGATTCAAACGTTTATTTAATTACTTTAGGCCAACCTTAGGTTTAATTCCAAAAATCTAATATTAATTACAATATTATTCTAAAACAAAATTATAATCCATCCAAAACTAATTTACAAGCCACAACAAACATAGAATATTCTCACTATGTCCCACACCATTGTTTTATCATTGATTGGGCGGCTTATTATTTTAAGATAGGCACAACTATCGTCGACCTAATTTAAGGAGGCTCATTTCAAGCAACTTCCAGGCCCAATGATGCAAAACTTATGGAGTTAAGAAAACATAATATGCATTACATAAAGGGTAATTATCCATTTTACTTCAAGTTGCTTGATGAACTAATTATCCTCATAATTTCCCTAAATATCTCTCTCTTGTAGGTGGTTGCCAATATGGTTCCACCAAGGAGAGCACCTAGTCTTGCATCCATAAATACATTAGTAGTACCATATTAAGAGTTTTAAAAAGAATGCAACGCTCTATTATATATAGATAGAAGAGACTATGCCATTAAACCACCACATTAATATAAAGTTCAAAGACCATAAAGATTTTTGTACAAATAGGGGTGTCACACTTTTGATATATCTCAAATTTTCTGCAAAGCATCTCACTTTTAAAAGTGATTTGCCATTGCTTTATCCATTCCTTAAATTTTTCATTCATCACCATACATTTACCAAACATATTAAGAATCCATTACCATAGTTTCTAGACTATTTAACATTGCCCCAAGATATGGTATATACTCCTCCATTTTACAAAGAACACATTTTAAGGGTCCATGAAAACACCTTTTCATAAGGTTATCCTAGGATAAAATTCTTATATGGCCTACTAGCCAAACAAACATTTTTTTGATAAGTTAATAATTTCATTCAAAATAGATTTTAATAGGAGTTCCCAAACCTGCTTACAAATATATCTTAAGTAAGCTAAAAGAACAAAAACTAAAGGAAATAGAGGGACACAACCCCAAACATGAAAGTGAAACCAAGACAGAGCACCAAAGAGAAAGTTCCCATGCAAGGAAGCCAAAAAACCATTAGGAAACGAAGAAAGGGAGAAATTAGTCCTTGCCAACTGCGACATCCTTTACGTCATCCTTTAACTCATCCTTGACCTTGTCCTCAATGCTAATCTCAAACCCTCTTGCGTCCTCCTATGTTATCTCAATGAAATTTTTATGGAAGTGAAGATCTGTACGAATGCCCACTAGATAATTTAGTTGGAAAATACCATTGTTCATATTCTACCATTATTGGTGGCTGGAAATTGTAATCTATATGCAGCCAGCATAGGCTTGCTACTAGGACATGTAAGTTTGATACCAGCTCCAACACCTTGATTCAATTTGGATCCATAAAATTTGAGAATCCAAATAAAAATATCTTCTTCAGAAGTGCCACAAGAAAGGATTTCCTTTTGAGGTTCTTCGATAACTTCTTCTATGTCAAAGTTATAGACCCCTAATTCAGTTTTAGCAAATTGTATTTCGTTGGGCCTATTATACTCTATAATCATCTCTTTGATCCTGAGATCACTATCCACCTGGATTTGGTTTGCTACTCCCCTCCAAGGTAACCACATGTGGGAAGAATCTGTAACAATGTAACCATTCATGTTATTATTCCAATCTCTTCCTAACACCATGCCATATTTGGCAATAATATTGAGCACAAGTATATCCACATGATGTTAAATTCTAGGCTTTGAATTGATTTGGATCAGGACATCATTTACAACTCCAACCACATCTACAACTAATTTCTCCAATTGTATCACTTTACTCTTTGAAGGGATTGGCTTGAATCCTAACTTCTAGAAAATCTCAATGGGCATGATGTTACCCGAGGTGCCCGATTCTATCAGATAATTATGCAAGTTTTTTTATACAATTTTGATGGTTATGAGAAAATGAGGCACTTCTCACTTTTTCTTATGTAACACTAATTGGGACTCGATACCTTTGACCTCATGGATTTGAATTGGTGGATATAAACCTTTCACCAAAGCTTCCCCTTGACCTGACAATTTAGCAACCTTGAAAATTAAGATATTAGCCTTAGTCCTTTTCAAGTCCTCTACTATATCATAAGTAGGTTTTTTTAGGATTTTACGTAGTTTTGGATAATTAGACATCCAGTGAGGAGGTGGATTATTATCACCTTTGGTATCAGGAGGAAGAAGGGGATTGTTTGGTGGAGTGGAGGAAGTTTTAGTATTTTTGGAACTTCTCATGTAATAAACATGACTTCTTTTTCCAAACTGTCTAATAGCCTGGACTTCCTCTTCCATATTTTTATCATCCTCTTCTCCTAATATTTTTGTGTCCTATTCTCCTTCCTCATTTTATTTATAATGTACAACTTCTATTACAAAAGCATCCTATTTTCCTTGGTAACAATGGGATGTTCCCTCACCTTGGGGCTCTAACTCACCATAATACTCAAAAGCATTTGTTTGATTGGCTACAAGGTTAGGTACACGTCCATTATTGGGGTGAGTATTATACGATCCCCCTCCTCTATGGTTAGGATTTTTATTAGGCCTAGAGGGTTGACAAGCGTGCTTATGTATATGGACCATGTCATTGCTTATTTTGATAACTATCTTCTCCAATTCTTCAATCCTAGAATTAGATCCTTGTGATTGGGGCACTACGGTGCTAGATCCAAACATATTTCCTACATTGGAAACCTCTTGACTAGACGTGAGGATTTTATTCTAAGCATTTTGATTCCACCAAGGATTAACGCATTGAATAGGTGGGACCATAGGATAAGATATTGAGGTCTAAGTGTTGATCGTATCAAATCCTGGCATGGTTATCTGATTGTTTTCCAACCTTGATGTGGTGGACGAAATGTTTACGTTAGGTTAAGTGGGAAAGTATGGATACATGGACATGAATGGGTATTGTTTATGGTATGGTAAGGCATTCGTAGTTGGCATGTATGATGCCATAATCTAGTTCATCATGGCAAACTGACTGTAAGGACCATACTATACTATCATAGGCAATTGGGACATCCCCATGCCTTGTGATTTCATTTGTTACTCAATGGTCATGGCCTCTGCATAATCTAGGGTAAGGGTTATAACCTGCGAGTTTCTCCTAGAAAACATGGCTATCATGGGATATAGAGATCTAAAATATAATTGAAGGGCCATAGTGGCATCCACCGTGAAATGGTGAGTTACACTCGTGTAAATATTTTGGAACCTAGCATTGAATGTCCTAATCAGCTCATTGGGTAACCTTTTACATGAAAAAAATTGATTATATGATAATGGTAGGATTTAAAAGTGACCTAAACTGATTAATGAAGGTTGCTTCTAATTGGGGCCCAAGAAGTGATGGACCCTATAGTGAGATTTATATACCAATCATGATCCATATGATCCAAACTTGTAGGGAAAAGTCGACAAGTGACATCTTCATGATTTACTCCTTGTCTAATCAAGTGGTCTTTGTAATTCTGGATATGCTCTTCAGTTGTGATAGAACCATCATGCTTAAACTTGGGTATCGACCTCTCAATATACCTAGGTATTTCATGGACATCCTCGGGTATGTTCAATGAAATATTAAGCACTACATACCAAGGAGCTAGTGGTTGGGCCATGTTATTCAATGGTGGTGGCCATATGAGAATACTATAAATTTTTGAAGTGATGGGGATAAATACACTTGATGTAACTGTCGTAATGGAACAGTGGGCGTAGACACACTAGATGTACTTGAATCTAAAGATGACCCTAGATCAAGTATATTGGGTGGGATTTTGATCTCTTGGGTGTTTTTTCTTGGCTTCCTATAATTGCAAGAAAAACTTTGAAATATGGTTTTCCTAGTGGTTTTGGACCTAGTAGCGGTGTACTCTAGTTGGGCCAACTTGGAAAAACTAATGTTCTACAATGCTTCTCACAACTCACTCACAATAAAACCTGGATAAACATTGTACCTACAAGCACAATAAGGTGGAAATAAAACTACCTAGATTAACTGCTAGAAAAAAAAAGATCTAAATCACAAATCTATTAAATAAGGCCCTCCTTCTAGCACAAAAATGTTGAGTGAATATTTTTCCCTATTGTAAAATGATCACCACAATCATAGTATTAAATGGAAAACTCTCGCAAAGAAATTAAGTGAAAGCTCAAATTTCTCCAAGGTTATGTTACAAAAGCATTCTATATATATATATATATGTGTGTGTGTGTGTGTGTGTGTGTGTGTGAAAGCAAAGATCATTTGAGACAATATATTCTAGAACTAACTCAATAACCTACAAGTGACAGTTAACAAGGGGCCTTGATGGTTTAATTCACACATACTTAGTGATTTATTCTCTTAATATTTAAAGTGAATGTGAATTTTGCTCATGTGAAAAGTGATTCCTTTTAGTGTTCAGCTTTAATACGTCTTAACCTAAATTCGAGTTAGAAAACTCATTTTATCTTCAAATTAAAGGTGTAAAAATGAAAAGATGCATGGAATAGTCCACTTCATTTTAACTCCATACCTTTAATGTGAGATTCATTTTATAGTTAGTAGATTAATTTTATCTTCATTATGAGTGTTCTACTAAAAGCTAAGTTAGAATTTGGACATGTTAGCTAGTTAGTAAGTCAACATTCATTTGCATTATCTGCCATTAATGTAAAGTAGGCATTAGTACCCTCCCTCCTAAGGTTGATTTTATCTAAAAATTTAGATTTGAAAAAAACTAAAAGTTTGGTGCAATTTGGAGGTGTAAAAATTCTAGATGAGGACCAAAATGTAAATAAATGAAATGACTGTACTGGAAATAATGGAAACTAGACCATGTAACTGAAGTTAAACATAAAATGTACAAAATTTTTGGACATGGACCAGAATAAAATAATTGAAAATGAAATATAGAAATTCTGGAAAATGACCAAAATATAAAGCAAAATGCAGAAATTCTAGAAAATGACCAGAATGTAAAGCAAAATGTAGAAAATTTGGAAGATGGACCAGGATAGAAAGAAATATACAGAAACGACTTTTTACAAAACAAAATGAACAAATTATAGAAAATAAACTTAATCTATTTACATAAAATCTAGAAAAACATGCATGTAAATCCTGGTATCATACTCCCCTACCTTGCAAAACCACAAGTTATGAGACAAGTCTGAAGGTAACCTAATCTAAAAAAACCTGCATAAAACACAATCATATTAGATCAAGTGCAAGACTCAAAGGGTAAAATAACATTTGCATCAATCTCAATATTCACCTAGTATAACCCCCTAAAGGCATTCAATACGTAGATACAAATTAAAAGAAAATATGCAGTGAAAGCATAAATAGTAAATGCAATAACCCTAGACAAAAGTCTCCTCTGATTTTTCTCACAAAGTGTATGCCTGCCAAAATATATGCATTTGATTTCTTCAAAATGGTTATTTTTACAAAAATTTCTAGCCCTTGTACAATGACCTCCTTGGGTATTTAAGGTTTCAACACCTTTGTTTGTTTTCAACTTCCCTCTTCTTTATGATGTTAATATATATATATATATATATATATATATATATATATATATATATATATATTATAACTCCCTTTTCACATATTATAATATATAAATAAAAACATTTAAATCTTATTTTGCCCTTATACCTCCCGTTTTTATATCATAATATATAAAAAAAATCCAAGGGCTTTTATCCCTTTATTAATCCCTAAAGAAAATAAAAATCAAAGGGACTTAATCCTAACCGCAGTATTAAAAAAAAAATATATATATATATATATATACATATACATGATCATCACCTTTAGGAGCATCAGATAGACTTAAACCAGAGCTGAATGAAGTGTACTCCGCTCATGATAGCAGATTCAAATTCACCCACTTCCATGATGGTAGCTACCCTTGGATGTACCCTAATTTGATCTAAGCTTGGTAGTTGAGACACATTACCTATGCTTCAAAAAAATAAAAGCAACCCCAGCTCTTTGAAGGCAATTTATCATGTTGTTTTAGGGTTTACGAACATTATGGACTCTGCATCATCGGATGCTGCCTTAATAATCCTCCTCATTTTTACCTGTAAATATCTAACCACAACCTTGATGTTTCATTTCCAGAGAAACGTTCGTATCTTGATAATTTTTGCATTGAACATTCTTCTCTTATGAGATAAAACCTACCTCTGATGAATTCTTGACACTCCCTATTGTAGCTTCCTAAAAACAAAGGCCTTCGATCCAACATCATCACCATTGTGAATACCGACTATCCTTAAATTGTATTGCTATCAATCTGTAATCTTTGATTACCATAAATTAAATACGTCTGCCAGTTCATGCTTACCAAATGATCACGGGAAGCCCTCACCAGTCTCCCAGGTGTGTATCTCCATCTCCATGTCATCCCACAAATTGTCCCTTTGTATATTTGTTGCTCTATCATCGTGTATTGATACGTTGTTCTAAACTTGCATCATCACCATGTACCTAGCATCCCCATCCATTGCACAGGTCTGGAAATCACCATCATTATCGATGTTGTGCTATGGCTTACATGGTGTTGTATCACCAAGCTTCTCCATGACGCCGTGATTATGCTTTCATGTCAAGTCACTACCACGTTCGCTAGTCAATAATGTAGTCCTCAAATGTATCCATGTTGTGTCAATCCCTTTGCATTGATAAAATAACCGTCAAATCTATGTTCTTTCGCAGTTACATTATCACCTACATTATCACCTACATGTCCATCATTTTGCATTGCAATCAGAGTATAAATTCATCTCGTGGATCCATGGCTCCATGTCATCAGTAAGGATCTATATTTTTGTTTGACATCGTTGTAATAAAACCCACTTTCAAACCATCATTAGTGTCAATGTCCTTGTCAGGGGTAACTCTCTGTTATTTCTCGGGTCCACTTCATATCGACACCTTCGTGTGGCTCTCAAAAATTCACTTTGTCTTCATCATCCTCCATATCAACATCCATATCGCTATCACCTGCCAGAATGATAAGATCTTCCCAACTTTTGTTCGGTCAACTAAGTCCACGTCACCACCAAGCCAACTAAATTTGTGTGTCCCATCTTGGAAATGTGTGATTCAAGTTCCTACATGGGATATCTTCGGTACCTACCCTACACTCTGTGTCAATTTTCTAGAAGTGTTCGACCACACCATGCATCACGCCTAAGCTGCGTGGTATCCATGCATCCTCTCCGACTCATCGCCCACATCAACGTCTACATTGATTGTAGGCTTTGACAGTATGGATTAAATCATCGACTGCACTCTCCTATATATTGAAGATGACTTCCACGTGGTCCACAAAAATATCCTTGTCATCATTATAATGCATATCCATGTCATTCGGTAGGGATGCATCCACTTCGACTTTAAACCACTTCTCGTCTACGTATTGATGGATGTTGCAACGGGTTTACCACAAATGATATCCTGCGAGCATCAAACATGAAAATACATAAGAATTTGCATCAAATATTAATATAACCCCATACCAAGGAAATGAAAAAATTCCTTTTATTTCTTATTTTATTATTATTATTATTATTTTAAAACTTTTATATAAATATTAAAGCTCATTTTTTTATTTTATTGTTTATTATTAATATTATTATCATTATATATACGATATATATAATAATGAATTTACTTTATCATTTTTATTATATTTTTTATTATTATTATAAACTTTTATATATATATAAACGTTTATTTTTATATAATATGTTATATATATACAACATATATGCTTATTTATTTTATTTACATAAACTTCACAATAATATTAAAGCAATATTAATCATGTGAAGGAACCACTTAAACAACAACAAACACTAACTTTGACCACGAAATCGCTACCACTCAAGATTGACGAAAAAAATCGTCGACAGAAAACTGATGATAAAAATCATCAACCGAAAACTGACGATAAAATATCATCGAAAATAAATTGATGATAAATGTAAACCCAAAATAAAACAAAACATTAGACACTTAAAAAAAATGCAAACACCCAAATACCAAAACAAAAGTTGGGTTCCCAATTTTGGCGTAAGTTGTGCGACAGTCATAACACCCTCCCTAAAGATTATGGGCAGCACCACAAGGGATAGCCACTCATGTATATTTAGAAAAAACAAGAAATAAAAAGAGCAATATGTGATGGTGAAAGCAATAGAAACAAAAATTCTATGCTACGAAACTAAATATATATTTTTTATAATTTTGAGCCTACTATCTACATAAAAATACAAAATGTTAAAAATAAACAATAGAAAAACATGCAAAAATTTATCCAAAAAATGTGAGAGTACAAGAAAACATCCTTGATACTTACATGTATGTACCCTTAAAAACTTTGGTGTAAAGACATTGATATGTACCCACCCCAAGTAGCTAGAATTGAGTTTACCTTGAAAATACCCAAAGCACTAAAAATGCTAGTTGGGTGTAAAATGAGCCAAAATAAAGTGCGTAGATGAGTTTGAGCATGCCAAAACCTTTAGAAGCACTAGCAATTATTTCACTACAAAACTTGACAAAATATAATGTAAAAATTATCCATGTCATATACTTATAATTTATTTAGCATTTGATAACATACTCATATGTGCTTGACATATACTTAATATTTATGTAGCATGCGATAATATGTCAAAAGTTTTTTTTATTATGCATGCTTAAGATTTATGTACCACATGATGATGCATCATTTATTGAATTGTATGTATGATTTGGATATCATTCAATGCCATGTATTATATAAAAACCACCTCCCTCTAGGATCACCTATTCATATGGTTGTGTGCCTCTCATACATGCCACTAAAGTAGGTAGGTTGTATGTAGTATTTGACAAATACTAAGTACCAACAAATATACTTATCACTATAGTGGGATGGACTAGGGTAAACCAACCCATGTCATGCATATACACAAGTATTTTATCCCAATCCTAAAATAAACTATAATATAAGAATAGATGGACACTATGATAATCAATTATGTTCACTCACTATTACAGGGGATCCTAGGGGATGCCAACCTTTACCACAAATAGTACTCAATTATAAGGTTATTTCAAGGCGATGACATGGGTTGACCTAGAAGTCGACTCAACAGTGGAAGACAACCCCATGAAAGAAAGAGAATAAGCATTTTGGGAATCTTCAAGTCAAGCACAAGCAGAACAACAAGCACCCATGTATCCTCCATTATAGCAACCTCAGGTCCAAGTAGGACTACAAGCACCCATGGAGCCTCCACCTCAGGTCGAAGTAGGAGAAGCAACATTAATGGAGCTTCCACCTTAGGTCAAAGTAGGACAAGCATCATTAATGGAGCTTCCACCTCTAGTCTAAGTAGAACACCAAATACACATGGAACATCCACCTTAGGTACAAGTAGCACAAGGAGCATCAATAGAGGTCCAGGTAGGGCAAGAAACATCCATGAGGTCTTAGAATAAGGACCTAGGACTACAAGGATATATGGATTATGGTTGGTCATGGGATCCACTTAAGAACCAAGGCCATCCAATAGGACATGCACCTCTCAACCAAACCAATCACACATGCCATCTTTTTCCAGGTGAGATGGTGTGTGGCAATTGCTTCTCCTCCTACAACATTGACAGGTTGATGGAATTTTCCAGAATTTGGAGGTTCCTTGTAATATGTTATGGGGATTATACTGGTTTTGTTTCCATCTATGATACATCCACAACCAAAAACATTGAGGAGGACATAAGAGAGAAGTTCCATATAGGAAATTTGGGGTTGCCATTTTGTTTGGAGGACCATGAGGGATTTTTTCAACCAACTGATTAGAACATGCCCCTAAAAAAGATCTATATTCTAAATTTTTTTATTTTGTGATGATCCTCATTCGGATTTAGCATGGAGGACTTTAGCTTTGGGGATGTGCTACTTAAATTAATTGATTTATTTTCTTTCTATAGGATTGCTAGTTGCATGTTATGTAAAATTGTATGGCTAAGTCAGCCTTGGTTTTCTTAAGAATAGTTGGTATTGATCTGATTTAATGTATCCAAACTTTGTAGTCTACACCTCAATTTACTTAGTTTTTCATTTAAATTGAAAAATGGTGTTTGTTTTTTATTTGAAATGGTTGAAACTTTAATAGTTTTTCACCTTTAGAATAGATTGTTGAGTTTCAAATTGTATTCCCAGTATTCATTCAAATTGAATGTTTGTTTTGTATTATTTTATAATTTTTAATGGTAGAGATTTTGAAATTTTAACCATTTGGAGGGTAGGATTTTATATTAAATATAGTTGAATAAGAGTAGACAATATTTTTGTGAAAGTTTTTATATATAATTTATAATTTAATAGATGTTTTTTTAGAAAAGGTAAAAAATTATATTGATAGAACAAGAATCAAATTAAAGTTATAAGTTTGCCATTTTTGGCAAGTCCTAGAGTCCCAATAAAACTTGGATTAACATTTCCAAAAATAACAACAAAGCGAGTACCATCTACAGAGGAGAAACTTTGAACCTGTTTCTAGTCATGTTTTACACTATCCTAAAAAACCTAACACTTGACAATATGCCAACACAACTCGTGTTATCCTAAAAAAGACCAAAAAGTACTGCAAGAGGTAGCAAAAAATCCAACAAATAACTGAACATCTTCCATTGATCCACTAACTGACTTAGTACCTAAGTCTTGATCCTCATCCTTAACTAAGTTGACCAATTTAAAAACCATTTAGTTCACCTCCTATCATTATCCTTATAGATAATTATAATTCAATATACTTTCACTACCATGATTTAATAAATGTTAAAAATTATTTTATTTTTATTATATTTAATTTTTTTTTTGATGAGGACCCTTTTATATACATCATATATTTTAAATTTTTAATATTATATTTATAATTATTTTATTAAAAAATATAATAGTAGTTGTGAGTAATAAAAGCAATTATGAAAATATTTGGTTGAATTTATTCAAAGTACAACATGAATATATCAACTCATAAACAAGATCACCATTCATATTAATCTTTATATCATTACTGTGTTTTCCAAGTGAAAATAAAAAGTTTATGATTTACATAGCCGAATCCCTTTTACTAGTTGTTTGTCCTTTTTCATAAGCTAGAGATCAGAGACGTGGAGTTTTCAACTAACCAAGTTATTAATGGTTTTAAATTAGAATAAAAAATTTAATTATTTAAAAAAAATTTCTTTATTTTAATATTTCAATTGAATAAATCATACAATAAAAAATATGTATCAGTTTAAAGTTGTGTAACAGACAATACATACATTATAAATGTAAGGACGAATTTCTAAAATAACGAAAAACAAAAATGTCTATTTAATAATATTTATATGGATTAGTAGCAAGCACATAAATTTTGTTATAATAAGTTTTATGTGGTTTATGTTTGGATTAGTTTTATTAAAATTATAAAATATTATATTTGTTGTTATGCTAATTAAATTATATATAACTTATTTTTTATTAAAGATATTTTTCACTTTGTTTTCCATTAAATATATTCTTTATCTTTTTCAAATTGTTATATTTCTTGGACGGGGTTACAAGGGACTTTCCTGGGAAGTCCTTTTCCACTTCCCTACAACCCATCTCTGGTCCTGTCCCAGATCTCTGGTCACGTTCTAGTTCCCTGGCACTTCCTTTGCCTTTCTTCCTCGGGTGGATGGTGTTGCAGAGGATCTCCTTGGGGTGGGAGGTCACTTACCTATTTGTATGCCCCTTTCTATACCTTTTGGTGGGGTTCTTTCCGGTGCCTATGATTTGGGACATCCCTAGGGTTTTTTGGGACATCCTTGGGTCTTATCCCATTTCCTTGGCACTCCCTTTGCCCTTCCTCTTTGGCTGAATGGTGTTGCAGATAATATCCTTGGGGTGGGAGGTCACTTTTTCTTTTGTCTACCCCTTTCCATGCCTTATGGTGGGGTTTCCTTTTGGTGCATGTGAACTGGGATGTCCTTGGGGTTTTCTAGGATGTCCCTAGGTTTTTCTTGGGTCCTTCTCTGGGATTTCTGAGTTCCTTTAGGAATCATTTTTCTTGGAGCTTGCTGCTCTCTTCCATTTTCTTGCAAGGTTTTATTTGGAGCTGAGGATCGGAGGTTATTCTGGTGTAGTGCATCGTGGCTTGGGATTTTGGCTTCATGAGCAACTCTTCATAGTTTCTTTTTATCTTGGGCAGGGATCTCGTGCTTGTTCATGTGGTGATGCTC
This sequence comes from Wollemia nobilis, assembly GCA_028583015.1. Classification (NCBI taxonomy): domain Eukaryota; kingdom Viridiplantae; phylum Streptophyta; class Pinopsida; order Araucariales; family Araucariaceae; genus Wollemia; species Wollemia nobilis. Next base: position 2,692,046 of record JAQPPZ010017021.1, read on the forward strand.
TTTGGGTTTCTAGATGTGGGCTTGGTGGTGGGTTCTCAACATTTTCTGTGGCTTGCATATGGGTCCCTATGTTGATTGTTGTTGTGTTCCTATTGGTCATCCTATTCTGGATCCCTGAAGTTGTTCATCGACGGTGTTGGAGGGTGCTTTGGGGTTTTTGCTATTTTTTGGTCTTGAGGGGGCCCTACACTTATCGTTGGCAGTTCATTCTTCATGGCTCCTTCTATTGAGGTTCCGTGGGACCTCCCCACCTCTTTTCCTAGCTCATGGTTCTGCACTAATGTTTTCTCTATCTCCTTCGACTTTTGAGTAGATCTCCTTGTTGCAATGGGACTTCATGGCCTGTGGAGTCCCCTATTTGTTGTACCTTTTTTAGGCCTATGTGGGATGTTGTTCCTTTGCATCCCTATATTTTTTTGGATGGTTTTCAGGCCCCTTATTGCTTCTCATAGGATTTTTGGTTTTTTTTCCTGGTTTTCTGGTGTCTTCTACCCAGTTTCTATATTTTCCCTGTATGGGATTTTGTATTTCAAATTTTGGTGGATTGTTGTTTTCCTGCCTATTGGGCGGTTCAGTCTTGTGACTAGACAAGAGTTTCAAATGTTCTTTTTCTCTCTTTCTACTTCTCTCATTGGGTAGGATTTTCAATTTTTTTTTAGGGCAAGGTTTTCCTTTTCTCCTGCACCCTTGAAAGGCTATCCTTAAGCCTGTCTTGAAAGGCTATCCTTAAGCCTGTCTTGAAAGGCTATCCTTTAGCCTCTCCTAAAAGGCTTTTCTTAAATTGCCTTTCCTTTGGTTTTTTCTATTGACCTTTCCAACGGCCTTTCTGTGGCCTTGTTTAAAACGTCTCTTACCTTGTTGTAATCATGTTTTAGGTCCCTTGATAAAAACCCACTTTAAATTTAAATGATAAAAAAAATTGTTATATTTCTCATTAATTATTTTAGCAATATTTCTACAAAAAAATTAAAAACTTACTTAATGTAGCTTTTCAGAACTTAAATTTTAAGATAAAGATTAACACTTTGTTACCTAATTCTAAATTTTTATAGATAAGCTCACATTTCCAAGAAATTGCTTTAACTTGTAGTTGATGAACATGGACAACAAAATGTTAGTTTTCATCCAATTCTAACATTCATTTTTGTTGATAACACTAATGATAATTTGTGAATATTCCTCGGTTGAAATATATTTTAAATATTAGATGTGCCCCAACCATTGCATAATTGTTAATTGAAGTTTCATATGATTATGCAGGTGAGGAGAGTTTTTCCTTTGTTATATTGAAAAATGCCATTCCCATTAGCTTTTCCTATACTTTTATCTACCATCAAAATTAATTATGATAAACCCATTTTTTTGGGATATTTTCATTTAACCATATATTTAAGTAGATCCTTTGTGTTAGCTTGTTGTTGTAGATTACCCTTCCATGTACATTATAATATCATAACAAGAGCCTAACACCTCCTAATCCACACAAGATTTATCATGATGATTCATGTCTATAAACATTCTACAATAGTTGTAATAATACAATTTGAAACTTGGGTATGAATTTGATATTTATTTTAAAAAAATTATTATTCTTTTGAAGTCATAATTTTCAAAAAATAATGGAAGAACCAATATTCCTCAAAATTCATAATGCTTTAGCTTTCAAATATATCAATCGAACAATTCATCACCATTTTTGATGTTAATGGACCTACCGATATATTCTCAAAATTAAAAAAAAATGGTCCTAAATGGTTTTAGCTAAGGGACAATGAAAAAGTAAATGATATAATATTTTTGGATTCTTATCACACAAGGTAGACCTAAGATATCCATGATATCATTTTCTTTGCAAACTCTCTCCTATGGGAGCCCTCCCTTGACCAAACATTCTTCGAAGGGAAGCCAATAGGACTAGAAAATTATGAATGCTCTAAATCCACATATCTCAACTTGATCAAATATCCATCTTCTTTTGATAGATTTCAAATCAACTTACTCTTCCATGTAAAATTAGATAAATATAGATCTTGAAGCATTATTTGAAGCTGAATGACTATTTGTTTAATATCCTCTCCTTCAAGCAGGTTACTAATATAAATCCATGAATTACAATTGTTGCTCACATTGTTATAACCTTTGATATTTGGACCTTTACAATCCAAGGTAATAGTTACGATTTTGAGTCAGAAATAAGAGGATAAGACTTAGACTAAGCATTGGACTAAATTTTTTATAGAATGTTCCTTATTGACTAACCATTTGATATATTTCTTGATTAATTGTAAACTATCAAAGATGAAGTTCTATGTTGGTGATCCATTAGGTATATTTTATTTCATGAATAATTTCATTGCATTAAGAGCTTATATATTTTTCAAGTAGTATTTTCCCAACTCATTCCTTGATCTTTGGATAATATCTAAGTTTTTCCCCTAATGCAAAAATCACGAGTTTACAATTCTACAAGCATGTCCCTCCAACATTAATTCTTTTTCAAATCTTATCCTATTTAAAAAAAGAAAACACTTTCTTTCCTCCTATCCTTTCCAAAAAAGAAATCTCTTTGAGTTCTAACCAATTTAGATGTTATATTTTAAGGTACCTAGAGAGAGGAATATGTGAATATAATATTATATTGTATGGATATAATGGATAGTTGGCATGGGCCACATATAACCCAAGGTTGGATATATTATAATATTGATTGGGATATGGGTTTATGAAAATGGGTATGTAAAAAAGAGATGGTCATTGTAATAATCTTGACTTGTGAAGTGGATGTGGAGTGATTCCTTCCTTAAGGACTATTTTTGGTGTTTCCCTACTTCAAGCATGTTATCCATATCTTTGTCTATTTTTTTGTTAGAGAACAAGGGGTTGTACTTGGATCCCCCACCCCTGATAAATTAAAAATATTTTCTTCAGATCATGAGAGTTTACAAATAAATTCAATTCTCATCTCAAGTGAGTTGCTATAGCTAAAAACCTACATCATTTTACATAAAATATTTGAATTCTTGATTTTCATTTTTTAGAACTTTTTCAAAATTTTGTGTGAATACAAATATTATAGAATTCAACATCCTTATTAAAAATTTTCTATAGTATCCCACACAATACCAAAAATTCACCTCTAGTATGTATGCATTGCATATTAGTAGAGTAATATTTCCAAAACATTGCACTATCATAGCCCACATTACCAAATCTAGACTGCTAGTTTCCATCCTGAAGCACAAGTGCAAATTTTTTTTTTTAATAAATAATATATATGAAAGCACATTAATGTTATGAAATAAAGTAGATATTACCAATGAAAAACATTAATGTAAATATTAATCATTATTTGATTTATGCGGTCAATATTTTATTGTTAGCTTAAGCTAAACTTAGTGCTTCCTCTAACCAAGGAAAATAGAGTTTAACTTCATAATCCTCAATTAAAACCCATCTATTGGCTAGCCTAAATGCACATTTATTTCCTTCCCTTAATGTATGTGTAAACTTAATTATTTAAAACTCTATAACAAGATCTTGAATTTCCATAATTATCTCTTGTATGTTCCATGGAGCCTTTGTTTTCCTCAAAATTACTTTTATTACTATGAGTGAATCACCTTCCATCCATACTTTATTTTGTTTCATTTTTTTACATATTTTTAATCCTTCCAAAGTTTCCCAAGCTTCAATTTCATTATTTGTCTTAAACCCACTATTAAAAGTGTAATGAGACAAAATATCTCTATTATTTCTAATTATTACTCCTCCTATTAGTCCCATATTTATTTTAGATGATCCATCAAAACTCAATTTGACCAACTCCATATCCGGTGGTTTCCAGTTTATATTCTTTACCTTCTTTTTGTTTCTCCTATCCCAACATCATAATTCCATTTGATGACTTTACTCCATCTATCAAGGTTCTCTGCTTCAAAATTAGGGATTGGGTGAGTTGCTAGGGTTAGATAAACAAATATTCTTTTTAATTACCTGTAAATTGCTTTCCTTTCTTTTAAATATTCTTCTATTCCTTTCTAACCAAATAGTCCAAAGTATTGTATCTTTTTGTAACAACCCAAAACTACCAACCCAATTTTTTTTGAAGAGCACTTGCAAAACAAGGGCTCTCAAGGGTGACACCCCTTTTCTATAAATATATCAAGATACAAGGCTTCACCACATTTGAGTTTCAAGTCGCTACAGATGACACTCAGTGGATAGGAGAGGCCAACTCCTGTAGCTTCTAGGGTTCACCTTACTAAACCTACATATTTAGAAGGATGTCATAAGTGGTTCCCCCACATTTCCTACACCCTCCTCGGTATAGGACCATATGACCATGACATAGAGATTTTCCCTTTAAGGCCCATAACACTTAAAGGGGGATGTCAATTCCCTAACCTAACTCTAGCTCCACCTAGGTAGGTTACTCGACGTAGAGCCTTGGTGCTTAGTTACCATACCTCCATGGTCTAACTAAGGTTATTGTCACTTCAATGACAACTAACATGATTTCTTGATCCTACATGATCGAGGAGTCACCACTACTACCTTGTGAATAAATTCCCTACAAACTCAATCCTACTCGTTCAAGGTGTGACTACTCACAAGTACCTTGGCTATTGTATACACACAACTCCTTCCAGGTTCATGAGATCCTAGCTATTGCATCCTCGCAACTCCTTCTAGGTCTCACATCTACCTAGATTATTGCATCCACACAACTCCTTCCAAGATTGGGTTCTATGGTTTACAAGAGGAAAACTCTACCCACCCCAAGGATAGATAATAACATCATATGCCAAAGTTAAACAAAGCACTAAGCATATAAGCACAATATATAATTCATCTCAAATGAAAGTGCACAAAATATATTCCTCTTAACCATAAATCAAACTAAGCATTAGCAAGCTTAAATCTCAAATACTTCCATCAACATTTATGCAAATGCAAGATATTCCATATCTCTAACATAGCATACATTATAAAAGGGTTAATGGAACACATTAATAACCATCTTCAGAGATTACTTTAAAAGCATAAAGTGCAACCCCAAGTTGCCATTAAACAATATAATCTTCCATTTATACAATAATCAATAATTGATGTTTAATCATTACAAAACTTAAATACCCACAATATCAAAACCTTCAAGCTCTATGAAGCCATAGCCAAAGTTTCTTGATCCATCCACAAGTCAACAAGCCTCTTTGTGATGGGGAAACCACCATGATCATTGTGAGATATACTTAGGGATCAGAACAACCCTCTCATGCAATGCAACTTACAACATGCCATAACCAAAAATGCAAGCAACCATGCATCATCTCAAAAGCAAGCTACTAGAAAAGAATCTCACTTTCTTTATAATGATTTCTTTAACTCACACCAGTCTCAAGAATAAAATAGCTAACTTTCCTTTAACTCACATAGTTATTCAAACAAAGAGAATCCCATACTTCTCTTTAAGCGATTCCTTTACTATCACAAGCCTAAGGAATAAAACATCTAAAGCATAATACTTTCCTTTAAATGATTCCTTTACTATCACAAGCCTAAGGAATCAAACAACTATAGTATTATATTCTTCTTTAAGTGATTCCTTTACTATCACAAGCCTAAGGAATCAAGCAACTATAGTATTCTTCCATTCAAATATATAAGCAAACTCAAACAATCTTTCCTTATACAATAATATAAATACAAGCATATTTCCAGCATAGAAGATACAATAGCATTAACAAAGATACTCTAAAACAACATTTGAGTGCTTGATTTAAAACTCTCAAAAACCAAAGAACAAGAGTAAAACCAAAGCTAGTGCCCCAAGCAACTTAGCAAGAGCAACACTCAATGTAAATGAAAAACCAAAGCGTATATAGAGGCTATCCTATGAAGACCTTATACCAAGGATGAAACACAAGAAGTTGAGCACATGTTAATAATAACTTAGCAAGTCGAGCAAGGATTTAAAACCATAATCCAAAAGCAAACATAAAGATGGAAAAACATAAAATGAAATCTCACCCAAGGCCTCGCATGAGCAACAACCAAAATATGCATGCAAACTAGAAGAAGTGCTCACTTCAAACCAACAATGACCTTGTAGATGTAAAGAAATAACACAGTTGCCTCCCTACCAACTAAGATGGCACACATGCATAGAAACCCTAATCCTTTCCTTGAGGCTCATTATGCTAGGGTGAAGTGCAGGTAGGAGGGAACACCATCCATCTACCTTGCACTTCATCCCATACTAGGAAAGAGGGATGCACACAACCCTACAAGCCTGAAAGGTTCTCCATTGAGGCACCTTTCTAAGGAGCAACATGAAGCAAAGATACAACCAAGCAAAAGAAAAGGGGTAAGCTCAACAAGAAGACCTCATGATATGAGCACCGAGAAGATAAGTTAGGCATTAAGCAAAATCTAGAAAAAATAATCTTACCCAAAAAAAGGAGACAAGATACAACACAACAAGCACTCAGGAGAGAACACACAAGCATGCGTGGCTCACATACATGCTCAACAACCAATGGAGAAGCGAAAAACAAGCATGCACCAAAGACAAACATGCTAAGCAAAACCATATCAATTAGCTTCAAACAAAAGCAATGCAAAACCACCTGGTCTAAATATCCTTTCTTCTGGCTCTATGCAAACTCGATCCAGCCTGCGCCTTGCTATTGGAACCATCCTCAACTCCTTTCTTCAAATGCACAACCCCATTTGCTTCTCTATCCACCATCTTATGGAGAAAGGAGAGTCATCGTGCATGAGCATTGAAGAGAAACACTCAAGAACACGTTCAAGTGCCACCCCGATTTCAAACAAGCACCATAACTTACGTAGCAAGGTGGATAATAAATTAGGTTTAATTAAAGCAATAACTAGTGGTTAATTAAAACCAAACATTAGAATTTAAACCTTTATTTAATTATTTCAGGCCAACCTTAGATTTAATTCCATAACTCTAAGATTAATAACAATTTCCTCCTAAAACAAAAGTATAATCCATCCAAAATAATTTACATGCCACAACAAGCATAAAACATTCTCACTATGTTCCACACCATTGTTTTATCCTTGAGTGGATGGATTATTTTTTAAAATAGACACAACTATCATCGACCTACTTTAAGGAGGCTCATTGCAAGCAACTTCCCAACCCAATGGTGCAAAACTTATGGAGTTAAGAAAACATGATATGCATCTACATGAAGGGTAATTATCCATGTTACCTCAAGTTGTTGATGAACTAGTCATCCTCATCATTTCCCTAAGTATCTCTCTTATAGGTGGTTTACCCATATGGTCCCACCAAGGAGAGCACCTGGTCCTGCATCCACAAATACATTAGCAGTACCATATTCAAAGTTTCCAAAAGAATGCAACATTCCATCATATATAGATAAAGGAGACTATGCCATTAAACCTCCACATTAATACATAGTTCAAAGCACATAAAGAGTTCTGCCCAAATAGGGGTGTTACATACTACTCCCTTGGACTAAACATAGTCCTTTGTGTTTTTCTGCAAAAGTAGCATACATGATTTATTCAAAAATATATGGAAATTGTTGTCTCATAATTTCAACATTTTCCCATGTAGCACATTTTTCATAAAACTGGTCCCATTGGACCTTACATTGATCTAGGGTTTATTTCCTCAACTTCTTGGAATGGAACCCCAGAATATTAACTAGCCACACCTCAATGGCTACGGAGTCTATCATCTATAAATTAGAAACATTCCACATGTGAGTAGGATCAACAACATACTTCCTAAGTAGGGATATGTGGAAAGTATCATGGATCTTTGATAGGTTGGGTGGAAAAGCGAGCCTATAGGCTACTGGGCTGACCTTACCAATGATCTCAAAGGGCCCAATGTAGTGAGGATCCAACTTAGTTGAATTGATGGCACTTTTCATGGGTTTTACTCTCAAGAATACTCTGTCCCCCACAAAGAATTATCTTGGTGATATTTTCAGATTAGCATAGCTATTTTGGCGATCGATCGCTACCTTGAGCCTAAGCCAGATTGCCTTAAGTTGTTCCTCCATATCTTGGACAAGATCTAGTATGATCATCACCTGATCCTCTAGATTATCCCATGATAGAGGTGTTCTACATATTCTACCATACAAGGCTTCAAACGGGGACATCCCCAATGATGCTTGGTACCCATTGTTGTATGCAAATTCAACAAGATACAAAAAGTCTTCCCACTTAGACTTTTGGTCCATGCAATACATGCATAGCATGTCTTCCAAAATTTGGTTGACCCTCTCAATCTGACCATCTATTTTGGGATGATATGTAGAACTAATATTCAACTTAGTGCCCACTACACGGTGAAGAGCTTGCCAAAATTTAGATGTGAACCTAGAGTCCCTATCTGATATGATCATCTCAGGAAACCCATGTAACCTAAAAATTTCTTTGGAAAACTTATTTTCCACTATCGGTGCATCATCCTTGATGTTCCCTAGTATGAAGTGTGCAACCTTGGTCAACTTATCAACCACTACCAAGATAGCATCATGTTGGAACCTATTCTTTGGTAATCCCACAATAAAATCCATAGAGATAACCTACCATTTTTGCATAGGTATCTCATGTGGGTACAACTTTCTAGTTGGGTGACGATGTTCTGCCTTCACCTTCTGGCATTCTAAACATATTGTAATAAATTTGGTGATATCCCACTTCATTCCAAGCCAATAAAAGGTCTTTTTCATATTTTCTCTCATTTTTTACCCTCCTGGATGAGTGGAGTAGGGAGAATTATGTGCCTCTTGCATAATATTTCTCCTTAAGTCACTTGATTTGGGTATAACTACCCAATATTTAAAGCATAAAAGCTCATATTTTAAGTTGAAACCCTTACCATATTCAGGATTTATTTCTATTTTGGCTCGCATTTCTATGCAAAATGGGTCCTGTAGTTGCATTTCCTTAACCCTATCCATCAAATCAACATGGCTCTAGGTTAGGATAGTTATATGCCTTCTCCTACTCAAGGCATCAACAACCTTATTTTCTTTTCCTTTGATATACTCAATACCAAAGTCATATTCTACTAAGAATTCCACCCATCTTCTCTACCTTGCATTTAGCATTGGTTGGGTAAAAATATACCTCAAACTCTGATGGTTTGTTCTTAGCTCAAATGGCCCTCTCAAGAGGTAATGCCTCCAAGCCTTTAGGGCATGCACAACTACTACCAATTCCAAGTCGTGAGTGGCATAATTTACCTCATGCTTCTTGAGTTTCCTAGACTCATAGGCCACTGTGGCTTCTTCCTGAGATAGAACTCCACCCAAACCTTCTAAAGAAGCATTTGTACACATGGTAAATTTTCCAAGAGGATCTAGAATCTTGAGGATTGGTGTCGTTGTCAACTTATTTTTTAGAGCATCAAATGCGGTCTCACACCTATCCATCCATTTGAACTCCTTTCCCTTCCTTTGAAGGTTTGTGATTGAATAGGTAATTTTAGAGTAATCTCACACAAAACATCTATAATAGCCCATGAGTCCCATGAAACTCCTAAATTCAGTCACATTTGTAGGTGGAGGCCAATTTAAAATAGCCTCAATATTCTTTGGGTCCACAATAATTCCTTCTGCTAAGATAATGTGCCCCAAATATTGAACTTGCGAAGTATAAAACTCACACTTGGACAATTTTCCATAGAGATGATTTTTCCTTAGAACTTCCAACACCATCCTAAGATGTTGGTCATGTTCCTCTTTAGAATGAGAATAAATCAAAATATCATCCAAGAATACTAGGACAAACCAATCCAGATATTTCTTGAACATGTTGTTCATCAGATTCATGAAATTTGTTGGTGCATTTGTCAACCCAAATGGTAGCACTATGAACTCATAGTGTCCATATTTGGTCTTAAAGGTTATATTTAGGGTATCATCTTCCTGAATCCTCAATTGGTGATACCCTAACCTTAGATCTATTTTTGAAAATATGGTAGCTCCTCTAGTTTGATCAAATAGATCTTCTATTCGAGGTATAGGATACCTATTTTTAATGGTTACCTTGTTTAACATCCTATAATCTATGCATAACCTCAAGGATCCATCATTATTTTTTCACAAATAATATCAGAAGCACCCCAAGGTGACACACTTGGTTTAATTAGACCTTTATCCAATAAGTCTTGTAGTTGTACCTTTAACTCCTACATCTCAATTGGAGTCATTTTGTAAGGTGTCCTAGAAATGGGTTCAACTCCCAGCATTAACTCAATAGTGAAATCAAATTCCCTTTTTGGAGGTAAACCTGGAAGGTCTTCAGGGAATACATCCCAAAACTCATGAAGAATTATATGCTTCTTAAAAACCTCTTCATCCCCTTTCTCTCTCATCTTACCATTGATCTTCACTACATAAAGCATATTGCCTCTTTTGATGGCTTTCTTTAACTACATAGTTGAAAGCAAGTGAGAATGAAAAGAACCTTATTCACTCTAAACTTGTACCCTCATTTTATACTTGTTGGTAAATTCCATCCACCTATCTTGGAAATTGATTAAGGCTCCATGAGCCTTCAACCAATCCATCCCTAGGATGATGTCAAAAGCATGAAGAGGTGCCACATATAAGTGCCATATAGTGGACCCTTTAGGTAGATTTATCTCTACCATAGGTAAGCATTGATCCATTGAGTAGGTTTTCCTATAACCATACTCAACTTTCCACCCTTGTGCCAAATATCTAGGTATTTTTGGCATATCCCCGATAATACTAGTGGAAATAAAACTATTTATAGCTCCACTATCTATTAGAACTTTTACATTTTTATCAAAAATCTTACCACTCAGTAAAATTGGAATAGCTTACCCTTCCAAGTCCTGACTATCAATAGCAACATAGATTTAGTATGATAGCTCCTCTGATCTATGGCTAGAATTTATTCTATGATGTCACTTTTTAGCATAATGAGGACCTTTACAAGTAGAACACCTTATTTTAGAAAAATATTTTTTTTCTTTGCCCTTCTCATGGTTCTAGATCTTTGTTTAGCAATTATATCTAGTATCAATTTATTTTGGCATATTTAGTACTGTAGTGACCTTAATGCTAACTACAACCATTTTATTTTCCTCTAGAGTTGGTGGATTAGGGATGCTTAATTGGTCATGCCTTCATAAAGGCATTTATTAGATTCCTTCACTCTTCTAAAAATTTTATGAATAGCTAAATCATTGCCCTTTTCCTAGTCCAAGTTCCTCTTAACTCTAGGCTCTTTTAGATATCTTACCTTAGTGTCCTTTCAAATGAGTAAATCCAAATTTTTAGAGTGCCTTGCATTGATGTCATCTCCTATTTATAAAAGGTGTTGGGTAAGCTACAATTCTCACAATTGTACTTACATCATGTTAGCTTCATACTACTCTATGAACTAACACACATTATCATTACTCAACTAATAAAGTTTTAGGATCACTCTTGCCTTCATGCAAGGTGTCAAACCTAGAGTGGCACATCAAGTCAAGGCTCAACCCAACACACTCCATGAAAGCTTCTAGCCCTATGACCTAGAGCTTTGATACCAACTATAATAACCCAAAAATACCAACCCAAATTTTTTGAAGAGCACTTGCAAAACAAGGCTCTCAAGGGTGACACCCCATTTTTCTATAAATATATCAACATTCAAGGTTTTACCATATTTGAGTTTCAAGTCGCTACATAAGACACTCTGTGGATAGGAGAGGCCAAATCCCATAGCTTCTAGGGGTTCACCTTACTAAACCTACACATTTAGAAGGACACCATAAGTGGTCCCTCCACCTTTCCTACACCCTCCTTGGTATAGGACCATATGACCATGATGTAGGGATTTTCCTTTAAGGCCCATAACACTTAAAGGGGGATGTTAATTCCCTAACCTAACTCTAGCTCCACCTAGGTAGGTTACTCAATGTAGATCCTTGGTGCTTAGTTACCATGCCTCCATAGGCTAACTAAGGTTATTATCACTTTTATGACAACTAACATGATTTCTTGATCCTACACGATCGAGGAATCACCATTGCTACCTTGTGAATAGATTTCCCTACACACCCAATCCTACTCATTCAAGGTATGACTACTCATAAGTTCCTTGGCTATTGTATACACACAACTCCTTCCAAGTTCATGAGATCCTAGCTATTGCATCCTCACAACTCCTTCTAGGTCTCACATCTACCTGGCTATTGCATCCATACAACTCCTTCTAGGATTGGGTTCTATGGTTTACAAGAGGAACATTCTACCCACCCCAAGGATAGATAACAATATCATATGCCAAAGCTAAACAAAGCACTAAGCATAAGCGTAATACATAATTCATCTCAAATGAAATGCACAAATAAATTCCTCTTAACCATAATCAAACTAAGCAATTATTGAACTTAAATCTCAAATGCTTCCATCAACAATTACAAAAGCAAGATATTCCATATCTCAAATATGACATACATCAAAAGGTTAATGGAACACATTAATAACCAACTTCATAGTTTACTTTAAAAAAGAAATAAGGCAACTCCAAGTTACCATTTAACAATGTAACTTCCATTACACAAATAATCATTATTTGATGTTTAATCATTACAAAGCTTTAATATCCACAATAACAAAACCTTCAAGCTCTAGGAAACCTTAGCCAAAGTTTCTTGAATCCATCCACAAGTCAGCAAGCCTCTTAGCAATGGGAAAACCACCATGATCATTGTGAGATATACTTAGGGATCATAACAACTCTCTCATGCAATGCAACTTACAACATGCCATAACCAAAATGCAAGCAACCATGCATCATTTCAAGCAACTACTAGAAAAGAAACTCACTTTCTTCATAATGATTTCTTTAACTACCACCAGTCTCAAGAAATCAAAATAGCTAACTTATCACATAAATATGTAACAAAGAGAATCCCATACTTCTCTTTAAGTGATTCCTTTACTATCACAAGCCTAAGGAATCAAACATCTAAAGCATAATACTTTCCTTTAAATGATTCCTTTTCTTTCACAAGCCTAAGGAAATCAAGCAACTATAGTATAATACTTTACTTTAAGTGATTCCTTTTCTTTCACAAGCCTAAGGAATTCAAGCAACTATAGTATTCTTTCATTCAAAGGTATAAGTAAATTCAAACAATTTCCCTTATACAATATTTTAAAGATAAGCATATTTTCAACATCTAAGTTAACAATAAAGCTCTTAACAAAGATACTCTACACAACATCTAAGTACTTGATTTAAACCACTAGAAAACCAAGCAACAAATAAATCCAAAACCAACACTCAAAGCAACTAGCAACAATGACACTCAATGTAAATAAAACCCAAGCATACGCAGAGTTGTCCTATGAAGACCTTAGACCAAGGGTCAAACACAAGAATTTGAGTGCATAATCAAATGAGAAAGGATTTAAAATTGTAATCCAAAAGCAAATAAAAAGGTGTTGAACAACAACAAAAAAACCACCCAAGGTTCACATGAGCAACAACTAAAACATGCACAAAAACCAAAAAGCAACGCTCACTTTCAAACAATAATGACCTTGTAGGCATAAAGATAACACAATCGCCACCCTACCAACTAAGATGATGTGCATGAACAAAATCCCCAATTCTTTCCATGAGGCTCACTAAACCATAGTGAAGTGTAGGTAGGAAGGAACACCATCCATATGCCTTGCACTTCATATCATACTATTAAAATGGATACACAACCTTATAGGCCTAGAATGTTATCCATTGAGGCACTTTATAAAGAGCAACATGAGACAAATATACAACCAAGCAAAATAAAAGGGGTAATCTTAACAAGAAGACCCCATGATACAAACATTGAGAAGATAAGCTAGGTGTCAAGCAAAAACCAATAACAACAGTCTTACCCAAGCAAAGGTGATAGAATGCAATACATCATGAAGTTAAGAGAGAACCTATAAGCATGTGAAACTCAACCACATGCTTAATAGGAAGGGAGAAAAAAGCATGCCAAATACTAACATGCTAAGCAAAACTAAGTCAAATTCTAAAAATAAAACAATTTAAAATCACTTGGTTCAAATATCCTTCCTTCTGCTTGCTACTTGAACCATCCTTAGCTCCTTCGAACACCCAAGAGAAATACCACCTGTTTGTATCTCCCTCCACCATATTATGGAGTAAATAGGGTCATCGTGCCTTGGTGCATGAACATTCAAGAAAATACTCAAGAGCACGTTCATCAAGCACCACTCGATTTCAACAAGCGCCATAACTTACATAGCAAGGTGGTAATAAATTATGTTTAATTAGAGATATTAATTAAAACCAAAAATTAGGATTCAAACCTTTATTTAATTATTTTAGGCCAACCTTAGGTTTAATTTCATAACTCTAATATTAATAACAATATCCTCCTAAAACAAAAGTATAATCCATCCAAAACTAATTTACAAGCCACAACAAGCATAAAACATTCTCACTATGTTCCACACCATTGTTTTATCCTTGAGTGGGTGGCTTATTTTTTAAGATAGACACAACTATCACCGACCTACTTTAAGGAGGCTCATTGCAAGCAACTTCCTGGCCCAATGGTGCAAAACTTATGGAGTTAAGCAAACATGATATGCATCTACATGAAGGGTAATTATCCATGTTACCTCAAGTTGCTTGATGAACTAATCATCCTCATCATTTCCCTAAGTATATCTCTCTTGTAGGTGGTTGCCCATATGGTTCCACCAAGGAGAGCACCTGGTCTTGCATCCATAAATACATTAGTAGTACCATATTCAAAGTTTTCAAAAGAATGCAACACTCCATTATATATAGATAAAAGATACTATGCCATTAAACCACCACATTAATATAAATTTTAAAGAACATAAAGAGTTTTATCTAGATAGGGGTGTTAAACTTTTGATATATCTCAATTTTTTTGCAAAGCATCACTTTTAAAAGTAATCTGTCAATAATTTATCCATTCCTCAAATTTTCCATTCATCACCATGCATTTACCAAACATATTAAGAATCCATTACCATAGTTTCCATAATATTGAACATTGCCCCAAGAGACGGTCTATACTCTCCTCCATTTTACAAAGAACACATTTTGAGGGTCCATGAAAACACCTTTTCATAAGGTTATCCTAGGATAAAATTCTTATATGACCTACTAGACAAACAATCATTTTTTTTTATAAGTTAATAATTTCATTCAAAATATATTTTGACAGGAGTTCCAAAACTTGCTTTCAAAAATATATTAAGTAAGCTAAAAAGAACATAAACTAAAGGAAAGAGGGATACACAACCCCAAACATGAAAGTGAAACCAAGATAGAGCATCAAAGAGAAATTTCCCATGTAGGGAAGCCCAAAAACCATTAGGAAACAAATAAATGGAGAAATTATTCCTCCTTGCCGACTACGATATCCTTTACATCATACTTTACCTCATCCTTGACCTTGTCCTCAATGTTAATCTTAAACCCTATTATGTCCTCTTGAGTTATCTCAATGAAATTTTCATGGAAGCAAATATCTGTAAGAGTGCCCACCAGATCATTTAGTTGGAAAATACCATTGTTCATATTCTGCAATATTATTGGTGGATGGAAGTTGTAATCTATAGGTAGCCAACATAGGCTTACTACCAGGACATGTAAGTTTGATACCAGCTCCAACACCTTGTTTCGATTTGGATCCATCAAATATGAGAATCTAAATCAAACTATCTTCTTCAAAATTGCCACAAGAAAGGCTTTCCTTTTGAGGTTCTTTGATAGCTTCTTCTATGTCAAAGTTATAGACCCCTAAATCAGTTTTAGCAAATTGGATTTCATTGGGCCTATTATACTCTATAATCATCTCTTTGAGCCTCATATCACTATAAACCAGATTTAGTTGGCTACTTTTCTCCAAGGTAACCACATGTGGAAAGAATTAGTAACAATGTAACCATTCATGTTCTTACTCCAATCTTTTCCTAACACCATGCCATATTTGGCAGTAATGTTGAGCACAAGTATATCCACATGATGTTAAATTATAGGCTCTAAATTGATTTGGATTGGGATATCATTTACAACTCCAACCACATCTACAACCAAATTGTCCAATTGTATCACTTTACTCTTTGAAGGGATTGGATTGAATCCTAACTTCTGGAAAATATCGAGGGAAATGATGTTACTCGAGGTGCCCAAGTCTATCATACAATTATGCAAGTTTTTGCCTAGAATTTTGATGGTTATGAGAAAAGGAGGCACTTCTCACTTTTTCTTACATAAAACTAATTGGGAATCAACACCTTTGAGATGGTGGACATAAACCTTTCACCAAAGCTTCCTCTTGATCCAACAATTTAGCAACCTTGAAAATTAATATATTAGATTTAGTCCTTTTCAAGTCCTCTACTATATCATAAGTAGGTTTTTTGAGATTTTGCATAGGTTTGGAAAATTCGACAGCTAGTGGAGGAGGTGGATTATTATCACCTTTGGTATTAGGAGGAAGAAGGGGATTGTTTGTTGGAGTGGAGGAAGTTTTAATATTTTTGGAACTTCTTGTGTAATAACCATGACTTCCTTTTCCAAACTGTCTAATAGCTTGGACTTCCTCTTCCATATTTTTATCATCCTCTTCACCTAAGATTTTCGTGTCCTCTTCTCCTTCCTCATTTTATTGATAGTGGACAACTTTTGTTACCAAAGCATACTATTTATCTTAGAAACAATGGGATGTTCCCTCACCTTGGGGCTCTAACTCACCATAATCCTCAAAAGCATTTATCTGATTGGCTATAGGGTTAGGTACACGTCCATTACTAGGGTGAGTATTATACGATCCCCCTCCTTTAGGGTTAGGATTTGGATTAGGTCTAGAGGGTTGATAAGCTTGTTTTTGTATATGGACCATATCATTGCTTAGTTTGCTAACTATATTCTCCAATTATTAAATCCTATAATTAGATCCTTGTGATTGGGGCACTGCGGTTCCAGATCCAAATGTATTTCCTACGTTGGCAACCTCTTAGCTAGACGTGAGGATTTGATTCTAAACATTTTGATTCCACCAAGGATTAACGCTTTGAATAGGTGGGACCATAGGATAAGCTATTGAGGTCTAAGTGTTGATCGCAATAAATCCTGGTATGGTTATCTAATTATTTTCGAGCCTTGGTGTGGTGGATAGAATGGCTACGTTAGGGTAAGTGGGAAAGGATGGATTTGTTGACATGAATGGGTATTTTTGATGGTATGGTAAGGAATTCATCATTGGCATGTGTGATGGCATAATCTAGTTCATCATGACAAACTGACTATAAGGACCATATTATACTATCAT
Source organism: Wollemia nobilis (assembly GCA_028583015.1). Lineage (NCBI taxonomy): Eukaryota > Viridiplantae > Streptophyta > Pinopsida > Araucariales > Araucariaceae > Wollemia > Wollemia nobilis. The sequence continues at coordinate 2,709,420 of JAQPPZ010017021.1, forward strand.
AGGTAATTAGGGCATCCCCATGCCTTGTGATGTCATTTATTACTCAATGGTCATGGCCTCTGCATGAGCTAGGACAAGGGTTATAACCTGAGGGTTTATCCTAGCTATCATGGGATATAGAGCTCTAAAATATAATTGAAGGGCCACAACAGTGTCCACCATGAAATGGCAAGTTACACTCATGTAAAGATTCTATAACCTAGCATTGAATGTGCTAATTGAATCATTGGATAACCTTTTATAGGACACAAATTGATTATAGATGATGGTAGGATCTAAAATTGACCTAAACTAATTAATGAAGACTTCTTATAATTTGGCCCAAGAAGTGATGGACCTTGTAGTTAGATTCATATACCAATCATGAGCCATCTAATCCAAAATTGCAGGGAAAAGTTGACAAGTGACGTCTTCATGATTTACTCATCTAATCAGGTGGTCTTTGTAATTCTGGATATACTCTTCAGTTGTGATAGAACCATCATGCTTAAACTTGGGTATCGACCTCTCAATATGCCTAGGTATTTCATGGACATCCTCGGGTATGTTCAATGGAATATTAAGCACCCCATACCAAGGAGCTGGTGGTTGGACCATGTTATTCAATGGTGGTGGTCCTACGAGAATAATATAAGCCATTAAAGTGATGGGGAAATATTGAATTGATGTAGCTATCACAATGGAACAGTGGGCGCAGACCCACTAGATGTACTTGAATCTAAATATGACCCTAGATCAAGTATACTAGGTGGGATTTTGATCTCTTGAGTTTTTTTTCTTGGCTTCCTAGAATTGGGAGAAAGACTTTGAAAGATGGTTTCCGTAGTGGTTTTGGACCTAGTAGAAATGTACTCAGGTTGGGCCAACTTGGGAAAAATAATGTTCTACAAGGCTTCTCACAACTCACTCACAATAAAACTTGGATAAACATTGTACCTGCAAGCACAATAAGGTGGAAATAAAACTACCCACATTAACTATTAGAAAATAAAATATCTAAATCACAAATATATGAAAGAAGGCCCTCCTTCTAACACCAAAATGTTGAGTGAATTTGTTCCCTATTGCAAAATGATCCCCACAATCAAAGTATTAAATGGAAAACTCTCTCTTGCAAAGAAATCAAGTGAAAAATCAAATTTCTCCAAGGTTATGTTACACAAGTATTCTGCATATATATGTGAAAGCAAAGATCATTTGAGACAATATATGCTAGAACTAGCTCAATAACCTACAAGTGACAGTTAACAAGGGGCCTTGATGGTTTAATTCATACATACTTAGTGATTTATTTCCTTAATCTTTAAAGTGAATGTGAATTTTGCTCATGTGAAAAGTGATTCCTTTTAGTGTTATGATTTAATCTATCTTACCCTGAATCCCAGTTAGTAAACTCATTTTATCTTCAAATTAAATGTGTAAAAATGAAAAGATGCGTGGAATAGTCCACTTCATTTTAACTCCATACCTTTAATGTAAGATTCATTTTATAGTTAGTAGATTCATTTTATCTTCAGTATGAACATTATACTAAAAGTTAAGTTAGAATTTAGACATGTTAGACAGTTAGTAAGTCAGCATTTATTTGCTTTGTCTCCCATTAATGTAAAGTAGGCATTAGTACCCTCCTTCCTAAGGTTGATTTTATCTGAAAATTTAGATTTGAAAAAAAACTAAAAGTTTGGTGCAATTTGGAGGTGCAAAAATTCTATGAGGACCAGAATGTAAATAAATGAAATGAATGTACAGGAAATTATGGAAAATGGACCAGAATGTAACTAAAGTTAAACATAAAATGTACAAAAATTCTAGACAAGGACCAAAATAAAATAACTGAAAATGAAATGTAGAAATTCTGGAAAATGACCAAAATGTAAACTAAAATGCAGAAATTCTAGAAAATAACCAGAATGTAAAGAAAAATGCAAAAATTCTGGAAGATGGAACATAATAGAAAGCAATGTACAGAAATGACCTTTTACAAAACAAAATGAACAAATTACAGAAAATAAACTTAATTATTAACATTTTTTTTAAGCGAAAAACCCCTTGCGTGGCTGCCTTGGTCTGAGAGACCACGAATAGGGGGTTATACGCCGTCAAAGTCACCCAGGAGTCGCACCTGACCCTGCCCGCACCAAAATTATCAATTGGATTTTGGATACCCAATTCAGCTTTTTGGTAGGATGGATATTTGAACCTGGGACCTCTCTTGGAGGATTTCCCTCTCCTCTCCAACTCACCTACAACACTTCGGTACTTAATTATTAACATAAAAGCTAGAAAAACATGCACGTAAATCCTGGTATTATAATCCTCTACCCTGCAAAACCACAAGTTATGAGACAAGTCTGAAGGTAACCTAATCTAAAAAAACTTGCATAAAACACAATCATATTATATCAAAGTGCAAGACTCAAGGGGAAAAATTATATTTGCATCAATCTCAATCTTCACCTAGTATAACCCCCTAAGGGCATTCAATACGTAGATACAAATTAAAAGAAAAGATGCAGTGAAAGCATAAACAATAAATGCAATAATCCTAGACAAAAGTCTCCTATGATTTTTCTCACAAAGTGTATGCCTGCCAAAATGTATGCATTTGATTTCTTCAAAATGGTATTTTTTACAAAAATTTATAGCCCTTGTACAATGACCTCCTTGGGTATTTAAGGTTTCAACACCTTTGTCCGTTTCAAATTCCCTCTTCTTTATGATGTTAAATATATATATATATATATATATATATATATATATATATATATATATAATTTCCCTTATAACTCTCATTTCACATATTATAATATAAATAAAAACATTTAAATCTTATTCTCCCCTTATACTTCCCGTTTTCATATCATAATATATAAAAAAATCCAAGGGATCTTATCCCTTTATTAATCCTTAAAAAAAAAATCAAACGGACTTTATCCTGGTCGTAGTGTTAAAATATATACATACACGATCATCACCTTTAGGAGCACCAGATAGAATCAAACCAGAGTCGAACGAAGCGTACTCTGCTCATGACAATAGCTTCAAAGTTCCTCACTTCCATGATGGCAGCTACCCCTGGTTGTACCCTGCTTTGATCTAAGCTTAGCAGTCAAGACAAACATTCCCTATGCTACAAAAAAATAAAAACAACCCCCAACTCTTCGAAGGCAATTTATCGTGTTTTTTTAGGGTTTACGAACGTTATAGACTCCACATCATTGACTTCTGCCCTAGCAGTCCTCATTTTTACCTGTAAATATCTATCCACCACCTTGTTGTTTCATTGCCATAGAAACGTATGTATCCCAACAATTTTTGAACTAAATATTTTGCTTTTATGAGATAAAACCCGCCTCTAATTAATTCTTGACACTCCCTATTGTAGCTTCCTAAAAAAAGGCTTTCAATCCAACATCATCACCACTATGAATACTAACTATCATTCAGTTGTATTGTTGTCAGTCTGTAATCTTTGATTACCATAAATTAAATACGTCTGCTAGTTCATGCTTACCAGCTAGTCATGGGAAGCCTTCACCAGTCTTCCAGGTGTGCATCTCCATATCCATATCATCCCATAATTTATCCCTCTGTACGTTCACTACTCTATCATTGTGTATTAGTGTGATGTTCTAAACCTACATCATCGCCATGTACCTAGCATCCCCATCCATCACACAGGTCTAGCAATCACCGTCATTATTGATGTTGTGTTATGCCTTACATGGTGTTGTATCACCAAGCTTCTCCATGATGCCATGCCTATGCTTGCATGTCGGGTTGCTGCCACGTCCGCTTGTCAATAATTTAGTATTCAAATGTATCCATGTTGCGTCAATCCCTCTCCATTGTTAAAATAACTACCAAATCTATGTTATTTCACAACTGCGTTGTCACCTACATGTCCATCATTTTGTGTTGCAATCAGAGTCTAAATTCATCTCATGGGTCCATGGATCCATGTCATCAGCAAAGATATACATTTTTTTTTGACACTGTGGTAATAAAACCCACTTTCAAATCGTCATTAGTGTTGTTGTCCTTGTCGAGGATAACTCTTTGTTATTTCTTAGGTCCAATTCATATCAACACGTCTGTGTGGCTCTCAAAAATCCATGTCATATTCATCAAACTCCATATCAGTATCCATATCGCTATCACTTACTAGAATGATAAGATCTTTCCAACCTTCGTTCGATCAACTAAGTCCACGTCACCACCAAGCCAACTAAATTTCTGTGTCTCATCTTGGCAATGTGTGATTCGAGTTCCTACATGGGATATCTTTGGTACCTACCCTACACTTCATGCCAATCTTCCAAAAGTGTTCCACCACACCATGCATTGTATCGAAGCTACATGGTATCCATGCATCCTCTCCGATTCATCGCCCACATCGATGTTCGCATCAAATTTAGGCTCTCGCAGCATGGATTAAATCATCCAATACGCTCTGCTGGCTATCGAATATGACTTCCACATGGTCCACAACAATGTCCTTCTCATTTTTTTTCAAAAAAAAACAATGTCCTTCTCATAATTATAATGCATATCTACGTCATTCGAAAGGGATGCGTCTGCTTTGACTTTAAACCACTTCTCATCTATGTATTGATTGATGTCGCCACGAGCTTACCACAAATGATATGCTATGAGCATCAAACATGAAAAGACATAAGACTTTGCATCAAATATTAATATAACCCCATACCATGGGGAACGATAAAGGAAATAAAAAATTCATTTTATTTCTTATTTTATTATTATTATTATTATTATTAAACCTTTTATATAAATATAAAAGCTCATTTTTTAATTTTATTGTTTATTATTAATATTATTATCATTATATATACGATATATATAATAATAATTTTACTTTATCATTTTTATTATATATTTTTTATTATTATAAAATTACATATATAAATATATATAAATGTTTATTTTTATATAATATGTTATATATATATATATATACAACATATACGCTTATTTATTTTATTTACATAAACTTCACAATAATCTTAAAGCAATATTAATCATGTGAAGCTACAAAAATTGAACCACTCAAACAACAACAAACACTAAATTTGACCACGAAATCGCTAACACTCAAGATTGACGAAAAAAATCATCGACAGAAAACTGATGATAAAAATCATCGAACGAAAACTGGCGATAAAATATCATCGAAAACAAATTGACAATAACTGCAAACCCAAAACAAAACAAAACATTAGACACTTAAAACAAAATGCAAACACCCAAATACCAAAACAAAAGGTGGGTCCCCAATTTTGGGGCGAGTTATACGACAATCACAACACCCTCCCTAAGGATTATGGGCAGCACCACAAGGGATAGCCACTCATGTATATTTAGGAAAAATAAGAAATAAAAAGAGCAATATGTGATGGTGAAAGAAATAGAAATAAAAATTCTATGCTATGAAACTAAATATATATTTTTTATAATTTTGATCCTACTATCTACATAAAAATACAAAATGTTAAAAATAAACAATAGAAAAAGCATGCAAAAATTTAGCCAAAAAAAGTGAGAGTACAAGAAAACATCCTTGATACTTACATGTATGTACCCCTAAAAACTTTGGTGTAAAGACATTGATATGTACCCACCCCAAGTAGCTAGAATTGAGTTTACCTTGAAAATACCCAAAGCACTAAAAATGCTAGTTGGGTGTAAAATGAGCCAAAATAAAGTGCGTAGATGAGTTTGAGCATGCCAAAACCTTTAGAAGCACTAGCAATGATTTCACTACAAAACTTAACAAAATATAATGTAAAAATTATCCAGTTCATATTATTATAATATGTTTAGCATTTGATAACATACTCATATTTGGTTGACATATACTTCATATTTATGTAGCACACGATAACATGTCAAAATTTTTTTATGATGCATGCTTAAGATTTATGTACCACATGATGATGCATCATTTATTGAATTGTATGTATTATTTGAATAGCATTCAATGCCATGTATTATATAAAAACTACCTCCCTCTAGGATCACCTATGCATAGGGTTGTGTGCCTCTCAAACATGACACTAAAGTAGGTAGGTTGTATGTAGTATTTGATAAGTACTAAGTACCAACAAATATACTTACCACTATAGTGGGGTGGACTAGGGGAAACCAACCCATGTCATGCATATACACAAGCATTTGATCTCGATCCTAAAAAAAACTATAATACAAGCATAGATGGACACTATGATAATAAATAATGTTCACTCACTATTACAGGGGAGAAGAAATATAATACTATAATACAAGCATAGATGCCAACCTTTGCCACAAATAGTACTCAATTATATGTTCCCAAAGCTAGCTTAAACACTACTAGTGATGGATACATTGCTCAATAATGCATGCCCAACATGACAAAGGGAGAAGAAATATAAAAGTAAAAAATGGTGGGCTATATACACATTGTAGCTCGCCTTAGACGGGGGAGAACCTATGGAATGGGAGTCATTATGCCCCTACTATAATAGGATTTTCCACTATAGTATCTGGTCAAGTGCATTGTTCAATAAGGTATACTTACCACTATAGTGAGATACCAAAATGATAGAAGTGATTAAAGGTGGGATAGGTAGACACTATAGCTCATCCTAGGGGAGGGAGATCCCATGGAAGGAAAATTCATTGTGGCCCTACTAGAATAAGGTTTGCCACTATAGTATTTGATCAAATGCTTTGTTCAACAAGGTACACTTATCACCATAGTAGAATACCAATATGATTGATTGATTAGAAAGTTTTTGTATTATTTTTATTGTATAAAAATGTAATGGAATGTTTCCTTGGTGTTTTTACCACATACCATATGGGATATGGCATGGGTTGAACTAAGGAGGTTTGATTTATGACACTTAAAGCATGGTACATATGTAAGGAAAAATTTGAAGACATCAAGGTGCCCCTTACGAGTAAGAGTGACATCATGAAGAAGAACAATAAACAAAATACAAGCAAAGTCATCAATGATTAATATTAATAAAAATAGATAGGAAACACCAAGCAATAAAGTATCAACACAAACAAACCCAAAGTAAGACAAAACTAGATTTGAATATTTAAAGTGACTTGGATTACCACTATAAAAGGGTGGTCATGATCAGAAAAAAGAGACCATTCAAAAAAATAGAGTCAAAAATAGTAGAAGATATCTGAAAATGATACAACCAAGATCATCACTTTAAGAGGAGATCGTGGTAATGAGTAGAAGAGATAAAAGAAAATACATAGAGATGGTCTAAACTAAATAATAAATAGGCCTAACACATGCAAATAGGTAGTTAAAATAGTCAAAGTGATAAAAAAGGCACCAAAGTCAATAGGAAAATGAAGAAGAGACTAAAATTATACAAATGGATTAGAAGGAGCTACATGCAAAAATATTTTACATGCATAGAATTGGTATATTCTTCCAACCCAAGTTCATCCATGGTTTGCAATTTTATTACGCTAGATCCAAATACCTCTTTGATAGTATATAGCCTAAGCTATTTCCAAATAAACTTGCCCTTGCACTTCTTATGCACATTATCAAGCTTGAGGACAAGGTCCTTGATTTTAAAATCATGATGATAGACTTTGTTATTATATTGCTTGGTAAGAAGACTAATATATACTCTATTATGCTTAAGAACATATAGACACTTCTCATCAAGAGTGGTAAGTTTGACAATATAGGCCTCCCTATACTCCTCATGGTACTTACCATTACTTAACATATTTCTCAAAAACACATGCAAATAAGGTAATTCAATTTTAAGCAAAAAAACAACTTTAATGCCATAGACCAAATAAAAAGTTGCCCCTATAGACATTTGAATACTAGTGTGGTATGTTGATAATGCAATATATATTTCAAAGTTAACTCTTGTATTTATTTATTTTTAAAAGGAGTATAATTATCTAAAATAAGAGTATATGGGACACCAAAGCAACACATACTCCTATTAAACACAAATTTTGATATAGTCAGAGTTATTTGATTTGTCAAAGGCATAGATTCTATCTATTTTGTAAAATATTTTATGGTTGTGATAATGAATTTGTACCCATCCAAGGACATAAGATAAATAGGTCAAACAAGGTTGAGACACCAAGAGGAGGAACCAAGAAGACTTGATGGGATGAACCTAGGTAGGGGTATGAATTTCATCTTTGTAGAATCAACACTCATCACAAGATTTAACATACTTATTGGTGTCAAATTCTATTATTGGCCAAAAGTAACTCATTATTAGTAGTTTAAGGCTATGGAATGGCCACTAATGTGGCCTTCATAATCACCATTATGAACATCAAAAATATCCTTGGGCACCTTGGCTTCTATAAGGCATCACAAGAGAATTTTTTTTGGATTACGATAGCACATGACTCCATAAAGAACAACATATCTAAATTCTTTCTTATGAATATGAGTTCGCTACTTAATATTAGCATGGGTGGATAGGCTTGATCATCGAAGAAGCATAAAATATTCCCATACCAAGGATCATCAAGAAGGATTTGGTAATCAATAACATTGATCTCAATTACATGCACATCCACTAGGCCATTAACAATAGAGATTAAGGATTCATCATGAACTTTGACCATAAATTTATATTTAAAAATGTTTTAATGTGGTACAAATTTACTAGCTAAAGGAGTTAGAGAATCAACCTCAACATTATACCCATAAAAAAGTATTTAATGATAAAGGATTCAAAAATATTGATCAAAATTACTAACTACTTAGTAGTAAGGAATAAAATAAATAACTTTTACAACATATTCACCAGTAACCTCAATAATCTAATCTAAAGAAAAAGTCATTGATTTCTCTAATTGTTTTCTCTATACCACATAGTGACTTGTTATACTAATATTACACTAAAGTTTTTTATAATTTCAATGTGGCACTACTTTTTTTTCCTTTGTAATTTCAATGCTTAAATATTTAAAATAAAGTATCTTAATTTAGTTGGTACATTCTACTTGCAAGGTGTATGTATATATGAAAATCAACCATCATAAAATATAAATGTTTTAAAAAATAAGACATTTTAGTTAGAAGGTCCCAAGAGTATATTTTTCTTTATTTTAAACTCTCCTTACACATGAGTTTATATTCCCATTGCATATTACTCCCCCGGAGCCCAGAGAAATTTAGGCTGCATTTCCCGCCCTGTTTTAGTTTAAAAAATATTATTCCCATTAAATATTACTCCCCCGGAGCCCAGAGAAATTTAGGCTGCATTTCCCGCTCTGTTTTAGGTATAAAAATATTAATATCGCACATTTTGATTAGAGTCCGGTTCTATACATCTGTTTTTTTCTCTCATTAATTATATTTTTTAATTTTTAAGAAAGAATATCACTTAAATTTTAACAAATTATATATAATTATTAAATTATTATAATATTATTATGTAATTGACGAAGGTAGTAGAAGTTTCAATTTTGTGTTTGCTAGTTTAAGGCTTCCAAGCCCTTTTAGAAGCCGACTCAGCAATGGAAGACAACCCCATGGGTTAACCTAGAAGCCGACTCAGCAATGGAAGACAACCCCATGCAAGGAAGAGAACAAGCATTCTGGGAATCTTCAAGGACTACAAGGATATATGAAGCCTCCACATCAGGTCCAAATGGATTATGGTTGGTCATGGGATCCACTTGAGAACCAAGGCCATCCAATAGGACATGCACCTCTCAATCAAATCAATCACACATGCCATATTTTTCCAGGTGAGATGGTGTGTGGCAATTGCTTCTCCTCCTACAACATTGATAGGTTGATGGAATTTGCCAGAAGATGGAGGTTCCTTGTAATATGTTATGGGGAGTATACTGGTTTTGTTTCCATCTATGATACATCCACAACCGAAAGCATTGAGGAGGATATGAGAGAGAAGTTCCATATAGGAAATTTGGGGTTGCCATTTTGTTTGGACGACCATGAGGGAGTTGTTCGACCAATTGATAAGAACATGCCCCTGAACAAGATCTACATTTTGAATTTTTTTATTTTGTGATGATCCTCATTCAAATTTAGTAGGGAGGACTTTAGCTTGTTTTAGCTTTGGGGATGTAGGAAGCATGTGCTACTTAAATTGATTGATTGATTTTCCTTCTAAAGGATTGCTAGTTGCAAGTTACGTAAAATTGTATGGCTAAGTCAGCCTTGGTTTTCTTAAAAATAGTTGGTGTTGATGATAAGATGTGTAAAGAATTTTCTAAGAACATGCAAAATGAATTTGAGATATCTATGCTTGGTGAATTTTCCTTCTTTCTTGGACTTCAGATTTCACAATCAGAGAAAGGGATATTTCTCTCACAAGCCAAGTATATAAAAAAAATGTTAAAAAAATTTAGGTTAGAAGATTGTAAATTGGTAAGTACCTCCATAGTCACAAGATGCAAGTTAAGTAAGGATGATGAATCTCCAAAGGTAGATCAACTATTATACAAATCTATGATTAGCATCTTATTGTATGTTACAACTACAAGACCAAACATAGTACAGTCAGTGGGATTAGTGGTAAGGTTTTAGGCAACACCTAAGGAAACACATGTGGCAGTGGTAAAAAGAAGTTTCAGGTATCTAAAAAGGACTATGGATTTTGGACTTTCGTATCCCAAAAGTGACAGTTTCACATTGATAAAATATACATATGCAGATTGGGCTAGCAACATTGATGACAGCGAAAGAACAAGTGGAGGAGCATTCGTTCTTGGAGACTGTTTAGTCTCTTGGCTAAGTAAGAAGAAGGTTTCAATATCCTTATCTACAACAGAAGAAAAATACATTGCAGCAGTAGCTAGTTGTACACAGGTGTTATGGATGAAGAGAACTTTAGAAGACTTCAAGATAAAACATGATAATCCTATTCCCATACAATGTGATAATACAAGTGCTATAAGTATCTCAAAAAATCCAATGATGCACTCTAGGACAAAGCATATTTTGATTAAGTATCTTTTTTTGAGAGAATAGGTGACAGATAAACAGGTCAGGTTGGAATATGTTTCTAAAAAGGAACAGACAACAAATATTTCCACCAAGCTACTTTAAAAGGAAACATTTGAGTATCTTTGAGGAAGACTAGGAGTAAGACTCCCACCCTAGAATTAACCACCTCAAGAGGAGGTGGGGTAGCGGCTAAGCTAAGAGGCTCATTCTCAACCTCGAGCCTCAAAGGTGACCCTTTGCCATTGATGTCAAAGGGGGAGAGATTTGGTATTTGATTAAAGAGGAGAGATTTGAAGAGAGCATTGAGCCAGGGGAAGCAATGTCCTAGGGGGAGAAGAACCAATAAAAGGTTAAGTTTTTGGTAAGAAGAATTTGGGTTGCCATCAATGACAAAAGGGGAGATTGTTAGAAATTTTGAGTCAAAGTTGTCATTGATGTCAAGGAACGAAGTCGTCATTCATGTCAAGGTATATGTCAAGGAACAATGCAAAGGTTAATGGAAAAATAGCTTCATAATATTTATAATATTATATGGAAGTATATGAAGGCAGGTTTTTATTAAAACCATGGATGAAAAAATTAAAAGGTTTTTCATAAAAACTCAAGGAAGCATTTTGATGGATAAGTAAAATAAGACCCAAGGAAGATTTTTGAAAAGCTAAAGGAGGTTTTAATATTTATTTTATAAAATATTTAAATTCAATTTGAATTTAAATTTTATAAATAAATATTATTTATACAAAGTGGTAAACCCAAGGAGGCTTTAATTTTTATAAAATCCAAAGGGTTATAAAATTAATTTATAAAATTTAAATTCTAAATTAGAATTTAAAAACTTTAAAATATAATAAAGTATTTATTAAGCGTCAATATCATGTTAAAATACACCCACCGATGTACGAGTTTACGGATGCATAAGGGTATTTAAACCCTTGCCAAAGCAAAACCTTAGGATTCAATTTAATCCTCGAAATCCGTGGTTATAGTGCAAAGATCGTGTCGAAGATAGCAATGAAGAAATAAAGGAGTGAGCACATCATTTCAGGGCACATGGCAAGATAGGAGAAGAGCCAAAGGCTCTAAGGACTAAGGAGGGAGTCAAAGATATTTTTGCACTTTTACATTGCACGTGGAGCACTTGGCTCACACAGATAGCTAGCCGTAGCCAAGGTGCTAGGAAGGAGAAGGCGCAGGATCGAATACCGCAAATTGCGGAAGGAGACTTTTTACAAAGGTTTTTATATTTTGATTTTAATTTTTTCAAATTGCTAAGTTTATGGAGTAATAAGGGTGGTAAATTAAAAATGAATGTATTTTCTTGCTTTTCTAATTTTAGGGAGATATAAGGAAAAAATGGTTATGATATTTACCTAGGTGGTAAATTAAATTTTACTAGGGTAATATTATTTTTACCTTAGGAAATTAAAATTGGTTTATTGCATCAATTTTTGCAATATTGAGAAGTAGAAAGTGTCATTTTGAAAGGGTCATTTGATGAAATTATTATTGTTGAATATTGATATTGAGATGAAGTGATAAGGTGTAAATATGTTTTGATACTTTTCATTGTATCCTTGAGAGAGTTTAGTATCTTATAACTCCTTTGAGCTTGGAAAAGAAGTGTTTGTGGTTGTGGTAGATATTTGAGGTTCCTTCATCATCAAGAAAAATGTATGAGCACATTCTTTCATAGTTGAGTTGATTGGTTATTTTTATGAAAAATAAGTTTGAAGTGAAAATGACTTGATTAGGGTTTCCTTATTGAGTGTGTTGAGTTAATGCTTCAAGGTTTTTTGGAATAAAGAGTTGTTGTTAAAACCTTGTTTTATAAGCATTGTTTTTGAAGCCATTGGTTGTGTGAAGAACTTGAACTAGGGTTTGAAAAGAACATGAGTATCATTGTTATGTGAGATTGGTTGATAAGTATTGTTGAAAACATTTTGAGTGAGTGTTCATATGCTTGGACTACGGTTTATGAGCAAGGATTATTTCATTGAGTGATTGATTGAGTAGAGTTGGTTGAGCCTAGTCTAGTAGATGTGTGAAGTGATTATTCAAGTTCCATAAAACAAACTATTCTATATTATGAATTGAATTGATAAAGTTATTTACTTGAAGCTTATTGAGTCTTTAACAATTTTCTTTATGTTTCTATGAGATTGGACAAGTTCTAGTGTGGACTTGTGCGTATTTGACACAAGTCTTTGAGAAGACTTGAGGATAGATTGGTGTGAGATTTTGTGGAAGCTTACAAAGAAAATTTGAGACAAATCTTTGAGAAGGATTGTGAGCAAAGTTGATTGATTGATTTGTTCAAACCTTGAGTTAAGGTTTGGGACAAATCCAACAGAGTTGATTTGAGATTGAGTCAAGCTTTGAGTTAAGGCTTGAGGGCAGATATTGAGGATAGATCAAAGGACATAGTGTGGTGCACATTTGAGGATAGATTTGTGCCAGACCAAAGACATATATTGAGGAAAGATTTTTGCTAGACCGACGGACTGTGTTTAGTATAAATTTTAGACAGGTTTTTGAATGTGGTAGAGTTGAGGATAGAGATCTCCAACCAAAGTAGGGAGGATAGGTGTCTTCTATGGATAGAGTTCCATTTTCTAATGGCAGTGGAGGTAGAGGTCTTCTAGAGGTTCACCAGCCAGAGCAGAGATAGGAGAATTGTGTCTCCTATGGATAGAGATCCACTAACTTGATCAAGGGGATTAGTGTCTCCTTTGGATAGAGATCCATAAACATTGTAGGAAAAGTGTTCCCAAGAGAATTTATTTGAGAAAAATTTATAAGAAATATTTTCTTCGTGGATTAGCCCACATTATGTGAACCACGTAAAATCATGTCTCTCATGTGTGTGATGCTTTGTGTATTATTTACTACTTTAATATTGCTGATGCTATTATTTGGATTAAAAAGAAAAAAGTTTTAACTTATACTTTTCACCCCCCCTCTTAGTATAAGCACATTTCTTCATATAAATCCCTAGGTCCAGATGGGATTTCTACAAAATTTTACCAACATTATTGAGATATAGTGAAGGATTCTTTATTGGTGGTAGTGGAAAAATCTAGAGTAAAACAATACATACCTTATAAATTCAATTCAATATATCTTACCCTTATTCAAAAAAAAAAAAGGATGCTAAATTGTTTGATTCATTTAGACCCATAAGCCTATGTAATATGGCATATAAAATTATCTCTAAAGTGATTGCAAATTGAATAAGGCCATTGTTAGATAAAATTATTTCAAAAGAGCAAGGAGGATTTGTGAAAGGGAGACATATTCTAGATAGGATCATAGTAGCTCATGAATTTATACATTTAATAACTTCAATAAAAGAGAAAGCAATGATCTTAAAAATTGATATGGATAAAGCCTATCATAGGGTTAAATGGGATTTTATTTTTACAATATTAGAAAATTTTGAATTTGGAAAGAAAAAGGTTAGATGGGATAAATCTTGTGTCTCTATAGTTTCATATTTAGTGTTGGTCAATGGTTTAGTAAGATAATCATTTAAATCCAAGAGAGGTCTTATATAGGTAGATCCTTTATTACCATATTTGTTCATTATTATGGCATATATTTTGGGTAGGAAATTGAAAAAGGCTAACAAATATGGGCTTATAAGTGGACTTAAGGCTAGTAATAACATTGACAACATCACCCATCAATAGTTTGTAGATGATACAACCCTTTTTGGGAGGGCAATGATAAATGAGGCTAGAGCTTTGAATAACTTATTAAAGGAATATGAAAGAGCATCAAGGAAAAATGTTAATAAAACAAAATTCAAAATTTACTTCCTAAACACTCCTAAAATCAAAGCAAGGATTTGTAGGATACTTCAAATGGAGGAGAAAATTTTTCCACCAACTTATCTAAAGATGCCTTTATTTAAGAGGAGAATGAGGATAGAATTATGGAATCCAATTATAAATAAAGTTTAGAATAAACTACCGGCATGGAAAGGTAGTTTGTTACAATTAGAAAGAAGAGTGCAACTAATTAAGTTAGTCTTACATGATATTCCAACATATTATATGTCATTGTATACTATACCAAAATAAATAGAAAAAAATTTAATCTATATTATGTGATCCTTTTTATGGTCAGGATTACATGATAAATAAAATTTCCTTTGGTGAAATGGAGTAAGGTGTGTGATGATAAAACTAGAGGTCTTACCCAGGTGTTGTAGGTGAGTTGGAGAGGAGAGGGCAATCCTCCAAGGGGGGTCCTAGGTTTAAATATCCACCCTACCAAAAAGTTGAATTGGGTATCCAAAATCCAATTGATAATGTTGGTGCGGGCAGGGTCGGGTGCGACTCTCGAGTGAATTTGACGATGTAGAACCCCATGTTTGTGGTCTCTCAGACCAAGGTAGCTTCGCAAGGGGTTTTTTGCTTTAAAAAAAAAAAAAACTAGGGGTCTTGATTTAATAGTTCTTATAGATTCAAACTTAGCTCTTAGGGGAAAATTAATCTAGAGATTGTACAAAGAGAGTCAAAGAAAATGGACAAGAATTATTCTAACTATGTTGAGCCCAATGGCCTAAGATTAATATTTACTATATTCTCTCTACAAAATGGTTCTTCACTTTGGAATTTTTTAAAATAAAGTATTGATATAGTGATTAAAGGATTAATATGGGTGGTGGAAACAGGAGAAAATTTTCTATTTGGATGGATAATTGGTTTGATAAAAAACTACTCAATCTAGACCCAATTTTGAAACCTTGGATGATATTACTTCAATACAAATATGGTGATAGGGTTTCAAACATTTTGTACAAGGATTAGAAAAGAAGATACACATGAAAAGAAGATTTTTTACAAGTATACAAGACATTAATGTTGGAAGGTAATTAAGTAGAAATATAACAAGAATTATTATTATGAGGGGATCAAAGGATAAATTGATTTAGGTGCTTAATAGCTCAGGAGAATACACAACAAGAAGTGAATTTAATGTAAAGCACAAAAAAATAGGAATATCACAAGAATATGGAGAGATATTTAGGATAGCCCAAGCATTCCTAAAGTCAAGTTTTTTGTTTGGCTAATAGTTCATAGAAGAATTTTATCCTAGAATAAACCTTATGAAAAGGGTTTTTGATGGTCTCTCACAATGTGTTATTTGTAGAAAGGAGGGTATAGACCATCTCTTGGGACACTGCTCAGTAGTCTAGATACTATGGCAATGGATTCTTAATATGTTTAGTAAATGCATGGTGATGAATTACAAAATTGAAGAATGGTTAAATCAATGACAAAGCACTTTTAAAAGTGAGGATTTATAGACAATTTGAGATATATAAAAAGATACAATACTTTGTAATATATGGATAGAAAGAAATAAAATAATATTTAAAGGAAAGAAAGGCAATTTAGAGGTAAAAAAAAGGAAGATATGTTTAGCCATATAGGAGTCTAATCCAACCCTATCGAATCACTCAATCCCTAATATATAAGTAGAGAGCCTTGATAGATGGAGTTAAGTCACCAAGTGGAATTAAGATGTTGGGTACAAGAAAAATAAAAAGAATGTAAAGAATATAAAATGGAAACCACTAGATGTGGATTCGACTAAATTGAATTTTGATGGAGCATCTAAAGGAAATCCAGGACCAATAGGAGGAAGAATAATTAGAAATAACAGAGGAATAATTTTGTCTTATTACACTATCGGTAGTGGAATTAAGACAAATAATGAAGTTGAAGCTTGGGAAAATTTAGAAGGGTTAATAATATATAAACAAATAAAATGGAATAGAGTTTGGATGGAAGGTGATTTAATCATAGTAATAAATGCAATTTGAGGAAAGAAAAAGCTCCATGGAATAGACAAGAGATAATTAGTGGAAATTTAATATCTTGCTGAAGAGTTTAAATAAATCAAGTTTACACGTAATTTGAGGAAAGTAAACAAATGTGTAGATAGGCTAGCCAATAGAGGGTTTTAATTGAGGATCATGAAGTTAAATTCTATTTTCTATGGTTAGAGGAAGTAGTAAGTTTAGCTGAATCTAACAAGAAAATATTGACTTATTGAATCAAATAATGATTAAGATTTATTTTAATGTTTTCCATTGGTAATATCTACTTTATTTTATAATATTAATGTGTTTTCATATAAACTATTTATTATAATTTTTGTGGTTGCACTTGTGCTTCAAGAAGGAAACTAGCAATCCAAATTTGGTAAAGCATACTATGATAGTGCAATGTTTTAGAAATGTTACTCTACTAAGATGCAATACAAAGATAGTAGAGATAAATTTTTTGTATTGTGAAGGCCTTTACATGAAAATGTCAATAAGGATGCTAAATTCTAGAATTGAAAAAAACCAGAAAATGAAAATCAAGAATTCAGAAATTTTATGTAAAATGATGTAGGTTTTTAGCTATAACATCTCAATTGAGATGAGAAGTGAATCTATTTGTAAACTATCAAGATATAAAGAAGATAATTGTGATTTTTCAAGGGTGGGGGACCGGAGTACAACCCCTTGTTCTCCAACAACAACAAAAAATATCATACCATATGCACTAACCAATAAGGAGGTAAGACCAGGGATAAGAGAAAAGCCTATGAAGAACAATCATCTTATAATTATATTAAGGTAAATAAGGATACAATAATACCTAGGAGAGGGATAATTTTCTTATACTTAAATTATAAAGGTATAGTAGTAACACAAAGAGATAAATAGAAATAAAAAAAATTAGAAAATAACACCACATTTACACCTTAAGCGAAGCAAGATAAATATATATATATATATATATATATATATATATATATATATATATATATATATATATATATATATATATCTAAAAGGATGAAGGACATAAAACTAAAAGGAGTAATGAAAGGTAAAGTAATAAATTAATGGAATGATAAGAAGAGGGATCAACTCTAAAAAGGCTATATATATATATATATATATCTAAAAGGATGAAGGACATAAAACTAAAAGGAGTAATGAAAGGTAAAGTAATAAATTAATGGAATGATAAGAAGAGGGATCAACTCTAAAATGGCTAAGCAACTATTGCAATATCTTTCCCTCATTAGTGAAGGTCATGTAATAGCCACAAGGCAATCACTACACCAAAAGGGTCTTTAAGGGTGGTTTTTAACCACCCGTAAATACCTTGAAGGGTAATTTTTCAACCACCATTTATTAGGGCATCATAAAATTTTGCTTCATATGATGATGGTTTAAAAATGCCCTCTTAGGGCTAAGAGGACGGTTTAAAACCACCCTCTTAGCCCTAAGAGGGTTGTTTTCATATTTCTTTCCTCCATAGATTTTGAATCGGAGATCTCTTTTAACACTTCATCTATAGCACTTACATTCTCAAATTTATTATGTTCATTCTATAGAAATTCAGCTGTAAACTGCTTAAAGGTAGGTTTATTTGTATTGTGCATAATAGTGGACACCTTATCATCATATTATTAAACCTTCACTTCCTGAAAAGTACCATAGACGATTTTTCCACATTTTTTGCAAGAGATGGTAAATTAACGAGATCCTAAATTATTTCAAAAACATAAATTTATTTCTTTTTCCATTTCACCATCTTGAATTGGTTTTGTTTTAGATGGCAACCTGTTAGGATTTTTGATCAGTTCAATTTCCATTTCAGATGTTTTCTCCTCCTTGCATTCCATTTATTCATGCAAGATAAATGAATTATTCTCCTACAAAACCTCAGAAGCAGATTATGGTTTTATGTATTTTTCCTTCACCTCCACAAAAGTAATGCAAACTTTTTGTTTTCCTAGTTAATGTTTATTCGAAAGCACACTAGTGGCAGTATCAATATTTTCCACTGATGATGCCATATTTTTCTCTTTCTCCTTTATGCTTTTATGATGCAGGAATTTGTTACTCATATCTGAAGTTGATATTTTTTCCTTTTCAGCATTAATCTCTCTCCCCCTCATTTCATTATTTTTGAGAGAAATTTTACTAGGTTCATTGATTCAATTGCATTTCCTTTTCTACAAATTTCAATATATCTGTGTCTTTTTTAGCTTCTGAAATAGACTTAAAGCCATTTGGAATGGTATTTGATTCCACTTTATTGGAATGAGATTTGTTTGCAAATAATATTTTATTCTCAATGAATTTTTCTATAGGTCCTGTGATTTTGAGTCAGCAAAAAGCATTATACAGGTTTCAGTTCATTAATATCTTATGTATAACTAGAGCCTTTATAACATATATTCAGACAAAGTCTTTGAATAACGAAATCCATTACTTATTTCTAGCATTGCACAATTTTTTTTAATGTTTATGCAATTCAAATCCAAAATTTTTGTCATTGAAGATCCAATATGATCTTTATGTGTTTGCACAAAAAGCAATGTGATGGTGGTTATAGTAGTCTAATGAATGATAATCATCTACCATAAAAAGGCAAAATCTAAGATGTAGTCTAAAAATATTTGCAATTATATCAAAATAAATGGCATGACATTACCATGTTGTTGTTGGGAAGGTATTTGCATTGGAATTATTGTATAATTTTGGATATCCTTTGCCTCCCTTGATCCTGCATTTCAAAGAAATTATGGTTTTAAAGGGTTGAAAATTCTTACAAAACAAATATTGAAAAATTTGGAAGTGTCATTTACAAAAATAAAATGTAAGTACCTAATGCTTTTGGAGGAAGTGATTTTTTTAATGTTTGTTGATGATAAACCTATACCTAGAGACCCTTATGTTTCACTTTGCAGAACATATTTACCCTAGCTTGCTTATTTTCATATGTATATTTTTTTTTGGTTCTTTTTTTGTAGATAAGATACTATAGCATTAATACCGGGTTTTACAGGTTGACCCAAAACCTTTTACAAAAATTAGCCCAGGGTTGTTGATGAACAACTCCAAAGCCAAACCTTTTACTAAGGATCCTATATATGTAAAATCTACATGCTGCCAAAGCCATTACATCTGATATCAAAAATAAACTTCCCATACAACATTTTGGGTATACCCCGAGAAAACACACATGCATCATAATTACAAAAAAGAAACAAACACGGATCCCTTCCTTGAGACAATGGAGAAACAAAAAGCTACAAACACACATAACAGAGTACTAAAAAAACTCCCACAAGCTCTGTATTGACAGTTACTCTTAATAATTCTTTGGTAATTTCTTTCTTCCATATATGACATGCTTTGGTACCACATACTCTCTTGGCCAATCAGCCTTGGAGAAGTGAACTTGCTGGCTAGATTTATGGCGATGGCTATCTAGTGGTCCACGTGGCTTTGGTTTGAAGTCTTATATTGTTGTTTCTTTCCTTCCCTGTGATTATCAACCAACCTCAAATTACTAAGATGACTAGGAGCCATGTTATCTGGCATGTGACTATCCCCATTAGCCTTTGTGGTATTTCCAAGCAGCATCCACGAAGACTGATAGCTCAGATAATTTTTATTGTGAGTGCAATTCAAAAAAGAGATGGGAATACTCCTAGCCTTTGAACTTACAGTGCCTTCCCTATTGGTAAATTTGACTATCATTCTTGGCATTCTTGTTGAATAATCTCCTCTACTTCACTTAGGATACCGTGTTCCAATTTGAAAAGTCTATCACCATCGACACCTAAATTGGCCAGCTTATCAACAATTTTGTTAGCTTCCCAAAAGACATGTTGGGATTTTCTATCCTGTCTTCCCTAGAAAATGATCCTAGCCTCTTCAAAAATTGTTTTAATCCTCCAAGGAGGTATTTTCCAATTATTGAGGAGATTTATAACATGCATAGAGTCTCCTTCTACGATCAAATTGCCTTCTAAGTCTTGAGTCATTTGAAGGCCTCTCCACATAGCTCTAGCTTTAGCTTTGTTGTTTGTCCTTGTTCCCAAATATTCATAAAATGCAAGCATCATATTCCCATTATGATCTCACACAATGCCACCAGTGCCTGCTCTTCCAGGATTGTCCTTAGCCGCTCCATAAAAATTAAGCTTAAACCAACCCATAGGAGGTGGAGACCACTTAACATTAGCTCTGGGGTTGACTACCCTAGGCACAGACTCATCTAACAAGGTTAAGCTTAAATATTGAGAAATCATGGTCTCCTATAGATGAGGTTTATAGCTATCAAAAGGGATAAGGTTCACATTCTCATTGGTAAAGGATAGGATCCTAGCAATGATAGTTTGATGATCATGGATAGACTCATTAAAGACTCTATGGTTCCTTTCTAACCACACATGCCAAAGATAGTGATTGAGACAAATTTTCCACATATATCTAAGTCTTTGGCTTGAAAAGAGCCAAGGCCACTAGACGAATAAATCAAGTACGATGGCTGGTTTAACCCATGAAATATTGAAGGCCTGAAAAATCTCACTTAAGATAGTCAAGGAAAAAGGGCACTCAAGGAAAATGTGATAAATGGTCTCCCAATTAGCCCTGCACAGATAAAAATGATTAGTGATACAAATAAATTTACACATCATATTATCAATGGTTAGAATTCTTCCTTGGATAACCAGCCATGAAAAGATTGTAATTTTTGGAATTAAATTTTTTATCCAAACTAAGTCCTTTTGGAGGACAAAATCCTCGTCATCAAGCAGAAGCTTGTAAGCTGATTTAACAGTGAACTACCCATTTTTCGTAGGAGCCCAAGTCACTTGATCTTCCTTGTGTCTCATGGGGATAAACTATTTCCCGAGAATATTGCAAATATCATTTGATTATGCTTGAAATCCTTGAATCCTTATTTTTTTCTACTTCATTCTACCTTTGTCCTCAACCATATAATCAGAGACTTTTTTGCCAATGAGTTCTTCTGTGATATCTCTGATTCAAGATAAGTTAGGATATTATGTCAGTGGTTCATCCTCAGACCACCTATCATTCTAGTAATTTATCCTCTCACCATTGCCTAAAACCCATCTTAAACCTTTTTTGATGATTTCCTTACAATTGAGAATTGCATTCCAAAAATCAGAACCTCTGATTGGAACTTATTCACTTAGAAATTCCATTTTTGAAGATACTTTGGTTTTATGATAGTTGTTCATTCATTTTATTCACTAGAAATGGGGCACCACACCTTCTTAGCTAGTAAATCTAAATTTATATGAGCAATTCTCATTAGACCTAAGCCCCAATTTTCCCTGGGTCTGCACACTTTGGTCCATCCTACAAGGTGTATCATTTTTTTCTCCTTTGATCCAGTCCATAAAAATTCTTTTTGGAGTTTCTCAATTTTCTAGAAAACCTTCACATGGGATTTGAAAACGGAGAGGAAATAAACTGGAATGCTCTGAAGAGAGGCCTTAGTGAGGATCAACTTTCTTGCTTGAGATAGAATATTCCATCCATCAAGTTTTTTTTGAATTATTTCAATAACTTTGTCCCACATTGACTCTCTCGAAGAACCAATGAAAAGAGGGAGACCAAGATACGAAGTGGGGAGGTTTGCTATATCACACCCTAAAATTTCTACAATCCTTCCTTACCTCTAAATGGGGGTGTTCAATAAATATAACTTACTTTTACTGAAATTAACTTTCTAACCAGCAACGTCCTCATAGAGTTGCAGGATGTATTTAATTATTTTGACCTCAACCACCGATGCCTTAGTCAATAGAAGGGTATCATCGATTAATTTTTGGTGAGAAACAACCCTAGTGAGATATGTTGCCTTTATTCTTGATATTAGCCTTGAATTACAAGCATTTTTTATGGTTCTACCTAAAGATTCTACCACAATGATGAATAACATGGGACTGATAGGATCCCCCTACCGAATTCATCTACGACTTTGAAAGTAACCAGTAGTTGTTCCATTAACTAGAATTGAGGACCATGCTTAATAAATACATTCTTTGATCAAATTAACCCATTGGTGGTGAAAACCAAACTTAAGGACAACAATTAGAAAGTCCCAATTTAGCCTATCAAATGCTTTGTTCATATCAATCTTGAGGGAAAAAATAGACCTGTTAGTCTTATGAACAAAGTGCAGAGCTTCATGAACTGGGATAAATCCATCCAAGATTGACCTACCCTGGACAGAGCTTCCCTGGCACGGATCTATGATGCGGGGTAGAATATATTTCATTCTATTTGTAATGGCTTTAGTTAGGATATTATAAGAAATATTGTACAGACTTATTGTCCTGAAGTCAGCCATAGATTCAGGGGTTTTCTTCTTATAAATTAGAGAAATAAAAGTAGAGTTGAGACCTTTTGGGATCTGATTGCTTACTTGGAATTCTTTGATAGCAAAAATTACATCCTCACTTACGATATCCCAAAAATCTTGATAGAAATGAGGGGGAAAGCCGTCGGGTCCGGGGGCTTTGTCTGGATCCATGCTAAACAAGGCTTCCTTAATTTCCTCATCAGAAAAGGGAGCTAGAAGCTTAAGGTTTATTTTCATATGTATCTTGGTAATTCACTTCATGTTCTAATTGTAGATATTTCTTGGTAGCATCCTCACTTTCTAAGAGTGGTCTTGTAGCATCTGAACTACTTGTATCTGTTATATTCATATTAGGTTCACATGCATTCATAGGAGAAGGTACCATGTTTGCATTGACATTCACACTACTTGGATAAACAAGATCAGTTTTTGTTTTATTGTTGTTGGTCATGACTTCTAGTTCAAGGTAAGGTTATTTTGTGTTAGAATGTGAGATTCTGATAGTTTCCTCCAAATTTTTATCCCCCCGTTGCATTGCATCAAATTCAAGTTGTGAGGGTTCAATGTTTCCATCCTCACTATGACCATGTTTTGCATCCAAATCGAAAATATGAAAAACTTTTCTCTTGAATTCTTCAAACAATTTAAGTACAGTGTAAAGTTAGCATGCATCAAATTCTATTTTATTTTATTATATTCACTTAGGGGGGAAAATGCAAACATATGGGAAATTAAACAAAGAAAAACAATTTTCTTTTTCTTTTCCAGATCTCTCTTTCTTTTGAAAATTGTACACTTCTCCTTCCTTGTGTACTCTTTGCAACTTGAATGATAGTCTATACACTCTAGATAGCTAGTTTGTTCCATATAAACATTAACCATATCATTTACCTATTGTTAAAAGAAATTAGGTCTTGGTGAAAGATAAAACCCTTGAAAATGTACAATCACTGGAAGAATATTTTTCCATAACACTTATCTACCACTAGAAAATGGCATTCCAGATCTATATTGGAATATAAAACTAAAAACAAAGTGTAACAAGGATTGAAAAATGACTAAAAATTAAATAAGCTATTGATTTTAGAGGGTAACAAGGATTGACAAATGACTAAAAAGAAAATAAGCTGCTGATTTCATTGGATAAAGAATCTTCAATATAGAATTCATAGGCCTAAAGAGGCAATAAGCACTAATAAGATAAATCAATTTATTGAAATCACTAGCCAAAAAGGGATAGAGGCTTATAGAGCAATGTTTCCTAGTTAATCAAGATTTGAAGGTCAATAAAGTAACCACCTCAACTTTCAACCAACATCATTGTTGTATTAACTATACCCATATTCAACTGATGTGAACTAGGGAAATCTATTGATTATAAATCCTTAGGGCAACCTGATTATTGCAGTTTCATTACATGATCTTAGATATCCTTAACAAAGTCCAATTTCCATATGATCTTGATTGAATTTTTAACGTATATTGCTGATTGGAGTCTTGACAAAACAAGAAACTTTATACTCTACTTCATTCAAATCATATGGAATATTTCAATCTAAGAAACAAAATCTAAATCCTAAGAACTAGTATACCACTACATTCAAATCAAATAGAAGAGAAATAATAAATGGACTTGATTTCTATCCAAATACTCAATGGAGTGCACATCAAAGAGGATGGTGGTCAAAAACAACTTACCAATGTGATTGGGTATCATTTTATCATTCTTTGATGATGCATCTTCTCCTTTAATAGATTCTCTAGCTAGAAAAATTGCTTGTTCTTCCTGATGATCAATCATCCTTTTTTATCTTTGCATTCCACATCAATGTTCTTGTCATCTAATCCATATGGTGCAAAAACTACATGACTAGATGCAAGATTTTGCATATTTTCTTCTAAATTCTTGGCTTGAACTTGGTGATAAACTTCCATGAAATAAGTTTTAACCTCCAAAGCTAAATTTTATTTACTAGTTATGGCATATTCCTTGGACCTAGAGCCTAAGCCATGTTCAAGGCCTTCTACTAAAGGCATTGGTGATTTGAGCATGTCCATGGGAAAAACACCAATACTTGATGATTTTTGGGATGTCTTGTTCTCCACACTTTCCTCCTCTATTTCACCACATACACAATTTTTCCACAATCAAAACTTCAGTCAATCTCATTCAAGTGCTTACCAAAAATCCAAACAATACATATATATATGTGTGTGTGTGGAGCAATAAGAAAAACTAGTAAGATATAAAAACACATGCTACCTGGATCAACTTGAAGATTTTTGTTAAGCATATCATTACCCATATTGGAAATCCCAATGCTTGATATCAAAATGTACAACTAGGTGGTGTAAAGATGTATAGGACCCTATAGCATCTGGGTCTCCCAGAAATATGAAGAATTCATAAGTAATGAGTAAATCATACATCGGGTACCAAGGACCCAATACCATAAATTTTGTAACCATTTAGACTAGAATCTCTTTGCTTTTTGATTTCCTAAGTGTACCTGGAAATCAGTAGAAGAAATGGATAGGACCAATCCAATTTTGTCATAAAAGGGTCCAAGGGCCAATCACAATATAAAATTCATAACTACAGGCACTAAAATGATAGGACACAATACCCACATTTTAGATACTATAAATTCACATGTATAAGCCCAAGATTAGTCTTTTCATACCAATTGAATACAAACTCTCATCAATCAAACTTGTATTAAAATGAGTTGGGTTTTGCCTAGATGTACACTAAGCAAAGGTCAATCCAAATTTCTTGGAGCCTAACATCAAAAACTAAACTGTATAATACAAATGTTATTGGAAAGATAAATTCAAAGCTATGATTAAATAGGCATTTTGGAAATGATTGTTCTATTCCAAAACAAAACCCAAGATTACTAAACAAAAAAGAATTCAGCATCGAACAATCATAAAGTAGAAAAATCTAAAATCATGGTAGTTTTGGTAGGGTAACATATTCCTAAACAATAGTATTATCTTAAACAATGTAAATAAAAATAACCTTTTTGAATGGAAGGGCATTCAAATATTTGTGTGGGACTTGTTTAGTTGGTGATGGAAAAAAGATGAAATTTGACATAAATATATAGTTTGACATAGGTGATGCTTAGGTGCTTGACAAGTATCTAAGGCATATCAATGCATTAGGATCCAAATCTCTAAGTTTTTGGGCATCCATAGTGTTGATTGATTATGCTTTTAAATTATAAAAGAGAGGGCATTAAGCATGTGGGTCCTTGATTTACCCCCATATGAGAAGTGGAAATGCTTTATAGTTCTTTCATATGATGAAATAAAATTTCTTGGAGTGTTAGTTATGGCTTTGAAGGCATCTCCACTTAAAAGTGTGGGTAAAATTAGATTGCTTAATCCAAAGAGAAATAAAGATAAATATGTATGTTTGGGTTTGGTTGAATGGATAATCTAATGCAACCTAACAACCATGGGTTTTTATTCATTATTTTTAAATGATTTTCTTGGCTGTAAATTGTATAATGAATCATTTGACTACCATTATTTCAATGCCACATCAGTTAACAAGTATCTATGAATCTTCATATAATGGTGTCATTTGGAGAATATCCAAAGTACAATGGTTACTTTATGAAATTCTATAGCAATTTATGGGATCCATTTGGCCTTATCTATGCATATAATGCTTGGGGGTGTGTTAGCTAAAATTATACCATAGGCTACCAAGTAGATGTTGAACAATTTTATTGATTGAAAAAGGGGAGCTTTCATGATTTCTTATATTGTAGCATCCCAAACTCTCTTTTAATAGGCAGAAAATGAGTCACTCTACAGCATGGGACTGAAGTTGAAGAACTAGTAGGGTGAGGTGTGGGAAGAGACAAATAATCCTTCATGCTACCACTTAAGAAATATTGATTGGAGATTTTTTGGAGGAACAAGACAAGGCATTCTTGGTTTTGTAGTCTTTCCTTGCATTCTTGTCTACCTTGAGAATTTTCAACAATTCCTTCTTGAGACACTAGTTGGAAAAGTGATAAGGGAAAGTAGAGTTGCTAGTATGTGAGAGGGAAATGCCCTCCATTTTGCATTAAGACATTTAGGTACTTTTAAAATTGGATGTTAGGTATCATGTATAAAATGGTTGATTTAGTGGCTTTGCCCATTTACAGGTTCTGACCTTCTCCATCCTTTGCTAAGCACCACATTTCATAACTATGACTCTCTTTGAAGGTATGGCTGAAAATAAGTTATGACTTTGGAACAAAGATAATACTTGTTCAAGAGCCTTATTTTCCATGGGTAAGGATCTATAGTACATGCTTATATTATGTCAAAATTCAAGGGTGAGCCAACAGTATTATTTGCATACTTTCTAATAGGTATTACGTATGTTGTCAAAGAAATATTTTGACAGTGATCTAAAACATGAGTTGGACAAGGATTCCAAAAAATATTGATAAAACCAATTTATAATTTAGAAATCAATTATAAACTTAAAAGATAAAAGATATTAAAAGAAACAATATTTTCAAACCTTTTCAGCTTATTCATCCACCTAAAATCATAAATACTAATTTGGTTAAAAGAGTTTTGAGCAGCATCCTCTGCTTCCCACAAACAACTTACCACTACACCTTCTCTATTTGTTCTCAAAATAACAACTTTAACATGTTATGAAAATATGCATTGCTTTTTTTAAATGAAAAATACACAATGTATTTTCCTCTCAAAAAATAGGAAAAATAAAAAATCACTTTTACGTGATGTCCAAATAATGAATACAGGGTCCATTTCAATAATTCTACATCAACCTCTTAATTTGAAGTTTTATCTCCTACATCCAAACATAAGTAAAAAAATACCGTCCAAGGACATGTGTTTCATAAAAAATAATATTGATTAATTTATATAGTTAAAGTAGATGAACTTAAAATAGCTAAAGGGTTTGAACCCAATATGAGCCTTACCTAATATCATCTATTTTACAATCTAAAAGAAGCCTTACTTTCCAATGTATACTCTCTTTCATCCAAAACTTCACTTTCATTGGGCTATAGTAATTTTCTTCCACAAAAAATTACCCTATATCAAAATCAATTTAGTCGTTATCTACATGCCTAAAGGAAGCATTTTGGAATCCTTTATTGTAAACAAGTTCTATTTTATTTTTCAAATACCGAATAGATAGATGCTGATGAGAAATCCTAATTTCAAACCTAGCTGGTTCAGGACACCATTCAAATGGTTGGTCCAATTTTAGTTTGAAATAAATAATACATGGTGTACCACAAGGGCAAAAATTCCACTGGAAACCAACATATATGATCCAGTCTAGCTATGAAGACAAAGATGAACAAAGATTTACAAAAAGAAAAATAGGGGATTTTATTGCATCCTAATACAAATGATTTTACCGCATCCTTTATATTTTAATTTTTTTTATGTGAGACTCTAAGAGGGAAGTTTTAAACCACCCTCTTAGACCCACCTTAAGAGGGAAAATTTAAACCACCCTCTTAGGGTCTATTAGGGTGGTTTTTTACCATCTATTTTAGTTTCCCTTAAAAGCCTTTTTTGGTGTAGTGGATATCCAAATTTTATTGCACAAAGTGAGAGTAGTGTTAGAATATATTACATTATTTGATACATGCCAATGTTCCACCTTGTGTACATATTTAGATTAGGATTTTGTCTTAGATTAAGGTTTGATTATTTACTCTATGCAATGTAATAAACACACAAGTGTTAGAATGTGATGATGTAAATGTGCATGTAGTCCACATGTAAATGAGTCATAGGATAGAAATATGAAGAATCATGGGTAGATGAAAGGCCAAGGGACATATCTCCCTATATATTCCTTTGATATATTAAATAAAATGAGGGGACAATAGATATAAGCATATATAATAGTCGAGTATAGTGATTAGAAGAGAAAGTAGATACGATGTAGATCTTGCATGAATTTTTGAATTTTTCAAGACCTATATTACATTACATTTTACTATTTTTGTGAGCTTTCATTAATGGTTATTTTATAAGTTATTGTAGAAATTTCTCATATATTTTTCCTGTATATTATATTTTTTTTTGGTAAATTAATTTGTATTATTTCAAAAAGGCCATTTGAAAGGCGCCATGTCACCTTTTACATCAAGGAACCAATAGGAACATAAAAGAGATAAACGAGTCTCCTTAAACAAAACAAACCCAAAAAAATTGAAAGACTAAGAATGGAAAGGGCAGAAAGGCTAAAATCCATTACAATCCTTTGACAAAGAGGAACATAAAGGATCACCACCAAAAAGAGAAACACAAAGGCTAGCTGGAACAGAACATCTTGCACACCAATAGACCAAAAGAAGAGCAATGTATCCGAGAGCAAAACCAACAGCAAGCTAAAAATGCCATCAAGGAAGAGCGTCGGGTTGCAGAAGGTTGTGAACATCAATTTCCAAAACATTGTCCTTCACTTCCTCCTTTAGGGTTTCTTTGTCCTTTGAAGTTTCCTTCAAATTTTCTAGGCAGGCATCTTGAGCAATTTCAACTACATCGTCTTCATTAGCACCCCCTTTGACATCGAAAGGGTGTTCAACAAAAAAAACCATGGAGAAACCATTGAAAATTTCATAGAAGAAGAAAATTATGAGATTATGCCTCTGTTCCTTAAGGCTAGCAATGGCCTTACCAATGGCGATGTAAGAGGCCTCCAAATGAATGATTGATGCAGTAGTAGCATGGATAAATAATTTATGGAGGAACTTGTCAATAATATCAGGTAAAGTAGACTGGGATTTAGGAGGTTTTCTAGTGATGGACGGTGGGGTTTCAGCTACTTCCTTAAGCTTTAGTCATTTAGAGCTTCTAACAGGGGTTGTTTCAACTTTGATTTTCTTCCTAGCAACAGAGTGAGGCATATCATTTTTTTTTTTTTGGATTAGAAGGCTGGGGGCTAGGAGTAGAGGAAGAGTTATCTTCTCCAGAATCATGCTTAGGGATGTTTCCACTAGGGAAATTAAGGAGGAGGTAACGGTAAAGGACTTTGAAAAGCCCCTAGTGATTGGGAAGGACATCCTAATTTTTGCGGGTAGACGTAATGGTGTAATTGATGGACCAAAAAATAGCAGCAGGGATGTTCATGGCTTTGGATTCATGGAAATGGTTCACATAGGCAAGGTAAATACAACATAATTGAGAATCTGGATTATCACTGGAAATATATTACATTACAAAAACAAGAATTTTTTGCAAAGGAGAGGAAAGGTGTTCACGAAATAAAACTTTGCTATAATTTTTATAAACCTCGGTGTTCTTCTCGAAGAAAGATAGCTCAACCTCCCAATTGTGTTTTTTGCACCGAATATGTTTAGCCTCCAATGATTGGCCTGTCAGGCCTGCAAACAACTCAATGGAGATGTGAAATTGGACACCATAAATTGTGACGTAACCCTTATCCCAAGAGTCAGCAAAGGCCTTTGTTATGTTGTCATCAACCCCAGTGAAAATATTAAAAAATTCAATCAAAGCACTGTTGGTTTTGTCTGTCCACAAATCACAAACCAAAGGATGGAGCTCAAACACGGCAAGCTCAAGGTAAATGGGTTTGCGCTCTTTCATGGTGGTGAATAGGGAAAAATACAGAGGTCGATCAAGAAAATAAATAGAAAGAGTGGGATCAAGTGCCATGATAATGAACATGGCATGCACAAGATCAAATAAAATAATGGCATTGCCTTGTGAACATCTACTTTGGGACCATAAATGCATTAGTGCAAAAGGAATAAAGACTTCAAAAAGCAATGATTGGCTAGGGCAAAGGTTTGATTTGCAAATCAATATTAGGTTAAAAACCTAGCCAATCACTTGACAACACTCTAAAATGGCAGCTTGGCAATTCGGGGTGCATGAAAGGCTTAGCCAACAAGATATCAAAGCACAAGACCCTAAAAGGCTTGGGATGATCGCCAAAATGAATGTCGAGTATATTATATTGTCAATATGTAACAACCCAAAATTTCCAACCCTCAAGAGAGTAAATTTTTTCTTTATATATATCATGACATATCATCAATGTAAAGTTTACAATCAAGTATGTTTAAACCAACATCAATCCATCCCTTGATTGCTTTCCTCTCTATTATATTATGAAGTTTAATTAAGTCTACACACTTAATTAGTTGATCAATAATTTATTATTTCTATTGCAGTGGAATCATTGTATGAAAAGCATAAACCATTCAATATTATTTCTTTGGAAGAGTAATTGCAACATCCTTAATCATAAATATAAACCAATCTTATTTCTATTGAACATGGCTTGTTAACAAAAATCATTGCGTCATTTAACATCTTATAAAAGCATCATCCATATCAAAAATGAATAAGAGTCAATAGAAAAACACATGATAAGAACACATAACACCACATATATCCTAGGAAAACCCCAATGGGGAAAAACCCAACCTCAAAATATGCATCCTCATATTTCATTAATCTTTTTGTCCCAATTTACAATGATATAAAGAATCCTAAAGATTCTTTTTGAACCATAATTAAATACATAGCTATAGGAGAATCCTATACATTCCCATTTTCAGGTCATCATTACAATTGAAGCTCATAAATGAAATGTTCATTGGATACATATAAATTGAGAATGAAGAAACCTCATGATTTCCTCAAGAATGAATCTTGCATTCATTCTTCAAACCTAGATATCATTAATCCATTTAATCCAATATGGTATGGAAGTTATCTAAGGTTTTGTAATACAATGAGAGACCCCATAATCTCTCCAATATTAGATTCCATAATTAATATTCTTACATTCATTTCATGTTTTCACATAATAAATTCTTTAGCACACACATTCATCATCAAATGCATTCTTAAAGTACCATGTAGTTTTCAATGCAATCTACATAATTACATACTAAGAGGAATCTCATACTTTCCTCATTTCCAAATTAGGTAATTTTCCACAATTTTCCACCATATTGTCACTTGGCCTATCAATAAGATCATTTTATAGTTCTCTTAAACAATCAACAATAACACCCTATATTTTTCATAATTAGATCACCGATTAGTCTCATGATCTACCAACAAGTTCCTACAAGATTAAACTTTAGTTTTCACAAATTTGACCCTAAATTTATCTCATAATCTACTATAGTCTTATAAAATTTGACACAAATTTATCTCATAATCGATAAAACAAGATTACACTATAGTTTATCTCTTATTTGATCACAAATTTGTCTCATACTATAGTTTCAATAATCTATCCATAAGATTGTACTAGAGTTTCTACCAATTTTGCCTCACTTTACAAAATAATATTTCATCAAGATTTAAACTATATTTTTCACAAATTTAACCCCAAATTCATCTCATAATCTATCAAACAAGATAATACTATAGTATCTACAAATTTTGACACACATTTATCCCACAAATTTTGTCACAAATTTGTCTCATAATCTATCAAACAATATTACACTATAGTTTCTCTCAAATTTGGCCACAATTTATCTCATACTATAGTTTTCATCTATCCATAATATTATACTAGAGTCTCTACAAATTTTACCTCAATTTATAACATTATATTTCATGAGGGTTATAATTTTCACAATCTATAAGCTTATAATTTTTTTAAAATTGTAATCAACCGTTGCGCCCAAACCATCTATGCCGTAAATTTTTCTTTCCCAAATTTGATCCAATGGTATACCCATATTTTTACCAAAGGTTATCAAATTTCCATCCAAAATTTGATCTAAATCCACTATTTATTTTTCTCATTTAATAAAGTACCCTAAGTACCTTATAACCTTCAATGTCCAAGGTTAAGCTTAGTAGAGGATTAATAAACCAGTAAAAATCCTTTTAAATTTTATTAGACTAGCAAAATCCTTTAAAGACGTTATTTGGTTCAAATTGGGTGTTTACTAAAAATAAATAAACTATTAGTCTAACCCAAATTGAATCCACCAATCCTATTTCATTACTTTCATCTACGATCAACCTACCAAACCATAGCATGCTTAGTTTCCACAACTATTGACATGACAAAAATGACCATCATAACATGGTAATTTCACTAATGGTGGTTTCTTCATTATAAAGCTTTCCACATGCTCCCGCAAGGATCATGTGGGATAATAACCCACAAGATGATTAAAGTATATAATCAAGACTTTCCTAAATTAACCAATATACAAAAAAAACTGGTAATCCCTCATGGCACACCCAAATGGTTTCATTATGTATGGTTTAACTAATATATGGCACTTATTAACAAGCTACACATAAAAACCCTCAAAAAGTATTGAGTCATCCACCAAGTGGTCGAATGATCATGGGAGTCATATTCCTTATAAACACCATTAGGGTTTGAGCATGTCCCATGTGGGATAATGCTCACTTTGAAGGTATTTTATCTGAGTAGGGTTGAGAGTAATCTTGGCACACTGATTAGCTTAGGGGTCGATCCATAAACCTCACAAAGGGACTACTAAGACTCTAAAACACAAATATTAACATTTTGTTTATGGATTAAAAACTAAAGGAATGAATACATTCGTTTAGTGCATGAGAAAACCATTTGTTATTGTAGAAGGTTTGTTTAGACTTGTTATACACAATTATTACAAGGTGTTTAAATCAACAATATGTCACTGACCTATGGACAGGATTTCAACTCATTTGTTGGTCATGGCGAGTCATAATCAAATATCATCATCTATCCACTAGTTAGGATCTTTGTAGGGAGTCACATTATACATACTGCAAGAGTACCACAAGTTTTTCTTGATGCGATCCCATCTAATAATAATAATTCCTCAATGTGAAATGCATCAATTCAAAATAGAGGAATTTTAGTTCTTACATAGGTGATTCTACCAAGTAGGCTACAATGCAATGGAAAGTGATCTAGCATAGATATATAGGTAAAATCTAAACAATATTGTGCAAGAATAGATACATAGACTTCTC
This sequence comes from Wollemia nobilis, assembly GCA_028583015.1. NCBI lineage: Eukaryota > Viridiplantae > Streptophyta > Pinopsida > Araucariales > Araucariaceae > Wollemia > Wollemia nobilis. The sequence goes on from JAQPPZ010017021.1 coordinate 2,743,632, forward strand.
TACTGAATCAACTTATACCCTCCCAGGGTAACAAATTTCAAGTCATAGCAAGATGTCCATCACTTTTTTTTTAAAGCAAAAAACCCCTTGTGCCTTGGTCTGAGAGACCATGAACAGGGGGTTCTACACCTTCAAAGTCACCTGAGAGTCGCACCCAAACCTGCCTGCACCAACATCATCAATTAGATTTTGGATACCCAATTCAGATTTTTGGCAGGGTGGAGATTTGAACCTAGGACCTCTCTTGGAGGATTTCCCTCTCCTCTCCAACTCACCTACAACACCTGGATAAGACATCTAGCACTTAGCTTAAAGTTATACTCTAAAGTTTCCCATACTAAATTTTTGAGTAGCAGGATCTGATGTCCATGAATACTTGCATATCAAGCACTAAGAGACCATTATTGAGCCTATACTTCCTACCCAAGCCACAAATGGATTAGAGTATAAAAAACTCCATTGAAATACTATTCAAAACCTGCTAGGATGATAACTCATTGGTTATAGCGATGTCCCAATATCTATTGCAATGAATATTAATAATAATTAAGGGACTTTTCATCTGGGATGAACTACTCTAAAATAGACACCCCAAATATTTATAGTAACCTAATTCCATATTCGCTGGGTTGTGGAAGTAATATTACATATAAGCACTTTCGCACTATATGATATATAACCACCAAGTGGTGGATGTCAAAGCTCCACTTGATGTGATGGTATCGAATTGACTGATCTATTGATGATTTGACTAATGAATCAAACCTTGAGATTTATTGAAGCCACATCGATAGAATAACTTTAAATCAAAATATTAAAAATATTAATAGGGTTTCAAACCATCAAGGCTCACAAAGGTACTATAGAAATCTTATTCAAATTCAGGTCCAAAAGTTACAAACTATCACACTGTAAACACAATAAATAGTGGCATTATAAGATATGTTTAGGTCTTAACTATCACAACTATAAACACAATCAATAATAGCAATATAAGATATATTTGTAACTTTCACACTATAAACACAGTCAATATTGACATTATAAGATATGTTCAAGGCTTAACCATCACAACTGTAAACATAGTCAATAATAGCAATATAGGATATATTCATGGCTTTAACGATCAACATAATGTCATTTATAATATGCAAAATTATTCATAAAAAAAACTTAATCAAGAAAAACCCAACCTATTTTCCTTCTCAAAAGCCTCCCAAGCTATGGCCTTTGCATTCTTTCTCTAGATTCTATCTCCAAGTCTCCTCCAACAATCTTTCCAACATGCTCCTTTCATTGTTTCAAGGAGGTATTTATAGAATTTATATGGTGCCCTTTAGATCAAGGAACATGTCAAGTTAAGGGTGAATTAAATGAATGATTCAAGAAAAACTTACTAAGGAGAATAGAAGGAAAGTTCTTCGTAAGACAATTTTTTGATTCTATGACTAGAATGTCCCTTAGCTCAATTGTTCTCCATATTCTAGAAATTGGCTTCATTTTTCATCATTTTCTAGAACTTGGCTGTAATTTTTCTCTTCTTCTATAATTCAACCCCTATTTTTCTTTTTCTCCTAGAAATCATCTTTTCTAATTTCTTTTTATTTCAATTATTATCAACAAAATGATAAATAAATTACCATATAAGTATTAAAAATAACTAAGAGATTTAAAACAAAAAATCAAGTCAATTATTAATATTGACATTCTCCCTTTTTTATGGATCCTTTTTGCTAGATTAAATTAAACATTTTGATCTTTGGTGATTATTTTCCTTGCCACCTTCAAAAATACCTAAAATCCATAAATCATTAGCAAAACCATACTCAAGACATTAATGATAATTGACTACTGATCATATTTACCTCTACAAAATATGACAACCTGCATCATTAATGGGACCTACCAAGGGAGGATTGTGACATACTTTACCCCTTGGAATAAACATAGTCCTCTGTGTTTCCTACAAAAAAAACATACATTAGTTAGAGCACAAGCTTACATAATCCTCACTTTCTAAAAGTGGTACTTGTTTAATAAATTGGTCACTCTAGACCTTGCTTTGTGTCATCATATGCATCACAGAGTAATCATCATGTTTTTTTTCATAGTAGCCACTCTCACTATGGCTTCTCTTCAAAGCATCCCTATGTAATTTTTGTCTATCTTTAAGGCTCCTACTTTAGTCTTCCACAAGATAGAACAAATTCAAAAAAAATTTCTTTGGTCTGGAACATAAAATAACCAACACTTTCATCTTTTTTCCTAGGATAAGGTGTGTATACCCAAGTATCAGGGAGGAATTGGTCTTAGGAGAGTCCATTTATTGAATTTAGCCCTCATGGCCAAACAAGCTTGGCACTTGGTTACCAATAACGGTAGTGAATGGATATATATAGTCAAGATAAAATACTTGCAAGGAATATATTTATTCAATGATATGACCTCTACCAGAGTATCAACCTTTTAGAAATTGATAATAAACACCAAAAAACTGCTAAAGAAAGGACTAAGGTGGAATTTAGGGGATGGATGCAATATAGATTTTTGGAATGAAAAGTGGATTAGAGGAGAACCCCTTATTGTAGATCCTAACCTTGTTGTTCTGAAATATTTCACTGATGTCACTTTTGGTCAAAAATTCTGATTTTTTGAGCCTCCAAAATAATAGGAGAAAATGGAAACCTATCAGAAGCAACACTCATCCAACAAAGTCTTCTTTTTTGGAATACTTGCTGAATTCCACCATAATTCCTTCAAAAAATTTGGAGGACCAACTGATTTGGAATCCAACTGAGAGTGGAGATTTTTGAATCAAATCTGCCTACCAATTTCTTTTGAACCCTGAGAAACCTTTATTTCCCTGTCATCTCATTTGGCCCAAAATCCTCATCCCTAAGATTTCCTTTTTTGCCTGGTTGGTCATTCAAGAGAGAATCCTAACTATTGATAATTTTCTCAAAAGAGGTATTATCTTCCCTAACAGATGTTATCTGTGTTTGTATGATTGGGAGTCCCCTTCTCACCTCTTCCTCACCTATCCTTTTCCTTCTTCCATCCTCAAAAAAATACTCTAAACCTCCCACATCCTATGGGTTAAACCTTGTTCAGTTGTTGAGCTCTTCATCCAATGGCCCACTCCCTTTCATAACCCCCACCTCAAATTCCTCTAGAAAACCTGCCTCCACCATTTCCTTTGGTAAATTTGGCTTGAGAGGAATCATAGATTCTTTTCCAATAGCAATATGGTTCTAGAATCGATCACTAGAAAAATCCTATCATTTTCTAAAGAAAATGCTCTCCTTATCTCTCCATCCACCCATATTGCTTCCAGTTTTGAGGCTTACCTAGGTTGATCCTTGAACCTCCCTCTCATGGAAACCCCTAACCAACATTTATCCAATATTAGAGCCAACTCTAAGTGGATTCCTCCATTGATTGGATGGTTAAAATTAAAATATGATTGCATTGCCCAAGGAAACTCGGGGAGGGTGGGTGCAGGAGGTGTTCTCAGGGATCACTATGGGAATGTCATTTTTTCCTTCTTTGAATGCCTAGGGGTCCAAACAAACCATGTTGCCAAAGCTAAAGCTATGTGGAGAGGATTATCCCTTGCAAAAAATCATCTTGGCAGGTTGATTGTAGAGGGTGATTCTCTTAACATAATCAGTTACCTAAGGAACAATAGGACTCCTTCATGGAGGGTCAGGGATTGCATTGAGGAAGCAAGGATTTTAAGTCTCAATCAATAGGAAACCATATTTCAACATACTTTTAGAGAAGCCAACAGGGTAGCTGATAAATTGGTAAATCATGGAGTCAATGCAACTAGCCTCATTACTTGGACAGATGGTCTCCCGTAAGTGGTTAGTGACATCATGGACCAAGAAAGAATTTAGACTATCAATAATAATGAAGATTAACCATTCAGCCATTTTTGCTTTACCAATGATCCATTGTATAACCCCTATTTCCTCAGTCTGTGGCCTCAATAGATTTATCCCAAGCATTGAACTTTTAGATTTTTTAATACCTCTTTTCAAGAAAGCTTTGTTGTCTATTATCATTGTTGAGTCTTCCATACCTTAAATTTTTCTTCCAAACTCACCCTTTTCAAGGTTGGTTATCTTACCAGTGAGTCTTTAGCCATGTCCACATGAACACCCCCATATTCCATCACTTTCTTCACTCGTGTCTTCATCACTATCTTCCATGTCACTACCTCTTCTTTCGGCCTGTCCATTCCTCTTATCGCTATCCACTACCAACCTAACTACCGATTCACATGGTCTTATTGGGTGGTTTGAATATTTTTGAAATTCAAAACTCCTTGTGTTCTCATGATAAGTTTTAATAAAAATGGGAATCCCCAAGTCGATAGATGCATTATCCAAAGGACTATCCAAAAGGTTCTGCTCCTTCTCCAAGAATCCAGTTTACCTAAGCTAGCTTGGTTTGTTCATTTTAAGAACCCATCAAGTAATTTTTGCATCAATTTTCCTAAATTATCCCACTGATCCTCCACCTTTTCCTTAGTTAAGTGCCCTTTTGATCATCCTAATATGAATTTCCTCAAGCCAAAAAACTTGGAATTGGAACCCATAGTCGAGTTCACTCTTGATGAAATAGGCTTTATCCCCTTATTTTAGAATTTTTTAGGATATGAGCTTGACGTTACCATTGATATTCTAGAAAGCTGGGATGGAGGCAAGGTCCATATTCACAACAAAAATTTCATAATTGACATAAAATTGCTTGTTGATCTTACTAGGTAACCTGCTAAATGATGGTCCATCCAGCATAAAAAAATATAATTAGGAAGCAAAATTGAAGGATATCAAGGTGTAGACACCTAAAATACGTTATGTCAAGGCGACTACTCATATGGGACATGCTAGAAAACTATATGGAATACCTTTGTATAGATCCAAGGTATAGCAATGGTTCTTACCACTCAATTGGGCACTTTTGCCTATTCATTGCTAGCCGCTACTAACACCTGTGGTTAGCAGTGCTTACCGCACCTGTAAACCACGATCAACACTAAGAATCAATTAGCCTTCATTTGAACTAAAAGTTGGTTGCAATGGAAAATTGGTTGAATATTGGAGTGGTTTGAGCGAGGAAGGTTCTGGATCCTTCCATCCAACTGGCTCAACTGCCAAATCTTGATCTTGGCTTCATTAGGAAGCCACCCCTAGCCCTTGGAAAATCCTATAAGATCAACCTTAGAATTGGGAATAAGTCTGGGAGAACATTTTATCAATTGACCAGTGAAGCCCTGTCGAATTGCATACTAACTTGCATATATTGAGAGGGAAAATTTTGATATCGAATTGAAGATTGAATTGCTATGGAAGCCCTAGGAGCCTAAGAGAGCCAAGAAATGCAAATTCGTGCAATCGGTTCACAAGTCGGATAATTCAATCACAAAACCTTTCAGAGGACATAGAGGCGACCATTGACCATCAATTTGGCAAGGAGGATCGGAGAGGAAGTCCTAATTATGAGGGCAAATCTACTCAGAGCTCCATCATGGCTGTCAGTTGCGGTCAACAGTGCTTACCACACCTTAGACCCGTGGTGAGCAAATGGCTATAGATCCCCTTGTGTTCTTTCTTGTATATTATTTGATTAGAGCACATTATGCTTAGTATAGGTTTAATTGATATTTTAGAGACATTTGATCGGTGGAATTGAGCAATTAAAGTAGATTTACCTTCATTATGTCAATTTTGTAATTAGTGCAATTGTGGGTTCTTTCATGTGTTCACGCTTTCTATTTAATAAACTAACCCGTTAGATAGATAGTATTTTCTTTCTTGCACATGTTTGATGACAATGTTTCATGATTAATATAGGTTTACCATGTTTTTTCTATTTTCTTGATTACATGCTTGATATGACATCTTCTTGTGAAATATCCTTTTAAAGCCTCATCAAGAGAGGCCTCCTTTGTTTTTAATGTTTCTTGTTGTTTCTTGAATGTAGGATTAACAGGATCATGCCATTCAACATAGCAAATGCCTCTAAGCATGGATAAGAAGGTCATCGACACCTTGGAGCATTTTGTGACTATTTAGAGAGCCTGAGTATTGTGCCTACCTCATTGGGGCTTTCAAATTGTATCAACATTTGAGTGAGCCTAAGAGGGGCATGATTGTAACCGATATTTTTTTCCAATATTAATAAAATAAACATCCATTTTCTTGTTATATACGATCTTGTCTATCATTTCATGCTTTAATGTTGATTCCAATTGATGTATTAGTTAGATGTATGCTTTTTGGATAGGTCAGAAGGCAATCACGATGGAAATCCATAAATTTTGCCATGTTTTATTGACTATGGTTCAGTTTTTCATGACAGGTTCTCACCATGGTTGACAACCATGGTCAAAAAGTTAGCCCGCAGTTGATAGTCACGGTCTATAGTGGCAACCGTGCATTAGAGCCACGGTTAGCATCTGACACAGTAGACAACAAGGAGTTAAAGCCATATCAGATGAGAACCTGAGGTAGGTCCTATTCTCAAATTTTGTCTCTGTTTTCACTGTCTGTGTTTTTCCAAAATGCGTAAAATAAAATTTAATTAGGACACCTTAAAGAAAAAAGGAAAATGAATTAGGTCCTAGGATTTTGTTATGCTTTAGCTAGGCACTCCTAGGAACAACAGACCTCTGAGTGCAGTACACCCTAGACTCTAAGGTGCTAGAATATTTCATGTGGTGGTTTTGCATGCTTGAGGCCTAATCAAAGGCCATTTATCATCGTAACTTGCATTGTCAAAAGGTCATGTAGGATGTAGCATGCATACTTCTTGGATATAAAACATTCTTTTTATGCATATCATGTAGGAAATGATCATGTGAGTGTTGTATTATGCATATTTCCTTTTATGCAATCTAAAAAGAACCACACACACCATGTTCCAAAGTAAATGCTAGTGAGTTGGAAGTCACATCCAACCACTAGTAGGGTTTCAATGACGGTGGAGGTGATTTTCATCTATTGGCCCAAATCCCACGTACTCCATATTCTAGACCAATACCGGATCTAAGAACCTTTCATAGCCTAAAAAATTTTCATATACTCCTCTTCGGAGGGTATGACACTAATTGGGTGAAAACGGGTGAGGATCTGGGAGGACCTGTGCTCCCTAACCATGTGTGGGCTTCATTACCACACATTATAGGTTGGATTACATGACTTGGATTTCATAGCCAAGTTGTTGAGTTGCATGTATACAGGTGAAAGCCAATTAAACTGATATTATCATCCAACAAGATTTCAAACATGATAAGAGTTTCTAATACTAACACAACAACTCATCAAATAACATCAAACAATTTAGAGCTCACATTTAAAATTTAATTCAAGATAATCACCATTGTATACCTTGTTTGCATAATAAAAGATAAATCTACACACTAGGTGCACCATGGTGGAGACATGGGGTGGTCGACAAAGGCTTAATCCTGATGCCATTGACCAAGCCCCACTAGATTCACAATAAAATGTGTCGAACCCTCACCCAAATACGCTTCCTGAACATCATTCAATGAGCATCAAAGGAGACAATTCGACACGAGGGGACACCATTGATCGTACCCCTGATAGAGGAGTTTTTGTACACTCTTCTAGACATAAGACAAAGCAGGGAGCCTCTTAGCATGAGGGTGCTACACTCGGAGGCCATTATCGAGATCAAAATGCACGTGCATCCATGGGATTGGCCAATGAGTATGTCATACAGGGGGCCAAGTTGGTACCCCTATGTACTAGGTCTACAGGAGGTTCCATCCCTCCACCTTTAGAGTATCGATGAGTTTGAGATACACCCATACAAGGGTATGCAGACATGCCTACTTATGAGTATAGGCCTGCTCACCCTCCCACATGTAGTGAACCTCATAAGATCACTATCGACATATCCATGGTGGGAGCCAACAGGATGCCACCGCATGAGCCATGGTGATCCAAATAGTTGGATGGTTTAGGTAGCTTCCTCAAGTAGTTAGGCTACAAGCCTTCAGTTATGCCCACTTGTGCTCCATGTGAGCATAGTGTGAGTACTATAAGGACTACCATATAACATGGGGAGGCTTCCAAGTGCCTTCATGGTACGCATCCACCATCCATGCATGGTGGAACATAGCACAGGACTTAGCATAATGCCAATTTTATCTTTACGAACAAAGGCAAAAGTATAGCGAATCTGTCAGATGGGTACATAACCCATAAGGTCACTTGCATGGAGCACACACACCAGAGGCATTTTATGGTCGATCAAATTGATACATCACATAGATTGGTATCTGAGCAGAGATGATAACTCCTCCAAGATCAATTGGAGGATACTCGCATAGAGAGGCAACACATTGAATATGAGAATCTTCAGGCGTAGAGGCTCATTAGACAAATATTATATGAGTAGTGTGTGCATGAAGAATGCATCCTTTCCCAAAATAAGAGTGTGGAAAAAGAGGATAGGCTAGCCAGGGCTGGTTTATTCACTAATGCTAAGCACAAAGAGCACATTAATAGGAAGGTTTTTTTACAAGTTGATGTGCATCAGGAGCGTAGAGACTCTCACACATGTTAGTGCCCAACAAAGAGAATGACCACCATTGTTTGAATGTTAGAGGCAAAGAAAATATAAGGAAGAAGAGGGAGATGAAGCCGATCATGGATATCCAAAAAGCTCTCAGGTTGAGGAGGAGGAAGATCAACGTCTTCCATCGTAATAGAGGAATAATGTACCTCCAAGATCGTCCCCATGTTAGCTGATGGAGGAGGACTTTCTATCCTCACAGGCCTATAATGCCTTAGCAACGAAAGTGAAAGTAATCAAGAGGCAAGACATAACTTTTCAAAAGTCGACATTGAGCAAGATTCATAACGAGCCTTTGGACCCCTCGGTGCCTACTCTAGAATATCCTAAGCATTTTGACATGCCCAAGATAGATAAATTTAAAGGTGACAAATATGCGCAAGAGCATGTCACAAGATTTTTGGACATATGCTTTGAGATTGCAAGAAACGATGCCTTGCTTTTGTGCACATTCATCACAACCCTTTCATGCCCAGCCTGGGAGTGGTTTAATCAGTTGAAGAAGCATAGTATCACCCATTTTGAGCAATTAGCTGATACTTTTCTTGAACGCTTTTCTTTTGGCATCAAGAAGCTAACTAACCTTTTTGATCTGGTTGTGCTAGCTCAGCACAATGATGAGCCAATCCTAGAATACAAAAAAATGTGGAGGAGATTAATGGTAAAGTTACCATTCCCCATTCCTGCTATAGAACTGACCCAGATATTCATGAAAATTTATGCTAAGCACATCTCCTTATTGTTGCATCTGTAGTAGTACCAAACATTCAAGGAAGCTTTGGTGCAAGCCAAAGTAATTGAGGATATCAAGTTGCAAGAGGACAACTTGAAGCTCAAAAATAGGAAGGATGGGTACAGAAGAGCTCCATGAAACATAAGGGAAAGTAGGCCAATGTCAATCAGGTGGTGTTAAACCTACAAAGAGAGGATAAGGGGTAACAAAAGTAGAATTATCAGGCCCAACCTCCTGTGCAATACGAGTAATGCAAGAATAATTATAAGGGAAAAAATAAGGAGCAGTGCCCTCATCGCATATTCATGTCATTATCAGAGTCGTTGGATTTGATTTTTCATCAGCTATGTGAGGTGAAGGCCATACACTTACCTAAGGTTCCTTTAGTGGACCCTAATCAGCCTAAGCCAAAAGGCTATAAAGATGATCAATATTGCATATTTCACAAAATGAAAGGCCACGACATCGAAGTATGTTGGTATTTCAAACACTTAGTGCAAAATATGATCGATAAAGGTGAGATTTTAGTGCCAAATAATTTGTAGGTTCCCAACAATCAAAACATGGGGATTTATAAAAATCCATTGCCAAACCATGATGCATCACACAACTAATCTGGGCAGGTCAACCAAGTTCATGTTGAACCACCTACCCAGGGGTTCGTAGGTATGGTTAATGTTGTTACTAGACATGGGAGGTATGAGAAGCCAAATCAACCTTGTGCTCCTATTAGGATACAAGCTACACCAAATAAGTAGCTAGTTCAGAATATTCCAGGCCCGCCAACTAGACTTGTGGTGACCATACGAAGCAGGTTGCTTCAAAACCTGTAGACAACTCCTGTGAAGTTGTCTATTTATGATCTAATATAGTAGTCCCCAAGGAATAGGGAGGTGCTCATGGACATTATAAGGTCAATAGAGGTGCAGTCTCAAGATGCTCAAGCATTCACCAATTTTGTGGGACACGTACAACAGTGCCAGGAACCTGTGATCCAATTCTACGATCATGAAATCAAGACGGTTCCTACAAATACAATTGACCCACCATTACATATCATCGTGTGTGTTAATAATATTTCATTCAAGAGGGTCTTGGTCGACACTGGTTCTTTGATAAATATTATAAAGACCAAGACATTAAGTCCTTTAAAGCTGACCAAGATAATGCGCTATGCTCGACGGTTGGCACAATCATCCTACCTATTTAAGTAGGCCTAAAGACCATCCCCATGATGTGTCACATGATCGAGGGTTCCATACAATATAAAATCCTTCTTGGGAGGACTTGGATTCAAGAAATGTGTTGCGTTCCCTCCATACTACATCAATGTGTAAAATACATTCATGAGGGATAGGTTCACGTGGTGTCATCTGACGGGGAACCCTTAAAATTAGTGAACCTAGCTGATTTGCAAAGGGTTTTCATACTCCCATCAACACACATAGACATCCAACCAATTTTTTTGGTTAAGAATCCAAGATGTAAACAAAAAGTGTGTTCTCAAACATTGATATTTGTATCGCACAGATCCGAGCACACTATGACAACTTTGAAATCGACTGCATCAACAATGATTTGGGATGAAAGGAAGCTAAAGATGAAAATGGTCAAAAAGGAAAAGAAGCATGTGTCGAACTAGTTGTCAATGAGGCTTCCAATCCCATGGAATTGGAGGAAGCCCAAGAAAAATTCAAGGAGGTATCTTAGCCTACCTCACCTGCATCGTTAGCAGGGTCATCTACACCGCGGGTGACTGTTCATTAGGTCAACACAAGGTTAGGTAAATATATTGTGTAGAATTTCACCTTTGGACCAATCCTAGATATTGCACAAGAGATAGGCCAACCCCATACTCATCATTTTTCAATTGGATCAGTAGTGCCATTAGGAGAGCCACCCAATCAAACGAATTTCATCTACGTTGGATTGGATCAACTTCCTACCCGAACACCCATGGATGAAGATGATGGCAAATCGTTCGTAGTGAATGTTCATTACCTATCCAACCCTAAATATTCCATGCACATTTTTAAATTATATCATTGGCATGGGTATGGCCTTGGTATTTTTGAGTAATAACGTAAGACTCCACTTGAGCCACATTATCAGTTGGTAACTGATAGGTTTAGGATAGGGTTGTAAATACAAGGACATGATGATTTACTTCTAGCATCTTTAGATCGCCTGTACCTTAGTTTGGGGGGTGAAGTAGATCTCAATCCTTATCACCATGTTCCTTCCACTTTTTGAAGGGATGACTGGGTGGTGTCTTACGTCACCATAGAACCACCCGAGACATTTCACGAGGATATCTTGGTGGACGTCGATCTAGATGATCTACCAATATAAAACTTGGATTAGCAAAATGCTATCGTAATGATAGATCCTAAGTTGGAAGGGCATTCTGATGAGGGCATAACAGAGCCCATATTCAAGATAGGTGGACCAAGCTGCAATATAGGAGAGGACAGTGACTCCTCACACAATGATCAATTTGAGGGTGGAGATGGGCCAATTTACTTAGCACCTTCATATTTGTAGCACTCATCCGGTTCTAATGGACAATGACGATAGCAATAAGGAGATAACCTATATGGGGCCACATTTTCTAGAGCATCCCATTCCAGTGGATAGTGGTGAAGGATTGTATTATAATAGTGATGATGAGGATGAAATGAAGAGAGCCTATCTAGGACCTCCCTACCTACGTCATCGTAATACACCTTATATGGTTGAGGACATGCATAGAGAGATCAATATCAACCCTTGCCTTAGGGGAAGACCTCTAAAATTTGATGTGATATATCACATGATGTTTCCTGACCCACCTATGTACATGGATCTCATCGAGCCGAATGATCCTATATTGTAATCAGTGCATAGAGAGGACCCAGTCATCCATAGCCCGCATAGAGAGGATCCATTTATGCCTGTGCCACTAGAGCTAGATCTCGAGTATGGGAGCTACATCGATGGTGTAGAGGTTTGTCCATGTGGTCTTGAATATCAATTCCATTCCATAAATATGGTCTCCATTGATTTGACCACTCCACTATGCAATTCAGCCAATCCATCCAAGCCATTATGTCTTAATGTAGATGCTATTGATTGGAATCATGTTGACTCACCTGTTGAGCCTAAATATTTCTTCCCTAATGAAGAAATGCTACAACCGTTTCATTTTGCACCAGGATATGATTATGATGTATATCATGTTGAGGATACTTCCAATACAAAACCTATAAACCCAGCAGATGACATCCACTTGATACCTATGCCTCATCAACTTGATGAGGGATCACACATCTCAGTATAGGATACCTTCGATGTGGATATTAGTAATGATCCCACCAATCCAATGAAGGTCAAATTTGGAGAGAGTCTCACTCCCGATGAACATGCCACCCTCATCCCTCTACTAAAAGAGAGACCTAATATTTTCGATTGGACTTACAAAGATATGCCTAGTCTAGACCTGAAATTGGTTACCCATAATCTTTCACTATATTTGTCAAAGAAGCCAATAAAGTAGGAAAGATCTTAGGGTTCATCATTTTAAAATGAGGTATCTAAGTCAACCTAGAAAAGGTCAAGGCTATTCTAGATATGCGTTGTCCCTCAAATATCAAGGAATTAAGAAGCCTTCAGGGCAAAGTAGCATCCATAAAGTGATTTATCACTCAATTATTGGATAAATGTCAACCCATGAATCGATTGCTACACAAGGGAGTCCCATTCAATTGGGACAATGACTATCAAGTAGCCTTTGATGAAATCAAGCAATACCTAGAAACACTACCAGTGCTAGCTCCACCAATGCCAGATGTTCCATTTTCGTTATATATTGGTAATCGATTTTGCATTAGGGACCATGTTATCCCAAAATAATGTACAAGGCTATGTTAGCCAAACCTTGGTGAATTATGAGATAGGATATGCATATGTGGAGAAGCTATGTTTAGCAGTAGTGTTCGCTACAAGTAATTTACGACACTATATGCTAAGCCATACAACATATGTAATATCAAAACAAAATCCTTTGCAGTATATGATGAGCAAGACATATCATAATACATGTACTACGAAGTGGATCATACTACTGACATAATTTGATCTAAAATTCATAAGCTAAAAGTACATTAAGGAACAAGGAATAGTTGATCAGTTGGTTGAGTAACCGCTGTCAAATAGTAGGCCTCTTACCATTAAGCTTCCAGATAATGTGGTCTTCGTCAATTTGAAGCTCCCAAACTTGAAGAACCAAAAAATAATGTTGATATGACCTTGTTATTAGATGGTTCAAAGTGCGAGCAAAGGGTGGTGTAGGAATAGTGTTTGTCATGCTGTAAGGAGCTCCAATGCCCTTGTCATTCAAATTAGACTTTCCTTGCACCAAAAAAAATGTTGAATATGAAGCCCTACTTCTTGGCCTCCATACAACCGTCGTCATGAATATTAAAAGATTAAACATCTTTGGTGATTACTTGCTCATATTCAACCAAGTTAAGGGACTTTTTCAGTTTCGATGTCCTATGTTAAAAGCTTATAAAGATCTTGTCGTTACATATTTGGCTAAGTTGGAATGGTATGACATCAAGGCAATCCCTCATTCATCAAATAGGTTTGTAGACACCATGGCATCTTTGGGATCCTTAATTCCTTAGAATCTGTCTGTCGATTTTACTACCATTCATGTTAAAATGCTCTCACATCCTATAGCAGAATGTGAAGCCTTTGATAAGAAAGGGTCAATCAAAATTTTTAGCGTGGAACCAAAATCTAAATGGTTCTGTAGAGCTGAAGACTTTCTGAAGAAGGCACCCTGGGGTCATTAACCTCTCGAAGTTTGATGGGGAGTGGTACTAACATTCACCACAAGGTTGTTTCCTAGACTGTATTTGTACATGTAGATACATAGGGGGAGCAAGTCATCTTGGCAATCAAAGCTGAGGTTTACCAGAGTTGGATGTCATAAATCCAAGACTTTTTAAAACTTGGTTTGATCCTAGAGGGATTGTCACGTGTCGCAAGACACACATTCAAGCAGAAAGTGACTAAATATGTCTTGCTAGGAGATATTTTATACCGAAAAGGCTACGATGGAGTTCTCATTCATTGTCTAGAGCCCAAAGAGGCATCTTGGGTGATTTCACAAGCTCATGATGGTACGTGCGATGGCCATTTCAATGATATGGACATCGTCAAGTGCATCCTTTGAATGGGTTACTTTTGGTCCACTATGGAGAATGATTGCAATGTGTATGTTAAGAAATACATCAAATGTTAGCATCATGCTAATCTTATGCACTTGTCATTGTAGGTCTTACAGCCCATCCAAGCGGCTTGACCATTTTCTCAATGGAGATTGGATCTCATCAGGAAGATCTCTCCCTCATCATCGAGTCGACATACATTTATTATCATAGCTACTGAGTATTTTACAAAGTGGGTGGAAGTAATACCCTTAACAACAATGAGTAGAGCTCGCATAGCAGAGTTTATACTCGAGCATAGCATATGTTGTTTTGGGATTCCATCCAAGATAGTTTTAGATAATGAAACATCATTTAAGAACAAAACTGTGAGAGCTTTGACATCTAAGTATAGAATTAAACATAATTTTGTGACTCCATATTATCCGCAGGCAAATGGGTAAGCTGAGGCCTCAAACAAGATAGTGATTTCTCTATTGAAAAATACGGTACAAGAACACCACAAAGATTGGCATATCCAACTACCCCTTGCATTATGGGATTATAGGACTAGTATTCGAAAACCCACTGGGGTAACTTTGTTTTCACTAGTATATGGTGCTAAGGCCATTATGCCCTTAGAGTTGGAAATTCCAATTTTGCACATCGTATTGAAAAAGTTCATTGATGACGACACCGCGTGACAAGCTCACCTGGATCAATTGATGTTGCTTGATGAACGTTGGGTGAATGCCCTAGAGCATCATCTCATTTATTAGGAGCAATTAAAACAAGCTTATAATAACAAAGTCCATCAAAGAGACTTTAAAGTTGAGAATATTGTGCTGAAAGAGAACCAACATAACTCTAATTTGCCACTTGATATGTGAGAGAAATTTATGGCTAATTGGCTAGGACCCTATATCGTATTTGAAAATATTGGTTTGGGTACCTATCGCCTAACATCACTAAAGGATGTTGAAGAGCCTGAGCCTCTCAACATCATCCATATTAAGGTGTTCTATGCTTGAGAGTGTAGCAAAAGGCCCCGAGGGTTTGCTTAAAATTGCTCGATCAATCCCAAAAGGCTCCAAAGGTGCTAATAATCCCTTTGGTCAACATAAAGGACTCGAGGGTTTGCTTAAAACCGATCGGTCAATTCCAAAAGGCTCCAAATCTGCTCATAATCCCTTTTGTCAACATAAAGACCCTGAGGGTTTACCAAAAACCGCTCAATCAATCCCAAAAGGCACCAAGGGTTCCTAAAACCTCTTGGTCATGTTAGTTAAAGGCCTCGAGGGTTTGCCAAAAACCACTCGATCATCCTAAAAGGCTCCAATCTCTCTTATGAGTAATTTGGTCAATAAAAAATATCCAAAGGTGCTCAAAATTCCTTTGGTCAATCTAAAAAAATCCCCAAGAATTTTGCTTAAAACTACTCGATCAATCCCAAAAAGGCTCCAAAGGTGCTAATAATCCATTTGGTCAAAACCACAAAGCCCTGAGGGTTTTCTTAAAACTACTTGGTCAATCCCAAAAGGCTCCAAAGGTGCTCATAATCCCTTTGGTCAACCATAAAGGCCTCGAGGGTTTGCCAAAAACCGCTCGGTCAATCCCAAAAGGCTCCAAAGGTGCTCATAATCTCTTTGGTCAACATAAAGGTCTTGAGGGTTTATCAAAAACTGCTCGGTCATCCTAAAAGGATCCAAGATCTCCTATGAGTAGTTTTGTCAATCAAAAATCTCCAAAGGTGCTCAAAATTCCTTTGGTCAATCAAAACAAAAAGCTCCAAGGGTTCCTAAGAACCGCTTGGTCATCCCTAAAAAGCTCCAAAGGTGCTCATAATCCCTTTGGTCAACCCCAAAAGGCTCCAAGGGTTCCTAAGAACCACTTGGTCATCCCTAAAAGCTCCAAAGGTGCTCATAATCTCTTTGGTCAACCCAAAAGACCCAGGGGTTATTTGAAAAACTGCTTGGTCAATTTAAAGGCTCCAAAGGCATGTACTCATCGTTTGGTCAAATATAAAGGCTCAAAATCCAAAAAAAATTGGTAAAGCATAAAATCCAAAAACATTTGCATTTCATTTGCATCATTGCATTTTATGTTCCACATACATTTCATCATTGCATTGCATGTAGACATTCTCCATCCGTTGCATTCCATAGTAGAATAGATTATGTTTGTCAATTTTACAAATGATGTCACATTTGTGTTTCAATCATGCATCTCTGCATTTATCATAATCCATCATTCATGTGACAAATTATGTTTTTCAACACAACCCAAAATTTTGCTACAAAGAATATACTAGGTGTTTTTGGTCATTCAACCATACCTAGAGGTCTTCTCAAGAGTTGATAGAAAGCTTGTTTTGATTTTGCAGATGAGGTCTAGTTAGTATAGCCCTTAGAATATCATAATTCTATCACTAATAAACAAATTAAACAATCCTAATAAGGACTAGGGGAAGATGAAATCCACAAAGTAGGACCAGGTATCCTTATGATATTCTCACAACGGCACTGAGAGGGGGGGGTGAATCAGTGCAGCTATTTAAAATTTAAATCTGCAACACTTAATGCTGAAATAATGCTAGCTCAAAAACAGATATAGCAAATATAACAAGAGAGCAACACACAACACAAGATGTAACGAGGTTCACCGGTTTGGCTACTCCTCAAAATAGACTGTTTGGACTTCAATCCAAATCCAGCCTTTGCAAAGCTTCAACTTTACAAACAATTTACCAGCACCCACTGGAAGGAGCACCAACCCCTGATTTATCTGCTACAATAGAAAGGAGCACCAACCCCTTATTCCAAGCACCAACTTGGATCTCTTATTTTGAATCTTAGATTGACATAAGAATGCCTTCTCTTTTACAAGACCCTCACTGGTCTATTGCTCACTCAAATCAATCTCATAGAAGCATAAGGAGAATTGTTAGAGACTCAATATGTTCTATTGCTTACAAAACCTTTCTTTCAATTTGCATAAATAAAACCAGGTTTTTCAGCTCAGTTACGGTTTTGCCTACCGCACTCTTACGACATTTTTATAGCCCTTTTTTTGTGCTTCTTACAGCACTCTTACTCAACCTTTCTTTTAGTTTTCTTAAGAATAAACAAGGTTGCAGTAACCTTTCTTACTGCATTTTTACAGTCCTATATACTGGCTCACTTAAATGGCTCTTTCAAATCGGCTCTGCTTTTCCCTCCTTTTTGCCATGCTTTCTTAGCTGCGTTGATTTCGATGCACTGTGGACCCACTATTGTACCCATGCTGCCGCATTCTTTCTGTTGCACTATTACAGCCCATGCTTTCTGTGCTTTCTCGACCTCGAGCTTGCCATCGCACTGCTGACTCACTACCGCACGCATGCTGTCACGTTCTTTCTGCTATACTTTTATAGCCTATGCCATCTATGCTTACTCGGCCTCGAGCCTGCCACCGCACTATTGACTTACTACCGCATTCATTTTATAATAATATATTCTATTTGTTAATTCCTCGAGTCTCTAGATTCTGTCCCCATGCGTAGTTTTGTCTTCTCGTCAGCTTTGTAATTTGCACCCACTATCACAACTTTATATTATAATAATATTTTCTATCTAATAACTTCAGATCTTTCTCGTAACTCGTAGCATTTCTAACTGATCCTTTTTCACTTTTATTATAGCTACTTGGTCTTACCGTAACTCCACCTATGATTGTTCTTATTTTTCTCATTAATTTTCTCTACACTTCCCCGCAATTCACTGTGTATGCTTCTTCGGATTTTACGTGCGAAACTATGACATGTCGCGATATCACAACATTTCTGCCCCTTTGACTTTTTCTTGACAGTAGACTATGAAAACCTGACATGTCGCAATATCGTGACATTCTCCGCTTCCTTACACTCTTCTCGGTATGCAACCGCAAAAACCTGACATGTCGCAAAATCATGACATCTTTCGCTTCCTTGCACTCTTCTCTCAACCGAAAACTGACATGTCACGAAATCGTGACACTTTTCCTTCTACACTCTACTTCGCACCAGAAAAATGACATGTCACGAAATCCGTGACGCACTTCCTCCTTGATCTCTTTTTTCTCTTGCCAGCGAAAACTAACATGTCATAAAATCGTGACACCTTTTGATGTCGTACACTTCTCTTTGCATGCACAAAAACATGACATGTCACGAAATCGTGACACTTTTCCTCTACATTCTTCTTCCGCATGCCTCGAAATCAACATGTCGCGAAATCGTGACATATTTTTGCCTTAGCACTTTTCTTTGCCTTTGCGCTCGTGAAAATGGAACATGTCATGAAATCGCGACATCTTTTTCTTTAGCACTTTTCTTCCTTTTCTCCAAACAACATGTCACGAAATCGTGACATCTTTTTCCTTAGCGCTTTTCTCCAACATGTCACGAAATCGTGACAGCTTTTCCTTCACTTCTTCTCCAAACATGTCGCGAAATCACGACACTTTTCTCTTGCAAGACTTCTTCTCCAACATGTCGAAAATCGTGATTTGTCTTCTTTTCTTCCAACATGTCGCGAAATCGCGACAGCTTTTCCATTTGTCTTCTTTGCTTCCAACATGTCGCGAAATCATGATAGCTTTTCTTACTTAGCTTCTTTGCTTCCAACATGTCACGAAATCATGACAGTTTTTCTACTTGGCTTCTTTGCTTCCAACATGTCGCGAAATCATGACAATTTTCTTTCCAACTTCTCAGCATGTCGCGATATCTGAGCTTTTCTACATGTCGCGAAATCGCGATAGCTTTTCAACTTTTTCTCTCTCCTCCGTTATGTCGCGAAATCGTGATAGAAAACATGTCGCGATATCGCGACAGTTTTCTAACTTGTCTTTTTCTTTGAATTTTTGAAACTGGGCCACTTCTGTCTGCTTGGAAATTCACAGTACATGCTCTGACTGACCTCTGAACTCCTGTCCACTGCATCAACTGATCTATCTGTCTGTGTTGACAACAATGACAATACTTTGGCTGCACCTTGCTCAACAATCTCCCCCTTTGGAATTGTTGGCAACACATGCAATTTTCTGTATTTCTTCTCCCCCTTTGACAATAATACCAAAGGGCTGCTGCAGACTCCCCCTGAGTCCATGCACAACATTCTCAGGAAAAATTTGTTATCCTTAGTAAAAATCATAAATGAGAGCAAAAATATAGACAAATATACGAATGCTCCCCCTGAGAATGTGTTCCCAATAGCTAGTCAGTTCTTGGGTAGTGTGACCACTCCCAATTTACTACGAAGGTATTCAAAAGCTTCCTTGGGCAATGGTTTTGTGAAGATATCTGCTACTTGCTCTATAGTTGGAACAAAATCCAACTTAACCTCACCTTCTGCAACTTTATCCTTCAAAAAGTGATACCGGATTGCAATATGTTTGGTGCGGGAATGCATAACCGGATTCTTTGAGATGTTAATTGCACTGGTATTATCACATTTAATGGAAATTGGCTCTTTGAAATTAATACCCAGATCTTTCAGTGTTTGTCTCATCCATAATATCTGTGTACAACATGTTGTTGCTGCAATGTATTCTGCTTCTGCTGTGGATAAAGAGACTGATTCTTGTTTCTTGTTGTGCCATGCTACCAATCTGTCTCCAAGATAAAATGCACCTCCACTGGTACTCTTTCTGTCATCTATACATCCTGCCCAATCTGCATCTGAATATGCAATCAGAGTGAAGTCTTTTCCTTTTGGATACCATAACCCATACTCCATAGTACCCTTGAGGTACCTAAAAATCCTCTTCATAGCTGTCACATGAGTCTCTTTTGGACTAGCCTGAAATCTTGCAACCATGCAAACTGCCTGTAAGATGTCTCGGTCCGGTGGTCGTCAAATACAACGAGCTCCCAATCATAGATCTCGTACATTGTTTGATCAACATCTGGAGATTTGTCATCCTTGCTTAACTTGCAGCCTGTTATCATAGGAGTGCTAACAGGTTTACTATCCTCCATTGTGAACTTTTTCAGCATTTCTTTCACATATTTTACTTGAGAAATAAAAATTCCTTTGTCAGTTTGATTAACTTGCAGCCCGAGGAAATATGAAAGTTCACCAATCATAGACATTTCAAATTCCTTCTGCATTTTATTTGCTATGTCTCTACATGACTCATCATTGTTGCTGCCAAATATTATATCATCTACATAAACAACAAGGACAATAAGATTGCCATTCTCTATTTTGATATATAAATTGCTGTCCACCATACCTTTCTTGAACCCTTGCTGAGTGAGATAGCTGTCCAGTCTTGCATACCATGCTCTGGGTGCCTGTTTCAAGCCATACAATGCTTTCTTCAGCTTGCAAACAAAGTTGGGATTATCACAGAGTTGAAAACCATCTGGCTGTTCAATATAAACTTCTTCTTCAAGATTTCCATTCAGAAATGCTGATTTCACATCCATCTGATAAACTTTGAAATTCCTGTGAACTGCTAAAGCTAGAAATAGTCTGATTGCTTCAAGTCTGGCCACTGGTGCAAAAGTTTCTTCAAAGTCAATCCCTTCAACTTGAGCATAGCCTTTACAGACCAATCTTGCTTTATTCCTTACAACCTGTCCATCTTCATTCAATTTGTTTCAAAAAATCCATTTTGTACCGATTATGTTTTTATTTGTAGGCCTTGGTACTAATTCCTAGGTTTTGTTTTTCTCAATCTGATCAAGTTCTTCATTTATTGACTCCATCCAACTTTCATCTGTGCTTGCTTCAACAACATTTTTGGGTTCAATGCTGGATAACAGGGAGTAGTTACTTACTACTCTTCTTCTTGTCTTAACACCAACTGTGGGGTCCCCAATAATTTGCTCTCTGGGATGATTTTTTTGCCAGCTTCTAGTTTTGAATTTATTGTTTTCTTCTACTTCGAATCAATACTTAAATCATCTGGGTCAATTTTTTGATTCTCTTCTGCTTCCTTTTCTTCATCTCCTTCAATAGCTTCTTTATAAATAGGGTAGTTTTCTTCACAACTGACTGTTTGTTTCCTATCTTCATCAAATTTAACATCAGCACTGTCTACAATTTTCTTTAGCCTTTTGTTGTAGCATTTGTAAGCTTTGCTTTTTGATGAATAGCCAACAAAGATACCTTCATCAGCTCTATCTTCAAACTTACCAAGATTATCTTCAGTTCTTTTGATGTAACACTTGCTGCCAAAGACTTTGAAGTATTTTGTTGTTGCCTTCTTGCCGAACCAAAGCTCATAAGGGGTTTTGCTTTCATGTGTCCTCAACATGCACCTGTTTTGGATATAAACTGCAGTATGGACTGCCTCTTTCCAAAATCTGTCTGCAATTTTGCTTTCAGTCAACATTGTCCGTGCCATTTCTTGTACAGTTCTGTTCTTTCTTTCTACAACACCATTCTGCTGAGGTGTCCTTGTCGTCTGAAAACTGTCTTCTGATCCCATATTTTTGACAGTATTCTTCAAACTCCTCTGAGATGAACTCTCCTCCTCTATCTGATCTTAAACATTTGATCCTCTTTCCTGTTTCATTTTCAACTTGGTTTTTGAAAGTCTTGAACATTTCAAAAGCTTCAGATTTATGCTTTAAAAAGAATATCCAGGTCATTCTGGAATAGTCATCTATGCACAACATAAAGTATTTATCACCATTTATACTTTGTGTTCTCATGGGTCCACATAAATCAGTATGAATTAGTTCTAAAGGTTTGCTGGTAAAGTACTCCTTTGATTTAAATGTGGCTCTAGTTTGTTTCCCCTTTTGGCATGAAGCACATATGCTATTTGAAGGTTTGCCAATAGTGGGTATATCTCTTACTACCCTTTTTGAGCTGATTTTTACCAGATTGTCAAAGCTTATATGACCGAGCCTCTTGTGCCACAACCAATTTTCATCTTCCTGTCCAATCATGCACGATCCTTCTGAAGTCTCTGAGAGAGTATACAGATTTCTAGAAGTCCTCAATCCAGTGGCTATCAACTTCCCACTGTTTGCTTTTCTTACTTCACAACCCTGCTTTTTAAAAATTACTTCATGACCTTTGTCACAAATTTGACTTATGCTCAGCAAGTTATGCTTCAGACCAATAACAAACAATACTTCTTTAGATTTTATTTTTTCGTCACTTATCTTGACTGATCCTTTGCCAACTATCTTGGCTCCATCATTATTTCCAAATTTTACAGAACCACCTTCATATTTTTGTAATTTCTCAAATTTTTGTTTGTCACCTGTCATGTGACTGGAGCATCCACTATCTAGTATCCATGGTGCAGATTTGTTCTATGCTTTGAATGTTGTCTGTACAATCAAGGATTCCTTTTCTTCCTTGGGTCGCTCCTTTTCTCTCCACTTTGGTTTGACTGTAGTTTTGGATACTTGTTTAGCCTTTTCCCTTTCATTGACTTGTGCCTGTTTTTCGAGAAATTTTCTGTTTTGTTTCAATCCATTTGGTTGATATTTTCTTCCCTGATTTTTATTTCCTGCAAAAGAGCTAAGACAATTTCTTGCAATATGTCCAAAGTTATGACAGTTATAACATTCTACTGCATACTCTATCAAAGGTGAAAAAACATTTCTACTATTGAAATTCCTTTGTCCTATATTATACCTGCAATTTGAAATTTTATGACCATAAGCATTGCATTTAAAACAATAACCAAAAAAGGAATGATTAAACCTGGGTAATGGTCTTTGCCAGTTTGAAGTAGGAGCCATGAATCTTCTCCTTCTTGGATGTGTGACTTTTGTGAATCCATCTTTGTCAGGACTCTTCTTGAGCCTCGGCATTATTGCTTTCTTTGGCATGATTTGGTTTTTCTAGATCAACCCCGATCTTGTCTTCTTTCTTTATGGGTTCTACATTTAAGGCCTTTGAACCCTTTGATGATTCTCCTTCATCGAAGCCCAAACCAAATTTGATGCCTCGAAAGGCCTTTGGTTATTTAACATTTTATCCAACTTCACATAATCGTCTTCAAACTTATGATAACAACTCAATTTCCTATTCATCTCCTCTAACCGCATCCTTAACCTAACAATGTCTTCTTCTAGCTTGTTGCATTCATCTATATTTACAGTTAATTGTACATCAAGAACTTCAGACATTTTCTTAAATTCATCTATCTGTACTTTCAAGCTGTTTATTATTTCATTGGCATCCTCAAGCTTTCTTGAAACCTTTTTATTCTTTTTCCTTTCTG
Organism: Wollemia nobilis; assembly: GCA_028583015.1. Taxonomy (NCBI): domain Eukaryota; kingdom Viridiplantae; phylum Streptophyta; class Pinopsida; order Araucariales; family Araucariaceae; genus Wollemia; species Wollemia nobilis. Next base: position 2,767,389 of record JAQPPZ010017021.1, read on the forward strand.
AGCTTAGTTCTTTAAGTGCAGCAACTAACTCACCTTCCAGATAAACTTCAGCCTCATCTTCAGGTTTCTCATTACACTCCGATTTTTCCTCTGTTATTCCTTCTTCAAATGCCATGAACAAAGCTTCATCCCGCTTCTACTTTAGAATCCTCAGACTCCTCACCAGAGTAGTCTTCAGAAGAGCTGACATTCTTGGATATGAAACTTTTCTTCTTGAAGTTGCTTTTTCTAAAATGTGGTTTCTTCTTCCAGTCACTTCTTTCTTGGTGTGACCCTTCACCACTTTTGTTTTTCTCATTCATAGGGCATTTAGCTGCAAAGTGCCCGATGCCTCCACAGTTGAAACACTTGAATGGTAACTTTCCTCTGTACTTTCCTTTTCCCTTTATTAGTTTCCTAACAAAGTTTGCTTCTGTTTCATCTGATGTTTCTTCATCCTCAGATTCTTGTTTAGCTTTTATATTTTTGTGTGCTTTAAAAGCAGCTTCTCTGTCTGAGGGCTTAGTTTGTCCTATCCTCATTTCATATGCAGTTAAAGAACCATGCATTTCATCCATGCTAAAAGAATTTAGATCTTTAGCTTCTTCTATAGCAGAAACTTTAGAATCAAATCTTTTGTGAAGAGTTCTTAATACCTTTTTCACGATGACCGCATCTTCCATTTCCTCACCGAGTCCTCTAATCGCATTAATGATTCCATTGACTCTCAGCATATAAGCCTCTATGTTCTCATCATCATTCATTTTTAATGCTTCGAACTGAGCTCGATGCGTTTGTAGCTTGGCTTCCTTGATCTTGCCGTCTCCTTCATGAATGCTCTGCAGTTTGTCCCACATGTCTTTTGCTATTTTACAGCTCATGATCCTTATCAGTTCACTGTCTACTAACCCACACATTATAGCATTCTTTGCTTTAGAGTTATTCTCAAACTTTTTCTTCTCAGCAACATTTATTGGAGGAATAGAGGGTATTATGTATCCACTGTCTACAAACTCCCAAATGTCATATCCCAAAGCACACAGATAAGTCTGCATCCCGAGTCTCCAGAAAGAGTAATTAGTTCCATCGAACAAAGGAGCTTTGTTGGATGAAAATCCTTCACCACCGGCCATTGTGATTCTTCCAAGATCACCTTAGCTGATTAAGCTAGTTCAGGAACCTTGCTCTGATACCAATTGATATTCTCACAATGACACTGAGAGGGGGGGTGAATCAGTGCAGCTATTTAAAATTTAAATCTGTAACACTTAATGCTGAAATAATGCAAGCTCAAAAATAGATATAGCAAATATAACAAGAGAGCAACACACAACACAAGATGTAACGAGGTTCACCGGTTTGGCTACTCCTCAAAATAGACTGTTTGGACTTCAATCCAAATCCAGCCTTTGCAAAGCTTCAACTTTACAAACAATTTACCAGCACCCACTGGAAGGAGCACCAACCCCTGATTTATCTGCTACAACAGAAAGGAGCACCAACCCCTTATTCCAAGCACCAACTTGGATCTCTTATTTTGAATCTTAGATTGACATAAGAATGCCTTCTCTTTTACAAGACCCTCACTGGTCTATTGCTCACTCAAATCAATCTCATAGAAGCATAAGGAGAATTGTTAGAGACTCAATATGTTCTATTGCTTACAAAACCTTTCTTTCAATTTGCATAAATAAAACCAGGTTTTTCAGCTCAGTTACGATTTTGCCTACCGCACTCTTACGACTTTTTACAGCCCTTTTTCTGTGCTTCTTACAACACTCTTACTCAACCTTTCTTTCAGTTTTCTTAAGAATAAACAAGGTTGCAGTAACCTTTCTTACTACATTTTTACAGTCCTATATACTGGCTCACTTAAATGGCTCTTTCAAATCGGCTCTGCTTTTCCCTCCTTTTTGCCATGCTTTCTCAGCTGCATTGATTTCGATGCACTACGGACCCACTACTGTACCCATGCTGCCGCATTCTTTCTGCTGCACTATTACAGCCCATGCTTTCTATGCTTTCTCGACCTCGAGCTTGCCACCGCACTACTGACTCACTACCGCACGCATGCTGCCATGTTCTTTCTGCTATACTATTACAGCCTATGCCATCTGTGCATTCTCGGCCTCGAGCCTGCCACCGCACTGCTGACTCACTACCGCATTCATTTTATAATAATTTATTCTCTTTGTTAATTCTTGGTGTCCGTCAGATTCTATCCGCCACTGTAGTTCTATCTGCCTGTCACTTTGTAATTTGCACCCACTATCGCATTTATATTATAATAATAGTTTCTATCTGTTTACTTCAGATCTTGTCTGCCTGTAACTCTATAGCTTTTCTGCAATCGCCGCATCCTTTTTCACATTTATTATTATAGCTACTTGGTCTTACTGTAACTCCACCTGTGACTTGTTCTTATTTTTGCTGCATTAATTTTCCTTTGCAACTTCCCCCTGCAACTGTCACTGTGTATGCTTCTTTGGCTTTTACGCGTGAAACTATGACATGTCACGATATCATGACATTTTTGCCCCTTTGACTTTTTCTTGACAGTAGACCGTGAAAACCTGACATGTCACGATATCACGACATTCTCCGCTTCCTTGCACTCTTCTCGGCATGCAACCGAAAACCTGACATGTCGCGAAATCGTGACATCTTTCGCTTCCTTGCACTCTTCGCATGCAACCGCGAAACCCGACATTCCGCAAATCGTGACACTTTTCGCTTCCATACACTCTACTTGCACCAAAACTTGACATGTCCAAAATCGTGACGCATTCGCTGCCTTGATCTCTTTTCTGTCTCTTGCCAGTGAAAACACATGTCACAAAATCGTGACACTTTTCGTTGCCGTACACTTCTCTTTGCATGCACCAGTGAAAACATGACATGTCGCGAAATCGTGACATCCCCTACATTCTTCTCCCATGCCTCTCCCAATAAACATGTCCACGAAATCGTGACATCTTTTTGCCTTAGCGCTTTTCTTTGCCTTTCCCGCCCGGAAACGGAACATGTCACGAAATCGCGACATCTTTTTGCCTTAGCGCTTTTCTTTGCCTTTCGCCCGTGAAAACGGAACATGTCACGAAATCGCGACATCTTTTTGCCTTAGCGCTTTTCTCCAAACATGTCACGAAATCGTGACAGTTTTCCTTGCAAACGCTTCTTCTCCAAACATGTCACGAAATCGTGATAGTTTTCCTTGCAAGCGCTTCTTCTCCGAACATGTCGCAAAATCGTGACAGTTTTCCTTACGCTTCTTCTTCAAACATGTCACGAAATCGCGACGTTTTCCTACATTGGCTTTCTTTACCTCCAACATGTCGCGAAATCGTGACAGTTTTTCTACTTGGCTTCTTTGCTTCCAACATGTCGCGAAATCGTGACAGTTTTTCTACTTGGCTTCTTTGCTTCCAACATGTCACGAAATCGTGATAGTTTCTTTTCCAGCTTCTCAGCATGTCGCGATATCGCGACAGTTTCTTTTCCAGCTTTTCTACATGTCACGAAATCGTGACAACTTTTCCAACTTTTTCTCTCTCCTCCGTTATGTCGCGAAATCGCGACATAAAACATGTCGCGATATCGCGACAGTTTTCTAACTTGTCTTTTTCTTTGAATTTTTGAAACTGGGCCACTTTTGTCTGCTTGGAAATTCATAGTACATGCTCTGACTGACCTCTGAACTCCTGTCCACTGCATCAACTGATCTATCTTTCTGTGTTGACAACAATGACAATACTTTGGCTGCACCTTGCTCAACACCTTAGGTGAAAAGAGTTATTCTTGCTTATCCCCCTATGCGAACTATATGAGAAATGTTGGCAATTTATAAAAGGACAAGTGTATTACCTACCCAAAATCCCTTGCTTACGTTAAAATAAGAAATATCCCAGAGTGATATCCCACATCAATCCTAAATATTGATACCCCCGATCGATATCATAGATTGACATCCCAGATTGATATCCCATATAGATATCATAGATTGATATCCTAAAATCGATATCCCAAAAATATTTCCGCAAAGTAAAATCCCCAAAAGAAGTTTCTGAAACAAATTATCAAATGTAAAATTCCAAAAAGTCAAGTCAAGACAAATTGTACAAAGGAATAAAAATTAGTATCAAATCCCTTGCTCAGGAAAAAGAAAAGAAAGTACAAAATAAAGAGTGACTATTGTCACTAAACTACAAAAATAAATAGTGATTTTTATCACTTTATATGAGCAAGTATCCCAAAAAATTGAATAAAATAAGGGAGCAAACTTGAATCCCTAGAATTGTTAGCACTATTGTACCTTACACATGATGATATGTCTAATACATAAGCATATTACTTGTGTGCAGACCAATGTTCGAATGTGGAAGAGCTAGCTTAAGGTGTCCTGTATCACCTAGTTGCCTAGTCCAACTAAAATCTAAATCTAAGATTGGATAAAAATTTGTGGACCCCCAATCTTAGAAATGGGCTGAAATAATCCCGCCTGACATTGAGGTATGCTTATGTATTATCTTAATATATTAATTTGCATACACAGGAATAATGAACAGTTAGGGCCTATCCTAGGAAAAGCCTTACATTTCAAAAGTCTAGTTTGGTCAGTATACAACTTTTGATCAGTCAACTAGGGTGTTTGAGTCTCATGGAAAACTCTAGAAAATTTATCTAAATGGCAACAAATACCAAAGATCACAAAACATCAAAAATAAAGTCATTCAATCATCAAATTGCAAAGTATCAATTCATGATACATCATTACATTGAGCACAAAGTTTTCAAGATATAGGATAGATATCGGATGGATATAAGAAATGATATTTAGACTCCCACTAGCTATATCCATCTGATGAAGCCTCCTAATATCTGCCATAGGGTCACGATATACTAGCAGTAAATAATATGGTGTGACCAGAGATCTCATGATGGCTTGGGAGGATGAAGGATATCCCCTCTCTACCTTGAGTAGGTCCCTCTCGGTAGTAGCTGCACTCAATCATGCCTGCGCCATATCGTACTCTCCTAGATCCCTGATCTATGTATTTGCCATTTTAGCCTGTGTTGTGAGAGCTATCCTCTCCTCCTAAACCTCCTATAGATACCTCTCGCTATGAGATAACTTTACCTCTAGAGTGGTGATAGATGTATCCCATTATAAAATCTGAGTGCATAGCCTACCCACCTGACTCTACAAGTCAACTACATGTACTTGTAACTACCCAATATCATTGTCTAGTGCTACCTTGCCCTACTTGAGACCCTCATCGTCTGCATCCACCTAGGGGGTCTCCCTTACTGTACCCCAGTCATCCTCTATCCTCTACCAAGTGTGGCGCCCCTAGGGATCCACCTTTGCCCCATCAAAACCCTCTATAGAAAATCCATCGGTTGGGTGATTGAGAGGTCCCCTCCCATGCCACTGAATGTCAGTCCACCATCCATCATAATCAAAAGTAATGCATGCATCCCTCTGGCCCGACTACTAGAAATCATCATCCTCCTCTCCCAAAGGAGTAACCTGAGGCCAGGTGAGGTCCCTCTCTAGGACCAAGCATCTATAGATAGAAGGCATATCTTGGATATCCTAAAAAATCTTGAACTACCATAGGACATGATAAAAGTAGTGGTACTCACGCCACTCAGCATCGTAGCCAATGATCCATCTATCCCTACGCACTCGACGCATGTATCTAGCTTTCGCAGTCCATGTTGGGTAGTCCATGTAAGGGTATCACTAAATATCCCCAAAGTGAAGCTAGGTGAACCGATCAATGTATTGCATCAAGTCTCCTGCATGAGACCTACTCTTAAATCCCTCCTTCTCTCAGGGCTAGAAGGTGGTATAACATTGGTAAGCATATGCAATAGGAGTGATCTCTAGGGGCAGCTCCATAGGGTGCTCTATATGGATGTGCTGCCAACCCCATATCTACAATAGGAGGCTACAACCAATACCCACTTTGCTATGACGGGTGATCTAATACAACTCATAATACAACTGTGCCAGTAGAGCACTCTCCCAGGATAGAATAATTGGCTCCTCTGTCGAGCTGGTCATGATAGGTCAAATGTAAGCTAAGAGGTCCTAGGGGAACCTCACACTTGAATAAATGGATAAGGCTATCTAAATAACTAGGTGCATGAACAACCCTCACACCTGAATAATCGGATAGGGCTATACGAATAACCAGGTGCATGAACAACCTCCCATTGTGAGAAGATGTCGGTCTCATACCACTCCTGGACATGGAAACCACCATGGTCGATGTGGCCCTATGCCTCCACGCTCTGATATTTAAATACATAATAAAAAACAACTCTCCTCACTATAAATTTGGAGGTGGTGATAGGCTCACCATCGACAGTCAATCAAAATATACGATACATGTCCTCTAATGTGACCATAATTTCACCTATGGGTAGGTGAAACATGTTGGTTCGTGTGTCCCAGCGATGGACCAAAGCAATTAGATAGGCTTGGTCTAATCAGATGGGAGGGAGATCTAGGATGTATCCAAATCCAATAACACCAAACCATGCTCGCTCTACAACAGTCAATAAGGGGCATAGAGTGTGAAGGAGATCAGTCTCCCTCGCTCTATTAGTCAAAGACTGAATAAAAGAAATCAAAAAATAAAAAAGAATACAAATTATTAAAATCACCTAAAAACATAATAATATGCACCAAAACGATCAAAATGTTCAAATAATATCAAAGGAGTGCTTCAAAAGAGCAAAAAGTGGTATTAATTACCCATCAAAGCTCAAAAAATGCAAAAAAAAATGATTTTTTTTCTAAATTTGGGTACCACGGGTTGGAACCGCGGTCGGCCCAATAGTAAAAAATTTAACTGTTGGGATTTGAACCCCACCACGTCTGATAGACGTGACCACCAATCTACCAATTGGGGACTACGGTTGCCACCCACGGCTAGCGAGAAAAACCCTAAACATGTTCGCTCCTGTTGGAAAACACCTTGAAACCCAAAAGTAAACCCCCCAACTAACTAACCTATGGTAAATCCTAATCTATAGTGAGGTTCATTGCCTACGGTTTAGTGTGGTTCAATTACCGATTAATTAATGAGGTTAATTTTAAACTCGGTAATCACAAGCGAGGTCTTGGTTTATGAGTTACCTTTGAGCCCTCGGCTCTCTCGTTGGTCAATGCCTCTGCTCAGTCAACCATAGTTGTGAAGTCTAGGTAATCGGGTATGGTTTTAACAACGTTCTAGGTTAATTTTTATGCTTTTACCTCCAGAAATCTCAAGTTAGCTATTGAAGTCAGGTGCAAATGACAATTTTGCAAAAATAAGACCCTTTTTATAATTTTTCCTATTTAGGTCGAGTCATGGCTGACACCCGCGATCCCCGAGTTAGGGTTTTCTGACCACGTTTCCTAGCCATGGTGAGAAAAATTACCTGTAGTTAAGATCCGCAGTTAGCAAATTACCTATAATATCCTTAATTTACCTTAAGGAAAGTTGCTAACAAATAATTTAAACACTACAAATAAGTGAACCAAGCATAATGACACCAAAAAATGTCATCATAAGGCAAAAACAAAATAAATTATTGAGATTATAAAGTACATTCAACCGAGGTCATCACCATAGAAATCCTTTCTTTGAGCACTGCACCTCCCAACCAATAAAATATTCAATTCAAAATTCATCAAAATAAACAAAAAAATCAAATAAATCAAAAGCCAAATGCACCTCGTATTTAGTTATTTACCTTATACACTTGGCGGTTGCAGTGATTTATGATCCATGTAATTTGGCAAGATGAGTAAATTACCATAAGGACATTTGGGAAAAATTTGTTATTGTAGAATTGTTATGCTTCATTTCAATCCCTAAGAAGGCTTATACAACTGGACTGCTCCAGGGGAACGAAGTATTCATCACAATTCTCCTATGATGCAGATCATCGACAATATGATTCAATATATGCCTAATTGGACTTGCTTTCATTTTGATTCCCTAAGAAGGCCTTGTGGCTGGACCGTTCCATGGGATATAAATAAGCAATTATTATTAATAGTTGTAATCATAGCTGACTAGACCTTGCCAAGAATTTCAAATGTTAAATCTTAATTTTTTCATAGATTATTCATAGTGGTCAAGCGACCTCATTGCTTCATTCATTGTCATTACCCTCATCGACTCATCACTTGAGGGGGTAGTCATAATATTAAATCATAATCAAAGTCAACAGAAGATCTCTTGATCATAGATTCCTATATCTTGTCAAAATTGTGTGCGTCTTACAAATCATTGCCAAAGACTATCATAAGCTTACCCTTCTACTAGGGAAAATAGCATATATGACAGTTTATTTGTAACTCTCATCCTTTCATATTGATAGGTACGAAAGCCTACTTGGCATTGATGCTATCTAAATGTATGGTGATGAGTGCAAAATATTTCAAAATTAAGCCTTCTACTGAGTTAGAAACAATGATTCTAGGATGTGCATCCTTTTGTTGGACTTGGAGCATCTAATGTTGATTAGATAAATGATCATTATGCAACCTACGACATATAAATTAGGTGGTCTAGTTTTTCTCAGTGTTGTTTGATCTCATAACGCATCTCAAAAGTGCATTTGTAGACACCTAAAATGCATCATGTCGAGACAACTACTCATATGGTACATGCTAGAAGACCATATGGAAGACCTTTGGACAGATCCAAGGTATAGCAGTGGTTTTTACCACTCAATTGGGTACTTTTTCCTAGTCAATGCTAGCCGCTGCTGACACCTAGGGTTAGTAGTGCTCATCATGCTTGTCAACTGTCGTTAGCACTTAGAATTAGTTAGCCTTCATCTGTCACAAAAGTTGGTTGCAATGGCCAATTGGTTGCATATTGGAGCAGTTTGAGTGAGGAAGGTTTTCGATCCTTCCATCCAACTGGATCAACTGCCCAATCTTGATCTTGGTTTCATGAGGAAGCCACCCCTAGCCCTTGGAAAATCCTATAAGATCCCCCTCTAAATTAGGGATAAGTTTGGGAGAACATTTTATCAATTGAGCAGCGAAGCCCTATCGAATTGCATACTCACTTGCATACATTGAGAGGGACAATTTTGCTATCCAACTGGAGATCAAATTTCTATGGAAGCCCTAGGAGCCTAGGAGAGACAAGAAATGCAAATATGTGCAATCGGTGCACAATTTGGATAATTCAACCGCCAAACCTATCAGAGGACATAGAGGCAACCCTTGACCATCAATTTGGTAAGGAGGATTAGAGAGGAATCCCTAATTATGAGGGCAAATCTACTCAAAGCTCTATCGCAGCTGTCTACCATGGTCAATAGTGCTAACCGCACCTCAAGCCCATGGTGAGAAAATGGCTATAGATCCCCTGGTGTTATTTCTTGTAGATTATTTGATTAGATCAAATTATTCTTAGTATAAGTTTAGTTGACATTTTTGAGACATTTGATCAATGGAATTGAGCAATTAAAGTAGATTTACCTTCATTATGTCAATTTGGTAATTAATGCAATTGTGGATTATTTCATGCATTCATGCTTTCTATTTGATAAAATAACTTGATAGATAGATAGTATTTTCTTTCTTACACATGTTTGATGATAAAGTTTCATGATTAATATAGGTTTACCATGTTTTATTTGTTTTCTTGATTACATGCTTTATATAACATCTTCTTGTGAAATATCCTTTTTAAGCCTCCTCAAGAGAGGCGTCCTTTGTTTTTAATGTTTCTTGTTATTTTTTGAATGCAATATTAACATGATCATGCCATTCAACACAACGAATACCTCTAAGCATGGAGAAGAAGGTCATCAACACCTTGGAGCATTTTGTGACTATTTAGAGAGCCTGAGTATTGTGCCTACCCTGTTGGGGCTTTTGAATTGTATCAATTGTATCAAAATTTGGGTGACCCTAAGAGGGGCATGATTGTAACCGAGATTTATTTCCAATATTAATAGAAGAAACATCCATTTTCTTGTTATATACAATCTTGTCTATCATTTCATGCTTTAATGTTGATTACAATTGATGTATTAGTTAGGTGCATGCTTTTTGGATAGGTCACAAGGACCAAATCAAGTTATGCAAGTAAGCCAAGGTGGAAATGCACCGTGTTGTTCTCCTCTTCCCGTGGAACAAGGTAATGAAACCCATCATGAAGTACATAACTACTGATGACCCTAAGAAAATTTTGCATAGTTTCAATTTTGCTTTTGTGAACCATTTCAGGGATGTCAACCCTATTAGTATTCCTTAATTTTTTTTTAATTCCATTAGCTACTCCATAGAGGCTTGCAGGAAGAGGAAGGGTGATGACCTCCCTTCCTACCAAGGCCTATTCAAATTTTTTTATAATCACTGGTTGGTCCATTGTTCGAGTGGCATAACCCTTTCAGTTGCTACTCCTAAAGGAAATCCTAGCCCTACCCAGGTTAATTAAAGTCCACCCTCATCCTCTACCTATTCCCCAGTCATGTCTACTAAGAAGAGAGTGATCATGGAGGCTATTATAGGGTTGCTTGCAAAGAAGAATATTAAGTGTGAGGAAACCGAGGGTATTGTAAGGTTTTTCTCATCGCATGAGAAACAAGTTCATCCAAGACAAGCAAAAAATTATGGAAATAGATTCTGATGAGGATGACCGTGATGTTATAGCTCAAATTTTGTAAAATTTCATCATCAAAATTACCTCCATTGGTATCTCTCAACTGAACAATGGTATTTCCCAACTAAATGATCTGGTGGGAACTCTTGCAAATCTTCAAAATGCCTTACATCTTCTATTCTTCCATGAAAATTTTATTGAGATAACTCAGGAGGACACAAGAGCGTCTAAGGTTAACATTGAGGATGAGGACAAGGATGAGGTAAAGGATGATGTAAACGATGTCACAGCTGGCAAGGAGGACTAATTTCTCCCTTTCTTTATTTCCTGATGGTTTTGGGGCTTCCCTGCATGGGACCTTTCTCTTTGGTGCTCTGTCTTGGTTTCAATTTTATGTTTGGGGTTGCATCCCCCTCTTTACTTTAGTTTCTATTATTTTTAGCTTACTTAAGATATTTTTGTAAGCATGTTTTGGGGCTCTTATCAAAATCCATTTTGAATGAAATTATTAATTTATCAAAAAAATATTTGTTTGGCTAGTAGGTCATATAAGAATTTTATCCTAGGATAACCTTATGAAAAGATGTTTTTATGGAACCTCAAAATGTGTTCTTTGTAAAATGGAGGAGAGTATAGACCATCTCTTGGGACAATGTTCAATAGTCTAGAAACTATGGTAATGTATTCTTAATATGTTTGGTAAATACATGGTGATGAGTGTAAAATTTTAGGAATTTTTTTTAATATATAATTAAAGTATTTCTTTAATAACGGGTTTTAAAGGTTGACCCAAAAACTATTTACAAAAATCAGCATATAATTGATCAGTAGGATCCAAAGTCATCTAAGGACCCTCGGTCCTCTAGCCTAACTAGCCATCTGCGGCCTACACCAAAAAGAAGAAAAACCACCAAAGCTACCCCTGACAGATAAAAGTTCATGCAAGACCACAAGATTTCACAACAAAATATTAAGGCCTTAACCCAAGGATCCCAACCAGACAAAACTAAGGACAAACATAAAAAAATGTAGAAAACTCTAAGCCCTCTGCATAGAACACAAAAAAAATTAGCTTCAGATAAGGTTTTGAGGTCTTGCCACCCACCAATCCTACACAGAGAGATCTGCATGAAGCTACTCCTCCTCATCCTTGTCCTTGTTCTACTTTTCATACTTATCCTCCTCTTGATAGTTAGTCTCTGTGTTGACCTCCACAAGCTTGTTGCTATGATATCCTTCATTGAAGAATACCTTGGCCAACACCTCGTGGATCTCCTACATCTGATTTATCACATTCATCGATGAAATAAACACAAAGTTCTTGAGGATCATAGTGGTAGGATCAGGACCTTCATCCTCATAATCAATCTTGAGGGGTTTGGAACCCCCTTGCACTCGCTTTTTCTTCAGCCTTAGTGATGATCTCTTGGGTCCTTTAGGTTTCTCAATCTTTAGCTTTTTCTTAGCTTGTCCTCCTCTCATGGATGAATCCATATCTCTTTTCTTAGTCGACGATGTGGAGTGAGGCTTAGGCAAACCAGGACTATCCCTACCCCTAGAACTTTTCGCATGGTGATCAACCGAGGTTTCATCTTGAGGAATTGCAGGGGGTTCGACTTGGGGGGAAGTAAGCATGACAAACTTGTATATGACCTTAAAAAGACCTTGGTGCAATAGCATGGCAGAGCATTTGAGGAATAGTTAAAGCAATGGCAGAGCACTTTTAAAAGTGATGCTTTACAAAAAATCTGAGATATATCAAAAGTGTAACACCCCTATTTGGAAAAAACTTTTAATGTGGTTGTTTAATGGCATAGTCTCTTTTATCTATATATAATGGATTGTTGCATTCTTTTAAAAAATCTGAATATGGTACTACTAATGTATTTGTGGATGCAAGACTAGGTGCTCTCCTTGGTGGAACCATATTGGCAACCACCTACAAAAGAGAGATACTTAGGGAAATCATGAGGATAATTAGTTCATCAAGCAACTTGAGGTAACATGGATAATTACCCTCTATGTAGGTGCATATTATGTTTTTTTAACTCCATAATTTTTGAATCATTGGGCCTATAATTTGCTTGCAATGAGCCTCCTTAAAGTAGGTCGGTGATAGTTGTGTCTATCTTAAAATAATAAACAATCCACTCAAGGATAAAACAATGGTGTGGAACATGGTGAGAATGTTTTATGCTTGTTGTGGCTTGTAAATTAGTTTTGGATGGATTATACTTTTGTTTTAGGAGGATATTGTTATTAATATTAGATTTATGGAATTAAACCTAAGGTTGGCCTAAAATAATTAAATAAAGGTTTGAATCCTAATTTTTAGTTTTAATTAATCTCTTACTTTAATTAAACCTAATTTATTACCATCTAGCTATGTAATTTATGGCACCTGTTAAAATCGAGTGGTGCTTGATGAACGTGCTCTTGATCATTTTCTTGAATACTCATGCACCAATGCACAATGACCCTCTTTACTCCATAAGATGGTGGAGGGAGAGACAAACAGGTGCTATTTCTCTTGGCTTTTCGAAGGAGCTAAGGATGGTTCAAGTAGCAAGCATAGGCTAGATCGAGTTCACATAGAGTCAGAAGGAAGGAGTTTTGAACCAGGTGATTTACATTACTTTATTTTTAGCATTTGACATAGTTTTGATTAGCATGTTAGTATTTGGCATGCTTTTTATGGTTAAATGAAAATATCCTAAAAAAATGGGTTTATCAAAATTAATTTTGATGGTACATAAAAGTATAGGAAAAGCTAATGGGAGTGGTGTTTTTCAAAATAAAAAATAAAAAACTCTCCTCACTTGCATAATCATATGAAACTTCAATTAACAACTATGCAATGGTTGGGGCACATCTAATATTGATTACAATTACAATTGAGAAAAATTAAGATATATTTCAATTGAGGAATATTCACAAATTATCATTAATGTTATCAACAAAAATGGATGTTAGAATTGGATGAAAATTAACTTTTTGTTGTCCATGTTCATCAACTACTAGTTAAAGCAATTTCTTGAAAAATGTGAGCATATCTATAAAAATCTAGAATTAGGTAACAAAGTGTTAATCTTTATCTTGGTAAAATTTAAGTTTTTAAAGGCTACAATTGAGTAAGATTTTATTGTTTTAGTAGAAATGGTGCCAAAAAAAATAATAATAATGCAAAATATAACAATTTAAAAAAATGAAGAATATATTTAATGAAAAGAAAATAAAAAATATCTTTAATAAAATGCAGGTTGTATATGGTTTAATTAACATAGCAACAAATATAATGTTTTATTATTTTAATAGAATTGAATTCAATAAAAGACACATAAATCTCATAATAACAAAATTGAATTAGCTTGCTAGTAATCCATATAAATATTATTAAATAAACATAATTCTTTGTTATTTTAGAAAATCAAGCTTACATTTTTGTCAATGAGTTTGCACATATTTTCATGAGGGATTATGGTCCTCTTATACTAATTGTATATATTGTTTCTTACACTACTTAAAAATGATACATATTTTTATTGTGTGATATATTCAATTGAAACATTAAAATAAAAAATATTTTTTAAATAATTCAATTTTTTATTCTAATTTAAAACCATTAAAAAACTTGGTTAGTTGAAAACTCCATGCACTCAGTAACAATATTTTTCAACTATTAAGCATTTATTGGTTTAATTTAAAAGAACCATATTTTATTTTATGAAAGGGACAAACAACTAATAAAAGGGATTCAACTATATAAATCATAAAAAAATTATTTTCACTTGAAAAACACAGTAATGATAGAAAGGTTAGTATGAATGGTGGTAATGTTTATGAGTTGATAGGTTAATGTTGTAGTTTCAATAAATTCAACCAAATACTTTTATAATTATTTTTATTTTTTAAAAGTAAAATAATTATTAAAATATACAAGACTTAAGAATCAGAATACAACAGAATTGTTTTATTCAGGTATATCATATTTCAGCAATAAGAGATTGAGAACACGCTGAAGGAAGCTGATATCACTCCCTAACATCTCAACCTTCTTAAAATTCAAAGGCCCATTTAACCAAACAATCAACAAAATCATTCCACTTCCTTGAAACCACTTCCTTGAAATATGAGTAAAAGGGACCAACTCCATAGACAACTAAAACGAAGAATCTACCTAACCACCTCTGCCAGCCTCCAATTAAGATTGGTAATGGTAAGATTACAAGTATTTAACAAATTAATGAGAATTTTAGAATCCAATTCACAAATTATTATATGCCAACCCAAACCATATCCTTATTGCAATGCATAAAAAATAGCTTTACTACTCACAATTAATATTATATTTTTTTAATAAAATAATTTTAAACTATAAATTAAATTAAAATATTAAAAATTAAAAATATATTAAAAAATAAAATAATTTTTAATATTTATAAGCTTATAAACTATATATAAAAAATTTCCAAACATATTGTTGATGCTTATTCAACTATATAATTCTACTTCCAAACCTTAAACCTTTATTCACAATTCTAAAAATTTTACTATTAAAAATAATACAAATAAACATTAAATTTGAATGACTGTGGCATTGGAAGACAATTTGAAACTCAACAGTATATTCTAAAGCTGAAAAACTGTCAAAAGTTTCAACCATTTCAGATAAACAACAAACACCATTTTTCAATTTAAATGAAAAACTAAGTAAATTGAAGTGTAGTCGTGAGACTACAAAGCTTGGATACATTAAATCAGATCAACACCAACTATTTTTAAGAAAACCAAGGCTCACTTAGCCATACAATTTTACAAAACTTGCAACTAGCAATCCTTTAGAAAGAAAATCAATCAATTAATTTAAGTAGCACATGCTTCCTACATCACCAAAGCTAAAGCAAACTAAAGTCCTCCCTGCTAAATCCGAATGAGGATCATCACAAAATAAAAAAATTCAGAATATAGATCTTGTTCAGGGGCATGTTCTTATCAATTGGTCGAACAACTCCCTCATGGTCCTCCAAACAAAATGGCAACCCCAAATTTCCTATTTGGAACTTCTCTCTTATGTCCTCCTCAATGCTTTCGGCTGTGGATGTATCATAGATGGAAACAAAACCAGTATACTCCCCATAACATATTACAAGGAACCTCCATCTTCTGGCAAATTCCATCAACCTGTCAATGTTGTAGGAAGAGAAGCAATTGCCACACACCATCTCACCTGGAAAAAGATGGCATGTGTGATTGATTTGATTGAGAGGTGCATGTCCTATTGAATGGCCTTGGTTCTCAAGTGGATCCCATGACCAACCATAATCCATTTGGAACTGATGTGTAGGCTCCATATATCCTTGTAGTCCTAGGTGTACCTCATTCTGAGGCCCCATTGATGCTTCTTGTCCTACCTGGACCTCTATTGATGCTCCTTGTGCTACTTGTACCTGAGGTGGATATTCCATGTGTAGTTGGTGTTCTACTTGGACCAGAGGTGGATATTCCATGTGTAGTTGGTGTTCTACTTGGACCAGAGGTGGAAGCTCCATTAATGCTGCTTGTCCTACTTCGACCTGAGGTGGAAGCTCCATGGGTGCTTGTAGTCCTACGTGGACCTGAGGTTGCTGTAGTGGAGGATACATGGGTGCCTGTTGTTCTGCTTGTGCTTGACTTGAAGATTCCCAGAATGCTTGTTCTCTTCCTTGCATGGGGTTGTCTTCCATTGTTGAGTCGGCTTCTAGGTCAACCCATGTCATCTCTTTGAAATAACCTTCTAATGGGTCGCCACCGTCCTTCATCTTTCTGTACATTCGAAGAATTCTCTTCCACTTTCCTTTACAAGCATATGCTTGGCGATGACGATCGCCAAATCCATATTTGACATTCAGTTTCGCAGAAATTCTCTCCCACAGAGATGAACGGTTGGTTAAACTAGCTTTGAATTCGGCATCCATATCTCTCCTATGCAGAATAAGATCTCGAGTCTCATCTTCTCTCCATACTTTTCCTTTTGGGGCCCGGGCACGCCTCAATCTACTATTGTCGTTTGAATCCAATGCTTCCTCCTCCATTGCATGCTCCAATCTACTATTGATGTTTGAATCCAATGCTTCCTCCTCCATTGCATGCTCCAATCTACTATTGATGTTTGAATCCAATGCTTCCTCCTCCATTGCATTTGATGCCATGATCCTGTTACAAGTCTAAGCTCAAAGACAGTTGAAATTTAAGACAACACAAACATCAACCACATCTAAAATAACATAATGACAATAACCAAAATTTTAAATTATCATTATAATATTTCTAAGCACCTGTAAGAAACTAAGAGAATCTAAACACCCATGAGCTAAAACTATCACAATACTATTCAAAGTGAAAACCCTAATGCCTTACCTCTTCTTAAATTTCGAGAAGATTTGTCTGTACACTCAAAACTGTATGTGGAAGCAGCAAGCAGCAACTGTAATACACTCCGAACTTGTATCCAAGCAACTCTTATATCTCAAGTGGTTACTCTTAACTATAAGAAGAGTAAAACATTGAGCATGGACACAAGTTAACTTTCCAAGGGCCAAAGAATCACAGGTTCGCAAATCAGGAAGGCTGCCTAAGGGAGAAGTTCGATCGGTGACCTCTCTTGCCAATCAACCGGGCTTAATGATAACCTCTTGACAGGATGGGAGATTGACCGTTTAAGTCCATCTTATTATATATTAAAATTTAAATTTAACAAATAATAAATATTACTATTTTATATTTTATATTTGATTTTTTTTTTTGATGAGGAATCTTTTATATACAACATATCCGTAACATGTGAGGGGAGAGATTTGAACCTGGCCCCTCGAAAGTTTATTATTTTATTTTAAAATTATTTATATATAATTAAATTTTGTTTATTTTAATAGTATCATAATTACATAATAATATTTTTGGGGATATAGGGGAATTGACGGCAACGTCTTTCACTATAACCATTTATTTTTCTTTGGTAGACTTTAGTGAGGGAAGGGGTTTAGGATTGGGCTGACTTCAAGTTAGTAAACATAAAATTCGTAAGTTTTAGTGAGAAGATTTGAAGGAGCTTGGAATTAGACGACCTTAAACTAACAAACACAATACCCAAATTTCTACTACTTCATCTATTACATAATAATATTATAATAATTTAATAATTATATATAATTTATTATAATTTAAACTTCTTAAAAATTAAAGAATAGTGAGAACAAAATAAACCAGATGTAGAGAACCGGACTCTAATCAAAATGCGCGGTATTAATATTTTGTTTACCTAAAACAGGGCGGGAAATGCAGCCTAAATTTCTCTGGGCCTAAACTCATGTTTAAGGGGAGTTTAAAATAAACAAAAATATACACTTGGGACCCAACGCGTTAGCCGTTGCATTTTCAGTGTTCTAAACATTTATATTTTATGATGGTTGATTTTTATAAGAATTAAAGAGTTATAATTATACATACACCTTAACATCGAAGTAAAATGTTCCAACAAAATTAAAATACCTTATTTTCAAGTATTGGAATTAGAAAGAAAAAAAATAATGTAGGAGTGATGTTATAAAAAAAGGAAAAAAATAATGTAGGAGTGATATTATAAAAAAAGTTAGTATAACATTAGTATAACAAGTTACTATATGGTATAGGGAAAACAATTAGAGAAATCAATGACTTTTTCTTTAGATTAGACTATTGAGATTACTGGTAAATATGTGTCGCGATATCGCGACATGTCGTTTTTCACGACTAAAGGAGAAGAGAAAGAGCAAGAAGGAAAAAATGTCGCAATATCGCGACATGTCGCGTTGTCACGATCAAAAGAGAAGAGAAAAAGCAAGAGGGAAAAAGTGTCGCGATATCGCGACATGATGAGCAAGAATGAAAGAGTGTCGCGATATCGCGACATGTCGAGCAAGAAGGAAAATGTGTCGTTTTTTGGCGATATGTTGAGCATGAAGGAAGAAGTGTCGCGATATCGCGACATGTCACATTTTCGCGACCAAAAAGAAGAGAAAGAGCAAGTGGAAAAAAGTGTCGTGATATCGCGACATGTCGTTGTTTCGCGACTAAAAGAGAAGAGAAAAAACAAGAAAGAAAAAGTGTCGCGATTTCGCGACATGTCGTCTTTTCGTGACCAAAAGAGAAGACTAAGAGCAAGAAGGAAAAGTGGCGCGATATCGCGACACGTCGCATTTTCGCGACCAAAAAAGAAGTGAAAGAGGAGGAAGGAAAAAGTGTTGCGATGTTGCGACATGTTGAGCATGAAAGAAAGAGTGTTGCGATATCGCGACATAGAAAAAGTGTCACGATATCGCGACATGTTGCATTTTCGCGACCAAAAGAAAAGAGAAAGAGCAAGAAAGGAAAAGTGTCGCGAGATCGCGACATGTTAAGCAAGAAAGAAAGAGTGTCACGATATCGCGACATAGTGAGCAAGAAGGATTTAGTGTCGCTTTCTAGCGATGTGTTGAGCTTGAATTAAAAAGGGTCGCGATTTCGTGACATGTCGGATTTTTGTGTCCAAAAGAGAAGAGAAAGAGCAAGAAGGAAAAAGTGTCATGATATCGCGACATGTCGGTTTATCACGACCAAAAGAGAAGAGAAAGAGAAAGATGGAAAAAGTGTCGCAATTTTGCGACATGTCATATTTTCGTGACCAAAAGAGAAGAGAAAGAGCGAGAAGGAAAAGTGTCGCGATATCGCTACATGTCACATTCTCGCAACCAAAAGAGAAGAGAAAGAGGAGGAAAGAAAAAGTGTCACGATTTCGTGACATGTTCAGAATGAAAGAAAGGGTGTAGCGATATCGCGACATGTCGCTTTTTCGCAACCAAAAGTGAAGAGAATAAGCAAGAGGGAAAAGTGTCGCGATATCGCGACATGTCAAATTTTCACGACCAAAAGAGAAGAGAAAGAGTGGGAAGGAAAAGTGTCACGATTTCGTGACATGTCGTTTTTTCGCGAACAAAAGAGAAAAGAAATAGGAGGAAGGAAAAGTGTCACGATTTCACGACATGTTCAGAATGAAAAAAAGGGTGTAGTGATCACGACATATCACTTTTTTGCGACCAAAATTGAAGAGAATAAGCAAGAGGGAAAAAGTGTCGCGATTTCACGACATGTCGTATTTTTGTGACCAAAAGAGAAGAGAAAGAGCGGGAAGGAAATGTGTCACGATATCGCGACATGTCGCTTTTTCGTGACCAAAAGAGAAAAGAAAGAGGAGGAAGGAAAAGTGTCGCGATATCACGACATGTCACAATTTCGTGAGCAAAAGAGAAGAGAAAGTGTTAGGAGGCGAAATTGTCGACTTCCTGTGTTCTAAGGTGTGTGTAATCCTTTGTAAGCGTGTTGCTCTTTGTTGGCTGTGTGGCCCCAGTAGGGGGCTAAGGATAGACTGTCCCTATTGAGGTCTTATTCTGCTTAAGCTTTGTGCTGATTTTGTAATAGGTTTTGGGTCAACCTGTAAAACCCGGTTGTAATGAATTTGTACCTTATTTACCAAAAAAAACTACTAAGCAGTTAGTAATTTGATCAATGTTTTTGAATCCTTTATCATTAAGTATTATTTTAGGGGTATAATGTTGAGGCTGATTCTCTAAATCCATTAGCTAGTAAATGTGTACCATATTAAAACATTTTTAAATATAAATTAATGGTCAAAGTTCATGATGAATCCTTAATTTCTATTGTTAATGGCCTAGTGGATGTGTATGTAATTGAGATAAATTTTATTGATTACCAAATCCTTCTTGATGATCCTTGGTATGGTAATATTTTATGTTTCTTCGATGATCAAGCCTATCCACCCATGCTAATATTAAGTAGCGGACTCATATTCATCAGAAAGAATTTAGATATGTTGTTCTTGATGGAGTCATGTGGTATCGTAATCCAAATAATTTTCTCTTATGATGCCTTTTAGAAGCCAAGGTGCCCAAGGATATTTTTGATGTTCATAATGGTGATTATGAAGGCCACATTAGTGGTCATTCCATAGCCTTAAACTACTAATAATGAGTTACTTTTGACCAATAATAGAAGTTGACACCAATAAGTATGTTAAATCTTGCGACGAGTGTTGATTCTACAAAGATGAAATTCATACCCCTACCTAGTTTCATCCCATCAAGTCTTCTTGGTTCCTCCTCTTGGTGTCTCAACCTTGTTTGACCTATTTATCTTATGTTCTTGGATGGGTACAAATTCATTATCACAACCATAAAATATTTTACAAAATGGATAGAATCTATGCCTTTGACAAATCAAATAACTCTCACTATATCAAAATTTGTGTGTAATCGAATTATGTGTTGCTTTGGTGTCCCATATACTCTTATTTTAGATAATTATACTCCTTTTAAAAATAAATAAATACAAGAGTTGACTTTGAAATATATATTGCATTATCAACATACCACACTAGTATTCAAATGTCTATAATGATAAATTTTTCTTTTGGTCTATGGTGTTGAAGTTGTTTTGTTGCTTAAAATTGAATTACCTTATTTGCATGTATTTTTGAGAAATTTGTTAAGTCATGCTAAGTGCCATGAGGAGTATAGGGAGGCCTATCTTGCCAAACTTACCACTCTTGATGAGAAGTGTCTATATGTTCTTAAGCATAATAGAGTATATATTAGTCTTCTTACCAAGCAATATAATAACAAAGTCTATTATCATGATTTTAAAATCAGGACCTTGTCCTCAAGCTTGATAATGTGCATAAGAAGTGCAAGGGCAAAATTATTTGGAAATAGCTTAGGCTATATACTATCAAAGAGGTATTTGGATTTAGCGTAATGAAATTGCAAACCATGGATGAAATTGGGTTGGAAGAAATTCTCAATTCTATGCATGTAAAATATTTTTGCATGTAGCTCCTTCTAATCCATTTGTATAATTTTAGTCTCTTCTTCATTTTCCTATTGACTTTGGTGCCTTGTTTATCACTTTGACTATTTTAACTACCTATTTGCATGTGTTAGGCCTATTTATTATTTATTTTGGACCATCTCTATGTATTTTCTTTTATCTCTTCTACTCATTACCATGATCTCCTCTTAAAGTGATGATCTTGGTTGTCTCATTTTCAAATGTCTTCTACTATTTTTGACTCTATTGTTTTGAATGGTCTCTTTTTCCTGATAATGACCACCCTTTTATAGTGGTAATCCTAGTCACTTTGAATATTCAAATCTAGTTTTGTCTTACTTTGGGTATGTTTGTGTTGCTACTTTATTGCTTGGTATTTGTAGGTCCGAAGGTAAGTTCTCAATATGAAATTGAACATTAGCTTAGGCAATAGATTGCCCAAAATATATATAACAAATAATAATCAACTAATCTAGTCTATCTCGCTAACCAACATGGTAGGAGAGACGTGTAGCTAACTACTAACCTAGGTAGAGAGTTCTAACCATAACACTAACCTAAATATCTAACATAGGATATTTAGGTACTTACCTAGTTTAACCATGAGGAAAATATCTCATGGTAATTACATAATTACATAGAAAAGTAAATGTAATAACCCCACGTAGTGTAATGCAATACACTACCTTATTTTACCCTAACATCCCCCCTTTATTACATTACTTTGATATACAAAGTTTGCTCCGAAACAGCTTGAAATTTGACACGTCCAAGTGCCTTTGTAAAAATGTTAGCAACCTGTTCGTCGGTGGGAATGTGTTGGAGCTTGATTCTGTGCTTAGGAACTTCATCACGAATGAAATGACAATCTGTATCAATATGCTTAGTTCGTTCATGATGCACTGGATTCTTGACCAAGTTCAAAACACCTGAGTTGTCGCAAAACATGTGAATGGGAAGTTTCTTTGGTAGGCCCATGGTAGCCAAGATGCGACTTAGCCATATCGCTTCACACACAGCTCCACGTGCAGCACGATATTCTGCCTCATTTGAAGATAAAGCAACCACCTGTTGCTTTTTACTATGCCATGAGACAGGACCAGATCCAAGATGAAAAACATAGCCCGAGGTTGATTTTCTGTCATCTATGGATCCAACATAATAAGAGTCAGTGTAACTCTGTAAGAAGAATGAGTTATTCTTCTTATACTCTAGACCATAATCGGCACTACCCTGAATGTAGTGTAAGACTCTCTTAGCTGCTTTCCAATGGGAGACCTTTGGTTCTTGCATGAACCGTGAGAGATAGTTTACAACATAAGTAATATCTGGTCTAGTATTAGTCAGATAGATGAGGCTTCCAATCATCTGTCTATAAAGTGTTCCATCTACCTGTGGTGAGTCTTCATATCGTGATAACTGTAGCCCTGATTCCATCGGTGTTGCTTTGGGTTTACAATCAGTCATACGATATTTTTCTACTAAAGTCTTAGCATACTTTGTCTGAGTCACCCTTAGATGATTCTTTTTCTGTTCTATCTCAAGGCCAAGACAGTAGTGGAGAAGTCCTAGGATCTGTCATATCAAATGACTCTTTCAAGTCATCTTTCATGGCTTTAATCAAGTTCTCTAAATTGCCAGTGATGATCGGATCATCTACATATAACACAAGAATCACTATCTCAGAACCTGTGTTCTTGATATAGAGATTTGCGTCAGATGGACTTCTCTTAAATCCATGTTGCAGTAGGTGACTATCCATTTTTATGTACCATGCTCTTGGGGCTTGTTTTAGCCCGTATAATGATTTGACCAATTTGCAAACATGTTGCTCATGGCCTACCTCTGCAAATCCAGGAGGTTGAGTCATGTATACTTCTTCTTTTAAGTCACCATTAAGAAAGGCACTTTTTACATCCATCTGATGTAATTTCCATCCGAACTGTGCTGCCATAGCACAAAGTACTCGAATGGTGGTCATCCTTGTTGTAGGAGCAAAGGTTTCCTCATAGTCAAGTCCTTCCTTTTGAGCATAGCCCTTTGCCACAAGATGGGCTTTATGCTTATCTATAGTGCCATCTAGCCTTATATTTTATTTTGTAAACCCATTTGCAACCTATGGGTTTCTTTCCTTTAGGCAAATCCACTAGCTTCCATGTTTTATTCTTTATGAGGGAGTTATATTCTCCATCCATAGCTGCCTTCCACCGAGGTAGTCTAAGTGCTTCATCAACCGTAGAAGGTTCATTCTCATCACATGCTGATAAGTAAACCCTCTCCTCATCTATTTCCATCTCATCTTCCCTTGGTAACTCTCTATCAACAGAAAGATCTTGAAAATCTGCACAAAGATCATCAACTCGAGTGGATGCTTCATTCTTTTCTTTCTGTGTCATGCTTCTTGTCTTTGGACGATTGAGAGTAAGATCAGGTGGGGAAGTGAGTTTAGAGTCTTTCACTGTGCTTGTATACCATTTGGGTGGCTTTTTCTGTTGTGAAGAAGGAAGTTGATGTTCCTCCTCATCATCTAGGTATACTGATGTAGTGTTGGATGTGAAAGCTTCATCAAACACTACATCTCTACTTACATGTATCTTCTTGGTAAATGGGTCTATCAACCGATAGCCTTTTGAAAATTCATCATATCCAAGAAATATACAAGGTAGGGATTTCTCATCTAATTTCTTTCTTTTCTCCTTAGGTATATGCATAAATGCCTTACACCCAAATACCCTTAGATGAGTTATGGAGGGTTTCCTACCACTCCATGATTCCTGAGGAGTCATACCTTCAAGAGCCCTTGTGGGAGCCCTATTCAGAAGATATACTATAGTTTGAACAGCTTCAGCCTAGTAAGTTTGCTCAAGGTTGGCCCCCTTAAGCATACATCGAACCATTTCCATTATGGACCGATTTCTTCTCTCAAAGCAACCCCATTGGATTGAGGAGTGTAGGTTGTTGTTAACTGTCTCTTTATCCCATGTGTCTGTAAAAATGAGGAAAATTCTTTTGATGTGTATTCCCCCCTCGATCTGAACGGAGGGTCTTAATAAAGCATCCTGATTCCTTCTCAACAAGAGTTTTGAACTGTTGAAAATAGGAAAATGCTTCAGACTTCAACTGCAAGAAGAAGACCCACATTTTCTGTGAGTGATCATCGACAAACAATTGAAAATACCATTTTCCTCCACAACTTGTAGACATGGGACCACACAAATCTGTGTGAACCAACTCCAAAGGTACCTTAGCTCGAAAAGAGCTAGGTTCAAAAGGTACTCTATGTTGCTTTCCTGACAAGCAATCAGAGCACACTGGCAAAGTAGATGAAAGAGTAGGCAGTCCTTTCACCATTTGATATTTACTCAACTCTAGTAAATATCCTGAACTCAAATGCCCAAATCTCTTATGCCAAAGAGAAGTGGCCTCTTTTGTGGTTACTGCCATTGCAGTATGGGTAGAGGTAATGGCATCTAAGACAAACAAACCATGTTTGTATGAACCTCGTTGCTATCTGTTTTCCCTTTTTAGTGATAAAGCAACGTTTCTTTTCTTTGTCCACTAGTAAAATTGACATTCATGTTATTGTCCAAGATTTGTGGAACTAACAAGAGATTATTTTTCAATCCTGGTACATAAAGAACTTTTTGAATATTACATTCTCCATCTGGAAGGGAGACAGAAACACTTCCTTCTCCCCGAACTCGATAGGTCTGATCATCAACAATGGTGACCGGTCTACCTTCTCGAGCCTCAAATGTTGCAAACCAAGATTTATCGCCAGTCATATGTTTACTAGCGCCTGAATCTATGTACCACATAGAGTCCTTGTGGGAGGAATCTATATGTGTCATGAGCACTTTGTGTGCTCTCTCAGAATCTGAACTAGAATCTTCAGTTGCAATGTGTCCCTTTTGTTGTTTGTTCTTGTTCTTAGGTTTGCCTTGGCCCTTTTTGTTTCCTTGTTCATTGGGCGATTTGTTCTTAAACCAACATCTTTTGGTTTCATGAGTGTCTTTGTCACAAATCTTACAATACTGCTTCTTCTTCGGAATCTCTTTGGCTTTACCCTTTTCTTGATTAGAAGAAGAACCTTTCTGTTGATTCCACTTTTTCTTACCACCTTGTCTTTTTGAGAAAAGAGCATTGTTTGATGCCTCATCTCTTTGGAGTTGATTAGCTTCTTCTGTTTGAAGCATGTTTACCAACTCGACAAAAGTTACTGTCTTGCCAAAAACTTGTAGTGAAGTGATCAACGTTCGGTAGGAGTCAGGAAGAGCTCTCAAAATGATAGAGTTCAAGACTTGGTCTTCCACTTTCTCTCCTAAGGATTGCAGTTTTGTTTTCAATTCTGCGACTCTGCAGAGGAATAGCTCTACTGTTTCTCCTGATTTCATATGTAGAGTATGAAGTTGTGTTTGAAGGTTAAGAATCGTTGATTGATTCTTCCCCTCAAAGATGGTATTTAAGGCATCCCATGCTGCCTTACCAGTCGTAGCTTCACTGATATGAGGTTGGATATCATCAGTAATAGCAAGCAAGATCATTAAGGATAGTTTTTTATCCTTTTTATCAAAGTCTCTTTGATCTGCTCCAGGTGATTGAGGTCTAGTGACACTTCCATCCACTATTGACCACAATTCCTCTACAGTTAAGATAGCTTTCATCTTAGTCTTCCAAGCTGAATAATTTGAACCTTTGAGCAGTTGGCTCTCAATGAGATACTTGTGTATCATGGCCATGGTTTAGGTTTCAAATTTGATAGGACTAAGATGGTGATATCTTGCACTATACCCTCAAAAGAGTATATGGAAGTTGTTTTCAATTTGCCTCTATAAGATATTTAATGGCACTTGCCTTAACACCCTTACCAAGGGATGAAAAGTTGGAGGAATTTTAAGCCAAACAAAATAGAGCAAATGAAACAGGGGTAGGTTTGTAAAACTTTTGATTTTGCCCTCTAGGATATTTAATGGCACTCGCTTTAACACCCTTTAAAGAAGGATGAAAAATTTGAGGTTATTAAGCCAAACAAAGAGAGTGAATCAAGGTGATTTGAATTTTTGACCTTTTGATGGGGAGTAAAAAAATGACTTGTTTTAACCTATGCAAAGTTTAGCATGGTTTTTGAGTGAAGTTTGGGTTTTGTGAAATGCTTCTTTTAATGTTGTATTTGACTTTTTAATTGCACACAAAAACATGAGTGTTTAGTGCAATAATCAAAACATGAGAGCAACCCAAATTTGTATCACTCTAGGTGTCGGATGCAACCGAAAATGCACCTAGTACAAGCAATTTTTAAGAGAAGGTGTCGAGTAAAATCGAGAATGCACCTTTCTTACTCTGAAATATCCCCCTTTTTCGTTACAATTTTGCAAACTATAGAATAAAAAAAAAGAATTCTATCCCCCCTTAATGTTTACAAAATGTAGAATTTAGAGCACTCCTTTCAAGACAAGTCGACACACGACCCGCGTTTGAAAGGCTTCCAGAACTAGTCGACACACGACTTAGTTTTTATGGACCCAAGGTTACAAAGTCTTCTCAATTTTGCAGAAAAAAAATAGATGTGCAATTTTATGTATTATGTCTCCTTGGAGAAAACAAATGCACTCTTTGTACTTTTGATCTTTACAAAAAATTTCAGGCTCCTTGTTGTCTAATTTGCAAAAAAAAATCAAGTGTGATCCTTTCTTGTATGCTAAATGAACAAGGTTTGAGAAGAGTTGTCTAATTTGCAACAAAAAAAATGTGCTCTTGCTATGTCTTATATCTCCATTTTGTGAGAAAACACTAGCACCTTTAAATATCAAAGTTGCAAAAATATTTCTTTAATTTTTAATTTGCAATAGTTAAGAAAAGTTTAATAAATCATTTTAATTAATAATGAAAAACTAAAAAATATATCTTTTAAATAAATCAACTTAAATATTTAAATAAAAATTGATTTAAAAAAAAATATGTTCAAGTTTAAATTATTAAAAAAAATAAAAAAGAAAAAACTTTAATTAAAAAATGCAAATAAAAAAAAAAAAAAATACCTTGGAAAAAATGCGAAGGCAAAAAATTGCCTTTTGTTCCCGATGGGAGTCGAACCCTGGACTCCCCGTCGTGGGCCTTAGCTCGACCCGATCAACCGGTCGGGCTACAGCGCCCGATGGGAACAGGGGCACACCATATCCCCCTTAAGCACTGCGGACGACGATTGTGGTTTGAAAAAATTGCAGGAGTTTTATCCCACATGCATCCCGTAGTGGGATGCTATGGGGTTGATAAGGCGGAGGGCTCCCCTTATCCGTCGATTGCCTTCGGGCAATCGACTAGCGTCGCCTGCCCTTTTGGTCGCCGCCACGTGGTGCCAGGGGTAGGCAAGTCTGTCCGGGTCAGTCCTGTGGCGATGTGCCACGTGTCGAGTCGCGTCCAGTGGTTGTCCGCCACTTGTCCGGTCCCGATCTAGTGGTTGTCCGCCATGTGTCCGCTAGTGGTTGTCCGCCACGTGTCCGGTTATGGTCCTATCTAGTCAGCACCTCGGGGTGCGTGCCAGGGTCCAGTCAACGTCGATCCAGTCCACGTGTCCCTCGAGGTGCATGCAGGCCCGCTCCCCACGTGTCCCGGTGCGCGGCCACGTCGATCCTCCATGTGTCGTCGAGGATTGGAGGGCCTCCTACCCTCTCAGATCTCAAGGTCTGGGTCAATCCATGGGGAGGGGAGGGCTCTCCCGTGATTGGGCCACATGGCCTACGGGCCCTTGGGCCGATGCGGGAGCCGAGGATGAATGGCCTCGGGATGTCGACCGCGATTGGTCTAGGGAAGCGTGGGCCCTTGGCCTACGTCGGCCAGGTCGATGGGCGAATCCGCGGGCCCTCTGGCTGCGTCGACTGCGACGCCAGGTCCACAGGTCCTCGGCTATGTCAACTATGACGACCAGATCTATGGGCCTGTTGGCCGCGTCGACTGCGACGGCCAAATCTGCGGGCCTTCCCCGTGAGGAAGAGACCACGTTGAGCGCCTCAGCTACTCCGTGGGAGTCCGCAGCGATGGGGAACGAGCGAGAGCTCGTATTCTCCTCGTTGGCGAATGATACCAATGTAGGTCCGAAGGTAAGTTCTCAATATGAAATTGAACATTAGCTTAGGCAATAGATTGCCCAAAATATATATAACAAATAATAATCAACTAATCTAGTCTATCTCGCTAACCAACATGGTAGGAGAGACGTGTAGCTAACTACTAACCTAGGTAGAGAGTTCTAACCATAACACTAACCTAAATATCTAACATAGGATATTTAGGTACTTACCTAGTTTAACCATGAGGAAAATATCTCATGGTAATTACATAATTACATAGAAAAGTAAATGTAATAACCCCATGTAGTGTAATGCAATACACTACCTTATTTTACCCTAACAGGTGTTTCCTATCTATTTTTATTAATATTAATCGTTGATAACTTTACTTGTATTTTGTTTACTTTTCTTCTTCACGATGTCACTCTTACTAGTAAGGGGCACCTTGATGTCTTCAAAGTCTTCGTTATATATGTACTATGTTTTAAGTATCATAAATCAAACCTCCTTAGTTCAACCCATGGCATCTCCCATATGGTATGTGGTAAAAACACCAAAAAACGTTCCATTACATTTTTATACAATAAAAATAACACAAAAACTTTCTAATCAATCAATCATATTGGTATTCTACTATGGTGATAATTGTACATTGTTGAACAATGCATTTGATCAAATACTATAGTGGCAAACCTTGTTATAGTAGGGCCACAATGAATTTTCCTTCCATGGGATCTCCCTCCCCTAGGATGAGCTATAGTGTGTACCTATCCCACCTTTAATCACTTCTATCATTTGGGTATCTCACTATAGTGGTAAGTATACCTTATTGAACAATACACTTGATCAGATACTATAGTAGAAAACCCTATTATAGTAGGGGCATAATGACTCCCCTTACATAGGTTCTCCCTCCTCTAAGGTGAGCTATAATGTGTATATAGCCCACCATTTCTTACTTTTATATTTCTTCTCCCTTTTTCATGTTGGGCATTCTTTATTGAGCAATGTATCCATCACTAGTAGTGTTTAAGCTAGCTTTGGGAACATATAATTAAGTACTATTTGTGGCAAAGGTTGGCATCCCCTAGGATCCCCTGTAATAGTGAGTGAACATAATTTATTATCATAGTGTCCATATATGCTTATATTATAGTTTATTTTAGGATCGGGATCAAATACTTGTGTATATGCATGACATGGGTTGGTTTCCCCTAGTCCACCCACTATAGTGATAAGTATATTTATTGGTACTTAGTACTTGTCAAATACTACATACAACCTACCTACTTTAGTGGCATGTATGAGAGGCATACAACCCTATGCATAGGTGATCCTAGAGGGAGGTAGTTTTTATATAATACATGGCATTGAATGTTATTCAAATCATACATACAATTCAATAAATTATGCATCGTCATGTGGTACATATATCTTAAGCATGCATCATAAAAAAACTTTTGACATAGATAATTTTTAAATTATATTTTGTCAAGTTTTGTATTGAAATAATTGCTAGTGCTTCTAAAGGTTTTGGCATGCTCAAACTCATCTATGCACTTTATTTTGGCTCATTTTACACCCAACTAGCATTTTTAGTGCTTTGGGTATTTTCAAGATAAACTCATTTCTAGCTACTTGGGGTAGGTACACATCAATGTCTTTACACCAAAGTTTTTAGAGGTACATACATGTAAGTATCAAGGATGTTTTCTTGTCCTCTCACATTTTTTGGCTAAATTTTTGCATGTTTTTCTATTGTTTTTTTTAACATTTTGTATTTTTTTTGTAGATAGTAGGCTCAAAATTATAAAAAATATATATTTAGTTTCGTAGCATAGAATTTTTTTTTCTATTGCTTTCACCATAACATATTGCTCTTTTTATTTCTTGTTTTTCCTAAATATACATGAGTGGCTATCCCTTGTGGTGCTGCCCATAATCCTTAGGGAGGGTGTTGTGATTGTCACACAACTCACCCCAAAATTGGGGACCCACATTTTATTTTGGTAATTGGGTGTTTACATTTTTTTTTCAGTGTATAATTTTTTATTTTGTTTTGGGTTTGCAGTTATCATCAATTTGTTTTCGATGATATTTTATCGTCAATTTTCAGTCGATGATTTTTATCATCAGTTTTCTGTCAACAATTTTTTTCGTCAATCTTGAGTGTTAGCGATTTCGTGGTCAAAGTTAGTGTTTGTTGTTGTTTGAGTGGTTCGATTTTTGTAGCTTCACATGATTAATATTGCTTTAAGATTATTGTGAAGTTTATGTAAATAAAATAAATAAGCATATATGTTGTATATATAACATATTATATAAAAAATAAAATAAAAATAAACGTTTATATATATTTATGTATATATATATATAAGTTTATAATAATAATAAAATATATAATAAAAATTATAAAGTAAAATAATTATTATATATATCGTATATATAATGATAATAATATTAATAATAAACAATAAAATTAAATTAAATTAAAAAATGAGATTTTATATTTATATAAAAGTTAAAAGATAAAAATAATAATAATAAAAAATAAGAAATAAAAGGAATTTTTTCATTTCCTTTATCGTTCCCCATGTTATGGGATTATATTAATATTTGATACAAAATCTTATGTCTTTTCATGTTTGATGCTCGCAGGATATCATTTGTGGTAAACCCGTGGTGACATCGATCAATACATAGATGATAAGTGGTTTAAAGTTGAAGTGGACGCATCCCTACTGAACGAAGCGGATATGCATTATAATGATGACAAGGACGTTGTTGTAGACCACATGGAAGTCATATTTGATAGCTAGGAGAGCACAGTGGATGATTTAATCCATGCTTTTGGAGCCAAAAGTTGATGCGGACATCAATGTGGACGATGAGTCAGAGGGATGTGCGAATACCACGCAGCTTGGGCGTAATGCATGGTATGGTGGAACACTTATTGCAGATCAGAATGAAGTGTAGAGTAGGTACCGGAGATATCCCACGTAGGAAATCGAATTGTGGATTGTCAAGATGGGACACATAAATTTAGTTGGCTTTATGATGATGTGGACTTAGTTGATCAAACGAATATTGGGAAGATCTTATCATTTTGGTAGGTGATAGCGAGATGGATGCTGATATGGAGGATGACGAAGATGACATGGGTTTTTAAGATCCATATGAACGTGTCGATATGAAGTGAACCTAATAAATAACATAGAGTTACCCCCGACAAGGACAATGACATTAATGAAAATTTGAAAGTGGGTATTATTGCCACGATGTCAAATGAAAATGTAGATCATTGTTGATGACATGGAGCCATGGACCCACAAGATGAATTTAGACTTTGATTGCAATGCAAAATGATGGACATGTAGGTGACAATGCAGCTGCAAAAGAACATAGATTTGGCAGTTATTTTGTCAATGGAGAGGGATTGACGCAACATGGATACATTTGAGGACTACATTATTGACTAGTAGACGTGGCAACGACCTGACATGTAAGCATAGGCATGATGTCATGGAGAAGCTTTGTGATACAACACCATGTAAGGCATAGCACAACATCGATAATAGCAGTGATTTCAAGACCTATACGATGGATGGGGATGCGAGGTACATGGTGATGATGTAGGTTTAGAATAACACACCAATACATGATGATAGAGCAATGAACGTACAAAGGGATAGATTGTGGGATGACGTGGAGATGGAGATGCACACCTAGGAGATTGGAAAGGGATTCCCATGACCATATGATAAGAATGAACTAGAACACGTATTTAATTTATGGTAATCAAATATTACAGACTGACAATAATACAATTGAAGGATAGTCGATATTCACGGTGGTGATGATGTTGGATTGAAGGTCCTTATTTTTTGGAAGCTACAATAGGGAGTGTCAAGAACTCATCAGAGGCGAGTTTTATATCATAAGATTAGAATGTTCAATGCAAAAATTGTCGGGATACGAATGTTTCTCTAGCAATGAAACAACAAGGTGGTGGTTAGATATTTGCAGGTAAAAATGAGGACTGCTAGGGAAGTAGCTGAAGATGCAGAGTCCATAACGTTCATAAACCCTAAAACAACACGATAAATTGCATTCAAAGAGCTGGGGGTTATTTTTATTTTTTGAAGCATAGGGAATGTTTGTCTTGACTGCCAAGCTTAGATCAAAGTAGAGTACAACCAGGGGTAGCCGCCATCATGGAAGCGGGCAACTTTGAAGCTGCTATCATGAGCGTAGTATGCTTTGTTTAGCTCTGGTTTGAGTCTATCTGGTGCTCCTGAAGGTGATGATCGTGTATATATATATATATATATATTAATACTGCAGGCAGGATAAATTCCCTTTGATTTTTTTTTTATGGATTAATAAAGGGATAAGAGCCCTTGGATTTTTTTTATATATTATGATATGAAAACGGGAGGTATAAGGGGAGAATAAGATTTAAATATTTTTATTTATATTATAATATGTGAAAATGGATTTATAAGGGAAAGTATATATATATATATATATATATATATATATATATATATATATATATATATATATATATATATTTAACATCATAAAGAAGAGGGAAGTTGAAACGAACAAAGGTGTTGAAACCTTAAATACCCAAGGAGGTCATTGTACAAGGGCTAGAATTTTTTGTAAAAAATACCATTTTGAAGAAATCAAATGCATACATTTTGGTAGGCATACACTTTGTGAGAAAAATCAGAGGAGACTTTTGTCTAGGGTTATTGCATTTACCGTTTATGTTTTATGTGCATATTTTTTTTAAATTTATATCTACGTATTTAATGCCCTTAGGGGGTTATACTAGGTGAAGATTGATATTGACGCAAATGTTATTTTATCCTTTAAGTCTTGCACTTGATCTAATATGATTGTGTTTTATGCAGGTTTTTTTAGATTAGGTTACTTTCATACTTGTATCATAACTTGTGGTTTTGCAGGTTAGAGGAGTATGATACCAGGATTTACATGCATGTTTTTCTAGCTTTTATGTAAATAGATTAAGTTTATTTTATGTAATTTTTTCATTTTGTTTTGTAAAAGTTCGTTTCTCTACATTACTTTCTATTCTGGTCCATCTTCCAAATTTTTGCATTTTGCTTTACATTCTGGTCATTTTCTAGAATTTCTGCATTTTGCTTTATATTTTGGTCATTTTCCAGAATTTCTACATTTCATTTTTAGTTATTTTATTTTGGTATTTGTATAGAATTTTTGTACATTTTATGTTTAACTTTAGTTACATTCTAGTCTATTTTCCATAATTTCTAGTACATTCATTTCATTTATTTACATTCTGGTCCTCATCTAGAATTTCCAATTGCACCAAACTTTTAATTTTTTTTCAAATATAAATTTTTAGATAAAATCAACCTTAGGAGGGAGGGTACTAATGCCTACTTTACATTAATGGTAGATAATGCAAATGAATGTTGACTTACTAACTGGCTAACATGTCCAAATTCTAACTTAGATTTTAGTAGAATGCTCATAATGAAGATAAAATGAATCTACTGACTATAAAATGAATCTCACATTAAAGGTATGGAGTTAAAATGAAGTGGACTATTCCATGCATCTTTTCATTTTCACACCTTTAATTTGAAGATAAAATGGGTTTACTAACTGGGATTTAGGGTAAGATAGATTAAAGCAGGACACTAAAAGGAATCACTTTTCACATGAGCAAAATTCACTTTCACTTTAAATATTAAGGGATACATCACTAAGTATGTATGAATTAAACCATCAAGGCCCCTTGTTAACTGTCACTTGCATGTAGAATGCTTGTGTAACAGAACCTTGGAGAAATTTGAGTTTTCACTTAATTTCTTTGCAAGAGAGAATTTTCCATTTAATACTTTGATTGTGGTGATCATTTTGCAATAGGTTAAAATATTCACTCAATATTTTGGAGCTAGAAGGAGGGTCTTATTTCATAGATTTGTGATTTAGATATTTTTTTTCTAACAGTTAATATGGGTAGTTTTATTTCCACCTTATTGTGCTTGTAGGTACAATGTTTATCTAAGTTTTATTGTGAGTGAGTTGTGAGAAGCCTTGTAGAACATTAGTTTTCCCAAGTTGGCCCAACCTGAGTACATCGCTACTAGGTCCAAAACCACTAGGTAAACTATATTTTAAATTCTTTCTCCCAATTCTAGGAAACCAAGAAACAAAACTCAAGAGATCGAAATTCCACCTAGTATACTTGATCTAGGGTCATCTTTAGATTCAAGTACATCTAGTGGGTCTGCGCCCACTGTTCCATTGTAGTAGCTACATAAAGTGTATCTATACCCATCACTTCAAAAGTTTCTATTATTCTCATAGGGCCACTACTATTGAATAACATGGCCCAACCACCAGCTCCTTAGTATGGGGTGCTTAATATTCCATTGAAAATACCCGAGGATGTCCATGAAATACCTAGGCATATTGAGAGGTCGATACCCAAGTTTAAGCATGATGGTTCTATCATAGCTGAAGAGCATATCCAGAATTACAAAGACCACCTGATTAGACAAGGAGTAAATCATGAATATGTCACTTGTCAACTTTTCCCTGCAAGTTTGGATCATATGGCTCATGATTGGTATATGAATATCATTATAGGATCCATCACTTCTTGGGTCAAATTAGAAGCAGTCTTCATTAATCAGTTTAGGTCACTTTTAGATCCTACCATCATCTATAATCAATTTGTATCCTGTAAAAGGTTACCCAATGAGTCGATTAGGAAATTAAATGCTAGGTTCCAAAAGATTTACACGAGTGTAACTCACCATTTCATGGTGGACACCACTGTGGCCCTTCAATTATATTTTAGAGCTCTATATCCCATGATAGCCATGTTTTCTAAAAGAAACCCTGAGCTTATAACCCTTGCCTTAGCTTATGTGGAGGCCATAACCATTAAGTAACAAATGACATCGCAAGGCATGGGGATGCTCCAATTTCCTATTATAGTACAGTATGGTCCTTACAGTCAATTTTCCATGATGAATCAGATTATGGAATCACACATTCCAATGATGAATGCCTCACCATACCATCAACAATACCCATTTATGTCCATGTATCCATCATTTCCCACTTACCCTAACGTAGCCATTTCGTCCACCACACTAAGGCTAGAAAATAATAAGATAACCATGTCATGATTTGATGCGATCAACACTCAGACCTCAATATCTTATCCTATGGTCCCACCTATTAAAATCATTAATCCTTGGTGGAATCAAAATGCTTAGAATCAAACCCTCATGTCTAGTCAAGAGGTTGCCAATGTAGGAAATACATTTGGATATGGCACCGTAGTGCCCCAATCACAAGGATCTAATTCTAGGGTTGAATAATTGGAGAAGATAGTTATAAAACTAAGTAATGAAATGGTCCATATACAAAAACACACTTATCAACACTCTAGGCCTAATCGAAATCCTAAGCATAGAGGAGGGGGATCATATAATACTCACCCCAATAATGAATGTGTACCTAACCTTGTAGCCAATCAGATAGATGCTTTTGAGGATTATGGTGATTTAAATCCCCAAGGTAAGGGAACATCCCATTGTTTCCAGGGGAAATGTGATGCTTTGGTAATAGAAGTTGTCCACTATCAAGAAATTGAGGAAGGAGAAGAGGATGATAAAAATATGGAAGAGGAAGTCCAAGCTATTAGATAGTTTGGAAAAGGAATTCATGGTTATTACACGAGAAGTTTCAAAATTACTAAAACTTCCTCCACTCCACAAAAAAATCCCCTTCTTCCTCTTGATACCAAAGGTGATAATAATCCACCTCCTCCACTGGATGTCAAATTGTCCAAACCTACATAAAATCTTGAAAAACCTACTTATGATATAGTAAAGGACTTAAAAAGGACTAAGGCTAATATCTTAAATTTCAAGGTTGCTAAATTGTCAGGTCAAAGGGAAGACTTGGTAAAAGGTTTATATCCACCAAGTCAAATCCATGAGGTCAAAGGTGTCGAGTTCCAATTAGTGTTACGTAAGGAAAAGTGAGAAGTACATCATTTTCTCATAACCATCAAAATTATAGGCAAAAAATTGCATAATTTTCTGATAGACTCAGGCCCCTTAGGTAACATAATGCCCCTCGAGATTTTCCAGAATTTAGGATTCAAGCCAATCCCTTTGAAGAGTAAAGTGATACAATTGGAAAAATCAGTTTTAGATGTGGTTGGAGTTGTAAATGTTGTCTTGATCCAAATCAATTTAAATCCTAGAATTTAACATCACGTGGATATACTTGTGCTCAATATTACTACCAAATATGGCATGGTGTTAGGAAGAAATTGGATTAAGAACGTGAATGGTTAAATTGTTACAGATTCTTCCCACATGTGGTTACCTTGGATGGGAGTAGCAAACCAAATCTGGGTTTATAGTGATATGAGGTTCAAAGAGATGATTATAGAGTATAATAGACCCAATGAAATCCAATTTGCTAAAATTGATTTAGGGGTCTATAACTTTGATATAGAAGAAGCTATCGAAGAATCTCAAAAGGAAACTCTTTCTTGTGGAACTTCTAAAGAAGATAGTTTGATTTGGATTCTCAGATTTGATGGATCTAAATCAAAACAAGGTGTTGGAGCTGGTATCATACTTACATATCCTGGTAGAAAGACTATGTTGGTTGCCTATAGATTACAATTTCTAGCCACCAATAATGTGGTAGAATATGAACAATGGTATTTCCCAATTGAAATATCTAGGGGGCACTCTTCTAGATCTTTTCTTCCATGAAAATTTCATTGAGATAACTCAGGAGGACACAAGAGGGTTTGAGGTTAACATTGAGGACAAGGTCAAGGATGAGGTAAAGGATGATGTAAAGGATGTTGCAGCTGGAAAGGAGGACTAATTTCTCTCTTTCTTTATTTTCTAATGGTTTTTTGGATTCCCTACATGGGAACTTTCTCTTTTGTGCTCTGTCTTGGTTTCACTTTCATGTTTGGGGCTATGTCCCCCTATTTCCTTTAGTTTCTATTATTTTTAGCTTACTTAAGATATTTTTGTAAGCAGGTTTTGAAACTCCTATCAAAATCTATTTTGAATGAAATTATTAACTTATAAAAAAAATATTTGTTTGGCTAGTAGGTCATATAAGAATTTTATCCTAGGATAACCTAATGAAAAGGTATTTTTATGGACCCTCAAAATGTGTTCTTTGTAAAATGGAGGAGATTATAAACCTTCTCTTGGGACAATGTTCAATAGTCTGGAAACTATGGTAATGGATTCTTAATATATTTGGTAAATGCATGGTGATGAATGTAAAATTTGAGGAATGGATAAAGCAATGGCAGAGCACTTTTAAAAGTGATGCTTTGCAAAAAATATAAGATATATCAAAAGTGTAACACCTCTATTTGGACAAAACTCTTTATGTGCTTTGAACTTTATATTAATGTGGTGGTTTAATGTCATAGTCTCTTTTATCTATATATAATGGAGTGTTGCATTCTTTTTAAAACTCTGAATATTATACTACTAATGTATTTATGGATGTAAGACTAGGTGCTCTCCTTGGTGGAACCATATTGGCAACCACCTACAAGAGAGAGATACTTAGGGAAATGATGAGGATAATTAGTTCATCAAGCAACTTGAGGTAACATGGATAATTAACCTTTATGTAATGCATATTATGTTTTCTTAACTCCATAATTTTTGCATCATTGGGCTTGGAAGTTGCTTGAAATGAGCCTCCTTAAAGTAGGTCGGTGATAGTTGTGTATATCTTAAAATAATAAGCCACCCAATCAAGGATAAAACAATGGTGTGGGACATAGTGAGAATGTTTTATGTTTGTTGTGGCTTGTAAATTAGTTTTGGATGGATTATACTTTTGTTTTAGGATGATATTGTTATTAATATTAGATTTTTTGAATTAAACCTAAGGTTGGCCTAAAGTAATTAGATAAAGGTTTGAATCTTAATTTTTGGTTTTAATTAATCTCTTTATTTAAACATAATTTATTACCACATTGCCATGTAATTTATGGCACCTATTGAAATTGAGTGGTGCTTGATGAACGTGCTCTTGAGAATTTTATTGAATGATCATGCACCAAGGCACAATGACCCTCTTTACTTCATAATATGGTGGAGGGAGAGGCAAACAGGTGGTCTTTC
The DNA here is from genome assembly GCA_028583015.1 of Wollemia nobilis. Lineage (NCBI taxonomy): Eukaryota > Viridiplantae > Streptophyta > Pinopsida > Araucariales > Araucariaceae > Wollemia > Wollemia nobilis. The sequence goes on from JAQPPZ010017021.1 coordinate 2,806,161, forward strand.
TCTTTGGTGTTTGAAGAAGCTAAGTATGGTTCAAGTAGCAATAATAGGATATATCAAGTTCGTATAGAGTCAGAAGAAAGGAGCTTTGAACCAAGTGATTTTACATTATTTTATTTTTAGCATTTGACCTATTTTTTCTTAGCATGTTAGTATTTGGCATGTTTTTTTCTCCCTTCCCATTAAGCATGTGGGTGAGTTTCACATGCTTACAAGTTCTCTATTAAGTGCTTGATGTGTTGTGTTCTATAACCTTTGCTTGGGTAAGACTATTATTGATGGCTTTTGCTTGACACCTAGCTTATCTTATCCATACTTGTATCATGGGGTATTCTTGTTTAGCTTACCCCTTTTATTTTGCTTGGTTGTATCTTTGCTTCATGTTGCTCCTTAGAAAGTGCCTCAATTGAGAATATTCTAGGCTTACAAGTTTGTGTATCCCTTTTTCTAGTATGATATGAAGTGCAAGGCAGATGGATGGTGTTCCTTCCTACCTACACTTCACTATGGTGTAGTGAGCCTAATGGAAAGGATTAGGGATTTTGTTCATGCACATCATCTTAGTTTGTAGGGTGGTGACTGTGTTATCTTTAAGCCTACAAGGTCATTATTGTTTCAAAGTGTGCATTGCTTTCTAGTTTATATGCATGTTTTAGTTGTTGCTCATGTGAGCCTTGGGTGGTTTTGTTTTGTTTTTCAACACCTTTTTGTTTGCTTTTGAATTACAATTTTAAATCCTTTATCATTTTATTATGCACTCAACTTCTTGTGTTTGACACTTGGTCTAAGGTCTTCATAGCACAACTATGTGTATGCTTGGGTTTTATTTACATTGAGTGTCATTGTTTCTAGTTTTTTTGAGTGTTGGCTTTGGAATTTATTTATTGCTTGGTTTTTGAATGGTTTAAATCAAGTACTTATATGTTGTGTAGAGTATCTTTGTTAAGAGCTTTATTGTTAATGTTGGCAATTTTGGGTACTTTGGGTACATTGCCTTTGCTCAAGTGTATAAGTTGTCATTGATGTCAAGAAGCTCTTGAAGGAATTTGATTTGATGTTAAATAATTTTTTTTTATCAAGGTTACGACATGACAGTTTCAAAGGTCTTTTTCAAACCCCAAGTTGGCAGGTTTAGAGATTACAGGTGGATGCATTGGTTTAATGCATTTGGGTCCAGGAGGAAGTATTTATTTAAATAATTAAAAACCTTGTTAAGGTTCCATTTAATTATTTTTAAATAAATAAATTATTATTTGCAATGGGTTCTCCTAATCCATGGTGCAAATGTTTTAACATTGTGGGTGCTAGCCAAGACCTTTGTCGATGTGTTAAAATCCTCGCCGATGTCAAAGAGCTTATGGTAAATTGCATATAAATCTCCCTCGACAAAAACAAATATTAATCCCATCCAAATTTTGAAAGGAGTTGCTCACTGTAAATTCGTCTGTGTATTCACCATTTTTCATGGATCTATTTTTCATTTGTCTACACTCGCCATTTGTCGAATCCGCCATAAAGTTTATTGTCGTCGTGTCACAGTAGAGGAAAGGAAGGGACTGTGGTTTAATTTTATCCTTGTGAAGAAGGATCAAGGTTAACAGCGTGAGGTTTAAACCTCATCGGGTGCCTTTGGTGCACCGGTAGCGGCTAGGCTATTGGCGTGCTACCCAAATGGGAGGTTTCGCGTTCGAATATCGTGAAAGGGTTTTTCGTCATGAAGTGGACGCAGCAGGTGGTGTTAGAATTCGTGCACAAATTTCTCCATAGCAATTTTTGATGTTGGCTAAGGTATTTTTGAAATTAATTTTTTGCTAAGTGTTTTTACGGATGGAGGAAGTTTGTTAGAGGGAAAAATAGCTTAGGAGTTATAAGGAGTTTAAAGCTTGTTTGTATTTTGATAAAAGATTATTTTTGAAGATGTTGTTGAAATTTCTTATTGCATTCTTATGAGAGATAAATTTTATTTTTGATAAGACTATAAGGGAGAAATAAGGTGTATAAGGGTTAAATATTTCTTGTAATGTTGAGAGTGCTTTTGGTTGTTTATGGAAATGAAAGCATGATGTTTTAAGGTCAATTGCTTCTTGTGTGAAGTTGTGAAACCTTAAGTGGGCAGCTTTGAGATTGATATTTTCTTTCATTAAATTGGTAATAATCAAGCTATTCTTTACTTGGTTAAAATGTTGGGCTTACTCCTTTATTGATGATTTGAAAAGTTGTGTGTGCTATTGTGAGTTGAGTTGGTGGATTCTTTTGTTCAAACAATATTGGAGAGAAAAGGAGTTCTACTTTTTTCCTTTTCTGATGTTGATTGTGAAATGCTTCAAGGTTGTGTTTTGAGCTGAATGGTGTTTATTGAACCTTGTTTGATGAGCATTGTTGTTTAAGCCCTAATTGATGGTGAAAAAGAACATGAGTATCATTGTTATGTGATTCTTTGCATAGTTGGCAATTGTTGGAGTTTCATGTTCTTGAAAGAAAGCATTCTATCCTATCCATTTCAGATATTGAGTTGAGTTTTCAGATTTGAGATTGAGTTTGAGTTGAGTTTTTAGAATTGAGATTGAGTTTGAGCTGAGTTGATTTGAGTTGAGTTTTGATATTGGGAGTTGAGTATAGAACATATTGAGTCTCTAACAATTCTCTTTATGCTTCTATGAGTTTGACAAATCACATTAGGTCTCTAAAAATTCACCTTGTGATTTCCTACTAAGAAATTTTTTCTTGGTGAGCTTGCTGAGGTTTTGGACAGGTTTCGGTGGGGACATGTGAGCAGGTTTTTGACAGGTTTCGGTGGGGACTTGTGAGCAGTTTTGGATAGGTTCCGGTGGGGACTTGTGAGCAGATTTGGATAGGTCATAGCAGAGGACTTGTGAGTTGAGTTTTGATAGTTCTATCAGAGAACTTGAGGACAGAGGAGCATTGGTTCTTTGAGAAGAACCTAAGGACAGATTTGGCAAGTCTTTGAGAAGGCTTGTGTGCAAAGGATTGATTTGTTCAAGTGTTGGACAGATCTAACAGACAGAGGAAGACTTTTACTAGATCGACCGATTGTTTTTGGTACAGGTTGCTGAGCTTCTGTGGACGTGATCATAGAAGGTAGAGGTCTCTTAGGCTAAGCATTTCGGACAGGAGGTCTTCGGTGGAAAGGAGTTCCACGTGATGGCAAGAGGTAGAGGCAGTTGATCTTCTGAGGGATCAATTCCAGAGCAAAGGGGAAGGTATCTCCTTTGAGCAAAGGCTCATAAATTCAGAGCAGAGGGGAAGGTATCTCCTTTGAGTAGAGGCTCATAAATTCAGATTGAGGGGAAGGTATCTCCTTTGAGCAGAGGCTCATAAATTCTATTTGGGGGAAGGTATCTCCTTTGGGCCGAGGCTCATAAACATTGTAATTGGGAAGGATTCCCAAAGAACTTTGAGATAACTTTTAAAGAAAAGTTTTGTGGACGTAGCCCAGCCATTCCGGGTGAACCACGTTAAAATTGGTGTCACTTTGTGGATGATATTGTGCATTGCTTTGATATTTTTTTGGGTATATTGCTTTACTGTTTTGAGGTATAAAGGAAAAAGTAAAAAGAGGTCTTATACTATTCACCCCCCCTCTCAGTATAAGCTTGTGTTCTTCAGTTAACTTAGATGTTAAAATATTGTATAAGGGAAATTGTTTGAGTTTACTTATACATTTGAATGAAATAATACTAGAGTTGTTTGAATTCCTTAGGCTTTTGAAAGAAAATGAATCACTTAAAGTAAAGTATTATACTATAGTTGCTTGATTTCCTTAGTCTTGTGAAAGAAAAGGAAACATTTAAAGGAAAGTATTATACTTTAAATGTTTGATTCCTTAGGCTTGTGATAGTAAAGGAATTGCTTAAATAGAAGTATGAGATTCTCTTTATTACATATTTATGTGATAAGTTAGCTATTTTGATCTCTTGAAACATGTGGTAGTTAAAGAAATCAATATGAATAAAGTGAATTTATTTTTTAGCAATTGCTTGAAATGATGTATGGTTGCTTGCATTTTGGTTAGGGTATGTTGTAAGTTGCATTGCATGAGAGAGTTGATCTGATCCCTAAGTATATATCACAATGATCATGATGGTTTTACCATTTCTAATAGGCTTTCTAACTTGTGGGTGGATTCAAGAAACTTTGGTTAAGGTTTCCTAGAGCTTGAAATTTTTGTTATTGTGGATATTAAATCTTTGTAATTATTAAATATCAAATACTGATTATTTATATAATGGAAGTTACATTGTTAAATGATAACTTGAAGTTGTCTTATTGCTTCTTTTAAAGTAAACTATAAATTTGGTTATTAATGTGTTTCATCAACATTTTCATATATGTCATATTTGAGATATAAAATATCTTGCTTTTGTAATTGTTGATGGAAGCATTTGAGATTTAAGTTCAATAATTGCTTAGTTTGATTATGATTAAAAGGAATTTATTTGTGCATTTATATTGAGATGAATTATATATTATGCTTATGCTTAGTTCTTTGTTTATATTTGATATATGATATTGTTATCTATCCATGGGGTGGATAAAGTGTCCCTCTTGTAAACCATAGAGCCCAATCCAAGGAGTTGTGTGGATGCAATAGTCAGATAGATGTGAGACCTAGAAAGATTTGTGAGGTGCAATAGCTAGGATCTCATGAAATTGGAAGGAGTTGTTTGTATACAATAGCCAAGAAAATTGTGAGTATTCATACATTTAATGAGTAGGATTGGGCGTTTAGGGAAATCTATTCACAAGGCAACAGTGGTGATCCCTCGATCCTGTAGGATCAAGAAATTATGTTAGTTTTCATCAAAGTGATAATAAATTTAGTTAGCCTATGGAGGCATGGTAACTAAGAACCAAATATCTACATTGAGTAACCTACCTAGGTGGAGCTAGAGTCAGGTTAGGGAATTAACATCCCCCTTTAAGTATTATGGGACTTAAATAAAAATCTCTACGTCATAGTCATATGGGCCTATACCAAGAAGGGTGTAGGAATTTTGGAGGGATAACTTATGGTGTCCTTCTAAATGTGTAGGTTTAGTAAGGTGAACCCTAGAAGCTATGGGTATTAGCCTCTCCTATCCACCAAGTGTTTTCTACAGCAACTTGGAACTCAAATATGGTAAAAATTTGAATGTTGATATATTTATATAAAAATGGGGTGTCATGCTTGAGAGCCTTGCTTTGCAAGTGCTCTTAAAAAAAAATTGGATTCGTAGTTTTGGGTTATTATAGTTGCTATCAAAGCTCTAGGTCATAGGGATAGAAGCTTCTATGGAGTGTGTTGGGTTGAGCCTTGACTTGATATGCCACTCTAGGTTTTTCACCTTACATGAAGGTAAGAGTGATCTTAAAACTTTATTAGTTGAGTAATGATAAATATGTTAGTACATAGAGTAGTATGAAGCTAACATGATGTAAGTACAATTGTGATAATTGTAGCTTACCCAACCTACTTTATAAATAGGATATTAAATCAATGCAAGGCACTCTAAAAAAGTGGATTTACTCATTTGAAAGGACACTAAGGTAAGATATCTGAAAGAGCCTAGAGTAAAGAGGAACATGGACTAGGAAAAGGGTAATGATTTAGCTATTCATAAAAATTTTGGAAGAGTGAAGGAAGTTAATAAAGGCCTTGATGAGGGCATAACCAATGAAGCATCCCTACTCCACCAACTCTAGACGAAAATAAAATGGTTGGAGTTAGTATTAAGGTCACTACAATACTAAATAGGTCAACATAAGTTGATACTAGATATAATTTCTAAACAAAGATCTAGAGCCATGAGAAGGGCAAGGAAAAAAACAATTTTTCCAAAATAAGGTGTTATACTTGCAAAGGTCCTCATTATGCTAAAAATTTATATCATAGAACAAAGTCTAGCCACCGAGCAGAGGAGCTATCACACTAAATCTATGTTGCTACTAATAGTCAGGACTTGGAAGGGTAAGCTATGCCAATTTTATAGAGTGGTAAGATTTTTGATAAAAATGTAAAAGTCCTAATAGATAGTGGAAGTACAAATAGTTTTATTTCCACTAGTATTATTGGGGACATGCCAAAAATACCTAAAGAACAAGGGTGCAAATTTGAGTATAATTATTGGTAAACCTACTCAATAGATCAATGATTACCTATGGTAGAGATAACTCTACCTAAAGGGTCCACTATATGACACTTATATGTGGCACCTCTTCATTTTTTGACATAATCCTAGGGATGGATTGATTGAAATCTCATGGAGCCTTAATAAATTTCCAAGATAGGTGGATGAAATTTACCATTAAGGATAAAATGAGGGTATGAGTTTAGAGTGAATAAGGTTCTTTTCATTCTCACTTGCTTTCAATTATGTAGTTAAAGAAAGCCATCAAAAAAGGCAATATGCTTTATGTAGTGAAGATCAATGGTAAGATGAGAGAGAAAGGGAATTAAAATGCTTTTAAGAAGGTTATAATTCTTCATGATTTTTAGGATGTATTCCCTGAAGACCTTCTAGGTTTACCTCCAAAAAGGGAATTTGATTTCACTATTGAGTTAATACTGAGAGCTGAACCTATTTCTAGGACACCTTACAAAATGACTCCCATTGAAATGTCCAACTACAAGACTTATTGGATAAAGGTCTAATTAAACCAAGTGTGTCACCTTGGGGTGATAAAATTTTATTTGTGAAAAAAGAATGATGGATCCTTGAGATTATGCATAGATTATAAGATGCTAAACAAGGTAACCATTAAAATAGGTATCTTATACCTTGAATAGAAGATCTATTTGATCAACTAAGAGGAGCTACCATATTTAAAAAATATATATAAGGTCATGGTATCACCAATTGAGGATTCAGGAATATGATACCCTAAATAGAGCCTTTAAGACCAAATATAGACACTACAAGTTTATAGTGCTTCCATTTGGGTTGATAAATGTACCAACAACTTTCATGAATCTGATGAACAACATGTTTATGAAATATATGGATTGGTTTGTCTTAGTATTCTTGGATGATATTTTGATTTATTATTGTTCTAAAGAGGAACATGACAAACACCTTAGGATGGTGTTGAAATTTCTAAGAAAATATTATCTCTATGGAAAATTGTCCAAGTATGAGTTTTATACTTCACAAGTTCAATATTTGGGGTACATTATCTTAGTAGAAGGAATTTTTGTGGACGCAAATAATATTGAGGCTATTTTAAATTGGTCTCCACCTACATATATGACTAAATTTAGGAGTTTCATGGGACTCATAGGATATTCTAGATGCTTTATACGAGATTCCTCTAAAATTGTCTATTCAATCACAAACCTTCAAAGGAAGGGAAAGGAGTTCAAATGGATGGATAGGTGTGAGACCACATTTTATGCTCTAAAAAATAATTTTAAAACAACACAAATTCTAAATATTCCAAATCCCCTTTGAAAATTTACCATGTATACAAATGCTTCTTTAGAAGGTTTGGGTAGAGTTCTATCTTAGGAAGAAACCACAGTGGCCTATGAGTCTAGGAAACTCAATAAGCACAAGGTAAATTATGCCACTCATGATTTGAAATTGGTAGAAGTTGTGTATGCCCTAAATGCTTGGAGGCATTAACTTTTGAGAGGGCCATTTGAGCTAATAAAATACCATTAGATTTTAAGGTATATTTTTACTCAACCAATGCTAAATGCAAGGTAGAGAATATGGGTGAAATTCTTATCTAAATATAACTTTGGTATTGAGTATATCAAAGGAAATTAAAATAAGGTTGTTGATGCCTTGAGGAGGAGAAGACACATAAATATCCTAACCCATATCCATGTCAATTTGATGGATATAGTTAAGTAAATACAACTACAAGACCCATTTTGCATAGAAATGCAGACCAAAACAAAAATAAATCCTAAATATGGTAAGGGTTTCAACCAAAAATATGAGCTTTGTGCTTTAAAGATTGGGTAGTTATACCCAAATTAAGTGACTTAAGGAGAAATATTATGCAAGACGCACATAATTCTCACTACTCTGCTCATCCAAGAGGGTCAAAATAAGAGAAAATATGAAGACCTTTTATTGTCTTGGAATGAAGTGAGATATCACCAAATTTATTATAAAATGTTAAGAATGCTAGAAGGTGAAGGCAGAACATTGTCACCCAACTAAAAATTTGTACCCACATGAGATATCTATGCAGAAATAGTAGGTTATCTTTATTATTTTATTGTGGGGTTACCAAAGAATAGGTTTCAGCATGATGTTATCTTGGTAGTGGTTGATAAGTTGACCAAGATTGCACACTTCATACTGAGGAACATCAAGGATGATGCATCAGTAGTGGAACATAAATTTTCCAAATAAATATTTAGGTTACATGGGTTTCCTAAGATGATCATATCAGATAGGGACTCTAGGCTCACATCTAAATTTTGGTAAGCTCTTCACTATGCAGTGGGCACTAAACTAAATATTAGCTCTGCATATCATCCCAAAATAGATTTTCAGACTGATAGGGTCAACCAAATTTCAGAAGACATACCACAAATTAATATAAAGTTCAAAGAACATAAATATTTTTTTCCAAATAGGGGTGTTACACTTTTGATATATCTTAGATTTTCTGTAAAGCACCACTTCTAAAAGTGTTCTGCCATTGCTTTAACCATTCCTCAAATTTTCCTATAACATAAAAAAAATAAGACCACTACATTAAAGATGATCCATTGTATTATATTTGTAAAATTCCCTTTTGATACACTTTGACCCTTTTAGGGTGCATTTTACAAAGAGATGTGCCAAAAGGGGAATCCCTTTTACAAATCAAGGATGGTGTCTTTCACTTCTTCTATGCCACAATCAATGTTGGAGGTGGGTTTTTTGTGACCACTGTGTTGGACTTGAACTTGTTGAATCTGTAACCTGCACACATGCAAATAGACAAGGGTTTAGTAGCACCTATCACAATGAATATGATAAATGACTAATGTAAATGGAAATAGAAAACAAGTATATTGCTTACATGAGTGATGATTTTAGCAGCATAACATTAGCATTCCCATCCCTATTTTTCTTGGTCATGTGATGGTGCCTTTATAGGCCTTTGAGGATTTTTTAGGGAAGGATAGGTGGCAAGCTAGTTTTGCCATGTGGTAGGGACTGGACAACCACCTATCCTGGTGAGTCACCATAAGTGTATCACTTAATTGGGGAGATGTGGTAGGTGGGTAGGTGCAATTGGAGTGATGTGTGATATGTGGAAAGTGGGTAGGTGGAAGTGGAGTGAAGTGTGGAGTGAGGTGTGAGATGTGGCAAGTGGGTAGGTGGAAGTGGAGTTAAGTGTAAGGGATGTCTGATATGTGTCAAGTGGATGGGTGGAAGTGGAGTGAAGTGTGAGGGATATCCCATGTGAAGGGACAAGGGTGAAATGGGTGTGTGAGAGGTGGCAAGGGGTGATGGTGATGTGGCTAGGACACATGTCAAGTGGGGAGACAGGGTATCTTATGTTGATTTTCTAGATTTAATAAATATGAAAAATATAAATTAATGTGCAAGAAAATACACCTAAGTTTAGACTTAGATATTTTATTATGCAAAATTTGAATGTACAATGTGAATGAATGATGTGCAGGAATTATATGCCTAATTTTAGACTTAGGCATATATTATTATGTATAATTATGATGTGTAATGTGGGTGAAATGTACAATAATTGATATACCTAAGTTTAGACCTAGGCATATAATTTAATATGCAGAATTATGTGATGAGATGTAAATACCTAGATTTTGGTGTCTACATTTCCATTCATCACCATGCATTTACCAAACATATTAAGAATCCATTACCATAGTTTCCAAAATATTGAACAGTGCCCCAAGAGATGGCCTATACTCTCCTCCATTTTACAAATAACACATTTTGAGGGTCCATGAAAACACCTTTTCATAAGGTTATCCTAGGATAAAATTCTTATATGACTTACTAGCCAAATAAACATTTTGAATTTAGGAATGCTTTGGCTATTCCAAACATCTCTCCATATTCTTGCAATATTCCTATTTTTATGGTGTTGTATATTATATCCACTTATTTTTGTGTATTCTCCCGAGCTATTCAACTCCCAAATCAACTTGTCCTTGGATCCCCTTGGAATAATCACTATTGTTATCTTTCTACTCAATTGCCTCCTAGTATCAATGTCTTTTTACTTGTTAAAAAATATTCTTTCCATTTGTATCTTCCTTCCTGATCCTTGTACAAAATTTTTGAAGCACTATCACAATACTTGTCTTCAAGTAATTTCTTCCATGGTTTAAAAATTAGATCTAGATTGAGTGGTTTTTTATCACACTAAATATCCATCCAAATAGATACTTATCTCTAGTTACACCACCCATATTAAACCTTCAATCACTAGATCAATTGATATTTTAAAACCATTCCATAGTGCATGACCATTAGGTAGAGATAATATAGTAAATATTAAGCTTGGGTCATTGGGATCAACATACTTAAAATAATTCTTGCCCATTGTCTTTGGCTCTCTTTGTACAATCTCCAAATTACTTTTCCCCTAAGATATAATTTTACATCTGTAAGAACTCTTAAACCAAGACCTCCACTAGTTTTATCATCAGATACCTTGCTCTATTTCACCAAAGGAAAATTCCTTTTATCATGTAACCTTGACCACAAAAATGATCGCATAATAAAAATTAAAAAAATTTCTATCAATTTTGGCATAGTAATAAATGACATATAATATATTGGAATGTATTGTAAGATCGATTTAATTAGTTGCACTCTTCCTACTAATGATAACCATCTACCTTTTCATACGGGTAGTTTATTTTAAACTTTACTTATAACTGGATTCCATAATTCTATTCTCATTCTCCCCTCAAATAAGGGCATCCTTAGATAAGTTTTTGTAAATTTGAATCCTTCATTTGAAGTAACCTGCATATCCTTACTTTGATTTTAGTTGGGATGTTTAGGAAGTAAATTTTAAATTTTTTCCTCTTAAACTTTTGCCCTGATTCTCTTTCATATTCCTTTAATAAGTTATTCAAAGCTTTGGCCTCATTTATCCTTGCCCTACTAAAAAGAGTTGTATCATCTACAAACTATTGATGGGTGATGTTGATGTTATTACAAGACTTAAGTCCACTTATAAGCCCATATTTGTTATCCTTATTCAAGTTCCTATCCAAAACATTTGCCATAATAATGAACAAATATGGTAATATAGTATCTCCCTATACAATGTGTCTCTTAGATTTAAATGATTCTATTACTAACTCATTGACCAACACTGGATATGAAATTGTAGAGACACAAGCTTTAATCCATTTATTTCCAAATACAAATTTCTAATACTATAAAAATAAAATCTCATTTAACCCTATCAAAGGCCTTACTCGTATCAAGTTTTAAGATCACTACTTTTTCTTTTATTGAAGCTATTGAATGTATAACTTCATAAGCTACTATGATCCCATATAGAATCTATCTCCCTTTCACAAATCCTTGATATTTTGAAATAATTTTATCTAAAAATGGTCTTAACCAATTTACCATCACTTTCAAAATAATCTTATATGTCATATTACATAGGTTTATGAGTTAAAATGAATCAAATAATTATGCATCCTTATTTTTTTGAATCAAGGTAAGATGTGTTGCATTTATTTTATAAGGTATGTATTATTTTACCCTAGACTTTTCCACTACCATCAATAAAAAATCCTTTACTATATCCCAATTATGTTGATATAATGCTACATAGAGCCCATCCAAACTTGGGTATTTATCCTTATTAAAAGAGAAAAGAGCTAGATGACCTTATTCCATAGTAATAGGCTCCATCAATTTCCTATTGTCTTCATTTATGATAACTAAAGGAACTTATAAAATTTTATCATTCTTTTAATCTAGATGTCATTGATTTAATTTGTTCTGAAAGTGTATACAGCCCACCATTTCTTGAATAATTCCACACTTGTACTATCATATCAAAAAATTGAGGATCGGTTTCCCACATATGCGCACATTTAAAATATGTTATTTTTTTAAATTCACTTACCTCCATTTTAAAGTTTATTGGCCAATGATCTAAACCAATCCTTGTGAAGGTATTAATTTTAGCACAATTTCCTTCATATAGCCAATTATTTGAGAGAATGCATCCATATATTTTTTTTTCTATTAGGTTCAGGCCTCTCTTGTTGTTGGTCCATGTATAGTTGTCTTCTTCAAACTCAGCCTCCCATAGATTATTGTTTTGAATAAAATCTGAGAAATATCTCATACTTTTGGTTAGTTTCCTAATTCCCCAAATTTTTCATCCAGCTTGTTTATGGTATTAAAATATCCTATGATCATTAATTAATTTTCTTGGTCTTTACTTATCATAAAGGTTTCATTCCCACTTCAAAATTCTTATCTTATTGAGTTGTAGATCCATAGATACTGATAAGGATGAAATAAATATTTACAAAGAAGCATATGACTAAAGAGTGTATCCAATACCAATTTTATGAATGGTTACATAAGAGGTTCTAATAGGATTCCAACAAGTTAGAGTTATCCTTGTTGGTCCTTCAAAATCTATAGCATCCCATTCACATCTTGCCCATACTCCTTTCATAGTTTTGGAAACTTCTTTTATCATTTTAGTTTCTTGGATATAAAGGATATTAGACTTATTACTTAAAAAAAGGTCTCTAATACACCTTTTCTTTGAAGGGGTATTAGCACCCCTTATATTATATGAGATGGTAATCATGTCTCATTAGGGGCTACTAGCCCTGCCTATGAATTACCAATATTATTTTGTTGTTTAGTAAAGAGAAGTTCAACCAACTTAGTTTATGTTCCTTTCTCTATGTTAGCTCTTGCTTCCTTGTATCCCGCTTGATAATTGAAGGGTTTTCCTCTTTTTGCCTTGCTTATATCAAAAGTAGGTCTTATTATTCTATTCCTCAATATTGTTTCACAACTTTTTTTTCCTTATATGTATCCTCTCTTGGCTCTACTATGTAAGCTTTTGACTTATCCTGCTAATTTTCTAGTATTTCCTTATTAATGGTAGATGTATTAACATCTAATATTGCATTTTATTTATTAGTTTTTTCTCTTGAATAATTCATCGTACTTCAAGAGAGTCTTCAAAATATGATTTGACACATTCCTTAGGTTCATAAATAATGTTCATCTCTAAAACAATATCATATTGAATATATGGTTCCTTTTTGATATGTTGAACCTATTATATTGTGTCGTCTAAGATTTGATCTACTTTTTCTTCATAGGATAAAGCATCAAAAGAGTTGGTATTTCTTCCAATATCATTCCTTATTAGTCTCCATTGTTTATTTATTTTCATTTGTCTATTTCTATTTTTTTGATGTTGAAAACCATCCTCATCCATATCCATTTGTATTTTTTTTTGTGGTTTTCTACATATGATTCTATTGGACTTGTCTAAGGGCATGATCTCTAAATATGTCCCCATCATGACATATTATAATATAAAATATATGTTTTCATAATATATGGTTTAGATCCATATCTTATCCCCATATTTAATAATGACTGATTCTGGTAAGGATTCACTTATATCAATCATGACCAATATATGAGCATAAATAGCCAAGAATCCATATTTTATAGTTTCTAAAATCTCAAGGAATTCTTCTAGAGTTTTGCCTATTAACTTAAAGGTATACATTTTTAAAACTCAATGGGCAACCCATACATCCTAACCTAGACTTGTATTAGAGATAGATTTATATTTTTAGGTGAAAAACCTTCATATTGTGGGTAAGGAAGAGTCATGCTCTTACCATAAATCAAGGACCTCATTTTAGGATTTTATATCTTTCTAAACTAGAACAAAAAAGGATAGGAATAAGCCTTTGAGAAGAAAACGTAAAATCATTCTTGGAGACTTCCAAATCCTATCAATCCATTTTCTCAAGGCTAAATACCCTATCCAATAGCCATTAATTTTACCAAAAACCACCCTATCTTTGAGTAGCAATGATCAATCATCTATGGTTTTCTTACTAAACTCTATTACTAGAGATTATTTTAAGGATTTAGCTATAAATAAATCCATGGGAAGGAAACTAAAACTAAAAATATATTAAAATTTACTAGAATATCCTATAGCAAATATAATATTTGATAAAAAAATTATAATAATTTACAAGAAAAATTTCTAAGATAAAGAAGGAAAAAAGAAACTTAGCTGAAAAAATATATGGCCAGATAGAATGTCTTATCTCACTGAATCCCTATCCTGCCATTGCTTCTCCCATCATTCAAACCTTGGCTGAAAGATATTTATAATTTTGTTTTTTGTGACTTGAAAAATTGTCACTACCCTTATTTCGGATGGTTGACTTAACAAGATCACATCTCCATCAATATTGCTCAAATTCCTTCATATGATGACTCATTTTAAATATCTTAAAATTCCTCGTAAAGTGGTCTAAGAAATAGTTGAGTTGGGGAACCCTTCATGAAGATATGAATCCTAAAAGATGAGATATGGATTCAAAAACAAATTGTCCTAATCCTTCACGAAGTAACAACTAGTGGGTTAATTTTTCTATATAATATCCATCAAAGACTTTAATAAAATGATGAGTGATGATCATTCATTGTAAGAAGAGCTTGTCCATATCTTTATTTATTTCTATGAATTATTATTTTGCATATTATCTATGGATGAATGGTTTCTATTTCATTAGATGGTGATTTATTTATGTTAATAATAACAAAGGTTCATAAAATATATCTATTTACAACCTTCAAAGTGACATCATATATATAGGAATAGATTGTAATGTAATCTTTATTAGTTGTAGTCTCCCAACCATGGCTAAGAACTTTGCTTTCCAAAATCCTAAACAAGACTTTATTCTATCCAAAAATGATCCCAAAATATCCATTTTTCCTTTATGATAGAAAGGAATACATAGATATATTGATGGAAAATTTCCAATATTACACCTTAAATATGCACAAATTAATTATAAATCTAGAGTAGCATCATTATTTTTTTTTGGAATTTATAGTATCATCCAACTATCTATAAGAATTCTCATAGCATGATAATATTGATTTGAAGTCCATGGAATCGTTAATTGAAGTATTCCAAAAGAAAAGTATAAATATTAAATTGGAGATGAGACTAGGGGGGACCATTCATTACAACCTGGATACCTTTTATTTTTCCTTCTATTTTTTTATCCTTTGAGAAAGTTCTCTCTAATGCATCTATAGGAATAATAAATAGATAAGGAGATAGTGGGTCACCCTAAAAAGGTTTACAAGATAATTTTTTATATCCAACAAGGGATCCATTAATCAAAACTAAATATTTTGAAGTGCCATAATAATATTTAATTCATTTACACCAAGCTTGATCAAAACCAAATTTTCTAAGAATATCATGTAAAAAATTCTAGCAATCCCTATCATATACTTTGTTCATTAATAAATTCAGTGATGGAATTAAGATAAAATATGGCCTTTTATGCAATGATTACATCATCAAGAATTTGTTTATTAGAATTAAGACCACCTTATTTCTCTGAGATGAAAAAATATAGCATGATTTTCAATTTGTTTTCCATAATCTTTGAAATAATCTTATAAAACATATTGCACAGGCATATTGGATTAAAAATCATCACAACATTTTATTGTCTTAATTGGGGATTGATGTAATAAATGTGGCATTGATATAAGTTATATTAGAGTTCATTTTGATTGCCCTCTTCAAACATATACAAGATATCACTCATGCACAAATACCAATTGAAATACTATTGGAGGAAATCCATTGTGAACAAGTATCTTGTTATATTGGAAGGATAAAATTACATAATGTAGCTCCTCCATATAGGTATTTTTCATCAAGCTTTCATTTTATCCCTATGTGATAATTTATTGAATATTTTACAAAAGTTTAAATTGAGACTCAACTTTCACAACATGTAGCAAAATATCTTTGAAAAAATTAATTGCTTCATTCTTGAGTTTAAATAATTAATTACTTCCTTCCTTTCTCAATATATCACCATCCATATTTGACATATTTTTGATGCATTGAGAAGACAAAATTGTTTTGTCTATCAAATTAATTATTATTTTTATTTCCTATGGTTAATTTAGTAGTAGGTAGGTTCAGTTTGTCTATTGGAACATTATTTCCTCTTATGGGAAAATTCACATTTTAAAGATATGAGGTTGTTTGGATTTGTTAAATGGATAAAAATGAGGGAATCTGGGATGGGTTTTGTTAAGTTTCATTATTTTATTATTTTAGAACACTACCTAGGTCCTTTATAATTTTGTGAAAAATTAATTTTAGTTAACTAAGATTAAAGCAAACAAATACTAGATTAACTTCTTAAAAAATGTGAATGAACTAACCTAAAAATTTATATGTTTAAATGTTTC
This sequence comes from Wollemia nobilis, assembly GCA_028583015.1. Classification (NCBI taxonomy): domain Eukaryota; kingdom Viridiplantae; phylum Streptophyta; class Pinopsida; order Araucariales; family Araucariaceae; genus Wollemia; species Wollemia nobilis. The sequence continues at coordinate 2,822,639 of JAQPPZ010017021.1, forward strand.
TACAAGGATTCTAAAAGAAAAATGAGGTGTAAATAGTCAAACCTACCTTCTAGTAAAAATTTCAATAAAAATCAATAATATTTGAAGAGCTATAGCACTATAGATAACACTGAATCTATATTACGTTTTTAATAAAATATAGTTCTTTCAATTTTATCTTAAACAATATTCAATTCTTAAATTTTAAATAATAGCAAAAACAATTATATTCTAATACAAGAAGATAAAATTTAAGCTAAATTACCACTATAGCTTATTGGAATGTTATAGTTAAGCTTCTCTTGAGTCCATGACCAATTTATGTACTTGTATTTATCATATTTTTCCTTTGGGCCTATGTGAACCTTGAAAATGTGTTTTTATATTTTTTTGCAATATTTTATTCCTAAAGGTCTATCTCACAACCTTGACCTAAAGGTTACATGTATTTGTGTATAAATACATCTTCATACCAACCCTTTTTCTTATTGATTGAAGTGTAATTTCATTTTTATTTAATGATATTATTTGATGTCCATGAACATCCCCAATATATTTTGTGTTCTGTGTTCTTCAAGTTGTGTATTTTTTCAAGCAATATTGTGTAATATTTGATTTCATTCATTTATAAAAAGTACTATGAAATCTAATATATTAGAAGAGTAGGTATAAATATCCATTAATCAATTGCTTCTCCTAGTAGATAAACTCTACATCTTCTCTTAAAGGTAGTTGTGAAGAGTTCCTTTTTGAAGGTTGATGGTAAGATTGAGAAAAAAGGTTTTTGGATAAAACCCTAGGTGGACTTGGATTACAAGGATATCATTGGATTTAGTAGATTTGATCTAATAGAATATTTAATATACAAGATCATCTCTCTTTGGCACACAATATTTTTTTACTTTCTAACTAGATGGATACCCTAGTTTTAGGATTGAGTTTTTGAAAACTTCATTTAACTTTTATATGTTTTTTAAAAATATAATTTCCTTATCTTACAACTTCTTGTGTCCAATAGTAGTATATATGATATGGTAGACTACTTGGATAGCATGAAAGAAGAAAAAAAAAATGTTGATTTTTTTTAGTTAGGTCCCTGGTGCTAGAGAAATCATTTGTAGGAATTTATGCTTAGAAAATACCTCCAAGCCACATATAACTAAAAGTGACTAAATTAATGTGAAAAAGAGGATTGAAAGTGGATCTAATAAAGGATAGAATAATGGGGAGGGACATTTTTTGTAGGACTGCCCAAACTATCGAACTTGTTTTGGCCATATTTCACTCATCCGGACTCGGATTGAGCTGAAATTTTGAGGGTAGATGCCTGAAAAACCCTAGAACGTCTCCACCAATTTTTAGATCATTTGGAGCAACACAGATCCTAGCGCATCCCTATGTGTGAACGAGATTTTTGGCAAGCGGTTGTGCGAGGGTTTCATCTGGGTTGAGTGCAAGCAGCTCCAGAGGTTGGTTTTTGGGGCCTTCGGGCCCTAGCGGCCAATATTTTTGTGGTTTCTACTCAATATTTTAGCAGGATATGTTGCAGGGGATCCAAGATGGGTTAGAAATCTATCTTTCAATAGATCATGCTGTGAACTTGAGTGACAACGACTTCCAATTTGCTGCACAAAATAAAAGTGAAAACCATACCTTTCCACGACGTCTAGGGCAAGGATTAAAGAGATCACAAAATAAGTTTCAAGCAGCTGATCAAAAAATGGCTCAGATCTCAAGTGATTCTGGTGCTAAGGTGCACCCACAAAATAAATCTACTATGAAAACCCCTATCAAGGGTAAGAATTTCGAAGACTCAGCCCCAAAAATAAATTTTAGGGATGCCCTCCATGGTGGACAGCCTCAACCCAATGCTAATATTAATCTTAGGGCTTCCCATAAACCTCTAAGAATGCCTAATATTGATCCCAGGAAAATAGAGTCAGGATGTCTTAAAGCAGCTGATGGAACTCCTATTGTTAAGCTTGATATGGGTAACATTCAGACTGGCATTGAAGATCTGGAAAAAGAGGACTAATTTGTCGGTTCATGGGTTTTCATCCGAGCCTATCTGCTTTCAAAGTTTGGGCTACAAAAAGTTGGAAAACTAAAGGTGAGTTACAAATCTCTATTTATCCAAATGGTTATTTTCTTGTTTTATTTTCTAATAATGAAGATAGAGAGAAAACTTTTCAAGGGGGTCCCTGGTTCTTTGGAAGGGTAGGGCTTTTCATGAAGCCCTGGCATACTAAATTTAAAGTCGAAGAAGAGATGCCTTCTACAGCTCCCGTGTGGGTTAGACTCTTTGGCCTCCCTATTGAATTTTGGAATCCTACTATTTTTTCTTCAATTGGAAACTCTTTAGGAACTTTTATGATGATTGTTGATTGTACTCAAAATTTTGAACATATTATTTATGCTCGGATTTGTGTTTTAATGGATTTTGACAAACCCTTACCTAAAAATATCACATTACAATTTGGGGAAGACACTTGGGAGCAAGTAGTGGACTATGAGAACATTCCTTTTCATTGTAGAATTTGCCATGAATATGGTCATTTGGCTAGTGCTTGCCCAAATAAAATTCTTGATCAAAAGAAAGAAGATATAAACTCAACAGGTTTCCAAATGCCTAAGAAGAAGAACACTCAAAAAAACTAGTTATGAAGGATCAATCAAAGTCATCTGCTAATATGTTTGAAATCCTTTCCATGAATGATGTCCCAAGTGAGGAAGAGGAAATAATGGAAACAAAAATCTTAGAAACACAATTTAAATATGAAGGGAAAAACTCAGAGACAAACCAACAAATCAAAGGTTTTCAACAAAAAAAAGGGAGAAAATTTACACAAGAAAAACAATCTTTTAAATGTCAAAACTTCAAATAATACAGGTCCCAATATAGACTCTGTTGAACCCTCTAGTAACACTTTGGTTGTGTATGAGCATTCTTCAAGGTTAGAAGCCATCTCAGATTCAATTGGAGTAAGTCAAGAAACAGGGAAAAAAATTGAAGATGGATTCTAATCAAAAGGTAGGTCGCAAGACCAATCAATATCATATGGTAAAAGAAGGTGAAAAGCTTGTAGAGGAAGGTAATATTAATGCCCTTCCCAAATTTTTTAGCCCTAGTATTAATGAAGATCATCACTTGGAATATTAGAGGACTCAAAGGGAGTCTTTCAAAACAAAATGAAATTAGAAGAATGATTCAGATAAATCATCCACATCTTGTTTTCCTTCAAGAAACGAAGATGTCAATAGAGGATATGGACTCAATTGCTAGTAAAATTTGGCCAGCTGGAAAAGTGGTTTCCCTCAGTTCCCAGGGGACTTTTAGTGGCATTGCTTATCTTTGGGACCCAAAAGAGGTAGTTATTCACCATATGGTTGGCAGTTGGGGTCTTTTAGCTATAGCTATTCAAAGTAGACATTCCAACCAAATTATGCTCTGCATTACTATTTATGCTTCGACTACTTTGGAGGAAAAAAGAAGACAATGGAAGGATATAACTTATATTATCTCTCATTTTCCTGAAGCTTGGATCTTGATCGGAGGAGATTTCAATACCATCCTCTCTCTGGATGAGAAAATGGGGGGAAATAGAAATTTGGATAGAAGCACTGACCTCATGAGTGAATATATTGCAAACCTCCATCTTGTGGACATCCAACCAGATAATGGCCTTATGACTTGGTCTAACAGAAGGCAAGGCTTAGCTTGTATAATGGAGAGATTGGATAGGTTTTTGCTCTCTAAAAATTTCTTAATCCATGGTCACATTCCTAAAGTGAAGACTCTTAACAATGTTGGTTCGGATCACTGGCCAGTCATGGTGGAAATGTGGAAAACCAATGTGAGTTTCTCTCCTTTTCATTTTCAATTAATGTGGCTCAGAGATAGTTCCTTTAGACCTCATGTGCAACAATGGTGGAAGGAAGGTAAGCCTAGGTATGGGACTAAGATGTTCTATTTTGCCAAAATACTGCAATACATTAAATCCAAAATCAAGACTTGGAACTGGAAGGAGTTTGGGGATGTTCATAAAAAAATATGAAGTTATTGCTCAACTTGAAAATTTGAATAAGAAAATCCATTTAGATGGCCTCACAGAGAGTAGAAGTGTAGATGAAATTAAACTCACAACTCAGTTAGAGGAATGGGAAAAAGAGAAGAACTCTTATGGAAGCAAAAATCTAGAATTCAATGGCTCAAAGAAGGAGATCGAAACACAAATTTCTTCCACAAATCTCTTCTAGCTCGAAGATCTCACAACTTTATTTCTTCCCTGAAATCAGATTCTGGAGATGTTGTCTACACTTGGGATGGCATGAACTCTATTGTTGTCGATTACTTTTCCAATATTTTTATTGCTACTCCTCTTGACTCAGCTTCTCAACAAAATGTTCTTCAAGCAATCCCTTCTCTTATCACTTCTGAGGAGAACTCTATTTTGACTGCTCCTGTTACTATCAATGAGCTTCAACAGGTAGTTTTTAAAATGCAAAAAGGAAAACCCCAGGTCCTGATGGTTTTCCCATTGAGTTTTACCAAGAGTTCTGGGATATCCTTCATGCTGATTTATTAGAGGTGGTGGAAGAAGCCAGGAAAGCCAAAGAAATTTTGAAGGTTATCAATAAAACTTATATTACTCTTGTTCCAAAAGCTCAAGAGGTTGATCATATCTCAACTTTTAGACCTATTGCTTTATGTAATGTTCTTCTCAAAATCATTACTAAGATCATGGCAGAAAGGTTGAAGCCTCTTTTGCATAAGATTATTTCCCCTGAACAAGGGGGTTATGTGGAAGGGCATCAAATAGTAGATGAGATAGTTCTTGCTCAGGAAGCCATCCATTCCATGGATATGCAAAAATCTCCTTCCATGTTCATTCGGTTAGACTTATCCAAAGCTTATGACAGAGTGGATTGGCACTTCCTTATCAAAGTTTTGAGGCAATTTGGTTTCTCTCAAGATTGGATGGATTGGATTATGGGATGTATCTCTTTAGTTTCCTACTTAGTTCTTATCAATGGTAGGCCTTCTCAGTCATTCCCAGCTTCTAGAGGTATTAGGCAAGGTGACCCGCTATCCCCTTATTTATTCATCATTCTTGTTGAATGCTTGGGTAGGACTATAACCAAAAAGAGAGAAAACAAAACCCTTGAGGGAGTTACCATTGCTCATGGAGCTAGACCTATCTCCCATATTCAATTTGTTGATGACTCTACTCTTTTAGGTAAAGCTACAGTTAAGGAAGCTTCTAATATTAAGAAAATCATTAGCTATTTTTCTAAGGCTACTGGGCAATTGATCAATGAAGATAAATCTAAAGTTATTTTCTTTCACTGCTCTGCTAGATAGGAATCCATGGTCTTGGATAAATTAAGATATAAGAAGACCTCCCTTTCGATCACTTATTTAGGTATTCCCATCAATATTCAAAGGCAAAAAAAAATATTGGAATTGGTTGTTGGACAAAGTCAAGAAGAAAATTGGAAAGTGGACCAACAGGTGGCTTTCTTCTGGGGGTAGAATCACCTTGGTAAAATCAGTCCTTCAAGCTATTCCTATTTATGTTTCTTCCATGTTGAATATCCCAAAGGTTGTTCTTCGAGAACTGGATCAAATCAGTCATCGGTTCCTTTGGAGTGGTACTAAGGAGAAAAGAAAATGGGCCTTGGTGAAATGGGACACTTTATGTCTTCCTAAGAATGAAGGGGGTTAGGATTCCGGTCTTCTATTAATAACAACAAAGCTTTAGCTGCTAAATTATATTGGAGGATGTTGCATAACCCCAATGCTCTTTGGGCCAATAATCTTCATGCTAAATATGTTGAGAACAAAAGTCCTGAAGACCTTGTTCGCTATCAATTGCCTACCAAAGGTTCTCCCATTTTAGCAGTTCTTAAGACTGGTGAGGATTTGATAAAGAAAAATTTATTTTGGATCATTCATAATGGTCAACAGGTAAATTTTTGGATAGATTCTTGGGATGGTCACAAGCCTTTGATAACTTAGTTTCCCGATTGGAGGCCTTGGATGGAGGAGCTTCACCGAGCTAACTGGATAAAGGTGGCTAATTACTATCGGTACCATACTGGTAATTCAAAGGTTGGTAGATATTGGATCCCTATTGAGGACTGGCCTATTCAAATCCCAGAAAGGCAAAGACAAGATATCCAAGGCATCCTTCATATGAGATCTCTCTCTTGGTCCCATGAAAAAGATTGTTTTGGATGGAACAACACTACTAAGGGTGAGTATTCAGTTGCTCAAGGTTATTTGACCTTATGCCATAATAATCCCAACCAATCATCTGACATATTTTCTCAGTTGTGGGCTCAAAAGCTCTGGCCTAAGGTGAGGTTCTTTACTTGGCTTTTATTGCATCGTAGGGTGCTTACTGGTGAGCAACTTATGAAGCGTGGTTTTCATGGCCCTTTTAGATGTGAAATGTGTGGAAAGAATGTAGAAACTCTCAGCCATATTTTTATTGAGTGTACTTTAGCCTCTGAGCTATGGAGGAGAATGGCCACTTTACTTGGCTTACAGTGGTCCAATTTTTTACTTTTGAACAACTTTGGAGGGATTGGCCTAAACAAGAGGGTGTTGATCATTTTATTAGGCAGTTAGTTTGGATGGGTTCTACCATTCTTCTTTGGAATATCTAGAATGAAAGGAACAACCAAATTTTTAATCAAGATAGGAAGGATATTCACTATATTTGGCAAAATACCATTGCCAACTTAGTTGAATCAGTCCAACAACTCCTTAATCACCCCCAAAACTCCCACCAAAGATGGGATCAAGTGATGCAAAGATTGAAGATTAACTCCTCTAAGGGAAACCATCTTAAAGGGAATGTGAGCAATTGCAAGATGGATAGAACAAGGAATTGGCAACCTCCTCCTAAGGATTTTGGAAAAGTCAATACTGATGGAGCCTCTAGAGGGAACCCTGGAAAAGCTAGTGCGGGAGGAATTGGTAGACTTTCAGATGGCTCCCTGGTTTTTACTTTTGCTGAGAATTTGGGTATTCTTTCCAATAACCTTGTTGAGGGGTATGGTATCCTTAGAGGCCTTCAAGAGGCTACTAAGGTTGGATGGGAAAAGGTGCTAGTTGAGTCTGACTCTCAACTCATGATTAATATTTTGAAGACTCCTTCTAAGAATCATAAGGTTGATTGGAGAATAAAAAGAATTATTGAGAAGATTCAATTAATCCAGATGGGATTTTTGAAAGTTGATTACAATCATGTGGTCAGAGATCAGAACAAGAGTGTTGATGCTTTAGCTAATTGGGCTTTGGACAAAGGTGATCTTACTTGCTATGGCCACCCTCCTAGATGGTGGGCTTCACAAATTAGGGAAGCTCTTCTGTCTATCATTTCTTTGGATGGCTCCAGTTTTGGAGGTACCTAGTTTCTTCTTGCTTTATTTTTGCTTCTCTTTGGTTCGGTCAGGGTAGTTTAGTTTTTTGAGGTGTGTGTTGTTTTGTTTTTTTTTGTTTTTTGTATTGTTTTTTGTTGTTATTGTGTTTTTATTGTTTTGTGTTTTTTTGTTATTGTTCTTGTGTTTTTATTTTTCTTGTTCTTGTGTTTCTGTATGTTTGTGTTAATTGGTGTTTTTTTTTTGGTGTGTGAGTGTTTTCTATGTTTTTGTTTATTGTCTATTGTTGGTTGTTTTTTTTTTTTTTTTTATTTTATTATTTTTTGTTTGTTTTTCTTTTGTTTTTGTTGGTTGTCTTTGTATCTTTCTATTGTTTTTGTCATGTTTATTTTTTTATGTTGTTCTTGTGTTTTTTGTGTGGTTCATATTGTGTTTTTTTATCTTATTGTGTGTGTGTTTGGTTGTGCTTTATCTTTTCGACACACTCAAGGAGCAGATTTTTTAATCTTCTTGTGTGTTTGTGTTTGTGTGTTCTTATTTTTTATTGTTTCAGGTTTGCTCCTTGAGTATGTCAAAGGTGGTAGGCCAGGTGCGAGCCCTAGGTGATTTTTGTGGAAGAGATACCCCTACCTCCTTGGGTCTTACCCGAAAGTGGCATCCCTTCTAGGATGTTTTCCACAAAAAAAATACAAATAAATTTTAAATATTATTACAAATTTTTTATTTAAGATACACTATGTCCTAATTTGGTTACATTTTATAAAAGGGTTATACAAGGAAAACCATGATAGATATAGATAAATGTTTTCTATATTTTTTGTGAAATTTTGGGGGGGGTCTAGATCAAATATTTTTTCTTTTTCTCCCCCCCCTCTCTCTTTTTTGTTGAAAAAAAAAAATTCTCTCCTCCCTTAAAAATAAAATATATATATATATATATAAATATTTACTCCACTATTTTTTTGGGGGGGGGGGGGGGGGGGGATTGGTTTAGTAGAGCAGCCCCCCCAGGGAGGGGGGGGAGGGGGGGTTGGAAGGGTTTTTCTTTAAATCCACTATACTAAAATTTTCCAAATTATGAGGATAAATCATTTACATAAAAACGTTTCATGGCGAAATTCAAAAGAATGAAGGAGATATCCCAATTCAAAGTTAAAAGGTGAATTATTAAATTTTTATTTAATAATTCTAAGGTCTAAGGTTGTATTATATTATCCGCCGACGTGCAAAGGTTGGGGAGATAAATAAATATTCATCGATGTCATTCGAAGGCATGGAGGTGCATATAAATAAAAGGTAAAAACCTTTGTTTATTGAAGACTTGACATAGCGCATGAGAGAGAGTCGTCGAAAGGGGAGCAACGAAGAAAGAAGGATAAATAACTTTTGATTTGAGAGCAAGGTCAAGTAAACAGCATGGGAAAGTGACGTCACGCAGGAGCCTATAGCGCAGTTGGTAGCGCACGAACTTTGCACAAGGTAGGTTCGTTGTTCGAATCCCGCCAAGGGCAAAGTGTTTTGCTAAGAAAGTAAAATCGAGTTTTAGATTTGAGCGCAGGTTAAAGTTGGGTGTTTGGGATTAAATCCCAATGTGGGCTGATGCCCACGTGGTAAGTGCCTCACAGCGCTAGGTGAGAGGAACAGAGTTCGACTCCCATGAAGGTGTGAAGGCGCATTGATTTTTGGCAAGGCATTTAGACGATTAGGTTTTGGCAAAGACATTAATGATTTCGAAGGTTGTGAAGGCTACAAATTTCATAAAAAGGTATTTATCTCTAGCGCATGGTAATATTTGATATTGCCAAAGTTTTGGTGCATTGAAAATCATTTCTATTATAACTAGGGAGTCATAAGGTATTTAGTGAAAATAAATGATTGTTGTATGTGCTTAGGGAGTTATAAGGTGTGAAGTTAAATATTTGTGATTGTTGTATGTGGAGTTATAAGGTGTGGAATTAAAAATAAAAGCATAGGTGCTTGTTGTATGTGTTAATGAAATTAGGGAGTCATAAGGTTGAAAAGTGTTGAACTTGTTATATGTCCTAGTGCATGATTTAATTATGAAATTAAACTAGGAACTTGAGACCTAGTTAATTGCTACCTTGAGTTAGAAGACATGCACATGAGTTAGGGTTTGAAGTTGAAGACAAATTGCTTGATTATGTGCCTTGGCTATTGAGAGGAAGTGGATGGATTAGAAAATCAATTTTATGGATAAAATTGATGCTTGAGTTCCATGATTGCTTTAGTGGAGTTCATTGAGAGTATTGCCATTATTGAGGAGGTTTTTGCTATTGCTTTGAGGAGATTATTGTTGGTTACTTGTTAAGTCCATTGCCACTATTTGAGACCATTGAGGAGATCATTTGCTAGTCACTTGTGGATACATTTGTCTTTCATTTGAGGAGATCATTGTTGGCTATTTGAGAGCTCTTTGCTTGAGGGAGTTGTGCTTGTTTCTTGAGAGCTTATTGACATTGCATGAGGAAGATATTATTGAGAACCTATTGCTATCACTTGTGGAGATTGTCCTTGGTTGGTTGAAGTCCTCATTGTTATTTCTTGGAGAGGTTTCCATTAGAGAGCTCATTTGCCATCCATTTAGAGTACATTGTTGAGCATTGTTGTCATCCATTTGAGAGTACATTGTTGAGCATTTGTTGTCATCCATTTGAGAGATCATTTGTCATACATTGTTGAGATCATTGTGGATCATTGTTGTCATCCATTGAAGAGTACATTTGCCATTCATTATTGAGCACATTGTTGAGTATTGTCATCATTCATTTGTTATCCATTGTTGAGTTCATCATTGAGCCTTGCCTTCATTGATTTGTGGTTGAGATTTGAGTGCTACTTGAGAGTCATTGGTTGAGCCTTTGGGAAGGCTTTTGGGATAGAATTTCTGGATAGATTTGAGATAACTTTTGTGCATGATTGGTTGAGCCTTTGGGAAGGCTTTTGGGACAGAATTTTTGGACAGATTTGAGACAACTTTTGTGCATGATTGGTTGAGCCTTTGAGAAGGCTTTTGGGATAGATTTATGGATATATTTGGGACAACATTTGAGCAGGATTGTTTGAGCCTTTTGTGAAGGCTTTGAGAATATATTTGGGATAACATTTGAGTAGGATTGTTTGAGCCTTGTGAGAAGGCATTGAGGCAGATTTATGAGTAGTGAAAGAGATAGGACAAAAATAGAAAACACATCAACACTAGTTGCCTAGCTGAGCAGATCAGTGGATAGCCTAGCTGAGCAGATCAATGGATAGCCTAGATGAGTAGATCAATGGATAGCCTAGCTGAGCAGATCAATGGATAGCCTAGCTAAGTAGATCAGTGGATAGCCTAGCTGAGCAGATCAATGGATAGCCTAGTTGAGCAGATCAATGGAGAGCCTAGCTGAGCAGATCAATGGAGCCCACCTGAGCAGATCAGGATAGCCTAGCTTTGAGCAGATCAAAGTAATCATTTGTATTGGGATAAGGATCCCTATTTCTTTATGAAATATTATAAGGAGAATATCTTGTGGACTACCCCACATTGGGGGAACCACGTTAAATCTTGTGTCTCAATTATGTGTGATGATTTGTGCACTTGCTTACTATTGCTATCTATGTTATTAATGCACACTGCTATATTTGGTTATTGCAATTGAGGACACTAATTGATATTGGTTTGGAAAGAAAGTAAAAAGTGGGTGCTATACTATTCACCCCCCTCTCAGTATAAGCTTGTGTTCTTCAATTGGTATCAGAGCGGGTTCCTTCGAAAAGGCTAACAACTTGAGGGTAGATTCTACAAGAACACAGATGGCTTCACAGAATGGATCATCTACAAGTAAGGCTCCACTATTTGATGGTAACAATTATGCTTTTTGGAGCATGAGAATGAAGAACTACTTGATATCACAAGGATATGAGGTATGGTAGATGGTTGCAAAAGAGTATAAGGTTGAAGGTGATCCCGAGATAGATAAGACTATCAAGAAATTGGTTGAGATCAATGCAAAGGCAATGAATTGTATTCTGAGTGGGCTTCGTGAGATAGATTTTGCAAAGGTCATGGTATGTAATTCAGCTAATGAAATGTGGACCAAGTTGTGGAATACCTATGAAGGAGATTCCAAGGTAAAGTTGGCAAAACTACAAACTCATAGAAGAAGATTCGAAGAATTGAAAATGGAAGATTCTGAAGATATTACAAAGTTCTTACTTCGAGTTGATGAGATTGCTAACACCATGAGAGGCCTAGGATTTGAGATGAAAGAATCAGATGTTACTCAAAAGGTTTTGAGATCACTTCCCATGAAGTATGATGCAAAGGTTTCAATGATAGAAGAAACAATGAATATCGACAAGCTAACAATGGAAGAACTACAAGGAACTCTCACAGCTTATGAGATGAGGATAGATAAGCATCAGGCTCCAAAGAAAGAAATTGCATTCAAAGCTTTAGAGAAAAATAAAGGGAAATATCCAGAGACAGATAGAGATTCAGATAATGATGAGGAAGCTAACTTCATCAAAAGGAAAAAGGACTCAAGGAATTATAGGGATATGAAGAAAGTCAAATGCTACAAGTGTGGTGATTATGGTCACTATGCAAACAAGTGTCCACATGAAGAAAATAGTGATGATGAAAAATAGGATCACAGAAGAAAAGAAGAAGGAAAGCATAAGCATGACAAAGATGACAGGTACAAGCAAAGCAAGCATGAGAAGAAGAAAAGTTTTCGTAAGACTAAGAAAACTTTCTACATTGAGGAAGCAAATGATGGCTCAGATCACAGTGATAGAGATCACTCAGATGATGAAAAGGAAGAACATCTATTCTTAGGAATAGAAGGTGAAAGAGAACAATGCTTTGTGTGTGGTCAACGAGATCACAGATCAAGATATTGCAATGGCTTCAGTGATAGTGAAGATGAAATGACATACCAAGGAAACAGGCAAAGACAAAGGATTCATGAGAGTTTGTTTGCTATAGAAGAAGATAATGATCTCAGTGATAGTGAAGATGAAGAAGGGTTTTTCTATGGGATAAAAGAAGTAGAAGAAGAACTTCCACTCCAAACAGAAGAAGTTAAACAAGAGGATATTTCAAGAAAGACAGATGTCTCAGTTGATCTAAAAGAAGACTTCAATGATATCCATGAGCAACTACAAGAGGTTAAGGAGAATCTAAAAGAATTGAGATGTTCCATACTTGAGAAGTTTGATCCATCACATGACTCAAAAGGTCAAGATATTTTCACTGAGAAGGAAACATGTATTTTAGAGACAATAGAGAAGGATGCCAGTTGGCTATTGGACACAAATGAAGAGAAATATGAAGAAAGTTCCAAAGCTCCTATGGCTCCAAATATCCAATTTGGATCTTGTTTTGAGATAGGTGAATCAAGTTCAAAAGGCAAAGAAATTCTTGAAGAAGAAAGCAAGGAAGAAGTTAAGGAAGAAGATTTGGATACCACAAAGAAGGATCAAGGATACAATGCACAAGTCAAAGATGATCACAAGGATAATGGTCAAGAAAGGGTCTATGGATCAAAGAAGTTTGATTTTGCTAGAAGGAACTTCAAAGGAAGAAGGTATGGTTTTCAGGGACATTGCTTCTTATGCAACAGGATTGGTCATAGAGCTTCTCAGTGCAAAGGAAATGAGCAATATGGTTTTGATTATAGAGCTGCACAATTCAGAGGTCATGGTCAAAATGATTATGGAAATAGAGCTTCACAATACAGGGTTCAGGAAAGGAATGGATATGGAAATGATTTCAAGAAAGAATTCAGGATATGGGCACCATCCAAAGGCTACAATATCAAGTGTTTTAATTGCAATAACTTTGGACATATTGCAAGATGGTGTAGGACTCAATTCCAAATAGGTTCAAGGCAAGAAGGTCAAGCAGTTTCAAGGCAAGAAGGTCAAACAGGTTCAAGACAAGAAGATCAAGTAACTCATCAAGAAAAGGATATCAGAAAGATGTGGAAGGAAGTTGACAAAGGAAAGGAACAATGTAATATGGGAGTAAATGTACTCCCACCCCAAAATTAATCACCTCAAGAGAGAAGGTGGTAGGGGGCTAAGCTTAAGAGTCATATATTTTAGCCCCATAGGTGTCCCTTTTGCCATTGATGTCAAAGGGGGAGAGATTTGAGTAAGGGGGAGAGCATTGAGTTAGGGGGAGCAGCCTCCAAAGAGAGCATTGAGATAGGGGGAGCAGCCTCCAAAGAGAACATTGAGATAGGGGAGCAACCTCCATAGAGAGTATTGAGTCAGGGGGAGCAACTTTGATTTTTAGAAATGGCTTTTGTAGTGATTGTGGTGATTTGCATTAGAGGTGTTGCCATCAATGACAAAGGGGGAGATTGTTGGCAATTTGAGTTATTTTGTGTTGTCATTGATGTCACATGGATCACATTGAGTTTTGGTGGCAAAAGCACTTCATAAATAATCATTTATGATATTTTGGAGAGCAAGGATATATACAGGGTTTTGTGGCACAAGAGGCATATAATATTTAATTTTTTAAATATTATATTAATGGTTTTTATTAAAACCAATGGTAAAGGTTTTTATTAAAACCAATGGCAAGGGTTTTTATTAAAACCAGCAAAGGTTTTTTATTAAAACCAATGGAAAGGGTTTTCATTAAAACCATTGGAAAGGGTTTTTCATTAAAACCACTATGCTAAGACTTCTCCAAATTATGATGGATGAAAAGGTTTTCCAATAAAACCTAGGTGCAAAAAGTTTCATGACGAAATTCAAAAGAATGAAGGAGATATCCCAATTCAAAGTTAAAAGGTGAATTATTAAATTTTTATTTAATAATTCTAAGGTCTAAAGTTGTATTATATTATCCGTCGACGTGCAAAGGTTGGGGAGATTAATAAATATTCATCGACGTCATTCGAAGGCATGGAGGTGCATATAAATAAAAGGTAAAAACCTTTGATTATTGAAGACTTGACATAGCGCATGAGAGAGAGTCATCGAAAGGGGAGCAGTGAAGAAAGAAGGATAAATAACTTTCGATTTGAGAGCAAGGTCAAGTAAACAACGTGGGAAAGTGATGTCACGCAGGAGCCTATAGCGTAGTTGGTAGCGCACGAACTTTGCACAAGGTAGGTTCGTTGTTCGAATCCCGCCAAGGGCAAAGTGTTTTGCTAAGAAGGTAAATCAAGTTTTAGATTTGAGCGTAGGTGAAGTTGGGTGTTTGGGATTAAATCCCAATGTGGGCTAACACCCATGTGGTAAGCGCCTCACAGTGCTAGGCGAGAGGAACAGAGTTCGACTCCCATGAAGGTGTGAAGGCGCATTGATTTTTGGCAAGGCATTAAGATTTTGAAAGATTTCAAAGGTTAAGACAAATTTCATAAAAAGGTATTTATCTCTAGCGCATGGTAATATTTGATATTACCAAAGTTTTGGTGCATTGAAAATCATTTCTATTATAACTAGGGAGTCATAAGGTATTTAGTGAAAATAAATGATTGTTGTATGTGCTTAGGGAGTTATAAGGTGTGAAGTTAAATATTTGTGATTGTTGTATGTGGAGTTATAAGGTGTGGAATTAAAAATAAAAGCATAGGTGCTTGTTGTATGTGTTAATGAAATTAGGGAGTCATAAGGTTGAAAAGTGTTGAACTTGTTATATGTCCTAGTGCATGATTTAATTATGAAATTAAACTAGGAACTTGAGACCTAGTTAATTGCTACCTTGAGTTAGAAGACATGCACATGAGTTAGGGTTTGAAGTTGAAGACAAATTGCTTGATTATGTGCCTTGGCTATTGAGAGGAAGTGGATGGATTAGAAAATCAATTTTATGGATAAAATTGATGCTTGAGTTCCATGATTGCTTTAGTGGAGTTCATTGAGAGTATTGCCATTATTGAGGAGGTTTTTGCTATTGCTTTGAGGAGATTATTGTTGGTTACTTGTTAAGTCCATTGCCACTATTTGAGACCATTGAGGAGATCATTTGCTAGTCACTTGTGGATACATTTGTCTTTCATTTGAGGAGATCATTGTTGGCTATTTGAGAGCTCTTTGCTTGAGGGAGTTGTGCTTGTTTCTTGAGAGCTTATTGACATTGCATGAGGAAGATATTATTGAGAACCTATTGCTATCACTTGTGGAGATTGTCCTTGGTTGGTTGAAGTCCTCATTGTTATTTCTTGGAGAGGTTTTCATTAGAGAGATCATTTGCCATACATTTGAGAGTACATTATTGAGCATTTTTGTCATCCATTTGAGAACTTTTGAGCATTGTTGTCATCCATTTGAGAGTACATTGTTGAGCATTGTTGTCATCCATTTGAGAGATCATTTGTCATACATTGTTGAGATCATTGTGGATCATTGTTGTCATCCATTGAAGAGTACATTTACCATTCATTGTTGAGCACATTGTTGAGTATTGTCATCATTCATTTGTTATCCATTATTGAGTTCATCATTGAGCCTTGCCTTCATTGATTTGTGGTTGAGATTTGAGTGCTACTTGAGAGTCATTGGTTGAGCCTTTGGGAAGGCTTTTGGGATAGAATTTTTGGACAGATTTGAGACAACTTTTGTGCATGATTGGTTGAGCCTTTGGGAAGGCTTTTGGGATAGAATTTTTGGACAGATTTGAGACAACTTTTGTGCATGATTGGTTGAGCCTTTGAGAAGGCTTTTGGAATAGATTTGGGATAACATTTGAGCAGGATTGTTTGAGCCTTTTGTGAAGGCTTTGAGAATAGATTTGGGACAACATTTGAGCAAGATTGTTTGAGCCTTGTGAGAAGGCATTGAGGCAGATTTATGAGCAGTGAAAGAGATAGGACAAAAATAGAAAACACATCAACACCAATTGCCTAGATGAGCAGATCAATGGATAGCCTAGCTGAGTAGATCAGTGGATAGCCTAGCTGAGCAGATCAATGGATAGCCTAGCTAAGTAGATTAGTGGATAGCCTAGCTGAGCATATCAATGGATAGCCTAGTTGAGCAGATCAATGGATAGCCTAGCTGAGCAGATTAGTGGAGAGCCTAGCTGAGCAGATCAATGGAGCCCACTTGAGCAGATCAGGATAGCCTAGCTTTGAGAAGATCAAAGTAATCATTTGTATTGGGATAAGGATCCCTATTTATTTGTGAAATATTATAAGGAGAATATCTTGTGGACTACCCCACATTGGGGGAACCACGTTAAATATTGTGTCTCAATTGTGTGTGATGATTTGTGCACTTGCTTACTATTGCTATCTATGTTATTAATGCACACTGCTATATTTGGTTATTGCAATTGAGGACACTAATTGATATTGGTTTGGAAAGAAAGTAAAAAGTGGGTGCTATACTATTCTTCCCCCCCCTCTTAGTATAAGCTTGTGTTCTTCACCAACTACCTTCCAAAGGACAATGCTTAGTGTATTTTTAGATATGATAGGTAAAGCGGTTGAAGTATATGTGGACGATTTCACCATTTACAGGGAAACATTTGAAGAGGTGATGAAAAATTTGGAATGTGTACTCCAGAGGTGCAAGGAAAATAATCTATCCCTCAGTAATGAGAAATGTTTTATGATTATGAGGGAAGGCATAGTGTTAGGTTATCATCTCTAGGAAGAAGGGATTAAAGTGGATCACAAGAAGATAGAATTCATCAAAGACTTACCCAACCCAAAAACACAGAGGGAGGTAAGGAGTTTCCTCGGCTCTGTCAGGTACCAGGTGATTTATCATCGATTTCAACAAAATTGTGAGCAAGCATTTTAGACGCTGAAGGAGAAACTGATCTCTACCCCAGTGTTGTGGGGCCCAAATTTGTCTATCTTGTTCCACATATATTGTGATACATCCAATAATGCAATTGGAGTGGTACTTGGGCAGCAGGATGACGAAGAGTTCTATGCCATCTATTATGTCAGCAAGAACCTAGCAGGGGCTGAGCTTAATTACACAATAACGAAGGATTTTCTCATATTAGTACACATCGTCAATAAATTTTACCACTATATTATTGGGTACAAAGTATTTATCCACACGAACCATATAACCATCAGGTATATGAGGAGCAAACCAGTGATTAGTGGTAGGATCATTAGGTGGTTTTTGTTGCTAAATGAATTTGACCTTACGATAGTCGAGAAGCCCAGGAAAGACAACATAGTCACAAAATTCCTATCTAGACTAATTACAGTAGATGACACAACAATAGAGGACTAGTTCTCGAATAAACATCTATTTGTCATCAATGAATAAACACCGTGGTATGTAGACATTACCAATTATCTAGACACTAGGAGAACCTCCACTACCCTCTCATACCAATAGAATTAAGGGGTAATAAAAAATAGTGCATCATACCAATGGATTGATGGCCTCTTGTTCAAAACAAGTCCTATTCAGATCGTAAGAAGGTGCATGGCCGAGCACAAATTCATAGAGATACTCAAGGCATACCATAACGAGCCTTGTGGTGGCAACTTCTCAAGGAGAAGGACTACATATAAGGTATTACAGACTGGGTATTTTTGGCCCATGTTGTTCAAAGATGCAGTCGCATATGCCAGTAAATGTGATGAATTCTAGAGGATGGGCAGGTTTACCCATAGGTGCGACATACCCCTATAGCCTCACATGCACATAAAGCCCTTTAAAAAATAGGGCATCAATTTTGTGGGACCCATCAACCCACCTTCGATCGAGAAGAGGTACATTCTAGTCTATACAGACTATGTCACTAAATGGGTCGAAGTCCAGGTGCTAAGAGACTCTAAGGATCGAATGGTCACTAAATTTCTATTCTCTTACATTATTACAAGATTTGGAGTACCCAAGGAAATTACAACAGACCAGGTATCCCAATTCATGTCCAGATTAATTGAGGATTTGATGGAATAATACAAGGTTCAACATAACAGGACTACCCGAAACCATATGCAGGTGAATGGACATGTAGAGGTCACTAACAGGGAAATAGAAAACATCCTAAAGAAGACCATGCAGTAGCATAGGAATAATTGGGCTACAATATTATCGAATGCAGTATGGGTATATAATACGACGTGGAAGTCGACCACTGGTTTTACCTCTTTTTGATTGGTCTATGGGAAAGATGCAATGATGCCCATCAAATTCAAAGTTAAGACACTTAGAATGGTGGTTGAATTAGATCTGAACCTAGATGATACATGGAAGGAATGAATTTGGAACCTAAATTAGCTGGAAAAATTTCACATGGATGCCCTATAGAGAACAAAAATTATGCAGAGACAAAGGAAGTAGTGGTATGACCGCTACATTAAAAAGAAACAGTTCAAAGAAGGATACTGGATACTATTGTATGACTCTAGGTTCCAAGAGTAGAAGGGGAAGTTAATGCAGATATGGATGGGACCATACGAGGTGGTGGAAATAATCAAGAATGATGTTGTACGGGTCAATATGATTGATGGCAGCAACACCATCATAACAACCAATGGCCATCGATTACGGCCATACCATACATCTGAGGTATTTCTAGTGAAAAATAGAACAAACGTGGGAGAGACCCCATCCAATTAAAATATCCCAAATTCTCAACAACATGGTGGACATAAGGATGTCCACCAAATATAAGTTATATTAGTTTCCTATTTTTTAGCTTATGGTGTGTTTTTTAGGGAGAACGCCTGCATGCAAGCTGTAAGAATCCTGAGAGCCAGGGCCTAACAAGAATGGACCATGTTTACCTGTACTTTTTTTCTTTTTTATGTTTTATTTTTGTATGGACATGGCCTTATTATTCAAACAATATGCATCTTGAAAAACAAGGCCTAGATCGACTCAGCATCCACATACCTATGCACTAGGAGGATAGCAACGATTTAGGCATGGGGGGGATGCCAAATTCCTGATAGAACGTTCCCATGCTTGAATGAGATGAATGCTGATGTAATATGAGAATAATTTGAGAGGTTTGATCAACCTCACATCAAAAGACACGTCAGCCATTGCTGAATTTTTCAATAATAAATATGTGGCGCCTTACTCAGGAGGAGCAATGCCTTACTCTTAAGTAACGATGCCTTACTCGGGTGCCTTACTTTAGAGGAGTAGTGCCTAACTCTTGCACCTTACTCTAGAGGAGTGATGCCTTAATCTAGTGCCTTACCCAAGAGGAGTGGTGCCTTACTATGATGCCTTACCTAGGAGGATCGACGCCTTACTATGGCACCTTACCCAGGAGGAGCGATGCCTTACTAAAAAAAAATGATCCTTATGGGGGTCATTGTCATGAGGACATGAAAATCCTTAAATGTGAGAGGAAATGACGCCTTACTTAGGCACCTTACTCTGGAGGAGTGGTGCCTTACTCTAGCACCTTACTTCGAAGGAGTAGTGCCTTACTCTAGGCACCTTACCCCGCTAGCCAGGCCACCCCCGAACGTTCATGTTAAAAATAATAATAAATAAATAAATAAAAATAATAATATATATATGTATATGACGATCAAAGTTGTGCATTATCCTAATACCTTACTGAGTTAGGTGCCTTATTGATGCCTTATTGAATTAGGTGCTATGTTGGTGCCTTAATTAATTAGGTGCCTTACCCATTTAGGCGCCCTATGATGCTTTACTGAGTTAGGCGCCTTACTTTGGTGCCTTACCCAAAATATGTGTCATTTGAGTGCCTTACACAAGCAAGCACCTTGATCAAGAAATACATGCGCAACATGGCCGTACATGGAGCAGCCGAAGATGATGCCATCATCTCACATGATGGAAAGCACACAAAAATATTTTCAAATCATTGGTGGAGATTTATGCTTGTCCCAAGGCCAATAATAAAGAAGATATGCATCCCAAATGAAACCAATAGGATTCATTGCATCTTCAACAAAGGACCTTGAAGCAAATCAAAAATGCAGTACCCAAGGTGACTCAATCAACACATGGAAAAAATCTTACCGAGTACCAAATCAGCACACTCCACATAGCTCGAAAATGACCAATCAGGTTGCACATTATTTTTTTGATATATATTTGTAATTTTCATATAATATGCTCTCTACCCAGGTGTTGTAGGTGATTTGGAGAGGAGAGGGCAATCCTCCAAGGGAGGTCCCAGGTTCGAATATCCACCCTACCAAAAATCTGAATTGGATACCCAAAATTCAATTGATAATGTTGGTGCGGGCAGGGCTATGTGTGACCCCCGGGTGACTTTGACGGTGTAGAACCCCCTATTCGTGGTCTCTTAGATGAAGGTGGCCCCGCAAGGGGTTTTTCTCTTAAAAAAATATAATATGCTCTTTGAAATGATGATGGTGCAAGAATGGAAAATCACCCCTCATGCCTAATACGTCGTGCCAAAAATTAATTCGGGTGGCATACCCTGCTAAACCCAATATGGAAATAATTTCCAGAGTTAGGTGCCTCAAGTTATAAAAAGGTGCCTTACTGAGTATAGAAATTGAACTCAACAGGGAATTAACCATGGGAGGACCTATGAAGAATCATGTGATTAAGAAGTAGGAGCCTAGTGGCACTGAAGGAATTAAGGGGGGAGTTTGTAATTGGTTCGAAGAGATAGGGTGGATGAACTACTGTCACCTAGTCAGCCAGGAATAATATGTGGAGGTATCCAAATAATTCACCATCGCTATGAATGGAGAAGTGGCTTAGCTACACGGACTGGTAATTCTAGTTACCCCAGAGCACATTGATCAGGTCACTAGACTCCCACTCACTTGGGAATGTACATACAAGGATGACATGATGAAGAAATGCACTGAAGTGTTGCTCAAATAGGGAAATATCCCCTACAACCAAGGAGGGATTCCCAGGCAGAAGATCTCGATGCACCTACATAATATTATTGATTAAGTTACAAGATACTTCACATGCACTGGGAAGTATTCGCACCTAAATGCAAACCACATGCAACTCATGAGCCATCTGGTGCATGAGAGAGAAATAAACGTCTCGTTCTACCTGGTGAAGGCCCTATAGGACAAGGTGTCGTGATACCAAAGAGGGGCAGTCTCTACCTTAGACCATCACATGCTAATTATAGCCTTGATATGCCATGCAGAGGAGCACAAGGGAAGCTCATTGATGGCAAAATATGAACCCTTTGGTGCACAATAATAGGTGATAGTTGAAGCAGGGTACAAACCATAATTAAGGGGAACACTCAAGGAGATTAGGTCTGAGCCATCCAACATAGTGGAGAAAACAACCATAGAGGCAGGGCATGATGCCAAATTGGGGGGAATGTTCAAGGAGGAACACCCCCAATTTTCACCAAATATTGTAGAGGAATGACAGAGCTCTCTACCCAATTTTGTGGAAGAGAGACCAGAATACTCTAGCTCAGAGGCTACAGGACACCAGACAGAACACAGGAACGATCAAAGATGACTACAATACCTAATCCTATCAAATGAGGAAAGCAAATAAGATGCATAGCTCGATGTCATAGTGCAAACCTTACAAAATTTTACCACTCATAATCCACAGACCCACAACCTTCTACAAGCTTGCAATGATTGATCGAGACACCATTGGAGGAGGACCACACTGAACAAAGTGAGAAATACCTAATGCAGGCACTGTTCAAGGAGTATAAATAGATGACCATGAGAAAAAATTAGAGATAGGAGGTTGTCATTGCTCAATTGTAGGAATTGATCTAGCAACTCAAGGAGGAGAACCAATAGTTGCAAGCTAGGGTAATAGAGAGGTAAGACACCTCTACCCAGATCGATTGGGTGATGGAAGTGCCCACAAACTCTCTGAACTTACCAGATAGAGTAGTCTCATCTGGGGCATTTAGGTAAAATTCTAGAAATGAGAAATTGGAAGCAGGGGAGGGGTCATGTGCCTCAGACAAGATAGTTCTAAAGGAATAGGGGAATTCTATTTTTCAAACAAAAATCCTTATTATCAACATCGAGGATGACAATGATCTTTCAGGGCAGAGCCAAGGGAAAAAACCTGAACCCAAGGTCAAGGAGGATTCTCTAGGGCACTAGGCACCCTAAATTGAGGAGCCACCACCTGAGGGACCAAGGAAGCAGGTGCCAAGTGGAACAGCCATGAGGGACCTTCGATCAGAGGAATAGCTCCCTGAGTCATCCAATAGGGAGGCAGCCTCCATGGGGCAGGAAGACTTCCCCACATAGGCCACCGTAATACCAAACAAATGAAATGGGAAGGCCCCTTAGACAACTCATAAGAGGGCAAAAAGGAAGGCTAGGGTGAAATTTTCCAAACTGAACCCTCATCCGAATGAAGAATGGGAAGCAGGTGTGCAGACCTTCGCTAAGAAAAAGGTGAAATTAAAATAGCTTTGTAAGGAGTTTGAGGAGGAAAATGTAGTTAGGAAAGCTACCAAAAATAAAGAAAGAGGACCAGACATTTGTGTGGACCCCACTGACGATGACAAATTTTAGAACATCTATGGTTCGTCGTTGGATCGATCCTCTAAAATGAAGAAATGGTTAGCAATATGGGGAGTATATGGACCAAAGGCAGAGGCAATAGCAATTGCGGAATAAAATGTTGGCCTCACCCCTAAGGAACTTTGACTATACAAATCCAACATGGTTAAGCGGAAGAAAGATGACTCTAACATTCCCTTCGGAGAGTTGCACCCTCAACATGCTGACCTGTGGCAAGAAGCAGAAGAAACCTTCCAAAAGGGAGCAACAACTGTGGCAGCTAGGCCTAGTACAGGTGTTGGACCAAGCAGGAGATAGAGCCAGTGCAATAAGAGGCCAGCACAAAATTAATGTTAACCCAACACATCTAGACATCGGTGTAGCTAGAGGGCAGTACAACTTAGGGATACCCCACAACAAGCCAGAGTCCCTCAATAGAAATGAAAGCCTCAAGGAGGAGAGCAAGCCAAGACCACCAACAAGAAAAGGAAAATAATAGCAATGGCCTATGAAGAGGAGGTGATTACCAGTTTTACCTGCCATGAGGGGATGGTACATGTGAGGCATGGGGAGATGATGAGCACCAAAAATGCTCATATTTTTGTATATCTACTAACGGTTTTTGCACGACATTATATCATGATTTGTATATTTTTATGAAGTATTATGTATATATTTAATAAAAATCATGTGTATTATATAATCAATGCATGAAGTGTATTGTGTGTAGCTATTTCCTTTATTTTGTCGTCTTTTGGTCAGTCAAGGTCCTACGCGGATTTGGCACGGTTTTGCTCAATAAAATAAAGGTAAATCAAAGTATGTGCCTTACTGAGTTAGGTGCCTGACTGAAGTAGGTGCCTTACTATTGTGGCCATTCCACAACTAGCCCCAAATTTGGGGACCCACCTTAAAATTTTATTTTTTTGAGGAGTTTTAAATGTTATTTTTGGTAGATTTCACGGTTTAACACTGGCTAATGTTTTCTTATTTTGCTAGTTTGCTAGTGTTTTAGGTTGATAGGTTTTGTTTATTTTGATTAGTTTTGAAGTTTTCCTTTATTGTGATTTTCAATGAGTAAATTTTTTAAATTAGTTATTTGATTGCTTTATTAAAATATATATATATAATTCTAATAAGTATATATGTATATATATGTTTATTATAATTATGAAAATGAAACATTCAAAAATAATATATTAATATATATACATATATATATTAATAAATAAATAAAAAAATAAAAAACTATATATATATATATTATAATAAACAAAAAAAAGAAAATATTATACTATATTATATTATATAATATAATAGAATCTAATCTTTGCATGCTTGTCTGACGGTTTTTGGCTTTAAAAGTAGTTAGTTTAAAATTTTATTTTATTTTTTTTATTTCTTTAGCTTTTAGTTTTATTAAGTTTAAAAGATAATTAATTTTGTCTTTTGGTGCAGGTAATCCACGTGATTGCAAAAGTGTTGAAAAGGAATGTGAAACAGTTTTTATAATAGGAGATATTCCATGACAATAAGGCGCCAAATGGCACCAACCTATTACATGCACAAAATAAAGCAGTGCCATCATGCTTTTGGCTATTACGTAGCCAAAGAAGAGGGAAAAATTTGGAAAATTAAACAAGAGAAAAAAAATAGAAACAAAAGGAAATGAAGGATAATAAAAGAAAAGGAAGGAAGCGTTTCAAAATAATAATAAAAAAAAGGGTTGCATGCAAGCCAAAACTAAAAATAGGAACCAAGGTTTTTAAGAATGGAAATGAAGAGCCTCAAGGGAAAATGAAGAGTTTCTGGAAATGAAATGAAAGGAAAAAAAAAAAAAAAATTTAAATACCTCAAAAAATGCAAGATGTGGTTTGGGAGAAATTAGGAGCGAAAAATAGGAAATTAATATTGTATTCAACCTTAGGAATAATAGATTACATTGGTATTTATACTCGTAAAAATAAATGAACTTAGGGAATATAGGGAAGTTAGGGAAATAGAATAAATAGGGAGGAAAAGATAAAGGGAAAATGATTTGGTTCTCCTTTCCGCCCTTGCCATCCAATCCTGCCCAGTCAGCTACTGTCCAAGTCAAATTTACCTGCCTAGTCAGCTGCCGTCCAAGGAGGTAAAAGGGGTAAGATCCAAAGCTTACCATTGAAACACATTTTTTACCTTTTTTACTCCGTTTTGCTCCTTTTACTAGCTTTATTCCAAAATTCTCCCCCTTAAAGTTGAGAGGACTGACTATATAGTCTCTCAAATTTATATACTGAGCTTTAGCTATACCTTTGGTGAAGATGTCAACAATATTATCCAAAGTGTTACAATATTGAAGCTCAACTATTTGTTGTTCCACCATATCTCGAATGAAGTGATACTTCATATCAAAATGCTTTGATCTGCTATGGTGGACTGGATTGTATGCCAAATGAATGGCACTTATGTTATCACAATATAGTTGAGTTGGACCACTCTAAATTTCTCCAATCTCTTCAAGAACTTTTCTTAACCATAGGGCCTGAGTACTAGCATGAGTGATGGCTATATACTCAGCCTCAGTTGATGACAATGCTACAACAGTTTGTTTCTTGGAACTCCATGTAATTAGTCTTGATCCTAGACTAAAACAATTTCGTCATGTAGATTTCCTGTCATCTATGTTGCTTCCCCAATCACTGTCACTGAAGCCAACTAATTTCACAAAATTACATTTTTGGTAATGGATTCCAAAATCCAATGTACCTTTTACATATCTTAAAATTCTTTTAGTTGCTTGTAAATGTAGCTCAGATGGACTAGCCATAAACCTTGAAACTAGAGAAACAACATATTGAATATTGAGCCTAGTGTTGGTGAGAAACATCAGACTCCCAACCATGCTTTTGTAAGTGGTCATGTCAACCTTTGATGCTCCATCATCCTTGCTCAATTGGATCCCATGTCCAGTAGGAGTTGCAACTGATTTGCACTGCTCCATGGAAAATT
Organism: Wollemia nobilis; assembly: GCA_028583015.1. Lineage (NCBI taxonomy): Eukaryota > Viridiplantae > Streptophyta > Pinopsida > Araucariales > Araucariaceae > Wollemia > Wollemia nobilis. The sequence continues at coordinate 2,848,426 of JAQPPZ010017021.1, forward strand.
TCATGATCATGTCTCGAGCATACTTGTGTTGACATATGAAGATCCCTTTATTTGATTGATGCACTTCCATCCCTAGGAAGTATCGCATTAAACCAATATCTTTCATCTCAAACTATTTCATCATGGAGTTTTTGAACTCCATATTCATTTTATTGTTACTACCCATAAATATTAGATCATCCACATACAAACAAACTATGAGAATGTCTACTCCATGCTTTAGTTAGTAAATATTTGGTTCACTTTTGCTTCTTGTGAATCCATACTCATTGAAATAGCCATCAATGCATGAGTACAAAGATCTTGGTGCTTTCTTGAGGCCATAAAGTGATTTCTTCAATTTGTAAACAAGGTTCTCTTTTCCCTGTTCTTGGAAACCTTGAGGTTGTTGAACATAAACCTCTTATGTCAAGTATCCGTTCAGAAAAGCACTCCTTACATCCATGTGTTGAACATTCCATCCTTTATGGGATGCTAAGGAAAGATCTGATATGATTGTCTCTTGTCTTGCAACAGGAGAAAAATTTTCCTCATAGTCAATGCCATATTTTTGAGTAAAACATTTTGTTACTAGTCTCGCCTTATGCCTCTCAATGCTTCCATCAACATTGTACTTGGTCTTGTAGACCCATTTACATCCAACACATTTTTACCTTTGGGTAGCTTTACTAGCTCCAATGTATCATTATTTTTTATAGATGTTATTTCCTCTTTCATGGCTTCTTGCCATACATTTTGAGTACATTCCTTCTCATAGCTAGATGGTTCTAGCTATGCACTAGCCAATCAAGCATAATTGACTACATCTCCTCTAGGTTCTTGGGATTTATCATCTCCATACAATTGCAAATTCTCAAGTTGTTGCAGAACTGAATTCATTTCACTAGCTTGGATTCTAGTGAATCTTCTTTGGAAATTTTGATCCAGCATCTGAAAGGAAGGATGATGTTGTAAAGTTATTCTACCTCTTGATGGAGAGTCAATTTCCATCGATGAAGAATTTACTGATCTCTGTGGAGAAGGACTTGGACTGGTGGTTGATGTACTTGATGTAGTACTCCTGCTTGGCCTTGGACGGGGTGGTGTGCATTTCTTGGGAAACACCTATTGTACCTACTGTATTTGTGAATAATTTACATCTTGGGACTCATCATCAACAAAAATTCTTTGATGACCCCATTCTCCCCCTTCATCAAAAATTACATCCTTGGAGAGTATAACTTTATGAGTCTTGGGATTGTAGAGTCTATATGCCTTTGTAGACTCACAATACCCTACAAATATACAAGCTTGAATTTTTGGATCAAGCTTCTTCCTTTTCTCATCAGGAATGTGTGCATATGCTAAAGAACCAAACACTTTGAAGTGCTTTACATTAGGTTTCTTTCCATACCATGCCTCATAAGGAGTGATACCATCTAAACTAGAAGTAGGACTTCTATTTAAAATATATGCACTGGTTCTTATAGCCTCTGCCCAGTACATATGAGTTAGATGCTTAGTCTGTAGCATCGATCTTGCCATCTCAACTATGGTGCAATTTTTTCACTCTACCACACCATTCTGTTGTGGGGTATAGGCAGTGGTAAATTGTTTTTTGATCCCACTTGCTTTACAATATTTCATCCTCAACTGTGAATCATTTTAGAACCTCAAAAAGATTTTAAATCTACAACCAATCCTTCAAGTTCTATCCCTATAAATTCAAAACCTGTAGACACATCTATCATACCTTCCATGCCTAAAGAAATAGGTAATAAGCCTTCTACATCTTATGCCCTTTCTGATGAACTCTTACCAGATTTATCTACAACCTTAATATTAGAAAAGACAAATGTTTTCATGCAAGATTCAAACCTTTTAAATAACTTACCGCCATCTCCTCGTACTTTGGGCCTCCCACAACCTATGGGAAGTACTTACCAAGTCGGGAGTTGTGCCTTCATTTATAAAGGATATGACTGGGGAAGAATCCCTCGGAATATCAAAACTCATCATGAAGGATATGCTTGGTGTTATTTTACCAATGATTATATTAAAGCTAAACCCATGATGCTTAAAATGGGATATGAAGGGAAAGGCTTGGGACCTTCCCAAAATGGCATGAAAGAACCTTTCGAGGTAGAACCATGGCCTGCCCGCTATGGCATGGGCCTATTTCCTAGTAAGGGTCAACCCTTTCCTTTTGAGGATGATGATCATCTCATATGCTATCAAGATTCTATGGATAGGCATGTTGATTTGCCTATTAAAAATCAGTCGTTTTCATGCAACATGCTGTCCATAGCATACCCTGAAATGATTGCTGACCCCGATGAAGAGTTGGAAGGAGATATCTTCCATGATGTCTCTCTTGAAGAGATGTTACACAATGGATTTTATTTTGATGGTTCTATACCAACTATAGCCCAACTTGAAGCCACTAATCCTCGGAATGACTTATCTAAATTAACCTTACAAGAATTACAAGAATTGGGCGTTTCACCCGCCCCACCTAACTTTGAAAGAGATCTACACATGGAGGTAGAAAACGTCATTAAAATTAATATTGGAACCGAGGATAATCCTCACATAATCAATATTGGATCAGAATTAAGCCAAGAAAAACAAGAACAATACATTGCATTCCTTAAAGAGTATGAAGATGTCTTCGCTTGGACATACGAAGATATGCCAGGTCTAGACCCTTCTGTAGTCATGCATCATCTAGTGGTCCATCTGGATGCTAAAAATATTAAAAAAAAACTTAGAAAAATGCATCCCAAAGTGGCTCTGCTAATCAAAGGGGAGTTAGAAAAACTCCTAAATGTTATCTTTATACAAGCTATTGATTATGCTGAATGGATATCAAACGTAGTTCCAGTCACCAAGAAAGAAGCTACCAAAGTTAGGGTTTGCACAGATTTTAGAGATATTAACGCTGCATGCCCTAAAGATGACTTTCCTCTTCCAAACATGGACCAAATCATTGACTTCACTGCCGAAAGTGGGATGATGTCCCTAATGGATGGATTCTCCGATTATAATCAAATTTGGATAGCTCCTGAAGACTAGGCTAAAATAGCCTTTATTACCCGCTAGGGTACCTTTTGCTGGAAAGTGATGCCATTTGGCTTAAAGAACACCGGTGCAACTTATCAACGAGCTATGACCTACATTTTTCATGATATGATGCATGATATCCTACATGATTATGTAGATGATATTATAGCTCACTCTATTATTGAAAATAATCATTTGGATGATTTAAGGAAAGTCTTTAATCGATTACGAGAATATCTCATTCGATTAAATCCAAAAAAATGCATATTCGGAGTTAAATCCGGCAAACTATTAGGGGTTTTAGTTTCTTTACATGGTATTGAAATCGACCCTCTCAAGATTACGGCCATCACTGATATGCCCGCACCGACTAATATATCTGAGTTACAAAGTTTACAAGGTAAGCTTCAAGCCATCCATCGCTTCATCGATAAGCTGGCGGATAAAACCGATCCCTTTCTTAAACTCCTTAAGAAGGACGTCCCCTTTAATTGGGATACAAAATGTAGAGAAGCTTTTGAACTTCTCAAACAATACCTCCTTAATCCACCTGTGCTTTCACCACCTAAATCCAATCGCCCATTTCTCCTCTATATTTCCGCGTCAGATTCTGCCTTAGGGGCTATGTTAGCTCAACTTGATGATGAAAAGCGAGAACGTGCTAATTATTATATTAGCCGAACCTTCATCAGTTATGAAACCCGCTACACAGCATTGGAAAAACTATGTCTAGCAGTCATGTTTGCTACGCAAAAATTAAGACATTATATGCTTAGTCAAAAAACTTATGTCATTGCTAAATATGATCCCTTAAGGTATCTCATGAGTCAACCTTATTTATCGGGTTGCACAACCAAGTGGGTTCTTGCTCTAAGCGAGTTTGATCTCACATTCATAGGACAGAAGTCTATTAAGGGTCAAATCATAGCAGATAAATTAGCTGCTGCACCCTTAGAGTCTACCCATCCCCTCATCATCAAGTTTCCAGATGAATGCCTTCAATTCGAGGCAGACCATACCGAACAATGGTCCTTATACTTTGATGGAGCCCGATGCATGAGTGGGGCTGGTGCGGGTATTATTTTAATATCTTCGCAAAAACATCTTATTCCTCTGTCCTTCAAATTGAAATTTTCTTGCACCAACAATACTGCTGAGTATGAAGCTCTAATCCTTGGATTACGAGCTGCCCTAGCGCTAAAATTAAACACCTTTTAGTTTTTGGTGATTCCCAACTGGTTATAAATCAAATTAATGAAGTTTATCAAACCAGAGATGATAAACTGTGCCCATATAAGGCCTATGTTTTACAATTAATGTCTTTATTTGATCAAGTTACCTTGGAAGCCATTCCTCGAACTAGCAACCATGCAACTGATGCTATGGCCGCAATTGCATCTCTCCTGCCCTTGGAGTTAGATGACGAATATGCTACTATCATTATTCGTCGACTCCAGGAACCCGCTTCAAATAAGTCATGCTTAGAGCCTTTGGATGTGTTTCTAATCAATGAAACAACTCCCGAACCTTGGTATATAGACATATTTGATTTTCTTCAAAATGGGACTTTCCCCGCCAATTCTAATAGAAACCAGCATCGGTTATTACGTCGACGAGCAAGTCGATTTGTAATAATTGGCAATACTTTATATAGGATATCTTTTGAAGGTATCTTATTACGATGTTTAAACTTAGAAGAGTCTAAATCAGCCTTGCGTGAAGCCCATGATGGATCCTGTGGAGGACACATTAGTGGTAGTGTTATTTCTAAAAAGCTCCTTCAGATAAGATACTTTTGGCCTACCATGGAAATGGATGCACATGAATATGTGTGCCATTGCGACAAGTGCCAAAAACATGCTGACCTTGTCCATGCTCCTGCACAAGAGCTGCAGGCTATTTCTTCTCCTTGGTCCTTTTCTAAATGGGGCTTGGATATTATTGGCAAAATCAATCCCGTGTCATCTGATGGACATAAGTTCATCATAACCGCCACTGAGTATTTCATGAAGTGGGTCGAAGCTATGCCTTTAGCTTCCTCGCACTGGCACACAAGTTTCTAAATTTATTTTTAATCAAATCATTTGCAGGTTCGAAATTCCTACCAATCTCATCTCTGACAATGGAACTTGTTTCAAAAATAAAGATGTTAAAAAATTATGTCAAAAATATAAGATTCAACATCGCTGGTCCACTCCCTATTATCCTCAGGGTAATGGTCATGCAGAAGCATCTAACAAAACCTTAATCAAAATTCTCAAAATATTGGTCAATAAAACTGGCCGTGACTGGCACATTCAATTATATCCAACCTTGTGGGCCTATCGAACTAGTGTTCGAACTCCCACGGGAACTTCACCGTTTGTTTTGGTATATGGTACTGAAGCAGTTTTTCCATTTGAATTGGAAGTTCCTTCTTTGGCTCCGCTACTTCAAGATACTGAAGTAGGAGATGAATATCGTCTGTGCGGACTCGCTAGCTGGAACTCTTAGATGAAAAATGCATCAATGCTTTGGAGCATCTCTCGTGCTTACCAAAACAAGCTTAAAAGATCATATGCTAAAAAAGTTCGTCATCGCTCCTTTGAGATCGGTGACCTTGTTTTAAAAGAAAATAAAAAAAATACAAATGCAACTAAGGACATTAAAGGTAAATTCGAGCCCAATTGGCTTGGACCATACATTATTACTGCTAAATTTGAATTAGGAGCATACAAATTATCTACCTTAGATGGTAAAGAACTTAAAGAACCCATGAATATTTTGCATCTTAAACGTTACTATGCATAAATTTGGTCATTCTTCATCCTTGTATATATTTGTTTTCAAAATTTTTTATATTTCTTTCAAATTTATAAAAATCCAAAAACATCAAAAATATTCATAATCTTCAAAACTATCTATTGCATTTATTTAAAGCACTTGTTAAATTTTTTATGCTCAAAATAAAAAAAAATAAAACCAAAAATCAAAATAATGATAAAAATATAATAACAACTATATGCTTGACTCTTTCGAAACCCAAATAAAGAAGAAAGCGAGAGTCAAAAGTCTCAAAACTTCTCAAAAGTGTTTATATATATTTTCTTACAATTATTGCAGTTATATGTTTTAAATTATTTTTGGATAAATTAGCATTTATTTGGCATCCCTCACTTGCACACTCACAACAATAAATATCTTGATTTTATCTGGCATGATTACTAATCTCTCTTATATCAAAGTTCACAAAATTCAATTAAATAAAGTTTGAGCATAGAGAATTGATCTTGTTATTTACTTAAACCAAGAACATCTTTTCACAATAAAATGATTATATTTGTAATTTCCATGTTTTGCTACATAGTAGAACTGATTTCTTGAGCGAAAAGTTTCCCCTGCTATCCTATCATGCACATGGTCTAGAATCTTTGAGAATTGGCAAAAGGACAAGCTCACCCCTACCCGAAATAAAAATCCCTTGCTCTACAGCTAATCCGAGCAAGTATCCCTAGCAAAGAAAAAGAAAAGAAAAGTTCAAGAAAAAGAAAAGAGAAAAGAAAAATGTTATTTCAACAATGTTCCAAGCATTATCAAGCAAAAGAAATACAAAAATAAAAATAAGCAAAGTTCAAAAGAAAGCAAGAAAGCAATAAAATCCCTTTCCCTACCCTTTGAAAAGAAAAGAAGGGTTGATGAGCTTGAATCCCTGGAATTCTCAATTATTTGAAAACTGTGAGGTAAGCCCCATAACAGGTGGTTTGTGCCCAACCTGCTTGGCCTTGGGTAACTCCTAGCGTGGTGATATGTCTGTCACATTAGCGACCTTATTTTGTACAGACCTATGTCTACTTATGGATTAGATAGCTCTTGATAATTCGACCTACATAGTAGCCTAGTATGGTTATATGCATCTACATCATGGATAATGAACACTTATTTGGTTTCTTCAAATCACTTGTATCATAGTACCTTGCTCAAAACTGGTAAAAGAACAATGCAATTGCACACACATTTGTATTTGAGATATTTTGTGTATCATTATGATAAATCAAGATCGGAAATGAATTCACATATGCACATGGGATTCCTTATAAATCTAACTTTTGTCTTCAAAATAATTTGAAATATTATTTTTTGCAACTTGTTTGGAATAAATCAAGTACAGCTTGTTTACCATACGGACAACTATATAATACAAAAATCAAAAATTTCTTTCAAAATATACAATAAAAAACATATACATATATATCTGGTTGACTTTCGCGACGATGGTATAGTTTCAAAACCAAAATTGGAATTTTATGCCTAGCGCAAGTCCTCATTTTCATATTTTTTGTTCATCAAAAATCAACCATGCAATAAAACTATCTTTTTTGGATTTTTGCGATGATGGTATGAGTCTATTACCTACATATTCTATGCCTAGCACAAACCATTGTAACAATTTTATTCCCCATTTATTAAAAATCATGAAAACCATATGACTTAATTCATTATGTTACACAAATTATGATTTTCAAAAGCAAACACATTTTCATTATTTCATGTCATTATGTCAACCTTCAATTTTGCAATGATGGTATAATTCCTAAAGAATTATCCAAAAAATTTATCATACTTAGGAATTTATGCCTAGCAAAAATCATTTTAAAACATTATTTCATGCACAAATATTTTTTATAAAAATCTGAAAACAAACCATCATCATCACCATTTGCACTATTGCACCAAAGTCTTAAGACAGTTTCTTAAGCACTCTTTTACTTTTTAACAATATTTCTATAAATGGGACTAGCTTGACGACCGAGTGAGCAGCGACTCCATGAAATGGTCTATAATAACAACAATGTCCTTTGAAATTATTGTTAGAAGTCTCTTTTTATTTTTACATTTCATTACAACAAATCAAATTGTTACATCAGATTATTTCATTTAAAATATTACACGCATGACATTCAAATTATAATATTCCCAACGACATAATTACATCCAATTATCAAATCAATCAATCAAAACATTAAAAGCATCATAAAAATACATAAGACAAGTCATATGATCAAAAATATCTCATCTATATATATCACAAATATATGTACATCATCAAAACTGGATTGGTATGCCACAATCGTACCTCGGCATACTCAATCCTCTATCAACAAAAACAAATATAATACAATGTCGGTGTCCAGCCCTCTAGCCTCGAGATCCCCTCGAGCTCTCTGCCTCATCTCCTCCCCCGCCCTGAGGTGGACGAGGTGGCCCCATTGCCGTCTGTGTAGTCCTCATCCTCGATTGGGACGTGGTCCTCGACGACCCGATCCTGATCGAATCTACGATGTTAGCTAGCAGGGGTAGTCTATCCGCCTCTGGCACCAGCTGGAAGTATAATGTCTGGTAAAATGTTAGCTAGGCGATAGCCCATGTCAACTCCCCAGAGCTCGCCCCTCTGCCCCATGCCCTGAGGCGTGCAATCTCATCCCGCAGTTGTGACACCTCAGCCCGATGTCATGCAGTCGCATCTTGTAGCTTCTGCACCTGGGCCTGCAGACGATCTCTCTCCACCCGAAGAGTAGCCATCTCGCTACTCTCTCCTGTGTCCACACCCTTGCCCTTATCGGGTGATGGTGGCCTCTGTGGAGATGGGGGTCTCGCCTCCCTCCTCTCCCTCTCTCTCTACCATGGCCGCTCCTGTGCCTGTGGCCTCCTTGCCTCTCTCCCGCTGTGACCCTGGGCTGCATCCATCGTCGCCTGGCACCACCTCCCTATCTGACGCACAACAACGTGGATCAGACCCTATGCCCTCATCATCCAAGGAGTGTGGATGCCTGCGTACCAGGCATCGTAGCCATCAGCTACTCCTACGTCGTCCCCATCCACTGGCTAGATGGGGGCATCATCTATGTCCTGGCTCCAAAACCGCTGCATGTCGGGAGCCCCGCTAATCGTAGTGTTATCTCGGACAGTCCAAGAAAACTCGTAATCTCTGAGGGATGGGATCCCCTACTGTAGACCGAACTGCCTCAAAACTTGGTCGTACCTATGGAGCTCCACCTCTCCCCTCTCCATCCTCAACCAGCAAACTCGCCTAACGTGAGCCAACTCCTATCCATCCTCTGGCCACCCTGGATGCTCCCTCCACGGCCTCCAGGTGATCTGGTCCGGGACTAGGTCATCCAATAGCCTCCGAGACATCGACAGGTCGATCCGTCGTTGTGCCCCTCTTCGGAGCCACCAGTAGAAGACTCGGGGCCTCTCCCCGTCAACCCCTATCAGAGGAAGCCCTATCGGCCTCCGCACCACAATGTGCTCCCAACACCAAACCTGTAGTAGCGATGTCATAACTAGACATCGGCCGCCCTTGTACACAACCCCATACAGGATCCTGTACAATCGACATAGTACAAAACTACCCCATGAGAACCTGTACCCGTGGTCCCGCATATCGTAGATCACATCTACGAGCATCCACAACACCCTGCACCCGCTCTGGTGGCGTAGCAGAAGTCCACCAACTACTCCAGCTAGAACCCGTGTGAGTGTAGATGCCCCAGGCATTTGGCGCAGTGCCTCGATGTTAACTCCACCCTTCTCTAGGGCAAAGCTCGGGTCACCGCACAACCGTCCCATAGCGCGGCCCTGATTTGCCGTAGGAGTAATCAGTCGTCCTTGTATGGGGATTCTCAGAATCCTCCATACATCCTCCAAAGTGGGAGTCATCTCCCCTGTAGGTAGTCGAAAACATGAAGAGCCCGGATACCACCTCTCCGTTAGGGCCGTCAGTAGCCCCATGTATGTAGAAACTTGTGGCATTTCTGCCACATGCGATGAAGTCGGCTTGTGCCGCTCGATCCCGCTCTACCTGTGTAAGAGCGGCCAAGTCATCTCTCAACCCACCGTATTTCCATTCTCTGCTCTTTAGTAATCCTCTCTACAAACATAAACAACAAAACAACAAGCAATCATTAATAAATAATTCAAGTAATCAATAATGCAAGTTAAAAGTTCAATTTTGTACAATTGATGATATCGCCCACTATTGGACGATATCGTCCCAAATTTGAGCATAATCGTCTTTGATTTTGCAGTTCGAAATCGTCCCTAATTTGATGAAATCGTCCCCCTTTCGACGATTTCGCCCTCGGGCGAAATTGCCGAAATTGAGACGATTTCGTCGAAATCGGGACGATTTCGTCCCGACGACGTCGATGGCCCAAAAACGGCCGTGATGCTCAAAAATCATCTAAAAATTACCTACAAAGCATGTAAAGTTAAATTAAAGCATCATAGATCAATCTGGACTCTTACCCGTAGACCGCGTCGGACCTCTGTCGATCTGTGCATCGTCTCCACCATTTTTTCAGAGCTCCAAAAACCCAAAAAATGAACAGTAAAAATGAATTAGGGTTTTACCCTATTTTTTTTAATTTTATTCAAAAATAATATTTTGCTTTTCCACGTTTTTACCTCAAACGTTCGATTTGGGTAAAAACACGGAGGGGGCACCATAGTAAGCTGTCATATGATTCGACCAAGAATCGTCGCCTAAAAATGGGAATAATTTTTGCTTTCTCGTAGATTGAGAAGAACTCATCTTTAACGCATTTTCTTCAAAAAATTCGCTAAAGAGGGGGCAAAATGTAGCACCCTAAAATTGGTGCAGTAAAATTACAATAATTACATTCACCTTAGTAAATAATTTAAAATTCAAATTTAACCTCCCAAACCACCCGTTAACCGTCGAGAAATCCGTTTCCCCCTTTTTCACACCATTTTTAGAGGTTGTTTTGACCGTTTGACAATATCGTCGCCGATCAGACGATATCGCCCCAGATTTGACGATTTCATCTAGACTAGGATGTCTAGATGATCTTGTCGCAAAACTAATTTTGTAAAGTTGGATTCTGTTCCAACGGGTCTCCAATCCGGGCAGAAGCGTGTCTGCGCCGTTGGGACCCTCCCCCGTTGGAGATCTCCCAAATTGGGATGATCTCCAACCTCCTAACTACTCCCCTAAGCCTATTTAATTCTAAACTATTCCTTTAGCACCCCCCTGGCCAAAATTCTCTGCAAGTTAACTCCATTCACTTTAAATCATCCCTATTCTTCATTTGCACTAGTTCCATATCAATTTTGTTGCAGGTACATAATTTTTCTTCAGCCGAAGCCAGCACCTATCGTCGCCGACGAACCTGTTCAGATTGGAGGCGAACCTGTCGAATTCGAGGCGATTTTGTACTAATGCAAGACGATCTCGACTGCAGTCCGTATTAAGGCAATCAGTGCCTGAAGTTTGCCTTTCTCAACCTTTTCTCTGTCATTTTATTCTGCAAATTAGATAGTATATTCAGTGTTTTATGTTATTTTGCATTTGGAGTTCACCCATTTAGATTAAGTGCATTATTAAATCCTAATTATCATCTAATTAGCATGATTCATTTTTGTCTCTATGTTTAAGTTTTAGTTTGATAACATTGCTACCATTTTATATCATTTCCCTCTGTTGGCACTGTAGTACTTTTTGTATTTTGCATCTATTTTCGGTTTTGCAGGTCTCTGACGATCTCAGACGATCTTGTCTGATTGCAGACGATTCTATCGAATCTCAGATGATCCAGACTGCTTCAACATCAAAATCTTCTTCAGACATCCGGATCAGGTATTCCTCATTTGCATTCTATAATCTCTCTATTTTCTGTCTTTAAACTTGTTTTCTGTATTCATGGAATTTGCATTTTCATATAGATTAATCTAGATTCATTCGGCCAAACCTAGGATATGAATGCTTAAGGTTAAAAATGAACACACTAAAACACATTCCAAAACCTAGGCATGGAAGTTGCCGTTAAATGTTTCCTGGTGAACCCACCATCCATCGAAAAATCATCAAAATACACCTCCCTTGAGAGGCGGGACCTTCGCAAAGTCCTCTCAGTCCGAGGTACCGCGACATCCTTTTCCCATCCTCCTTCCGGGCGCGGATCCAATAGCTTGAAGGTAGGGATGCGAAAAATTTGGAGCGATACAAGGAGTATTCACCTCCTCGATCTATCCTAGGACATTTTACATAATTCCCACTTTGATTCTCTACATTGTTTCTAAAATCTATGAAGCAATCAAAAGCTTCATCTTTATGTTTCAAAAAATAAATCCAGCACATTCTAGAGAAGTCATCTATGAAAGTGAGAAAATAAGAATAATTTCTGAGACTCTGTATTTGCATTGGTCCATAGATGTTTTAATGTACTAACTAAAGTGGATAGCTAGATCTCGACACTTGTCCTTTCAGAAGCTTTGACCTTGAGTGCTTTCCCAAAGCACATCCTTCACAGACCTCATTTTGTTCATTGATTTTGGGAAGTCCTGTCACCATAGCTTGAGAAGTTAGAAGTTTCAAGCTAGCGGAATTAAGGTGACCATATCGTAAGTGCCAAAGCACACTTGGATTTGTTATAGCTACATTTGCAATTTGAACTCCTCCTGGTTCATCAAATTTGAGAGGGAATAACCTATTCTTGGTCATGGGGACCTGTGTGATGACACGATTATAATTATTTTTATAAAAATTGATACATTGTCCTTCATCAAATACAATCTTGTAATTGTTCTCCATCATTTACCCAATGCTTAGCAGATTTTTTTTTAGATTTGGAGTGTAATAGATGTCATGCACTTTCTTTAGTCCTTCTTTGGTTGGAACCTCCATGGCTCCAATACCCTCTACTTGCAATATCTTATCATCCCCTAATTTGATTTGGGGTTTATAAGTGGAATCTAGAGTAGCAAATAAATGTTCTTTGCCACTCATATGGTTTGAACAACCAGTATCTAGAATCCATGTGTCATTTAGATTCTGTTCTGATTGTCCATATGACATAAAAATATTAGAGGTATCATCTTCTTCTCCATAATTACCATATTGACTACTGTTTCCTTGTGAATATTTTGACTAGTAGTCACGAGTGAAGTGACCTAGCTTGCCATAGTTGAAACAAGCTGATTTGGACTTGTCACTTCCTCACCCTTGATTTCCACTTTGTCCTAGATTTCCTCCTCGATTTTTATTTCCACCTCTTTGTTGATTGCCTCCTCTATTGGAATTGCCTCCTCTATTTTGATTGCCTCCTCTGTAGTTGCTTCTGCCTCTACCTCTTTGCTTGCCTCTGCCTTGACCTCTTCCCCATCCTCTTCCATTGTTTTCATTGGAAGTGAAGGCCTTATCATCGCCTCCATAGTTGGTTGAAGGAGTTTCAAGAAACCTCTCTTCATGTGACATTAATGATCCGATTAATGCATCAAATGTTAAAAGGGAAATATCTTTGGATTCTTCTATAATTATGGTAATATGGTTCCATTTTTGTGTAAGTTTTCACAACACTTTTGTTACAATTATCTCAGGCTTGATTGCTTCACCTAGTGTAACCATTTTATCTACTATTGCTTTTACTCTAACACAATAATCATTGACTTTTTCATCATATTTCATTCGAAGATTTTCAAAATATCTCTTCAGTGTTTGAAGCCTTACTTGCTTCACTTGATTACTACCTTGGAATCCATCACTCAATTCTTTCCATGCATCTTGAGCAGTCGTACAAGCAACAATTCTAGGAAATATGCTTTTCTCCAATGCGTCTTGGAGATGAGAAAGAGCAGATGAGTTGCTCATTTTCTCTTCTTTTCGAGTTTTCTTGTCTGTTGCATTAAGTGTGGTCTAGTCTGTGGGTTCTGTATAGCCTTCCTCTATGATGTCCCACAAACATCTTCCTATGAGCAGGGTCTTCATATTTATAGACCAGTACTCATAGTCATAACTATTAAATTTTGGGATAGGTAAGCTATTGTGTGAGGCCATAGTTACCAAAAAACTCTTTTTATTTCATGGTTACAAAAGTACTTTGCTGAATGAAAGAAAGAAGAAGGAAGAAGGAAGAGATTACAAATTTAAGTCAAATCTGACTTGTTCTACTCTATCATTGACTGCTTGCTCCTCTTGATGTGGGGATGTGATCTCTTGATTTGCAAAGTTATCTGCCACTTCTTCTTCATCATCACTTATTGGTATGATTTTTGATGATGGTGGTTCTAGGATTTCCACTAAAATGTTGTAGTGTGTGTACTATGATTCTTGTGGTGCAGCTTGGATGGATTATGATTGTTCAAATTGACTTCTAAATGAATTATCTTCAAAATCCACTTCGTACCCTGAGTCAGGATGCCTTTGATGTGTGATTACTGCGTTTTGAGGTTGACTAAACACAATTTTGAGTCCATAACCTCTTACCTTTTCATCAAACATTTCTGCACCTTCTCTTGCTAGAATTGCACATAAGGCATGATAACACCCATTAGGTCTGATCATCAAATGCCTTTTACAAAATACTAAGCCTCTTAGGCTTATTACACACTCTTTCCTCTTAGGAAAGTTATCAATTTCTCTTTCAATCTCTGAGTATTTCACAAAAAAGTGAAATGTACAATCTCTTTGTGGATGACAATATTAAGCCTTCAAGGCTTTTACAACAAAATTTAAAATTTAAACTTATTAAAAAACATTAAATATTCATATTTAATAAAAAAATAATTTTATAATCATTAAAACCTAAGTTTTAAAATAATTATAAATTAATTTTTATTAAATTAATATTTAATAATTTTAAATTTCTAAAGTTTAAATAATAAAAAATTTTTAAACAAAATTTATCTCTAGCCCATTCGAACCCGTGACCTCTTGATAGTCACAAAACCTTAGACCAATGCGCCACATAGTTTAATTTAAAACTCAAAGGATCCATGATCCTTTTCAACTATGCTTTCCAGGCGATTTCAAAAAAACAAAGCAAAATAGTGCCCAACGGGATTCAAACCCGTGACACCCAGATCACAAGCGTTGTGCCTTAGCCACTCGAGCTACACCCACGACTGAGTATGGAGGAGGAGGGTTTTGTATTTAACAAGCTCTTGTCACCGATTGCAAAGAAAAAAACAATAATCCCACATTCAGTAGGATGGAGGCAATGCAAGGGTTTATAACCCTGGGCATGCACCTTTTGAAATGATTGCCTTTGGGTAATCAATGATCACCCCTTTTGCCTCCGATTAGCCAACCGTTCCTCGCCACGTTGCTCCCTTTGCTACCACGTTGTTTGTCCACGTCAGCTTCTAAGTCGTCCAGTCAACATGGATCTTGTTCTCCTCTCACCACGTGCCGCTCTCTGATTGGTTCTCCTACATCACTATTGTCTCTACGTGCTTGCTGTGATGGCTTGCTCCAAACTTTGCCTCGATCCATGTGCTTCAAACTTCTCTCACCTCGAGCTATGTGCTACGGGCCCCACCTTGACCTCACTACGGGCTGTGTGCTACAGGATTCTCTCTCCTCGGTCCTCGATCTTCCATCACCTCGATCCTCGTGCCCTCTCGACTTCGGCTTTGATACCAGATGTGGTTTGAGAGAAATTAGGAGCAAAAAATAGGAAATTAATATTGTATTCAACCTTTTTGGAATAATAGGTTACATTGGTATTTATACTCGTAAAAATAAATGAACTTAGGAATATAGGGAAGTTAGGGAAATAGAAGAAATAGGGAGGAAAAGAGAAAGGGAAAATGAGTTGGTTCACCTTGCCGCCCTTGTCGTCCAATCCTGCCCAGTCAACTGTCATCCAAGTCAAACTTACCTGCCCAGTCAGCTGTCGTCCAAGGAGGTAAAAGGGGTAAGATCCAAAGCTTACCGTTGAAACAAATTTTTTACCTTTTTTACTCCTTTTTGCTCCTTTTACTAGCTTTATTTTCAACAAAAGAAGGGTTGGATCTTTTGGGATTTTTCCGGAGGAGGAAGGCATACCGTTGGGCTGATTTTCACCATTTGGATGCCAACTTTGGGCATTTTTTTTTCTGCATTGTAATGGAATATTGAATATCTTTTTGCAGCAATTAATTGGAAATGTCTCAAGTTTTATGCATTTTTTATGGTTAACTTGATTTCGTTTTCAGTTTATTGCACCCTTTTCCTTTGAAGCTCGCACCGTATTAGATGTTGATTGCACGAAGTCGGGTCACTCTAATACTGGTTTTATGCAGAATAATAATGCTTGCAGGGTCTGTGGAGAAATTCGGGGTTGCAGCATTTTTGTTTTTTAAATTTTTTATTATTATTTTTTTTTCTTTCTTTTTGCTATTTTTTTTAATTTTTAGAGATTAAAATAAAAATAGAAAAAATGTAAAATGATAAAAATAATTACATAGCCATGAAGAATGATGTAAAATCTATCATACGCAACAAATTCGGATTCATTCCGAGGTAATTTCAATTTTATACAATTTTTTGAAAATGGTTGTTTGATGCAGATTTTACAATTTCGGAATTTCATTTTTTCACATTTTGGAGTCAAATCAGATTTTTTCAGCTTCATTTTTTTACGTGCAAGCATAAAATAAATTTTCCTTCATGAAAATTTCAATTTCATCGAAGGGGGTTAATTTTATGACATTTCATAAGCTATCTTTTTCGGGGCCATAAGTGAACCTATCTTTATGAAAATTTCAATTTCATTAAAGAGAGGTGATTTTATATGTTACATTAAAAGGCTATTGTTTTAACACATTAAATTATTATTCTTTATGAAAATTATTTCATTAAAGAAAGATAATTAAATGACATTTTAAAGCCTATATTTCAAGGCTATAAATTATTATCTCTTTGTGAAAATTGATTTCACCAAAGAGGAATAATTTATTATTCATATCAAAGGCTATCTTTATCTTCATGATAAGAAGCTACATTTAAGGAGCCTATTCATCATTTCAGATTTATATTCATAAATAGATTTTATCTTTACTTTCATGCTTTAAAGTAAGATTTAATGCAAGGTAAAACTTGATTAAAATCCACTTAATAAGGAAAGATAAAATCTATCTTAAAACCCTCAAGATAAAATGAATTAAGGCACTACATCATGGTCATATGAGGGCCAATTCACATTTACTTTTTGTTTGGTTTCATGAACATTCATTAAAGTAGCATGGTAAAATAAACCAACACATGCCCCTTGTTTACAGTTACTTGCAATCACTAAGGTGTTCCAAGCATTAAATTGATATATTGTATTTGAGATTACTAATACACATAATGCAAATGCTAAGATAGCGGAGACCTTGGAGAAGTTGTTTGATTAACTTCTTTGCAAGAGGGGATTTTGGAAACAAATCCTAAGGGAGAGTGCAATTTCACAATTGGGTGAAATTAACACTCAACATTTTGGCGCTAGAAGGAGGGCCTGAATTGGTTTACTTTGTTTTATTTATGCTAAGCAATTCATGAATTGGTTTTCATTGATCTAACGCTTTTGGATTGTTCATGGTTACTCAAGAGTTTTAATTGCTAAATATTTCAAGTTCATTTGATTAGCATCTTTGGCATCCTTTAGCACTCACACTTTGGAGAGCTAGGAGGATTTGAATTGATTTATTTTATTGCTATTTAGATGCTAAATTATTCATGTTACTTGAAAGATTTATTTAAAAATATTGGTCTTGACTAACGAGGTTTTGTTTCCATATGATTACTTTCATTGATTCTAACATTCTCTATTTTTGATGATGCATTAATGCTAACATATTTCAAATTTGAGAATGTTCTTCAATTTCATGGTTTAATGGATACATATCTCTTGGTTGATGCTAACATGATGATTCATATGTTGTACATTTGATATTGTTAGTCATTTTATGCTTATTTGTAAGAAATATTTGTTTGACTAACAAATTGGTTTTGAAGTTATTCTTTGAGTTTCACTAATGGCTACAAATACTGGAAAGTGGTATGGGGTGCATGGTAATCCTTTGAACATTAGTGGAGATGCTCATGACTTGCCCAAGAACATAGAGAAACTTTTGCCCAAGTTTAAGCACAATGGCACAACATTAGCCGAGGAGCACATTCAAGCCTATGTGGATATCCTAGTTAGATGGAATGTTGAACATGAGGATGTGGCATGTAGATTGTTTCCTGGGAGCCTAGATGAAGTGGCATATGATTGGTACATCAATTTACCCACTAGCTCTATTACATCCTGGGCTCAATTGGAAAATGCATTTATCAATCAATTTAGGTTGCCCATTGATCCTCTCACGATGTATCAACAATTTGCTTCTTGCAAGAGGGAACCTAATGAGCCAGTGAGAATTTTCAACATGAGATTTCGAAAGCTCTATGCGAGATTGATTGCTCCCCTTATACTATTGAGGAGAGTGGTGCTCTTCAAATATACTTTGGGGCATTGGATCCCTTGCTTTCCATGTTCACTAGGACAAATCCTTTGGTTACTAATCTTGCCTCGGCCTACATGGAAGCTATGATTGTAGATCAACAATTAAGGCCACAAGGTTATGGGATGGAGCAATTACCTATGGTAGGACAACTAGGGGCTTGCAATCAAACCTCGATGGTAAATCAAGCATGGGCACAACAAAATTTGATATCAAATATTTTGCCCCACAATCAATTTTACCCTACCATACCTACGTATGCTCCCACATGTGCTTATACGAGTACTTCTATCCATCCAACTACTCCATCACGGTTAGAGAATCATGGGGTCACTCATGGAGCCATTACAACAAGTGTTCAAGCTTTGTCTATTGATATCAATCCAACTGATCCTACTACTTCTACCACTCAACCCAACAAGCTTGTATCGAAAGTAAAAGAGCAAAAGAAGGTGGTTAAGAAGTTAGGTAGAGATGTGGTTCCATCACAAAAATGAGCACATCAATGTATGCATCCAAATCATCCTAGGAAGAAAATTCATAATGCTAATCTTAATGATGTTTCATGTTATGCTCCTTCAGGTGATAGAAGAGATTTTGATGTGACTTACATTGAAGTAAATGCCTATTCAGAATATCTTGAAGAGCATGAAGATTTTGGAGAAGAAATTCTATGGAAGGGTAACAAGAAGTTGGAATCAAAAGATCAACATTTTATTTTGGAAAGAAAAGATTTAGAATCATTACCCCCAAATGAGGATTTGGATAAACAAACCTATGAGGATATGATTTGGGCATTTGTACTCGCAAAGGAAGATTGGAGTGACTATATGGAGCAAGATGTGAAAATTGATCCCCTTATAGAAGCTCCTAAGCCATCAAAAGTGGTTGAAAGTGAATTTGAAAGAAAATCAATAAATGAATTTGAAGACATAACCGAATTTCACCACTTGTTCTTGGAAGATACTTTGGATGATGTCATTGAAATTGATGGTCAAAAAGATCCACACCTTCCAAATTGTGATAGAATTGAATCATGGGTTACAAATTTGGATTATGATAGCCTCACCAATTTGAATTCAAGAAATAACCCACTTTTGGAAATAATTGAACCATCTAAGGAAGGTGAAGATGAATTGGATGAGAAACATGTTGATGAATCGAAAGATTATGAAGAAGTAATTGAACGTCACAACTTGATTTTGGAAGATGATTACTATGATTCTTGGAAGAAATGGGAAGAATATGCTCAATCTAAATCTTCTAATGAATTTTTTGTGTCAAGTGATGTGCAGGACAATACAATTGCTTCCTCACATGAGGATATCACAAATCTTGTACAATTTGAGAAAGTTTTGGAAGAGGGATTCGAATCTCATAAAATGTGGGAAAGCGATAAGGATTCTACAACCATGAATCAAGAAGGAGAATCATTTGCTTTGGGTTCCTTTGAGGGAAAAATAATTGAGTATCTTGATCCACTTATTGGTTCTACAATGTCTATGCCATTTCAAGATGAGAAAATTTTAGAACCTGAATGGTTTGGGTTTGATATAACCGATGATCCAATTGAAAATATCACGTTATCTGAAATAACCCAAGTAATTGATCATGGAGATGTGTTAGTTGACCCATCCCTAGGTAGACAAGACTTATGGTTTGAAAAGGATGGACATGTTTTTAATTGGGTGCCTAACTTTGGTGTCTTTGATAAACAGGTCATGGAGAAAGAACAAGCGCTACATGATGATGATAATGAATGTCATGAGAAAAAAGAGGAAGTTTCAAATCCTCTCCAAGTAATGGTAAATGGAAAAGTGCCAAAGGTAAAATCTCACCTTTTAGGTTCCACCATTCGAAATGCAAGTGAAGGTTTGTCTAATGGATTGATGGATTTAAATACTATCAATGATGAAATGTCATTTGTGGTTGATGAAAATTTTGACTTAATTCCTCCTCACACCACTAATGATATTGCTTTATTGAATGAAAATGAAGTTGGTATGCTTGAAGTGTTAAATCAAGTTCATAATCAATTAGTAACAAAATCTAGGATAAAAACTTATGATGATGCTCATTTAATAAATATCCTAGGTGTTTGCAAACGGTTACATGAATTTGATTGGTCTACAGATTTGAAAAATGATTTGGCTTTAAAATTTTTAGAAATAGGCTCTAGTTTGCAAGATCTCATATCTAAAAATGAAAGCTTATTTCTACATCATAAATGGAATTGTGAAATTGACATCTTAAAGAATAAACATGAAAGAATTGAAGATCAATTATTGTATAATCAACTTGAGAACTTGAAACTCCACCATAAGATTATTAATGGAACTAAATCAAATTGGTATGGTGAGAGGGGTAAGATGAATATTGTTGCATTGTTTGGTCTAATCTTGTTTTTGTTGGGTTCCTACAAAGTTTGGCATGCGTATCACGTTATATGTCTCTTGAAATGTTCTAATCATGTTTGGGATCCTGGAAAGTGATAGTTCAAATTTTTGCACCATCTTGTACCATATTGTACATGTGTATATAGTTTTGGTTTTTGCTTTTGTGCTTTGTCCATGATTTTTGGGTTTGGATTTAGTTTTGGGTTGTGTTTTTAGTTTTGTGTGTTAGGTTGTTCCCTTGTTTTGAGGTGATGTTTTGTGGTCGCTAACTTTTGGTCTCTGGCCCGTTTGCGTGTTTCTTTGCTTAGTAGGGGAAGCACCTGATCTGAAAACCGATGAACCCAAGAAAAGGGAGATGAGTTATTTGGTGATCATGCTCAGATGTTGGGACTAAAATGGTGGAAAGTGGAACAATGAAATATTAGCCAAAGCTCCACATGGGACCCACACACACATTAAATGGTGTTTCTAGAAGTAAGAAGGATGAAGTTGTCTTGATTTGCAACCTAGGCGAAAATCTCACACGCTCTACTTTGACTTTCTAACCTAGTGAGACTTGATGCTTTTGCAAGAGTTCCATTAGTATAAGCGATGCAACAGATTTCTTGGAATTTGTCATCTAGTTCAGGACAACTCCATCGGGGCTATAGACGCTTGACTGGCTGTGGGGCCCTGGCTAGGCAAAGCTTGATACTTAGAAAGAGAAAAAAAAAAAGAGAAAAAAAGAGAAAAAAAGAGAGAAAAAAGAGAGATAAAAAAAGAGAGAATGAGTAGTAATCCACCTAGGATAGATGGACTTTGCAAAGTATTAAGCGAACACACGGGTGAGTTAGATAAACCTCACCGGGGCTATAGACGCCTGACTGGCAGTGGGGCTCTGTCTGTAAAAGTCTTCATTTTATGAGTTGTACTTCATAGCCTAATGCAGAAAGAGATGATGGAATCTGGAGGATTTTTAGAAATGCGGAAATGAATCACTTTTGCACACACTGAGCAAAGGCAGATGGATTAGTTGTTTTCATGCTTAAGCTATTTACCCCCATCTTCTTGGGACGTTGCTAAATCATTATGTCTCGCTAATCTTGCGTGTTTTCATTTCAGATTGGGTTCTTACCGAAATGCTCAGGAGCATTTCCCAACAGAGTCGCCATTTGTTGTGGCCATTCCACAACTAGCCCCAAATTTGGGGACCCACCTTAAAATTTTGTTTTTTTGAGGAGTTTTAAATGTTATTTTTGGTAGATTTCACGGTTTAACACTGGCTAATGTTTTCTTGTTTTGCTAGTTTGCTAGTGTTTTAGGTTGATAGGTTTTGTTTATTTTGATTAGTTTTGAAGTTTTCCTTTATTGTGATTTTCAATGAGTAAATTTTTTAAATTAGTTATTTGATTGCTTTATTAAAAAAAATATATATAATTCTAATAAGTATATATGTATATATATGTTTATTATAATTATGAAAATGAAACATTCAAAAATAATATATTAATATATATACATATATATATATAAATAAATAAAAAATAAAAAAATAAAAAAAGATATATATATATATATATATATTATAATCTAATAAATCAAAATAAAAGAAAAAGTAAAAAAATATATATAATAAACAAAGAAAGAAAATATTATACTATATTATATTATATAATATAATAGAATCTAATCTTTGCATGCTTGTCTGACGGTTTTTGGCTTTAAAAGTAGTTAGTTTAAAATTTTATTTTAATTTTTTTTTTTTTAGCTCTTTAGTTTTTTTAAGTTTAAAAGCTAAATAAGTTTATCTTTGGGTGCGGGGTAGTCCACGTGATTGCAAAAGTGTTGAAAAGGAATGTGAAACAGTTTCTATAATAGGAGAGATTCCATGACAAGAAGGTGCCAAATGGCACCAACCTATTACATGCACAAAATAAAGCAGTGCCATCATGCTTTTGGCTATTACGTAGCCAAAGAAGAGGGAAAACTTTGGAAAATGAAACAAGAGAAAAAAAAATAGAAACAAAAGGAAATGAAGGATAATAAAAGAAAAGGAAGGAAGCGTTTCAAAATAATAAAAAAACAAAAGGGTTGCATGCAAGCCAAAACTAAAAACAGGAACCAAGGGTTTGAAGAATGGAAACGAAGAGCCTCAAGGGAAAACGAAGAGTTTCTGGAAACGAAGTGAAGGGAAACAAAAAAATAAAAATTTAAATACCTCAGAAAATGCAGGAAGAAGGGCTGGATCTTTTGGGATTTTTTCGGAGGAGGAAGGCATACCGCTGGGCTGATTTTCACCATTTGGAGGCCAACTTTGGGCATTTTTTTTTCTGCATTGTAATGGAATATTGAATATCTTTTTGCAGCAATTAATTGGAAATGTCTCAAGTTTTATGCATTTTTTATGGTTAACTTGATTTCGTTTTCAGTTTATTGCACCATTTTCCTTTGAAGCTCGCACCGTATTAGATGTTGATTGCACGAAGTCGGGTCACTCTAATACTGGTTTTATGCAGAATAATAATGCTTGCAGGGTCTGTGGAGAAATTTGGGGTTGCAGCATTTTTGTTTTTTTTTTTTTTTCTTTCTTTTTGCTATTTTTTTTAATTTTCAGAGATTAAAATAAAAATCGAAAAAACGTAAAATGATAAAAATAATTACATAGCCATGAAGAATGATGTAAAATCTATCATACGCAACAAATTCGGATTCATTCCGAGGTAATTTCAATTTTATACAATTTTTTGAAAATGGTTGTTTGATGCAGATTTTACAATTTCGGAATTTCATTTTTTCACATTTTGGAGTCAAATCAGATTTTTTCAGCTTCATTTTTTTTACGTGCAAGCATAAAATAAATTTTCCTTCATGAAAATTTCAATTTCATCGAAGGGGGTTAATTTTATGACATTTCATAAGCTATCTTTTTCGGGGCCATAAGTGAACCTATCTTTATGAAAATTTCAATTTCATTAAAGAGAGGTGATTTTATATGTTACATTAAAAGGCTATTGTTTTAACACATTAAATTATTATTCTTTATGAAAATTATTTCATTAAAGAAAGATAATTAAATGACATTTTAAAGCCTATATTTCAAGGCTATAAATTATTATCTCTTTGTGAAAATTGATTTCACCAAAGAGGAATAATTTATTATTCATATCAAAGGCTATCTTTATCTTCATGATAAGAAGCTACATTTAAGGAGCCTATTCATCATTTCAGATTTATATTCATAAATAGATTTTATCTTTACTTTCATGCTTTAAAGTAAGATTTAATGCAAGGTAAAACTTGATTAAAATCCACTTAATAAGGAAAGATAAAATCTATCTTAAAACCCTCAAGATAAAATGAATTAAGGCACTACATCATGGTCATATGAGGGCCAATTCACATTTACTTTTTGTTTGGTTTCATGAACATTCATTAAAGTAGCATGGTAAAATAAACCAACACATGCCCCTTGTTTACAATTACTTGCAATCACTAAGGTGTTCCAAGCATTAAATTGATATATTGTATTTGAGATTACTAATACACATAATGCAAATGCTAAGATAGCGGAGACCTTGGAGAAGTTGTTTGATTAACTTCTTTGCAAGAGGGGATTTTGGAAACAAATCCTAAGGGAGAGTGCAATTTCACAATTGGGTGAAATTAACACTCAACACTTACTACGGTAGGAATCTTACCAAAGTAGGTGCCTTACTAAGTTAGGTGCCTTACTGAAGTAGGTGCCTTACTGAGTTAGGCACTTCACTAAGTAGGCGTCGTACTCGAGTAGGCGCCTTACCGAGTTAGGCACCTTACCAAGGTCGATGCCTGAATTATGCGTGTTAACCAAATGGCTGGAGAAGGATCCTGTTGACCACCGTTCCACATCATCTGTGGAAAATCACATATGGACAAGTTGTACCAACAAGAGTGGATGGACATGCAACTACTCACGAAGTCAAACCGTAATGAAGTAGAATTTATCTTAATACTAGGAAATGATGCAGAGCTGCTTATTGTGTGCTGATTGTAGTAACTAAACTATCCTAGTTTAGACTGAACCAAGATGTCGGTTGTAATAGAACTACCACAGTAAGTTCTATGTGTGTAGTATATAAACACATGGACTTCCCTGTAGTAGGGGAGGAATTTTTGATAGAGCATTGTTGTATGTAATATTCCATTGCATCATTAATAAAGTGTGAACGTTCATCAAAGCAACATTTTGTTTGTGAGATTTATTGAGTGAGATCTGCCTGGAGCTTGGGCCCACTCCAAGCCAGTATTCCTCCCCTCTTATTTATTTACATAATTTTATTATTCATGGTAGTATGTTTATGTCTTAGGCTTAAGATTAGTTATCTTAGAGGTGTGTTTATTTATAAGAAGCATTTTCATTTTGTATCAGTTGATGTGTTTATTTTATCTGCATTGTTATTTATGAGTGAGTTTTATTGAGGTGGATGATCTTATTGATGTTATATAAACACCCCCCAGTGGTATTTGAATGGATCATCTCTAAAGTGGTAGTGTGACTAGTCTCAACCATGATCCTTAGCAAGATTACAAGTTCCCTGGATTGACAATTTAAATGAGAAGTGTTGTGACAAATATAAGACAAATTCACCAATTTTTGGAACCCAACAAGGGTGTGTGGATTCATCAAAGAGCCAATCTTGTTGTCCTATAATATCATAGATTTACTTTTTGGCCTAGAATTTTATCACCAAAGGGACTATGTTGAGGCACACTTAGGTATTGAGGTGAACAAAGGTACTTTGTACCCCTTGTCTTTGAAATATTGAAGTAGAGACTCCCAAACATGTAGCTAAAAATTGTGTTGGATAGGTGGATCTATGACCCAAATGGAATTTTGAAGGATCGCCTAGACAAAATGAATAAAAACACTCCTTTTAAGCATACTTCAAGACCAAAGGTGAAAAATTATAGAAACCTAATAGAAGAATGAGCTATTGAAAAGGATAAACCAAATATGAACATCCCCATGAAGGAGGTTTTATGAGGAAAAACATATATATGACCTTGAGAAAAATTCAATCCATATGCTCAAGTAAAAAAAGAAATAAGACACTGGTGGCTAAAAAATGAAATAAAAATAAAATCCAATAATGGTGGATTTTTTGGTGTGATATGGGCACACAAGGCCTTAATTTTAGCACAAATATTGATAAAAGTTTTGAGAAACATTCTGATGAAGATTCCAAAAAACAATATGAGTAGAGGACCTATGACTCTAAAGGATAATACACTTCAAAAGAGTACTCAAAAGAATATATTAGCTCCCTAAAATAAAATAAAAATGTTTCAAGTACTTTCACTTCAAGCTAGTAGTAAGATTTGTCATCACCATAAGCTGAAGATCTCATTCGACAAACATATACTATTGATATTGAAATAATAAAAAAATACAGGATATATATGTAGTAGCCTAATTCCACCAACATATAGACTAGTAAACCCTCCTTAGGTGATGAGTGTCGTCAACTCTTCATCATTTAATCATTATGTGTCAATCCAGGGCGGTGTCCAAGGCTATATACGAAAGCAGGGGTTAACAGACTGATTTTTAGTTCATCTAGATCATGGCCTTATTCATGGAACAATTAGTGTTTTGGGGGTGTCAGGTGTCCCTTTTAATCTCCTAGAAACTAAAACTGAGTGCCTACTTATCCTTGCATAATTGAAATTCACACAGTTGTAGGAAAAGCAAATCTGAACTATTGCAGAATTGAAAATGACAGAATTTAATTGACAGAATTTAAAATAACAAAATTGAAATCACAGAATTAACTATAACAACAATGAAACTTTTCAGAATTGAAACTTCACACCTGCAGAAAATGAAACCTAAGACAATGATGAAATTCAAAGGTTGGTAAGCAAATATTGCAAATCTGTAGCAAACTGAATTAACAAGAAATTCTCTGATGCAAACTGGAAATACAGACTAGAAATGCTGAAGCTGAAACAGAAAATGTTATGCTATAAAATCTATTCTAGATGACTTAACTATAATGCATTCATGTGCCACATGCTAGATGAAGTTTAATTCAATATTAACTATGCAAAAAGCTGTCAGATTCCTGTTGACCTGCTGCAGCAAGAAATTAGCAGAACTCTGGCAGGAATAATCCCTCTTCTGGGCCTGGAAGTGGCCCTTGCTTCCTGAACCAAAAGAGGGGAAGAGTACTTGCTCTACACTATCAAATCCTCACACTGAACTCAGAAGCAAACATGAATGACAAATATTGCACCTTTATTTCATTATCAACATATCAGTAGTGCAGGGGAAGTTCTGCAGACTACTGATCTGTTGTAGTACACAATTACAACACTTGGACTGCTCTATCTCCTAGCACCTATATCCTCTTATCCTATATGCTCAACCAAATGGGAGCATTTTATTTATACAAGCAAGGTACAATAGTGATAAGGTTTGGTGCTTCAATACAAGACTGTTACAACTGTTGCAGGACTATGTTTCCCAAAAATGTAGGGATCTGATCCATTAAACCTTATCCATTCTAGATGCTGGCTTTATCTGGTGAGGGACAGGTGTTGGAAAGGATAGGGATGTCCCTAGAATAGTTGCAACCACTGTTTACCTCCATTTTACTACAATTAAAGATGCATTTGACCAAATTTATGTCTTCTACGCTTATTTTAGAGCTGCTCTGAAATATCAGGTAGCAGAATAGAGTTTATATTAATTCATGCTCTAGAAGTGCATGAGAATAGTTGTGATGGTGGAAATAGTCTCCATAAGTGCCTAGAAGACTGATTCCATATTTTGCATGAGCTGGAGTGGACAAATTCCAAGCCATGTTGTATATGTACAACTGGCTAGAATTTGTATGGAAAAGTTCCTATTTTTTGTACAGTCAAACTGTTGACAAAGTTTTGGTGCCTTTTGGTTATTTAAAATGGTTAAATGGTGGGGAAATCTTATGAAAGAAGCACAAAACCAAATAGATAGCAACACCTTAATATTACAACATTAAATTAATGCAAAATATACTAAATAATACAATTGAAACAGATTATAAAACATAGATAAACAGTCAAAATAGGTCATATGCACTTTATCATTCCAATATGCAAACATCATCATATAATGCATAGTATCACTAAAATTAGTACAAAATCATATCATAAGTGGTTCCAAATAGTTTAAAAAGTTATCAAAAGTAGTCTTTGTATGAGGCAATGTTCTGCCTCATCATTTCCCCCCAACCTATTGTAATGCATGTCCTCATGCATTCTGTTATGCTACAGTAGCACAAAGATCTATGTCAAGATAGCGTTCAACATATTTCCATAGTCTGCTTCCAACTTTGTAATATCCTTTGTGCTCTTTGATTTCCCTGAGCCACTCCTAGAATTGATCATCTGATTGAGGGTCATTATCAAAGAAATATGGAACAAGGATGATAATTGTTGGATTCCTATACCTGAGACCTATCCACTGCTCCTTTACCTCAAATATGGTCTGGATTATACATTCTGCCCTTCTTCTAGACCACATCAGGTTATTTGGTGAGATGGGTTCTCTCTTCTATAGTGATATAGGTAACTCTCCCCACCTATTTTTGCAAGCTGATAAAGCATCAACAAAAGATGTTGCACAGAAGGTTTGAAAACCATCTATGCATTTTTGCAAGTTCCCTAGATACATTTTTCTTACTCTGTCATCCCTCATTAGAGTATAGTGCTCACTGGTGGAGGTCCTATGGTTCAGGTGAACAAGCCTAATGAGCAAAACTGCCTGTAATTCCATGGCCTTGCTGGTTTTCTTTTCTTGCTCCCAATATATTTGATTCTGGAGTGTAGACTGAAAAGCCCTAAGCTGAAGATCACCAGTGAAGACATGGGGAAGGAAGATAACTTCGGTTGGCAAAAAGAAATTATGCAGGAACAATTCACATAGCAAATTCTGGTGTTCTGCAGAACTTTGCCAAAAAGCTTCTAGAAACTCACTAGGTGTTTCCAATTTGTGAGAGAGGCCAGAGGTGATCCTCATTGTTTGCCAATGGAGGTATTTTTCTTTCAACATTAAGTTGTAGAATCTGGCTGGCCTCCGACACTGAACCATACACTCTGCAATCTGGCATACATCCTGCACTTGTTCCTTCAATTTTTCAATTTCTAAATTTTTTTGTTCTAGCTCTTTTGTTAAGGTCTGTAATGATGAGACCTTTCCTTCTAATTGATGACATCTTGCCATCCAATATGCCACATCTTCATTATATTTTGCTAATGTAACTATTTTTAGTGACCTAACTATTGGTTGCATTTGTGGAATGACATTAACTTGGATGCCTACATCCACCTTTTCAATTACAGGGGGCTCTGTCTGTGTTTCAATTTCTACTAGTTCAATCTTAGGTGCATTCAAATTAACAAGATTTTGAGGAGACTGTGGAATTACCTCTTCTTGTACTATTATTTCTCCCTCTATAGGTGTTATTGATTCGGTTATCTGTTGTGTCCCTGGATGCTCATCCTTTGTTCTATCTTCAACTTGTTGTGGTGCTTGTGCAACTTCTTCCTCTTCAATTGCTGCCCTAATTGGTGAGTTCCTCTCAGATAAGGCTGCATCACCAGCCAAGTTCAATAGAATATTGGCTAATTCATCTCCAGAGTCATACTGAGGAGGATGCTACTCCAGAAGTGTGAGTCTAGCCTTTACAACCTCTATCTCTTGCCATAACTTAGCAATAATATCATCTTTTTCCTTCAAAGAAGCTTCACTTTGTTCAATCCATCCTGTCTGTGTTTTAATTACACTCCTGGCTGCATGCAACTGAGTCCTTATGTCCATTTCCTCTTCTTCTTTAGTGCTCAAATCATTCTTTCCTTCTTCAATTGCCTCAGACTCTTCCTCAGAATCAGGATAATCTACAAGTGGTGCAGACATTTCTGCAATAGTGGTGTGTCCCTCTACTTCTTCTATTATGGTTCTATCTTCTAAATATGGTGGGTAATTGAGGGACATTGTAGGCATAGCCATATCTATTGCACTATCCATGCCCTTGGTACTTATATCTTCAACTTTCTCCATAGTTTCTTTCACCTACAGGGTATCAACATGTGCAGTTCCTTCTTCTTTTTCCACATCACCTATGTTGGTGGATTTCTGAAGTCTTGAAGACCTTCTCAATCCCGAAGCTGATTGCTTTTGTTTATTTTTAGATTGTGAAATAGGGCTTGTCAATCCTAGGGTAGGGTCTACTTCAGGTGTTCCCTTCTCCATCTGCCCTTCCCTGCTTGAACTTCCAAATTGCTCAATGGACTGAGTGGGAAAAATAGTTACATTTTCAAAAAATGTAACCTTCCTCCTCTTACCTACAGGATCAATCTTAGACTATTTCTCTCTTTGCTTCCTTGTCCTGGAGGATGGAGGTCCCTATGGTGAGGAGGGAATTTCTTTTTAGAGGATTCAATTTCAATTTCATGTTCAGAACTTTCAATTTCTATTTTTGCTTCAGATTCAGGTCCTTCAACCTCTACCTCTTCTTCAGATCCAGGGCTTTCAACTGCCTCTTCCTCAATCAACTCATTCCATGCACGAAAAAACCTATCAAAGCTTCTAGGGTTTCCCCTGAAGTGATGTCTGCATATCATCTTGATTAGGCCATGGTGTTTGGGAGACCCTTTTCCTGCTTGGTACTTTTTGGCCATATTTACCAGCTCCTGGTATAGGTACAGAGGCAGATTTACCTTCAGTTCAGGGTTTGAGCGGTCGTGATGAAGATGGGTTAAAATTTGCATATGATGTCCTGAGAGGATAGGGAATTGCCCATCGCAGGTCAAAAACCTAATGACCCATACTGCAACTTCATCCCAAGGAGGCTGTAAACTTGTTCTTTTGACCCCCTTGCAGATATTATTACTTAATACAAACTCAGTGGGCCTATCCTCATTTCCCCTGAACTGATTTACAAGTTCAACTAAAGTATTTTTCCCTGATTTTCCAATTTGAACCCCATGCAATGGTAATTCAATAACCTGGCTGAGAATTTTAGGGCTTACCTGGATGGTCATGCCGCTGATATGAATTTGGTTGTTGCGGAAGGTACGTGCGAACTCAGCAGCCAACCCTTCTGAATACCCATCGAACTTGCGCAAGAAGGGCAGAAATCCCCCTTCAGTAAAAATTTGCATGCATTCCCCATATTTCTACAAATATTCTATGTTATCTGGCTCAATTTTATTCTTCTATCCTCCCATTATCAATGATTGGGGTTCTGCGTATCTTAGGTCTAAAAATTTTACTGCAAGTTTTTCTCAGCTTTGGAATACTTGAGTCTATAAAGAGTAATGCTCGAGGGTGAAGAGTAAATGAGTGCAGCACCAGAATAACTTCCAAACATGCTAGGTAACGTGAACTTGGCACGTGGTGGCAATTCATTGCATGCAAAAGTTACCATCAACTGGATGTTACTACGTGTCATCGTATAATTGTAGCTATCGAAAGTGATATGGGATAATTAAATTTTTACCCCCCTATGGGAATTTTACCCCCTTGTTTTGAAACTCCATGCCCCCTCAAATATTTTCTTTGGAACTCGAATTTGAAACCTGCATTCCAAATACTATTTCCAACCCAATTGGCGCAAAACCTTCAAAAATTTTAATTTATTTGACTTTTTAGCCATGTGATTTCAGAGATTAATGAATTAACCTTTTTTTTAATTCATTCCAATCAGTTTTATTGCATAGTCCATTCCAGAGCATATACCCTTTTCATTCCAAAACTAATTCTAAAGCTTCTTCATTCGAAAACTTGTTATGTGCAGCAAGTTCATTCCAGAGCAGTACCTTTCAAGAGCATTTGAAGAGCCTTTTCTGCCTTAGACTACCTTGATAACTTTCTGGAACCAGACCTTATGTATGCTTTATACTAACTAGGGATATCATACACTACATAATAAATATTTACAATATTAAAATAGAAAAAGGCACATACCTGAAGAAACCATTCTATCTACATTTTGTACAAATGTTGTTTTCTACTGATTTTAAGTTGACTCCTCATAGAGTGTAACAGGTGCAATCTAAAAATAGGTGAAACAGAGGTGAGAATGAATGGAATGGTAAATAGTGAAACAATGGTGAAAATGAATGGAATGGTAAATAGTGAAACAATGGTGAGAATGAATGGAATGGTGGCGGGTCCATGAGGCAAACATGCCGAAAAAATTGATTTTCATGTAAGCCCAATTCAGATGCGCCTCAAAGAGGTTTTCACATTCTGAATTATTATTATTTTTTTATATATATATTTTTTTCATTTTTTTATTTTTATATATTTTGGTTCATGTCACTTGATTGAGTCCATCTTGGAAGAAGTGGTTTCTTCCAATACTGATACATCCAAGTTTCCTACTTGCTTGAGAAACTCCTCCTTGGTTAACGGTTTGTGATATATCCGAAGACGATGACCGTTAACCACCATTTTCCTTCTTGAATCATCTATTGGTGAAAGACGTACAACTCCATTTGCAAATACCTCCTCAACCTGATAAGGTCCGAGCCACCGAGTCTGCAACTTGCCAGGATAGTCTTCATATCGTGAGTCAAACAACAAAGCCCAATCGCCTTGTTGAAATTTCCGTTGTTGGATATGACTATCATGCCACAACTTGTGTTGTGATTGGATCATCTTAGTATGGTGCAATGCATCCCTCCGTAGCTCATCCAATGCATTGAGCTACAGAATTCGGTCCATTTGTGCCTGTGACAAATCAATACCTACATCCAAAGCAGTTCGAAGAGTCAATAACTCAAATTCAATAGGCAAAAGAGGCTTTTTACCATAAACCAATTCATATGGTGTGAATCCAGTAGTGGATTTCCAAGTAGTGTTGTAAGCCCAAATTGCTTCAGGTAACTTCTCCACCCAATTCCTCCTATGGGCTGCTACAGTTTTGGTTAAGATCCTCTCTAATTCCCTATTTGTCACTTCAACTTGGCCATTGGCTTGTGGATGGTAAGGTGAGGATTTTCGGTGTTTGATTTCATACAACTTTGTAAAGGCTTCAACAAATTTTGAGGTAAACTGAGGTCCCTGATCAGTGGTGATAGAATGTGGGGCTCCAAATCATAGAAATATTTGTGAATACAAGAAATCAACAACTTTCTCTTCTCGAGCATGCTTAAAAGCATGGGCTTCTACCCACTTGGTTACATAATCAGTACATACCAAGATATGCACTTTCCCTTGGGAAGGTGGATCAATGGGTCCTACAAAATCTAGCCCCCACCTTTCAAATGGTTCTGTTCCTACTTGAGGTTGTAATGGCATTTCACTAGTGAAGGTAGGTTTTCCCATCCTTTGGCATGCATCACAATGTCTAACATAATTTTTCACATCTTTATGCAAAGATGGCCAGTAATAACTAGTACCCAAGATCTTTCGAATTGTACTCTTGATTGAATAGTGTCCTCCTGAAGGTTCATCATGACATGCTCGTAGGATATCATATACCTCATCCTTGTGAATACACCTACGCAAAACATGGTCAGGACTGCATTTAAACAATAAACCTCCTATCCATTCAAAAGAAGAACTTTGCTTGATCAACTATTTCTTTTGTTTAGGAGTAAAGTGAAGAGGAATTTTTCTTGTAGCTAAATAATTAGCTATATCTGCAAACCATGGAGATTGTACAGAAATAGCAAACAATTTCTCATCAAGAAATGCATCCTCAACCAATTCCTCCGTATCTGCATTTGACAATCTTGACAAGAAATCTGCCACTACATTAGACTTCCCTGGTTTATTGACTATAGTAATATCAAATTCTTGCAATAGTATTAACCAACGAATAATTCTTGCACTAACCAAGGGTTTATTCATCAAATACTTTATAGCAGCATGGTCTGTGTGGATGAATACGGGATATCCTGTGATATAGTGTCGAAATTTATTAATAGCATATACCACAACTAAAAATTCCTTCTCGGTTGTGGTATAATTCTTTTCAGCTCCAGTCAAATTTTTACTAATGTAGTATATGGCATAGTGTTGTCCATCTTCAATTTGCCCTAATGCAGCTCCAATAGCAGTATTGGAAGCATCAGTTTGAATATGGAAGGGTAACTCCCAATTAGGACCTCTCAATACAGGCAGAGTTGTTAACTTTTCCTTTAAAACTTCAAAGGACTGTTGACACCCAATAGACCAAAAAAATTCAGAATCCTTTGTTAACAATGCGAACATTGGATTAGCAATGGTACTAAAATTAGCAATAAATCTATGATAAAAGCCAATATGTCCTAAGAAACTACGGACATCAGTTTGAGTTTTTGGAGGAGGAAGGTTCTTGATGACCTCTACCTTTTTAGGATCAACTTTAATTCCATAAGAAGAAATATGATGTCCAAGGACAATTCCTTCTTCCATCATCAAGAAACATTTATCAGGATTCAGAGACAAATGATATGTTTCACAACGTATTAAAACTTTTTCAAGTTGTTCTAAAGTATATTCAAATGTATCTCCAAACACTGTGAAGTCATCCATATAAATCTCTACACTTTCATTTGTTAGATCAGAAAAGATAGCCAAAATAGCTCTCTGAAATGTTGTTGGTGCATTGCACAAACCGAAGGGTAACACTTTGTAAGCAAATGTTCCCCAAGGACATGTGAAAGTTGTCTTTTCCTGGTCTTCTGGTGCAACTTGGATCTGATTATAACCACTAAAACCATCAAGGAAACAGAAAAATTTCTTACCAGCAAGGGTGTCCAACACTTGGTCTATAAATGGTAATGGAAAGTGATCTTTATGTGTGACCTTATTCAATTCCTGTAGTCCATACATACTCTCATCTTCCCATTTTTCTTTGGAACAATGACCAATGGTGAAACCCACCTATTGTCTAAAATTGGATAAATGAATCCTACATCCAATAGTTTTTTGATTTCTTCCTTAACAATATCCTTCAGAGCGGGATTCAGACGCCTTTGTGGTTGTCTTACTGGTTTGACATCTTCAGTGTATATCCTATGTGTACACACATCAGGGTGAATTCCAGTCATGTCCTTATAACTCCAAGCAAAATCTTGAACATGTCTCTATAAAACAACAAATAATTTGGCTTCTTGCTCATTAGTCAACCAACTATTAATGTTCAAAAATTTTCCTGGTTGTATCTCAATCTGCTTAATCCCTGGATAAACAGAGTTGACAACCTCATATTTACTGATTAAAGCATTTAAGGGACAATGATGTGGCTACAGAGTATGAAATACTCTTGATTCTAGTGTAAATGTGATACCTGATGGGATCATTTGCATAGGACAGATGAAAGAAGTCAGAAGATGATGATGCCATCCATGTGGCAATGTGAAGGAGCTTTCTTGTAGTGGAATAGATGATAGATGTTCAACAGTTTGTTCTTCATCTTTCCATAACAAATGATGGACAAGAATTTGATCATCCCTAAGGCCTTCTTCTTGCAATGTTTTCACCAAAATTGTTTCATGTTCAAAGATTTCTCTTTCTGGTGAATTAAGTTCTTCAATATGTTCTTTTACTACAATGGTGGCCAAGGTGACAATAGTTTCTTGTTCTTCATCAGACTCAGGATACCATATCTATCCAAAAAATTTGGTTGAAGGTTGGGCTGGTGGATACAAGGAAATATTTTTTAGGTCTACACCATTTGAAATGGTCATCTCACTTGACCTGCAGTCTATAAATGTAGCTGCAGTGGCAAGCCAAGGTCGTCCTAGAATAATAGGATAGCCATTAGCTGAGTTTCTAGGCTGCAACACTAAGAAATCTATAGGGTATTCCCAAGAAGACACTTCAATGGCAACATCCTCCAGAATTCCTTTCGGTTTAGCCACTGACCTATCTGCCATTTCCAAAACTGTGGTAGTAGGACTAAGGTTATTGAGCTGCAATTTTTGCATGGTTTCCTTAGTCATCACGTTGATTGCAACTCCTAAATCGATAAGTACATTTGGAATTTGAACTAACCCAATAGTAATTGTAACTACTGGACTCCCTGGATCACCATATTTAGGGGGTACTAGTTTTCCAGAAAGTAGGTCAGCCAACTTACCTTCTACTTGTACAGTCTTAGGAAAGGCTTTCTTCTTCCTGCCAGGTTTCCTAATACACAACTCCTGAATGGTTTTCCTAATCAGAGGTACATCCTTTATTGCCTACAACAAAGGGAGTGAGATAGACATTTTCCTCAATTCTATGATTAATTCTGATTCAGGAGCAGTGATAGGGTGGTCAAACCTTTCAGGATACGGTAGGTCTATCGAGGCAGGTTCAATTTTTCCTTGTAAACTTTCTATTTTTTCTTCTTTTTGCTTTGTTTGTGGTTTTTTTGGACTTGAAAATTCTTGCTTTCCATCAATTTCTTCAATAGTGGGTGGTGCAGGGTCAGGTAAAACCTTCCCTGAATGTAACTGGATGTTACTACAGTCAAGGACATGGACTGCAGTAGTCTCTTCAGACTCAACTCCATAAATAGGGGTTGCTTGTCTATTGTTATTGGGGTTAGCCATAGGCTGAGCTGGAAGTGGAGGTTGCTTAACTGGTTGTGTTTGTTGTGGTTGAACTCTTCCCTAAAAATTTTGATTAGGGGTTGGCAACAAGTGTTGATTTGGTGATTGATACCTCTGCTGCCCTTGATAGGATGGGTATTGTGGCCCCCATATTTGCCCTGACTGATTTGGTACCCAAGATGGATTAACTGAATGCCATGGCTGATTCCAACCAGAATGTGACCAATCTTGAGGGGCTGCCCAAGATTGATTCCAAGTTTGGGGAGGAGGTTCGGTATATGCCCATGGCATATTCCAAGGATTCTATCCCCAATTTGAAGAAAAGCGAGGGGTATTTTGGTTTTGTATGAAGTTGCCTCCTGGCCTTTGCCCAATAGCATGAAGTTCTTCAACTTGGGTTTCTAAAACACTCCGAAGATGGGGCAAAAGGTGACATTTATCAGTTTTATGCTCCTTTGAGAAAATGCCACAAATTGCTAAAATTGAAGTCTTGTCCAAAGGATAATCTTGTAGAGCATGCTTATTTCTGCACCTAGGACAATAGATAGACAGGGGTGGTGAAGAATTGGCTCTTGTATTTCTTTCTCCTAAAGCAGTGTTTAGTTGAACAAGTATATCAGTTTTCATATTAGCCATTTCCTCCATCAAATATTTTATATCAGTATTACCAGGATTCCTTTTCCTTCTTCTTTGCCTAGTGCGAGAATAATTTCTGCACAACTCTACAATATCATTAATATCAAGTCTGGTTTATATCTCCTTTTCCCATTAAGTCTAATACTTCTCTAGAATCATCCTGCAAACCTCTCAGAAATATAGTTTTTAATAAGTCAGTTTCCACAGGACCACATCTCTTTTGGATAAAGGTAAATCTATCAAGATAATCCTCTAAGTTTTCATCCTCTTCTTGTCTTATCCGAAATAACTCATCCTTCCTATTTCTCACTCTACAATACTCCTGATACTTATCCAAAAATGTAGTTTCCATTTGATCCCAAGTGCGGATTGAATCTGGTTCAAGGCTCATAAACCACCGTAAGGCTGCATCTTTGAGTGTAGAGGGAAATAACTTCAGTTTCTGGTTATCATTGACATAGTCATAAGTCTGACACAAGACCTTGAATTCAAACAGAAATTGATCAGGATCTTCGGAAACAACTCCCCTAAATATTGGTAATACTGAGGGTGAAATTGTTTTCATAGGAGCATTCTGAGTAGGATTCAGATGAATAGGGTATTCAAAAGTTCTAACAGGAGGATTGTCAGCATCATGACCAACAATATCCCTATCATGTTCTCCTTGTTCTGCCATAGGTGCTTCCTCAACTTTAATTTGTTCAACTGGTTCAGATGGATCAGCCCTATGGGTATGTCTAGAAGCAAGTGCCTCTAAGAGCTCTTCTTGCAAAGATCCTGCAATTTTAGTTGATGAAGAAGATGATTCTCTTTTAAGTCTTTCAGGAAGTTCATACACAGGTAGATCTTCACCTGATCATGAAGAACGCCTTGGTGGAAAAGAGCCAATTTTGATAAACCTTCCTCTTTCGTCTCTTGGCCTATGCATTCATGCCTATTTACTAAATAAACTAAACCTCAGGTTTCCAAAAACTATTTCCTAAAACAGGACAGTTTTTGGACTGCTAGACCTCTCCTAACAACACCTAAGTGTCCCTAACAATGGTGCCAAAAATGATGAGTGTCATCAAATCTTCATCATTTAATCATTATGTGTCAATCCAGGGTGGTGTCCAAGGCTATATACGAAAGCAGGGGTTAACAGACTGATTTTTAGTTCATCTAGATCATGGCCTTATTCATGGAACAATTAGTGTTTTGGGGGTGTCAGGTGTCCCTTTTAATCTCCTAGAAACTAAAACTGAGTGCCTACTTATCCTTGCATAATTGAAATTCACACAGTTGCAGGAAAAGCAAATCTGAACTATTGCAGAATTGAAAATGATAGAATTTAATTGACAGAATTTAAAATAACAAAATTGAAATCACAGAATTAACTATAACAACAATGAAACTTTTCAGAATTGAAACTTCACACCTGCAGAAAATGAAACCTAAGACAATGATGAAATTCAAAGGTTGGTAAGCAAATATTGCAAATCTGTAGCAAACTGAATTAACAAGAAATTCTCTGATGCAAACTGGAAATACAGACTAGAAATGCTTGAAGCTGAAACAGAAAATGTTATGCTATAAAATCTATTCTAGATGACTTAACTATAATGCATTCATGTGCCACATGCTAGATGAAGTTTAATTCAATATTAACTATGCAAAAAGTTGTCAGATTCCTGCTGACCTGCTGTAGCAAGAAATTAGCAGAACTCTGGCAGGAATAATCCCTCTTCTGGGCCTGGAAGTGGCCCTTGCTTCCTGAACCAAAAGAGGGGAAGAGTACTTGCTCTACACTATCAAATCCTCACACTGAACTCAGAAGCAAACATGAATGACAAATATTGCACCTTTATTTCATTATCAGCATATCAGCAGTGTAGGGGAAGTTCTGCAGACTACTGATCTATTGTAGTACACAATTACAACACTTGGACTGCTCTATCTCCTAGCACCTATATCCTCTTATCCTATATTCTCCTATATGCTCAACCAAATGGGAGCATTTTATTTATACAAGCAAGGTACAATAGTGATAAGGTTTGGTGCTTCAATACAAGACTGTTACAACTGTTGCAGGACTGTGTTTCCCAAAAATGCAGGGATCTGATCCATTAAACCTTATCCATTCCAGCTGCTGGCTTTATCTGGTGAGGGACAGGTGTTGGAAAGGATAGGGATGTCCCTAGAATAGTTGCAACCATCGTTTACCTCCCTTTTACTGCAATTAAAGATGCATTTGACCAAATTTATGTCTTCTGCGCTTATTTCGGAGCTGCTCCGAAATATCAGGCAACAGAATAGAGTTTATATTAATTCATGCTCCAGAAGTGCATGAGAATAGTTGTGATGGTGGAAATAGTCTCCATAAGTGCCCAGAAGACTGATTCCATATTTTGCATGAGTTGGAGTGGACAAATTCCAAGCCATGTTGTATATGTACAACTGGCTGGAATTTGTATGGAAAAGTTCCTATTTTCTGCACAGTCAAACTGTTGACAAAGTTTTGGCGCCTTTTGGTTATTTAAAATGGTTAAACGGTGGGGAAAGCTTATGAAAGAAGCACAAAACCAAATAGATAGCAGCACCTTAATATTACAACATTAACTTAATGCAAAATATACTAAATAATACAGCTGAAACAGATTATAAAACATAGATAAACAGTCAAAACAGGTCATATGCACTTTATCATTCCAATATGCAAACATCATCATATAATGCATAGTATCACTAAAATTAGTACAAAATCATATCATAAGTGGTTCCAAATAGTTTAAAAAGTTATCAAAAGCAGTCTTTGTATGAGGCAATGTTCTGCCTCATCATTAGGTACCTCTTGATAGGTGTAAATTTGGACTAGGTTTTGATGTTTTGAACCCTTCCCTATAAAATTTCTAGTCCTAGAACTCTTGAAGCCCATAAAAAGTAACCAAAAAAGGGTGAAAAAGTAAAAATTATAGGACCTACTTTGGAGAAACAAGGGCCAAAAACAAAGAAAATAAGGGTCCATATAATACCTTCACCTATTGAAAAGCATATAGAAGTAGCAGTGCAAGGACCAGGTATGTCATCTCCAAACCCTTTCCCTCCCAAATTTTCTTAGCTACCTCCTTCCCCTCCTCAATCCACACCACCACCTCCTTCTCCTCCTCATTCATCTTGACCAAAAAATATACCTACTAGGTTTCCTCCTAAAGTAGCTACCACTTCTTCACACGTAGACACCCCTCAATATCCTAAACCTACACCTTCCCCATCCACTAGAGCTCTTTAAACCATTCCATCCATACTTATAATTAATTCAATGTCTCCCTTCCCCCATTGTATTCTCCCTTCACTATAACCACTCATAGTATCCTAGTAACAATAATCTAAAGCCAACTACTATAGGCATAATCCAGTACACAAGCTTGGATTGACAAGAAGAAACAACAAACATAAACAAAAATTGTGCCAACAAGGACAATGGGAATAATTGTAGCCAAGAAAAGAATTTTTTTGCTGATAAATATTACTCCTACTATGTCCAATTCAGCATCTCAATTGAGTAACACTGACTATCAGGTGATAAAAAACATTGTGGACATGGATTGGGTCCAAATTAGGGATAAATCTCAAATGGTGCAAACATATATTGACATGTTGTATACAAATGGAATCTGAATGATGGCTAAGCATCACAAATAAAAGGATAGAGTAGAGTGGTTGACCAAGGCACTTGATCAAGAAAATACATAGCAAAAATCCTTGCAAAAGCAAGTACAATAGCTAAAAAAAACTCTTAATGAGGCCCTGAAACTAGTGTAATTACAAAGGAAGGATGCTAAAAATAAGGATCCTAAGGAAAAGGTGTAGAGCTTGTAGCAAGAGCTTATCAAGACCAAAGAAAAAATTTAGTCATCTTGGATCTACATAGATTCCTACATATAATTAAGAAGAGGTGTTGGTCTCAAACTTTTGAGGTTTTTAAGACATGATCTCTAACCCTATAATTTATCAATTACTATTGGAAAATTACTCAAGAAGTGCAAGTTGACTTCAAGACCATGGAGAATAACATTGATGAAAAGGATCCAAAAGTGCATGCCATAGTAGATGCTCTAAATAAATCCTCTAGTTAGCAATTTTATTCAAAAAAATATAGGGCTATAATATACTATATGGTGACAATGGTCATTGAGTGGTTATAAATACTTAAACAAGGATATGAGGCTCTCAATTCACTCATTATTGAAAAGAATGAATTTCCTAGTAAAATAAATGAAATCATTGGTGATGGACTTCCATATATCTTGGGGGAACTAGATGGCCATACTTATTCCATGGATGAGCTAGAATGCATTTGTAATATAGTAGTAGAACACCCAACCAAAATTTCTAATTGGCTAGACAATTTTGATGAAGACAATATTTTTTATTTTTTAAATAAGTTGGATGCACTACATATTAGGGTGGTAGAATTGAAGAAGTAATACAGTCATACATATAATAAATCCCTTGAATTAATGCCCATCCATGAGAAGGCTAAAATATTCTAGGCCCTAACACAGCAAGATTAGGACAAAGCAAAATAAATTTTGGGTGTGCAAGCTGAGGATTTTTAATTTGATATGGAGGAAGGATAAGACCCTATTATAGAAGAAGATGATTTAGATTTTGCAAAGCAAGAATATTTAGCCCAATATTCAAATTCTTTGCCAACATTTACAAGTCCAAACATGTATTCTAAAACTTGAACTTATTATTTTTTCTTAAGCTTTAAGTGCTTATCTAGACTCATTATTCTTTTTTTAAACCATTATTATTATAAAATTCTTTTGCCCAAAGCCTAAGAAAGCAATTCTAGGCTTGAAATCACTTAAAAGCAGCTCGTTCAAGTACATTGAAAGATTTTGTCTAAAATAGCTTCCTATTTTTCAAGTTCAAGCTTGCAAAGTCTTAGTGGCCAAAACATTTCTATAGTCATTAGCAAGGCACTCAAAAATATCTGATCTAGCAAGAGACTTTTGAAAAAGGAGAGTATTCAAAGCCTAAAATCTAGAAAAACTAGAGCTTTTTCATAGTGATATTAGCAAAGCACTTCAAAAATATTTGACCCAATGAGAAGTTTTTAGGGTGGGAGTATTTTTTTAAGCCTGAAAGGAAAGAAAGCTATATTTTTTTCATGACAATGTTATCTCAAGATCCCAAAAAGTTTTGTCTTGGTTAAAAGGCTTATGCTAAGCAAGAAAAGTAGCTCATAAGGTAAGGAAAATATAAATAGCATCCTAGACCAGAGGTTCTTAGTATAGATAATGATGTCAGCACTTTAAATGTCTATCATGCTTACAAGTCAATATTGCTTAAAGAAGAAAGTGCCCAACATTCCTAGACAGAAGTAGTTAGGCCAAAGCTACTAATTGTCAAAGCTTGAAAGCAACAACCACTCCATCTAAGTATAATTGATAATTCTGTAAATTATAAACACCTAATAGAGAACATGTTGAAGATGTTGAGTGGTGCAAATTCATCATAGGCTATGCATGACTATTTTGCTTATGATTGAACATAGTAGTTATTATTATCCCTAGCTTAATAAAAAATATAAATAGAGGAACACTCCTTATTGTAAATGTTTCAATGTTTATCTGTCGTAAGTTTTATGTTTATACTATTCTAATACAATAAAGTATTATTTGACCTACCTCAATTGAAGTGTGAAGAATTATTCATTATGTTATATTTATAGTTTTAGCAATTCTATTTATGCTTTAGTGGAAGTAATTTATACTAGTCTTTAATTTTTTTGGCTTATTTCTACTTGAGTGCTTGGAATGTTGAATGCTATAACATTTGAGTTTCACGTACTTATTGCATAGATTTAATAGGTATTATTTATAGCAAATGGTCTATGCTCATTCAACTAAAATAAGTGTTCTTATTTGAGCTCTGACTGCATATCATCATCTCTAACCCTACCTATCTCTTGATCATATGTCCTTTTCTCTTGTTTTTCTCTTACATGGTAGGATTTAGACAATGAAACAACCTTCTCCAGATGTTAACTTAGAGGAAATTCTAAGTCATAAAATCTTGAAATTGGTCTAGGGTGTATAATTCATATTAGAAAAATCAAGTACTAAAAAATAACTAATGCATAAAAATAAAAAAACTCACATCCCCTCATAAGCATAGCTTATGTGTAACAACCCCTAAAAACCAACCCAAGAGAGACACCTTTTTTTATCTCAAGTACGGTTTCCAAACACACACACACACACACACACACACACACACACACACACACACACATATATATATATATATATATATATATATATATATATATATATATATATATATATATATATATATATATATATATATATATATATATATTTCAGCAATCTCAAGGCTTCACTACATTTGAGTTCAAGTCGTTGTAGATGACACTTAATGGATAGGAGTGACCAAGCTTTAGTGAAAATCCTAGCCTAGGATTCAATCAGTAGACTTGTGCCATGTCCATTGGGTAGTTATAACAAAGATTTTAAAGTTTATAATTTAGGATGAAATAGAAGGAAAATATTTGGTTCATTTATACCCATTCAAATGATGTAATAAATATACATGATCAAACCAGCAAAAGTGTCACTCATTTTCTAAAATAATGTAACATAAAAACAAACTACAAACACATAATGAACATTGAATTGCAATAAGGAAGAAGTTAAACTTTTATTATATTTGCTTGAAAATATTACAAAGTGAGATCCTAGTGGAATGCTTAGGACTCTTTCAAACGTAGAAAATACAATATTCACTCTATTCAAATAATGCAACATTGAAATTAACTCTTGATCCTAAATGCAATAATGGAGAGCCTCCAAATTTTTATTCAGTTGCTGGAAATGATCTTATTTGGTTGAATGCTTCCTTAGAAATCCCTTCACATAATGTGGGGAAGAATGAGATATGGGAAATAATAGAAAGACACAAAAAGGAGATACGATTATCCTAAGACAAGGTCCTCTGGTATACCTCTTGCAAAAATTTTCTAAGCTAGGATTAATGTTGATCTCAATTGATGTAGCTCCTTTTATAGTTTTTGTAGGTCAAATTCTATTGTAGAAACCTAGTAGAGGTTGCAAAACTTGGAAATATCATTTTCTTTGATCCTTTGATCATTGGATTGCTAGATGGAAGATATCGTATACCATAAAACGCTACCATTATTTTTATTTATATCATTTGATCTATAGGTGAAAGGATGGTTATGTTGATCACATATTGTATAGGTGCCTACTTTTGGTTATATTTTTAGGTGGGGTCCGCTCCTATCTTAGACATGGTATTACTGGGGTAGCTCCCTCTCCTTTTTTAACATTTTCTAAGGAATCACCAATTTAGTTACCATGCTTTGTCAAAAAATGATGTAGTAAATCAAAGTAAATTTAGGTTTCAAAGTGTGTTATTCGTATGATCCTCTGACCACTTTTGTTTGGTGGCTCAATCAACAAAGATAGTTGACCATCTCAACCAAAAATCATGTTTCTCTAGCTAGCTCAACATCTTTATTAGGATCATAGTAAAACCTCTCGATATTATTGATAACAAGATATTCTAAATTTGTAGCTACTAAGAATTCATCAAAGATAAGGTCCATCTTCATCATCTCTTGATTAATTTTATCTTCAACTGTAGTTACCTCTATTATCCACTTTTCAAGTTGAGGTCTCTCTTTCAGAAATATGGACACCTTAATGAATTGTTTAGCAC
Source organism: Wollemia nobilis (assembly GCA_028583015.1). Classification (NCBI taxonomy): domain Eukaryota; kingdom Viridiplantae; phylum Streptophyta; class Pinopsida; order Araucariales; family Araucariaceae; genus Wollemia; species Wollemia nobilis. Next base: position 2,893,035 of record JAQPPZ010017021.1, read on the forward strand.
ATTCTTCTATGTTTTGATCAATGAGAGTCACTTGCTTCTCATCCAAGGCCTCATAATTCTTTTCAAACCATTAGAAGGTTGGTAATATTGGATTTATTCTTTGCTCTCTAAGCTACAGGAGGTGGTTCATATTGAGTAAAAAGGACCTTTTTTGAATTTAGATTTTAAAACACTCTAGCTAGATTTCCCAAATAGTCTCAAATCCTTTTGCACATTTCTTCTTTGCATTTAGCCAATTAATAAAAGCAATCCTCGACCTTAATGACTAATTCCTTTTTTGCTAACTGGGTGAGTGGTTGTGCTCCTTAGACTTGGTTCTCAAGTTTCTCAATCTTTATTTGTATTCCCTTTTTCTCTGTCTTCCACTCTTTTGATTCTAATTTGAGCTTTTTGTAGTCATATTTCAAATATTGTATTGCCTTAGCATGAATCTACACTGAAGCATCTATGATTTCAAAGTGTTCTCGCATCAACTTTAACCCTTCTTTCCTAACTTCTATGGATTCTATATTTTGAAGGGTGGGATAGTTACTATAGTAGATACTTTTCCAGTGGGGTGTTCAGCTTCATACTGTTGGACTTCAGCAATATCTTTCCCAATATCTAAAACTTGAAGTCATCTTTCATCAAAATCATCAATGGGGACTTCTTCATATACTTGAACTACCTTTATGACTTGTACTTGTGTTGTAGTAGGATCTTTTCCAATTCTAGCCATTTTATGTTCAAGATACTTGCTAGGGCTAGGGAAACTCACTTGGTGTTCTCTCAATATATTAGTTAGCCTTCCTAATTTTTCAATTTTCTTCTGAAATATAGTAATTATCCTCAATTATTTGTCATTGACCATCATGGATTTTGATACAAATTTTGGTTATTGGACTGCAACTCTAAGCTTATTATTTTGAGTTAAAATCGTTTGTTCTTGAGTAACCTCAACCATTAACTAATAAACTATGGGTATTTATTATTTGATGGGCCTTCATATTCATAAAAATAATTCTTTCTAGACCTTATTCTCAAATTGCTCTTTCAAGAAAATTTGAAAAAAGTTGCTCTCAAGGGTTGGTTTAGATGGCCTAACTTCCAGGTATTCTGATTTAACAAGGTCTAAAACTACAAATAAATTTGGTGTTGATGTATACCTTGATTTAGGTGGCCCCTATTGTGAGACCCTTAAATTATAAGATCTAGCTTCTATCGGTCTTGACACAGATGACCATGGTTGTATGGGCTAAATTACCCCTTCAGGTGCAAGGAGGGCTAGAAAATTCTCTACTATTTTAGAAATATCCATTATATTGATGATGATTCCAACCTGTTGAACATTACATTTAATAGCCTCCCACACTAGATCAATAAATTCATTAGGTATAATAGGATGGACAATTGAGGTGAAACCCTTATTTTTGGTAATAATTCTACAAGATATTATATGCCATAATCAATTCTCAAGTGAGTTCTACTACCAGAAAAAAATATTTCTCAAACTTCTTTTATAGAATCCTTGTCTCTATTCTTGATAGATTTAATTAACTCATATTTAAATTTGTCCTCTCTATGAGTTACCCAGGAATATTTCATATTTGGAACACCTTTCATGTATTCACCTTCAGGGTCATAAGGCCTCCATACTAGCTCTGAGAAAGTGTATTCATCCATCTTCCACATTTCTCTTATAAGCTAGGATAACCATAAAAGATGTAGGGGCCCATTATATAGGTAACCTTAAACCAAGGGATCTTTTTTACATTCTTTCCAACTCTCATATTTACCTCTTCTACCACTTGTATAGTTATTTCTAAGGTAGCCAAAGAGATATGGAAAAAATATGGGAGTACCTTAGGGGGTATCTTGGCCCCAAACAACCTGATATAGATATGTTGTTTTGTAATAAAGAAATCCCCCATATTATTTTACCATAGAAAATCTACAACTCCTAAGACAATTCTGCTAGGGGGAAAACCACAAAGGTATTCATGGATGTAGGGAATAAATCCACCTAGGAATTCTAAATAACTAGAATTGTATTCATGTATTAAGAGGAGTTTGTCCTAGATATCTGTTGCATCCAATGCTCTCCCTATTTCTTTGATCTTGCTTCTCTTCATATATACAACCAATAGGTGAACCATAATTGAATAGTAAGAAAATATAGACATTTATTTTTTCCTTAACTAATGGCTTTCTGTAACTCTACCAACTCCTCATGCATTCTTATGCATATGATCTCCTCCTAGTGATACATTGGTGGATTGTGTATTTTGTTGCACTATATAATCAGATAAATAACTTTTGGGTCAACCTACTTTGATTATGGGAGCCCAATGCTAAATTTATCATATTGTTGTAATCCTTGTACCAGGTTATGAGATCTTGCTTGTCCAACGACATCTTATATACTACCATCTGATAATACATAAAGAGATTAGGTTACATGATGGTATCTATAATTTGTATGGCCTTAGTATTCAACATCTATCTCTAGAACTAAGTTCTTTCAAGATCGTATGCAAAAACTAACTAGGACATCAAATCCAGAGAGAAAAAACCCTAGGGTCGATGAATTTGGCTAGATTACTATACCATATATTATGCTTGGGGGATACACATTTCTACATCTCGTAAGATCTTTTAAAAATCCCCATTATCACACCCAGGTGCCTGAGCTTATTTTCCTCAACTTTTTCATATATGTAGTATGTGGAGTTATTTGCCTCTAACTATTGCTTCGATGTAATTTTCTTATCAATTCTTGATTTATCTATGAAATCCATCAACTCTTTGGTACTTAAAACCCCAAGAACCATCTCATAAGGATCAACATTTACAAGCTTATCAATTTCATCGACCAAATTCTTAGGGGTAGTTATATTTCTAGAGGAGGCCATTACTAAAGATTATTGAACCTACAACTACACTCTACAACCATACTAGTATTACAATAGTCTAAGCTCTTCTAAGGATTCTTCATCATGATGATAAATGGAGGAATTAGGTTTAGAGGGTAGGATTTATAGCATGATTGACATGCTTCTCTATATTCCTAGATTTAACTGTTGTTGCCTACTACATCGATCTTACCATCCTTAGTTTTCCACATCACCACCTTCAACAACTTCAACTATAGCAATATATCATTATAAATTCATCTCCTATTGAGGCAATTGATTTAGGATATAACTTTGAATTTCAACCCTTCATCCATATTATTATGTGTTCCACCATATTTTAAGTCACACATTCATCTTACTTGCCTCAATAACTGATTCAAATAGTTGTAGGACATTTTTTAAAAAAGACTGAGTTATTACATGCATATTTGATAGTTGTAGGAGATTTTTTCAAAAAATATTGAGTTATTAAATACCTATTTTTGTACCTTTAATCATGTCATTGTAATACTAATCTGATAATGACTTGATTACCTACGCATAGGTCCAAAATTATTGAGCCTTAATATCTTTGTAATTATTTTGCATGCTCAAAAGACATTTCACTTGGTCCTTAAAAAGTTTTTGATAATTTTGTACATTTTATGGACATCTGGGTAACTTATGCATTTATAGTTTTTAATTCTTCATGTTTGGCACTACTCAAAACCTATATGTGGCCTCAATATTTGTTTTTTATTAGCTTCCTACTTGATCTCACTAAATTTCTTCTTGGCTCTTTTATCGACTCTATTCAAGCTCTGCTATAATACTCCTAGCTTTGATTCAATGTCGCTTTGGTTCTCTTGGTCCCACATTTTTCTTGATTTGAAATTTTCTTTCTTTGCCTTGGTTTTACCTCTCCACTTGTATATTTTCTCATGGCTCCACTCACCACTCCTAGATTTGACTCAACACCACTTTGGTTCTCTCGGTCTTACCTTTTTCTTACTTTATATTAATTTGGCTTCACTCCTGGCTCTTGGCTCCACACTCTACCCCTTGTATTTACTCATGGTCCCTAGATCTACTCATTTTTTCCTTGGAATCCCCTAGTTCTAGCTCTTAATTTTTCTCATGGCCCCTGGATTTGCCTCCTAACTCTACTCGTAGCCTTTGGCTTTGCTTGCAACCCTTGGATCTACCCAATTTTATCTTGGAAGTCCTTGACTCTACTCTTGGCTATTAGCCCCACTCTTGGATCCACATATTAGCTTCACTTTGCTACCTCGACTCTTCTCTTGTCTTAATTTTCATCTCAACTACCATCAACTCTAATCACAACCCATGGCTCTTCACCTTCGTTTCACTTAGTTTTGCCTTGGAAGTTCCTAGCTCTACTCCTAGCCCTTGGCTTCACCTAGTTTTTGCTTGGAAATCCTTGCCTCTGCTCATGGCTCTTAGATCTGCTCTTTACTTCACTTAAGCTTTGTTGACTTTTTAACCTTCAAGCCTAATTAAAACTTTCAAGCCTAAGTTTTTTTTAGAAATAAATTTGACTAGGACTTTAAAGTTTTAGACTTAGGCTTTGAGAGCAATAAATTTGGATGGGACCATTTTGAATTGGTTCATTCAAACCTTAGGCCTTAGGAATTATGGAAGGGGGTGATTTTTGACTTAGGAAAACCTAGGGTCAGGTAGGCCCAAAATTTATTATAATTGAACCTTAGGTCTTTTGAAAACAAAAATATTTATTTTTGAACTTTGGAGCCTACTAAAGCTTAAAGCCAAAAATTAATTAGGCATTTGGGCTTTTAGACTCATTAAAAATTAATATTTTTGGGTAAAATATATAAGCAAGGAGGATTATATTTTAGACTTAGGACTTCCCTAAGGTTAAGATGTCCAAAAATTTATTTTATCAGCAAAACTTTGGGAAAATTAAAGAAATAAGAGGAACAACTAAAATAAAAGAAACCTTAGTAAATTTAGCCTTAGAATATTATTAACTACCAAGGGAGGTTTGGGGAATAATGCCTAGGTGTTTATTTACAACTAAGAAAAGGGTAAAATCATTTGAATAAAATACATGCATGAAAATTTTGAAATGCGAAACCTCCTTTAACTAGAACAATTATTCCAAAATTTTAAAAAGGGGCAATTTTTTTGAAAAGAGGTATACCTCAAAATTTTAATGTCCAACACTACCACACCCTTGTGGGCTAACTAAAGTCGTTACCACTCAATTGGAAATTAACATGATCACCCAAAGCTACATGTTCAAGGGACTATCACTATTGACTTGTGAATGATTCTAACACTTATTAGTTATGGAACCTGATCCTCCATGTTCAAGGTGTATCATTTCACAAAAATTTGGCTATTGCATACATGCAACTCCTATATTTTGTGAGTTCCTAGCTATTGCATTCTTACAACTCCTTCTAGGCTCACATATTCTTGGTTACTGCATCAAGCAACCCCTCACAGGATTTGGGCTATTCTTGTTGACTTGTGTCCTAAAATGTGTTCTAAAATTCATCCAAGAACTTTCCCCAACCCCAAGAACATGTAACCATATAACAACTCCCTCTAGATATAAATGCTTCAATTAAAACTAACATGCATAACTTAAATCATAGTATTAATCAATACATCTTAAATCTAGCATGAGTCTTCAACAAATTACCATTATCATAAAGCATTCTTAACCATCAATCCAAGAGCTAGAACAAACTAAGTAAATGAAGCATTCTTCTCAATTATATACTATGCTAGCATCATCATAAATACATACATAAAACATTTCCAACATAAAAATATCCTCATAATCATTTATTATTCTTCATGACAAAAGAAATTTTTTTTGCAAGTTGAAGATTGCAACCCAAATCATTTCTTGCATAAGATAAAATCAAATCCACATTACAAAATTATCATATCTACTCTCTTTAAGGAACACAAGCCAATTTCTTGTTTACAAAACAAATTTTTAATCCAAGATACATCAAGTCCATTCCACCTAAATTCTTCCTACACCATCTTCTTTTCACAATCATTTTCATGGAAAATATCTCCCATGACCATGAGTAACACTAAGGGATCATGAAAACTCTTATGCAATATAGGTTAATATGCTCTAAGTATGATGCAAGTAGCTATGAAAACAAGCATTGGAAAACAAACAACAAGAAAATAATCCCAATATTCTCCCTATAGTGGCCCTTTTACCTACTTAAGTCTCAAGAGTCCACTATAATATTTCCAACTTAAACATACTTTAAGCATCCAAAATGTATGAGAGAATCCCATAATTCTCTCTTATAATGGTTCCCTTTGCCCACTTGAGTTTTATGAGACCACTATAATCTTTCAAATTTAAGCATCCAAAGAATACAAGCAGAGAATCCCATACTTCTCTCTTAAATGACCTCATTTACCCACTTGAGTCTCAAGAGACCACTATAATATTTTCTCCAAAAATAAACATTCACAATAATTAACCCATTTAAGTTTTATTTTGGTAAACATCCAACAAGGAAATATAATGGCACTATATTTTTCTACCCAAACAAGTTATAGCAATTCTTTACTTCCACATACTAAATTCCTTTCTCATAACTTTCAAAAGAAAACTATAGGAAACTATTACTAACCATATTTCATAGTATTAGTATTTCCACAATTATAATGTACTTTAATTTTCACAAGCCACAACAATTACTCCAAAGAAAAATATTATAACCAAATATACTTTAAGTAACTAAAACCTTTGAAAACATAAAGGCATTAACCAAAGCATCTGCACTTCCAAATACAACTCATAATCAAATACAACATGAGCCCTAAGGAATCATTAAACACATACTTTTGTACACATAGGGAACAAACAAGGGTTAAAGATAATAACTTTCCCTAAAATGCCTAATTCAAGTGCTAACATTCGACCCACGATATAATCCAAGCATAGGTTATAAGATAACAACTTAGAATGTCGAGAAACAAGGGTTAATAAAATCAAAGGATGCCAACCTTAAATAAACAACCAAGGAGGGTATATAATAGGTGTAGGCCACTATGAAAATATTAAATGTTATAGGGTAAATCTTATTTTACTCAAGCAAACTCAGGGTTGTAACACAATATAGAAGTTGGTGCTGCACTCCTACAAAAAAATATAGATATAGTATGCCTAAGTGGTATCCAAAACACCTAGATCACTTATCGACGTTCATCCAACAATTCAAGATCCACAACCAAACACTAGGAGAACTCACCAACCACTCCACTCAAAAACAAAGAAAAAAATAGGGTAACATAAAATCACTTATGCCTGTAGGTGATAAGAATCTTAAATGACCCATAGCTTAAAGCAACATCATGCAATCCATAGCTTAAAGCAACATCATGCAATCCATGATTGCATCCAAATCCACATTTACACATCTACAACCACTAAACTATCCATCTATGGAATGATGGCAAGCTCAATATGCACACAAATATTTGCATTCATTCAACTAAGGAAACAATAACAAAGAACATACAACTCATCACTACTAGAAGGTAAACATGAGACCACCTCATATTGCAAAGCTTTTAAAAACCAACCTTTTGCATCCTCCAAGATCCTTACTTCCTTTGCTTCCTAATAACCCTCAAAACAATCCATCAAGCCTCTCAAATAGCAATCCAAATCCTAATGGGTGGGAGACCCTTCTTGTCCCTTCTTGGATTTGATGACCATCATCACCAATGTGCTCCAGCTCGATGGTGCATTTTTAGAGGGCACTGCCAAGAATCATTGAGGACAGGAATTATGGATCATGCAAAATAATGAAGTCAAATTAAGTATAACAACATAAATAATTTCCAAACTTAAAACCCTTGGATTAATTTATACTATAATACCTTATTATTAAGCATGGCTTATAAAAGTAAACCAATAATTAGTTTCAACAATTAATCCAAGATAAAATTGCTCTTCCACATTGTAGAAGGATCGATTACTTGCTAATTAATACCATAAGTCAATATGAATTATCAACTCTAGTAGTAATATTTAGCATTAATGACATTACTCTTATTAATGCTTCTATTAATAAATCACTTAGTCCACAATATTAAACATCCTCAAGACAACAATTTACCATTCCAAATTATACAATGTTGCTCTAGCTTTTAATAGATGGCTTTTTAAGATAACTATAACATCATCTTGATCATGCTAAATATGATTCCTTTGCTCAAAGTGATATCCCAACCCAATATTGTATTTATTAAATTATTCACACATGCAATGCATCTATATAAAGGTAATATTTATGGTGGAGTTATCCCTCAACTTAAGTGGTTCACCCATATAAATCCACTAGTGAGAGTACTTGGTCTTGCATCCAAAAATAAATCAACAGTACTCTATTTGAAATGTAAAGTGCAAATACCCAATCATATTGACATCATCAATTAAAGTTATGCATTAAACATCCACACCAATACATGATTTATATTTCAATAATGAATTCTACCAAGGAGGTTTGTTACATACCCCCCATTGGGCTAAAAATAGTCTCTTGTGTTTCCTACAAGTGAGTCAGTAAATATTTCATTCAAATTATTATGGAAATTGCTTTCTCATATCTTTAGCTTCTTCCCATGTTGCATAATTTTTAGAATATTGGTCCCAGTGGATGTTATATTAATCTAGGGTTCATTTTCTCACCATATTGGAATGAACCCCTAGAATATTTACTAGTATCACCTCAATTATTGAGGAATATTTTGTTCACAATTTGGAAAAGTTTCAAATGTGAGTATTATCAACAACATAATTTCTAAGTAGGGAAATGTGGAAAGTATGGTAGATATTTGATAAGTTGGGCAGCAAGGTGAGCCTATAGGCTATAGGACTAATCTTATCAAAGATTTCAAAGGACCCAACATAGAGAGGATCCAAATTAGTTGGCTTGATGGAACTTTTCATGGGTCTTACTCTCAAGAAAACTTTGTCCACTATACAGAATTCTCTTGGTGATATTTTTAGATCAGCATAGCTCTTCTGACGATCAGTTGCTTCCTTGAGCCTAAGTCAAATTTCTCTAAGTTGCTCCTTCATATCTTTGACAATTTCTAATATGATCATCACCTGATGCTTTGGATTATGCTATGATAGAGGTGGTCTACATATTCTATCATATAAGGCTTCAAGTGGGGAAATTCTAAATGATGCATGGTGACCATTATTATACACAAATTCCACAAGATGCAAAAAGTCTTCCCATTTATATTTTTGTTCCATGCAATACATGTGTAGCATATACTCTAAACCTTGGTTTACCATTTCTATTTGATCATATATTTATAGATGGTATGCAAAACTAATGTTTAGCTTAGTGCCCACTACACAGTGAAGAGCCTACAAAATTTTTGATGTGAACCTTAAATTCCTATATGATATGATCACCTCAAGAAACCCATGTAGCCAAAATATTTCTTTGGAAAAATTATTTGCCACCATCGGTGCATCATCCTTGATGTTTCTCAGTATAAAGTGTGCTACCTTGGTCAAATTATCAACCACTACCAAGATGTCATCATGTGGGTACCTAGTATTAGGTAAACCCACAAAAATATATATAGATATTACTTGCTATTTATGTGTAGGTATATCATGTGCATATAAATTTCTTACTGGGCATCAATGTTTTGCCTTAACTTTCTAAAATTCTAAACATCTCATAATGAAACTAGTGATATCCTACTTCATCCTGGACCAATAGAAGATCTTTCCCATGTTTTTCCTCATTTTTGACCCTCCTAGATGAGCAGATTAGGGTGAATTATGAACCTCTTGCATAATTAATCTCTTTAGTTCACCAGTTTTGGGTATAAAAACCCTATTCTTGAATTATAAAAGTCCATATTTTATTTTAAAATTATTATTCTCTTCAGGATTTTTCTCAATTTTATCCTAGGTATCTATGCAATACTAGTGTTGTAGTTGCATTTATTTGACTTCATTCATCATGTCTATATGACTCTGGGTTAGCATTGTTATATGCCTCCTACTCAAGGCATCAATGACCTTATTTTCTTTTCTTTTTATATAATCAATACCAAAGTCATACCCTGCTGGGAACTCTATCCATCTCCTCTATCTTACATTCAACATAGGCTGGATAAAAAAATACCTTAGTATTTTATGGTCTATCCTTAGCTCAAACAGTTTTCCCAACATATATTATCTCTATATCTTTAGGGCATGCACAAATCCTACAAATTCTAGGTCATGCATAGCATAGTTTACCTTATGCTTCTTTAGTTTTTAATACTCATAGGCTAATGTAGCCTCTTCCTATGACAATACCCCATCCAAAAATTCCAAGGAAGCATCTATACACACTATAAAATTCTCAAGAGGATCTAATATCTTGAGAATGGATGTCATATTTAATTTATTATTTAGATCCTCAAAGGTGGCCTCACACTTATTCATCCATTTGAATTCTTTTCCCTTTCTCTAAAGGTTGGTGATTGAATAGATATCTTTAGAATAATATTTCATAAAAAACCTATAATAACCAGTGAGTCCCATAAAAATCCTAACTTCTAATACATTTTTTGGTTTAGGCCAACTTAATATAGTGTCAATTTTTTTTGGATCCACAAAAATTCATTTTATTGAGATGATGTGTCCTAAATATTGTACGTGTGAGGTATAGAACTCACATTTTGATAACTTTCCATATAGCTAGTTTTTCCTCAACACCTCTAACACTAATCTCAAATGATGGTCATGTTCTTCTTTGGTGATAAAATATATTAGCATATAATCTAAGAATACCAAGACAAATTGGTCTAGATATTTTTAGAACACATTGTTCATCAAATTCATAAAAAAATTTGGTGCATTTGTCAATCCAAACAACACTATGAACTCATAATATCCATATCTAGTATTAAAGGATACCTTATGGATATCCTCTTCCCAAATCCTTAATTTACGGTACCCTAATATTAGATCTATTTTTAAAAATATAGTAGCATCATTTAGCTGATCAAAGAGGTCATCAATACTTGGTAAAGGATACTTATTCTTAATGGTTACCTTATTCAACATTTTATAATCTATGCATAATCTCAAGGAACCATCCTTATTTTTCATAAATAATATTGAAGCACCCCAAGATGACACACTAGGTTTGATCAAACCCTTTTCAATAAATCTTGAAGTTGTACCTTTAATTTTTACAACTTGATTGGGGTCATTTGTAAGGTTTCCTTGAAATGGTTTTAGCCCTTGGTATTAAATCAATAGTGAAGTCAAATTCCCACCAGGGTGGTAGACCTAGAATATCTTCAAGGGATACATCCTAAAATTTATGTAAAATTGGATATTTCTTGAATACTTCTTCATCCCCATTTTCTCTAGTCTTTTCATTGATCTTCACTACATACAACATACCACCTATTTTAATGACTTTATTTAACTTCATGGCTGAAAATAAGTGAGGTTGAAAATAATATTACCTACTTTGAACTCTTATTCACCTCTTATCCTTGTTAGTGTAATCCATCCACCTATCTTATAAGTTGATTAAGGCTCCATGAGCCTTCAACCAATCTGTCCCTAGGATAATATCAAAAGTATGGAGTGGTGCCACATATAAGTGCTATATAGTGGACTCATTGGGTAGAGTTATCTTATTTTTAGGTAAAAATATATCCACTGTGTAGGTTTATCCATAACCATACTTGAATTTCCACTCTTGTGCCAAAAATGCTAGTCCTTTTAGCATATACCCAATAATACGAGTGGAATAAAACTATTTGTAGCTCTACGATGTGCATGAATATAAATAGTGCTTGAACCAAAGGATGGATCAAATAGTTAGCAAGCAAATTTTATTTACCCTTTTGATGGTTAATCAAAAGGTGAAACTATTAAAATTTTAACATCTTACCACTTAGTAACACCAAAGTTATTTTTCCATTAAAATTTTAATTCTAGGTAGAAAACAATGTTGGGGTTGTTGCTTCTATTCTTTGCTACTTGATTGGAATAATTGGGGGAACTTTTTAAAGTAGGACCTCTACAAGTGAAGCACCCTATTCTAGGTAGTTGAGTTTTTTCTTTATCCATCTTATTAATTTTGGATCCCTCTCTAGAATTCTCCATGTCGAATCCTTTTTCAACAATCATTTCTAGTATTACTTATTGATGTTCCATCTAAACTTGTATTGACCTCACTAAATTCGTTAACTGCCTCATTTCCCCTTGAAGCATTTTGAATTGGGAAATATTATCACTAGGATCTTTAGTCTCCAATTACTGGTTAGAGCTAATTTCCTTTCTAGTTTCTATATTGGAATCTATGGTTCTTCCGTTCTTCTTACCAGTGTCATTAGTTTCCCTAAAATTCCTTAGAGATCTTATTGCAACTTTCTTTTGCATATCCAACCCCATTTTTCTAAAGTATCTCAATGTAGGAGCTATATCCTAACTACACAAGGGAGTTGAATAAGTTATAGTTCCCTCAATTGTACTTACAACTAGTTAGTTTCATTCTACTAATGAACTAATATAGACCATTATCACTCAATTAATAATGATCAATATCATGCTTGCCTCCCTACAAGGTGCCTTTCCCAATAAGAAACATTATTTTCTAGGATTTTCACTCCTTAGTCTAACTGGTCCCAACAACATACAATGCCCATTGTATCCCAAACCATGTTAACATCCCTAGAAAAAAAAGTCTCTCCAAAGTAGAAATCCATAGAAGCTTCTAGCCCCATGAAGTAGAGCTATGATACTTGTAGACACCTAAAATAGGTCATGTTTAGGAGACTACTCATATGGGCACCTTTGCAGGCCATATGAATGATCTTGAACCTTTCCAAGACCCAACAATGATTCTAATAACTCATTTAGGGTATTCTAGTCCTATTCAGTCTTAGCTACTGATGACATTAGTAGATAAGATCCCAACCACTGATGATAATAGTGGCTAAGCGCTAGCTGCACCTATCAACAACAACTAGGATCCTAGCTACACTAAGCGAGAGTGGCTAGAATTGTAACAAACTTGGGCTTCTAGAGTCGAGAAAAACTGGTTGTAATGGAAAATTTGCAATGGTTTTCAAGATATTTTGGGTGCAAAGCTTCAAAAGGTTTCCTCATAATCACCTAGGCTAACTAATTATTGATCTTGGCTTCCTTGAGAAGCCAAGATTGGGATTTGGGAGAGTCTGTTTATAGACCCCCAAAGAGGCATTTATGATCTCAAATTAAATGTAGCAAAGCTCTACCAAATTGGAGAGCCATTTTCAACCCTTGAGGAGTGACAAGATTCTATCCAATTGGATAATAACACATGCATTTAGAGCAATGGAACTTCCAATAGCTTGAGGAGCAATCTTGTCATTCCATACCAATCCATCATGAATTCACAATAATTCAATAGCAAATATGTGTTTAGACACACCAAAAACCCTTGATCATCAATTCCACTAAGAAATTGTGCATCATAAATCCTAATTTCAAGAACAGAATACTTACCCCATGGATGATGTTTTTAATAGCGACCCATAGGCTTAGTTTTTGGATTCAATAGCAGCTAATAGATCCAGCTTCTATAAGCATGAGCGTCTAGGGTTTGACATGCTTAGTTCTCTGATTTAGCCATATATTTATATTTCTTAGCATGTTATTAGCTTTTCTTAGCATAGATTTACTATTTTTATGATATTATCATGGTTCATTATCAATATTTTAGATAAATTTATGCATCTTGATACATATTCATGCATTATTTACATGTTTGCTCTATTTCATGCATTTTCTTGAAAATCAACCTCATAATGAGAGGTTTCATGTGCTACTATTGTGCTTTGTTATTTCCTTGCATGTAGGTGACAGATATATTAAAGGTAAAGCATATTTAAATACTCTTCCTCTTGACATTGGAGAAGGAGGCATTCTAGTAAGCCCTCAAGAAAATTAGTGTTGAAGTGAAGACCGTTGAAGCACATCTCCCCCAATTTTGGGATCATTTGCATTTGTAACATTGTATCAAACATTTGGTATCCCTAAGAGGGATGAGTTGTAATTGAGTATTCATTTGATAAATCAAAGAGAGCATTCCTTCTTATTTTTTCCTTTTGTCAAATGATTTCATATATTGCATGCTTTAAATTCCTTATCATGTTGCAATAGCTTTATATGTGTGGTTTTTACATTTATACAAGTGGTGATCGTGGTTGGAATTACCTAATTTTGCATTGTTTACTCATGTTTTTGTTATTTTTCTTATTGTAGGTACCACTGCTCTGATTGAAAATGGCTAACATTTCGAGCTATGGATGGCAGGAACAGTTAGCAGAGCTAGCTACTTTGGTTGATAGTGACCACCAAAAAACCTACAAAAATAGTAAACAATTTGTTTCTCCATCAGATAAGGATCTACAAGGTAAGTAGTCATCTCTGTGTTTTTCTATTATTTGGCAATTTTCTATGTGTTTTAGCATTAATTAGTGCACATAGCAAAATTTTAAAGGTAAATATGATAAAATTCTATGTTCATTGTTAGTTATTGCTAGGATCAATGACTAGTTCTGCTAGCCATCCTAGAAGATAGTAACTAGGAACTCTAGCTACTACTATCTATAGTGCCTAAGATTTTTTATTGCTTTTCTATTTAGTGGCCAATACTATTTCCTTCTATGTATAATAAAAACCACTGCTTAGACTATGTGTTAGGGTTTGCTTGTTTGAGGCTTTCTCAAAGGCCAATATCATTTTAATTTTGTATTTGCATTCTCTGAAAGTAAAGAGCATCTAGTCCTACATCTTTCTCAAAATTAAATGTTATTTTCTAGGTATGTAGAGAAAAATCATGAATGCTTCTTGATGCATCTTTCATTAATGCAAAATTAAAAGGAACACACACACACCATGATTCCAAAGTAAACATCAACGATGTTGGGATTTCACATCCAACTCATTGATCGAGACCAATAGTGGAAGTTATTACCACTTGGTTGTCTCATCTGACATTGTATCACCGATTACCCTCTCTTGGACAAAGTCGGACCCAATAACCATTGTAGCTTGGAAAAGTGCATGTATTCCTCTTAGAAGGGTGTATCGCTACCCAAGTGATACTGGGTGAGAATCTATAGTACCTATGCTCCTTAATCGATTATGGATTTTATCTCCATATCTCAGGGGATAGACAACCTGGATGTCATTACTGGGCTTGTCATTGTTAGTGCATAAGTAAAAATCTTAAACAATCTAAGAGTATCATCAACTATTGCAAAACACAATAAGATTTAGATTGTATTATCAATAAATAAAAATGCACTAAACATTTTTAGGATACACAAAGAAAATTTAAACGAGATAAACACTTTGTATACTTTGTTTTCCTTAAAACTTACATACGAGGTAATTCACAAATCATGGTTAACACATAGGGCCACCATCCTTGGTCCACTACCAAAGTGGAATTTGATGCCCCAACCAACACACAAAATAATGAGGTTGAGCCTCCCACACAAAATATTTTTAAACAACATTCAGGTAGCATTAGAGGTGATGACACGACTCATGGGGGTTCTCATCAAGAAACCCCAATTAGAGGACGTAATACACATTCCTCTCATGACCGAACTGAGGGTAGCTCAAGATCCCCACCATCACAGGATAGACATATGCAAGATCCACCTAATGAGAGATAGGAAGAAATGGCTACATCAGATTGTAGACCCACTAGAACTCCAAGGCACATTGAACATGAGAGGTTTGTGCTAGATATCAATGCTATTGGGGTAAATGGCATACCTCTTGACCAACCTTGGAAGACTAGTCAACTAAATGAACTACACCAAGTTCTAGAGATATTAGAGCATAGGACCTCTACTACCCACTCTCGCTCAGAGAGTGCACGTAGTAAGGGTAGAGAGAGGCATACTTATACCCAAGAGGAGTCCTCAAAATGTTCCTATAGCACAAAAACCCCATATACACATGGGGGCACATAAGAAAGATCTCAACATGCTACTGATGCAACCTTTATAGATAAAGGCAAGAGTATAGTGGATCATTTCATTAAGAATAATTCTACTAGAGATCCACGCATAGAGTAAAGAAGCCAAAGACCCTACACGGTTGATCCCATAGATCAGAGATGTAGGCTTCACTCAGGTCAAAGGTAGATTCTCCAAGATCAATTGGAGGATTTATGTTAAGAGCATGAAAAACTTGAGAAAGAGGACACACAACAAAAAATTTTGCTTTGATAATGTTTGTATGAGCACCGCTTGTGTGAACAATTCATCCTTGATCAAAAGGATCATGAAGAGAGAGAAAAAAGACTAGCTCGGGCTAACCTACCACCCACTAGTGAATATAGAGAACAATGTAATACTAGACATGCTATATCACAACCAAAGCTACATCTTGGGTAAGGAAAGCATTGTGCTCATGGTATGTCTTATCACACACCTAGAAAACAACAATGGAAACCACTAAATCAACCTAAACTGATTCAATACGAGGATTTAGAAAATGATGATCAAGATTAGACATATCCTGAACCATCATCAATGGATGTGGATGATGAGCACCATCATCCACCTTGATCTTAGAGGAACCTACCTCTATGTCCATCGCAAAGGTCACTTAGGGAAGAGGAAATTGTATCCTCTCAAGCCTATAAAAAACTTGCTAAGAATATAAAATCCCTTGAGAAATAGGGAACAACTTATCAAAAGCCAATTCTCAGTAAGATTCATAATCAGCCTCTGAGTCCCTCGATCCTGAGTCTGGCTTATCCTGATCATTTCGAGATGCCAAAGCTAGAAAATATTTGAGGCAATGACAACATGCAAGAACATGTGACCAGTTTCATGAATATGTGTTTCCAAATTCAGAATAATGATGCCTTGCTACTAAGGATCTTTTTCATTATCCTTTCAAGCACAACCATGGAATGGTATAATCAATTAGCAAGGCACATCATTACCAACTTTGAATAACTAGTAAATGCATTTCTTGAACGCTTCTCATTTGGTGTCAAGAAGAATACTAATCTATTAGACCTGGCTGCTCTAAGGCAATATGATGATGAGATGATAACATATTATAGAGAATAGATGGATGAAATTTATGGCCAAATTACCATTTTCCATTCCCACTATTGAGTTCAATTGAATATTCATCAAAATTTGTGCCAATAACATATCATTGTTGCTCCTACTGCAACAGTATACGACATTCGAAGAGGCTTTGGTGCAAGCCAAAGTGATCGAGGATATTAAGCTGCAAGAAGGAGACTTGAAAATATGAATGAAGAAATAATGGAACAATAAGAATACACAACAACAACAACATTAGGGTAAGCCTACTCTTTGAGAATCAAGTCATGTTAAACATTTCAAAAGTAGCACAGATCCAACAACTACAAAATTATTAGGCTCAACCTCCACTTGCGCAGTACAACCAGTGCAATAAGACTCAGGGTACGGATAAACAACACCACCCACCTCATCATTTCATGCCATTTTTAGAGATATTGGCATCCATTTTCAATCAATTGTGCAAGGCTAAGGTCCTAAAATTGCTTGAAGTTCAATTACTCGATCCTAATCACCCTAAATTGAAAGGATACAGGGAATATCATTATTACCCCTACCACATATAGAAGGGACATGATATTGAAGTGTGCCACACATTCAAACACATGGTGTAAAATATGATCAATAGGAATGATCTAATTGACAATCCTTTGTCACTAGAAAATCCAAATATAGGAATCTTCAAGTGTGCCTTAACTAATCATGAAGCATTGAGAAACCATGTCAGGAAATTCAACCAAGGGCGGATATATTTGTTTACTCAAGGATTTATTGATATGATAAATTTAGTAACAAGATATGGGAGATACAACCCACCATCACTGCCTACGGCTCCCATACATATGCCTACTGTACCTCAAGAAAATCTAGTGAAAAAACCTCTATTGGATCCTCCAGTAATATCGGTGGTTATGATTAGAATCAAGCTCACTCAGAGTCTGCAGATAAACCTAGTAAATCTATCAATTTATGAGCTAATACAACAATATCCTAGGCACAGGGAGACTTTGATGGATATTTTGATAGCCATAGAACTTCAAACCTAGAATCTTGAAGCTTTCACCAACTTTGTAGGGCATGTGCAGTAGTTTCAGGAACATGTGATCAAATTCTATGATCACAAGATTAAAATGGTATCCACTGCTATAGCAGACCCACCGCTACACATCATTGTGTGTGTGAACCATACTCCATTTAAGCAAGTGTTTTTATTGATATGGGTTTATCAATCAACATAATAACAACAAAAGCCTTAGGACACCTAAAATTACCTAAGTCACATATTGTAGCTCCCATGTTTACACTGTGAGCATTCAATGATGCATTGTGCTCTATAGTAGGAACTATAGTCCTTCCTATTCAATTTGGGCTAAAGACCATCCCCGTTATGTGTCATGTCCTAGAGGGTGCTATGTAATATAACATCATTTTAGGTCACCCTTGGATTAGGAACATGCGTTGCATCCCCTCAATTCTCCATCAGTGCATCAAGTATGTACACGAGGGACAAGTGCATGTTGTCCCATCATATGAAAAACCATTTAAATATGTGAATTAGGTTGACCTACCAGGAGATTTCATCCTCCCATGTACTCACTTGGAAATCCGACCTACATCACCTATCAGGTGCTAAGAGATTAAGTCAAAAGAAACTTGGGGCAATCCATCTACATCGACCCCACTTGTAACCACTAGGTCAACAACTACTTCTAAGAGGTCTACAACATCATCAATACCAAGGGACGATCAAAAGATAAAAGTAGTTTTAAGTAAAAAGGATCCCTAGGGAGATCCCCAACATAGTAACTATAGAAATTATAAATCCCATGGAGTGGGAAGGTTTTCAAAATATAGTTGAGAAGGTACCTCAACCTGCCTTACCTATGTCATCAATTGGATCATCTGCACTGTAGATGATGGTTCACTTGGTTAACCCAAGGTTAGCTGAGTACCTTGTGTAGAATGTAACCTTCACACCCATCATAGAAGCTGCACAAGATTTGGGTATACCGCAAGCTCCTCGTTTCCCTATTGGAATGGTGGTACCACTAGGGGTGCCACCCAACCAAACAAATTTCATTTATGGGGGCTTAGATTAGGTCATAGAGTGCTCACCCATAGAGCACTTTCCCATAGAATAGGATGATGATGAGCATTTTACAACAAACATTCAATACCTATACAACCTAGAGTACACCCTTCATTACTTTGACCATTACCATTGGCATGGTTACAGATTGGGTTTATTTGAGCAAGGGCGTAGGACTTTGTATCATCCACAATACCAACTACCTACTGATAGGTTTATATTAGGTTATGTCCTCAGAGGTTAGGACAAATTATTAGTTGTATCTTTAGATCATCTAAATCTAGGCTTGGGGGTGGATGTTGATTGGAATCCCTACCACCCCAACCCTTTGCACACTCAAAGGGGTAATTGGCCTATGACCATGGTCACCATAGAACCACCCTTGGTATATCATGATAATATTCCGATGGAGGCTAGTTTAGACATCATTGTAGGAATATATTGAGTCATCAAAAATAATGATTATGTTGATGACATTAGCATGGAACCCTATAGTGCTAGTATAACAACAAAATCTAAATCGAAAGTCACTTTTGAGGAAGGTAAATTAGAATCCATCTCTGAGGAAGGTGGACCATGATACAATTCTAAATAGTAGGAGAGTGAGTACTTATCCGAAGATGATGAGTATGAAGATGAGACTGAGTTGGATTACCTAGGCCCTTGACATTTACATCATATTTTACCCCATGTAGACTTGGAGGAAACATATCATACAATTTTCCTAGGTCCTCAAGTCTATAGGTGACCAGTGAACTTGGATGAAATATATCACATGGTCTTCCCTAAACCCTCAAGTGTAAGGTAGGTATTTCCCCTGGATAATCCAATCATCTTATCTATTCCCAAAGTAGACTCGATCATACCTATACTTCCTGAGCCACATATAGAACTTGGAGAGCAACCCAAAAATATTTAGATTCACCTATGTATTCCTGGATATTTCTTTCATTCCATAAACATGATCTCCATCCATCTGAACACTCCACTTCATAATACATCTGACCCTTTGAAACCTTTGCACCTCAATCATGAGGCCATTGATTTTGATCGCATCAACTCAACCTTAGAGCCTGAAGATTTCTTCCCTAAAAAAGAAATTCTATAATTGTTTCATTTTGAACCAGGCTGTGCATATTATGTCTATTATTTGAAGTCTGATCCTAATTTGATGTAACATTTAAACCCAATAGATGACATCCATTTTATCCCTATGTCTCACCAACTTGAGGAGGGATCGCATATGTCAATAGAGGAAACTTTTGAAGTGGATATCAGTAATGATCCCACCAATCTAAAGAAAGTTAAATTTGGAGAAAGCTTTTCTCCTAAAGAGCACACCAGAATCATTTTTCTATTTAAAGAGAGACCTGATCTCTTTGCTAGGATCTATAAATACATGTTGTGTCTAGATATGAAATTGGTTACTCATTACCTTTCGTTGGACCCTAGTAAGAAATAGGTCAAAAAAAAACTCAGGAAGATGTATCCAACCATCGCCTTGATGGTAAAAGATGAACTGCAAAAGTTATTGGATGTAGAGTTCATAATTCCCATAGACTATCTAGAATGGGTATAAAACATGGTACCTGTAGGAAAACTTGATGGAAGAATATGGATTTGTACATATTTTAGAGACCTCAATAAGGCAACACCCAAGGATTCATTTTCATTGCCTAATATAGATTCTCTTGTAGACACAACTACAGGTCATGAAATGCTTTCTATCATGTATGATTTTTTTGGTTACAACCAAATTTATATTAAACCCGAATACCAGCATAAAACTACTTTTACCACTCCATGGGGAATATTTTCCTATAAATTTATGCCATTTGGTCTTAAAAATAATGGTGCCACATATCGACGGGCTATGACATATATATTTTAGGACTACATGCACAAGATCTTGGAAGATTACATTGATGACTTACTGGAAAAGTCATTATTGTGTGAAGAGCATGCCGAGGTCCTAAGGAAATTCTTTGATCACCTGATAGAGCACAATTTCAGGTTGAATCCCAAGAAATGCATCTTTGGTGTAACTTATAGTAAAATCTTGGGATTCATCATCTCAAAGTGAGGCATCGAAGTAGACCCAATGAAGGTCAACGCTATACTAGAAATATGTCCCCTACAAACATCAAGGAATTAAGAAGCCTATAGGGCAAAGTAGCATCTATAAAGTGCTTCATCGTGCAGTTATCATATAAATTCCAATCCATAAATTGATTGCTACACAAGGGGGTATCATTCAATTGGGATGAAGATTGCCAAAATACCTTCACTACGATAAAACAATACCTAACATCACTGCTAGTGTTAGATCCACCTAGATCAGATGTATCATTTTTATTGTATATTTCCATCACAAAATTTGCACTAGGAGCCATGCTAGCCTAGAAGTATGTGCAAGATAAAGAGCAGATGATATTTTACATCAATCAAACACTGGTCAGTCATGAGCTACGATATGCATACATATAAAAGCTATGCTTAGTAGTGGTTTTTGCAACTAAGAAGTTGCACCACTATATGTTGAGTCATACGATATATGTAATATAAAAAAAAAATCCTTTGTAGTACATGATGAGCAAGACATATCATAACACACATACCACAAAGTGGATCATGCTATTGACTAAATTTGACCTAGAATTCATCAGTCAAAAGTAAATCAAAGAAAAAGTCATAGTTGATCAACTGGTAGAGGCACCTCTTCAGGATCATAGGCCTCTTGTCATAGAACTTCTCGATGATGTAGTCTTTGCATTGTTGGAGTCACCTAAACTCAAGGAACCGGATAATAAAGTAGATATGTCTTTGTTCTTCGATGGTTCAAAGTGCAAGCAAGGGGGTGATGCAAGGATTGTGTTTTTCATGCCACAAGGTGCTCCAATACCCTTGTCCTTTAAACTCAACTTTCCTTGCGCCAATAAGAATGCTTATTATGAGGCCCTAATCTTCGTTCTCCAAACAATGCTCACCATGAAGATCAAAAAGTTGAATATCTTTGGTGACTTCCTTCTCATTGTCAATCAAGTTAAGAGAATATATCAATTTAGGTGTTTGATCCTTAAATATTAAAAGGAACTTGTGGACACTTACTTAGCCCAACTGGAATGGTATGACATCAAGAAAATCCCTCAAACGTCCAAAAAATTTGTAGACACTATGGCATCTTTGGGATCCTTAATCCCTCAAAATCCATCTACTGACTTTACTACCATCCAAGTAAAAATGCTATCACAATCCACGATATGATGTGAGGCATAAAAAAATCAAGAATCAATCCACATGATTCAAATAGAACCAACAATGAATGGTTCTATAGAGCTAGAAACTTTCTAAAGAAGGCGCCTTGGGTGTCCTTGATCTCGTAGGGTCCTACAAAGAATGGTACTACTATTCTCCATAAGGTGGTTTCCTAGTTTGCATTTGTGCAAGATGAATTGCAGTGGTAATATGTCATCCAGTCAATTGAAGTTGTAGCATATCATGATTTCTTAACCCAATTGTATAATTTTCTTAAGCTTGGAATAATCCCATAGGGATTTTTGCATGCTACCAAAAGAGAATTCAAACAAAAAGTGACTAGATATGTCTTGTTAGGAGACATCTTGTATCATCATAGCTATGATGGAATTCTCCTTCATTGCCTTGAGCCCCAAGAATTAGCTTGGGTGATTTCACAAGCTCATGATGGTATGTGTGATGGCCATTTTAGTGGCATGGCCATCGTCAAGTGCATCTTTCAAATGGGCTACTATTGGCCCACTATGGAGAAGGATTGTTGTGCATATGTTAGGAAATGGGTTAAATACCAGTATCATGCTAATCTTATGCACCTGCCATCGCAGGCCTTACAACCCATCCAAGCAGCTTGGTCATTTTATCAGTGGGGTTTTTATCTAATTGGTAAGATCTCTCCCTCGTATTTGGGCTGATACATGTTTATCATAATGGCCACTGAGTATTTTACCAAGTGGGTGGAAGGAATCCCTTTAACTACAATGATAGGAGCACGTATTGAGGTGTTCATACTCCATAATATAATATGTCATTTTGGGATACCATCCAAAATAATCTCGGATAATGGAACTTCATTCAAGAATAAAAATATAAGGGCTCTAACGTCCAAATATAATATTCAACATAGTTTTGCACTCCATATAATCCATAGGGCAAATGGGCAAGCAGAGGCCTCAAACAAGATAGTGGTAGCCATCTTGAAGAAAATTGTACAAGAAAACCACAAAGATTGGCATAATAAATTACCTCTTGCATTATGGGCTTACAGAACTAGCATACGAACACCCACTAGGGCAACCCCATTTTTTATGGTATATGGCATTGAGGCCATTATGCCCTTGGAATTGGAAATTCCATCATTGCACATCACATTGAAAGATTTCATCAATGATGAAACTACATGGCAAGCTCGCATAGATCAATTAATGCTTCTTGATGAACATCATGTGAATGACCTTGAGCATCTTTGCGTTTACCAATATCACTTGAAATGAGCTTATAATAATAAATTCCATCTAAAAGACTTTAAATTTGGGGATCTTGTGCTCAAATAGAACCAACAGAACTCAAACCTACCATCACATCTGTGAGATAAATTTGTGGCTAATTGGTTAGGTCCTTTCATCATTTTAGATAATATTGGACTGGAAGCTTATCTCCTAACATCTCTAGAAGGTTTTGAAGAGCCTGAACCTCTCAACATCTTTCACTTAAATGAATTTCATGATTAAAATGCAAAAATCAAATAAAAATCATAAAACATCAAAATCCAAAAATAATGGATAATTCAAAATCCAAAAAAAAATTCAAAACATCAAAAACACAAAAATATTTGCATTTTACATTTTGCACATGCATTCATTTACTTGCATTGCATTAGGTATTTTCATCCATTGCATTTGCATTAGGATAGGTTGTGTTTACAATATTACAAACAACACCACATTTGTATGCTAATCATGCATCCTTAAATCATCATCATCCATCATCCCCTATGAGTAATTGTGTTTTTCAACACAACCCCTCTAGTTGCTATGAGGAATATACTAGGGTTTTCTAGTCATTCAGCCATACCTAGTGATTTTCTTAGATTTTGTAGAAATCTATCTTCAATTCTAGAATATGAGGTCTAGTTTTGATAGTACCTTGCATACTTCAAAATTCTATCACAATCTACACATTAACAATCCTAGTTTGAACAAGGAAATATGAACACTACAAAGTGGTCCTAGTCACCTTAAGCGAAAGGTTTTACTTTCTCATTTTGTGATGCACATGGTCTAGAGTGTTGATCATTGAAAAAATGACAAGTTCCCCCCTACCCAAAGAAATCCCTTACTTTCACACAAAATAAGAAAAATCCCAAATCAAAGAAAAAATAAACAGTGATTTTCATCACTAAGAAAATCCCTTGCTCAAAAAAATAAAAAATAAATAGTGATTTTCATCACTAATCATGAGCAAGTATCCCAATAACTATGAAGAAAATAAGGGGTGAATAGCTTGAATCCCTGGAATGCTCAATACTCAAAACCATTGAGTGATCCCCATTATAACAATGGGTTGAATGAATCTTTCCTGGTATTGGGGTAGTTCCAAGCAATTTACAAATTATCTAGCTTTAGGTGGATTGTATTACCTAGTTGTCTAATCCAATTGCATCCAAATTTAGGATCAGTATGAGCATAGGGTGATCCTCATTACAACAATGGGCTGAATGAATCCCACCTAGAAATGAGGTAGTCTTATACTTTATCTAATATATTCATTTGCACACACATGGATAATGAATATCTTGGTCTTCATAACAAAATATTTTATCTTTCAAGAGTCTTGTATAGTCATTATACAACTTTTGATTAATCAACTAGGGTGTTTGAGTCTCATGGAAAACCTCAAAATTCCCTCTATAGCAACAAATCATCTCATCAATCAATCACAATTTTTCTTATGAGGTTTTGTTTATTAAGGGGTGTTCATGAAATAGGATAGATACTGGATAGATATCAACAATGATATTTAGACGGCCACTGACTATTTTGTGCATATATTTTAATTTACAAAAACTTATGAGGAAAACACATACAACTCACATATTCTCATCTCACATATGGATGCCTAAATGATTAAATTCTTATGATAAGAGTTATAATTTTCATTCATGATTTTTATACATTCTGTGGTGTAATCCATTAGTCTATAAACACATATTAAATTTACTCCTTATGTTTTAAATGATTAAAGCATACAGGTTCATTTACATTAGATCATCCTCATGTAAATAATGCATTACATACATTGCATTTATCATAGCATACATCACATAAATTAAATGCATAAACAAATGAAATAAATTAAACATGCATTTAACATACATTGTTGCATCCATATATGTATACATCATTGTGCATATACACATCTAGATCACAGCATCTAAACATACATACATCATCTAGCTAGTGCATGTCATTAGTACATCGCATCCATATAGCATAAGCAAAACATCGTATAAGCATTGCATCCACATTTGCATCACATGAACATAAACCAATAACATAATACACATAATGAGAAATAAGTAGAGTATCATATATATATGTGTAAAATTCATAAGTGCGTAGAGGTATCAAATGCTTGAAGGCTACAATAGTATAGGTCATCAAAAATTACACTCAAAATGATATAAGGACATGTCATATTAGGTAGGGCCTGCACCCCTCAGGTCACCTCCACCCTCACCTCTATCTCTATGAGTCTTCCTAAAGCTAGTGCCCATCGATATCTATGATCACACACCTAACCTATGATTGGGTTGCACTGATGATTGCCCAAAATTACTTCACATAATCTAATAAGAAGCTCATAGTGTAGACTAATCTAGAGGAGTGCCACCTAGTATCCTTACCTGACCCTATAAAGAGATAATGTATATAGCATTCATAGCCATCTAAGTTATGGCCTACTCTAGGAGTCCTTGCAATCATTTGATCTCTGCATCTACATCCAATACTACCAGTCTCTAAGTGACTGGAGTGGATGGTTTAGCTTGAGAAGTAGTAAGAGTCCCTAGATGTATCCTGAGAGTATATCTCTCAGTAGTCCTAGCATCCAGCTAAGCCTATATAATATCCCTCTGTACAGTGATCTTCTCTATAACAGTCAGCTATATCCACCTATTCCTATAGAGTAGTCCTCTCCTCTACCTACCCTCACCATTGCCTCTACCTTACCTAAAACTGACTCTGAGATGTAGCTAGATATGTATCCTATTCTAGGATCTACTTATATGCTATCTACAACTATACATGTAGACTATGTACTTGAGCCCATAGCTTGGATTTCTCATCATCTAGGTCATCCTTATCACCCTCCTCCTCCTCATGTGGCTCCTCCACCTATGTGGTAGCCTGACCCCACTCCTCCTTAGTCCTAGTATGCAGTATTAACCTATGTGGGTCATATAATATAGCCTTAGCAGACTCCCCATATTTAGAGTGGCCTAAAGGACTACCACCCTACCATAGCCTAGTGGTCCACTAAGTGTCATAATTAGTTGTAGTACCAACATCTACTACCCCTACGTCTCCTAGAGCATCATCCTAATCTATCAAATCCATGGTCTAATGCCATGAAATATATGTCTCTACCTTTAGACGATGGTAGAGGACTGTCTCCTTTGGGATATCCTAGGGGAATCCAAATTGCCTAGTCACTTAGGAGAAGTGAAAGAACTCCCACACCTTGACCTTGCACCCGATGACCCATCAATCATGCCTAGTCTATACCAATTATCTATCAACCTCCTCTCATGCTAGAAAACCCAAGTAGGGCCTCCATATGATCTAATTCACATGGAGTCCTATTAATGAGTCCATGTAGTGCTAAAGATCCCCGACATGAGACCTACTCTAACGTGTCTTCAAATTCCATGGACAATAGACACCATATTATTGAGCCACTACCACTACTGATGTAATCTCTAGGGGTAATCCTCCAGGACCATCTATCCTAGATCTATAGTAGTAGGTTGTATCCAATGCCTACTTGCCCCCATCATGTAATGTGGTATAACTCATGATGAGGCCTGGAAATGCCTCAATCATAACATGTTTTGAACACTAAAATTGCCTATAAACTCTTATGTTTTATCTGATATGTTAGTTAAGTTGATTCAATATGCTGTATATTAACCATTTTGCATGATCAATGTATTTGGAATATTATATGCTGATTTTTACAACTTTTTGCATAGTTTTGTGTTCTTTTTGCTATGACTTGCTAAAATGGGATATGCTTAGAATAATAGCAGCATTTCACTAATCATGTTTTGATTTGTCTCAAGCATTTATTTCACCTAAATCTGGCAACAGTGCAAGCAAACTATTCGTTGTGCAGCAAAAGGCTGGTCTTTCCCATGTAAATTCTAGCCAGTTGTCCATAAATAGCAAGGCATGGAATTCACATGTGGAAAGAGATGAAGACCATTGGAATTTGATCTTAGGAGATAACCCACCTGAGAGATGTAGAAGAAATCACTAGAAAAGCACACATTTGTTCATTCTGAAGTATCTTCGAAATGAACAGATATCTTCGGAATGAGAGAACACAGCATCTTCGAAATGAGCGGATCTTCAGAATGAAGAATGCATTATCTTCGAAATGAGCGGATCTTCGAAATGAGAATTGTAGTATCTTCGAAATGAGAATTGCAGTATCTTCGGAATGAGCGATCTTCGGAATGAGAATTGCATTGTCTTCAGAATGAAGCCACTTATCTTCAGAATGAAAATAGAATGTGCTTTTTGACTTGTTGACCGATTTTTGAAGCCAAAAAAAGGGAAATAAAGGTTGGAAAAGGTAAAGGAAAAGATCTTCCATCTGTCTTTGCCGTCATTGCCGACCAAAGCCATCATTAAGGGAAAGATCAAGTTTTAATCTTCTTCTAGGATAAAACCCAGAATTTGTTGCAGCATTGTAGGATTAGATCTTTTGAGATATTCTTTGTTTGTAATCAGACCATAGGACATCTATAAATATTGCTCCCATTCAGGTTGAGCCTAGTAGTAGTAGAAGTAGGAAGTAGAAAGTAAGGAAGCTAGGAAGAAGAAGAAAATAGGTAGAATTTGACTGTTATAGTCCTATAACAGGTTTTTAGCAGAATTATTGTAATCATGTTCTTTAATCAATAAAGTGCACCAGTTCTATTTCATATTGCTTGTAAATGAGTGTGATTAAGATTTAGAGAGAGAGAGAGACTTATACCTTCTTCTGGACAAGGAGGCTGGCCACTTCCAGACCTAGGAGGAGGACTAACAAGCAAGTTTTTATTCTGATTTTGCTGCAGTAGAATGAGTTGTAGAACTTGTTATTTCAATTGCTTGTAAACAGCTGACAATATCTACAGTCTTAGTTTATTTATGCTTAGATTAATCTTGTGCTTAATGTTTTAGCTGTAATATTTACTTTTAGCAAAGCTTCCACTTTATTTCAGACTGTTATTCCCAGAATTTACTATTTTTAGCAATTTCTTGCATTTTATGTTTTGCTGTCAAATCCTGCACAGAAGATTGACAACCTTCTATTACAGAACCTTGACAGTTTTCATTTCCATGTTAGAATTAGACTTTCATTGCTGCAAAAGTAATTAGATTTCCTTTCTGCAATTAGGATCAGACTTTCAATTCTACAACTATTATTTTTGCAACATAATTAGGTCTCATTATGCAATTGTAAATTAGGACTTCATTTCTGTAGTTAATGATTAGTTTCCAATTCTGCAACTTAGATTAAGGTTTAATTCATGCAATTTAGAGATAGGAATGTCCTAAAACCCCCCCACACAACCGGTTCCACCAATAAGACCTGTTGCTCTAGATTGACCTAAGTTATAGCTATTTCGCCTCTTCTTTCGTAGATAGCCTTGTACACTGCCCTGGATTGACAAATTCATTGAGAATTAATGATGGTATAATGACTACGCATCATTTTGGCATCGTTTCTAGGGAATAGTGTTTCCAGAAGAAAACAAATAGTCCAATAGCTGTAATCAGACTAAGCTATGAAAATTCAGGTTAAAATCTGAATACAACAGCTGAGGAAGATAACAACTATTGACTTAATTTATGTCATTTAGGAGTAAACATGAATGAGTAAGTCTAGGGATGAAAAAGGTAGAACTACCCCAAAGGATCCCTGGCTTGTTCCATTAAGGAGATCTTCACGCCTAAGGGGTGAATCACCTGTGTTTGAACTACCAGAAATATTGATAGAAAAATCACCAGTCTCACCATCATTAGAACATTTTGAGAAAGGAAAATCACCAATTTTATCATCATCAGAATATCCTAAGAAAGACAATTCATCAGACTCATCATCAACAGAGAGGCTTGGACCTCTTGAGAGAACAATTTGGGAAGCTTTAACTTCTCCCAACAAACAGGAAACTATGGGAGAAGGAGGCAATATAGATGGCCAACATGGCTATGTCCATAATGAAGGAGATGATCAGGATATGTTCCAACCTTCCAGAACATTTGAATATCCTATTCATCTGAATCCAACACAAAACTCTCCCATGAAGACCATTTCACCTTCGATACTTCCAACCTTTCGAGGTGTTGTATCTGAAGATCCTGATCAGTTTTTGTTTGAATTCAAGGTAGTGTGTCAGACCTATGATTATATAAATGACAATCAGAAACTTAAGGTTTTTCCCTCAACACTCAAGGATTCAGCATTGTGCTGGTTCATGAGCTTAGAGCCTAATTCCATAAGAACCTGGGATCAAATGGAAACTGTCTTTTTAGACAAATATCAGGAATATTGTCGTGTAAGGAATAGAAAAGATGAGTTATTCAGAATCAAGCAGGAAGATGATGAGACATTGGAAGATTATCTTGATAGGTTCTCCTTTGTTCAAAGGAGATGTGGACTTGTAGAACCAGAATTATGTAAAACCATCTTTTTGAGAGGATTGCAAGATGAATCCAGAGAAGTTCTGGATTTGATGGGAAAAGGGGATGTAACCACTCTCAGTAATGAGGAAATTATGGATCTCTACAGGAATTACTCTCGCACTAAGCAAGAGAAGAAGAAAAAGCCGCACAAATGGCACTGATGTGAAGGACATGATAGAGGAACTTGCAAATTTCAAAACTGATATTCTAGTGCACCTAAACACTACTTTGGGGGAAATGTCTGCAAAAGCAAAAAACATAGAACCTTTGGCAATTTATTGCCCAAGATGTAGAAATAAACATGCTTTGCAGGAATGTCCTTTGAATAAAACATCTATCTCAGCCATTTGTAGTATCTGTTCAAAAAGGCATTCAACTGATCAATGCCACCTGCTACCACAACTCAAAACTGTGTTAGAAAATCAGATTGAGGAACTCAACTATATTGGACCGAAACAAGGGGGAAATTTCTCTCAATACCAAAATCCCCCTCGTTTTCCTACAAATTGGGGGCATAATCCTAGTACTATGCCTTGGGGACAATCAGAACCACCCCAACGTCCTTGGAATTATCCTCAATGGACAAATTCCCAAGAATGGCCACAAGCAAATTGGAGTAACCTAGCCTGGAATCAGAATCAAAACAACCCCTCATGGAATCAAAACAACCCATCTTGGAATCAAAACAATCCAGCATGGAATCAAAATCAGACTAATCCACATTGGATGCAAAACCAACCACAGTGGAGTCAGCAATACCAGTCCTATCCAAGGCAGCAAAGGAATCAAGGTCAAACTCAGCATTTGTTGCCTGCACCTAATCAAAATTTTCAAGAAAAATAGTAGCAAACACAGCAAGTGAAACAACCTCAATTGCCAGCTCAACCAGTCACTAATCCAAATAGCATGAGACAGACACCTCCTGTCTATGTGGCTGAAGCTGAAGAAAATGTTGAAATTAATGTTCTTGATTGTAGTAACATCCAACTTCATTCGGGAAAAGTTGTACCTGAACCAGTTTCAAATGAAATCAAAGAAAATGAAGAGCAAGAATCATCAGAACCAGAGAGAATCCAACCAACAATGGAGACAGAAGAAAAATTGGAACCAGAGAGAATCCAACCAACAATAGAGAAAGAGACAAAAATAGAACCACAGACCGAGAACAATTACCAAGGATAATTCCATATCCTGAAAGATTCAATGCAATACCAAAAAATTCTGAGTCAGAATTGGTCAAAGAACTCAAAAAGTTGACTATATCATTGCCCTTATTGCAAGCCATTAAGGAAATACCAGAGATTAATAGTATTGTCTGAAATTTGTGCATTAAAAGAATAGGAAGAAAGAAGAAAGCATTTCCCAAGACTGTGCAGGTTGAAGGAAAGATAATTGATCTCTTATCTGGAAAACTAGTACCTCCAAAGTATAGTGACCCAGGAAGTCCAGTTATCACAGTTACCATAGGTTCAGTACCAATATCAAATGTTTTAGTAGATCTAGGAGCTGCAATAAATGTCATGACCAAGGATACAATGAAACAATTACAGCTCAAACATCTCAGCCCCACATTTACAGTTTTAGAAATGGTTGATAGGTCAGTTGCAAAACCTGAAGGTATCATTGAAGATGTCCCTATAGAAGTTTCTTCTTGGGAATTCCATACAGATTTTTTGGTTTTACGGCCAAGAAATTCAGCACATGGATATCCCATTATTTTGGGAAGACCTTGGCTTGCAACTGCAGCAGCCTTCATAGACTGCAGATCTGGAAATATGACTATTTCAAATGGTATTGATCTGAAACAGATTTCTTTATATCCTCCTACAAAACCATCTAGCAAATTTTTAGGTCAGTTATGGTTTTCGACTCGGGAGGAAGAACCAGAAGAGGTCATTTCTACACTAGCTACCTTAGTAGTAAGAGAACACACAGAAGACCTCAGTGACACAAAAAATTTAGAAAATGAAACAACTCTGATGAATGTTCTGCATGAACAAGGTTTAGAAGGGGAAGCAACAAATATCCAATAGTTGTTAAGTAATGAGGAGAATCAAAAATTTGAAGATGAACCATCTGTACTATCACAGGGAAACTCTGTTTCACTACCACATGGATGGCACCATCATCTGATTTTTCCTTCTCACTATTCCATACAAGATATGCTTCCCTCAAGTAGCAATAAAATAGAAACTGCTTCTTTTCTCCCATCTCAGCAATGTCCTCTTAATCCCTTAATCACCAGGTATGAAGGAGTGAATTCAGTCCTTCTAAATACAAAACAAATAGAAGTCCAGCCAAGCAAATTTTTGAACATTTATAGCCAGCTTACTAGGGAAGAGGAAGAAAAATTGATAGTTGTCTTGCAGAAGCATGTTCATGCTTTTGCTTGGAACTACAAAGATATGTCGGGAGTTCATCCCGATATATGTACCCACAAAATCTATACTGAAGAAGTCAAGCCAGTTAGACAACCTCGGAGAAGATTGAATCCTGCCTTAAGAGATATTGTGAAAGAAGAAATTGAAAAACTTCTAGAAGTAGGATTCATTTACCCAATTTTTGATAGCCAATGGGTTTCTCCATTGGTAATAGTTCCTAAGAAAAATGGAAAAATGAGAGTATGTGTAGACTATAGAGAGTTGAATAAGGTGACATACAAAGACCATTTTCCATTACCTTTCATAGATCGGGTGTTAGATACTCTTCCTTGGAAAAAGATACTTTTGTTTTCTTGATGGATTTAGTGGATATAATCAAATTCAGATTGCACCCGAAGATCAAGAGAAAACAACTTTTACATGTCCATGGGGAACATTTGCCTATGGGTTTTACCTTTTGGTTTGTGTAATGCCCGACAACTTTTTAGTGAGCAGTCCTAGCAATTTTTGCTGATCTGACCACCAAAAGTGTTGAAATATACATGGATGATTTCAAAGTATGTGGACAAACTTTTGATTTTACATTGCAAAATCTTGACAAAGTCTTAACTCATTGTGAAACATACCAGTTATCCTTGAATCCAGAAAAATGCTTCATGATGATGAAGGAAGGAATAGTTCTTGGTCATCACATCTCTCCTGAAGGGATCCAAGTTGATCCAAAGAAGGTGGAAATTATCAAGAATCTCCTTCCTCCTAAAACTCAGACTAATGTCAGAAGCTTCCTAGGACACATTGGTTTTTACCGTAGGTTTATTCCCAACTTTAGCACAATATCCAGTCCTATGTTTGCCCTATTGACTAAAGATTCTGAATTCTCTTGGACTGCAAAGTGTCAGGAAGCATTTGAAGCTCTAAAAGAGAAATTGATAACTCCACCTATGCTCAGAGGACCTAATTGGACATTACCATTTCATATACAGACTGATGCCTCCAATACAACAATTGGAGCAGCATTAGGACAAATTGACAATGGTGAACACTATACCATTTACAACATTAGCAAGAACTTGACAGGAGCTGAGAAAAATTATACAAGCGAGAAGGAATTCCTAGCAGTAATTTATGCCATCAATAAATTCAGGCATTACATCACGAGGTTATCAAATATTTATTCACACGAGATCATACAACCATTAAGTATTTGATGAATAAACCTATGGTAAGTGCAAGAATTATTCGTTGGTTGTTGTTGCTGCAAGAATTTGATATCACTATAATCAACAAACCAGGAAAAGCTAATGTTGTGGCAGATTTCTTGTCCAGGTTGCGAGAACACGGATGAAGGGGAATTAGTTGATGACACTTTTCCTGATGAAAAACTATTTGCTATATCAGTCCAATCACCTTGGTTTGCAGATATAGCCAATTATTTGGTCACGGGGAAAGTTCCTCCACATTTCACTTCAAAACAAAAAAAAACAATTGATCAAACAGAGTTCTTCTTTTGAATGGATTAAGGGTATGCTTTTTAAGTGCAGTCCTGACCATGTGTTACGTAGGTGCATCCGAAAGGATGAAGTGTATGATATCCTTAGAGCTTGTCATGATGAACCCTCAGGTGGACACTATTCTATAAAAAGCACAGTTAGGAAAATCTTAGGGACAGGATATTATTGGCCATCTCTTCACAAGGATGTAAAAAAGTACATCAGGCATTGTGATGCATGCCAAAGAATGGGGAAACCCACTCATACAAATGAGATGCCACTGCAGCCTCAAATGGTTTTAGAACCATTTGAGAGGTGGGGGCTTGATTTTGTAGGACCTATTGATCCACCTTCTCAAGGAAAGGTGCATATTCTAGTATGCACTGATTACACGACAAAGTGGGTAGAGGTGCGTGCTTTCAAACATGCTCATGAAGAGAAGGTCGCTGATTTCTTGTATACTCAAATTTTTTAGAGATTTGGAGCTCCACGGTCTATCACCACAGACCAAGGACCCCAATTTGCATCCAAAGTCATAAAGGCATTTACGGAATTGTATGAAATCAAACATAGGAAATCATCACCTTACCACCCACAAGCAAATGGCCAGGTTGAGGTAACAAACGAGGGAACTAGAACGCATCTTGACAAAAATAGTAGCTTTTCATAGGAGAAATTGGCTAGATAAATTACCTGAAGCGGTTTGGGCCTACAATACTACTTGGAAGTCCACTATTGGATTCACACCTTATGAACTAGTCTTTGGTAAAAAGCCTCTCTTACCTATTGAATTTGAGCTACTAACATTGCACACAACACTGGAAATTGGAATTTAATTGTCGCAGGCACAAACAGATAGGATTCTGCATATGAATGCATTGGATGAACTTAGATTGGATGCTCTGCACCAAAGCGAGGTAATTCGGGAGCGAGAGGAAGCTGTGGCATGACGGTCACATTCAACGAGAGGAAACTTCAACAAGGAGATTGGGCTTTACTATTTGATTCTCGCTATGAGGCCTTCCCTAAAAAACTAAGAACTAGATGGTTGGGACCTTCCTGGATTGAGGAGGTATTTGACAATGGAGCAGCTCGTCTATCTCCTATTGATGGATCACAAAGGAAGTTGGTAGTAAACGGACATCGCCTCAGAGTGTACCATACACCTCTGACTAAAGAGGAATTCTTGCAGCAACTTGATAGTTTGGATACACAACAGGTGGAAGAGATTCCCTCTTCCACTTCAAAACAATCAGCATGATCATGGATTTCAAGAAAAAGCAGAAAATACAAAAAAAAAATAGAAAAAAACAGAAAACAAAAAGATGAATAAATTCTGAGTATGAATTCCTTCATGGGCATGGTTTCAGGGGAAATCATGAAATTCCTTCATGGGCATAGTCAGGATCAAGAAAAAAAAAGAAAAAAAAAAGAGAGAAAAGGAGAGGTAAAATTAAAAAAATAAAAAAAGGGAAAATCAAGAAAAAAAGAAGAGAGAAAAATGAATAACTCAGCAGTGAAAACCTTTTCTTAAGGCACTACTGGGTTGGTATGCATGAAAACCAGTTTTTTGGCATGCATAACCTTGAGAAATTTCTGAACCATCATTGTACAAATTCACCAAGTGCACTTGTTTTGAAATGTTGCAGAAAATCTCGGTGAGAACATCAATAAAGGCGAGTCATTCTTCAAAGCTGGCATTAACTATTTTTATCAGGTATATATTTCTTACATTTCTTCATTGTAAAATGATTGGTGTATAGTATATGACAATTAACCATTAGCATAAAAGGTATTCATAAGAGTTGGCATACTTAAGACATGTTTTGAAAATGAAAATATTGATTTCTGCCTAATCTTCGGAACAAGAATGCCAAAAATAGTGCCTGTTGTATTATCTTCGGATTGAAATTGTCTTCGGAATGATAGCAAAATGAATGTTGCACTTTGTCTTCAGAAAGAAACTTTGTCTTCGAAATGACAATTTGTCTTCAGAATGAAACTTGGTCTTCGGAATGACGACTTGCTGCATCATCTTCGGAATGAGGATCTATCTTCGGAATGAAGATCTGTCTTCAGAATGAAGATCTGTCTTCGGAATGATGATTTACCTTCGCAATACAGCCTGATATTTGGAATGAGGATTGATCTTCGAAATGAGGATTGATCTTTGGAATGAAGATTTAAATTTGCAAAGAAGATTTGTCTTCGGAATGAAGACCTGTCTTCGGAATGAAGTTATAATCTTCGGAATGAGGATTTGTCTTCGGAATGAAGACTCGTCTTCAGAATGAAGTCATAATATTCGAAATGAAGTTTTGTTTGCGCAATAAGTTATAATCTTCGGAAAGAGCATTTCCACGTGGCATCCAAGAAGACAAGGTACGACAAAATCAAACTCTTTTAGTTGCATACGATAAAGGAACACGTGTCAGTCAGCACATGGTTTGTTTTTGCACCCATTGGAAAATACCAGAATTACGGAGGACGTGACCAACCATATGCCACCAATTTTTGATCCCAATAAACATGCACGTGAGAATCTGCAAAACTAATGAGGTGGATCTGACGGCAAGGACGTCCACGCAATCATTAACGGACAGGTGTTCAGTGCAACAGTAGAAATGCGTGCCACCTTCCTTTTCGAAGACGTGTTTGCGAAGTACAGTGCTCAGGTTACGGTTCATTTCGAAGAAGAAGACGAGAAACAGGGCAAACGAAGGTTTCAAACTAAAACTCTACAAATCTGCAACATAAAAAAACCAGAGATCCAGCAGAGGAATAGCAACAGCAGTGAACGGTTTTTAAATAGAAAATATGGGGTGAAAGATCAGAACGGAACC
This sequence comes from Wollemia nobilis, assembly GCA_028583015.1. Lineage (NCBI taxonomy): Eukaryota > Viridiplantae > Streptophyta > Pinopsida > Araucariales > Araucariaceae > Wollemia > Wollemia nobilis. The sequence goes on from JAQPPZ010017021.1 coordinate 2,929,841, forward strand.
TGCAGATACCACCTACCTCCGAGAAAACCTGGCAATCGTGCAGATTTTTGAAGATGGAGGGTTTATGCCATTTCTGGATAAGTTTAATGGGTCTTCTGAAGATTTGGCTAGCATGTTCGCCCATACATTCAGAAACAATCGAGCACATGTTAACGGCATGACTATTGAGGTAACCCCTAAAATTTTAAGTCAGATTACTAAGCTGCCATTAGAAGGGATTTCAATTTCTAGATCTGGCAAGAATACATTGGCAAATGTAGTTAATCGGTTTGTAGAAGAAAATGATAGAGAGCGAGTATTTAACCCATAACAACACATGCAAAGGGTTAAAAAGGGCCGGCTTACAGGAACCCTAGGATGAAGTAGCCACACGGGTAATTAAATTCCTAACCTGTGAAGGGTAGTATGTGTTATTGTCAAGGCATCATCTACGAATTTTGAACCATCTCATACATGGTGAGCAACAATCGAAAGTTAGGGTAAATATTCCCCTATATCTGTATCAAGAATTAAAAAACATGGCAAAGAGATATCAGGAGGGTAAAGGAAGCCTTCGCCATCATGGCCTCATCAAACTAGTTTGCCAACACCATTTTAGAGGAAACCCTAGGAGTTTTGATAGGTTTTACTCTACCCTAAACGATGTCATTTTTAGGGATGAAGATGAGGAAGAAGAAGAACCAGATACTGCTGATGTTGCTGCAGAAGAAGAAATAGTTGCTATAGAAAATGTTGTAGAAGATGCTACAGAGGAAACTATAGAAGGTGCCCCAGAAGCTGTTATAGAACCACACCCAGCAGCAGCAACAAAAAACCTTGCTCCTGAACCCTCAACTTCACGAACCAAGAAACAAAGAAAAAGAGGATCTGGAACTGGCAGTAGAGCAAAAAAACAAAAGAAGGTTCGTTTTTCTGAAGCTACAACTGATTTGTCAGAACAGAAAAATGAAGCACCTAGCCCAACCAGGGAAGAAATAACAAAGGAAACGAGAGGCATCGAAAGCGACCCCATGACCCTTTTGTCACCAGAAAATAGAGCAAAAAGAAGAAGTTTGCATCCGGAACTAGGAGGTCTACAAGAATCCATTTGAAAGAAACAACGGAATAGGTTATGGAGGAAGAAGATGGACAAAGCAGCCCGAGATGTCACAGAGATACAACCGACCTACGAAAACTTTCTAGAATTCCACGAACAGGATAGCTGAGGCAGAAGCGGGAGGATAATTTGGAGGAGGCTATAGTTCAACAGGCTACAGATATGGTAGATACCCTTATAGACAGTTTTATAGAGCCTCCTGAACAAGAACAAATTGTTGTAGAAGAGGAGATATTGGTTGAGCAGCCAACTACAGCTGATTTGTCTGCATCAGCTTCTAAAGCAGAAACAGAAGTGGAAGACATCACAGAGTAGCTGAAAGCAGCAAGAAGTGTTGTTAGAACACAAACCAAGTGGATTGAGGAGAAAGAAAGTATCATTGAGATACAGAAAAGAAAAATTGCAGAGCTTCAGCGGGAAGTGGCGAAATTGAGAAAAATGTTGTCACAATCTGAAAAACAACCAGTTGTATCCATTGATGAAGACAATTTGGCTCAATTGCTTCTGGGTCTATCAAGGGCAGATGACTCTATTGAGACAAACATGGGTGTTCATTCTGAAGTAGCACTCCTTCATTCTGAAGAACTGCCTGTTCATTACGAAGCGACACCATCTCATTACGAAGCATTGCCTTCTTGTTACGAAGATGCTTCAGAAATGATAAAGAGCATAGCGAGAGGATGTTGAAGATGAGCCACCAACATAGGAGCAGTCCCAACAGCAAGAAAATGTTCAAGTAAGTACTCCTATTGAGGTCCCTGCATTTCAAACTGTTACACTTTCAGTAGAAACAACAGATAAAGGGGTACAAGTAGAATTACTATCTGATGACAACCCCATAGAAATAGCAAATAAGGAGGTATAGGTAGAATTATTGATAGATGATCAACCAGTAGAAGTGGCAAAAAAAGGAGTTCAAGTTGATCTGCTACCTAGGATTCCACCTGTAGTCAAACCACCTAATACTGTGTCTCTAGAGCAGTACAATGCAGACATAGCTAGCTGGATGATTAGATATGAGCAGCTTGCCACTAAAACTGAAAAGTTCAAATTGGAAGCAAAACAACTAGAAGCCAAGGAAACAAAAATTCAGGCATTGAAAGAAAAGGTGTCTGACTTATGTCAAATTGCTGAATTTTTAGTTCAATTTAGACGACCAGCCAGATTTTATAGCCTTATTTTGAGAGAAAAATACCTCAGATAGAAGGTCATGAGGATTAGTTCAAACCTCCCATATAAATTGGACACAACTACAGATTTCCTGGAGGCATATTTTGACAGCCCTTTTGAGTAGAAAAATCTCCTGTGTGAACTGTTTTTACACAGTTTCTTCATTCCAGAGGAAGTAGAATTTCATCCATAGATCTACATTGGAGATGTTCAATTGAGGGCATTCATGTCCACCTTGCAGAATCAGCTTTCTTGGGATCAAGAGAAAAAGTAGAATAAAGAGATTGAAACAAGGGCTGAGTTGTTAGTTAGAGCAATCCAGCCAAACCACCTAGTTATCACCAGACAACACTTCTCAATGATGAACAGGGGTGATATAAAGAGGATGTACTTGAACAACTTAAGGGATTTGTGTGGCCAGATTCAACAATTTCTGTGATCACAATTTTTTCCCAGCATTGTCAGTGTGCAGAGACAGATGGGCTGAACTTTCCATGTCTTTGAGGAAAAGAGAACCCATCTCCCCCATCAACTTAGAATGGTCCAGAAGAAGAGCAGAAGGTGTAATCCAGTTGATTCAAATCATGCAACATAACTGGATAGGTCTTGGGTTTAGGCCTCCAACCATCATTACTCCGAGTTCCATTCTACTTTGAGGAAGATGCCCAACTTTGATGAACAGTTTGAAGACTGGCTCAGAAACATTCAGGAAAATAGGGGGTATTATATAGGCAAGAAATTATTCTACGGGTCATGGAATCTAAACATGGACATATGTGATTCCATAGCCCAACAGAATGCATGAGGGCATGCATTAATATAAGTTGGGGGGAAAATGATGAGGCCTGGAAATGCCTCAATCATAACATGTTTTGAACACTAAAATTGCCTATAAACTCTTATGTTTTATTTGATATGTTAGTTAAGTTGATTCAATATGTTGTATATTAACCATTTTGCATGATCAATGTATTTGGAATATTATATGCTGATTTTTATAGCTTTTTGCATAGTTTTGTGTTCTTTTTGCTATGACTTGCTAAAATGGGATATGCTTAGAATAATAGCAGCATTTCACTAATCATGTTTTGATTTGTCTCAAGCATTTATTTCACCTAAATTTGGCAACAGTGCAAGCAAACTGTTGTTGTGCAGCAAAATCTGGTCTTTCCCATGTAAATTCCAGCCAGATGTCCATAAATAGCAAGGCATGGAATTCACATGTGGAAAGAGATGAAGACCATTGGAATTTGATCTTAGGAGATAACCCACCCGAGAGATGCGAGAAGAAATCACTGAAAAAGCACATATTTGTTCATTCCGAAGTATCTTCGGAATGAACAGATATCTTCGAAATGAGAGAACACAGCGTCTTCGAAATGAGCGGATCTTCAGAATGAAGAATGCAGTATCTTCAGAATGAGTGGATCTTTGGAATGAGAATTGCAGTATCTTCGAAATGAGCGATCTTCGAAATGAGAATTGCATTGTCTTCGAAATGAAGCCACTTATCTTCGGAATGAAAACAGAATGTGCTTTTTGACTTGTTGACCGATTTTTGAAGCCAAAAAAAGGGAAATAAAGGTTGGAAAAGGTAAAGGAAAATATCTTCCATCTGTCTTTGCCATCATTGCCGACCAAAGCCATCATTAAGGGAAAGATCAAGTTTTAATCTTCTTCTAGGATAAAACCAGAATTTGTTGCAGCATTGTAGGATTAGATCTTTTGAGATATTCTTTGTTTGTAATCAGACCATAGGACATCTATAAATATTGCTCCCGTTCAGGTTGAGCCTAGTAGTAGTAGCAGCAGGAAGTAGAAAGTAAGGAAGCTAGGAAGAAGCAAAAAATAGGTAGAATTTGATGTTACTGTAATAGGTTTTTAGCAGAATTATTGTAATCATGTTCTTTAATCAATAAAGTGCACCAGTTCTATTTCATATTGCTTGTAAATGAGTGTGATTAAGATTTAGAGAGAGAGAGAGAGACTTATACCTTCTTCTGGACAAGGAGGCTGGCCACTTCCAGACCTAGGAGGAGGACTAACAAGCAGGTTTTTATTCGATTTTCTTTGTAGTAGAATGAGTTGTAGAACTTGTTATTTCAATTGCTTGTAAACAGCTGACAATATCTGCAGTCTTAGTTTATTTATGCTTAGATTAATCTTGTGCTTAATGTTTTAGTTGTAATATTTACTTTTAGTAAAAAGCTTCCACTTTATTTCAGACTGTTATTCCCAGAATTTACTGTTTTCAGCAATTTCTTGCATTTTATGTTTTGCTGTCAAATCCTGCATAGAAGATTGACAACCTTCTGTTACAGAACCTTGACAGTTTTCATTTTCATGTTAGAATTAGACTTTCATTGCTGCAAAAGTAATTAGATTTCCTTTACGCAATTAGGATCAGACTTTCAATTCTGCAACTGTTATTTCTGCAACATAATTAGGTCTCATTACGCAATTGTAAATCAGGACTTCATTTCTGTAGTTAATGATTAGTTTCCAATTCTGCAACTTAGATTAAGGTTTAATTCATGCAATTTAGAAATAGGAATGTCCTAAAAACCCCCACACAACCGGTTTCACCAATAAGACCTGTTGCTCTAGATTGACCTAAGTTATAGTTGTTTTGCCTCTTCTTTCGTAGATAGCCTTGTACATTGCCCTGGATTGACAAATTCATTGAGAATTAATGATGGTATAATGACTACGCATCAAATAATCGTAGAGATGATAGAAGTGCACTCCCCCATGCCATGATGAGTGGATCATTTGTAGTTCTCCCAAGTAGGTCCTATACCATAGCTAATAAATTCCATTGGAACATCACACCTAAGGTGTCTAGTAGAATCACATTACAGATAATGTGCATTAGAATGACCTAGGACCATGATAAGACACACTTTTGTACCAATAAGTCACTGGCACCCCTCCATGCTCAATGTTGCCCAGTGCCTCAACTTTTCTATCACAAAAAACCCTTTTAAAAACTATAGTATTCACTGTAGTAGTCAAAGAGGTGATAGCCCATCCATCTATGGGGATTCTATAAATTTGATAAACATCCTCCAGTGTCACCATCATCTTCACAGTTAGAAAATGAAAAGTATTACTCCTCAAATCCCAACGATGGGATAAACATTGTAATGTAGGCTTGATATGACTTGATGGTCAGCAACCTCAAAACATAACCAAGGCCCAAGGCCCCAAACCATTCCCAGTCAGTGTGCTCTAACTTAATAAAAATCTCTAGTAGTAAATCAGGCTCTCACAACCACATGATCATGGTCTAAGGTGCAAAAACAAGGTGCAAATTCAACCTTAAAATTCCAAAAAAAATCAAAAAATTAAAAAAATTGGCTAAGGTTCCTTAGCTGCTTGCATCAATAGCAACCACCATGGCCGCCACTAATTTCAAAAATGCCTGGAACCAATGGTCAATTTTATGATTGTTGTTGTTTGAACCTAGCCATCAATAGTGATAGCAACCCCCAATTGGGAGATTGGGATCCATCGTCGCCAACAACGGCTATGGGAAAGACACCTTGCAAGGTCGTATCCTACCTCAAAAATGCCCAAATTTAAATTAAACTCTCCCACTAAGCTATCCTAAATGCTAAATCTACCTAAGTTGAGGTTCATTACTAGTAGTTTAGTGAAGTTCATTTAACACAATTAATTAGTGAGGTTCCTTTTAAATGCTCAAATTACGAGTGAGAGATGAAGAATCTACCTTAGGAGCTCTAACTTCACCACTAGTAGAGGCCTTAGGCTAATCCACCATGGTCGTGAGTGGTAGGTTTAGAAGGATTTAATATCAAATTATATCTCTCTCACCTTAGAGCTATCACTTTCTATATCTACAAACTAGAAATAATGAATTGCAAAAACCCTAAATTTGCTTTTATATTTTCCATTTCACCCTTACCCATTGATATTGATAGCAAACACAGATTAGGGTAAACCTGGCCGCTACTATCAATAGCGGATAAGGAAATTGTAAAAAATAGTCATGCCTTTCAAGAGTTGATAAGAAGTAGCATTAAATGCACATATTTTATCACCATGAGAAGCTTCAAAATGGACAAATAAGCATATCTATCGGTCCAAAATTCTTAAAAATTGTCAAAATAATAAAAAAATCAAATAAAATATCAAAATTCAAATGCACCTCGTATCCAATTATTTATCCTATATATTTGGCAGTTGCATCTACTTGCGCTCCATGCAATCTGACGAGATGAGTAAATTACCATAAGGTCATTTAAGGTAAATTAGTCATCGTTGAGCTGAAATTTCTTCACTTCAATCTCCAAGAAGGCCCTTAAAGTTGGACTGCTCCATTGGAACAAGGTGTTCATTTCATTTCTTCTATGACATTTTTAGTATATCATTGAACATAGTGATTCACCACAAGCTTAAATGGAATTGCTATCACCTTGATTTCCTAATAAAGTCATTACAGCCAGAATGCTCCACAGGATAGATATGTACAATTATTTTTATGGTTGAAATCATAGCTATAATAGGACTTGTTATGTAATAAAATGAAATCATCTTGAAAGGTCCAAATTAATCATCTTGGTCAAGCAACTTGTCTCTTTAATCACTTTTCCTTTCCTCATCGACTCGTAACTTGAGGGGGTATTCATAATCAAAATCAACACTTGAACACTCAATCATGTGAATTACGTTCATCTTACGAATCATTGCTAATAGCTATCACAAGCTTCCCCATTTGCAAGGGAAAAATGCAAACATAATAAATTAAAATTTTTGTATTCTATTCTTTGGTCATTATCATTCAAAAAACCCATTCTGATTTCTTACAGATCATATTCAAAGTTTTACTCAAAGCTAATCCTTTCATTCCATTAGAAGTAATGATTTTGAGATGTGTGTCCTTTGCAGGATTGGGGCATCTAGAATTGACTAGATCAATGAACATCAATCAACCTATAATATGGCTTTAGGTGGTCTATTTTTTTTAGCATCATGTTTTACCATAATGCATCACATAAGGGGCATTTGTAGACACCTAAAATATGTCATGTTTAGGATACTACTCATATGGGCACATTTGTAGGCCATATGAATGATCATGGACCTTTATAAGACCTAACAATGATTCTAATCACTCATTTAGGGTAGTCTAGTCCTATTCAACCTTAGTTGTTGATGACATCAGTAGCTCAGATCCCAACCATTGATTATCAGAGCAACTAAGAACTAGCCACACCTATCAATAGTGGCTAGGGTCCTAGCCATGTTGAGTGAAAGTGGTTAGCACTATAATAAACTCGGGCTTCCAAAGTCAAGCAAAATCAGTTGTAATAGACAATTTGCAATGGTTTTCAAGTGGTTTTGTGGTGCAAATCTTCTAGAGGTTTCCTCCCAACTACCTAGGCCAACTAATTATTGATATTGGCTTCCTTGAGAAGCCAAGATTAGGATTTGGGAGAGTCTATTTATAAAATCCATAAAGAGGTATTTATGATCCTGAATTGAATGTAGCAAAACCCTACCGAACTAGAGAGCCATTTGCAACCCTTGAGGAATGCCAAGATGCTATCCAATTGGAGAATGAAACATGCATTCAAATAAATGTAACTTCCAATACCATGAGGATAAAGCTTACCCTTCCACACTAATCCATCACAAATTCACAATAATTCAACCATAAATCTTTGTTTAGACATGTCAACAACCCTTGATCATCAATTCCATGAAGAAATTGCACATCATCAAGCTGACTTCAAGAACATAATACTTGTCTCATGGTCATTGTTTTTAATAGTGGCATGCAGGATTAGTTATTGGATTCAACAACAACTAATAGAGACATCTACTATGAGCATGAGTGGCTAGGGTTTGACATGCAGAATTCTCTAATTTAGCCATATATATATATATTTATTAGCATATTATTATCTTTACTTAGCATATATTTATTTCTTTTATGATATTCTCATAGTTCATTATCAATATTTTAGACAACTTTATGCATATTGATACATATTCATGCATTATTTACATATTTGCTCTATTTCATGTGTTTTCTTGAAAATAAACCTCATCATGAGATATTTCATGTGCTACTATTATGCTTTGTTGTTTCCTTACATGCAAATTATAGATCTCTTAAAGGCAAAGCATCATTCAAGACTCTTCCTCTTAACATTGAAGAAGGAGGCATCCTAGTAAGCCCTCAAGAAAATTAATGTTGAAGTGAAGACCATTGAAGCCCATCTTCCCCCAATTTTGGGGCATTTAAATTTGTAACATTGTATCAAACATTTGGTATCCCTAAGAAGGACGAGTTGTAATTGAATATTCATTTGATCAATAAAAGAGAGCATTCCCTATTATTATTTCCTTTTGTTAAATGATTTCATAAATTACATGCTTTAAATTCTTTATCATGTTGCAATAGTTTTAGATGTGTGGTTTTTACCTTTATACAATACCAACTTTAACAACCCCAAAAATGAACCCAATAAAGAGATACCTTTTTTTATCTCAAGTAAGGTTACCAAAGAAGTCACATATTATATACCTACATACAAACATATATATATATATATATATGTGTGTGTGTGTGTGTGTGTGTGTGTGTTTCAACAATATCAAGGCTTCACCATATTTGAGTTCAAGTCATTGTATATGACACTTAATGGATAGGAGTGGCCAATATCCCATATTTTTTGGGGTTCACCTTACTAAACCTCATCATTTAGAAGGATGCCAAAGTGGTCCCCCCACCTTTCCCATACCCTCATCGGCATAGGATAATATGACCACAATGTAGGGATTATACTTTAATGCCCATAACACTTAAAGGAAAATTTATATTCCCTAAACATACTCTAAGTCCATATGGATAGGTTAATCAAGAATAAAACCTGTGTTATTAGCTACCACACCTTCGTGGGATAATTAAGGTCATTACCACTCAACTAGCAATGAACATGATCACCCAAACCTACATGTTCAAGGAACCACCACTACTAACTTGTGAATGATTCTAAAACTTACTGGTTATGTAATACTCGATCCTCCATGTTCAAGGTATATCATTTCACAAGAATTTGGCTATTGCATACACAAAACTCCTTTCAAATTTTTTGAGTTCCTAGCTATTGCATTCTTGCAACCCCTTCTAGGCTCACATCTTCCTGGTTATTACATCAAGTAATACCTCCTAGGATTTGGGCTATTCTTCTTGACTAAGGTTCTAAAATGTGTTATAAAATTCATATAAGAACTTTTTCCAACCTTGAGTATATGGACCCATATCACAAATACCTCTAGATATAAATTATTCAATTAAAACTAACATGCATAACTTAAATCATAATATTAATCAATGCATCTTAAATCTAGCACGAGTCTTCAACAAATTACCATTATCATAAAGCATTCTTAACCACCAATCCAAGAGCTAGAATGGAATAATTAAATGAAGCATTCTTCTCAATTATATACTATGCTAGCATCATCATAAATACATACATAAAACCTTTCCAACATAAAAAGATCCTCATAATAATTTATTATTCTTCATGACAAAAGAATGTTTTTTTGCAAGTCAAAGATTGCAACCCAAATCATTTCTTGCATAAGATAAAATCAAATACACATTATAAAATTATCATATCTATTCTCTTTAAGGAACACAACATTTCAATCCAATATACATAAATTCCATTCAAACTAATAACATCCTACAACATCTTCTTTTCACGATCATCTTCATGGTGAAGTTCTCCCATAAACTTGAGGAACATTAAGGGATCAGGATAACTCTTATGCAATGCAGGTTAATATGCTCTAAGTATGATGCAAGTAGCTATGAAAACAAGCATTGTAAAAAAAGCAATAAGAAAATAATCCCAATCTTCTCCCTATAGTGGTCCTTTTACCTACTTATGTCTCAAGAGTCCACTATAAACTTTCCAACTTAAACATACTTTAAGCATCCAAAATGTACAAGGAGAGAATCCCATACTTCTCTCTTATAATGACCCCCTTTACCCACTTGAGTCTCAAGAGACCACTATAATCTTTTCAAACTTAAGCATCCAAAGAATACAAGGAGAGAATCCCATACTTCTCTCTTATAATGATTCCATTTACCTACTTGAGTCTCAGGAGACCACTATAATATTTTCTCCAAAAATAAACATTCACAACAATTAACCCATTTAAGTTTTATTTCGGTAAACATCCAACAAGGAAATATAATGGCACTATATTTTTCTACCCAAACAAGTTATAGAAATTATTTACTTCCACATACTAAATTCCTTTCTCATAACTTTTAAAAGAAAACTATAGGAAACTATTACTAACCATATTCCATAGCATTAGTATTTCCACAATTATAACGTACTTCACTTTTCATAAAGCACAACAATGACTCCAAAGAAAAACATTATAACCAAATTTACTTTAAGTAACTAAAACCTTTGAAAAACATAAAGGCATTAACCAAAGCATCCACACTTCCAAATACAACTCATAATAAAATACAACATGAGCCCTAAGGAATCATTAAACACATACTTTTGTACACATAGGGAACAAACAAGGGTTAAAAATAATAACTTTCTCCAAAGCACCTAAGTCAAACACTAAGATCAAACCCATGACATAAGCCAAGCATGTATTATAAGAGAACAACTCAGAATGCTAAGAAACAAGGGCTAACAAAACCAAAGGGTTTCAACCTTAAACAAACAACCAAGGAGGGTATATAACATATGTAGGCCCCTATAGAAATGTTAAAGGTTATAGAGTAACTCCTAAGTTACCTGAGCCAACTCAGGGTTGCAGCACAATAATAAATTCAACACTACACTCCTACAACAAAATAGAGACATAGGATGCCTAAGTAGTATCCAAAACATCCTGAGCACTTGTCGACATCTATACAACAATGCAACATCCACAACCCAACATTGGGAGAAATCACCAACCACTCCACTAAAAAATAAAGACAATATTAGGGTAACATAAAACCAATTACACCTACAAGTGATAGCAAGCTCAAATGGCCCATAGCTCAGGGTGTAAAACAACATGAAGCAATCCATGACTACATCCAAATCTACACTCATGCAGCTACAACCACTAAACTATCTATCAATGGATCGATGACAAGTACAAAAACCACAAACATTTACGTTCATCAAGCTAAGGAAATAATAGTAATGAACATACAACTCAACACTGCTAGAAGGTAAAATAATGCCTACCTCTTATCACCAAGATTTCAAAAATCAGCATTGCATGTTCTCAAAGCTTCTTTCTTCCTCTACTTCCTAGTGATCCTCAAAATAATCCATTAGGCCTCTCAAATTGTTGGAATATTTGAGTTGACATTGATGTCAAAGGGTGTTAACAGTTATCGTTGATGAGAAAATTTGATGATGTGGTATTCAAGTTTGTTGAGATGTCAAAGATTGTTGACATTAAATGTTATTTAAATGATGCACTATATTGCAAGGCAAATTTTTCAAGACAAAAGTATCTTCAAAGGTTTATGAGACAAAATGCATGCTTTAATATTTAAATTGATATTTAAATATTAAGAGCAAAGTATAATTTAATATTTATTAAAGTGATGGTTTTGAAATAAGAAATTAAATATTTAAATCCCAGATTTAAATATTTGGACAAAGTAAGAGATGGGATGACGTAGTAGGATACCACATAAATAGTATATATATGAGTTTCAAAATGGTTATACTTGAGTTTATAGAGCAATGCTTGATGTCAATTCATCGTTGCCTTGTGGAAGAGTTCATTCACCAATCTGTTGTAGTATTATGAGAGAACTCATTTGTTGATTAGGTTGTTTTTTAGGAGAGTTCATTTTTGTTCGTTGTTGTTTCACATGAGAGATCATTTTATTGTTGAAGTTGCACCCTGAAACAATTAATTTGCAGAGTTGATAGAGGATATTGTTGTTGCTATTATGAGAGCTAGTTCATTGATCTTTTCATTCATATTTGAGAGGAGACTGTTGTTGATGTTCATTGTCTATTTGGAAGATTAATTTATTGATGGTTTGTTAACATTTGAAATAATATTGTTGTTGATGTTCATTGCTCATTTGAAATATTATTTGTTGATATTTGAGAGAAAAGTATTGTTGCAGTTCGTTGCCCAATTGGAGGATTGCTTCATTTGTTGTCTTTTTGCCATTTCAAAGAGTATGTATATTGATGATTATTTATTTGAGATAAAGTGTTTCATTTGACATTTTTAGCTCTATGAGATAGTTATTTTATCCATCATTCGTTGCTCTAAGAGAGTAGTTTATCTATCATTGGTTGCCCTAAGAGAGGGTGGGTTCTGTGTCATTTGTTGCTTTTCTAAGAGAGAGTTTGTTGCCACCGCTTGTTGTCTGCTAAAGATAGAGAGCTTGTTGTCTTTTCTTTGCCTCTTACCATACCTTTTTATTTCTCATTGACTGTATATTTTTCACTTCCCTACATCAAATTTTTTTCTATTATTTTTGTGATAAAATTGCAGTGTGTAAAAGGACAAAAGTTGAAAATTGTTGGACATCAGAATAGATAAAAGAGCTATTAAAATTAATAGTCACAATGCCCAAGAAAATAATAAGATAACAATGTACGATAAGTAGGAAAATATTTGTTATGTTGATGAGGAATTGATCAAGTAAAAGAAGGAAATGTGCTACTATATTTTATCTATCGGATCATCAAAACAAAAGACATCCATATCGAAATATATTGACGATACAAGAGGAATGGTGATGCTGTAAAATTTCTCACATTTTCTAATGCATGATTTTGGACAGTAATAATAGAGATACAACACAATTTATTTTTATTCGAGTGACAGTGTAGGTATAAGCTTTGATTGATTATATTTATGATGAAGCCCTAAATTGTAGGTTGTAAAGAAGTTTTACACAATGGATAGTGTATCCAAAGTGGCTTGCTTTGCATTGATAAGGCTTGGAGGAGAGTGATATCCATGTTCAAATCTCACGCATGAAGTTTTTTTAGTGAGGAATTTCGCCGTGAGGTTGGCAGCAAATAAGGTACAAAAAAAAAATTTTGTGACATCATAATTGATTCTATGAGAAGGAGAAATAAGTAGGTTTTTGAGATAAAGTGTGTGGTATTTTTGTGGATTTTATAATAGAGAGACATGATTAGATACCTTTTTATAAAAGCTTTGTCATGTATGATCTTTTGCATTATTAGAATCAAGGCATGATGTATGTCTGGTTAATATTGAAGTTTAAAAATGGTAAGTCAATGTGAGAAATGATAAAAAGATGACAATGCTTTTTTAAGAACTAGAGATCATTATTTTGAGAGGCTTTATGGAGCATTATTGTGTTTGATACTTGAGATCAAATTTGTAAGGTTAGAAGGCAGTATTATGGAAAAAATTTATGCACTAGATTTGATTGATATTAAGGTAAATTTGCAAAGGTTATAAGGCAATTTTGTGAAGAAATTTGTGTGTTGGCTTTGAGTAATTTTGTGAAAGAACATATTGTGAAATTATATTGCACATCATTCCTTATATGTTCTTGAAATAATTTTGTTTAGAATATGTCTGAATTTCCGAGTTGAAGAAAGCATTCTTTGAAAGAGATACAAGCATTGTTGGAACATCATTTGTGTGCAAGATTAGGGGTTGGTTGAGCATATTCTATGAGGTATTTTGAGCATGTGTTAGATTAGATTTGAGCATGTGTTAGAGTATATTTGAGTATGTATTTGAGCATGTGTTAGAGCATATTTGAGTATTTATTTGAGCATGTGTTAGATCATATTTGAGCATGTGTTTGAGCATGTATTAGAGAAGACTTGAGCATGTGTTTGAGTATTCTTGAGCAGAGTTGAGAGCAGAGTTGTTTGTTGTTTTGAGTAGGCTTTTTGAGAAGGCTTATGAACAAATTTAAGTAGAGCTAAGAGAAGGTTTGGTTTTTGATTTGAGAAAGCCTTGTGAGAAGGCTTGAGGTAGAGTTGAGAGCAAATTTATGGATGTAATGTGTGCAGATTTAGATAGTTTTTGTGAGCTTTTTGAGGTAGATTTGTGCATGTAATGTGTGCAAATTTTGGAATATTTTGTGAAAAGTTTTGAGGCAGATTTGTGCATGTAATGTGTACAGATTTGGATAGATTTGAGATTAGGCCTTGTGTGAAGGCTTGAAGTAGAATAAATTAGAGTAATGAGTAGGATTTAGAGTTGACCAGAGAAGTGGAGATAGATGTCTCCTTTGGATAGAGGTCCACTAGCCAGTGGAGTGGGGATAGAGGTCTCCTATGGATAGAGGTCCACTAGCTAGAGCAGTGGAGACAAAGTTTTCTTGTGGATAAAGGTCCACTAGTGAGAGTAGTGGGGAAAAAGGTATCCTACGGATAAAATTCCATGAACTTGAGCATAGGGGATTGATATCTCCTTTGGATGGAGGTCCATAAACATTTTAAAATGGAATTGGTTCCCAAGAGATTTGTTGAGAAAATTTAGAAGAAATATTTTCTCTGTGGACATAGCCCACATTGAGTGAACCACATTAATTTTGTGTCTCTCTTGTGTGTAATGATTTTTGTATTTTTTTGCTACATCTATTGATGATATTGGTTAATACTACTTTGGAAAGAAATTACAATTGATAATATTGGAAAGAAAAATAAAATTTTATCATATATTGTTCACCCCCTCTCAATATAAGCTTGTGTTATTTAATTGGTATCAGAGTGAGTTCCTTAAGGGCAGCCTAATAGCTTGAAGGAAGATCTTACAAGAACACACATGGAAAGGAAAGGTAAAAGAAGAACCATAAGACCTAAAAAGGAAGGAACACACATAGCTATGAAATAAAAGGAAGATGCTCTAGTAATTGAAATCCAAGAAAGTGGAAAAGAAGCTAACTTTGTAAAAAGGAATAAGAAGGAACTAAGAATACTCAAATATTTTATTTGTGGTAACTTTGGTCATCTTGAATATCATTGTTCAAAAATTGGGTATAGTAGCAGTGAAGAAGAATATTTTGTTTGTGGTAACCTTGGCCATGATACAACTTATTATAATGGGTTTAGTAGCAGTAAAGATGAAAAGGAAAACAGGGATAGTCAAATTAGGTATGTAGAGGAAATTCTACTTTTGGTAATAGAATAAAAAGAAGATGCTCATGTTGAAGATCAGAAGTAGAAACATCAAAGAAGATTTTATCATGGAAAAGAAAACATGCACAATTATGACCAAGAAGAAGAGAAAGAATATGCTCTTGTGATTAAAGATCTAGAAAAAGAGGAAGATTCAAAAAAATAAAAGGAGGAAGCCATAGTTGAGGAACTTGTTGAGTTGAAAAGGGAGAACTTAGAATTGAAGGTTCAAATACAAGAGGATGAGAAAACTAAGACAAAGCTTCTACAAGATCTCTTTGACTTGAAAGTTAAGATTGAAAAGGCAAGGAGAGTTGAAGAAGGTATGGTTGAGAAGTTAAAGGTAAAAGAGCTAGAATGTGAAAGACTTGTTGATCTTGAAGAATTAAAAAGAGATAACTCAATATAGAAATCCCAAATACAAGAGGATAAGGAAATAAAGGAAGAATTTCTACAAGATCTCACTAACTTTAAGGTTAGGGTTGAAGAGGCAAGGAAAATTAAATAACGTATGGCTAAAAAATTAAAGGCAAAAGAGCTAGAGTGTGAAAGATAAGAACATGAGGTGGTTTCTCTAAGTATGTAAGTGTAAGATACCAATGATAAGCTACACAAGTTTGGGAAAAGTTCAAAATTTTTGGATAAAATTACCAAAGTACAAAGATATTCATTTATAAAAATATGACTTGGTTTTGAAGAAGGACAAGGGAAGCAAGAAGAGGAGTTAAGCTCAAGTTCAAAAGAAATAGAAGAACCAAAAGTGATTGAAGAAGAACCTAAGACTTATGTTGATGTGTTGAAAGGTGATAGTATCAAAGAGGAAGCAAACAATGCGTGATCAAGAGATAGATATCATCATAGGAAAAGAAAATAAAAAATAATGAGATCAAGGCAAGATGAATATTTCTTCCAGGGTTATTTTTACTCATGTAATCAGTTTGGTCATAAAGTAGTGCATTGCAGGGTTCATGGATAGAAGGATTATGGCTTCAATTCATTTGAATGTGGATATTTCTTTCAAGTTATTTTATACTCATGTAATAATTTTGGTCATAGAGCTATACATTTTCATAATCATGGTAGAAATGATTATGGTCTCATTAGGAGAAATTTTAGATTAGTTGCACCATTTAGAAACTACAACATCAGATGTTACAATTGTAATAAGTTTGGGCACAAAGCAAAGTGGTGTAGAATAGAGTTTCCAAAAATTCCAAAGACAAGCAAGAATAGGGATGCTCAAAAGGATCAAAAGGGTATAACTACAAAGGTATGGAGAAAGGTCTATAAAGGAGAAGAGCATTGTAATTTGGGAGTAGATTTAATTCCATCCCAAAATTAATCACCTCAAGGAGAGGAGGTGGTGAGTGGGCTGAGCTAAGAGTCTTCTTTTTAGTCCCAAAGGAGTCCCTTTGCCATTGATGTCAAAGGGGGAGAATTTTAGTAAGGAGGAGAGAATTTAGTTAGGGGGAGCAGCTTCTTAGGGGGAGTAGTTTTAGAATACAATGGTTGTAAAAGAAAGTTTTTAGAAAGGGTTGCCATCAATGACAAAGGGAGATATTGTTGGAATATTTGAGTTGTCATTGATGTCAAAGGGTGTTAATAATTGTTATTGATGAGAAAATTTGATGAGGTGGTATTCAAGGTTATTGAGATGTTAAATATTGTTGATATTAAATGTTATTTTTATGATGCACTATATTGCAAGTCAAATATTTCAAGGCAAAATTATCTTCAAAGGTTTATGAGACAAAACACACGCCTTAATATTAAAATTGATATTAAAATATTAAAATTAAAGTATACTTTAATATTTATTAAAGTAGTGGTTTTGAAATAAGAAATAAAATATTTAAATTCCATATTTAAATATTTGGACATTGTAAGATATGGGTCTATGTAGTAGGATACCGCATGAAGAGTATATATATGACTTTCAAAATGGTGCTACTTGAGTTTTTAGAGAAATGCTTGATGTCAATTAATTGTCATCTTGTGGAAGAGTTCATTCATCGATCTACCATAGTATTATGAGAGAGCTCATTCGCTGATTAGGTTGCTTTGTAGGAGAGTTTGTTTTAATTCATTGTTGCTTTGCAGGAGATATCGTTCACTAGTTAAAGTTGCACCCTAAAACAATTACTTTGCAGAGTTGATAGATGAGATTTTTGTTGTTGTTTGGAGAGCTAGTTCGTTGATGTTTTCATTGATATTTGAGAGGAGATTATTTTTTATGTTTTCTATCTATTTGGAAGATTAACTTATTGATGGTTTACTAATATTCAAAATAATATTGTTGTTGATGTTTGTTGCTCATTTGAAATATTATTCGTTGATATTTTACAGAAAAATATTGTTGTAGTTCATTTCCCAGTTGGAGGATTGCTTCATTTGTTTTTTTGCTGCCATTTTAAAGAGTATATATGTTGATGATTATTTCTCTGAGAGAAAGTGTTTCATTTTACATTTGTTGCTCTAGGATATAGTGATTTTATTCATCATTTGTTGCTCTGAGAGAGGGTAGTTTATCTGTCATTGGTTTCCATAAGAGAGAGTGGGTTCTGTGTCATTTGTTGATTTTCTGAGAGAGAGGTTGTTTCCACTTCTCATTATCTACTAAATATAGATATATAGTTGTCTTTTTTTTGCCTCTTGCCATGCCTTTTTGTTGCTCATTCATTGTGTCTTTTTAACTTCCCTATGTCAAAGCTTTTGTTGTTATTTCTGTGAGAAAATTGCAGTGTAAAAGGAGAAAAGTTAGAAATTGATGGATTCCAGAATAGATTAATAGTGACATTCACAATGCCCAAGAAAAGAAGAAGATATAGTGTGTGATAAACAAAAAAATATTTATTATGTTGATAAGGAATTGATCAAGTAAAATATGGAAAGGTGCTACTATATTTTATCTTTCAGATCAACAAAACAAGATATAAATCCATCACAAAAGATATTGATGATACAGGAGGAATGATAATACTATGAAATTGCTCATGTTTTCCAAAGCACGATTCTGGAAAATAAGAATAGACAGATAGTGCAACTCATTTTTATCTGAGTGATAGTGCAGGTATAATATTTGATTGATTGCATTTATGACAAAGCCCTAAATTGCAGGTTGTAAAGAAATTTTACACAATGAATAGTGTATTTGGAGTGGCTTACTTTGCATTAATAAGGCTTGGAGGAGAGTGATACCCATGTTTGAATCATATGCATGAATTTTTGTTAGTGAGGAAGTTCACTGTGACGTTGGCAGCAAATAAGGTACAAAGAAATATTTTTTTGTGACATCATAGTTGATTTTATGAGAATGAGAAATAAGTAGGTTTTTGAGATAAAGTGTGTGGAATTATTGTGGACTTTATAATAGGGAGACATAAGTAGATACCTTGTTACAAAAGCTTTATCATGTATGATATTTTGCATTATTAGAAACAAGGCATGATGGATGTTTTATTAAGATTGAAGTTTGAAAAATGGCAAGTCAATGTGAGAATTGATAAAAGGATGACAATGCTTTTGTAAGAACTAAAGACCAATATTTTGAGAGGCTTTCATGAGCATTATTGTGTTTGATCCTTGAGAGAATATTTGTAAGGTTACAAGGCAGTATTGTGAAATAAATTTATGCACTAGCTTTGATTGATATTAAGGTAAATTTGCAAAGGTTATAATGTAGTTTTACGAAGAAATTTGTGCGTTGGCTTTGATTAACTTTGTGAAAGAACACATTGTGAAATTGTATTACAAATCATTCCTTATATGTTATTGAAATATTTTTGGGTAGAATATATCTGAATTGCCTAGTTGAAGAAAGCATTTTATGAAAGAGATACAAGTATTGTTGGAACATCATTTGTGTGCAATATTAGGGATTGGTTGAGCATATTTTGTGAGGTATTTTGAGCATGTGTTATTGCAGACTTGAATATGTGTTAGAGAATATTTGAGCGTGTGTTAGAGAATATCTGATCATGTATTTGAGCATGTGTTAGAGCATATTTGAGCATGTGTTTGAGCATGTATTAGAGAAGACTTGATCATGTTTTTGAGCAGTCTTGAGCAAATTTGAGAGCAGATTTGTTAGCTATTTTAAGTAGGATTTTTGAGAAGGCTTGTGAATATATTTGAGTAGAGCTAAGAGTAATTTTTGTTGCTAATTTGAGCAAGCCTTGTGAGAAGGCTTGAGGCAGAGTTGAGAGAAAATTTATGTATGTAATTTGTGTATATTTAGGTAGTTTTGATGAGTTGTTTGAGGCAGATTTGTGCATGTAATGTGTGCAATTTTAGGAAGATTTTGTGCATAGGTTTGAGGTAGATTTATGCATGTAATGTGTGTAGATTTGGACAGATTTGAGAGTAGGTATTGTGTGAAGGCTTGAGGAAGATTCAAGAAGAGCAGCAAGTAGGATTTGAATCTAACTAGATTAGTGGAGATATATGTCTCCTATGGATAGAGGTCCACTTGCCAGAGTAGTAGGGATAGAGGTCTCCTGTGGATAGAGGTCCACTAGCCAGAGCAGTAGAGATAGAGGTCTCTTGTGGATAGAGGTCCACTAGCTAGATCAGTGGGGATAGAGGTCTTCTATGGATATAAGTTCATGAACTTTATCATAGGGGATTGATATATCCTTTGGACAAAGGTCCATAAATATTGTAAAAGGGAATTGGTTACCAAGAGTTTTGTTGAGAAAATTTAGAAGAAAGATTTTCTCCATGGACATAGCCCACATTGGGTGAACCACGTTCAATTTGTGTCTCTCTTATATGTAATGATTTATGCATTGATATGCTACTGCTATTGATGATATTGGTTAATACTACTTTGGAAAGAAATTGTAATTGATATTATTGGAAATAAAATTAAAAGATTATCTTATATTGTTCACCCCCCCTCTTAGTATAATCTTGTGTTATTCAAAAATATCAATCTAAATCCTAATGGGTGGGATTACCTTCCCATCCCTTCTTAGATTTTATGGCCACCATCACTAACGTGCTATAGCTCAATGGTGTGTTTCTAGAGGGCACTGCCAAGAATCATCAAGGATGTGCAAAAGGAGTTATAGATCATGCAAAATAATAAAGCCAAAGTAAGCATAACAACATAAATAATTTCCAACCTTAGAAACCTTGGATTAATTTATCCTTTAATACCTTATTATTAAGCATGGCTTATAAAAGTAAACCAATAATTAGTTTCAACAATTAATCCAAGATAAAATTGCTCTTCTATATTTTAGGACTTATTACTTGTAAATTAATATCATAATTCAATATGAATTATCCACTCTGGTAGTAATATTTAGCATTAATGACATTACTCTTATTAAGGCTTCTATTAATAAATCACTTAACCCACAATATCAAACATCCTCAAGACATTAATTTACCATTCCAAATTATACAACGTTGCATCTAAATACAACGTTTAATCCACCAGTAAGAGTACCTTGTCTTGCATCTAAAAATACATCAAAAATACCATATTCCAAATGTTAAGTGCAATTACCCAGTCATATTGACATTATAAAATAAATCTATATAGTAAACATCCACATCGATACATAATTTATTTGTCAATAATGATACTTTCCAAGGAGGATTGTTACATTACATGGGTAGTGATAGATGAGTCTCAAAAAAAATGCATCCATATTAGGTACCCATGTACAAAATGATCTCTCATAAGTGGGAAAAATGATAAAACCATAGGAAAAAAATTCTCTCCCAAAATAGAAAAAAAATAATAAGAGGCCATGCTAGATGAAATAGTATCCCACACCCCTAATAAAGCTTGTAAATGTATAAACTTTTTTTTTTTTTTTAAGCGAAAAACCCCTTGCAGGGCCTCCTTGGTCTAAGAGACCACGAACAGGGGGTTCTACACCATCAAAGTCACCCGGAGGTCGCACCCGACCCTACCCGCACCAACATTATCAATTGGATTTTGGGTACCCAATTCAGCTTTTTGGTAGGGTGGAGATTCGAACCTGGGACCTCCCTTGGAGCATTGCCCTCTCCTATCCAACTCACCTACAACACCTGAGTTTGTAAATGTAGAAACTTACTTTCTATAAATGGTTCGGTGAAAATATCTACTACCTTCTCTAATGTAGAACAATAATTTAAATTAAGAACCTACTCCAAGATGAGATTTATGATATAGTATATATGTGTCTCAATATGTTTGGTCCTCCAAATTTTGGACTAAATTTTTCAAGATCTAGATAAAACTTTGATTATCACAAAATATGACTATGGATATTTGAAAAGATATGCCAAACTCAATAAGGATATTTTGAATCCAAATAGCCTTACTGGTAACATTAACTACTCCTCGATACTCAAAATCTATGGAAGACAAAGCAAAAGACTACTATTTTTAACTCTTTTAACAAATGGGGCCTAAACCAAGGTGAAAAAATTAGCTAAAAATAGACTTACAATCATCAAGATCACATTTCCAATCAACATCTATGTATCCAACCAAGAAAAATAAGTAGCTACTAAATAGCGAATCCCAAAGTTGTAAGTACTTCAAACATAGTGAAATTTGTGCTTGGTAGCTTTCCAATTAAGCTCATGGGGTTATTTCTTAAAGCATGAAACCATACCAATTGCATAAGATATGTTGAGACAAGTATGATTCAAATATATGAGGCTACTAACAAGATGAAAATACAAATTGGCATCAACAAGTGGAGTAGAACACTATATCCTTAGTTTGATTCTAGATAAAATGAGTCAATGTAGACTTATAGATAGTCATATAAAACATATCAAGTAGATCAAGAGCATACTTAGGTTATGCAATAGTGATCTTGGAAAAACATTATGTGAGCTTGATATTGAGAAAGATGAAGTAAGTCCAAGTCTATCATAGCAAATCTCTAAAAAGTAGATTGACTCTGCTAATACAAGATAAGGAACTCCCTATAATGATCAAGTCATCAACATAGAGAACTAGAAGTGGTACATCATATTGCCTAAAAATATAAATATTTGTATTTAAGTGGCACCTTGCAAATCCATGAGAGATAAGGAAGGTGTCCACCTTGCCATACTAATCCTAAGGAGCCTATTTGAGGCCATAAATAGACTTCCACAATCTACACACAAATGATGAATCCTAAATGAACCCATGTGGCTACTAAAGATCACAGTAAAGAAATACATTTTTCATCCATATAATGTATATCCCAACCATGACCTACAACAATAGTAAGAGTTAAGTAAATGGAGTTTATTTTCATGACTAGGGAAAAGTTCTTAGTGTAGTTAATATCAGGAACCTATGAAAAAATCCATAATTTTTATTTCGAACTTATCAATAATTCCATCCATAGCATATGTGTTTAATAAATCCACTTGCATCAAACTAGTTTCCTTCACAAAATTATTATGGATTGAAAGTAGAGGTAATATAGACATGAAGGTGTTGTTACTATGATCAAGTCTACCTAGAGTTAGTAGGATCTCCAAAAGAAGTACTTGCCACATGAAGAGTCTTGTAGGCCCAAAGAGGCATTGAAGTGGAAGAGGATGGAACCTTTGAATGCTAACTCAAAGATGAAGGTGGTGAAGCTTGAGAAGCTTCCTCTAAATCACTATCATTGGAATTATGTGTGAGGAAAGGTGGAGAAGTGTGGAAGGCCAAGTTGGGAGAGCTTTCCTTGAACTGTACACTCCTCTCAATGAAGATGTCATGAATATTTAGATGCAACAAGATATACCTTTTGATACCATCAATATAGCAGATAAAGATATAAGTATAGCTTTAATATTTTATTACCTTGTGTTTATTTAAAGGAATATGTGCCCATGCAAGGGATCCAAAAACTCTTAAATATTTCACTATGGGTTTTCAACCATTTCAAGATTCAAAAGGAGTTATCCTTTTTAACACTTTGTGAGGGATGTGGTTTTGAATGTAAGTACATGGTTTATTTCTTGGCCCAATATTGTGGTGTAAGAGGTTGTGATTGAATCATATAACTTGCTATTTCTTTCAAGGATTAGTTCTTCCACTTAGCAACTTCATTCTACTATGGACTATATGGAACTAAATATTGAATATCTATCCCCTCAAAAAAATAGAACTACTTAAATATATGTTTCACATATTGTCTATCATTGATTGTGTAGAGAATCTTGATGTATTTTCCTTATTGTTAAAAAAAAGGGTCTTAAAGTCTTGAAATTTTTCAAAGACTTCACCTCTCAAATGAAGGAAATAGACCCAAGTGTAGTGGGAAAATCATCAATAAAAGTGAGTACGTAATGGGTATTTTTGGAAGTCAAAATTAGAAATGCACCAAGTCACCATGAATTAGTTCCAATATTTATGAATCTCACCAAGACTCGCCTTTATCAAATTTCTCTATAGGATGTTTTCCCATGGCACATTTGGAGCATACCCCATCTAAAAATCTGATATGATGGAGTCCTATAACCATATACTATTATGCAAGCTATTGTAAATAGTGGTATTTTACGTGGCCAAACCACTCATGTCATAACTTACTCTTTATGGCTGAGTGATTAAGCTGTTGCAGGGTAGGGAATTAGATACAAAATGAGATAAGGCATACAAATGAGTTTGATGATCAACCTTCCAAATTTTTATAGGTGTTTCATCCTCTAAATTATATATTACCACTAAATCTAGAGTGAACTCAAATTTCTTTCCATTCCTAATGTGAGTAATTTGGTAGAGTAAAAGCATGTTAGTAAAAATTTTAGGTACACAGTGCATCATGGAATGCACCATCCCCTTTATTAATTGAATATTTCCAATGAAATATACTATTCTATAATTACTGATATGATTATGAGGTATAGAACATACCTCCAAAGTTAATAAATGATCTCTTTTGAAATACATGTGGTGTGAAGCACCTGATTCAAGTGTCCATGGTTTGGAGGATTCAACCATTGCAAATTGAGTCATTCCTTTCCATTTTCTAAAATTTAAAGAAGAATATGAACTTGGTAATATATATTATGGTAGATTGATGTTGTTATTAGAATATTCTTCATCTCTTCTATATATTTTGTATGACATTAATGTTCCTCATGACACAACTTTTTGAAATATGCACAAGTTAGTTTTCCTTTCTTTTGTGAATCTCCCTTAGAGGATTGTTTATCTACATTGGAAATATACTATGTTCCTTTATTTTTATTTTTCTTCAACTTTTGATGGCTTTTGTTGCATTACTAGTAATTTTTGTTGTGGGCCAAACAAGGTGAATGGTTTCCTATTTTTGTCACATGCCCGTGCATTTAATTATCAACCTAGGGAGCTTCATAAACTTGCGAAGAGTCAAAATTAGGTTACTACAATACCACTGGAGGTGAATCTGCTAATCCTACATTTTGGGGGGTGTTCTTGAAATGGTTGTCAATCATTCCCGCACTCCTCAATAAATTACGTAAGAAGAATAGAATTAAATCTACAGAAATAAATCATGTACACATTCCTAAAAATAAATCTACTGCAAATACTGGAACTAGCAAACTAATGAACATTCTTATGAAAGCAATAAACTAATTAAAATAAATAAACAAAAAGGAAATGGGGAAGAAATATTGGCTTGGAGTGGGCCCAGGCTCCAGCAGCTTCTTCCCGATCGAACACGCGCTTAGAACTTCTGGAACTTTAATATATTTATCAACGTATTACAATCTATCTTTTGTAACTCTAAATGGATCTTTATTTTATTTCTATATATTCCTCAGAATGATCTGCGTGTGTTTATATAACACACCCGTAGAAATTTTGTTACAGAAGTGGTTACAACAATCGATTCTTCCCAGACTAAATTAGAACAGTCTGGCGAATGCAATCGACGTCTGGCATTCTGTTCTGATGGCGACGTGTTCATTTCGGTTCGTGCTTTGCTTGGCATCAGTAAGACATTTTGATATGTTGGTGCTATCTCCAATTTAGCTTTGCATGATGCAGAGCTAGAACTGCACCAGCCGCTATCATCCACATCGTTCAAATCTGGTCAACGGGCAAAGAATCAGTGGCGCCTTCCTTATGAGGAAGGTACCTTGTTATCACGGCGCCTTCTAGTTGTAGGGAGGCGCTTACCTTCTATTAGCACCTTTCGACTGTGGGGAGGCGCTTGCCTTCTATTAGCGCCTTTTAGCTATGGGGAGGCACTTGCCTTCTGTTGGCACCTTTCGACTGTGGGGAGGTGCTTGTCTTTGGTTGGTGCCTTCCGACTGTAGGGAGGCGCTCGCATTCAGTTGGTGCCTTCCGACTGCAGGGAGGCACTCGTATTCAGTTGGTGCCTTTTGACTGCAGGGAGGCACTCGCATTCAGTTGGCACCTTTCGACTGTAGGGAGGCACTCATCTTTGGTTTGGTGCCTTCCGATTGCAGGGAGGCGCTTGTTCCCTTGGCGCCTTCCGGTTGCAGGGAGGCGCCTATGTTCTCTACATTGACCCTTGATGAAATAAAGTGCCAGGTCCATCAAAAGACCTCGACCATTCCAAATCTAACTAAATCAACTGTAATTCCACAAAACATACTAAAAGCACACAAATTAGATAACACACATAATTATATCAAATATCTATATAATCATTCATAAAAGTAGGCAATCCTTATTATACAACCGCATATTGATCAAAGAAATATGTACAAAATATGAGCATTTTTGGTGCTCATCATCCCCCCATGCCTAACATATGCCACGCCCTCGTGGCATCCAAGCTACAGGTAGCCCTCTAACTTTTCATCGTCGCCATCTCTTGGAGGATTCTGCTGCCCCTGCGGTCCGAGTCTATCTTTTCGTGTCGGCATTTGAAGGTGTGGTTCACCTTTGCCTATGGGAAACTGTGGCTATCAATTGTCCCCTTCTTGTTCTGGCCGCTACTGGTGGTGGTCTAGCCAGCATTGTTCTTGTCGATTGAAATGTAGCTTCGGCAGCTTGCCAAAGGTCGATGTCTGGAGGTCTGACCACTGCCAGAGGGATATCCGAGTTATCCCCTTTGGAAGGCACTACTTGGGCCTTGTATAATTCGGCCGCTTTAGGGGTAAGCCCTGCATTCTCCTTTGCAATCACAGTGGCCTCCAATTGTGGGCCATATACTCCCCACCGTTCCAAGTACCTCCTCATCATGGAAGGCCACCCTCGGGATGAACCATAGATGTCCCAAAATTGGCTGTCTTCTTCCGGATTGACGCAGATGCCAGAATCTCATTTTACCCTCGAGGATGCCTTCTTGGCCTCCTTGGCTGCTTTCATTTCATTGCATAGCTGCTCAAAATATTTTTGCCTTTCGGTGAATGAGCTGCATGTCCCATTCGTCCTCCTCTGACTCGATGAAGGTCACTTTCGCCTTCTGTCGAGCCATCCTGGGCCTCTTTGCCTTGGCCTCTACAAAAAATGTGGCGGATTGAATCGGGGTCTCTTCTTTCTCCTTTGGGGACTTCTCTTTCCTCCGAAGGATCGATTTTGCTGCTATCTCTGGGGGTGATCCTTCATTCTCCTATCTACCTGGTGTCGACCCCTCAGGATCTTATCCTTCTTCAGGCTTAGGGAGGTCCTCCTTATCCTCTGGTCTTATCTGTTGCTGGAGACCTTTGTCCTGCTCTGTGTCACTCAGGACAATGACAGGGGGCATCGTAGGACTTCTTTCCTTTTCACCCCTAAAAACAGAGGAATCCTCCCCTGCCTTCGGGCTGCTCTGTCGGCGTCCGATCGAATCTCCCTCGAAGAGAATACTCATTCGACGAATGTGGGAGAGTTTTTCGGCACTTCTTCTGCCCAATCAGTCTGAGTGGACGCCTCCTATCTTACTGTTCCTCTATCCTGAAGTATTTGATTTTCCTCCTACAACTTCCAGACCAATTGCTCGAGCTGAGCAATTTGCCTATCTCTTTCCTCCAATTCCCTTTTATGCTAGTTCTAGAAATCTTCCAGAATCTGTTGTGCCATCCAGCAATCGGTTTGCCATTCGAGCGCCTCCTCCAAGGCCGCATCGATCTGGTCGTTACTCCTGGAAGTTCCTTCATTCCATGGGCTTCGGTTCGTTAATTCTCGGAGGGTTTGGGTGGCAACGTCTATCTTCGGGTCACTTTGTCCTTCCTCTATCAAGAGGAATCACCGTAGACGTTTCCTCCTAGGGATTGGTTCATCCTCACCACCAGCGAGTGGCACTCCTTCCTCCTCATACTCGGGAACTTGGGAATGCCCCCTCTATCCTCTATGTCTTCGGGAACCGGTGATTGCTCTGTTCCTCCTAGAAAATAGGGCAATGCCAATTGCTCGATGTTTGTTATCTCCTCTGCAGGGGATGCTTCATCTTGCCCTAATTCGGCAACCGCATTGTGTTGCTCTATTTGGCCGCCATCTCCCTCTGCATCGCGATTCTGTCCTTGTCCTTCTGCATGGCGGACCAATGCCGATATCAGCCCATGGTGGGCTAAGGCGGACGGTGCCCCCTTCTGGTATCGAGCCGCTTCATCTTTCAGAGCATTTGCCAGGTAGAAAGGTATGTTTAATTTCCTCCCATGCACTAGGTGATTGAGGAAGTGCACATGATTAATGTGTAGATGGGTATACTTCCCTGTGCATGTGAAGAATCAAGCAATCTGCTCGAACATCTTCCGTATATTCATGGGGAGACTATTTTTGAGTAACCCCTCCCTGTCTATCTGCACATTTCCTCCCGGCAGTAGTATTTCGGCATATAGTTTTAACACTCCACCCTTGTATGTACATTCCCCCGTGAGAGGCAATCCAATCACCTGTGAGATGAACTCAGGGGTGACTAGAATTTCCACCCCTCATACTTGGGTTGCATCACCCCTCAAAGAGGCGACGAATTATCTAGCTGCCTCCATGTCCTGGCCCTGACTGACCAAGGTGTAGTATTCGAGCCACCCCTCGGCTTCGAATTGGGTCTTCACTGCCCCTTTGATCCCATTAGTATCACTGGGTTCATTCTTCTTGATCGCGTGGTTCTTGGACCTTCCTCCCATGGCACCTTCTGCTGCTATATTTTTTTTGTCCTTCCTTCTTCAGGAAGGCACCTTCTTATAGAAAATATGCCTAACCCTAGCAGTTATGGAAGACGCCCTATCATTGGCATGCAATTTTGGCTATGGGGGGATACGATCTCTATGACGATGGTATCTTTTTTGGTACTGCATATTTATAAATAATTATATAAATGATTTGATTTAGTATGCGCATACCTGATTCGGCGTTCCAATCATCGTGGTAGCCGTTGATTTGCTGACTTGTGACACGAGGGAGGGGTATGGTCATTTGATGTCGCTTATTCGTGCGATGCTTCATTTCACTCGAGGCATCTGGTAGATGTAAATGTTGCACGTGAGAGGCATTCTTTGGTACCTTCCCCATGTGGATGGTGCCCTTGTAGCGCCTTTCCAACGTTGTCGGTGCTCTTCTTCGAACGAATGTGCCTTTCGGTGCTACGAGGTGCCTCTGATTGGTGGGAGGCACTTTTGCTTGCATGCGTCTTCCCAATGTGGGAGGTGCCTCCTTCTGGTTCACACCTTCCCGATGTTGGAAGGCATTCGTCTTGATGAATGTGCCTTCCTGATGTTGGAAGGCATATTCGACTGGATGAATGCGCCTTCCTGATGTTGGAAGGCGTCTCGGCTGGATGAATGCGCCTTCTTGATGTTGGAAGGTGTCTCGGCTGGATGAATGCACCTTCCTGATGTTGGAAGGCATCTCGGTTGGATGAATGCACCTTCTTGATGTTGGAAGGCGTCTCGGTTGGCTTCTTTTTTTTTTTTTTAGACTTGGTGCCTTGTTGCCATGGAAGGTGCCTACATATGTATTTTTTTTTTTTAGAACGTCTGAATGGATGGAAGGCGTTGTCTTCCGATTTGGTGCCTTTCGGATGCAGTAAGGTGCCTTCTTCTGGATGGGTGCCTTTCGGGTGCAGTAAGGCACCTTCTTGTGGACTTGGCGCCTTCTTCTGGATGCAGTAAGGCGCCTTCTTCTGGATGGGCACCTTTCGGGTGTAGTAAGGCACCTTCTTGTGGACTTGGTGCCTTCTTCTGGATGCAGTAAGGTGCCTTCTTCTGGATGGGTGCCTTTCGGGTGTAGTAAGGCACCTTCTTCTAGACTTGGCACCTTTTGGATGTAGTAAGGTGCCTTCTTTTGGATGGCGATTTGACTGGAAAAAGGGTGATCAAGCCTTCCCAATTTTTCATGTTGCCCAGATTCTACCTACGAGCCGGTGTCGGAATGCTGAGCCGAATCAGGCCTGGTTTCCCAGATACCTATCCCTCGTGCTGTCAGGTCCTCCACCTGCAAAAAGCAACCAAAAAATAAAGGAAAATAAAGGCAGTTAGATGCGTTCCATGCCAGTTAGGCCTTTGATTAGGATGCCTGCAGCTTGCATGCGGGCGTCGTCCCTACAAAAACACACATTACAAAAAAAACTATATTAACTAAAATATTTTGGGTGAGCACTTTCATGCCCACCATTTCACCTGTGAGAGTTCGGTCCAGATCTAGCAATATGGGGTCTCCCCCATGCCTACTCTGGATTCCACCTATAATTTTGTGGATGTATTATAGGGGCATAGTCGGTGGCCATTGACTGTGAACATGGTGTTGCTGTCGTCAATTGTCTTAATGCGTACCACCCCATTCCTAATGAGCTATGCCACCTCATACGGCCCCATCCACCTCTACATAAGTTTGCCCTTCCTTTCCTGGAATCGAGAATCATACAACAGTACCCATTCCCCTACTTGGAACTTCTTCAGCTTGATGTGGTTATCATGCCACTTCTTTCTTTACTTCTGTATAATCTTTGTCCTCTACAAAGCATCCAGTCGGATTTCATCCAACTGATCTAGCTAGCGAATCCTCTATTTTTGAGCTTCGTCCAAGCTCAAATTTAATTTTGAAGCCGTCCTTAGAGTTTTTATTTCAAACTCGATGGGCATCATCACATTTTTTCCATAGACCAGTTGGAAAGGTGTGCATCCTGTGGTGGATTTCCACGTGGTGTTGTATGCCCAAACTACCTCCGACAACCATGTGGCCCAATATTTCTTGTGTTGCTACACGATTTTGGTCAAGATGTTTTCTATCTCCCTGTTTGTCACTTCTACTTGCCCGTTCGCCTGCGGATGGTAGGGCGTGGTTTTATTGTGCCAAACTCTATACTGCTCCATCAGCTCCTCAATCAATTTGGAGGTGAATTGGGGCCCTTGGTCTGTTGTTATCTCTCGAGGAACCCCAAATCGTGTGAAAATATGGGCAAATAAGAAATCGGTGACCATTCTTTCCTTTGAGTCCCTTAATGCCTGCACTTCCACCCATTTGGTGACGTAATCCGTGCAGACCGGAATAAACCTCCTTCCCATCGAAGGTGGATTAAATGGTCCCACGAAGTCCATGCCCCATTTATCAAAAGGTTCCAGGTGTACCTGGGGCTGTAGGGGCATTTCATCTCGGTGGGTTGGTCTACCCATCCTCTGGCACTCGTCACACTTGCTGGTATATGCTACCGCATCCTTGAACAGAGTGGGCCAAAAATACCCAGCCTGCAGGATTTTGTAGGCAGTTCATTTCCCTGCAAAGTGTCCTCCGCATGGCTCATCGTGACATGCCTTGAGCACTTCTAAAAACTCCTTTTCTGCTATGCATCTTCTTATAATTTTGTCCCGTCCTATTTTAAATAGGAGACCATCCATCCAAAGGAATGATGCGCTCTTCTCTATGACCGCCTACTTTTCTCGGTAGGAGAGAGCAGGTGAGGTCCTTCCGATGGCCAAGTAATTGGCTATGTCTGCATACCACGGAGTTTGTTCACTAATAGCGAATAGATGTTCATCCAAAAACTGATCTTCCACTGCTTGATGATCTGTTGGTATCAATCTGGATAGAAAATCTGCCACGACGTTGTCCTTGCCCGGTTTATCGACTATAGTGATGTCGAATTCCTGCAATAGCAACAACCATCTGATAATTTTGCCACCAATGGCCGGCTTGCTCATCAGATACCTGATAGCCGCGTGGTCCGTATGGATGAAGACCTTGTATCCCGTTATATAGTGGCAGAATTTGTTTATTGCATGGAAAACTGCGAGGAATTATTTTTCTGTCACTGTATAGTTGAGCTCTGCTCCCGCCAAGTTTTTACTGACATAATAGATGGCGTAAAATTCTTCACCGTCTTTCTTCCCGAGGACTGCTCCGATCGCATCGTTAGATGCATCGTAGTAAATATGGAATGGTATGGCCCAATTCGGTCCTCTCAAGACCGGTGCAGATATCAATTTTTCTTTTAGCAATTGGAACGCTTCTTCGCAATCTCTCGTCCAATTGAACTCTACATCCTTAGAAAGTAGGGTGTGCAGTGGTTTGGCAATCTTACTAAATTTGGTGATAAATCGTCGGTAGTACCCAACTGATCCAAGGAAACTTCTTACCTCCTTCTACGTTCTGGGGCTAGGTAGGTCTCTGATGACCTCGATCTTCCTCTTGTCTACTTTTATTCCTTTCGCAGAGAGGTGGTGTCCCAACACGATGCCTTCCTGCATCATCATAAAACATTTTTCATTACTTAGGGACAAATGATTTTCCTTGCTCCTGTCGAGCACTCTTTCCAGATTTGTCATTGCCTCCTCGAAGGTTTCTCCATAGGTGGTGAAGTCGTCCATGTATACTTCCACCCCGTATCCTATCATATCAGAGAATATGCTAAGCACCGCCCTTTGAAAGGTGGTCGATGCGTTGCACAATCCAAAAGGCAATACCTTATAGGCAAACGTTCCCCATGGACAGGTGAACATTGTTTTATCTTGATCTTCTTCCCCTATCTGGATCTGGTTGTAACCACTGAAACCATCCAGAAAGGAGAAGTATTTTCTTCCTGAGAGTGTGTCCAAGACCTGATCGATGAACGGGAGTGGGAAGTGGTCTTTCTTAGTCGCCTTGTTCAATGCCCAGTAGTCCACGCAGATCCGCCATTTCTCGTTCTTTTTGGGGACCACCACTAATGGTGATACCCATTCACTGTCAAAAATTGGATATATGAATTTGGCAGCTAGAAGTTTGTGCAGTTCTTCTCTGACAATGTCTTTCATTGTTGGGTTCATCCTTCTCTGTGGCTGTCGACTAGGAGTTTCCTGGTCATCTAAATAAATCCGATGGGTACATATTTTTGGGCTGATGCCATGCATATCTGCGTAGTCCCATGCAAATGCTTGCTGGTGTTTTACCAGAAGCTCTTCCAATTTTTCTAGCTGTGTGGGCATCAACCTGTTGTTGACGTTTAATATCCTCCTTGGCCCAACGTGTATTTTTTGGATGTGCTGATCTTGGGCACCAGTCAATGATGATCCAGGTGTGGGGGTGGATGATTCTCCATGGAGAAACTCCATGATAGCACCATCCTCGTCCTCTTCTGCCACCTCCTCCAAGGTCATCACCGGCTGGATTATGGACAACTCCGTAGTTCCATGCTCGGTGATCCTAGGTTCTTCTATCGAGTCCATAGACTGAGCTGGAGGTGAAATGGTTAGCCTTTTGACGTTTTACCCATTGGATATGGTCATTAGCCCATCCCGATAGCTGATGTAAGCATCAGTTGTTGCCAGCCATGGCCTCCCCAAAATGAGCGGGTAACCACCCAGCCTGGTCTTGGTTTGCAAAACTAAAAAATTGGTTGGATATTCCCATGCACTGACTGTTATGATCACATCTTCCAGCATCCCTTCTGGTGACATGGTTGATCGATCGGCTAACTGCAGCACTGTCATGGTTGGCTTTAGGTTCATGAGCTGCAGCCTCTGCATGGTCTCTTGAGGCATCACGTTGATGGCTGCCTCGAGGTCAACCAATGTGTTGGACAGGGAATGTCCTCCAATTTTTACGATCAACACTGGGCTGCCTGGATCTGCATACTTCGGATGACGTGTTCCACCCATCATTAGATCTACCAGTTTACCCACGATGTTGATAGTCTGGGTAGCTTTTCATCTCGGTATCCTTAGACACATTTCTCTAATTGCCTTGGTGTAAATGGGGACATCTCGAATTGCTTGAAATAATGGGATTGTCACCATGAGATTCTTCAAGCTCGACAAGATGTCAAATTTTGGCTGTGTTGTTTTTCTTTGTTCCTGCAGTCGGCTAGGAAATGGAGCCTTCGCTCTCTCAAGTGCTTTTCCCTCTTCTACTAGAGGTGTCTCCTCTATTTCTTCCTCCTCTTCTACCAGTGGAGGTGTCTCTACTATTTCTTCCTCCTCTTCTACCAGAGGTGGTGTCTCTACTCCTAGCTGCCTACCTGATCTAAGCTGAATATTGTACATATGATACATCTCACCTTCTACGTTGTATGTCGACTGATTTACTCTGTTGTTCGAGTTTGTTGTTGGTTGTGCTAGTAGCTGCATAGGTCTTGCTACTGGCAATGCTGGTAAGTTCTGTTGGATGTGAGTAGGCGCTGCACTCTGTGGAGTCTGATTCCATGCATTGTGGCCTCTCCACTGCTGCCCAGGATATGGATATGGCATCCATGGCTGCTGATTCAAAAATGCTATTGGGGGTGCGTTAGTCCAGGGTGATGGTCCCCACCACCCCATATTAGGTGGTTGAGGGGGTCCTTGGTGCATGTATGACCCTCCCCCATATGATGGCATTCCGGTTGGTATATTCCCCATGGGGGGCTGTGGCCAACTCTTCCTATTGCCTATGAAGTAGGCCTCCGTGCTCTCAGCCACTTCTTGGTTACTGGGCAGTTGTGGGCACAATCGAGTTTTATGATTCAGCCTGCAAACTACGCATACTCTGACCTTGTTTTTTGGACATGCATTCTTTGCATGTCTTCCTCTACATTTTGGGAAAAAATAGGCTAATTATATGTCATTTTCTTGTTTCTTCTTTTCTAACAACAGCGTATCCATCTACAGTGCTAGAGATGAGAGCATTTCGCTCTTCAAATCCTCCAGCATGTTGCCTATTTCTATTTTGGTGACTGAAGTAGTCACCTTCATGGTCCTGGCGATGATTTTGCCTTGCCTTCTCGAGTAGTTCCGACATAATTGTCGGATGTCGTCCATAGCATGCTGATAGACATCACCTCTAGAGATCATGTTGAGAGCCTCCAGTGACTCATTGGTAAGTCCCCTCAAGAAGATGCTTTTGAGGGACTTATCAGATAGCTTCGAGTGAGGGGACCGTTGAAGATTAAAGCTGAATCTCTCCCAATACTCCTTGAGAGACTCATCTTCTCTTTGTGTCATGCTCAGGACCTCCTCCCTGGAGTCTCTTGCTCTCCCGAAATCTTGATATTGCTCTAGAAAGAGCTTCTTCATCTGGTCCCATGTGGTGATGTGTTTGTCTCCCAGACCGATGAACCATCGTAGAGCTACATCATCTAATGTAGAAGGAAATAATTTCAACTTCTGCGTGTTTGATTTGTAATCCATAGACCTGCACAAAACATCAAACTTGAATAAAAATAGGTCAGGGTCCTCAGTTGGGTGTCCTCTGAAGGATGAAAGGTGAGCAGGGGATATGTTTTTCATTTTGGTATCTCCTACTCCCTCCTCTATTGGGAAACTAAATCCAGATGAGACTTCATCGTTATCTGCCATTTTTTTGGGAAATGTGGTTTCTAATGCAGCATTTATGGCCTTTCGGTCATTTAAAACTTTTTGAGTCAATGCTCTAAGGTTGTCTGGCGAGATCGTCTGATCCTCCATAGCCTTCCACAATAGGGCTTCCTCTAGAGGAGTCCTATTAAACAGGGGATTTATGATGATTCATTCGTCCCCTTGTTGATGGGATGAGGTGGCACTTTGCACAAAGTGCGGTTCCTCACTCCAATGGACTGCTGGTAGGTCGGGCGAGTCTAACTCAAATCCAAAATGCTCGGCTGACTCAGGTCCTGATGGATTAGTTCTTATAAAGTGACCGTCAGGTCCTCTTCTTCTCGAAGAACTCATACAAGGTCAGATGGAAGGTTTTAGGGTATTGTAAGTAATCTAATTAAGATGCTTCCTCGACAATGGTGCCAAAATGTTGCGGGCCAAACAAGGTGAATGGTTTCCTATTTTTGTCACATGCCCGTGCATTTAATTATCAACCCAGGGAGCTTCGTAAACTTGCGAAGAGTCAAAATTAGGTTACTACAATACCACTGGAGGTGAATCTTCTAATCCTACATTTTGGGGGGTGTTCTTGAAATGGTTGTCAATCATTCCCGCACTCCTCAATAAATTACGTAAGAAGAACAGAATTAAATCTACATAAATAAATCATGTACACATTCCTGAAAATAAATCTACTGCAAATACTAGAACTAGCAAACTAATGAACGTTCTTATGAAAGCAATAAACTAATTAAAATAAATAAACAAAAAGGAAATGGGGAAGAAATACTGGCTTGGAGTGGGCCCAGGCTCCAGCAGCTTCTTCCCGATCGAACATGCACTTAGAACTTCTGGAACTTTAATATATTTATCAACGTATTACAATCTATCTTCTGTAACTCTAAATGGATCTTTATTAATTATTTCTATATATTTCTCAGAACGATCTATGTGTGTTTATATAACACACCCATAGAACTTCTGTTACAAAAGTGGTTACAACAGTTGATTCTTCCTAGACTAAATTAGAACAGTCTGGTGAATGCAATCGACATCTAGCATTCTGTTCTGATGGCGGTGTGTTCATTTCAGTTCATGCTTTTCCTGGCATTAGTAAGACATTTTGATACATTGGTGCTATCTCCAATTTAGCTCTGCATGATGCAGAGCTGGAACTACACCAGCCGTTGCCATCCACGTTGTTCAAATCTGGTCAACAAGCAAAGAATCAGTGGTGCCTTCCTTATGAGGAAGGTACCTTGTTATCGTGATGCCTTCTGGTTGTAGGGAGGCACTTGCCTTCTATTAGCACCTTTCGACTGTGGGGAGGTGCTTGCCTTCTATTAGCGCCTTTCGGCTGTGGGGAGGCACTTGCCTTCTATTGGCGCCTTTCAACTGTGGGGAGGCGCTTGTATTTGGTTGGCACCTTTCGATTGCAGGGAGGCACTTGCATTCAATTGGTGCCTTTCAACTGCAGGGAGGCACTCGTATTCAGTTGGCACCTTTCGACTGCAGGGAGGTGCTCGCATTCAGTTGGCGCATTTCGACTATAGGGAGGTGCTCATATTTGGTTTGGTGCCTTTCGATTGTAGGGAGGTGCTTGTTCCCTTGGCACCTTCCAGTTGCAGGGAGGCGCCTATGTTCTCTATATTGACCCCCGATGAAATAAAGTGCCAGGTCCATCAAAAGACCTCGACCGTTCCAAATCTAACTAAATCAACTGCAATTCCACAAAACATACTAAAAGCACACAAATTAGATAACACGCATAATTATATCAAATATCTATATAATCATTCATAAAAGTACGCAATCCTTATTATACAACCGCATATTGATCAAAGAAATATGTACAAAATATGAGCATTTTTGGTGCTCATCAATTTTGTGTCCATTGGCTTGATTAGCCACAAGTGCATGTGACTTGAAGAATTTCAAGAGGCCACTTGAAGCAATTTTTTTTCTCTCAAATTAGAAGTTCAAAAAATGAATCAAATGATG
This sequence comes from Wollemia nobilis, assembly GCA_028583015.1. Classification (NCBI taxonomy): domain Eukaryota; kingdom Viridiplantae; phylum Streptophyta; class Pinopsida; order Araucariales; family Araucariaceae; genus Wollemia; species Wollemia nobilis. The sequence goes on from JAQPPZ010017021.1 coordinate 2,966,885, forward strand.
GCAATTACCATGTAGAACCTATAGAAGTTTTGTGTGCATGGAAATCAAAAACAAATATAAAATACTTAGGACTAGTTTGGACAACACCTAGTTGAGTATTATTTTATCTATTCCACATTCTTTGAGTTGTGTTTTGAACTGATTATTTTGATGATATAGTCTTGTATATTATCAAAATTATTTGAATAAATATTCATCAACTCATTGTCTATTTAGTAAACCCTAATTTCATTTGTTTGATAATATAATTTACTAAGTGTATCCTAGGCCTCTTTAGGTGTTGTATAATTTTCAACATGAAAGAGAAGATAAAAAGAAATAAATATATATATTATACCAAGTGCTTGTTCATTATTATCAGTCCATTACTTTTCCTTTGCATCAATGGGTTTAGGTTTTATGTCTAATACATTCTTTGTATAGTTCTTACACCTTAAGTAATTAGAGATTAAATATTTCTAGGTAGTGTAATTGTGAGTAAGAAGCAGAATTTATGGTCTACCCATAGAAAAAATGAGGAAATAACACCATATTGTATAAATAACAAGGAATAAAATATAACAACCCCCAAATTACTCAATAAAAAAGACTCCTCATAAAAATATTTGAGACTTTATAAATAGTTCGATTACAATTTATGACCAAATTCTAGATGTACCCAAAACAATTGGCCTGATATAATAAATGTTACAAGGAAATTTTAAATGTAATCACAATTATTCTAAAAAATAAAATAAAAATAGAATAATTTTATTTTTCTTAAAGAAAAAAGGGCTTTTGGGAAGCATTAATGGTTGCTTTGGTTTGAAATAATGGAGGTTGTAGGCCTACAAGTTGGGTACAAGGATCTACAAGGGTTCAACAATGAAAGAGGCCACAAGGTCTAATATGGTTATGGGTCTGATATGGTTGTAAGAGTCTACAACTATATGGTTTCTAAGTCTATAATGTAGGGATGTCAAGGTTTGCAATGCAAGGTGCCTCCAAGTTTACAAAAAAATAGACTCCATAAATTTTAAATAAATTTTCAAAGAAATGTTACCCTTGAAGCCTATGATGACTTAGCTAAAAATGAAAAATCTCCTTTTCTCCCTCATACTTTTATATCACGTGGGAGTCACCTATGGATTGCGATAAAGATATGAGATATGAGATCTAGGTGAAGTAAGCAAGTTACAATAGCAATTGCATAAGCAAAATGATTAGCTATTCTAGTTAAGAAGACAAACACAAATATGTAGAATAATGATATGATAATATTCCACAAGTGCAAAATTACAAATAAAAACTACATGCATTCTCCCATTCTTCCATTGCTCAAGTGTAAGCATGATATGGGTATATATAATAAATACCCAACAAGAAATCTAATTAATGACTACTAGTGAGTCACTAATGATGCTTCTCAACAATGTGATACATGGCATCAATGAGAGATAAATAAGTCAACATAGTGAGTGAGAATGTGACACATATATATGAGAGATGAATAAGTCAACATAGTGAGTGAGAATGTGACACATATATATGAGAGAAAAATAAGTCAACACCTACCTAAGCAAGATTATCCTAAGTGCTAGGATAAATAAATAACTAATGCATAAAATAATAAAATGCACTAACAATCTTGACTTACTATTTTATTTTGAATTGTTGAGTAGCATTAAATTAGGAAGAATAAAATTATTCAAGTTTAGTTTACAAAAAAATTCTATTTGTAAGGATACAATGATATGTAGACTTGTCTAAGTGTTTATGGATCCATGTTGTTTGGGGGATGTCCTTTGCCTATCGGTTCAATTTACATTTGAATCTATTTTTACTTTATATACAAATAGTAGACACTAGATGGGGTTTATAGTTAGCCATTTCCTTAGCTAGTTTGACTGTAGTGGAGCGTAGTTTGATAATTCTATTAACCTCCTTATTCCTCTTTTTCTTCCTAATAGCAATTTATATTTTCTTCAATATATCTATAATATTGCCTTGTTTATTTGTTGGTAGTTTTTCAAAATATGCTTTAGTGATTTTCAGATGTTTCTCATACTTAGACAAATAAACATCCTCTTTATTAGATGATTTTTTCTCTATCTTGTATCTAGATATCCCCCCTTGGAAATAATAAACTACAACTACAAACTATGAGTATCTTCATCCTAGATTCTCCATCAAATAACTTTGGCCTTAAACTATGTTGGCTCTTTTAATAGTCTACAAATTTTCTCTACAAAATCATCTAAAGAAAACTCAGGGGATGTTATTATAGATCCGATTGTAACTATGGGAATTTTAGAAATACCTTAAATCTAATATATTCCATTTATACCATAATTTCTATGTTTACTTATTAAAAAATAAGTTCTGGGGGCTATTTTTCTTCCTCTATTTTTTTGTAGGTTTGATGACCTAACATATGTCATCATTGTCCACCTCAACAAGTTTCATTGGCTACTATATTTTAATATGCTTTAGTTGTTATGAATATTTATCCTCTATTTATTTCTTCTTATTTTAATATATTTCCTTTTCTTTCAACTTTAGTTGGTTAGATTTTGGCTATGGTTGTGCAAACTAGTTTGGTTTATGCCTCTCTAGCTCTTGTTCCAAAGACTTTGGGAAGCTACTTCTACAAATGATTTTATATGGTTAGTATCAATTCTTATTATATATAGATTGGATTTCCTTTTAGAAGAAAATGGAAGAGATATTTCCTTCCTTTCTCTTAGGGATTCCTTAGTCCTTTGACATTGGTCCTTGTTGCTTGACCTCTATGCTACCAATGGTATGCCCAACTCCTCATCCTAATCGAGTTCTAGATCCATGATAGGAAAATTTAAGGGCATATTTATAGTTTTAGAGGTGAAGTAAAATGGGCCATATTTTACAATGTTGAATCTTAGTTTCTTGATTTTTTGTAGATGCTAAAATTATTTTAGATTCTTAGCTTCAGTACCTATAGGATTCTCTTTTCTCTTTCTTACTAAAACTCTAGTTTTTATATAATGTTGTAGTTTCTATGGTTTCTCAACAATAGGTTCTATAGGATGCTCATCCCCTATTCCTACTATTTTTCTACCACTTCCAATAAATTTTACTCATGTAATCCTAGGCTTCTATCTGAATAAGGTATTCTAATTGAATCTATGTATGGTGGATGAGACTAGACTCTTTGAGTGCTTGGAAATTTTGGGTGGCTTCTTGTAATATTTTATAAGAAAATAATGGATATTAATTTTCCTCCCATGGAAAATATGGGATATGTGAGCTAAAAAAAATTATATTAGGCATGCATGTGGGAAAGGAACTGTGAAAGTAAATTTTTAATAATGTATTAAAGTAATAAAATATTACTAACCTTTATTCTCATTTGTATAAATCATTTATCATATACTAAAATAACAACACAACCATCCACAAATAATTATCCATAGTAATAATCCACACAATGAGACAGATATAGATATACCCTTAAGGTATAGCAACACCAATAATACTCTTTAAGGGAGTGATTACTCCATATATGCTCAACGAGCCAAGACTATTACAAGAGAATAATCAATATGATTGCATAATTACAATGACAATATCCTTTATGTATATACCCATCTTCCTAATCCCTCTTCCAACTCATTATTTTAATATAATCAACCTTGGGTTGTGTGTATCTCATGCCAAATATCCATAATAACCATACACAATATAATATTATATCCACATATTCCTATTCCTATGTACCTTATATACCACCCCCTTACAAATGTTTCATCCTTGAAACATGAGAATAAACTAAAAAAATATGATTTTCTAAGCAGTGTTAGCAATTGATACCAATCTTGATCATCTCTCCATCCAAGTGAAATCTTGATTAGTGGTGGTCTACGATGATATGAAGCTACTATTATGCCTCCATAAATATCATATTCGCTCCATACTTCGACTACCCTACTATGGTATTTTGAATGATAGGTCCTACTATTCCTTGATGTTGTTGTATCACTCTAAAATCTAGAATCACTATGTTTTTTTTCAAACACTGCCATACTTGATGTATTTTTAATTCCATGTCAATCCATAATATTAATTCTCTAAGCCATACCTCTAATATTGTTGTGACTTCTAGTGATTTGGGTGGTGATATGATGCAATCTTAACTTAATGTTTTTTTACCTTTGATTCTTTGGAATTTATTTCTTCTCTGTTGTTCCCTTCTTTTGGTGCATCCTTGTGTGCTTCTAAAAATGCTTCCTTGGACTCTTCTACTACTACTTCTTCCCTATAATTTGCTACTACTACCTCTATAGATTCCACTTTTGATTTTTTTGTTTATTCCTTAACTTATTCCCCTACCATAATCACTTCTTGTTTCTCCTTAGATCCTTTCCCTTATGATAAAAATTATCTTGCAACATTATCTTATTTTTCCTATACCATAACTTCATAAACTTATTTTGAACATTAAATTAACAATACCCAAACAATCCAACCAAGGATAACTAAAAATAATATCCACATCATTCATATTAATAGCATAAAAATATGAAGGTAAAACATATTTATCCATAGTGATATTCAAATATTCATAACTTTAAAAAATTTCACCCTCAAATTTTATCTTTATTTTTTGTTTCTTGATCCTACAACCTTTTATCTAAAGTAGTATTAATAAAAATATATCTATTGTTAAAATTTATATAAATAATATTTTCTATCTTAATTTAGTCATGAGCCAATAAATCAGATTTTTTTAGTTCAAACAAATTCTTATGAACACATTTTGGCCTATTTTTCAACAAAGTTGTGGTTCCCTTAGCCTGCACATGATTAGCCTTAACTTTTCTTCTACCAATTTCTTGAATTTTTTAGTTCCTTTTGTTCATCCTAGAGCCTAGCTATTTTTTCATCCTCTTCTCCAATCACCATTTGATTAAATGCAACTTCAAATTCTTCTTTTGTGTATGTAAAATCATGGGAACTCTCGATGTTTATAAACCCATTTAAAGATTCCACTCCTAAAGAACTATAAGAACAATTACCTTTCCATCTCGAATCAATAGAATTTAATGATTTAAAAAAAATTATCATTTCCAAGAACGATTATTATCCTCTCCATATAATATTAGCAACTCCATGACCTCAACCCAAAAATATTTTTCCAAAGAAACTAGACTTCAATAAATTAGGATTTCTTAAAAATAGTTTTTACTAATCTCATCTATTCCTTTCTATAAGCAATTAGATCTATAATTTTTCCTTAGAATAAAATAAATTATAATTTATTTTCTTACCCCAATTGACACATATCTTCAAAATTCATTTTCTAAAAATACATGATATAAAAAATTGTCACTACCCTTGTTCCAAATGGCTAATTTCATATAATTGTATCTCCCTCAATACTACTTGGATTTATCATATAACCAATTGTTTTAAAGCTATTCAAATTTTGAATAAAATGACAAAAGAATTGTTTGAATTGGACTACTAGACTGAGAGATGTGATTTTTTTTCTTGTTTTAAGAATTTTTGTGTAGCCAAAAAATAGCATCAATAACCCAACTTCAAATAGCCATAACCCCTTCAATGCTAATTATAATTTAACATATGATTAGTCTTATTTGTAGTAATTTAAAGGATCTGCATGATGGTGTAATAATATTATAAATATCTACTAGGGAAGAAGATATAGTTCTCATAATATAAGACTTTTCAAAGCAAATGCCCTAACCATACAATCCATAAAAACACAATCCCCACTTTACCAAAAATATTGCTATAATACCACTTGTTATGAACCTTTATTCTCATTAGCATAAATCATTCACTATATACTCAAATAGCAACACAACCATCCACAAAAAACTATCCATAGTAACAATCCACATAATGAAATGAAGATAGATATACCCTTGAGGTAGGGCAACACCAATAATTTTCCTTAAGGAAGGAATTACTATAGATATGGTCCATGATCTAATACTATTATAAGAGAATAATGGATATGATTGGTTTATTGCAATAACAATATCCCTTATTTATATACCCATATTCCTAAAGCTTCTTCCCACTCATTATTATAATATAATATTACAATATGATCAACATTAGGTTATGTGTGTCCCATGCCAACTATCCATAATACCCATACACAATATAATATTATATTCCCATATTCCTATCCCTGGGTGCCTAACAAAAAAACTATGGGAGGATCTTATAGTTAGAAAAAATAAGGAAATGTGTAGGGAAAAATTAGAAAATTCCTTTGCAGATATATAACATAAATATAAAAATAATAATTGTAAGAAAATGAAATATTTTACCTAAATAACCTAGAATTTTAGTTAGTGGATTTATGTTGAAGTAAGATGCGAGCATCAAAAACTTATTAAAAATATGTAAGTTTGTTTTAAAGAGAGATCAATTAGAAAGTTGATTTTATGAGCATCCCCTCCTTGGTAGTATCTAAATGATTTTTTACTACCAAGACTTATCCTTTTGTAGGAGATTTCAACCAATAAACTAGTTTTATAAAATTTCTTCCCCTTGATAGTTTCTAAATGGGTTTTCACCTTCAAAGTTTTGAATCTTTTATGTGTGTGTATATTTTAAAGTTAGTCAATGATTTATGTTGGTTGTAGGAGAATCTTCCTCCAAAAGTGCAAGGTAATTTCAAGATATAATATGGGATGTGAAATCATCCTTGGCTAATGGTTTTCTATAAAGTCAAAGCATGTGACCATTAACCACAAAACAAATCTTGTCTTTATCAATTTTTCATAGTTTGACTACTCTATTATCAAAGAGAGTCTCACAATCATAAGGACCTATCCAATTATATTGTAGTCATATTTTGAATTCCATGTATAAAGAATAATAGAGTAGTGTCCAATCTCCACTTTTAAATTTATTTTCCTTGAAAAAGTAGTTATGCCTTGTGATTTTTTGTAATTGGATCATTTGTATATGAAAGAATGATTTTTTTTAAAGGTCATCAAAATAATTAAGTTATTCCATAATTTTCTTTTGTTCTTTAAAATGATCCATTCCTCGCTCAAAAGTTGTTCTTATAGTTTTCATTTTAAATTATTTATGTAGACTCGATCTTGCCATACACAAGCTCATATGATGCGAGTTTCATGGTAGTATTCCATATCATCCAATAGTCTAAAACAACTTTGATAAGGTGGTTTGACAAAAACTTATGGTCAATTTGAACTATCTTTGTAATATTATTCTCTAGCTCCTTGTTTTTTACTTTTGCCTATTTTTTTTCCTATGAGTGTAATGAGTGGACTTTGCATAGTAAATTTTATATTGCTCAACTAATCATTCACTAAAATTAGAAGTAAATTATGGTCCCCTTTCCCTTCCCTAAGCCTTAAGTTGTTTCTTCGAAACCATATTGGAGAAGGGTTATCTCAACCCTAAATAAGTAGCCATAAAAAGAGATCTATCGACATGGGTGTAGTTCATAAAGTTGGGAGGCCACAAAATAAAGCCTTGAGTAAAAGGGAGATAGAATTAATGATTGCTAATGGATCTCAATATTTGCTAAATATGGATGTTGGAAAGGATTTTGGGGTTAAGCAGTTAAAGCTAGACTATTTCTATAATCCTTCCTAACCTAGTGTTTGGGGAAAGAGATCCAATCCCAAAATCCATAAATAAAGTTGTACCCTGGGGCCTAGAGTAAGGGAGTTCTCTAAAATTTATAGACCTTTTCTAAAATAGTGAAGATATCTATAGTTTTTTCCCAAGGGTGTCTTTTACAGTTTTGTGTTTGGTTCTTTTGGTGCCTTTCAATATTTTTCAAATTTGAACTATCCCAAAGGGTGGAAAAGTGTATTATTTAAAATTTGATTTTTCTTTTCCTAGAGATAGCTTGGGTGGGAAGTTTGTATTGCATTTTAAATTTCAAAACTCTCCTCCCATGCTTTAATTTATAAATCTTCTAGGATGTAAAAGGTTTGGGGATCCTTTAAAAAATCCTTCTTTCACCATATCAAAAAAATCTTCTTAGTACATCATATTTTGTAAATATTTCTTTATATAATTTTTTTCTACTTTTTCATCCCAAGAATTTTGAGTGCTTTACTTCTACCCACTAGGTAACATAGTTTGTATACATAATGATATACTTCTAACTAGAAGATGGTTCAATGGAACCCAAAAATTCCAATCTTCATTTCTCAAATGGTTTGATTTATAAGTGTGGCTATAGTGGAATATCATCTAACTAAGTAGGCCTTTTCATGCACTAGAATTAATCAAAATGAGCTACATTTAATTTTTGTCATATCTAAATAAATTTAGCCAATAATAACCTACATTTAAAATTTTGGTAGTTTTTTCCAATGAGTAAGTACCCTCCATAAATATCATCATAACAAGCCCTTAAGAAATCAAAAACTTCATCCTCTCAAACACATCACCTTATCATGTGATCACATTTGGTCTTGAAGAGATATTTTCCAAATCATGTATAAGTGCACTTTGCCATATTAGGTTGCAAATCTCCTTAAGACAAAAGTGTTGCGGAATTTTTCCTATAGAAAAGTAATTTACAAAACCAATGAACCATGGTGTATTGGAAAACATCACAAAAATATGTTTATCTACAAATGCATACTCAACAAGAGGATGATATGAACTATTTCAAGGAATAGAAAGAAAATTAGCAACATTCTTACTTCTAGAATTATCAAGTAGCATAATATAAAATTATTTGTAATAGTAATAACCATATAATATGTCAAGCCATGCAACTCGACTGGCTCAAGGAGCCAGTCGTAAGGCGCCTGCCTTCCCGCAAGTCACGGGTTTGAAACCTAGCAATGAAAAAAGCTTTGAATTTTTTAACCCCATAAGGGGGGCGGAGGTCCAAGGTTCAAATCTCGAGCCTCGTCGGACTAAACGCTTGTCCCTTTCCTGGAGCTTTCAACGGTGTAAAAGGTTTAAAATGATTGTGGCATGGTGGTTATAGGGGCAAACTATGTGAAGATCTGTGTGGTGGCTTCTAAGGCGGACAACACAAAATACTGTGGCAGCCATAAAAAGCTGGACAGACTACTCGGATTCGTGGTGGCTACCGATTCCACCATGTAAATTCAAAAAATAAAAATAAAAATAAAATAACCATATAATAGTTCTCCCATTTAAAGTATTTATTCGTTAAGTACTTAATTGCAATATGGATAGTATACACAAAAATGGGATAAACTTTAGTATAATGGAAAAAAATTTTGATAACATGTACTACTACATGCAACTCATTTTTAGTGATTATATAGTTTAGTTTAGTTCTTAAGATATTTCTTCTAATATAATTAATACCACAAGTATTCTTGGCTTCATTTTGTTCAAGAACCATTTGTAGTATTATGTTATAAGCATCAATATAGCTATAGAATGATGACTTTCAATATAGACCTCTTAGGAAAAGTATTGAAATTAACATTTCCTTTAAGCTCTCAAAAGGTTTCTAACATTAATGTATCTGAACAAAGTTATAATCCTTGGTAATTAGGGTGAATAAAGGATTTTCAATTTTACTAAATTCTTATATAATTATTGTATAGTATCCTACATGCCCTAAAAAACCATAAATCCTTTTAATTCTCTAGGTTATAAAGGTTTTGTATTATTTTATTTTTATAGGATTGACTTTAATGCATTGAGCATTAATGTGGCATACTAGTTCTATCCCATCAATCATTATCACATAACATTTTTCATTTTTGAATAAAAAATGGTATCTTAATACCTTTGGAGTACCTATTTCAAGTTTGTTACCACTTCTTAAAACTAATTGACGTAAATGGTAAAATCATCGATATATATTTCCATGCATTCTCTAGTTAAGTCAAAGAAGATGTTAAGTGCTTCCCTATATAAGGAGAAATAATAATTGCATAATCTAATATGTAAGATGTGATAAGAAAATGTGCCTCGATGCAATTGAAATTTATATTGTCTTTAGAAGTTGGATTTGATTATATCCACTAAATCCATACAAGAAAGAGAAATACTTTATAACAAGGGTATTTATTACCTAGTCAACATGACCATTTTCTACTTTCCTTTGTTGACTAGGTATTAGTCAATGCAGATTCATCATTTTCTTCCCTTCTGTAGGATTATGACTAAGGATATACCCATTGACTATTATAAATAGAGTAAATAAATCTACCATTCAAGAGGTTCTAGTTATTCCTTAACAATTTTTTCAATATGGTGTTCATCTACATATGGTTTTCGTATCAGTTTAGCATAATCTTCCATATAGATGTGACATGTGTAGACTCTTGCATGGATTCACTTCATGTCTTTGTAATCCAAAGAAAAAGTAGAGCTATGTTACATAAGTATACTAATTAATATTTTTTCCTACTTTGGGGTCAATTGATTGTTAATGTTAATAAATTATCCATGTATAATTTCAAAAACCTTGATAAGGGATTCCTTTTGATTGTTAAGGATTTCATTTATACCACATATGTGGGTAAAATTCATCTGTAGGATTATGACAAGGGTAATACCCATTGACTATTATAAATTGAGTAAATAAATATACCATTCAAGAGGTTCTAGTTATTCCTTAACCAATTTTTCAATGTGGGGTTCATCCTACATATGGTTTTCGTATCATTTTAGCATCATCTTCCACATAGATGTGACATGTGTAGACTCTTGGATGAATTCACTTCATGTATTTGTAATACAAAGAAAAAGTAGAGCTATGTTACATAAGTACACTAATTAATATGTTGTCCTACTTTGGGGTCAATTTATTGTTGATGTTAACATTTTATCCATGTACAATTTCAAAAACTTTGATAAAGGATTTATTTTGATTGAAAGGATTTCATTTATACCACATATGTGGGTAAAATTCATTGTCAAATACATCTTCAAATCATATCAAAACCATCCAAAAACACAAAAATATATATTAATATCATATATATATATATATATATATATATATATATATATATATATATATATATATATATATAAATTCATGATACAACATAGCAATACCCTAGTAATACATTAACCAATACACAACAAGAAATGAAATCAATCATTAAAGTAAGAAATGAAAGACAAGATTGCATATTACAAGAAAGTGAATGTTTGTTTTATTAATCTTGAATCAAATATCGGTTACAATTGAAGAACACAAGCTTGTACTAAAAAGGGGGGTGAACAATATAGTGCCCACTTTTTACTTTATTTCCAAACCAATATCAATTAGTGTCCTTAATTGCAATATCCAAATATAGTAATGTGCATTAATGACATAGATAGCAATAGTAAGCAAGAGCACAAATCACCACACACAATTGAGACACAAGATTTAGTGTGGTTCCCACAATGTGGGGTACTCCACAAGATAATCTCCTTATAATATTTCACAAAGAAGTAGGGATCCTTATACCAATACAAATGATTACTTTGATATGCTCAAAGCTAGGCTATCCACTGATCTACTCAGCAAGGCAATTTATTGATCTGCTCAGCTAGGTAATCCACTGATCTGCTCAGGTAAGCAATCCACTAATCTTCATAGGTAGGTAATCCTGATCTGCTCAGGTAGGTAATCCACTGATCTTCTCAGAAAGGAAATTCACCAATCTGATTAGCTAGGTAATCCATTGATCTGCTTAGGTAGGCAATCCTAATCTTCTTAGGTAGTAAATCCACTGATCTACTTCAGCAAGCTCACTAAGAACTTACTCAAAATCTACTCTAGCAAGCTCACCAAGAACTTGCTCAAATATGCTCTAGCAAGATCACCAAGAACTTGCTCAAATATACTCCAGCAATCTCACTAAGAATTTTCTCAAATCTTCTCCAACAAGCTCACCAAGAACTTTATCAAATCTTCTCCAGTAAGGTCACCAAGAACTTGCTCAAAATATGCTCTAGCAAGCTCACCAAGAACCTGCTCAAATCTACTTAGCAAGGTCACCAAGAACTTGCTCAAAATCTATCCACAAATCTATTCAAAAGCCTTCTCAAAGGCTCAATCAATCATGCACAAAAGCTGCCACAAATATATCCAAAAATCTATCCAAAAGCCTTCTCAAAGGCTCAATCAATCATGCACAAAAGATACCACAAATCTATCCATAAATCTATCCCAAAATCCTTATCAAAGGCTCAATCAATCATGCACAAAATTTGCCACAAATCTGTCCAGAAATCTATCCAAAATCCTTCTCAAAGGCTCAATCAATCATGCACAAAATCTACCACAAATCTATCCAAAAATCTATCCCAAAAGCCTTCTCAAAGGCTCAATCAATCATGCACAAAATTTGCCACAAATTTGTCCAAAAATCTATCCCAAAGGCCTTCTCAAAGGCTCAATCAATCATGCTCAAGTAGCACTCAAATCTCATCCACAAATCTATGAAGGCAAGGCTCAATGATGAACTCAACAATGAATGGAAATGCACTCTAAAATGGATGACAACAATGATCCACAATGATCTCAACTAAAATCAGAATATAGAATAGTTTGTTTCATGGAACTTGAAAAACCACTTCACTCATTCACTTGAATAGGCTCAAACAACTCTACTCAACCAATCACAACAAGGAACAACTCTTTCTCACAAACCCTAGTCCAAGCAAGTATCAACCAACTCAAATGTTTCCAACAATGCTCAACCACAAATCTCACATAACAATGATACTCATGTTGTTCTCTAACTCAAGTTCAAGTTCTTTGTACAATCAATGGTCTTAAACAAATGCTTATAAAACATTCTTCACATAACAATGATACTCATGTTCTTCTCAAACTCTATCTCAAGTTTTTCACACAACTAATGGCTTCAACAAAAATGCTTATAAAACAAGGTTTAAACACAACTCTCAAATCAGAAAACCTTGAAGCATTCAACCAACCACTTTCAAAAAGGAAACCACAATCAATCATTTTCTCTCCAATGATATTTCAGAAATCAACCACCATAAACAAATTCAATGGAGAATATTGCTCATACCTTTTGATGCCTTATTAGTTATCCACTAAATCTGCCACACTCAAATAACTTTATTTTTCAACTTGCAATAAGGGTTAGGGATCATTATTAATAATACAACAATAATATCCAAATAACACCTTATTACTATTGCTCAATAAAATACATCATGTCCCCTCATGAAAGAATTAATCCTCTTTGAAAAAGAACAAAGCAACCTTCACTTTTGAACCTATTTATAAAATCAGAAATATCTCTTTACACACACCTTATTTCTCCCTTTAAGCAAGTTAATCAAATAGCCCTCGAAATAAGCTTTCCAATGATATATAATATGATATACTTACAAAAAAAAAAATCACCAAAAATCTCTCTTTTTTTTAAGGTGCATCATAACCCTTATTTCTCCTATGGCAACTTTAGAAAAATAAAATATTAAAAAATATTAACTTGTCTCTATCCCTGATGGGATTCGATCCCTTAACGCCTCTTCGCTCAGTGGCTTAACCATAGCTAAGCCATCGTTGGGCCACATGTCCTCACGTGTTCAAAGGGTCATTAACCAAAACAAATACCTCAATATTTTGTGCCCTTCAAAAACTCAAAAATGCTTCGAGCATTTCAACATAGCAAGCATCCCCGACGAGACTCGATTGTAGGAGCTCTTGCTTATTACACAACACACAAACCACTAGGCCAAAGGTTCCTATGCATTTTATTATCCTCCACAAATGATTCTTCAATGAACCCAAATTTCGTAAACCCTTCACACGCCTCTTTACACACGCTTCAACACACAGGCTCTTCTCGCATTACGTTATCAATTTGAATGCATTCGAAAATCGAGGACAAGAATTTATCAAAAAATTTGGTGGCATATATATATGCCTTTCCTCCTTTCTTTAGACTTCGGCGCTATAATTTTATTTTTAATTTTAAAATTTAAATTTAAATTTAATTTTTAAATAATTTAAAATTTAAAGTAAAGATTTAAAATTAAATATCTCCATCATCGGGGCACCTTTTCGATGAAATGAAAATCCAACCTGGGTTTTAAGAAAAACCCATTTTAATTCTTCCATCCATGGTTTTAAATAAAACCTTTTATTTTTCCTGCCTTGGTTTTCACAAAAACCCTCTATATATCCATGCTCTCCAAAATATCATAAATGATAGTTTATGAAGTGCGTTTGCCACCAAAACTCAAATGTGATCCATGTGACATCAACGAAAAAATAAAATAACTCAAATTTCCAACAACAATCATGCCCCTCTTAGGGTCACCCAAATGTTGATACAATTAACACAATTTGAAAGCCCCAACGGGGTAGGTGCAATACGCAAACTTTCTAAATGGACACGAATTGCTCCAAGGTGTCGATGACCTTCTTCTCCATGATTAGAGGCATTTGCTGCCTTGCATCTCAAAACCCTATTAGTCCTACGTGCAATAAACAACAAGAAGCAATTAGCAACAAAGGAGGCCTCTCTTGATGAGGCTTTTAGGAGGTATTTGCATAAAAGGTAGCATAACTAGCATGAAATCAAGAAAGTGCAAGAAACATACTAAACTTATATTAAACCTAAAAATATTGCTACAAACATATAAGCAAAAGTAGATCTAGCTATCTATTGACTTAATTATGAAATTGAAAGCATGGAAGCATGAAAAGAACCATTAGTGCCATAATTGCAAAAGTGAAGGGAAATGACTAAAAGCTCTAATTGCACCGGTCAAAGTCTCTACTAAAGAAAATTAACATGATATATGTCTAATCTAATGCAATTAAACAAATCCTAAAGCTAGAAAACAAGGAAACTAAATATGACAACCTGACCACAGGTCTGATGCACGATGAGCACTATCCACCATGGTTGATAGCCACGGCTGAGCTTGAAATGCTCTTGCCCTCCTAATTTGGTGTCCAATATTCAATTCTCCTTGAGGAATTGATGATCAAGGGTTGCCACTGTGTCCTCTGATATATTTTGTGGTTGAATTGCTCAGTTGGTGCATGGATTGCACGAATTAACATTTCTTGAATCTCCTAGCCTCCTAGGA
The DNA here is from genome assembly GCA_028583015.1 of Wollemia nobilis. Classification (NCBI taxonomy): domain Eukaryota; kingdom Viridiplantae; phylum Streptophyta; class Pinopsida; order Araucariales; family Araucariaceae; genus Wollemia; species Wollemia nobilis. The sequence continues at coordinate 2,981,945 of JAQPPZ010017021.1, forward strand.
CCTCCATGGCAAGTGATCTCCAATTGGGTAGCAAAAGTGTTCCTCTCAATGCATGTAAGTGAGTATGCAATTTGACAGGGCTTCGCTGCATTTCAACTCGAGATTCATCTATATATTTCTCCCAATTGGAGGGGGGTTTTATAGCATTTACCAAGGGCTAGGGGTGGCTTCATGAGGAAGCCAAGAACAATATTGGGTGGTTGAGCTTGTTGGATGGAAGGATCCGAAACCTTCCTCACTCAAACCACTCCAATCCACAACCAATTGGCCATTTGAACCAACTTTGAATTGGTCAAAGGCCAATTGACTTTGAGGCCTGACCATGGTTGACAAGCATGGTCAGCTTTGCTAACCGTGGGTGTCAGCAATGACTAGCACTGACTAGGCAAAGGTGCCCAAATGAGTGGTAAAAACCATTGCTATACCTTGGTATCTGTCCAAGGTCTTCCATATGGTCTTCTAGCATGTCCCATATGAGTAGTCGCCTCGACATGACATATTTTAGGTGTCTACAAATACCCCTTTTGAGATGCGTTGTGAGATCGAACAACATTGAGCAAAAATAGACCTCCTAAAATGATGTCGTAGGTTGGATGATGATCATTGGTATGATCAACATTAGATGCCCTAGGTCCTACAAAAGGATGCACATCCTAGAATCATTGCTTCCAACTGGATGGAAGGCTTAAATTTGAAAGAGTTTGCACAGCTCCAACATTGATGGGTAGCTTTGGTGCTACAATAGGAGTTAGGCCTATATAACTGAAAGGAGGAGAGCTACAAACTAACTATCATATTTGCTATTTTCCCCAAGCAGAGGGTAAGCTTATGATAGTCTTTGGCAATGATTCATAAGACGAATGCAATTTTGACAAGATCTAGGGATCTATGATCAAGGGATCTTCTGTTGACTTTGATTATGATTATGATATTATGACTACCCCCTCAAGTGAAGAGTCGATGAGGGTAATGACAATTAAATGAAGCGACGAGGTCACTTGACCACTATGAATGATCTTGAACAAATTAAGATTTAGCATTTGAAATTGGCAAGGCCTAATCAGCTATGATTGCAACTGTTAATAGTAATTGCCTATTTCTATCCCATGGAGCGGTCCAGCCATGAAGGCCTTCTTAGGGAATCAAAATGAGAACAATTCCAATTAGGCTTATGTTGAATCATATTGTCGATGATCTTCTGAAAATATCATAGAAGAATTGACATGAATATCTCATTCCCATGGAGCAGTCTAGCCACCTGGGCCTTCTTAGGGATTGAAATGAAGCATAGCAATTCAACGATGATGAATTTACCCCAAATGTCCTTATGGTAATTTACTCATCTTGCTAGATTGCATGGAGCGCAAATCGCTACAACCACCAAGTGTATAGGGTAAATAACTAAATACGAGGTGCATTTGGATTTTGGATTATTTGATTTTTTTGTTATTTTGTATTTTTTTGAATTATCTGGTCTGGTGGGTATTTTTAATTTGTTATTTTATAGCTCTCCACGATGGGAATTGAGAGCATTTATTGTATTTTGCTGACCGCGTCTATCAAAAGTGGTTAAGAAGTTCAAATTCCTTGATCGTGGCTCAGACCCATGGGTGAAAAACCCTAATTTGGGGACCATGGTTGTCAGACGTGGTTCGAACCAAATTCAAAAAATATATAAGGCTTTTCCCATTTGAAAAATTTCATTATTTACCTAAAACTGATAGTAAAACTGAGAGCTCTGAGAGGTAAAAAGTGAATTCTAACATGGAATGCTACCACAAACCTCACTGATTCCCTTCTATCCACACCGATGGTCGACCACCGAAGCTTCGACCAACGGGAGAGTCGGTGCTTCCAAGGTAACACACAAACTGAGACCATGCTTGCAAATTACCGAATTAAAAATTAACCACACTAAGTAATGGGTTAAACGAACCACATTAAACTATCGATAATGAACCTCACCCTAGTTAGGTTTAGCATAGGTTAGATTAGAGGGGAGGGTTTTTAATTTTTGGGATTTATTTTGGGAGGGAAATGACCCTGAAAAGGTCATGTTCCCTAGTCGTGGGTGGCAGACGTGATTCCCAATTGGCAAATTGGGGACCACGACTATCATCCATAGTGGGATTTAAATCCCAATGGTCACATTTTTTATCGCCTCATCGACCGCGGTTTTGACCCGCGACGTGATTCCCTTAGAATGTTTTTCAAAATTTTCAATTTTTTTCATTTTTCTTGGAATTTTCAGAAATTAATGTATTTTATTGCAATTTTGAAGTGCTTTTATTTGATTTTTTTGAAATTTTTGATCATGTTTTTGCATTTTCATGAGATTTTCTGATTTGTTTGCCATTTTTGAGTCATTTTTAATTGTTTTTCTTATTTATTTGATTGCTTTCACTCAGACCTTGATGAACAAAGCAAGGGAGACTGATCTCCTTCGAAACTTATGCTACACTCTCACTGACATGGAGTGGTATTGGTTTGCTACCATGGGGTTTTGATACATCTTGGACCTCCCCACTATCAGATCGGATCAAGCATATATGACTGCATTGGCCCATCACTGGGATGCATGAACCAATACATTTCACCTTTCGATGGGTGAAATGACTATGACTCTAGAGGATGTCTACCACATCTTCCACCTACCTATTGATGGTGAGGCCATCACCTCCTCTCCTACCATGGCGAGGAAGGTCGTGTTTGATGCGATATTTGGTAGACGAAGCATCGAGGCTCAGGGCCGCATTGACCATGGGGGCATCCACATCGAGGAGTGGTACCAGGCCAGATTCTTCTCATAGTGGGAGGTTGTATTTATGCATTTGATTATCCAGATAGTCCTCCCAGATTCATCAGGCATGAGGTTCCCCTGGAACCTCCTAGCTAGGACTAGGGAGGTTATGGTTAGCTCGATCGAGCGACCTCTCATTCTAGCATGGGGAGTACCCTTCTAGCGTAGCTCTATCATGAGTTGTACCAGATTACATGCCGTAACAGAGTGGGCATCGACTGTAGCCTACTTATTTAGATTTGGGGCTGGAAGCATATTTTGATAGAGTACCCCATAGATTTACCTCTAGGGATCACTGATATCGATGAGGATCATCAGTGTTATGTAACCTATTAGCCTCGGGAGCAGGAGGGCTTCAGGAGTAGGTCTCATGCAGGAGACCTAGACCATTACATTACTAGATTTTCATAGCTCCACCTTGAGCAGATAGAGTGGTGACCATACATGGGTTGCCCTACCTAGCCAGAGGTGGATAGATACCTATGCCAAGTGCATAGATACAGGTGGGTTATCAGTCGTAAGGCTGATATACATGAGTATCAACACTTCTATCACATCCTGAGGTAGTTTAGGATTCAGTAGGATGTCCCAGAGGTGTCGACTATTTACATACGCTTGGTCCTAGAGAGGGACCTGACCTAGCCCCAGGTGGCTCCACTAGGGGATGATGATGATGACTTTCAAGAGTTGGGCCTGGTGGATGTAGGCACTACTACTAACTATTATGCATGGTGGACTAGCCTATAGTGGCACGGAGAGGGACCTCTAGGCCGACCAATGGATGACTTTATAGTAGAGGGCGTAGAGGGCTCAGAGGTAGACCCTCATGGATGTAGGGTCCGTTAGAGGACCGAGGGTGCATGGGGCACAGGGGCCACTATAGAGGAGGGCCCACAGGTAGAGGTAGAGGAGGAGGCATCCGAGGAGGGTGAGGCACCTCCTGATAGTGAGGTTGGATAGTTGAGGGCATAGGTTGCCGACCTCCAGACTCAGATTGGGATACTTCACACCCGACTCCTACATAGGGACACCACTATCACCACTCTAGAGGTGAAGCTATCTCATGGCCAGAGCCAGTGGCATAGTTACGAGGAGGAGAGGGTAGCTCTCTAGGCATAGGTGGCTACAATAGACACCAAGATTGAGAAGATCACTAGCCAATGTGATCTTCTACAGGTGATGCTAGATGTAGTGACTATTGAGCGAGACCTACTCAGGGTGGTGAGGGTAGCTCCCTCACCTACACAGGCTATCATGGCACCTCCTATGGTACCATATACTCTAGGGCTTATAGGTTTTGACCCGATGGTAGAGATTAGGAGGCTATGTACCCTCATGGAGGAGGGTAATGATCAACATACAATAGATGTAGCTTGTAATGCCCAACTGGAGGGTGTTATCAGGTTGCTAGGTGGGTAGGTTTCAAAGAGGACCACTACTACAAGGTCACATCAGAGTAGGACTAGGACTAGGGAGACAGGGCAGTCTAGTGCATGATCTAGCCATAGGACTGCCTCATGTGCACTAAGTATAGTTGGTCTAGGTCGAGTGCAGGATCCATAATAGGACCCACAATAGGCTCTAGAGCAGGTCCCTAGGGATGTGGTTGAGGGAGGTGGAGAGAGCTCTAGTGTAGGGGGATCAGGGGGTGTAGGCCAGAGCTAGCACATTGGCATGGCATAGATTTTGCTACTTGTTGTACCATTTTGGTGTAAGGTTTGAGGACCTACATAGTTGTAGCCTATGAGCATTTTGATGTACCCTGCTATGATGTACATTTGACACACACACACACACACACACACACACACACAACAAAAAATATATATATATATATATATATATATATATATATATATGATAGTTCATCTCATTACATGTGTACTTTATTTTTGGTATTTTATGTTTATGTTATGCACATGGATGCAATGCTTATATTGATTTAATGTTATATGATGTGATGTATGGATGACATGCACTAGATAGCTATATGATAGATGATTAGATGCTATGAGTTATGTATGTAGATGGACTACTTATGATGGATGCATATGAATGCCATATTTTGATTTTAAATGCATGTATACTTTGCTTCACTTGTATGCATTTAATTTATGTTGCTATGACATAATTTATGCCATGTATGTATTGCATAATTTTTCTATGATGATATATGGAAATGAACATGTATGCTTTAATCATTAAAACATAATGTATGAATGTAATATGGATTTAACAATCTAATGGATGACACCACAGAATGTATAACAATCATGAATTGTAATTGCTATATCCTTGTAAAATTTTGATAAATTGTACACCCTTATGTGAGATGCAATGATGTATTGTTTCTATTCATAAGCTCTTGCAAGTTAAAAGAATATGCGTAACATAGTCAGTGGTCATTTAAATATCATTTCTAACATCCATCCAGTATCTAACCTATATTATGAACAATATTTAATAAACAAAATCTCATAAAGAGAAATTGATATTTTGATGATTGCATTGAAAATTGGTTGTTGCTATTTGGGAATTTTTGAGGTTTTCCATGAGACTCAAACACCCTAGTTGACTTATCAAAAGTTGTATACTAACCATACTAGACTTCTGAAACATAAGGCTTTCGCTAGGATAGGCCCTAACTATTCATTATCCCTATGTGTGCAAATGAGTATATTTAGATAAGGCATAAGCATACCCCGATGTCAGGTGGGATTCTTTCAGCCCATTGCTAAGATTGGGGGTCCGCATATGTCTATCCAATCCTAGGTTTAGATTTTAGTTGGACTAGACCACTAGGTGATACAGGACACCTGAAGCTAGCTCTTCCACATTCAAACATTGGTCTGCACACAAGCAAGATGCTAATGTATCAGACATATCATCATGCATAAGGTACAGTAGTGCTGACAATTCTAGGGATTCAAGTTCGCTCCCTTCTTTTCTTCAATTTTTTGGGATACTTGCTCATATATAGTGATAAAAATCATTATTTATTTTATATATACTCTCTTTTTTTTCTCTTTTTTTCTTTCTTTCTTTTCTTTTCTTCTCTTTTGAGCAAGGGATTTGATACTGATTTGATTTTACTTTGAAAACTTGATCTTGATTTGACTTGACTTTCTAGGATTTACATTTTGTAATTTGATTCAAAAATTTCCTTTGGGGATTTTGACTTTTCTAGGATATCGATCTAGGATATCGATCTAGGGTATCAATCTAGAGGATTGATCTGGGATATCACTCTGGGATATTGCTTATTTTAACGTAAGCAAGGGATTCATATGGGTAGGGAATAAACTTGTCCTTTTGCCAATTTCCAACATTTCCCAAACCATCCACACAGGGGGATAAGCAAGAATAAACTTTTCACCTCAGGATACCTGGTCCTGCTTCATAGCTTTCATCTTCCCCTAGTCCTTATTAGGATTGTTTAATTTGTTGATTAGTGATAGGATTCTGATATGCTAAGGGCTATACAAACTAGACCTCATCTACAAAAGCAAAGCAAGATTTCTATCAACTCTTGAGAAGACCTCTAGGTATGGTTGAATGACCGAAAAACCCTAGTATATTCTTCATAGCAACAAGAGGGGTTGTGTTGAAAAACATAGTTACTCACAAGGGTGATAAATGGATGAAAAATATAATGCATAGATGCATGATTGAAACACAAACGTGGTGTCATTTGTAAGATTGTAAACACAATGTATTCTAATGCAAGTGCGATGGATGGATATGCCTAATGCAATGCAAAAATGAAATGCATGTGGAAAATGAAATGCATGATGCAAATGAAATGCAATGATGCAAATGTTTTTGGATTTTGATATTTTTCCAATTTTTTTTGGATTTTATTGCTTTTTAATTTTTTATGGATTTTAAAATTTTGGTTTGACCAAAGGGCTTATAGATGCCTTTGGAGCCTTTTACTGGGATGACCAAAGGGCTTATAGATGCCTTTGGGGCATTTTTACTAGGATGACCAAAGGGCTTACAGATGCCTTTGGGGCCTTTTGATGGTTTTAGGCATAGAACACTTTAAGATGAAGGATATTGAGAGGTTCAAGCTCTTCAAATCCTTCGAGCGATGTCAAGTGATATGTCCCAGGTCCAATCTTCTCAGAGATGATATAAGGACCTAACCAATTAGCCACAAATTTGTCTCACATTTTTGGTGGTAAATTTGAGTTCTGTTGGTTCTCTTTCAGCACAAGATCACCAACCTCAAAGTCTCTCAGATGGACTTTGTCATTGTAAGCTCATTTTAAGCGCTCTTGATAAACGTGGAGATGCTCAAGGGCATTCACATGATGTTCATCAAGTAGCATCAATTGATCTAGGTGAGCTTGTCATGCAGTGTCATCATCGATGAACTCTTTCAATGCGATGTGCAATATTGGAATCTCCAACTCTAGGGGCATAATGGCCTCAATGCCATATACTAGTGAAAATGGAGTTGCCCCAGTGGGTGTCTGAATACTAGTCCTATAAGCCCATAATGCAAGGGGTAGTTGGATGTGCCAATATTTGTGGTGCTCTTGTACCATATTTTTCAATATGGAGACCATTGTCTTATTTGAAGCCTCAACTTACTCATTTGCCTACGGATAATATGGAGTCACAAAACTATGTTTGATTCTATACTTAGACGTCAAATCTCTCATAGTTTTGTTTTTGAATGACGTTCCATTATCCAAAATTATCTTGGATGGTATCCCAAAATGACTTATGATATTAGTGAGTATGAACTCAACAATACGTGCTCCAATTGTCATTGTTAAGGGAATGGCTTCCACCCACTTTGTAAAATACTTAGTAGTCGTAATAATGAATGTATGCCATCCCGATGATGGAGGAGAGATCTTATCGATTAGATCCAAACCCCACTAAGAAAATGGCCAAGCCACTTGAATGGGCTATAAGGCCTATGATGGTAGGTGCATAAGATTAGCATGATGCTGGCATTTAATGCATTTCTTGACATACACATTGCAATCCTTCTCCATAGTGGGCCAATAATAACCCATGCAAAGGATGCACTTGACGATAGCCATGCCGCTAAAATGGCCACCGCACGTACCATCATGAGCTTGAGAAATTTCCCAAGATGACTCTTGGGGCTCAAGACAATGCAGGAGAACTCCATCATAGCTTCGACGATACAAAATATCTCCTAGTAAGACATACTTTGTCACTTTCTATTTAAATGTGTTTTGCAGTACACGACAATCCCTAAGGGATTATACCAAGCTTCAAGAAGTCATGTATCTGTGACATCCAGTTATGGTAATTCTTAGCCTCAATTGACAAGACAGCATGTTCCCCCTATGGTTTAACATTTGTAAATGTAGACTGGAAAATAACCTTATGGTGAATGGTAGTACCACTCCCCGTAGGACCTTGTGAGATCAATGACCCCCAAGGTGCTCTCTTGAGAAAGTCTCTAGCTCTGTAGAACCACTCATGATTTGGTTCTATATGGATCATGTTGATTGACTCTTTGTTATCCAAAGCTTCGCGTTGCACAATAGAATGTGACAACATTTTGACATGGATGGTAGTAAAATCGATAGAAGGATTATGAGGGATTAAGGATCCCAAAGATGCCATGGTATCTATGAATCTATTTGATGAATGAGGGATTGCCTTGATGTCATACCACTCCAATAGAGCTAGATAAGTATCAACAAGATCTTTGTAGGCCTTCAAAACAAGACACCTACATTGAAAAAGTCCCTTCACTTGGTTGACAATGAGAAGGGAATCGCCAAAGATATTTAACCTTTTAATCTTCATGGTGACAACTATTTGGAGGCCCAAAATTAGGGCTTCGTATTCAATGTTATTGTTAGTGCAAGGAAAATCCAACTTGAATGACAAGGGCATGGGAGCACCTTGTGGCATGAACAATACTATTCTTGCACCACCCCCTTGCTCACACTTTGAACCATCGAAGAACAAGGTCATATCAACTTTATTATCTGGTTCTTCGGGTTTAGGTGCTTTTGATAAGGCAAATACTGCATCATCAAGAAGCTCTATGGTGAGAGGCCTACTATTCTTGAGAGGTGCCTCAGCCAATTGATCAACTATGACTTATCCCTTAATGGAATTTTGGCTAATGAATTCCAAATCAAATTCTATCAATAGCATGATCCACTTTGCAATACGTGTATTATGATATGTCTTGCTCATCATATACTACAAAGGATTTTGTTTTGATATGACATACATCGTATGACTTAACATATAGTGCCACAATTTCTTTGTAGAGAACACTACCACTAAATATAGCTTCTCCACATATGCATATCCTAGCTCGTAACTCACCAAGGTTTGACTAATATAATATATGGCTTGATCTTTTCCTTGCACATTCTTTTGGGCTAACATGGTTCCCAATGCAAATTCGATTGTCGATATATATAGCAAAAATGGTATATCTGGCCTTGGTGGAGCTAGCACTGGTGGCATCACTAGGTAGTGCTTAATCTTAGCAAAGGCTGCTTGAAAATCCTCATCCCAATTGAATGGGACCCCCTTGTGTAGCAATCAATTCATGGGTCGACATTTATCCGATAACTATGTGATAAATCACTTTATGGATGCTACTTTTCCCTAAAGGCTTCTTAATTCCTTGATATTCATGGGGGGACACATCTCTAAAATAGCCTTGACCTTTGCTGGGTCAACTTCGATGCCTCACTTTGAAACTATGAATCCTAAGAGCTTTCCTAAAGTTACGCCAAATACACACTTCTTAGGATTCAACCTGACATTATGCTCTATCAAGCGATCGAAGACCTTCCTCAGGACCTCTGCATGCTCTGAACACAATAATGACTTTACCAATAAGTCATCAATATAATATTCTAAGATCTTATGCATGTAGTCATGAAAGATATATGTCATAGCCCACTGATATGTAGCACCAACATTTTTAAGACCGAATGGCATAACCTTATAGCAAAATGTTCCCCATGGCATTATGAACGTGGTTTTATGCTGGTCTTCAGGCTTAATCCAAATTTGGTTGTAACCAAAAAAATCATCCATTAAGGAGAGCATTTCGTGACCCGTAGTTGCATCTACAAGAGCATCAATTTTTGGCAATAGAAATGAATCCTTTGGTGTTGCCTTATTTAGGTCTCTGAAATCCATACAGATACGGATCCTTCCATTAGGTTTTCCTACAAGCACCATTTTTGATACCCATTCTGGATAGTCGATGGAAATGACAAACTCTACATCCAATAGCTTTTGTAACTCATATTTAACCATAAATACCAATTTTGGATGCATCTTCCTAAGTTTTTGCTTGACTGGCTTCTTTGATAGATCTAGTGAAAGGTTATGAGTAACCAATTTTGGATCTAGACCCAGCATGTCTTTGTAAGTCCAAGAAAAGAGATTAGGTCTCTCTCTTAGTAGAGGGATGAGGTTGGCACGCTCATCAAGAGTCAAAATTTCTCCAAATTTAACCTTCCTTGGATTGATGGGATCATCACTAATATCCACTTCAAAGGTTTCCTCTACTGACATATGGGATCCCTCCTCAATCTGGTGAGGCATAGGAATCAAGTGGATGTCATATGATGGGTTTATGGGTTCCACATCGGAAGCATCCTCAGCATGATAAACATCATATGCACAACCTAGCACAAAATAAAAAGGTTGCAACATTTCTTCATTGGGGAAGAAATCCTTAGGCTCCAATGGTGAATCAACGTGATTCCAATCAATAGCATCTACATTAAGATACAATGGTTTGGATGGATCATCTGGATTGTGGAGTGGAGTGGTCAAATCAATGGAGATCATATTTATGGAATGGATTATATCTCTAGGACCACATACACATGACTCAACATTAGCAAAACTTCCATCCCCGAGATGTGGTTCTAGGGGTATGGGGATCTCTGGATTCGGTCTATGGGTAGACTCAAAAGGAGGATTGTTTGGCTCAAGAAATATTATATGATAAATCTAGTCCAAACTAGGTGGTCTTCCTCTGAGAAGAGGATTAAGATTGATATATTTGGGCAGATCCTCTACTATGTATGGTGCATTACGATGATGAAAGTAGGGAGGTCTTAAATAATTTCTCTCTATTTCATCTTTGTTGTCACTATCGTAATTGTTGAGTGGTATTTTCACACACTTGTGAAAGTACACTCTCCTTTAGGATTTGGGTTCCAAATCCCCTCTTGCAAAGAAGTTAAACAAACAACTTCTCCAAGGTCTCCGCTATATTAGCATTTGCATATGTGTATTAGTAATCTTGACTGAAGATATTCACTTTAAATGCTTGGAACACCTTAGTGATTGCAAGTAACTGTAAACAAGGGGCAATGTTGGTTTATTTTACACATGAAACTTTAGTGATTGTTCATTGAACCAAAATAGAGCAAATGTGAGTTGGTCCTCATATGACCATGATGTAGTGCTTAAGAAATGGAAATTTGTGAAAATGCCATAAAACATAACTCCTTCAATGAAATTGGAATTTTCATGAAGGGAATGTCATCATAGGCTCATGAGTGCAAAACAAAGCTGAAAAAATGAAATTTGACCTTAAAATGGAAATTTTCATTTTCGGATTTTTTAACAATCTGTAACAAAACAACAACTTCAAGGAATTTTTTAAAAATACTAAACAACTCCGAAAATGAAATTTCAAATTGCGTATTGGAAGTATGAAGTATAACCTACGCAATGGTTAAATTATTTTTGGATTTTGAAGTTTTTTAAATGTTTATTTTAATGTCTGAATATTAAAATAAAGTTAAAATTTCTGGAAATAAAATGCAGAAAAAATGAAAATGCATTCAGTATGATGCTATCCTATTTCGACAAAACCGAAGATGTGAGGTTTCCATGCATGCAACCTAACCTATTGGACCTGCAAAACAAGCACAATCCGGATAAGCTAAGTGCTGGCTCCTAGGGTTTTAAATGAGGTTTTCAGATTTAAACATTCGCATGAAGCAACCAAGAAAAACTTGCATGAACTCCATTTACAAGCCTAAAATCTGAAAAGGGGAAAAATAGACATTCAATCTTGCATGCAGAAAATGACTCCTTCTTTCTTGTCCATAAGATGCAACTTTCTGAAAATTTCTGTATTAAAAATTTGTCATTTTACAATAACAGAAGTTTCTGGTTTTCCCAAACCAGTCAATGGAAGAAAACAACTAGAACAGGTCCAGAATGGCCCTATTGCCCTCAAATCTATAACTCTGCTCGTGGCAGTTTTCGACCCCTTCTGGCCTCTTTGAATGGCGTATTTAAACTTCTGAAACATTGTTTCTCCTTCCATGACGGTTCGTTTCATTTTTTGATGGTTGTTCGTTTCACCTTCCCTGATTGTTCGTTTCACCTTCCCTTGTATGCATGTGCTTTGGTTTCCATTTTATGGCCCTTCACCGCGAAAATGTAACATGTCGCGATATCGTGACACTTTTCTTTTTTTCTTTGCGAATGCAACATGTCGCGATATCGCGACACTTTTTCTCTTTTGACGCGACCATGCAACATGTCGCGATATCGCGACACTTTTTCCCTTTTTTCCATGAAATGCAACATGTCACGATATCGCGACACTTTTTCCCTTTGCTTCCAAAGCAACATGTCACGATATCACGACACTTTTTCTTGTTTGGCCTGAAAATGCAACATGTCGCGATATCGTGACACTTTTTCTTTCTACTCTTTCTTTTCTTTGAATCGCGAAAATGCAACATGTCACGATATCACGACACCTTTTTCTCTTTTCCGTAATGCAACATGTCGCGATATCGCGACACTTTTTCTCTTTCCCTATGCAACATGTCCATATCCACACCTTTTCTCTTTCAATATCAACATGTCGCATATCGCGACACTTTTTCTTTTGCCGATGCTCAACATGTCCGATATCGGGACACTTTTCTTTTTGGCCAGAAATGCAACATGTCGCGATATCGTGACACAACTTTTTCTTTGGATATGCAACATGTCGCGATATCGCGACACTTTTTCTTCTTTGGCCGCGAAAGTGCAACATGTCGCGATATCGCGACACCTTTTCTTCTTTGGCCATGAATGCAACATGTCGCGATATCGCGACACCTTTTCTTCTTTGGCCGTGATGGTGCAACATGTCGCGATATCGTGACACCTTTTCTTCTTTGGCCATGATGGTGCAACATGTCGCGATATCGTGACACTTTTTCTTTTTTGGCCGTGATGGTGCAACATGTCGCGATATCGCGACACTTTTTCTCTTTTGTGGTGTTTTGCTTTTTTCCTTGATCTTTAGCCTATGGGCCACTTCAGTCTTCTTGGAACACATGCAAAAAGGTGGGTCCCCAATTTTGGGGTACGTTGTGGAGCAACCACAACAAATGGTGACTCTATTGGGAAATGCTCCTGAGCATTTCGGTGAGAACTCAACCTAAAAACACACAGACTCAAATACAAGCGTTAGAAAATATCCCAAGAATGAAACTAGACGAGAAATACATGAAGCATTAGAATTATTAAGCATCAGCTCGGTGTGTGCAATGTGCTTCATTCCCTATCATTTGAAATTGATCAACATTCCATTATCAGTTTCACTTATGATTCGTATGCAAGGCCATGAATGATTTGTGTATGATTTGATGTATGACAATTATGCTAGAGATAAGACAACCTGCTTTGCAAAGGCTCAAACCTTCTAGCATCATGAACAAACATATTAAAACTGTCAAACCCTCTTAGGACCAAATATATGTATACTAAACTAGTTTACCAGATCCCAAAGTTGGTTATGTGTCACTACCATCTTGAACCCATGTGCAAGTGTAAGTGAAATCGGAGCTTTGGGGAATAGGATTCCCAACCTAAGCGAGATGGGAATTTAACCCTATCCTTACTACTCCGATCCTGGAGTTCATTACCTCATCTTGAAAAAAATGATTTAACCTCGTTATGGATGAAATTGTCAAGCTAGCCTATCCGTTTGAGCAATCAATGGTCTTGCTTTTAGACAAGACATGTTGCCACGCATGAGCATACTCCACTACCAGTCAGGCGTCTATAGCCCCGGTGGAGATCAACCCCATAATCCAGGATTTGGCTCTACTTTTGATTTCTTGGACCTTGGGGATGACTACCCATCCTTGCAAGGGACATGTAGTACGATCCTTCCAATCCAATATTAATAAGAAAGTAGAATGAAAAATATTTTCTTTGGAATTTCAAGTTCTTGATGGGCAAAATAGAAGCTTTGGGGAATCGGATTCTCAACCTAAGCGAGATGAGAATTAGACCCTATCCTTACTACTCCATGAAGGTCAAATCAGAGCTTTGGGGAATTGGATCCTCAACCTAAGTTCGATGAGGATTTAACCCTATCCTTACTACTCTGATTTTAGGCTTTAAGCATTATGGGAGTGGTAAAAACCACTGCTTTAAGGATTATGTTGCATGATAGGACAGACACGAAATATTCCTTTCGCCTCACCTTTTCTTCCAAGTATGGTTTTGACCATTTTGCTCAAGATCCTCTTTAATATGTGTAGAACGTGCTTGGTTCAAGATAGTTCGGGCATCAGTTCCCAACCTTAGGATCCTTTTAATATATGTTATGTAATAACCCTAAGAGGATTCGACACCTTTTCAATGATTGTATATGAAATGAAGATGCAACTGAGATGAAATGTATATGCAATGTGGAATGTAATATGAGATATGAATGCATTGCTCCTTTTGAAATGCGGATGGAGTATATATCACCTACTTTGCCATAATTTATAAAACTGACAACTTCATGCATCACAAGTTCCAAACGATATTCCTTAATGTGTTTGCAATATTCGTGGAGCTTTCTGCAATACAATTTCGATGTTTCATATTCTCCTAGTCTTAGTCAACATTCATAAGGACATAAGTTGACATCTCGCTTTTTTTTTTTTTTTTTTTTTTTTTTTCAAAACAAACCAAAAATGTCCAAAGGACCAACACACAAAACTTAAAACCAAAACTGAAATGCAAACCCAACATCACAAACCAAAAAATTATATACAAATGTACAATATGGTACAAGATGATGCAAAGCTTGGACTATCACTTTCCCGGATCCCAAACATGATTAGAACATTTCAAAAGACATATGACACAATATGTATGCCAAATGTTGTAGGAATCCAACAACAATAAGATCAAACCAAGCAATGCAACAAATTTCAACTTGCCACGCTCACCATACCAATTTGATTTAGTTCCATTACCAACACCATAGGTGAGATTCAAATCAAATTGATTAGACAATGATTGGTATTCAATTTTATCTTGTCTATTCTTTAAAGTGTAAGTTTCATCATTCCATTCATGATTTAGAAGTAGGCTTTCTTTATCCAAAATGAAACTTTGTAAGTAAGAGCCTATTTCTAAACATTTTAAAGCCAATTCATTTTCCAAGTTTGTCGGCCAATCAAATTTCTGCAAACATTTGCAAGCATCTAGGATATTTACTAAATGGGAATCATTAAAAGTTTTTATCCTAGGTTCAAGAATTAATTGTTGATGAATTTGATTTAGCAATTTAAATGCATCAAGCTCCTTTTCATTCATTAAAGTAATGTTATCAAAGGTGTGGTTAGAAATTAATCCTTGTTCTTCATTCACCTTCAATGGCATTTCATCATAATGTAGCACTTGTTCTTTCTCCATGATTTGTTTATCAAAGGCACCAAACTTAGGTACCCAATTGAACACATGTCCATCCCTTTCAAACCATAAGTCTTGTCTATCTAGGGGTGGGTTAACTAACATATTTCCATGATCAATCACTTGGGTTGTTTTGGGTAACGTGGGATTTTCAATTGGATCATCAATGATATCAAACCCAAATGATTTAGGTTTTGTAATTTTCTCATTTTGAAATGGCATAATCGTTGTAGCACAAGTAAGTGGATCAAGATTTTCAACTTCTTTTCCTTCAAAGGAATCTAAAGCAAGTGACTCTCTTTCTTGATTCATGGTTGTAGAATCCTTATCATGTTCCAAAATTTGATGAGATTCGAATTCCTCTTCCAAAACTTTCTCAAATTGTACAAGATTTATAGTATCCTCATGTGAGGAAGCAATTGAGTTATCCTGCATATTAATTGACACAACAAGTTTGTTAGAAGATTCAGATTGATAATATTCTTCCCATTTCTTCCACGAATCATAGTAATCATCTTCCAAGTTCAAGTTGTGACGTTCAAGTATTTCTTCTTCATCTTCTGATTCATCAACCTGTTTCTCATCCAATTCATCTTCACCTTCCTTAGATGGTCCAGTTATTTCCAAAAGTGGGTTATTTCTTGAATTCAAATTGGTAAAGCTATCATAATCCAAATTTGTAACCCATGATTCAATTTTATCACAATTTGGAAGGTGTGGATCCTCTTGGTCATCACTTTCGAGAGCATCATCCAAAGTGTCTTTCGAGAACAAGTGGTGAAATTCGATTATGTCTTCAACTTCATTTGTTGATTTTATTTCAAATTCATTTTCAGCCACTTGTGATGACTTAGGAGCTTCTATAATGGGATCGATTTTTGAATTCCGTGTCATATAGTTGCTCCAATCCTTTGCAAGTACATCTGCCCAAATCATATCCACATAAGTTTGTTCATCCAAATCCTCCTTTTTGGGTAATGATTCTGGATATTTCTTTTCCAAAACAAGATGGTGATTATTTGATTCCAACTTCTTGTTACCCATCCATAGAATTTCTTCTCCAAAATCTTCATGCTCTTCAAGACATTTCGAATAGGTATTCACTTCAACGTGAGTCACCTCAAAATCTCTTGTATCATTTGAAGAAGCATAACATGAAATATCATTAAGATCGGCATTATGAATTTTCTTCCTAGGATGATTTGGATGCATACATTGATGTGCTCATTTTTGCGGTGGAACATGCCTACATACCTTCTTAACCACTTTCTTTTGCTCTTTTACTTTCGATACGAACTCTTTGGGTTGAGTGGTAGAAGTAGTAGGATTAGTTGGATTGATATCCACGGACAATGCTTGAACATTTGTTGCGATAGTTCCCTGAGTGACCACATGATTCTCTAATTGAGGCATAGTTGGATGGATGGAAGTACTTGTATAAGCACAAGTGGGAGCATAAGTTGGTATGGTAGGATAAAGTTGATTGTAGGGAAAAACATTTAATATCAAATTTTGTTGTGCCCACGCTTGATTTACCATCGAGGTTTGATTGCAAGCCCCTAGTTGTCCTACCATAGTTGATTGCTCCATTCCATAACCTTGTGGCCTCAATTGTTGATCTACAATCATAGCTTCTGTGTAGGCCGATGCAAGATCAGTAACCAAGGGATTCATCCTAACAAATATGGCAAATAATGGATCCAATGCTCGAAAGTATATTTGAAGAGCACCACTTTCCTCAATAGTATAGGGAGAAATTAATCTCGCATAAAGCTTTCGAAACCTCAAGTTGAAACTTCTCACTGGCTCATTAGGTTCTCTTTTGCAAGAAACAAATTGTTGAAATATCGTGAGAGGATCAATGAACAACCTAAATTGATCGATAAACTCATCTTTCAATTGAGTCCAAGATGTAATAGAACCAGGGGGTAAATTGATGTACCAATCATATGCCACCTCATCTAGGGTTCCAGGAAACATTCTACATGCCACATCCTCATGTTCGACATTCCATCTAACTAGGATATCCACATAGGCTTGAATATGTTCCTCGGCTGATGTTGGACCATTGTGTTTAAATTTGGGCAAATGTTTTTCTACGTTCTTGGGTAAATCATGAAAATCTCCACTAATGTTCAAAGGATTAGCATGTATCCCATACCACGTTCCTACAGCTGTAGCCATTAATGAAACTCAAAGAATAATTTCAAAACCAATTTGTTAGTCATGAATAAAAGAAGGAACCATGACAAAGCAATATTCTAAAAATGTAAATTAGTTTTTGATTCACCAGATCGCATATGCGCAGGTGAAGAGCATACTCCTAGTGTTGTAGGCTTTCTGATTCACAAGATCGCATTACACGCAAGTGAAGAGCATAATACCGACAACAGATACATTTTAGACAAAATAATTCCTTACAAATAATCATGAAATGACTAGCAAATATCAAACATGTAACGTATGAATAATCATGTTAGCATCAACCAAGAAATGTATCCATTAAAATCCGATAAAAGTAACTGCATGGAGACAACCTCGTTAATCAAGACCAAAATTCTTCAAAATCAAATCAAACACATTATTCCTGTATGAACAATCAAAAGCGTTAGAACAATGCATAGCATTTCATGTCCTCCTTTTAACACTACAAGGTTGTATTGTTAAAAGAGGGCTAAAGATAATAATCAATAGGGCATGAAATATTCAAAATTTAAATCCCTATAGCATTTAAATCACACCGAAATAAACCAATTCAGGCCCTCCTTCTAGCGCCAAAATGTTGAGTGGTATTTTCACACACTTGTGAAAGTACACTCTCCTTTAGGATTTGGGTTCCAAATCCCCTCTTGCAAAGAAGTTAAACAAACAACTTCTCCAAGGTCTCCGCTATATTAGCATTTGCATATGTGTATTAGTAATCTTGACTGAAGATATTCACTTTAAATGCTTGGAACACCTTAGTGATTGCAAGTAACTAGAAACAAGGGGCAATGTTGGTTTATTTTACACATGAAACTTTAGTGATTGTTCATTGAACCAAAATAGAGCAAATGTGAGTTGGTCCTCATATGACCATGATGTAGTGCTTAAGACATGGAAATTTGTGAAAATGCCATAAAACATAACCCCTTCAATGAAATTGGAATTTTCATGAAGGGAATGTCATCATAGGCTCATGAGTGCAAAACAGAGCTGAAAACATGAAATTTGACCTTAAAATGGAAATTTTCATTTTCGGATTTTTTTAACAATCTGTAACAAAACAACAACTTCGAGGAATTTTTAAAAATACTAAACAACTCCGAAAATGAAATTTCAAATTGCGTATTGGAAGTATGAAGTATAACCTACGCAATGGTTAAATTATTTTTGGATTTTGAAGTTTTTTAAATGTTTATTTTAATGTCTGAATATTAAAATAAAGTTAAAATTTCTTGAAGTAAAATGCAGAAAAAATGAAAATGCATTCAGTATGATGCTATCCTATTTCGACAAAATCGAAGATATGAGGTTTCCATGCATGCAACCTAACCTATTGGACCTGCAAAACAAGCACAATCCGGATAAGCTAAGTGCTGGCTCCTAGGGTTTTAAATGAGGTTTTCAGATTTAAACATTCGCATGAAGCAACCAAGAAACTTGTATAAAACTCCATTTACAAGCCTAAAATCTGAAAAGGGGAAAATAGACATTCAATCTTGCATGCAGAAAATGGCTCCTTCTTTCTTGTCCATAAGATGCAACTTTCTGAAATTTTCTGTATTAAAAATTTGTCATTTTACAATAACAGAAGTTTCTGGTTTTCCCAAACCAGTCAATGGAAGAAAACAACTCGAACAGGTCCAGAATGGCCCTCTTGCCTTCAAATCTGTAACTCTGCTCGTGGCAGTTTCCAACCCCTTCTGGCCTCTTTGAATGGCGTATTTAAACTTCTGAAAAATTGTCTCTCCTTCCATGACGGTTCGTTTCATTTTTCGATGGTTGTTCGTTTCACCTTCCCTGACTGTTCGTTTCACCTTCCCTTGTATGCATGTGCTTTGGTTTCCATTTTATGGCCCTTCACCGTGAAAATGTAACATGTCGCGATATCGCGACATTTTTCTTCACTCTCTTTGCTTTGATCAAATGCAACATGTCGCGATATCGCGACACTTTTTCTTATTTTGATCGCGACCATGCAACATGTCGCGATATCGTGACACTTTTTCCCTTTTTTTTCGTGAAAATGCAACATGTCGCGATATCGCGACACTTTTTCCCTTTTGGCTCAATGCAACATGTCATATCCACTTTTTCTTTTTGCCGCGAAAATGCAACATGTCGCGATATCGCGACACTTTTTCTCTTTTTTTGGTCATGAAAATGCAACATGTCGCGATATCGCGACACTTTTTCTCTTTTGAATCGCGAAATGCAACATGTCGCGATATCGTGACACTTTTTCTCTTTTGGCCGTGATAATGCAACATGTCGCGATATCGCGACACCTTTTCTCCTTTGGCCGTGAAAATGCAACATGTCGCGATATCGTGACACCTTTTCTCCTTTGGCCATGAAAATGCAACATGTCGCGATATCGCGACACCTTTTCTCTTTTGTCGCGATAATGCAACATGTCGCGATATCGTGACACTTTTTTTTTTTGGCCATGAAATGCAACATGTCGCGATATCGCGACACCTTTTCTTTTTGTGAAAATGCAACATGTCGCGATATCGTGACACTTTTTCTCTTTTGGCCGTGAAGATGCAACATGTCGCGATATCGCGACACTTTTTCTCTTTTGGCCGTGATGGTGCAACATGTCGCGATATCGCGACACTTTTTCTCTTTTGGCCACAATACTGCAACATGTCACGATATCACGACCATTTTTTCTTTGGCCGCGATGGTGCAACATGTCGCGATATCGCGACACTTTTTCTTTTTTGGCCGTGATGGTGCAACATGTCACGATATCGCGACACTTTTTCTTCTTTGGCCGTGATGGTGCAACATGTCGCGATATCGCGACACTTTTTCTTCTTTGGCCGCGATGGTGCAACATGTCGCGATATCGTGACATTTTTTCTCTTTTGTGGTGTTTTGTTTTTTTCCTTGATCTTTAGCCTATGGGCCACTTCAGTCTTCTTGGAACACATGCAAAAAAGGTGGGTCCCCAATTTTGGGGTACATTGTGGAGCAGCCACAATAGTAATAGAGACCTTCACCACTACCTAATGGAATCGGGAGATTAGGAAGATGGGGTCGCATGTAATCTAAATCCTGATAACTGCTATCACTCATGAAGGATTGATCATCCTTGATGACTGTCTCCTCTGATAATAGATGACATAAATTAAGAGGTTCCAGATAGGACAACTTAGTATCATTCTCATATTGCTCATTGTTTGAGGACTCATTGTCATCATCACTCTCATGTATGCAACTCAGTCCACCTATCTCGAAGATGGACTCTGATGTATCCTTGTCAGAGTGATCCTTTAATTCAAAATCTATCACTAAACTAGCATTATGAACCTACATACCTATGTCATCGAATACCTCACAAATTTGTTCACCCATGTTTTCTCTTGGTAAATTATTTGGATCGGTACTCACAAAGATATCTTCATGATATGTCTCGGGTGGTTCATAGTGACATAAGATACTATCTGGTGATACCTCCAAAAGGTTAAGGATTAGGGTGATAAGGATTGAAATCGACTTCACCCCCTAGACTGAGGTATAGGTGGTATAAATATGCCATGAGGAGTTTATCCTATCCTCCACTATAAAATCCTAACCCAAACCTATTAGTAGGTAGTTGATATTGTAGTTCTATAGGGCTCCTACACCCCTGCTAGAATAATATGAGACCGTAACCATGCCAATGGTTGTGTTCAAAATATCGCAAGGCATACTCCAAGTTGAAAAGATAATGAATATTTACAGCAAATGGTTAATCATAATCTACATACATGGGAGTGTGAGATGCAAGCTGGTCGAGCCTTCCATAGATAAAATTTGTTTGGTTAGGGGGTACCCCTAGCAGTACTACTATACCTATGAGAATTCGATGGGCATTCGTTCAGCCCATGTCTTGTGTAGTCTCAATGATCATCATAAACATCACATTCTGCACAATGTATTCCCCCAATCTGGGATTAACCAAATGAATGGTCATCTGCGATGCAGATGACCCTGCTAAAGATGCATGTAAAGTAGGTTGAGGTACCTCCTCGACTTACACTTGAGTGTTCTCCACTTCCATGGGAGTAGGGACCTCAATCACAACTGGTTTGGGTGCATGCTTTATCTCTTTTTTTCCCATATTTACTTTTAGCTTCTTATCATCCCGACGCATCATGGATGCAGGCAGTCTAGTGGAAGCAGTTGTCGTGTGCTCTGTTCGTTGAGATGCGAACAATGCAGGTTTAGCACACACTTCTTTATTTTTACCTCCTGGATATTTGATTAGTGATGTAGGTCGTATGTCCAGGTGCATTGAGATGAGCATAAAATACCCTGGCAAGTCTGCAAGATTCACATACTTAAATGGTTTCTCGTTTGAAGGCACCACATGAACCTATCCCTCATGCACATATTTGATACATTGATGTAAAATGGAAGGGACACAACACATTTCTCTTATCCAAGGCCTCCCAAGGAGTATATTATATTGCATAGCACCTTTGATGACATGACACATCACCGGGATGGTATTCAATCCTACCTAAATAGGTAAAACTATAGTACCAACAATCGAGCATAATGCATCATTAAATGCTCTCAACGTGAAGGTAGAAGGTATGATATGCATTTTTGGTAACTTTAGGTAAGTTAATGCCTTGGTTGTGATAATATTGATTGATGATCCCATATCAATAAAAACTCATTTGAACAGTATGTGATTCACATATGCGATAATATGGAGTGGCAGGTCCGCTATAACAGTGGAAACTGTCTTGACTTCATGGTCATGAAATTGTATGATCGGTTCTTTACACTGTTGCACATGTCCCATGAAATGTGTGAATGCTTTAGGATCTTGGTACTACACCTTGATGGACCTTAAACTATCCATAAGCATCTCCTTATTCTTAAGAGACTACTGGATAAGCTCATAAATTGACAACTTCATTAGATTCATCTTTAGGTTTTAAACCAATCTACTTCTGATGGTCACCATCAGTCTAGTTGGTGGGTTTGGCATATTTTGGGATGGTCTTGGAGGAGGTGCATCTTGGACTCTAATAGGGACTAGAGGTTGATTGGGTCTTTCATACCTCGCATGTCTTGTGACAATGTTGACCATTTTGATGAACCCATGGGTTGGTGGTTTGATTCTTGGTTGACCTGGCCAACATTATTCCTTAGTGCCTCATGGTTGGGTAGAGGATTTTTGTAAATCCCCATATTCTGATTATCAGGCTCTTGCAGGTTTTCTACAAGAAGCATACCTCTTTCGATCATATTTTTCACAAGATGTTTGAAAGACCAACATACTCAATGTCGTGGTCCTTCGATCGATGAAATATTCAATATTTACCTAGTTGTACCCCTTAGGTTTGGATTTATTAGGTTCCATTAATTTTATTTTGGGTAAGTTTATGGCCTTGGCCTCGCAAAACTGATGAAAAATCAAAGCCAACGACTTCGATAATCGAGTGAATACGTGAGGTGGGATTTGTTCCTTATTTTTACCCTTTTTATTGTTGTTGCATTGCTCATACTGCACATGCAGAGGTTGGGCTTGATAGTTTTGTTGTTGTTACCCCTTATCCCCTTTTTGAAGGTTAACACCACCTAATTAACATGGGATGGCTTAGCCAGTTTTTTCTCAGTGCTTTTCTTGTTATATTCCTGTTGGCAATTTTGGGTTTGAGATCCTAGCTTCTTGTCTATGAGTTGTCATTGATGTCAAAAGGAAATGGCATTAATGTTAAGAGGATGTGTTGGCTTCAAAGGTGGAAGATTCCAAGAGAATCCGGAGAGATTCCATTGGCAAGGGTTTTTCATTAAAACCAAGTTAAATGGTTTTTATTAAAACCAATGGAGGTTCTCTTTATTATTTATTTAATTATTATTTAAAACCCTTCAAGGTTTTAATTAATTAATTATTTAATTAATTAAGGGAGAAATTATTTTTAATTTATTAAAAATACTTAAGGGTTTTTAAACCCTTTAGAAAGCAAATTTCGATTAAATTCGAAATTACTTTTCTTTGCAGTCGACGTGTTCTAAAGTCCACGTATGGACTATAAATATGAGAAGGTTCCTAAGGTTAAAGTCTCTTGGAAAATCGAAGGCAATTAATTGGTTTGGCTGCGATCGAATGTTCTGTTTACGCTGCGAAAGAGGAGAGCTCGTGGTTTGAAAAGCTTTCGAAAAGCTTGACCGTTTATGTGGAAGGAAGTCCGTCTTGGACTTCGTAAGCCTCTTGTGGGCTAGTGGCAGCGAAGGCTGCATTTGGGCCTTGCGTAGGTGGAGGTCTACATTTCGATCCCCGTGGAGGGAGTTGTGCATGGATTAGTCACATTTTTATTAAAACGTGTTTTGTGCCGCGAATTTCGGATTCTTCAAGGGCAGCCATTATAAGGTGTGATTATTTTCTTGATATGATTTTTGGCATTGTTTAGCATTGTTTAAAAGACATAGGAGAAATAAGGGGATATTTCTTTGGTTGTATTTTTGAGATTAGTCTTTTGCTATGCTAAATTTAAAAATGGAGATATAAGGTGTAAGTTTTGGTTGTTGTGTTTTTGGCTTCTTTGGTGGTTGTTTTTAAAGAAGAGGAGCTAAAAGGTGTATTAAGGAAAGTTTTTATATATGCTCATTTATCTTGGTTCTAACCCTAACTTGGTTGGAAGTTTGAGGGTTGTGTGTGGTGACAACTTTAAGGATCAATTTTCTTCTACTCCAAAAAGGTATGGGCACATTTTTCTTATGAGTATGATTGGTGTATGTTTTTCTGAAATAAGGTTGGAGTGAAAAGGTTTTCAACTAGGTTTCCTTTGGTTGGGTGTAAATCCTATTTTCTGGTTTGTTGAAGACTACTTATGCATTGTTATCCTTAAGGAGAGTTTTTGGTGAATGCATAATTTTTGGTTTGAGATAGTGGAAGCTTTGTGCACTAGGGTTTATATTTGTGAGTCTAGCTACTTGCATTGAGTTGGTGGAACCCTTGGTTGGCTGTTTTGAGTTTGATGGTTGAGTTGCTTCCATAGAGGTTGTTTGATCAAGTTATTGCTTTACTTGATTCATGATATTGGGCTTACTCCATTGAGTTGATTTGAGCAAGTTATTCTTTGCATTTGGTGATATTGTGTTGGTGGTTGTTTTGTTCAAATATCTTTGGAGGGAAAAGGATTTCTACTTGTTTCCTTTTCTTGTGATGATTGGTTGAATGCTTCAAGGTTGATGTTGAGTTGAATGGTGTTGGTTGACTAAACCTTGTTTGATGAGCATTGTTGTTGAAACCCTAATTGATGGTGAAAAGAACATGAGTATCATTGTTATGTGATTCTTTGCATAGTTGGCAATTGTTGGGGTTTCATGTTCTTGAAAGAAAACATTCTATCCTATCCATTTCAGATATTGAGTTGAGTTTTCAGATTTGAGATTGAGATTGAGCTGAGTTGATTTGAGTTGAGTTTTGAGATTGGGATTTGAGTATAGAACATATTGAGTCTCTAACAATTCTCTTTATGCTTCTATGAGTTTGAAAAATCACATTGGGTCTCTAACAATTCACTTTGTGATTTCCTACTAAGAAAGTTTTTCTTGGTGAGCTTGTTGAGTTTTTGGACGAGTTCCAGTGGGGACTTGTGAGCGGTTTTGGACGAGTTCCAGTGGGGACTTGTGAGCAGTTTTTGGACAGGTTCCGGTGGGGACTTGTGAGCAGTTTTGGATAGGTTCCAATGGGGACTTGTGAGCAGTTCTTGAACAAGTTCTAGTGGGGACTTGTGAGTAGTTTTTTGGACAAGTTTCGGTGGGGACTTGTGAGCAGTTTTGGACAGGTTTCGATGGGGACTTGTGAGCAGATTTGGACAGGTCCTAGCAGAGGACTTGTGAGCTGAGTTTGATAGTTCTATCAAGAGAACTTGAGGACAGAGGTGCATTGGTTCTATGAGAAGAACCTGAGGACAGATTTGGCAAGTCTTTGAGAAGGCTTGTATGCAGAGGATTGATTTGTTCAAGAGTTGGACAGATCTGACAGACAGAGGAAGACTTGTACTAGACCGATTGACTATGTTTGGTACAGGTTGTTGAGCTGTTGTGGACGTGATCATAGAAGGCAGAGGTCTCTTAGGCTAAGCATTGAGGATAGGAGGTCTTCGATGGAAAGGAGTTCCACGTGCTGGCAAGAGGTAGAGGCAGTTGATCTTCTGAGGGATCATTTCTAGAGCAAGAGGGAAGGTATCTCCTTTGAGCAGAGGCTCATAAATTTTGATTGGGGGAAGGTATCTCCTTTGAGCAGAGGCTCATAAATTTTGATTTGGGGAAGGTATCTCCTTTGGGCCGAGGCTCATAAACATTGTAATTGGGAAGGATTCCCAAAGAACTTTGAGATAACTTTTAGAGAAAAGTTTTGTGGATGTAGCCCAACCATTCTAGGTGAACCACGTTAAAATTGGTGTCACTTTGTGGATGATATTATGCATTGCTTTGATATTGCTTTGGGTATATTGCTTTACTATTTTGAAGTATAAAGGAAAAAGTAAAAAGAGGTCTTATACTATTCACCCCCCTCTCAGTATAAGCTTGTGTTCTTCAATTGGTATTAGAGCGGGTGCCTTCGAAAAGTTTAACAGCTTGAAGGAAAAGCTAGTAAAGAACACAATGGATCATTCAAGTGGCAATGCAGCACCTATTCTTGATGGGTCAGATTTTGGTCTTTGGAGTGCAAGGATGAAGGTTCATCTAATGGCACTTGGGAATGAGGTTTGGGAAGTGATTGAAGATGAGTACACTATTCCTGAACATGGTCCTAATACTAAAGAAGAAAGGCTCCTACATCACAACAATTCAAAAGCAATGAATGCAATCCTGAAAGGCTTACGAAAGCAGATCTCACCAAAGTGATTCACTGCAAGACAGCTAGTGAAATGTGGAAACGGTTGAAGGTGGTTCATACAGGTGATACAAATGTCAGAAAGGCCAAGTTGAGACACTTCAAAGGTATGTTTGAACAACTCAAGATGAATGATGATGAAAATATTAGTGACTACATGCTTCGTATGGATGAGGTTGTTAACTCCATGAAAGACTTAGGTCTTGAGCTTGCTGAAAATGATGTTTGTGATAAGATTTTAAGATCTCTTCCTAATAGATTTAGTGAAAATATTTCTGCTATTGAGGAAGCTAAAGATTTGGATAAGTTGAAAAAGGATGAGCTCCATAGTATACTTGCGGCATTTGAGTTGAGAACTCAAGTGAAGGTTGATGTCAAGAAAGAGGCGACTTTCAAGGCTACCAAGAATTCCAAGGGTAAACGACTTCAAGATAGTGATGAGTCTTCTAGTGATGAAGAGGCATATTACAGCAAGAAAGGCAAGTTCTCTAGAAAGCACAAAAGTATGAAAAATATAAGATGTTTCAATTGTGGAAAGTTTGGTCATTATGCTACTGATTGTACTGTTCCCAAGAATGAAAGTGATGAAGATAAACAGGATTCTAAGAGCAAGGATTCTAAAAAGCACAAGCATCACAGGAAAAACAAATATGAGCACAACAATCAAGGAAAGAGGTATTCTCACAAGCACAAGAAGAGTTTCTACCTAGACAAAGCAAGTAAGTGTTCTAGTAGTGATAGTGAAAGTTCTTCAAGTGATAATGAAAATGAGATGTTGTTCATATCAAAAAAAGAGGAAGAACCGAAACATAGATTCATTATCATGAAATGTCTTAGATGTGGAAATTTTGGTCACCTTGAGGATGATTGCACAAATAATGATTTGGTTTCTAGTATGTATGAGGATGCTTCAGAAAACTATAAGGAAGATGCATGTATGGTTTTTGAAAAGGGTAGCACCTCTAGTGATAAGAAATCTGAAAAAGGCTTTGATGATTCAAAAAGCAAACAAATAAAGGATCTTGAAGGTGAACTTATTAGTGCTCTTAGTGCTTTGAAAAAGGAAAGAAAGAAGAATGCTAGACTCAAGGATAAGTTAGATGAATGTTGTATGGAGAGAGATGATCTTATAGAAAGTCTTGACTTCTCTATAGCTAAGACACAAGAACTCAAGGATGAGTTAGAGTCTAAGGTTCTTGAGTATAGTGAGTTAGAACAGAAAATGGCTTCTTTGAAAGAGGAAACTAAAGAGTACAAGGATAAGCTTTACAGGTTTCAAGATAGCTCCAAAAAGGTTAAGTCACTCATCAAAGGTCAAAGAAAGACAACGAGATAAAACAGGCCTTGGTTTTGTTAAGCCACACAAGGAACAAGTTGGAGAGTCTAGTAAGAGACTCCAAAAGGAAGAGAGTTCTGATGAGGAAAGTATTTCAGAAAAGGAGTCCTTGAATGATAGATGCATAGAAATAGAAAATAGAATTCAGAATGAGAAGAAGAAGTTTTCAGAACCTAAGAGGTCAATTAAAGGAAAGTTTCAAGGCAGATGTTTTGCTTGTCACAGGTTTGGTCACATGGCTTCACATTGCATGGCTCAAGTGAAGGAGGTAAATGACAGTTTCAGAAGTGCTAGTTACTTTCAAGGGTATTGCTACTCTTGTCAATAGTTTGGGCACAAGGCGGTTTATTGCAAGGCAAATAACGAGAACGAGGTTTGGTCAGAACGAGGTTTGGCCGAAACGAGGTTTGGTCAGAACAGGTTTGGCCAGAACAGGTTTGGTCAGAACAGGTTTGGTCAGAACAGGTGGATTCAAAGATCAGGTTTACCTCGGAGAAACAACATCGTCAAGTGTTTCAAGTGCAACAATGAAGGTCACACAATAAGACAGTGTAGAGCTGAAATTCCAGAATACAGGAACAGGAACAGTGGCATGATCAGGTCCAAGGATCAAGGCATGGACAAGAACAGGGATGAGAACAAGAACAAGAACAGTGATAGGAATAGGAATATGGACAAAGAGTTCAAGAGAAGGCCCGGCAAGGAAGTTATAGACGCTGATGATCATTAGTGCCTAATGGGAGTTTTACTCCCACCCAAGAATTAATCACCTCATCGGGGAGGTGGGGGAGGGACTAAGCTAAGAGGCTCATTCTTAGTCCCGAGCCCCAAAGGTGACCCTTTGCCATTGATGACAAAAGGGGAGATATTTGAGTAAGGGGAAGAGCCTCAAGACAGGGGGAGTCGTTTATGTTGAGTTTACGTGTTGTTGAGAAGCATGGTTTGCCATCAATGACAAAGGGGGAGATTGTTGGCAATTTTGGGTTTGAGATCCTAGCTTCTTGTCTATGAGTTGTCATTGATGTCAAAAGGAAATGGCATTAATGTTAAGAGGATGTGTTGGCTTCAAAGGTGGAAGATTCCAAGAGAATCCGGAGAGATTCCATTGGCAAGGGTTTTTCATTAAAACCAAGTTAAATGGTTTTTATTAAAACCAATGGAGGTTCTCTTTATTATTTATTTAATTATTATTTAAAACCCTTCAAGGTTTTAATTAATTAATTATTTAATTAATTAAGGGAGAAATTATTTTTAATTTATTAAAAATACTTAAGGGTTTTTAAACCCTTTAGAAAGCAAATTTCGATTAAATTCGAAATTACTTTTCTTTGCAACCGACGTGTTCTAAAGTCCACGTATGGACTATAAATATGAGAAGGTTCCTAAGGTTAAAGCCTACTTGGAAAATCGAAGGCAATTAATTGGTTTGGCTGCGATCGAATGTTCTATTTATGCTGCGAAAGAGGAGAGCTCGTGGTTTGAAAAGCTTTCGGAAAGCTTGACCGTTCATGTGGAAGGAAGTCCGTCTTGGACTTCGTAAGCCTCTTGTGGGCTAGTGGCAGCGAAGGCTGCGTTTGGGCCTTGCGTAGGTGGAGGTCTACGTTTCGATCCCCGTGGAGGGAGCTGTGCATGGATTAGTCACGTTTTTATTAAAACGTGTTTTGTGCCGCGAATTTCGGATTCTTCAAGGGCAGCCATTATAAGGTGTGATTATTTTCTTGATATGATTTTTGGCATTGTTTAGCATTGTTTAAAAGACATAGGAGAAATAAGGGGATATTTCTTTGGTTGTATTTTTGAGATTAGTCTTTTGCTATGCTAAATTTAAAAATGGAGATATAAGGTGTAAGTTTTGGTTGTTGTGTTTTTGGCTTCTTTGGTGGTTGTTTTTAAAGAAGAGGAGCTAAAAGGTGTATTAAGGAAAGTTTTTATATATGCTCATTTATCTTGGTTCTAACCCTAACTTGGTTGGAAGTTTGAGGGTTGTGTGTGGTGACGGCTTTAAGGATCAATTTTCTTCTACTCCAAAAAGGTATGGGCACATTTTTCTTATGAGTATGATTGGTGTATGTTTTTCTGAAATAAGGTTGGAGTGAAAAGGTTTTCAACTAGGTTTCCTTTGGTTGGGTGTAAATCCTATTTTCTGGTTTGTTGAAGACTACTTATGCATTGTTATCCTTAAGGAGAGTTTTTGGTGAATGCATAATTTTTGGTTTGAGATAGTGGAAGCTTTGTGCACTAGGGTTTATATTTGTGAGTCTAGCTACTTGCATTGAGTTGGTGGAACCCTTGGTTGGCTGTTTTGAGTTTGATGGTTGAGTTGCTTCCATAGAGGTTGTTTGATCAAGTTATTGCTTTACTTGATTCATGATATTGGGCTTACTCCATTGAGTTGATTTGAGCAAGTTATTCTTTGCATTTGGTGATATTGTGTTGGTGGCTGTTTTGTTCAAATATCTTTGGAGGGAAAAGGATTTCTACTTGTTTCCTTTTCTTGTGATGATTGGTTGAATGCTTCAAGGTTGATGTTGAGTTGAATGGTGTTGGTTGACTAAACCTTGTTTGATGAGCATTGTTGTTGAAACCCTAATTGATGGTGAAAAGAACATGAGTATCATTGTTATGTGATTCTTTGCATAGTTGGCAATTGTTGGGGTTTCATGTTCTTGAAAGAAAACATTCTATCCTATCCATTTCAGATATTGAGTTGAGTTTTCAGATTTGAGATTGAGATTGAGCTGAGTTGATTTGAGTTGAGTTTTGAGATTGGGATTTGAGTATAGAACA
This sequence comes from Wollemia nobilis, assembly GCA_028583015.1. Classification (NCBI taxonomy): domain Eukaryota; kingdom Viridiplantae; phylum Streptophyta; class Pinopsida; order Araucariales; family Araucariaceae; genus Wollemia; species Wollemia nobilis. The sequence goes on from JAQPPZ010017021.1 coordinate 3,012,626, forward strand.
TATTGAGTCTCTAACAATTCTCTTTATGCTTCTATGAGTTTGACAAATCACATTGGGTCTCTAACAATTCACTTTGTGATTTCCTACTAAGAAAGTTTTTCTTGGTGAGCTTGTTGAGTTTTTGGAGAGGTTCCAGTGGGGACTTGTGAGCGGTTTTTGGACAGGTTCCAGTGGGGACTTGTGAGCAGTTTTGGACAGGTTCCGGTGGGGACTTGTGAGCAGTTTTGGACAGGTTCGGTGGGGACTTGTGGCGTTTTGGAAGGTTCCGGTGGGGACTTGTGAGCATTTTGGACAGGTTTCGGTGGGGACTTGTGAGCAGTTTTGGACAGGTTTCGGTGGGGACTTGTGAGCAGATTTGGATAGGTCCTAGCGAGAGGACTTGTGAGCTGAGTTTGATAGTTCTATCAGAGAACTTGAGGACAGAGGTGCATTGGTTCTATGAGAAGAACCTAAGGACAGATTTGGCAAGTCTTTGAGAAGGCTTGTATGCAGAGGATTGATTTGTTCAAGAGTTGGACAGATTTGACAGACAGAGGAAGACTTGTACTAGACCGATTGACTGTGTTTGGTACAGGTTGTTGAGCTGCTATGGACGTGATCATAGAAGGCAGAGGTCTCTTAGGCTAAGCATTGAGGATAGGAGGTCTTCGGTGGAAAGGAGTTCCACGTGCTGGCAAGAGGTAGAGGCAGTTGATCTTTTGAGGGATCATTTCCAGAGCGAGAGGGGAAGGTATCTCCTTTGAGCAGAGGCTCATAAATTCCGATTGGGGGAAGGTATCTCCTTTGAGCAGAGGCTCATAAATTCTGATTGGGGGAAGGTATCTCCTTTGGGCCGAGGCTCATAAACATTGTAATTGGGAAGGATTCCCAAAGAACTTTGAGATAACTTTTAGAGAAAAGTTTTGTGGACGTAGCCTGACCATTCTGGGTGAACCACGTTAAAATTGGTGTCACTTTGTGGATGATATTGTGCATTGCTTTGATATTGCTTTGGGTATATTGCTTTACTATTTTGAAGTATAAAGGAAAAAGTAAAAAGAGGTCTTATACTGTTCACCCCCCCTCTCAGTATAAGCTTGTGTTCTTCAATTCCTTATTATTCTTGAGATTCAAGTTACCCTCCTGTAAGTTGATATCCTCAATCACTTTGGCTTGCGCCATAGCCTCCTCAAAGTACTAGTACTACTCCAACTATAATAATAATGAAATGTGCTTGGCGTAACTTTTCATAAAAATTCTAGTCAATTTAGAAGTAGGGATGGAGAACGGCTACTTGGCCATCATCTTCCTCCATCATTTCCCATAATCCATAACTGGCTCGTCATCATGTTGTGTTAAAGTAACCATATCGGATAATTTTACCTTTTTCTTGATGCCAAAGGAGAAGCGTTCAAGAAATGCATCAACAAATTGCTCAAAATTGGTGATATTGTGCCTTTTTATTTGGTTGAACCACTCCCAGGCTAGGCCTAAGAGGGTCATAATGAAGGTCCGTAGGAGCAAAGTAACATTGCTTTCTATCTGAAAGTACATGTCTAGAAAACTCGTCACATGCTCTTGAGCGTCCTCCTCTCCTTTAAACTTATCTAGCCTAGGCATCTCAAAATGCTCAGGATAGGCTGGAATAGGCACAAATGGGAATAAATGTTCATTGTGAATTTTATTCAAGGTAGGCTTTTGATAAGCCATCCCTTGTTTCTCAATATATTTGACCTTTTATTCCAAGGCCTTATAGGCCTACGAAGATAGAAACTCCTCTTCTCTAGATTACCTTATAGGCACCTTTGGAGGTAAATTCCTCTTCGATAGAAGTGAAGTATTAGGCTCATCCTCCTCTTTGACTAGGGATATCTCTTGATATTCTTGATCTAGATCCTCTCCCTCTTAATTTTTATATTGCCTATGCCCACAATGTTTGGATGCAGGGCACCGATATCTTTGTTGGGTCATAAGATGAGTACGAGTGTCTATGTGCTCAGGGTGCAAATTGGATTGTGAAGCAGGTCATCTATCAACGCCCTCCCTAAGCTCACTAGGGGGATGTAAGATGACACTATCTAATAAATCCTCCCTCTCAACATTCTCCTTCTAATCAAGGATCTTTTATTTGTGCATGTTGTGTTCGTATAAACACTATATTATGAACCTTTGCCTCTGAGTGTTCTTATTTTTGAGGCATTCCTGCTCTACATGAACATACTCCAATTGGTCTTGGAGGATCTGAAGTCTCTTCTCGAACACTAGTCCATGAGATCTATCTATGTGGTCAGCCATATGACGCCTCTGGTGTGTACACTCTGTTTGAGCGAACATGTGGGTATATCCCTAATGGATTGATTTGCTACACTCTTGCACTTGTATTTGAATATGGAATTCATGTCTAGTTGTCCCTCATATTTTATGCCTAAATGAGATGCAGGAGCATGCATATATAGACCTAATGGTACTATCGCTACGAATGCTCATAGGATGAGAATTCACAGGGGTAGGCTTGTAGCCTAAATGTCCTAAAACTCTATCTAGATATATCGATGAGCTAATGTCATGAGGTGGTGTACCATTAGCTCCCACTTTAGATATATCGATGGTGATCCTACAAGGATCACTTTTGGTGGGAGTGTGTATGGGCCTATGCTCGAAAGTGGCCCTGTCCACTTGTCCCTAAATGGGCAGATCCTGGACTTATCTATACTCAAAATGTGGTGGCCTCAAGCCTCCCATAGAAATAGGATGGAAGGGTACTAATCTGGATCCCTCGATGACATATTCCTCAGCAGATCCTGTAGATGCACATGGAATGCGATCATGGTAAATTTTGACATGTGCGTAACCCCCATGCTGGGAAGTTCCATGCTCTGATCTATGTCTATAAGAGTGTCTAGTAACTCCTCTAATGGGAATATTATCAACAGAATCCCCACGTATAATTATCCCCTCTAATGCTCATCGAACGATGTTCGGGAGGATTCTATGATTGAGGGTTCTATGCAACTTAATGTGTGTTGGGTGGAGCTTCGGCTTTGATATCGAGTATATGCCTAGATCGGCCTCTCTGTGTAACCACCATGATGTGTATCCTATGTATAGATTTAAATTTTATCAGTATGCAAAGCATACAATGATGATTATCTCTTTTTAAATTTTAAAATAACGCTAAAATATTTGGTGTGTTTTACAATTTTTTGTATCAGTAAGGAAATATTATCGTATTTTGCAATATGTTGATGATTTTATCAATGTTTAAAGGGCTTTCACCTTTATACTCATAGCTTGAAAACCTGGCAATGAACTTTAGGCCACATAATCCCCTCAAAATATGGTGATAAATTCCACACCTGGGCAGGGATCACAGGTCCTCCCAAATCCTCACCCATTTTCACCCAATCAGCATTATACCCTCTGAAGAGAAATACATGCAATTTTTTTAGGCTACGAAAGGTTATCGGATCTAGTGTTGGTCTAGTAACAAAAAGGTTCAATGGAGTTAGGCCAACAAATGGAAATCACTGCCACCATCGTTGAAACCCTACTAGTGATTGGATGTGAATTCCAACTCACTAGCATTTAAATTTATTGTGGTGTGTGTGGTTCCTTTTAATTTGCACAAAAGAAAGATGCATAATACAACATTCAAATGATTCTTTTCTATATGCAATGTAGAAAAGGAACATTTCAAATTAAGAAAGCATGCATGATTAGTTTTACATGATATTTTGACAATGCATACTAACAATGGTATAGCCACTAATCGAGCCTCAAGAAATTAAAATAGAATACAAAGGATGTTATAGCACACTGGAGACTAGGGCAAACTCCACTCGAATGTATGTTGTTCCTAGTAGCACCTAGTAAATACCTAAGAAGAGGAATACCTAAAGACTCATATGCATACTGCTGATTTCATTGTCTTACCTAATTAGTCTAAGATTTTTGCATTATGGAATTTGATAGAGAATAAAAATAGACACATAAGGTGACAATGGAACCTACCTGATGTCCACATTTGTTTGAGCATTACTCCTCTAATTTTTTATTTATCATATTCTGACCGTAGGTCTGTGGCACGGCTGAAACTGTTGCCTACAACTGTCAATCGCGATGATAAATTTTTAATCATGGTTTTCAACCGCAGTGAGCACCTATCATAAAAAAACCAATAAAGTCAGTTTTCCAATGGAATTAAATGTTGAGGTTCCACCATGATCGCCTTCTATACCAATCTAAAAAGCATACACCTAGTAATACATTAATTGAAATCAATCATTAAAGCAAGAAATGAAATACAAGATTGCATATGACAAGAAAGTGAATGTTTATTTTATTAATCTTGAATAAAATCTTGGTCACAATAATTACCCTCTTAGGGTCACCCAAATTTTGATACAATTAACATAATTTGAAAACCCAATAGGGTAGGTGCAATACATAGAATTTCTAAATGGACACGAACTGCTCCAAGGTGTCGATGACCTTCTCCAAGATTAGAGGCATTTGCTGCCTTGCATCTCAAAACCCTTTTAGTCCTATGTGCAATAAACAACAAGAAGCAATTAGAAACAAAGGAGGCCTCTCTTGATGAGGCTTTTAGGAGGTATTTTCATAAAAGGTAGTATAACTAGCATGAAATCAAGAAAACACAAGAAACATACTAAACTTATATTAAACCTAAAAAGATTGCTACAAACATATAAGAAAAAGTAGATCTAGCTATCTATTGACTTAATTACAAAATTGAAAGCATGGAAGCATGAAAAGAACCATTAGTGCCATAATTGCAAAAGTGAAGGGAAATGACTAAAAGCACTAATTGCATCGATAAAAGTCTCTACTAAAGAAAATTAACATGATATATGTCTAATTTAATATAATTAAACAAATCCTACAACTAGAAAATAAGGAAACTGAAGATGACAACCTGATCGTGGGTCTCATGCACGGTGAGCACTGTCCACCATGGTTGATAGCAATGGCTGAGCTTGAAATGCTTTTGTCCTCCTAATTTGGTTTCCAATATTTAATTCTCCTTGAGTAATTGATGATCAAGGGTTGCCACTATGTCCTCTAACAAATTTGGTGGTTGAATTACTCAGTTGGTGCACATATTGCATGAATTAATTTTTCTTGAATATCCTAGCCCCCTGGGACCTCCATGGCAAGTGATATCCAATTGGGCAGCAAAAGTGTTCCTCTCAATGAATGTAAGTGAGTATGCAATTCGATAGGGCTTCACTACATTTCAAATAAATATTCATCTATATATTTATCCCATTTGGAGGGGGTTTTATAGCATTCACCAAGGGCTAGGGGTGGCTTCATGAGGAAGCCAAGAACAATATTGGGTGGTTGATCTTGTTGGATGGAAGGATCTGGAACCTTCCTCACTCAAACCGCTCCAATTTGAAACCAATTGGCCGTTTGAACCAAATTTGAATTGGTCAAAGGCCAACTAAATTTGAATCCTGATCATAGATGACAAGCGCGATCAACTCTACTAACTACGGATATCATCAGTGGCTAGAACTTACTAGGCAAAGGTATCCAACTGAGTGGTAAAAACCACTGCTATACCTTGGTATCTGTCCAAGGTCTTCCATATGGTCTTCTAGAATGTCCCATATGAGTAGTCACATCGACATGATACATTTTAGGTGTCTACAGTTACATAAGTACACTAATTAATATATTGTCCTACTTTGGGGCCAATTGATTGTTAATGTTAACATTTTATCCATGTACAATTTCAAAAACCTTGATAAGGGATTTATTTTGATTGATAAGGATTTCATTTATACCACATATGTGGGTAAAATTCATTGTTAAATACATCTTAATATCATTTCAAAACCATCCACAAACACAAAAATATATATTAATATCAATATATATATATATATATATTCATGATACAACATGGCAATACCCTAGTAATACATTAACCAATACACAACAAGAAATGAAATCAATCATTAAAGTAAAAAATGAAAGACAATATTGCATATGACAAGAAAGTGATTTTTTCTTTTATTAATCTTGAATCAAATCTCGGTTACAATCATGCCCCTATTAGGGTCACCCAAATGTTGATACAATTAACACAATTTGAAAGACCCAATGGGGTAGGTGCAATACAAAGACTTTCTAAATGGAAATGAACTAATACAAGGTGTCAATGACATTCTTCTCCATGATTAGAGGTATTTGCTATCGTGCATCTCAAAACCATGTTAGTCTTGCGTGCAATAAACAACAAGAAGCAATTAGAAATAAAGGAGGCCTCTCTTGATGAGGATTTTAGGAGGTATTTGCATAAAAGGTAGCATAACTAGCATGAAATCAAGAAAATGAAAGAAACATAATAAACTTATATTAAACCTAAAACGATTTCTACAAACATATAAGCAAAAGTAGATCTATCTATCTATTGACTTAATTACAAAATTGAAATCATGGAAGCATGAAAAGAACCATTAGTGCCATAATTGCAAAAGTGAAGGGAAATGACTAAAAGCTCTAATTGCATCGTTCAAAGTCTCTACTAAATCAAATTAACATGATATATGTCTAATCTAATGCAATTAAATAAATCCTATAGCTAGAAAATAAAGAAAATGAAAATGACAACCTGATCGTTGGTCTGATGCATGGTGAGCACTTTCCACTATGGCTAATAGCTATGGCTGAGCTTGAAAAGTTCTTGCCCTCCTAATTTATTTTCCAATATTCAATTCTCCTTGAGGAATTGATGATCAAGGGTTGCCACTATATCCTCTAACAAATTTGGTGGTTGAATTACTCAGTTGGTGCACAGATTGCACGAATTAATGTTTCTTGAATATCCTAGCCTCCTAGGACCTCCATGGCAAGTGATCTCCAATTGGGCAGCAACAGTGTTATTCTAAATGCATGTAAGTGAGTATGCAATTCGACAGGGCTTCACTACATTTTAACTCAAGATTCATCTATATATTTATCCCATTTGGAGGGGGGTTTTATAGCATTCACCAAGGGCTATGGCTGGCTTCATGAGGAAGCCAAGAACAATATTGGGTGGTTGAGCTTGTTGGATGGAAGGATCTGAAACCTTCCTCACTCAAACTGCTCCAATATGCAACCAATTGGCCATTTTAACCAACTTTGAATCGGTCAAAGGCAAACTAACTTTAAATCCTAATCGTGGATGACAAGTGCAGTCAGATCTACTAACTGCAGGTATCAGCAGTGGCTAGCACTGACTAGGCAAAGGTGCCCAAATGAGTGGCAAAAACCACTGCTATACCTTGGTATCTGTCCAAGGTCTTCCATATGGTCTTCTAGCATGTACCATATGAGTAGTCACCTTGACATGACACGTTTTAGGTGTCTACAGTTACATAAGTACACTAATTAATATGTTGTCCTACTTTGGGGCTAATTTATTATTAATTTTAATATTTTATCCATGTAAAATTTCAAAAACTTTGATAAGGGATTTCTTTTGATTGATAAGTATTTCATTTATACCACATATGTGGGTAAAATTCATTGTCAAATACATCTTAAAATCATGTCAAAACCATCCAAAAACACAAATAGATATATTAATATCAATATATATATATATAAATAAATTCATGATACAACATGGCAATACCTTGACTACATCATCAAAAATGATATATCTTACCATACAAAACATACACTAGTGTATTATACCATACAAAATTAGTACACAAAACCTCTACAAAAATGAATCAAAACTAGCAAGACATCACTATGGATCCAAAATTGGCAGGTGTCAAAGTGATCACCCCTTATCCTATTAATGCTAATGGTGGTGGCATCTAGACTAACCTTTGTGACTATATCAACCTTAAATGGGTCTGTGACCAAGTCCTAGAAGAAGATATTTGTTAGGTGCTATGATCAATATCTACCTATATCTCTACCTTGGTTTGAGATAACTAATCCATAAAATACCTCACCATCACATCACTAAAATCTAACCTTGATGATGTTGTCTATGCATGAGCATCATCTCTCTCTCTCTCTCTCTCTCTCTCTCTCTCTCTCTCTCTCTCTCTCTCTCTCTCTCTCTCTCTCTCTCTCTCTCTCTCTCTCTCTCTCTCTCTCTCTCTCTCTCTCCTCCAACTAATTTACCTAAAATATATCAACCTCATGCTCTAAGGTCAAATTCATAACCTACCCCTATAATGCATCTTAATCCATGGTGCATCATTATATATTCACCTACAACATTACAATCTAACCTAGGTAACTAACTCATCCCTCTCATCCACCACCTAATCTCTCTCCAATACCACCTAGTCATACTAAGCCTATAATGCTACCATATCTACTTGATAACCTTGTTTCTCAATTTTTCTAGCTAAATCCAAGCTCATAACCTCAACCTTGATCTTCACCAAAATATCCTACATCATTAGCATATGACTCAACATTAAGGCTCTCTCCAACTCTATCATTTCCTCTATGATCTTACTTGAACTCACCTCAAATATTTCCCTTACCTTTGGTTGCACTATTGTAAGTAGAGACACATATAATGGTTACACAACTAATAATCCAAGTACCCAAATTCCTACCTCTCCATATACTTCTATTGAAAATCCCTTAGATGACTCCATAATATAGTCATTATCTATTTCTAAGAACCTAATGTCACATCTGTCGTAATATAAAGAGGTTGTACCTATCTATACCACTATAGATAACATGGAACCACTCCTACATCATAATATCTAACATTATCTATTAGGGCATCATCAACATCTACCTCTCTAAACTTGTATGGGTCTAAAGGACCTCCAAACTCCCTTTCCTTTGTAGCCCATCTATATCGTATATCATTCAACATTGGCACATCCTATTGTAGGAAAAACTTCCTCAAGATATGGTTATATCTATATAACTATAGCTCCCTTATCAAACTCCATAGCTATATAACATGTCTCACCCTATCCAATTATATTGAATCCTTTGGCTAGCCCTATAATATCTCTACCATGTACTCCATATAACTTGAATTGTCCATAGATCATTAATCACCTTATGTGTTGGTTCTAGGGTACCTCTAAATAGGCACTATATCCTCTCAAACTCATGGAACCACCTGAATACTACTAGCACCCTAACATCATCCATCCATTCTGGAAACCCCTTTGGTCATCATATGAAAAGGTTCTAGCACCAAACCTAGAGAAGTATATAATATGTCAAGTTCTATCCTTCTTAGTACACTGCCATGTGAAACATTTTATATAAACATGCCAAGATTATAGGACTCAAAGTAAAATACACCTATTAATCTTGCATATGAGTAATAATCTTACCCCATGACCATGGCATCAATTACCTTCTCATATGTTCTACTAATAGGCCAGAGGTAACTACACAAAATTAATCAATTTACCCTTCCTCCACTAAACATTACATTGATGTAAAATCCATATTATAAAATAGGGAATCCCACATCACCCATAAACATAATCAATGCTAGGGTCTTGTCTTGACTAGCCTACATATGTGCCCTATGAGTTGACATCTATAACATTCTCTAGACATCCTCTAAAGTGACTCTCATCTCTCCTATTAGAAGACAAAAGGTACACATCTTAGAGTACCATCTCTTTACTAGTATTGTGATAATAGCCTAATCAAACTTGATATTTGGTATTAGGACTATATAATGTAACCCTACTACATCCAAAAATAGCTAATTTTCCAAATTTAGTAACTCAAGAATTGAATCCAATGTGTGTGGATGATACTCTTGACAATCCAAAATCCCATACTACATTAGAAACAAAACATATCTATTAGCCTAACTAAACTAAGTAAAACACTAAAATTATTCTATACTATTACTCTAGTAAAATTGCTACTATCTTGGTAAAATTACTAGCATTACAAAAAATTACTACCATATAAAATCACCACTATAACACAAAATCATCAATGTCACAAAATAACCACCAAAAATTGAATCACCATGGATTTTGCTTCCATACAAAATCATTGTTGGGCTACAAAATTGTAATAATGTATTCATTGTTAGACTAAAAAATTGTTACAATAATTTTTTTTTTGTAAAAATTAAGAATTATAAGTCATTTTTTTAATACACACCTAAATTATTGCCCCTACTAGTCCCACTAGCCCTCAAACAGTGTTTGCACGATGAATAGGATGTCTACATTGAGCCATAAAAAATAGTGCCAAACGTTACCTCCCAAAGCTCCTTTTTCTAATCAATGCATAGTAAAGATGAATCAATTCTACCCTCCTATCTCATTTTACCTCCCACCAACCGAAATCAATTTTCACCTTCTCTTCCTATTTTACCAACCCAACCTAACTTAGTTTCCTCATGAATGATAGTATTCCCTTTGAAACTAGAGCAAGCACCCTAGGCTAGGGGTATGAGTACAATTAATGCTACCCAAATAGTGTAATTTTTCACACTACTCATAAGTAAATAGTTTTTACACCATGAAATCTACATTAACATTGTGAGGATCAAAAAGTTTTCTTTTTGTAAAATTGGGGCATCTATGACTATTTTTATTCCTTTAGTGTGCAATAAATATATCAAAATGGGATAAATATAGACACCCAATTTTGGAACACAAAAATTTCTAGTAGCTGCAAACAAACTAGCCCAATTAACTACTCCACCTTATATTTTAAGCATTTATTGCTCGAAGAGTGAAATCACTAGCAGTAAATTTGTTGACCTTTATGAAAATTTTGTAAATTTTAATTTTGCTACCTTTACCACCTATTTTGACCTATAACATTCAAAATAGTGAAATCACTAGATGTAAAATCACCATAGTGATTTTATCGATACCAATCTTGCCTCAATGCATACAAAAGCATTAGATATATCTTTCTCCCACATGCTAGTGATAAGCCTTCCTACTAGTGATCTACAAACCCATGTGTTGGCACTCCAAATCTAAGAAAATCCATCTTTCATGATTTTCTATCATGATTCATTTTTTAAATCCTCATTGCCTTTAATCTTGTCACCTTTAATTCATTTTTATTGGCTTTTAAGCCAGATTATCTTATGTTCCAATATTCTAGATCTTGAGTAGACTCAAATATAAGAGTAATCAATATATAATATGGCCAACATAATTAATAATAATATTCATAAAAATGACAAATATGAATATAAATGACCAAAATAATTCATGCAATAACATGAAGAACACTTATAGTATAATTGCTTAAAATATGTATACAAGCTTCAATATTCATGCTTGAGTATTTCATATAGTTTTAAAATATTCTTCTATATCATTCATGGAGCTTTGCTTCCATAATATAACCTTGTAAATATGACTCTTGGACTCTTTTTCTATTTCACTCCTCACATATCTACGATTTACAACATTTCCTATTTCATACATAATATAAACCTCTCATGTCCTTTTGGGTTCTCATCTTGACACTTGTGTACATGACTATTGACTCTCTATTTATGTACACACTAAACTCTATGACACTTGCAAACTTTTACATGACACACACTTCTACATGCAGATCTAATACATGAAACTTGTGCACTTTATTACATTACATATTTGCACACTTAATTACATGGAACTTGTGCACTTTTTCAAATTACACAATTGCTTACATAATTACATGACACTTTGTGCATATCCTGCACATATAAAAGGTAAAATATAAATCACACTCTTAAATTATAGACTCAAACCCTATTCTAATATTTACATTGTACCATAGGTACCATGGAGGTACATTAGCATGTACCAAATAATGTAATATTCTCCAAAACCCCCTGTATTATATTATTTGGTTATTGAAGACTTTAGTCTTCAATATTTGTCTTTTGTTTTTATTATTTAACCTTGAATTGTGTATGATCTTCCATTTGATATCCTTCTTCATATTCTTTCTTTAAATATTCTATCTTTGCTTGTTTTTTATGAACTTCTAGATATTTCTCATGGACTACTTGAGATTCTTATTTGCCTTTGATGTCTGCTTTCTTGAAATATTAATGTTGTCCTATAAACTCTAATCATTCGTTTAGAATATCATAATAAATTTCTGAATTTGATGGACTTTTATTTTCATATGCAAATTGAAGCAATATTTTATTACATTTGTTATCTACCTCTCGAGATGTATGACATGACTAACTTGTATCATAACCAATGTATTTTATCATTGTTTTTCCCTTTAGAGTTTCAATCAACTCTTCTTGCTTTTAACTTTTATCTTTATTGATTTCAAGTGAAAGTAATGCCATATACATTATACTACCTATATCAATAGGTATTATAATATCATATTTAGATTTATCAATTGCTTCAACAAGTTTTGAGTGCAAATAATACTCAAATGTTTCAAAATTTTCATTCATAGCTTCTCTATAGATAAATCTCATTGATATGTCTTATTTATCATCTAATTTTTCAATCAATTTGCATATACCAATTTTAAAGACTTTCAATCTTTCCTTTCTTATTATAACCTTCAATTTTTTTCTTCTATGATAATTAAAATTTTCAATGATTGAATTCAATTCCTTTGAAGTTGAAATCCTTTTTACTCCAAAGTTAATTAATTTCAATTTCAAAATTTTAAATCCTTTTGCAAAAATAAATTTTCAAATTTAAATTTTCAAATCCTTTGAAGTAGAAAATCTTTTATCTCCCTAATAATTTAATTTACAAACTTTCTAAATCTTCAAATTCCAAAATTTCAAATATTTTCTTTTTAAAGTAGAAATCCTTATCCCTCAAAAATCTAATAAAAAATCATCAAATTTTCAAAAATTCAATTTTTGAAATAGATTGCAAAAATAAAAATATCAAATTTCAATATTTTTTAAATTTTTTAAAATATGGTTGAAGTCCTTTTAACTCCCACCTTTAAATTAATATTAAATCCTATGGAGTTGAATTTCTTGTAACTCCCTATCTCTGATAAAAAATAAAAGTTATTATGTTTCTAATTCTCCAAAATAAATCATAAGTTAGGAATTTAGCATGCAATATACAAATCCAACCAGCATTACCTAGCATAGGAAGGCCAAAATATAGTTGAGGAAGGTAAGGTAACAATACTTTCCTAGTTGTTTAACCATTGTTAATTATGAATATTACTACTTGGAATATTAGAGGACTTAAAGGAAGTCCTTCTAAACAAACAAAAATTAGAAGAATGATCTAAAAAAATTAGCCTCAATTTATTTTTCTCTAGGAGACAAAGGTTTCAATTGAATAAATAGAAATAATAGAAAATAACATGTGGCCAACTAGCAAATTAGTGTCTCTCAGCACCCAAGAGACCTCGGGAGGAGTGGTGTGTCTTTGAAATCCAAATAAAATTATAGTTCAGTACATGACTAGAAGTAGGGTAATGCTAGCAGTGGGTGCCCAAAATAGAGATTCATATTAGGTTATTCTTTATATAAATTTTTATGGTCCACGTTCTATGGAAGAGAAACAATCAATGTGGAGGAATATAGCTTCTATCACCTCCCAATTCCCTGAAGCTTAGGTTTTTATAGGAAGATATTTCAACTCCATCATATCATTAGAAGAAAAAATTGGGGGAAATAGGAATTTGGATGGGAGTTCTGAACTCATGAATGAATTCATGGCCAACCTTCACATAGTTGATGTTAAGCCAAGTAATGGTTTGATGACTTGGTCCAACAAAAGACAAGGCTCAAAATGCATCCTTGAAATACTAGGTAGTTTTTGCTCTCAGATAATTTTTTGATATAGGACACACCCCAAAAGTTAAGATCTTAAATAATGTAGGATCTAACCATTGGCTAGTTTTAATTGAAATTTGGCTAACTCAACATTGTTTTAGTTTCAATTATTGTGGCTCAGAGATGAATACCTCAAGTCATGGATATAACAATGGTGGTAATAAGGTAATCCAAGATATGGTACAAATATGTTTTATTCTGTTAAAAGTATTTAGTATATTAAATATAAAATAAAGACTTGGAATCGAAAGGAATTTGGAGATATCAAGGCAAATAATTTCTACAAGAGATACTTGTTCTTATTTTTGGTGAATAAAATGTGGCCTTGACTACGCCAGTAACTATGAGAGAACTACAAAATGTAGTTTTCAAAATGCAAAAGGGGAATATCCTAGGTTCAAATGGATTCCCTATTGAATTTTATCAGGAATTTAGGGATATTTTGAAGGATGACATTCTAGAGGTGGTAGAAGAGGCTAGAAAGGGAAAGGAAATCAACAAGACATACATAAAACTTATTCCAAAAGCTCAAGAAGTAGATAAAATTACTATATATAGGCCAATTTATTTATGTAATGTTGTACTAAAAATCATCTAAAAGATCATGGTAGAAAGGCTCAAACCACTACTACATAATATCATCTCCCATAACAAGGGAGATTTGTATAAGGGCATTAGATAGTGGATGAGATAGTATTAGCCTAGGAAGCAATTCACTCTATGAAAGCTAAAACATTTCCTTCTATATTCATTCGATTGGAATTATCTAAAGCATATGATAGGGTGGATTGGCATTTTCTTATACAAGTAATGGAAAATTTTGGATTCTCTCAAGAATGGACAAAGTGGATTGGAGGTTGTATGTATTCTATCTCTTATTCAGTTATTCTCAATGGTTTTCCAACTTATTTATTCCTAGATTCTAGAGGCATTAGGCAAGGAGACCCTCTCTCTCCATACATATTCATCATTTTAGCAAAAATTTTAGGGAGGACAATTACTAAGAATTGATATTTTCAGAGGTTAGGAGTCACAATAGCTAAAGGAGTCAAACCTATCTCTCATTTATAATTTTTTTATTATTTTACCATTTTGGGGAAGCCAAAAAGAAAGGAATCAACTTCAATAAATCAAATCATTAACTTATTTATTATAACTTTAGGGAAAATAGTTAATGAAGATAAATCAAAAGTACTCCTTTTTTATTGTTCACCTAGAAAAGAGATTTGAGATTGGATATACTAGAGTTCAAAAAACCCTCTCTTCCAATAAAATATTTGGGTGTTTCGGTGAATCATGGTAGTCAAAATAAGGAGCAGTGGAGTTGATTATTGGATAAAGTGACACAAAATAGGTAGTTGGACCAACAAATGGCTCTACTCTAGAGGATGGATAACTTTTATCAAATAAATTCTTTAGTCTATCCCAATCCATGTTTCAATAGTGTTGAACACCCCTAAGTCAGTGCTTAAAAAATTGGACAAAATTAGTCATTGTTAGCTTTGGAAAGGATAAAAAATGGAGAATTTGGCCCTAGTAAGGTAGGAGACTCTATGGCTTCCTACTCATTAAGGGGTCTAGGTCTTCGATCGACAATTAGGAATAACAAAGTTTTGGTAGTAAAGTTATATTGGAGGTTAATTAGCCACCCTAGCACCTTGTGGGACAAAATTTTGATAGCCAAATATGTAGAAAATAAATATCCTTCTAATATAATTTGACACCAAATTTATTTTAGAGGGTCCCCAATTTTAAAGGTCCTAAGAAGTGGATAAGAGATAATAAAGAATAAGATTTTTTGGATAGTATAAAATGGTCAAAAGGTACATTTTTGGATAGACTCTTGGTATGGACACATTTTTCTATCAATTAAACATTCATAATTGAGGTATATAATGGAGAAAATGCATAGGATGAATTGGATAAACATTTCTAGATACTATAAATGTCAAATAAGAAATGCAGAGATGGGAAGATGTTGGATCCCAATGGAAAACTAGCCAATCCAACTCACTGAATCTAAATAAAGGATATAAATAGACTCCTCAAAATGTGGATGTAGGATATGATGTGTACACTATAGCTCAAGGTTATTTAGCCTTAAGCCATATTAATCCCCATCTGGATTAGGATCTATTCAAATATTTATGGGCATAAAAGTTATGGCCAAAAATAAGGTTTTCCATCTAGTTGCTTCTTCATAAAAGGGTACTCACAAGGGATCAACTTATGAAGAAAGGATTTAATGGATTCTTTCAATGTGTAATGTGTTGGGATAACACTGAAACACTAAACCATTTGTTCATATAATACCCCATAGTCTCTAAATTATGGAATATATTGGATTCCCTTCTTAATTTAAGATGGTCCAATGAACAATCCATAGAATAGATATGGAGATACTGGAGCAATCAAGAAGGCAAATACTGGTATGTGAACCAAGTAGTTTGTAAAAGAATGACTATTATTCATTGGAATATTTGGAAGGAGAGAAACAAGTGAATATTTCAATAAGATAGTAGGGGCATCCACTATGTCTAGCTCAAGACCATAGAAATTTTGATAGAGACTTCCTAGAATTTATTAACTCAATTAAAGATCAACCTTAGATTAGCTCAACATAGAAGGAATAAAGTGATCACTCAAATGATGGACAGAACAAAGTAATGGAAGCCTCCCCCAAATAATATTGGAAAAATCAATACAGATGGAGCATCTAGAGGAAATCCTGGTAGAGCTAGTATAGGAGGGATAGGTAGGTTGGAGGATGCTACTCTAATTTTTTCTTTTGCCAAATATTTAGTAATTTATCCAATAACTTGGTAAAAGGATAGGGTATTTTGATAGGTTTGCTGGAGGTACTAAAGACAATATGGAGAAGGGTGATAGTAGATTTAGATTCAAATTATGATCAATTACCTAAATTCAACTTCAAGGCCTGAGAAGGTAGACTAGTGAATTCAAAGGATCATAGATAAGATTAGATTAATAGCTTCTAGTTTTCAAGATATTGTTTTCAATAATGCACCCAAAGAACATAATAGAGTGGTAAATGCTATGGAAAATTGGGCTCTTGACAAAGGAGATATATAGTGCTATGGTTTCCCTCCTAGGTGGTGGTAAAACCAAACTAGGACTGATCTTCTCCTTATTTAGTATCTTGATGATAATGTTGGAAGCTATGGCTAACTTGTTAAGAAATTTCTTGGGTAGTTCTTTAGGTAGTTCTTATGTAGTTCTTCAAGTTGTTCTTGTGCAGTTCTTTTGGTAATTTTTATGCAATTCTTCGCATAGTTCTTGTGCAGTTCTCTAGGTAATTCTTGTATAGTTCTTCAGGAAGTGCTTGTATAGTTATTTAAGTAATTCTTATGTAGTTATTTAGGTAGTTCTTGTGTAATTCTTAGTTCAATTATTATGTAAGCCTTAGTGTAGTCAATTCTTATATGATCTTCTATGTTCTTGTGTTGTTCCTCAATTCTAGCATTAATAGAGGATGTTAGAGGGTCTTGTTCCAATAGTCATAAGATCCATAGGAAAGATAGTTGGTTTTTTGGGTAGGAAGATTAGTTTTAATTTTTAGTTTTATTTGGACTACTACTTGGATAATAGCCAAAGGCTAGATTATTTGAGTTTTGTATTGTACTCTTGATTTTCTCTTAATATATTATTTTTTTAACAAAAAAATATACATATCAAAACCAAAAAAGGTAATGTTTATTATATTTTCTCTACTTTGTGGATTAGGTCAATTTTACCATAGACATAGGGATATAAACCACTCTATTTTGAAATGCTCATAGTGATGGCCACTCTTTAATAACTACAATCCTCTTGATGACTGCTACACTTCTGGAAATTGAATATTACAATGTGTAACATATAAATCTCATGTAAATGTTCCAAAAATAAATATGTCTTACTTATCCTACCCATACAATTTTAATATTAATATTTATATCCTTTGTAATAGAGACTTGAATGGTGCTCAGGCTGAACCTTCTCTATGTTCTCTAGCTAGAATAGTTTATCACTCAAAGAATGGCACTTTGGTTGGACTAGATCTTCTTTTTGTCCTTCAGATGAACTAGTTCGTATCATAGGGAATGGTGATTTGACTAGATTATATTGTTGCTTATTCTCTAGCTTAGATTAATTACCACTAGAATCAATAGCTCTCCATCCAAATTAGACATTTCTTTGATTTTTCTTTCCCTGCTCTATAGAAAATTATTCCCTTTAATTTGATTGGCTAGTGATGCACCTTTTTATTTTCTTATCAATTTTTTTTGAGTTCTACAATACTCTCTTCTTCTTCTTCTCAGGTCCTTGCCTGAGTTCTTCAAATTTTTCTTCTCAATTTCTTTCCTGGGTTCTTGAAATTTACTTCTTGGGTTCTTGTCTAAGTTCTTCAAATTTTTCTTCTTAGTTTCTCGCCTAAGTTTCTTCAAAACATTTCTTCTGAGGTTCTTGCCTAAGTTCTTCAATGCTTTTGTATCCTTTATAAATATCTAAATTACTTCTATCAATGTGCGCTTTCTAGTCAAGGCCAAATATACCCAAAAAATTATGTTATATTTTCTCAGGGGGCTTTGACCACTTAATATAAGGTTCTCTTTCTTCAAAGAGAGTCCTATTAAATATTAGGGTAACTTTTTATTTATCCCCTAAATATACTCTTCAAGCCTTTGAATAGAGTCCTAGTCTTCACTTCTTTTAGAGTGGATAGACTTCGACATACAATAATATATTTCTATAATATTTTCAAATCAATGGTACCTTTATCATATATTAATCTACAATGTTGAAATTTGTAGCAATATGAGTCAATGTTTTTTAATGTGACTCTTTAATATAAATTCACACCAAAGACTTCCTTTGATGCTAACAATAAAAATTACTAGAAGTAGCTCTTATACTACTACTGACTTTTAAGCCAAATTATCTTATGTCCCAATATTCTAGATTTTGAGTAGACTCAAATATAAGAGTAGTCAATCTATAACATGGCTAACATAATTAATAATAGTAATCATGAAAATGACAAATATGAATATAAATAGCCAAATTAATTCATGCAATAACATAAATAATACTTCTAATAGAATTCCTCAAAATATTCATACAGGCTTCAATATTCATGCTTGAATATTTCATATATTTTCTAGATATTCTTCTATATAATTCATGGAGCTTTACCTCCATAATATAACCTTAGAAATATGACTCTTGGAATATTTTTCTATTGCACTCCTCACATATTTGAGAGTTGTAATCTTTCCTATTCCATACATAAGATAAACCTCTCATATACTTTTCGCTTCTCATCTTACCACTTGTTTAAATGACTCTTGAATTTTTATTTAAATGCACACTTAACTCTATGACACTTGCACACTTCTACATGACACTTACACACTTCTACATGCACACCTAATACATGACACGTGCACTTTCTCACATTACATATTTGCACACTTAATTACATGACACTTGTGCACTTTCTCACATTACACACTTGCTCACATAATTACATGAAACTTGTGCATATCCTACACATAGATAATTACATAAAAGGAGAAATATAAATCACACTCCTAAACTATAGACTTAAACACCATTCCAATAGTTACATTGTAACATAGGTACCATGGGGGTACATTAGCATGTACAAAATAATGTAATATTCTCCAAAACATTTCCTCTTCATCTAGGGCCATGAATATTTATAAATCTAGGTTGTAGGATGGCCTTATACAATGAATCTTGCAATAACAAAACTATATTGAACTCTCTCCACACTCACACTCATGTTCTAAGATTCTATAAGGGCCTACTAGGTAGTTGAACCTATTTGAATTTGGGAAGTTTCCAAGGAAAAAACAAGATGAAATTTTATCATTGTCTTCTACTTTTATCTTATAATTTTTTATTCCCCTTTGCATCTCAAATTTTTTTATTTACCCTTTTAGGCTAACTCACATTTACCTCTTGAACATTTATCCTCATTTTTACAATATTTTTAGGTAGTCATCAGTCTATCTATCAATCATGAAGCATCTTGAATCTATTTAGACCATTTACTATTAATATTTTGTTCTTTGTCCTTGTATGTTGACCATAAAAATGAAATTTCTATTTATCCTATTACACATAGTGATTTTGCCACATATATTTTTACCATAGATCTTGAGCATCCATTCTTAGCTCTATAATATCTCTCTATCCAATAAATATTTAGCATCTTATATCTATATTTGGTCAATTTTTATAAATATTAGCATTTTATCTTTCTATATTATCTATAAAAAGCAAAATTGTTGCTTACATGCTTACAAATAGCAATTTTTTCACTTATATTGTTTTTTATTGATAAAAGTGTTTTGAAAGGATACCTAAAATTTTTACAAGCCAAAGAGGGATGATCCTAGGAGAAACCTCACTCTTAACTAAAATAAACGAAAATGGAGGATCCCAATGGAAACCTCATACCATTGAAATAGCACAAGGGCAAGTTAGAACTAAGCGACAACAAAACCATCCGAGAAGAAAAAAACCTAGAGACAAAAAAATTAGGAAAAGAAAAATGTAACAAACCCAAAATGTCCCAACTAGTTAGAGAGAGAGGGATGGTCATGGATATCGCCATCCACATCTTTCCACTTATATTGTTACTGTAGGTTTTATATACATTTTTTCTATCAAAACCAGGGGTTTGATCGGTCAAGCTAAGAAGTACACTACCTCTATCAAGTTTGGTATACCTCCAAATGTTGATAATAATTATCAAATTATATTGTTTTATATGTATTTTTTCAAACTTATTCATGACCCAATTCCAATTGATGATTTTGTCAATAATAAATTTGCACCCAAAAAGTAATTCACCTCCTCTACGCAACCAACTGCCTTTCCTCCAAAACCTATAATTTTAGTTTTTATTAAATAGATTCCTCACTATTTTATCATATATTAGGCTCTCTATTTTTATTTTATTTACATTAATAAAAGGAAAAATTAAGAAATTTAGTATGGCTTATATACCAAAAAATATCCTTTAATTTCTACCAAAAAGTATCTTTTAATTTATCTATTTTAGGCAAGAAATCATAAATCATATATTTGCATTAGGGTAGCATTTTTTTGCTACATCTCCTCCTTAAACCCTTTTCCTTCAAAAATAAAATATTTATTTTCTTGCTATCATTCAAACTAGAAATCATATAGGTTAAAAATTGTATGCTTGCATATTTGCTTACATTGTATCTTTTCCATTTGTACCAAGATTAGGCTTTGCAAGACATAGGTATTATAATATTAAAATAAGAGCCTTTTGATCTCCTTAGGAACTTATGTGATTTTTCAATAAATCCACAAAACATGGTTTAGGTTTCATATCACATAATGCCCCACACAATCTCTAAGGTGAGAGAAGAGATATAGGTTTTTTCTCATATTGTTGAGAAAAATATTGGATCCACATATCTTACATGAATGTTCCTCATACAGATGTTTGATATAAACATCATGTTTATAATCACATTGGTTAAACCCATAAAAAAGAAAAAAGGAATGGATCTTCTCATATCATACACGAGGAGCCTACTTAAGTCTATACAAAGACCTAGTTAGATGATAGGCCAATGAAGTGGTTCCCTCAAACTTAAAACTACATGATTTTTCCATGTAGCTTTCCTCCTTAAGCTCCCCATGTAGAAAGATACTCTTCACATACATATAATTTACCTTCCATCTATATGAGCCAAAAATGGAGAGAAACATCTTCATTGAGTTCATCTTAGCGATTGATACAAATGTCTTAGAATAGTCCACTCCCTTCTATTGAGAAAATTCCTTAGAAATAAGCCATGGATTTGCTTCTTAACCAAACCATATGAAGTATATTTATCCCAAAAGAACCATTTACATGCAATAGCATTCTTCCATTTTATAGAAGGAATTATTTTTTAAGTCTTGTTCTTCATCAAACCCTCATACTCTACCAACATAGCATCTTCCTACTATAGTCAACCCTTAGCCTAAGAATATGTGATAGGATATTGAAAATGAGATACCTTCAAAAGCAGTGCTTGATATTAAGACTTCAAATATCACTCAATGGATATAATAGATCAACAATCCTTTAAAATCATCTTAATACACTTAGATTTTCAATGAACTAAGAAAGAATCATGTGTATTCAATGTCACTTCAATATCTCAAGCTAAAATTGAAGAATACAACTCAAAATAATCACTCACATCATCACAAAATATTAAACACTTCAAAATGATGTGTTCTACTTATAATACCCTAAATCTAGAGAAGAAGGTGCTACCTATGGTTTTTCCCATGAAGGATTCAAATTAATATGCAATGGAACTCCACTCAAAGATGAATATGAGGAGCATGAATAAGGAGAAGATGAATAAAATTTCTTAATGAGAATAGATACAACCAAAATATCAAGATTAATAGTTAAATATAATATGGTTAAATGATTAGAAGGTTTATTTACTAAAATCTAAGGTGGTAGGGTGGAAGGAGTACTTGGAACCTCATCAAAAATGACATCTCTCTAGATCAAAACTTCATGCCTATAAGGATCATAAAGATGACATGCCTTTGATATATTTGAATATCCCATAAAATTTACATATGAATCTTTTTGTCTCCTTATTTTGAATAGCCTTAGGTATTTAAGCCCATTTTGAAGACCCAAAGATACTAATTTGGATACATCAAACTTATTCCCTATCAATCTCCCAAGAGGTGCCATACCCTTTACTACCTTGGTAGAAACTTTTTTGATAATGTATACTATACAAGTGGCATCCTTACCCCATATTTTATAATTATTACCATAAGAATGAATCATACATCATTCCATATCCATTATAACCCTATTTTTCTCTCATCCAAACAATTCTATTTAGGAGTATAGTGAATAGTATTTTGAAATACAATCCCAAGAGAAGATAAATTTATGAAAAGAATAGCCAACATATTTACCTTCCCCATCTATCCTTAGATATTTTATTCTCCAATATATAGGTATTGAACCTCTCAAATCCCTCATCCTTAGTGTAACTAGTGTATAACCAAATATACCTAAAAAATCATCAAGGAAAATAAGTGTTTATTTCTTAAGAGAGATGGTATATCCATAGGTCAACATATATCACTATGTGTGGTCTCCAAGGAATGAGTATCTTACCATAAAATAACTTTTGGAAAGGTCTCACTATAATACACCCCTCACATGCACCACTTGGAAGGGATATGCATGGAATTCCAATAGACATCTCTTGCTAAGTCATGTATCTCAAAGATCTATAGTTGAGATGCCCAAACTTATGATGCCACTTGACTTTCATTATCTACATGAAAAATCATAACAACAAATATTAGAATCCTAGAGGAAGAGATTAAATGGGATGGTTTTTATTCCAACTTATACATGTATTCAATCTCATCACAATAGCAAGAAGTAATATTTTTGAACCTGTTGTTTATATCCTTTACTAACCATCTATTAGGCTAAAATTGTATCTTCTTGCATGAGTAATGTGATAAATAGAAAAAATGCTAGATCCAACATTAGGAAAAAGAATCACTCCATAAAAATGTGAAGATCCAACTTTGATGTCTCCACACCCTACAACCTATAATGAATAATCACTCTCCAAGCATAATGTGTTCCCCTAAATGAACATTGTTGTAGCCCTGTAGGAGATGTTTGTGCTTTTTCATGTGCCTAGTTTCTACGAAGTCTACAATCCACTCATTTGAGAAGGTGGATGTGTTTTAATTTGAAAATTTTTATAGAAATATTCCAAGACATGCATTCATAGAAATCATATGTTGAAAATTAGAAAAGTTAATTAAAATATAGCAATAGTAAATGATGAAAAAAAATAAAAGGATATGACATAAAGTACAAGGTGGATGCCTATGGACATCCCAATATATCATATTTTATTCATACTTATATATTGTATATATTTCATATGGATTGAGAGCAAGAGACATCTCACTCTGGGCATGAGGTCACCTTTTCAAATTCTTGCTCCCTCCTTGGCTCTTCCTATGGATTTTCAAGTAGATCTACTTTCTTATAGATTTCTAGGTAGAACTCCTATTTTTCATGGATTTTTTGGTCTTTCTTATATTTTCTTGGTTACTGGAGGGCCTCCAAGACCTTTTATACATCTTTTTGAGGTTTTCCAGGAATTTTTATTGGGTGTTGTTGCTTGGTCGAACAACCTGGTTTTTTGGTGTAGTTTGGGAGGTTTCCATTCTTGCTCGGTTTGGGAGTGGGGCTAGTGGAGATCTTCCCTACAATTTTTCCTTTGGCCATGGGAAGGGGCCATGTACTTTACTTCCTACAATGGAAACTCTTTATTCCTCTTTGAAACTTAGAATTACTTCGGGGTGGGCTTTGGTTCATTCATTCTTCTTGTCGAGTAGGTCATTCACTATTTTTTTGGGCTTTGGAAGAGGCCCTAATTTTATTGCTTGCAATTGAGTTATTCCCATGGCTGGTGATTTTGGGTTTCTAACAGATTCATTTCATTCATTCTACTTATAAATATGGTCATTTACTATATTTTTTGGGCTTTGGAAGAGGTCCCAATTTTATTTTTCATAGTTGAGTGCTTCTCGTGGCTAGTGGTTCAAAGCTATTGCGATTTGTGTCCAAGGATTTTTGATAGATTCCTTATCTTTATTTTTTGGTCTCGGATGGGACTATATGCTACATTATGTTGTAGAAGAGTTTCATGGGTTTTCCTATGGTGGTAGGGTTGGGACTTTCTTACAGATATGCGAATACTTTGTAGGTGGTCATGCTTGCAGTCCTTTTTGGTCTTGATGGAGGATCATGTGTTGATTTTTCACTACAGTGAAGGGATTCTTGACATTGTGTTGTGCCTGATATTCTTCTTTATTTGGGAGCATATTCTTTGCTAGGTTCTATTTTTTGCTATGCTTCATGTTTCCTTATTGGGAGATCGCATGGATTATAGTTATCTCCTTTGATGATTCCTTTTTTAGGCCTATAGATGATCCTACATGGATTATCTTTGTGTATCTACTCGATGTTGGTGTTTCTGGAATTAGGACATATGGAGTATTCTTCATTTTGGGCCTTCCAAAATAGTGTTTTTTTCCTAGGTAGGAAAACCTTTTTTTTAAATAAATTTATTTTTATTTTCTGGAGGAGGATTTTGTGGATGGTACAGTGCTATTTTGTGGATGGCCCTAGGTTTTTTTTTGGATGGTCTTGTGTTGGTTTATGGGTGGTCCTATTTCTTTTGCATATGGTACTGATTCATTTGTGGATGGTCATGTTTCATTTATGGATGGCCTTGCACTGTATTGCTTCATTTTTTTATTCGGGCCTTCTAAAATTGTGAGGTTTTCTCCTGTGTGGGAAAACCCTTTTCAAATTTGTGTGTAGCTATGAGGTTTTCTCTTGTGTGGGAAAATCCTTTTCATATTTATATGTAACTATGAGGTTTTCTTTGCTTCCCCTATGAGGGCTTCTCTTCTTAGCCCACGAGGCTTCCTCTCTTGATCCTGCATGGGCTTCTCTTTTTCACTTTAAGCTATTTATCTCCAACAAACCATAGAAGACCTATTTATTTAGCTATATTCTAGTTGGGAACTCTTCTTCCAACCCTCATTGTTTTGTGAAAGGTTATGGGTTCCTTTAAAAACATCTATTTAACAATAAATATATATATATTGTATATGGATTCACATTAAAATGTATTTATAGTGATACCAAATCCCCAATAAGAGGTTAACCTTAGACCAACATAAACTTAATATTATAATAAAATAATAATAAATTACCCTTTTAAGTGAAGGTTATCCATAATGGTGGATTAACTAATACCACTAAGGGTGAATTATTAAAGGGGCCCTTAGGATTACATGAACATGCCTATAGTATTACATAAAGGAGAATGCTCATAGGAATAAATAGTCACATTCTCATTGGCTACATAAATAGTGTTTGTAAGCACTTCTTCATACATTTGGCCTTGGCCTAAATAAGATTAGATTACATAAATTTTAACACCCCCCATAATCTAAACTCAAATATAAAAGGAGAGAAGGCACTAGAGGTAATATCTCCCCCTCTTATAATGGATGCTCTAGTGGGCTTTATTGTTCCTCCTTTGTTCTCATTTCTATCATTAGAAAGCTTGTGTTTAACCCTCAATAATTATGTCTCAATATTCTTTGGCCTTGTAATACAATTTTTGATGGAGTGTCATTCTATTTTATAATACTTAAAAATGTTTGACTTCTTTGAAACCTTAGACTTACCCTTAGGCACCTGAGCCTTAGATTCCATTGACTTGAAGTCTTTTGGATGAGCTTGTGTATGAGAAAGAGCTCCACAATTCTTCATTTCCACTTCATAATGGATTAGAAGCTTGAAAAGACCTTCAAGAGAGATGGGTTGTGGTTCTTTTATAGTCATAGAATTCACATAAATAATCAAACCAATTGTATGGAAAGGAAGGGAAATATTGGAAGTGATAGGTTTGGCATACTATTTATATTTACCTTGGATCATGTCATAGCTAGATTAGCATTTAGATATTAGAAGTGAGATATATAATATTTGAAATTAGTAAAATCTAAAATTCGAAGACTGGAAAGCTCAATTTATATTCTATTAACTTCAATAGCACTTACTTTTCCATAGATATATTTTAAAGGAGTCCATAAATAAATAGAATTAGTCTTATATCTTATGTGGAAATGTACATCTAGTTCCACTAACATGAAGAATGGTCCAAGATATTCCTTCTTTCTCTTACTGAGTTCATGATCATTAAGACCTTATTTTGAATCATTATTGAAGATGAACTAGAGAATTTTTATTCTAAGTAATTCTATCATTTATACTAACCAAGTGCTATAAATTTTCCCATTTATGAAGGTAACATACCCTAAGGAGTACATTTTTCACAAAAAGAAATAAATATTTATATAATAGGTCCATAAATTGATGTCACAATTATGTAGAGCTCAAGCAATTATGTAATATAGAAAAAATGGGATCCAAAAGTTTTGTATAAAATTGTTATGGATTTAAAAATATTTAAATGAATTAGAACTTATGAAAAAAATAAATTCCAAACCTAAGAAAACAATTTACAGAACCAATTGTTACAACATGTCATCAATAGATTGAGTTTTGCACCTATGAATTTGAGTTTAACACTTACTTAGATATGATTGGTTGATTGATTTGATATATATATGTATAATTGAATTCATTTTAAAGTTAATGGATTTCAAACCTATAATGGCTTGCTTCAAATCAAGTGAACAAATTTCTCTTCTACACATATATCTAGAATGTGAAGTGAGCAAAGAAGTTTTCAATATAGAGAATATACCTGTTTGAAGCAAAGAAAAAACTAATCCAACATGAGTTTCAAACTTGCTACCTTTTATCCACAAGTAAGATGCCTAAACATTATATCATATAGCTAGTTAAGTCAAATGAAGACCATATTTCATATGGCCATAGCCACCCTTCTTGAGTAGCCCAATGGTGGATACTTTTTAACTATAAATAGATATTAATGGTAGGGTTTCACATCATGCTTTGGTAACTAGATTATGGTTGGGTATAATCATATATTGGGTAACTAATATCTATTGTAGATAATAAAAATTATTTACCTTTTTTTATCATGTAGAATGATGTACATCAAAAAGGTGCTTGTGAGGACTCAACCTATTGGCATCCCTACTAGAAATATAATTCTCATCCACTACACCATAGGTGCAAATGTGACTAATATGGGGATAAAAAGTATCCATGTACTATTCAATTCATAGTGCCTTGAAAAACATATTATTGAGATCTGGATTAAGCTACATTTCAATGTCTTTTTGGCACTATGCTTCAAGAAATATTGTAACATTTTGGTGATTTGACCCTATGATAAACTCCCAAAAAACCATAAACCATGAAAATGCACCACTCCCTTGATGGAAAGTGAAAGGAGAAGAACACCAAAGATATGATTATAGAACCAAGGGAGAGAGGCTAGGAATTCAGTGTCCAACCTCTCAAATCCTAGGGCACATGACTTGGCTATCATGCTATCCATATTAATGTGCTACTTTTATGTTGGTATTTGTAGATGTATACAAGCCATTCATATAGATACCACACGAATGGGAATAAGCTTATGAAAATGACACCAAAAGTATTGAAACCAAATTTTTAAAATTTAAAATAAAAAAGAAAATAAAGGAAGAAATTAGACCAAGAAACTTGAGTTCATAAAAGCATGACTTTTATTTCATGTAGATGAGGGAAGCAAATTCAAGCATAGATCTTGTACCATGATCAAATTTACAATATTTTTCAAAATTATTCCAAAACTTTCATTCACCATAATAATATGCTAAAAATATGAAAAGGATTTAAAAAGATAACAATATTAACGACAAAAAAGAAATAAATGAAGATGATGAGAAGTATCAAGTGGGTGCCTTTGGGAACCCCTTATATTACATTTTAATTCAAAATTATATATTACAAATGGATCCTCATTGAGGGGTATTTATAGTGATACCAAATTCCCAAGCTTAACCTCAGGCCAACATACAATTATTTGGAGTAGAGCTACTTCACTTATTTAGAATCATAACATGAGGCTCCTCATTCATATATTTGAGTAAACCTTTTTTTTAGAGTAGAGCTTCAATCTTGATCCTCTAGGTAGCATAGTTTGGACCACTCAACAAGGGCACATGGTGATCCATAACTATTATATAAAAACACAATAATTTTCATTCAATTTGGATTAGAAACAACACCATCAATGTAGATATATTGAAAAATTATGCAATTTGAAAAAATAGGCTCAAAATATTTTTGTATAAGTTTTTCTTAAAATCATAAAAAATTCCTTCCAAAACCTTTGAATATTTTTTAATTAGTATATTTAGTGAATGAGAGGCCACTATATATCACTACATGAGAGGCTAAGAGGGTGCCAAATAAGTTCTAAACATGTAGCATACTGGCAAATCACATGATATCACTTGTCAAGATCTAATTTGTTGTTTGTCCTACAAACCATACTACGCCACTTATCATGTCTTGATTTGCTTTAGAAATTTTGTGTTGACAAGTTTGCTATTAATTGTGAGATATTTATCAATTTTGATTAAATGGAAAGATGTAATTTTTTGAACCTATATTTATATGAATCTAGTGGCATACATCTTGCCACATCAATTATTGTATGACCTTACACATTACACATTGTCCTATCAAAAACTACCACATCAATGTCTTTGTCAACTCCTACATCACTTGCCATGGGTTACCTCAAGATTCATGCCATGCCATCAGTTGTGTTAGTGCCTATGTTAATCACCATATGTCATGAAACATCATCTATATGGACTACCATATTATTTTCTATGTATTATACCATGTCATATGTATAGACTACCATATTAACTATATAAATTGCCATGTTAGTTATATGGACTACCATGTGTCACCTTGGTATTTATGCATTGGATGCCAAGTTACCTTTATAGACTACCATGTCATATATAAGGAGTGGAATGTGTTATCTATACAATATTAGCATGCCACCACAAACATACAAATAGGTGGCATCATCCATTGTCATGTCACAATAGGATGCCACATCATCACAAGGTGTCATGTCATCATAGGGTACCACATCAACACAAGATGTCATGTCATCATAGGGTTTCACATTATCATAGGGTTTCACATCATCATAAGGTGCCACATCATCATAGGGTGTCAAGTCATCTATGTTGATGTTATACTCGTAAAAAATTCTTGACATTGGGGTAATGGAGCCAGTGACCTGCCATACCTATTTAATCTTAGCTGGGCTAGCCATCTCCCTAAGCACTCCACTTTGGAGATAAAGCTGAAGATTGTTCATGTGTTGTTGTTGAAAGTATGTGTGTAGGTTTCATGGAAAGGAAGCTAGAAAATTGAGATAGAGGATAAGAGATGCACACATAATGAGGACCTCATCTAAGATATTTGTTGGTTTACCCGTCTAGCCATTTGGGATGTTGTCTACTCATCTGTTGGTGTACCCATCAAAATAAATCACTCGTTTGAAGCGAAAACCACCCATTTGAATGAAATACCCATCTGAGAAGAAGGCACCTATCTACAAAAACTACCCATCTAAAGTGAAAGCATCCATATAAATAAAATTACTCATCTAATGAGAAGGCACCCATCTACAGAAACTACCCATCTAAGGTGAAAGCATCCATCTAAATAAAATTACCTGTTTGAGGAGAAGGCACCCATATATAGAAACTTCCTGTATGAGGTGAAGGCACATGTTTGAGGAAAAAGACACCCATCCAAAAGCTGCCAACCCATATAAATTTGATCCTATCCATCTCAGTTTTTTGATAGTCGACCAACATATGGGTGCATAAAAGCATTTACCCATCTCATACTAAAGGGATCTTTTGCATCATTGCATCACTTTACTGAAGCATTATTTATCTCATTGTTTAAGAGTATAGAAATGTGAAGCTAAAACTTCTCATATTCCATATTTTCTTTGTCCAGATGGACAACCAAAATATATGGGTATGTCACCACCAAATAAGCCATGTGCCTCAATAACATCCTAGCAACATGAAAATACACTTTCAGTTCCTTATTACTTGTGCTTTCAACATCCTCTGAAGAACATGTGCTTATACTGAGAGGGGGGTGAACAGTATAAGATAATTTTTTTTCTTTTAATCCAAATGTTAACATCAATAGTATTAAAGTAGTAAACATCACACAAAGCATCACACACATTAGAGACATAATTTTACATGGTTCACCCAATGTGGGCTACTCCATAGAGAAAATATTTCTTATAATTTTTTCTCAAATAAATTCTCTTGGGAATCCTTTCTCTACAATGTTTATGGACCTCTATACAATGGATACATCAATCCCCTTAGTCAAGTTAGTGGATCTCTATCCACAGGAGACACCAACCTCCTAACTCTACTCTCACTGGTGATCCTCTAGAATACCTCTGCCTCCATTGCCCTAAGCAAATGGAACTCTATCCACAGAAGACACCTATCCTTCACTCACAATTTCCAACAATGCTTATCAACCAATCTCACATAACAATGACACTCATATTATTTTCAAACCCTAGTTCAATTTCTTCACTCAACCAATGGGTTTAACACAAATGCTTATAAAAAAAAGGTTTTAACAATAACTCTTTATTCCAGAAAACCTTGAAGCATTAACTCAACACACTCAATAAGGAAATCAAATTAAATCCTTTTCACTCCAAACTTGTTTTCTAGAAAACCAACCAATCAACTCAACTAAGGAAGAATGTGTCCATACCTTTTTCTTGATGATGAAGGAACCTCAAAAATCTATCACAACAACAAACACTTCTTTGCCAATCTCAAAGAAGTTATAAGATGATAAACTCTCTCAATGGTATAATGCAAATATCAAGACATACATGCACCTTGTCACTCCATATTAAAGAAAGCATCCATCAACATATACAAAAATATTTGACCAAACACACCTTATAATGTCCCAGTTAAAATAATATCCAACACCAAGAATAATGTCAATACAATCTCCTTTTCAAAATAACTCAATGGCAAAAATTCCTCTCAAAATTTAACCAACACTTTTAATATTCAATAAACAAATATGTCACAAATACTTTATTTTTAAAAAATAAAGCTAACCCCTTATTCCTCCAATTAACCAAAATGATAATTAATTAAAATATATTTTATCTAACCCTTTTAACTCCCTAGGACCTCATGTCAAACCTTAGGCATCATAAAATATATTCAAAATTTTATTACTTTGTCTTGGTGGGACTTGAACTCACAACGTCGCCTCTACCAGTGCCCTAGATGTGGCTCCAACCACCGCGTGAGCTAGGTACTCTCTTAGAGATAAAATAACACCATGTGCTCTATACTCTTCCCCTTATGCGCCTATGCCAAAAATCATGCATCACTTCCTTCGATGCTCTAAACACAACCAACCAAAAATGTTGCTATCGTGAATCGATCACGGGACACTCCACGCCCAAACACTTTAGCCTTCAACCACTTGCCACTAGGCCATGTTGCCTAGATGGTTATTGAAATTTTTCTCTCAATGATTTTATCCCTTTTTCTCTAGCGCTTAAGACAAGAATCTTGTCTTCTTCGCACAAATTCTCACAACACACGATTGCCCTTTTTTCTTGTTCGAACGAAGGATGTCCAAATGTCACTAAGGCATATAGTTTATATACCAATTTTCACCTTCAAACTTGAACGTCGGTGCTTGAATTTTTAACTAATTAATTTAAAAATTATTTAAATTCTTTAGAATTAAATATTATAAATTAACTTTTAAATCCTTTTGGCTTTATTAAAGCCTTCTTTGATTTTACCACTTTGTATAAATAATATTTATTTATAAAATTTAAATTCAATTTGAATTTAAATATTTTATAAAATAAATATTAACACTTCCTTGGGATTTTTAACATGAATTTAAAAGCTTCCTTGGGTTTTATGAAAAACCTTTTTTTTTCACTCATCCATGGTTTTAATAAAAAATCCTCCTACTTATGCTTTCACATAATATTAAAAATATTATGAAGCTCTTTTGCCATTAATATTTGCATTGTTCATTTTGACCTTTTGACATTAAGGGTACCTTATTCCTTGACATCAATGACAACTTCGTTCCTTGAAATCAATGACAACTTTGACTCAAAATGTCCAACAATATCCCTCTTTGTCATTGATGGCAGCCCAAATTATTTTCACCAAAAACTTAACCTTTTTTGTTCTACTCTCCCTGGGACATTGCTCCCCCTGGCTCATTGCTCTTTTCAAATCTCTTCTCTTTACTCAAATCTCTCCCCCTTTGACATCAATGGCAAAGGGTCACCTTTGGGGATCAAGGCTAAGAATGAGCCTCTTAGCTTAGCCCCTCCCCCACCTCCTCTTGAGGTGGTTAATTCTGGGGTGGGAGTCTTACTCCTAGTTTTCCTTGAAGATACTCAAAGGTTTCCTTTGAAAGTAGCTTAGTGAAAATATCTGCTATCTTTTCCTTTGTAGTAACATACTCCAACCTGACATGTTTATCTGTCACATGTTCTCTTAGAAAATGATACTTAATTAGAATGTGCTTTATCCTAGAGTGCATTACTAGATTTTTTGAGATGCTTATAGCACTTGTATTATCACATAGTATGGGAATAGGATAATCATTTTTTATCTTGAAGTCTTCTAGAGTTCACTTCATCCATAACACATGTGTACAACTGGCTACTACTACAATATATTCTGCTTCTATTGTAGATAAGGATACTAACACCTACTTCTTACTTAGCCAAGAGACTAAACAGTCTACAATACTCCTCCACTTTTTCTTTTTCTATCATCAATGTTGTTAGACCAATATGCATATATATATGTTGTCAATGTGAAACTATCACTTTGGGGATACCAAAGCCCAAAATCCATAGTCCCTTTTAGATACCTAAAAATTCTTTTTACCGCTGCCACATGTGTTTCCTTAGGTGTTGCCTGAAACCTTGCCACTAATCCCACTGACTGTACTATGTCTGGTCTTGTAGTTGTAACATATAATAAGCTACCAATCATAGATCTGTATAATATCTGATCTACCTTTG
The DNA here is from genome assembly GCA_028583015.1 of Wollemia nobilis. Taxonomy (NCBI): domain Eukaryota; kingdom Viridiplantae; phylum Streptophyta; class Pinopsida; order Araucariales; family Araucariaceae; genus Wollemia; species Wollemia nobilis. The sequence continues at coordinate 3,046,133 of JAQPPZ010017021.1, forward strand.
GAGATTCATCATCCTTGCCTAAATTGCATCCTATGACCATGGGGGTACTTACTGGTTTACAATATTCTAACCTGAATTTCTTTTAGATTTCTTTTATATACTTGGCTTGTGAGAGAAATACCCCTTTCTCTGATTGTAAAATCTGAAGTCCAAGAAAGGACAATTCACCAAGCATAGACATCTCAAATTCATTTTGCATGTTCTTAAAAAATTCTTTACACATCTTATCATTGTTTCCCCCAAAGATGATGTCATCAACATAAACAACCATAATTAGTAGATTGTTCCCTTCATTTTTTATGTATAAATTACTATATGCTATTCCTTTTCTGAATCCATGTTCCTAAAGATACTTATCCAATCTTGAGTACCATGCTCTCGGAGCCTACTTTAGACCATACAGTGTCTTTTTCAATTTGCATATATGATCTGGTTTATCTGCTAATATGAATCCCTCTGGCTATTCAATATAAACTTCTTCTAGAACACAATTTAGAAATGCTGACTTAACATCCATCTAATATACCTTGAAGTTTTTGAAACTTGAGAAGGCTAAAAAAATTCTTATGGTTTCAAGTTGTGCAACTGGATAAAATGTCTCATCAAAGTCAATTCCCTCTACCTCTGCATAACCTTTGCATACTAACCTTGCTTTATTCCTGACCACTTGTCCATCTTCATTTAAATTGTTTCTGAATACCCATTTTGTGTCGATCATATTTTTTCCTTTGGTTGTGGAACAAGTTCCCAAGTCTTGCTTTTTTCTATCTGATCTAATTCCTCATCCATTGCCTTAATCCAAAACTTATCCTCACGAGCGAAGTCTTTTGGCTCAATATTAGATAGCAAAAAAAATTTGCTTGTTGATATGGTGTTATTATCCTTATCCTTGTCAATATTTCATCTATATTCCCAATGATTTGTTCTTTTGGATGATGCTTCTGTACATATTTGGATGGTTTTTAGGAAGAAGTATTTGTGTTTCTTCTTCTTATTTATCTTATTCCTCACAAAACTCCTCTTGACAACTCCCATCTTCCTGATACATAATTTGTTGAATTGATTCTCTTGAATCTATCTCCTCATCAATTATTACATTTATACTTTCTATAATGGTACGTGTTCTCTTGTTGAAGCATTTGTAGGCTTTACTCCTTGTGGAATAACCAAGAAAAATTCTCTCATCACATCTTGGATCAAACTTGCCTAAGTTTTTATCTTCTCATATTATGTAATACTTGCTTCCAAAAATCTTGAAGTGTTTTACAGTGGTCGGTCTCCCTTTACAAAGCTCATATGGAGTCTTGTGATGGTTTACCCACATTTGATCCCTAGTGATTATGTATACTATTGTATTGACTGCTTCTCTCCAAAATCCGTCTGAGAGCTTAACGTCATTTAGCATAGCTCTAGTCATATTATCAACAGTCCTATTTTTCCTTTCAACTACTCCATTTTGTTGAGGAGTTCTTGTTTTTGAATATTCTCTTTTGATTCCATGTTGTTCATGAAACTCTACAAATTCATTTGAAGTAAATTCTCCTCATTTGTCATATCTCAGACACTTAATCCTTTTGCCAGTTTCATTTTGAACAAATTCCTTAAATTCTTTGAATTTTTCAAAGGCCTATGACTTCTCTTTCAGGAAAGCTACCCAAACCATTCTAGAATAATAATCTATAAATAGTATAAAGTAGCTCTCACCTTGAATACTTTATGTTATGGTAGGGCCACACCGATCAGTATGTATTAGAATTAATGACTTATATGACATATATCCTTTTGATTTAAATGTTGTCCTAGTTTTCTTTCCATGTTGATAGGGTGCACAGATTGTCCTTTGAGGTCTTATTATTTTGGTTAAATCTTTGGCCATCTGTTTATTGCTTATGTTGACTATGTTGTCAAACCAATATTCTATGCCACAACCAGCTCTCATATTATTATGATAGAAAGCACTTTTCCCTTTTGATCTCATTGAGCATGCATAAATTGTTTGGGGTTCTTCTTGCATTGGCAATGATTTTTCCAGTTTCTTATTTTATTATCTCACATCTATCTGGATGGAAAGTAACCATATACCCTTGATCACAAAGTTGATTTATACTTAGCATGTTATGTTTTAACCCTTTAACATACAACACATTTTCTATTTTTGTTTTCCCATTATCTAAACTTAGAGTTCCTCTTCCACCAATCCTTGCTGATCCATTATCACCAAAAATTACTGATATTCTATTGGTTTCTTTTAGTACAATGAATTTGTCTTTGTCTCCTATCATGTGCCTAGAGAAACCACTATCAAGATACCATTGTTCTTATTTATCCTAATCATGAAGGTTTGTTTGAACTAACATTGATCTAGCCTTAATATTTTCCCTTTCATCTTTCCTAGTTGTTGAAATTATTTTTCTAGACTCAGGAAGTATCATTTTACACCATCTATCCTTGTGCCCAAAATTATTGCATTTGTAAAATATAACATCATCATCCATAAGAGGTGCAAAAGAATTGAAATTTCTATTGACATTGTTTTTTGTATGATTAATACAATGTACAACTCTATGACCATATTTATTACAATAAAAGCAATGACCATGGAAGAAATTATGTAACCTTTTTGGATGCCTTGGAGTTTGTGGTGGAGTATTCTTCCTCTTGTGATTAACTCTTATCCAAGGTTATTTGCTTTCTTCCTTTTTGATATCCTTTGTTTGCTCATCATTTTTTGAAGTTTCTGCTTTTTGAAGACTTGATTCCCTTTGTGATTTCTTATCCTCTACATCTTGTAGTACCTTGGTCCTTTCAACTTCATTCCGTAGATAAACAATTTCTGCTTCAAATATTTCACATTATGTTTTTCTTGCTCTTAACAGATCTATCATATCTTGCTCAATTTTCTTTCTTTCTTCCACCCTTATCTTGAGTTCTATGAGATTTTGTAGAAGTTCCATCCAAGCTTCTTCATCTTCTTATATTTTTTCCTTCAATCTTGAATTCTTCTCTCTGATTCTTTCCAACTTTCTGAGAGCAGCAAATAATTCCTCATTTAAGTCAAACACAGTCTCCTATTTATTTTTTGAAGTCATGTGTGTTACTTATGGATCGTCCTCCAAGATGTTAGTCTTTTCACGGAGAGACCCACTCTGATATCAATTGAAGAACATGTGCTTATACTGAGAGAGGGGTGAATAGTATAAGATAAAACTTTTTCTTTTTAATCCAAATATTAACATCAGTAGTATTAAAGCATTAAACATCACACAAAGCATCACACACATGAGAGACATGATTGTACGTGGTTCACCCAATGTGGGCTACTCCACGAAGAAAATATTTCTTATAATTTTTTCTCAAATAAATTCTCGTAGGAATCCTTTCCCTACAATATTTATGGACCTTTGTCCAATGGAGACACCAATCCCATTGATCAAGTTAGTGGATCTCTATCCATAGGAGACACAAATCTCCTAACTCTACTATGGTTGGTGATCCTCTAGAAGACCTCTGCCTCCACTACCCTTAGCAAATGGAAATATATCCACATAATACACCTATCCTCTCTGCTCTGGATGGAGATATTTATCCTCAACTCTATCACCTCCAAAGCTTTGTCTCAAATCTATACTAAACACAGTCCTTCGGTCTAGCACAAATTTGTCCTCAATATCTGTCTCTGGTCTAGCACAAACCTATCCTCAAATCTACACCAAACTCTATCCTCTGATATGTCCTTAGATCTATTCTCAATATTTGTTCTCAAATTTGTCCTTAATATGTATTGTAAGCTTCCATAAAATCTCACATAAATCTATCCACAAGTCTTCTCAAGACTTGTCTCAAATATTTTCAACAAGTCAACACTATATAGAATATAGAATATAGACTCAATATATTTCACACTCATCAATAATCAATCTTCTTCTCAAATCAATTTAGAATATAGAATAGTTTATTTTATAGAACTTGAACAACCACTTCACACATTCACTTGACTAGGCTCAACCAACTCTACTCAACCAATCACTCAATGAAACAATCTTTGCTTACAAACAATAGTCCAAGCATATAAAACTTCACTCACAATTTACAACAATGCTTATCAACCAATCTCACATAACAATGATACTCATATTATTTTCAAACCCTAGTTCAAGTTCTTCACTCAACCATGGCTTTAACACAAATGCTTATAAAATAAGGTTTTAACAATAACTCTTTATTCCAGAAAACCTTGAAGCATTAACTCAACACACTCAATAAGGAAATCAAATTAAATCCTTTTCACTCCAAACTTTTTTTCTAGAAAACCAACCAATCAACTCAACTAAGGAAGAATGTGTCCATACCTTTTTCTTGATGATGAAGGAACCTCAAAAATATATCACAACCAGAAACACTTATTTTCCAATCTCAAAGAAGTTATAAGATGATAAACTCTCTCAATGGTATAATGCAAATATCAAAACATACATACACCTTGTCACTCCATCTTAAAGAAAGCATCCATCAACATATACAAAAATATTTGACCAAATACACCTTATAATCTCCCAGTTAAAATAATATCCAACACCAAGAATAATGTCAATACAATCTCCTTTTCAAAATAACTTAATTGCAAAATGTCCTCTCAAAATTTAACCAACACTTTTAATCTTCAATAAACAAATATGTCACAAATAATTTATTTTTAAAAAATAAAGCTAACCCCTTATTCCTCCAATTAACCAAAATGATAATTAATTAAAATATCTTTTATCTAACCCTTTAACTCCCTAGGACCTCATGTCAAACCTTAGGCATCATAAAATATATTCAAAATTTTATTACCTTTGCCTTGGTGGGACTCAAACTCACGATGCCACCTCTACCAGTGCCCTAGCTGTGGCTCCAACCGTCGTGCGAGCTAGGCGCTCGATTAGGGATTAAAGAACACCACGTGATCTATACTCCTCCCCTTATGCGCCTATGCTAAAAATCATGTGTCGCTTCCTTTGACGCTCCAAACACAACCAACAAAAAATGCTGCTACCACGAATCGATCGCAGGACACTCCACGTTCAAAAACTTTAGCATTTGACCACTTGCCACTAGGCCACACTGCCTAGATGGTTATTGAATTTTATCCCTCAATGACTTTATCCTTTTTTTTTTGCGCTTAAGACAAGAATCTAGTCTTCTTCTTCGCACGAATTCTAAATCCTTTTGGCTTTATTAAAGCCTTCTTTGATTTTACCACTTTGTATAAATAATATTTATTTATAAAATTTAAATTCAATTTGAATTTAAATATTTTATAAAATAAATATTAACACTTCCTTGGGATTTTTAACATGAATTTAAAATCTTCCTTGGGTTTTATGAAAAACCTTTTATTTTCACTCATCCATGGTCTTAATAAAAAATCCTCCTACTTATGCTTCCACATAATATTAAAAATATTATGAAGCTCTTTTGCCATTAACCTTTGCATTGTTCCTTTTGACCTTTTGACATCAATGGTAGCTTATTCCTTAACATCAATGACAACTTCATTCCTTGACATCAATGACAACTTTGACTCAAAATATCCAACATCCTCTTTGTCAAGTCACTCATAGACGGTGGTAGCTAGATGGTAAGCCAAAATTTCAACCTTCATCGACTTCATCTCTATAGAGGGCATATCTTCATGCATAACCTCATTAATTATATTTTGGTTAGGCAAACTCTGATCTCCCTCCTCTTGGCTGAAAATCCAAGCCATGATATCTTCCCATATATGCTTAGAGGCTTTGATACACCAGGGGACAAGTCCTTTAAAGTACAAGCCCATGACAAAGTCATAAATACAAAAAACTTCAAGGAACTTCCATATGAGTAGAAAATTACTCAGGCAACTATCTATCACACTCAGTTGCTAATTTTGAATCTCCTTCTACTTCTACCAATCTTCATGTCCAACCAACTTTTGAATCTTTTCAAGTGCAGACATGATAGTCGTCATGAGTTTGACCCCATGGCACTCAATACGTTGTGATAAATGGAACACCGAATATAGGTATATATCAACCACACCATTTTCCAATCAGATAATAAAATCTTGCATAGCTGAAGAACCTCTAGGCCAAGTGCAACACATATCAGGATGTATGTGACCATTTTATCTCCATGTGATTGGTGTTAGAGACTATTCTTCATTGTCTCTTGCAAAGTGTTGAATATTAAGAAGCAGATGAGCATCAACAAAGAGGTTTTTAGTAGGTACATTCTAGTTCCACACTTGATATAGTTTGTACCCCTCGAGTTAGAGAAAAAATAGTCATACATGAACTTCATTTAGTTCTCCTCAATTTTCAAATCCTACCTCCTGGCTTGACTGAATTTCCAGTCACATGGATGTCTTGAGATAAAAAATCTAATGCTTTTCAATTGTTCTCCTTCCAAAAAAGATAATCTTACAAATATTTGTGTGTATATTTGAACACAATTAAGGAGGTGCAAAGGTTGTAGGTCTCTGTTTCATGAAATCCCTCAAGTTCCCACACGTCTTGAATGGTGATACCCCTAGTCACTACAATTTTTATCTGGTGCATTTAAATCAAAACCTTTACTCCAAAGCTCATTGTAAAATTACTCCTCTCCCATCACAATATAATTTTATTCAAATTCATCTACATCAAATTCCTTGGGAATCTCATCCTCATCCTACATGAATTAATGAATGGAAAGAGCAAAATTTACAATTTGTGAAGCGTTGGTGAACCAGAGGATGATTTTCCTCTCTGCATATTTTATGGACCCGATAAAGAACACAAGAATTGCTAGAGCCAACAAGTATTGTTCACCATATCCTTTGCTAGAAGCTTCCAATGTGGACGTGTAGATCACATATGTTGCCATGCAATGTGGTAAAGTATTGAATAACAATAAAATTTGAAATAGAAGAATAAAAAAGACAAACAACCAAAACATAATGGATAAACATAAATAGATATACTTAGTTTCTTGTATTCACTTGTGTTCTATTATAATAGCAGGGTTGTTTACATTGCATGACTATAATAATACATCACATAGCCAATGGTTATTACAATGCAATATCTATTTTGTCTTTTGGCCTTAAAAACATTGGCGCCACTTACCAACGTGCCATGACGTACATCTTTCATGATTACATGCACAAAAATTTGGAAGATTACATGGATGATTTGTTGGCCAAATCTCTTTTGCGCCCAGATCACCTCGGTGACTTGAGCAAGGTCCTTGATTGCCTCATTGAACATAAAGTGAGATTAAACCCTAAGAAGTGCGTCTTTGGTATCACCTCTGGAAAGCTTTTGGGTTTCATAGTCTCCAAACGAGGAATCGAGGTAGACCCAAACAAAGTCAATGCAATCCTTGAAATGCATCCCCAAACCACCATCAAGCAGCTCAGGAGTCTATAGGGAAAGGTTGCATCGATCAAGTGCTTCATAGCGCAGTTATCTAACAAATTCCGACCCATGAATAAATTATTGCATAAGGGGGTCACATTTCATTGGGATGACGAGTGCTAGTCAGCCTTTGACGACATTAAACAGTACTTGGCTTTGCCACCAGTATTGGCACCACCTAGACCAGGAGTGTCATTCTATTTATACATCTTAGCCACTGAGGTGGCATTGGGCGCCATGCTATCCTAGAAAAATGAACTTCATAAAGAACAGGCTACATACTATCTTAGCCGCACCCTGGTCAGTTATGAACTTAACTATGCATACAAGGAAAAGCTCTACTTGGCAGTGGTGTTTGCTACCAAAAAGCTATGCCACTACATGCTCAGTAATAAGACGTATGTTGTGTCTAAGGAGAATCCATTGTGATACATGATGAGTCGTACTTATCATAGTAGCCGCACGATGAAATGGATCATGTTGTTGATGGAGTTTGACATAGAGTTCATTGGACAAAAATCCATAAAAGGTCAAGTCATCGTCGATCAACTAGTTGAGGCTCCTCTTGAAGACGATTAGCCTTTGAATTTTGAACTACCTGATGATGGGGTCTTCCATGTTTTAGAATCGCCAGATTCTGATGAGCCTGAGTCATAGGCTGACATAACCCTATTCTTCGATGGTTCTAAATGTGAGCAAGGGGGTGGCACAAGAATTGTATTCTTCACTCCGCAAGGTGCTCCAATGCCCTTGTCATTTAAATTAGACTTCCTGTGCACCAACAATAATGCAAAATATGAAGCCTTGCTCATAGGTCTTCAGAAAGCAATCAACATGAACATTAAACGTCTAAACATCTTTGGTGATTCGCTGTTAATTGTCAATCAAGTAAAGGGGATATTCCAATGTAAATGTCTAGTTTTGTAGGCCTATAAAGCCCTTGTGGACAAATTCCTGGCACAACTTGAATGGTATGACATTGAGGCACTCCCTCGATCATCGAATCATTTTGTGGATACTATGGCCTCTTTGGGGTCCCTAATCCCGCAAGACCCTTTTGATGAGATGACAACCATTCAAGTCAAGACATTATTGCAACCTGCAATGGAGCGTGCAAGCTATGACCTCACGCCAAGAATCCACCTGATCCAGATTGAACCATCTTCGGATAAGTTCTCTCAAATTTGAGATTGTTTGACTCAAGCCAATTGGGGGTCCTTATTCTCCCCGAACCCTCTTAATAGCAACACCATGTTGTTTTGACAAGTTCTCTCCCACTCAGCTTTTGTTTGGGATGGACTTCAAGAGGGATTGGTCGTTCATACTATCAAGGTTTCTGATCAGCAAGATTGGTACACACCCATTCGGGATTACCTCAAGCTAGGTAACATCCCACTTGGATTGACACAAGCTACGAAAAGATCATTCAAATAGAAAGTGGCAAAGCATGTCTTGTTAGGAGACATTTTGTATCATTGAAATTATGAAGGAATCCTCCTTCGTTGTTTGGACCAGCAAGAGTCCGCTTGGGCGATCACCCAAGCTCACGATGGTACATGTGGTGGCCACTTCAGCGATATGGCCATCGCAAAGCGCATTCTTCGTATAGGTTATTATTGGCCATCTTTAGAGCGAGATTGTTGTGCATATGTGAAGAAGTGCATGAAGTGTTAGCACCATGTTAATTTGACACACGTACCTTCTCAAGCCTTGCAGCTGATTCAATCGTTTTGTCCTTTTTTGCAGTGGGGCTTTGATCTAATTGGAAAGATCTCCCCTGTGTCGTCTAGTCATCACACGTTTATTTTAACGGCCACAGAGTACTTTACCAAGTGGGTGGAAGTAATTCTATTTACCACTACGACTAGATCTTGCATTGCGGAATTTATTTTGCATAACATCATATGTCATTTTGGTATTCCATCCAAGATCCTATCAGATAATGGGACACCATTCAAGAATAAATATGTGCGTGCTTTGACCACAAAGTACAAAATTTAGCACAACTTTTCAACACCCTATTATCCGCAAGCAAATGGGCAAGCAAAGGCGTCCAACAAAATGCTAGTCGCCATTCTCAAAAAGACAATTGCAGACAATCATAAGGACTAGCACATTTAGATCCTGCTTGCCCTATGGGCTTATCGCACCAGCATTCGAACGCCCACTAGGGCAACTCCATTTTCGTTGGTGTATGGCTCCGAGGCAGTCATGCCTTTTGAGTTGGAAATCCCTTCCCTGCACATTTCAATGCAAGAGTTCATCGATGATGACACTGCACGACAGGCCCGGTTAGATCAACTAACTTTGCTCGATGAACGACGCGTTAATGCTCTCAAGCATTTGTGTATCTATCAAGAGCGACTTAAGAAAGCATACAACATGAAAGTCCACCTTAGGGAATTTCAGGTTGGTGACTTGGTCTTAAAAGAGAACCAGCAGAATTCTAATTTTTCGTCCCATCTATGGGACAAGTTTGCGGCAAACTGGTTAGGTCCTTACATCATTGACAGTAGAATAGGACCCGAAACATATCGGCTTGCCTCTCTTGAAGGAATCAAGGAAACAAAACCCTTGAACATCATTCATTTGAGGCCATTCCACATCTAGAGAGCCATAGTCCAACTAAAAGCTCCAAGGATTATCATAATAGCTTAGTCAACCCTAAACGCCCCAAAGGTCTCTATAAACCCTTTGGTCAAGAAAAAAGCTCCAAGGATTATCATAATCGCTTGGTCAACCCTAAACACCCCAAAGGTCTCTATAAACCCTTTGGTCAAGACAAAAGCTCCAAGGATTATCATAATCGCTTGGTCAACCCTAAACGCCCCAAAGGTCTCTATAAACCCTTTGGTCAAGACAAAAGCTCCAAGGATTATCATAATCGCTTGGTCAACCCTAAACGCCCCAAAGGTCTTTATAAACCCTTTGGTCAAGACAAAAGCTCCAAGGATTATCATAATTGCTTGGTCAACCCTAAATGCCCCAAAGGTCTCTATAAACCCTTTGGTCAACACCAAAAGCTCCAAGCGTTACCATAACTGCTTGGTCAACATAAATATTCAATAATAAACGAAAACAATATAATCGTCAAAAATCACAAAAACAATTGCATTTCAATTCCATGCATACTCATAGAAAAAAAAAACAAAAATTCATAAAAAAATAAAAAAATAAAAAATAAAAAATAAAATCATAAAAACATTTGCATTCCAATTCCATGCATTCTCATAAAAATAAAAATCACAAAAACAATTGCATTCCCATTCTATGCATTCTCATAAAAATCAAAATACAAAAATATAGGTTGCATTAGGCATCGCATCCATACATTATACATTTGCTAGGTCATACAAGTCAAAAGCACCATAGACAGTCATTACTTGGAAATTCCATCCTTTTCCACATCAGATCCATTTTCATAAACGCATACATCTAGAATAGCACCATCGCCATTTTTTTGCATCGTCAGTTGTCTCCTAATGTATTTAGGGTTTTCGTCATTCAGCTGTTTTTAAATTTCTAGCCAAAAACTGTACACAGTTAAGCAGATTTTACACGAGAAATTTTTACTTGGATCACGCCTTGTTACATAACATCCCAACACAAATTAACACACATATAATAATTCCTAAGTTGTGTGAACGAAAGATGAAACCTGCAAAGTAATCTAGGTCACCATAAGCGAAATGACTATCTTGCTCATCCCCCTGTGCGAATGACCCCAAGAATGCTGAGAGTTGGCAAAAGGACAAGCATCCTCCCTACCCAATTCCCCAAGAATCCCAAGTTCTCAAAAGTTGCAAAACATCAAAAATTTGCAAAGGTCAAAACTCCAAAATTTGACATCCCATAGTGCACACATCAAAAGGCACAAACAATAGTGATTCTCGTCACTCCATATCCAAATCCCTTGCTAAAAAGAAAAACAAATAAAACAAAAATAAATAGTGATTTTATCACTACAAAGGAGCAAGTATCCCAATACAATTGAAGAAAATAAGGGAGTCGAACTTGAATCCCTGGAACTCAGCATTTTGATAGGTCATGAGGCAAGCTTCAGTACCAGTTTGGTTGATAGCCTATCGGTCACTGGCGGTAAACCTCACGCATGACGATATATCTGTCACATTAACTTGTGTACGGATCAATGTTTGCATGTGGATGAGCTAGCTTATGGTATCCTAGATAGCATCGCAGATTAATCGACTAAATACAATAAAGGAGTTAGTGGATCTAATTAGGTGATCCTCAGTACAGGTTCGGTTGAAAGCCCATCTGGCACTGGTGATATCCTGATGAATAACACAAACGAACTCAATTGCACACACAGGGATGTGAAATAACTTGGTTAAATTCAAGTCGGATTTAGACCTTGTTTAGAAGTCTTGCGAGATAAATGTAATCTTGGCTAGTTAGTTAAAATATCTGCATCTCATAAAAGCTTAACTACATTTTCCAACAATCGATACATTTCATTCTGTACATCACCTTCAAAAAATAGACAAAATACAAAAACAAAGTTTTCACATGCAAAGTACTTTCACACAGTCATCCCATTAGTACAGCAAGTCAGTCAAATCTTGTACAGTCTATGGTGCATCGACAAATCATCAACAATTCATTTCATTCATTCCAAATGCATACATCATACAAATTAGACCCATCGCATTCATAATCGCATATGCATATATCAATGTAAAAACATGTACATAAAAATAAATCATGAAAAATGTATAAACACCAAAACGAGTCATCTGTATTATATATCATAACAAAATTGCTCGTAGGCTACAGTGAACCGGTCCTCGGACCTTGCTAACATAATCCAAAAACTCAAAAACCCCCAGCCTAGGGCGTCGGCCACCATGATCACGTAGGATCGGTGCAACGAGAACTACCCCCTATAGTATCAGTCCTCTGGGACCTCTCAGGGCGACTGCTCGCCCCTGCATCATGCCCACTAGCACCTCCCTCATCTCACTGCCTACGACGAGATGATGTTGACTGCTCCGTCCCGCTGTCTCTCATCTGAGATGACGAGCCACCTACAGGAGGCTCTGGTATTCACCCATTAAGGTGGATAATCTCTCCCTCCATCTCTAGTCGATGCCATCGCCAATCTAACTCCTGTCGGCCCCAATCTGCCTCCCGTCGACTCCACTCTGCCTCTCACCTACGGTAGTACATGACTACATCATTGCGCTATGCTAGCTGCACCCGTAGGAGATCCCTCTCTCGTGCAACATTCGTATAACCCTCCTATCAGTGAGACGCAGTCCCTACGCTCTCCCGCTCTGCCAACTGCATCCGTAGGAGATCCCTCTCCTACACCATCTCCCCAAGCTCTCCATCTCGCCTCTGTAGCACCTTCGTCAATCGCGCTACCTCAGCGCATAACCTTGCCTCTCTATCCCTCGACACGATCGGTTACGTTGGCCTCTCTGGCGCATCGGCTGCTCTGGAGCATCTTGCATCTCTGGCTGCTCCTCCTCACCAAAGTCCTCTCTCGCATCTGCCACCTCCACCATGTCCACATTCGTAGGAGCTCCCCAACCCTCTCCTGGTGCCTCTGCACCCTCTCTGCCTCCCGTTGCCTCATCCCCTCCCAATGGCCCCTCACCTCGCCATTATCGAAGCGTCCACCACTCTTGGTACTCGGTAGTAACTCCAACGTCATCCACATTTGGAGTGTCCAATACTGTATCCGCCTCCTCCCCTAGTGGCTCAAGGATCGGTGTAGCTAGAGTCCTCTCATCGCTCCGACGACGATAGACTACGGGTTCCCTAGGCAACCCCTAGCGTACCCCAAACTATCGTGTCACTCGAAGATAATGAAAGTATTCCTGCTTCATCCCATGTCGTCCAATGACCCATCTCCCCCTCCGAACCCACCGAAGCCACTCATCAACCTCTGGCCATGCGAGACAATCCCGATATGGTCTCCACACCACATCTCCTGGAGTCAGTCATGCCAATGCATCTATGTAATGGTCCACGTCTCCCACAAACCACCGACTCTGCCCTCGCTCCTCAGATCGATACCATAAAGCACCATAACCAATATCTCTGTCCACCATGTCAACCTATGTATTCCATGGTAGCCCTCGTGGTTGCTCTACGGTTATATGCTGCCATGCCTAGCACTGCAACAAGTAACTACAGCCAATCCCCTTCTGCTTTCGACAATGAACCTCATACAACTCATCATATAGTTGAGCCAACATCATCTGGCCCCATCTCATGATCATCGGCTCTGTCATAGGACAATCCACTAACTGCCACACCACCTCCAATAGGTTCCATGGGAACCTCGCTCCTGACGAGTCTGGCAGGAGCATGTTAGAAATGAGGCTCATAAGCAGTGTATGCCTCACTCCTAGCACTCCCCTCGCGTACCACCATCGTACCAAAATCCCCCCAACCTGACAATCAAGCTTTGCCTTCTCCACTGAGCTCATCCCATCCACATCCTCCCCGTGTCCAAAATACCGAGTCAGTATAGCCGTCCTCTGGCCTCGTGGCATCGTCCGGATGGGCACCCCATCTATCGAATTTGAAGAATCCGATACACATCCTCCAAGGTAACTATCATCTCCCCTATCGGGAGATGGAAGGTGTTCGTTCGAACATCCCACAGGCTGATCAAAGCTATCAAGTACGCCTGATCTGCAACAACTGCCTCCAACCGAACCACATGCTTAAGCCCCAAGGCGTCAAGCCACTCCCAGTCCTCCGCACTCAATGCCTCGCAGGCAATAGAAAAAATAGTCGGTACACGATGCCGACTCTTCACCATCTACATATCACCAAATATCAACACATCAAAACCATGCATCACATCACCATCACATATTCAAAAATGCATCACTATACAGTAACAACATTCATTCACATGTACATCTGTTACAATTTAAAAAAAAAACAACACAAAATCGACATGGTTTACCTACGGTTTTTACCTAAGTTTACCATTTCAAAACAAAACAAATTCATCAAGTTTTCATCTTACATTTCATAAAAAAAAAATAAACAAAAATTTGACATGGTTTACCTATGGTTTCGACCTAAGTTTACCATTTCAACAAAAAAAAATTCATCAATTTTTCATCTTTCATTTTATACAAAAAAAAAATATATATATATATATATATATATAAACAAAAATTTGACATGGTTTACCTACGGTTTCGACCTAAGTTTACCATTCAAACAAAAAAAAAAATCATCCATTTTTTTTAATCTAGGGTTTCATTTTAAAAATAGACAAAAATGGACATGGTTTACCTAAGGTTTCGACCTAAGTTTTACCATTCACATAAAAAAAACATTTTTATAACCATGGTTACCCTAACGTGTTACTCTAAGTTTCATTTAGGTTTATTTTACGGTTTTCCATCTAGGTTTCCATCGGTTTGCATACACGTTTTAATTTGTTTCAGGGTCTTTCAATCAAATTTATTCACCTTTTTTAATTAGGGTTCCATGTCTTAAACAAAAGAAAAACATAATAAAAACACATTTGCATTTTTCAAATTCAAACTCGAGGAGATAGTTCACTTACTGGTCTCGCCTCGGCTCCGCCGCCTAACGACCCGGTCTATGCACTCATGGTGGCTAGAAAATCCGGCAGCATTTCGCATCAGAAAATCTACCTCCTCCTCCTCAGAGCTCCAAATCGTAATCGATGAATAGCGCAAATGAGCAAAATCCGTCATTTTTGCCTATTTATACCTTTTTTCTTGCTGGTAATCATCCCTGCATAGAATGAGCACTTTTTCCTCGGAGGCGTGCTCGTCCCACCCCAGGACGAGTACAATCATGGCATTCGTCCCCCCCCGAAACGAATACCCAAAAAAAAAAAAATCAAAAACAACCAAAATATAAAAATGACAAATACCAACAAAACCACTAAAAATTGCCGGACAAAAGTGCTCTTGCACTTCACCTCTTGGCATAAGAAAACTGATGTCGAGGTCTACCTTGTCGTTATCCTACTCCCCAAGAAGGCTACTATAGCCGGACCGCTCCACGGGAAGACGGATTTTCGCCAATGTTAACCCCAAATGGCATCCCAAAATGGGTTCGCACCCACCAAAAATAGGTCAAAACAATCGAGAAACTGCTCGAACATACATCGGATAACATCTAAAGGCACCCTTACTTAAGTCATCTTGGGTCAAGCGACTCGTCGCTTTTCTCATGTCGGTCATTCCCTCATCGATTCATCGCTTGAGGGGGTAGTCACACTTAGTTGCCAATCAACAACAATATACCCAATCTTGGAAATGACACGCATTCAAAGGATCATTGCAAAAGACAATCACGCCCCTGCTTGGGGCAGCAAACAAGCAATTATCACAAACTAATCATATACTTGGCATTCGTGAATCATGAACTCAAGGTTCCCACAGACAAAAGGTTGCGCCCTTTGCCTATTCATGACTGATCAATGTCTAAGTTCAAGTAATACCTCATCGAACCAGGTTAATGCTTGATTTAAGTTCCTTAGCTCGTCAGAAGCAAGGATTCAAGAATGCGCCCCCTTTTCCATACTTGGGGCATCAAGAGTTGGTTAGGTTATTGAGAAACCCTAATCATTAGTGCTTTGGTTATCTATTTTTGCTCAGCACTGCACCATGTGCAACGCTTTCCAAAAAGGGGCATCTATAGACACCAAAACAGCACCAATTCTATTATGTGACTGCAAACACTAATCGCACTAACACACACAGCCCCCAGGGCAGCCCCTAGAGGTTAAACAGTGGTTCTAACCACTCACACGACAGCTTTACGAGTCAGAGATCAATTTGGCACCTTTTAGGCACTTTGCTACTTACTCGCTCCACCCAGGGACGAGTGCATACTAGTACTCGCTCCACCCAGGGATGAGTGCATACTGGTACTCGTTCCACCTAGGGACGAGTGCAAACTGGTACTTGTTTCACCCTGAGACGATTATCAATGCTCGCTTTTGGGTGGGACGAACGCCAGGTTTGATCGGCAAAAAGTCAAACCTCGATGCTTGACAACTCAAAACTGCCACTTAGCTCTCCTTCCATGGCATAAGGGTGCGAGTGAGTTCTTTTGACAACTCATATCTGCCACTTGACTCTCCATTCATTGCATGGGAATGAGAGTGAGATTTTTAGGACAACTCGGATTGGCCACTTAACTCTCCCTTCATTGCATGGGAGTGAGAGTAGGCTTTTTCATGACAACTCAGATTTGCCACTTAGCTATCTCTTCATTGCATGGGAGTGCGAGTGAGCTTTTCTAAACATACAAAGACATGCACAAAGGCAGTTAAGAAGCCCTTGATCAAGAATAAGTCTTCTCTTCACAAAAAGCATTCATGCAAAGTAACACTTTTGCATGTTAATTCAAAGAGACCCCTTGGGTCTATAAAATGGTGAGCTTCCTCACCCAAAAGATATACAGAGAAGGAGCATTTTGAGTGACAAAGTGCTACCAATTCACTTACTTGTGATTTGTGCTTTCAACATCCATAATCTCTTAATAAAAATAGAGGTTATTGGGTGACTTTTGAAGGCATGAATCAAGAACCAAAAACCCAATTTTTCTGACCACAATATCCTACCAATTTGCCGACAACACATCACACCAGGTTTCGAACCCATCCCAAGCGGATTGGTGTCGAAACAAAGTTTCACCCACGGGTGGTTTGCCTTCGGGCACCCCCCGCCTTATTGCCTTTGGTGACTATTTCTTTTGTAGTATTTAGCTAGTTACATGATTATGCTTTTGTCAAGTTTTCAGTTTATTTGGACTCATTTTAACCATCATCATATTTATATTTCATTTTTCATACACAAGTGCTATTGATTCTTTGTTTGTTTCTTTGAACGCAGATTTGCAGCATTAGAGGAGCAGCGAAGAATCTACTTTTACCAACACAAGCGACGGCAACGTTTTGGTTTGCCCATCTTATATGTGGGCAGGCGGAAGAAGGAATTCTGAAACAAGTTGTAAAAGACCAACATTTAACACTCCTATCCCCTAAAAAGGAAGGAGACGCATTGTAACACAAATTTGAAAAGCATATCAATAAAAGGGTCGTATTTTATATTGCTTTGATATCTTGTGTTCATGTTCTTTCTTTTTACGCATTTTTCAATAACATAGGGTTTAAGCGTTATTTTAGTTTCGTTTACATTGCATTTTTAGTCTATCCTTTTTGTTTTCGGAATCTCGTGTTTTCATATCCAAAATAAGGAATTCAACCTGTTACACAATCAAGTTACAACCTTATCTACATTACCATATGCTCAATGTAGACTATAACTAACAGATTTTTCTACCTCTATCTTCTAACAACAAGCACAAAAAATAACACTGACATTATCCTTCTATGTACCTCCCAATCTTCCCCTTGCTTCAGATCAACAACCTAATACAAGGAAACTTGGACTACACACATGCACCTACCAGCCCATACTTCCTCCCATGATGCCCTATACTCTAGTTTTGGTGTTAGTGATGGCAATCTAATACTAGTGATAGTGTTGGGAATGGGCCTCCAAATACAGCTAACTTGCCACTACTGACAAGGGGTATAGTAGTGGCCACTGACCAAACAATATTCCACTTGGAAACTACTCTGGCCAAGGTTGTAAGCCTACCTTGTCTTAACACCAAGTGGATTTTTGTGCAGCCAAAGACTTGGTCAATGCATCAGTAGCATTTCTTTCTATCCTCATCTTGAGTAGCTTCACCACTCTAGTTTCTACCACTTCTCTAATGAAGTGAAACCTCACTCTAATGTGTTTAGTCCTAGAGTGAAACTTGGGATTCACTACAAGATCAATTGCACTTTGGTTTTCACACCAAATAGGTATTGGTCCTTGCTCAAATTCCACATCCTCACATAACAAATGCAGCCATATAGATTGTTTGGATGTATTTGTAGTAGTAATATACTCAAATTCTATTGTATATTGGGCAACCACTTATTTCTTCTTACTTCTCCAACTAATGGCACCACCAAACATCATGAAGATATATGCACTTGTGGACTTGCCCTTATCCACATCTCCTCAGAAATCTAAATCAAGAATACCCTATAATTTTTTGCTTCTGGTTGCACCATAACATATTATGTAGTCTTTTGTCCCTTAAAGATACCTCATTATCCTCTTAACAACAATCCAATATTGCTTACCTAGATTGGACATGAATCTACTTACAACACCCACTACATGGGTTGAATCAGGTCGTGTATACACCATTGCATACATGAGCTTTCCAACTGCACTCGCATATGGTACATGTGTCATTTCCTCCTCTTCTTGCTTGTTCTTTGAACTTATTTCATTTGATAGTGCCACTCCTACTTGAGATGGAGTGATCATAGGAGCGCTCTTATCCATTATAAATAGTTCAAGGAGATACACTATGTATTTTCTTTGGCTGATCCAAACCCTTCTTGTCATGTGGTCTCTCTTGACTTCAATACAAAAAATATAATGCAATAGACCCAAGTCTTTCATGTCAAACTTCCTTGACAATTTAGCTTTGTTCTTTTCACCAACTCCTTTGAGTCACTAAGCAAAATAATATCATCAACATACAAGACCAAAATAATGAAGTGATTTAACTTTTTCATGAAGTAGATGCAATGATCTTTGTCACTTCTTGTGAAACCATCCTCAATCACATGCTTTTCAAACTTGTGGTACCATTTTCTTGGGGATTGCTTTAAGCCATGGAGTGTTTTCTTCAAATTATACACAAAATTGCTACTCCCACTTGCTCCAAATATTTTTAGTTGTTGCATATAAATGTCCTCATTGAGATCTCCATGAAGGAAGGTTGTCTTCACATCAATTTGCTCAATTTCCCAATAATAAGTTGTTGTCATTAACAATAATAATCTAATTGAAGAAATTTTTTCCACAGGAGAGAAGGTTTTCTTAATGTCTATATCCTCTGCTTGAGTATATCCTTTTGCCACCAGCCTTGCCTTATATATTTATATTAAACAATCAGCTTTGTACTTCCTCTTAAAAATCCATTTACAACCAACTACTTTCCTATCCTTAGGCAATGGTTGCAAATGCCAAGTCTGGTTTTGTTCAAGTGATCTCATTTCTTCATCCATAGCCTTTTTCCAGTGAATAGTTTCATCATTATTAAGAGCCTTTTTCACACTTCTTATCTCATCACACATGGAAGACAATGCATAATAACTAAAATAAATTGGTTCATAGCCAAACCTATTAGGCTTTCTTCTTTGCTGAAGACTCCTTGTCACTTGATCACTTTGTTCAACTTTTGATCCTTTGAGTTCTATCTCATTTCTTGGTTGTACATCATCATGAATAGGTTGATTACTCTCCATAGAAGTATCTTCTTATTTTTATACTTGCATTTCATCATTAGACCCACTTACAAGCGGTTGCACCTCACGTAATGGAGTTGAAATAGGAGTGACACTTGTATTTAGCAACATCTGCTATAAAATTCCAACCTACTAATTATTGTTCTTCATTTCCTTGAGTATCTATATTTGCTTACTTTTCACCAGTAAACTCTTCCTTGAAGATGACATCTTGAATGAATGTATAGATATGTTTTGATGGGATGCATAGCTTGTATCCTTTGATTCCTTTACCATACCTAATGAAAATACATTTCACTGACTTGTTATCAAGCTTCCTTTTATTCTTCTTAGGAACATGCATGTAGGCTTCACATCGAAAGACTCTTAGATATGCTATTGTGGGCTTCTTGCCAATCCAAGTCTCCTATGGTGTCTTTCCTCCCAAAACAGAGCTAGAAGACAATTTTTTCACAAAATTTATTGTATGTAAAGCTTCAACCCAAAAAAATTTGCTTAAGTGTGCATCTTCTCTCATGCTCCTTTCCTTCTCCACTAAGGTTGTATTTAACATTTCTGCAACACCATTTTATCATGGGGAGTATGGTGTATTTTTTTGCCTTGTAATGCCATGAAACCTACAAAATGCATCAAAATCCTTGGAGAAATACTTACCTTCATTATCATTCCTTAGTGCTTTTACATTCTTTCCTATTTATCTTTCAACTTCAGCCACAAATACTTTGAACGAATCCAAAGCACTACTTTTCTATTTCATAAAGTATACCCATGACTTCCTTGAGAAGTCATCAATGAATGTGATGAAATATTTGGACCCTTCCATGGAAGACACTTCCATTGGTCCACATATATCAAAATATATTAATTTAAGAATTTCTTTGCTCATATACTCACTTGAATTAAATGAAACACTTTTTTATTTTTCCATCACACATGCTTCATGAAAATCAAATGAGGTAAATCTCATGCCTTCCAAACCTCAAACAGTTTGCTTGTTGCACATCTCATGTAGGCTCTTCTCTCCAAGGTGTGCCATTCTTCTATACCACACATCATTTCTGACATCTTTGTTGTTGTATGCAATTTTCCACTCTCTATTTAGCTTGTATTTGCACTACCAATTATTGAGTGATATTTTTATCCAATCACAATAATATACTCACAGTTAAGATTTTGTTTGGATATCCTCTCTTGCAAGGAAATATTTGTAATTTTCCCAAGGTTTTGTTTAATGTGTTTATCTGCTTGCAATGCTTAGTGAAAACTATGAAATGCCAAAAGTTAATTGGATACCTCAGTGTTGCATATACCTGTTAACAAGGGGCCTGTTTTGGGTTGATTTGATTTGCAATGATTTTGTTGTTCATGGAATTTATAAAAATGTGAAATTATTGATCAACTATCTAATTTGAAATAACAATATTTGATTGTGATTTAATCAAATTTTATCTTAAATTGTTAATCAAATTTTATCTTCGATTGTTAACCAAATTTTATCTTTGATTGTTAACCAAATTTTATCTTCGATTGTTAACCAAATTTTATCTTCGATTATTAATCAAATTTTATCTTTGATTTTTAATCAAATTTTATATTCGATTTTTAACCAAATGTTATCTTCGATTGTTAATATTTTCTTGGAATGATTGAATCTAACTTTGCAATGTAAAAAAATTGAAATATCATATTAATTATTCACTTTAATAAAGAATTGAAATGTATTGAAATTTCAATTTTACATAAAATGAAATTAAGTGACTATTTGCAAAAACTATGCAAAGTTTAAAATTTCAAATTTTCATTAAAAGAATGTAAATTTGCGTGAACATGAAAGTTTGAAGTTTTTATTTTGAAACATTACGTACTCCTTTTGGGGTTTTGATTTTTTTTTTGATGAAAATTTAACAAAAATAAAAGGCTAGGGTGAGAAAAATAAATGAAATAAAACAACTCATTATAACTTCTACAATCTCATCCCGAATCCACATAAACAAATATTCTTCACTAAACCAACATTAATATGGCCCGTCTTCACAAAGTTCAAAATTAATTTGATGTAATATTATAAGGGAATAACACAATATATTAAAAAAATTATACCATCTACATGCATTTAACTTATTAAAATTTCCAATATATTATCAACATGAAATATATTTAATTAATACTCATACAAAATACCTTGTTTCAATGGGTGAAATTCTTGGAGTCCAACAATCAGGGAGGAGATGCTCTTCAAGAAAATCCCATTTCCAACATGCACTTGCTACCAATATTCTCTGATCTTTGTTTTGTGAGTTTCAATTGCTATTAATAATTTCCAACTCTTCATTTTCATCTCTCACTCCTTCAGTTTATAAAACTTTCTTTTACCTTTATTAATGCTTCAGGTATCACAACTTTAACTGTAAAGTTACATGTCATAAACTTCTCTTAATTAAAAATTTCCATCAAATATGCTTTGTCTAATATAGCTACCACTATCAAAATGTCCTCCATTGTCTCCATATAAACATCACCAAATTGCATTAACTCCATTGCATCATTTTGATTTCAGTGATCTCTTCCCTCTGCACTATTGTTGGTAATTTTTCATCACCCATCCTCAAATACAGCTACTTAGAAATGGTTCTTCGGCATCTGCAAGTTCCATCTGCACCAATATAAAAAATAAATAAATGTTACTCGCATTAATTAATATACACTTTCACTAAATAAATGGAAAATTTAATCATGGACCCTGTCACCATTTTTCACCCATCTGTATGAACCAACATGCATTGGCGGTGAAAAAACTGATAAAGCAGAATGTTTAGGGGTCTAGCCATATTAGCGGTGATGTTGTCTTTGATGGAGTGTGCCCAGTAGTCTTCAGATGTGAGCGGAATATTGTTGTTACAATACAAGCTATCTCTCATGATATACGACAAACTCGCCTCTATCTGGTCAAAAATGGACCCATTATTGGTGTATAAGAGCATCATATACATTGCAGAGACTCCTACATTTTGCACCAAAAGCTTCAATCGCCCTTAGAGCAACTGCTATCCTTTAGTCTTTGTTTATCCACCTCTATGCAAAGATAGATAGCACATCTTGTGCAACTTGTTGGACAACATCAACCTACCATGAAGACGCTCATTTATGATATTATCAAACATAATGTCCAATTTTGGACGATATAAAGAATTTTCAATTTTGTTTTGCCAATCTACTGAATTTCACATTGTATTACTGAACCTATTGTGTCTTTCGTCGTCACTTAGTGTCATATTTTTTTTCTAAACTTTATCTATCCGTATGTAATCATATTACATCTTGGAACGAATCGTCTTGTTGTGCTAAAGGTGCCTCTAGAGCTCTGATCAACACACCATAATTTTCAGGACAAAAATATTCGACGTTGATCCACTGATGAGAGAACACTAAAGACATGATTGCATTCCTTTTGAAAATGTGTCTAGATTGAAGATTTCACTTTATTTGAGAATGGGAAAGTTTTCACTATAGTGTTAGTCCCACATGGGCCAACGAGTGACGCAATGGAAGATATATTAACACCAATGCGCATAATGTCATATGACTTAGCTAGCCCTTCGAGGGCACCTTAAAACTCATGCTCCAACTTGATCGTGCCTCTGCGTTGACCACGCTTCAATGTTGCATCTACTGGTTGGTTAGGTTGGGGGTTCGCCTCGAAAATCATGCCACTACTTGGCTGGGTTGGGGTTCTACCTCGAAAATTGCACCACCATTTTTTGTAACCTGCATATTGAACCAAATTTTAAAATTAGAATTTATGCAAATCTATAAGATATAAAAGGTAATTTATTTCAAAACAACTTCGTACAAATCCATAAGATAAAAGTAAAATAAATGGACTTTATTTCAATACTTTTTATAAAAGTGAAAATGTAATTCTTTTTATTATTATTATTATTTATTTTTTATTTTATATATATATATATATATATATATATATATATATATATATATATTTTATTAATGTGTAAGTTCCACATGGTATTTGAAAGTGGGGTGATTTCTTAATAAAAACATGAGAACAAACACATGAGATCAAACAAATTGATCACAAAACTATCCGGTGTTAAAAAAATGACAATGAAAAACCCTCGGATTTTGTTGACCTCTCTATGACATCGTAAGTGAGAACAAACAATGTAAATCAAAAAGTCACATGAACATCAAAATTTCAAGTGGGTCCCCAAATTTGGAGTATGTTGTGCAATGGCAACAACACCAACATCAACAAAGATTGCATCTAATATGTACAAGGTTCCATGTCTTATACCTCTAGCCAATACCATGGCTCCATGAACTAACTTACACCCATCTTTGCAAAAGAGAGTCTCAACTCCAACCTCTACAAGTTGATTTACTACGAGTAAGTTTTATGTCAAGCCTGAAAAGTATCTTACATATGGTACGGTTTTGATCCTTCCATCACTAAGCTTAACTCTTACACTACCTTTGCCAATAATTTCATAGTGATAATAATCACCAAGGAATACTTTGCTATAGTTACTTGCTTAGCAGTCCTTGAACCACTCCCTATGTGGTGTCATGTGAAAGGATGCTCCAGTGTCAATTAACCATGTTTCATCTTGGACATTCATTGTCAAGCATGTAGCAATATACAACCCCCTTCACTAGTTAAAGCAACTAATAAAGGTTCCTATTTTTCCTTGGAAAGATCAATCTTGCACTCACTTTTATTGTGCCCCTTTTGCTTGCATCTCCAACAAATAATTTATTGCTTCTTTCTTTTGCTTGGGAATCTTCTTCTTGATTTGGACCTATAGCCATTATCATTGAATCTATCACCCCTTATTTCTCTACTTCATCCTCTATCCCTAACAACCAAGGCTTCTGAGTTCTTAGTAGGTTCAAAGGTCCTTCTTTTGGTTTCTTCTTGGAGCAACTGACTAATGATCTCATCCTTCTTGAGATTTTCCACTTTTATGCTCCCACTAATTGCTATAATAAGATTTTCCCATGAGTTTGGTAAGCTACAAAACAAAAAAAATACATTGTTCATCTTATTTGATCTCATAAATAGTTTATTTCAATTTATTTACAAGAGTGTTGAAGGTGTTTAAATATTCAGCTACATTTTCTCCATCAGCCATTTTTAATGCATACAATTTCTTTCTAAGAAATATTAAATTCATGAGTGAATTTGATTCATAGTGCTTACGAAGATTATCTCAAATTTCTTTTGTTGATTGGGCTCTAATAACATTCATTAAGACTGAATTTTCCAAGTTCAAACCAATCAAGGTAATAACTTTGTCATTCATCTTGTCTCAATCATCTTGACTAATTGTTGTTGGCTTTGCATCCTTGATGATAATCTCCTTTAGATCTCTTTCTAGAAGGAGATATTTCATTTTTAGCTTTCACAAGTTAAAATTATTCCCACTAAAATTTTCAATGATAGGCTTGTTGTGATCCATTCTCTACTCCAACAAGTTACTGCAAAATTCCTAGGTAAGGTTCCTCACACCTGTAGAGTTTCCTCAATAGAGCAACACTTTCAATGCTACCCCAAGCTCTGATACCAATTATTGAATAACAATAACAGTTGAAAGAAAAAAAAAATATAGATAGTTGAAAGATAATGGACAAACATAAAAAAAGATACACAAGTCCTTGTATTCACTTATGTTCTGTTACAACAATAGGGTTGTTTACATTGTATGACTATAACAATACATCACACAACCAATGGTTGTTACAATACAATGTCCAAAACAGGGTATTCAACATATTACACAACTAAGTTACAACCTTATCTACATTACCATATGTTCAAGTAGACTACAGTTAATAGATTTTTCTTCCTCTATCTTACAACAACATAGACTTTACCCTTCTACGTGCCTCCCAGCTCACTCCCTATTTTAGACTAGCAATTTAATACAAGGAAACTTGAACTACACTCACTCACCTCCTAGCCCATACTTCCTCTCATGCTACCATGTAGTCTAGTGTTGGTGTCAATGCTGATGATCTAGTATTGGTGATAGTGTTGGGGATGGACTTCCAAATATAGTTGCCTTATCACTACTGACAAGGGATAGAGTAGTATCCACTAATCGAACATAAAGCATTATGACACCATGTCTATTCCAAATTTTTTTATCAATCATGGAATAAACAGTAATCATGTTAGGTCCTCCCAGATGAATGAGCAACAAGGGATCCCAAAATGCATAAACCATTTGGGTGTACATGCTTTATGAATCCATTATGGCACCCATAACATACATGGTGACACCATCTGCAAACATATAGGTAAACCAACCTATTGTGATCAAGATTTGGCTTTTGCATCAATATATCAATCCTCCTACAAAAATTAGTAAGATTTGAAGAATCATGTTGATGAGGACTAGATAGTTAATCCACAAATTTGTAGGGATTGGTAACATGTATTGAGGGTTCACAAATACCAATTTCTCTACATGATGCATATCCTCCCCCTCCATTATTGCTATAAAAATGAAGTGCAACACCCAAATATAGATAATAAATTGTAGCAATGTGTAAGAAATACTAAGCATGCACACACACATACACAGGTAGAGCATGTAGTAGCCAATACAAGGTTGTAAATTTGTAAAACAATTGGACAAGACAAAAGCATAAAATAAGATAGGGATAGAGTAGGCAATAGTAGATAGCAGATGTAAGGCTACAAATTTCTATAATAATTAGACTAAATGAGATAAGACATAGCATGAAATAGCTAATTTTAGGCTTACTAAAGCTTGAGTAACATTGAAAGCTCTTAATTCCAACTTCCATTATGAAGAACACAAGCTTATATTGAGAGGGGGGTGAATAGTATAAGACCACCTTTTACTCTCTTTTTCTCAAATAGTATTATCCAATATATCAATGGCAATATCAGTAGCAATAATCAAAGAAATGCATTAATTACCACACACAATAGAGAAACAAATTTAATGTGGTTCATCCAATGTGGGCTACGTCCATAGAGAAAATATTTCACTAAATTTTCTCAATAAATCTCTTGGGAATCCTTCCCTATTACAATATTTATGGACCTCTATCCAAATGAGACCAATCCCCTAATCAAGTTCGTGGATACCTATCCACAAGAGACACCAATCCCCTAAATTGATTTGTGGAACTCTATCCACAGGAGAACTCCTTCTCCTATGCTCTAGCTTGTGATCCTCTAGAATACTACTACCTTCACTACTCTGGCTTGTGGATCTCTCTCCACTAAAGACTCCTATCCTCACTCAGAAGACCTTTATCCTCACTACCCTAGCTAATGGATATCTATCCACTAGAGACTATTGTCCTCTACTATGTCACCTCCAAAGTTTGCTCTCATATCTGTCTCAAATATGTACTAAACATAGTCCTTCAATCTAGCACAAATATTCTCAATATCTATCTAAAATATGCATTAAACACATTCCTTCCATCTAGCACAAATCTACTCAATCTCGATCTCAAATTTGCACTAAACACAGTCCTTTGGTCTAGCACAAATTTTCTCAATCTCAGTCTCAAATTTGCACTAAACACAGTCCTTCGATCTAGCACAAATATTGATCCAATCACAACTCAACTCTGCTAGATTTACCCCAAACCTTAACTCAAGGTTTGAATAAATCAATCAATCAACTCTGCTCACAAGTCTTCTCAAAGACTTACCTCAACTTTTTCTGCAAGTCCGCTCAATAACTTGCTCAATCTGCTCTCAAGTCTTCACCAATACTTACCTTAAATCTACATTGTAAGCTTCCACAAAATCTCACACTAATCTATCCACAAGTCTTCACCAATAATTACCTCAAATATGCTCAACAAGTTCTCACTAGAACTTGTCCAATCTGCTCAACAAGTCTTCACCAAGACTTACCTCAAATCTGCTCTATAATTCCTCACTAGAACTTGTCCAATCTACTCAACAAGTCTTCACCAAGACTTACCTCAAATTTGCATTGTAAGCTTCCACAAAAGCTTACTCAACTCAACTCAATATTTTACAAAAAATATTTTCAATCACATAAACAAGTTTCACACAGAATTCTTGTTTGACTTTAGAAACATATAGAGAATAGTTAGACTCAATATGTTTCACACTCACAAAATACTCACAAAACTCAACTTGATCTCTTTCAGAAAAACCTCTTCAATATCACAAACAAATTTCACTCAAAATTTTGGCTAACCATAGAAACATATAGAGAATGGTAAGAGACTCAATATGTTTCATACTCAATCACTCTATCACTTTTAAAATCCTTTTCAAATCAATTTATAAATAAGAACAATTTGTTTCACAGAACTTGAACTATCACTCCAACACTTTCAATAAACTATGCTCAATCAATTCCACTCAACCAATCACTCAATGAAACACAATTTGCTTATAAACCCTAAACAAGTGTTTCACAATGCTTTCAACAACTCACACTATGTAACTCAACCTTGACTCAAGATGATTCCAAATTCACATAACAATGATACTCATGGTCCTTTCATAAACCCTAATCAAGCATATGAAAGTTTACTCAAATATTTCCAACGATGCTTATTAAACAATCTCACATAACAATGATACTCATGATCTTTCTAAAACCCTAATCATGCACATGAAGGCTTACTCAATATTTCCAACAATGCTTATCAAACAATCCTTTTCACTCCAACTTAGCATTCACAACATCCAATCCAACAATATTTCACTCACAAGGAAGATGTGCCCATACCTTTTGTTTGATGAAGAATTGACCTCAAAACCTGTCTCAATCACAATTACCCTCTTTTCCAATCTCAAAGGTTAGGTAGCAAAAACCTTCTCAAAATTTCATTCAAATATTCCCTCAAAATATTTCACCATACAAAACTTTTAATCTCAATTACACCTTATAATCTCCACACTTAAAAAATGATTAGCAAAAATTAAACAACAATTAATTTTCTTTATTCACCTTATTACTCCTTCCAAATTTAAACATCAAAATCACAATATAAACTTTAATTTTCATAAACCTTATATCGCCCTCCTAACACAAAAACCTCATGCCAAATAAAATCTTAGGAAAAAAATTAATTTAAAAATTAAATACCTCTTTTGCCCTTGGTGGGATTTGATCCCCCGCTGCACTGCCATCAGTGCACTAGTCGTGGATCAACTGTCGTGTGAGTTAGGCGCTCACCTTGGAAGGCAATAGCACCTTGTGCGCTTTGTCTTCTATGTTGGGTGCTCAAAATGAAAACAACCACAACAAAAAATACCACTAAGATTTGATCGCGGGACTTCTCGCCTTGCAACGTCTCAACACACAGTCGCTTGTCTCTAGCCCAACCACCTAGTTGGCTATGAGGCTTTAGGCCTCCCTCATTTTGTCCCTTCGATGGCTACCGAATAAAACAAAAACTTATATTTTTCCTTGCATGCAAATCGCAAAAATCATAGGCTCTCAAATGTTAATCGATCGAAGGTAAGTTCTAAGTCAACCAATGCACATGGTATTTATACCATTGTGCCATATCCCTTTGGACGTCGACGAAGGGGGAATATTTGTATGACATTAGCGCTTAATATTTAAACTTTGCCCTTATAACCCTAACCTTAGGATTTAATTAAGTTATAAATTAATTAATAATGAAATTATTATAATTAATTTAATAACTTTAAGGTTAATTGAATTAAATTATAAATTAATTTATAATGAAATTATTATAATTAATTTAACAACTTTAGGTCTTAACATTAGACCTTTAATATTATAATAAAATATTATAATATTATTTTCCTTGGGCATTCCTATTGCTTCTTTAGACCTTATCCGACCACCTTGAATATTATAATGGGAGATATTATAATATTATTTTTCTTAGGCCTAGAAGCAATCTTTCTCTTGCACTGCTTACTGAAATTGACTCTTGACATCCTTCATATTGCACTACTCACTAAAACTGACACTTGACATCAATGACAACAAACCTTGCTCATATTTCCAACACATTGGACCTTAGTTTTAGAGAATAGAATCCAAAGTAAGGTTGGTTCTATAAGTAAAGAATTAAAGATACTACAACTTTAGATTGTACCGAGACGTATTGCAAGGGGTTACCAAAGGTCGTTCGACATAAATCTGGGACCCAAAGCAAAGACTAGGAATCCTAACTTGAGCAAAGCATATCGTGATAGAAACATATTTGAAACTTTTGTTAAACATCATAGTGTAAGACCCAACATTAATTCTAAATTTCCCATATCCCCTGCTATTTGAAAAAGGAAAAGTGCTTATCTTAGGCTACAATTTTATAGTTGTTAACTTAATTTTGAAAGGAAGCTTCAACATAATCATTGCTTTCATCATTATGATGATGTTTTTCTTCCGTTTCAAAGTGTTGGAAAACCATTGGATTTAAAGATATTTATTTGATTCGATTATGATTTGTTTTTTTCAAGACTATTTCAAAGAACTATTATATAAAGTAAGTATATGAGTGGGTTTAATGTTTGGGACATAAGCATTCTACTTAGTCTTGGAATCAATAAATATAAAGGAAAGGGCATTAATTTACCTCCTCATATGCAAAGAAAATGGCATCAATAAATATAAAAGGCAACTTACTTAATCTTGAAATCAATAAAGATAAAGGGAAGGGCATCCATTCACCTCCTTATATGCAAAGTGAACGATATCAATAATAATAAGGGCAACCTACTTAATCTTGGAATCCATAAAGATAAAGGGAAGGACATCAATTCACCTCTTCATATGCAAAAGGAATAGCATTAATAAAAATAATAGTAACCTAATTAGTCTTTGAATCAATAAAGATAAAGGGAAGACCATCAATTCACCTCCTCATATGCAAAGAGAATGGCATCAATAAAAATAAGTGCAACCTGATCCAGGTGTTGTAAGTGAGTTGGAGAGGAGAGGGCAATCCTCCAAGGGAGGTCCCAGGTTCAAATCTCCACCCTACCAAAAAGCTGAATTGGGTATCCAATATCCAATTGATAATATTGGTACGGGCAGGGTCGAGTGCGACTCCCGGGTGACTTTGACGGTGTAGAACCCCCTATTCGTGGTCTCTCAGACCAAGGCGGCCCCGTAAAGGATTTTTCGCTTTAAAAAAAAAAAAAATTAAGTGTAACTTGCTTAGTATTAAAATTAATAAATATAAAGGAAAAACCATCAATCCACCTCCTCATATGCAAAGGAAATGTCATCAATAAAAATAAAGGCAACCTACTTGGTCTTGGGATCAATAAATATAAATGGAAGGACATCAATTCACCTCCTCGTATGTAAAGGGAATAGCATAAAAAAAAAATATGCCTCTCCTTATTCTTGAAATCACTAAAGATAAAGGAAAGGGCATCAATTCACCTCTTCATATGCAAAGGGAATGGTATCAATAAAAATAAAGAATTTTTATGGGCCTCAAGGTATAGAATAAAGCTAAATAATCATGAACGATAACATTTAAAATAATATTTATTTGATGTCTTGTATTAGAGGAGTGCTCTAAGGTATATGTTAAAGCAATCAATCATCTTCATAGTTTACGCTTTCATTTTCTTTGATTTTATGTTCTATATTTGAGAAGGCACAATTTACATAAAATAAAAGTAAAATAAATTATATTATTATTAATTAATTAAAAAATTAAAAATAAAAATTAAATAAATATTATTCCATGTCAACTAACTTAAATGAAATAAAAAATGTGTATAAGTTAAATTTAAAATAACTACATATGTTATATTCCATACTTATTTAATATTTTAAGATTTTCCTATATGTCGTTGTCACAATATGACCATGTAAAAACGTTATAATTACAATGCGATAAAATAAAGAGCAAACAGACTTCTACAAAATTCATAAATTTATTTATTTATTATTGACATGAGTAATTATTATATTTTTTAACTTGTTTGTTATTATTTTTTAAATTTTTATTTATACGTGGTAATTAGATTTATTCTCTATGTTTAAAATTTATATGTTTATGACTTTTTCAGTCATATAATTTGTATAGTAAATGTTTCTCATATTAAGCATGGCATATCAATTATATTTTATTTAATATTTAATTATAATAGGTTTAATTTACCTTCTCATATGCAAAGAAAATGGCATCAATAAAATTAAAAGAAAGCTTACCTAATCTTGAAATCAATAAAGATAAAGGGAAGGGTATACGTTCACCTCCTCATATGCAAAGTGAATGACATCAATAAAAATAAGAGCAATCTACTTAGTCTTGGAATCAATAAAGATAAAGGGAAGAGCATCACTTCACCTCCTCATATGCAAAAGAAATTGCATTAATTAAAATAAGGGCAACCAACTTAGTCTTTGCCTTAATAAAGATAAAGGGAAGACCATCGATTCACCTCCTCATATGCAAAGAGAATGGCATCAATAAAAATAAGGGTAACCTACTTAATCTTAGAATCAATAAAGATAAAGGAAAAGACATCAATTCACCTCCTCATATGCAAAGATAATGACATCAATAAAAATAAGGGCAATAAAATAAAAGACATCAATTCACCTTCTCATATGCAAAGAGAATGACATCAATAAAAATAGGGACAACCTACTTAGTCTTGGTATCAATAAAGATAAAGGGAAGGGCATCAATTTCACCTCCTCACATGCAAAGGGAATAGCATCAACAAAAACAATGGTGTCTCTATTTAGTCTTGAAATCAATAAAGGTAAAGAAAATGGCATCAATTCACCTCTTCTTATGCAAAGGGAATGGTATCAATAAAAATAAAGGGTTTACTAGATTTGAAGGTATGGAATAAAGCTAATTAGTCATGAACGATGACATTTAAAATAGTATTTATTTGATGCCTTTGTTTAGAGGAGTGATCTAAGGTATATGTTAAAGCAATCAATCATCTTCAGAGTTTATGCTTTCATTTTCTTTGATTTTATGTTTTATGTTATATAGAATCTAGATGGTGGTATTGGATTATCCATCCCAGAATCCGCCACACAGATCTTTGCGTAGTCTGCTCCTATAACCACCATACCACAATCATTTTAAACATTTTACACCGTTGAAAGCACCAAGAAAGGACCACACAGATTTTCACACAGTCTGCTACTATAACCACCATACCACAATAATTTTTAAACATTTTACACCACTGAAAGCACCAGAAAAGGGACAAGCGTTCAGTCTCACGAGCCCGATATTTGAACCTTGGACCTTCGCCCCCTTTACAGGTTTTGGTTGAACCAATTGATCTACACCTCAGATCTATAAAATAAATTATATTAAAACTTAATTAATTAAATAAAAATTTAAAAATGAAAATGAAAATTAATTAAATATTATTCCATATCAACTAACCTGAATCAAATAAAAGATTTTTTAAAATAAGTACATTTATTATATTCAATTTACATAAAATAAAGGTAAAATAAATTATATTAAAATTTTATTAATTAAATAAAATTTTAAAAATGAAAATAAAAATTAATTAAATATTGTTTCATGTCAAGTAATGTGAATCAAATAAACGATTTTTATAAGTTAAATTTAAAAAAACTACATAAGTTATATTCGATTTACATATAACTTATAAAAATCATTCTACTAAAGGACCCTGTGGCCTGGGGTGTTCCTTTGCTGCTGAACCACTACAATTCCATTTTACGGTCTTTTGTTCCTTTTATGTTTCTGCTAGGGCTCCCTTACGTGGAATGCTTGTTTTCCTTCAGTTCTAAGTTTCCTAAGGGTGGTTTTTGGTTTTCCCGCCCTTGGGTTGTTTCAATTTTTAAATTTATGGCTTTGTTTCTTTTCTCGCTTTTGGGAAAGGTTCAAATTGACATTTAGTGGTTGGGGCGGTCTAGCACTTTCTCCCACCCTTTGTGAGCTTCAAAATCTTGTTTGGCACCTTTTGATTCAAATTTGGTTTCTGGTGGGCCTTCCCTTCCTGCCCGTTTTTCCTTTGGCGCAATGGAAGACGTTTTCCTCTGGCGCAAAGGAAAGCGCCTTCCTCTGGTGCAAAGGATGGCACCTTCCTTTTTGGTCCTATTGTGTGCTCCTTATTTGTTCCTTTTGGTTGTCCTTGCCTTGATTTAATCTGATGTACTTTGATGCAATCTATTCCATTGTAATCAGGTTTTGAGATCCTTGACAAAAATCCACTTTTAATCTACCAAAAATATATATATTCGACTTACATAAAATAAGGGTAAAATAAAAGTCTCAGGTCAGGCATGGTCTCATTCAGGGGTGGAAGTGGGATAACAGTTTGCCACCTCTTTCCCACCTTCAATTTATTGATGATACTGCTTTGTTGGGAGTTGCCACTATCAAGGAAGCTGGAAACATTAGACAGCCTCTTGACATATATCTTGGTGCTTCTGGACAGGTGATTAATGAGGACAAGTCCTTTATTTTCTTCTTCAATACCCCCCTCTTATTCAAGCCAGGATTGCTCACATTCTAAGATTCCAGGTCGGGACTCCCCCTTCATTTATCTTGGGATCCCGATTTCATCTCATCCTCTTGCCTAGATCTTCTTGGCGTCTATACTTGATAAGTTTAGAAGGAAGGTAAATCATCGGATCTGTCGGATGGCTATCCTCTGCAGGTAGAGTATTGCTTTTAAAATCTATTATTCAAATTTTACCCATTTACAGATGTTTTGTGCAAACAGCTCCTCGTTTCATCAAGGACATGGATGCTCTATCAAGACAGTTTTTGTGGTCTGGCAAACTTGATCAATCTAAATGGAGTTTGGTTATATGGGATTCCATTTGTAGTCCAGTTCAAGAGGGAGGCCTTGGGTTGCGACAGGCAACTCTTTCTGAAAAGGCTTTGGATGCGAAAATTTATTGGAGATGGTGTACCTCTCAAGATCGGATTTGGGCTAAAATATTATCTTATAAATACTTGAGAGGTATTTCTCGAGGCAGATATCCCTAGAGCCAGTTTGGTTGGGAAAGGTTTTGTTATCTGGGACACTCTGAAAAGAGGAGCTAATTTAATTAAGCAGGGTTTGTTCTGGATTTGCAATCAGGGATCAGATGTTCTGTTTTGGGAGGATTCTTGGGATTGCCACCCTCCTATCTTGACTCAATATCCCAGGTTACATTCCCTAAGCATTTGTTTCTTGGAAGCAGGTTGGTCTCATGTGGAGGACTTTAAAAAAATCCAATATTTTGGAAATATGGAGATGTACAGATGGAAAGATCCATAGGAATGGCCCCAAGGGGGATTGGTCGAGGATAGAGAGGTGCTTGCTCTTATTCTTGTAGGGAGGTACTGTTCTTCATTGAGGGATAAATACATTCTGGCTTGGAACCCTAATCCCAAGGGAACTTACTTTGTAGCCTATGGTTATCAAGTTCTTGATAAGCAAAAGTTCGGGAGTCTCCCTGTCACATGGTGGAAAAAGGTGTGGAATAGATTTGCTTGGCCGAAATGTAACTTTTTTCTCTGGCTGGTAGCTCGTAATAAATGCCTCACTTGCGATAACTTGAGGAAGAGGGGATTTCAGGGTCCCTCTTTATGTGTCCTTTGTGGTAAGAATGATGATGACTCTTCTCATTTATTTTTCCAATGCTCCCTTGCCAGAGACATTTGGCACTGTTGGTGGAGTGCTTGGAACCATCCTTGTTTTCATGTGCTCTCCTTGGTGGAGTTTTGGAGTAGTCTGGGCAGACCTCCAGCCAAGGCCCCCTTCCTCCAAGTGGCTTGGAATTTGGGCCCTTCTTGCATCATCTGGCATATTTGGCTCGAACGAAATCGACGCATTTTTGAGGGAAGTCATTTGGCTGTTCAACAGAACTGGCAAAGGATCCTGTGTATGGTTCAAGAAACTATCCATAGTAAATGTGATGTGGACCCTCATTTGGACTCTAGGGAGGAGAAGGTACGAGAGGCCCTTGGTTTGTTTGGGGTTGGTGTGAATTCTTCTAGCCCTAGTAGGATTCCTCAGCTTAGCAAGAAGGTTAGGAGAGAGGGTAGATGGAGACTGCCCCCTAGAGGAGTTTTAAAAATTAATATTGATGGGTCGTCCAGGGGCAATCCTGGACATGCTGGAATTGGTGGTGTTGGGAGAGATTCTGCTGGCATGGTCAATTTTTTCTTTTCCATTTATAAAGGTGTTCACTCCAACAATCTTATGGAAGCTTTGGCGATACTTGAGGCCTTGCAAAGGGGGTTTTCTCTTGGCTAGCGCAGGATTCTTTGCGAGTCTGACTCTCAAATTTTGGTTAATATTTTAAACAACAAAAGAGTGGAGGATGTTAATTGGCAGTTGGCCTCTGGTGACCATTCAGATTCTCAGAATGAGTGAAGAGTTCGAATTTATATCCTTTGTGCACATTCCAAGGGAATGGAATGGGGTTGCTGATTACCTGGCCAAAAGGGCTTCTGAGCTATTGGATACTCAGAGTATTGATAACTGGGAGAGTCTCCCGTCTAGGGATTCTCAACACCTACGGGAGTTGATCCATAAGGATGTTCAGACTTAATGTGGTTTGTTTTTTTTGGTTTTTTTTGGGAGTTGACCTTGTTTGGTGATTTAGCCTGTCTTGTTGCTTATTTGAGTCCTGGGTGGGAGCTTAGCTGTACTTTGTAATCCAGACTTTTTATCAATAAATTTTTACTCCTTTATTTAAAAAAAAGGTAAAATAAATTTTATTAAAATTTTATTAATTAAATAAAATTTAAAAAATGAAAATGAAAATTAATTAAATATTATTGCATGTCAACTAACCTAAATCAAATAAATCATTTTATAAGTTAAATTTAAAATAACTGCATAACTTATATTCTATATTTTATTTAATATTTTAAAAAAAATCTATATGTTATTGTCACTGTATGACCATTTAAAAAAAGTTATGATTATAATGTGATAAAATAAAGATCAATTTAAGGATATATATAAATGAACAATTATTATATCTCTTAATTTGTTTGTTGTTATTTTAAAAAAAATTATTTATACAAAATAATTAAATATAAATATATATATATATATATATATATATATATATATATATATATATATATATATATTTTAATATTAAGTATGGCATATCAATTATATTTTGTTTGATATTTAATTATAATAAGTTTAATCTTCTTTTGAGTTAATAAAGTTTAAAAAGTTAATTATAATATTGTTTTAAAATGCATACATAAAATGTACAGTTAATCAAGTTTTGATTCAACCCTTAAAACATATATTATTGATATGATCTATACAAAGATTTGAACTAATTAAAATTAAAAAAATTATGTAAAGAATGTTTTATTTTCTTAAAAAATGGATGCAATGCAGACTAGAAAAATTCCAGATGGTTGCCAAATTGGAAAGGGGTTACCGTGTTATACCATAACGTCCCTATAAAACGAAACCTAGCAAACCAACTGCTTCAGTCTTGTTTAGCTCACCGTGGGACCTAAGACAAACCCTAGTCTCTCACGGATCTAAAAGTTCAAAAAGATTCACTTTAATTACTTGGAAAATGGAAAAGGTTTGTCTGGTTCAATTTGTACAAGGCCCACAAGGTACCCTCGTTGAATTGTGTTATGATATGGACTGCGGTGTATTTTTCTTGGTTGGCGACGTAACGTGCTTAATACCATGACAATCATAAAAGCTACGCGGTGTTCTTTTAGCTTAGGACCAGGAAGCTGGAGCTTGCAACATGCCAAGTTTTCATCCACGCCGCTTGATATTGGTGGAGAAAACATCGGACCGGGATTTGATTGCGTTACGTTTAACTTGGGTCAAAACTGGTAACTGTTCGACTTGGGTCAAAACTAGTAACTGTTCTTCTCCTCGAAAGTCCCTGATTGTTGATGGTTCAATGGTTTAGATATTAAATAAAGTAGTTCATATTAAATTTATTTTCACCAAAAGAATTTAAATAATTTATAAATTAATAAAGTTTAAAGGAAAATAAAAAGCGTCGACGTCTAAAAGTTTGAAGGAAATTTGAGCGCCCGATGTGTATGCATGAAGGAGGAAATCAATATATATACCCATGCCTTAGAGGCATTAAATTTATCCTTTTGCTCGAACGTTAATGCATGCAATTGTGTTGAGAGCTCGTGCGGAAAAAGAGAAGCAAATTTTGTTTTATGTGCCAACGAATAGAGACAAAAACGAAAAGTATCGAAATTTGGAAGCCATCTGGGCAGCGTGGCCTTGTGGCAAGAGGGCGGTGGTTAGAGTGTTTGGACGCTCGGTGACTTGTGTTCAAAATGCGACGACAGCGTGTTTGGTGATTTTGTTTGTGTTGGAAGCGCCAAAGGGGAAGGCACACATTTTGCTTGGCAAAGCAGGGAGCTTCATAGAGCATGTGGTGCTCTCCACTCCCCAAGCGAGCGCCTAGCTCGTGCAGCGGTTGGAGCCGCGGCTAGGGCGTTGGTTGAGGCTGTGTTGTGAGTTTGATTCCCACCAAGGCCAAGGTAATAAATTATTATTATTATTTTTGTGTTGCCTAAAGTTTGACATGAGGTCTTAGGGAGTTAAAAGGGTTGCTTAAAATATTTTTGATTATTATTTTTGATAAGTTGGAGGAATAAGGAGTTAGCTTTATTTTTTAATAAAGTGTTTGTCACATTGATTTGTTGAAGTTTTAATAGGATAAAGGGAACTTCTTGCATTGAATTATTTTGAAAAGAAGAGTACATTGAATATTATTTTAATTGGGAGATTATAAGGTGTAAGTGGTGAATTATTTTTGTAAATGTTGATGATTGTTTTCTTAAAGATGGAGTGATAAGGTGTATATGTGTCTTGATATTTACATTGTATTTTTGAGGGATTTTATCATCTTATAATTTCTTTGAGCTTGGCAAAGAAGTATTTGTGATTGTGGCAGATTTATGAGATTCCTTCATCATCAAGAAAAAGGTATGAGCACATTCTTCCATAGTTAAGTTGATTGGTTGGTTTTCTAGAAAATAAGTTTGGAGTGAAAAGGACTTGATTAGGATTTCTTATTGAGTATGTTTAGTTAATGCTTCAAGGTTTTCTAGAATAGAGTTGTTAAAACCTTGTTTTATAAGCATTGTCGTTGAAGCCATTGGTTGTGTGAAGAACTTGAACTAGGGTTTGAGTATCATTGTTATGTGAATATTGTTTTATAAGCATTGTTGTTGAAGCCATTGGTTGTGTGAAGAACTTGAACTAGGGTTTGAGTATCATTGCTATGTGAATATTGTTTTATAAGCATTGTTGTTGAAGCCATTGGTTGTGTAAAGAACTTGAACTAGGGTTTGAGTATCATTGTTATGTGAGATTGGTTGTTGAGCATTGTTGGAAACATTTTGAGTGAATGTCATATGCTTGGACTAGGGTTTGTGAGCAAGAATTATTTCATTGAGTGATTATTTGAGTAGAGTTGGTTGAGCCTAGTCAAGTGGGTGTGTGAAGTGATTGTTCAAGTTCCATAAAATAAACTATTCTATATTCTGAATTGATTTGAGAAAGTGATTGGGCATTGAGGTGAATAAGAAGCATATTGAGTCTCTAACAATTCTCATTATAGAGAGTGATTGAAAGTAATTGAGCATGATAAGTGTAGAACATATTGAGTCTCTAACAATTCTCTTTATGTTTCTACAAGATTGGACAAGTTCTTGTGTGGACTTGTTGAGCAGATTTGAGATAAGTCTTTGAGAAGACTTGTAAACAAATTTTAGTAAGCTTTTGTGGAAGCTTACAATACAGATTGAGAGTAAACTTGGACAAGTTCTAGAGAGGACTTGTGGAGCAGATTTGAGCAAGTTCTAGAGAGGACTTGTGGAGAAAATTTGGACAAGTTCTAGAGAGGACTTGTAGAGCAGATTTTGAACAAGTTCTAGAGAGGACTTGTAGAGCAGATTTGAGCAAGTTCTAGAGAGGACTTGTGGACATATTAGTGTGAGCTTTTGAGGAAGCTTACAAAGCAAATTTAAGATAAGTCTTTGAGAAGACTTGAGAGCAAAAGTGATTGATTTTTTCAAACATTGGGTTAAGGTTTGGGGCATATCCAGTAGAGTTGATTTGAGATTGAGTCAAGCTTTGAGTTAATGCTTGAGAATAGATATTAAGGATAGATTTGTGCTAGACCAAAGGATTGTGTTTAGTGCAGAATTGAGAACAAAGTTTGGTGCATATTTGAGGATAGGTTTGTGCCAAACCAAAAACAAAGATTGAGCAGATTTGTGCTAGACCGAAGGACTGTGTTTAGTGCATAATTGAGACAGAGATTTGGAGGTGACAAAGAGCAGAGGACAATAGTCTCTAGTGGATAGAGATCCATTAGCCAATGCAGTGAGGATAGGTCTTATGAGTGAGGACAAGAGTCTTTAATGGAGAGAGATCCATAAGCCAGTGTAGTGGAGACAGTAGTCTTCTAGAGGATCACCAACCAGAGCAGAGGATGATTTCTCCTATGGATAGAGATCCATGAACTTGATTTAGGGGATTGGTATCTCCTTTGGACAGAGGTCCATAAACATTGTAATAGGGAAAGGATTCCCAAGAGATTGATTGAGAAAATTTTAGTGAAATATTTTCTCCGTGGAGTAGCCCACATTGGGTGAACCACGTAAATTGTGGTGTCTCTATTGTGTGTGGTGATTTGTGCATTACTTTTATTACTAATATTGATATTTCTATCTATACATTACATAATATTGATTGGGAAAGAAAAGTAAAAAGTGGTATTATACTATTCACCCCCCTCTCAGTATAAGCTTGTGTTCTTCAAAAGATTTTGGAATTTTGAATAGAGGTTATAACGATGAAGACTTTAGAAATTTGAACAGAGGTTCAAGGTTTGAATATTTTTGGTAATAGGGTTGTATACTATGTTTCAACAAAGGTTTAATAAATTGCATACACAACATCCAAGGGTTAGGTGGATTGGTAAGGGCAGGTGTGATTGGGCACTTACCAAGAAGAGATCTAGGTTCAAACCTTGAGGGGAAGCCTCTCATTTGCAAAGGTAGTAGTCTGCTCTAAATCCTCTGAGTGCATACCAGATCGATAATGATGGTACGAACCTCGAGCGACCAGTGTTTCCCATCTCACACTAGGTTACCCAAAACTGAGACGATGGGTTTTTTGGTGCAGTCCCTGAGGTTTGAACCCTACGTTGTCTAATTACTAAAAATAGTGGTTGTTACCGACTCTTCTATGTACAAAAAAAAATCCTCCTTGAGGATAGTTTTATATGGCATATGGCCTTATAAATGATAATATAAGTGTAGGAAACCTCTAATAAGTTTGTTTGTCTAGAATAAATATATATATATATATATATATATATATATATATGCTTGATACGAGATTTGGTTACTAGCTGGCAAGCATAGGGTTAAAACCACAAGGGCTGCATCCATCAAACCTATTCCATATCGTTATTATTTAGTCTAACGTTAAATGCACCACCAGGTGTTCAGGATTCATATTGTCATTGTTGGTTTGACGTGCACTCAGAGGATTCATATCGGACTACTATCTTTGTTGTTGGCTTCCCTCCCAAGGTTTGAACCAAAAGAGTTTATGGTAAACCAGTGTGATTTGAACCAGAGTTGCATAGATCTGCACTGTACGGATCACGTTCCTCAACTAGCTACCTCACATCAACTTGGGTACACACTCACCCTTTAAAACCTTTGTTAAGGAAAAACATTACCTATATCCCTTAGGGGCTAGGAGTTTCCATTCCATAGAGCCTGTCCCACTCGAGTGCACCTCTCAAGCTAGCCAAGGGATTTTTTTCTATCTAACACAAGTCGTCAGGCTTAAACCCTGGACCTCTTTTAGAATATTGGGGGAACTTTCCAGTAAGGTTCCTGTTGTAGATTAAACTTTTTAGGTTAGAAAGAAACCTCGAGAGCCACTCTTAGGTGACCGACAATATCGTCCCATCTGGGTATACCACTATCTAGAAGTAAGCCACAAGATATTTTTGTGTGTCCCCCTTTGCATCACAGAGGTTTGAATTGTGGACCTCCCGTACAATAGGGTCAGGATCTCCTTCTCCACTTGAGCTACAAAGGCATACAAAAGGGTTTATGGTAAACCAATGTGATTTGAACCGAAGTTGCATGGATCCGCACCATACGGATCACTCTACTCACTCATCCTTATCTAGAACAAATATTGAGCTTGAAATTTATTATTAAGTTGATATTTTAAAATTGAAATACAATTTTTTCATAATATAAAATATATATATATATATATATATATATATATATATATAATATTACAAATTATATCATTTAATAATTTAAATTATTATGATTTAAAATAAAATATATATAAAAAAAAAACTCAAGTGAACTAAAATAATAATAAAATATTTTTTCGTGCTAAAAAATAATTATCTTCTTAAAAAATTTAAATGCATAACAATTAACCTTTAATTTTGTATAATAAATTTTTGCTTTATAATTATATTAATTAATGAAATTTTGTGTAAATATAAATTATAAAACCCATCGAACGTGTGTAAAATCATGCTTAAGTCATTTATATGATATGCTTTTATTTGACACTAAGCTTAAAGAATTAAGCATTTTACATTTATATCTTTTTGGGCTAGTAGATAGAAATGATAGCATAACTTTGTGCTAGTTATTATTGGCCTAGAATGAATGTAGATGTTAAGAAGTTTGTACAAGGTTGTTGAGTTTATCAGCATGCAAAGGGTAGGAGTCAAAATACTAGGTTGTATCAACCATTACCAATACCAGAGAGGCCATGGGAGGATGTGAGCATGGATTTTATCCTCGGGTTGCCAAGGACGCAAAGAGGTAATGACTCTATTTTTGTTGTTGTGGATAGATTCTTGAATATGGAACATTTCATACCTTGTAAGAAAACAAACGATGCTACCCATATTGCTGATTTATTATTTTGTGAAGTGGTGAGATTGCATGGTTTACCAAAGAGCATTGTGTCGAACATGGATGCGAAGTTTGTGGGTCACTTTTGGCATACCCTATGGAATAAATTGGGTACTAAATTGAGCTTTAGTTCAACCTATCACCCTCAGACAAATGGACAAACTAAAGTAGTGAATATGAGCCTTGGAAATTTGCTACGATGTCTGGTTGGTAAGAAGCCAAAGTTGTGGGATGTTGTGATAGCACAAGCAAAATTTGCATACAATAATTCAATAAATAGGAGCATGATAAAAAGTCCATTCCAAATTGTGTATGGAATTCATCCTTAAGGAGTAGATGAGTTGTGAAGCACTACTAAATTACAGAAACCCAATGCTATGGTTGAGGATTTTGCTGAATATACACAAGAATTACATCATGAAGTGAAGGTTGATCTAGAAAGAAATGCCATCAAATACAAACAGCATGCTGACCTCAAGCACTAGATACAAGAATTCAAAGTTGGATATTTGGAATTATCATAATTGTGAAAGGAAAGGTTTCCCAAAGGCACCTACAAAAAACTCAACTGGAAGAAGATTGGACCTTGTAAGGTATTGAAGAAGTTTACTGCAAATGCATTTGAAAATTGAGCTTCTAGAATACGTCAACATTTCACTGATCATTAATATCGTTGATTTATATCTGCACTATAATCCACCTAAGGAAGTGGATGTGGACCAAATAGTTGATTTTCTAGCAAAATAATGGATAACACAATTACCAGAGAAGGAACGAGATAAAACTGAAACAATTCTAGACTCGAGAATATCAAGGAAAATGAGAAGCAAGGTCTACTATGAGTACTTGGTCAAGTGGAAGAAACAACCAACTGAAGGGGCAATGTGGATGAGTGCTACAAGAATAGCTAAGTATGGCATCACGGTTGTGGACTTTAAAAATATTCATGAGCTTTGCCCATGAACATTTTTTTCTTACCTGGTGATTATGATGTAGACATCTACCTGGAAAAATAAATGATATGACTTGTTTGCTTGCGATGAGAGGAAGACAAAATGATCCGACTTGTTTGCTTGTGCAGTTCAACTTCAGTTCGACATACCATCTATAAATATCTTGTTAGATAGAAGTTGCTAGTCGAAGCTTAGGAAATCGGCTCAGATTTTTTGTTGGTGATAAACCTAAGCAGTGGGATTAGATGTTGGCACAAGCTAAATTGACTTCCAATAATTTTGTTAATTGTAGCATCGATTGCACCCCATTCCAAATTTTGTATGAGATCTGCCCATAATGCATATACAAATTTCATAGTACGGAGAGTTTGGATAAGTGTACCATATAAGGAGAATATTTTGTGCAAACAAT
Organism: Wollemia nobilis; assembly: GCA_028583015.1. NCBI lineage: Eukaryota > Viridiplantae > Streptophyta > Pinopsida > Araucariales > Araucariaceae > Wollemia > Wollemia nobilis. The sequence goes on from JAQPPZ010017021.1 coordinate 3,090,212, forward strand.
GATGTCTATGCATGAAGAAGTTAATTACCAATTAACGCATAGTACTGAAAGTTATAAGAAACACACAAATACCAAAAGGCATGAAGTTCACTTCAAGGTCGATGATCTTGTCATGCAACATTTGCACAAGGAAATATTTCCTAAGGGCATGTATCACAAACTAAAAATGATATTACAAAACAATTGAAGAGCTCATGAAATTTTAAAGTGTGGGAGTCGGATTCAGGAGCATCGCATTCTAACCCTCCTCCTTGTAAATTCCTAACAGTCATCCTTTCCTTTAGTTGTTTTTTTGTAACTGTTCCCTTACAATGGTCTTCTCTCTACAACGGTCACATTGTAATGACCATATTATAATGGTCATATTGTAACGACCATATTGTAATGGTCATATCATAATGGTTGAATTTCTTAGAGCCTATAAATGGTTTATTCGATCAATAGTTAGGGGGTGGTTAACATCGATTGGTTTGTAATTTCAAATATGTAATTACGAGTGCTTGAAATTTCAAAGTAGTGATTTATTAAAATGCATTTGTTTTTTAATTTGTCGCATCTACGTATGTTTGTCGGCTTTGGCTATGACACTACTGACATCACCATACCACCCACAAAAATCATCAAACTATTCACCAAAAGTTGTAACAAATAAATCTCAACAACTTTACAAATCCAATAGAGTCGTACATTCGATGAAGCTATTGCTAAAGCCAAAGTAATTAAGGACATCAAAGTCCAAACTAGTAAGATCAAACTTCACAAGAAGAAAATTATCCAACCAACTTTAGATTCAATCATAATGCTACCAATCCTGGCACTTCTAAGCTTCCATAAATAAATTAAGTGGTAACCAATCAAGTGGTGTTCAATGCCCAACCTCCTTCATCATCTCCAAAATCCCCTCAACCACAACAGAGGCTGTTCTAAACAAACCCACCACCTCCACCCAATTAGCCACTCACTCCTACCCCACCCTCCTCGACAACCATGCAATTGGATACCTATGTCCAAACCATTGCTAAATTTGTTCTAGATATTATATGATGCTGGACATAGTGCTTTACTAGGTATAAAATTCGATGATCCTAATCATCCCAAATTGCATGGATACAATAAGAAAGTGTTTTGTGAATATCATCAAAAACAAGGACATAACATTAACTGTTGTTGCATCTTTCATCATATTTTCCAAGACCTCATTGATCGAGTGACCATTCAAGTGTCCAACCCTATCATACATCAAAACCAAAATCAGGGCATCTATTGAAACCCACTACCTGAACATGGTGGTGCTAATTTCTAAGCAAATACACCATAATAACAGGCTACACCTCATCAGGTAAAGAATGTAAATCATGACCCTTATTATTAGGGCTTTTTAGGTATGATCAATATTATCACTTACAATAAATGTTATCCCCATGCACCAATGCACAAAGGGATACCCCTTATGCCACGCTGCCTTCTTCTAATCCACCACCTGCACCAACCATTTCTCCTACTATACCCAAAATATCATCATTATTCGTAGCAGTCTTTCTCATCAACTTCACACTACTCTTGCATGGTTATCCATATATGACATTTTGTAGCAATCTCAACCTCATTGTGAGGCTCTCAACACTATTCTCCGCTCCATCGACCTTAAAACAAGTGATAGCAATGCATTTGTCAACTTTTTTGGCAATGTGTAAACTTACATGCAACCCTCTACAATTTTCTATAATAATAAAATCATAGAAATCGTGGGGGAGGAAACTGACCTTCCTCTCCACATCCAAGATTCTATTAATTATGTCACCTACAAATGTGTCCTCATTGGCATGGGGTCATCCATTAGTATTATTTCCATTGTCACTATTCATAATTTACACATCCTCCCCACTCATCTCGTCAATCCTTCTCTTGACATGTGAGCTTTTGATGGCTCTATGCATACCACAGTGGGCTCTATTGTCTTACCCATCAAAGTCGATGTTAAGATAATTTCTACATTATGTCATGTCATCGAAGAGAAGATGCAATATAACATCCTTCTAGGGCATCCATGGATTTGGGACATGCAGTTTGTCCCTTCTACTTTGCATAATTGTCTAAAATATCTTCACAATGGATAGGTCCATCGCATCCCTATTGATGATGATCCATTTAAGTTTTATAATATTATTGCCCTTCCACCCGATCCATCTTTATCTTCCACTTAATTCACTCCTCCAATGCAACCTCATGCAACATCCTCCACATCGCCTTCACTCCCAAATACATTGGTTAATCTTGTGACCACATCTCCTCCATTGTCGCATACCCTATCTAATTTGTACCCTTGCTCTGATCCACAATATTCCCACTCACATCCTTCTTCTAACACCATCCCTCTTCTACCCACTCCCCCTACACCTCCAATTCACTCACCTTCAACTTCTTGATCCCCACACATCATCGCACCTATTAACGAGAATCCTTCTCATTCCACATGCAAATAATCCCATATTGACCACCCTAGATGAATTCCATGAGTGGACACAATGAGCTCTTCACTTAAATGCTCAAATCTCCCAATCCCTTCCATCAATTTCTCCACCTCCCATACCACTTTCGTAAGATTCACCACCCTCTTCTTCATAATCATACAGGGGGTCTTCCCCTGCACGAGCATTATGGAATACCTCACATTTCGTTTGGGGGAGTATGATATACACAATTGATAAACCCATATGCTCTACTCTCTCATCAATAACTAGTGTTTCAGTCAACATGGTCTCAATTGATCTATTTACTCCACTACACTATCCAACCCACCCTAATCAAATCATATCAACCACTCTGGATTTTATTGATTTCAATCACATTTCTATTGAACCTTCTCCTCGAGCATTTTTGTTGTCTCCACACATGCTCCGATCAGCAAATGCTCCCATTTCATCCAATCCCACCCCATATCTTATATATTCATCATACTAATTTTTATCTTGATGATGAGATCACTCTCCTAAATATCGTCAATGATATGCATCTCATTCCCATTCTCACTCAACTCCAAGAGGGCTCCCACATGGTTATGGAAGGCACCATTGATGTTGATATTGGTGACGATCCAAACAACCTGTACATAGTCAAACTTATCGAGAGAGTCTCTCCCTTCAATATTGTGAGCATTTTACTACCTTATTAATAGAATACAAGAGATAATTTGCATGGTACTACAAGGATATGCCTAGTATCGACCCTTTGCGGGTCATCCATAACCTCACACTCGATGATAATGCCCGCCTAGTTAAGAAAAAGCTTTGAAATATGCACCTTATAATTGCTTTGATGGTCAAGGAGAAGCTACAAAAACTTCTCAACATGGGATTCATTCAACCAATTGATTACCCATAATGGGTTTCTAATATGGTCCCCATCACCAAATCCAAAGGAGGTATTTGTATCTATACATATTTTAGATATATTAATAAAGCTTGTCCTAAGGATAATTTTTTTCTCCCTAACATCAATACATTGGTTGGTGCTACAGCAAGTCATGAAATGATTTTTCTCATGGATGGATTTTCTGGATACAACCAAATTTGGATTAATCCTACAAATTAACATAAAATATATTTCACAACCCCCTAGGGGACTTTCAGTTACAAGGTCATGCCATTTGGCCTTAAGAACACTTGGTCAACCTATAAACGTGCAATGACATACATCTTCCATGACTACATGCACAAAATTGTAGAATATTATGTCAATGACCTTATTGCAATGTCCAATAAGCGTCACCAACATATTGATAACCTTCACAAAATTTTCGATCACCTCCTAGAACACAATGTATGCTTAAATCCAAAGAAATATGTTTTTGGTATAACCTCCGATAAAATTTTGGGTTTCATTTTATCTCAATAAGGCATCGAGGTTGATCCTCACAAAGTGAAAGCTATCATCGACATGCCTCCCCCTACCAATCTCAAATAGTTACGCAGCTTACAAGGCAAAATTCAAGTAATTCATCATTTTATTATACAACACTCTAACAAATGTAAGTCGTTCAATCATATTTTGCAAAAAAATATCACATTTAAATGGGACCATGCATATCAGGATACTTTTAATGCAATCAAGGCATATCTTACTTCTCCACCTATATTATCTCTACCACATACAGATTAGCCTTTTCATTTGTACATATCTGCCACTAATTTTATGTTGGGCATACTTCTCACCCAAAAAAATGATATCAACCACGAACAAGCCATGTATTACATCAACCGTATATTGGTGAGCTATGAGACATGATACACTTACATGAAAAATGTATACCTTGTCATTATATTTGCTACACATAAGTTATTCCATTACATGATAAATTAGACAACTTACAGTGTAGCTCTTGATAACCCACTCTGCTACATGATGGACAAAAGTTACATAAATAGTCACACGACCAAATAGATCATGCTACTCACTTAATTTGATCTTGAATTTATCAATCAACAATCCATTAAAGGCCAAGTTATTGATCAACTTGCTAAAACTCCTTTGATCAATGATAAATTGCTCCTCATTGAGATCCATGACGATTCAATATTTCATACTACTAAACTCGAAGGATACGTGGAAATTGAACTATCAGTAAACTTAACTCTCTTCCTTGATGGCTCATGCTATGAACAAGGGGGGTGCAAGAATTATATTTTTTACACCACAAGGACACCACTCCCATTTTATTTCAAATTGAGATTTTCCTATAAAAATAACAATGTTGAATATGAAGCTCTAATTATTGGCTTTAAGACAACACTTGTTATAGGCATCAAACGCATACACATATTCGATGATTCCCTTCTCATTATCAATAAAATTAAGGAAACATGGCAATATCGATGCTCCATACTTAAGCAATATAAGAAAGTCACTAATCTATTACTTGTCCAATTTGAGTGGTATGATATTGATGCAACTCAATGCTCGATAAATCATTTCACAAATACCATGGATTCTCTTGGATCTCTCATCCCATAAAATCCACATTCTTATATGACTCTTGTATCTATCCAAACATTGTTTAAATCCACCATTTCTACTTTGGCATCTTCTCTTGACGATGACATCCATGTCATCGAGGCTGAACCTCATGATCCCTAGTATTTCCAAGTCAAGGATTACATCAAATTAGGCATCCTTCCTTGTGATTTACCTCATGCTCATAAAATTACATTCAAAAAAAGGGTAATCCATTATACATTGTTAGAATACATCCTTTATAAACGCAGCCATGAAAACATCCTTCTATGTTGTCTCGAACCATAAGAGGTCCACCATGTTATTAGGGTGGCTCATGATGGTACTTGTGGAAGCCACTTAAGTGGCATGGCTATTACTAAGCACATCTTACACATGGGCTATTATTGAACCACCATGGAGTATGGTTATTGTGATTAAAAAGTGTAAAAAAATCCAAAAATATACTAATATTACACACCTACCATCTCAAGTGCTACAACCAATTCAATCCATGTGGTCTTTTTCTCAATGGAATTTGGGTCTTATTGGAAAAATCACACCAACCTCATCCAGCAATCACATTCATCATTACTACTATGAAGTATTTTACAAAATGGGTTGAAGCGATTCCTCTCATCCAAATAACAAATCCTAAAATTGTTGATTTCATTACTCAACATATCATCTATTGCTTTGGCATTCCTTCCAAAATAATCTCTAATAATAGTACGCATTTCAAGAACAATAATTTTCATGCGTTATGTAAAAAAATTAATATCTAACATAGCTTCTCTAATCCATACTACCCACAGGGTAATGGTCAAGTTGAAGTTACCAACAAAACCATATGTGCTATTCTTCAAAAAATCATTACGAAATCTCATCATGATTGGCATAATCAAATGCCATTGGCACTCTAGGCATATAGAACAAGTATTTGCACTCCCACTGGAACAACACCATTTTCTTTAGTATATGGTGTTGAGGCCATCATGCCCCTAGAGCTTGAAATTCCATCTTTGAGAATATCCATGCAAGAATTTATTGATGATGATACCACTTATTAGGCGAGATTAGACCAATTGACACTCTTGGATGAACATCACATTCATGTTATTGAACGCACACACGTTTACCAATACTATCTTCGATGTACCTATAACAATAAGGTACATCAATGCAAATTCTAAATTGAAGATTTGGTCCTCAAAGAGAACCTATAGATCATTAGCCAACAACACCATCTTCGTCTTACCAATATCAAAGGTCTCAAGGAAACCAAAACCTTGAATATCATACATCTATGAGCATTTTATGCTTAATCACATTCATCTAGGTTCTCCATTCTTTGTACATACCATCACAAATATTACATAAATACAAAAATGTAAAAATAATAACAAAAATAATAAAAAATAAATAAAAACAAAACCACCTATTAGAGACGTATGCTCCACATAATTTTCATCTATGTTGTTCTCTTCCATATTTCTTTTTTTTTTCTTTTTGCTAATTTTTTATCCTTGTTGTATGGTCACGCTTTGAGCGGTTACATACCTTTGATTTGATCTTCCCTTATTTCGCTTCTCTTTCCCTTCTCTTGGTTATTTTCCAATGTTGAATGGTCACGCTTTGAGCAGCTACATACCTTTGTTAAACTCTATTTCCCATTTTTTCCTTTTATATTTCTTCTTTTTGGTCATTTACCAATGTTTTATGGTCACACTTTGAGCGGCTACATACCTTTGTTAAGTTACCTTTTCCTTTTCTCCTCTATCTTCTTTCCCTTGTTACTTATCAATATTGTATGGTCACACATTGAGAGGCTACATACCTTTGCTAAGTTACCTTTCTCTTTTTCTATCTCTTCTTCTTCTATTGTTTCTTTCTTCCTCTAATTCTCTTCTCACACCCCATTCACTTTCACATTCATCTCTTCCATTATCACTCATGTCCATCAAATCATTTTGATGTCACCACACATTTTCAATTTTCCTCATCTCCTCATTATTTTTGTATAACACTCTTTCATTTTTATATCACCCCTTTCATGTCTATATCGGGGTAACATTTTGTAACATGTCATAAAAATCCATTTTTTGCTACACTAGTTCCACATATTAGCATCTTTCATTGCATTTGCATACATAGCTTATGCATACATCTCACGTACATACACTCATTGTACATTCATAAATGCATATAGGTCTTGTTCATACTTACATCTATACATATTCTTTGTGAATAACATTCATGAAGAATTAAATATACACTTGTTAGTCCACTTGTTGCGGTGTCCAATACATTTTTAAAATACTGGATCGTAGATATCTTGTTGTGATTTGACCATTTACAATTAATTCAATCAACCTCCATCCAAAGTTGTCAAATTCTAAAGCACTTCAAGGCTTCCCTTAGCTAACTTGACTTCTTTCATGGACCAATTACACATCTCATACATTAAAGCAAATTTTGAGCATAGGAAAGGCAACATATTGTGTACATTGGCCACCTAGCAAAAGTCACCTCGCTCATCCTATAATTTGCGTGATTCAAGCCTAAAGATCGACAAAAGGACAAGCTATTCAAAATATAATAAAAGATAGAAAACAAAAGCAAATGCCTAAAAAGAGCACTATAAAATGAATCAAAAGAGAAAAGAAAAGCAAATAAAATAGCACCATCAAAGAGCTTGAATCCTTGAGGTCCTTAGGTCCATAATTCATGAGGTTAATCTCCATTAGGGCTATAGATTCTTGATTGACAGTGGAGTATACTTTTCAAGTGGTAGCATGTATGTCACATTAACGACCTTATTTTGTACAAACCATTGCATGCTTGTGGATGAGCTAGCTTACAGGTTATGTTTATAATTGGTTGACACCATCCTCTCTCAAAATGGTTAAATGAACATCACTATACACATAATGGTCCATGATTCATTCATGATTCATTAGAATAGCTATTATTTTATCAAAATATTGTTCAATTACTTAATGAGTTTGATTGCTCAAACTATGATGTTAGAATCTCTTCAAAGTACTCTTTACATCCATAATATTTGGCATAATAGAATAGATCACATTACGACTTGTTTCACCAATATACAAGTGTCTTCTTCATTGAGGTCCACATCCATCTACATATTCATTTTTTACATATTTTTCATCACTTGCATCCATTCTACATTCATTACATGCTCCACCTTCATATCATCTACTACATGTTTGCTTACCTCTCATGTATTGTGTTATGCAATCACTTGTCCTCATTTACATTACATTCTACATGATCATTCACATTCAAATGCAATCACATTTCATGTATGTCTATGCATCTATCAACATACATTCATTCCATCGCTCATACAATCTACATCTAAGCATACATCATCACAAAATTCTATGAAAGCATACATCAACCTAACATTCACACATATATGCTACATTCATTCATCCACATAATCATAACACATGTACATAACACCGCATAATAGTATGTATATATCTATATCTATATCTATATATATATATATATATATATATATATATATATATATATCAAAAACACCCTTAGGCTACAAAACATAATGTACCATCTTGAGCAATACAATGCATATGTATATATGTATCATACAAAAATGATGGTCTCATGGCCATCCACAAAATATGCATCATCTTTATTGCTCATTAGGAGTCTCTCCACTCCCCTTCTGAGCACTTGATGCCTCTTCCACTCATCACACTATTGTATCACCACTCTACCCTAGGGTAGGCCCCTTTGCTTGTGATATTGTTGGATCTACTACTCGTTGACTCATCCACACCACAAAAGGAGTACTCTATTGACTCCATCACGAATACATATGAGATCGTGAATACGACTGTGACTTTGAATATACAAGTAAAAATCCATGATTAGTAAAATCCACCCTATATTGTACCCTCTTTATCATCTCCCTCATATATATTGTTGACAAGTCTGTTTGGACCCGCTGCCATCACTACATCTCCTCTTGTAGGCTCACCATCTCTATCATGGCCCACTCCCTAGCTGCTCTCACCTCATCCAACTCCTTATATAACTACACAACCTCCTCTATCATCTCATTCCTCACTGCCCTAGCCTCATCATGCTCTCCTACTAGAGCATCTCTCTTGTTGGTCATCTACCTCGCTTTTGATATGGCCTCATCATGCTCTCTTACTAGAGTGTCTCTCCTCAGCCATCCACCTTACCTTTGCCCTAACCTCATCATAATCTCCTACTATAGCATATCTATCCTTAGCCAATTGCCTATCTTACAACTCCCATCTATCTGCTATCGTTGCATCCCTCTTTGCAACTAACATTGATTCCTCTATAGCCCATGTCATCTCCATATTTGTCATGCATCCCTTTATGTATTGTATTGTATATCATAATAACATGACCTCATCCCGCGCTACCAACATATTATGTAGGCCAATAGCCAAGTCAAAATCTGGCTCAAACACCATGACTATCTCCTCTATGGGTGTCATCCCCTCCATCGATAACATCTCCTCCATCGATATTACCTCATTTATAGGCATACCCTCACTAAACCCTTGTCCCTTTAACACATCCACCTATAATGACCCAACATCACTCTCCCTCTACTATCACACCCATCAAAGTAAGTTATCCAACTTCTCCTCCTCCTTTCCAAGCTCTAGCTCCACATCCATCACCCTCACTAGCGACCCTGACCCTAGACAACCTTCCTCAATCCATGCCTCACCCAATCTTATAGGTAACCCACCTACTACGTCACCCCATCCATTTACTACACCCACTCTAGCTCCCACCTATATGCTGCCCACCATACATTATAATCTACACTCATACCTGTGTCATCCCCATATGAGATCACTATCACCTTATTTGATGTAATTTCCAAGGGAGAAATGACTGGTCATGGCTCATGATCTCCTCGCATCCTCCAGATAATTATTGGTGGATATGGTCATCCCTACTACAAATTAAATTATTACATCACCCTCAAAAATGGAAAATACTCTAACTACAACAGATATCGACCGACCAACCATCTCCCCCATCTCACTCTACATAATTTCTCTCCATCCTTTGGTCAATCTGGTACTCCTCACCATAGCCTCCAAGTGATATTGTATGCCACTAATTCATCCAACTTTCTCCTAAAAATACATCTCATCGCCCTCATGTGCCCTCTTAACATGACCCTCCATATCTATTCACCACCTCAGCACATAGGGTACATCTTTGCCCATCCACATATGAACATCATATGGTAGCTTCATCGGTATTGCCACTAGAATATGTTCTCACTCCTACACTTGTAATAGAGAGCTAAAAATCAATCCAATCCGCTCTATCCTATTTAGGGTATGGAGCTCCCTAAAGTCCTATGCAAGTAATGTTGGTGCCCATGCAAACACCACATCTTGCTCCACCATATCACATACTACTCCAATCATATTTCAAATAAAATTCATCCCTAAAGTATCTGGAAGCGCATAACTCACAACTAGCAACATCGTCATCGTGTGTCATTTAGACAACATCTCATACTCCCAACACTTCTCATAGCCCACTCCTCCATAATACTTTACTTCATGTTATCTATCACCAAATACCCTCTACAATATACCATCTCGCTCATCCTTCCTTGTTATCCTCACTGTGATACCCTCTATCAAAAGTCGATATATTCAATAGACATCCTCCAAAGTGATGGTCATTTCTCCTATTGGAAAATGAAAGGTGTTCCTATCTAGATCCCATATCTCGCACAATGCTGATACGTATGATCGATTGGAGTGCACACTTTATATCTCCCATAGTCCATACAATCCTATCTTCCCCAACCATGTTCTATCATCCACTAACCATACCACATTTAGTCTATCTCTAAGTGTATGAATTTGATGTTGTGGTTTCACCTTTTTCACCTGCATTGATCCATTCAAACACAAAAATTCATCACCAATATGATATATACCATCTATACATACACACAAAAAAAATCATTCACATGAACATGTGTGAATCCATACAACCGCATCCATTCATAGGGCTTTGTGCAAATCTAGTTTTGAACATAGATTCAAGCACCCATTTGGCCAAAAATTATGCTTGTACAAGTCTTTTTCCAAAAAAAATGCATAAAAATAGGTCAAACACGCACATCTACAAATACACGTATGTCGAGGTAAAAATATAGACTTGCAAAAAAAAGGCACATATGGATACCCATTTGCCTAAAAATCATGCCCATGCAAAAAAAATCATGAAAATGCACATACATCAGTCAAAAACACACATGCTTCCATGCATGCATCTTGAGGCAAAAAGTCAACATTGCAAACAAAAAGTAGATTTGGATACCCATTTGGCCCAAACTCTACCCCGTTTAAATTTTTTGACACAAATGTCATACAAGCACATTAAAACACACACATGCATATATATGCACACATCTCAAGACACTCAAGTCAAACATTAGTCAACCCATTTCCATAAATGCACATGCACACATTTCCATGCACTTTTTTATTCCATCACGTAATTCTAAGTCTACCATGCATTTTCTATGGTTTCATTTCACTATAAATTTATTCCCTAAGGTTCATTTTTAAAATTGCCTTATACGCAAATATCGAGGCAAGAGAAGTCTGATTACCATCACTACGCTCCCTCCTGTTATCGTGCTCGATTGCCCACCTGATATTGCTCGCACTTGTCTCTGCAATTCGACATTACTTTGCTTCACAAATTCTTCCTCACCACTCTCTCCCTCCTTCATACAATGCAAAATAAGCATTTTCCCATGCGATCACACTTGTTAGCGCATTTTGGGCAGATTCGCACAGACACGTGTAAATCACTAGATTCACATAAACATGTGCGGATATCCATATTTGCACACCTCTATGCGAAACTAAAATTTTTAGTTGCCTTCTTAATTTTATACAAGGTTCTTGCCCTGTATACCATCCATTTCCATTTCTCATCCTTTTTAACCTTCCATTTTTTATCTTTTTCAATCGACTCATTGTTTTTTTCGTCTTCTCCATCACCAATTTATCACTTGATGGGGTATACATTCAAAAAATCAAAAGGTGTCTTGCACATGATCAAAAAACCAAACATCCAATCATGGATACTACATTTTTCAAAGAAAATGTTTACTGAAGATTATCTCAAGTTCTCATTTGCTAGGGCAAAAAAAAGAGTAAATTTTTTCTTCTCAATAAAAATCCAATTTAAACAAATATGTGATAAACCTAATGCCTACGATTTCAGGCAACTCATGGATTACCCTCTTCACAATTGCAGTCATAAGACCCCTTTTGAATGAAGCACTAACAAAAATCTACCTTACAATATCAACAATTCATCAAATAATAGTAAAAACCCATCAATCAATCAAAAGCAAAAATTTGCAAAGGTATTTGTTCCTTCCATAATTGGAACATCTCACATTGATCACAAAATAAGGCAATCTTACATTTTCCTTCAAAAGAAATAATTATGACACTGCAAAGAGTCATACTCAATCACAAATTATTTTTTATCAATGTGTCTCTCCAGTAATCATCCATAGATTATCAATCACAAATTCATCTTTGAAATCATTCCATTAATTAATGTCATCAGTTTTTGTACTACATTGTGTTTTCACACAACATAGTACAAAAAGGAGAAAATATAAGCACCCAAAAGTTGTACATTACCACTTTCTCCATCATCGTGGCTGGTCAATTTGTAAAACCCATAAAATTTGCATAAATTAGATTCAAAACACTATTCATATTTATAAGCCCCCTTGGGCTACTTAAGCCTATTCCTTCGCTTAACTATGAATCCTCATGCAACCTCCATCATAACTCAACCAAGGTTGAAACCTTTACCATGGTCAAAAAGCACTTTTTGGTCAAAGCTCACTTTATGGCTAAGCACATGGTTAATTAGCTTAATCATGATTAAATTCTAGCCTTCCACCTCACCTAGTCTACTTTGACTAGCCTAGCCTAGCCTTGCCACCTTTCCATCCTGATATTTGCTCCATCTCACACTCTCCTGGGTAATAAATGACAAATATAGACTTTTGCACAACAAAATTAATTTTAAATTCAAAAGGTTTCCACCTCAACATGTCATAAATGACATTTGGAGACTTTCCTCCACCTATTTATGACATGTGGATGGGTGAGATATTCTCTCATCCAAACACACTTATGAGGCATGATACTTGTGCCACCTTAGGGGACACCTCATGATGCACACCTCATAGGGGACACCTTAGCCCCTCCTCTAACCTTGGAAAATTCTATAAATAGAAGGCCAAATCCTCCATTTTAGAGATATCCACTTTTGCTTAACAAAACTTTGCAAAAATTACTCTAGATCAATAAGGCCACTCAACATCACTCCATATCACCCATCATCCATCACCACACAACCATCAACATGAAAGCCATCAAACCCCTTTCCTATCTGATAGGTTGTTGACAAAGAAAGTGATTTCTAAAGGTGACCCGACAAAAAATTAGACTATCAGCATCAGAGGAGTATTTCCATCAAAATTTGCAAGTTTTGCTAAAAACAGTTAGATTCACATAGACACGTGTGAATCCTGAGACACCTTCAGATTCACACACTAGTGTGTGAATCTCATCTTCAACAGTCTAGAGGCCACAAAATCAGGTAAGTGTGCTTCCTAACTTCGTTTTTCATCATTTCATACATTAGTAACCATATTTTAAGGTTGTTTTGTATGGATAAATACAATATTTGATCAAGACAAACCCAAAAATGCTTTACCTAGATTTTGTAAGTCTAACAGATACCAAAGACATATTCAACTACAGTGGCACACGAGCAATAAGCCCATATGGATCGAGGAATACAAAGAAGACACCTCCAAGTGCTTGTTGTTCCATTAAAGAAGGCTTCCCTTGTGGAAGACCCATTTTGTAGCCCTCGAGGACATGTTTTGTAAAAGGATTATGCTTGTAACACCCCTTTTAAAGTTAATTCAAAGCAGTTAGTTTTCTTATATATATAATAGTTTACGCTTGTTTGTTGTTATTTTAATTTTTTTAATTTTTAAGTGGTAATTAGATTTACATCACTCTCTATATTTAAAATTTATATATATGTTTATGATTTTTTGTTTTTAATATAAGCATAACATATTAATTCTATTTTGATTAATATTTAATTATAATGAATTTAATTTTCTTTTGAGTTGACAGGGTTTAAAGAGTTAATTATAATATTGTTTTACAAAGCATATATAAAATGTACATCAATGTTAATCAGGTGTACCTCAATGTTAATCAGGTTTTGGTTTAACCATTGAAACATATAAAAATGATGTAGCTTATACAAAAATTTGAAAAATTAAAACTAAATAAATTATATAAAAGAAAATGACTAATTTGTATTATATTTTATTTTAAAAAAAATGATGCGATGCAGACCAGAAAAGGTTCAAATGGTTGCCCAATTAGAAAACGTCCCTATAAAACGAAACCTAGCAAACCAACTGCTTCAGTCTTATTTAGCTCACCGTGGGACCTAAGACAAACCCTAGTCTCTCACGGATCTAAAAGTTCAAAAAGATTCACTTTAATTACTTGCAAAATGGAAAAGGTTTGTCTCGTTCAATTTGTACAAGGCCCACAACTTTTCATCCACGCCGCTTAATATTGGCGGAGAAAACATCGGATCGGGATTTGATTGCGTTAGGTTTAACTTGGGTCAAAACTGGTAACTGTTCTTCCCCCGAAAGTCTGATTGTAGATACAATCAATGATTCAGATTTTAAATAAAGTAGTTTATATTAACTGTTTCTTCCATTACAGAGATTTTAATGATACTTATTTTGGAATTTAAGGTAATAGAGTTGTATATTATTTTTTAACAAACAGAGTATATGGTTGAATAACTCAGATAAACAACATCCCTTTTAAAAGTAGTTATACATAACCTATAACCTCACAAACAAAAATACCAGTGTAGACAACCTCGAATAAGTTTATTTGTTAACCTTGTAATTTATTATTAAATTGATGGAATACAAAGTTTTTCATAATATATTAAAATAATATTTATATAAAACATTAAAAATTAAATAATTTAATTTAATTTAATTTAAAATAAAAAATTCAATTAAACTAATAATATATCGTAAAATAATAAAAAAATAAATTTTCGTGCTAAAAAATAATTGTATCTTAAAAAAATTAAATGCATAGAAATTAATTTTTAATTTTTTATAATAAATTTTATGCTTTATAATTATATTAATAAATGAAATTTTATCCACCTATTTTTTTTTTGGTTGTAAAAACTTGTATTTTTAAATTAATTAAAAGTTAGGCCTTTACATTAAAAAAAAAAAATTATCCCTGTGAGTGTGGTGTGTGGTCTACTGGCAAGGATGCCACTTGCACTATCGGTTATGTGACCCGAGTTCAATCCCGTGAATGTGTATAAGAAGTATTACTAAAAAAAATGAATGAAATATTGTGTAAATATAAAATATAAAACCCACCGAACTTGTGTAAAATATAATGTTGATCATTGACACTTTTGAAATTTATTTTAGGAATAACATGTTTGTCTATTTTTTTGATAAGACCTTCTAACCATATGTGCATAATTGAAGTTATTCCATCTTTTCCTTTTTGTATAAAATCTTGTTGATCAATCTTTTTTTATTTTTTCTCCTTTGGTATAATTATCATTAGACTCACTAGATGAGTCTTCCTTTATGTGGTTGTTAATTTTAGAACTTTTTTCGCATTGTATTGATTCTTCATTTTCTTTGCCCTTTTCATCATTCTAATCCATCATGTTCTTAATCCATATTGAATTTTTCCTTATTCCACTTCTAAGAGTGTTGTTAGCATGCTACTAGTCATTTGTATTACCTGAATTTTTTTGGTATAGAGTAGTTTACCTTATAGCTCCATACTCAATGTCTATGAAATCCCAAAAAAATCTATAAGCTTGTTTTGATGAGACCTTTATCAATCCTTAGGTTTTGTAGACTTCCTTATATCTTCCTAGTGATGAGAGTATATAAACCTATTGGAATTTTAGGTTTTGTAGAAAGCTTATATTTTTCCAATGAATTTACAACTTGATAATCTTTGATAAATGCCGATATTACCAAGTTTTGTAGAATGCCTTGTGACTTCCTAGTATGTTTTGGATAAGATATAAGATGAATAAAGTGCTTTTGTAAATTGTAGTTCTTTTGTAAAGTTTTTGTAAATACCAAAATCAACTTTTATTATTCCTTATTGCTCCTATTGAACTAAGAACTTTTCCTAAATTTGAGGAGGTTTTAATGTCGGATTTCTTTTATCCCTTTTTGTTGAGACAAGTAAATTGCTAAATACCAACCTTTGAAATGCTTTGATAAATCCCTTTTAATATCCCTTTAATATTTAATTTTAGTGTATCTAATTTCCAATAAATTAATTTGATGTAGTAACCTTATGAATCCCAAATATAGAAATCAGAACACAATAATATTTGCAAATATTATAAGATCAATTTCTAGTAGAAATATTTATTTCTCCTATGGTTAATATTGCAAATATTATATTAATTTGATAAATTATTCCCTTTGATGCTTTGCTTTCAATATGGTTAATTTCTTCTAAGTTTAACCTTGATTTATCAACATATTAAAGTAGAGAATAAATCTCACCTTGCAATATTTGAATACTGCAATAATCGGTGTTGTTTTCAGATGTGAGGTGGCTACAATGTGAGTATCTTTTCTTTGAATGTTCCCTCCAATGAAAAGCTTGAAATTCTCCTTGGATTTAATGCTTCAAATATGGCATCTTTAATCTCCGCCTTTGACCTCCTTTAACTAGAGCATTAAAGGCTCTTCCACCTTGCTTTTCACACTGCAACTCAGCCTTGTACGTGAATACTGCACTTGTATCTTTCATTTTCTTCTTGAGAGCTTGAGGAGTAGAAGGGGCTAGAAGGCACTTGTATCTTCCTTTGAGTAACGTATGAACATTACATTCTTTAGTGGAGCACTTGGTCTCTTTGTGGACAAGTGTCTCTCATATTCTCAAATATTTAATGTTATTTATCTCAATTGATTAATTTGCAGAAAGAGAAACATTGCATTGAAGGCAAATATGATTGATTTTAAAATATATTTTAATATTCAAATCTATACGTGTGTTGAAGGTGAAATATAATAAAAATGACAATTGTTTTTTGTTTGCTTTGTTTTTTTAAACTAGGGAATAACCCTCTACTCCATCTCTTTACTTTGAGTGAGGCGTACCTAAAGAGGCTTGAGATTGAAAATAATTGATTTTTTTTTTTAATATTTAAATATTATATTATTTATATATTTATTTAAATATATCTCAATCAATTAAATTTATTTAAATTTTAAGGAAGAGTGAGCATATATAATAACATTACGTGGTGCCAAACTGTTATTATACTACTGTGTGACAAATAAATGAAACTTACTTTAATTCATGTAACTATTTACGATAACAATTGAATCTTTAAATCATAATGTACATTGTTTTGAAAAATAAAATATAATTTATTAAATACAACTAGTTACCCCTAGTTTTATAAACTATTTAGTTTTAACTGTTTCAAATCTTTGTATAGGCCACATCACTTATATATGTTTTAAGAGTTGATCCAAAAACTGAGTAACATCAATGTATATTTTATAAATGTATTTTAAAATAATATTATAATTAACTTTTTACACCCTATTAACTTAAAATATTAAACCTGTTCTAATTAATTAAAATACAAATTAATATATCATGCTTACTATGATTATTAAACCTGTTCATTAAACCTGCTCTATTTTATTTTTATTGATGCCATTTCCTTTGAATATTGAGGAGGTGAATTCATGCCCTTCTCCTTTGTCTTTATCTTTATCGATTCAAAGACCAAGCAGGTTGCTGTTGTCCCAAACATTAAACCACTAATATACTTACTTTATATAATGATAATGGTTCTTCGAAATAGTCTTGAAAACCACATGTAAATGAAAAGGAAGAACAACTTGACATCACCATAATGATGAAAGCAATGGTTCTGTTGAACCTTCCTTTCAAAATTATTGGCTGTGGCTGTTCTCGCGTTCTTTGCGGGTCAAACATATATCAAACACGCAATTACTTTTCGATTCATACTGCAATTGGCTGCAATTTGCAATCCGTAGAATGCTTCTATAAATAATAATCTTACACCAATTATCTTCTTTGCAGGTCCTTTCATGAAAGATGGCAGGTACTAGTTTTTCTCCCAAATGTCAAAACCGTGAAGACCACACTCAAGTGCGCTTTGGCTTGGCGTTCCCATCACTGTCTCAAACAGGCATTCTTTTCTATTCATACCAATACCGCAATTTCCGTAGAATGCTTCTATAAATAATAATCTTACACCTGTCTTCGTTGCATACCCACCATTAAAGAAGGGAGGAACAAGTTCAGTTTTCTGTGAAAGGTCAAAACAGTGATGACCATGCTCAGAGCCACTCAGCTTCTATAAATAGTTTCAGTAACTCTTATAAATTTGTAGCCTAACATCCGCTATTTCGTGCTCTGTCTTGTCTTGTTTAGTCCAATTGTTCTACAAATTTGTAGCCTTGCATCTGCTATTGCCTACTCTGCCTGTGCCTTATTTCGTGCTCTTGTCTAGTCCAATTGTTCTGCAAATTTGTAGCCTTGCATTGGCTATTGCCTGCTCTGCCTGTGCCTTGTCCTGTGAAATTCTTGTTTGTGTGTGTGCGCTTAGTCTTTCTTACACAATGCTGCAGTTTATTGTCTGTGCTTGGGTGTTGCCCTTCCTTTTCCCAGTAAGAATGGAGGGAGAGGAAATGCGTCATGTAGAGAAATTGGCCTTTGTGAATCCTCAATACGTGCTGCCAATCCCTGAGGATGTGTGGATTAAGTCTCTAGTCCTCATCAGCATGATTCTCCAAATCCTCCTCATTTTTGCAGGAGGATTGAGATATCGATGCAAAAGCCAACTGTTGACCACAATAGGTTGGTTGGCCTATATGTCCGCAGACGGTGTCGCCATGTATGCCATGGGTGCCATAATGGATTCGTCAAGCACGAGCACCCAAATGGTTTATGCAGTATGGGCTCCCCTGTTGCTCATTCATCTGGGAGGACCCGACACGATTACTGCTTATTCCATGGCCGACAACGAAATCTGGAATAGGCATGGTGTCACAATGCTTTACCACGTTGGCGTGGCGGCATACGTGATCTACACGTCCGCGCTGGAAGCCGCAGGCAAAGGAGATGGTGAACGGCGCTTGTTGGCTGTGGCGGTTCTCGTGTTCGTTGCCGGGTCCACCAAATATGCAGAGAGGACAATCGCCCTCTGGTTGGCCAGCGCTTCGCAAATTGTAAGTTCTGCTCTTCCCATTCATAGATTCATGCAGCATGAGCATGAGATTCCCAAGGAATCTGATCAAGATGAATTTGAATGGAATTATATTGTGATGGGAGAGGAGGAATTTTACGATGAGCTCTGGAGCAAAGGTGACGATTTTGAATGGACCAGACAGAACTTGCGGCGACTAGGGGTAGTCACCGTTCAAGACGTGTGGGAACTTGAGGGCCGCCGTGAAACAGAGACCTACAAGCTCTGCGCCTCCTTCGCTGTGTTCAAAATATACACGCGGAGGTTTGCAAGGCTGCCTTTTCCGGAAGGAGAACATCTGAAAACCAATAGATTTTTCATCTCAAGATTTCGTGATGATGATGCGCCATTCAGTAAGCGGAGACTCAGTAAAGCCAGCAGGTGGGATTTGAAAATTGAGGAGAAGCAAATGAAGTTCATGTATGATTATTTGTTCTCTAAGTCGAGGGGCACGGCATACAGCAAGTGCGGAACTGGAATGCGCCTGATAAACACCTCTCTGTTGGCGCTCGCCTGCTTCCTGCTATTCAGCACGTTGCAAGAGACGGCGAAAAATGATCTCCACCACCAATCACGTGGAGAGCAAATGGTCACATACATTCTGATGTGTGTTGCGCTTGGCCTCGAGGTTCTTCAGCTATGCAGGATTCTGTTGTCCGATTGGACGATGGTGTGGCTCATCTGTGCCTATATCCGGCGTTTCCGTCGATCAGAACATACTGAGTGCCATGGGGCCAAACTCACGAAGACTGTTATGTCTGCACTTGGCAAGATTCGAAAGCTGGTTGGAGATGAAGATTGGCAAAAGCAGAAGGAGATTCAAATTCAGCAACTGAGTGTGATAGACAGTTGCCTGAGTAGCCCTCCGCTCATATGGAAGTTCCCTCAAGCTTTCCGCATTCGGGACTTTGTCATGGGCTTGTACTTTAAAGGACTTGTGCCCTTTTTTATCAAAGCCGCCAAGCATACCGAGGAAGATATCATGGTTTGGCTTTGCAGCTATAATAAGGCAAGTTTGGGTTTGGCTAACTATCACCAATATTTTAAGAGGATCCATGAAGATATGCCCTCTTTGCAAAAGAAGCCGATAGAGGTTGCAATTCTGGCGTGCCATCTAGCTACCACCATCTGCGAGCGACTTGACGAGGAGGATCTTGAAAGGACAGATGATGAGGACCTGAAGCAGCTTTTTCGATTTGCCCGGATGGTATCGAAGTACATGGCTTATCTGGTGGTGACATGCCCACATATTTTGCCTGTCCATCCGGACAAAGCAAAGATGGAATACGAGAAGGCTTACTCTGACATTGCCGGGCTAGTAAACAATGAGATGAAAAATGCTTCGGGAAAGGAATTCTGGAAAATGCTGTTGACTAAGGACGACCACAAAAGCGCAAGTACTCTGCCCACGGCGACAAATCTGGCACGCGAGTTGTTGAGTAAACCACTGGCAGAGCGGTGGATAAGCATACGGAGGTTTTGGTTCCTTATGTTCTGTTATTGTGCCTTTTACAACAAGGCAGCAGTGCATGCGGAGCGGCTGACGATTGGAGGGGAATTTCTGACAAAGAAGTGGGTGCAGAGGGGTCATATGGGGAGGGGAGAACAAGCCGACTCTGCCGTATGCGACAGGACTCCAGAGTTGGAAAAAGGGATATATTTGTAATCTCCTGGGAGAAATACAGTTAGAATATGCCAATAATGTATTTCCTTTGATTGAAAGACATAAATATAAGACCCTTAATCCCTTAAGCTCGGTGTCAAATAAAAGCATATCATAAAAAGCCTGCTAATTGTCAATTAACATAGGACTGTTAAGCTGCTTGAAAGATTCACAAATCAAGGAATAGGTCCTCCAATGTGTGCGAGGAATATCAAACTGTCAGTAAATAGGATCCCAAGATTTTAAAGAACCATTTTCCATAATATCAGCAAATGAAAGAATTCTTTTACTTGCCTATTTCCTAGCAGAATAACTTTGTGTTAATACAAGCAACTTATTTCTGTTAGACAAATTCCACCATATAGAATTGTATTTAAACAAAACTGTATTATTCATATTTTGAGAATCAACAACAAACAAAACTCCTCTAACTCTTTCCCAAGCCTTTCATAGATTCCTAAAGACAGCTGAACCAGCTGGCACAACCGAGAACTTTTCAAAAAGAACATCAATGATGTGAAAACTTTCTATGAATTAACTTTTTATGAGAAGATTCAATGATAGAATGGTTTGAAACTTTTCAAGATTAAACCAAAGATACTTTATAATTTGCTCAACTGTTCAGATGATATTATTAATCATATAAATAGCAACTGGTCTTTGGATATTTTCACTAATTTTGGGCATAATATCTTGCAATATATTTGGCCCAGTTTCCTTGAGCCTAAAAAAACATGTTTTCATTGGTTACTGTTGCTTCAGAGGTTGCCTATCTCTGTGAATCCTAAAGCTCCTATGACATGTTCATTATGCAGGGTGCCAGAAACCATCAGTCATATTTTTTTTTATTGCTTCTTTGCAAAAGAAATTTGGTGTTTATTTTCTTTCAGCACTACTGGCTAGGATATAGATGTTAACATGTACAGGCAATATATTTTGTTTGGTTACATTCCTAATCTGCCAAGATGTTATAATTATTTCTGGTTATTGCTATCAACTGAGATATTATGGTATATTTGGTTGGCTAGAAATCAGGACATTTTTCAGGATTGTCAGAGGACTCTTACTGGGTCTCTTAGGAGACTCACAATTTTTTAAAATTTTGGGTATCCAATTCAAATTTTTGGTGGGGTGGAAATTTGAACCTGGGACCTCCCTTGAAGGATTGCCCTCTCCTCTCCAACTCACCTACAACACATGGGTTATTTAAACCCTATTAACTCAAAAGATTATTAAATCCATTATAATTAAATATTAAACAAAATATAATTGATATGCCATGCTTAATATTACAAACAATTACTATACAAATCATATGATTGAAAAAAATCACAAACATATATATGAATTTTAAACATAGAGAGTGACATGTAAATCTAATTACCACGTAAAAATAAAAAATTTAAAATAACAACAAACAAGTTAAGAGATTTAATAATTGTTCATATCTCTTTCTCTCTCTATACATATTTATATTTTGAAGTACAAGAAAACTAGCTGCTTTGAATTAACTTTAAAAGAGGTGTTACAAGCATAATCCTTTTACAAAACATGCCTTTGAGGGTTGCAAAATGAGTCTTCCACAAGGGAACCCTCTTTCATGGAACATCAAGTAGTTGAAGGTGTCTTCTTTGTATTCCTCGATCCAGATGGGATTATTGCTCGTGTGCCATTGTAGTTGAATTTGTCTTTGATACTTGTTAGACTTACAAAATATGGGTAGAGCATCTTGGGATTTGTCTTGATCAAATCTTGTATTTATACAGATAAAAAAATCTTAAAACATGGTTGCAAATGCATAAAATGATGAAAAACCAAGTTAGGAAGCATACTTACCCGATTTTATGGCCTCTGGACTACTGAAAATGAGATTCGCACACCAGTGTGCGAATATGAAGGTACCTCAAGATTCACACGTGTCTATGTGAATCTAACTATTTTTAGCAGAACTTGCAAATTTTGATGGAAATACTCCTCTGATGCTAATACTCCTATTTTTTGCCAGGTTACCTTCAAAAATCGCTTTCTTTGTCAACAACCTATCAAATAGTAAAGGGATTTGATGGCTTCCATGTTGATGGTTGTGTGGTGATGTATGATGGGTGATATGGAGTGATGTTGAGTGGCCTTGTTGATCTAGAGTAATTTCTACAAATTTTTGTTAAGAAAAATGGATATCTCTAAAATGGGGAATTTGGCCTTCTATTTATAGAATTTGCCAAGGTTAGGAGAGGGGTTGAGGTGTCCCCTATGAGGTGTGCATTGTGAGGTGTCCCTTAAGGTGGCACAAGTGTCATGCCTCATAAGTGTGT
Source organism: Wollemia nobilis (assembly GCA_028583015.1). Lineage (NCBI taxonomy): Eukaryota > Viridiplantae > Streptophyta > Pinopsida > Araucariales > Araucariaceae > Wollemia > Wollemia nobilis. Next base: position 3,113,642 of record JAQPPZ010017021.1, read on the forward strand.
TTGGGTGAGAGATTCTCTCACCCATCCACATGCCATAAATAGGTGGAGGTGTAATGTCCCACCCCAAATTTGACTTTTCTTTCTCTTATTTTTTTGTGTTTTTGACAATGCACAAAGTAAAATGCAAATATTTTTTTGAAAACTAATTGAAATTGCTTCAAATGGTAGGAAATGATAGATAATATCATAACAATAACATCTACAAAGAGATTTGCAAGAAATACATCAAATACAAATCATACCCAATTGTTGTTATAACAATTTTTGATGAAATAATATGTTGTTACAACCACATAAAATGGACTGAAACTCATACAAATAATGTTTCTCCACCACAACGAAGTATGGGAATGAACAATACAATATATACACCCAAAATGATAGCCAAGACCCTCTAAAAAGGGCAATGACCAACACACAATTTCCAACACCTAGGCTAGAACTGTACAGCCAGGTTATGTGGTACGACCAACAATGAGAAACATAATAAATTTTGGTTTTTTGATAGCAACAATAGTATCTTCAAATCTGCACTCACAAACCCTCTGATTTCACCTTCCAAAATCGCCCAACAATGCACTCTCCAAATGGCACAAACCCCAATGCAAATGGTATGGTCTAGTAGGAAAGAAGAATACCATGAACAACCAAGGAAATAAAGATGCAACAATAAATTCTCCAAACCCTTAGCAATAATCTCCAATGAATCTGAAAATGATAGTAATTTCTCTCCATGCAAGCACAAATACAACCCCTATATGAAGTTGACCTGTAAATCACCCAGGAGTGATCTCTCACACTTGAAGATGATGTTCCCTATGAAGGATTTCATCTCCACAAAGCTGAGATGAACCAAGTTCAATCTCCCAAACCTCAAGGGTTTTCAATCATAGAAACTAGAGTAATAAGCATATCCCCAAATGAGCTCCCTCAAGTGCCTTTAATACTTTTTTCCCATCGAACTTTCCAGAAAGCACAATTAATAAATCACTTTATTAATTAAATAAACCTTATGTCCCCAAAAAGTGCTTTATTCCATTATTTAAATTATTCCGGCATTAAAACCCACTTTATCCATGTCCCATCATTTAGAACTTTCCGTTCTCTTTCCAACGAGCTATAATACAAGGGTGCCCAATAAATTATTTTAATTAAAATAGCAACCTTAGTCAAAATAATTAAATATAGCTCAATATAACACCCAAGTTGCGGAAACGGTCGAAAAGCATCGGAATCGTAAACTGACTGCACTGGAGCGATACCGATGATGAATAAAGAGAATCGGACCCGACTGGGTGACTTACTATAAATAGATGCTCTCTCCAAGAATCTTGGAGAACACACCAGAAGCCAGAAATAACCTCGAAAGGTGTCATCTGGGTCCTCTAGACCATCTGAGCTCACTGGTAACATCAAATCATCCCTTTGATAAGGTTGACACGCACCCAGAAGGTCAGTGCCAACTACAATGCAAGAGGGCCAAAAAATGGGGACATTACAATCCTCCCTTCCCAAAGATTGCTTGTCCTCAAGCAATGCCTGCACAACATCAGAATCACCATATTGATCCGGACTACAACTACGTGTGATCCCAGGGTCCCATATCAATTTCAGGAAACCCCCACCATGCTGACGCTGCGCCACTCTGATTACAACTGAGAATCCTACATGCCAGATCTGCATTCTCCTCTCCTGTAACCCCATAATGTAGTGCCCCTCAAAACCCAAACTGAAATGCCAGTAAGGGTTGGAAACTAAACTGGAAAAAGTCTCCTGCCAAGGCATCTCAGAAAAAACCACAACTGCGATTCCACTGCTTGACACAATCCTGGACAACAGGAAAAACAATTTGTACAACAGGAGAACATGGCCCTCATCAAACCTCATCGTGGAATCCCCAAAATAATGCAGATCAGTCCCTGACAAGTGGCTAATGCAGAAGATGAGAGCTGTGTTGAATCTGTAAATAGCTATCCTGGGTATGCTTTCGCTGTCACAAACTGAAAACACCTTATCGTCATTTAATCCCCAAGTGTAAAAAAAATGACTCCGAGCATACCAACTTATGCAACCCACTGCAATCATCAATGCCACCTTAGAAGAGATATATGTAAATGTCATGAAAAGATTGCAGTAATCCTCCCTCACCAAGGTGGAAACTAGAATAAACTGCACCAGCTCTGAAAATCCTCCCACAACCTGCCGCCAAATAACCTGCAAGTGCTCAAGGTCAACCAGCTCATAAACTGAAGTTACCAAACTCAACACCGTGATGTAGGGGCAGCAACTATCAAAATGAAATATTCCTGTGTACTCAGGAAATATGAGCGTGAGAGGGGCTGGAAGAATATCTCCAAAGACCGGATCCCCTCTACCATCCAACTCCAACCACCAATTACTGCTTTGTTGGGCTAGAACGTCCAATTGCTTCAGCTGGGTACCCGCACAAGTAACCTCCTGACAACCACCTGTAAGAAGAGCAATCAAATACTGTACAAACTCCATCAACTCCTCAGAGAATTGCTCTTCAAAAAAACCAATCCGAGGCACCATAGGAGTAAACTCAAGGAAGTTAACATTAGCTCTCTCATTTCCAACACCTTGCATTCCCACATAAAAACTGTCACTGAAATTTAATCTGCTGTCCCAAACATAAGTATAGGCTGGAAATAAACAATAACAATTATCTGGAGCCCAAAAACTCAACCAACACCGAAACTGGTTAGCCAGTCCGGTCGTTCTCTCCATCTGGGACCAAAAACTGACCCTGTCAATGAGCTGATTGGACTGAAGTTGCTTAAATCTGCAGCTGTTCAAGTCTGATTTTTCAGAATACATCACCTGTACAGAATAACAATCGCTGCAACACTGAATAACTTTGGCAAAAATGAAATTTCTGATCATTCCCTTGGCTAGAAATATCCCTCCAAAAGTCACCAACTCGGTAGAGCACCAAGTTATGCTCCTAATCTCCCTCCATTCCATTTGCAGAAGCTCAAACTGGCTGATATGGTGACTGAGTAAAGAGGTAACAACAGCATTATCTTCACCTTTTAGGTCCACAACATCCCATGGAATGCTTCTTCCATCATCACTAAACACCAAGACCCCATGAGAAAGATCTTGTGCATAGATACTATCCCAAAGAGTAACTTCACCATGCTGATGCTGCGCTACTTTGATTTTCCCCTCGCCCCCCTTAAATAAGATTTTACACCAATGGTATCCACTCCATCAAACTGTAGGTTGTAATAGAACTCTCTTCCTTGTGGTAACCCAACAAGGTCAACCGTCAACCCATGATAATCCAATCCACCAAGGTCCACGGTAGGAATAAAAACATCAAGTGGCCCAATAGGCCATTCAGCTGGTTTCACCTCATAACTACACATCACACATGGATCCCATATCTCACTTGTGTTATCAAAATCAGGAGGTACCTCATCATCTAACTCAAAGAGTGGATTATCAAAAGACAATTTAGCATCCATCTCAAACAGTGGGTTATCAACAAACTGAAAGTTATTTTCATCTTCTAGCTCCGACCAATCCTCCTGTTGATCCAAACTTTCATTTTCAGATTTCTTGGGACAATGTGCTAGGTCAAAATCCTTCTGTATGCTATCAAGCTCTTCGATCACTTGCCCAATCTTCTTGGCCCTTTCTTCATTCTCTTGTTCCTTGAACTGTTCAACCAAAGCAAGCTGATTTTCTGCTTCTTGAAGAGCCATTTGGGTGTTGTCCAATGAGTTTTTTGTTGCTTCAAGCTCATAGGTGAGCTCTTCAACCTTTGCCCTCATTTGCTTGGATGTAGTGAAAACCTCATCTGTAAATTTGATAGCCACATCCCTATCACTGATCATGTGCAAGTATGCTGATTTCAACTCCTCCATTGTGCTCTTAATATTTTGCAAATCAGCAAGGGAAACAATTTGTTCACACTGATTTCTTGGTGTCTTTTGAATCATATTTTCAACAAATCTCTTGGTATCATCAAACTTAGACAATGTTTGCACCTCATTTTCAGCAGTTACCAACAATTGTTTCTTCCAACCGCCCTCATGAATGTCAAGACTATGCCCAGTTAATGAACTGTTGTTATAATGCATACCAAAATCAGAATTAATTCCATACCTTTCAGCAGTGTCTCCATGGCTGCCCCAAGTCTCAAGTGCCTCTCCTTCAAAGCTTGTCCCATCTTCATTGCTAGGCCTTTGATCAAAATCAGCTCCATGCAATAATAATTTTGATTTATCTTCAAGATCATGCCCCTCAAAATCAGCCACCTCTATGACATCCCCTTTGCATAATTCCTGAGATAAAGTTAGGACAACACTTTGGTCAAAAGGAAATTCATCCCAAACTGGTCCATCATATTTAGGTGCCGAAACACCTGGGTCCCATGGACTTATGAGCTGATGTTTTTTATCTGAAATAGTATACTCGTTGTGAACCTCAAGAGTGGTTGATTCCCTAAACAAATCACTATCCAAGCCAAAGAGGCTGAAACTATCATGAACACTTCTATCCATAGGCTCAGTTTGGAAATCTAACCAATACCCATCTGAACTAACATCACCAAAATCATCATAAGCTGATTTGAAAACTTCAATGTACTCACCTTCATCATGCTCTTCTTCAATAATTTTGTCATTCGCATTCATTCTACTAGTGTCATCAATTTCATTGGATAGCTCTGAATTTGTACTCAAGGCTGTTGTTTTGTCATCTTCATTAAATACATCCTCAACATATGTAGGTGCATGCACTTCAATGGAAACATTTTGGGACTTTGCCATACATACCTTATGTGACAAGGAATTTCTTCATCAACAACAATTTTAGGATCCCCTTGTCTTCTTTGATGTAGAGTCTTTTGTTCATCTTCTTTCATACTTGGTTCCATTTGTTTAGGTTTGGAAACCATCTTAAAACAATACCTTTTAAAGTTGGGGTCCTTCATCAGATTAAATAGTTCTTGCATATCTTGCATCAACTCACACAAAGACCTATCAAATGTAGATATCTTTTCAACTCTGTTTAAATCAACTATCAAAAAGTGTACAATAACATCAAATATATCAAATGCAAATCATACCCCGTTGCTGTTATAAAATTTTTTGATGAAATAATACGCTGTTACAACCACATAAAATGGACTGGAACTCATACAAATAATGTTTCTCCACCACAATGAAGTATGGGAATGAACAATACAATATAGACGCCCAAAATGATAGCCAAGACCCTTTGAAAAGGGCAGCGACCAACACATAATTTCCAACACCTAGGTTGGAACTATACAACCAGGTTATATGGTACGACCAATAATGAGAAAAATAATAAATTCTGGTTTTTTGACAGCAACAACAGTATCTTCAAATTTGCACTCACAAACCATCCAATTTCACCTTCCAAAATCGTCCAACAATGCACTCTCCAAATGGCACAAACTCCAATGCAAATGGTATGACCCAGCAGGAAAAAAGAATACCACAGCTAGCCAAGGAAATAAATATGCAACAAAAAACTCTCCAAATCCTTAGCAATAATCTCCAATAAATCTGAAAATGATAGTAATCTCTCTGTGCAAGCACAAATACAACCCCTATATGAAGTTGCCATGTAAATCACCTAGGAGTGATCTCTCACACTTAAAGATGTGTTCCCTGTGAAGGATTTCATCTCCGCAAAGCTGATATGAACCAAGTTCAATCTCCCAAACCTCAAGGGTTTTCAATTATAGAAACTAGAGTAATAAGCATATCCTCAAATGAGCTCCCTCAAGTGCCTTTAATATATTTTTTCCATCGAACTTTCCAGAAAGCATAATTAATAAATCACTTTACTAATTAAATAAAACTTGTCCTCGAAAAATACTTTATTCCATTATTTAAGTTATTCCAGCATTAAAACCCACTTTATCCGCATCCCATCATTTAGAACTTTTTGTTCTCTTTCCAACGAGCTATAATACAAGGGTGCCCAATAAATTATTTTAATTAAAATAGCAACCTTAGTCAAAATAACTAAATATAGCTCAATATAACACCCAAGTTGCGAAAATGGTTGAAAAGCATCGAAATGTAAACTAACTAGACTGGAGCAATACTGATGAAGAATAAAGATAATCGAACCCAACTAGGTGGCTCACTATAAAATAGATGCTCATTCCAAGAATATTGGAGAACACACCAGAAGCCAAAAATAACCTCGAAAGGTGTCATCTAGGTCCTCTAGACCATCTAAGATCACTGGTAACATCAAATCATCCCTATGATAAGGTTTATATACACCCAGAAGGTCAATGCCAACTACAATACAAGAGGGCCAAAAATGGGGACATTACAGGAGGAACGTCTCCAAATGTCATTTATGACATGTTGAGGTGGAAACCTTTTGAACTTACTTTTGTTGTACAAAAGTCTCTATTTTTCATTGATTACCCAGGAGAGTGTGATATGGAGCAAATATCAGGATGGAAAGGTGGCAAGGCTAGGCTAGGTTAGTTAAAGTAGACTAGGTGAGGTGGAAAGGCTAGACTAGTCAAAGTAGACTAGGTGAGGTGGAAGGCTAGAATTTAATCATGATTAATCTAATTAACCATATGCTTAGCCATAAAGTGAGCTTTGACCTAAAAGTGCTTTTTGACCATGGTAAAGGTTTCAACCATGGTTGAGTTATGATGGAGGCTACATGAGGATCCATAGTTAAGCGTAGGAAGGGGCTTAAGCAGCCTAAGGGGGCTTATGAAGATGAATAGTATTTTTGATAAATAGTGTTTTGAGGCCAATTTATGTAAATTTTGTGGTTTTGCAAATTGATCAGCCACAATGATGGAAAAAGTGGTAATGTGCGACTTTTGGATGCCTATATTTGCTCCTTTTTGTACTGTATTGTGTGAAAATATGATGTAATACAAAAACTGATGATGTCAATCGATGGGATGATTTTGAAGATGAAGAATTTGTGATTGGTAATCTAAGGATGGTTACGAGAAAGACACATTGATAAAAAATGATTTATGATTGAGTATGACTCTTTGCAACATGATTGATCAATGTGGTATGTTCCAATTGTGGAAGGAACAACTGCCTTTGCAAATTTTTGTTTTTGATTGATTGATAGGTTTTTGATATTATTTGATGAACCGTTGATGTTGTAAGGTAGATTGTTTTCAAGTGCTTCATTCAAAAGTGATCTTATGAATGCCATTGTGAAGAAGGTAATCCATGAGTTATCTACAATCGTAGGCATTAGGTTTATCAAATATTTATTTGAATTGGATTTTTGTTGAGAAGGGAAATTTTGCTCTTTTTTTCCCTAGAAAATGAGGACTTGAGATAATATTTAGCAAAAACATTCTTAGGTAAATGTAGTATCCATGATTGGATGTTTGGTTGTTTGATCATGTGGAAGGCACCTTATGATTTTTTGACTGTCTACCCCCTCAAGCAATGAGTTGGCGATGGAGAAGATGGAAAACGACTATGAGTCGATTGAAAAAAATGAAAAATAGAAGGTTAAAATGGTGAAAATGGAAATGGATGGTATACAGGGCAAGAGCCATGTATAAAATGAATACGACAACTAATAAATTTAGATTCACATAGAGATGTGCAAATATAGATATTCACACATGTTTATGCGAATCTAGAGATTCACACGTGTTTGTGTGAATCCACCCAAAAGGTGTTATATAAGTGTGATCGCATGGGTGAATGCTCATTTTATGTTTTGTGAAGAAGGGAGAGAGTGGTGAGGAAGAATTTGTGAAGCGAAGCACTGCCAAATTGTAGAGAAGAGGGAAAGTGATGGTGGGTGAGCAATCGAGCATGGGTGTGGGAGGGAGCGTAGTGATGGTAAGAGAACTTATCTTGCCTCGATATTTGTGTATAAGCTAGTTTTAAAAATAAACCCCAGGGAATAAATTTATAGTGAAGTGAAACTGTAGAAAACGCATGGTAGACTTAGAATTGCTTGATGGAATGAAAAAATGTATGGAAATGTGTGCATGTGCATTTGTGGAAATTGGTTTTGACCAATGTTTGATTTGAGTGTTTCGAGATGTGTGCATATATGCATGTGTACATTTTATCATGCTTGTATGACGTGTGTCAAAATTTTCAAATGGGGTAGAGTTTGGGCCAAAATGGGTATCCAAATCTATTTTTTGTTTGCAACGTTGAACTTCTGCCTTGAAATGCATGCATGGAAGCACATGTGTTTTTGATTGATGTATGTGCATTTTCATGATTTTTTTTGCATGGGCATGATTTTTAGGCAAATGGGTATCCATATGTGCCTTTTTTTTGCAAGTCTATCTTTTTGCCTTGAAATGCATGCATTTGTAGATATGTGTGTTTGACCTGTTTTTATGTATTTTTTAAAAAAAGTTTTGTACAGGAATAATTTTTTGCCAAATGGGTACCCAAATCTATGTTCAGAATTAGATTCACATAGTACCATGTGAATGGATTTGGTTGTATGGATTTACACGTGTTCGTGCAAACACATTTTTTGTGTATGTATAGATGGTATATATCATACTAATGATGATTTGTTTTGTTTGAATGGATGAATGTAGGTGAAAAAGGTGCAACCATGACATCAAATTTGCACACTTAGAGATATATTAAATGTGGTATGGTTTCCAGATAATAGTACATTGTATGGATTATGTGAGATGTAGAGTGTGCACTCCAATTGATCCTACATATCAACATTGTACGAGAGATGGGATCTATATAGGAATATCTTTCATTTCCCAATAGGGGAAATGACCATCACTTTGGATAATGTGTATCGAATATATCAAATTTTGATAGAGGGTATTATAGTGAGGGTAGCGGGGAAGGATGCACGAGATGGTATAATATAGAGGGTATTTTGTGATAGATGGTGTGAGGTGAAGTATGATGGAGTGGACTATGATAAGTGTTGGGAGGATGAGATGTTGTCTAACCAACACATGATTATGATGCTATTGGTTATGAGTTATGTGCTTCTATATACTTTAGGGTTGAAGTTACCCTAGAATATAATTGAAGTAGTGTTAGATATGGTGGAGCAGGATGTGGTGTTTGCATGGGTGCCAACATGCCTTCAGGAGATCCATGCCCTAAAGAGGATAGAGTGGATTAGATTGAGTTTCAACCCTCTATTATAGGTGTGGTCATGGGAACATATTACGGTTTTGAGGTAAAGGAAGCTACCATATGATGATCATAGGTGGATTGGAAAAGATGTACCCTATGTGCTAATGTGAAAAACATATATGAAGGGTCATGTTAAGAGAGCACACAAGGGTGATGAGATGTATTTTAGTAGAAAGTTGGATGAATTAGTGGTGGATGACATCACTTGGAGGTATGGTGAGGAGTATCATATTGGCTATAGGATGGAGAGAAGTTGTATAGAGCGAGACGAGGGAGATGGTTGGTTGATCGATATCCATCATAGTTAGAGTATTTTATATTTTTGAGGGTGATGCGATAGTTTGATTTATAGCAAGGATGACTAGATCCACTAGTAGTTATCTAGAGGATATGAGGATATCAAGAGTCATGGCCAGTAGTTCCTCCCTTAGAAATTACACCAAAATTTATGATAATGATCTTGGATGAGAATGATGTAGGGATGACTGTGGGTTATGATGTGTGGTAGGTGACACAAAGATGGAAGCTAGGACTAGGTGTAGTGGATGGATGAGGTGACGTAGTGGGTGGATTACCTATAGGATTGGATGAGGCATAGATCAAGGAGGATGGACTAGGATCAGGGTCACTAGTGAACGTGATGAATGTGGAGCCAAAACCTGGTGAGGATGTTGAGGATACTTAGGAACTGCATTTTAGCATAAGTCCTCCATTCTTATTTATTTTTATATTTTGCACTTTGTACACGTGAAGGTATAGTATACCTCACGATTTATTGTTTTCCACAGATAGGAGGCAGTTTGATTGTTTTGGCAGTTTGTACAGTGTGCATTTAATCGTGATCGAGCGTTGTCCATGTTGGGCACTTTGTTATAATGCTCTCACCTGATTCTATTGATGTATTATTATATATTGGTACTGCATAATAAATAATTCAGCTTTGTTTGGGTTCTCTTGCTGGTCCTGTCCATATCAGTGGTATTCAGAGACAGAAAAAGATCCTGTTGGCAAGTTTGGCATTGGTTCCATTACCAGCCACTTCGCCTCTTAGCGAAGCTCGCAAGGTGACAGTGGAAAAACAAGTTTCCCTGCATCTATTTCCTGATAGAAGGTCAGAGGGTTAACCCAGATGGGTAACCTCCTTTGCCTCACTTACAGGCAAAATTTTATTTTTATTTTTCTGGAGTTGAGATCTGGGCTCATAGCATTGTAGTGCGAGCTCGATAGTCCGACATGAAGAAATATTTCACGTAGGAGAAAACTTTGGTTTTCAAAGTTTAATATTTTGAGGCATCCCTTTTTTTTTTAGGGTTTCGACGTCGACGTCTCACTCCCCAAAAATGACGCCTTCAGATTCTGCACATAAATTTTTGGCAACGCCCCGCTATTTTTTGGTGTGACGAGAGCAAACGATGGGGGTGAAAACATAGTTTAATTGCGCATCGAATTTCACCAGTTCATTGCACCACCGGTCATAGTATTCGCCCTATGCTTCAAATGCGAAGGACCTTGGCATCAAGGTCGTCGCAGGCCCAACGACATTCTAGCAATGTGGCGCATAATACCTTCGATGAACACGGGTTCGAATTAATAAGACTTCCGGCATTCCTATCCCTGACGTTCCTTTCTCGACATTCAAATCCAATGAAATTGCTTTTCATCTGGTAGCTGGTTTCCCTAAGATTGATGTCACGCAATATTTTTCCCGACGTTCAGAATCCCAGCGTCCGACGAAGTCCCAGCAAATAAATTCACAGCGTTTAGGTTTGCAAGGGTCGTTATAAAATTCTGGCATTCTTTTCGGCAACAAATGGTGGAATAATATTTTATTTCATAAGGTTGTGAACCTTAATATTTTTGACCGATGCCCACTGATCCATCAATTGGGAGTGTTGACACCGTGACATCCGATTTGACACCCTGCAACACTGTTGACGCCCTGCGACACGATTTGACACCCTATGGCACTGTTTGACACCCTACGGCTTTGCTTGATGCCCTACGACGCAGTTGACGCCCCACGACATAGTTTGACGCCTGCAAAGGTTTGTTTGACGCCGGATTGACGGTTTGGTGCAACTTGGAAGCAAGGTGACGAAATTTTGTCACATTTTTTTAATTTTTGCATATTTCATTTGCAAAATTAATGGTCAAAATCTTGCATTAGGGGAACAAAATTTTGAGATTTTTTAAAAGTGCAATTTTGTAAGTAACTTTGGAGGAAGTTAAATTTTTGCACTTACCCCTAAAATTGCAACATTGGAAAGGAAACAAATTGTGTTTGAATTATTTTTGTAACCCCTCATATACTGGCATACACTAGAGCCCACATGGCCAACGATATTGCAACACAAGTGGCAAACATCGCCACTGTAGTAGGAGATTTGATGGACAGGGTGAAAGAAATTACTGTCAAAAATGATGTCAAAATCTACAACAACAAATACTCCAACAAAGCAAAGTGTGATGTAAAACCTTATGATGGATCCAGGAATCCTGACGTATTGTCCACTTGGATCCTAGATATGGAAACTTGGTTTGAGTATGCCGAGGTTCCTGAAGATGAAAGAGTACCTTTTTCCATGATAAAACTCACAGGGTTAGCAAAGATGCTCGTTTCAGATGAGAAAGCTAAGGTAAAAAATTGGAAAGAGTTAGTCACACTTTTGAAGGATACCTTTTTTCCACCTAACTACCAGGCCGATCTAAGGATCAAATGGTATAGGTTAAAGCAAGGTTTCAATATGCCAGTTTCTGATTACATTTTTCAGTTCAATAAGCTTAGAGTTCTTTCTAGTATCACTTCTTCTAACAAAGAGCTTATTGAAAAATTTGTAAGTGGGTTGCATGATCCTATAATGAGGGAGTTGAAATTCATTCCATTTGTCACATTGTCATTGACATTCAAACATGCTAGCTTGGCGGAGGAGAAAGTTGGTGGTTCCTACAAAGCACGACAGGCACAAGAGAGCTCATCCAAGGGTTCAAATCAGCATCAACAAAAGGTGAAGAACTCCTCTTTCCCTAATTCTTCTACTCCTCCCCATTCATCTAAATCCTATTCTTCCTCTTCTGGCTCTAAAAATTCTTCTTCTTCATTGTTTTGTAATTATTGTAAAAAGAATGGTCATACCAAAGCAAATTGTTTTGTACTTGGGAGAATGAAGAAGAAATCCCTTGTTGTAAAGTCAGATGAGGGCACACAAGATGGCCCCATTATGGCTACAGGGAGAGAGGAAGAATATCCTGCCTTGAAGGGTAAACTCAATAAGGTTACCCTTATGACAAATGTTTCTGCTCATGGGGGTCGTGACCATTTGTTTGTCACTAAGGCCCACCTTACACACAATATTTCTGTTGATTGTATCATAGACAACGACTCACATAAAAATTTGATTGCGAGATCCATTGTAAAGAAGTTGAAGCTCCCCACCAAACCACATCCCCAACCCTATGCACTTGGGTGGAAGGATGTTGACTCTACTTCAGACATCACACACACTTGCATCGTGTCCTTTGCCTTTGGTGACAAATTTGTGGATAAGGTTAAGTGTGATGTCACAAACATGGATTGTTGTGGAATGTTGTTGGGTAAACCCTATCAATATGATAGGAATGCCATCTACCATGCTAAAAAGAACACCTACACATTGGAACTGGATAACAAACAATATTTGGTGGAATGCACTAAGGACACATCTAATCTAGTGCTAAGTTGTAGGTAAGCTCGCAAAGCAGTAAATCAAGCACAAGAGTTGGCACTCATATTCATAAGACCCACACAGAAAGAAGGACAAACAAAAACTTCTAAGTTCCACACAAAGAATGCTTCACTTCAAAAGATTTTGCAATCACATCAAGTTGTATTTAATGAACCCACCACTCTACCACCAGAGAGAGATATCAATCACAACATTGACATAATTCTAGGAGTTTCACTTCCAAATGCACCTATGTATAGGCAATCAATAATACAAATGGATGAAATCAAACGTCAAATTGAGGACTTGTTGGCAAAAGGATTCATTCAGCCTAGCACTTCCCCTTGTGCTTCCCCCATTCTTTTGGTGCTTAAGAAAGATGGCTCATGGAGACTTTGTATTGATTTTCGTGCATTGAACAAAATCACAATAAAAAATAGATATCCTCTCCCTCGCATTGATGACTTGTTGGATCAACTTCAAGGGGCAAATTTTTTCTCTAAAATTGATCTTAAGAGTGGTTATCATCAAGTAAGGGTTCAAGCATAAGACACTTGGAAAACAACATTTAAGACTAAATTTGGGCTCTTTGAGTGGTTGGTGATGCCCTTTGGTCTTACAAATGCACCTGCAACCTTCATGAGGTTGATGAATGAAGTGTTTAGGGATTGCCTAGACAACTTTGTGATCATATACTTGGATGATATCCTTGTATATTCTACTACTTGGAAGGAACACTTGCAACATCTAGATCAGGTTCTCCACACCCTTGAGAAGAACCAACTTTTTTCTAACCTTCCTAAGTGTTCATTTGCTCAAACTTCAATCTCCTATCTTGGCTTTATAATAAATCAGCAAGGAATCAATGTTGATCCCGCAAAGGTAGAAGTACTCCAAAATTGGCCAACTCCCTCCTCTGTCACTGATCTTAGGAGTTTTCTTGGACTTATGAATTTCTATCGTAAGTTCATTCCTGGCTACTCTACCATTGCTCACCCCTTGCATCATCTCACAAAAGCCAAAGTTAGATTTCATTGGCTCAAGGAACATGATCAAGCCTTTGAGACCTTGAAACACAAACTATGCACTGCCCCTGTTCTTGTCCTCCCCAACCTTTCTCATCCATTTGAGATAGAGATAGATGCCTCACAGTTTGCGATGGGAGCAGTTTTGAAGCAAGATGGACACCCTGTGGCATATCATTTCGAGACCTTTTCAGCTGCCAAAAGAAACTACTCCACATATGACAAAGAGTTGTATGCTTTGGTCCAAGCCATCAAATATTGGAGACACTATCTTCTTGGGAAAGAAACAATTGTCCACACAGATCACATGCCACTCAAGTTTCTTCAGTCACAAACCAATATTGAAGAGGCTAGACACATGAAGTGGGCTACTTACTTGCAACAGTTCCACTTGGTCATCAAGTACAAGAAAGGAACAACTAATACAGTGGCTGATTGTTTGAGTCGTCCACCCATGGCTCAAACCTTGACAACAATTGTGACTACCTCCCATATTGGATTTCAGACTTGGCCACCTCTTTATGCTCTTGATCCATATTTCAGCAAGGTGCACCGTCATCTTGTACACCCTTCATCTTCCAACCTCACTCCTTTTCAGGACTATCACTTGAAGGATGGACTTTTGTACAAGCTAGACAAACTTTGTGTACCACAGGAGCATAGGGTTTCTCTCATCAAAGAAGCCCACTCAACTCTTTATGGAGGTCATTTTGGGAAACAGAAAACACTCCACCACTTACAACGGTTCTTCTACTGGCCTCACATGCAGCGAGATGTCCTATGATTTTTGAGATAGTGTGTCGTATGTTGTCGCTCCAAATCAGAAAATAGGAAGTTGGGCTTGAGTGTTCCTTTTCCCCATTCCTTCACGTCCTTGGGAGAGCATATCCATGGACTTGGTGAGTGGATTTCCCATGACAGTGAGGCAGCATGACAGTGTTCTTGTGATTGTGGACCGATTAAGTAAGATGGCCAAATTCATTCCATGCAGGAAGACTAGTACAACACCTGATTTGGCACAATTGTTCTTTGAGATAGTGTGGCGATCCTTTGGTCTTCCCACTAGCATTGTTTCTGATAGAGATCCACATTTTGTGGGTCACTTTTGGAGATCCTTGTGGAAAATTTTGGGAGTCTCCCTTAATTTTTCCATGGCTTTCCACCCTCAATCAGATGGGTAGACTAAAGTTGTGAACCACACACTAATATAGAGTTTGAGGATCTACCACCACACCTCACCAGCTAAGTGGGATTTGAGCCTCACTCACATTGAGCATGCATATAATAGAGTGGTTCACAGCTCCACAACACATTCACCTTTTGAGGTTTGTCTCAGATTTCAGCCACTTGCACCTTATGAGTTACCTCTTGCCTTGCCCTCTCCCACCACTACACACATGGAGAAGGAGCAAGATAAGGCAACCTATTTCATACAACATTTGCAGAGCCTCCAGGCTAAGGTGACACAGATCCTACAGAGGACTCGAGAAGCAGTAGAGAGGAAAGTGATGGATCGACATCGTGTTCCTCATTCTTTTCAGGTTGGTGATAGAGTTTGGCTTCACTTGGACAAATGATGTTTTTTAGAGAAGGCACATAGCAAGCTCAAGCCTCTTCACTATGGGCCATACACCATCATTCAGAAGATCTCTGAGAATGCATTTTGTTTGGACCTTCCTTCACATCTTGGCATCCATGATGTTGTCAATGTGGATCTTTTGAAGCCATATCAGGACTCGACCTTGGAGACTGCACCTGTCATCAGCCATCCAATAGATGTGGTACCTAAATTTCAGCTTTCTCTTGATATAGATAGAGTTTTTGACATGAAGACTCGTCAGACTCGATAGGGTTTGACCACATCCTACCTTGTCGCCCATCGTAGTCAGCTTCCACACCAGGCACGCTGGATCTCTCACCATCAGATGGCTCGTGACATTCCAGACTTGTTGAGAGCATTGGGGTCCAATGCTTCTATGGTTGGGAGGAGTGTTGAGGATACTTAGGAACTACATTTTAGCCTAAGTCCTCCATTCTTATTTATTTTTATATTTTGCACTTTGTACACGTGAAGGTATAGTATACCTCACGATTTATTGTTTTCCACAGATAGGAGGCAGTTTGATTATTTTGGTAGTTTGTACAGTGTGCATTTAATCGTGATCGAGCATTGTCCATGTTGGGCACTTTGTTATAATGCTCTCACCTAATTATGTTTATGTATTATTATATATTGGTACTACATAATAAAGAATTCAGCTTTGTTTGGGTTCTCTTGCTGGTCCTGTCCATATCAGAGGAGGAGGAGGAGGAGTTGGGTGACTTAATTTAATGGGTACGATAGTAGAGGGAGAGTGAGGTAAGGCTATTACAGGTGGATGTTTCAGAGGGACATGGGTTTAGTGAAGATAGGCCTACATATGAGGTAGTGTCAACATAAGAGATGCCATAAATGGAAGGGATGATGCCCATGGAGGAGGTAGCCATGGTTTCTAAGCAAAATTTGACCTATAAACTATGTTGGTAGTGCAAAATGAGTCCATGTTATTTTGAGATACAATACAAAAATTAGAGGACCACATGAAAAAAAGGGAGATGACATAGAATATGATGCAAGTAGTGTTATTTGCATAGAGGGATGCAACAATAGCATATAGATGAGATTTGTAAGAGAGGTAGTTGGTCTAGGATAGAGATGCTCTAGTATGAGAGCATGATGAGGCCAGGGCAAAGGTGATGTGGATGGTTGAGGAGAGATATGCTCTAGCAGAAGACCATGATGAGGCCATGGTAGAAGTGAGGTGGATGGGTGAGGAGAGAGATACTTTAGTAGGAGAGTGTGATGAGGCCAAGGTGATGAAAAATGAGATGATAGAGGAGGTTGTGTGGTTACGATAGGAGTTGGATGAGGTGAGAGCAGTTGGGAAGCAGGCCATGACAGAGATGGTGAGCCTACGAGAGGATGTGCAATGATGGTAGTAGGTCTAGGTAAAATTTTTAGTAGCAAATGTGAGAGATATGGTAAAGAGGGTACAATTCTAGGTGGATTTGACTAGTCATGGGCTTTCACTTCCTGTATATTTAGAGTCACGATTGTATTCACGATATCATACATATTCATGATGGAGTTAGAGAGTAGTAGATCCAATAACATCATAGGAAAAGGAGTCTACCCCAAGGCAGAATGGTGCAATAGTAGAGTGGCATGTGGATGAGGTATTGAGTGCTCAAGAGGGGATTGGAGAGACTCCTAGTGAGAAGCAAAGATGATGCATATTTTTGTGGATGGCCATGAGACCATCAGTTTTGTATGATTTATTTGTATGATACATATATACATATGTATTGTAGTGCCTGAGATGGCACATTATAATTTGTAACCGAAGGGTATTTTTGAGATATATATACATACTATTATGCGGTGTTATGTACATGTGTTATGATTATGTGAATGAATTAATATAGCATATATGTGTGAATTGTTGGAATATATTAAATTATTTGGTACATGCCAATGTACCATCATGGGTACATCTATAGATTAGGAAAAGAGTCTTAGATTAGGATTTACTTTATGCAATGTAATGCACAAGTGTGCAATGATATTTTGGAATGTAAATGTGCATAGTTATCCCTATGTACATGTGTCAATAGAGTAGGAAGATGAAGAGTCATAGGAAGAGTGAGGCCCAAGAAACCTCCATATGAAGAGTCACATTCCATTCTATATATATGGATGTATTGATGTAAAAGAGATATGGCAAAGGAGGAAGAGTCACCTATGTAAGCAATGGAAGGTGATGTAATATGATGTATTTTGATCTCTTCATTCAATAAATATTTTTGAGTATTTGGCATTAGCATTCTTTGAGTTATTATCTAGTAGATTCTGAGTTTATATGCTTGATTGATCAACATTATTATATCTTTCATATTGCAATTATATTATTGATCTTGAGGCAATATTATTTTGAGTATTTACTCATCAAAAGCTAACAGTGGTATCAGAGCCACAAGGGATCATTATAGCTTCCATCATTCATCCCTCATTGCATCTTTACAAACTGGATCTGTCGTTGTGTGTCGCTACATGTAAACACCATTGTCTTGGGATTTTTTGATAGAAGGTCCTATTAAGAAGAGATCAGTAATGATAAAGAGAATTTCCTCTGGAAAAGTAAACCAGAGAAGATAAAGAGAATTTCCTCTAGAAAAGGAACCAGAGAAGATAAAGAGAATTTCCTCTAGAAAAGGAACCAGAGAAGATAAAGAGAATTTCCTCTGAAAAAGAACTAGAGAAGATAAAGATAATTACCTCTAGAAAAGAACCAGAGAAGATAAAAATTTTCTTTGGAAAGAGAAACCAAAGAAGATAGCATTTCTCACTATGTTGAAGAAAAACCAATGACATTTAAGGATATACCTATTCCAAGAATAAAATCGGAATAGAAGAAATTTTATAGGTCTTGAAGATAGACCTTGATATTGAGAAGAAGAGAATATACCTATTCCAAGAGCAAAATCAAAATAGAAGAACATTTATAGGTCTTGAAGATAGACCTTGATATTGAAAAGAGAATATACCTATTCCAAGAGCAAAGTCAGAATAGAAGAAAATTTACAGGTCTTGAAGACAAACCTTGATTAAGAGACCCTTAGAAGAGGTCCTATTGATAATATTGATAAAGAAAATGATTCCATATTATTTGGCTAGAATATTTCCATAGGGTTGAAAGGAAAACCCGTGAAGACTAGGATTCAGTATAGATTTGATTCCACTAGTTTTTGAGATAGCTAGTGAAGATTATTATTTCTAGAACATTGAATACATATGATTACTACTATCTAAGTTTTGTTGTAGAAGATTGATTCTTAGAAGTTGAGAAGCTTCCTACAACAGATAGAGAAGAATTTCATCTTCGATTTCCTGAAAGTCTATGTGCTTTCCTAGTGCAGGGATTAACTCTTTTGTTGCAAAAAAGTAGACATTGAAGGAGGTCCAAGAAGGAGACCTTATTGAAGATTGAGAAGAACCAAGAAGAAGGTTCTCATTGCAAGATTGCAGATTGAAGAAAGAGACCCAAGAAGAGGTCACATTGAAGAACTTCCAAGATTGGAAGATTGAAGATTGAAGATAAAATATAGGACTACAGAAGGTCCTATTGCAGACAGAAGCAACATAATATAGAGATCCAAGAAATAGATCTCATTGAAGAATTTCCCATAGTTGAAAAATTGAAGAAACCAAGGTAAGGTTTCATTAAAAGCATTTACTAAGAGAATTGAAGGCTACAGAATTAGAAGACCCAAGAATAGAGGTCTAAAGAAGATTTTGAAGAAAGAAAAGAAGGCAAGAGAAAGCCTTATTGCAAAAGTTGAAGCAGTGACCATTTGAAGATATTTGAAGCAGAATATTGCAAGCAGAAGGAACAACTGACTAGAAGAGATTGGGACAATTATTTCCATACGACAACAAGCCCAAAAGGAAAAAGGATTTGACAAGAAGTTTGTCAAATTTTGAGAACTCAAGATATTCAGATTCTTGAGAAAGAAGACAGAGATAGAGGTCAAAGTTGAAGTCAAAATTTAGCAAGAAGTTAGAAGAAAGCAATAATATTGAAGAGGTCATAGTTTAGAGATATTTGAAGATAGTTGCTGAAAGAGAAGCTGAAAAGATAACAAAAAGTAGAAGCAAAAAATTACAATTTAGAGAAAGCTTTGGAGAAGATTTCAAAAAATATTTGAACAACCAAGAGAAGGCTTGATAGAAAGAAGGCACAGATTTGAAGGCTTGAAGATAGCACCAAATCAGATTTTGTAAGCAACATCTAAGGAGGAGTCCTCCTATAGAATTGAATAGTGAAAGAGCAACATTTGAAGTTGTAAAATTACAAAAATAGCCAACATTGACGAAGAAGAAGAAAGTCGATTTTAGGCAGCAACTATAGTTGCAAATTGAAGAGTCTACTGACAACAGAAGAAAGGTGCATTGCAACAAATACAAGACAACAAGCTATAAATAAAGGAGCTACAAAAAAGGTGTGTTAATTTGATGCCATATAGATTATTATTGCAAAGTGCCAATTAAGAGTTTTTAGAGCATCAAATTTTAGAGCCATTTAGAGCTAGCAAAAAGGAATATTTGTAGGGTGTCATTAAGCCAAGAAAATACACCATTACACACCATTTATTTTATAGAAATCTTGCATATTACAACAACAAAAGCTACAATTTAATAGGAGTGATAAGGAGTTTGATATATGTTGTTTTGAAATAGAAAAATATCAGATTCATTTTACATTCATTAGTGAGATAGATTTAATCTCATTTTTAGAGAAGTCAGCAAGATTATAACAACATTAGATTGAATTTTAAAGGAGTTATAAGTAGATAGTATATGCTATTTTTTAAGTGAATGTAAAAGCAAAATTATCCTACATTTGTGAGGAAGAATATCCCTCAACTTATAGCAGATTTTGGAAAGAGAAGAGCTCCAAAGTTCAAGGTAGAGTTCATGTGTTTACAAAAATTGAATGTATAAATAAAAGTGGTAAAGAGAACCACTAAAAGAGTGGTGAAAAACACCACCATATTGAGCACCATTCAACACTAGAATACAAGGGGGAAAGCTCTACAATAAATGTCCACCCATTTGCAGGAAAGAAGCACTAAAAGAGTGCTAAAGGAAGAGAGCCATTAGAGCTCAAGATTCGGCCAACCAAAGGAGCAAGAAGATATCAGCTACAACCTACAAAAGATCAATCTACGTAAATACTACGTAGCACTGCCATTTTATCTACTCAAAGCAAGGTAAATTAAAAAAAGGATAGAAAAATACAGGGTGCATTATCAAAAATTATCAATAGGTCAAGCTGCAAAATAAAATACCATAGAGCCACCATTGGAGCATATTATAGCTGGATCCATCCGTGAATGCATCCAACACCATCCAAGGAGAGAAGAAACCTCACATAGTGTAGTTACAAAGAAGCAAGAATACGTTGGAGAAAAGAGAAAGGAAAAAGGCATTGTAAAGCCTTATAATTTCATACGTTGGAGAAAGGAGTGCATGCATTTGTAACACTTTTCCAGAGCAAGAACAAGGAATATTACCATTTGGCACAAGGGTCAAAGTTGGCTCATAGGCCATAACATAAATATCTAGGAAAGAAGAGCACTCAACGCTCTACATTATCACCTAGCACTCAAGAAAGGTCTAATAACTCCCAAACAACAAGGAATATTGTGCCAAGTGTCCATTTCATTATTTCATAAATATTGGAGCCACCAAGAAGGGAGTCAAAGCATCTTATAATACCTGTAGTACGTGGCACTCGATAAAAGAAAGGAGAAGTGCTCATATAGCTGAAGTAGCACTTATATAGAAAAGTCCAATGCCATACATAGTGAATTCAAGGTAGAAGCATTAAAGGAAGGGTCAAAGTATCTTCCCAACACCATACGTAGCAGATTCCAAGTATAGTTGACTAGAAGAGAAGCCCAACACAAGAGAAGCACCCAACAAGAAAAGGAGGAGCACCTAATTTATTAAGGTAATATTTACCACCATATTAAAGTTTATACATTGGTAGGAGAAATAAGGATTAAAGGAATATATTCTAAGGTTAAATATTTAAAGTTTTCTAGTGGAGTGATAAGCATTATAGAACCTTAGAAAAATCTGAATATTGCATATTTGAAGATTATTTGAAGTTGAAGAAACATTATATTTAAGTTGCATATTTAGATTTACAAAACAAAGTTAATATTTGCAAAATTGCTAAGGTTGGAGAAATAAGGCATACGACATCAAATTAGGAGTACAAAATATTGCAAATATTATTTTTCTAAATTTCTAAAGTTGGAGGAATAAGGAACCCTACTTCAAATTAGTTTATGAAATTTAGAGTAAAATATTTTATACATAAATTTGGGAGATAAAAGGAGTTCTACATAAAGATATTGCATTTGATAAGATTAATCTCTAAGTTCAAAATTATTAGAGATTTGAAGATTTGTAAAGGATTAAGGAATCATAAGATAGTCTCCTCATGACAACTACAAACAAACTATTTCTTTTAGATTTCCAATTGCTCAAAGGTCCTAACTATACTTCATGGAAAAATAAAGTAAGATCAATCTTGATAGTGGAAAAACTTTGGGACATAGTCAAAGGAGCAAAAACTAAACCTACTAAAGATGATAGAGATATACAAAAATTTGAGGAAGATGAAGCAAAAGCATTGATGATCATAACTTTTGCAATTTTAGATGACATACAACCATATATCAGTTCAGCAGGAACATCTACAAATGCATGGAACACTTTAGAAAAAATATTTGAAGGAAAAAATAAAGCTACTATTCTAAATCTACAAACACAATTGCATTCTTTGAAAGTCATGAGTGGTGAAACCATTGAACTATTTTTGAGAAGAGTAGCAGATACAAAAGGGAAGTTATTAACCCTAGGAGAAATAGTTGAAGATAAATTTCTTGTTCAAGTCATCTTGAGAGCACTACCAAAAAATTACAAACATCTAGTTACATCCTTACAACTCCTAAGTAAGGATACTTCTTTTGATGATTTGGTTAACATACTACAAAAATATGAAGTTGAAAACTCAATAAAGGATGAAATGAGTAATAATGCATTAGTATCAAAGGATAACTCACAAGGGAATGTTGCTTCATTTCCAAGAAGTAAACCAAAGTGGAATGGTAGGTATCACTACACCAAAAAATGGCTTTAACAATGCTTATAAACCACTCTTAAAGACCTTTAAAGGCGATTTTTCAGGCATCATCTATGAGGGCCCATACAAAGTCTACAACATACGACGGTAGCTAAAAAATACCTCAAAAAACTACCCTCTTAGGGTCTAAGAGGGCAATTAATATCAGTCCTCTTAGGAATACGAGGGTGTTAGGGTCAAAGAGGGTGATTAAGATCCATCCTCTTAGGAATACGAGGGCATGTTGAACCACTATCTTAGGAATAAGAAGGTGGTTATTGAATGCTCTCTTAGGATTAATATCTTAGGCCTAAGAGGGTGGTTCTTACCTACCCTCTTAGGTCACCCTAAGACAATAGTTTATAATTGTCATCTTAGGGTGACCTAAGAGGGCGATTAATAATCATCCTCGTAGGGCTAAGAGGGCGGTTTATAACTACCCTCTTATGGTCCCACCCTAAAAAAAATATAAAGGATATGATTCATGTTGGAGGGACTATACCATCATATAAGTTATGCCATCAATTATAAAGTACCTATTACTCTTTATTTAACACTCTCTCAGCAAAAACAATTCTGTCGGTGTATGTATTAACTCCATGATCAAGGTCCAAGAGTTTACAAACTTTACAAAGCTACTTGATAATTAACAAAATCTCACATATATTGCTAGTTATTTGAAAATTAATCAAACAATACTCATCAATAGAAAACAAGTTTATTTGTGGTCTTGGCTTGCAAAACATCACCCATGATGCCTACAACATCAATGTATTGATATTAACTCATCCTCCTTATCAAATCTTAGAAGCTGCCAGCTAGACACTCCATTATGATTATCAATGATATCTTGGATGTAATGTCAACACTATGTCTTATCCAATGGTATTTTATTATCACAATCAATCAACTAGGATGGACTGAGAGTAAATCATAATGACAATGATGAATATAGCTTTTTCAATTTAATGTCACTCATTGTATCTTTAAAAAAAATGTATATTGAGAAAATTCAAAATTTACAAAGCTAATTGATAATCAATAAGATCTCACAATACTGCAAATTCTTTGAGAATCAATCAATTTATACTCAACAAAATAAAACAATTCTCTTTGTGGTCTTGGCTTGCAAAACACCACCCATTGTGCTTACGACATCAATGTATTGATATGAACTCATCCTCGTAATCAAAGCTCAGAAGCTACCAAGTAGACACTCTAACATGATTATCAATGAGATCTTGCATGTACTGTCAACACTTTGTCTTCCTTATCCAATGGTATTTTATGATCACAATCAATCAACTAAGATCACGGTTATGCATAAGGGATTGGACTCAAAATGTACTTGTAAAAAAATGGTGAATCCTAATCAAAATCAAGGTGAATCATGGAGAATCCTAAGAAAATCAAATCAAGCATCTTCATACCAAAATTTGGGGTATTTGAAGCCCTAAAATGTAAAGTCATATTTGGGGCCACTTTTGACCTATTAAATCATCTTATAACTTCATAAAAACACCACCATTAGATCAGGCTTGAAAAGAGCTTTCCAACGAGTACAAATATGCCTATGTTTAGATATATATTGTGGCGAATTGATCCTAAGAAAAAATTGATCCTAAAACTTTTAGATGAATGGACCGAAGTCGAGGGTCCTCATATTCACAAATTTCTAAATTTGAAAATCCTAATATTCGTCCAGTTTGTGAATATTCACCACTATGTATAACCCTGACTAAGATGGACTAAGAGTAATACATTATGACAATGATGAACGTAGCTTTTTAAATTAAATGTTACTCCTTTTATCTTTTAAAAAAAGTATATTAAGAAAATTTGAACTTTATAGATCACATGCCTTAAAGAACACCCCTATGATGGGTAGCCTGTTACCCACATACCATCAAAACCACTTACCATTCATTTCTATTTTAATCACCTCAATTACTTGTCCTAAGTTTTTAAGTATATATATCTTTTCCTAGCAGTACGAAACAACTTAGTGTTCATGTTGCCCCAAATTCAAGAAATTTTTATAGAACAAATTTGCAATAGGATTATTGAATTTAGGTCCATCATGATGTGGTGTTGCAGGAAGGTGTGATACTTACCATAATAATCACCCATGTTCAAAATGTGACAAGCATCCCCCCATGTTCAACTGGTTGTCCAAATAATACTAATGTATATGTGGTAAAAAATTTGACATTTCCATCATTCAAAGATCCTATGGATGTATAAAGAGATGGTTGATTTATTAACTAATGGTAACAATGCAAAGATAGAGTAATCCGTCCTTCATGGGCATTAAATTTTATAATTAAGGAACTAAAAAAATATCATTCAATAAAAATATTCATAAAGTTCATATATATGTATATAAAGAAAATGTTGGGGAAGGCTATTGTGGGAATGAAAAGTATGAATAACTTACCTATAAGGAGCATTCTCATCCTTAGATGGTACTGTATCTCATGTTGGACCCTTAATTCTTGCCTATTGTTGAATGCTCCTTCTTCAACCACTTATTCTTTTCAGGTTTGTAAACTCATACATGAAGTACAAACTGGAGTGTGAGGTGAAATTCCATTACACATCTAATGAGTGCTACCTCAACAATTACAAGATTGTAATCATAAGTTTGTAGGACCTACTTATGGAGATATACTTATACAAATTAAAAATATAAAGACTATTATGAAGGGAATGTGAACTAGTCATGTGGAACAAGAACCTACATTGAACAAACATAATTTTACATGATGCAAGGACTTTACAGTCCAGTTTGACTACATCAAAATAAGACTTCGCAAAAGAGTGGAGAAGATTACTGCATCCAAAAGTTGCTAAGAATTGAAATTGATGCCAGTGTTGTGATGATTTTTTATTTATGGCTTGTATTGGAAAACAAAATGATTATCTGTTGCAAAGTTGAATAAATATTTTAATAGAAGAATTTAATATTTTATTCTATTTTTCAATTAATAGAATAGATATCTGCTTGTTGTGGTGCAGTGGTAAATGCCTTGGGTGCTGGTAGAGGCCGAAACAGGTTCCATTCCCATTGTCTCCATCCTACAGATATATGGTATAGTTAGGAATGTCCTATGTGCTGGTAGAGGCCGACAAGGCTCCATTCCTCCTATGCCCAACCTGTTGAAAGTGGCACCCCGAAAGGGGTGTTTTCCACTATAAATTAATTTTTAACCCAGGTGTTGTAGGTGAGTTGGAGAGGAGAGGGCAATCCTCCAAGGGAGGTCCCAGGTTCAAATATCCACCCTACCAAAAAGCTGAATTAGGTATTTAAAATCCAATTGATAATGTTGGTGCGAGCAGGGTCGGGTGCGACCCCCGGGTGACTTTGATGGTGTAGAACCCCCTGTTCATGGTCTCTCAGACCAAGGCGGATCCGCAAGGGGTTTTTTGCTTTAAAAGAAAAAAAAATTAATAGAATAGATGACATCATTCCCACATAATTGGCTAATAGCCAAAGACAATAAATTATCAAAATCATGACAATTCAAGGCAATGCTCAATAAATCAGGATATTTTTATGATGTACCTTAGACCGTTGTTTGATTCCTTTACATCAATTAGAGTTATCATAAACTACTTCAATGCAAAATATAGAGCCCCAGTATTGTATAGAATATTTTGACCATCATAAGAAAGTAGTCTCTTATCCAAAAGGGTCTCTCTATAAATGGAAAATAGACATTAGTTCTTCAAAAATTTAGAAAACAACACATGCAACATACTATATTGTTCTAGGATATAAGCATCCTAATGAACATTAGTTTCTCAAGCCTTTGATTCTCATGAGCCATAGTAGGAGTACCAAATCTTGACATACGGTCTACAATCAGTCCTAAATAAGCAATAATCAACCGTTGTTCATGTTACCTCAAAGTATATTGACCAGCATATAGTAAAACAACACATGTTTGCAATTGGAAAAAATATAAATGAGATGATCCATATTGGAGGGACTAGAAGTTGGGCCAAACAGTAATGTAATTTACAATTATATCACAAACAAGAACATAATAACAAGTCCATAGGCAAGTTTATCAAAAAAATAAAAGATAAAAATATACACTTACAGGGTTTGTTCAATCTATCTAACATAGAACATGATAATTTATTCTTATGCAAATTCAAAAACATGTCAATAAAGCCTAAAAACAAATATCTTAAAATTATGAAATTCTTTGCAAAATTAATTTCTTCTTGCTTCTCATAATTCCATCACCTTGTATGCAACAACAAATAATTTTCCATGCGATAAGGAATCCCTATAATAAATGAATGAAGAAATAATAGTTTTTTGAGATATGAATTTAAAAACATATTTCCATCATTTGCAAGTAACATAAGAGAACACAAGGGCTATGAACGAGTCACTCATAAAGACATGTCAAAAAATAAAAGAGGTAACATAAAATTTAGAGTATAAGTGATTTTATCAATAAATAGAATATAAAATCTTTCAAAAACGAAAGAACAAAACTCTAATAAACAACTCCATAAACCAAAATAAACTACAAAAATTATCATTTCAATGCAATATTAAATGGACAAATTGAGCCCTCCATATAACGAGTAGATATCTAAAATCTGCTACCTACCCAAACCATTAGAGATGAGGTAAGAGGGTATCCTGAGACTATCATCAAATACATAAATATCTATCTATACAAATCAAGTACTATTTCTAATTAAGGACTAGGACTAAGAGTCAAACATGAAACATCAATTTCATAACTAGCACACACTCAACACATTAAAATATTTATTTCAACACTTCACAACATGCATGCATGATTATAATCTTAATCCTATACCCTAGCAACACTTGTATTCTATCTCTCTTTTTTTTTTACCAAATTATCTTTTTGTATCTAACTAGCCAACCTCATGCTCAGGATATCTACTCACCTCACTCCTAGCTTTGTTTTCCATTAATTATCTACTAGTATTTTCTAAAAATAGAATAAAAAATGTCTAACAACACTCGTTAATTATTTCCATTAATTATAACTACTTTTGAATATGGACAATCAACTTAAAGTGGGAGATACTTGTCTCTTTGAATTGAAAGATACTGTTAATCATATGTTTATAGTCAAGATATCCAGAGGTGGCTCCTGCAAGGCTAAACATAGCTTTAGACTTAGTGGTTTATCATTATAAAATGTAAAAAGGAGGAATTTCCATGATTATATGGGATGCATAGATTATTTTTGTTTTGGAGGAATTGACCATACATAGCTAGTATGAGTCCAATTTGAAATAGATAATGCACCTTTAGATCTATCTGTACATATAATGGTTGAGGTTTCATTTTCAATAGAAATTAGATAATTTGTTTTGTTAGTTTTTGAAAATTTACCCTTATAAATAACCCTGATCAAAATAAGGGTAAATTTTCAAAAACTAAAAAATCAAATTATCTGATTTCTATTGAAAATGAAACCTCAACCATTATATGTACAGATAGATCTAAATATGCATTGGACTAATCATATGCAAGGAGTGAGAGACTACTATGGAGACTCATAGGGAGGCTTTGGCAGAGTGAGATGTTGTCATAGCCGGATGGACTGATAGCTAGATGTAAGGGTATGTAAAATATCTCGTAATTGTTCTAAATCTACATAAATTGTAGACCTAGAACTAAGACTAACAAAATGAATTTTGCAGAAAATTGAGATATAAGTGTTATATTGGTATACCTAGAACTTAAACTAACAAGTTGTGGTCCCTTCATTGCAACTCATCAAAATCGATAATAAATCTTTTAAACATCCTAAAAACATATTAAAATGTTCAAAATCATGCAAATTTTTATAATTTGTTTTTCAAGACTCCATAACATGCTATACATAAAAAAATATTATTTATAGCTTATTGTCATAAATAATATTTCTTTTTTGTAGTTGATATTGTGAATGCGAAAATGAAACATCAATGCAATATATAAAAGTAACAAAATCACAAACAAATGACACATAATTTCATAGAAGAGATATTCTTTTATTGAACTTGGGTGGATATCCCAATTGTACAAATTATGTGCCCCAATGTGGGGTCTTTTACAATCATCTTGATACAATTGTTACAATATTAAGGTTTCCAAGGCCCTAATCCAATGA
Organism: Wollemia nobilis; assembly: GCA_028583015.1. Classification (NCBI taxonomy): domain Eukaryota; kingdom Viridiplantae; phylum Streptophyta; class Pinopsida; order Araucariales; family Araucariaceae; genus Wollemia; species Wollemia nobilis. The sequence continues at coordinate 3,142,419 of JAQPPZ010017021.1, forward strand.
ATGGTGGTGTCTTCTTGTTCATCTTTGATCCCAATAGAGTGGTGAGTGGATTTTGGTATCCTATGCAGGGCCACTCGAGCTTCAAAAGTTGTTAATGAATGTGATTCTGAAACCTGCACACAACAAATAGAAACAAAATTTAGTAATATCTATGAGGGCTCCACAATGTGAGACCCTCATAAATGAAATCACTAAAACCCTAGTTGCAAAAATAATGCTATAAAAATATCTAAGAATAATAAATATGTTTACAAATGAAATTTTACATTGTCTTTGTTGACTTGTAATTTTTGTCTTCATTGCTGTCGCAGAGGATGGTTATGTAGATGTGCCCTAACGGTACCCGAGGGTTGTAGAAATAGGATGGGAAATACCCGCAGGTGCTCGATGGAATTGGGAGGGCACTTGATGATGGTCTGGAGTTCCCAGAGTGCTCAGAAGACTCCAAAAGGTGCTCACAAAGCTTTGGAGGGTATTCGAGAGTGTGAAGCAAAAGCTACAGAATATATCTAGTTCATGAGGTGGATGACAACGAAAGCGAAGAAAGTGAGAGGGAGTGATGGTGAGTGAAAGTGGTGAGGGTTCTTGAGAAATTAGGGTACAAGGACTTAGGGAACTCAAGGGATTTGAAACTCCAAATGACTTAGAGAATTCAAAAACTTAGGGGTTGAGTCATCACAATGACTCCTCTTTATAATCTCTCCTTAGTCACATTAGGGTTTTGATGACATGATTTGTATGGTCAAGATTAAAACATGATGAAGGGTGGAGATTAAATATGGGCAGGTGGCATGGATTAAAGCGAATGAATGGCTAGGATTAGATTATGATGTATGGTTAGGATTGATTCATATATATATTAATTAAATATATAAATATAATATATAAATTATTATTATTTAAATATATATTAAACAAATATATAAATATATAAATAATGGGTAAATGTAATGGGAAGCTATGGATGGATGACGAGTGGCTAGATTTTTGTGTGTAAACATGCCTCTTTTTGTACCACATTGTATGAAACACGACGTGATGCAAAAATATGAGACATCTGGTTTGGCCTGATGAAGATGCAACTTCTTTCATTAGGATGCAAATATGAACTTGGAAGATAAAAGAATTTGGAGTGTGTAGCTTACCCCCTCAATTAACGAATGAGTGAAAAATGAGTGTCATAAGCCAATTGAAAAAATTGTGGGGTGAAGAATGTGATTGAATTGTGCATGTGCAAATGTAATATGTGAATGCGGATGATATGAATGATGTACAATGTGATGTTTTTTTCCCAACGATGGAAGGAGGTTATTGTAAAATGCAAGTGATTGATTCTATTTTTGCCCTAAAGAGAGAGGGATTTTTTCCAAGTTTATATGTCATTATCATACAAGATGTATCTCATTGTGTGAGTTCAAAATAAATTTTTGTTTGCCCCAAGTTTGGGGGTGATTCCATGTTGTTGAATAAAATACCTTTTGGCATCATTGAAATGTAAAGTGATAAAAATGCAACAAAAGAAAAAGAGTCAACTTTGGAGGGTCTGCTAGTGACTGTCAGATAATTACTACAATTGGAACCAATCACCCTACCTAGTACCTATCTCTGTGATGACTGTCAATGTAAAAAGGAATGATGAGTTATGATTTTGTTCGCGTTTCAAGCCCTACGAACTAGACCATCAATGACAATTATTGAGCAAATTGGTTGTGACATAGTTTCATTTAAAAAATGAGGTACCAAAAGTGATTTTTCTTTTGAACAAGGAGATATGTGGTTAGGAATACGATAAAGTGTCCTTATGGTGGTATATCCATCTTACCAAATTACATGAATGCAAATTGCTGCAATTGCCAAGGAGATAGAATAGACCACTAGGTATGAGGTTCACTTAAATTTTTATGTTAACTTGGAAAATGTGATAATGCAATGATTGGGAAATGAATATTTGATGATGAGAAATGATTATTATGGTTATTTTGTTAAAGTTTAGACCATTTTTGAAGTGTTTTGTAACTTATAATGCAATTTTGCACCTTTTGTTCACAAGAAAAAATTATGCATTCAAATCGGTTTGGACTTTCACAAAACATTATATTATGATGAAATTGATGTATGGATGCAATTTAGAATTATTTTGTGGAGGTAAGCTACCTTTTTGGATCAATTTTATATTTTTATCAAATTTTATGCCAAACATCACTCGGCACTTATCGTATGTAAAAATTCCCTCTAGATTTTGCTATTCTCCAAACACAGGGTGTGTTTCAATGCACCAAGAAGCACCCATGGGCATTTAAATGCACCTAAAAAAGCTATAAATATCCTCCTAGAGAAAACAAGTTCATTTGTACATTTGCAAATTTTTGAAGATGCATTTGAGGAGGAGGGGAGTGGAGTGTTGTGAGTGGATGAAGTGAATGGAAGTGATTGTAATGTATAGTGCGGATGTGGTGATAGGAAAATATGTACATTTTTCCAAGGTAAGTACCTTTGAAGCTTTTTGTTTTGTGCAAAAATTTTAATGTTTTTTTTTTGTATTTTAACATTATTGTTTTGCAATGTTAATTATGCTACAGTTGAGGATTTTGGAGGCTCGACATCGGTTCTTGCCTCTCGTACTGGGGATGAGGAAGCCAATGTAGGAGGATTAGTGGGAGTTGCTAGAGGTTGTAGGTTTAGCGAAAGTAGCCCAAGTAGATGTGGTAAGGGCAAATGATGGATATCTCTTTGCCTTGGCAGAGAGGTGAGATCCAAATGAGGGAAAATTTCTACTCCCTACTGGAGAGATGACTGTGACACTTGAGGATGTATATCACATTCTCAAGTTGCCAAACAAGGGATTACATATCAAGGTTGGACACGATAAGCAACATGAGCTGAGTGGTTTTTTTGGTTATGATTGATAGGATGTGGAGGTGATGGATGGAGGGATAAAATACTTGTCCATGTATACAAAAAATAAGTTAGATGCCCTTCATACTTTGGTGATGTTCTTGTTGGCCACTAGTGGCCCCAAACATTATTGGTTGTTGACTCCCATGGAACCTTATCGGGTTGGTGTGTGAAATAATAAAAACACCTTGGGTATATGCATGAGATCTTGCTTTATTAGTGTAGTTGTATTAGGAGTTGAATGAGGTGAGGAGGCAAAGGCAAAAGGGACTAGGGACTAGGGTGTAGTGTGCTAATAGTAGTGCTAGTGCTGGGAGCATTTTAGTGTGGCTAGGCCTATAGGCTTACCTATTATGGGATGGGATAGGGGGCAGTCCTATGCTATGAGGTGGCCTATGAAAAAGGAGGTAAAATCAAATTATCCTATATGGATGAGTCAGTGGTATAGGGATATATGGACTAGACTAACACTAACTTAAGTGATATGGAGGCCATGGTGAGATGCCATGTGGATAGGTGATGAGTAGAATCTATGATGGGTGTGGTAGGCTATATGGGTTGTTGGAAGGCACCACAGTGAGGTGGAGATAATTTAGTTCTCACAATTGTTGAGGTAGTTTGGGTTGACGTAGGCAATTCCTGATGCACAAGTGCTCTACAAGCATCATCAGGATGATATGGTTCTACCTTGTGTTGAGGTATGGAGGATGACCTATGAGGATGATGAGGATATGAATCTCCTCGATGTGGATGATGTAAGGACTACTATGGATTACAATGCATGGTTCACTACACATCCTCCATGGATAATGAGTATGATAGTGTATGGGGGGAATGGGGATGGGGTAGAGGCTAAGAAGGTCAATGAGGCTCCTAAGCACCAAAGGCACCTTTGATCTAGTAGTCTAAGGTTGTGGTATAGAGGTGTGAAGTGAAAAATATGAAACTAAAAATAAATATGAAAGTAAAATAAATAAATGAACAAGAGATTGCACAAAATATGATTTTATTCAATAAATGGGAGGGGAGCTGAGAAACTCCTTTGTTACAATCTGATTGTTCAAGAGAACTTATTTTTGATAAAATAAATACATATGCTAGGGTTCTCTAAAATCCTAGATATACAAGTAGTGTCTCCAATGTATCTTTCTCCCAACAGTGTGAATGGGCTTTTGGTTATCCGTAATCAGGCCACTCTAGCTTCAACATCTACTCAACAATTCTTGGTGAATGTTATCTAATCCTACACACAATTCAAACATAAAATAGTTAGAAAAAAAATGAGGGTTCCACAGTGTGAATCCTCATAAATGTAAACTAAAAACCTTAGATTTGAATAGATAAAACATGCAAAATCTAAATAACATCAAATAAACATGCACAAAATACTTACTTTGTTGTTATGTTGCTCCATTATAGACTGATGGTATGGTACCCTGATGACACATTATGATATTATGTGATAGGCTCTAGTGTGCGGCTGTGGGAACAACAAGTGCTAGACTACACCTACAGGGTGCAGTAGGCGCTTGGCTGCACCTACGAGATAAAGCAGACACTCAGATGTGCCTATGGATTAGGGCTTAATCGATAGAGGCAGATCATGGGGATGTGGAAGACTCGATAGAGGAACCATGATGGAGGTGGTGGAAATTGGCTATGTAGAAGGATAGAATGAGAAAATCCTAGGGTAAGGGTTTTAAGATGGGTATGCTAGGGCACAACTAAGGTAATACAAATCGACAAGGCTCTAATCAAAGCTAGTTTTTACCAAAGCTCCAAGATTTCAATATTTAGATTTTCTAAGGGTTGAGCATTGAGAATGCTCCTATTTATTATCAAGCCTAGGGTTTTCTTATGGTTTTAGCCTAATAATTTTGATTGTGTGGCTAATATTAAAGTAGATCCAAAGGTTGATATTAAACATTAAGAGTGACACAAATTGAGGAAGATGGATTGCTGAGATTAGATCAAATTGGATAGTTGAGGTTAATTTAACTTATAAATATATATTTTATATTAAATATATTAAAATATAATATAAAATATTATATTTAAATATAAATAATATAAAATAAATATAAATGGGTCAAATAGGGGTCAAAAATGGTAGGAAACGTCTAAGGTGGGCCATTGGATGGCAGGAAAGGCATGGAATGGTCAATTGAATGATGAGAAAGGGTGATGGTGGAAAAATGACTAGGATTTGTTGTCTACAGATTCCTCTTTTTGTACCATGTTGCATGAAACACAATATGATGCAAAAACACAAGACGTCTGGTTGGGCTTTGGGCACAGAAGCAACTTCTCTCTCTTGTTGGATTTTCGAGCAATAACGTTGAAGACAAAAGAATAAAGAATTTTAGAATTTGCATATCTTACCCCATAAATTGGTGAATGAGATTATGGATGAATTGCACAAGCCAATTGAAAAATTTGTGCAAATTATGAATGACATGATACCAATTTTACCCCAACGGTGCGAAGGGGGTTGGTGAAAAATGTGATATGATGTGATGTGGACAATATGAATGATGTAAAATATGATACCATTTTTGCCCCAACGATGGGAAGGAGATTTTGTAAATGTCATGATCATGTAAGATGTATCCTATCATGGAAGAATCATAATCAAATTTTGGTTGCCCTAAAGTTGGGGTGATTCGATGCTGTTGAAACATTTTTCCTTTTTGGTGCCATTGATATGCAAAACGATGATGCAAAGAAAATTGAATCAACCTTGGATGTACTGCTAGTGATTGTTTAAATAATTCCCATAGTTGGAACAAATCATCCTAGCTAGAGTGTATCTCAAAGGTGTTAAGGAGATTTTGAATGATAAAATTTGAGTTGTGTCCATATTTTAAGCCCCACAAACAAGGCTATCAATGACAACGGTTATGCAAATTGTTCTTTGAGAATGTTTCACTCTAAAGATTAGGACATGCCAAATATGATTGTGATTTTGAGAAAGGAGATAAGTGATGATGATGATGATGAACAAGTGTTCTATGGTGATTCAATCATATTACCGAATTGCATGGATGCAAATCGTAGCAATCACCAAGTATATAGAATAAACCACTATGTACGAGATTCACTTGTAATTTTAACACGTGTTAGAAGATGTGATGGTAGATTATGATATTGGAAGAATGTTGATGGAGGAATGTGATGATATCACCAAAATTGGAGTCAATTTGTAAATGTTAGAGCTTTTAGTCGTTGATTTTGCACTATTTGGATAGAAAAAATTGATTCAATGTTCAAATCAACTCCAATTTTTATAAAATTTTGTGAAATGATGCAAAATATGATGTAGAAGAATTGATTATTAGTTTTGTGAATATTTGGATTCGTTTGATGTGTTTTGTAGCTTGATTTGTGAATTTTACAAATTTGCTCAATATTCAGAAAATAGGCATTCAAAATGATTTATGTTTTCACAAAACCTAATTCTATAATGTGAATGATGTGTGGATGAACTTTGGTACAATTTTGAGGGGGTAAGAAATTGTTTTGGTCGCTTTTTCCTTTATGTGATTTTAGCACCAGGTGCTTGGCTATGCCTGTGGTATCCTACAGGTACCTGGCTGTAGCTAGGTGTACCTGTAGGTGCCCATGTGCACCTACGGATTGTAGGTGTCAGACTACACCTGAGTGCACTAACTACAACTATAAATAGATTACATGGGGATTTGCGAGGCTCATTTGTGCATTTGAGAGTTTATGAAGCTGCACCTGAGGAGTGGAGTGAATTGGCAAGGGAAGTGAGGTTGGTAGAAATTTGCGCGGGAGTTATAGTGGCGGAGGGAGAAAATGTTGTTGGTGAAGCTAAGGCATGATTTGCCCCGATAATTTTGAAAAACATTTTTTTCTTTTTGTGCAAAAATTTTAAAGTTTTTTTTGAAATAATATTAATATAAAATGTTTGTTGCTACAGTTGAGGGAGATAGAGCCTCAACACCATTTCTCTCCTCTCGTTCCTGGGATGAGGAAGAAGCTTACAAAGGATGATTGGGATTTTTTGAAGGAGGTGGGCTTGGAGGGAGTAGCATGGTTGGATGTGGTGAGGGCCGATGATGGGTATCTCTCATTATTGATAGAGAGATGGGACTCAAATAGGGGGATGTTCTAGCTACCAACTGGGGAGGTTACTATCACACTTGAGGATGTATACCACATCCTCAAAGTGCCAGTGGAGGGGGAGAAGGTGATTATTGGGCACGATAAGAAGGTGGATATGGAGAAGATGTTTGGTGAGCAATGGTGGGAGGAAAGGATGGGGGATGGGGGGATATGCTACCTGAGCATGTACAAGGCTAAGGAGTTGGATGCACTCCTGAACTTGGTCATGTTCATGTTAGCAAACATAGTGCTTCCCAATAGTACGAGATGTAGATTCTCTTGTAACCTACTAGGATTGGTGAGTGACTTACTCACTAATCCACGAGCATATGCATGGAATCTTGCTTTTTTTGCATAGTTATATTGGCAGCTATACAAGATTACATAGAAATGGAGGAAGGGGATTGGTTGTATGTTCCTTATTCAGTGTTGGGTGTGGGAGCACTTCAGTATAGCTCGGCCAGAGGGACTACCTTTTAAGTCTTGGTAGAAGGGTGAGCATTATTATAGGAGATGGACATTAGCTAAGGAGGTACAATCGAGTTGGGAGGTGCATACCGGTCAGTGGTATAGGTATCTGTGGGCAGGGTTGAATCTAGCTCGGGTGGTATGGAGGCCATGGCAAGGAGCCATGTGGTAGGGTGATGATGAGCATCTATGATAGATGAGGTAGGTATGGTGGATGGTTAGGAGGAGAGATGAGAAGGTGGAGTACTTTTAGTACTCGTGGGTGTTGAGGCAGTTTGATTTACCTTAGGGTGTACTGAATGATCCAGTGCTGTACCGATGTCAAAGGGATGAGGTGGGACTTCCATGTGTAGAGCCATGGAGGGTGTAGATGGAGGATGATGAGCAGGTGGATGTCCCAAATGTAGATGATGTTGGGGTGACTCTTGAGTATACAACATGGTTTGGTACCCAACCAATATGGGTGCCAAATGTGGTTATGGGCGGGGATGCAAAATTTGTGGAGTCAAGGATGACTTTGAAGAGGACGAGGGATCAGAGATCGATGAATCAAAGGAGATCAAGGGGAGAATCATAGTATAATATCAAGATAGAGGTAGCATATGATGAGGGGGAGGATGATGAGGAGATGGGAGAGATCTCTAAGGTGGCTAGGTTGTGGGTTGAGGTGTAGCAACTTCACGAGGAGTGAGAGACTACTATGGAGACTCATTGGGAGGCTTTGGTAGGGCGAGATGCTACCATAACCTGGATGGATGTAGAGCAATCGACAGTTAAGATTGGTGATAAGGAGATAGTCATGAGGCTTCAGGAAGATATTTTGGTGAGAGAGAATCAATATTATATTGAATTGTAGAGACTACATGCTAGCAAGAGATATGCACACTCTTTTGAGGATTTGTGCATGGCTAATCACATTGCACTATTAGATCATCCATCATCCTGTAGTACCGAGTCATTGAGACACACGACATCTAGATAGAGTTCTAGGTCTAGGGCTCCTACTAGGTCTTAGGGGTCCTCTCATGGACATTAGCTTAGTGTTGAGATGCACTTTTGTATATGAGCCTTGGTGCTCCATTGTAGCCTTTTTGGCACTCATTGTACATATAATATTTGATATATATACATGGAATTTTTGTTTGTGTTACATTTTTTGTGATTTTTTTATGAGTATACAATGCATGTTTTATGAAAATATTTTATGTATGTTTTATGGATGATTAGTGGAAGATAATTGTTATGTGTATGCATAATGCTTATATGGATGATTAATGCAAACTAAGTGGTAAATGTATGCATGATAAATGCAAGCTAATTATGATGTGTATGCATAATGAATCAAAACTATGTTATAGGATTAATGTAATCTAAGTGGTAAACATATGGATGTATGGATAATGAATGCAAACTATATGAAAGGAATACATGATGTTCAAATGACCATTTTTAGTTCAAAAATTTGTTGGCTATTTTTTTTGTTTATTGTTTGGAAATTGGGGGCACCAGACTTGGTGGCTTTATGTGGGTTGATCCATGATGAAGACATGGATGTTGACATGGAATAAGATATGGATGTTGATATGGAAGAAGATACTGAAGATATGGATGTTGATATGGAATACTAAAGGATTTTCAGACTGAAATAGACTATTTTTACCAACCAGCCTCACTAAAGGTTGTCTAAATTTATTTAGGACCAATTTGTGTGCATGTGAAGTTCATGTACCAAATCTTGAGCATGAAAATGACCCTAGGTAATCAAGAACCAATGTGCGTGCACGTGAAGTTCATTACCCATTAAGAGTAAATTAGGTATGACCTGTTATGGAGAGGACCAAGAAGTTAGCTTGTCCGTATGTGCGGTCAAAGGTCTCCCTTTTTTGGAAGAGAGACATGTAGACCCGCATGAGCTTAATACACTACCAATCAAGTGTCTATATCCCCGGTGGATACTCACTCCATAGTCCAATGATATGATATTTTAGACCTTGGGGAAGACTACATAACTTTTTGAGGGAAATGTGGTACAATCCTTACAACTTTAGGGATCTATGGTGTGTGCATAGAATTTTGTATTTTTGGATAGATCTTTGGGGAATCAGATTCTCAATTGAAGTGTGATGAGAATGTGCCCTTATCCTTACTAATTTATATATTTTTTTATACTTGGAGAGCAACTGTGATAGTGGTGAAAACCACTATTTTTTTATTTTGGACTATGTTGCATGATAGGACAAGTGAGGAATACCATTTTCACTTCAAGGTGAGACCCAAGTATGGTGTTATCCCTATTTGAATCAATTTTTTTTTAAGATGTGAAGAAGTGTAATTGGTGCAATATTGTTTTTTGGAATCAGTTGACAAGACTCAAGATTTTATTAATGTGAAAAAGTGTTTTTGGTCCTAAAGAAAATTGGACATATTTTTGGAGGTTGAGACACACTAGTAGTGGCTGAGTGACTAAAAATTTGGGGTTTATGATTTTTGACAAATGGGATTGTTGGCTTATGATGCTGCATAAATACCAAAAATTGGTACCCCCAATTGTGGAAACTTGACTTTTTATTTGGCCATATCATCATTACTGTAAAATATTGTTGAACGGGGGATGGGATGAATGCAATATACAAAATGAAATAATGCAGTGGAATATGTGTGCAATGAATGCAATTGTGAAAATGCAGTATGTATGAATGCAATGTGAAAAATACATGTAAAAATACCTATATGTAAATACAATATGTATGCAATGGGAACATGCCTATGTGAATGATTTATTTTTGTTTTGTTTTTTTTTAGCCATGTATATATATACATATAAACATCATATTAAGAGGACCCCCAGTCAAGGAATAACTAATACCGATATTTAAAATCAATGTAAATGCATATTGCCCCATTGAGCTTGCAAATGGGTACCAGACCTGAGTTCCTGTCGGGATAGTATATGATGTCATTCAACTCTTCTTTCGTATCTTCGCCTAACTCTGCCTGAAATACCTTAAGAATCTTGGTAGAATATGGAGGTGAAGGTGGAGGGGAAGGAGGAATGTAGTTGGCAGAAGCCCTTAACAATTCCTCGAACAAGATGAACTCCGAAAAATAGGATGCAAAAGAAATTTGGTCCATATCAACAAGGCTTATGTCAATTGGAATTGGCATAGCTGGATTGTATGGATTACAGATTTGGGTGAATAATTCAATAGAATTCATATTGAATTAGTAGAAGAAAAAGGTGGATTGGAATAATGAATCAATGAAATGATTGGATTGAAACCGATACTAAGTCTTGTTCTCCCTGGATAGTAGCAACAACATGAAATTAAATGCCATGTACATGCAAAGAAAGAATTTTGTTTTTGTTGTGTTTTGAATTTTTATGATTTTTTTTTTAATTTTTGTTTTTGTTATATACATATGTTACAAATTTTGGCTTGGCTAAATGGCTCAATGGAACTCATGTGGGGGTGGTTCACAAGGTGGGTCAACTTATTCTTATGAAAGAAGCAAGTGAAAGATGGGCTGATGGATGGGGAACATTCTAATGTAAAAATCATCCTGTTGGGTAAGGGGAATAATGGGCTGAAATTATTCTTTAGAATCATCAAAAGCATTGGACATAAGTTCATACTCTTCATAAATTTCATCATCGGAATCTGGAAGTAGGTAGGAAAAATTTAGAGGTTACTCTTCTTCATTGACTCTAAGCTCTTGAAGAGCTTGTTCAAGATAAGTGGTTGAGGAAAATGGAATGGGGGCATTGTCTTCTTCATTGATGGAAGGCTTTCTCAAGAGAAGCGATTGAGGAAAGTGGGGTATACCCCAAGCCTGATCGATCATGTGCTTCTCAATATTGGAAATCAATTATATCATGTATACCTTGTTCATGGGAACCTAGACCTTGACCTTACCAATTGACAATATGAAAGTAACGAGATGGAAATCTCGTCATGTTTTGTATGTTGGCATGTCTTGGATCTTTTGGTTCTTCAGGAAAATTTACCTCAATTTAGGAATCAAATCCTCCATAACCAAAGTTAATACTGTTAGGAGCAGATCTCATATCATAGACAACACCTATGGCTAAAGGAGGGTCACATGGACGACCAAAATTCTTGGCTGTGGGAATGGTAAAATGGGTAATGATAACATATTGGACCACGTATTCACCAATACCATGACTAGTGATGTGGACCTCGACTTGGGATGAGGTGGTGGATGATGTGGAAATAAGTGGATCAAGATCTGAGGTGGCCATGGAAGGTGGTGAGGAGTTGAATATTTCATAATCCAAAATTTCAACTTGTGAAACATCAACTGATGGGGAAGGATTGGATGATGGCTTGGAATTAGAAGAAGGTGGATGAGAAAATGGTGATGTAGAAATTGTTGAAGGAGTGGTTGAGGTGGACTATGTGGCAAAAGTGGATTGAAATTGACTACATGTACAAGAAGAAATGGATGGTTGAGGGGGTGTGGTGATGGGTGACTCCTCAAAAATAGGAACTTTGGAAGAAGATCCTTATGGATGAGAAGATGAAGTGGATGGATTGGAAGATTATGGGGATAAGAATAGGTGGGTGGAAGGTAACATGGATTCATAGGAATTTGAAATGAAATTATAGTACTTAAAAGGCTCTACATCTAGAGGGATGCAATGGACTTGACCATCATGAACATATTTCAAGCATTGGTGTAGAATTGATGCAACACATTTCATTTCCCTCATCCAAGGTCTACCAAGGAGTACATTGTATGCCATGGCTCCTTCCAAGATGTGGAACATTGTATGCAATGTTCTGACCACTACTTTGATGGGTAAAACAACAATGCCAACTGTGGTACACAAAACATCATTAAATGCTTTTAGGGTGAATGAAGACTTGGAAATATGGGAAGGCAAAATTTTGAGGTTGCTAAGGGCAGCAATGGTGATAATGTTGGTAGATGAGCTAGTGTCAATCAGAACTCTCTTAAATGGCTTCTTGTCTATTAGGACCATGATATGCAATGGAGGATCTACAAATTTTGATGTTATAGACTTTATTTCAAAGTCATAGAAAGTGATGTATGGCTCCATGCATGTTCTAATGCTCCCTAAAAAATTGTTGAAGGCATTGGAGTCTTGAGCTTCTAATTCAATAGATTTTAAAATTTCCATTAGGGCTTCCCTATGCCTAGGGGATTTTTGGATGAGATCATATATGGATAATTTTACTGAAGCCATTTTTAAACTTGTGGTTAATCGACTGCTTAAGGATACCACTGACCTTATAGAACGATGGATGGGCTGATTGGGTGGATTGGAAATATGAATTAGCGGGGATGGATTTGAAGAATTTTGAATGGGTGGAAGATTGGAAGGTTGCAACACAGTTGGTTGTTGGGTATTTTGCCTTTGACCTCTTGTGACCACATGTATTGCTCCTACAAAGTTTTGATATTGTTGGACATGGTTAAATTAGTTAGGAGGTGTATGATGAGTATTACCTCCTACATTAGTTTGGGCCTCTTCATGGTTGGGAAGAGGTGTTTGAAAGATTTCCAAGTTCTAATTTTGTGGATCTAGGGAGTTATCTGCCTTAAGGGCCCCCAAGTCTATGAGGTCTTGAACAATGTTCTTAAAAATACTGCATGTGTTGATGTCATGACCATTTTGGCTATGGTATGGGAAAAATAGACGTTCCTTATAACTTTTGCCATGTTTGGTAGGGTCGTTGGGCCTAACTTTTTGTAAAGCCAATTTATTTTTCATACAAATTTTGGAATATGGAAGAGTACGACTTCGTTAAAGGAGTGTATTGATGTTATTTTCAAGGGTTTTATCGATGGGTAGGGTTTTCTATTATTGGAACTATGTTTTGTATCATGAGTGCTTGAGTTACTAAGGGGACCACATGATAAGCAATTTTTTTGCAGTCATTGCACAAGTTGTTGAGCCATTACAGGTTGGCTCATCCCCACTTGATTAACTTGATTGGATGTACTAGCTAAAGAGGCTTGTGATGATTTATTTTGGCCAGAATGATTGCATTTAAATTTGCCCTTGTTTTACCATTCTTTCTTTTTAGGCTTAATTACATCCTCTTGTATTTTTATAACGTCAATGATGCTAGCCTGTGCTAAGTATTCTTTGAATGAATGATAGGTATGAAGCTGAAGCATCCAAGAGATGGGTTTTAGGATACTCTTGGTAAATAATTTAATGATTTCATCCATTGGGAGGGAGAATGGCAATTTGGTAATGACTTCCCTCCAATAGTTTCTAAATTTATAGATAGTTTCATCTTTCCATTGTCTTAATTCATACACATCTGATAATAAGACTTTATTTTTTATGTTTAGGATGAAACATTCAAGGAATAGGTCAATCAGTTGATAAAAAGTATAGATACTATGAGTTGGTAACTGATTAAACCATTCTATGGTGTCTCCTCCTAATGTTTGAGGAAATTTTCAGAGCATGAGAGCATTATTAGTTTGAATCCTAAAGCATACATGAAAAAATGAGCTAACATGCTCCTTAGAATCCTCGGTTCCCCTAAACTTGTCAAAATTTATTAATGTAAATTTAAATGGATATGGCGATGATGGTACCAAAGGATGGATTGGTTTATGGATTAGTTGGCTTAGAGTTGATTTTTGGCTTGACATGCTAGGAATAGTTTGCATTAACTGATCTATTTGCTTTTGCATGGCCTGAATCCTAAGATCTTTCACAGGAATGTGGAAGCCTTGGATAACCTAATGAATTGGATATGGAACATAAGAAATATGTTGAGGAGTTATTAGATGTTTTTGATGAAATGGATTGGCTTGAAATTGATGTGAGGAAGATTGATGATTGAGAGAAGGAGAAGACCAATGAATAAGAAGATTTTGGAGGAATTTGTTGGGTTGACTTTAAGAAATTGTGATTGGAGGCGTTAGATTTTGGATTGGAGGTGGATTGGGTATGGACATCATTGAAGATTGGGGTACCCAAGTGGAATTTTGGTTGGCTATGGTTTTTAGGGCTGGACCTGCAGGAAGTGTAGGATTTACATGAACTTGTTTTCTAGCATTTTGACGCTCTAGAAGAAATTTGTTCAGGAGACCTGACATATCTTGAAGATCTTGATCGGACATAGAAGAAATTGATAAGGTTGTAGATGGATTAGAAGATGATAGTATGGATGTGGATGGATTTGAGGAAAGAGGCATGGTGCAAGTTGCACTTTATGTGGCAACTTGAGAGGTTGGTACTTGTGAGGCAACATTAACATACTCCTCATACAAAGGATTGGAATAGATTTGGGTATAGCCAGATGGGGGATGAGTGTTAAAAACACTTACTTTTTGTTGGATTAGACTAGGAGAGGAGGGCATATCATATTCATAGGCAAAATTAGGATATCCTCAAGTGGCGTTAGATGGATAGGATGTAGCCAATTCTATTTTCTCAACATAGTCTTGGATAATAGGCTCGAGAACATAGTTGGAATACTTGTAGATGGCTTCTAACTTGTCCATGTCAATTTAGAGGGATGAATGTTCATTGTTTTGGGGCATGGATCCCTCTTGTGAGAGAGATGGGTGAATGGGCCTAGATGGACTAGGTTGGGTGGAATTGGAGGGGTTGGCTACTGAAGTAGTGGGTATGCTTGTTGTATTTTCCATTGAATTGTTTTGATTAATATTTTTGCTTTATTTCAAGTTAAAATCATAAAATAACTAAATCAAAATGCAACTTTAGGATTATCAAATTAAATCTCCAAAACTAAAAATAAAGCTAAAAAATTTAGAAAGAAAGAAAACAATCAATTCTAAGTTTCACCTTATGTGGCTTACCTTATTCATTGATTATCTCTTTTTAGTTTAAATTCCTTTTTAGAAATGATAGTTTTGTGTGTTTTGATGTATCCTAATCTTGCTTAAATAAAAAATAAAGGTGAAAACTATGGTTGGATAGGTCAACGAGATTCTTATTGGTGATGAAATACGAAAAATTTTCTCGAGGGTAGTCCTAAGGTGTCTAGGGACAGAAATTTGGTGGATGGATATGAATGCCACCATCACCAAATCTCAAGTAGCAATCAGTGATGAAATCCAGTTACTACTATTTAAAGTACAACGTGTTGTGTGTGATTAATTTTAAAGTTTTGTGTTATCTATTATTGACAAACAATGTTAAAGATAATATATTTCACAAATCTAAATTAGAATCCAACACATAAATACAAATTTCCTCTAAAGAGTGTGAAGTACACCGCTTAAAACCCCCTGCCTAGATAGCAACCGGAGGGTTCGTCCACCTCTCTGCCAAAGGTGCCACCCAAGGGCAGGAATAATTTTTACATTTAAGTATTATTCCAACTTAGATAAATAAAATAAGCAAACTTTAACTCTAAAATGCAAATTCTAATTAATGCTTTTCTCTTTCAAATGCAAACAAAAATATGCAAGAATTATTTGAATTTACAATTTTATTATAGGATAGAAAATTCAAAATATGTGATGACTGAATGCACATTTGCCCTAGATGCAATATAACATGAATCAACTTTCCAGATTTATTAATGCGTGTTCATTTTAAAATCAGAATCTAAAAAACATAGCAGAATAATGAAATACATAAAAGTAGGAATTAGAACAAAATGGCTATAGGGCTTATCTAGAAGCCTATGCTCTACTCCAAATCACTGCTAGGCATAGCGGGGCACTTATTTAGGGTCAGTATGGCACCTGTGTAGGTGCAGTAGTATGTTTGAGGGGATCAAAAGGTGCTACAGAGCGGCTGTGCACTTTCTAAAAAATGTTATAGGACCTTCCAGAAACCCTAACTAATAATATTGGCTGGTTTTTCACTCTAGAAAACCTTGCAAAGTGGAACAACAGAATAGAATGAGTACAACAAAGTAAATAAAAAATTAGAACCCTTGTGGGGTCCCACCGTGATCACCATTTGTGAAGAAAAAATACAACACTAAAAAAAAATATGAAAGTAAAATAAATCAATGAACAAGAAATTGCACAAAATATGATTTTATTCAATAAATGGGGGGAGCTGAGAAACTCCTTTGTTACAATATTTTTATTAAAGAGAAATTATTTTTTATAAAATAAATATAGATGCTAGGGTTCTCCAAAACCCTAGCTACACACAAAGTAGTGTATCCAATGTATCTTTCTCCCAATAGGGTGACTGGGCTTCTGGTTATCCGTAATCGAGCCACTCTAGCTTCAACAACTACTCAACAATTCTTGGTGAATGTTATCTGATCCTGCACACACTTCAAACATAAAATGTTTAGCAAAAAAAATGAGGGTTCCATAGTATGAACCCTCATAAATATAAACTAAAAACCTTAGATCTAAATAGACAAAACATGCATAATCTAAATAACATCAAATAAACATGCACAAAATACTTACTTTGCTATTCTTTTAATTTGTTGCAGACTGATGGCAGCGTGCCCCAATGACACCTAATGATCTTATGTGATAGGCTCTGGTGTGCAACTATGGGAATAATAGGTGTTGGGATATGCCTTTTGGGTGCAACAAGGGATCTAATACATCTACAGGATGAAGCAAGTGCTCGGATGTGCCTATGGATTAGGGCTAAATCAGTAGAGGCAGATCAACAGGATGTAGAAGACTCGATAGAGGAACCACGATAGCGGCGATGGAAATTGGCTATGCAAAAGGTTGGAATGAGAAAATCCTAGGGAAAGCTTGGGTTTTTGGATGGCTATGCTAGGGCATGACTAAGGTAAATCAAAGCTAGTTTGCACCAAAGCTCCAAGATTTCAATATTCAGATTTTCCAGGGGTTGAGCATTGAGAATGCTCCTATTTATTATCAAGCCTATGGTTTTCTTAGGGTTTTAGCCTGACACTTTTGTTCATGTAGATAATATCAAAGCATATCCAAAGGCTGATATTAAAATTTAAGAGTGACATGGATTGAGGAATATGGACGGTTGAGATTAGATCAAATCGGATGGTTGAGGTTAATTTGGCCTATAAATATATATTTTTATATTAAATATATTAAAATATAATATAAAATATTATATTTAAATATAAATAATATAAAATAAATATAAATGGATCAAATAGGGGTCAAAAAATGGTGAGAAAGGACTAAGGTGGGCCATTGGATGGTGGGAAAGGCATGGAATGGTCAATTGAATGATGGGAAAGGGTGATGGTGGACAAATGACTAGGATTTGGTGTCTACAAGGGGTATAATAGGGTAAGCTCTAGAGTTTGGAGGAGATGGAGGTAGCATGGAGGATAGGGAGGAGATTCTGGATGGACCTCCTGGTTAGAGAGGAGGATTGGGTGAGGTTGGAGTAGCTGGTGGTAGAGCGGGATGTTATGGTAGCACCTTGGGATGCAGAAATAGCTTGACTATGGGATGTGGATATGACAGTTTGAGATGCAAAGATAGCTCGATTGTAGGTAGAGCTAGAGGTACATATGACTATAGGTGGAGGTAAGGATAGGACTATGAGGCTCTAGGTAGAGCTACTAGAGAGGGGTCATTGGTAGAGGTATGATGTACACCAACTTCGGGCCCGAAATGAATATATTTAGTTTTTGGAGGATTAGTTGATGGAGCACGATATTAGGTTTCCAGATCCACCCTCATCCATATCTAGGTCTATTAGGCCTAGTGAGTATAGGCATAAATCTATGTCTAGGGCTCCTTTAGGGTCATAGGGGTCCTCTTATAGGCATTAACTAGTGCTTAGATGCACTTTTTGGATATGAGCCTTGGTTCTCCATTATATATAGCCTTTGGGCACTCATTGTACATGCGATATTTATACACATATATATATATACATGGATTTTACTTTTATGTTATGTTTTTATGCTAATGTTTTTTTGTGGATGCATGTGTATACGGATGATTAATGCACATGTAAGTGATTATGTAGTGATAATGTGTATGGATGCAAGTGTTCTAATGATCATTCATAGTTTATATTTTTGCTTGACCATGTTTATCATTGTTTTTTAATCAGGGGCACCAATATGGTGGCATATAAAATGGATGATTCTTCAAATGCTATGGATGGAAGGAAAAATGGATGTTAACATGGA
The DNA here is from genome assembly GCA_028583015.1 of Wollemia nobilis. NCBI lineage: Eukaryota > Viridiplantae > Streptophyta > Pinopsida > Araucariales > Araucariaceae > Wollemia > Wollemia nobilis. Next base: position 3,161,009 of record JAQPPZ010017021.1, read on the forward strand.
AGAATATATGGATGTTGATATGGAAGAAGATATGGATGTTGATATGGAAGCTGACTGTTTTGCAGAGACTCAAACCTACTAGAGATGTCAAATAAACTTACTAAATACTAATTAATACCTCTAGGACCAAATGTGTGTGTAGTGAATTAATTTACCGAATAATAAGAATGGTAATGACTCAAGGTAATTAAGAACCAATGTGTGCACAAATGAGTTCATTAACCCATCTTGAGTAATTGGAATAAAACCTATTATGGCTGAGACCAAGAAGCTAGCTTGTCCTTATGTGCAGTTAGATATCTCTTTGAAAGAGATGTGTCACCATGCATGAGTGTACTCCACTGCCAGTAAAGCATCTATTGAATCCATAGTCCAAGAATTTGATCTCTAAGTTTTGGGGATGACTACCTAACCGTATGAATAAAAATATAGTACTGTCCTTACAATTCAAGGATCAATGGTATATGATGTGTAAAATATTAAGAGTTTTTAGGGATTTTACCCTAGTCTTTCTTTTATTTTGATATTGTAATAGTGGTGCAATCCACTATTTTGTGGACTATGTTGCATGATGGTACAAACAAGGAATACCCTTTTCACTTCAAGTTTCAACCCTAGTATGGTGTTATCCTTATTTGACACAAGATATTTTTAAGATATGTAGTTGTTTTTGGTTCAAGAATGTTTTGGAGTCAATTCCTAGAACTCAATATTTTCTTAGTGAAAATGTGTCTTGGTCCAAAAGAAAACTCGATGTATATTTGAAGGTTTCTTAAAACACTAGGAGTGGCTGAGTGATTGAAAACACCTAGGAATTATGGACATGTGGTTTGTAAATGATAATTTTGATTATGGAACGATGCAATGAAATGGATGATGATTTGAATATGCCCTTGATTAAGACAACATGATTGTATTGGACCAATTATTATCTAAATTGAATAAATGATCCCTAATATAAAATGAAATGTGTGAATGATGAAATGGAATGAGTGTAATATAGTTTGTGAAATGCAATATTATTAAATGAAATGAGATATATGTAACGTGGGTGAACTAAAATATGTGCAAAATGCAATGTATGAAATACAATTTTATTTTTTGTGTAATAACCATGTATGTATATCTTATATATATATATATATATATATATATATATATATATATATATATATCATATTATGCATAGAATGCTTTTTAATGGATAACATTGAGTGGTTCAGTATCTTCAACTCCCTCTAGATTGGCAAGCCAATAAGTTCCTTTACCCATTTTTTGAGTAACAATGTATGGACCCAACCAATTAGCCACAAATTTATCAAGAAGATGCAATAAAGCATTTGTATTTTGTTGATTCTCTTTAAGAACAAGATATCCTACTTGGAATTCATGTAGATGAACTTTTGCATTGTAAGCACATTTTAGGCGGTCTTGATATACTCATAAATTCTCTAAAGCATTGACTCATCCTTCATCAAGAAGTTTGAGTTGGTCAAGACATGCTTGTCTAGTATTATAGTCATCTATGAATTCTTGCAATGAAATTTGTGAGGGGATCTCAAGCTCAAGTGGCATGATTACTTTGGCTCCATAGACCAATTAAAATGGCATTGCCCTAGTAGGCATGCAGATGCTTGTTTGATAAACCCATAATGCCAAGGGAGTTTGTGTATGTCAATCTCTATAATTTTATTTAACAAGTTTTTTGAGAATAGCAATTAAGATCTTAATGGTAGCCTCAGCTTGTCCATTTACTTGTGGGTAATAAGGAGTCGAGAAAATGTGTTGGATATTATATTTCTTGCAAAGTGCTTGAAAATTCTTGTTCTTGAAAGACTTACCATTGTCAAAGTTAATTTTTGAGGGAATACCAAAACGACAAATGATATGATGAATTATAAAATCCACAATTATTGGTCATGTTGTACTAGTTAGAGGAATTTTATCAACCCATTTTGTGAAGTATTCAGTGGCTGTGATGATGAATGTATATTATCCCGAGTAAGGAGGTGAGTTTTTACCAATTAAATCAAGACCCCTTGGGAAAAGAGCCAAAGGATTTGAATAGGTTGTAATTCTTGTGATGGCACATGAGTTTAATTAGCATGCTCTCAACATTGCTTACAATGTTTGACATATGTGCAACAATCTCATTACATTATGGGCCAATAGTAACCCATACGTAAGATATGATTTGCAATGGCCATTCCACTAAAATGACCACCACATGTACCATCATAAGCTTTATCTATGGATATTTGTGCCTCAGTAGACTTGAGACAATGAAGGAGGATTCCATCATAACCACGTTTATACAACACATCCCCCAAGAGAGTAAAATGAAATACCTTTTTCTTGAAAGTGCATTTAGCAATTCGTGACATATCTTATGGGAGTGTTCCAAATTTGAGAAAGGCTATTATTTGGTTTGACCAAGGCTCACATGGTTTAAAATGTATAAAGTAAACATCCTTTTCATCCTTAAATTTAGCATGGACAATTTTAGATTTAGATATCATTTTAACAATAAATGATTGTACCTCTCCTTTAGAGTTCTTTGGAATCAATGATCCTAGAGAGGCCATCACATATTCAAATATATTAGTCGAATGTGGCAAACTATCAATCTCATACCAATCAAAATTAGAGAGAATTTTTAGTGCTACTTCATGGTAAGGGGATAGGAAACCCTTGTGGTGTATGAAATACGACTCCAAAACCATGATATTTTTCACACTTTAAACCATCAAATAATAGTGTGATATCAATGTCTTCCTCCATAATGGCATCTTCTTCTTGTTTAGATATAGTGAATACCAAATCATCTAGGACCTCAATAAAAAAGGGTTGATCACTAGGTAGTGGAGCTTTTGCAAGCTGATTGACTATGACCTGACCTTTATTGGATTTTTGGCTAATGAACTCAATATAAAATTAAGTGAGAAGCATTATCTATTTAGTAGTGCGAATGTTATTGTAAGTGCGAGATATCAAACAACACAAAAGATTTTATCTAGCTATGACATATGTAGTGTGACTACTCATATAATGTCTGAGTTTATTAGTGGTAAAAACCACTGCTGAGCACAATTTTTCTACATAAGCGTATCTAGTGTCATAGCTTACCAATGTCTGACTAATGTAATAGACAACTTGCTCTTGATTTTTTTTATTCTTTTGTGCAAGCATTGTCCCTAATGCAAAGTTCATTGATGAAACATAAATATAGAAGGGGAACCTCAGAAGAGAAGGATTTAAGACCAGTGGAGAAGCTAGATATTGCTTAATGTCATCAAAGTATTTTTTACACTCATTTTTCCATGAAAATGGTACCCCCTTCTATATAAGGTGATTGAATGGCATGCATTTTCTAGAAAGTTGCAAAATGAAATGATGGATTGATTGAATATTTCCTTTTAAACTATGCAATTCCTTTATGTTTATTAGGGGAGGCATCTCCATGATGGCCTTGACTTTGTTTGGGTCCACCTCAATGCCTCTCTTGGAGATAATGAACCTTAGTAGTTTTCTAGAGGTAACACCAAAGACACATTTTTTGGGGTTCAACCTTACATTAAAGTTGATTACAGACTTTTTCCAATACACCAGTGTGCTCTTGTCAAGTTTTAGAATTTTCCAAGAGATCATCCACATAATCTTCGACAATATTATGCATGTAATCATGGAATATGTATGTCATGGAACATTGTTAGGTGGCACCTACATTTTTGAATCCAAAGGACATCATATTGTAACAAAAATTCTCCCAAGGTGTAGTGAATGTTGTTTTGTGTTGGTCATCAAGATTGATTTGAATTTGGTTGTATCCTAAAAAATCATCCATTAAAGAAAGCATTTCATGGCCAATGCAAGTATCAAAAAGAGTATCAATGTTTGGAAGAGGAAAATCATCCTTAGGATACGCTTTGTTAAGGTCTCAAAAATCAGTGCAAATGTGTATCACCCCATCAAGCTTGCGAATGGGTACCATGTTTAAAAGCCACCCAGGATAGTCAATGGGGATAATGAAACCCATATATAAAAGCTTTTGAATATCTTCTTTGACAATGAGGGATAGGGTAGGATGCATCATTCCAAGTTTTTGTTTTATTGGATTAGCATAAGAATGCAAGGTGAGATTGTGGAAAACCAAGTTAGGGTCAAGGTCAGACTTGCCTTTGTAAGACCATGCAAAAATGTCCTTTTTCTTTAGGAGAGCAATTAATTGCTCTTGTTCATCTATGAATAAACTTTTACCAAGTTTGAAAATTTAGGGATTGTCTACGTCTAAACTAAGGTTCACATCGATGGTTTCTTCAATAGACATATGAGAACCTTACTCAAGTTGATGGGGTATTGGTATCAGATGAGTGTCATATATGATTTCATCAAACTCTTCTAACTTATCCTTGTCTATGTCAACCTAGAAAATCATAGGATCTGAAGGTGAAGGTGAAGAAGAAGGTGGATATGATGGGAGAATGTAGTTGGATGAAGCCCTTAATAATTCCTCAGATAGGATGAACTCAAAAAAGGGTGGCAGTGAGAAAATTTGATCCATATCAATAAGGCTCATCTCAATTGGGATTGGATTTGCCAAATCATATGGATTACAGAGTGGGGTGAATAAGTCAACAAGATTCATGTTGAATTAAGGGGAAAATGGATGGTTTGTGAATGGATAGGTGGGTAAATCCTATTGAATAGAACTAATGTCAAAACTTTGGTAAACTTTAACAACAACAAGAAACATAAATAAATGCAATGTACATGTAATGCAAAAATATATTTTTTTAATTTGTTTTTTTGATTTTTTTTATGATTTTTAAATTTGAATTATGTACATATATTACAGGAAACATAGATAGTGATGTGGATTAATGAGATGGAGGTGGTGGTTCACCGGTTGGTTTGGCTTATTCTTGTGGAAGAAGTAAGCAAAATATGCGCTGATGGATGGAGAACATTATGAGGTATACTCATCCTGTTCGGTGTATGGAATGATGGGGTTTGATTTCTATTCAAATTTGTCAGAAGCTATCAACATGAGATCAAATTATTCATAGATTTCATCTTAGGAGTCATCTATGTGATGAATATCTTCTCTTGAATTCAAATTTAAGCTATGGATGGATGACAAGTGGCTAGATTTTGGTGTCTACAGTTATATTACTTGTATAAATTGTATATATTACTTGTATATCCAAAAATGGTGTATACCCAACCTTGATCATATTCAAATATCAAGTTTCTATATAGAAGTTGGCAAGCTACCTCCTACTGAGATTCTAGCCCTTCCAATATTTACAAATTATACTCATAGAATTCTAGTTCTTGTTTTATATATTAAGAACTTGGAAAAAGATGTAATTGTGTATGAATTACACTTCGTATTTGGGTCCCTTTTTAAAATAATGGTAGATACCAAATCTGGACTTGGCATAAATTTAATACAGGAGGGTCAGATGAGGTACCAAGAATTTTTAACTTTACCATCTACATAACTTGTAGACCATGCATTAAAATGGCACATCGGTATGTGTTAAAAGGAAATCTAATGATAATCTAGTTTGGGATAAATTATTCAGTTGGAAAAGTAAATTTATTGGGAAATATTAAGACACACAAGCACTCCAAGAGCTTGCTGATCTAAAGAAACAATTTCAACCAATAGATGGTGAATGGAGATATTTTATCATAGCACTAGAGTCATATTGGATGAGGATTGGGTATACAATGTAACTATATTATTATAATTGTATCTATCAATCTATTGGAAGTGCAATTTATTTAAGCAAGCAATAATTTTATAGGTATTCTAAAGGTCAAATATGCTACACAAGCCCTATACACAAATATTGATGTTTTGAGTGTCACACATCATTGTCACAAATGTGTATTACAGATTTGTAGTGGATCTAGAGACAATAGTATGACTGATAAATATCAACTATTTTTCTATGAATTTTCTCTCTATGGATACCTATGAATATTTTCTCTTTTTTACTTGCCACAAAATCCTTGCTTCTAAGGCAAATTTAGAAACCTAAATAATTCTGGCACTTATCTTGATCTTATTCACTTGTGCTAAGTTTAACCTTTTAGCATGATATTATAATATAAAATAACTATGGCTTCTTTTTCAAAAACTAAATTTTATGATGTTTTAAAGGTCCTAGTTAAATAATAATTTTTGATAACATAACCAACTATAAAATGATTCATGCATGGCCTTTGTAAATTGTAACAAGCAAAGAAAATTGATTTCCAACTATTGTGGTCTTTGCCTTATAATGCTACAAGAAGAGAGGTCATATACAATGGATAAGTTAAATAATATACCACTACCAGAAACAAAGCATATTGTATTGCTCTTGTGTCAGGATTAGAAGCAGTAAATAATTTATTGTGTAGGTGAAAATGCAAGGGTTGTGTCTAGCACATATTACTGCTTTTTTTGAAAGTTCTCTAGTGAAAACCATGAGTGCTAATAATTCCTCTGTTGTCATTTTTTTTATGAAGGAACTTGAGAGTCTATTAATATGGTTTGATTTTAGTGAGGATTTTAGCATAGAAAGAAAAATGTGAGCCTGAATACCATAAAAAATATCCATCAAAATATGAGGGGAAGTGTTAATGCAGGGAGAGGAATCTACTGGTCTGAAACCTAATAGATTCAGTCACACTAAAATTCAAATGATAAAATAGAAGAAGGTCATGTTTCACTCTTTCTTTTGTCTATCAGTATGTTAGAATTTTCATCAAGTCTTTTTCATATCACAAGTCCTAGGAGGGTTGGATGCAGTGACAAGAGTAGTGGTTTTGAAAATAGTATGTGGATCCTACATGTAAAATCTGATAATTGAAAATAGTATATATTACAATATGTATAATATTATGGAAGGTTATCCTCATATGCTGAGGATGTATAATTGCAGGATTTTGATCAAGGATATTATAAATCTGCAAAGAGTGAGTGTGGTTGTATTCCTATATGGGAGTGTTTTGTTTTGGTTGGATAATAGTGTTCCCCTAGCAGTCTCTTGATATATAATTTTCTAGTTCAGATCATTCTCTATATCACAAAAACATCCCTACCTATTAAAGGGTCAAGTGTCAATCCTTTCTCTAACTGGCCAACCAAGATCATATATAGCTAGTTTTCTACAACAATGTTTCCCCCTCAACCCCATGGGATTCATTTCAAAAGTTCTAGGTATGGAATCATATAATGAGCAAGATATATAACTTCATAATAATATGCCATCATGGAAAATTTTGGAAAAAATACGAATGTAATATCCTTTGAATTTATTAGGTGTACACCCCAATGGATAACTCCATGTTTTATCAATCCTAAAAAAACATTGAGTGAATTTTTTTTGAAGAGACCTCATGCTTAAGAAATTTCTACGATCCTTTTAATATTTCTTTGTGGTTATGCTCTTCCATCGCATACAACCCTAGAATAAATTTGAATTCAATGAAGATAATTTTATTATTTTTTTCTCAAGCTTGTGATGTCCTATTGAAGAAGAAGACTTTAGAACATCTTAATCTCTTCACTAGAAGCAAGAATGAACACAAGTACATATTTTTCTTTTTTCTTTTTATTTTACATGGTTGAATCAATATCCACCACAATGATATGGGTACAATGTCCATATTTTATGGCCACCATAGTATTCTATGCTATTCACCTCGTAAGCCACCACATAATACTCGCACAATCCACCCCCATAACCACCATGCCACAATCATTTAAAACATTTTACACCATTGAAAGAACCAGGAAAGGGATAAGCATTTAATACAATGAGACCCGATATTTGAATCTTGGACCTCTACTTACCTTACAATATATGGAAGAACCAATTGGTCTACACCTCAGACCTGATACGAGTTCCTGTTTAGGTCTGAAGCTTACCTATTTTTAAATTGAAAGAATATTTTGAGGGCATAACTGGAAGGCATGTGTAAAATACCTATAATTCATTGGGCATCTATTAGAAATCCCCTATAACTCTTCTCCCCATTATCATTTTGCTATTATGAGGAAGCAGGGTGGAATCTTTCACCTGGTTTTATCATAGGCATTTGGCCACCATTATGTTAGACTATTTAGATTTAAAACCTTATTTTTTTTATCTCTCCATTGCATGTATCCTTCTTCTAGTACGAGTTTAAAAATTCCTCTGCATGTTTTGTCTTCCTAAGATTCAAATTTAGACTTATCTATATTAATTATTTCCATCGCTGAGGTGTGAAATCATGATGTAACATCTCGAAGCTTGAGGAGGCATGGATGGGATGGGCCACAAAGGCCATCCCACACATTTATCCCACACGGGATGTGTGGTAACCTGCACACACCCTAAATGGGAAAAGGGTCTCCTTTAGGGTCAACCACCACTCGATGGTCAGGTACCACCAAATGGGGTTGTCCAAGCATCAGATGAGGTATTGTTCATGTACATGTAAACCCTTGTTGTGGCATTTTGATTGGCTATTTGACCTTGGTTTGATGTGGTTTGGTTGTCCATATTAGCTGTCTTTTTGATGTGATTAAACTCTTTTCAAATAACCACCTTAGCTATTGGTTTGATGTGGATTATAATATTTTCATTTATTTTAAAGAAGGAATATTGTTTATTTGATTTAATGAAAGAGTGGATTGATTATTAAGTTTTAAAGGTTAAAATTATATCTGAAAGAGTATATTTATTATAAGGTTTTAAAGGCTAAAATTATATCTAAAAGAGTAGATTTATTTTACTGGCTAATAAGGGATTGTACTCGTGTCCCCCACCCTTTAAAAATTACATCTCTCTTATATAGAGCTTAAGAGTTTACAAATAGAGACACTTCCCATCTCAATTGAGATGCTATAGCTAGAAACCTAAATCATTTTACATAAAATGTTTGAATTCTTGATTTTCATTTTTTGTATCTTTTCAAATTTTTGTATAAATACAATTACTCCAATATTTAGCATCTTTCTTGATATTTTCCTATAGAAGCCTTCACAATGCCAAAAATTCACCTCTACTATTTATGCCCTGCATATTAGAAGAGTAATATTTCTAAAACATCATACTATCATAGTTTTCTTTACAAAATTTGAATTACTAATTTTCTTCCTCACTGAAGTCATAGCCCTTCATTACTCTTCCCATCGTTCGAATCCTAGTTGGAAAATATTTTCAATTTCATTTTTTTCGACTTGAAAAACCATCACTGCCCTTGTTTCGAATGGTTGACTTCACAAGGTCGTATCTCCCTCAAAATTGCTTACATTTTTTTATATGACCAATCATTTTAAAGCTATTCAAATTCTGCACAAGTTAGTCTAAGAATTAGTTGAATCAAATAACTATTCATAAAGATATGGCTCCTAAAATATGGGATATTTTTTAGGAAAAAACCATCCTTCACACTTTGCAATTTCATCTTTCACAACTTCAAAAATCATCACTGCCCTTCTTTCGAAGGGTTGACTTTATAAGGTCATATTTCTATGCAATATGGGTCTTGTAGATGTATTTTTTGACCCTATTCATTAAGTCTATATGAATATGGATCAATGTGGCTATGTGTCTTCTCCTACTCAGGGTATTTGCAACCTTATTTTCTTTTACTTTGATATACTCAATACCAAAGTTGTATTTTTCTAAGAACTCTATCCATCTTCTCTGTCTTGAATTCAACATTGGTTGGGTAAAAATATACCTTAGACTCTAATGGTCTGTCCTTAGCTCAAATAATTTGCCCAACAAATAATATCTCCAAACCTTTGAGGCATGCACAACCGTTTCTAATTCTAGGTCATGTGTAGTATAGTTTACCTCAAGCTTCTTGAGTTTTCTAGACTCATAGGTTACTATAACCTCTTCCTAATACAATACCCCACCCAAACCTTCTAGGGAAGCATTTGTACACAAGATAAAACTCTCGAGGATCTGGTATCTTGAGAATTGAAACTATTGTTAACTTATTTTTTAGAGCCTCAAATACGACCTCACACTTATCTGTCGATATGAACTCTTTAGCATTTTTCTAAATGTTTGTGATTGAATAGGTAACCTTAGAGTGATATTTCATAAAATAATTATAATAACCAATGAGTCCCATGAAACTCCTAACTTTTGACACATTTGTTGGTGCAGGTCAACTTAACATAACCTCAATATTCTTTGGGTCCATAACAATTCCCTATATCAAAACAATGTGTCCAAAATATTGTACCTATGAGGTATAAAATTCATATTTGGAAAATTTTCCATATAGTTGGTTTTTCCTTAGTACCTCTAACACTAATCTCAAATGATGGTCATGTTCTTCTTTGGTGCAAGAATATATCAAGATATCATCTAAGAATACAAAGACAAATTGATCTTAGATACAATTGGAACATACTATACATCAAATTCATAAAAGCTATCAGTGTATTCATCAACCCAAATGGAATTACTATGAATTCATAGTGCCCATATCGGGTCATAAATACTATCTTGTGATTATCCTCTTCTCAAATCCTCAACTAATGATATCCATATCATAGATCTAATTTTGAAATTATAAGAATATCCTTTATATGATCAAAGAGGTCATTATTGGAAAAATATACTTATTCTTAATGGTTACCTTATTCAACATTCTATAATATATGCATAACCTCAAGGAACTATATTTCTTTTTCATAAACAATACTGGAGCACCTCACGGTGACACACTAGGATTGATTAGACCCTTTTTTAGAAAATATTGAAGTTGCATCTTTAGTTCTTTCAAATAAATCAGGATCATTCTATAAGATGTCCTTGCAATAGGTTCAGTCCCTAGAATTAATTCAATAATGAAGTTGAATTTCCATTCAGGTGGTAGTATTGGGAGAACTTCTAGGAATACATCCCTAATTCATGCAAGATTAGGTGTTTCTCAAATATTTCTTCATCTCCTTTTTCTCCTGACTTTACATTAATATTGACTACATATAGCATACCACCTCTTTTAATGGCATTATTTAACTACATAGCTAAAAATAAGTGAGGTTGAAAAGAACCTTGCCTACTTTGAACTCTTACTCTTCTCTTATCCTTTTTGGTGTAATCCATCCACCTATCTTGAAAGTTGATTAAGACTCCATGGAACTTCAACCAATCCATCACTAGGATAATATCAAAAGCATGGAAGGGTGCCACATAAAAGTACCACATAGTAGACCCATTGGGTAGATTTATCTTGGATGCAGGTAAACATTGATCCATTGACTAGGTCTATCCAGAACCATACTCGACTTTCCACCCTTGTACCAAAAATCTAGATTTTTTTGGCATACCCTTGATAATGCTAGTGGAAATAAAACTATCTATAACTCCACTATTTGTTAAAAGTTTTACATATTTATCAAACAACTTAACATTTAGTAACATTTACATAGCTTGTCCATCCAGGTTTTGACTCCCAGTAGCGGTATATATTTTTTACAACTACTCCTTTGCTCTATAGCTCGAATATAATATTTGGGGACAATTCTTAGCATAATAAGGATCCCCACATATGTATCAACCTATCCTGAGTGACTATGATATCTCTTGCATTTTCTCCCCTATTTCTTCTTTCTGTGCTAACTCAATTTGCTTAGGGGGTGGGAATTGGAACTATAATTTTTTGAAAAATTTCTTTTTATTTCATCCTTGATTCCCATTATTCCTACCACTAAAATTTGGGTTCCCTTTTTTTCCTCTTATTTTATTCTTTATTCCATTTCATAAATCCTATGCTATTTATTTTCTTGAGCTCTTATTTGTTTGTCTTTGGTACATACTTTAAAATTTTCACATATCTCTAAAACTACATCTCTATTGATGGTGATCCTTGTTGAAGCGTAGAGAATTCCTCAAATTTCTCTACATAAAACTTCTCCAAAAGAAAAATATATTCTTAAAATCCCAAATAAAATAATACCACTTAAGTTTTGTGGCTTGGATATTTTTGCATGTACTAAACATGACCCACCATTCTAGGGCTGCATCAAGAAGATGAAGGGTAGCCCACACAGTCTATATCTTAGAGGAATACCATTTCATGGAAAATAAGTTTTCTAAGTCTTTCAACCATGACTTGACCACATCTCTTCCTTATTTACCATTAAATTTGGCTACTTTAACATTCTTAAGATCTCTAGCCATCTCAACCTCTATCTAGGTCTTGCTCTCTTGGATTTTTCTATCAGGGCTCTCTTCTTGCTTGCCATCTACATTTAAAGTACTAACTTATTTATTGATCAGGGTTTCTATCAAATTTTGTTATTGCTCCAACCATTATTGAAGAAAATTCACTATGGAGGATAGATATTCTGCTCTCCCATCTAACCATGATGTTCCCCTAGCATGACATAACCCACGGTTTGATGGATTAAAGCCCCCTTTTAGTTTGAAAGAATAAAAATGTGTGTTTTATTTAAATAAAGGGACATTTTTGTTTGAAAGAATAAACATGTAGATTTAAACAAAATAAAAGAATAAACTTATTAAAGTAGTTTATTTAAAAAATGGAGAGAACCTTTTTAAATATTAAAAAGGATTTTTTTTTGGAAAATAATCATTTTAAAATAAAATATCTATCTGCCTTGTCCTACATAGGTGGGCAATGAATTTTGGTGGTTGAACTTTGATGTCCATATTAGAATGATTTTTTTTCATATCACCTTGGGAGTGGGTAAAATAGAATTAATTACTATAAGTTGTTGTCAAAAGCCTGTTAGAGGAGATGGCTAGTTTGGAGGAGGGCTCAAATGGTTTGAGGAGACCATTTTCTTGGAGAAGGAAACTTCAAAGCTCAAAAGTAAAGTAGGATTAACTAAGTAAGAGATTCATAGATTGGGGCATCCATAATATTAGAAAATATATTTATGTTTGAATGGATGAATATCCTCGATGTTATATCATGCTAGCTTCTCTATTTTCTATGGTAGCTGAATGATAATTGAATTTGACCAAAAATTTCTAGAGTCCTTTTTAGATTTCTTTGTGGTTATGCTTTTCCATCACATACAACCCTGGGATAAATTTTAATTCAATGAAGAGCATTTTATTATCTTCTTCTCAAGCTTGTGATGTCCTGTCAGAGAAGAATACTTTAGAACATCCTAATATCTTCACTAGAAGCAAGAATGGATACAAGTGCCTTTTTTTTTTACATGGTGGAATTGGTAGCCACCACAATGATTTGCGTACATTGTCCATTTTTTATGGCCACACACTATTATACACTATTCACCTCAAAATACACCACATAATACTCACACAATCCACCCCTATAACTAGCATGCTGCAATCATTTTAAAGCTTTTACACCATTGAAAGCACTAAGAAAGGGACAAACACTTTGAACATTGGACCTCTACCCCTCTTACGAGGTTTGGAAGAACCAATTGGTCTACATCTCAGACCTAATATGAGTGCATGTTTAGGTTTGAAGCTTACCTATTTTTAAATTAAAAGAAGTTCTAAGGGCATAACTGGAAGGCATGTGCAAACTACCTATTAATCATTGGGTATCTATTAGAAATCCCCTATAACTCTTCTCCCCATTGTCATTTTGTTGTGATTTGGAAGGAGGGTGTAAGCTTTCACCTAGTTTTATCATAGGTGTTTGGCCGCCATTGGGTTGGAATCTTTAGATATAAAACCTTATTTATTTTATCCCTCCATTGCATGTATCCTTCTACCACTATGAGTTTTAAATCTTCCTCTTAATATTTTTTCTTCCTAAGGTTTAAATTTAGGCTTAATTATTTAATTATTGCCACCGTTGAGGTGCGACATCATGATATAACATCTTCACTCTTGGGGAGGTATGGATGGGGTGGGCCGCACAGGCCATCCCACACATTTAGCCCACATGGAATGTGTGGTGTCTTGGATGCACCCTAAATGGGAAAATGTCCCCATTTAGGGTCGACCATCACTCGATGGCCAAGTCCACCAAAAGGGATTGTCCAAGCATTAGATGAGGTGTTGTTTCATGTACATGTAAACCCTTGATGTAACCTTCTGATTGGTTGTTTGACCTCCTTGGTTTGATGTCGTTTGGTTGTTCATATTAGCTATCAATTTTATATGATTAAAATATTTTCAAATAGCCAGCTTCGCTATCGGTTTGACATGGATTAAACTCTTTTCATTTATTTTAAATAAGGATCCTACAATATTTGGGTCTCCTAAAAATATGAATAATTCACAAGTAATGAGGAAATCATACAATCGGGTACCTGTTGGTCATCAAATCTACTCAGGAAAGGATTTTGGAAAAGTATACACGCCCTAGACTTGGACCAACATTGAAAGGTCGCAGGGAAGATATGCCCCTCGTGCCGATCTCTGGAGAAAGGTCGACTCCTTTACTATACTACTTTGGTGTTTTAAGAGAAAAGTGCAAGAAAGAAATAAAAAGAGTAAGGGTGCAGGAAAGAAATAACAGGGTAAGGGAAGAAATGTCAATAGTCTAAAGTGGGAAAGAACCAGAAGCACGATCACTGGCTAATAGCTCAAAAAAGCATCAATGAATACCAAGAATAAAACAAAATGAACACGATATTAACCCTCCTACATATCCTCTAGACGAGTTCCAGGATTACCATTCCCCTTACGTCGAAATCCAGAGTTCAAAATTATGGTGACCAGGAAAAAAAGTGAATATAACAGAAACACTATCCACGGGAAGCATAAAGAAAAGCTAATACAGAGTTTTCCTCCCCTATGTATCCTTCGGGAAAATTTTAGGGTTCTATCCCCAATCGCACACCTAAATCCAGAATGCAGAATTACAGTATGCAAATGAGGAAAAAATAACAAAAATAATCACAGAAGGTAGCATACAAGAGAGAAATTAAGCCCAAAGATCTTTAGTATTAATCGCAGAGATTCAAGTTACAACCGCTTTCTAGCAGAAAGTTCCCCCATTTTTACATTACAATGCCTGGGTTTTTATAGAGGACCCGAACCTTTGAGTCATAAATGTGCAAAATGGAGGAGTACATCCTTGAAAACCTGAGAAGTCAGATCCCACAGCTCTCATGACTGAGTCTCAAATCTTTTCCCATAACCGGAAACTGCGACCGGGTCAGTCGAGGAAACATGCATTTATGAGCCGTCTGAACGTCCTTGGTATCTGGATGCAGAGTTCGAGTGGTCGCCATTCCCGCCAAGCTCTTCTTCAAGGACTGATACTTCCTTTCCAATTTCCAAAAATGAGCAGAGAATTCACCGAGCACGTAAAAAATAATTTATGAGGCACTTGATTGCCTCAAAAAAATATCTGGCTTGGAGTGCATGCCCTTGAAGCGCTTCGCTGAATTTTAGTTTACAACTCTGCTTCATGATGGATTTGAGCCGAAGCAGATCCTCCTTCTTGTCTATGCACTTCACATGAATGTGCTTTGCGAGACGGCTTAGGGGATGTGAAATTCCGAAGTAAGTATTCCTACTCAAGATGGCTCTCACTCTTTTGCTACTTCACTAGAAAGGCATTTCAAAACTACTTCGTTGAGGTTCTCCACTTGAAGTGGATGCTTTGCTGGTGAATCTTCAAAATGCTTCGCTGCGATCCTCCCTCAAAACTGCTGTTCGAGGTTTTTTGGGTTGAAGTGCATTCTTGCCTTGGAAAAATGTCTTGCTCTTTACTGGCTAATACCGCTTCGGGTGAAGGTGCTTCACACGAAAGCTATCTAAAGCAGATGCTTCACAACAACTTTTGGTGAAGTAAAAATAGTTCACCAGTAGGGAGGCCTGAAGTGTGTGCTTCGATGATTTTTTGGCGACATAGTTTTCAATGTTTGCACTCCTTCAAATTTTGCTTTGCCAGATTTTCGCCCAAACCAACTGCTTTAAATGCTTTGGGTGTGAAGCTATTTTCACGCCTTAGCAATTGATCCGCAAACTAATCTTTGGTTTCCTTCTTCGGTGAAGCTATTCTTCAATGCTTGAAGTTCTTCGAATGCCACTTCACAAAATTTTCACCCAAAGCAACTGCTTGAAATGCTTTGGGTGTGAAGCTCTTTTCATTCTCTACTTCTTTCTTTTGGCAAAGCTATCTTCTTTCCTACGAAGCTCTTTTCCTTAACTTGCTCAGTGGTGAAGCTTTTGCATATCCATTCTATATACAAAGGGGGTGGCAATAGAAGCTAAAATTTCTACAATACTTTCAAATATATTCAAAATAACAAAAAGAAATACTTTACAAAAGGAAACACTTTACAAAAATTTGATTTTACTACCCCTCTAAGGCAATGTGACAAAATTGTCAACATTCTTGGTGGCTCGTAGGGAAACGAGCTCGCCTTGGTGTAAGAAACCTCAGCCTTGATCTGTTGGGCTAGAGTTACCTCCAAACCCTTCTCCTTTTTCTCCTTCTATGGGTGCTTCCATGGCTGCTTCTTCTTCTTCTTCTTCTGGCATGGCCTCCGACTGTGACGATGGGGAAAGGAGATCACGTATGCATTCCATGGTTTGGTGAACATGAGCCCAAGCACCTTTCGAGAAAGGCTCTCGATATTGTAGCACTTTTACCAGAACATGGAACCGATCTATTTTCCCTATGTCGGCATGCTTGGCTCTTGTGCTTAGATCATTGAGGCAGGCCGCGATCTTACAATGTATCAGAATGAAATCTGTGACTTGTCCTTCTGTAATTGGCTCTACCCACCCGTCTATCTCTGAGACATCACCTTCAAAATGGAGCCATGCCAGCTTGAGTTCTTCCTTGGTCAGAATGTTCCCATCATCATCAGTGAAACTAGGGAAACCTAATGAAGAGAGATCTTGAAAGTAGCCCAGAGATGCATGTTGCTCATGCTCAAATACATCTAGGAGGTCTTTCACCTTTTGGGCTTTCCTCACCTTGGAGAAGAAGGCATGGACCGTGGCCTGGGCTGTAGACCAATCCCTGACCGTACGACTCATAGTAGCAACCTGTAGGTCCTAATTTTTGGTACTTTGGACCTCAAAAGCTAGTTTGAGTCGACCTCTGATTTTTTGGATGATTCATCTATGATTGGCCCTTCTTAAGAAGCGGTATTCTGGGCTTCGATGATGTATTTCAAGATTGACAGGGTGCTGGAGGTCCGGGATCTAAAGCCTTTTAGAAGGTGCAAGCAAATTTCTTTTATTTGGCCCCTATCAAACAACTCCAGGCTCTCTTTTTCATAAAACTACTGTTGCATTTGCAAGATCTTGCTTTCAAATTCTTTGGCCTTTAGATCAACTTCGGCTTGTATCTTGCTTTGGTTTTCAGTTGAGTTATGCAGTTGTTCTATTTGCTATTTCAGGGTGTATTTTTCCTTCTTCATTAGCTCACACTGCTTCTCTACATCCTCTAGCTTGGAGCGAGTCCTGGCTAGCTCCTCTTCCAACTTGATGTTGGCTCTTTCTACTTCAAATTTGCACTGATTGGCGATGTTTGCATGTGCATGGAAAGTTTCAATTCTTACATGCATGGATGCAGATTCATTATCTACATTCAAGTGTTCTAGGTCCTTGGACTTATCTTGATAATCATAATCCATTGGGGTCATTTCGTCCAGGGGATTTTGGACCTTAGGAATATTTTTCACCTTATGTAATTTCTTGGCTTTCAGATTGAACACAGCGCACTTTTCTACTTGGACCAGAGAGCGCCCTCTCATTTTCCTCACCTCCTTTAGCATCTTATCTATGTTCTACCGAGCTCAGAGTAGCTTTTCAGCTAGAGGATGTTCCTTTATCATGGATAGCTCAATTTCAAATGAGGTTGGGTCTCTAGCCAAGGGGATAAAAAAATATAAGGAATGAACGGGGGATGCCTCACTAGTAGGTTCAGTGACAAATGTGGTAGGAGTTTTGACGAGTGAAACAATGTTGTGTGTAACAGGGGAGTGGAGAACAAGGTTCAACATTGGAGTACTACCTTTGCCCTGACTGAGGACCAAGGGAATGGTGGCATGGGCGAGTAAAGTAGTGTCGATAGACCTATCCTGGCCAGACGATTCAAATGGTGTGGACATGCATGTGGGGCTAACGAGATCATGAGACAAACTCGAAGTGGCAAAGGGCAACACACAGTGGGGTGATTGGCTTTGTGGGGGAGAAAGAGAGTGATGGGAAGACTAATGAGGACCTTCGGTCGAGACCATGGTGGACATGTGAGAAACCAAGGCAAAGGGTGAAGAGTGCATACCTGTGTGACCTCGTGGAAGAGTAGAAGTGGTGGCTTCTTGCGTGATTGGCTCTTGCTCCTTTCCAGCTTCAGCACTTCCAAATTCTATGACCTCTCCTTCAAAGTCCCCTTCTTGTTGGAGGAGTTCCTCCATATCGATGACATCTACGTCTGAGGCTACTTTGGCCCTTTGTGATGTCGTCCCTTCAATATTTTCCTTGGCTAGTCCTGTCACATGTTTTCCATCAGAAACACCTGGAAGCTTTGTGCATGGTTGCTTTGGGTGGGTTGGAGGCACTTGAGCTTGCTCCTACCTCTTTCTTTTCTTCTTCTCCTCATTCTTCCCTGATTATTGTGCCGATCTTGTGGCACTAGTGTCGTGGATTTCCATAGGTTCCTGGGGTAGTTCTTCTGGTGTAGCTTCTGCCTCCTCCTCTTCTTCTTCTTCTAAAGCATCATCAGCTCTCCTTGGGCTTTCGCCCAAACCTGGGGCACTTGGGGGAATGAAGTTAGCGAAGGAGGTGGGCTTCCAAGTCCCAGCATTGGATTCATAAAAAACCATGAAGTCCTTATCCATATCTAAGAGTAGGTATGATTTCATATTTTGTTGATGAACTCTCATTTTCCACCATTCCTTTAATTGTTCTATGCACCAATCCTTCAATTCCTCCCTTAGATCGTCTTTCATATTCCTTCAAAAAATGGAGTCTAGGCTTGGGAAAGGATACTAAATAGGATCAAACTCAACTTCCATAGGGTAGAATTCATGCTAGGGATGCAAGGTATTCATCATTTCTAAATGCCACTCCAGATCCCTCCCATTGGGGTTATTTCTTTGCTCCACGATTTTTGGGTGGGGGAAGACATGAAAATTATTGAATCTTGGGTGGTCCCTCATCACCCCCAAGGGATCGCAGAGCCACCTTTGAGGAATCTAGAGTAGACCAAATCTGGCAAGCTTCTCCTCCAGGAATACATGTTGCTTCAGGGCAAACACTTCAATTACCCCCATTTTGAAGGGGAAGTCACAAGTGTGCGCCCATTTCTAACCATGGCCATAGAAAACATTTGTTGTGTCACTCTATCAAGCGACCTCTAACGCAAATTGGTATTCAGAGGGGTAGACGGGCAGCAGGAAGGGCCTCTTCATGAATCCAAATAGGTGAACCACAAGCCCCTGCATTAGTTGAAATGTGTCTCCCTTCTTCTCCTTCACCACTCTATCTCTTAAACTGAGGGGTACCCGAGGGCAAGAACCCTTCAATAAATGAATAGAAAGTCCTAGAAACTGTTGATTAAAATAATAATATGACTCCATCCTCACCAGGAGGGGAGTCCAATGGTACACAAGCAAAGGAGTTCCATCCTCGTCGCTTGAATAAATAGAGATGTGGGGAAAATTCTTATGTACATGGTAGAAAACCAACCAAACTAGGAAAGAACAGGGTCCAAAATATTGGCCCGTTCCAGCATTCTTCATGCTGGTCAGCTGCGTGTGCAAGTTTTAGGCCACCCATTCTACCCAGTCGAAGAAGACTAGGTTGGTGTTCGGACTTAAAGCATCAGGGGCATAAAATTCCCCTCTTGAAATACATTCAACCAAGACACCTACCAGGGGTGCACCAAAGTATCGATCGATAGACCCGCTACCCATTCAATGATGGAGAAGATGTCCATGCTCTTGAAATCTATTAGGGGGAGGGGCATTTGGGGCATCTTGCCTGAAGGGAGCCCACTCTTGAGGTTCTCGCTCATAAACTTCAAAATATAGCTGGAGGAGGTGAACCTCTCCATTTTTTTGCTCAAGATTACATTACAAAACGAATAGCCTTTGGGTGGCCCCTGCTACGGTGCGAAGGCTGCTTGCACATATTCTTTCAAAATTGAAAACAATTTATGGCTAGTGGTGTCTAGCACTTGTTTGGAGGAGGTTTGGCAGTTTTGCATGATGGCACAGATTAGTTCAGGACAATGGTGCGCGGGTGGATTCAGATACCAATATATCTATGAGTAATAGGCGGTGGCCCTTTTATTCTCTGCGGAGAGCCTACTCTTCATGAAATCGATGGTGTATCAAAGTTTGGCCACGCTCTTTGAAAGCTCAGTGTCCTTAATTTTCTCCCACCCATCAATTGGTGGTTCTTCGGGCTATTCTTCTTCAAAATCTTCACTTTCCTCTATGACTTGCTTTTTGGGGCGGAGGTTAAGGTCGACCTTATTTGGTCTCTATTTCTTCTCCTCCTTGCCCTTCTTCATTTTTTTAGGGCCTTCTACTTCTAGCTCCTTTCTATTTTCCTTGGATTTCTTCTTCCCCATTGTGGATATTAATGGTAGCAGAGTTCAAGGTGTCGAAGACTTCGACGTGAAGGATTTCGACATGAAGGGCGGAAGAATTGTAGGCTGTCAACGAAGACTCTTCGTCTTGCATCAATCAGTAGGTGAATAACCTTCTTTACCACTGAGGCTTGAGTTTTATAGCCTTAGAAGGCAACTACCTCTATTTATGGCTCCTACCATAATTAAATTTACAACTCGGACGAGGAAGGTTGTCGTGCCTTTTTATTGGCTTTACAATGACATTGTATGCAGACCCATGCGCTTCAATGATTATGTTCGACATTGAAAACTCAACCTACTACCACCTCATACCTGGTCGTGAGCTTTTCTCATAACCGAATCCTATTGGGATGTACTCTGCCACCTTTGCATTAAACTCACCCACTTTGAACATTTCCCTAGGTTGTCGTCGGCATGTCCTCCAAGGTGCCTTGCGCGCTATTGGGTTGGCAAAGTTGAAACCGGTGCTGAAGATGCTTCGCAGCAAGCCTTCGGTATAAGCTAATTTTCTATGCTTCAGGTCCGAAGTAGTTTTACCTCACTGCATAACCACTTTGCTTCGCGAAAGGCTGCCTTTGAAGGTCGTTCATTTTGAGAAATGGTTCGTTAGAATTTCTTTGAAAACGGCTTTGATCATACTCGTTTTGCAAAGCATTTCTCACGCTTTCATTTTGAATTTCATTTGGCTCTTCGAGGACAACGCGCTTCGCTGTGAACAACTTTGCATCAACCACTTTGCATCTAAAGTTACCAAAGGAGATTCTAGCTAGGCTTAGCAAAGCTAGAGTTTTTCACTTATAGTAGTGTGATACTTAACCTCTCGAAGATCTTGCAACAAAGTATATATACAAAAATGAAAAATTACATTAAAAAAAAAAATTCAAACATTTTTTTTTGTCTCAGTGATGGAAAGTCTTCAGATGAAAACCATTGACAGAAATTGGCAAGACTTGGCCATTTGCATCCTTGAGGATGAAAGAGTTGGCTGAGTTTACCTTTACAATTTCGAATGGTCCATCCCAGAAAGTGTCCAATTTGTCATGATTCCTAGGCTTAACCTTCCAAGAGTCCCACTTCCATACTAGATCTCTCACTTTGAACGGGCAGTCAGAGGATTTTTTCTTGAACCAGTCTCGGGTGATCTAAGCATGCTTAGCGAAGCTCTGGTAGGCCTTCTCATGATCTTCCTCTAGCTGCAGTAGCTGAGCCAACCTATTTTCCATAGGATTAACTTCTTCCTCATATAACAACTGCAATGTAGGGATCTCTACATGGATAGGTAAGATGGCCTATTTTCCATACACAAGGGCATAAGGTGATGTCTTGATTAACTTCTTGATAGAAATTCGATCAACCCACAATGCCTGATCTAGAAGGAGGTGCCAAGTTATTTTGTTTTTATCCATGAGCTTTCTTAGCACCCTTAATAGAGTCTTGTTAGTTGATTCTGCCAATCCATTACCCTATGAATAGTAATTAGAGGAGACTTTATGATATATCCCATATTTTTAAAGGAACTTGTTGATTTTTGTGCCTAAAAACCCGGGCCCATTGTCCGTAATAATTGATTTTGGGATGCTGAACTGAGTGATCAATCCCTCTAGGAAGGCGATGATAGTCTCCTGATTAGCATGATTTGTGGGTACTACTTTGGTCCATCTGGTGAAGTAGTCAGTTGCGGTCAAGACGAACTTATGCCCTACGAAATAGTTTGGCGATATAACCCCTATGAAATCCAACCCCCATTTTTGAAAGGGTTTTTCTATTTGTATCGATCGGAGAGGCATAGGAGCACTTCTACTTCAACCAGTGAACTTCTGACATTGCTCTCATCTACGACAGACCGCGGAGGCATCAACGAAGAGTGTAGGCCAATAATAACCAACTTTAATTATCTTCAATGTTGTCGTTCTTCCTACAAAATGGCACCCAGATAATCTTGAATGGAATTCTCCCAGGATTCTCTTCTTATCATCTTCTTTTATGCACCTGAAAAAAACACCATTGATGTTTCTAAAAAATAGGCCTTTGGGGTGCAATGTGTATCGGAGTGACCGCATCTTGAAGTGCCTTCGCTGTGAAGCATTTAGATGTGAAGGACATCTACTAGTGTTGAAGTATTCAACTATCTCACCAACCCAGTCCTTCTCATCCTCTTCTTGGTTTGTGAAGCATCCTTCTGCTGTCGAGTCATCCCATTAATAAGCTGTCACTTTGGCCACTACGCTCTTTGCCAGCTCTTAACATAACGCATGATCGTGAACCAATTTTGTGGGTCTGATTTTGATGTTGAACTCCTGTATCTTGTGACCCAACCGACTCTTTTTCTTCCCAACTCTCCTTGGATAATGAAATTGTGCACATCAGGGTGAATGACAAAGATCGTAACTTGACTTTGGGAAATGAATTGCTTGAATTTCCTAAGAGATTTCATTACTGCATGCACCTGCATTTCTATAAAATTATACTTTTCTTCATGGGGGTGTATCACCTAGCTTAGAAACGTGATGGGGCACTCTTCATCATCTTCCCCCTTCTGTGTCAGGACTACATCATAGCTCTCAAGTTCTCCTATAGCATGTAAGATGAAATCTCGGTTATAGTCAGGGTTGGTCAGGACTGGTGCCTGAGCAATTCAGGCCTTGATCTCTTCAAATGCCTCTTTTCTATTTTTCGTCCAGATGAATTCAATGCCCTTCTTTAAAATTTTGGACATTGGCTTGATGACCTAGGTGAAATCTGGAACAAACTTCCTCACGAAGTTGATCTAGCCAAAAAAGGATTGAAGTCCTTTCTTGTTCACGGGGAGTGGGAGCTTCAATAGAGCCTCAGCTCTATCAGGATCTACAACGAGACCCTTCTCTGATATCACATGTCCCAATAAATTCCCTTCATTGACTATGAATATAGACTTCTTTGGATTGATTGAAATGCCAAACTCTCAAAAATTTTTGAATACCTATTGTAGGTGTAAGGGGTGATCCTCCCTTCTTCGGGAGAAGACAGTCATGCCATCCAAATAGATAACAATAACCTTATTCAAAAGCTCACCAAAATCTAAATCCATGGCTCTCTAAAAAGTGGCCCTCACATTCGAAAGGTCGAATGGCATCCGCTAGTAAGCAAATGTCCCCCACTTGGTAGTGAATGCAGTTTTATGCTGGTCTTCATCCCTAACCCAGATCTAATTATATCCAGAAAAACCATCGAGTAGGGAGAATCATTGATCCCCAGCCACTAAGTGCAATATTTGATCTATCTACGGGAGAGGATAGTGATCTTTGAGTGAAGCTTAGTTTAGGTTGTGAAAGTCCATGCATAATCGTATATCTCCGTTCTTCTTTCTAACTAGGAATAGATTCGCTACCCAAGAGGAATGCTTTATGGGATAAATTATCTTTGCCTCGAGCATTTTCAGGAGCTCAAACTTCATCAGGACCTTGATCTTCAGATTAACAGGCCTTTGCTTCTACCAAAAGGGTTTGATTCCCTCTTGCAACTCAATTGTATGTTGGATCAGTTGTCGATCGTATCCCTTCAGGTCTTGGTAAGACCACACCACTATGTTAGGATACTTCCTGCACAAATATTGGATATGTTCTAGCTCTTTCAAAGTGTAATTTGTTCCAACTTTTATTACTTTTCTAGGTTCAAGCTCCAGATCTTGGTACTACTTTGCATTGACTTTGATCCTATGAGAAACTGCTCGATCATTTTGATCGAAGAGGCTTTCAAGAGTGATTAACCCTTTGGGAACATGATTATTCTTCAATTGAACTAGCCCTTCATATTCCTCATCCTCAATGCTTCTTTCGATTGTGGTTGCTTCTTGAATTGTGAAATTCACAATCTGCTCATCATTGTCAAAAACTTGCCAATGCAGATCTCTGTCTGGGACAGAGGGTCTGTAAATCATCCTCATAGCTTTAGGCTTATGCACCATGTCTTCTGCTAGAGAGTACTTTGTTGCGATGGATGTTAGAACATCAGCATGTCAGTTATTTTTTCATGGAATGGACTACAGATTAAGAGATTCAAACTAGTAAAACAAGTCCCATACCTTCTTACGGTATGACTTGAGATAGTGTTTCTTTGAAATACACTTGTTTGTGACTTGATTGCATACCAATTCTAAATCTCCAAAGACTTGGAGATGCTTTATGCCTAACTTTTTTTCTTTCTTGATTCCTAGGCATAATGCTTCATATTCTACTGCATTGTTGGTGCAGCTCCAAACCAACCGGTAGAAATATTCCTTTTGCTCCCTTTATGGT
The DNA here is from genome assembly GCA_028583015.1 of Wollemia nobilis. Lineage (NCBI taxonomy): Eukaryota > Viridiplantae > Streptophyta > Pinopsida > Araucariales > Araucariaceae > Wollemia > Wollemia nobilis. Next base: position 3,185,815 of record JAQPPZ010017021.1, read on the forward strand.
GATATTAAAATAATGCCTGCCCCAGCACTATTTTTGCATCGGGCACCATCGAAGAACAACTTCCATAGTACTTCTTGGGAATATGTTTTATTATTTGACTTGGTGTGTTTCTCAGGCTTGGCGATGGCATAAAATCCCATCTTGGTTTCTATCATGATATTAAAGTCTGCCAACAAAAATTCTTCTTCACAACTTAACTGTGCAAGGTATTCCTCGACCAGGTTCACCTGCTCTATCCCTTCCACTATCGCCTGCACAGGATCACTACTCTCTTCTTCGGACATCTTCTATACAAGAAAGGTAGAAGGCTTCTCATTGTAGATTTTTACCTTCTTCCCTTTAAATGGAATCTCCAAGTGCGAGTAATCCATAGGTAGATATCCTCCCAGATTTGCTGTAAACTCTCTCGATAAGCACATACTGAAATACGACTCAAGGTCGACGACTACCACCTCTTGTATAACTATGATTTGAGGCATCTTGTGTAGTAGGATAGGTATATCTTTAATCACTCCTATAGTCTTCATAGGAGTACCATCCAACTGGAGCACAACGTGGTTGCTTCGCATATACTCCATCCCTATCTCTTCGCACACTGCTCTGGGCATGACCATCATCGTAGCCTCGAAGTCAATCATACAGTTGTGTACAATATACCCTTCCATTTGTAAAGAGTTAGAATGGAGGTGGTCTGTTCTTCCCTGTAATGGATGTGGACAGGATCTGCACTAGGGCAAGCGGTGCCGACTTTCTTGCCTTGGTCATCTTCAATGATTCTTGTAGTAATTCCACTTGTCCGGGTAGTTGTAGTGTGTCGTACAGACTGATCTTGGCTGAAATCTTCTTCAGCTCATCTACAATATTGTAATCTAGGGAGTTTTGCACCTCAGGTTCTCTTTTTGCCTTGTACCTGGTGCAATACTACTTCATATATTCGACCCTTTATCATTTGGTCAGCAAAGGAAACTTGAGCTTCTCTCTAGCTTGTTATTTAGTTTCCACCTGAGGTGGATTTGCAGGGGCTTGTTGGGCCTTCTATTTGATTGGTGCAGGATAAGGAGCTTTGCTCGGGGCTTGAGAAGGTTTCTATCCCTTCTCATGGTGGGAATGCACCTTTAGGGGAGCCATTTGAGTAGAATCTACCTCTATTGACCCTTTTACTCCTCTGGTAAGGACTGCAAGTTGCTATTCTTCACCAATTACTAGGTTCTGATTCAATTGCCTGATAATGTTGACCTGACCACCATGACTACTGCTCACCAGCGTTTATACATAATGTTAGTGTAGCATGCAGGTATTCTCTTCATGAGGGTCATTACACGTGGAGCACCAATGTATGTAATTGGAAGTGCTCGGAGCTTCGTCAATCACAACATTTCTTATCGGTGCTCTCCCTTGTTGGATTGCTTGATCTTTAGTAAGTGCAGGTGTAGGATATGACCTTCTCGATAGGAACTCATGCTGTGCTTGCTTCTTTTTCATAATGGTCATGTAATTGGACAAGGTTTGCAGTGTGGAGTTCAGGGACTGAACCTCTTGTAGTATTTTGACTTGCATATCATCGGCTTTAGGAATGGGTGGCAATGGAGCCATTGTTGGTATTGGAAGTAGGGCAGGGTGTTGAGGTGGCACTGGCAGTACAGGGAATTTCAAAGAGATAGTGGGCTGTGAAGCCGAGAACATAGGAAAATGGATTTGTGGAGTAGCAATCTGTGATACAATGGGATTCGGGTTCCAAGATGAGATCGGGTATGCAGGGGTTGCAGATATCTATGAAGCGGCTATGCTCACATACTAGAATTGAGGGAAATCGGGAAGTATGGGCATCGACATACTTTGGGGAAGCTTACCCACAACTATTAGATCCATCTCCGCTCTCTGAGCTAACTCGTATAACTCAAAGAAGATATTGATATTCAAATACCTTACCATGACACTGATATCATGGTTGAAATCCCGAAGGAAATAGTATGCTATAGCTTTGCTATTTGGCCGAAGTCCAACTAGTATCCTTTACCAGGTTTGAGCGAACCTAACATTGAAATTAGTGATATCCTCTTGTGGATGCCTCTGAATCATTATGAACTGATGTAGGAGAGAGAATGGATTGGCAGACTCATTGAAGCTTCTCATCAGCTGTTCGACTAACTGGTCCCATCCCGTTATAGTATCGGGTGGTAAATATCTATACTAGTAGAGGAGCTTCCCTCTAAGAGATAGAACCAAAAGCTTTACCATAACTCGCTCTTCTATGATGTCATGAATCGTCACCAGAGAAACTATGTCCTGGATGTGCTCCAAAGTAGTCTTCCTAGTTCCATCGAATGTAGGTATCTTCTTCATAGCAGTAGGCGAAACTTGCCCTTGTTTAGCGGTCTCAAAGAATTCCATGTCAGGAACAATCTGGGTGGCGGTTGCTGCTGCATTTGTTTTTGTTGTTGTTGTTGTTGTTACTGCTTCTATGCCATATTTTTTCCTGGATTTTTAGAAATAGGAATTCCTAAAGCTCCTCGTTGGTTTTTAACAGGATGACTAATGTGAATGGAGGCACTAGGATGCTTCGATGAGTTGGGAGGATTAGAAGGAAAGCTAGCTGCTGTAATATCCAAAGTTAATCCTTGTTCATCAACAGTAGCCTCTTGTGAGGATTTTCCATGTAATAGTGACTCAGGGGTGACCAACCTAGAACGTTCCCTAAAGGCATCAATATCAAGCTCAAAGAACTCAGTTTCCTCTCCTCTATTCCTAACTCTCCATATTGTTTGCATGAAGGCACAGACTTAGGTACTTGTATCTACGACTTTAAGATTCTCGGGTTGAACAGAGTCACCAGATGCTTAGATTATTTTAGAAATGATATGAGCATCGGTTCTCACTACCACTCACAAGGTGAGACTAACCGGGTCCCACCGGGCGTGCCAGAAATTGTTGGTCATCAAATTTTCCCAGGAAAGGATTTTGGAAAAGTGTACGTGCCCTAAAATTGGACCAACATTGAAAGGCCATGGGGAAGAGATGCCCCTCGTTCCGATCTCCGAAGAAATTCCAACTCCTTTACTAAACTACTTTTGTGTTTTAAGACAAAAGTGCAAGAAATAAATAAAAAGAGGAAGGGTGCAGGAAAGAAATAACAGGGTAAGGGAAGAAATGTCAATAGTCTAAAGTGAGAAAGAACCAGAAGCATGATCACTGGCTAATAGCTCAAAATAGTAGCAATTAATACCAAGAATAAAATGAAATGAACATGATATTAAACCTCCTATGTATCCTCTGGACGAGTTCCAGGATTACCCTTCCCCTTACGTCAAAATCTAGAGTTTAGAATTACGGCAACCAGGAAAAAAAGTGAATATAACAGAAACACTATCAACAGGCAACATAAAAGAAAGCTAATACAAATTTTTCCTCCCCTATGTATCCTTCAAGAAAATTTTAGGGTTCTGTCCCCAATCGCACACCTAAATCCAAAATGCAGAATTACAGTATGCAAATGAAGAAAAAATAACAGAAATAATCATAGAAGGCATCATACAAGAGAGAAATTAAGCCCAAAGATCTTTAGTATTAATCATAGATATTCAAGTTACAGCTGCTTTCTAGTAGAAAGTTCCCCCATTTTTACATTACAATGCTTGGGTTTTTATAGAGGACCCGACCCTCTGAGTCATCAATACACAAAACAAAGGAGTACATCCTCGAAAACCTGAAAGTCAGCTCTCGCAGCTCTCATGACTGAGATCTCAAATATTTTCCCATAACTGGCAATTGCGATCGGGTCAGCTGGGGAAACATGCATTTATGAGCTGTATGAATGTCCTTGGTATTTGGGTGTGAATCTCGAGTGGCCGCCATGCCCATCGGCCTCTTCTTGAAGGACTAATACTTCCTTTCCAATTGCCAAAAATGAGCAGTGAATTCACTAGGCATGTAAAAACTCATTTATGAGGCACTTGATTGCCTCGAAAAAATATCCAACTTGGAGTGCATGCCCTTGAAGCGCTTCACCAAATTTTAGTTTGCAACTCTGCTTCGCGATGGATTTGAGCCGAAGCAGATCGTCCTTCTTGGTTATGCACTTCGCACAAATGTGTTTCGCAAGACGGCTTAGGGGATGTGAAATGCCAAAGTAAGTATTCCTCCTCAATATGGCTCTCACTCTTTTGCTGCTTCGCTGGAAAGGCATTTCAAAATAGCTTCGCTAAGGTTCTCCACCTGAAGTGGATGCTTCGTTGGTGAATCTTCAAAATGCTTCACTGTGATCCTCCCTCAAAACTATGATTCAAGGCTTTTTGGGCCGAAGTGCATTCTTGCCTTGGAAAAATTTCTTGCTCTTTACATGCTAATACCACTTCGGTGAAGGTGCTTCGCATGAAATCTATCCGAAGCAGATGCTTCGTAACAAATTTCAGCTTAGTAAAAATGGTTCGCCAGTAGGGAGGCCCGAGGTGTGTGCTTCAATGATTTTTTGGCAAAGTAGTTTTCAATGTTTACACTCCTTCAAATTTTGCTTCGCCAGATTTTCACCCGAAGCAACTGCTTGAAATGCTTTGGGTGAGAAGCTCTTTTCATGCCTTAGCAATTGAGACACGAACTAATATTTGCTTTCCTTCTTCGACGAAGCTATTCTTCAATGCTTGAAGTTCTTCGAATGTCGCTTCGTAAAAATTTTGCCCAAAGCAACTACTTGAAATGCTTCGTGTGCGAAGCTCTTTTCATTCTCTACTTCTTTCTTTTGGTGAAGCTATCTTATTTCCTGTGAAGCTCTTTTCCTTAACTTGCTCAGTGGTGAAGCTTTTGCATCTCCATTCTATATACAAAGGGGGTGGCAATAGAAGCCAAAATTACTACAATACTTTCAAATATATTCAAAATAACAAAAAGAAATACTTTACAAAAAGAAACACTTTACAAAAATTTGATTTTACTACCCCTCTAAGGCAATGTGACAAAATTGTCAAGAGTACCAAGGACCCAATACCCTAAATTTTGTAACCGTTTAGTCTAGAATCCGTTTTTTTTTTATTTCCTAACCATGTGTGCCTAGAAATCAGTATAAGAAATGGGTAGGACCAATCCAATGTTGTCATAAAAGGGGCCAACAACTAGTCACAATATAAAATTCATAACTACAAGCACTATAATGATAGGACAGAATACCCAAATTTTATATACTATAAATTCACATGTATAATCCCAAGGTTAGTATTTTCATACCAGTTGAATACAAACTCCCATCAATCAAACTTGTATTAAAATAATTTGGGTTTTGCCTAGATGTACACTAAGCAAAGGTCAATCCAAACTGCTTGGAGCCTAACATCAAATACTAAAATATATAATACAAATGTTCTTGGAAAGATAAATTCAAAGCTATGATTAAATAGGCATTTTGGAAATGATTGTTCTATTTCGGAACAAAACCCAAGATCACTAAATAAAAAAGAATTCAATATCGAACAATCATAAAGTAGAAAAATTTAAAATCATGGTAGTCTTGGTAGGGTAACATAGTCCTAAACAATAGTATTCTCTTAAACAATGTAAAACAACATCACCTTTTTGAATGGAAGGGCATTCAAATATTTGTGTGACTTATTTAATTGGTTATAGAAAAAAGATGAAATTTGACATAAATATATAGTTTGACATAGGTTATGCTTAGGTGCTTGACAAGTATCTAAGACATATCAATGCATTAGGATCCAAATATCTAAGTTTTTGGGCATCCATAGTGTTGATTGATCATGCTTTTAAATTATAAAAGAGAGGGCATTAAGCATGTGGGTCCTTTTTTTACCCCCATTTGAGAAGTGGAAATGCTTTATAGTTCTTTTAGATGATGAAATATACTTTCTTGGAGTATTAGTTATGGCTTTGAAGGCATATCCACTCAAATGTGTGGGTAAAATTAGATTGCTTAATCCAAAGATAAATAAATATAAATATGTATGTTTGGTTTTGGTTGAATGGAGAATCTAATGCAGCCTAACAACCATGGGTTTTTCTTCATTATTTTTAAATGATTTTCTTGGCTGTAAATTATATAATGAATCATATGACTACCATTATTTCAATGCCACATCAGTTAACAAGTATCTTTGAATCTTCAAATAATGGTGTCATTTGGAAAATATCCAAAGTACAGTGGTTACTTTGTGAAATTCTATAGCAATTGATGGGATCCATTTGGCCTTATCTATGCATATAATTCTTGGGGATGTGTCAACTAAAATTATACCATAAGCTACCAAGTAGATGTTGAACAATTTGATTTATTGAAAAAAGGGAGCTTTAATAATTTATTCTATTGTAGCATCCCAAACTCTCTTTTCATAGGCAAAAAATGAGTCACTCTGTAGCATGGGGCTAAAGTTGAAGGACTAGTAGGGTGAGGTGTGGGAAGACACAAATCATCCTTCATGCTACCACTTAATAAATATTGATTGGAGATTTTTTGGAGGAACAAGACAAGGCATTCTTGGTTTTGTATTCTTTCCTTACATTCTTATCTACCTTGAGAATTTTCAACAATTCCTTCTTGAGTCACTAGTTGGAATGTGAGAAGGGAAAGTAGAGTTGCTAGTATGTGAGAGGGAAATGCCCTCCCTTTACATTAAGACAACCAGGTACTTTTCAACTTGGATGTTAGGTATCATGTAAAAAATGGTTTATTTAGTGTCTTTGCTCATTTATAGGTTCTTACCTTCTTCATCCTTTGCTAAGCTCTACATTTCATAACTATGATTCTCTTTGAAGGTATGGCTGAAAATAAGTTATGACTTTGGAACAAAGATAATACTTGTTCAAGCACCTTATTTTCCATGGGTAAGTATCTATGGTACATGCTTATATTATGTCAAAATTCAAGGGTAAGCCAACAGTATTCTTTACATAATCTCTAATAGGTGTTATTGATTTTTTCAAATAAATATTTTGATATTGATCTAAAGTATGAGCTGGACAAGGAGTCCAAAAAAGATTGATAAAACTAGTTTATAATTTAGCAGTCAATTATAAACTTAAAAGATATAAAAGCTCTTAAAAGACACAATTTTTTCAAGTCTTTTGAGCTTATTCATCCACCTAAAATCATAAATACTAATTGGGTTAAAATATTTTTGAGTAGCATCCTCTACTTCCCACAAACAACTTACCACTACGCATTCTCTATTTGTTCTCAAAATAACAACTTTAACATGTTATGAAAATATGCGTTGGTTTTTTTAAATGAAAATACACAATGTATTTTCCTCTCAAAAAAGAGAAAAAACAAAAAATCACTTTTACGAGATGTCTAAATAATGAATATAGGGTCCAGTTCAATAATTCTACACAAACCTCTTAATTTGAAGTTTTATCTCCTACATCCAAACATAAGTAAAACAAGACCGAGCAAGGACATGTGTTTCATCCAAAAAAAATATTGATTAATTTAGATAGTTAAAGTAGATGAACTTAAAATAGCTAAAGGTTTTGAACCCAATATGAGTCTTACCTAATATCATCTATTTTACAATCTAAAAGAAGCCTTACTTTCCAATGTCTACTCTCTTTCATCCAAAACTTCACTTCCATTGGGCTATAGTCATTTTCTTCCACAAAAAATTCCCCCTGCATCAAACTCAATTTAGTTGTTCTCTACATGCCTAAAGGAAGCCTTTTGGAATCATTTATTGTAAACAAGTTCTCTTTTATTTTACAAATATCGAATAGATATCCACTAATGAGAAATCATAATTTCAAACCTAGATTGTTCAGGACACCATTCAAATGGTTGGTCCAATTTTAGTTTGAAATAAATAATACATGGTGTACCACAAGGGCAAAACTTCCACTGGAAACCAACATATATGATCCAGTATAGCTGTGAAGACAAAGATAAACAAAGATTTAGGAGGAGAAAAATAGGGATTTTATTGCATCCTAAAACAAAGGATTTTCTTGCATCCTTTATATATATATATATATATATTTTTATGTGAGACTCTAAGAGGGAAGTTTTAAACCGCCCTCTTAGACCCACCTTAAGAGGGCAGTTTTAAACCACCCTCTTAGGGTCTATTAGGGTGGTTTTTTACCATCTATTTTAGTTGCCCTTAAAAGCATTTTTTGGTGTAGTGGATATCCAAAGTTTATTGCACAAAGTGAAAGTAGCGTTGGAATATATTACATTATTTGATACATGCCAATGTTCCACCTTGGGTACATCTTTAGATTAAAATTTTGTCTTAGATTAAGGTTTGAGTATTTACTACATGCAATGTAATAAACGCCCAAGTGTTAGAATGTGCAATGATGTATATGTGCATGTAGTCCACATGTAAATGAGTCATGGGATAGAAATATGAAGAGTCATGGGTAGATGAAATGCCAAGGGACATATATCCCTATATATGCCTTTGATAGAGTAAAGAAAAGGAGGGGACAATAAATAGAAGCATATAGAATAGTAGAGTAGAGTGATGATAAGATAAAGTAGATACAATGTAGATCTTGCATGAATTTTGGAGTGTCTAAGACCCCCAATACTTTACATTTTACTATTTTTGTGAGATTTCATTAATGGTTATTTTCTAACTTATGGTAAAAATTTCTCATATATTTTTCATGTATATTATATTGTCATTATGTAACAACCCAAAATTTCCAACCCTCAAGAGAGTAAATTATATCTATATCTATCTATATATTTATCATGACATATCATCAATGTAAAGTTTACAATCAAGTATGTTTAAACCAACATCAATCCATCCCTTGATTGCTTTCCTCTCTATTATATTATGAAGTTTAATTAAGTCTACACACTTAATTAGTTGATCAATAATTTATTATTTCTATTGCAGTGGAATACATACATTCTTAGCCAAAGCATAAATATTGTTTTATTTACTTCAAGACTAATTCTTGAATCATTGCATGAAAAGCATAAACCATTCAATATTCATTCTTTGGAAGAGTAAGTGCAACATCCTTAAGTGCAAATATAAACCAATCTTATTTATTGAACATTGCTTGTTAACAAAAATCATTGCATCATATATAAAAAATAAACAATATTCAATAGCAAAACACATGATAAGAACAAATAACACCACATATATCCTAGGAAAACCCCAATGGAAAAAACCCAACCTCAAAATATGCATCCTCATATTTCATTAATCTTTTTGTCCCAATTTACAATGATATAAAGAATCCTAAAAATTCTTTTTGAACCATAATTAAATACATGGCTATAGGAGAATCCCATACATTCCCATTTTTAGGTCATCATTACAATTGAAGCTCATAAATGAAATGTTCACTGGATACATATAAATTGAGAATGAAGAAACCTCATGATTTCCTCAAGAATGAATCTTGCATTCATTCTTCAAACCTAGATATCATTAATCCATTTAATCCAATATGGTATATAAGTTATCTAATATTTTGTAATACAAATGGAGACCCCATAATCTCTCCAATATTAGATTCCATATCTAATATTCCTACATTCATTCATGTTTTCACATAATGAATTCTTTAGCACACACATGCATTCATCATCAAATGCATTTCTAAAGTACCATGTAGTTTTCAATGTAATCTACATAAGTACATACTAAGAGGAATCCCATATTTTCCCATTTTCAAATTAAGCAATTTTCCACCATATTGTCACTTGCCCTATCAATAAGATCATATTATAGTTCTCTTAAACAATCAACAAGATCACCCTATAGTTTTCACAATTAGATCAATGATTTGTCTCATGATCTACCAACAAGTTCCTACAATATGAAACTATAGTTTTCACAAATTTGGCCCCAAATTTATCTCATAATCTACTATAGTCTCTATAAATTTTGACACAAATTTGTCCCATAAATTTTGTTACAAATTTATCTCATAATCGATCAAACAAGATTACACTATAGTTTCTCTCTTATTTGGCCATAAATTTGTCTCATACTATAGTTTCAATAATCTATCCTTAATATTGTACTAGAGTTTCTACCAATTTTGCCTCACTTTGCAAAATAATATTTCATTAAGATTTAAACTATAGTTTTCACAAATTTGACCCCAAATTCATCTCATAATCTATCAAACAAGATAATACTATAGTCTCTACAAATTTTGACACACATTTGTCCCACAAATTTTGTCACAAATCTGTCTCATAATCTATCAAACAAGATAACTATAGTTCCTCTCAAATTTAGCCACAATTTATCTCATACTATAGTTTTCATCTATCCATAATATTATACTAGAGTCTCTACAAATTTTGCCTCAATTTACAACATAATATTTCATGAGGATTATAATTTTAACAATCTATAAGCTTATAATTTTTTTTAATTGTAATCAACCTTTGCACCCAAACCATCTATGCAGTAAAATTTTCTTTCCCAAATTTGATCCAATGGTATACCTATATTTTTACCAAAGGCTATCAAATTTCCATCCAAAATTTGATCTAAACCCACTATTTATTTTTATCATTTAATAAAGTACCCTACGTACCTTATAACCTTCAATGTCCAAGGTTAATATTAGTAGAGGATTAATAAACCAATCAAAATCCTTTTTAAGTTTATTAAACTAGAAAAATCCTTTAAAGGTGTTATTTGGTTCAAAGTGGGTGTTTACTAAAAATAAATAAACTATTAGTCTAACCCAAATTGAATCCACCAATCCTATTTCATTGTTTTCATCTACGATCAACCTACCAAACCATAGTACACTTAGTTTCCACAACTATTGCCATGAAAAATATGACCATCATAACATGGTCATTTCACTAATTGTGGTTTATTCATTATAAAGATTTCCACATGCTCCCGCAAGGAGCATGTGGGATAATAATCCACAAGATGATTAAAGTATATAATCAAGACTGTCCTAAATTAATCAATGTACAAAACAAGTTGTTAATCCCTCATAGCACACCCAAATGGTTTCATTATGTATGGTTTAACTAATATATGGCACTTATTAACAAGCTACACATAAAAACCCTCAATAAGTGTTGAGTCAGATACCAAGTGGTCATCATATTACTTATAAACACCATTAGGGTTTGAGCGTATCCCATATGGGATAATGCTCACAAAATTCCTTTGAAGGGATTTCATCTAAGTAGGGTTGAGAGTAATCTTGGCACACTAATTAGCTTAGGGATCGATCCATAGACCTCACAAAGGGATTTCTAAGGCTTTGAAACACAAATAGCTTAGGTAGTTCAACTCATTTGTTGGTCATGGCAAGTCATAATAAAATATCATCATATATCCACCAGTCAAGATCTTTGTAGGGAGTCACATTATACATACTTCAAGAGTACCACACATTTTTCCTGATGCGATCCCATCTAATAATAATCATTCCCTAATGTGAAATGCATCAATTCAAAATAGAAAAAATTTCATCCTTACATAGGTGATTCTACCAAGTAGGCTACAATGCAATGGTAAGTGATATAGCATAGATATATAGGGAAAATCTAAACAATACTTTGCAAGAATAGATACATAGATTTCTCTACTGAATCAACTTATACCCTCCTAGGGTATGAAATTACAAGTCATAGCAAGACGTCCATCACTTAGCTTAAAGATATACTCTAAATTTTCCCATACTAAATTATTAAGTAGCAAGATCTTATATCCATTAATACTCGTATATCAAGCAATAAGATACTATTATTAAGCCTATACTTCCTACCTAAGCCACAGATGGATTAGAGTATAAAAGCCTCCATTGAAATCCTTTTTGAAACTTGCCAGGGTGGTAACTCATTGGTGATAGTGATGTCCCAATGTCTATTGCAAGGAATATTAATTATAATTAAGGGACTTTTCATCTGGGATGAACTACTCTAAAATAGGTACCCCAAATATCTATCGTAACCTACTACCTTATTCGCTGGGTTGTGGAAGTAATGTTAAATATAAGCGCTTTCACACTATATGATATATAACCACCAAGTGGTGGCCATAAAAGCTCCACTTGATGTGATGGTGTCAAATTGACTAATCTATCGATGATTTGACTAATGAATCAGATCTTATTTATTGAATCCTCATCGATAGAATAAATTTTAATCAAAAGATTAAAAATATTAATAGGGTTTCAAACCATCAAGGCTCACAAAGGTACTATAGAAATCTTATTTAAAGTTAGGTCCAAAAGTTACAAACTATCACACTGTAAACACAATCAATAGTGGCATTATAAAATATGTTTAGGTCTTAACTATCACAACTATAAACATAGTCAATAATAACTATATAAGATATATTTGTAACTTTAACACTATAAACATAGTCAATAGTGGCATTATAAGATATGTTCAAGGCTTAACTATCACAACTGTAAACACAATCACAACTGTAAACACAGTCAATAATAGCAATATATGATATATTCAAGGCTTTAACTATCAACATAATGTCATTTATAATATGTAAAATTATTCATAAACAAAAATTAATCAAGAAAAACCCAACCTATTTTCCTTCTTGAAAGTGTGTAGGATTTGATAATACATCAAAAGCGTTGAGCAGCTGTTGAAGCTGGAGTGGCCCAATTACAAATATCAAGAAGCCCACTCAACCTATTGGGATCAAAGACACGATTGAAGACATTACAACATTTGCCATTAGGGTTTAGGAGAACCTTGCATAATTGTAACATTGTATCAAAAAAATATTGTGTATCATCCTGATCTATAACAATGGAGATTATAAGCTCCCCCCATTAATATAATACATATATTTCATGGTTGTGCATTTTTGGTTTGATATATCCATTTGTTGTTTTATTTTAAGCAATAGTTGTAGTGTTGTGTTTTTGTATCTAAAAATGGTGATCATGGTGGGACCCCACAAGGGTTTAATTTACTGATTTGATTTACTTTTCTAACTTTATTTTTCTGGTCTATTACAGGGATTTTTAGGGATGAAAAACATATAGGGACGAAAAATGTACCATTTTCCTACACAACATACCTCGATGGTTTTGGTCATATATCACTCATACGGAGTTAGATTGAGCTGAAATTTGGAGGGTAGGTTCCTGACACATCCTAGAATGTCTCCATAAAATTTTAGGTCAATAAAAGTAGTAGAGATCTCAAAAATACCTCCATAAAATGTAGGATTTTTTGTAAGTTCATCCATTTGTTTTCTCATTTTGCTTTACGTTTTTTTGAGTTTTCTGCTATGTCTTTCAAATTCTGAGTATAAAATGAACACAAATTAAGTAATATGGGAAGGAATTCATAGTAGGTTGCATTTAGGTTTTTGTGTGCATTCATTTCACATAAATTTAATTTCTTGTTCTAAAATTGCAAATTTGAGTGATTGCTTGCATTTTGTTTGCATTGAAAAAGAAAAGGCATTACTTAGATTCTGCATTATTTTAGGAGTTAAATATTACTTTATTTTATACATATAAGTAGGAACAATACTAAGATGCATAAAGTAATCCTGCCCTAGGTTGGCCCCTTTGGCAGAGAGGTGGACGAACCCTCCGGTTGCTCTTTTGATATCATTTGGTATCATTTGTAGGCAGGGGGTTTTGAGTGGTGTACTCCACTCTCTTTAGGTGAAATTTGTGTCTTGATGTTGGATTCTAATTTAGATGAATAAATTTAGTCATCTTTAACATTGTTTTAACACAATAAAAAACAAGAAATTTAATAAAATTTATCACACACTGCACGTGGCACTTTTAAATAGTAGTGGCTGGATTTCATCACCAACCATTGCTTGAGATTTGGTGATGGTGGCAGTCATTTCCATCCACCAATATCTGCCCTAGACACCTTAGGATACCCCGAGAAAACTTATTGGAGGTCATTACCAACAAGAATATCATTGCCCCAACCAGCCATAGTTTTTCTCCTTTGTTTTTATTAAGCAAGATTAGGGTACATCAAAACACACAAGCCTATAACTCTAAAAGGAATCTCACATTAAACAAATAAAATAATTAATGAACAAGGTAAGCCACACACGGTGAAACTTAGCATTGATTGTTTTATTTTATTTCAAATTTTGTACGAGTTTTTAGTTTGTGTTATTTTGATAAGCTTTAAATTTTTGGTTTAAATACTTTATGGTTTTAACAAGACAACAAAATAAAGTAATAAACCAAAATTGTTTAATGGAAAACATTCCCCACTCTCCTGCTACTTCGTTGGCAAACCCATCCAGTGGGATTCAGACTACTTCATTTGGACCTCCATATCCATCCCTACCACAAGTAGGATACATAACCAATTAAAAAGCTCCAAAGGTACCTAATACCTTTGGTCACATTTTAACATGGCACCACCACAATCATTCCCATAATTAACATGGCTTAACCTTAGCCATTTCAACATTTACATGGCTTAAACTAAATATCCATCTCATAATTAACATGGATTAACAAACAACCATTTCATCATTAACATGGCTTAACCTTAGCCATTTCATCATTAACATGGCTTAACCAACAACCATTTCATCATTTACATGGCTTAAACCAACAACCATCTCATCATTAACATGGCTTAACCAACAACCATTTCATCATTAACATGGCTTAAACTTAGCCATTTCATCATTAACATGGCTCAAACTTAGCCATTTCATCATTAACATGGCTCAACCTTAGCCATTTCATCATTAACATGGCTTGACCAACAACCATCTCATCATTAACATGGATTAACCTTAGCCATTTCATCATTAACATGGCTTAACCTTAGTCATTTCATTATTAACATGGCTACACAATAGCCATTCATCATTAACATGGCTTAACCTTAGCCATTTCAACATTTACATGGCTTAAACCAACAGTCATATCATCATTAACATGGCTCCACAATAGCCATTCATCATTAACATGGCTTAACCTTAGCCATTTCAACATTTACATGGCTTAAACCAATAGCCATCTCATCATTAACATGGCTTAACCAACAACCATTTATCATTAACATGGCTTAACCTTAGCCATTTCAACATTTACATGGCTTAAACCAACAACCATCTCATCATTAAAATAGCTTAAACTTAGACATTTCATTATTAACATGGCTTAACCTTAGCCATTTCATCATTCACATGACTCAAACTTATCCATTTCATCATTAACATGGCTTAACCTTAGCCATTTCATCATTAACATGGCTCAACCTTAGCCATTTCATCATTCACATGGCTTAACCTTAGCCATTTCATCATCAACATGGCTTGACCAACAACCATTTCATCATTAACATGGCTTAATATTAACCATTTCATCATTAACATGGCTTTACCAAAAACCATATCATCATTAACATGGCTTAACCAATAGTCATTTCATCATTAACATGGCTTAACCAATAGTCATTTCATCGTTAACATGGCTTAACCTTAGTCATTTCATCATTAACATGGTTGTACCAACAACCATTGCATCATTCCAATTTCAAAAAGCCCCAAAGGTACTCAATCCATTTGGTCACATCAAATTCCAATTTCAAAAAGCCCTAAAGGCACTTAAAGCCTTTGGTCACATCAAATTCCAATTTCAAAAATCCCCAAAGGAACTTAAGCCCTTTGGTCACATATCATTTAAAGTTAAAAAAATTCCAAAGGTCTTAACCCCTTTGGTCACATTCAATTTCAAAAAGCCCCAAAGGTCTTAACCCATTTGGTCACATTCAATTTCAAAAAGCTCCAAAGGTCTTAACCCCTTTGGTCACATATCAATTTCAAAAAAAGCTCCAAAGGACTTAATCCCTTTGGTCACATTCAATTTTAAAAAATCCCCAAAGGCCTTAACCCCTTTGGTCACATTCAATTTCAAAAAGCCCCAAAGGCCTTAATCCCTTTGGTCACATTTCAATGTCAAAAAGCTCCAAAGGCCTTAATCCCTTTGGTCACATTTCAATGTCAAAAAGCTCCAAAGGCCTTAATCCCTTTGGTCACATTTCAATTTCAAAAAGCCCCAAAGGTCTTAACCCCTTTGGTCACATTTAATTTCAAAAAGCCCCAAAGGTCTTAACCCATTTGGTCACATTCAATTTCAAAAATACCCAAAGGTATTAACCCCTTTGGTCACATTCAATTTTCAAAAAGCCCTAAAGGTCTTAACCCCTTTGGTCACATTCAATTTCAAAAAGCCCCAAAGGTATTAACCCCTTTGGTCACATTCAATGTCAAAAAGCCCCAAAGGTTCCTAATCCCTTTGGTCACATTTCAATTTCAAAAAAACCCAAAGGTTCCCAACCCCTTTGGTCACATTTAATTTCAAAAATTCCCAAAGGTTCCTAATCCCTTTGGTCACATTCAATTTCAAAAATCCCCAAAGGTACCCAATTCCTTTGGTCATAAGCTTACTAGGTTAGGGGGAGTAGAAAAACCTGAGCCAATGAACATCATACACTTGAAAGCATTCCATGCTTACTGTGATTACTATATATGTATATATACATGGCTAAAAAAAAATAAAAAACAACAAAAAAAAATTGCATTTACATAGGCATGCTTTCATATAGGAATATTTACATGCATTTTTCACGCTGGCATTCATACATATAGGTATTTTTACATACATACTTGCATTCATTACATTTCACATGCATTCCGCTATATTCATTCATTGTACAAATTGCATTCATCCCATCCCATGTTCAATGATCTTGCATAGTAATGATGATATGGCCATAAACAAAAAGTCAAGTTATAACAATTGGGGGTACCTAGTTTAAAGCAATCATGCGACTTTCACAAAAGACATAAGCCAACAATACCATATGTCAAAATCACAAAGCCTAGATTTTCAATCACTCAGCCATTACTAGTGTAGCAAGAAACCTCCAAACAAATGTTCGATTTTCTTTAGGACCAAAAATACACTTTACATAGTAAGAAAGTCTTGATCATTATCGATTGATTTGGAATACAATCCTAAAACAACCACATTTCTTCACATCTTAAGAACATTTTGAGTTAAGGAGGGTTAGTACCATACTTGGGTAGCACCTTGAGGTGAAAAGGAGACATCCCTTGATTGTCCCATAATGCAACATAGTCCAAAAATAGTGGTTCTCACCACTACCACAATTGCTCTCGAAAACATAAATATCAAAACATAGAGTAGTAAGGATAGGGTCAAAATTCTCATCATACTTCAATTGAGAATATGATTCCCCAAAGCTCTATACAAAATTAACAAATAAAATTCAAAACACCCCTGATCCCTAAAGTTGTAAGGATCATACTACACATCCCTAACAAGGATGGGTAGTCATCCCCAAGACCTGAAAGATCAATCCCATTGGACTATGGATTGAATCTCCATTGGGGCTATAAACACCTAACTGGCAGTGGAGTAAGCTCATGCAAGGCAACATGTCTCTCTCGCAAAAAGAGAGACCTCTAACTGCACATAAGGACAGGATAGCCTCTGGGTCATCTCTATAACAGGTCATACCTAATTTATTCATAATGGGTTAATGAACTTCACATGCACACACACTAGTTCTTGATTGGATAGGGTCATTGTCACGCTCAATATTTGGTACATGAACCTCACTTGCACACACATTGGTCCTAAAGAAAGTTAAACAACCTTAGTGAGTTTGGTTGAAGACACTAGTATGTTTGAGTCTTTTAAAATATTTCAATCTTCCATATCAACATTCATATCTTCTTCCATGTCAACAACCATATCTCCATCGTAAGTAAAGTTGCATAACACAACCAAATTCGGTACCCCCAATTTCCAAACAATGGACAAAAAAAATGGCCAATAATATTTTTGAACTATAAAATATCATTTGAACACCATGCATTCCTCTCATATAGTTTATATTCATTATACATTTACTTGTATTAATCATCCATAACACATGTCATTTAGCTTGCATTAATCATCCATATAAACACATTTCATATGTCATTTCGCCTACATTAATCATCAATAAGACATGCATACAAATATTTTTTTAAACATGCATTCCACAAACGCATTCACATAAAAGCACACAAATAAAAATCTATGTATATATATATATATATATATATATATATATATATATATATATATATATATATATATATATCTCGCATATGAAGAGATCGCTAGAAAGTGCAAACATCATCACAAAATTGGGGGTGTTCAAGGTTTCACACCTTTCCCCCAACCAAGAAAATAACATCAAAACTTGGGGGTGCTCAAGATATCACACCTTCCCCCGAATTTAATATACAATTGAATCATTCAATCACATCACATCACCAATAAATTCAAAGGCCAGGTTCAAAAGGTTACATCCTTTTTTCAAAGGTTGAGCCCTTTGCCTTACATTCACATCATCCACATCAATTTCTAGGTTCAAAAGGTTGTCATTTTTTAAAATTTTGCACCCTTTACCTCGCATTCACATCATCATTCAGCATAAAAAACCCCTTTATCTATTAAGGGCAACGAACAGACACAAATCATTTTATTTCAAAAACCCCTTTATCTATTATGGGCAATGAACAAACACTTTTCATTTTTTTAATCATCAAAAACCCCTTTATCTGTTAAGGGAAAATAACAAACACATTTTATTTTTCATAATAAAAAATTCCTTTATCTATTAAGGGCAAATAATAGACATAAGTACAAGTGAGCATTACATTTAGTGGTTTACCCTATTTTACCTAGCGGTTACAGTGACTGGTTATCCATGCAATCCGGTAGGATGGATAGATTACCATAAGGACACTTACATCATAAAAAACCCCTTTATATGTTAAGGGCAATGAATAGACATAAATAATTTCATTTCAAAAACCCCTTCATATGTTAGGGCAAGAACATATACATTTCATCACATTTCCAAATTACAAAAATCCCTTCATCTGTTGGGGTAAAAATAAAATCAATCATTGAATCCACATACATTGCATCCATCAACACATTTTTCATCACCATGTCTTCATGTCATCATATTTCAATCCATCAATCATTTCATCCACCATTTTTCTAGTTCATTCAAGCGAACCTCGTATCTAGTGGTCTATTCTATCTCCTTGGTGATTGTAGTGATTTGCATCCATGTAATTTGGTAAGATGAACAAACCACCATAAGGAAACTTCACCATGATCATCCTCACTTATCTCCTTGGTTGAAATCACAATCACATTTGGCACCTCATATTTTGAATGCAACCTTTCCAAGAATAATTTTCTCAAATGCAGTCATTGATGCCCTTTTTCGTGGAGCACGAAAACATGGATAATCAAAATCACAAAAACTCATTCATTTGAAAACAATCACAATACAGGATAGATTGGTAGGTTGATTGGTTCCATTATGGAATTGGTGAAGAATTTTCCATAGTAACTACCCCACCCCTATGTTGACTTAGTCATCATGCATCTTCATACCTTGCATACTCAATGACGCCACTGTGACATCTTATTCAACAACATCAAATCATCCCAAAATTTAGGGCAACCGGAATTTGATTATGATTTCCCACAATGGGATACATCTTACATGATCATGACATTGGATAAAATCCCCTTTCCATCGTTGGGGTAAAAATGGTATCACATTTTACATCATTCATATCGTCCACAATCACATTGCATTTCACACCATTCATTCATCAATTACACAAGTTCACCACATCATTCATCATTTGCACAAATTTTTCAATTGGCTTGTGAGATACATCTGCAACTCATTTTCCAATTGAGGGGGTAAGCTACAAAAATTCCAAAAATTATTTATTCTTTTATCTTCAACATTAGTGCTCAAATCCAAAAACTGAGAGAAGTTGTTTTTGTGCCCATAGCCCAAGTGGGTGTCTCATATTTTTGCACCATATTATGTTTTACGCAACATGGTATAAAAAGGGGCATTTGTAGACACCAAATTACATCCATTAATCCTCCATCCTAACCATCCTACCACCCACTTGTCCACCATACATCTTTCCCACCATCCATTTAGCCACTTTTAGCCCTTCCCGCCTTCAAAAGGCCCACTTTAGCCCTTTAACTATAAAATATCATTTAAACATCATGCATTCCTCTCATATAGTTTAGATTCATTATACCATTAGCTTGCATTAATAAACCATATAAGCATTTTCCATTGCACTTATATTCACCATATAGCTTGCATGAACCATCCATGTAAACATTATGCATACACATCATCTTTAGCTTGCATTAATCATCCATAAAGCATCTCATAAAAATTTTCATAAAACATGAATAAAAAATTCATAAAATAGGCATTGCATTCACACAAAAATACAACACAAAAGTAACATCCATGTATGTATATATATCAAACTCGCATATGCAAAGATCGCTATAAAGTTCAAACATCATTATAACCTGGGGATGCTCAAGGTTTCACACCATTTTCCCCTATCAAGAAAACATCAACACAACTTGGGGGTGCTCAAGGTTTCACACCTTTCCCCTAATAAAACAAACATCAGCACAACTTGGGGGTGTTCAAGGTTTCACACCTTTCCCCTAATCAAACATCAACACAACTTGGGGGTGTTCAAGGTTTCACACCTTTCCCCTAATCAAACATCATCATAACTAGGGGGTGCTCAAGGTTTCACACCTTTCCATCAATCCAAAAAACAAGATCACAAATGGAGGGTGCTCAAGGTTCCACACTTGCTCCACCAATTCAATAAACAATTCAATCATTCAATCACATCACATCATCAACAAGTCAATTGCTAGGTTCAAAATACTATGTTCTTTTGTCAAAGGTTGTGCCCTTTGCCTTGCATTCACATCATCAACAAGTCAATTGCTAGGTTCAAAATATTGTGTTCTTTTGTCAAAGGTTGTGCCCTTTGCCTTGCATTCAAATCATCCACATCACTTGCTAGGTTCAAAATACTGCATTCTTTTATCAAAGGTTGTACCCTTTGCCTTGCATTCACATCATCAACAAGTCAATTGCTAGGTTCAAAAGACTGTGTTCTTTTATCAAAGGTTGTGCCCTTTGCCTTGCATTCACATCATCAAAAAGTCAATTGCTAGGTTCAAAATACTGCATTCTTTTGTCAAAAGTTGCACCCTTTTCCTTGCATTCAAATCATCCACATCACTTTCTAGGTTCATAATATTACATTATTTTATCATAGGTTGTGCCCTTTGCCTTGCATTTGTTAATATTAAAGCATAAAATACGAGCAATAATATAATGTAAAAATAAACACAGAAGAAAATATGCAACACACAATAGACACAGATTTAATGTGGTTCACCCAAATCAGGCTACTCCATGGAGAAAATAACCAGGCCCTTAGTATTCCATCTAGAAAACCCTTCTATACACAATCGCACACTTCATTACATTTTAGCCACCATACAACATCCTCTTATAATAATGCATTACAATTTTAGGGTAAAAAATCCACCTAAAATATGTCGTCCGATCTGTGACCTAATATCAAATGGTCCAGATTTACATAGAGGAAAAAACATCTATTTTTGGCTATCCCCTTGGACCCCCTGGTGGACATAAGTAGGGGGAGCTAATGCCCCCCCTACACCCCCCACTTTTCATAGTGGGTCCAAGTGCGGCTGAAACAAAGACCTCCGATTTAATCAGGCTCCACAATCAACATCATTCACATCATCAACAAGTCAATTGCTAGGCTCAAAATACTGTGTTCTTTTGTCAAAGGTTGCACCCTTTGCCTTGCATTCAAATCATCCACATCACTGGCTAGGTTCAAAATACTACGTTCTTTTGTCAAAGGTTGCGCCCTTTTCCTTGCATTCACATCATCCTAATAGCAAAAATCCCTTCATATGTTGGGGTAAAAATAGATAACATTCACATTCAACATCATCCATTCATTTATCATTATGCAAAATTCATAAGTGAACCTCGTATTTAGTGGTTTATCCTAGAAACCTGGCGGTTGTAGTGATTGGTTATCCATGCAATCCGGTAGGATGGATAGATTACCATAAGGACACTTGCATTTCAAAAACCCCTTTATCTGTTAAGGACAAAGAATAGACACAAATCATTTTACTTACATCATCAAAAACCCCTTTATCTATTAAAAATAAAGAACAGACACAATTAATTTTATTTTCATCATCGAAAACCCCTTTATCTGTTGGGGCAAAAATAGATACATTCATCATGTTTACACAGTTTAAAAACCCCTTCATATGTTAGGGCAAAAATAGATACACTCATCACATATTACAAATTGCAAAAATCCCTTCATCTATTGGGGCAAAAATAGATCACATTTGCATTATTTTATCATTATGTAACATTCATAAGTGAACCTTGTATTTAGTGGTTTATCCTAGAAACCTGGCGGTTACAGTGACTGGTTATCCATGCAATCCGATAGGATGGATAGATTACCATAAGGAAACTTGCATTTCAAAAACCCCTTTATCTATTAAGGGCAAGGAACAGACACAATCATTTCATTTTTCATCATCAAAAACCCCTTCATATGTTAGGGCAAAAATAGATACACTCATCACATATTACAAATTGCAAAAATCCCTTCATCTATTGGGGCAAAAATAGATAACATTCACATTCAACATCATCCATTCATTTATCATTATGCAACATTCATAAGTGAACCTTGTATTTAGTGGTTTATCCTAGAAACCTGGCGGTTGCAGTGACTGGTTATCCATGCAATCCGGTAGGATGGATAGATTACCATAAGGACACTTACATCATCAAAAATCCCTTTATCTATTAAGGGTAAAGAACAGACATAATCATTTCATTTTCATCATCAAAAACCCCTTTATCTGTTAAGGGCAAAGAACAGACATAATCATTTCATTTTTTAGCAAAAAAAACACCTTTATCTATTAAGGGCAAAGAACAAACATAATCATTTTATTTTTCATCATAAAAAACCCCTTTATCTGTTAAGGGCAAAGAACAGACACAAATCATTTCATTTTACATCATCAAAAACCCCTTCAACTGTTAGGGCAAAAATAGATCATATTTACATTCAACATCCTCCATTCATAAGTGAACTCTACATTGAGCAAAATCATCACACTTCTTCATCCAACATTCTTCCATCACCATCTTTCATCAATCATAAAATTTGTCAAACTTCAAGTAGCATGCAAGTGAACCTTGTATCTAGTGGGTTATTCTACAAACTCGACGATTGCAGCGATGGGAATCCATGCAATTCGGTAAGATGAATAGCCTACAATAAGGACACTTGACCATGATCATCATCAATTATCTTATTGTCAAAGATCACAATCACATTTGGTACTTCACATTTTATAGTGAAACCTTGCCAAGAACAAATTGCTCAAAAGTAGTCATTGATGTCCTTTTCCATGGGGCAAGAAAACATGGATAATTAATATCACAATCACTCATTCATCTGACTATAGTCACAAGATAGGTAAGCCCACCAGGTTGATTGGTTCCATTGTGGAATTGGTGAAGAATTTTCCATAGTCACTGTCCGACCCCTACGTTGACTCAGTCATCCTGCATCTTCATAACCTACATACTCAATGACGCCAGAAGGCATATTTTTCAAAAGCATCGAATCATCCCAAAATTTGGGGCAACCAAATTTATTTTTGATCCTCCCCCAATGGGATACATCTTACATGATCATGACATCTACTCTTGACAAAAACCCTCATTGAGGTAAAAACGGTATCACATTTGACATTATAATTTATCCATAAGCATCATGGTACTTCACACGAACCCATTTTTCACCGCTGGGGCAAAACAATCTCACATTTTACATCATTCATATCATCTACAATCACATCGCATGTTACATCATTCATGCATCACTTGCACATCTATCATCACTTGCACAAATTCATTTTCAATTGGCTTGTGAGAATCTTCTCATTCACCAATTGAGGGGGTAAGCTACGCAAAATTCTAAAATTCTTTAATCTTTTGCCTTCAATGCTAGTGCTCAAATCCAACAAGATAAGTTGCTTCTATGCCCGCAACCCAGGCAGGTGTCTCGTATTTTTGCACCATATTGTGTTTTACGTAACATGGTACAAAAAGGGGCATCTGTAGACACCAAATTACAGTCATCAATCCTCCATCCTAATCATCCCACCATCCACTTTTCCACCACACACATTTCCCACCATCCATTTAACCATATTATGCCCTTCTCGCCTTCAAAAGACCCACTTTAGCCCTTTCCCACCATTTCCTAACCCAATTGGGCTTATTTTAATATTATTTTATATTTAATATAATATTTTATATTATATTATAATATATTTATTATAAAATATGTATTTATAAACCCAATTAACCATAGCCATCCGATCCAATCTAATCTCCATCATCCATATTCATTAATCCATGCCACATCTAAAGTGTAATCTCAGCCTTAGGATCTAATTTAATCTTAGCCACATGATTAAAAGTGTAAGGCTAAAACCCTAAGAAAACCCTAGGTTGGATTATAAGTAAGAACATTTCAAATGCTTAAAACCCTGGAAGGTGACTCAACTATTTTATGCCCTTAAGAGATCCCGGTGAAGTAGAAGGTTGCAGAGTTCTGAGGACTTTCGCCATCAAATCCACTTGTGAGAACAGATCTAAAACCCTAGCTTGTTGTAGGACTCCCATCATTCCAACCATTCCCCATATCCATCCAACACTTCATCCATCCTTTCCACCTCACCATCATTCTACAATGGAGCAACAGATCTATTCATCAACAGACAACAAGGTAAATCTACTTATTGGTTATTATATTTCATGTTGTCTTATTTTGTTCACATTTCATTGCCATAACTAGGGTTTGTAAGTGGTGATTTTTGATGGCTCACACTTTGGGGCCCTCATTTGTTATTACTAATTATCTTGGTTTATTTGTGTGTAGGATTTGATAATACATCAAAAGCATTGAGCATCTGTTGAAGTTGGAGTGTCCTGATTACGAATATCAAGAAGCCCACTCAACCTATTGGGATCAAAAACACGATTGAAGACATTGCAGCATTTGCCATTAGGGTTTTAGAGAAACCTACATAATTGTAACATTGTATCAACAAAATATTATGTATAATCATGATCTGTAACAATGGAGCTTATAAGCTCCCTCCATTAATATAATACATATATTTCTTGGTTGTGCATTTTTGGTTTGATATATCCATTTTTTGTTTTCTTTTAAGCAATAGTTGTAGTGTTGTGTTTTTGTATCTACAATTCCCAATATATTATTCTTTTAGATAATGTTCCTACCTTAACTAAGAGTAGACTTTCCATGTCTAATATTTTCCATTAAGGTTAATTTTCAAATCTTAACTAAGAATAGAATTTACCTCTCTATTCCTACTCATTAAGATTATTTTCAACTAAGAATAAAATTTCCATATCTCTTTCATTAAGTTTGTTGGACTCACACCTAGATGCATCCCAATTTTCTTCTTCTTTCATTCCAAGGTATTCTATACTTGCAAAAGGTTTTTCTACATATAGTTCCTTTAAGGTTCAGAATTTCACCTCCTTGTATAAGATAATTAGTCCAAGTTTTCCTGCTTAGGATCTTCCAAAATCTAACCTACTATTTGGAATATTTTGAGTCCCACCCAAAATATCATCATCAAGCAAGAAGATACAAGCATTGAACCTACTATATGGAATCTTTTGAGTCCCACCCATAATATCATAATAAATCATGGAGATACAAGCATTGAACCTGCTATATGGAATATTTTGAGTCCCACCTAGAATATCATAATAAAGTAATAAGATACAAGTATTGGACCTGCTATATGGAATATTCTGAGTCCCACCCAAAATATCATAATAAAGTAAGAAGATACAAGCATTGGGATCATCTAGTTCAATTCTTAATGAGATCTAATCAAGAGTATTATTCTTAGTATGATAACATTTTTCCATATAAATGTATTCATGTTTAGATAGATTATTAATGCTACAATAATCTAAATCAGACATTGTCTAAATATTTTTATTATATTGTATAACAAGGATACATATTTACATAATAAAACCCCTTGGGTTACAACTAGCATCCTTATAATATATAAATGGTGGCTTTCAACCATCCATATAATCCTTAAGGCTACTGCCTCTTAGTCCTATCACTACTCTATGTTGGACCTAATCCTCCTATTTGAGAGGTTGTCAGAGAAACTATCCTAGAGACTTCTCTGCCTCATGTAGTTGCTTGAGTTATTCTTCCATACCCATGCTAAGATCCTTCATTTGGTTGAGAAGGAACGAGTAAACCATGTTATACTAATGAATCAAAACAAATAGTCAAGAAAGCAGCTCTATATTCTTCCTTTGCTTGGTTTAGTTATGCATTCTATGTTTGTAAGGTTTTTAATGCTAATGATCTCTAGTTATTTCTTTGTGTTATCACTAGCTTGAGCCTATCTCTCTATGCTATGGCTGCATCTCTCAACCTCCAGCATCATTCTATCATGTGCCCATATATCTTCTTGGTTCTACTTCCTTTTCATAGGAATATCCTCCTTAGCAACAACTTTTGTTGTTTTTCAGTTTGTCTACCAACTTCCTGCATAACCACATTGATGAGCACCAGAAATGCTCATATATTTGTATATGTACTAACGATTTTTGTGCAACATTATATCATGAGACGTATATTTTATGAAGCATTATGTATGTATTTAATAAAATCATGTGTATTATCTAATCCATGTGTGAAGTGTGTTGTGTGTAGCTATTTCCTTTATTTTGTCATATTTTGCTCAGTCGTTGTCTTACATGGACCTGGTACAATTTTGCTTAATCAAAAGAAGGTAAACTAAAGCATGCGTCTTATTGAAGAAAGCACCTTACTAAGGTGGGTGCCTTATTAAGGTAGGTGCCTTACTGAGGAAGGTACCTTACCAAGGTAGGCACCTTACTCAAGTAGGCACCTTACCAAGTTAGGTACCTTATCAAGGTTGATGCTCAAATTATACGTGTTGACCAAAATGGTAGGAGAAGGACCCTATTGGTCACCATTCCACATCATCTATGGGAAACTGTGGATGGATGAGTTATCCCAGCCAGAGTGGGTAAGCACGTAACCACTCACGAGGTCTAACCATAATGAAGTGGAGATCTTTTGATTACCAAGAAATGACATAGAGCTACTTAGTGTGCACCGATTGTAGTAACTGAACTGTCCTAGTTTAGGCTAAACTGAGATGCTGGTTGTAATAGAAATATCATAGGAAGTTTTGTGTGTGTAGTATATAAACACACAAACTTACCTATAGAAGGGGAGACATATTTTGATAGAGCATTGTTGTATGTAATATTTCATTACATTATTAATAAAGTCAAACATTTGTTAGCAGCACCTCGTTTGTGAGAATTATTAGACAGGATCTGCGTGGAGCTTAAGCCCACTCCAAGACAGTATTCCTCCCCTCTTAGTTATTTATGTAATTTTATTATGTATAGTAGTATGTTTATGTCTTAGGCTTAAGCTTAGTTATATTAGAGGTGTGTTTATTTATAAATAAGAATTTCTATTTTGTATTAGTTGGTGTGTTTATTTTATTTGCATTATTATTTATGAGTTGATATTATTGAGGCAGATGATCTTATTGATGTTATACAAACACCCCCCAATAGTAGTTGAACGGATAATCTCTAAAGTGGTAGCATGACTAGTCTCAACCGTGACCCTTCACAAGCTTACGATTCCCCGAGATTAACAATTTAAATGAGAAGTGTTGTGATAAAAATAGGATAAATTCACTAGTGTTTGGCACCCAACATTTTGGCATCGTTTCTAGGGAAGCGTCACTAGGATACTGTTTACATTACCACCTAAGACCTTCATATTGACCTTGTATAAGTCTAAAAGTAAAGAGATGACCCAGCAGTCGTTTTATAAGACAGAGTCTACCAGATCAATCAGAGTCAGTAGAAGACCTTTAATTTGAACTAGATTCTCCTGACTCATCTCTAGCTGTCCACTGGAGTCAAAGTCTCCACTTCGTGCAAAGTGTCTCCTCATCTCACCGACCTGAGAAATAACAAACTATTGTAAACCCATTGTTTAATAGGACAACCTCAGAGGAAGCCCTACTATGGAAAGCCATAGAGGATTGGACTATAACACCAACTAACTTCAAGGCTCTGACCCAAAAATTTTTGAATGATCGAGAGACTATAGAAGCTATATTAGAGACCACATTTCTTGAAAAAATGGTAGAAGAAGTCTGGGTTCAATTTCCTGATATAGGAAGGGGTAGGAGACACCAAAATGAAAAACATTTTCCCTGCCCATCTCCCTACCTTCAAGGGATACCCAACCGAAGACCTTGACCTATTTTTATTCAAATTTGATGTATTGTGCAGGTCTATCAATTATAAATCGAATGCCCAAAAGCTAAAACTCTTCCCATCAACATTGGATGACTCAGACCTATGATGGTTCATCGAGCTGGGGAACAAGCAAATCACCACATGGGACAGGATGAAGAAGCTCTTTTTGGAGCAGTATCAAGACTTTGGTAGAGCGTATGATTCTAGATAGGAAGTTTTCAACATGACGCAGAAAGAGGACAAATCCCTGGAGGAATGCTGAGAAAGGTTTAATTTTAATTTGTAGTGATCCCCTCATGCAAATTTAGGGTATAAGTCCCTCAAAATTATTTTCTTAAGGGGACTGAATAATGAGTCGTTGGAAGCACTAAATATGATATTCGGAGGAGACATTTACCAGCATGCTATGGAAGATATCTAGAAGTTGTGCCAAAATTACTCATGGAGGAGAGGTAAGCCAATCGCCAACATAGTTAAAGTGATCATTTAGTCATAAAAATAGAGATAGGAAACATGTTGGAGGATTTAAAAAGTAAAATGTTATCCTATCTAGCTCTTTAGCTAGATACACTATTGTTGGAGAAGAATAAATTGGATAACGATGCAGTATTAACTTATTTCTACCCTAAATGCAGATGGAAGCATGCCAAAAATGCCTACCTAGAGAACAAGGTCATATCATGTGCAGTTTTCTAGAAGAACCATAAAATTTGATTGTGCCCACAGTTACCCAATGCCAAGAAATATGATGACATACTCGAAGCCTACTTCATGGGCAATCAAAGGAATTGGCAGCAAAACACCATGGGAAATATGCCCACGGGGATGACACATTATGGAGGGGGACCATATATGCCATAGGGGCAGCTTCCACCACCTAACATGGGATGGTGGGGACCACCACCGTGGACGAAAATACCTCTAGGTGCAGCATTTCCAAATCAGCAAATGTGAATGCCATATCAGCAATCGTGGAGAGGCCACGTCCCATGGAACACCACTCCACAGAACATGGTGCAGGGACCGCCTCAGCAAGGCTTACCAGTATTGCCTACGGTAAGACCTGCATAGTTACCAGCACAGCCGATAGTGAATCTAAACAACAAGGCAAACAAACCGGTATACTAGGTGGAAGGAGAGATGTATCTGATGTACCATATTAGTTGTAATCTAATACAAATTAGATCAGACAAGCAACTAGGAGTAGAAATGCCTTCTATGGTAGAATTGGAGGAGGAAGTAGGAGACTCCCCTCTGATAGAAGAGGTGGAGGAAGAAAATATTGTTGAGAAGACAAAGGCCCCATTCCCTAAATGGCTACAAGAGCAAAAGAAGCCAACACAACCCGAATTTGATATCCTATCAAGCCTAAAAAATTTCACCATAACTATCCCACTTTTTTAGGCTATCCGAGATGTGCCCATATATACTAAGGAGATAAAATAAATATGACTAAGGAAATCAAGATGCAAAACAATGTAGACCATCAACTTCGTGGGAAAGTTAGCCGACTTAATGATGGGGAATACATATCACCCCAAATATGCAGACCTAGGTAGCTTGGTATTAAAGGTAAAAATAGGAGGGCACTCACTAGCGAATACATTGGTTGACTTGGGGCAGCCATCAATGTAATGCCACAAGACACCATGCAGTCCAAGAGAGGTCGATGTTGGAGGGCCTCGCCTAGTCATGACTGGAAGTCCAACTCGAGTGAAAACCTGTGGAGGAGGTGGAGGACTAATCTCCTATGGCGGAATCTGCAATGGTTGCTTCACATCAGGAATCTTGTGGTCGACAGAAATAAGAGGAGGAGAAATTGGAGCAATAGGAGGAGGTACTAAAAAATAAGGAGAAGTAGCCTCCTTGGGTGCTACTGAAGCTAGTGTATCCTTTGGCTTGCGGAAGACCAATGTTGTATTGCGTGGACCTGCATAACTGTATGTGGGCTTCGTGGAAGAAATGAGAAACTGCTTGTTCTCATGATGCAATGTATAGGTATTATTATAAGCATCATATTGAGCTTGTTTGTCAAATTGATAGGGATTTCCAAGAATGAGATCACAACAGTCAATGGGAGTCACATCACAAGTGACTTTGTCCACATAGTGGGGCCCAAATGCAAAGGACACAATGCATGTTTTGGTAATCAAGGAGGAGGTACCCGCATCCTTCCATGCAAGTGGATATGGATGAGGATGGGGTTGTATAGGAAGCTTCAATTGATTGACAACAACTCTAGAAATCAAGTTCGTTTGGGAGCCATTGTCGATTATGCAATCTACAAAGTAATTGTACTTTAAATGAGCACATGTGATAAACAAATGGTCACGACCTCTTTCAACCATGTTGTGTGTCAACAAGGTATGATTGTTAAGCCCTCAAAGCTCTGGATAAGGGTGACGTTCTCCCATAGCCTCAGTAGGCCCTTCTTATTTTTCCTCTAGTGGAGCTTCTACAATAAGATTCTTCTTCTTCCTAAAACACTCAGATTCTTTATGGCCTCTCTTCTTACAATAATCACATAATTTCTTAGGATCAAAATAAGGAGTAGAAAAAGTGTTATAATAAGGGGAAGAAGAAGAAGAAGAGGAAGAAGAGGAAGAAGTATTCGTCTGTTGCTGTGTAGATTGATTTTATTTGGAAGATTTGGTGGAGTCTAAGGAGCAAGATCCACCTGATTGAGCAGCAAGCTTCTCCTTGGCAAGTTGTGCTTGATTGTACATGGTGTTCAAACCTATGATAGGAGTATATTTTAACTCCCTAAAAAGTGGTTCCTGTAGTCCACTCTTGAATTTGGTCATCAACTTAGCAGTAAAGCTTGAAATGCCATTCAAAATTTGCAATTTGTTGAATAGGTCGATGTAGTTTTAGACACTCATGTTGTAGCCCTACCTCAATCGAAGCCATCGAAATTCAAGATCTTCTGCATAGTTTTATGGATAAAAAGTGTTTGTCAAAGTCTTCACCAATTCATCCCAATGATCAATGGGATTTTGATTACTAAAGTGGTCCGTGATCAAAACTTTGGCTATGCCAGAAATTTTTAAGAGAGCAAATGAAACTTGCTCATCTGGTGGTATTTTGCTATAGGCAAACCATGTGTCCATGTCGAGGATCCAATTATTTAGAACCTCAGGATCACGGGAGCCATCATAAATTTTAACTTCACATTTTGCCTTCACACGAGAGTCAGGGGCTTGACTAGGACCACTTTTAGAAGCAATATCGTTGACCTTATCGGCCAATGTACTAATGACTTCGTGATTGCAGCCATTTGTTGCGCCAAATATTGAGCCATTTTTCCTCTGATGTATGCCAGGGATATTACAAGGAAAGTTTAAAAAAATTTCTAAAAGGGGTTTACAAAAAGTAGTGCTACTTTTCCCAAATAATTGCAAAAATCAAAATGATTTAATGCAATTTTACAATGTTTGAAGGGCAAAAATTGAAGTTAGCACTAAATAAATAAAATACCCCTTCTTTGCAAAAATAAAATTACCCCCTTTTAAAGTAGTGCTTCTTTTTCCAAATAATGGCAAAAATCAAAATGATTTAATGCAATTTTACAATGTTTGAAGTGCAAAAATTGAAGTTAGCACTAAATAAATAAAATACCCCCTTCTTTACAAAAATAAAATTACCCCTTTTAAAAATATTTAATGGCCACTTAGGCGAAAAAAAAATTATATAAGAGTACTGTCCCGAAGTCGAACCAAGTCGACTCTGAAAAACTACCTGGCCAGAAACAATGGTTTGCGGCACATGAATATCTTAGCCAACGCGCGTGTTAGACCAACAAGTGTTGACTTTCTTATTAAGCAGGTCTTAAACCCTTTAGAGGGTAATTAAACCCTCCCCACAAGAAATGTGGGATAATCACCCTCTTCGATTTACCTTACTCGCGTAAATTATCCACACCCACGCATTACCACATAGATGATGGATCTCCGCAAAATGATCTCCCACTTGCCACCAAAAAAGACGAATCACGTCGAGCTAGTGAGTCAAACCGACACATCAAAATTTGTGCTATGAGGGCGGATCTGAATTGAGAAAACTTAAGAAATTTGAATTTACAGATCTATGGACATCATGCAGGCAGATTGCGTTGCTTTGGAAACTCCTATCAATTGGCAGAGGCTGTCAGACCAGATCTGACAAGCTACAGATTTTTGGTTTTTGAAACCCTGTATGCTTGGCAGTTCCTCCTATCAATGCAATTGATCTATGCTATCGTGTTGTGCTGGGGTTTGACATCGAGTAATTTTGCCTTGAGCGCTTAAAAATCTGAATCTTCCAATGATGTGAGTGCAACAGAGCATGACTAGAGTCGCAGGAAGTAAATCAAAGTGGATGAGGGTTTACAAACTAGAGATGGGAGCACGTTCACCAAGATCTAAGTTTGACAAGCTTTGTCAGGTTGTGTAGGGACTGTCAGATATGGTAGGAAAATTCCAATGGGCACCTTCACAACAAATCATGGTTGGAAGCAAATCTTGTCAACGCGATCAAAATTCTCATTTGATATTCTCCTCATAGCATCAGGAACAAGATTGTGGCAGAGTTCGATCGGAAGAAACGCTGGTGAATTCCTATCGTAGGTCGATTTTCAGCTTGTTGAGCCTACAATTGAATCAATCACCACCAAAAGTTAAAGGTCGCACAATGCGACCAAACTTCATCGGAAAATATCGACCGTCAGAGCGGTTTCTACCTAAAGGGTTGAACTGTCGACTGACAGGTCATGCATCTTGAACTGTTGACTGACAGGTCATGCATCTTGTCGACTGACAGGTCATGCATCTTCTACCTAAAGGGTTGAACTGTCGACTGACAGGTCATGGATCACGATTGGTCCTCCTATCTGAATGTCGAGGACAAATGATTTTTCGAGCAACAAGTGGTGGTAGGTGAGCTCGATCGATCAGATCGCGTTAGCACGCAGGGAGACAAAATAATTTGGTATGATTTTATCAGTGTAGCCTCAAATGGATAGTGGTATAAACATAGGCGTTAGGAGGCAATACATGCCTTTTTGCTCACGTCCATTAGCGGCAGGAGTCAACAGGTGGATAGCCCAAACATTTCCAAGGGTGCGTCTCCAAAATACAACGCTCATAGAAATATCTTGAAGAGAGCGAGCATGATATCGTCGAGGCACAACAGCAAGAATATGGTGAAAAACTTGTCACTTCTTAAATTGACGCAATAAGAAAATTGTCGACGATTTTAATTTGCAATAATTTTTTGTCACATAAATTTGTCAGCAGCACTATTGTGACATAAAACAAAATTTGAAAGCAATATTTTGAGCTTCTAATAAGAGGAATCCAAAACCAATTATGAGATCGGAACTGACCCAGAACCTCATAATTTTTTTGCTCTGATAACACTGTTGTGGTATAAACCAACATGTTCGATTAATTAAAATGAAGAGCTTAAAAAGGCCCAAAATTACAACCAATTTCCTACGAAGGAGCAACGAACTCCCAAATGGAGAAAGTCGGCTCACCTTCGAGGATTTATTTAAGGATTGACTATTATCAATCCAACTCACCTAATCTAGAAGATGAGTAACTACGTGAGAAAAATTCTCACTTACATTAAAATATTAAAAACTAAGACTAAGCCCTAAGCCCTAGCCTAACTAAGGACCTAAACCCTAGTCTCTTATTTGATGCCCTCATCATTGAAGCCTACAAAAATGGTGTTACAATTGGCTGATCGGTCCATAGTAGCACTAGAATGAATGCTTAAATACGTCATAGTAATAGTCGATGCATGGGAGTATCCAGCAGATTTTTTGGTGTTGCAATCCAAAACTAGATTGGGTGGTTACCCACTCATCCTGGGTAGACCATGGTTAGCTATGGCCATTGCATACATCAATTGTCATGATGGATTGATGACCATTTCAGATGGCCAAAATGTCAATATATTAACAATCTCTCCCTCGGACCAATCGGTGGATGCATTGGGAGAACCTAAAATGGAAAATCAGGAGGACAACCTACTATCTATGCTCTAGTCGGTAATGGCATTAATAGAATCAGAAGATGAAGCCGAAGAAGATGGCATCATCTCAAGATTCTTCCACAAAGAATCTTCCCTCCCAATTCCTGAGTCACCATTAGTGGGTGCCCAGGACCACCACACCAAGAAAATTGACATCGAGCATGGCAAAATGTTGAACATCAATAGTGAGCTGACCGCCGCACAGTTGGCAAAATTAAAAGAGTTCTTGGTTGAACATCAATAGACATTCACATAGGATTATACGGACATGAAAGGAATTAGTCTAGAGGTGTGCACTCACTGTATTTATCTGGAATAATAGTCAAACCTTGTTAGACAACCGTAAGAAGGTTGAACCTAGCCATGAAGGAAATTATCAAGGTTGAGCTACAAAAGCTGTGGGATTCATCTACCCGATCTCGAATAGTGAATGAGTATCACCACTCACGGTGGTCCCTAAGAAGAATGGGAAATGGAGGATCTATGTTGACTATAGATCGTTGAATAAGGCGACTAAAAAGGACCATTTTCCACTTCTTTTCATTGACCAAGTGCTAGACACGTTGTCCAGGAGGAAATACTTTTCCTTCTTGGATGGATTCAATGGGTACAATCAAATTCAGATCGTGGAAGAAGACCAAGATAAGACAACGGTCACCTACCCATGGGGAATGTTTGCATACAGGGTGCTACCTTTTGGGCTATGCAACGCACCAGCCAACTTCTAGAGGGCAGTGCTTAGCGTATTTTTGGATATGATAGGTGAAGCAATCGAAGTATATATGGATGATTTCACCATTTATAGGGAAATATTTGAAGAGACGATGAAAAATTTGGAACATGTACTCTAGAGGTGTGAGGAAAACAATCTATACCTCAATAATGAAAAATATTTTATGATGATACGGGAAGGCATAGTGTTAGGGCATCATCTCTCGACAGAAGGGGTTAACATGGATCACAAGAAGATAAAAGTCATCAAAGACTTACCCAACCCAAAAACACAGAGGGAGGTAAGGATTTTCCTCGGCTCTGTCGGGTACTACAAGCGATTCATCGCCAATTTCAACAAAATTTCTAAACTGCTACACACCCTTCTGATGAAGGACATAGAATTTATCTGGACAGACGACTGTGAACAAGCATTTCAGATGCTAAAGGAGAAGTTGATCTCTACCCCAGTGTTGTGAGGCCCAAATTATTCTGTCCCATTCCACATATACTATTACACATCCAATAATACAATTGGAGCATTCTTCGGGTAGCAAGATGGTGAGTTCTACACCATCTATTACATCAGCAAGAACCTAGCAGAGGCTGAGCTTAATTACACAATAACAAAAACAAAGTTCCTCATAATGGTGCATGCCATGAATAAATTTTTCCACTATATTACTAGGTACAAAATATTTATCCACACGGACCATGCAACCATCAGGTATCTAATGAGTAAACTAGTGATTAGTGGAAGAATCATCAGGTGGATTTTTTTGCTTCAAGAGTTTGACCTTACCATAGTCGAAAATCCTACAAAATATAACGTCGTTGCAGACTTCTTGTCCAGACTAATTCCAATAGACTACACAATGGTAGAAGACCAGTTCCTGGTTGAGCAGCTATTCTTCATTAGCGAACAAACACCATGGTATGTAGACATTGCCAATTATTTGGCCATCGAGATAACATTCCCTGCCCTCTCATATCGGGAGAAGCAAGGGGTAATAAAAAAGAGTGCATCATACCAATGGATTGATGGCCTCCTATTTAAAATAGGGCCTGATCATATCGTAATAAGATGCATGGCCGAGCACAAATTTGCAGAGATACTCAAGGCCTACCATAATGAGCCTTATGGTGGTTACTTATCAAGGATAAGGACTGCATATAAGGTATTGTAGATCGGGTAATTTTGGCCCACGTTTAAAGACGCAGTCGCATATATCGGTAAATATGATGAATTCTAGAGGATGGGTCGACCGACCCAAAGGGATGAAATGCCCCTGCAACCTCACATACACATCTAGCCCTTTGATAAATGGGGCATGGATTTTATGGGATCCATCAACCCACCTTCAACCGGAACGAGGTATATTCTAGTCTGGAGAGACTATGTCACTAAATGGGTCGAAGTCTAGGTGGTAAGAGACTCCAAGGAGTGGATGGTCACTAAATTTCCATTCCCCCATATTTTTATGATATTTGGAGTACCCAGGGAGATTACAATAGACCAAGGACCCCAATTCACATCCAGATTAATTGAGGATCTGATGGAACAGTACAAGGTTTGACATAACAGGACTACCCCATACCATCCTTAGGCGTATGGACAAGTAGAGGTCACTAACAGGGAAATAGAAAACATCTTGACAAAGATCGTGCAACAACATAGGAAGGATTGAGCTACAAGACTATCGAAGGCAATATGGGCATATAACACGATGTGGAATTCGACCACTGGTTTTACCTCCTTTCGATTGGTCTATGGGAAAGACGCAATGATGTCCATTGAATTTAAAGTTAAAACACTCAAAACGATGATCAAATTGGATCTAAACCTGGATGATGCACAAAAGGAATTAATTTTGTAGCTAAATCAGCTAGACAAATTTTGCATGGATACCCTATAGAGAATAGAAATTAATTAGAGGTAAAGGAAGCAGTGGCATGATCGCCACATTAGAAAGAAACAATTCAAGGAAGGAGACTGGGTACTATTGTATAACCCTAGGTTCCAAGATCATAAGGGGAAGTTGATGTAGATATGGATGGGATCGTATGAGGTGGTGGAAATAATCAATAACGGTGTTGTATGGGTCAAGATGATTGATGACAACAACACCATCCTAAAAGCCAATGGCCACTAAGTGTGGCCATACCATACATTTAAGGGATTGTTTGTGGAAACCAGAATAGGTGTGGGGGAGACCCCATCCAAGTAAAATCTCCCAAATTCTTAACAACATGGTGGACATAAGGACGTCCACCAAAGACAAGTTAGAATAGATTACTGTTTTTTAGCTTATGGTATGTTTTGTAGGGACAACGCCTGCATGCAAGCTGTAGGCATACTGAGAGCCAGGGCCTAACAGGCATGGACCCCATTTAACTGCACTTTTTGTTTTTTTATGTTTTCTTTTTGTAGGGACATGGCTTGATTATTCGAACAATAGGCATCTAGGAAAACCAAGTCTAGGTCGGCTCAACATCAACATACCTATGCATTAGGAGGATAGCAATGGTTCAGGCATGGGGGAAGCACCAAATTCCTCATCGAACATACCCAATCCTAAACGAGGCAAACACTGGTGTAATATGAGGAGAATTTTAGGAGGCTTGATCAACCTTACATAAAAAGACACATCAACCATCATTGAATTTTCAACAATAAGAAAGGGATGCCTTACTCTGGAGAAGCAGTGCCTTACTTAGAAGGAGGAGTGATGCCTTACTCGGGTGCCTTACTCGGGAGGAGAAATGCATTACTCTGGCACCTTACTCTAGAGGAGCGACGCCTTACTCTAGCGCCTTACTCAGAAGGAGGAGTGACACTTTACTTGGGCACCTTACTCAGGAGGAGTAGTGCCTTACTCTGGCATCTTACTTAGGGTGATCGGTGTCTTACTCTAGCACCTTAATCAGAAGGAGCGATGCCTTAATCGGATGCATTACTCTGGAAGCAACGCCTTACTCTAGAGGAGCGATGCCTTACTCTGGAACCTTACTCTGAAGGAGCGATACCTTACTCTAGGCACCTTACCCCACAAGCCGGGCCACCCCCGAATGTTCGTTAAATATATATATATATATATATATATATATATATATATATATATATATATATATACATATATGACGGTCAAAGTAGCACCTTACCCTGACACCTTACTAAGTTAGGTGCCTCGTCGATGCCTTACCAAGCTAGGTGTCTTACTAGCGCATTACCGAGTTAGGTGCCTTACTTGAGTTAGGCATCCTACTAGCACCTTACTCAAGCAGGCACCTTGACCAATTCAATTCACATGTGCAACTTGGCAGTACGAGGAGAAACCAAAGCCAATACCATCATGTCACATGATAGAGATCTAGAAGCACCCAAAAATATTTCAAAATCATTGGGCAAGATTTTTGCATGTCCCAAGGCCAACCGATGAGGAGATATGTGTCCCAACCTGAACCAATAGGATCAAGCGTATTTTTAGCAGTAGGACCTCGAGCGAACTAGGAATGTAGTACCCAAGGTGACATAATCAGCACATGGGAAAAACATCATCGAATGGAAATTTGGCATACTTCATGCTGCATGAAATGACCAATCAGGTATGCACATGATTCTAATTAGATATATATATATATATATATATAATTTTCATATAATATACTCTCTGAAATGATGATGATGCATGAATGGAAAATCACCCCTCATGCCTAATATGTCATGCCAAAATTAATTCGGGTGTACCTTGCTAAACCTGATATGGAAACAATTTCCAGAGTTAGGTGCCTCAGGTTATAAAAAGGTGCCTTACTGAGTACATAACTCAAACTCAGTAGGGAATTCACCATGGGAGGACCTTCGAAGAA
Source organism: Wollemia nobilis (assembly GCA_028583015.1). Classification (NCBI taxonomy): domain Eukaryota; kingdom Viridiplantae; phylum Streptophyta; class Pinopsida; order Araucariales; family Araucariaceae; genus Wollemia; species Wollemia nobilis. The sequence goes on from JAQPPZ010017021.1 coordinate 3,224,768, forward strand.
TCATGCGATTAAGAAGCAAGATCCCGGTGACACTGAAGGAATTAAGGGAGAAGTCCACAACCAGTTCAAAGAAGTCAGGTGGATGGACTACTATCGTCTGGTTAGCCAGAAATAGGATGTAGAGGTAATCGAAGAATTCACCACCACTCTGAATGGAGAAGTGGCTCGACTGCATGGACTGGTAATTCCAGTCACCCCAGAGCACATTGCTTAGGTCACTGAACTCCCCCTTACAGGGGAATGCACGTACAAGGATGGTGTGGTAAAGAAATACGTTGAAGTGTTGCTTAGATAGGGGAACATCCCCTACGACCAAGGAGGGCTTCCAAAGTAGAGTCTCCCGATGCATCTATAGAAGATTTTTGAGTAGTTGTGAGATACTTCACATCCACTAAGAAGTATTCACACTTGAATGCGAACCACATGTAATTTATGAGCCATCTAGTGCATGGGAGATAATCAATATCCCATTCTACTTGGAGAAAGCCCTACAAGATGAGGCATCACGATACCAAAGAGGGGTGGTCTCTACCTTAGCCCATCATGGGCTAATTATAGCCTTGATATGCCATGCAGAGGAGCACAAGGGAAATTCATCGATGGTAGAAGCCAAACCCTTTGGTGCATGAGAACAAGTGGTGGTCGAAGTAGGACATAAAGCTAAATTAGAGGAGACATTCGAGGAGGTTAGGGCTAAGCCATTCAATTTAGCAGAGAAAATAGCCACAAAGGTAGGGTATGACACCGAATAAGAGGAACATTCAAGGAGGAACACCCCCAATTTTCACCAAAAATTGCAGAGGAAGGGCAGAGCTCTCTACCCATTTTCGTGGATGAGAGGCCAAAATCCTCCAGTGTAGAATGTCGGATTGAATGTAGGCAATGTTGAACATGACTACAGTGCCTAATCCTCTCAAATTAGGAAGATGAATAATATACGAAGCTGGGTATCGTGGCACAAACTTTGCAAAATTTGGTCGCTCACAGTCTATAGGACCCGCAGCCTTTCGTAGGCTTGCAAAAACAAGCCGAGACACCAATGGAAGAGGACCATATTGAGCAAAGTGAGAAATCCCTAACACAGGTGTTGTTCGAGGATTATAATGAGATGACCATGAGGAAGTTTCATAGATAGGAGACCACCATTGCTCAATTGCAGTAATTGATCCAGCAGCTCAAAGAGGAGAACTGGTAGCCATAGGCTAGGGTAATAGAGAGGCAATATGCCTTTACCCATACCAATTGGGCAATGGAAGGGCCCATGAACTCTACAACCTCACCAAAGATAGTAATATCATATGGGGCATTTAGGTCAGATGCCAAGAATGAAGAATTGAAAGCAAGGGAGGTTTTATATGCCTCTAATAAAATAATTGCATAAGAATAAGGGAATTCTGCTCTTCAAATAGAAAACCCTATTATTTTTATTGACAATGATGAGGAGCCTTCAGGGAAAGCCCCTGAACTCAAGGCCAAGGAGGATTCTCTAGGGAACTAAGTACCCAAAATTGAGGAGCTATCACCCGAGGGACTAGAGAAGCAGGCACCAGACAGAATAGTCATAGAGGACCTCCAATCAGAGGAACAACTCCCTAAGTCATCCAAAAAGGAGGTAGCATCCATGAAAAAGGAAGACATCCCCACATAGGCCACCATAAGACTAGACAAAGGAAAATGGAAGGCCTCTCAGATGACCCAGAAGAGGTCCAAAAGGAAGGCCAGGGTGACGTTTGCCAAAGAAACCCTTATTCAGATGAATAATGGGTAGCAGGTGTGCATGCCTCCGCTAAGTGGAAGGCAAAATTTTAACAACTCTGTAAGGAGTTCGAGGAGGTAAAGGCAGCTAGGAAAGCTACTAAGAAGGAAGCAAGAGGGTCAGGCATTTGTGTAAACCCCACCAATGATGATCAATTTTGGGACATCTATGGTTCATCGTCGAGACGACCCTCTAAAATTAAGAGGTGGTTGGCACGATTGGGAGTATATGGACCAAAGGCAGAGGTAGAAACAATCATGGTAGAAAATGATGGCCTCATCCTTGAGGAACTTTGGCTATACAAAGCCAACATGGTTAAGAGAAAGAGGGATGACTTAGACATACCCTTTGAAGAGTTGTGCCCTAAACATGCTAACCTATGGTAGGAGACAAAAGTAGCCTTCCAAAGGGGAGTGACGTCTGTGATAGATGAACCTAGTACAAATGCTAGGCCAAGAAGGAGATAGAGCCAGTGCAGAATAAAGGTCAACCCAGAAATTGACGTAGCCAGAGGACAGCACAACATAGGGATGCCCCGCAACAAGCCAGGGCCCCTTAATAGAAACAAAAATCTCAAGGAGGAGAACAAGCCAATGCCACCAACAAGAAATGGAAATGAAAAGTAGTGGCCTACAAAGAGGAGGTAATTACCGATTTTGGGTGCCACGAGGGCATGGCACATATTAGGCATGGGGGGATGATGAGCACTAGAAATGCTCATATTTTTGTATATGTACTAACGGTTTTTGCATGGAATTATATCATGAGTTGTATATTTTATGAAGCATTATGTATGTATTTAATAAAATCATGTGTATTATCTAATCCATGTGTGTAGCTATTTCCTTGATTTTTTTGTCTTTTTCTCAGTCAAGGTCCTACATGGACCTATCACGATTTCGGTTAATCATAAGAAGGTAAACTAAAGCATGTGCCTTATTGAAGAAAGTGATTTACTAAGCTAGGCACCTTACTGAGGAAGTAACCTTATTGAGGTAGGCATATTACTCAAGTAGGCACCTTCCTGAGTTAGGCGCCTTACCAAGGCTAGTGCCCAAATTATATGTGTTGACCAAAATGGCTGGAGAAGGACCTTGTTGACCACTGTTCCATATCATCTATGGGAAACCATGAAAGGATGAGTTGTCCCAGCTAGAGTGGGTGAGCACATAACCACTCATGAGGCCAAACTTTAATGAAGTGGAGATCTTCTAATTACCAGGAAATGATGCATAGCTGCTTAGTGTGCATCGATTGTCATAACTGAACTGTCCTAGTTTAGGCTGATCTGAGATGTCGATTGTAACAAAACTATCGTAGGAAGTTCTGTGTGTGTAGTATACAAACACACATACTTCCCTGTAGCAGGGGAGACATATTTTTATAGAGAATTTATTTATGTAATATTTCATTACATTATTAATAAATTTGAATGTTCGTTAGCAACACCTCATTTGTGAGAATTATCGGGCAAGATCTTCTTAGATCTTGGGCCCACTCCAAGCTAGTATTACTCCCCTCTTAGTTAGTTACATAATTTCATTATGCATAGTATTATGTTTATGTCTTAGGCTTAATATTAGTTATATTAGAGGTGTGTTTATTTATAAATAAGCATTTCTATTTTGTATTAGTTGGTGTGTTTATTTTATCTGCATTATTATTTATGAGTTGATATTATTGAGGCAGACGATCTTATTGATGTTATACAAACACCCCCTAATAGTAGTTGAACAGATCATCTCTAAAGTGGTAGCATGACTAGTCTCAATCGTGACCCTTCACAAGCTTACGCATTCCCTGGATTGACAATTTAAATGAGAAGTTTTGTGACAAAAATAGGACAAATTCACTGTTAAAGTAAATATTCCATCATTTGGATATTTTACCCTTTCCCTACATTAGGTAGATTTTATTTTCTGCAATGTAAAAAGTAGCTTGTTACTTTTTACCACGAGAATTTACTTTTACTACTAGGTTAGTTACCTTTTACTATTTATTGTTTACCTTTTGGATATTTATCTAAATATCCTAGGTTAGTCAGTAGTCAATTTGACTACGTAGTTAGTCGTTAGCATATTACTCTCCTAACATGCTTTGTTAGCGTTATTTGTGCTATTTGGTTAATATTCCTATTTTGTAACTTATATAAGGCTACGACATTCCAAGTCTAGTCTAATGTTGAATTATTAATTTATTTCATTTTGGAGTGAGTTATTCTCACATTGGCATCAGAGCCATGGAGGAGCCATTGGTGATCTTGGAGCACTATGCGAAGGCCCGTAGTGAACCAGGTGTACGCTTCCTGAGGCAGTCGAAGGAGATGCATGATTCTCAAGGAATTTTGTAATTGACTTTGGACATGGATCTCGAGGTGAGGCGTTGCTCGATCGATACAAAACCTGAGGAGCGACCTACAAACATTGTAGAGCATGGATCTCGAGGAGAGGGACTTGCTGACATGGTAGCTTGTAGCCCAAGACCTACATTGACATGGCCCGAGGCGATCCGAGGCAAGCTGACATGGCACTGTGAACCATTGGACCCTGCATGCATCTCGATGTGGCTTTGACTGGATCTTGCATGCATCTCAAGGTGGAGCTAACTGGATTCTATATTGCATACTGAGGTGGCCCATAGGTGATTGGTGAAGAGGCCTACAGGTGTTGACGTGGCATCCAATTTGGCCCTGGTATGAAACGCGAGGTACTGGCTGACGTGGCATCCGATCTGGCTATGGCACGACTCTCGAGGACACGTGGTGCGTTGTGGGCTTGTGTGACGTGGCCTGTTTCAATTGGTCATTTGCGGGGCAAAAAGGCTTGAGGGTGATTGCCCGCAGGCAATCACGTGTTAAAGGGAAGAGTTTCCCTTTTATACACCCGCAAAGCCTCCGTGGGGTGAATGTGGGACAAAAGTCCCACATTCCATTTTTTTTCTGCCAGGCCGCAAGGCGGGGAATAAAGGGCAAAAATTGCCCTTTCATCTCACCGGTGGTGGAAGCCGGGATGGTTGGGCGCTCTAGTTTCGAGCGCTCGAACCCGTCAGGTCACAGGTTCAATCCCCTGCAAGCGCTCCACAAGGCCTAATATATATATTTTTGCATTATTTTAATTAAAGTTTTTAAAATATAACTTTAATTTAATAATTTAAATATTAATTATGTTTTAAAAATCATTTTTTTTAATTTAAATTGATTTTTAAACATAATTGTATTTTTTTTATTAAATTGAAGTATTTGTTTAAACTTTTAAAAAAATTGCAAAATTAAAAAAAGAAGAAGAAAAAGGGTTCTATTTATTGCAACTACAAGAATTTATATTCTTTGTTTTCTCCAAATTTGGGGATAAAAGACAAGAACTTAGCATGATTTTGTTGCAAATTTGAAGCCTACAACTCTTCTCCAAAACCCTTGTTAATTTTGCAAAATAAAAGGGGGGAAATATCACATTTTGTGATTCTTCTTTTCCAAAATTGTAACACAAGGAGTCACCAAAACTTGCAAAATTCAAAGTCAAAATTTGTGCAATTGTTTTCTCCAAGGAGGGATAAAAGACTGGAAATTGCACATCTTATTTTTTGCAATCAAAGAAATGACCTTGGGTCCACTAAAACTAAGTCGTGTGTCGACTAGTTCTGGAAGCCTTTCAAACGCGGGTCGTGTGTCGACTTGTCTTGGAAGGGGTGCTCATTTTTTTTGTTTATTTTACAAATTAAGGGGGGAAGACAACACTTGTACTTCTTTTGCAAAATTGTAAAACAAAGTAGGAGACATAAAAATATCATTCTTGCACAAATACACATTTTTGTTGCAAAATTTGGAAATAAGGTGCATTCTCGATTTTACTCGACACCTTCATTTCAAAATTGGAAAAATAGGTGCATTCTCGGTTGCATCCGACACCTAAGTGATAATAATTTTGTGGGAATTCTTGTTTGATTATTGCATTTTCCTTTTGCAATTATAAGTCATAGAATCAAGAACACACGATACCCCAAAATTTCACAAATTTGTGTAACTCAAATTGCACAATTAGAAGCCATTTCTAAAAACTTGATATATTCTCCTAAATCAAAACAAAACCCCTAATTCACTCTTATTTGTTTGGCTTAAATTCCTCCAACTTTTCATCTTTTTTGAAGGGTGTTAAGGCAGGTGCCATTAAATAGTTGTTTGAGTGAATTAAACCTTTCGACTCTTATGTGTTTGGCTTAATTTCCTCCACCTGATTATCTCTTTTCAAGAGAATCTTCAGGAAGGTGCCATTAAATACCACTTGAGAGTGATAGGAATATCATCTTAGTGCATTGTAGGACCTTCCTCATGGCAATAATTAACAAATACTTGAGTGAATCTCAATTGCTAAAAGGTCATAACTATACAGCTTGGAAAACTAAGATGAAAGCCATTTTGACTGTAGAGGACTTGTGGGACTTAGTTTTTGGCACTACACCACGACCCACAACAACAGGAGTTGATCAAAGAGAATGGGATAAAAAGAACAATCGTCTACTCATGTTAATCCTTCTAGCCACTTCTGATGAGGTACAACCTCACATTAGTGAGGCAAAGAATGGAAAAGATGCATGGGATTCCTTGTCCACCATTTTTGAAGGAAAGAATCAATCCACGGTTCTCAACCTTCAAACCCAACTTCATACACTGCATATGAAGTCGGGTGAGTCAGTAGCAACCTTCCTCTGCAGAACTACAGAACTGAAGACTAAGCTTAATGCTTTAGGGGCCAAAGTTGAGGATGCCATTTTGACTTTAGTTATCTTGAGAGCCCTTCCTAAATCCTACAAAATTTTGATTACATCCCTTTCTATTTCACAAAGAACTCTCACCTTTGTGGAGTTAGTCAATTTGCTTCAAACTGAGGAAGCTAATCAACTCCAAAAAGATGAAGCATCTAATAGTGCACTTTATTCACACAATAAGGTTGAGAAGAAGAAAGAAAACTATAACAAGGGAGGATCATCCTCAAAAGGTAAGGAAAAGAAATCTCAAAAATGGTTTTGCTCATATTGTAAGAAAGATAACCATGACACCAATCGGTGTTGGTTCAAAAACAAGCAAAACAAGAAAGACAAAGGCAACATTGCTAGTGAAGTGTCTAATTCAGATTCTAATTTTGGTTCAGAAAAAGCACACAGAGTGCTCATTGCTAAAACAGTATTGTAGAGGGAAAACACATGTTTGTCACATTGGGCAAAGCACCATTATCCTCTCTCTCTTTTTTTTTAGGCTTCATAGAATAGCATAAGTTTTTGTTTGAAGTTCTTACAAATAAGGGGTGATTTGTACCTCTTTTAGGCTTCATAAATAGCAAACTCTTAATGTTTGAAGTCCTTGTAATAAAAAGAAGAGACTTTTTATGGTGTAAAATTGCCTAGGAGGCAATGTTTGTAAAAATCCTTCACAAAACTCTTGAGTTGCACATATTTTGTAATTAAGGGGGGATATACATTTCTTTTCTTCACAAATTTTTGTAAAAAGGGAAGAAGACTTATAAGGGTGCATTTTCGGCTGCGACCGACACCTTAGTCACACTTCTTTCAGAAATTAAATACAACATGTTTTTGCAACGAGAAGGGGGGAACTTATAAGGGTGCATTTTCGGCTGCGACCGACACCTTAGCAACCTTATCTTTTGCAAACTCATATTGTAAAATGAATGAATCTCGTATGAAGTGATCTACTCTACTACACCTAGCGATTGTAGTGGCTGGTTACCCATGCAATTCGGTTGGATGATGTGATTACTATAAGGACATTTGTTGGTGTGAAGACAAAGTGAGGAATGACCCATTTTTTTGCTTAGAAGCAGCCAGAGTACTGTGACAGAGCAAGAACCAGCAGATCGACATCCTTTTCACTATATTGGGGTAGTTATATACTTTACCCAAATATTTTTGTATTAGAGGAAATGTATGTATTACCCAAATAATGTAATAATGGGGGATGATAGAGTAAATATTCCATCATTTGGATATTTTACCCTTTCCCTACATTAGGTAGATTTTATTTTTTGCATGGTAAAAAGTAGCTTGTTACTTTTTACCACTAGTATCTACTTTTACTACTAGGTTAGTTACCTTTTACTACTTATTGTTTACCTTTTGGATATTTATCTAAATATCCTAGGTTAGTCGTAGTCAATTTGACTACGTAGTTAATTGTTAGCATATTACTCTCCTAACATGCTCTGTTAGCGTTATTTGTGCTATTTGGTTAATATTCCTATTTTGTAACTTATATAAGGCTACGACATTCCAAGTCTAGTCTAATGTTGAATTATTAATTTATTTCATTTTGGAGCGAGTTATTCTCACATTCACTAGTGTTTGACACCCAACACACATTATTTTTTGCAATAGCATTGCCTTCTTGACTTGATTCGACACCATTAGAAGCCATCTTTTCTTCTCACGGTGTATGTATTAATAAGTTAGCAAGCAATAGTAGTACGATCACAAGAATTATTATGGGTCTTGCTCCCAATATACCCATAAGCAACAAGGACAATCCTAATATAAATACAACCCCATTGTATTCCATGAGTGGTTTAATAGAAGCTCTAATTTTCTCAATGCTTGTAAAATATTACTTTTTCAATTTTTACCAAGTATCCAGCTAGCTACCAGTTCATGGTACATTAATTTTGATAAAAATCTAATCGACTGTACCTTTATTATTTATATTTCATTTAAAATCCACCATATATCATGTCTCAATCAATGCATATGTTCTATATCATCGATCCTATCATAATTATTTAGGACACATTACTCCTCTTCAGTTCTCAAGGTAATAATTTTTCTTTCCAACATGCTTAAATCATATATTTTCTTCATGTGTGTCCCATTATTATGGCCTCATGATGTCTTATCATTTCCCTTTCGATGACTCCATCAGTCGGTTTCGTATGTGTTTATTTATGTATCTTACTCTTAGGAGCCATTTTCAATTATGACCATTATTATTTTGTTGACAATTATCTAGGTCATGTTTACTTATACTCAAGATACCATCACAAAACCTTGCACATTATCACTTAATTGATAATTATTTAAATTATACAAATTTGAATTTAGTTACTAACTTATCTCATCATTAATCACTTGGCACTGGTTATAGTTATTCCTGCTCCATGCAAGAAACTACCTCTAAGTATGCTTAATCCATTATCATTTATTGGATAATTTACTTATTCTAGAGGTATTCTTGATCCATGCAAGATGTCCTAAGAGTTACTTAAATTCTAGGGTAACTATTATCTTCTAGGAGGTTTTCCTATGGTCTCATAATCTCCAAGGGCTACACTTCTGCTGGTTTTGTAAGTCCATTTTGACTAGTTCCAACATTTCTTGTAGTTATTATTTACAACATCACTAACTCAGATTTCTTAAATTGGAACTCTTTTCCATTTTGATATAATACAAAGGGGATATTTGTGTTTAAACCAATCGTTAAAGGTTTATACCCCCAGTTTTCCTATGTGGATAATAATACCACATGCATTGTGTAGCACACTAATAAACTTGACCACTATTTGGGTGGTCGGGTGTACTATTCTATGGAGGAGAGATACTTGAGGAGGTTGGTGATGTTTCATATGGTGGTGACATTTGGGTGTTGACCATGCTTTCAAATGTGGAGTTTCTCCATCCTTTCCTTCCTTCACCATAGTTGGGATATTCAGCTCCTTGCTATGGCCAAAGGCCATGATTGTATTGTAACATTGATCAAGAATATAAATAAAAGAAAATATTCTTTTGTTGATCCCATGATCTTATCCACACACTTGCCTCATCTCAAGGTATTATAATAATTATAATTCCAAATGGGATCTATCCTCTTACTTTCCAAAACTTACCAAATATATTAACTTCCATAGATATCATCCATTCTTAGAGAACTCACATAATTGAGTTGATGATCAAGGGGTTATTTAGAAAAATCTCTATGTATTTCTTTTAATATGAATTTTCAAGTAATTCCAAGGATTGCACTTCATAGAATTGACATGATCAACATCTATCTTGTTGCATAGGAGTGGACAACCCTCCTACATTAATACCAATGGTAAGTCCTTATACCACATAGTTGGGAATTATCCTATATTAAATTGGTTAAGATCAGGAATGTAGTTTTATCTTACTAACTTAAATCAAACATTAAGCTAGCTCCATAGGTCCAATTGTCCAAGGATTAGGTGTATGCCTTGAATATTAAGCATTCTTCCATTAGGATAGAATACCAATCAAATGTAATGCTGAACTAGAGCCGCATGCACAATGGGTAGTTAAGGTGATCATAAAATAGATCCACATAGACACCTAGTGTCTATCATATACCTTACTTGCTCAATTCATCATTAACCTCCATGATAAGAGATAGGATCTAAGTTTTCCCCACTTGATCATTCTTAAATTTTTTCAACTCAAAGTTACACTAGAGATCCATATTTAGGTATGCTTATAACCCTATTCCTAGAGTGTGTTCATATATTATTCTAATAACTCTTTTTGTTCATCATACAATGCTTAAGTAAGGGAGAGGCTTAGCTTAAGGCTACCGATGCCAAGTTTAGTTCCAAGTACACCACTTAAAATCCACAAGCTGTGGAGGATGCACTAAACTCTTCCAATATGATTCACTAGTGGTTCAAGCATGGAAGAAAAAGACTTGACCATTAATAACCTCTAAGCTCTTACTCTTTCCTTACCAAGCATGAATTAGTTTAGAGTTCATCTAGGAAAGTTATAGGTTTATAATAGAATCTTTTTCCTAGATGTTAACAAAGCTTGTATCTTTGCTAACCTAGATCTAACATTAGAATCTACCTAGCTAGACTAAGCTCTGATACCAACTGTAACAATCCAAAATTTCCAACCCAACTCAAGAGAGTAAATTTTTTATATATATATATATATATCATGACATATCATCAATGTATAGTTTATAATCAAGTATGTTTAAAACAACATCAATCCATTACTTGTTTTATTTCCTCTCTATTATCTTATGAAGTTTAATTAAGTCTACACACTTAATTAGTTGATCAATAATTTATTATTTCTATTGCAGTGGAATACATACATTCTTAGCCAAAGCATAAAGATTGTTTTATTTAATTCAAGACTAATTCTTGAATCATCGCATGAAAAGCATAAACCATTCAATATTCATTATTTCAAAGAGTAAGTGCAACATATTTAAGTGTAAGTAAAAACCAATCTTATTTCTATTGAACATTGCTTGTTAACAAAAATTATTGCATCATATAACATCTTATAAATGCATCATCCATATTAGAAACAAAAATATTCAATAGCAAAACACATGATAAGAACACATAACACCACATATATCCTGGGAAAAACCCAATGGGGAAAAACCCAACCTCAAAATATGCATCCTCATATTTCATTAATCTTTTTGTCCCAATTTACAATGATATAAAGAATCCTAAAGATTCTTTTTGAACCATCATTAAATACATGGCTATAGGAGAATCCCATACATTCCCATTTTCAGGTCATCATTACAATTGAAGCTCATAAATGAAATGTTCATTGGATACATATAAATTGAGAATGAAGAAACCTCATGATTTCCTCAAGAATGAATCTTGCATTCATTCTTCAAACCTAGATATCATTAATCCATTTAATCCAATATGGTATGGAAGTTATCTAAGGTTTTGTAATACAAGGAGAGACCGCATAATCTCTCCAAGATTAGATTTCATATCTAATATTCCTACATTCATTCATGTTTTCACATAATGAATTCTTTAGCACACACATTCATCATCAAATGTATTTCTAAAGTACCATGTAGTTTTCAATGTAATCTACATAAGTACATACTAAGAGGAACCCCATATTTTCCTCAAGAATGGATTCCTCATCCATTCTTCCCAAATTAGACAATTTTCCACCATATTGTCACTTGGCCTATCAATAAGATCATACTATAGTTCTCTTAATCAATCAACAAGATCACACTATAGTTTTCACAATTAGATCACCAATTTGTCTCATGATCTACCAATAAGTTCCTACAAGATTATACTATAGTTTTCACAAATTTTTCTCCAAATTATCTCATAATATACTATAGTATCTATAAATTTTGATACAAATTTGTCCCACAAATTTTATCACAAATATTTCTCATAATCGATTAAACAATATCACACTATAGTTTCTCTCTTAATTGGCCATAAATTTATCTCATACTATAGTTTCAATAATCTATCCATAAGATTGTACTAGAGTTTCTACCAATTCTGCCTCACTTTGCAACATAATATTTCATCGGTATTAAACTATAGTTTTCACAAATTTGACCCCAAATCCATCTTATAATCTATCAAATAAGATAATACTATAGTCTCTACAAATTTTGACACACATTTGTCCTTGGCTGCAATTTGTCTCATACTATATTTTTTAGCCATCCAAAAGATTATACTAGAGTCTCTATAAATTTTACCTCAATTTGCAACATAGTCTATCATGAGGATTATAATTTTCACAATCTATAAGGTTATAATTATTCTTGATTTGTACTCAACCTTTTTGCCCAAACCATCTATGCCATCATATTTTCTTTTCTAGATTTTATTGAATGGTATACCCATATTTTTACCAAATTCTATCAAATTTTCTTCCAAAATTTGATTTAAATCTACTATTTATTTTTCTCATAAAAATAATTACTTTATAACCTTCAATGTCCAAGGTTAAGCTTAGTAGAGGATTAATAAACCAACAAAAAACCTTTTTAATTTTATTAAACCAGCATTATTCTTTAAAGGGATTGGTTCAAATTGGGTGTTTACTAAAAATAAATCAACTATTAGTCAAACACAAATTGAATCCACCAATCATATTTCATTGTTTTCATCCATGGTCAACCTACCAAACCATAGCATGTTTAGTTTCCACAACTATTATCATGACAAATATGACCATCATAACATGATCATTGATCATTCCATTAATGGTGGTTTCTTCATTATAAAGCTTCCCACATGCTCCTGCAAGAATCTTTTGGGATTATAACCCACAATATGATTAATTTATATAATCAAGGCTACCCTAAATTAATCAACATGCAAAACAAGGTGTTAATACCTTGTGGCACACCAAAATGGTTTTATTAGGTATGGTTTAATTGATATTATTAACAAGATATGCAAGTAAACCAACAAAAAGTATTGAGTTGACCACCAAGTGGTCGAATGATCATGGGAGTCATACTCCCTATAAACACCATTAGGGTCTGAGCATGTCCCATGTGGGATAATGCTCACAAAATTTTGAGTAGGATTGAGAGTAATCTTGGTACACTAATTAACTCAAGGGTCGATCCATAGACCTCACAAAGTGATTTCTAAGGCTCTAAAATACATATCTTAACCTTTCATTTATGTATTACAAACTAAAGGAATGGACAGTCTTGTTTAGTACAGGAGAAAACCATCTATTGTTGTAGAAGGTTTGTCTAGAATTGTTATATATAGTGATTGCAAGGTGCTTAAATCAGTAGTACATCACCAACCTAGGGATAGGAGTTCAACTCATTTTTTGATCATGGCAAATCATAATCAAATATCATCATCTATCCACCAGCTAGGGTATTTTAAAGGAGTTGCATTATACATACAACAAGAGTACCATAGGTTTTCCCTAATGTGATCCCATTTAAGAATTAATCATTCCTCAATGTGAAATGCATCAATTCAAAATAGAGGAATTTTCATCCTTATATAGGTGATTCTACCAAGTAGGCTACAATGTAATGTAAAGTGATCTAGTGTAGATATATAGGAAAAATCTAAACAATATTGTGTAAGAATAGATACATAGTTCTTTTCTGAATCGACTTATACCCTCCTAGAGTAACAAATTATAAGTTGTAGCAGAACATCCATAACTTTGCTTAAAGGTATACTCTAAAGTTTCCCATACTAAATCATTGAGTAGCAGGAGCTGACATCCATGAATACTCACATATCAAGCACTGAGAGACCTTATTAAGCCTATACTTCCTACCCAAGCCGCATATGGATTAGAGTATAAAAGCCTCTATTGAAATCCTATTTGAAACCTACCAGGGTGGTAACTCATTGGAGATAGTGATGTCCTGAGGTCTATTGCAAGGAATATTAATCATAATTAACTCCAAAATAGGTACCTCGAATATCTGTAGTAACCTAATCCAAAAATCGCTAGGTCATGGAAGTAATGTTAAATATAAACACTTTCATGCTATATAATATACAACCACCAAGTGGTGGTCATCAAAGCTCCAATTAGTGTGATGGTGTCAGTTTGACTGATCTATCAACAATTTAACTAATGAATCGAACCTTGAGATTTATTGGATCATCATCGATAGAATAACTTTTAATCGAAAGATTACAAATATTAATAGGGTTTCAAACCGTCAAGGCTCACAAATGTACTACAAAATTTTTATTCAAAGTTAGTTCCAAAAGTTACAAACTATCACATTGTAAACACAGTCAATAGTGGCATTTTAAGATATGTTTAGGGCCTAACTACCATAATTGTAAACATAGTCAATAATAGTAATATAAGATATATTTGTAACTTTCACACTATAAACACAGTCAATAGTGGTATTATAAGATATGTTTAGGACCTAACTATCACAATTGTAAACACAATCAATAATAGTAATATAAGATATATTTAATGCTTTAACAATCAACACAATTTTATTTACAATATGTAAATTTTTTTCATAAATAAAAATTTAATTAAGAAAAACCCAACCTATTTTCCTTCTCAAAAGCCTCCCAAGTTATGGCTTTTGTATTCTTTTCTCCAGATCGCATCTCCAAGGCTCCCCTAGAAATATTTCAAACATGATCCTTTCATTATTTCAAGGAGGTGTTTATAGAATTTCTATGGTGCCCTTTAGATCAAGGAATAGGTCAAGTTAAGTGTGAATTAAAGGAAGGATTCAAGAAAAATCTTACTAAGGAGGATATAAGGAAAGTTCTTAGCAAGACAATTTTATTCCATTCTATGACTAGAATGCAGCTTAGCTCAAATTTTATCCATATTCTATAAATTAGCTTCATTTTTCCTCCTTTTCTAGAACTTGGTTGTAATTTTCCTCTTCTTCTAGAATTCAGCCCCCATTTTTCTTTTTATTTTAGAAATCATTTTTTCTAATTTCTTTTTATTTCAATTATTATCATTTGTAGCAACAAAATGATAAATAAATTACCATATAGGTATTGAAAAAACTAAGTAGATTTAAAATAAAAAATAATGTCAAATATTAATATTAGCTATTAATATTAACATTCTCCCTTTCTTATGGATATTTTTTTCTAGATTAATGAAACATTTTGATATTTGCTGATTATTCTCCTTGTCACCTTAGAAAATACCTAAAATTCACAAATCATTAGCAAAACCATACTCAAGACATTAATGATAATTGACTACTTATCATATTTACCTCTACAAAATATGATAATACTTATCATTAATGGGACCTGCCAAGGGAGGGTTGTGACACATTATTATATAGTTAATATTGCTTGATAATTTTATATCTTGTGGTTGCATTTCCTTAAATATATATCTTAAAAAATAAAAGAGATTGAGAGGATATAGGAAAGCTCATTTTTAGAATTTCTAAAATTACATTTGGCTAGAGTCTTTCCACAAAGTTGAAAAAAAACTTGTGAAGACTAGGACTCAGCATTGATTCCACTAGATTGACAAATCAACTAGTGAAGTTCATTTTCTTTAGATTTAAAGAAATTTATATTATAATTTTCTAATACTTTGTTGTAGAGAAGAGATTCAAAGAACGTTGATAAGATTCCTACAAGAGCTAGGAAGAATATCTTCTTTGGAATCAATCCAGTACTTGAAGCAAGAAGTTGAAGATTGAAGATTTTGGAGACCCTAAGGAAAAGGTCTCATTGCAATATTTTCATATTCGAAGATATAATATTGATGGGACTAAAAAAATATATCTCCATAGAAGATTGAATATTTTAGATTAAATATTGAAGAGAAGTCCAAAGAAGACCCTATTGAGGATTGAATATTGAGAAGAACCAAGAAAGAGGTCCTCATAGAAATCTGAAGATTGAAGACTTCAGAGTGAGGAGATAAGAAAGTAGCTCTAGAAGGAGGAGACCCAAGGGAAGGGTCTCATTGAAGAAATTATAAGTTGAAGATTGAATATTGAAGATAGAGGACTAGGAAAAGTCATATTGAAGAGAAGCTATAGAAATTAAATATCCAAGAGAAGAGGTCTCAAGCATACTTGAAAGGAGAAAGAAGGAGAAGGCTAGGAAATCATCATTGAATAATTTGAAGAATACCATTGGAGGATATTTAATGAGAACTCAAGTGAGAATACTACTAGCAAGGAGAATTTCCTCATATAATGAGTTGGTACAATTATCGCCATCTGACAAAAAGCCCAAAAGGAAGAAATATTTGGCAAGAAATTTATCAAACTTAGAAATGGATTCTTGAAGACCTCAAGATATTCATATTCTTGAGAAGAAGACCATAAAAGAGCCCAATATTGAAGTCATAATTTGACAAGGATATTGTAGGAGAAATGAGGTAGAATAAGCCACCAAATTTGAGAGGTTGAAGGCTGATTTAGATGGAGATTGCTGAATTTTACAATAGAAAATTAAAATGTTATAGAAGATAAGATTCAACTACAAATTGGAGGATTTCCCAACTAGAATTAAGATATTCGAGGACAGAAAATCAAAGGAGAAATTAACTGCATTAGAATCTGAAAATTTTAGAGTTAAGGGCAATAATTTAGGCAGCACTAATAGCTGAAAATCATAGGGTCCTAGAATAACAAGTTGAATAAATTTAGGCAGTATTAAAAGTTGTAAGATAGGGAGGTTTGGGACAACAAAGATCGAGTATTTGAAGCTACAAAGTTTACAATTCCAAGGTAGCAAACAAGTGATTCAAATCACCAAGCTAGATTGCTACAAGGAGGTAAAAATAAAGTTTAATAATTAATTTCTTATTCAAGTATTATTTAAGTTCCTTGAAAACATCATATTAAAGTTGTAAAGGTAGAAATAAGCAGTTTGAGTTTAAATTTTTTCAAGTTAAGTAAGGAGGTAGCATTATTATCCTAAAAATTGCAAAATACATCAACACAAGTTAATTGATTAAAAGGAGCAATAAGAAAAAATAGATAGTGCTTAATATAGGTTATCAAAGTGCATTGATATTAACCAATATAAGGAAGAATAGTACACAAAACAAGGTTGAGTTAAAGTGTTAAACGATACCATTAAACACAAGTAAAGATACAACAAGCCTTGGTGAAGAGAATCCACCAAAGGAGCACTACAACCATCGAGAATTAGAGGTGTCACCATACTAAAGACAATAAGTGAAGCTACAAAAGGAGACTAAAAAGGTCTCAAAATTCTAGTGCAATTAAGGTAATTTATCCTAGTTTAAAATAGATTTATCTTTGGTTTATAGTAGCACTATATTTATCTTCTCTAAAATAGGAAAAGGAAGACAAAAGTTAAAGTGTCTTAGGACACCAAAGAGGTACATAAATTACAGTTATTAGTGGCAGCATTATCAATTTTAAATAAGAAGCTACAAAGTGAAGAAGAAAGAGTTGACTAAGAGCTTAAATTTATCTCATTCAAGGTGTCTAAAGACACCAAATAGGGTGTCATAGTTGCAAGAAGGCAACACCCATAGTGAAAACAAACCTACAACAAGAAACATGCAACAAGATATGAAGACTAAGCAAGGACGAAGGTGCAAATAGCAAGGAAAATAACACAAGTAACAAGTGTTACCCAAGAAGAAAAGGAGAGAAGCTTGGTCGAATAGCCACCAAGGAAAGGAGCATCAAAACACCATCAAAGGAGGAGCCACATTTGTTTGAGAGGAGCCAACACCATACATTGGAGATCAAGAAGCATGCTGCTATTACAAGAGAAGACCAAATAACTTGCAAGGAGTTGGAAAGTATGTTAAGGAAGATAAGGGATTATTGAGCACTAGTTTACATGTAAGAGAAGAAGCTACCACTTGTCACAGTGAGTAAAAGAATCATATTCCATTTGGAACAAAGGAGAAGAGTTCCAGTGAATTTTTAGTAACACCTTAGGAGGAAATAAATTATTTAAATTTTGAAATAGTGCATATACCTAAGCCATCGAATATCAACAAACCTTATTAACACCCCATACAAGCAAGGAGAGAATAATTCATCATTATTTCAACATCCAAAGATTTAATTTTACACTCGTGCCACCTAAATCAATGTTATCTAAATATTACAATGTCTCTATATCACCTAACAAGGAAGAATGACATCCAAGGTCAATATAAATTCCAACTAAAATCCAATATAAAGGAAGATAGTGAAGTATTAATAGCTCGAGCTTGAAGAGTGTGCAAAAATCAAGCTTCCAAGGTCAAAGAGCATTGAAGAGGAGAAGAAGATAGTATAAAAGTGCACCATAGAAAGAGGTGAAATTAATGTAGCACGACCATACCTTGAAGTCGAAGGAGATTACAATGTTCAAATTTTTTGAAAGTGCAATCAAAGGAGAAGTCAATCAACACATGGCGCCTCACATCAAAGGTATACTGACATTTCTTTAATATTTTCTTTCCATCAAGCTTAGGAAGATATAAGGTCTATTATTCCTAAGGTTAAGTTTAACTAATATTTATATGGATATATAAGGAAATTACAACCTTAGATAATTGATGGATTAGAAAGGAAATTAAAGCAAGGAGATTATAACTTTAAGAGCATTTTCAAAATTGCATTATTTAAGACTCAAGTATTGAAATATTTGTAAATTATTAAACTAGGAGATATAAGGTTTTCTACCTTGAAATTGAAGCATTATTTTGCAAATATTATCATTTTATAAATTTTTAATTAGGGAGATATAAGGAGTTCAACACCAAATTAAATATTTTGAAATTTAGAAACCATATCATTGAAAATTAAAGCATATAGGAATCAAAACATAGAATTGCTTGAAATTTGAAAATAATTTTTAATACTAGTCTCTTATACAACTTGAAGGGACAAAAGGAATCCAACTATAGAGTCTTGAAAATAGAAAACTTCATCAATTGAAAAGTGCATTAAAATTATCTTTAGCTTTCCATTTACAAATAGGGAGAGATAAGGTGAAATATAGAAGTTGAACATTATAACATTAGGGATTCAACTCAAAGGAAATTTAAAGAAAGCTAAGCACTTTATCAAAATCATAGTACATCCAAAACACTTGGGAGATATAAGGGGTTCTACAAAACTAAAAAATTGAAAAGGTCTTATCAAGGTTAATCACATACTCTAAACTAGGGAGATATAAGGTAGCTTACAAGCATCATCATGACAACAAATAAGTTCATTCTTAAAAAATCCCAACTTCTTAAAGGACCTAATTACTCTTCATGGAAAAACAAAGTGACATCAATATTAATAGTTTAAAAGCTTTGGGATATTATTAAAGGAGCAAAAACTAAACCTACTACTAGAGATAGTGATATTTAGAAGCTTGAACAAAATGAAGAAAAATCACTCATGATAATAACTTTTGCAATTACAGTTGAAATACAACTGTACATTAGTTCAGCAACAACTACTACAAGATATCTAAAGGAAAGAATAAAGCTACTATCTTGAATCTTCAAACTTGATTGCATTCTCTAAAATTGAATAGTGGTGAAAGTATAGAACTATATATAAGGAAAGTAGCAGATTTAAAAGGAAAATTGTTAACCTTAGGAGAATAGATAGATGATAAGTTTCTTGATGAAGTAACCCTAAGAGAACTTCTAGAAAGCTACACACATTTAGTTACATTATTACAAATTCTAAGTAAATATATATCATTTGATGAGTTAGTCAATATTCTATAGGAATATGAGGTGGAAAACTCAATAAAAGGTGAAATGACTAACAATGCCTTGGTTACAAAATATAATCCACAGGGAAATGTTGCCTCATCCCCAAAAGGAAGATCAAGATGGAACAATAGATATTGTCAAGTATGTAGGAATAAAGGACATAGTACCAATTATTGCATATTTAATCCTAGAAACCAGTATCAAGGAAATCAAACAAATTTTGGAAGCCAATCAAATAGGCCATTCCAACCAAGATAATATCAAAATCAATATAATCCTCATTAACAATAATTTTAGCATCCATATACTTCTCAAAATCAATACAATTATCCAAAACTACAATATAGATAAGGGAAACAAAAAGAACACTTAGTTCAAGAGATTCAAGAAATTCAAGAGCTAAAAGAACCTACAAATGAACATGAAGTTAAAGCTCTCTTAGCATTTTATGAAGATACTAGCTATTTAATTGATCAAGATATAGATAGGGAGAAAAATGAAGAAAGCAAAAAAGAAGAGTTCAAATTCTAGAACCAAAATGAAGACCATATTAAATACTAAAGTCTTAAATACCCAAATAATGTAATACAAGGGGTGTTGGAATATATTACATTATTTGGTACATGCCAATGTACCACCTTGGCTACATATTTAGATTAGGAGTTTGTCTTAGATTAAGGTTTGAGTATTTACTCTATGCAATGTAATAAACGTACAAGTGTTAGAATGTGCAATTATGTAAATGTGCATGTGTTCCACATGTACATGAGTCGTAGGATAGGATGATGAAGATTTATGGGTAGATGAAAAGCCAAGGGACATATCTCCCTATATATATGCCTTTGATAGAGTAAATAAAATGAGGAGACAATAGAGAGAAGCATATAGAATAGTAGAGTATAGTGATGAGAAGAGAAAGTAGATACAATGTAGATCTTGCATGAATTTTTGGAGTGTTCAAGACCTCCATTACATTACATTGTACTATTTTTGTGAGCTTTCATTAATGGCTATTTTTTGAGTTATTGTAGAATTTTCTCATATATGTTTCTTGTATATTATATTACCATTATCATATAGTTAACATTGCTTGCTCATTTTAGATCTTGTGTTGCATTTTATTAAATATATATCATCAAAATCTAACAAGTAGGTCTATCTAATTTAAGTTAAATATCATCAAAGAAATGAAAAAGACATATTTAAAAGTGAGTATATTGGAAGAATTAGCTATACCCATTCATAGTGATTTACTCCAATAGGTTTTAAAATATCAGGAAAGGAGTAATGCTAAGGATAAATAATAAGAGACAACACAATCTAATATAGTTGACAAGAAAAACTTGATAAAAAAATGTCCAAAATACATCCAATTCAATGTAACTGACATATTAAATTTCTGAAATTCCAAAATACCAAACTGCCTCTATTTTATGTGAACTTGAAGATTAAAAACTACTTGTTAAAAAGTTACATAGTTAATTTATGGGTAATAGTAACAATGATGCCACAAGTAGTTTATGAAGAGATGGGATTACCCTACACCAATATATCTAGACATCTAATTTAGATGGATGACACTAGGCTAAACATAATGTAAGTCCTTAAATACTATATCATAACCATATCTAAGCATATAAAGTTGGTAGTGGTGCAATAAGTGATATTTTCAACATTCCTCCATACTTTAGTATGTTGTTGTTTAGAGAGTGGACATGCAAGTTGTTAGGTTTTGGCTAATTTATGATGGGTTACATGCGCATGAACATTCCTAGAGACAGTAACTAACCAAATTCTATAATGATATTTCTTGCAACTACCTACTACACAAGCTAGATGAAGATGGAACTATGAATTAGAATCTCCTAAAATTGTCGAGGATGATGAAGGGCCAAAATATGATTAAAACACTAAAATATACATGATAATTATAGTGATTTAAGATGAATAAGATTCATACATTGATTATAAGGATACAACTCTTAGGAATTATCTTACCATAAAAGAACCATCTAGTCTCCCAGTTATAACAAGCCAAGGAGCAAAGAAAACCTAGATCATGTAATTTGGTGGAACCAAAACTAGAAATGGGATAGGCGCTAGTATTTTATTCATTGATCCACAAGGTTCAAAAACCCATTATGCATGTAAATTATTGTTCAATTGTACCAAAAATATGGCTAAATATGTAGAGAACTACGCACAAACTTGAGTAAATATAAAAATATGGGGATTAAGAACCTGAGAATATATTATGAGTTTGAATTGATTCTAAACTAGGTTAATTCCCAATACACCACAAAGAATAAGCATATAAATTCATATAATCATTGATTTTAGGATCTTCTAGAGATTTTTAACATGTATGAGATCAAGGTCATTCCTAGAGAATTAAACACCAATATAAATAAATTGATAGATATGGAAGCCAACTTTAATCCCACCATTAACATATGGGATAAAACAAAAGAATTAGAAGTTGTCTCTAGGCTAGTTATTCTTGATAACTCTAACTATATGATCCTAAAAAACACACATCCTAATATTGTAACAATTAAAATTACATAGAGAAGCATACAAGAATTGACAAAATTGTAATGATCAAAAGAGAGGTGTCTTTTATTAAAGATTGAATCAATCCATGGCTACAAATTCATCCCTCTTAGGGATACCCAATGTAATACGATGTTACAATCATAGAAAATCCCTTGCAAGGGTAAGTGTAATTCGTAGGAATTTTAGAATGACATGAAATGCTCTAAGGTGTCGTTGACCTTCTTCTCCATGATTAGAGGTATTTTTTGCGTTGAATGGCACGATCCTGTTAATCCTGCATTCAAGAAATAACAAGAACTTGTTAAAAACAAAGGTAGCCTCTCTTAATGAGGCCTTTTGAGGAAATTGTGTCAAAATATGTTATAGCATGCATGAAATCAATAAAATACGTAAAACATGTTAAACCTATGCAAATATTATAAATATTCCTTAAAGCATGTAAATAGAAGATATATCTAACTATCTAATGGTCCAATTGTATGAAATAAAGCATGGAGGCATGAGAATTAGCCATTAATGTCCTAATTGCTAAAATGAGCAATTTTGATTAAACACTTTAAATCTACCAGTCAGAGTCTCTAAATTTCTAATTAAATCGATAATATGCCTAATCTAACCTAGCTAATTGCTCTACAAAAGGAAAAACAAGGGAATCTGCCCTAATTTGCTCACCGTGGGTCTGATGAGTGGTTGGCACTATTCACCATGGCTGATAGCCGTGACAGAGCTTTGAGTGAACTTGCCCTCCAAATTAGGGCTTTCTCTCCAATCCACCTTGCCAAATTGATGTTCAAGGGTCACCTCTGTGTCCTCTGACAGGTTTGGCGGTTGAATTGTTCATATTGTGCATGGATTGCATGAATTGGTGTTTCTTGGCTCTCCTAGGCTCCTAGGACCTCCATGGCAATTTGATCTCCAATTGGGTAGCAAAAGTATCCCTCTCAATGCATGTAGATGGGTATGCAATTCGATAGGGCTTCTTTGCTCAATTGATAAATACTTTCTCCAAAATTTTCCCCAATTTGGAGGGGGATTATATAGCATTTGCCAAGGGCTAAGGGTGGCTTCCTCATGAAGCCAAGATCAATATTGGGTGGTTGAGCTTGTTGGATGGAAGAATCTAGAACCTTCCTCGCTCAAATCACTCCAATCTGCAACCAATTGGCCATTGCAACCGATTTTGGGTTGGATGAAGGCCAACTAATTTAGAGGCTTGACCATGGGTGAAAGGTGCAGGCAGCTCTGCTAATTGTGGGTATCAGCAGTAGCTAGCACTGACTAGGCAAAGGTGCCCAATTGAGTGGTAAAAACCATTGCTATACCTTGGATTTGTCCAAAGGTCTTCCATATGGTCTTCTAGCATGTCCCATATGAGTAGTCGCCTCGACATGACGTGTTTTAGGTGTCTACAGATGCCCCTTTTGAGATGCATTGTGAGATCAAACAACACTGAGAAAAAATAGACCTCCTAAAATGATGTCATAGGTTAGATGATGATCATTAGTCTGATCAACATTAGATGCCCCAAGTCCAACAAAAGGATGTGCATCCTAGAATCATTGCTTCCAACTGAGTGAAAGGCTTAAATTTGAAGGGTTTGCACTCGTCATCAGACATTCGGATAGCATCAATGCCAAGTAGGATTTTGTGCCTATCAATCCAAAAGGAAGAGAGTTACAAACAAACTATCATGTATGCTTTTTCCCCAAGTAGAAGGGTAAGCTTATGATAGTTGTTGGCAATGATTCGCAAGGATGAACACAATTTTGACAAGATCTAGGGATCTTCTATTGACTTTGATTATGATTTGATATTATGACTACCCCCTCAAGTGATGATTCGATGAGGGTAATGACAATTGAATGAAGTGACGAGGTCGCTTGACCACTATGAATGATCTTTGAACAAATTAAGATTTAGCATTTGAATACTTGGCAAGGCCTAATCAACTATGATTACACCATTTAGAGTAATTGCATATTCCTATCCTATGGAGCGGTCCAACCATGAAGGCCTTCTTAGGAATCAAAATGATAGCAATGTCAATTAGGTTTGTAGTGAATCATATTGTCGATGATCTACTAAAAATGTCATAGAAGAATTGCAATGAATACCTCATTCCCCTGGAGCAGTCCGACTGTGTGGCCTTCTTAGGGATTGAAATGAAGCATAGCAATTCTATGATGATGAATTTACCCCAAATGTCCTTATGGTAATTTACTCATCTTGCCGATGTGCATGGATCACAAGTCACTGCAACCGCCAAGTGTGTAGGGTAAATTATTGAATACAAGGTGCATTTGGCTTTTGAATTATTTGATTTTTTTGTTAATTTTTTGAATTTTTTGAATTATCTGGTCTGGTTAGCATTTTTGATTTGACCTTTGAAATCTCTCCACGATGGGAATTTGGAGCATTTAATGCAGTTTTCTAACCGCGTCTATCATAAGCGGGCAAATTCCTTGACCATGGTTGGGATGCACGGGCAAAAAACCCTAATTCGGGGACAACGATTGCTAGGCACAGGCCGCACCAAATTTGATATTTATAAAATGCATTTCCACTTTGTAAATTTCATTATTTACCTGATAGTGATACTAAAATTGAGAGCTCTATGACGTAAAACCTAAAATTTGACCCAGAACATTGTAGAAAACTTGACTCAATTCCTTGCTATCTACACTGATGGCCAATCAGCCAGAGGCTTTGACTAGTGGAGGATTCGATGCCTCCAAGGCAACTCAAAAAATGAGACCACACAATCACATTACTGGTTTAAAATTAACCACACTAAAAAATGGGTTAACGAATCACATTAAACTATCGGTAACGAACCTCACCCTAGCTAGGTTTAGCATAGGTTAGATTAGAGGGTGGGTTAATTTTATTTTTTTAGGGGTTTTGGGGTTAATTATGGGGAGGTTATGACCTTGAAAGGGTCATACTCCCTAGCCACGGGTGGCAGACGTGGTTCCCAATTGGCAGATTGGGGACCGCGGTTGTTATCCATGATGAGAATTAAATCCCAATGGTCATATTTTTGACCATTGCATTGATCGCTTATCGGACCTACGATGTGCAAACTTTAGAAAAAATTTCAAATTTTTTATTTTTTTTTATTTTTCTAGGCACTTAATGCCATTTATTACATTTTTTGAATGATTTTCTAATGTTTTTGAAATTTGTGATCATGTTTTTACATGTTTTTGTATTTTTATGCATTTTCAAATTTTTTTGACATTTTAGAATTATTTTTCATTGTTTTTCCTATTTATTATTTTTGCTACTCAGACCTTGACCAATAGAGCGAGGGAGACCGATCTCCTTCATAACCTTCATGGTGATCTCACTCTTTGCGAGTGAGAGTGGTTCACTGTTGTGGGGTTCGGTTACATCTTGGACCTCCCCACCATCCGGATTGACCAAGGATACTTGATTGCTTTGGCCCATCACTAGGATGCATAGACCAACATATTTCACCTACCGATGGGTGAGATTACTATCACTTTGGAGGATGTCTACCGCATATTCTACCTGCCAATTGATGGTGAGGCCATCATGACTTCTCCTACCATGGCCAAGAAGGACGTATTTGATGCCATCTTTGAGAGATGGAGCATTGAGGCACAGGACCATAATGCCCACAGAGGCATTCATATTGAGGAGTGGTTTGAGGCCAGATTCTTCTCATAGCAGGAGGCTATATTTATGCACTTGATTATTTAGATAGTTCTCTCAGAATCTTTAGGCATGAGGTTCCCTTGGAAGCTCTTGTCTAGGACTATAGAGGTTATGGTGAGCTCTACTATGTGGCCTCTTATTCTATCATGGGGGAGCACCCTGCTAGCATAGTTTTATTATGAGTTGTATTAGATCACACACCGCAGTAGAGTGGGCATCAGCTGTAGCATCCTTCTCCAAATTTGGGGCTGGTAGCACATCCTGATTGAGTATCCTATTGATTTATCCTTACAGATTATTGATATTGATGAGGTTAGTTAGTGTTATGCAACTCACTGGCCTTGGGAGTGAGAGGGCTTAATGAGTAGGTCTCACACAGGATACCTAGACCATTATATTTCTATATTTTCATAGCTCCGTCCTCAGCATATATGGTGGCGACCATACATGGATTTCCCAGCCTAGACAGAGGTAGGCAAGTACCTGCGTTGAGCATGTAGAGATAGATGGATCTTTGGCTAGAAGGCCAACATACATGAGTATAACTTCTACTCTCATGTCTTGAGGTAGTTTAGGATCTGGTAGGATGTCCTAGAGTTACCTCTCATCTACAGATGTCTGGTCCTAGAGAGGGACCTGACCTAGCCCTAGGTGACTCCACTGGGGGAGGATGATGATAAATTTTAGGAGTCAGGCCTGGCGAACATAGGCACTACTCCTGACTATGATGGATGGTGGGTAGACTTCCAATGGCACGGAGATGGTCCTCTAGTCTGACCAACTAGTGGATTCATAGTGAAGGGTGTATAAGCCATAAATGTGGAACCTCATGGGTGCAAGACCCACTAGAGGATAGAAGGTGCATGGGGTGTAGGGTCCACTGCATATGAGGGCCCACAGTTAGAGGCAAAGGAGGAAGCATCAGAGGAGGGTGAGGTACCTCCAACCTATAGAGCTAGGTTAGGAGGCTCTAGACTCAAATTTTATAGAGGGATATGACTATCACCATTACAAAGGCTAAGCTATCTCATGGCAAAAGCTATTGGCATAGCTATGAGGAGGAGAGGCCAGCTCTCTAGACACATATAGCTATAGTCAACACTAAGATTAGGAAGATCACTAGTGAGAATGATCTTCTATAGGCCCAACTAGATGCATTGTGTACTGAGCAAGACCTATTAAGGGCAGCGATGGGGGGTCCCTCATCTACACAGACTATCATGGTGCCTCCTGCAGTACCATCTACTTTATTACCAATAGGTCGTGAACCTATGGTAGAGATCAAGAGGCTACATGCCCTCGTGGAGGAGGGTAATGAGCAGCATATGGTGAATGTATCGTGCATCGCCCAACTAGAGGTTTGCATCAAGATACTAGATTGGAATGTCCCAAAGGATACATGCACTATAGGGACCCACTAGAGTGGATCTAGTACCAGAGATATAGGGCAATCGTCTGCTATCTCCACAATAGGCCTCACAACAGGCTCCAGAGCAGGATCCAGAGTAGGATCCTAGGGATGGGGCTAAGGGATGTGGAGAGGACTCTACGACAGGTTGATTAGGGGATGCAGGCCAGAGATATCATTTTGCTATGGCACAAATTTTGATTTTTGTACCATTTTTGAGTGTAAGGTCGAGGACCTACATAGTTGTAGCCTACGTGTATTTTGATGTACCCTGATACTATGTACTTTTGACACACATATATGATATGATATTTCATCTCATTACATGTGTACTTTATTTTTGATATTTTATGTTTATGTTATGCACATGGATGCAATGCATGTATTTGATTTATTGCTATATGATGTGATGTATGGATGACATGCACTAGCTAGATTATGGATGTATGATTTAAATGCTATGATCTAAATGTGTAGATGGACTACTTTATGATGTTATGTATATGAATGCAATATTTGATGTTAAATGCATGTATAATTTCCTTTCTTTTATGCATTTAATTTATGTTGCTTATGACATAGTTTATACCATGTATATATTGCATATATTTTCTATGATGAATGCTATGCAAATGGACATGTATGCTTTAATCACTTAAAACATAATGTATGAATGTAAATGAATTTGACAATCTAATGGATGACACCACAGAATGTATAACAATCATGAATTGTAATTGCTATATACTTGTAAAATTTTGATAAATTGTACACCCTTATGTGAGATGCAATGATGTATTGTTTCAGTTTATAAGATTTTGTAAACTAAAAGGAATATAAGTAACATAATCAGTGGCCATTTAAATATCATTTCTAACATCCATCCGATATCTAACATATGTGACAACTCATTTTAATAAACAAACTCTCATAAAATATAATTGATTTTTGATGATTGCATGAAATTTGATTGTTGCTATTTGGGAATTTTTGAGGCTTTCCATGAGACTCAAACACCCTAGTTGACTTATCAAAAGTTGCATACTAACTAATTAGGCTTTTGAAAAATAAATATTTCACTCCAACTGACCAAGCTATTCATTACCCCTATGTGTGCAAGTGAATATATTAGATAAGGCATAAGCATACCCTAGTGCCAGCGGGATTCATTCAGCCCATTTTGTATTGGGGATCCTCAAATGTCTATCCGATCCTAGGTTCGAACTCATTCAAACTAGACCACTAATCAATCTAGGCCACCCCAAGCTAGCCCACTTGTAAATTGCGTAGAACTACCCCTTCAATGACAGGCGGGATTCTTTCAGCCCATTTCTATCATTGAGGATCACCCTATGGCTTTCAAGTAATGATCATTCCAAGGATTCAAGCCCCCCCTTATTTTATTTATTTTATTGGGATACTTGCTCTCATATATAGTGATAAAAATCATTATTTATTTTCTCTTTTTAGTGACAATAATCACTGTTTATTTTGATCTTTTTTTTTCTATTTATTTTTCTCTTGAGCAAGGGATTTGAATTTTTATTTGATTTTGAATATGGGATTTTGACTTTGAGATGTCAATTTGGGACATCGATCTTAGGATATCGATTTGGGGTATCAACCTTTGATGTTGATCTGGGATGTTACTCTAGGATATTGCTCCTTCATTTGCAAGCAAGGGATTTATTTGGGTAGGGGAGTATGCTCATCCTTTTGCCAATGACCACTACCCTAGACCATTGCTCCTCACAAGATAAGCAAGTAATAAAACCTTTCACTCAAGGTGACCTGGATCACTTCATGGATTTTGCCCTTCCGCACCCTAAATAGGATTTTTTTAGTGTATTTAATTAGTGATAGGATCCTGATATGCCCAGTGCTATCAAAACTAGACCTTACCTAACAAAAACAAAGCAAGCTTTCCACTAAGCTCTTGATAAGTCCACTAGGTATGGTTGAATGACCAAAAAACTCTAGCCTATTCCTCTTAGCAACAAGATGGATTGTGTTGAAAAACACATTTACTCACAAGGGTGATTACTGATGAAAATGCAAAGATGCATGATTGAAACACAAACGTGGCATCGTTTGTAAGATTGCAAACACAACCTATCCTAATGCAATGTGCGACGGATGGAAATGCCTAATGCAATGCAATGAAATGGAATGCAAATGATATGCAAATGATGCAACTAAAATGCAATATGTAATTGAAAATGCAATGCAAAATATTTTTGAGTTTTATATTTTGCAATGTTTTTGGATTTTTCTTATATTTTGACCAAGGGATTTTAAAAACCATTGGAGCCTTTTATGCTTTGACCAAAGGGCTAAAGATACCTTTGGAGCCTTTTTGAACTTGACCAAAGGGCTTATAGATGCCTTTGGGGCCTTTTTGAACTTGACCAAAGGGCTTACAGATGCCTTTGGGGCCTTTTTGAACTTGACCAAAGGGCTTACAAATGCCTTTGGGGCCTTTTTGAACTTGACCAAAGGGCTTATAGATGCCTTTGGGGCCTTTTATTGGTCTTAGGAATAGAACACTTTAATATGAAGGATGTTGAGAGGTTCAGGCTCTTCAACTCCTTCCAATGATGTCAAGCGATATGTCCTGGGTCCGATCTTCTCAGAGATCATATAGGGACCCAACCAATTAGCCATGAATTTGTCTCACATTTTTGGTGGTAAATTTGAATTTTTTGGTTCTCTTTCAGCACAAGATCACCAACCTCAAAGTCTCTCAGATGGACTTTGTTATTGTAAGCTCATTTTAAGTGCTCCTGATAAACACGGAGATGCTCAAGGGCATTCATGCGATGTTCATCAAGTAGCATCAATTGATCTAGGTGAGCTTTCCACGTGGTGTCATCATCAATGAATTATTTTAATGCGATGCGCATCGTTGGAATTTCCAACTCTAGGGGCATAATGGCCTCAGTGCCATATACTAGTGAAAATGGAGTTGCCCCAGTGGGTGTTTGAATGCTAGTCCTATAAGCCCATAATGCAAGGGGTAGTTGGATGTGCCAATATTTGTGGTGTTCTTGTACCATATTTTTCAATATGGAAACCACTATCTTGTTTGAAGCTTCAACTTGTTCATTTTCTTGCGGATAGTATGGAGTTGCAAAACTATGTTTGATTCTATACTTAGATGTCAAAGATCTCATAGTTTTGTTCTTGAATGACGTTCCATTATCCGAAACTATCTTGGATGGTATCCCAAAATGACTTATGATATTGGTGAGTATAAACTCAACAATACGCGCTCCAGTTGTCGTTGTTAAGGGAATGGCTTCCACCCACTTAGTAAAATACTTAGTAGCCATAATAATAAAAGTATGTCGACCCGATGACGGAGGAGATATCTTACCAATAAGATCAAATCTCCACTTGGATGGGTTGTAAGGCCTGTGATGGCAAGTGCGTAAGATTAGCATGATGCTGATATTTAACACATTTCTTGACATACACATTGTAATCCTTCTCCATTATGGGCCAATAATAACCCATGCGAAGGATGCACTTGATGATAGCCATGCCACTAAAATGGCCACCGCATGTACCATCGTGAGCTTCTAAAATTTCCCAAGATGACTCTTGGGGCTCAAGACAATGAAGGAGAACTCCATCATAGCTTCTACGATACAGGATGTCTGCTAACAAGACATACTTTGTCACTTTTTGTTTAAATGTGCATCTTGCGGTACATGACAATCCCTAAGGGATTAAACCAAGTCTAAGGAAGTCATGTATCTATGACATCCAATTTTGGTAAGCTTCAGCCTCGACTGATAAGACAACATGTTCCCCCTATGGTTCTACATTTGCAAATGCAGACTGGGAAACAACCTTGTGGTGAATGGTAGTACCACTCCCCATCGGATCCTGGGAGATCAAAGACCCCCAGGATGCTCTCTTTAGAAAGTATTTGTATCTATAGAACCACTCATGGTTTGGTTCCACATGAATCATGTTGATTGACTCTTTGTTATCTAATGCTTCACGCTGCACAACGGCGTGTGACAACGTCTTTACGTGGATGGTAGTAAAGTTGGCAGATGGATTCTGAGGGATTAAGGATCCCAAAGATGCCATAGTGTCTACAAATATATTAGATGAATGAGGGATTGCCTCGATGTCGTACCACTCCAGTCGAGCTAGATATGTGTCAACAAGATCCTTGTAAGCTTTCAATACCAGATATCGACATTGAAATAATCCCTTAACTTGATTAACAATGAGAAGGGAGTCGCCAAAGATATTTAGCCTTTTAATCTTCATGGTGATAGCTATTTGGAGACCCAAAATTAGGGCTTCATATTCAGCATTATTATTGGTGCAAGGAAAGTCCAACTTGAACGACAAGGGCATTGGAGCACCTTGCGGCATGAACAACACTATTCCTGCACCACCCCCTTGCTCACACTTCGAACCATCGAAGAACAAGGTCATATCGGCTTTGTTATCCGGTTCCTCGAGTTTGAGCGCTTCTGATAAAGCAAAGACTGCATCATCGAGAAGCTCTATGGTGAGAGGCCTACTATTCTCTAGAGGCGCATCAGCCAGTTGATCAGCTATGACTTGTCCCTTAATGGAATTTTGGCTTATGAATTCCAAATCAAATTTTATCAGTAGCATGATCCACTTTGCAGTACGTGTATTATGATATGTCTTGCTCATCATATATTGCAAAGGATTTTGTTTTGATATGACATACGTCGTATGACTTAACATATAGTGTCATAATTTCTTTGTAGTGAACACTACTGCTAAACATAGCTTCTCCACGTATGCATATCCTAGCTCATAACTCACCAAGGTTCGACTAATATAATATATGGCTTGTTCTTTGTCTTGCACATTATTTTGGGCTAACATGGTCCCTAGTGCAAAGTCGGTTGTTAATATATAGCAAAAATGATGCATCTAGCCTTGGTGGAGCTAGCACTGGCGGCGTTGCCAGGTATTGCTTAATCTCAGCAAAGGTTGCTTGATAGTCCTCGTCCCAATTGAATGGGACCCCCTTGTGTAGCAATTGATTCATGGGTTGACATTTATCCGATAATTGTGCGATAAATCACTTTATGGATGCTACTTTGCCTTGTAGGCTTCTTAATTCCTTGATATTTATGGGAGGATGCATCTCTAAAATAGCCTTGACCTTTGCTAGATCAACTTTGATGCCTCAATTTGAAATGATGAATCTGTTGAGAAGCAACACCCACCCACTAAAAAAATGACATTCCATCCTTTGAAAATATTTAATATTCATTTATTCCACAGGGACCCTCTTGAGTTTTTCTCCTTTCTAAAATTTCGCCTACATCAAAGTGTCCAAGTAAGCTTGCATATGGCATTGAATTCAATTTAAAATTTCTGAGATTTTACATGTTAATGTATTAATTCATATTAATCATTTCAGAAATTTTAATTTTCAAGAGTTTTTCTATTTCTGGCCAACAGACTTCTAAGTGCATTTTCTCTTAATCCGTGATGAATTTTTAAGTTCCATTTGTAGATTTGGATACCCTTTAGGCTTATTTAGATGCTTGTAAAGTTTCATCAAATTTTGGGCACTTGGACAAAGTCATTGGAATTAACCTACAATTTTTGGAGAATTTACAAAGTGGAAGAAAAGCTTGGAAGAAATGAAGTGAGGGAAATGTCGTGATTTCGTGACATGTTCCATTTTCACGAGGGCGGAATCTTGGAAGAAACGAAGTGAGGGAAATGTCGTGATTTCGCGACATGTTCCATTTTCACGAGGAAGAAGCTTGGAAGAAAGGAAGTGAGGGAAATGTCGCGATTTCGCGACATGTTCCATTTTCATGAGGGCGAAAGCTTGGAAGAAACGAAGTGAGGGAAATGTCATGATTTCGTGACATGTTCCATTTTTGCGAGGAAGAAAGCTTGGAAGAAATGAAGTGAGGGAAATGTCATGATTTCGTGACATGTTCCATTTTCACAAGGGCGGAAGCTTGGAAGAAACGAAGTGAGGGAAATGTCACGATTTCGCGACATGTTCCATTTTCGCGAGGGTGAAAGCTTGGAAGAAACAAAGTGAGGGAAATGTCGCGATTTTGTGACATGTTCCATTTTCGTGAGGAAGAAAGCTTAGAAGAAACAAAGTGAGGGAAATGTCACGATTTCACAACATGTTCCATTTTCGCGAGGGCAAAATCTTGGAAGAAACGAAGTGAGGGAAATGTCGCGATTTCGTGACATGTTCCATTTTTGTGAGGGCAAAATCTTGGAAGAAACGAAGTGAGGGAAATGTCACGATTTTGTGACATGTTCCATTTTTGTGAGGAAGAAATCTTGGAAGAAACGAAGTGAAGGAAATGTCGCAATTTCACGACATGTTCCATTTTCGCGAGGGCGAAAGCTTGGAAGAAATGAAGTGAGGGAAATGTCGCAATTTCATGACATGTTCCATTTTCACAAAGAAGAAATCTTGGACGAAACGAAGTGAAGAAAATGTCACAATTTTGTGACATGTTCCACTTTCGCGAGGGCGGAAGCTTGGAAGAAATGAAGTGAAGGAAATGTCGTGATTTTGTGACATGTTCCATTTTCGCGAGGGCGAAAGTTTGGAAGAAATGAAGTGAGGGAAATGTCGTGATTTTGTGAAATGTTCTATTTTCATGAGGGCGGAAGCTTGGAAGAAACAAAGTGAGGGAAATGTCATGATTTCGCGACATGTTCCATTTTCGCGAGGAAGAAAGCTTGGAAGAAACGAAGTGAAGGAAATGTCATGATTTTGCGACATGTTCCATTTTCGCGAGGGCGAAAGCTTGGAAGAAAGGAAGTGAGGGAAATGTTGCAATTTTGTGACATGTTCCATTTTTGCGAGGGCAAAATCTTGAAAGACATGAAGTGAGGGAAATTTCATGATTTCGTGACATGTTCCATTTTTGTGACTTGTCTCATTTTCGCGAGGGCAAAAGCAAGGAAAAATAGCTTGAGGGAAATGTCCCGAAATCGTGACTTGCTTTAGTTTCATGGCATCACCCATCCAAAAGGAAGTGGAAGCTTTTCAACACAGTCCAAACCCTAGAAATATTTAAATGAAAAGAATTAATTAATTAAATCAATTAATTAATTAAAATGAAAAACATTAAAAATCTAACCTTTGCTTTTCTTTTTGCAGAAGGTGATCCGACAGTTGCATAATGGCAAAAGTAATGGCGAGAAAGACAGACAAACCTAAATTTTGGCACAAATCAAGCAAGGACCATCGGATGGGAATAAGATATGCCAGGAAGTTATGATCCGTCCAAATTTTGTAGATCTAGCCACAAATACAGACTTTAAGGAATTTTCCGGTGGACCTATTTGCCAGGAAATTTATGGCAAGTTAGTGACTCATCCAGATTTTGCAGATCTGGCCGTAAATACAAGCTTTAAGGAATTTTTCGGTGGATCCATTTTTCCAAAAAATTTATGGCAAGTCAGTGACTCATCCAGATTTTGCAAATCTAGCCGTAAATACAGAATTTAAAGAATTTTTCGGTGGATGCATTGTCGAGAAAATTTATGGAAAAAGTAATGACGGGTAGAGAATCTCAACTCGAACCAAACAAAGGCGGCTGTGCAAGGATGGAAGGCCTAGGAAATCAGTGACTCATCCAAATTTTGTAGAAGAATTAATGAGATGCTTTGACGGCTTATCAAAAAAAGAACATACATTTACACGCAGTGTCCATTTGATGAGGATCAAATCAAGTATTATCTCCTCCATTTATGGCAAGATCCATGCGAAGATTTTCAGAGTAATTAGGGCTTATCAAAACTCTATATAAAAATGCCTTATATTGTAAAACCTTGGTGGTGGGATTTTTATGATAAGATTTAGATATTTGGAAGAAGATATTTTGAAAAGATCAGGGTCTGTCCTGAGTCTATATATACTTCTCTTGAATGTAAAGATCGGAGGCAAAAACTTAGAATGAAAGACATTTTAGCAATTTCCTGCAAATCTTGTTTAAATGCTTTGTTCTGGACCTGGGGTTGGTGTGACATCATTTTTCTATGATAGCATGGCCAGGAGCCTAATCTCTTTCGGATTGCGATAACTGCATCTTCTTTTGTTTTCGTCTCGCTAAGGTTTATTTATTTTAATTGTAAATCTGTGTTATCAAGATTGAATATGCTACTAGGCTTCATTCTGTTGTTGTATGTTAGGGAAAATTAAAGATTTAAGGTTCTGGTTTGTTCTAATTGCTCTATCCTCATTGCGTGAGCTAGGCTGCTGGTGAGAGATACCAGTTGACACCGACTTCCCTTCTATTTATGGTTTTCTTTTAGATCTGTGTCATCTTTGTCTTATGCTCTTAGTAGAAGGTGATCTTAGAAAGCTGGACACCTTCCTCTTTGATTTGTTTTATTGTGAAGAAAAATAGTGTAACTAAAATTGGTAGTTTTGATTTGGCAACTAACTTAGATAAGATTCTCTTTTCTGCCCCACCCTACTCTCTTTGTTCCACCGTTAAATAATCTATTTTTATTTTCTTTCAAATTTAT
Organism: Wollemia nobilis; assembly: GCA_028583015.1. NCBI lineage: Eukaryota > Viridiplantae > Streptophyta > Pinopsida > Araucariales > Araucariaceae > Wollemia > Wollemia nobilis. Next base: position 3,260,659 of record JAQPPZ010017021.1, read on the forward strand.
CTTTTATTTAATCTGCTAAAGCATAAAGAGCTATATCAAAGAACTTATTGTAAATATGATTGTCAACAAAGATAACAACCACTAAACATTATTGAATGAAGGTCGAACCTGTTGTAAGGTAACATATATTCTACTTGAAAAGAAGCGAAAAAGAGTGAATAACCATTCGACCCAACTCTGTAACTCACACCTCGGATAACCAGCAAGATCCTAAAGTGAGTGGGATTTATCTCGTATAAGTGTTATTGGTATTTTATGCTCATTATTCATGTGGAGTGTATGAAAGCCGAACCAACATTTAAAATTGGTGCTAGAAGGAGGGCCGACTGAACTCTGTTTAGTATTTGTTAAGGATTGTAAGTTTCTTGTGAAAAGCTGGATTCTACCTATAGAGTAACCAGGTCCCACTCTAGAGCTGGAGAGCTCCTTGTGCTTGAGTTGGAAACCCTAAGGAGAAGCAGCATTAGAAGGGACAGGTTTTTTTCCAGCATAGTTTTTTCACCACTTGTAGTTCCTCCAACTGCAACTCAAAATATCATCGTTAATCAGGTAGTGATGGCAAACTGGTTGGGTTCCACTACTTTGAATATCCCTGGTGCAGCGCATGATTTACCAAAAAATCCTAAGTATCTTCCTACCTACAAGTATGATGGAATCAGAATAGTAGAATAACACCTAGTGGCATTTAAAAATTCTCTAAAGTTGTTGAATGTGCAACATGAAGATGTGGCTTGTAGGTTATTCCCATTCACTCTCCGGGAGGGAGCATACGACTGGTTTTTGAATCTTACTAATGACTCTATTACTAGTTGGAATGACCTAGAGAAAATTTTTGTATCACAATTTGGTGAAGTGATTGACCCCAGTGTGTTATATCAACAATTTTCTAGCATTAAGAGAGGAATCAATGAGACTGTCAGATCTTTCAATGTCAGGTTTCAAAAAGCTTACGATAGATTTACGGGTAATTATGTGCGAATTGCAGATCTAGCATTGGAAATTTTTAGGAATTCCCTAGATCTAGTGACCTTTGTTTTCTTGAAGAGAGATGCCAATATTACTAATCTAATAAAAGCTTATAAATAAGCTTTGGTTCTTGAAAGACAATTGGGACCTCAACCTTTGAATGCTCCTCAAATTCCCTTTGTTACACAAAATACCCCTATTTTTAATCTCATCCCACATCAAATGATGTTGCCAGCATGCCAGACTCTATCAATAGGAAATCCATTGGCTGTAACACATGCTAAACATATACAAAATACAGAGAAAGAATCTGATAAAACAATAGTTGAGGAAGTCTCAAAGATGGTCCAAAAGTTAGCAAATGACTTTTTGAGTTTCAAAAGGCAAGTGTCCACCAGGGACAACTCAAATATATTTTCTTATCAACATAATAGATTCACTAGACCACCTTATGAACCCAATAAGGATTATAAAGGTAAGGGGTATGAAGTGAATATTTGTGACTTGGCTTTTCCCAATTGGTGTAGGATACATGAAACATCTCAACATGGAGAATTAGATTATTTGGAGTTCTACAATGCCTTTGAAGCTCTATCCGGTGAGTTGGTTTTTCCTAAAAATCAAAGAAATGTTGATGGTCCAAGTTCATCCAAACATAGTATAGCTATGGTGTTAGATTCATTCACTTTTCCAGATGATTTAGATAATGTTGTGGAGATGCCTATGGATGAAGTGCAAGCTTTTCAACAGTATAGAAGGGACAACTACAATCTCAGGAACAAAAATCTAGAGCCTAATACTACATCTACACCTCCAGACAACTCCCATAATGTTCCTCCAAATCCATATCCAAATAATAACCCACATCCATCCAAGGGAGGAGATCTAAGAGTACCAGGTGGATTTGTTACTCCACTCAATAAGGGATACAATATAGTGGAGGATATGAAGAAGATCAAGGCTAACATCACTCTTCATGAGTTGGCTCAAATTACTTAACAAAGGGATAATTTGATTAAGACATACTCTGAGCCTACTGCCAAACCTCTAGAAAAGGGGAAGAAGATAGCAAATGCAAACATGGCCATGTATAAAGAAAGGACTGAAGTTCGACCTTTCCTACTAACTGTGTCTGTATTTTTGGGAAAAATTTACACAACTGTCTGGTGGATTCTAGTACTTCAACCAATGTCATGCCTCTAGCCATCTGTCAACAGTTGGGTTTAACCCCTATGAAGTCCGAGAGAAGAGTTATCCAATTGGATAAAATTGAGGTTAAGGTGGTAGGTGAACTTCAAAATATACACATTTAGATAGCATCTAAGCCGAGAGCACAACACAAAATTGACATTCAGGTGGTAGATATTCCTGTGGGATATGGAATGCTTCTGAGCAGAGACTGGTCAAATTCTTTGAATGGGTACTTGGTGACTAATTTTTCACATATGTGGTTGCCTTGGAAAGGTGTTGCAAATCAATTAAGAATCGAAAGAGAACCTAGATATAAACACATGATCACTGAGTATAATGCCAAGAATGAGACTGTTAATATTATTGATGTAGATATCGGGGTTTATAATCTGACAACTGCACAAAATGGGAAACCTATTAAAACTCATCTTGATCATGATAATGAAGTTTGGATGCTTCATGTCGATGGAGCTAAGTCTAAGCAAGGTTTTGGTACAGGGGCAGTTCTTAAAGGACCTAAAAATTAGACGTATTTTATGTCTTATTGCTTGCAGTTTCCTTGCACGAATAATTTGGCAGAGTATGAAGCACTAGTGTTGGGATTGATATTTTATTTAGATAAAGGTGTAAAAAATATTTAGGTTTTTACAGACTCAGAGTTGGTGGCTAATCAGGTTAGAGGTAAATTTCAGTGCAAGGCATCTTACCTGAAAAGATATAAACACCAAGCGTGGGATCTCATGGAGGATTTTGATGCTTTTTATTTGATGCACATTCCTAGAGAAGAGAATTCACTTGAAGATGTTTTAGCTTCATCAGCAATAAATCTGAAGCCATTGGAGGAATTAAAATGGAAGAAAATTTCAATCGAATTAATCCTTTGTCCTTCGGTTCTAGATAACATAGATAATTTTCAAGTCTTTTTCAATGACCAACAAATTATAAACTTTTTACAGAATACCAATGCATTTGAAAATACTATAATTGATGATGGTCAAAGGGATACTATGCTGGAAAAGTTTGATTATGAAAAGGGGATAATGAGGTTGAAAGATAATAGAATTCTAAAAGGAATGGTAGAGATTGAGCGACTATTTGATGTTGACCAAATTAAACAAAGAGGGAGTTTTGGAAATTCTATTGGTGTAGCAGGCAGTGAGACTGAGAAATTGAATGTTGGGACTGAAGAGGATCCCAGACACCTTAAGTTAGCTAAATATTGTGACCCTAAAATTAAAAATAATATGATTGAATTCCTTCACAGGTCCAAGGATGTTATGGCCTGGTCTTATAAAGACCTAAAGGTTTTTGATCCAAAAGTTTACACCCATATAATACCCTTAAAGGAGTTCTGTAAACCCTTTCGATAGAAACAGAGGCATGTCAATGCTTTGTTGGAACCCCTCATCAAGAAGGATGTGGAGAAATTATTGAGAGCTGCCATTATTTTTCCCATTATAAATTCTACTTGGGTAGCCAATTTAGTGCCGATTAGAAAGAAGAATGGGGAAATCCGCTTGTGCGTGGATTTTAAAAACTTGAACAAGGCTTCTAAAAATGATAATTATCCTTTGCCTTCCATGGATGATGTGCTACAAATTGTGAATGGTTCAGAAATGATGTCTTTCTTAGATGGATTTTCGGGGTACAACTACTGGTTGAAATAGAAGACAGGATGAAAACTGCCTTCACGACCAAGTGGGGAACCTTTGCCTACAAGAGAATACCGTTTGGGTTGATAAATGCTGGAGCTACCTTTCAGTGTGCAATGGATCATGCCTTCAAAGGTCTCATGGGTAAATGCATCGTTGTCTACATGGATGACTTGACAGTTTTTTCTAAATCTCGATTTGACCACGTGAAGCACTTGGAATCTATCTTCGACAAATGCAGAGAGTTTGGCATTTATTTACACCCAAAGAAGTGTGTTTTTGGTGTAACTAAAAGAAAACTCCTTGGAAACTTAATCACCAAAGATGGCATTTCCATGGATCCTGAGAGAGTTGAAGCCATATCGGGGATACCCTTTCCCAACTCTAAGAAAGAATTAAGATCATTTTTTGGGAAAATTAATTTTGTTAAAAAATTCATCTCTGGATTTGCACAAATAGTCAAGCCGCTAAATGACATGCTAAAGGAAACTGTTAAGATTTCCTGGACAACGAAAGACAAAGCAACATTCCAAGAGATCAAATCTGCCATCAAACAAGCTCCAGTGCTAGTGAGCCCAGATTTTAGTGCAAATTTTTACCTGTACTCTTTTTCTTCTGAACACACACTTGCAGCAGTTTTAACCCAATGAAGAGAAATAGGGGAGCACCTGATTGCCTTCAAAAGTACCAACTTAAAGGGTGCTAAGCTAAAATACTCTCGCTTGGATAAGCAAGCCTATGCCTTGGTGAGAGCAGTCAAGAAGTTCAAAAATTACATATTGAGAAGCAAAGTCCATGCTATAGTTCCTGATACAGCTGTCAAATATTTATTAAGCCAGGATGAATTGGGTGAGCTAAGAGGTAATTGGGCTATGATACTGCAAGATTACGACTTAGAAATCCGACCTAAAAAATTAATCAGAGGACTTGGTTTGTCCTGACATATTGCTAAAATACCTATATAGGGAGAAATTAATCAGTTGGATTCTGGATTGGATGATTGGTATGGAGATGTCATTCATCTGTTGAGGTTTGGAATTTATCCACCTCACCTAAATAGAACTCAAAGAAGAGCACTGAAGTTGAAATCTGCTCATTTTCTACTCAAAGGAGGCAACTTGTACAGAGAAAACTATGCTGTCATATTCTTAAGATGCATTTCTCAGAATGAAGTGAACGAGGTGATGTCTAGTTTTCATGAAAATTTAGGAGTAGGGCATTCCTCAGGTTCTGCTATTGCACACAAGATATTAAGAGCAAGCTATTACTGGCCTACATTGTTTAAAGATGCACATCAGCATGTGAGAAATTGCCACCAGTGTTAGATTTTTTCATCCAAGCAGGCTAATCAAGCTTTACCATTACAACCTATTATAATAGACAAACCTTTTATGTAGTGAGGACTTGACTTTGTAGGTGTGATAAACCCGAATTCATCAGTAGGGCACAAGTATGTTTTAACAGCTACTGATTATTGTACAAGATGGGTTGAAGCAGCAGCCACCATGAAGAGTACAACCCATGAGGTGATCGGATTTTTAGAGTCAAATATCATAACCAGGTTTGGAGTTCCTTTTAATTTGGTGTGCGACAACGGACCGGCCTTTCAGTCATTTGAATTTGCAGAGTGGGCATACCAGAGGGGGATATTCATCAATTTTTTTTCCAAATATTATCCCCAAGGTAATGGACTAGCTGATTCCACAAATAAAAATTTGATGAATGCCATCAAGAAGTCTATTGTAGACAAAACCAGACAATGGCACACACTATTGAAGTATGAACTTTGGGCTGTCATGATAAGACATAAAGAAGCTCTTAAGACTTTCCCATTTTCTTTGTTGTATGGTACCCATCCCATCATTCCTATCTCTTTAAAATTTACCACTTATCAATTTGCTTTAGATTACTTTGATGATCATGCAGATGCAGAAGCTCGTGTATTGGACTTAATTAATTTTCAGGATGAATGATTTTAAGCCTTGGAGCATTTTAGTCGACACCAAGAGACAGTCAAGTGCTGGTTTGACAAAAGAGCAAGAGTAAAGGCCTTCAGACTTGCAGACCTAGTGCTTCTATGGGACAAAGCCCATGAAAAGAAAGGTAAACACACCAAGTTGCAACCTCTATGGATAGGGCCATACCAGATTGCCAAAATCCTAGGTAATAATGCATTTCATCTACAGGACCTGGAAGGTAATTTTCTGAACCTTCCTGTCAATGGTCAATATCTAAAGCATTATTTCTCAGTTGTCCCATCCACTACATCATTTGAGTAATCACAAAGACTTTGTGTATATGTATATATTGTAAATGAAGTTTGAAGTAGTATGTTTTTATTTTTGTTTTATTTAAAATTTTGAAGTGCTATATTTTATCTTTTGAGGTCTGTGCAAATTTATCTTTAGTTGGTGGCCTTTTTCCCTCCTCTTTAGCTTTTAAAATTAAACAACAAAACACAAATCAACATTTAAAATTGGCGCTAGTGTGTTTTTATTTTTGTTTTATTTTAAGGTTGAAGTAGTATGTTTTCATTTTGTTTTATTTTTGTTAAGAGATAGTCTGCTAGGACTAAAAAGTGGGACTACTTGTTATTTAGAACAACAGTAGAAAGATAATTGGATTTTGTATCTTGCATGCCATAATTATTTTGATTATAAAGAAACTACTATACTATTTGGCTAAAGAACTCCCGGGGAATCCAAGAAAAGTTGGTCATGAGAGGGGACTCTGATTCATAAAATTATTTTAACTGTCCAAGGAGGTTGTTGGTACCCGGGCTGAAATAGTTAGTCGATCAATTGCTCGATGAATGAAAAAAAAAATAAGGCATTCCAGCTATCGGTATCTTTCAAAAGAAAAAAGAGAGAGAAGGTGAAATTTGGGTAAGCCAACATAAAATTGGCACTCTTTTCTTCACATAGCCAAGGCTCTTGAAGGATACATCTCAAACGTGTTCACCAAGCTATAGATGCCACCTCATATTTGTGAATCAGGGTCTTGAAAATCTAAAGAGTAACTCTGTCGGGGCTATAAAAGGCTAAACTAGTAAACAGAGCTCTACTCGGTTTCCCCTATACAATCTAAATAGCTAATTGATCCATAGTGAGAATTTGAAGCCCCAGTCATCCTTGAAGGAAGGTTTATACGCTCATAATTGCACATCACAATCTTCCTTAAGTGATTCAACCTAGTATGTCTTTGGTAAACTTTAACAACTATCAGATAGTAGTTAAATCATTTTAGAAAATATTTGTGGCAAAGCATGGTACATAGTCTAAATTGTTTTAAAACTAGAGTTATGGATTCTAAATAGTGCTACTATTTTCCCCACAGATATCGCCATTTGTTGAGAAGCAACACCCCTCCACTAAAAAAATGAAATTCCATCCTTTGAAAAAGCGAAGTGAAGAAAATGTCACGATTTCATGACATGTTCCATTTTCGCGAGGGCAAAAGCTTGGAAGAAACGAAGTGAAGGAAATGTCATGATTTTGTGACATGTTCTATTTTCACGAGGGTGAAAGCTTGGAAGAAATGAAGTGAGGGAAATCTCACAATTCCGTGACATGTTCCATTTTCGTGAGGGCGAAAGCTTGGAAGAAACGAAGTGAGGGAAATATCATGATTTTGCAACATGTTCCATTTTCGCGAGGAAGAAAGCTTGAAAGAAACGAAGTGAAGGAAATGTCGCGATTTCGCGACATGTTCCATTTTCATGAGGGTGGAAGCTTGGAAGAAATGAAGTGAGGGAAATGTCACGATTTCGTGACATGTTCCATTTTCGTGAGGGTGAAAGCTTGAAAGACATGAAGTGAGGGAAATGTCACGATTTTGTGACATGTTCCATTTTCGTGACTTGTCTCATTTTTGTGAGGGCAAAAGCAAGGAAAAATAGCTTGAGGGAAATGTCCCAAAATCGTGACTTGCTTTAGTTTCATGGCATCACCCATCCAAAAGGAAGTGGAAGCTTTTCAACACAGTCCAAACCCTAGAAATATTTAAATGAAAAGAATTAATTAATTAATTAAAATGAAAAACATTAAAAATCTAACCTTTGCTTTTCTTTTTACAGAAGGTGATCTGACAGTTGCATAATGGCAAAAGTAATGGCGAGAAAGACAGACAAACCTAAATTTTGACACAAATCAAGCAAGGACCATCAGATGGGAATAAGAGATGTCGGGAAGTTCTGATCCGTCCAGATTTTGTAGATCTGGCCGCAAATACAGACTTTAAGGAATTTTTCGGTGGACCCATTTGCCAAGAAATTTATGGCAAGTCAATGACTCATCTAGATTTTGCAGATCTGGTTGCAAATATAGGATTTAAGGAATTTTCCGGTGGATCCATTTGCCCAGAAAATTTATAGCAAGTCAGTGACTCATCCAAATTTTGTAGATATGGCCACAAATACAGACTTTAAAGAATTTTTTGGTGGATGCATTTTCAAGAAAATTTATGGCAAAAGTAATGACAGGTAGAGAATCTCAACTCAAACCAAACAAAGGTAGTTGTGTGAGGATGGAAGGCCTAGGAATTCAATGACTCATCCAAATTTTGCAGAAGAATTAATGAGATGCTCTGATGGCTTATCGAAAGAAGAACATACATTTACATGCAATGTCCATTTGATGAGGATCAAACCAAGTCTTATCTCCTCCATTTATGGCAAGATCTACACGAAGATTTTTAGAGTAATTAGGGCTTATCAAAACTCTATATAAAAATGCCTTACATTGTAAAACCTCGGCAGTGGGATTTTTATGATAAGATTTATATATTTGGAAGAAGATATTTTGAAAATATCAGGGTCTATCCTGAGTCTATATATACTTCTATTGAATGTAAAGATCGGAGGCAAAAACTTAGAATGAAAGACATTTTAGCAATTTACTACAAATCTTTTTTGAATGCTTTGTTCTGGACCTGGGGTTGGTGTGACATCATTTTTTTGTGATAGTGTAGCCAGGAGCCTAATCTATTTTAGATTGCGATAAGTGCATCTTCTTTTGTTTTCATCTCGCTAAGTTTTATTTATTTTAGTTGTAAATCTGTGTTATCAAGATTGAATATGCTACTAGGCTTCATTTTGTTTGTTGTATGCTAGGGAAAATTAAAGATTTAAGGTTCTGGTTTGTTCTAATTGCTCTATCCTCACTACGCGAGCTAGGCTACTGGTGAGAGATATCAGTTGACATCGAATTCCCTTCTATTTATGGTTTTCTATTAGATCTGTGTCATCTCTATCTTATGCTCTTAGTAGAAGATGATCTTAGAAAGCTGGAAACCTTCCTCTTTGATTTGTTTTATTGTGAAGCTAAATAGTGTAACTAAAATTTGTAGTTTTGATTTCATAACTAACTTAGATAAGCTTCTCTTTTTTGCCCTACCCTACTCTCTTTGTTCCACCGTTAAATGATCCATTTTTATTTTCTTTCAAATTTGTCTTTTATTTAATCTGCTAAAGCATAAAGAGCTATATCAAATAACTCATTGTAAATCTGATTGTCAACAAAGATAACAACCGCTAAACATTATTGAACGAAGGTCGAACCCATTGTAAGGTAATAGATAGTCTACTTGAAACTATTACAGAAGCGGAAAAGAGTGAATAGCCATTCGACCCAACTCTGTAACTCACATCTTGGATAAACAAAAAGATCCTAAAGTGAGTGGGATTTATCCCATATAAGTGTTATTGGTATTTTATGCTCATTCTTCATGAGGTGTGTATGAAAGCTGAACTAACAGAATCCTAAGATTTTTCCTTATGTCATGCTAAATATGCAATTCTTAGGATTTAACCTGACATTATACTCTATCAGGTAGTCAAAGACTTCCTCAGGACTTTAGCATGCTCTGAAAATAGCAATGACTTTGCCAAAAAATCATCGACATAATCCTCTAGGATCTTATGCATGTAGTCATGGAAAATATATGTTATAGCCCCCTAATATGTGGCACCATCATTCTTAAGGCGGAATGGCATAAATTTGTAATAGAATATCCCCCATGGCATTATGAATGCAGTATTATTCTGGTCTTCAAGCTTAATCCAAATTTTATTGTAACAAAAAAAACCGTCCATTAAGGAGAGCATCTCATGACCCATAGTTGCATCTACAAGAGCATGAATATTCGACAACAAAAATGAATCCTTGGGTGTTTCCTTATTAAGGTCTCTAAAATACGTACAAATATGGATCCTTTCATCAGGTTTTCCTATAGGCACCATGTTGGATACTCATTTAGGATAGTTGATGGAAATGACAAACTCTACATCCAACAACTTTTGCAACTCGTCCTTAACCATTAAGGCTACTATTGGATGCATCTTCCTGAGTTTTTGCCTGATTGGATTCTTTGAAAAATCTAGTGAAAGGTTATGGGTAACCAATTTTGGATCTAGACCTGGTATATCCTTGTAAGTCCAAGTAAAGAGATCAAGTCTCTCTTTCATTAGAGGTATGAGGTTGGCACGCTCATCAGGAGTAAGACTTTCTCTAAATTTTACCTTCCTTGGATTGTTGGAATCATTACTGATATCCACTTTGAAGGTTTCCTCTACTGACATATGAGATCCTCCTTAAGTTGGTGAGGCATAGGGATCAGGTGGATTTTGTTTGCTAGATTTATAGGTTCCACATTGGAAGCATCCTCAACATGATAAACATCATGTACATAGCCTGGTGCAAAATAAAAAGGTTGTAGCATTTCTTCATTAGGGAAGAAATATTTAGGCTCTAGGGGTGAGTTAGCATGATCCCAATCAAAAAAATCTATATTTAGATGTAGTGGTTTGAACATATTGGCTAGATTATGGATTGGAGTGGTCAAATCAATGGAGATCATATTGATGGAGTAGATTATGTCTCTAGGACCATGTGCACGCAACTCAACATTTGTAGAACTTCCATCCCAAAGATGTGATTCTGGGGATATGGGGATCTCTGAATTTAGTCCATGAATGGACTATTGGATGGGATCATTGGTCTTAAGGAGATCCATGTACGTAGGCATATCTAGAAACACCATGTGATAGATCACATTGAAATTCGATGGTCTTCCCTTGAGGCAAGGATGAAGATTAATCTCTCTGTAAATATCCTCAATTGTATAAGGTGCATTATGCTGATGTAGGTAGGGAGGTCCTAAATAGGATCTCTCCATCTTGTCCTTATCATCACTATCATAATACAAACCTTCACCCCTACCTACTAATCAAGCGATGTTCCAAATGAGGTCCCCTATAGGCTATCTCTTGATAGCCATCATCATAATTGAAGGGATCTTCACTCATATTCATTGATTCCAGAGGTAACAAATGATTTAAATTGAGAGGACCTAAGTAGGCCAACTAAATTTCATCATCATGAATTCTATCATACATGGATCTCTCTACCCTACCCACAGGAATTAGGAGACCAGCGAGATGAGGTCCAAGGTAGGCCCGCTCAATTTCATCCTCATAGTCACTCCTAACTATGAAACATTCTTTGATCTCATTCATTTGTTCCATGGGTAGCAGATAATGTAAGAGTATAGGGCCTAAGTAGGGTAGCTCTGTTTCATCCTCATATTTCTCATTGTTTGAGTATAAGTCACTATCATCTATTCCAGAATCGTAGTCTGGTCCACCACTTTTGGCGACAGATACTGCATGCACATCTTCATAAGCAACTTGTAATTCAGTTTACATAGCTATATATAGACTCTGGAAATACATACCAATATCTTCAATAGCTTCATGACTTTGATTATCCAAGTGGGCTCTTGGAATTTGCTCTAGTCTGACCTCCATAAAGATGTTTGCATGATATCTCTTGGGTATCTCTATAGTAACATAGGTCACTAGACAATTATCCCTCTGAAACACAAAAATATTAGGGTGATAAGGATTAAAATTGACTTCACCCCCAAGACTAAGGTACAGGCAGTCTAGAGATGCTGCAAAGAGTTCGTCCTGTCCTCCACTATAAAACCCTACATTGAACCTATTAGTAGGTAACTGATATCATGGTTTGATAGGTATTGTACGTCCCTACTCAAATAGTTTGAGGCCATAACCATGCCAATGGTAACACTTAAAATACCATAGAGTGTACTTAGGGTCAGAACGATAATGAAAATTTATAGCAAAAGATTCATCACCATCTTCATCCATGGGCATGGGAGATGCAATCTAGTCTAGCCCTCCATTGGATGAAATTTGTTTGGTTAGGTGCCACCCCTAATGGTTCCACTATCCCTACAGGGAGGTGATGGGCCTGTGGTCAGCCCATGCCCTATGCAGTCTTGATAATTGGTGTGAATGTCATGTTCTACACAATGTACTCCCCTAAGTTAGGATTAACCAAGTATACGATCAACTATGGTGCAGATGACCCTACTGAAGACGTAGGCAAAGCAGGTTGAGGTACCTCTTTGACTTCTACTCAAGCTTCCTCTACTTCCATGGGAGTAGGGGTCTCAATGATAACTGGATTGGATACTACCTTGATCTTCTTTTTTCCCATATTAGATTTAAACTTTCTATCATCCCGATGTATTATATATGTTGATGGTTTAGTATAAGCAGCTATCATGTGCTCTGATATTTGAGATACAGACATGGCAGGCTTAGTGCACACTTTTTTTATCTTACCTCCTAGTTCTTTAATTGGTGACACTGGCTACACATCCAGGTGCATTTATGGGAGCATGAATTCGCCTGTCAAGTCTCCTAGGTTCACGTATTTGAAGGGCTCCTCATCTTATGGCACCATGTGAACCTATTCCTCATGAATGTACTTGATAAATTGATGTAAAATAGAAGAGACACAATGCATTTCTCTAATATAAGTCCTACCCAAAAGTATATTATATTGCATAGTGCCTTCGATGACATGACACATCACAGAGATGGTCTTCAGTCCAACCTGAATAGGTAAAAGTGTAGTACCTACAGTCAAGCATAATGCATTGTTGAATGCTCTCAATGTGAAGGTCAAAGGTATAATATGCATCTTTGGTAAATTTAGGTAAGTTAATACCTTGGTATTAATGATGTTGATCGATGACCTTGTGTCGATCAAAACCCACTTGAACGGTTTATGATTTACACATGCAATGATATGCAATGGTAGATCTACTATAACAATGGAAACTATCTTCATTTCATGATCATGAAATTGTATGATCGGCTCTTTACACTGCTACATATGTCCCACAAAGTGTGTGAACACTTCAATATCCTGGTACTAAACTTCAATGGACCTTAGAATGTCCATAAGCATCTCTCTGTGCTTAGGAAACTGTTGAATAATCTCATATATTGATAACTTCTTTGGATTTGTCTATAGGTTTTGAACCAAACTACTTTTTATGGTCACCATCGATCTAGTTGGCGGGCCTAGCATATTATGGGCTGGCCTTAGAGGAGGCATAATATGCACTCTAATAGGTACCATAGGTTGAGTGGGTCATTCATAACTCATATTTCTTGTGACAATGTTGACCATGCCAATGAACCCATGGGTAGGTGGTTTGATGCACACTTGGTTGACTTGGACAACATTGTTCCTTGGTACCTCATTATTGGGTAGAGGATTCTTATAAATCCCTATTTTTTGATTGTTTGGTGCTTACACATTGTCAACAAGAAGAATACCTCTCTCGATCATGTTTTGCACCAAGTGTTTGAAATACCAACATACCTCGATGTCATGGCCTTTCGTTTTCTGGATTATGCAATATTGATCGTCGTTATAGCATTTTGGCTTAGGATAATTAGGGTCTACTAACGAGACCTCTGGTAAGTGTATGGCCTTCACCTTGCCTAGCTGATGAAAAATCAAAGCCAATAACTCCGATAATGGTGTGAAAACATGAGGTAAGCACTTCTCCTTATATTTACCCCTCGACCTATTGTTACATTACTCGTATTTTGTAGGAGGAGGTTGGACCTAATAATTTTGCTTTTACTGTCCCTTATCCCCTTTCTAGAGGTTCAAAACTACCTAATTAACATGGGTTGGCTTGGCCTGTTATCGCTCAGTACCTTTCTTGTTCCACTTCTTTTTTTCCTGAGCTTCAAGTTACCCTCCTATAACTTGATGTCCTCGATTACCTTGGCTTGCACCAATACCTCCTCGAAACTTTGATATTATTACAACTACAACAACAACGAAATGTGCTTTTCACAACTCTTCATAAACATTCAGGTCAATTCTTAGGATGGTATGGGGAATGACAGCTTTACCATCATCTTCCTCCATCACTTTTCGTAATCCATCATTGGCTCATTGTCATGCTATGTTAGAGCAGCTAGATCTAATAGATTAGCCTTTCTCTTGATGCCAAAGGAGAAGTGTTCAAGAAATATATTTGCTAGTTTATTAAAACTAATGATGTTGTGCCTTTGTAATTTGTTGAACCACTCTTGGGCTAGGCCAGAGAGGGTCATGATGAAGGTGTGCAAAATCAAGGCATCATTGCTTCCAATTTGAAACCACATGTCTAAGAATCTAGTCACATGCTCTTGTGCATCTTCCTCTTCTTGAAATATCTCCAGCCTAGGCATCTTGAAATGCTCGGGGTATGCTGGAGTAGGCACTAACGTGCATAGAGGTTCATTGTGAATTTTTTTCAAGGTCAGCTTTTGATAAGTCGTCCCTTGCTTCTCTATGGCTTGAACCTCTCTTCTAAGGCCTTAAAGGCTTGTGAAGAAAGGATATCCTCTTCTCAAGATCACCTCAGAGGTAGCTTTGGAGGCAGATTCTTTCTCTATTGAGGTGTGGGACTAGGCTCACCCTATTTCTCAACTAGGGAGATTTATGGATATTCTTGATCTACTCTCTCTCCCACTTCCTCATACTGCCTATGCTCATGATACTCAGATACTGGGCACCGACTTCATTGTGGTGATGCATGATGAGTAAGCGAAATCACATACTCAGGATGTAGTTCAGGAAATGAATCCTGTCGTCTCTCAATATGCTCCCTTGTCTCCTTACGAGGATGTAAACCAGTTCTAGCCAGTCGATCCTCTCTTTCTACACACTCCTTTTGGTCAAGGATGCATTTTTAGTGCATGCATTGCTCATATAAGTGTTGTCTCAAGAGCATTTTCCCTTGAGTGCTCTTGTACTTGAGACATTCTCATTCTACATGAACATCCTCCAACTAATCCTAGAGGATTTGACATCTTTGCTCTGATGCTAGTCTCTGTGCTATGTCAGCATGATTGACCATGTGAGGTCTCTAATGCATGCGCTTATACGAGTGACTTTTTGTGTGTGTCCCATAATAGATTGATGTACCATGCTTCTACCCTTGTATGTGAAGATGACATTCATGTCAAGCTGTCTAGCATACTCGGTGCCTACATGGGATGTAGGAGCACACATGTCACGATAATTCTTGGAGCACTCTCTAGGTTCTCAGATGGTCTTAATGGTGCTTCTACAACACACACTAGCAGGATGAGAGGGTGCAAACATAGGCTTGTATCCTAGGTGACCTAGGACTCTTTCTAAACCATCTAGCTGACTACTATGCCAAGGCTCATGAGGTGGCATGCCTCTAGCTCCCACTTTTGATATATCTATAGTGAACTTGCAAGGTTCACTCCTATGGGGAGTCTGCTTGGGTACATGCTTAGAAGTGGTAGCATCTATTTGCCCCTGAATGGGTGGATCTCAAACTTGTCTAAGCTTAGATGGTGGATTTCATGACCCTCCCCTAGCTATAGGTTTAAGGGGTACCTATTTGGATTCTTCAATGACATACTCTTTGGAAAAAACCTGTGGATGCATGAGGAATGCAGTCACGGTATTTGCTACCATGTTGGGAACCCCCATTCTGGGAAATCTTGTTAGTTTAAAAAGACTACCTTGATAGACAATATTTTTTTACAGAGAAAGACCAGTATTTTCATTTTTGAGACATGAGGTAAAGAATTGACTAAGGCATGAAGAAGGTCTCGACTTCACATGTCAGCATTTCACTATTATGTAGCTCAGAGAGGTCAAAAATCAGGAGAACATCGAGATTTCATGACATGTCATGTTTTCACCCATGAAGTATCCGAAATAAGTTAAATAAGAAAGAGTGTCACGATTTCGTGACATGGCAAGTTTTTGCCAGCATGCTGCTCACCAAAGCTAAGGTACACAAGATATCACGATTTCATGACATGGCAAGTTTTTTCTTGTAATATAGCCTGAAGGTTCTAGAAAGGAAAAGGTGTTGCAATTATGATATGTCAGTGTTTCACCGGTATGTAGCTCGAAGAGGCAAAAAATCAAGAAAACATTGTGATTTCATGACATGTCGGGTTTTCGCTCGTGAAGCAACCTGAAAGAGCCAAAAAGGAATGATTGTCGTGATTTCATGACCTGATGTGTTTTCACCAACATGGATATATTTAGTAAAGAATAAGATGCCTCCAAAATCCCATGTCAGTAACTAGAAGTAGACAGTAGAAAATATCAATCCCTAGATTCCTGCTTTTATATTTTGTTTGTTAGAAGCCATGCAAAAGATATGGAAGCATAATTGTAGTCTAATTTCTTGTGATTGATTCTATATTAGAATGTACTAATTGTAAAATATACTCACCATAGGGTATATATAAGGTCATACTTTGAAAATAGGTCGGCTATTGGACATTTACAAGACTGGATTTATGTACTTTGGATAAAAGCAATAAAATTATGCTTCTATTGGATTCTGGTTCATAGTGTGCAAGTGTATGTACTAACATTTCTCACTTCTATTCACATTATTGAAATATATATTGTGTCTGTTCTAAGATCTAGACTTACGCAAAATATTTTTTTTGGTAGATAAGATACTATAGCATTAATATCGGGTTTTACAAGTTGACCCAAAACCTTTTACAAAAATTAGCCCAGGGTTGTTGATGAACATGTCCTTACTAAGGATCCTATTTACGTAAAATCTACATGCCACCAAAGCCATTACATCCGGTAAGGCACATAGCCTGTTATCAAAAATAAATTTCCCATACAACATTTTGGGTATACCTCGAGAAAACACACATGCATCATAATTACAAAAAAAGAAACAGACACAAATCCCTTCCTTGAAACAGTGGAGAAACAAAAAGCTACAAACACACATAGTAGAGTACTGAAAAAAACTCCCACAAGCTCTATATTGATAGTTACTCTTAATAATTATTTGGTAATTGCTTTCTTCCGTATATGACATGCTTTAGGACCACATCCCATCTTGGCCGATCAGCCTTGGATAAGTGAACCTGCTAGCTAGATTTATGGCGGTGACTATCTGGTGGTCCACGTGGCTCTGGTTCGAAGTCTTATATTGTCATTTCTTTCTTGCCCTATGATTATCAACCAACCTAAAATTACTAATATGACTAGGAGCTATGTTATCTAACATGTGACTATCCCCATTAGTCTTTGTGGTATTTCCAAGCTACATCCACCAAGACTGATAGCTCGGATAATTTTTATTGCGAGTCCATTTCAAAAAAGAGATGGGAATACTCATAGCCTTTAAACTTGCAATGCCCTCCTTGTTGGTAAATTGGACTATCATTCTTGGAATTCTTGTTGAATAAGCTCCTCTACTTCACTCGGGACACCATGTTCCCATTTGAAAAGTCCATCACCATCGACATCCAAATTGGCCAGCTTATCAACAACTTTGTTAGCTTCCCGAAAGACATGTTGGGCTTTTCTGTCCTGTCTTCCCTGGAAAAGGATCCTAGCCTCTTCAACAATTGTTTTAATCCTCCAAGAAGGTGTTTTCCAATTATTGATGAGATTTATAACATGCATAGAGTCTCCTTCTATGATCAAATTGCCTTCTAAGTCTTGAGTCATTTGAATGCCTCTCCACATAGCTCTAGCTTCAGCTTCGTTGTTCGTCCTTATTCCCAAATATTTAGAAAATGCAAGCATCATATTCCCATTATGATCTCGCACAATGCCACTAGTGCCTGCTCTACCAATATTTTCCTTAGCCGCTCCATCAAAATTAAGCTTAAACCAACCTGTAGGATGTGGGGTTGACTACCTTAGGCACATACTCATCTAACAAGGTTAAGCTTAAATATTGAGCAATCGTGGTCTCCTACATATGAGGTTTACGACTATCAAAAGGGATAAGGTTCACATTCTCATTAGCAAAGGATAGGATCCTAGCAATGATAGTTTTATGATCATGGATAGACTCATTAAAGATTCTATGGTTCCTTTATAACCACACATACCAAAGATAGTGATTGAGACAAATTTTCCACATGTATCTAAGTCTTTGGCTTGAAAAGGGGAAATGCCACTGGACAAAAAAATCAAGTACGATGGCTAGTTTAACCCAAGAAATATTGAAGGCCTGAAAAACCCCACTTAGGACAATCAAGAAAAAGGGACACTCAAGGAAAATGTGATAAATGGTCTCCCAATTAGCCCTACATAGATAACAATGATTAGTGATACAAATACCTTTACACATCATATTATCAATGGTTAGAATTATTCCTTGGATAACCAACCATGAAAAGACTACAATTTTTAGAATTAAATTTTTTATCCAAACTAAGTCCTTTTGGAGGACAAAATCCTCATCATCAAGCAAAATCTTGTAAGCTTATTTAATAGTGAACTGCCAGTTTTCCATAGGAGCCCAGGTCACTTTATCTTCCTTGGGTCTCATGGGAATAAATTGTTACCCGAGAATGTTACAAAGATCATTTTATTCCACTTGAAATCCTTCAATCCTTATTTTTTTCCACTTCATTCTGCCTCTGTCCTTAACCATATAATCAGAGACTTTTATGCCAATGAGTTCTTCCATGATATCTCTGATTTGGGCTAAGTTAGGATATTGTATTAGTGGTTTATCCTTATCCCACCTGTCATTCCAATAATTTATCCTTTCACCATTGCCTAAAACCCATATTAAACCTTTTTTGATGATTTCCTTACAATTGAGAATTGCTTTCCAAAAAGCAGAATCTTTGATTGGAACTGAGTCACTTAGAAATTCCATATTTTGAAGATACTTTCAATTGATGATAGTTGTCCATTCATTTTCTTCACCAGAAATGAGGTGTCATGCCTGCATAGTTAGTAAAGCTAAATTCATATGAGCAATTATCCTTAGACCTAAGCCCCCATTTTCCTTGGGTCTGCAAACTTTGGTCCTTCCTACAAGGTGTATCCTTTTTTTCTCCTCTGATCCAATCCATAAAAATTCTTTTTGAAGTTTCTCAATTTTTTGGAAAACCTTCACAAGGGCTTTGAAAATAGAGAGGAAATAGACTAGAATTCTTTGAAGAGAGGCCTTAGTGAGGGTCAGCTTTCCTGCTTGAGATAGAATATGACCTTTCCATCTAGCAAATTTTTTTTGAATTCTTTAAATAACCCTGTCCCACATTAACTCTCTCGGAGAACCAATGAAAAGAGGGAGACCAAGATACAAAGTGGGGAGGTTTGCTATATCACACCCTAAAAATTTTGCAATCCTTCCTTACCTCTGAATGGGGGTGTTCAAGAAATATAACTTGTTTTTACTGAAATTAACTTTCTAACCAGCAGCGTCCTCATAGAGTTGCAAGATGTATTTAATTCTTTTGGCCTCAACCACCGATGCCTTAGTCAATAGAAGGGTATCATCGATGAATTTTTGGTGAGAAATAGACCTAGTGAGAGATGTTTCCTTGATTCCTAATATTAGCCCTGAAATGCAAGCATTTTTTATGGTTCTGCCTAAAGCTTCTGCCATAATTATGAATAACATGGAACTGATAGGTTCCCCCTGTCGAATTTCTCTGTGACTTTGAAAGTAACCAGTAGTTGTTGCATTAACTATAATTGAGAACCATGCTTTAGAAATGATTTATTTGATTAAATTAACCCATTGGTGGTGAAAACCAAACTTAAGGAGGACAACAATCAGAAAGTCCCAATTTAGTCTGTCAAATGCTTTGTTCATATCAATCTTAAGGGCAAAAATAGACCTGTTAGTCTTATGAGTAGAGTGTAGAGCTTCATCAACTGTGATAACTCCATCCAAGATTGACCTACCCTAGACAGAGCTTCCCTGGAACAGATCTATGATGTGGGGAAAAACATCTCTCATTCTATTTGCAATGGCTTTAGTTAGGATATTGTAAGAAACATTGCATAGACTGATTGGCCTAAAGCTAGCCATAGATTCAGGGGTTTGCTTCTTAGAAATTAGAGAAATAAAAGTAGATTTGAAACCTTTTGGGATATGATTGCTTGCTTGGAATTCTCTGACAGCAAAAATTAAATCCTCACTTACGATGTCCCAAAAATCTTGATAGAAATGAGGGGGAAATCCATCGGGTCTCGGGGCTTTGTCTGGCTCCATGCTAAACAAGGCTTCCTTAATTTCCTCATCAGAAAAGGGAGCTAGAAGCTTAAGGTTTATATCCTCATTTATTATGCTAGGAATGGATTGCAATAGAATATCTTTGGCCTCCTCATTGCACTACAATTCCTAACCAAGGATAGAATTAAAATAAGTTACTACCTCCTTTCTGATTTCTATTAAGTCCTAAGTAATAGAACCATCTGATTTTTTAAAAAAATTTATCTTGTTATTGCTTCTATTTCTAAGCATGGTGACGTGAAAAAAATTGGAATTTGAATCTCCATATTCAACCAAAGAGTCCTTTGATTTTTTCCTCCAATAGATTTTCTCACAGGTCAAAATGTTATGAAACTTTGCTAGTTTTGTTTGTTCCTCCTGCCTAGTAGTTTCATCAGCATCACCATGTTGAATCCTCTGATCAACTATCTTCAAAATTTCAACAACCTATTTTTTATTTTCAAAGAGGTTCCCAAAGACCTCTTTTTTCCTTAAAAAATTTTAATTTTCCAACAAGTTTAAAAGCTACATTATCCTTGACAGGTTGCTGCCACCACTGAATTAAGTTATCTCTGAAACTGGAATGTTTGATCCACATAGATTGAAATCTGAAAGGTCTCTTGAAGGACAAAGAGTTAGGGATATCCAACTAAATGGGATTATAATCATAGGTAATTTTAGGAAGGTCTTGCAGGGTAGAATCATCGAACAAAGTTGTAGCCTCCTTTGACAGAAAAAACATGTCAAGCATTTGTTCAATGAGATGACACCCTATCCTTCGATTGCTCCAGGTATAATTTAATCCTATAAGTTTTACATCCATCAACATGTTGGAGTTCACAAAGTCATTGAACTCATCCATGCTCCTGATAGGTGGTCCATTTCCACCCATTTTGTTTGAAGGGTAAAGAGGAGTGTTAAAATCCCTAGCTAAAATCCAGAGGACATTATGGAATATTTCACTCAGATTGCCTAAGTACTCCCCCAGTAGAGCTCTCCCTTGAATTGAAGTCGGGGCATAAATATTTTAAAGGATCCACGACCTGTTGTTGTTTATTTCCTTAAATAAAATACTAAGAACCCTATCATCTTTCTGAATAATGGTGTCTTCTTCTATCTGGGGATCCCACAAAGTCATAAGACCTCTAGACGCTCCTCTCCCTGATTTGCAAACCATCTTCCCTTGATTCCAGATTTATTTTGCTCCTTTTTTTTATTGAATCTCATCAGTTTTTTTTTCTTGCAACATGATAATAGTTGGTTTCACTTGATTTCTTATTGCACTGACTTCCTTGTGTTTGGGAAGGCCATTGAGGCCTCTCACATTCCATGAGAGGAACTTCATTTAGATTTTTTGGGATTTCTTCCTCTCCCCCTTCCTTGATGGGGTTTTCCTAATTTGTTGTCTTCAGAACCCAGAATAACCTATTGAAACAAGGTTCTCTTTTATCCATTTGTAATTTCATTATTAGTTTTAATTTTTTTATGCTCATAATTTGATATTCTCCCTCTTCTTTTTCACTGCCAAAATCTATAGGAGACTTCACAATGCTCCTAGTTTGTTTAGGACTAAACTAGGGGGAGGCAATTTATTACAGAACTAGACTGCCATATTCCTTAGTCTGAAGAGTTTCACATATCTCCACCCCTACATCCAAATCTTCTCCTTTTTTCTTGTATTCCCCTGGTCTGCGGGATGACCCCTTAGTAGGATTCACCAGGCTCCTAGTGATGATGTTAGGAAGATGAGATTTTTTATTTTCCAATACCACAACTTTCTTCCTAAGTTCTTCAGTATTAGGTTTTGGCTTTGGGATGCCCATTGGGCTTGAAGTATTTTTAGCATTAGGGTTTAAGGATCCCAACTTGGATGGGGATTCTAGAGATCGGGCATTAGGGTTTGGCTTTGTGATGCCCATGGGGCTTACAATAATTTTAGCATTAGGATTTGAGGATCCTGACTTGGATGGGTATTCTAGAGAGTTAGAAAGGTTAGCCTAAAGGTTCTGGGCTTCCATGTCTTCCAATAATCCTCATACTCCCATATTGGATAGAATTGAAAATTTATTTGAAACTAGAGGATTGGAACTTACCTGAGTATTTTGGTTTTCAATAACCTATTGTTTTACTTTGTCTTGTTTGGACCCTGCACCCTCTCTTTTATTTTTTTGGTAGACATAGTTTGCCTAATTGAAATCACCTCTGCCAAGGAAACTCCTCAAATTTCCTCTATCTAGCATTCCTTGCTTCTGCTTTTCTCTATTCATTGCTAGGTTAGGGCACTGATTGCATAGATGTCCTTGATTTTTGCATTCTACATAGAATGGCGGTCTATTATCATATTCTACCAACTAATTTTGATAGTATTCTCCATACTCTAGCTCCACAAACGTTGGTAATTCATTATCCAAATTAGCATTTACATAGATTCGTGCATGAGTCATCCTTGTCCTAGCCAAGGTCTCATGGTCAATGGAGATCAGGTCCCCTATAGTTCTGGCTATGCCTTGTAGCCAATATTCATTGAATAACTAGGCAGGTAGACTCGGGAGATGAACCCAAATAGGGGTAATGTTAATATTTTGATTTTCAGGGTCAAAATCTTCACCCCATTATCTGAGAAAAAGGATCATTTTGCCCAAAAACCAAGGACCTCCTATTAAAATGTGGTTATAATCCTCCATATTGTTAAAATGGATAATGAAGAACCCTCGAGTTTGAGCTACCAACTCCAAGCTTCCTACCGATCATCATTTAGCAATCGCCCAAGCCCTGATAGTCTCCATGTTCGGCCTACCTCCCAAAAACTTGCCTACCAAGGAGAATTCTTCCATTGAAAGAAAAGGGCTCATGGAAATTTTTGGGACCAAAATTTTATTATTTACTGGAACTAGGGGTGAAAGAAACCTTCTTTCTTTTTCCTCTAAGTCTCAGCAAAAGACAACCACTTCTTGGGCCCCGCATTGTTCTTCGTATCTTTTTTTTCGAGGTATTTCTAAGGAGATTCAGGCCCCGACATGATGCCCACCTCCAAATATGCCATAGCTTGACTGCCATCCTCTAGATCCTCACTTGATCAATGCTCGAGGTTCCCACCCACCCCTTCTATACCTACTATACCTTTGCTACCTTGGCTGAGATTCCTGCCTAGAAAATTCAAACCCTCACTCCCACCGCACTCGCTAAACCTCATCTCACTCATTCTTGATGATGTAATAAGACTTGCTCTACCTCTGCCACCTTGGCTGAGATTCCTACCAAAAAAATTCAAACCCTCAGCTTACACAAAACATAAATCATATTGTTGGAGTTGAAACCTGATATATGCATGTGTTAGATAGACATCTAAATCATATTGGGAAATCTATGATTTTTGCATGAAGATATAATAAATGCTTTAACTAGTAAAGTATATGTGTTCATCTTAGTTGTTTAATCTATACCACAAGTAAGCTCTAGCTTTGGCTATATTTCCCTCTCTTTCATTAATGCTCTTTTCCCCTTTAAACCATAAAAACCATTAAGGAACCAACCTCTTCTGGAGATTAGACGAAAATATCTTAAGACCAGTTTTGTCTACTCAATATTGAAAAAATCAAGGCACAAATAATAACCACAAGAATATTTTGTTTCAACAATTTTTGGCATTCCCAGTGGGACACAAAATTCCACAGTATTCTATAAGGTTTGGTGTTTACCTTTGATCTTTTAAAAAATCTAAATCAAATCACCTGGTGACTCTGTCCGAAGGTATAGACCCAAGAAATATATTATCTATCTGGTTAAAGACTCATGATTATTTACTTATATGATAACCAAATCTAAAGCAAGAAAATCATAAGAACCCATTGAGTTCTTCGAGTTACATCTTGATAGCCTAAGAGTGCATCCAGTTTTATCTGCTAGATCAAATCCACCTGCCACCAATATTACCACCTTTGTACCCTCTGTTTTGCCTAGTTCTATTATCAATACATCTTCAATGACTACCAGTAGTTCTATAGTATAGGCAAGTATAGTTGCTATGATGGTTGCTCCTCCACCAACTTATATTACATGGAACCACACGGGTTCACTAAACCTGGTGGTCCAAAATTTTATCCCTACAACAACATTAAAGGCATTGCCTTCATATGATGGAACAAGTAAAGTGGCATATGAACATTATTTAGATGTTGCAGTCTTGGTTGCAACTTATAACATCACTCAAGAAGACATGATGACCAGATTGCTAGTTATTTCCTTGAAAGGAAAAATGCTCTATTGGTATAGAGCACTTCCTCCTCAATCTATCGTGACCTAGGAAAAACTAGCTAGCAAAATTTTAGATGAGTTCAATAAACATGCAGATCTGTTTTCCCTACTCAGTCAGTTCACCATTATAAGAAAACATCCTCAAGAGGAAATTATTGATTTTAATATTCGATTCAGTCGCACTTGGGAAAGAGTACCCATTGGATTAAAGCCAACCATGGAGGAAGCATTATATTATTATTTAAGATATTTTGATACAGATATCAGTATGATAATACCAAAATCATGAATATTCACTTTCCTTGCCATTTATCAAGAATATTCTATATCAGAAAGAGATCTCATTTCCATAGGGAGATATCCGTCTAAAGCAATAATGTCTATTTTTCTTGATATTTCCCAAGACCCCAATGCTACTTATTCCAGCTCTGCTCATTTTCCAAATGCAGGTCTCCCAACATGGAATGGACCACCTTCCATCCCTACAATATAGATGCCTCAAAATCCTTTGACATTACCTCACATTCCTACTGTGCATGCACTCCTGCACCACCTTCTCATCCAGTCCCTAAAAATCAGCTTACTATTATACTAGATACAATGAAGAATATGGCGAATGATATGATTTCAATGAAGAACAGAGAAGATAAGTTTCAACCAAGAAGGTTTCCTTGGATAATAAGAGATGCAGTGTAGTCTAATAATAGGGGACAATAATGATCAAATGTCATTTATGCAAATGAAATAGAAGACGTCGCAAATCCTTCTGCCAATTTTGATTACTAGTGCACTACATGTAATTATCCACATGGAGAGAGTTTGTGTATAATACATCAACATTATATACAGATTATAGCTTCTAAGAAGGCAAAAAAACATGAAAGGTCATGTAAATATGATTAGAGAAACAAACCACAATTTCATGATGCCTACAGTAGAGCAAGTTGTAGTTCTAACCAAATCAGGTAAAAAACCTCTGCAAGTAGATCCTAAAAAGCTTCAACCTTTAAATTTTCCCATAGCTCCCAAAGCAACTCCAAAAGGAAATTTACCTTATGAGAAAAGATCTCAGGTTCCAACCCAAAGCCCAAGGCAAGAAATATATAAAGAATTCACTCCATGAAAGGAAACTGAGACTCAAGACCAAGCTAAAGAAAGGTTGAGATTTCCTTTATTGACTAAAAGGTAAAGGACTGAAGCTACCCAGGGATACAAAAATAGGTATGATACTTTCACCAAGGAAAGAGAAAAAAATTTTGAATCACCTACATTCAATATAGTTGAAGAAATTAAAAAGACTCCCTCAAAAGTGAGTATGTATGATGCTCTTCAGTTCCCTGGTCAAATCAATCTCTTGTAGGAATCTCTAAAGACGATGAAATATAAAGGTAAAAACATATCATCTCCAAATACAATCCAAGCAAATCTAACATTTTCTACTTGAAAAAATAGACCTCCTCCTTTTTATTTATCTCTTCAAATGGAAGGGTGGGTTGTTCACAATTGCATGATAGATTTAGGTGCAGCTACTACAATAGTACCCAAATTAGTATGTGACATTATGGGGATGGAGTACACTAGGAGCAATACAAGCATCCTACAATTGGATAGTACTCCAGTAAAAATTGTAGGAGTGATTAAATACATTCTCATACAGCTTCACAGGATGCCCCAAATGGTGGTTATACAAGAAGTAATAGTGGTATATTTGGCACCATTTTTTAGTATGTGTTTATCTAGAGAATTCATGGAAAAAATGGTAGGATACCTATCCCTGGATTATTCACATTTAGAAATAAATTTCAAAGG
Organism: Wollemia nobilis; assembly: GCA_028583015.1. NCBI lineage: Eukaryota > Viridiplantae > Streptophyta > Pinopsida > Araucariales > Araucariaceae > Wollemia > Wollemia nobilis. The sequence goes on from JAQPPZ010017021.1 coordinate 3,286,902, forward strand.
TAGGAGGATTAAGATCTTTAATGAGAAACCATCTACTTTTCATGTGGAAAATATAGGGGAATCTGACACTGTGAATATGATGACTAAAGAAATTAGAGAGATGGACCTAATGGAAGATACCTTATAATATCTTCAAGCAGAAGATCAGTTTTATCTATAATATTTCAATACCATGATAGAAACAGAAATAGGAAGTTATTCCATCAAAAACCAAAAAAGCAATTGACACCTGCTCTCAAAGAAAATAACTCTAATAATCAGCTATGGAAGCTTTCTTTGATGGATCTAGGTGCAAGAATGGATCTAGTGTTGGGATAGTTTTTATTTCCCCCATGGGGAAGGAAAGAGTTTTCTCTTACAGGTTGACATGGAGTTGCACCAATAACGCGACAAAGTATGAAGCATTGTGTTTAGGACTGAGGAAAGCTAAAAATAGCTACTCATTTATGGAGACTCAAAACTTATCGTTAATCAAGTCACAAAAAATGCATCAGTAAAAAACGCTACTTAAAAGCTTATAGAAATAAAGTATGGGATATTTTAGAAGCCTTTGAGGATCTAAATATGAAGTCTATTGATGCGTTGTCATTATACACATCATTAATTCTCAATGAATTTGTCAATCCAGGGTTGTGTACAAGGCTATCTACGGAAGAAGGGGCAAACAGGGCTATAACTTAGGTCAATATAGAGTAACAGGTTTTATTGGTGAAACCGATTGTGTGGGGGGTTTTAGGACATTTCTATCTCTAAATTGCATGAATTAAACCTTAATCTAAGTTGCAAAATTGGAAACTAATCATTAACTGCAGAAATGAAGTCCTAATTACAATTGCAAAATGAGACCTAATTATGTTGCATAAATAACAGTTGTAGAATTGAAAGTCTGATTCTAATTGCAGAAGGAAAATATAATTACTTTTGTAGTAATGAAAATCTAATTCTAATGTGGAAATGAAAACTATCAAGGCTCTGTAACAGAAGGTTGTCAATCTTCTATGTAGGAGTTGACAACAAAACATAAAATGCAAGAAATTACAGAAAATCGTAACTTCTAAGAATGAAAGTCTACACTAAATTGAAAGCTTTGTTGAAAGTGAGGATTACAACAAAATCATTAATCATAAAACATAAAATAAACTAAGATTGCAAATATCATTAGTTGTTTACAAAGGAATAAAAGGACAAGTTCTACAAATCATTCTGCTACAGCAAAATCAGAATAAAAACCTGTTGTTAGTCCTCCTCCTAGGTCTGGAAGTGGCCAGCCTCTTTGTCCAAAAGAAGGTATGAATTTCCCTCTATTTAGATCTTAATCTCACTCATTTATAGACAATATAAAATAGAAACAATATACTTTTATTGATTCAGAAACATGATTACAATAATACTGCTGAAAAACTACAGGACGTAATAGTCATTTTCTGACTATCACCTATTACTGATTTCTCTATTCTATTCCTCTTACTTTCTATTAATTTCTTTCTTCTACCTCATTTCTACTTCACTTCCTAGCTCAACCTGAATGATAGCCCTATTTATAGATGTCCTAAGATTTACTAACAAGCTGAAAAGATCTAATCCTATTATGTTGCAGCAATTCCTGGTTTTTATCCTAGAAGAAGATCATCTTTTGATCTTTCCACAAATGGTGACTTTGGTCAACAAGGATGGAAAGTCAGATCTGAGATATTTCCTTTTATTCTTTTCAATCTTTATTTTCCTTTTTCCAGCGTTAAAATTCGGTCAATAAGTCAAAAAGCACATTTTGTCTTCATTTCGAAGATAAGTGGCTCATTCCAAAGATACTGCAATTCTCATTCCGAAGATCCGATCATTTCGAAGATGCTACAGTTCTCATTCTGAAGATCTACTCATTTCGAAGATGCTACAATTCTCATTCCGAAGATCCGCTCATTTCGAAGACACTATGTTTTCTCATTCCGAAGATATCTGTTCATTTCGAAGAGACTTCGAAATGAACAAATGTGGGCTCCTTAAATTATTTCCTCTGCATTTCTCATGTGGGTTACTTCTCAAGATTAGATCCCAATGGTCTTCATCTCTTTCCACATGTGAATTCCATGCCTTGCCATTCATTGGTAGCTGGCTAGAATTTACATGGGAAAACCCAGTTTTTGCTGCACAAGAACAATTTCCTTGAACTCGTTGCAAGATTTAGGTAAAATGAATGCTTGAGACATATCAAAACATGATTAGTGAAGTGCTGCTATTAATCTAAGCATATCTCTTTTTAGCAAGTCACAACAAAACAACATAAAACTTATACAAAATGCTTGTAAAAATCAGAATATAGTACTTCAAATACATTCATCATGCAAATAGTTAATACACAACATATTGAATCAACTTAACTAGCATATTAGATTAAACATAAGAGTTTATAGGCAATTTTAGTGTTCAAAACATGTTATTATTGAGGCATTTTCAGGCCTCATCATCTATTCCTAGAGAACAGAATACCCACGCATATTTATTGGCATCAATGGGAGCTAATTTATGTCTTGTTAGTAATGCTATTTAGAAATCCAAGATTATTAGACTCATATATAGACCTTCAGTTCCATACAAGAATATATTCTGGTAAGTTTTTGAAAATGACGAGCAAATATTAGTTTTTTTAATCTATGAAATGAACTGCTCAAGTGACAAAAATCTAGAATACAAAGAAGAAGAAGATATGATTCAGTTGAAAAATAATCATATCCCTAAGGGACTTATCACCCTTGAAAGTTTGTTTGATAACAATGATAGGGCTATAGGCCATAAAATAAAAGTTGATAAACGTTGGTACAAAGAGATGGAGTTAGAACCAAGAAAGATGATTAAATTTGGGGTTAGTTGTACAGAAGAAGAATTAAACCAAATCAAGGAATTATGTTGATATCATAGCTTGGGTATATGGTTATCTAAAGGTGTATAGAAAATAAATTATCCAGCACACCATTGAATTAGAAGAAGGAGCCAAGTCTCTTAGGCAAAAGCAAAGACCGATAAATCCAAATATAGAGTCTTTGATGAAGCAGGAGTTGCTAAAACTTCTTCAAGCTAAAATAGTGTATCCTATTAAAAATTCTACCTGGGTGGAAAACTTGGTACCAGTAAGGAAGGAAAATGGAGACATTAGATTGTGTGTAGACTTCAGGAACCTGAACAGAGAATCACTCAAAGACCATTATCCCCTTCCTCAAATTAATCAAATTTTAGACACAGTTGCAGGGGCAAAAATGTTTTCTTTACTAGATGGTTTTTCAGGTTATAATCAGGTATGGGTCAGATATGAAGATCAATTCAAGACCGTTTTTACTATAAAATGGAGAAAATTTTCCTACCAGAGAATGCCTTTTGTCTTGTCTAATGCTAGAGCAACTTTCCAAAGGGCAATGGATGTAGCTTTTGGTGAACTTTCTAGCAAGATTATAGTTATCTATTTAGATGATATGACTATATTTTCTCATCATGAGCGAGATCATATAACACACCTTGAACAAGTATTTGAAAAATGCAGATAATTCTAAATATCTTTGAACCCAAATAAATCCATTTTCATTGTAGAAGAAGATACACTACTTGGTCATTTCATCTCTAAAGTTGTATTAGCTATTGATCCTGATAGAGTGAAAGCTCTTTTGGAACTATCCCTACCAGTTAATAAGAAAGGTTTGAAATATTTCTTTGGATAAATAAATTTTGTGCAAAAAATTGTTGTAGATTGTTAAGCCAATGACAGAATTATTGAAAAAGGATGCACCTTTCAAATGGACTAATACAAGGAAGAATGCTTTTAGAAAAATCCTAGAGGAAATAGCTCAAGCACCTATATTGGTTAATCTTGACTACTCACGAGATTTTATTCTATATGTTGTTGGTGAACCAGAAAGTTACGCTAAAGTCCTTACACAAAAGGGGGTAGACAATGAAGAAAGACCCATAGCTTTTCTGAGTTCCACCATGCATGATCATGAATAGATATACAACTTTATTGAAAAGCAAGTTTATGTTGTCATGAAATCCTTGAAAAAATTTAAGCACTTTCTATCATAGAGAAAAATCATTGTTTATGTGATCCATCCTGATGTTAGAAATTTTATAATACAAGGAGAACTTGGTGAAAAAATAGCTAGTTGGGTGACTAAGATATAGGAATATGATGTAGAAATACATCCAATAAAGATAGTAATAGGTAGAGCCCTATGTCAATAATTTTCCAAGCAAGCTATAGATGAGCAAGTGGAACCCCAAGGTGTAATGGGTAATATAGAATCAGATCCAAATCCAAGAAACACTAATTGGATTGTTGATCTTGTGGAGTACTTTCAGACTGGAATGTGTCCTAAAAATTTGAATGCTTCACAAAGAAGAATATTTAAAGCACAAGCTTTAAAGTACACCAGAATATGGTGCAAACAGACATGATTGAAACATAGAAGAATATACAAAAAAAATATAGATGGTGTACTTTTGAAATGTATAAAATAATATGAGAAACAAAAGGTGTTAAAAGAATTTCATGGGGGTCTCTCTAGAGGACATTATTCAGGAAGATCCACTGCCTTAAAAATACTCCAAGAAGGTTATTACTGGCCTTCCATTTTTTTAGATACTTACAAGGTCACCAAAATTTGTGAGCAATGTCAGAGATATGTAGGAAGAATCATAAATGCTCCTATGCCATTAAAACCTGTCCAAGTTGAAGAACCTTTCCAATAGTGGGGGTTAGATTTTGTTGGGATAATAGAACCCAATTCATCAGTTGGCCATAAGTATATACTTAATGCCATATATTATTTCACTAAGTGGATTGAAGATATCCCTACTAAAAAATCCGATCAAGAAGTGGTGATTGAATTTGTGGAAAGCTTGATTACAAGTTTTGGTGTACCAAACTCACTAATTACAAATAACAGATAAGCCTTCATTGGAGCCAAAATAATTGAGTTTACTAGCAAAAATGGCATATATTTGAAAACTTCTTCCAATTATTACCCACAGGGTAATGGTTTAGCTGAGTCTACAAATAAAAAACTCCTCAAAATGCTAAATCAAAATACTAAAAAGAACACTAGAAGATAATAAGAGGAACTGGCATTCCTTGATCAATAAAGCATTATGGGCTGATAGGATTTCAATCAAAATATCCATAAATACACCATATTATTCTTTAGTCTATGGTAAAGAAGTTATTTTTCCTATACATATGGAAATACCAGCACTAAAGTTATTAAATCAGATAAATGAAGGAGGTCAACCTATGGATGCTCGATTAATGCACCTTCTACAATTGGAAATATAGAGGGAACAAGCTTATAATCATCACCAAAAACATATGGTAGACACAAAAGAGTGGTTTAATAAAATAACAACCTGTAGAAAATATAAAGTGGGAGATCTAGTTTTGAAATGGAATGTGAAAAAACAAAGCCAAGTAATCATGATAAATTTGATGCTTTTTGGGAAGGCCCTTTTAAGATAGTTGTTGAAAGAAAATTTAACTCTTTTCAACTAAAGGATCAGTAGGGTATGGTTCTACCCATAACAGTGAATGCTTTTCACTTAAAGCTCTATTTCAAATAGAAAAGTGAATAGATATTTTGTATATAATGTATATTATGATAAGTTTGTAAATATTTCCAAAGTTATCTCTAAGTTCATAAAAAATTTTGTCATCGTCCTACGACCAATCAAAAGTTACCCATAAAGAAAGAGATGAAATTAGAAACTGATATATTATCAGATGTAGCAATCCAAATTCAAAATTGCCACATGGTTTTTCAATGGTTGGTGGGATAAATTTATTTTTGAAGAAATTTGATAAGCATTCTTTTCATTAAATAGGGTGAATGGCCAGTTGTTGGTGGGAATTTGAAATTTGCCATGTGGCATTTCAATAATTACATAAAGGAACCACCTTCGCAAATGGGGAGAGATTTGGTAAGCATAATTTTAATTGGCACAGTGGATAGTCATTGGTCAAGGTTTTGAAACATTTGAAAGGGTGGTAGAAACAAGACACAATGGGATCCGAGCAAATCCAGGCCACCAACCGCAATTAATGCACATCATGCATATGTTTCCAATTGATGTAAAACCCTAATTTTTCTCCTGAGTAAGATACACTATGTCCCTTTCTATTATTGTTTTTCTTAGTTTGACTTCAATTCAGAGAAAAAAGGCTCAGTGTGAAAAAAAATCATGGCTCCAAAAAAGAATACCCAGAAAGCAACAATGGTTGGTTCGTCTACTTCACCTTCAGCAACAAGACGTGGAGAAGACATGAGTGAAAATTTTGTTTATCGAGATGCTAGAATTGGTGATACAGTAGTGACATGGAAGGACCCAGCAAAGATCTGAAAATATATTGAAGATAGAATGGCTAATGGGATTACTGCGTCTTCTCCTGTCACTTTTGTTTTTCATTCATTGCTATACTGGTATGTTTACATTTATGTGCACCCTTGCCCCGAATTAGTTAAAGAAATCACAAATTTTTACGATGAAAATAAAAGTGTGGTTAAAAATTAGAGTGGGAGAGTGCTTTTTGCTTTAATAATAGATGTTTTTATTTCTACTTTCGTTGTTGTTGGGTATGTATCGGCCCTTGAGCCCAAGGATTTTGACCTAGAAGACCAAGCAAAATATTGCATTCCTTCTAAAAAATCAATAATTTCCTCTATACATAGTTGAGAAATCCACCTAGTGGAGGAAATATGCCTAAAACTCCTATTCCCATAGCTGAATTTAAAAACCCAATTTTCCATATTGGATATGGTGGTAGAACTAAAAACAGATGAAAAAGTTCATGGGTGGCAAATTGCTTTAGTCAATTGCCTATTTAACCCTAAGAATTATGACTGCAATTATGGATAAAAGTGTTCAACCTTTATTTTTTGATTGGCCAGGGTATTTTATTAGAGAAATTTATGAAGTGTTATCTGCCATTAAGAGGGGGTCTCAATTTTCTTTCTATTTTTCTTCCTATTTAGTGTGGTTGTTCTTTTTATTTATGGCCAAGAGCTAGCATTTATTTTTATTAATTATAAAGATGATAAAGGAATGACTTTACCAGTATATAAGTGGACCAACGTATTGTACAGAATCGAGTCATATTATGATTTCAATAGGGAATTTTTGGGTTTCGCTTTGAAAATAATGTGTGGAGAAATCAGAAGTCTAACCCCCAAAGCTGAAATTTTTTTATAGAATAAACATGTTGAAGAGGGTGATTGGTTTATTCTCACCCAGGGGGTTGTTATTAGATTGTATGGTTTTATTGGGAAACCTTTCTCACTTCCACATTATGTTACTGATAAATTATTTGCATTGGTGTATGTAAGGCAAATTAAACATATTAATGTGAAATATGGCATGGGTATAGGTAAAACTGGTACCTGTACCATGCCTTTCCAGTTTGAAGGTATTTTGATTTCTAAAAGAGTACAAAATGAGCAAATTTCTCAGGCTCTAATAGATTTGGGGTTGGTAGAGATCCCTCAGAGATGGAAATATGATCCCATAAACCGATTTGTAGAAAGACAGGCTATTCTGAACAGAGTTCCATTGGAAGTGTATCATGCATCTGTTAGACCAATTATCGAAGCCTATAGAAATAATTATGAAGATGATACATTAGAATGGCATGTGGAAAAAATGCAGCAATTGCCTCCTTGGCATGACTTTATGAACATGTGTTGCATTTTGACCCAGGGAATAATGAGGGGCATGTGTTGAATGAAAGCACCATTTATAGACTGCAGAAAAAGGGTGTGGATTGGACGATAGGGAAGATTCATGAGTGGTGGACCATGAGGGTGCAAACAGACATGATTGAATTGATATATCGTATAAAAAATGATATTGAGTTCTCAGTACGATATGACCATTATCAAAAATCTTGGTTAGGAACTTTCCTTGTAAAAATACCTTGCAGTGTTGGCGATAGCAAAGAGACAAGTCCCAAAGCTGCTAAAAAATAAAATGTTGAACAATGGAATGGTACGAAAGTTGCATTTGAACAACCATTAGCTCAAGAATAGACCAAGTTGAGAAGTTCAAAGAAAAGGGCCACTACATAAGTTTTCACAAAAGAGCAAGGGAAAACATATGGGAAAGCTGCCCAAATAATGTTAAAAATGGGATATGAAGGCAAGCATGTAGGAAAATAAGTACAAGGGATCACTGAGCCCTTGCAGTCCAAAATAAGAGGAAAATGTTTTGCCTTACCGACTGATTCATCCCGAAGTAAATCTGAAACTTATCAAATTATTAAGTTTGTTCCCCCGTCAAGCTCAGCTATAGAATCTTATGAAGAACCTCTTGGTATTAAGAGGAAGAGGCTAAAGTCTATAGTAGAAGTTAAAGCAAAAATTGATAAAAATGTTGAAGAAAACCGAGTTCATGAGCAAATCGCTTAAAAGGCTAATACTAATAAATTAGGAATGGATCTAGACCATGAACAAATTGTTCAAGATAGTGAGAATAACGTTCTAAACCCAGAGCTTACTGAACATGAGAATGTCCAAATTAGGACAATGGATGATCCAAATGACTTTACTCAAGAGGATTGAAATGTATATATTTCTAAAGAAGTTATTGTAAAACAGGAAAATGTGGAACATAAGAGAAGACAACCTGGGAAAATTCCACCAAATTTTGAAATTATAAATCTTGAAGAAGTTACAAATGATGAAAATAGAGTTGATAACAGTAGAAATGTAGAAGTCCCTACACAAGGTGAGGATCCAAATATGATGATGAGTGAAAGGGATCAAGACTGTGGAGAAGGATTTGAACATCAACAAGCACTTCAAACGAACAAAGGTATGATTTCTCTTTTCCTTCAATATTTTCTCTCTACTGATTTCTACAATGATTTCCCTTCCATTTCTTGTTCAAAGAAAGATATAATTTTCTCTTTGGATTCGTATTTTCCTCCCTAGAACTAGCATTATTATCTCAACTTCAATATAAATTTGATGCTAACTTGGTCCCAAATCCATTTCTCTCTAGCGCTAGTATTCCATCTATTAAGTCAATATCCACTCCAAAATATGAGAGGCACCCCATCCTTTCAAAATTTAAATATTTGAGGAAAGCAAACAAAAATTGCTTTAGAATAGTGGACATCTCATTCTATTGAGGATTCCAAAGCCCCTACCCGTATTCAAGAGATAATTTCCCTGGATCCTACTACAAGGCAGAGGAAGAAGGTAAAATTGACACATGTTTTCTAGAAATCAAAGAAAGATATGACCATTGAAGATTATCAGGAAGAAGACACAGCTGAAGACATTACTAAGCTACATATGTTAGATGAGTGAGGAAAAGCTCAGGCCCATTTTGGGACTATTTATTTACATGGATAATTTTTTAGAGAAAATTTTGTCAAAGAACAAGAAGCCAGGAAAGAGTTAGAATCTATCCTACAAGAGTAGAAACTGATAGAAAAGGTCCTAAATCTAGAAGTAAAGAAATGGGAAGATAAGTTTGGTGAAGTTGCTAATGAAGCAGCCACATTCAAAAAAAATTAAAAGAGGCCGATGCATAAATTTATTCTATGAATCTATAGGTTCAACAAGTCCAGCAACAACTGATGGAAAAGCAGAACGCCCCATCTGGTCTTTCAAAAGAAAAGGCCAAGGTATTAAGGAAAGAAATGCTTGAAGATATATTGACATTGAGACTTAAAGAAAGGCCTATGTTATTATACCTGGCCAAAGTGAAGGAGGTGATTGAAGTGGTTAGAGAAGAATTAAGATCTTTTGTAAAATTTCTTCAAGAAATATTAGATGTGGCCACAAAAATTCAAGTTTTATCAAAGAATATTCCCGAGAGTGTTGTTGCTAAAATCCATAGCGAAGCATGGTCTCAAGCTAAGATTGCAGCTAAATTTTTCTTTAGGATACTTAAACTGGTGACTCAGGGTAATAAGCTCCTTCAAGAGTTAGAAGATGAAGCAAAAATATTAGTGAAGCATTTAAATTTAGAAAAAAAATGTGGGCTTCTATATTTATGGGATGATAATTCAAAAGTGCTAAGTGAATATGCGCTCACACTATCCCTAAAATCTTTCATAGAAGATGAGTCAGAGATAGAGAATTAGGAGGAGCCTGTAGAAGAAGCACTGATATTCGCTATAGTGCAGAACCTCACACATATTAAGTCTTTCCTGCAAGAATTGATTTTGAGGAATAAAATCGTATCACATGATAAAGTATAGGAATTGCAGTATATATAAAAGTTTTTCATGGATTATTCAGACCTTTAAGATGAATACTGGAAACAGATTTGCCTGACTTAAAATGAAGTAGTTGAAATTATAGAAAAAATGAAGAATTCCAAACAAGATATTCAAATGCAGCTGACAGAAGGAGGGATAAGTCACCAACCATGAAACATGTTTGAAATTGTTTCCTAAGTTGTTAATGTATTTTTAGTAAAAAATCAATAAGTTGTGATGGGTATCCTATAAAGGTAATGATTTACTTGTCCAAATGCATTTCTTCTTGAATATTCTGTTCGAAAAATATCCTCTCCTATATTATTTTATTTTTAACTTCGTTTCCCAATGGATGAAGGTCTTGGATTCTAATATTTTTCTAGTAAAATTTCCTCGAAAGGCGCCAAGAATGTTAGTCTAAAAATACTACCTTGATAGACAATAGTTTTTTGCAAAGAAAGACCAGTATTTTCAGTTTTGAGACATGAGGCAAAGAATTGACTAAGGCACGAAGAAGGTCATGATTTTGTGACATGTCAGCGTTTCACCAGAATGTAGCTCTAAGAGGCCAAAAATCATGAGAACAATACAATTTCGTGATATGTCAGGTTTTCACCCATGAAGCAGCCCAAAGAAGTTAAATGAGAAAAAGTGTCGCAATTTCGTGACATGGCAATTTTTCACTAGTATGTTGCTCACCAAAGCTAAGGTACATAATGTCATGATTTCACGACATGGTGAGTTTTTACCCGTAATATATCTCGAAGGATCCAGAAAGGAAAAGGTGTCACGATTTTGTGACATGTCAATATTTCACCGATATGTAGCTCGAAGAGGCCAAAAATCAATAAAACATCATGATTTTGTGACATGTCAGGTTTTCACCTGTGAAGCAGCCCAAAAGAGCTAAAAAGGAATGAGTGTCATGATTTTGTGCCCTGATGTGTTTTTTCCGATATTGATATATTTAGTAATGAATAAGATGCCTTCAAAATCCTGTGTTAGTAACTAGAAGTAGATAGTAGAAAATATCAATCCCTAGATTCCTGCTATTAGATTTTGTTTGTCAGAAGCCACACAAAAGATATGGAAGCATAATTATAGTCTAATTGCTTGTGATTGATTCTATATCATAATGTACTAATTGTAAAATATAGTCACCATAGCGTATATATAAGGGTAAACGTACTTTGAAAATAGGTCGGCTCTTGGACATTTACAAGACTAGATGTATGTACTTTGGATGCAAGCAATAAAATTACGCTTCTATTGGCTTCTGGTTCACAGTGTGCAAGTGTATGTATTAACATTTCTCACTTTTATTCACATTATTGAAATATAGATTGTGTTTGTTCTAAGACCTGGACTTACACGAAACATAAATTATATTGCTGGAGTTGAAATCTGATATATGTGTGTGTTAGATAGATATCTAAATCACATTGGGAAATCTATGATTTTTGCATGAAGATATAATAAATGCTTTAACTAGTAAAGTATATGTGTTCATCTTAGTTGTTGTTTAATATATACCACAAGTAATCTCTAGCCTCGGCTATATTTCCCTCTCTTTTAGTAATGCTCTTTTCCCATTTAAACCATAAAAACCATTAAGGAACCAACATCCTCTAGATATTAGATGGAAATATTTTAAGACCAGTTCCATCTACTCAATGTTGACAAAATCAAGGCACAAATAACAACTACAGGAAGATTTTGTTCCAAAAAATCCCAATCTCTAATCTGTGCCTAGAAGAGTGTATGGTACTTCCTCTAATTGGGGTATTCTCAAAGGAATCCCCTTGTGTAGATTTGTCTCCTCTAATTCTCGTCGAACGATATTTGAGAGGATTTTGATTAAGGATGTTCTACAATGTGTTGTGCACTAGGTGGAGCTCAGGCTTTGATCTTGAGTCTATGTCAGGATCGGACCCTCCGTGTTAGCACCATTGAATTATATATTAAGTAAATTCTATGTTCTAGAGAAAGCAAAGTAAACAGTAATGATTATCTTCTTTAAATTTTTGTTTGTGAATCCTAAAATGTTTGATGTGTTTTTCAATTTTTTATATCAATAAAGGAACTCTAGGCATGTTTTGCAAAGCATTGATAATTTTCTCAATTATTTAATGGCTTTCACATGTCTACTAACAGCTCAACAACCTAACGATGAACTCCAGGCTACGTAATCCAACCTATAATGTGTGGTAATGAAGTCCACATACGGTCAGGGAGCACAGGTCCTCCCAGATGCTCACCCGTTTTCATCCAGTTGACGTCATACCCTTCGAAGAGAAGTATATGTAAATTTTCCAGGCTATAAAATGTTCTTGGATTCGATGTTGGTCTAGAACATAAGGTACAAGGGAGTTGGACCAACGGATGGAAATCACCTCCACCGTCATTGAAACCCTACTAGTGGTTGGATGTGACTTCCAACTCACTAGTGTTTACTTTGGAATGTGGTGTGTGTGGTTATTTTTAATGCGTATAAAATAAAAAATGTATAATACAACACTCACATGATCATTTTCTACATGATATGCATAAAAATAACATTTGGTATTCAAGAAATATGCATGCTACATCCTACATGACCTTTCGACAATGCAAATTTATGATGAAAATGGTCTTTGATTTGGCCTCAAGCATGCAAAACCACCACACAAATTATTCTAGCATGCTGGATTCTAGGGTAGACTGCAATCAAATATCCACTATTCCTAGCAACACTTAGCAAAAATTAAAAAATGACAACCCTAGGGACCTAATTCATTTTATCCTTATTTCATGGTTATCCTACTTTTACTTTTGTTTTTATATTTTTGGAAAACACAGATAGATAAATAATGCACAGAGAGTGAAAATGGGGCCTACCTTAGGTCCTCATCTGATTTAGCTTTGACTCCCTATTGTCTGCTGTCTCTGTTGCTAACCGCGAATCTGTCACATGGTTTCCACTGTAGATCACGACTGTCAACCATCGGCTAACTTTTTGACCATATTTGTCAACCGTGGTGAGCACCTACCATAAACACATACATAGTTAGTTAATCATGGCAAAAAATATGGAGTTCCACCATGATCGCCTTCTATAAGATCCTAAAAAACATACACCCTAATATTGTAACGATTAAAATCACATAAAGAAGCATACAAGAATTGACAAAATTATAATGATCAAAAGAGATGTGTCTTTTATTAAATATTGAATCAATCCATGGCTACAAATTCATCTCTCTTAGGGATACCTAATGTGATACAATGTTACAATCATAGAAAATCCCTCGTAATATTTGGTGTAATCCGTAGGCTTTTTAGAATGACACAAAATGCTCCAAGGTGTCGATGACCTTCTTCTCCATGATTAGAGGTATTTGTTGCATTGAATGGCATGACCCTATTAATCCTGCATTCAAGAAACAACAAGAACTTGTTGAAATCAAAGGTAGCCTCTCTTGATGAGGCCTTTTGAGGAAATTGTGTCAAAATATGTTATAGCATGCATGAAATCAATAAAATGTGTAAAACATGTTAAACCTATGCAAATATTATAAATATTCCTTAAAGCATGTAAATAGAAGATATATCTAACTATCTAATGGTCCAATTGTATGAAATAAACATGGAGGTAAGAGAATTAGCCATTAAGTCCTAATTACTACAATGAGCAATGTTGATTAAACACTTTAAATCTACCAGTCAGAGTCTCTAAATTGCTAATTAAACCAATAATAATCCTATTATAACCTAGTTAATTTCTCTACAAAATGAAAAACAAGGGAATCTGCCCTAATTTGCTCATCGCAGGTCTGATGGGTGGTTGGCACTATTCATTGTGACTGGAAATTGCGATGGAGCTTTGAGTGAACTTGCGCTCTAAATTAGGGCTTTCTCTCTAATCCACCTTGCCAAATTGATGTTCAAGGGTTGCGTCTATGTCCTCTGATAGGTTTGGCAGTTGAATTTTTCATATTGTGCATGGATTGCATGAATTGGTGTTTCTTGGCTCTCCTAGGCTCCTAGGACCTCCATGGCAATTCGATCTCCAATTGGGTAGCAAAAGTGTCCCTCTCAATGCATGTATATGGGTATGAAATTCAATAGGGCTTCACTGCTTAATTGATAATACTTTCTCTAGACTTTTACCCAATTTGTATGGGGATTATATAGCACTTACTAAGGGCTAAGGGTGACTTCCTCATGAAGCCAAGATCAAGATTGGGTGGTTGAGCTTGTTGGACGGAAGAATTCAAAACCTTACTCACTCAAACCACTCCAATCTACAACCAATTGGCTATTGCAACCAATTTTGGGTCGGATGAAGGCCAACTGATTCAGAGGCTTGACCATGGGTGACATGTGTGAGTAGCTCTACTAACCGTGGATGTCAGTAGCGACTAAAACTGACTAGGCAAAGATACCCAATTGAGTGGTAAAAACCACTGCTATACCTTGGATTTGTCCAAAGGTCTTCCATATGGTCTTCTAGCATGTCCCATATGAGTACTCGACATGACGCGTTTTAGGTGTCTACACTAAAAATTGGTAGGTCTTCAACAATGATGAAGATATCATTGAGTTATTGACTAAGGAGTATACAAAAGAGAAAAATTAAAATGAGATAACATTAAGGATAAGGTTATACAACTAAAGATGATCAAAATACCAAAAGGATTAGTTGATCTAGAGATCCTATTGAACCTAGATGATATAATGAGAAAATCAATCCTTAAAGTCAAAGGATCTTCATATAACCCCATTAAAGTTGCCAAAGAAAATAATCCTTTACATGATAGTGCAATCAATAATAAATCAGGCTATTTAAGAAAATTTATGGCATATATGAGAATATCATTGCAAGGTCATATGAATATCTAAATATTTATGGCCAAAAACTCATAGAACACACTATTAAGTTGAAACCTTGTACCAAACATTTTTAACTAAGGACCAATAAAACCTAAGATCAAGATAGTAATAAAGAAATAACCCTTAGAAATCTTGCAAAATCATATCATATTTCCAATAAAAACTCCACTTGGATCACCAATTTAGTTCCTATATAAAAAAAAATGGTGATATATGGTTGTGAATTTATTTCAAGAACCTAATTAGAGCTTTGCTAAAAGATGACTATGCTCCACCTACTATTGATCAAATTCTACAAAATATAACAAGGTTCAAATGCTATCATTTTTGTATGTTTTCTTTGGATACATTTATATCTAGGTTAAGGATGATGACAAACATAAAATAGTATTCACCACCAAATTGGATACCTTTGCTCATAAGAGGATGTTTTTTAAGCTTTCAAATGTTGGGGCTACTTTTCAATGGGCCATGGACAACACTCACCAGGATTTTAGATGAGATAATCCTCATATGTCTTGATGATCTAACTAATTATTCTAAATATATGAATAATAATAATGAATAAATTGAGTCAATATTTTAAATTTTAGAGGGTTTGGCATATCACTCAATTCAAAAATGTTGATTTTAATGGCCTATGAAGGCAAAAACCTAGGTCATATAGTATTAAAACAAGGCTTAGCCATATAAATTGATAGGGTAAAAACTATATAATACCCTCCCTTGCTTACTTCTATCAAGGAATTATATCTTTCCTAGGTCAAATTTAAATTATTTTAAAATTCATGACCAATTTTGCTCATATGGTCCAACAGATTACAAAAATCCTAAATAAACATGTTGCCTTAGTGTGGACTTATGGAGCTATAAATCCCTTTAAAAACATCAAGAATACCATTACCTAGGCCTTAGTCCTAATCGACCTAGATTACTTCAAATATTTAGGATCTATATATTCAACACAAATGAAAGTATCATTCCCATATTGACATAAACAATGACAAAGATAAAGAGCATATTATCATATTCATGAGCTAAGTCCTCTATAACTACATATATAAATACATATTCATTGAAAATAGGTGTTCACCATCATGAAGGATCTCTAAAAATTCAAATACTATGTATCATAGATCAAGACTATGGTATTAATAGTGCACCACAATGTACAACTTGTGCTTCATGGTGAATTAGGATAAAATAGAGCTAGGTGGCTTAATAAGATTTAATAATTTGATATTAAAATCACACATACCAATCTCATCAGGGATAGATACTTGAGAGATATTCTTAAAAATTTAGTCCCCAAATATCAGGTTTCCATAGTAGATGAAATTGGATTGGATGATAGATTATGATGGATGAGTGACATTTGTAAATACATTGGCCACTCGATAGGTACTAGAGTAGTTGAAAACTAAGGAAATGGTCATGTTAGGTAAAAGGGATTACACTTTATATATATTTATTTAATCTTATTAATTAGGGTATATAACAACATTTTATTTTTCTTCATAGAATAAGAAAAGAAAAAGGCCCTAATTAAGCAATACAATGATGGAGAGGATTATTCGATGTTGTCTATAATCCATAACATCTTGAGGGCAAGATATTATTGACCTACCAAATTTTTATTTATTTTTATAGTGATCTAAGAATTGTAAATCATGTTTTATATTTAGAGGAAAGATGACAAAGTTTCCAATCCCACTAAATCCTATCATTGTAACTAAACCATTCTAGCAATGGGGACTAAATTTCATTGGCAATATTAGCACATTTTCAAGTGTAGGATATGGATGGATCCTCACTTCCAAAGACCGTTTCAAAAAGTTGGTTGAATTAATACCATCTAAATTAGTTAATCAAGAGGTAGTGACTCAATTATTAGAATATAGTATCATTTGATTTGGAGCTCCTTTTGCCATAGCCATTAAAAACACACCTAATTCAATGGGGATAAGGTTATGAATCTTGCTTTGAAATATAGGTTTGTACTCAAAGTGTCATCCAATTACTACCCATAAGGTAATGGGTTCACTAAATAAACTAACAAGAATATAAAAATAATCTTAAGTACTATTGATAAATTACAAAGAGACTGATACATAAAGTTGTACAAAGCACTTTTGATGAATCAAGTAACATTTAAAGACTCTACCAGTTTATCTTATAAGATAGTCTATGAAAAATAGGACATATTACTAATCAATTTAGAACATCCTTTTCTCCAAATATCATAGCAATTGGAGCTTGAAGATATTAACACCAAGTCAACACAAGCAAGGATGAAAGCTCTATTCAACCTAGAGAAAGAGAGAGAAAAGGAGTTTAAAATAATAGTGCAACATTATGTAGTTAAAATATGGTTTCACAAGAGAGCCATAGATATGGACTATAAACATCATATGAAATTAGGATAATATCATAAATTTTATTCTCTTTGTAGTAGGACCTACCAAATTCTAAATATTCTAGTCCTAAATACTTGCAAACTAACCACTATGGATGGGAGAATGCTACAAAAAAGTTAAATAGGTGACACCTTTTTCCAATATAGTAGAGTTTTTACCATAATTATCTAAATATTGTACATATATTTTCCTTGTAGTGGCTATTAATTTCTAACAATTTTTTCACCCTCCATCTTATAACTCCCACTTCAATATTTCCTTTTCCTATCTAAGATTTTCTATTTTTTTCTTCTTCTTATCTTCTCTACAATGGATGTAGTTCAGCATTCTAGATCCACTATTTTTCATGGTGTTATTGTATTAAAAAATCAATTCACTTGTAAGCAAGCGAGTCACTTGCTTTAGCTACTATAGTGATATTTTTATTAAGCAAAGCACTTGTTAGAGCTACCTAGTCAAGCCAATTGGTTGGGTGGGCTAATCATCCCTACAAGGGTTGCATACCCCTTGAAGGCCATATATGGCATTGTTAGGTGTTGGTAGGCCTCTTGTACAATGTCAAAGAAATAAAATCCTTGCACTTTCCATACACCTCACTTATCTTACCATATCAAATCCATGCATTTCTCAACTCAATGTGTGCCATGTTGCTATATTCCTTAGTTACCTATCCCTCACACTCCATACAATTGAGTGAGTCTCTCAATATTTCCTTATTAGAACTAGGGTAATTTAGGTTGAGCCTCATTAAGGTTCCCCTACATCTTGACCTTCGAGAAAATAACTTTTGAGACACTAGTTCAAAAAATGAAATGATATCCTTCTTTAATAAAAGCATCCATTAGGCAATATAAAACCCAAGTGTCAATTCTTTGCTCATCACGTTGATAAAATTGCTCAAAATTTTGAGTGAGTTTATTAAGGGTTAGAAATTTTCCAAGCCTCTACTAGGAATCAAATTGGTCAATGGGTTGATTTACTTGCTCTAAAAGATAAAGTTGCAAATGGTATTTCCTAGAGCAAATGAATCTATTTTTCAAGTGATTCACTTTGAAAAGCAAATGAATCCTTACCCCTTTTAAGAACTTAACAAATGTTTTTCCAAAAATATTTATTTCATTATCTTCCTTTCCCAAATATCATGGGCATATCATCCACCTTTGGTTTACCATAATTTCTTGAATCCAACCCCATTTTATATCCATCCACTATAACTACCTCCCACACCCTCTCCACACTCACTAGTACCCATACTTCCATAAGAGATAGAGAAACAAAAAGTAATAGAGAAGAAAAAGAGAGGCAAGGAAAATAGATAGTCCTTCCCTCCCCAAAAGACCAAAAGAACTCTTTTATAATCCACACAGGATAATTGAAGAGGGGATATACATACACTTAACTAGAAAGATCAAAAGGGATGATTTGAGAAGATTCAATCTATGCCTATAAATAGATTCTTGGAACATTGGTCACATTTGAACTTCAAGGTTAGTCATAAAATTTGTTCCCCAAGTGTAATGTTTTCCTAAAGCAATTGAAGCACGTGTTGGAATTTATGTCCCTCAAGATGCAACTTTTGGCCCCCTTAATGGAGTGAGGAATATTTCCACATTATAGAGGGGAAGATACAAATTATGATTAAGGATATATATGACACAACTATATGGGTGGATTGAAACCCCAATATATAAGGACTTCTACTTAGGGTAGAACCGCCTATTAGGACATCCTAATCTTATATCTAAAGAAACCCAACATGCCAATTGATTTAAGCATCATGCTAGAATTAGAGTTGTTTAATATGTGTAGATGGTGTTGTTAGAAATACCAATACTTTTTGAGGAAATAAATGAATTGAAAATATACAAGGAGAATATTGCCTTACTCCATGTGGTGTAAACTTATCCTAGGCATTGCCAAATGATATAGTGTTCTAGCTATATCATAGATCAAATGGATAGCTAGTTGAATGAATTTAAGGACAAGATAAAAATTACCTATACCTCAAACTTGGTCTCACTCATGGAGTTACAATTTTTTGGAGAGGATGATATTGATGTTTGAGAATGGTGGATGAAGTTTAGATCTCTATATTTTGATGATAATTATTGATGGTTCCACCTTATTAAATTTTTAAAAGAGGAAGCTTGTTTTTTTATGGAGAGGTTTTGTTATAAAAAATAATTATAATTACACTTGGTGTCATGACCCTCCCTTGGCACACTTTGCACTAGATAAATTCATGATTGATAATGACACTGGTAGATGGAATGAATGTGGGTTGTTGTGTTTATTATTGAAAATTTTTGGTTTATGAATGTAGAGCTAAAAAGACACAACACCAAATAACAATATAAAATAAACAGATCTGATAAGACAAATATAATTTCACAAGAAATATTTTTATTAAATAACGGGGGGGGAGCTGAAAAACTCCTTTGTACAATTAATTCTACCTTGACAAAAATATTGTGATACAATCAATATAGGTTGTTAGGGTTCTCTGAAACCCTAGCTACAATAACAAAGGTGTCTTCAACGTGCTTCGTTCCCAATAGAATTAGTGGGCTTCAGGTATCCATGTGTTCAGGCCACTCTGACTGCAATAGTCTTCCAATGCTCTTTTGATTGATATTATCCAATCCTACACACACATCAAACAATAAAGCAGTTAGTAACTAAAAGGAGGGTTCCACAATGTGAACCCTCGGAAATGAAAACTAAAAACCCTAGATCTTATGTAAACTGTATATGTAAAATGCAATAACACCAAATGATAACAAAAATGTAGATTTACCTTGCTTGTGATGATACGTTGCTTTGTTGTTGTAGATTTTATGGAAGATGAATTGATGCAGCAGACTCTAGTTCATGCTTTGATGATTACGACAAGCTCGAGCATGCACTTGATAGGCTCTGGTGCAAGATTCATAGGCTCTAGAGCGAGCTTGCGAGATGGCAAGCTCTGGCATGCATCTGGAAAGCTCTGCAGTGATCTTGAAAAGCTCTACAGCAAGCTTGAAAATCTTTGGAGAGTGCCTATGGGTGAGGATTAAATCTACAGAATCAGATCACGAGAATGTGAAGGATACGATGGATTGGGGATGACAGTGGTAGCAGAAGAATGGTAGCAATGGAATATGGATATGGAATGGTTGGAATGAATAGAAGTCCTACAACTAGCTAGGGTTTGGATCTTCAATGGCTCTATAATTCTTCAGCTTCACACGGACTTCTTCAATAATATTTCCAAGGGCATGAACATTCCAAGGTTTTTTCAGTTCCAGTTCCAGGATTCCAAGGTTTGAGCATTTGCAAATGTCCTTACTTATAATCCAACCTAGGGTTTTCTTAGGGTTTTAGCCTTACACTTTTAATCGTGTGGCTAAGATTAAATCAAATCCTAAGGTTGAGATTACACTTTAGATGCATGGATTAATGAAGATGGATGGTGGAGATTAGATTGGATCAGACGGTTGTGGTTAATTGGGTTTATAAAAACATATTTTATAATAAATATATTATAATATAATATAAAATATTATATTAAATATAAAATAATATTAAAATAAGCTCAATTAGGTTAGGAAATGGCGAGAAAGGGCTAAAGTGGGCCTTTTGAATGCGGGAAATATGTATGGTGTATAAGTGGGTGGTGGGATGGTTAGGATGGAGGATTAATGGCTGTAATTTGGTGTCTACAATGAAAATATAATGTTTCATATTAAATGTAATGAGGCAATAATATAAGTTTATTATAAATGAAGCAACAAGGGTGAAGGCTTTCATATATTAGTGTATCATGACTTTCTTAGGAAAATTATACCAAAGCCTTGGAAAGAAGGTCGATTTCCATTGATAGTTTTCCTTTGTTATGATTTCCTTGCCATAACCATTTTATGGAAAGGATCCTATAGGGATAAAAGATTTTCAATGGAAAGAAATAAGTAATATACATATATATATATATATATACATATATATAAATATATATATATATATATCTGTGTGTGTGTGTGTGTGTTTAAATAAAATTATTTGTCTATCTCATTTCTTTAAATGATAGGGAATCGTTAATAATAGATATTTTGAATATGAATGAAGGTTATTATTTGGGATTACCTATTTTCAATATACCATGGAAGAAAACTAGAATCATATACTTATATGTGTACACCCTCTTGAAATGCTTACTTTTAAAAGAAAAGAAAATATATTATAATGGCTTTCGTGACTCTCAAATTGTGCTCAGATGTTACGAAATCTTTAACCCATAGTTGAAGGCTCTGGACTACTTGTGTTAAAATCTTGAGATCGTGGACCCTCTATGTGCGAGTTAATGCTCACCCACATACTCCAGTAAGGGAGAAAAATGTGTGAGCTTGGGTTTAATGAATGCTAGTCCTCCCAACGAGCACTCAAAATTGGAGGGATGGATGGTGGGGAGATTTAGGAAAATATGAAGAGTAATTAAATGGAAATAAAAAAGAAAAGTGAAGGATAGAGATCAGAGAAAGGAGATCCAAGAGATAGGACTTGAAGGTTGCAGACTATTGTGGAGCTTGCACCATGAAACAAGTATTTATATTAAGACCTTTTGTTTTCATATGAAGCTGGTAATGCCTTGAGTTGATAGAATTTAGTATCTTGAAAGTTGAATCTATGGGTGGGATCATGGATGGTATTAGAAGAGCAAACCTGTATACATCTGAGATATCTTCAATAGAAGTCTATTGCCATCTAGTTACAACAAAATCTATCTTCCAATCCAAATCAATGGTGCATAGTTTAGTGTGAATGTGTTTAAAATGTTGGTCTTTAAGCTAAGAACCAAATAAATAGCTAGATGATAAACTAGGATCACCAAGATGTAAATGATGAGTCCAACCTATAACCAAACTATTATTATGACCACTTTTTAATAAGGAATCACTCTTATGTGGTATGCAAATTAATGTGTGATAGTTAAAAGAAATGGTTGGCTGGTTGTTAAGGTGCCCAAGAAAACTAGTTATGTTTGTAAAGTTGTGGATGTATGGAATTTAAGGACTCTAGATGACAGCAATAGTGGATGTTAAATTTGTCCCTATGATTGAAAAAGGTTGGTCTTGTGGATGTGCTTAAACTTTAGTTCCCTTAATTTTTCTCATGGTCAAATTCGATATGGTATGGTATTGGGATTGCAGATGAGCGATCTTACTTGTGGTATTTGATTTTGTGGAATTAGTATAGGAATGATATTATATGAATAAATTATTGTGTGTATAACTTTTGTTGTTATTGATTATGTGGAATTAGTATAAGAATAAGATTATATGGATAAATTATTGTGTATAAATTTTGTTGTTATTGATTTTTTGGAATTATATAAGAAAGAGATTATACTGATAAATGATAGGGAGTATAGATCGCATTGTTATTAATTTTATGGAGTTAGTATATGAATGGTCTCTCACTAATAAATGAATGGTGATTTCAATGAAAGGTGAATGTGATGGCCACTCTCGTTTGTTAATGAATTCATAGAATTTTTATATGAATGAGTTTTGATTGATGTTATTAAAGTGTAAATGTAACAATGGGTTACTTGACTATAGTTTTTGGTAGGTGTTATCAACGATAATAATTTGAGAAGTCCTAGGTAAAGTGAGTGCATTGATAGCTCTGGATGGCTTTATGGATGCAAATTTAACCAAAATTATGATACTCATGTTGAAATGATGGGTGGGTGTATATATAGCATTTGCTATGAAGTTTTTGTAAAGTGTTTTACATAATAAGAGAACCAATGTTATTAATTTTTGGTGCAGGTATATGGAAGGAAATTCTTATGATTGGTTTTAGAAGTCCAATTAAAGATAGTGTTTTTTAAAAATAATCTTGCCAGCTTGCTGATAACTGCATGTAAAATTTTACGGTTGTGTCTTCTTTATCTATATGATTATGGGAATGCGAACTCAGAAAGGAAAGATAAATTCTCTTAGTTTATATTTTAACTCAAAGGGATTACTTTTTGGATGCTGAATTTTAGATCTCTAGAAGAAGTATATATTGTTCCATTTTACTTCTTTGTATAGAATTATTTTCTTAGAAAACTCCTAGGTGTTATGCCACACGATCTCATGTGTTGAGATTGCAAGAATGCAGTTATTATGCAAAGGAAGTAGATCATGTACCAAAAATACAAATGGAGATTTTAATACTGCAATAGATAGAAGAGAGTGTCTTCAATTTGAACTCTTACTTCATATTCAAGTCTTTTGTTAGGTGTTGGTAGTGAATTATGGACCTCTGGTCATAATAGTATGAAGAGTTGAGTGGCCTATGATAGTTGTAGAGTTTTGTGCTCCTTACGAGGGCCAATCTAGATTATACTCTCTATTGAAATGAATTCTAATAATGATGGTTTTGAAATCGTGAAGAACATAATGGTTGTAATAACTAGCATTATGAAGATTATTTTTTTGTTTTTTTATTCTAAGAATTGGATGAATGAATTGATGATTTATAGTCTCACGAATCTCTTCTAGTTTGCTTTAATTTAGGAGGTGCTTACATATATATATATATATATATATATATATATATATATATATATATATATATATATATATATATATATATATATATATATATATATATATATGTTTGCTTATGACGTTTGAATGGGTTCTTTAAAAATTGAAAAATAGAAGAGAATACGAGCGAGAGTAATCTTGTTCTTTTTTCTGGGGGACGCTTAATTTCACAAATGGAATGAACCCTTCTACATGCAAAAATACATAAGACTTAGTGAGCAAGAAAAAGAAAAAAAATATAGTAGATAATTCTGTTAAGGTTATTCAATCAGTTCACTTACGTAGAACTCTTAGGTGACTTCAAGTAGATAGTGGAAAGGGGTTGAGGATGTGATCTCTTAATTCTTGATAAACCAAGATG
Organism: Wollemia nobilis; assembly: GCA_028583015.1. Classification (NCBI taxonomy): domain Eukaryota; kingdom Viridiplantae; phylum Streptophyta; class Pinopsida; order Araucariales; family Araucariaceae; genus Wollemia; species Wollemia nobilis. The sequence continues at coordinate 3,311,367 of JAQPPZ010017021.1, forward strand.
GGGTGAGTCTTTTGAGATGACTAGTTCAAATAGATGTGAGATAGATAGTTAATTCTCTATTCACACATAACATCCACTTAGAAGAGTCTAAGTAGGGTGGAAATTAACATGAACCTTTTGAAGGAATGAAAGGGATGGTCATCACTAGCTCATTTAGACTTGATGAGAAGGATAGTTGGACCTTTCATGAAACACCTAGTGCTCTTACATTAAAATAATTGTATAAGATGTGAGGATGGGTGTATCTCAAGGAAATTTTGGGTAAATAACTAATGCATGACATTAGTTTTTGCTCTTAGAGCATATATTCCATAACCTCTATATGTTATAAAAAAAAAATTATGTTGGAAAATATTGGGTTGTGACATTTGGTATCAAAGCACTTGGTTCATAGGGATACAAGTTTCATTCCATAGAAATATATAGAGTGCTATATGACGTGCACATTTGAAGAAGGATGAAGTGTTTGAAAAACACCCAGTTTTCCAAGACTTCAAAGATATATTTTCAAAAGAGTTGTCAAGACTACTCCGAAGTGTGAATTTGATTTAACTATTGAGCTTCAACTTGGAATAGATCCCATTGAGATGCAAGAGCTAAAGGTATAGTTACAAGGATTACTAGAAAAAGGTTTGATCAGATCGAGTGTGTCATCCTAGGGTAGCGCATGTGCTATTTGTTAAAAATAAGGATGGGTCTTTATGTACGTGTATAAATTATAGAATATTGAGTAAGGAAACTATCAAGAATAGATATCCCCTTCCCATAATTGAAGATCTCTTTGACCAACTTAAATATTCCACTATTTTCTTAAATATTGATCTTAAATCAGGATATCACCAATTAAGGATTTGCGAGGAGGATACCCATAAGACAGCTTTCAAAACTCATTATGGACACTATGAGTTTATTGTCTTGCCATTTGGCCTAAAAATGCACTGACAACATTTATGAATTTGATGAATAACATCTTCATGAAGCTTTTGTACCGGTTTGTCCTTGTATTCTTAGATGATATTTTGGTTTATTCCCAAATTCAAAACATGACCAACATCTTAGGATAGTTCTAGAGATGTTAAGTAAGAATCAATTATACAATAATTTATCAAAGTGTGAATTTTATTTGCTGAAGGTACAATATTTGGTGCATATTGTGTCGATAGAAGGAATTGTAGTAAATCCTAAAAATATAGAAGCCATAGTGAATTGGTTGCAACCCATAAATGTGATAGAAGTTTGGAGCTTCATGGGTTTAATAGGATATTACAAGTGTTATGTGAAGGTCTATGCCAAATTAATTTCTTAAATAACTAACCTCTATAGGAAAGGAAAATAATTCAAATGGATGGATAAATGTGAGGTAGCTTTTGTTCTTCTCAAATAAAAGCTCATCACATCTCCCATACTAAAGATACCAGATCCTCAGGGTAGTTTTTCTATTTATATATATGCATCATTGGAATTTTTTGGAGGAGTACTCTCTCAGGTTGATGTGGTGATAGCCTATAAATCAAGGAAGCTAAAATGGCATGAGGTAAATTATGCAACCCATGATCTGGAACTAGTAGTAGTGGTATTTGCACTCAAAATTTGGTGACACTATTTTTTATGGAAATCCTTCGAGTTGAGAACATATCATCAAAGCCTAAAATACATATTTACTCAGCCTTTTCTAAATGTTAGGTAGAGAATGTGGATGGAGTTTATCACCGAATATTATTTTGGTATTGATTATATAAAATGGAAAGAAAGCAAAGTTGTTGATGCAATGGGTAGGAGAAGACACAGTTGTTTTTGTATCCATGTTTATTTTATGGAACAAATTAGGGAAATGCAACATTAGAATGTGTTTTGTAATCAAATTCGAGAAAATATGAAAATAAAACCCGAGGAAAGTAAATATTTTAGCACCAAGGATGGATTTTTGTGCTTTAAGGACAAAGTAGTGATTCTTGAAGGTGGTGATCTAAGAAATATTATCATGAATGAAGCACACCTATCTCTGTATTAAGCTCAACCAAGAGGGGAAAATATGAGGGAGAACATGAAGAAAATCTTCTACTGGCTAGGAATGAAGAAAGACGTAACTAAATTCATCACTCAATGCCTTGAATGCCCAAAATTTAAGGTAGAAAATAGACATCCTGTAAGACTATTTACACTCATGAGGCACCTACACACAAATAGTAGGTTATTTCAATGGATTTTAGTACAAGGTTGCCTAAAACTAGGTTTCAACATTATGCAATCCTAGTTGTGGTTGATAGACTAACCAAGGTTGCATATTTTATACTCAAAAATACCAAATATGATGCCATGATTGTGGTTAACATATTTTCCAAGGAAATATTTAGGCTTCATGGTTTTTTGGAAGTGATCATTTTAGATAGAGACTCAAGGTTCACATCCAAGTTTTGGCAAGATATGCATCAGGCTATTGATACTAGACTAAACATTAGTTTTGCATATCACCCAAAAATTGATGGGTAGACTAAAATGGTGAATTGTGTGTTGGATTAAATGCTTCACATGTATTGTATGGATCAAAAAACATGTTGGAAAGACTAATACACTTGGTATAATTTACCTACAACAACAGTCACCATTTGACTTTGGACATGGTTTTGTTTGAATCCCTATATGGTAGGATATGTAGAACACCATTATCTTGGGATAATCCAAAGGATAGGGTTGCGCTTGGACCAAATATGGCCAATAAAATGAAGCAGCAACTAAGAACGATCAAAGAATGACTTAAGGAAGCTGCATATCATCAGAAAAGCTATGTCAACCTTAAAAAAGTCACCAAGATAGTTCTCTATGGGTGATAAAGTATTACTTAGGGTGAGATCAAAAAATAGTGTTATTAAATCTACAAAACATGATCCATATTTTGTGGGACCCTTTGAAATTATAGAGAAGAACAATCTTGTGGTATACCGACTTGCCTTACCACCTAGTCTATCGAAGATTCATGACACCTTCCACTTTTCATTGCTTATAAAGTATGTGTCTAACCCTGATCATGTGTGAGACTTTTCTAATTTACAGAGGATATAGAGGTTCAACCAGTAATAATCCTTGATTTTTTATTTGAATCGATGAGGAAATAGACTCTAAAGAAATGCAAGATCCAATGGGACTGCTACTCCTAGAGAAATACTACTTGGAAAACATTAGCAGATATGCAAAGATACTTTCCATTTATTTTTGAGACCACCATGTAATTGGTACCTTATGTTTTACTGCTAAGAAACACAGAGGATTATGTTAATCCTAAGGGGTCTAGAATATCATGACCCTCCCTTGACACACTTTACACTAGATAAATTCATGATTGATAATGATACTCGTAGATGGAATGAATGTGGGTTGTTGTGTTTATTCTTGCAAAAATTTTGTTTATGAAAATATAATATATCATATTAAATGTAATGAGGCAATGATATAAGTTGATTATCAATGAAGCAGCAATGGTGAAGGCTTTCATATATTAGTGTATCATGACTTTCTTAGGAAATTTATACCAAAGCCTTGGAAAGGTTTGTTGCCATTGATAGTTTTACTTTGTTATGATTTCCTTGCCATAAAAATTTTATGGAAATGATCTCATAAGAATAAAAGAGTTTCAATGGAAATAAATAAGTAAAATATATATTTGTTTTAAAGAAAAATATTTGGTTGTCTCATTACTTTAAATGATAGGGAATCGTTAATAATAGATATTTTGAATATGAATTATGGTTCTTATTTGGGATTGCCTATTTTCAATATACCATGGAAGAAAACCAAAATCATATGCTTATATGTGTACACCCTCTTGAAATGCTTGTTTTTAAAAGAAAATAAAATATATTATAATGGATTTTGTGACTCTCAAATTGTGTTGAGTTGTTACAAAATCTTACACACATAGTTGAAGGCTCTAGACTACTTGTGTTAAAATCTTGAGATCGTGGTTCCTCTGTGTGCAGGTTAATGCTCACCCACATACTCCAGGAAGTGAAGGAAATGTTTGAGCTTGGGTTTAATGAATTCCATTCCTCCCAAAGAGTGCACAAAATTGGAGGGATGGATGGTGGGGAGATTTCAAGAAAATATGAAGAGTAAGAAAATGAAAACAGGGAAGCAAAGCGAAGAACGAATATTAGAGGAAGAAGACCTAGGAGATAGGACTTGCAAGTTGTAAAATACTATGGAGCTTGCACCATGAAACAAGTATTTATACTAAGGTCTTTTGCTTTCTAATAAAGCTGGTAATACCTTGATTTGATAGAGTTTAGTTTCTTTAAAGTTGAATCTATGGGTGGTATCGTGGATGGTATTAGAAGAGCAAACATGTATACATCTAAGATAACTTCAATAGAAGTCTATTGTCATCTAATTATAGTAGAAGCTATCTTCCAATATGCATGAATGGTGCATAGTTTAGTGTGAATGTAACGTCAGTTCATGGTGTTGTTTAAAATGTTGGTCTTTAAGTTAAGATAATGAGAGAAATAGCTAGATAATAAACTAGGATGACCAACATATAAATGATGAATCTAACATACAAGCAAAATATTACTATGACCACTTATTTAATAATGAATCGCTCCTATGTGGTATGTGAATGAAGGTGAGATAATTAAGATAAATGGCTAGCTAGTTGTTAATGTGCCCAATAAAACTAGTTATGTTTATAAAGTTGTGGTTGTATGGAATCTGAGGACTCCATATGATGTTGGCAATGGACATTAAGGTTGGTTGAAAAGGGTTGGTCTTGTGGATGCACTTAAACATGATTTCCCTTACTTTTTCTCATGATAAAATCCGATATGGTATGGTATTGGGATTGCAGATGAGAGAACTTATTTGCGGTCTTTGATTCTGTGGAAATAGTATAAGAATGATATTATATGGATAAATGATTGTGTGTATAATTTTTGTTGTTATTGATTATGTGGAATTAGTATAAAAATGAGATTATACGGATAAATGATTGTGTGTAACTTTTGTTATTGATTTTGTGGAATTAGTATAATAATGAGATTATACCGATAAATGATAGTGAGTATAGCTCTCATTTTTATTGATTTTGTGGAGTTAGTATATGAATGGTTTCTCACTGATAAATGAATGGTGAGTTCAGTGAAATGTGAATGTGATGACCGCTCTCATTTATTAATAAATTCATAGACTTGTTAGATGAATGAGTTTTTATTGGTGTTATTAAAGTGCAAATGTAACGATGGGTTACGTTACTATAGACTTTGGTAAGTGTTATCAATGATAAGGATGTAAGAATTCCCAAGTAAAGTGAGTGCATTAATAGCTCTAGATGCCTTTGTGGATGAAATTTTAACCGTATGTATGATATTTATGCTGAAATAATAAGTGAGTGTATATATAGCATTTGTTATGAAGTTTTTGCAATTTTTTTTACATAGAAAAATAACTGGTGTCATTAATTTTGGGTGTACGTATATGGGAGGAAATTCTTATGATTGGTTTTAGAATTCTAGTTAAAGATAATGTTTCTTAAATAATACTCTTGTCATCCTGTTGATAACTGCATGTAATATTTTATGGTTTTCTTCCATATCTAGATGATTATGGAAATGTGAACTCAGAAAGGAAAGAGGAATTCCCTTAGTTTAGCTTGTAACTCAAAGTGATTACTTTTTGTATGTTGAATTTTAGATCTCTATAATAAGTACATATTCTTCTAGTTTACTTCTTTTTGTAGAATGATTTGCTTAGAAAACTCCCACATGTTCTACCACAAGACCTCATGTGTTGAGACTGCAAGAATGTGATAACTATGCAAAGGGAGTAGATCATGTATTAGAAATGTGGATGGAGATTTTAGTGCTATAATAGATGGAAGAAGATATATTTAGTGTGAACCCTTCACATTTAAATATTTTTTTAGGCACTGGTAGTAAATTATGGACCTCTGGTTATAATAGTATGAAGAGTTGAGTGGTCTGTGATAATTGTAGAGTTGTGTGCTCCTTACAAGGGCCAATCCGGATTATACTCTCTATTGAAACGAATTGTAATAACAATTTTTTTGAAAGTTTGAAGAACATAATGGTTGTAATAACTAGCATTATGAAGGTGAATGTATGGTTTTATATTCAAATAATTGGATGAATGAATTGATGATTTATAGTCTTATGAATATCTTCCAATTCGGTTTAATTTAGGAAGTGCTTACAAATATATATATATATATATATATATATATATATATATGTTTTCTTATGATGTTTGAATGAGTTCTTTAAAAACTAAAAACTAGAAGAGAATATGAGCGAGTGTAATCTTGTTCTCTATTCTAGGGGATGCTTGATTTCATAGTAGAATGAACCCTTCTTCTATGTGCGAAAATACCTAAGATGTAGTGAGCAAGGAAAAGAAAAAATATAGTAGATAATTCTATTAAGGTTACTCAATGAGCTCACTTACGTAGAACTCTTAGGTGATTTTGAGTAGATAGTGGAATAGGATTGAGGATCTGATCTCTTAATTCTTGATAGACTAAGATGGGGTGAGCATTTTGAGATGACTAGCTCAAATGAAAGTGATATAGATAGTCAATTATCTATTCACACATAACACCCACTTAGAAGAGTCTAAGTAGGGTGGAAATTAATGTGTACCTTTATAAGGAATGAAATGGATCATCATCATTAGATTATTTAGGCCTGATGAGAAGTATAGTTGGACATTTTGTTAAACACCTAGTGCTCTTACATTAAAAGAACTATGTAAGGTGTAAGGATGGGTGTGCCTCAAGGAAATTTTGGGTAAAAAATTGATGCATGACATTAGTGTTCACTCCTAGAGCGTAGATTCTAAAACCTTTATATGTTATAAAAATAATAGGTTGGAAAATCTTGGGTTGTGACACTTGGGATAATATAGAGCATGCATTCTAAATTATCTGGGAATCTATTCAATTTTAGTTACAAATAAAATTATATATTTGTATAAAAAAGCTTGAGGAAAAGGATAAAATGATAGATGGTCTAATGGGTGTCATCAAATACCTTGAAAGAAACTACAAGGATTCAAGATGTGAGAAATGAAATAAAAAGAGAGTGGGAATTTTTTTAAAATAAAATGAAGACTATGAAAAATATATAAATGTTAAGGAAGATAATGAGAAGAATGAAGAAGTCAAATCTTTGGATTTACAGAAGCAAGAGAAGGATTAAAAGAATATAAATTCATCTAAAAATTCTATTGTGTAGGTTTATGGATATATTTAGAAGGAAAAGCTTATTATTTCAATTAACCCTTGTAGTAAATATAATTTTATTAATAATGATCTAGCTAAGAGGTTGCAAGTTCATGAAACAAAAATTAAGGACATACAACTTAAGGGTGAGAATGTTTAGATTTTTTAATATTTGAAGATCACCATGGATATATATTTTTTACACTCATACATCTATGGTATTAATATGGATACTGTGGATATTGTTTTTGGCTATCCTTGGTTAGATTCTTTGCTTACTATTAACATTTATGTACAAAATTTTTTTATGAAGTTATGGTACAAGAAAAAGAAGATAACATTGTTGTATATTTTTTATCTAAGGAGTAAGGATATAAGGATAATCAATAAATAATTTAAGAAACCAATAAAAAATTCAAAAGTTGAATCTATAGTAATAACAGTAGTAGATTCTGTGGAAGAAGCAACAATAAAGTCCAAGGAAGTTCTATTAGAAGCACACATGGGTGCACCAAAAGAAGGTAACAAGAGAGAAAAGCATGAGAAAGAATTTAAAACATATATATAAATGGTGAATAAGCAAAGAAATAGAATTTCAAGTTAATTTTATATCATATTGCCACCCGCACCACCTCGAGAAGCAACAATCTTGGAGGTATGACTTAAGGCATCAATATTATTATGGATCTACATGGTGTCAAAAAAGTATCAAGTATGGTAGTGTTCAGTAAAACAAGCATAATAATTCTAGATTCTATAGTGGTGCAATAACATCAAGGAAAAATATAACCAACCATTCAAAGTATCTAAGTAGAGTAGCCAAAGCATATAGCCAATAAAATAGTTATGGATATTCAAGTGGTAGTAGCTTATCATCACCAAAGACCACCAACATTTAATATTTCATTAGGATGGATGGATGATCAAGATTGGTACCAGTTTCCAACACTACGTAGAAGATCATATTAATAGGTTTCTTATCATGTTTTGAGGATAAAACATTTGTAAACAGGTTAGAATTCTATGGTACCTATATATAGGTATATGGGTATATGATATTAAATTTTACATGGGTATTATGGATAGTTGGAATGGGCCACATAGTCCAGGATTGATTATATTATTATTTTATATTATAGTAACAAGTGGGATGAGGGTTTAGTAGTTGGATTCTCAAAGTAGAATTAAAATATGGATATATAAAGAAATGATATTTTCATTTTAATCATAATGGAGATCAGTTATATGAAGTATTACTTGTAATCATCTTTTTCCATGAAGTAGCTTATGAGACTTTGCCCTCTCTAAGTGACATTTATATCTTAGGATATCTTGTGGAGTTATTCCTTCCTTAAAAAGTATTTTTTTTATTGCCCTACTCTAATCGTATTATATATAAATCTATATATATATATATATATATATATATATATATATATATATATATATATATATATATATATATATATATATATATATATCAAAGTGTGTACTATTATTATAAATAATTATTTATGGATGAATTATTTGTTATTTCTACATATTAGTGAATATTTTTTGTTAATGAGAAAAGTTCCATAACACATGTACACTAACTAGACCAAATATAGATGGTCCATTAAGCAATTCTATGCCATATGAGATAAAAAATAACCTAAGAGTGATACGAGGGCCACAAATACTAGTTAAGTAGAACTCTTGATTGCTTGATCTGCCTAGGTATAGAATGTGTGTCCTAGACCAAGGTCAAGATTGGATGACTCGGAATTGCTTTTGAATCAACATCTAGAGAAGGCTAGTTCCTTATCTAAATTCTACTATATGGAAGATAAAATAAAGAAATATGGGATAGTATTGAGAAAGAAAAGGGTTAGAGATGAGAGTAAATGTAGCCAAAGCTTATATAACATCATTTCTTTCAATTGAATGAGTATCAATTACTCGTTACAAACAAAACCTAATAGACTATTCAATAAATGTTATGGAGAAATATAGTAAGCACAAATATTACAACATTCAACATTCTAATAACTCCAATAAAAGAAATTGAAACAAATTCAAGCCTAAAAAATAACACTTCAATTAGTAAAGCATACCAAATAGCTTCAAGTATAACAAAAACACTTCAATTAAAGCATAAATAGAAATTTTGAAATTGTATATTATCACAAAAATAATAAATACTTCATAATTCAATTGAGGTAAGTGAAGAACACAAGCTTATACTGAGAGGGGGGTGAACAGTATAAGACCACTTTTTACTTTTCTTTCCCAATCAATATTATGCAATGTATAGATAGCAATATCAACAATAGTAATCAAAGCAATGCACAAATCACCACACACAATAGAGACACCAATTTTACGTGGTTCACCCAATGTGGGCTACTCCACGGAGAAAATATTTCACTAAAATTTTCTCAATCAATCTCTTGGGAATCCTTTCCCTATTACAATGTTTATGGACCTCTGTCCAAAGGAGACACCAATCCCCTAATCAAGTTCGTGGATCTCTATCCACAGGAGAACTCCTTTCTCCTTAGCTCTGACTGGTGATCTTCTAGAAGAACTGTTACCCCCACTACTCTGGCTAATGGATCTCTATCCACTGAAGACACCTATCCTCACTACCCTGGCTAATGGATCTCTATCCACTGGAGACTGTCATCCTCTATACTCTATCACCTTCAAAGCTCTATCTCAAATCTACACTAAACATAGTCCTTTGGTCTAGCACAAATCTGCTCAATCTCTATCTCTGGTCTGGCACAAACCTATCCTCAAATCTACACCAAAATCTATCCTCTGATCTATACTAAACATAGTCCTTCGATCTAGCACAAATCTATCCTCAATATCTATCCTCTGATCTACACTAAACATAGTCCTTCGGTCTAGCACAAATCTATCCTCAATATCTATCCTCAAGCCTTAACACAAAGCTTGACTTAATCTCAAATCAACTCTACTAGATCTACCCCAAACCTTAACTCAAGGTTTGAACAAATCAATCAATCAACTCTGCTCACAAGTCTTCTCAAAGACTTATCTCAAATATACCTTGTAAGCTTCCACAAAATCTCACACTAATATATCCACAAGTCCTCTCTAGAACTTGCCTAATATGCTCTCAAGTCTTCACTAAGACTTACCTCAAATCTGCTCAACAAGTCCTCACTAGAACTTGTCCAAATCTACTCAATAAGTCCTCACTAGAACTTATCCAAACTCATAGAAACATAAAGAGAATTGTTAGAGACTCAATATGCTTCACACTTATCACAATGCTCAATTACTTTCAATCACTCTTTTAGAAACATATAGAGAATTGTTAGAGACTCAATATGCTTCACACTCACAAAATCTCAATCACTTTCAATCTCTCTTTTATCACAGAAACATATAGAGAATTTTTAGAGACTCAATATGTTTCACACTCATCAAAACTCAACCTCTTTCTCAAATCAATTCAGAATATAGAACAATTTATTTCATAGAACTTGAACTATCACATCAACACATCCACTTGACTAGGCTCAACCAACTCTACTCAACCAATCACTCAATGAAATAATCCTTGCTCACAAACCCTAGTCCAAGCATATGAACACTCACTCAAATATTTCCAACAATGCTTATCAATCAATATCACATAACAATGATACTCATGATCTTTGCAAACCCTAGTTCAAGTTCTTCACTCAACTAATCACTTCAACAACAATGCTTATAAAACAAGGTTTTATCAACAACTCTTTATTCCAGAAAACCTTGAAGCATTAATTCAAAACACACTCAACAATGCTTACCAAACAATCCTTTTCACTCCAACTTTGCATTCACAACATTCAACAATCACTCACTAGGAAGATGTGCCCATACCTTTTGTTTGATGTAGAAGTGCCCTTAGAAAAACCTGTCTCAATCACAATTTTCTTCTTTGCCAATTTCAATAGTTAGATGACAAAATATCACATTAACTCTCTTTCAAAATATTTCTCAAACACAAAAATAATCAATCCCAAATACACCTTATTACTCCTTCTTGAAATTAGCAATCATCAAATTACACATAAAAATAATCACTCAAAATGCTCCTTATAATCTCCAATTTAATAAATCAAACTTTCAAAAATAACCCTTCAGAAATAATAATTGCCTACCCTTTTATCTCCCTCAAAACACTTAATAACCAATTTTAATTTAGGCAAAAATTAAATCTTACAAACCATCAAAAATTATTTTTCAACCTTAGGCACATAAAAATATTTTTTTATTTTCCTTCAACCTTAGCACATTCCAAATTAAGCGACAAACATAACAATCATCAATGCATACCTTTCTCTCAACCACTAAAAGGGCCTCGATGGGTTTTAACCCCGAAACCTCTCCGTCAAGCGCCTTACCAAGGTGCTAGCCCACCACGTGGGCTAGGCACTCCCACGAGGAGGGGAAGGTGCTTGCCCCCTTTATCTCCTCATTGGCACCGCTTCAAAAAATGGAGACCTTCCTTCCTTGCAAAACATGAACCCCATGGGATTCGAACCTGCATCCTCCCTACCAACAAACATCTTAACACCTTCCATCATCGCCAGCTATGCTACATGATGCTTGTGCAAAGTGAGAGGAGCCTAGCTCCTATTTATTTGTTCCTCTACCTCAAAGACTTTTCAAACGCAAAAATCATTGCATCCTTTATATGCTCATTATCAAACTATAGGCATTCAAATAAATTGCATGAGGGAGTTTCTTAAGGCAAAGGTTTTGCCTATATATACATAATGCCTTATTGTCATAACACGTCGACACTTCAAATCAAATTTAAAATTCAATTTATAAACTTTGCTTTATAACCCTTTTTAGGGTTTATTTAAATTAATAAAAATTAATTTATAATTAAATTAAAATTAACTTATAATTAACTTAAGTAACATGAAAGTTAATTAAATTAATTAATAAATTAATTTATATAAAATTATATTAATTAATTTATAATTAATTTAAATTTCCTTTTTAATATTATAATAAACTATTATAATATTATTTTCCTAGGCCTCTTCTTTGCCCTTTGGACCTCATATGATTCCTGGAACTGGGTCTTGATCAATTGAAGGTGGACTATCCTTTTGCACTTATTGGAGAACCTAAAACTGATGTTGCCCACTAAAACTACCATTGAATAGTGCTGAAAGCTTGACATCAATGACCACTCACTCTTGACATCAATGACAACTCATCTACTCAAAATGTCCAACAATCTCCCCCTTTGTCATTGATGGCAACCCAAATTCTTTTTACCAAAACTTGACCTTTTTCCTATTTTTCTCCCCTAGGAAATTGCTCCCCTGACTCAATGCTCTCTCCTTAAACCAAATCTCTCCCCCTTACTCAAATCTCTCCCCCTTTGACATCAATGGCAAAGGGTCACCTTTGGGGCTTGGGGCTAAGAATGAGTCTCTTAGCTTAGCCCCTCCCCCACCTCCTCTTGAGGTGGTTAATTCTAGGGTGGGAGTATTTCTACTCCCAACAAGCACTGGTCTTTACCTTTGTCCTCTTTCCTTCTCATATGATCCTTTTGATTCCTTTGACTATTCATGTTCATGTTCATGTTCCATATTCTTGTTTCTATTCCATGTTCCTATTCCATATTCTTATTCATTTCCTATTCTTGTTCCTATTCATGCTTGATTCTGGAATGTCTGCTCTACACCACTTTGTTGTATGTCCATCATTATTGCACTTATAACACTTAATGTTATTATTCCTTGGAGGTGCAAATATCTTGGGATTTCTCCTAGTGAAGCCATATATGTTCCTGTCATGTACCCTGCAATTCATTGCCTTGTGACCAAACTGATTACATGAGTAGCAATACCCATGGAAAAGTTACATGTTTCTGAAGTTCCCATATTCTTGTATTTCATGTGTCCTACACTATGAAGCCATGTGCCCAAATCTATGACATGAGAAACATCATCCATTGAAATTTCCTTGCCTTGACCTCATTGGTCTCTTAGTCTCTTTTTCTCTATGTTGGTTCATGTTCCATCTATTTCTTCTTTGTGCATTGTTCCTTTCCTTGTTGAAATTTCTATTGTCCAACTCATCCTCAGAAGTCTCACTTTCTCTTACACTATCTTCTTCTGAAGTTTCTTCTTCTTCAAAACTTGAGGTTGACTCTTCTTCTTGTTTCTTTTGAGCCTATTCAAAACCAAGACCTATTTTGTTTGTTGACCTTCTTTGTACCTTGATCATCTTATCTACAATCTTTGAACTCTTTCCAAACTTGTGTAGCTTATCCTTGGAATTTTCTAAATCTTCCCTTAGTAGAGCTACTTCTTGTTCTAACCTTTCACATTCTAAGACCTTTGCTTCTAGCTTATCCTTGAACTTCTTTGTCTTAGCCATTGACTTGTTTAGATCCTCTATAAGCTTTCCTCTCTCTTCATCACATTCTTGAAACTGAATCTCAAGTTGGGAGTTTTGCTTTCTTACCTTATTTAAAGTTTTAAGAGCATAAATAAGCTCTCCCTCAAGATCAACTCCTCCTTTTTCTGATTCTTCCTCTATTTGTTTGCCTTTGATAACATCTTCATTCTTTTCTGACTTGTCTTCTATAGGATCACCTTCTTCTTCTTCTAGTGCCATTAGAATATTCTCTTCTGGTCCTTCAAGTGTATCCTCATATTCATCATCACTGAAACTAAAACCATTCCTTGTACAACTATCTTCAAGATGTCCAAAATTACCACATCTAAAACACTTGAGAATTATTGGTGACCTTTTCTTAACTTCTTCTTTTTCCTCAATCAGAAATAGAACTTCATCTTTATCATTACTTGAAGAACTATCATCACTATCACTTGAGTACTTACTTGCCTTGTCTGCATAGTAGCTCCTCTTTTGTCTTTGAAAGAACTTCTTTCCTTGTTTGCCTTGTCCATCCTTGCCTTTCTTTTGGTACCTATATTTTTTTGATTCCCTATTCCTGTGATCCTGTTTTTCTTCATCATTGTTATTTTTAGCTTCTTGAAAATCAGTTGCATAGTGACCATACTTTCCACAATTGAAACATCTAATAGATTTTGCATCTTTAAATCTTCTTGAATCCTTATTCCTTCTACCATAATTAGCTTCTTCATCACTGGATGACTCATTGCTTGAATATAACTTTTTGCCCTTTGTCTTCTTAGTAGCTTTGAATGTTGCTTCCTTTCGAGAATTAGGTTCCTCTTTTGTTCTTAACTCAAAAGTTGTAAGAATACCAAGTAACATATCTCTTGTCAAAGAATCACCATCTTTTGATTCTTCTATAGCAGAAATATTTTCACTAAATATTTTTGGAAGAGATCTTAAGACCTTATCACAAACATCTGATTCTTCAACATTAAGTCCAAGTCCTTGCATGGCATTAACAACCTCATCTACCCGAAGTAGATAAGTACTAATGTTTTCCTCATCCTTCATTCTTAATTCTTCAAATTGCCCTTTGAGATTTCATATCTTTACCTTTTTGACACTTTTATCTCCTTCATATATGCTTTGCAACTTATCCCAAATTCCTTTTGCATATTTACAATGCATAACTTTTATTGATTATGTTCTATGCAAACCTCTCAAAATTGCATTCATTACTTTTGAATTGTAATGTTGTAGAAGCTTACCTTCCTTATCTGTAGGTGGATCAACTGGTGGTATGTATCCATTTTCAACTGCTTCCCAAATTTCATTGCCAAGTGCCATCAGGTGAATCTTCATTCTCATACTCCAAAATATATAATCACTTCCATAAAATATTGGTGTTGAATTATCTGAGGACACATTCTTAGAATCCATTGTGTTCTTGAAAGCTTTTCCTTCAAGTTGTTAAACTCTTCCGAAGGAACCCGCTTTGATACCAATTGAAGAACACAAGCTTATACTGAGAGGGGGGTGAACAAGTATAAGACCACTTTTTACTTTTCTTTCCCAATCAATATTATGCAATGTATAGATAGCAATATCAATAATAGTAATCAAAGCAATGCACAAATCACCACACACAATAGAGACACCAATTTAACGTGGTTCACCCAATGTGGGCTACTCCACGAAGAAAATATTTCACTAAAATTTTCTCAATCAATATCTTGGGAATCCTTTCCCTATTACAATGTTTATGGACCTCTATCCAAAGGAGACACCAATCCCCTAATCAAGTTCATGGATCTCTATCCATAGGAGAACTCCTTTCTCCTTAGCTCTGACTGGTGATCTTCTAGAAGAACTATTGCCCCCACTACTTTAGCTAATGGATCTCTATCCACTGAAGACACCTATCCTCACTACCCTAGCTAATGGATCTCTATCCACTAGAGACTATCATCCTCTATACTCTATCACCTTCAAATCTCTATCTCAAATCTGTACTAAACATAGTCCTTCGATCTAGCACAAATCTGCTCAATCTCTATCTCTAGTCTAGCACAAACCTATCCTCAAATATACACCAAAATCTATCCTCAAATCTATACTAAACATAGTCCTTCGATCTAGCACAAATCTATCCTCAATATCTATCCTCTAATATACACTAAACATAATCCTTCGATCTAGCACAAATCTATCCTCAATATCTATCCTCAAGCCTTAACACAAAGCTTGACTCAATCTCAAATCAACTCTGCTAGATCTGCCCCAAACCTTAACTCAAGGTTTGAACAAATCAATCAATCAACTCTGCTCACAAGTCTTCTCAAAGACTTATCTCAAATATACCTTGTAAGCTTCCACAAAATCTCACACTAATCTATCCACAAGTCCTCTCTAGAACTTGTCCAAATCTACTCTCAAGTCTTCACTAAGACTTACCTCAAATCTTCTCAACAAGTCCTCACTAGAACTTGTCCAAATCTGCTCAATAAGTCCTCACTAGAACTTATCCAAACTCATAGAAACATAAAGAGAATTGTTAGAGACTCAATATGCTTCACACTTATCACAATGCTCAATTACTTTCAATCACTCTTTTAGAAACATATAGAGAATTGTTAGAGACTCAATATGCTTCACACTCACCACAACTCTCAATCACTTTCAATCTCTCTTTTATCACAGAAACATATAGAGAATTGTTAGAGACTCAATATGTTTCACATTCATCAACACTCAACCTCTTTCTCAAATCAATTCAGAATATAGAACAATTTGTTTCATAGAACTTGAACTATCACATCAACACATCCACTTGACTAGGCTCAACCAACTCTACTCAACCAATCACTCAATGAAATAATCCTTGCTCACAAACCCTAGTCCAACATATGAACACTCACTCAAATATTTCCAACAATGCTTATCAATCAATCTCACATAACAATGATACTCATGATCTTTGCAAACCCTAGTTCAAGTTCTTCACTCAACTTAATCACTTCAACAACAATGCTTATAAAACAAGGTTTTATCAACAACTCTTTATTCCAGAAAACCTTGAAGCATTAATTCAAAACACACTCAACAATGCTTACCAAACAATCCTTTTCACTCCAACTTTGCATTCACAACATTCAACAATCACTCACTAGGAAGATGTGCCCATACCTTTTGTTTGATGTAGAAGTGCCCTTAGAAAAACCTGTCTCAATCACAATTTTCTTCTTTGCCAATTTCAATGGTTAGATGACAAAATATCACATTAACTCTCTTTCAAAATATTTCTCAAACACAAAAATAATCAATCCCAAATACACCTTATTACTCCTTGAAATTAGCAATCATCAAATTACACATAAAAATAATCACTCAAAATGCTCCTTATAATCTCCAATTTAATAAATCAAACTTTCAAAAATAACCCTTCAGAAATAATAATTGCCTACCCTTTTATCTCCCTCAAAACACTTAATAACCAATTTTAATTTAGGCAAAAATTAAATCTTACAAACCATCAAAAATTATTTTTCAACCTTAGGCACATAAAAATAATTTTTATTTTCCTTCAACCTTAGCACATTCCAAATTAAGTGACCAACCTAACAATCATCAACGCATACCTTTGTCTCAACCACTAAAAGGGCCTCGATGGGTTTTGACCCCGAAACCTCTCCGTCGAGCGCCTTACCAAGGTGCTAGCCCACCACGTGGGCTAGGCGCTCCCACGAGGAGGGGAAGGTGCTTGCCCCCCTTTATCTCCTTGTTGGCATCACTTCCAAAAGAAAATGATGACCTTCCTTCCTTGCAAAACGTGAACCCCATGGGATTCGAACCTACGTCCTCCCTGCCAACAAACATCTTAACACCTTCCATCATCGCCAACTGTGCTACGTGGTGCTTGTGCAAGGTGAGAGGAGCCTAGCTCCTATTTGTTTGTTCCTCTACCTCGAAGACTTTTCAACACAAAAATATTGCGTCCTTTCTACGCTCATTTTCAAACTTAGGGGCATTCGAATTAATTGCATTAGGGACTAAGGCAAAGGTTTTGCCTTCATATATACATAGTGCCTTGATGTTATAACACGTCGGCACTTCAAATCGAATTTTAAATTTGATTTATAAACTTTGCTTTATAACCCTTTTTAGGGTTTATTTAAATTAATAAAAATTAATTTATAATTAAATTAAAATTAACTTATAATTAACTTAAGTAACATGAAAGTTAATTAAATTAATTAATAAATTAATTTATAATAAAATTATATTAATTAATTTATAATTAATTTAAATTTCCTTTTTAATATTATAATAAACTATTATAATATTATTTTCTTGGGCCTCTTCTTTGCCCTTTGGACCTCATATGACTTCCTGGAACCGGGTCTTGATCAATTGAAGGTGGACTATCCTTTTGCACTTATTGGAGAACCTGAAACTGATGTTGCCCACTAAAACTGCCATTGAATGGTGTTGAAAGCTTGACATCAATGACCACTCACTCTTGACATCAATGACAACTCATCTACTCAAAATGTCCAACAAGAATTCAAACAACTCTTGATTGCATTAAAGTAGCATAAACATACAACCTATGATAGGTAAACACTAAAATATATGATGCTTTACAATGAGGGTCATCGTCCTATTTATAGTTTTTGCCAAACTAAAATGCAACTAACTACTATGTAAAATCATAAGCAAAATTGATTGCACATTATATTTAAAGTTATTTGGAACTACTCAACATATTTAGCACTTCCTTTGTCAAGCCTTGATAAATTATGATTGTAGGATCTTCAATAATGCTTTGTTGGGGTGGTTGTTGGTTTCATACTCTAATAACTACCTTGTGTTCTGACTACTTTTTTTTGGGGTACCAAGTGTCTTTCATGTTGAAGTATTTTAGTCTAGGATGATATTGTCACCTTTGTTTCCTTCCAAATTGTCTTTATTTTTTATTATAATCATGCCAAAAATTTTGAGTATTGATATTATCTTTTGTTAAGAATCTCATGTCCAAGGTGTTTTTACATTCAAACTATGCTCTAGGAGGTCCTTGTATTTTTTTTTTATAGTCCTTGAATTAGACCAATACCTTTTGAATGGTGGGCTAACATCATTGTCATAAAATTATGGTCACCTTATTTTGGAATCAAAATTCTCTACTTTATAAGCTTTGCACTAGGTCAAAAGTTTCATAGGAAATATATATGCATGTGTATGTGAGATTATTTTCATTTGATATTTTACTTATGTTGTAATATATTGATGCTCTAATGATTCTTATATTGTATAAATACTTAAGTGAATATCAACAATAAATATATTTCTATATAATAAATCACTATTAAATATAAATAAGTTATTACTTAAGCTAACATAGATGCAACTAGGCAAATTCAAAAATATAGACAAAGTTAATGGACTTAATAATACAATAAAATATATTTAAATGATATGGTTAAGAGAAAAAATGTTTTTAGATTCCTCAAGATCTATAATTTTCTTTATAATAAGACGATGAGTTTACCTTGAATAGTCCTCAAAGACATAAAAAACTCAAGGACTTTAGATGTTGATGGATATGCCTAAAAGGGATTATCTTATATATATATATATATATATATATATATATATATATATATATAGATTATATGCAAGGATGTGTTTTAGCTATAACTAGGGGAATTTTTAAAGAAGTTTGATTTAGTTATGCCTAGAAGAACATGTTTTTTTTTTTGGAGAAAAGGGGATTGTACTTGGGTCCCTCACCCTTGAAAAACAACAACTCTCTTTTCTAGAGCTTAAGATTTTACAAATAGATTCAATTCTCATCTCAATTGAGTTGTTATAGCTAGATACCTATATCTTTTTTCATAAAAATACTGAATTCTTGATTGGCATTTTTGGATCTTCTTCAATTTTCTTTTAAATACAAATATTCCAAAATTTAGCATTATTCTTATTGACCTTTTCCTACAATAGCCTTCACAATACCAAAACTCCACATTTGTTGTCTACACATTGCATATTAGTAGAGTAATATTTCCAAAAATTTGTATTAATCATAGTCCACTTTACCAAATCTAGATTGTTAGTTTCCTTTATCTTTTTTCATAAAAGGTCTCAATTATTTATTTTTATTTTTGAATATTCTTTAATTTGATTTGTAAATACAAACATTCTAGCATTCAACATCCTTCTTCTTGATATTTTTCTATAGTAGTATTCACAATATGAAAACTCCCCCTCTACTATATATATGTACTATATCTTAGTAGAGTAATACTTCCAAAAATTTGTGTTATCATAGTCTACTTTACTAGATCTAGATTTTTTGTTTCCTTCCTAAAGCATAAATGCAACCACAAGAATTGTAATAAAAATTTAGTAATCTCAAAATGTTAAAATTTATAATCTTAACTTTGTCTCATAATCCAACCAATGACTAACAACTCAAATAATCCATTCAACCATGAAGTCCATCTAATGTCATGTTTTGCTTCAATATATAAAACTTGTACTTGCTTCAAGAAATCATAGTCTGTTTTACCAAATCTTATGCTTAGAAGAAATTTTAATATATGAACATATATTTGTGTGTATTAGATAGATAGATATAAATGTATGGATATATTTTAATATAAAAATATGTGTTTAAGCTATACCTAGGGAGTTTTTTAAAGAATTTTGATTTAGTTATGACCAAAATAACTTTTAATATACAAATACTTTGATTTTGGTTTTTTCTAGGGGGGGTTTTAATATATGAATAATTTTATTTAATTATGCACAAATGGAATTTTAATATGCAAATATTTTAATCTAACTATTCCTAAAGGGACTTTCAATAAACAAATATTTTGATCTAGTTATGCCTATAGGGACTTTTAGTTTACAAAGATTTTTAATTGAACTATTTCTAGAGGGACTTTTAATATACAAATATTTTGATTTAGTTGCGCCTAGAGGGATTTTATATTTTCCTTGAATAAATGTTAAAGGACATCCATTGTGAGATATAAGACTTTTTTATTTTTTCCTAGACAAATATTTTGGTACTTATTGTAACATATATTTTGATTTACCTTGGAGGACTTTTTATGCCATGTATAATTTTTTAGATTTACACCAAATAAATTCTTAAGACTCTATCATTCCATATAGTAATTTTAGGTTTTTCCTAGAAAAATGTATGAGGAACCTATTATGCCATATAAGACATTTTATATTTACCCCATAAAAATGTATGAGGACTTTATTACAACATATAGGACTTTTTAGATTTACCCTAGATAAATGTTTGAATTTATTATTTCATAAAGACTTTAAATGTGATTTGTTTTTGTTTTCAAAATTTTAAAATCATATACTTAATACTCAATTAAAATGAAACATTGTTGTGTTGTAAAAATATAAAAATTTCTATGTATAAATTAATACTAAACAAGACTTTTAATATATATACATTCTTTTTACAAGAATGTACAAGATGGGTTAGACATATAATTTGAATAATTCAAAGATATATTTAATAGATTGAGGTATGATACAAACTTTTAACTATTATGAATAGTGATAGGAATGTCTCCCCATTTTGATATGTTTTTTACATGGTTATGGTGATTATACAAAGGTGCTTAAATGTCCTCATATTGAGGCCACCCTACATTTTGAATGGATACAAAAGCAATGCAGATAAATATGAGGTTATTGTAGGAACTAAATTACATCAAGTTTTCACTCAACACTGCGGTTGTCTATCTTCCTATTCTTTGTATAGGCTTGCACCCGATAGCTATAGCTCAGCAATCAACATTGGATGGACCAAAATAGAGTTTTTGATCCAACCTGCAGAGTAGGCTAGTTCCTTGTCAACTTATGCAAAGTGTTGACATAATTATGCTCACTTTGTTGAGCAAGGTGCAACATTAGTATTGTCATTGTTGTCAACACAGTCAGATAGATCTGTTGATGCAGTGGACAGGAAGTTCAAAAGCTATTCAAATGTAGAAGACAGGAGTTCAAAGGTTATTCAGAGTATGTACAAGTGATTTTCCAAGAAGACCGAAGTGGCCCATATGCAAAAGATCAAAGAAAAAGACAAGTAAGAAAAGTGTCGCGATATCGCGACATATACAGCAGGCAAGAAAAACTGTCGTGATTTCGTGACATGTTGGAAGAGAGAGAAAAAGCTGGAAAAACTGTCGTGATTTCGTGACATGTTGGAAGAGAGAAAAAGTAGGAAAAACTGTCATGATTTCGTGACATGTTGGAAGAGAGAGAAAAAGCAGGAAAAACTGTCACGATTTCGCGACATGTTGGAAGAGAAAGAGAAAGCAGGAAAAACTGTCGCGATTTCGCGACATGTTGGAAGAGAGAGAAAAAGCAAGTGGAAAAATTGTCACGATTTCGTGACATGTTGGAAGAGAAAAAGGCAAGTGGAAAAACTATCATGATTTTAAGACATGTTGGAAGAGAAAAAGGCAAGTGGAAAAACTGTCGTGATTTCGTGACATGTTGGAAGAGAAAAAGGCAAGTGGAAAAACTGTCATGATTTCGTGACATGTTGGAAGAGAAAGAGAAAGTAGGAAGAAGTGTCATGATTTCATGACAAGTTCAAAGAAAGAGAACAAGTAAGAAAAGTGTCACGATTTCGTGACATGTCGCATTTTCGTGACTAAAATAGGAGAGAGAAAGTAAGTTGGAAAAGTGTCATGATTTCATGACATGTCGCATTTTCATGACTAAAATAGGAGAGAGAAAGTAAGTTTGAAAAGTGTCACGATTTCGTGACATGTCGCATTTTTATGACTAAAATAGGAGAGAGAAAGTAAGTTGGAAAAGTGTCGCGATTTCGTGACATGTCGCATTTTCACGACTTGGAAAGGGCAGGAAGGAAGAGAAAGAAAAAGTGTCACGATTTCGTGACATGTCGCATTTTCGTGACTCGAAAAGGGCAAGAAGGAAGAGAAAGAAAAAGTGTCACGATATCGCGACATGTCGCATTTTTGCGACAAAAGAAAGAGAGGAAGCGTACGAAAGCAGAACTGTCATGATTTCATGACAAAAGTAGAAAGCAAGACTTCGAAAGCAGAAGTGTCATGATTTCATGACAAAAGCAGAGAAGAAGACTTCGAAGGTAGAAGTGTCATGATTTCATGACAAAAGCAAAGAAGTAAAGTACGGAAGCAGAAGTGTCATGATTTCATGACAAAAGTAGAGAAGAAGACTTCAAAGGCAGAAGTGTCATGATTTCATGACAAAAGCAAAGATGAAGTATACGGAGGCGAAAGTGTCATGATATCATGACATGTATTTTTGTGGGCCTAAGCAAAGAAAAAGAGGAGAGAGAAAAAAGTGTCACGATATCGTGACATGTTGCATTTTCGTGGGCCAAGGCAAAGAGAAAGAGGAGAGAGAAAAAAGTGTCATGATATCGTGACATGTTGTATTTTCGTGGGCCAAAGCAAAGAGAAAGAGGAGAGAGAAAAAGTGTCACGATATTGTGACATTTTATTTTCATGGGCCAAAGCAAAGAGAAAGAGGAGAGATAAAAAAGTGTCGCGATATCGTGACATGTATTTTTGTGATTGAGTTGAAGTCGACGAAGACCGATGACAATCGACTAAAATTAGGGTTTTCAGTTGTTATGCAAGCCGACTAAGATTAGGGTTTTCATCATGAAAATGTTGTTATAAAAGGAGGGTTGTTTGGAGAATTGTGATGTAGTTGCATAAGTCGTCGAATGTAGATGATGTTGAAGTGCAGAAGCGGCGAGATGATGGCGAAGTGCGCAAAGTGAGCAAAGAGTCATGTCGAATTATTCTAAGTGCATACGTAAGTGTGCAAAGAGAAAAGTAACAAAATTGAATTCCCAAGTGCAGCTATGATTGCATAGAGAAAGCAGAAGGCGCAGAGAGTGCAAAGGGCGAAGATGAATGCAAAGTGCAGCTGTAATGAAGCAGAGTGTACGAAGTGATTGCACAGAGAGTGCATAGAGAAGTGACTCAAAGAAGGTGAAGAACACATAAAATTAAGAAGACTAGTCAAGGTCTTGCAAAAGCAAAGGTATCTTACTATCAATCTTCTAGTTTCAGAATTGAAGTCCAAGTTGATGCTTGGCATCAGGGGTTGGTGCTCCTTCTAGTTGGTGCTGGTAAATCAGGGGTTGGTGCTCCTTCTAGTTGGTGCTAGTAAATCAGGGGTTGGTGCTCCTTTCTGTTGGTGCAGATAAATCAGGGGTTGGTGCTCCTTCCAGTGGGTGCTGGTAAATTGATTGTAAAGTTGGTGCTTTGCAAAGGCTAGATTTGGATGGTAGTCCAAGCAGTCATTCTTGAGGAGTAGCCAAATTGGTGAACCTCATTAAATCTTGTGTTGTGTGATGTTCTCTTGTGATACTTGCTTTATCTCGTTTTAAGGTTTCATTATTTCAATTTTAAGAGCTATGAATTTAAGTTTAAAGAACTACACTGATTCACCCCCCTCTCAGTGCCATTGTAAGACTAACAATTGGTATCAGAGCCAAGTTCCCTTATCAGGCTAAATCAGCTAGGGTTGATCTTGGATTAGTATGCAATGGGTAAGAAGAATAGATCCTCCTCCAAAAGGGCATCTCAGTCAGTTTCAGTTCCTGTGGAAGAGAAAATTGAACTAGAAAAGGTTGAAGACTTCTCATCAAACAAAGCACCTTTGTTTGACGGAACTAATTACGTGATCTGGAGAATCAGGATGCAGGCATATCTTTGTGCTTTGGGATACGACATCTGGGATTCAGTAGTTAGTGGATACACAATACCCATCACTCCTCCAACCGATGTTGTCGGTAAGAATCTGTTTGAAAATGACTCAAAAGCAAAGAATGCTATCAGGTGCGGATTAGTAGACAGTGAACTGGTAAAGATCATGAGTTGTAAAATGGCAAAAGAAATATGGGACAAACTGAGGAGTATTCATGAAGGAGATGATGAGATCAAGGAGGCCAAGTTACAAACACATCAAGCTCAGTTCGAAGCTTTAAAGTTGAATAACGATGAGAACATAGAGGCATATATGCTGAGAGTTAATGAAGTCCTAGAGGATGATTCTAAAAAGGAAATAGGTGGAGGTCTTTTCATGACACTCGAAGAAGAAATAGAAAAAGAACAGGAATGTGATGAAGAAGAAATTGATGCAAAAATAAATTTGAAAGAGGAACTAATTGTAGCTCTGGATGAATTGAAGATAGAAAGAAAAAGGAATAAGGAAATCTCAAGAAAGCTTGAGGATGCAAATGAAATAATAACCAGTTTGAAAGTACAGGTAGAAGAATTCAAAAGGATTGAAGAAACTCTCAGGTCACAGATCAATGAGAAAGAGATTGGTTGCTGCAAACAAGAGGAAGAGATTGTTTTATTGAAGAAACAACTAGAAGAGGCCAATACAAATCTCAAATTTGAGAAGAGCACAGAGTTGCTAGATAAAATGATAAGCCAACAAAGAAGCTCCACGGATAAGCGTGGTCTTGGATATGAAGCTGAACAACCTTCATCTTCCAACTCGCAGAGAAGAAGAAGTTCACTGTTGAAGGATCGAAGCAAGAAAAGTTTGAAGCTGAATCTTCAAAAGGAAGAAAATATCAAAGGAGATCTAAAGCAAAGCAACCACAACAAAAGAGGTTCTATCACTCTCACTCTATTCATAATAATACTTTTAATGGCTATTGTTTCGGATGCAACCAGTATGGTCACAAGGCAACTTATTGTGGATTGAATAATAAATCAAAGAGTTATGCTGGTAGAAATACATCTACATTTTTGAGTGAACACTATGTACAATGTTTTCAATGTAATGGTCATGGGCACATAGCAAGGTTTTGTCCAAGCACTTTTGTATCTAATCTAAGGCAAAATAGTAGATTTCATCAGACGCAAAGAATGCAACATAGACAGGGAATAAATCATGTACATAAAAGAAAGGAAAATAATCATTCATCAAGGATGCACAAGAGACAACCACACAAGAGAAATGTTCGAGTTCACGAAAAGGTGCAAAATAGGGATGCAGTTGAAAAATCCAAGCCCGAGTTCAAGAAAGTTTGGAGAAAGATAGAAGAAAGGAAATCGTGTCTCCTTGGATTGAAGGAGACTACTCCTCTATTGCACTAAGCAACTCCAGGTAGCACATCCTCGTGGGGAGCAATCTTAAAGTTTTATTTTAATGCTCCTATGTATTTGTTTGGTTATCTGAGGATGAAAGGCAAGTAGTCAGGGGGAGTTGTCGTATAGTTGTCGAAGTGTGTTTTCAGTTCATGTAGTTGTTTGTGGAAGTGCCGTGAAGGGTGGTGATTAAATTGAGAGTTGTCATTATTGGTAGTATTGCTATATGTCATTGTTGTACTGGTGATGGTTCTTACTGCCACTATCCAAAGTTAAGGATTATAACAGTTCAGATAATTTGGTTAGTGAAAGAATGTTGCCCTAGCCGCATATATGTGTTTCGATAAAAGTAGTGTGTACTTGAACTACACATTGACGTGAAGATTGTTAGATCTATTATGACGTTGTGGTGAAAAATATTGAAGTCTGATTATTGATTCATGTTTAGCTCATCAAGATGAGCAACTTTGCTTTGTGAATCATACCTATCCGAGGTCCAGAAGTATGAGTTTGAGTAAGGTGCACTATAGTTGGCCGTGAAGTGTTTGACAAAATGTTGTCTCCTGATTCGAACAGTTGAAAGTAAGGTGTGACCAGCGGTGACTGTAGAAAACATAGACCAAGTTGAAAATGTAAAAAGGGATTTGGTTGGTGTTGTGGTACAGTGTTTGATGCTTGCACAGAGTTGGTTGATACATGCTTCGACTAGGGTTTGTGATAAAGGGATGTTCATTGAGGTGATTGGTTGAGTAGAGTTGATTGAGCCTAGTCAAGTGATTGGATGCATGTGGTTGTTCAAGTTCCATAAAATAAACTATTCTATATTCTTGATTTGAGTTGAGATTGAGATTTGAGAATAGAACATATAGAGTCTCTAACAATTCTCTTTATGCTTCTATGAGATTGATTTGAGTTGAGATTGGGATTTGAGTATAGAACATATTGAGTCTCTAACAATTCTCTTTATGCTTCTATGAGATTTAGTTGATACATTGATTGAGCATTAAGTATAGAACATATTGAGTCTCTAACAATTCTCTTTATGATTCTATGAGATTGGATAAGTTCTGTGTGATCTTGTTAAGAAGATTTGAAACAAGCCTTTTCACCCTTATGTACCTCAAGGCTACTATGGAATATGGGTTATGGTATCCAAAAGATAAAGACTTCACCCTTATTTCATATTCAGATGTAGATTGGGTAGGAGGTGTCGATGATAGAAAGAGTACCAGTGGAGGTGCATTCTATCTTGGAGACAGATTGGTCGAGTGGTCACACTTCCCAAGAATTGACTAGCTATAGGGATCACATTCTCAGGGGGAGCATTTAAGTATTTGATTATCTTTTTGCTCATGTTCATGATTTTTGCTAAGTATAATAAATTTTGCCTGAGAATGTTGTGCATGGACTCAGGGGGAGTCTGTAGTAGCCCTTTGGTATTATTGTCAAAGGGGGAGAAGAGTTACAGGAAATTGCACATGTGTTGCCAACAATTCCAAAGGGGGAGATTGTTGAGCAAGGTGCAACAACAGTATTGTCATTGTTGTCAACACAGTCAGATAGATCTATTGATGCAGTGGACAGGAAGTTCAAAAGCTATTCAGATGCAGAAGACAGGAGTTCAAAAGTTATTCAGAGTATGTACAGTGATTTTCCAAGAAGACCGAAGTGGCCCATATGCAAAAGATCAAAGAAAAAGACAAGTAAGAAAAGTGTCGCGATATCGCGACATATACAGTAGGCAAGAAAAACTGTCACGATTTCGCGACATGTTGGAAGAGAGAGAAAAAGTGGAAAAACTATCATGATTTCGTGACATGTTGGAAGAGAGAAAAAGCAAGAAAAACTATCACGATTTCATGACATGTTGGAAGAGAGAGAAAAAGCAAGAAAAACTATCATGATTTCGTGACATGTTGGAAGAGAAAGAGAAAGTAGGAAAAACTGTCATGATTTCATGACATGTTGGAAGAGAAAAAAGCAGGAAAAACTGTCATGATTTCATGACATGTTGGAAGAGAAAAAGGCAAGTGGAAAAACTATCACGATTTCATGACATGTTGGAAGAGAAAAAGGCAAGTGGAAAAACTGTCATGATTTCGCGACATGTTGGAAGAGAAAAAGGCAAGTGGAAAAACTGTCATGATTTCGTGACATGTTGGAAGAGAAAGAGAAAGCAAGAAAAAGTGTCACGATTTTGCAACAAGTTCGAAGAAAGAGAACAAGTAAGAAAAGTGTCACGATTTCGTGACATGTCGCATTTTCGCGACTAAAATAAGAGAGAGAAAGTAAGTTGGAAAAGTGTCACAATTTTGTGACATGTCGCATTTTCATGACTAAAATAGGAGAGAGAAAGTAAGTTTGAAAAGTGTCACGATTTCATGACATGTCGCATTTTCGTGACTAAAATAGGAGAGAGAAAGTAAGTTGGAAAAGTGTCACGATTTCGCGACATGTCGCATTTTCGTGACTTGAAAAGGGCAGGAAGGAAGAGAAAGAAAAAGTGTCACGATTTCGTGACATGTCGCATTTTCGTGACTCAAAAAGGGCAGGAAGGAAGAGAAAGAAAAAGTGTCACGATATCGCGACATGTCGCATTTTCATGACAAAAGAAAGAGAGGAAGCGTACGGAAGCAGAACTATCATGATTTCACGACAAAAGCAGAAAGCAAGACTTCGAAGGCAGAAGTGTCATGATTTCATGACAAAAGTAGAGAAGAAGACTTCAAAGGTAGAAGTGTCACGATTTCATGACAAAAGCAAAGAAGTAAAGTACGAAAGCAGAAGTGTCACGATTTCATGACAAAAGCAGAGAATAAGACTTCGAAGGCAGAAGTGTCACGATTTCACGACAAAAGCAAAGACGAAGTATACGGAGGCGAAAGTGTCGTGATATCACGACATGTATTTTTGTGGGCCTAAGCAAAGAAAAAGAGGAGAGAGAAAAAGTGTCACGATATCGTGACATGTTGCATTTTCATGGGCCAAAGCAAAGAGAAAGAGGAGAGAGAAAAAGTGTCACGATATCGCGACATGTTGTATTTTCGTGGGCCAAAGCAAAGAGAAAGAGGAGAGAGAAAAAGTGTCACGATATCGCGACATGTATTTTTAGGCCAAAGCAAAGAGAAAGAGGAGAGAGAAAAAGTGTCACGATATCGTGACATGTATTTTTGCGGTTGAGTTGAAGCCGACGAAGACCGATGACAACCGACTAAAATTAGGGTTTTCAGTTGTTATGCAAGCCGACTAAGATTAGGGTTTTCATCATGAAAATGTTGTTATAAAAGGAGGGTTGTTTGGAGAATTGTGATGAAGTTGTATAAGTCATCGAATGTGTGTCGAAGTGTGAAATGTGGTCGTAAGAGCGCAGAAAGCACAGAAGCGATGAGATGATGGTGAAGTGCGCAAAGTGAGCGAAGAGTCATGTCGAATTGTCCTAAGTGCATCTGTGATGAAGAGAAAAAGTGGGCTATGATTGCGCAGAGAAGCGAGAAGGCGCAGAGAGCGAAAAGGGTGAAGACGAGTGCTAAGTGCAGTTGTAAGGGAGCAGAGTGTGCGAAGGAGTGAATAGAGGTGCATAAAGAAGCGATCAAAGAAGGCGAAGGTGGCGAGACGAAAGGTGAAAGGTGAAGAATAGACCGATCAGGGTCTTGCAAAAGCAAAGGTATCTTACTATCAATCTTCTAGTTTCAGAATTGAAGTCCAAGTTGGTGCTTGGCATCAGGGGTTGGTGCTCCTTCCAGTTGGTGCTGGTAAATCAGGGGTTGGTGCTCCTTTCTGTTGGTGCAGATAAATAAGGGGTTGGTGCTCCTTCCAGTGGGTGCTTGGTAAATTGATTGTAAAGTTGGTGCTTTGCAAAGGCTGGATTTGGATGGTAGTCCAAGCAGTCATTCTTGAGGAGTAGCCAAATTGGTGAACCTCGTTAAATCTTGTGTTGTGTGATGTTCTCTTGTGATACTTGCTTTATCTGGTTTTAAGGTTTCATTATTTCAGTTTTAAGAGCTATGAATTTAAGTTTAAAGAACTACACTGATTCACCCCCCCTCTCAGTGCCATTGTAAGACTAACACACTTAGGGTTTGAAGGTTAGGGTAATAAAATGTTAGGGTTAGGGAAATGTGAACAATAGTGGAAGGATAGGTTAACAGCATTGTATCACCATAAATAGCTCCAAAAAACTAACACAAAAGCACATTCTTAAACCAACATTATCCTAATTTAGATGATCCTTCATTCGTTAGAACCCAATAGAGAATTATTGCTAAAAAATATTTCAATATCTAGACAATAGTAATACAAATAGCAGAATTCACTATTACCTATATTTTAAAGAAATGCACTTTCTAGAAACAAAGAACTATCTCAAAAGCATATTTCAATTACTCTAACAGCTAGTAATCCATTCATTAGGCACAAACTAACCACTTAAGCATTCATAGAAATATAGCTAAAGAAATAGAACCTCTGATATCCAACATGAAGATACAAATTTTGAGGTAAATATCAATGTAATGCTCCTTCCATTAGTTCTTGATAAAATTTACAATAGCACAGGAAAACATGCTAGAGCCAACCCTTAAAAATGAGGGTTCGACCTCTATTTATAGTTTTGCAAAAATTAAATTTACAAAGAACATTACAAGAATCAAGATTTTCAGCACAGCAGAGAGTCCTTGTTGACATATTCTTATCGGTGCACCCTTCGGGAAATCCACTAAAAGTGATCTGTCATGGTAGCTCTTAGCTTTTGCAACTTGCTAGTTGTTCGGTATGAATTGGAGTTTCGACCGTTGGAGATCATACCTCACCGTTGATTCTTCTTGGAAGTCATCCATCGTCATTGATCTGTAACCGCTTTTGGTTCTATCTGTTAAAACCCTCGACGCTTTGGCTTCCTCTCCAACTTGTTGTTTCAAAACTCGATGAAGACCTACCTTTAAATACCTTAATTTTTTTATATAATCTCCACCGTTGATCTCCCTCATCTTATGGTTTAAATCCATTCTGATATGAGTTTGTTATAATGACGAGGAGAACACAATACCATTTTGCTATAAAATTATGGTGATGTCATCCTTCTTTCTTCAAAAACTATGAAATCACCAATCTAGGTTCTTAATGACCTAAAAGCTAAGCAAGATCGAATCCACTCTTTGTCATTCATATTTCTAAATAATTCACCAATCTGCACTAAAATATTGACGATGTCATCACTTCTTCAAAAATTTTGTGGATTATATTCCGGGTCAAGTAAGTGTATTGGCGTATGATCTTCAATACGGACTCATTATAATGTAAAGTAACTCTTTCTCCATTCTACAAAACATTTTTTTATTATCACTCTGGAAGGAAGTTAATTGCAATTACCTTTATTGTGAATTCGCATCTATTTTATAATCTGTAATCTGTTCTGTCACCATTCCAGGTCAAGATATTCTTTACATTCTTCGAAATCGGGTGCCTTAATACTTAGTCACTTGTGAAGCATGTGGAATATCGAGTATTTCACCAATCCACACTTTTTCATCGTTGATGTCACCTCTTCTTGAAAACTTTTGCGGATTCGGGATGCTTCACCAATTCGGGATCGAAAACAAAGTAAATCCCTTGCAATGGTTCCAACATGCAAAAAATGACTAAGTGTTGAATGGGCTCATTCTTCCCATTATGAATCCACTCTGGAATATACCGTGAAGTGTGCAAAATGAATATTTTTATCACTTAGGAAAAATTACAAAATTTTCTTAGTATGTGGCCATTTTGGACCTACATTCTGGTGCCTCCCAGGTGGATTTGTTTGCAAAGCCAATCGAACTCAGAGTTTATCCATTGGGCTTCAGGAGTCCAAAATATTCATCTTCAATGACATATTTTACAAAATAAATTCCATACAAACATTACTCTCTAAAATTTTTGACAATTTGATTAGAGAGTAAAGGTTCATATGGAAGTGATACCAAAAAATATTTTTAGAATTCATTCGCTCTTACAGGGGTTATGTCAAAAATGCAGGCCTTGCCCTTGTCTTCAAAAATATAGACATAACTCCACTCCTTTTATAAGGCCTTTTTTCAAAAATTATCTTCACACAAAACCTGTTGCTCTATAGGCTTCATGCCTTTATTGTATATATATGACAATTTGTCAGGTAAAAAAAATAAAAATGCCAAGCTTGTGTATATGTACAAACAAAAATAAGCTAAGTGTGGGCTCCTTTTGAGCCTGTAACCACTTCTTCCTTCTCTCCTTCCTCTTCATGGCCTTCTTCTTCTTCTTCTTCTTCTTCATGGCCCTACTCTTCTTCTTCATGGTCCTCTTCTTCCTCTTCATGGCCCTCTTCTTCTTCTAGAGAAGGTGTTTTCTGACTCCTTCCCCCAGAAGTATCACCAAACAATTAAACCATTAACTTTAGATATTGAAGAGCCTAATTCCAGGCCGCTTTAGAGGGGTTTGATGTTTCTTCAAGCTGCTTATAGATATATTGTAATTCTCTAATATCTTGATAGTTATTAGCAATCCCTCAGTTTACCATATCTTCCATGAGACATCTCAATCGAGTAAAATCAACAATCAATTGGACAACTTGTTCTTGGGGTAGTGGCTCTTCCAGAGAATCTATTCTAGACTCATCCTGTAAATACTCATCAATGCTTTTCTGGATCTCTTCCATGGATAACAAGTTGTGATCTTCCATCCATAGTACCTTAAAGCCAACTTGGACCATTTCCTTGTTTAATTCCACAACATCTTTAATTATCCTTTCAATCATGTCAAAAAACAACCAGACTCTTTGGAGTACCCTGTGTTTTTTCACCATAATTCTAGCAGCCACTCTGGTGAGATTCCATTCCTTATTAGGAATTGGTTTACCATAATCATTGAGTCTGCTATCAACCAACTTATACATTTGTTCTGCTGGAACCACCATAGGCTATAGCTCTCCAATGATATGTCCTAGCTCATTCTGAATATTGGAGAGTAGGTGGCTGGAATCATCAAGATAATCAACAATGATTTGAATCCCTAAATATTTCTCTTGGACCTTGAAAAGCAACTCTTTTCTAATATTCTTCAACTCATCCTTAGAAAAACCTATAGATTTAGACTTTTTAATTTGAAGCTGATGTTTTAAATTATCTTCATTCAACTTCTTTTACTTTTCTAGTCGGTCCTTCAGTTTATTGGCTTCTTTGAATTTATCTTTCCAACCCTTAGCCTCTTTTCTCAGAGCCTTTTCCACTTCCTTTTGATCTTTCAGACTCTTTTTGAGCTTCTCAACCTATTTTTCCAATTTTTCACCTTCTCTTTGACTATATCATTTTTCACATAGAAGGTATCCAAATGGGCTTTGGCAATGATCAAGTCATCTTCCTCAGGAAGCTTTTCAATATCTTCTATGACCTCATCCACTCTATAATCCTGAACAGTCATTTTTGTTTCAGGATTGCTTACTAATGGAGCCATTGATCTTGACACTCTCTGTCTAGAAACAAGGTCAACATACATGCTTCTTCTCGTAAAAACCATCTTGTTGGAAGGCTTAGAAAAAAAAATTTCCTAGTAATTATTTATACTTTGAGTGGTTGCTTGTTCTTTTGAGATAGAAATAGGTCTTGAAATACTAGCGGCCAGGGGAGATGAAGATACTAGAAAATATAAAGCAGATGTAACTGTTGATGATGACGGTGTGGATTTAGTTATAGCAGACTCTATGACAACAGTGGACTCTATAACTATTGCTATCATTGTTGATGGTAAATTTATGGAAATAGATGCAATACTAACAATCAGGTGGATGGATGTACTTGGAATGCAATGCCCCATTGATGATGGTGACAAAATAGATGGGAGTGAATCAATGGTGGGTGATGGAACAATGGGAGATGATGAAGTGGGAACCTTAGATGAAGAATATGGTATTTGAGATGGTGGTGATGAAACAAAAGTGATATGTACCTCCATGGTTATTGATGATACGTGTGGTGGATTCTGAGGGGAAGAATGTACATTTGTCACATCTTCTTGATTATAAAGGGAGGGAGAATTCTTTGAGAACTCAGGAGTATGAAGAGGAGAAGAGGGATTAGAAACCATACCTTTACCTACTATTGTAGGGTGTTCTTATTCAATTTCTATTTCTAGTTGTTGCTCCTGATCAATCAATTCCTCTTTAGCAAATTTAGCTACCTCCTTGGCAATTTCTTCCATGTCCATTTTTTGTTACTTTGAAATTTCTATCTCCTCTCTTTCTGGACCTCTTTTATTTTCTCTACGAACTAATTTAAAAGCAGCCATCTCATCCTCAGAATCTTCTTCCAACACATCCTCCTGTGTCACTCCAGAAAGTAATTATTTCCCAACAATAGGACATACTTCAACTGATGTTGCAGGGGTAAAATAAAGAGGTTTGTACTTAAACTTCTCATCCTTCTTAATGACCTATCCAAAAAAGCATGCACCTATCTAATACATCAATTTGAATCAACATAAAATTATAAAATGAGAAAAAATATTACATATGACAATAAAATGGATATTTCTTTTATTAATATTGGAAGCAAATCTCGGTTACAATTATGCCCCTCTTAGGGTCACCCAGATGTTGATACAATTCTGAAGTCCCCAACAGGGTAGGCACAATAGTAAGGCTCTCTAAATAGTCACAAACTACTCTAGGGTGGAGTTGACCCTCTTCTTCACATTGAGGAAGGACTTAGATGGTTGAGCCTCCTTTAAACCTGCTTTCCTATGGTCAAGAAACAACACAAAAGCATTAAACAAATAGGCAACCTCTCATGATGAGGCCCTTTAAAGGATTTAAACATGAAAATGCCATAATGCTAATGAAATCAAGAAAGTTAATAAAATGTGCTAGACATATTCAATACTCATAAATACTACTTGAAACATGGATACAATAAGTACAACTATCAATCTGAAAGACCAATTGCATGAAATAAAGCATTAGAATGTGAAATGGAGCTACTTATGTCCTATTTGTTATAATGAAGTAAATGTAATGAAATCCTTAATCTAGTTAGTCATAATCTCTAAACTACCAAATAAACCATTAAAATGACTAATTTAACCTAGATAAGCACACTACAAAAGTATAGTAAGGAGATTTATCACCTATTGCAAACCATAGCTCTGATAAGCGGTCTGCACTATAAACCACAACTGACAGCCACTGTGAGAAACTAAGTAGTTTTACCCTCCAATTATAGAACTATGGGCTTGATCCTCCTTGTCAAATTGATGATCAAGGGTTGCCTCAGTGTCCTCTAACAAGTTTGGCGGTTGAATTGTTGAATAGGGCCTCCGTTTTCCCAAATTTGTGTTTCTTGGCTCTCCTAGGATCCTAGGACCTCCATGGTAAATTGATCTTTGAATGAATAGCAAAGTGGCCTTCTCAATGCATGAAATTAGTATGCAATTCAATAGGGGCTCTGCTGCTCTCTTGATCAATTATTTCTCTCTTTTCATCCCCAATTTGGATGGGGTATTTATATCATGTCTCTAGGGCTAGGGGTGGATTCATGAAGAAGCCAAGAATAAAAAGAGGTGGTTAGGACAGTTGGATTGAAAGCTTCTAGAATCTTCTATCCTTTAACCACTTTCTTTTAGATCAAATGGTTGTTCAAACTAAATTGGCTCGGATGAAGGCCAACTAAACTTTAGTTAAAACTACAGGTGACAACTACGGTTCAGACTGTAAATCATGGGTATCAGCAGCGGTTCAAACTATAGACCACAGGTCTTAGTGTGGTTCAGACTGATTAGGCCAAGGAGCCCAACTTGAGTGGTTAGAACTACTACTCTATCTTTGAGTCTATCCAATATCTTCCATATGGTCTTGTAGCATGTCCATATGAGTATTCGCCCTCTACGTGATGTATTTTAGGTGTCTACAGATGCCC
This sequence comes from Wollemia nobilis, assembly GCA_028583015.1. NCBI lineage: Eukaryota > Viridiplantae > Streptophyta > Pinopsida > Araucariales > Araucariaceae > Wollemia > Wollemia nobilis. Next base: position 3,347,066 of record JAQPPZ010017021.1, read on the forward strand.
CTTTTGAGATGCATTATGATATCAAACAACGCTAAGCAAAAATAGACCTCCTAAAACAATGTCAAAGGTTCCATGATGATCATTAGTTGGATCAACATTAGATGCCTCAGGTCCAGCAAAAGGATGCACATCCTAGAATCATTGCTTCCAACTAGGTGAAAGGCTTACATTTGAAAAGCTTGTGCTCATTTCATCTCATTTAGTGTAGTTGTGCATTCCATAGGTATCTTATGACCCATAGATCCGAAAGGCGGAGAACAACAAGCAAAATTTCATATTTTCTATTTTCCCCAAGAAAATAGGGAAGCGTATGATAGTTGTTGACAATGATTCGCAAGGACGAACACAATTTTGAAAATATCAAGGGATCTACAATTTTATGGATCTTCTATTGACTTTGATTATGATTTGACATTATGACTACCCCCTCAAGTGACGAGTCAATGAGGGTAATGATAATGAATGAAGCAACGAGGTCGCTTGACCATAATGAATGATATGAACAAATTTAGACTTGAGCATTTTAATGCCTTGGCTATGCCTAGTTCAGCTTATGATTGCAACTGTTAATAGTAATTACGCATTTCTATCTCGTGGAGCATTCGGGCTACAATAGCCTTCTTAGGAAATCAAAATGATACAATGTCAATTAGATTTATGCTGAATCAATTTGTCGATGATTTATTGAAAATATGTCATAGAAGAAATTCCATGAAACGCCTCGTTCCTATGGAGCGATCCAGGATCAAAGGCCTTCGAAATTGAGACGAAGCATATCAAATCAACGCTGACAATTTTATCCCAAATGTCCTTATAATAATTTACTCATCTTGCCATATTACATAGATTGCAAGTCGTTGTAACCACCAAGTGTATAAAGTAAATAACTGAATATGAGGTGCATTTGGCTTTTTATTTGTTTTAATTTTTTTGTTAATTTTTGCATTATTAATTGATCCTGGTGCTTGAACATCACCAAATTTGCAAAATTGATTGCTCTTATTGAAATTTGATCTGTTAGGAGTTATTAATTTGTCATTTTAAGACCTTCCCACGATAGAATTTGAATGCATTTAATGCCAATTTTGAACCGCGGGTATGGCCTATAGTTGAAAATTTCAAATTTGGGAACTACAGGTCTGATCCGCAGGTGGAAAACCCTTGTCCTGTGACTGCGTGTGTTAGCTGCGATCTACCAAAATTAGGAAAATCCTACAAATAGCTTTCCCATTTGAAATTGCATTACTATTCTTGAAAGCTACTACAACTTGGAGAGCTTTGAGAGGTTACAAGCATTTCCTGATCTAAAACACTGCTAAACCTCTACCCGATATCGCACTCATACCCAGATGGTGGACCCTAGACAATAATCCACTAGCATAGGCCTCGATACGAGCAATGTAACTCGAAACTGAGTCCTCACACTAATCTACCAAATAAAATGAACCACATTAATTAATGGGCTAATCAATTTCACTAAAATGTTGGCAATGAACCTCACCTTGGACTAGGCTAGTTTAGATTTAAATTTTTCTGGCTAGCTAGGCTAGGAAGTGACCCAGAATGGGTCTCGTTCCTAGACCACAGTTGGCAATTGAGGTTCCCAATTTTTAGATTGGGGACCGCAACTATCAGCTACGGTTAGCATCCAAATTCCAATGGTCAATTTTTGACCACATGCAGACCGTAGGGTTGACCCGCGGTTTGATGAATTTTAGAAAAATTAATCAATTTTTTTATTTTTCTAAGGTTTTTTGGCAATTAATACCATTTATTGTATTTATGAGATGTCTGTTTGATATTTTTGAATTTTATTGATCACTTTTTGACATATTTTTGTCTTTTTAGCATTTTTTAAATTTTTTTGATGTTTTTAAGGTCATTTTTTAGCTATTCTTGGTTGTTTTTAGTTAGATTTTTCCCTTATGCATTTTTTCTTTTCAGAAGTTGACCTCTAGAGCCCAAGAGTTGGACATCCTTTGCACCCTACACAGATAGCTTACTGCCTTAGAGCAGGAGTTTGGTGCTATTGGCTTTAGCTATATTTTGGATCTACCCACTATTAGGGTAGATCAAGCTTACCTGACTACATTGGCCCGGTACTAGAATGCATGGACCAACACATTTCACCTATCGACAGGTGAAATGACTATCACTCTGGAGAATGTCTACCGGATCTTCAAGATCCCTATTGATGGCGAGGCCATCACCTCCTCCTCCTCCAACAATAAGAAGGTTATTTTTTATGCCATCTTTGATGACCGCAGCGAGGATGCACAAGGTAAGATTGACCATGGAGGTGTTCACATTGGCTACTGGTAGAAGAATGGCATATTCTCTGTTAGAGAGCCAATTTTTATGCACTAGGTCATGCAGATTTTCCTTCCAGACTCCTCAAGTGTGAGGATCCCCTAGAACCTCCTAGCCTGGGGAGCACTTTATTATGCCAGTTGTACCAAAAGCTATACCAAATCATCAGCAAGATTCAAGTAGGGATTAGCTACAATTTTTTACTCCAGATCTGGGGCTGGTTCTCGGCCACAATGCCAAGGTCCGTGAGTACCAGTTTTACTTGTGGGTCCTATGATAGTTCAGCTTGGTACAGGACATCCCAGAGCTACCTCTTATCTATAGGAATATGGTACTAGAGATGCACCTACGTTGGATTCAGCCTACACCACTGGGGGATGTGACTGATAACTTTTAGGAGTTAGGGATTACTAGGTTTGGGACCACCCTAGCATATGACACTTGGTGGTCCCTCCTATAGTGATAGGGATCTGGGCCCCTTGGCAGTGTTACCATAACATATATATTATGTTTCATATTTTATTATTAGCATATAAATGCTCCTTGTTTAAAGCGCTAATAAGAGGGTGGTTAGGCAAAAGTAGTTGGTTGGTTCAACTACTCAAACCAACCAACTTGAATGTATTTAATCAAACTATTTTCAATGAATCAAGTGTTGTTTCCATTTCAATATGGCATCAGAGCCATTGGTGGTGATCAACGGGCTCGAGTGGAGATAGGCGGATAGGTTTCTAACACTAACAGACATGAGGACCAATGCAGAAACTCTAATGGTCTCAAGTGGAGATAGGCAGACAGGTTTGATAGACGTATGGACCAACGCAACAACCCTGACATAGATAGGCTGTAGACTGAGATACAAGTCTGACAAAACCCTGATGAAAGACACATGGTAGATGCATATCGAGAGATAAGTACAGGAACGTGGTAGACCGAGACATAAGGATGACCAAAGACACGTGGCAAACCAATAGATGATGCTAACCAGAGACACATGGCATATTGAGAAGAGACTGATCGGACATCTGACTTGGTAGGGTTTGATTGGTTTGTGCCAAGGAGGTGACGTGGCATACGACGATTGGCTATCAAGCAAGATAAAATGGTAGGCTTGATTGCCAAAGGTAATTGATATACTATGCAAGGGAAATTTATTTTAAACTATTTCCTACCTATTTCATGATGCATGTGGGATAAAAACGGTGGTTTTTTTTATTTTCTCATAGTGTCCATGCTATACATCTTGGCGGTCTCATTTTTTTTAAGACAGCAAAGGTTCACAATACAGTGAAGGTTCAAGGTTTCAATCGCAGTGAAGACATTTTTTTATTATTTTTTTGTGTCCCCTGTAGGTTCAAAGGCATGTCATGCCTTGTTATTCCCAGTGACTTGTGTAGCCAGAGTGGTTCAGCTATTATTTACGGTGGTGAGGTCGAGAGTTCCAACCCCACCGACGGTTGTACAAAGCACCAATTTTTTTTTTTTTTTTTTTTGTTGTCACCCACAAACGCAAAAAAAACAAAAAAAAACAAAACCAAACACAACAAAAGAACCACAATTTTGCTTGCACCATTTTTTTGCCCAAAGTTATTTTGTGCCCCAGAAGGTTCTTTGGATAATTTTTTTTTGCAAGCACATGGGAGTTTTTTTTGAAGTATTCATCATATACTTCATTTTTTTCCCTCCTTTCAAGATTTAGTTTTGGAGGGATAAGTTTTTTTCCCAAGGACTTGTCTAGTTTTTTTTCCCTTGCTTATTTTGCAACAAGGGGATCTCACATATGCATTTCTTTCTTGCAAAATTCTAAAAGAAATAGAGGAATCAAATTAAATTGGAATTATAAGGAGTTTGATAGGTATAACGATAGGGAGATAAAAATGGCCACTATTTATAAATATCTCTTAGATTCATAGTTGCTGAAAGGGTCTAACTTCGTTCCATAGAAAACAAAGATGTGTGTCATTCTTCAGGTGGAATATTTATGGGATGTAGTCACTAGCACTACAAAACATCCTCAAACAGTGGGAATAAATCAAGAAGCTTTTTATTAAAAGGACAAGATAGGTCTCATGGTTATCTTGCTTGCTACTACAAATGAGGTCCAGCCTCATATTTGTGATGCCAAAACTAGTAAGGAAGCTTGGGATGCTCTGACTACTGTTTATGAAGGTAAAAATCAATCCACTATTCTACACCTTCCAAATCAACTCCATACTCTCAGTATGAACTCTGGGGAGAGAGTTGACCTATTCCTATATAGAGTGGCAGAATTGAAAGCCAAATTAAATGCTATGGGAAAACCAGTTGATGATCCTCTCTTGATCTCTGTTATCTTGAGAGCATTGCCAGAATCCTATAAGATTTTGATAACCTCTCTTAATGTATCTGGTAGACAAGTGTCCTTTGTGGAACTGGTAAATTTGATTCAAACTAAGGAGACTAATCAAATTCGGAAGGATGAAGTACCCGATAATGCCCTCTACACCAAACAAGGGGGTAAGAAACAAGGTCAATTTCAAAAAGGAGGATCTTCCTCCAAAGGAAAATGGAAACCACATCAACAAAAATATAATCAATATTGCAAGATTTATGATATGAATAACCATGACACCAATAGGTGTTGGTTTAATAACAAGCAAAAAAGTGACCTAGATCCTAAAAATAAGGGCAAAGGAAAATACAAACCCCAAAAGAAGAATAAGCAACCCAAGGGGAATGTTGTTTATGCTGAATTAAACTCTGACTTAGATTCTGTAGGTTCTAACGCAGACTCTACATCTGAGAGAGCACGCAAAGTTCTCATGACTCATACTTCATCTCCATGGATATATGTTGTATGGTATATTGATTTAGGGGCTAGTAAACACATGACCGACGATAAATCATGGTTTGACACCTTTGAGGAGAAAGAGGGTAAGCCAGTTATAATTGCAAAAAATTAAGCCTACCAAGTGAAGGGTGAGGATGATATTTTTGTTACTCTTCTAGATGGCAAATTTTAGATCCAAAAAGTAATCTATGTACCTGGTTTGGCCAATAATTTATTGTCAATCCCACAGATGTTAGATCGACATATGGATGTTGTGTTCCATATTGCAAAAGGAAAAAAGAGATGTTTTATTTCCAAAAAGAAGAAACATATAGCAAGTGGATCATACAAACATGGATTTTTCATACTAGATGCTATTTCAAAGCCTCATGTTACACTGGAAGCAACTACCAAGCAGTCTACTTCTCTATGGCATAAGAGGTATGGGCATATCAATTTAGGATATTTGATTGATTTGAGAAAATATGAGATGGTGAGACGACTTCCCAACCTCTCATCCACATTGCCAATTTTCTCAGATTGTTTGATAGGTAAGCAACACAGGATACCATTTGAACCAAACTCTTCCAAAGCTAAGAAATCTTTGGAGTTGGTACACATCGATCTGTGTGGTCTTATACCAACAAGATATTATGGAAAGAAGTATTTTCAATTATTTTTTGATGATTACTCACGAAAGATGTGGGTTTTCTTCTTTCAATTGAAATTAGAGGTATTTTTGTACTTTCAACAATTCCATAAGCTTTTTGAGGAGTCAGGATGTTTCATCAAAACCCTCCGCTCAGATCAAGGTGGGGAATATACTTCCAAGGAATTTTCATCATTTCTAAAAGAACATGGTATTAAGAGACAATTACTTACAGCCTATACACCCCATCAAAATGGAGTTGCATAGAGGAGAAATCGTTCCATTGTAGAAATAGTTCAATGTATGCTAAAGGGAGCACAATTTAAATATTAGTATTGGGTAGAAGCAGTCAACACATCATCATACCTTCTTAATAGAGCACCCATAAGGGCTCTATAGGGTAAAACTCCACAAGAAGTATGGGGTGTTAAGAAACCTCCATTTCTCATCTAAGGGTTTTTGGATGTAAGGCATTCATGCACATACCAAAGTAGAAAATGAATAAATTAGATGAGAAGACTTTACAATGTATCTTCCTTGGTTATGATGAGCATTCAAAAGGATATTGATTGATAGATCCTATAACCAAGAAAACACATATAAGTAGAGATGTGGTATTTTATGAAGCTTTCACATCAACTAACACATCTATAGTTGTATACCTTGAGGAAGATGAACCTAAGAAAGAGACTTCATCTCCTCAGAACAAGATACCAAAATGGTATACCAATACATTGAGAGAATCCAATTTGACATCACTTCCAAATCTAACTCTAGATCGACCTTGCACTCATAGTATGACTTAGCAGACAAGAGTAGAGGCATCAACTTCAAAATTTTATGAGCTTTACCAATAGTTTGACGAACTATCTATAGATACAATGAAATACAAGGATGTAGATATGGAGGATGAGAGGGTTTATTTGACAACATTGGATGAAAATGAACCCACAACAATTCAGGATGCACTTAGTAAGCCTCAATGGAAGGCTGCTATGGAAGTAGAACATACATCTCTCATGAAAAATCATACATGGAAGCTAGTAAATCTGCCTTCAGGAAATAAGCCCATCGGCTGCAAATGGGTATTCAAATTAAAGTATAAGGTAGATGGTACTATTGATAAGCATAAATCCAGTCTTGTTGCAAAGGGCTATGCTTAGAAATAAGTCATAGATTATAAAGATACTTTTGCCCTTACTGTAAAAATGACTACCATTTGAGTACTTTGTGTCATGGTAGCTCAATTTGGGTGGAAGTTACATCAGATGGATGTAAAAAGTTCTTTCTTGAATGGTGATCTACAAGAAGTGTATATGATCCAACGAGAAGTATTTGTTGTTGAAGGACAAGAACGAAAGGTTTTTAAGTTGGTCAAATCCTTGTATGGACTGAAACAAGCTCCCCAAGCTTGGTACATCAAAATAGATAGTCACCTAGTGCAACATGGTTTCAAAATAAGTCATTTCGATGCAAATCTCTATATCAAGAACAATGGTTTTGACATAGTGATTTTAGTGCTATACATAGATCAGAAATAGTGATTTTAGTGCTATATGTAGATGACCTGATCATAACAGGGAGCTCAGAGAGTATGATTGATGCAATAAAATATGATTTGAAACAATCTTTTGAAATGATAGATCTAGGAGTTCTTCAATATTGTCTTGGTTTGGAAGTGACTCAAAAAACTTCATATTAGAGTAACACAAAAGAAGTATTCCAAGACATTTATTGATAAATATCACATGACAGATTGTAAGTCTAAGGCAACTTCAATGGAGTATGGACTCAAGCTATCTTGATATGATCAATCACCACAGGTAGATGGTACTCTCTATAATCAACTGATTGGGAGTATCATATATCTAAAAAATACCAGGCCAGATCTCAGTTTTGTTGTAGGCTATCTTTCAAGGTTCATGCAGGAACTAAAAGTGAGTCATTGGAAAGCAACAAAGAGAGTTCTTCATTATGTTCGTGGTAATATAGATTTTGTCTTAGAGTACAAAAATACTAACAAATTATATCTATAGGGGTACATGGACTCAGACTATGTTGGATCCATTGATGATTGAAATTCAACTTTTGGATACATTTTTCATCTTGGATTTGGTCCTATCTCTTGGCATAGTAAGAATTAGTAGGTGGTTGTTATATCATCTATAGAGGTATAATATCGCATAGCCAGTGGAGCAGTCTACAAGATAATATGGTTAAGTCACATTCTTACAAACATGGGCCTTCCAAATAACCTTCCACTTCATTTGTTTTGTGATAATCAAGGTGTTTTGAATATTTTCAAGAATCCAATATTTCATGATCACACCAAACACATCGACACTCACTATAATTTTATTCATGATGAAGTTCCAAAGCACAACATACAGCTCCAACACATTCCCACTGATCAAAAGTTGCAGATATTTTCACCAAGGCACTTGCCTGTGTCAAATTTGAATTGTTTTGCAATACCCTTGGTATTTTCCAATAATGTAATAAGGGGGGATGTTAGCATAACATATATCTTATGTTTCATATTTCATTATTAGCATATAATTAAGTGCTCCTTGTTTAAAGCGCTAATAAGAGGGTGGTTAGGTAAAAGTAGTTGGTTGGTTCAACTACTCAAACCAACCAAATTGAATGTATTTAATCAAACTATTTTCAATGAATCAAGTGTTGTTTGCATTTCAATATGCAGGACAAATGATGAGGCAAAGGTTAAGGCTGACCCGGATGGGCACAGAGTGCACCAATGGACTGAGGGTGGATGGGGTGCAGAGGCCACCATAGAGGAGGCTCCGTAGGTCGAGGCGGAGGAGGAGGCATCAGAGGAGGGTGAGGTGCCTCCTAATAGTGAGGTAGGGCAGCTCCTGGCACAAGTTGCTGACTTGCAGAGTCAGGTGGGTAGGCTTCAGACCCAGTTGATGCAGAGGGATACTAGCCTCACCATAGTAGAGGTGAGGCTGAGACATGGTTAGAGCCAGTGGAGGAGCTATGAGGAGGAGAGGCCTATCCTCAAGGCCCAGATAGCCATGACAGATATAGAGATCGGGCGGCTGACTGTAGAGCATGATCTGGCACGGACACAGTTGGATCTCATGACTAGAGAGGGATGCACTGAGTGACTCGAGGGGAGCTCCCTCATCTTCATAGGTAATTATGGCACCACCTGCAGCTCCATCATACACACTTCCAAGAGGTCGGGACCCCATGGCCGAGGTTAGGTAGCTCACTTCCCTCATGGAGGAGGGAAATGCATGATCGGTTGCAAGGGTAGCTCACATCTCTCAGTTAGAGGACCACATTTGGTTGATAGGTGGCGAGGTTCCAGAGGACACATTTACCATAGGTACTCACAAGAGCAGCTCCTGAACCAAGACCAGAGAGACCAAATAGTATTTTGCTAGTTCGAGCCATAGGTCTCACCGGACATAGGGGATTGGTTCCCATGTACGGAGCTTCTTTGGTTTGGGTCAGCACACGAGGATCCTCAGTAGGGCTACACAATAGGCACTAGAGTAGACTATAGAGCAGGCTCCTAGAGATGGGGCTGAGGGAGGCGGAGAGGGCTCCAGTTTCGAGGAGTAGGGTTTATAGGGCAGAGCTACGAGTATATGTTACAGGCTATATTTTTGTATATGTATCATTTTTGGTGTAAGGTCTGAGGACCTACACGATTGTAGCCTACGGGCATTTTGTATACTCCTGATGTACTCTTTTGACACACACACACACACACACACACACACACAAAAAAAAAAAAATATATGATATAATGATCATTTGCTGGACTCATTATGTGTACTTGTATATTTTTAATTTTATGTTTATGTGATGCACATGGATGCAATGCTTATGTTGATGTTATGTTTATATGATGTGATGTATGGATGACATGCACTAGATAGCTATTTAATTTATGATGATGATGATGAGATGCAGTGATCTAGATGCTTAGATGTGCTATTTTGTGATGGATGCATATGGATGCAATGTTTATTTTTAAATGCATATTTAATTTTGATTTATGGTATGCATTTAAATTTTATGATGATATCATGATATGTTGATGCAATGTATGGTAATGCATTATGTTCATGATCATAATCTAATGGAAATGAACCTGTATGCTTTAATCACTTAAAACATAAGGAATGAATGCAAAATGTATGTATCAATCTAATGGACGACACCACATAATGTATAATAATCATGAAAAATAATTGATAATCCTCATTACAAGAATTTAATCAATTAATCACCCATATATGAAATGCAGTGAGATGAATTGGTATAATGCGAATGATATAATATGTCACTCTATATTTCTTGTTGCACGATATAGTCAGTGGCCGTCTAAATATCATTTTTGATATCCATCCGGTATCTATCCTATATCTTTGATTTGTGCTCAATGTAATGCATTCTGATGATTGAATGACTTTTATTTTTGATGGCTCGTGATATTTTGGTATTTTGTTGCTATTAGAGAAATTTTTGAGGTTTTCCATGAGACTCAAACACCCTAGTAGACTTCTCAAAAGTCACATACTAACTGTACAAGGCTTTTGTTGGACAAAGCTTTCACCACGAATGACCCAACTATTCATTACCCCTGTGTGTGCACGTGAGTATTTTTAGATAGACCATAGGCATACCCCAGATGTCAGTCGGGACTCTTTCAACCCATATGTGAGATCTGGCTCCTCAAATGTTCATATCATCCATGTTTCAAACTTGATTGGACTATAATGCTAGACAACCCTAGGCACCTAGAGCTAGCTCATCTTGCAAATTGATCAGGACTACCCCTCCAAAAGCAAGCGGGACTCTTTCAACCCATTGTTGCGATTGGGGATCACCCAATAGAACTACTACTCCGAAAGCAGGTGGGACTCTTTCAACCCATTGCTGCGATCGGGGTTCACTCTATGGCTTTGAATAGTGAACAATCCAGGGATTCAAGTTCTCACCCCATTTTTGATACTTGCTCATATGTAGTGATAAAAATCATTGTTTGTAACGTTTTACTTACGTTTTACTTGAGCAAGGGATTTGTATAGTGCTTTTGATTCACTATATCACTTTAGATTTGAACTTTGAACTTTGAACTTTGAATTTGAGATTTAAACTTTGTATCTATGTACGAGTAGGGGAAATTCTTGTCCTTTTGCCAAGGTTCACCACTCTAGACCGAACTATTTGCAAGATAAGCAGGTAATAAAACCCATCTCTCTAAATACCCAGGACCACTTTCGCAACTTTCATCCTCCCTTATCTTAGCAGGATTTTAAATGTTTTGATTAGTGATGGGATCCTGATATGTCAAGTACTATCACAACTAATGACCTCATCTACAAAAGAAGCAAGCTTTCTACAACATCTAAGAGACCCACTAGGTATGGCTGAGTGACTGGAAAACTTTGGTATACATACATATTTCATAGCAATAGGTGTTGTGTATGAATGCAACGAATTATGATAAATGCAAGGGTGCATGATTGAAACACAAACGTGGCATCGTTTGTAAGACTGACAAACACAATCCATTCTACTATGGAATGCAATGGATGAAGAATGCCTATATGCAATGTAATGAAGTGAATGCATGTGTGAATGCAAATGAAAATGCAAAATGCAAATGTTTTTGGATTTTATGCTTTACCAATTTTTTTGGATTTTATATATTTTTCAATTTTTATGGATTTTGAGCCTTTATATTTGACCAAACGGTGAGTACATGCCCTTGGAGCCTTTAGGAGTGACCAAATGTGGAAATGCCTTTGGAGCCTTTAGGGATGACCAGAGCTTCTTAGGAATCCTTGAGATTTCTTTATGATGACCAAGCGTTTTAAGCAAACCCTCGAGGCCTTTTGGATTGACCAAAGGGCTTACAAATGCCTTTGGAGCTTTTTGATTGACCAAACTACTCATAAGAGAGCTTGGAGCCTTTTAGGATGATCGAGCGATTTTAGAAACCCTCGGAGCCTTTGGGTTGACCAAGCGATTTTTCAAAAATCCTTGGTGCCTTTTTGGGATGACCGAGTGGTTTTAAGCAAACCCTTGAGGCCTTTGACTGACATGACCAAGTGGTTTTTGGAACCCTTGGTGCCTTTTGCTATGCTCTCAAGCATAGAATACCTTAATATGGATGATGTTGAGAGGTTCAGGCTCTTCAACACCCCCTAGCGATGTTAGGTGATAGGTACCCGGACCAATCTTTTTAGATATGATATAGGGTCCTAGCCAATTAGTCATGAATTTGTCTCGCATATCAGGCAGTAAATTAGAGTTCTGTTGGTTCTCTTTTAGCACAAGATCCCCAACCTCAAAGTCTCTCTGATGGACTTTGGTATTATAAGCTCATTTTAGTCACTCCTGATAAACGTGGAGATGCTCAAGGGCATTCACGCGATATTCATCAAGTAATATCAATTGATCTAGGTGAGCTTGCCATGCAGTGTCATCATCAATGAACTCTTTCAATGTGATGCATAGCATTGGAATTTCCAACTCTAAGGGCATAATGGCCTCAGTGCCATATACTAGTGAAAATGGTGTTGCCCCAGTGGGCGTCCGAATGCTAGTCCTGTAAGCCCATAATGCAAGGGGCAGCTGGATGTGCCAATCTTTGTGGTGTTCTTGTACCATATTTTTCAAGATGGAAACCACTATCTTGTTTGAGGCCTCAGCTTGCCCGTTTGCCTATGGATAATATGGAGTTGCAAAACTGTGCTTGATTCTATACTTAGACGTCAAAGCTCTCATAGTTTTGTTCTTAAAAGAAGTTCCATTATCCGAAACTATCTTGGATGGAATCCCAAAATGACATATGATATGCTCGAGTATAAACTCTGCTATGCGAGCTCCAGTTGTCATTGTTAAGGGAATGGCTTCCACCCATTTTGTAAAATACTCAGTAGCCATGATAATAAATGTATGTCGACCCGATGATGGAGGAGAAATCTTGCCAATAAGATCAAATCCCCACTGAGCAAATGGCCAAGCCGCTTGGATGGGTTGTAAGGCCTGTGATGGCAAGTGCGTAAGATTAGCATGATGCTGACATTTGATGCATTTCTTGACATACACATTGCAATCCTTCTCCATAGTGGGCCAATAGTAACCCATTCGAAGGATGCGCTTGACGATAGCCATGCCACTGAAATGGCCACCGCACGTACCATCATGAGCTTCTAAAATTGCCCAAGATGACTCTTGGGGCTCAAGACAATGAAGGAGAACTCCATCGTAACCTCGTTGGTACAAAATATCTCCTAGCAAGACATATTTAGTCACTTTCTATTTGAATGTGCATCTTGCGACACGTGACAATCCCTCTGGGATCATACCAAGTTTTAAGAAGTCTTGGATTTGTGACATCCAGCTCTGATAAGCCTCAGCTTTGACTGCCAAGATGACTTGCTCCCCCTGCGTATCTACATTTGCAAATGCAGACTAGGAAACAACCTTGTGGTGAATGGTAGTGCCACTCCCCATAGGACTCTGAGAGGTTAATGACCCCCAGGGTGCCTTCTTAAGAAAGTCTTCAGCTCTGCAGAACCATTCAGCTTTTGGTTCCACGCTAATCATGTTGACTGATTCTTTATTATCAAAGGTTGCGTGCTCCACTGTAGGATGCGAGAGCATTTTAACATGGATGGTAGTAAAATCAGAAGATGGATTCTGAGGGATTAAGGATCCCAAAGATGCCATGGTGTCTACAAATCTATTTGATGAATGAGGGATTGCCTCGATGTCATACCATTCCAATTTAGCCAAATATGTAGCAACAAGATCTTTATAAGCTTTCAGTATGGGACATCGACACTAAAAAAGTCCCTTCACTTGGTTGACTATGAGCAAGGAGTCACCAAAGATGTTTAATCTTTTAATGTTCATGGTGATGGCTGTGTGGAGGCCCAGTAGTAGGGCTTCATACTCAACATTGTTGTTGGTGCAAGGAAAGTCTAATTTGAATGACAAGGGCATTGGAGCTCCTTACGACATGAAAAACACTATTCCTGCACCACCCCCTTGCTCGCACTTCGAACCATCGAAGAACAATGTCATATCAACATTATTTTTTGGTTCTTTGGGTTCGAGAGCTTCGGATACGATGAAGACCGCATCATCTAAAATCTCAATGGTAAGAGGCCTACTGTTTGACAATGGTGCCTCAGCCAGTTGATCAGCTATGACTTGTCCCTTAATGGACTTTTGGCTTATGAATTCCAAATCGAATTCTATCAATAGCATGATCCACTTTGCAGTACGTGTATTATGATATGTCTTGCTCATCATATACTACAAAGGATTTTGTTTTGATATTACATATGTCGTATGACTTAGCATATAGTGCCATAATTTCTTGGTAGTGAACACTACTGCTAAACAAAGCTTCTCTACATATGCATATCCTAGCTCATAACTCACCAAGGTTCGGCTAATATAATATATGGCTTGCTCTTTGCCTTGCACATTCTTTTGGGCTAACATGGTCCCTAATGCAAAGTCGGTTGCCGATATATATAGCAAAAATGGCACATCTGGCCTTGGTGGAGCTAGTACTAGCGGTGTCGCTAGGTATTGCTTGATTTCAGAAAAGGCTGCTTGGTAGTCCTCATCCCAATTGAATGGGACCCCCTTGTGTAGCAGTCGATTCATGGGTCGACATTTATCTGATAATTGAGTGATAAATCACTTTATGGATGCTACTTTGCCCTGAAGGCTTCTTAATTCTTTGATATTTGTGGGAGGATGCATCTCTAGAATAGCCTTGACCTTTGTTGGGTCGACTTTGATGCCTCATTTGGAAATGATGAATCCTAAGAGTTTACCTGAAGTTACACCAAATACGCACTTCTTAGGATTCAACCTAACATTATGCTCTATCAGGCGATCGAAGACCTTCCTTAGGACCTCAGCATGCTCAGAACGTAGCAATGACTTAGCCAATAAGTCATCGATATAATCTTCTAGGATCTTGTGCATATAGTCATGAAAAATATATGTCATAGCCCGCTGATATGTGGCACCAACATTTTTAAGGCCGAATGGCATAAATTTATAGCAAAATGTCCCCCATGGCATTATAAACATGGTTTTATGCTGGTCTTTAGGCTTAATCCGAATTTGATTGTAACCAGAAAAATCGTCCATTAGGGAGAGCATTTCGTGACCTATAGTTGCGTCTACAAGAGCATCGATATTCGGCAATGGAAATGAATCCTTTGGTGTTGCCTTGTTGAGATCTCTAAAATCCATACAAATATGGATCCTTCCATCAGGTTTTCCTATAGGCACCATATTGGATACCCATTCTGGATAGTCGATGGAAATGACAAACTCTACGTCCAACAACTTTTGCAATTCATCTTTCACCATTAAGGCTACTGTTGGATGCATCTTTCTAAGATTCTGCTTGACTGGCTTCTTCGACAGATCTAGCAAAAGGTTATGAGTAACCAATTTTGGATCTAGACCTGGCATATCTTTGTAAGTCCAAGAGAAAATATTAGGTCTCTCTTTCAGTAGAGGGATGATGTTGTCACGCTCATCTAGAGTGAGACTCTCTCCAAATTTAACCTTCCTTGGATTGGTGGGATCATGACTGATATCCACATCGAAGGTTTCCTCTACTGACATGTGTGATCCCTCCTCAAGCTGATGAGGTGTAGGAATCAAATGGATGTCATCAGTTGGGTTTATAGGTTCCTCATTGGAAGCATCCTCAGCATGATAGACATCATAAGCATAGCCTGGTACAAAATGAAATGGTTGCAGCATTTCTTCATTAGGGAAGAAATCTTCAGGCTCAATAGGTGAGTCAGCACGATCCCAATCGATAGCATCTACATTTAGATGCAATGGTTTGGAAGGATCGGTTGGATTGTGGAGTGGAGTGGTCAAATCAATGGAGACCATATTGATGGAATGGAATTGATCTCCAGGACCACATGGACAAAACTCTACATCATCGATGCAGCTCCCATACCCGAGATCTAGCTCTAATGGCATGGGCACAAATGGGTCCTCTCTATGGGAGGCATGGATGACTGGATCCTCTCTATGCACTGATTGCAAAATGGGATCATTCAGCTCAAGGAGCTCCATGTATGTTGGCGGATCGGGAAACACCAAGTGATAGATCACATTGAAATTTGGTGGTCCTTCCCTGAGGTGAGGATGGAGATTAATCTCCCTACGCATGTCCTCAACCGTATAAGGTGCATTACGATGACGTAGGTAGGGAGGTCCTAGAAAGGCCCTCTCCATTTCATCCTCTTCATCATTGTCATAATGTCAACCTTCATTTGCTCCTATAGGTGGGGGATGCTCTAAGATGCGGTCCCATGAATCTTATTTCTCGATCACTATCATCACTATCTAGAAAAATTAGATAATTAGTCCACATATACGATAATGCCAAGAAAATTGGCTCTACTTCTTCCTCATAATGATCAATGTTAGGAAGAATCTCCTCAATAACATACTCATTGTAGGTATAGGTAATGTACATGCAAAGGCCTTAGATAGGCCACCTCAGCTCCATTATCATGACTGTTGTCATATATGGATCTCTCTATCCTACCCATAGGAGTTGGGAGATCAGCAATATGAGGCTTTAAGTAGGCCTACTTTGTCTCATCTTCATAATCACTCTCGACTATGAAGTGCTCATTGATCTCACCCAATTGCTCCATGGGCAACAGATGATGCAAGAATGTCGGACCTATGAAGGCCTGCTCAATTTCATCCTCAGATTGATCATCATTTGAGGATTCACTATCAACATCATAGCTAGGTCCACTTATTTTAGAGGTGGACTCCTCTCCATATTCACTACAAATATCTCCTGACTTGAGATCACTTAAAATTATGGGGTTATGCCCCTGCATACCTATGTCATCGATTGCATTATGGATTTGATGACCCAGGTTGTCTCTGGGGTTATCCTCTGAGAGCCCTTCATGATCTTCTTTGAGTGGCTCAGAGGTGATGATAGACACCATCGGGTTAGTCCTCCAAAAGTTGGAAGGATTAGGATGATATGGGTTGAAATCCACATCATCCCCCAGACTAAGGTACAAGTGATCTAATGATGCTACAAGAAAATCATCATGTCCTTGTATCTATAACCCTAGCCCGAACCTATCAGTTGCCAACTGATAATGTGGCTCAAGTGGAGTCCTACATCCTTGCTCAAAGAGACCAAGGTCGTATCCATACCAATGATATAGCTCAAAAATATGCATGGAATACTCTAGGTTGGATAAGTAATGAACATTCACTATGAATTATTCATCATCATCTTCATCCATGGGCGTTCGTGTTGGAAGTTGATCCAGCCCAGCATAGATGAAGTTAGTTTGATTGGGTGGCTCACCCAATGGTACTACTGATCCAACTAAAAAATGATGGGCATGCGGTTGGCCCATCTCTTGTGCAGTCTCCAGAATAGGTCCGAAGGTGACATTCTGCACAAGATATTCACCTAACCCTATGTTGGCTAGATGAATAGTCACCCACGGTGTGGATGACCCTGTTGATGATGCAGGTGAGGCAGGTTGAGGTACCTCCTTGACTTTATCTTGAGCTTCTTCCACTTCCATGGGAGTGGGAGCCTCATTGGTGACTGGTTCGGGCACATGTTTCTTTTCTTTCTCACCCATTTTTACCTTTAGCTTCTCATCATCCCGATGCATTGTTGATGCAGTCGATTTCAAAGAAGTTGTAGTAGTGTGCTCAGATCTATTTGATACAGATATCGATGGTTGAGCACGTACTATTGGTTTACCTCCTAGATTTTTAATCATGGATGCTAGCCGGACATCCAGGTGCATTGATGGGAGTATGAAACCCCTAGGAAAATCTGCTAGGTTCATGAACTTAAAAGGTTCTTCATCTGATGACACTACGTGAACCCATCCCTCATGTATGTACTTTACACATTGATGTAATATAGAGGGAACGCAATGCATTTCATGAATCCAAGGCCTCCCAAGTAGGATGTTATATTGCATGGCACCTTCTATCACATGACACATCATAGAGATGGTCTTTAGGCCCACCTAAATAGGTAGGATGATTGTGCCAACTGTCGAGCATAGCGCATCATTAAACGCTCTCAATGTGAATGTGGTAGGCACAATATGTGACTTGGGAAACTTCAAATGACTCAGTGCCTTGGTCATTATAATGTTGATCGATGAACCAGTGTCGATCAAGACCCTCTTGAATGGCATGTGATTAACACATGCGATAATATGTAATGGTGGGTCAGCCACATCTGTAGGAACCATCTTGACTTCATGATCATAAAATTGGATCATGGGTTCCTGACACTATTGTACATGTCCCACAAAATTGGTGAATGCTTGAGCATCCTGGGATTGTACCTCGATAGACCTCAAAATGTCCATGAGAGTCTCCTTATTCCTAGGAGACTATTGTATTAGCTCATAGATAGACAACTTCGTAGGAGTTGTCTATAGGTTTTGAACCAACCTGCTCCGTATGGTCACCACCGGTCTAGTTGGTGGGCCTAGAATGTTCTAAGTTGGTCGTTGATCCGATGTAGCTTGTATTCTGATGGGAGCGTGAGGTTGATTCGGTTATTCATATCTCCCATGCCTAGTAACAATGTTGACCATGCCTACGAACCCTTGGGTAGGTGGTTCGACATGCACTTGGTTGACCTGGCCAACATTGTTGTGTGGTGCCTCATGGTTTGGTAATGGATTTTTATAAATCCCCATGTTTTGGTTGTCTGGTGCCTATGGATTGTTAGGCACTACAAGCTCACCTTTATCTATCATATTTTGCACTATGTGTTTGAAGGACCAACATACTTCGATGTCATGACCCTTCATGTGATGAAAGATGTAAAATAGATCATCCTGATAGCCCTTTGGCTTGGGTTGGTTAGGATCGATCAGCTTGACCTCGGGCAATCTGATTGCCTTAGCCTCACACAATTGATGGAAAATCGATGTCAACGATTCTATCAAAGGCATGAATTGGTGAGGTGGGCATTGTTCTTTATTTTTTCCCTTATAATTATTTTTGCGTTGCTCGTACTACGTAGGAGGAGGTTGGGCTTGATAATTTTGCTTTTGTTGCCCCTTATCCTCTCTTTGGAGATTCAACACCACTTGATTTACATGGGCCTGCTTGCCCTGATGTTTTATGGTACTCTTCTTGTATCCCTCTTTCCTGTTCTTGAGCTTCAAGTTGCCTTCTTGCAACTTGATATCCTCAATCACTTTGGCTTGCACCAAAGCTTCCTTGAATGTCGGATATTACTACAGCTGCAATAATAACGAGATGTGCTTGGCACAACTCTTGGTGAACATTTAGGTCAATTCTATAGTAGGAATAGGGAATGGCAGCTTCACCATTAATCTCCTCCATATCTTTCCATACTATTCAATTGGCTCATCATCATACTGAGCTAGCGTAGCCAAATCGGAAAGGTTAGCCTATTTCTTGATGCCAAAGGAAAAGCGTTCAAGAAAAGCATATGCCAGTTGCTCAAAACTGGTGATACTATGCTTCTTAAGCTGATTGAACCACTCTCGGGCTGGGCCTGAGAGGGTTGTGATGAATGTGCACAACAACAAGGTGTCATTGCTTGCAATCTGGAAGCATACGTCCAGAAATCTCGTGACATGCTCTTGTGCATCTTCATCACCTTTAAACTTGTCTAACCTGGGCATGTCAAAATGCTCAGGATATGGTGGAGTAGGCACCGAGGGGTCCAAAGGCTCATTATGGATCTTTCTCAATGTCAGATTTTGAAAAGCCATGCCTTGCCTCTCGATCGCTTTTACCTTCTCAGCTAAGGCCTTATAGGCCTGCGAGGATAGAAAGTCCTCCTCCCTAAGTTGACGTGGAGGTGGTCTTGGAGGTACATTCTTCCTCTATCGAGGTGGAGGATGTGGCTCTTCCTCCTCCTCAACTTGGGAGTTTTCAGGATACTCTTGGTTGGCTCCATCTCCCTCTTCTTCCTCATACTATCATTGCCTATGATCTTCGATCGAAGGTGGCCACTCTCTTTGTTGGGCACTAATATGAGTGTGAGCATCTACATGCTCTTGATGCATATCGGCTTGTGAAAAATCCTTCCTATGAATGCACTCTCTATTATCTACGTGAGTGTATAGACCAGCCCTAGCTAGCCTATCCTCCTACTCTACGTGCTCCTTTTGGGCAAGGATACACTCCTCACGCATGCGCTGCTCATATAGTCTCTATCTAATGAGCCTCTATGCTTGAATATTTTCATCTTCAATGCGTTGCCTCTCTAGGCGAGCATCCTCCAATTGATCTTGGAGGAGTTGTCGTCTCTGCTCGGATACTAGTCTATGTGATCTATCAAGGTGATCGGTCGTAGGAGGCCTCTAGTATGCATGCTCTGTGTGAGTGACCTTATGGGTTCTGTACCCATCGGACTGATGTGCTACACTTTTGCCTCTATCTGTGAAGATGGCATTGGCATCCTGCTGAGTCCTATACTATGTGCCACCATGCATAGATGGTGGATGTGTGACATGAGGGTGCTTAGAAGCCTCTCCATGCTCTCTAGTAGTCCTAATGGAGCTCCCACTATGCTCACTCGGGGCACGAGTGGGCGAAGCCGAAGGCTTATAGCCTAACTGCTCTAGGACACTACCTAGACCATCTAACTATCTAGATCACCACCGCTCATGCGGTGGTGTACCATTAGCTCCCACCTTAGATATATCAATAGTGATCTTGCATGGTGCACCACGCATGGGAGTGTGAGTAGACCTATGCTCGAAAGTGAGCCTATCTGCATACCCCTGAATGGGTGGATCTCTATTCCTTCTATACTCAGAAGGTGGAGGTATGGAACCTCCTATGGACCTAGTACGTAGGGGTACCAACTTGGTCCCCTGTACGACATACTCTTCGGCCGATCCCGTGGATGCACGTGCACTACGGTCTCGATAATGGCTTTCGAGTGGAGCACCCTCATGCTGAGAGGCTCCATGCTCTATCCTATGTCTAGAGGAGTGTACTGAAGCTCCTCTATCCGGGGTATGCTCGATGGGGTCCCCTCGTGTCGAGTTATCTCCTCTAATGCTTGTCGAATGATGTTCGATTCGCTCATGTGGGTGAGGACTTGACACATGTTGTTGTGAATCAGTTGGGGGTTGGTCATTGGCATCAGGCTTAGACCTTTGTTGACCACCCCGTGTATCCACCATGGTGTACCTAGTGTCTAGATGTATCTTTTATTATTAAGCAAACAAGGTATACAATGGTGATTATCTTGTATTAAGTTTTAATAGTGAGCCCTAAACTATTTGATGTTGTTTTCAAGATTTGTTGTATCAGTAAAGAAACTCTTATCATGTTTTGAAAGCTTGTTGGATGATATTCTTAGTTTAAATGGCTTTCACCTGTATACTCACAGCTCGACAATCTAGATGTGACTTCCAGATCACATAATCCAACCTATAATGTGTGGTAATGAAGCCCACACATGGTCAGGGAGCACAGGTCCTCCCAGATCCTCACCCATTTTCCCCTAGTCAGTGTTATACCCTCTGAAGAGAATACATGCAAATTTTCCAGGGTACGAAAGGTTCTTGGATCTGGTATTGGTCTAGTATCCAAGGGTACGTAGGATTTGGGCCAATGGATGGAAATCACCTCCACCATCGTTGAACCCTACTAGTGGTTGGATGTGACTCCCAACTCACTAGCATTTAAGTGCCAAGTGGTGTGTGTGGTTCATTTTAATTTGCATAAAATGAAAATGCATAATATAGCATAAATGATTATTTCCTACATGTAATGTAAAAAGAAATGTTTCATATTAAGAAATGCATGCTATATCCTACATGATTTTTGACAATGCAAGCTACGATGCAAATGGCCACTGCTTGGGCCTCAAACATGCAAACCAAACACACAATTCTATCAAGCACATTGGATTCTAGGGTGGACTGCAATCAGAGGTCCATTGTTCCTAGCAACACCTTTCTAATAATGCAAAATGAATACAACTCTAGGACCTAATTCATTTTCCTTTTTTTAGTGTCCTAGTTGCATTGCAAATTTATCATTCTGGAAAAACACAAAGACAAAAAAATTACAGAGGGTGAAAATGGGGCCTACCTCAGGTCCTCATCCGATCTAAGCTTTGTCCTCTACTTGTCCAATCTATTTTCTATGAACCGTAGGTCTGTGGCATGGTTGCTACTGTGGACCACGTGTTGCAGTAGTGGGCCAAAAATGAAACCGCAGTGAAACCTATGGTTTGCACCAAAATAAAAAAATAGATAAGTTAGAATTAGGGCTAAATTTGGGAGTTCCACCGTGATCGCCTTTTGACCTATCCAAAACGCATGCACCTATCTAATACATGAATTGAAATCAACATAAAAGCATAAAATGAGAAACAATATTGCATATGAAAATAAAATGAATATTTCTTTTATTAATATTGGAAGTGAATCTCGATTACAATTATGCCCCTCTTAGGGTCACCTAGATCTTGATACAATTGATACAATTCTGAAGTCCCCAATAGGGTAGGCACAATACTAAGGCTCTCTAAATAGTCACAAACTACTCTAGGGTGGAGTTGACCCTCTTCTTCACGTTGAGGAAGGAATTGAATGGTTGAACCTCCTTTAAACCTACTTTCCTGCGGTCAAGAAACAACACAAAAGCATTAAAAGCATAGGAAACCTCTCATGATGAGGCCCTTTAAAGGAAATAAACATAAAGATGCCATGAAAACATGAAATCAAGAAAGTGGATAAAACATGCTAAACATATGCAAGACTCATAAATATTGCTAGATACATGTAAATGAAGAATACAACTATCTATCTATTGGATCAATTGCATGAAATAAAGCATTAGAACATAGAAAGAAGCCATTATGTCCTACTTGCTATAATGAAGTAAATCTAATTAAATCCTTAATTCGGTCAGTCAAAATCTCTAAAATACCAAATAAACCACTAAAATGACTAATCTAACCTAATTAAGCACACTGCAAAAGGAATAGTAAGGAGATCTATCACCTATTGCAAACCGTAGCTCGGATGAGCGGTCTGCACTATAAACCATGGTTGACAGCCACGATGAGCAACCAAGTAGTTTTGCCCTCCAAATTCAAGGGCTGTGGGCTTGATCCTCCTTGTCAAATTGATGATCAAGGGTCGCCTCAGTGTCCTCTGATAGGTTTGGTGGTTGAATTGTTGAATAGGGCCTCCATTTGCCCGAATTAGCATTTCTTGGCTCTCCTAGGCTCCTAGGACCTCCATGGCAAATTGATCTTTGGATGAATAGAAAAGTAGCCTTCTCAATGCATGAAATCAGTATGCAATTCGATAGGGCTTCGCTGCTCTCTTGATCAATTATCTCTCTCTTTTCATCCCCAATTTGGAGGGGTATTTATAGCATGTCCCTAGGGCTAGGGGTGGCTTCATGGAGAAGCCAAGAACAAGAAGAGGTGGTTAGGATAGTTGGATTGGAAGCCTCTGGAATCTTTCATCCTTTAACCACCTTCTTCTAGATCAAATGGTCGTTCAAACCGATTTGGCTCGGATGAAGGCCAACTGAACTTTAGTTAAGACCGTAGGTGATAGCTGTGGTTCAGACTGTAAACTACGAGTGTCAGCAGTGGTTCAGACTATAGACCGTAGGTCTCAGCTATGGTTCAGACTGATTAGGCCAAGGAGCCCAAATTGAGTGGTTAGAACCACTGCTCTATCTTGGAGTCTATCCAAGATCTTCCATATGGTCTTGTAGCATGTCCATATGAGTAGTCACCCTCGACATGATGCGTTTTAGGTGTCTAAACTTACACCAGTTGATATCTGTGTCTAGATCCCATGCTCCCAGAGATAAGCATTTAGGCCTAGATGTTGTTTCAATAACTGGGGCACTGGCGGTTTTTCCTTAGAATATTGCATTTTGCTCATCAGCCTAGCTCCCTTAGGAAACTTCTCCACTTGTTAAGTGGTAGGATGAAATGTTTTTAGTACCTCGGCTACTGTCAAAGGATTTTCTGGATCTGTAGGTGGAGAAAGGGATTCAAAACCATTTTGAGGTTTTTCAACCATTAATACTATGTTTCTGACATCCTTTTGCCTCCAAGTCTCAATGTTTTCATTATATCTTCTTGAAAACTCTTTATCAATATTCATTCCAAACTTGGACTTAGGCTTTCCAATTTCAATTCTCATTCTCCACCAATCTATGATTTTGGCAACATTCCATTGCTCTTTTTCTTTTGCTTCTTCAGTAGCTTCCCCAACAACTTCTTCCTCAGGCTGAGGATCATTTTTCTCTGAAGTCTCTCCCTCAAGCTAAGGCTTCTTTTTCTTTGGAGTTCCTTCCTTAGGTTGGGGCTTCTTCTTTTTTAAAGTTTCTCCTTCAATATTACTAATCATAGCCTCAGTAATCCGATGACTGGGCTTTCTATCAGGATCAAAATCAATGACCTGCTCATAAAAATCTAACCATGGAGGCAGTTGACCCATCTTTAAGACATTCCACTCTAAAATAGCAGTCTCATCATTGTTTCTGCCCTGTTCAAAATGGGTCTTGGGCTTCTTTTCAAACTTATAGGATTTATCCCCATTTAGGGTTTTATTCCTTGTAGTAAAAATGCCATCCGGGTCATAGCTCCATCTTTGGGGAATATAAAATAGACCTAACCTATCAAGGTATTGGTCTATCAATTGGCTCTGCCCCTTCTTGGTGATGGTGATATCCTCCATTATGCGATGGGTAAGGAAAGACTTTCTCTTTCTTCCAGAACCGTAGTTTGCATCAATGTATTCAGCCTGCCTTAAGTATTCTAGGGCAAACAACCTCTATGTAACAAAGTGAGGTAGGAGAAAGGGTTTACCCATAAAACCATACAATTTGATGACAGTGCCCTCAGTTAGCAAATACCAATCACCTTCTTCAGCACCCTCTGCTCTAAGAATCTACTTAGATAGGGGTGGAAATATTGGGCACTTATTATACATTATTTTCATGGTAGGTCCCAAAAATTCTAAATTTAATCTATAGTAGGACTCACTGCTCCTCAAATGATTGGTCCAATAATAAACTGGCATGGGTTCTCCATCATTGTTCTTATCTTGAACTGGGATCCAAGGCATTTTATCCTTAACAACAACATAAAACATCCATACTAGGCTTGAAAAATACCTGAAACTAGGAGCATCAGAGCCCCTTTTCATACTTACTAATTGTTCATGTATTCTCTATGCAAGAAAAGCTAGCCAATCAAAATAAATCACCCTAGTCCCCTTTTTTCCCACATCCTTTTCATACATTCTCTCATTAGAAATATAGTAAGCTACAGTAATTTGCCAGCCATGAACCATCCTATCAGAATCTAACCCTTCCATGCATGCCAACATAGAAAATAATACGGGGTTTGCAAATTTTCTAATAGAAATAGGAACTTCGGGTAACTTTTCCTTAGGCTTAGCATTTAGCTATTTATAAACCCAATTTTTAAATGACTCATCATCGTTAGATAATTTCTCCATAGTGTAAAACCCAATATTTTCAAAGATCCTAAAGGGTTTCGGTGTCACTGGCGGTCCAGACCCTAGGGAAAAGAGTCTATGAAAAAAGGAGGTGGTGATACTGAAAAGGGTTTCGTCCTCAGAGGTTTTTACTGCTTTAGCCAATGGGTCATAAAACTTGACTATTGCAGCTATCAACTTAGGGTAGGGGTGAACAAAATCACAAATGTAAAAAGAGAGATAAGAAAGAACAACACATCTACCTTCCACCGCTAAAGCAACTCTCTTCTTGAATCTATCGTGTACATTCCTCCTCATCTTTGTTCTTTTTGTAATGACCATTTTTGTGTCCATCACAGCTTCGGCTTTGTCGAGATATGGCACTACGGTCTTCTTTTCCTGAGTTTTGAACTCCTGAACATCTTCTGAAGCCATTCTACTAACAATAAAGATCATCCTCTCTAAAATTTGCAGAAACTTCTTCAAAGTATTGCTTCATCCTTTTACTGCTCTAAGGATGCGAATAGCTACCAAATGAAGCTCATGTATGCTTTCTTGTCACCTTTAATCTCTTGAACGTGCATCTCTTCTGCCATTAATGTAGCTGCTACACGTCCTTCCCATTGGCACACTTTCCAATTATTTAATTATTTCTTCGGTGGCTCAATGGTGGCATCCTTTCTTTTCATTGGTTGAGATTTCAAATTGTGTTGCCACCTCACTACACCTCTTTGGCTACTTCTTTATTATGGCACGAGTTTGTTAGTATTGAATGTGGGATCATTCTCTGGCCTCCACGTGTCATGGTAGAAGTTGATGCTTGGTTCCACTTTCTTTTCAAACCGGTGGATTAAAAGCCTTTTGAGTCCTTTGACACTTAGAAAATTTGATGCAAGAATCTCCGTCTTGATTCCACTCCAGCTTTCATTAGCTTTGAAAGGTCTCCAGATTGGGAACACTTTTAGCTCTTATTTAGTGCGGGGTAGAAACCTTTACGCCATTCCATGAGGATCTAATGTATTTTGATGTGGATTCAAGAGCATGCGCCATTCCAAAATATTTCTCATAGAATTAAGTGTGGAATGGAACTTCGTTATGTACTTGGCTCACACTTAGCCATTCTTACAATTTTTTTATTTTTTCAAGATTTTTTAGAAGAAAACTGATTTACAAAGTGCAGAAAGAAAATTAAAGTACAAAGTGCAAAAAGGAGGGGAAATATTTATACAATGTATATACATATGTTACAGTAAACTCACTCCCTTACATATAGTAGAGTTTGAGGTGAAAACCATTTATCGGAATCGGTTGTATATTTCCCTCCGGATCTTCCAGCTAAAATACATTAGACTCCTTGGCTTCTGCTATTCTGAAAGGACCATCCCAAAATGAATCAAATTTTTCATGTTTGCATGGCTTTGCTTTATCAACATTCCATCTGAGAACTGCATCTCCAACAAGGAATTTTTTGAATCTAGATTTCTTATCAAACCATGCTTTGATGTCTGATGAATGCTTTTGAAAACTGTCATATTCCTGAGTTCTACTCTCTTCCAATTGTAGCAAATGTGTCAACCTAGTTTTCACAGGATCTTCCTCTGACTCTTCTTTTGTATCAACAAGCCTAAGTGTTGGGATCTCCAAATGAATTGGTAATACTGCCTCCTTGCCATATACTAGTGCATAAGGGGAAGTATTAATGGACTTTATTATAGTAATTATGTCCGCCCATAGAGCTTGGTCCAACAATAGGTGCCAACTTCTTTTATTACCCTCAAGTGATTTCCTCAAAATCCTCAACAGGTTCTTGTTAGTAGATTCTGCAAGTCCATTCCCCTGTGGGTAATAATTTGAAGTATTTTTTAGAGTAATACCATACTTACTAACAAAATCAACATACTTGGCTCCTATGAAATCAAGACAATTGTCACTCACCAAGGCTTCTGGAACTCCAAACCTTGAGATCAAATTTTCCATAAAGTTGATTACTACATCTTGGTCTGATTTCTTGGTAGGGATAGGTTCCACCCATCTGGTGAGATAACCTGTAGAATTTAAGATAAATTTATGTTCTGCTAAGGAATTAGGGTTGATAACCCCTATGAAGTATAGCCCACATTTTTGAAAGGGCTCTTCAACTTGAATGGGCTTGAGGGGGGATGAAGCATTCCTAGTCCTTCCAACATATCTCTGACATTTGTCACAAGCCCGGGTGACTTTAAAAGCATCAGTAAATATAGTGGGCCAATAATAGCCAACTCTTATGATTTTTAAATTTGTCACTCTGCCTGAGCTATGACCACCAGTTTTTCCTCCATGAAACTCTTCCATGACCCTTTTTTGTTGATCATCCTTTAAACATTTTAGAAGAATTCCATCCAAGTTTCTTTTGTACAAGCCCTCTGGTAGTAATACATATTTCAAAGCATGAAGTCTGTATCTCCTCCTTTGGGATGCACTTAGATCGGGAGGGCATATTCCATTCTAGAAATATCTGACCATCTGGTCAATCCAATCAGAGTCTATAGTCTATACTATTTCCACCTGATCTTCTTCTGTTGCTTGATAAGTTGTTACTTCTCTCAAAGCTGCAACTTTTGTTAACCCTTGGCACAAGGCTCTACCTCTCACTAGCTTGGTGGGATGTATTTCCACATCGTATTCTTGGATCTTAGTAATCTAGCCAGCTCTTTTATCTCCTAGATCACCCTGCAGGATAAAAGTTCTTACATCTGGGTGAACCACATAAATTAGGGTCTTGCTTTGTACCAAATACTGCCTAAACTTCTTCAGTGACTTCATCACAACAAACACTTGTATTTCAATAAAATTGTATTTGACTTGATAATCATGAAGTGTCTGACTCCAAAAGAACACAAGATGTTCTTCCCCTTGATCATATTTCTGAGTGAGCACCGAAGCATAACTTTCTTCAGCCCCATATGCATAAAGAATAAAATATTTACTAAAATCTAGGTTTACCAATACTGGAGCTATTGCAATGGATTTCTTAATGATCTCAAAATCTTATTTCCTGACCTCAGTCCATTTGAACTCGGCATTTTTCTTGAGTAATTCAGATATAGGTCTCACCTTCTATGCAAAATCAGAGATGAAATTTTTGATAAAATTGATTTGGTCCAAGAAAGACTGTAGGGTCTTCTTATTTGTAGGCAAGGGGAGAGCAAGAATTACTCTTATTCTATCTAGATCTATGGCCATTCCTTCTTTTGAGACCACATGCCCTAGTAGCTTTCCTTCATGGACTGCAAATAATGATTTCTTTGGATTGAGTGAGATACCAAATTCTTTGCATTTTTGAAAAACTTGCTCTAAGTGTGAGAGATGATCCTTTTTATCATGGGAAAACATAGTCATGTCATCTAGATAAATCAGAATAACTTTGTTGATCAATGCTTCAAAGGCATAGTCCATGGCTCTCTGAAATGTAGCTCCTGCATTGGATAATCCAAAAGGCATTCTCTGGTAGGAAAATTTACCCCATTTTGTGGTGAATGTTGTCTTATATTGGTGTTCATATTTCACCCAAATCTTGTTGTATCCAGAATAGCCATCTAGTAGTGAAAATCTCTCAGCCCTTGCCACTACTTGTAAAATCTGATCAATCTATGGGAGGGGGTAGTGATATTTAAGGGATGCTTGGTTTAGATTTCTAAAATCTACACACAAGCGTATATCACCATTCTTTTTCCTCACGGGTACCAATTTGGCTACCCAAGTAGAATGTTTTATGGGATATATGATCTTAGCCTTTAATAACTTTAAAAGTTCTTCTCTCATGATGGCCTCGATCCTTGGATTTATAGGCCTTTGCTTTTGCCTAAAAGGCTTGGCATTAGGCTCTAGCTCAATGGTATGTTGGATGACCTTTTTATCATACACCTTAAGGTCTTCATATGACCAAGCCACAATGTCTTGGTACTTCAAGCATAAAACTTTGATATCTTTTGCTTCTTTTGGTGAACATTGAACCCCAACATTGAGCCTTTTTTCTACACCAACTTCAACCTCTTTATAGATTTTTTCATTGATCTTCATGGTTTTGATTTTCTTTCTGTCCTCATTATCGAACAAGCTTTCGAGGGTGACCAACCCTCTTGGAATATGATTGTTTCTTAGTTGGATAATATCTTTCTGATCAATTTCTTCTGAATATTCCTCTTGGACAGTAGAGAGACATGCTTCTCTCACCAAAAAATCAACTATTTGTTCATCACTTTCAAAAACCTGCCAAAAAATCTGCTTGTTTGGTCTTGCAGGTCTGAAAATTATTTTAATTCCCTTGGCCTTCTTGATTCCAAAGTCCACAGAAGGGTTGAAGTTAGCACCCTTTGTTGCTAAGGAATCAGCCAGAGTATTCTTCTCCCTAGGAAAAAAATTTAAATTCAGGGCATCAAATGATTCCATTAAATCCCATACCCTATTTTTGTAAGCTTTTAGGTAGTGGTGCTTACTGTTGCACCTATTTCTTACCTGATGGACTATCAATTCAGAATCACCATATATGTTCAAAATATTGATGCCCATACTTTTTGCTTGTATCAATCCGAGACACAAGACCTCATATTCTACAGCATTGTTAGTGCATGACCAAGTCAGTCTGTAACCAAAATTATTTATACCTTCTGATTGGGATTGTAAGACCACACCGGCTCCTGCACCATTTTTGCATTTAGCACCATCAAAGTGCATGACCCATGTTTATCTCTCTCTTAGAGACTGGTTGGATATAGCAAGGATTTTCCTTTTTGATTCAGTTGAGATGCTATATGTTCCCATACCAGTACCAAACTGACTATAGTCTTCTTTGAAAGGCAACTCATCCTCTATGTCCAGATCTTCAATATTTTCCACTAGCTCAAATTCTTCCAAGGGGTTAAGATTGCACATATCCTCTTCAATATTTTCAATATGATAAGCTATTTTTTTCTTAGGTGTTATCCTTATCCTCTTTCCTTTGAAAGGGATTACCATGCTAGAATAATACATGTACATACAACCCCCTAGCTTTGCAATAAATTATCTTGATAAACACAATCCAAAATAGGGTTCCAAATCCACCACAACTATCTCTTGCACTATTGTAACCTCAGGGGCTCTATGCAATCTCATTAGTACATCTTTAATGACTCCCACTGTCTTGACAGGTGTCCCATCTAACTGTAATACTCTAAGACAAGATCGGGTATATTCCATACCCATATCTTCACAAACTGCTTTAGGCATGACTGTAGTCGATGCCCTTGAGTCAATCATACAATTTTGGACCACCCAACCTTCCATTCTTAGGGATATATAGAAAGAAGGAGGTTTATTTTTTAAAACAGTAGGTGTCATTTCTTTATTTTCTGGTGGCATACTAAGGATTGTAGTGGCCAACTTATTTTGGGGATTTTTACTGAGGGAAGCTTTAAGCAGGTCAATATGACCGGGAATGAACAAAGTGTCATATAGACTAGCTTTTGATGGGATCCTTTTCATCTCTTTAACAATGTTGTATTCATATTTAGTCAAGGAGAGTCTCTCCAATCCTCTTTTTGGATCCCCATATCTTATTTTATATTTTTGGGTAGCTTCCAACCTTTCTCTTTTAGTAATGGAGGGAAACCTGAGTCTTTCTTGATCCTCATCTTTAGATCTCATCCGGTCTCCTCCAGTTTCTTTTTCTGGTCTCTTAGGAAGACTATCAGTCTTCTCTTTTCCCTTAGCTTGAGGAATGGGGAAAGTATTACTGCTTTGAGAAATGGGATCAACTTTCTTTTGGGAAGGGACTTGGAATTGTCCCATTTTCTGGGGATCCACTTGTAAAGTTTTCTTTCCAGTCCTAGTCATGACAACAATTGGGTTTTCTTCATCAAGCTCTTTCCCAACCATGATCTGATTAGGGTGCCATAACATATTAACTCTTCCATTTTGGTTTCTTTTAGCTTGATCCATAGATTTTTGAACATGGTGTTGATACATTACACAAGACTATGAGTCATGGGGATCATTGCATACTAAACACCAGATATTTGCAAGAGTAGTATCTGAAGAACATTATGGCTCCTCATATGCTGCATTCACTCTAACCCTAGTACTGTTACTAGGACCAAACCTCTGATATTTGTTTACATATGGGAATATCCTCTTTTGTGATCTTTCTTAATCTCTCTTTTCCATGGAATTCATCCTATTACTCAGGGTTTTTAGGGTATTTTGTATATCAAGGATAGCAGACAACTCCTGAGATGGTTGAGAGGGAAGGGGAGGAAAAGGAGCTGCAAAGGGTGTCAGTCTTGGTTGAGGGATTGCATTCATCTATGGAGATGGGGATGATAAAGAAATGGGATCTATGAAAGATGGTTTGGTTGCTAGACTCTGACTAGTAGTGGTTTCTGTGCTATAAGGTAGCACAATTTTAGGAGGGAGTCTTTCGACATTGATTAAGGTGTTTTCAGCATGGACTACTGCATTATAAACTTTGGGGAAGGTCTCTACTCCTGATTGCTATGTCTGTAGCCCAAGCTCTGATCCAAGAGCTCAGATATAATACATATAGGATAAACATGTAGCTGGTCTAGTTGTGGGGGGAATTCTTTTCCATGTCCTACTAAATCTCAAATTGAAATCTGAGATAGTTTCTTGCTGAGTTTTCTGCATAGATGTAAACTGATTAAGTAGAGAAAAGGGATCAACAGATTTGTTGAATTCTTCCACAAAAGGCTCTGCTAAAGCTTACCAATAAGTGATGGTATTATCTTCCAGAGTTCTAAACCAATGTAATATCTTCCCTCTGAAGGACAGGGATAAAATCCTTACAATAATATCTTCTTATTTTATGTTGTGAATTGCTTCTAGGTTCAATATATCCTAATAGTGCTCATAAGTTGTTTTCCCAGATCCATCATAAGTGGGAATGGCTTTAGATAAAGCTTAAGGAATGGCATTCATCTGGACTAATCTCAGAGGACCAGCTGTATTCCAGTTGGGATACTTTTGTAATGGCTGATTAGGTGCCACATTATGTGCCATATTTCTTGTTGTAGGTCTTATTGGGGGAACTATTGGATTTTCTTCCAGAGGCTCTTCCTCTTCGAGGAAATCTTGATCTAAAATTTTGGAAACAACAACTCCTATGTAAGGTAACTCATAGTAAAAGTAGGAATTAGGGTTATTCCTTTTGAAAGACCTGGTATACATGAAAGGGCACTGGTCTTAAAGGGATAATTATTTTTTTGGATTTGAAAACCAAGGAGTCGCCAGGTGAACTTGCTCTTCTCCTCTTACAAGGTCAAGACAATTCACCAAATCTTGATTCCTTCGGGTTGAGATAATCAATAACTCATTTTATGGGTTTCATGTTCCTTGCGAACTGGTCCCATCGGGCGTGCCAAAACTGTTGGGTACTAAATTGCATCAAGTTTTCACTCAATACTGTGGTTGTCTATCTTCCTATTCTTTGTCCAGGCTTGCACCCGATAGCTACAACTCAACACTCAATATTGGATGGACCAAAATAGAGTTTTCGATCCAACCTCCAGAGTAGGTTGGTTCCTTGTCAACTTATGTAGAGTTTTGACACAATTATGCTCACTTAGGGTTTGAAGGTTAGGGTAAGAAAAGGTTAAGGTTAGGGAAATGTGAACAATAGTGGACGGATAGGTTAACAACATTGTACCACCATAAACAACTCCAAAAAACTAACACAGAAGTGCATTCTTAAACCAACATTATCTCAATTTAGATGATTCTTCATTCATTAGAACCCAGTAGAGAAATATTGCAGAAAGAGATTTCAATATCTAGACAATAGTAATCCAAATAGCAGAATTCACTAATACCTAGATTTTAAAGAAATGCACTTTCTAACAACAAAGAACAATCTCAGAAGCAGATTTCAATTACTCTAACAACTAGTAATCCATTCATTTGGCACAAACTAACCACTTAAGTATTCATAGAAATACAACTAAAGAAATAGAACCTCTGATATCAAGCATGAAGATACAAATTTCAAGGCGAATATCAATGTAATGCTCCTTCCATTAGCTCTTGGGAATATTTATAGTAGCACAAGAAAACACGCTAGAGCTAACCCTTAAAAATGAGGGTTCGACCTCTATTTATAGTTTTGCAAAAATTAAATTTACAAGGAACATTACAAGAATCAAAATTTACAGTGTAGCAGAGAGTTCTTGCTAGCATCCACTTACTGGTGCACCCTCCAAGAAATCCGTTGAAAGTGATCCACCATGGCAGCTCGAAGCTTCTGCAACTTGTTGGTTGTTTGGCACGAACTAGAGTTTCGATCGTTGGAGATCATACATCATCGTTGATCCTTCTTGGAAACCATCCGTTGTCATTGATCCATAACCGCTTCTGGTTTTGTCTGTTAAAACCCTCGATGCTTTGGCTTCCTCTCCAACTTGTTGTTTCGAACCTTGGTGAAGACTTACCTTTAAATACCTCAAGTTCTTTGACATAATCTCCACCATTGATCTCCCTCATCGTATGGTTCAGATTCATTCTGATATGAGCTTGTTATAATGATGGGGAGAACACAACGCCATTCTGCTATAAAATGATGGTGACATCATCCTTATTTCTTCAAAAACTATGGAATCACCAATCCGGGTTCTGAATGACCTGAAAGCTGAGCAGGATTGAATCTGCTCTTTGTCATTCATGTTTCTAAATCATTCACCAATCCGCACTAAAATATTGATGATGTCATCACTTCTTTGAAACTTTTGCAGATTCCATTCTGGGCCGAGCAAGTGTATTGGCACATGATCTTCAATCCAGACTCATTATAATGCAAAGTAACTCCTCTATTCCACAAAATATTCCTTTGTCATCATTATGGAAGGAAGTTAATTGCAATTACCTTTGTTGTGAATCCGCATCTATTTTATTATCCACAATTTGCTTTGTCACCATTTTGGGTCAAGATACTCTTTATGTTCTCCGAAATTGGGTGCCTCAATACTTAGTTGCTTGTGAAGCATGCGAGATATACGGTGGTCACCAATCCGCACTTTTTGCCATTGACGTCACCTCTTCTTGAAAAATTTTGTAGATTCGGGACGCTTCGCCAGTCCGAGATCAAAAATAAAGGAAATCCTCCGAAATGGCTCCAACATGCAAAAAATGACTAAGTGTTGGGCAGGCTCATTCTTCCTGTTGCGAATCCGCTCCGGAATACACTGTAAAGTGTGTAGAATGAATATTTTCATCACTTAGGCAAAATTTGCAAAATTTTCCTAGTATGTGGCCATTTTGGGCCTACAGTTATATTATCCTTATATGCTTATAAATATTTTGAATGGTTTTGGTGGTCCTATATAGGTGCTTAAATTCTTTCATGTTGAGGCAACACTATATTTTGTTTTTTTCTGGATAATAAGAGGTTGTACGTAGGTCCCACACCCTTGATAAATTATAAATCTCTTCTTTAGATCTTGAGAGTTTACAAATAGATATACTTATCATCTCCATTGAGATGCTATAAATAGAAACCTACATCATTTTACAAAAATATTTGAATTCTAGATTTTTATTTTTTGGATCTTTTCAAATTTCTATATGAATACAAATATTCCACAATTTAGCATCCTTCTTGAAATTTTCCTATAGTAGTCTTCACAATACCAAAACTTCACCTCTACTATCTATGCCTTGCATCTTAGTAGAGTAATATTTCCAAAACATCACATTATCATAGTCCACTTTACCAAATCTAGATTTCTAGTTTTCTTCTTGAAACACAAGTGCATCCACAAAATTTATAACAAATAGTCTATATGAAAATAAAATAAAGCAAATATTAGTAATGGAAAATATTAAAGTAAAACTGGGGAATGATGGAGCATCGAAGGAGCAGCAAATATGGAGGAGGAAGGATGACGATCAAGTTTGGGAACATTATTCAAAGCCATCATGAAAATATAGACAATGATCCAGAGGCGGGTAAGGATGCTAAGGATGTACGGGCTTCCATACCTGATGGTAAGTTATGGGGAACGGATCCCCCCAATAAATATCCTGAAAAAGGGACCCAACCTAGAGCAGCGGGCCCCAAAAAATGCCTATCATTTGCAGAGATCCTTAAAGGTAAAAGGAGTGATTTTTTTTAATCACTTCCACCCCTTATCCCAGAAAAAAACTAAATAAGGGTTCCAACAAACATAATGGATGGCTTCTTGTCTTTGGAAATGCATTCCCTGATAGGGAAATTCTTGGGCAGCAAGCCTGACATAGAAACCATAACATCTTGGGCCTTTTCCAAGTTGAGAATTGTAGGAAACATGGATATTGTTGTTCTGGCTAAAGGTTTTTTCATTATTAGGCATAACAATAAGGAATATGTGAGTCACATATTAATGAGAGGGCTATGGTTCCTAGGAAGGTGCAGCCTGTTCCTTAGACCTTGGGGAGAATATTTTAATCCGGATAAGTAAAGCATTAACACAGATCCTATTTGGGTCACACTCCTGAATCTTCCTAGCCAGTTTCTTTATGAGTATTTGCTAAGAGGAATTGCCAAAACCATAATGGAGTTGGTAGCTATTGACAACTCCACCCTAGCTATGTCAAGGATGACACATGCAAGTATTTGTGTGAATGTGAACCTGGATTTCGATCTTCCAACCTTCATATAACTAGGTTATGGAGAATATTTGAGAATGCAACCCATCTAATATGAAAACAAACCAGCCTTCTATGTATAATGTAACACTCAAGGTCACCTTAGGAATCAGTTCCCAATCCTAGCAGGTAACAAGGAAGCTCAAAAAAAACTTGATCCTAGAGGGCCAAATGGAAGAGGGTAGGCAAAGAACCAAGGACCTCGGCTCCCACCAAAAAAAGGAACCTACAAGGTGGTAAGGATCTATCCAAACCAGCGAGAGCAATATGATCAACTTCAGAAAAAAGGAAAAGGAAAGAAACAAGTCAAAAAAGCTCAGGAGACTCAAGTAAGTCCTTTGATTCCTAACTTCAATAAGTTTGAAATCCTAGTTGAAGCTGAGGTTCAAGCTGAGGAAAAAAATATAGAGGTAGAGGACCTTCAGATAGGCCTTCCATAAAACCTAGAATCCCCATATTGATCAGGACCTTCCAGTGGAACTCATGAAGGTCCCCCACCAAACTGCCCTTATGAAATGCCCCAAATTATAGGGGAATACAGGTAGAACATGGAGGAAGAAGATACAGGGATAGAAATAATAGCTACAAAAGTGATTGAAGGGTGCTCTAGCCCTATCCTACAACAAATTATTCCCCCCAAATTTAGTCCAAAATAGACTCGTAGTTCAACGAAATCCCCCATAGACTATGGTAGTGAAAAAAAGAGGAAGGATTTTAGAGGCTGAACACTACAGAATTAGGCTCGAGAATGAAATAGCAAATGGGAAGCAAAGAACACTTTTGCCTCAAGTTATCACAAGCATGGATGATAACAAATCTAACAAACCTCCTCCACCTCAGGGCAGGGGGAGAGGGAAAAACTCAAAGCAATCCAAATGAAGGTCCTCTCATGGAATGTGAGAGGCCTTAACGGCCCACCGAAGCAAAGGGTGGTTAATGCGTTAAGGAGAGAATTCAGTCCTACAATACTATTATTACAGGAAACAAAAATAGACGAAGCTCAGTCAAAAGCTCTAGCAGGTAAAATTTGGAAACAAGGGGAAGTGGCTTTCAAGTAGGCAAGAGGAGCATCTGGAGGACTAATGGTTTTGTGGGATCCTAATAAGGTGGAAGGTAGTGTCATTCAGGTAGATGAAAGGGTCCTGAGTGTGCTATTTCATGATATTGACAACAATAAGTCATGGATCCTATCAAATGTTTATGCACCCAACACAATGCAAGGAAGAACAACCCTGTGGGAATATTTGAGTTACATGAAAGGGGCATTCCATAATATCCCATGGGTGGTAGCAGGAGATTTTAACACACCTCTATACCCATCAGACAAGAGAGGAGGAGTAGGCCTTCCCTCTAGGAGCATGGAAGAATTCAATGAGTTTGTTAACTCAAATGAACTAATGGACGTCAAGTTAAAAGATGCCAAGTATACTTGGAGCAACAGGTGCATAGGTAGTCACCTCATTTAGGAAATATTGGATAGGTTCTTATTGTCATAGGAAGCAATTACAGTTTTTGGGGATGCTACCCTTCATTCACTTCCCAAGATTGGGTCAGACCACAGTCCCATTCTGCTGGAGGTGCCTCAAGCCACTTCCCTTAGGAGACCTTTTTGGTTTGAGGCAATGTGGATAAAGCACCATGACCTTAAGGACCACATAGACCATTGGTGGTAGCAAACATTCCAAGGAAGCCCATCCTACAAACTTTCTCAAAAGTTGAAATTTGTGGAATACAACCTCAGAATATGGAACAAGGAAGTTTTTGGAAATCTCTTTGAGAATAAGAAAGTGGTGGGGGATAAACTAAGAGCCATTGAAAACACTATCCAAAATGGAATTATGGATGAGACTACCATAATAGAGGAGAGAAATTTTCTTGTAGAATACCACATCCTGGAATGTGAGGAGACTTATTGGAGGCAGAAGTCAAGAGCACTATGGCTAAAGGATGGGGATTCCAATTCCAAGTTCTTCCATGTCACTACCTTGAGGAATAGGAGTAACAACAGGATTAAGGAATTAACCAAAGAGGATGGTACAACCACCCAAGACATCCATGAAATCAGAGATGAAGTTGTGTCTTACTTTAGTTCCCTCCTTGGAGATGAATCACAATATCGGACCACAACTAAAGATTCATTACTGCAATCTATTCCCCAGATAATTAATGGTAATATAAATGGAAAACTCATCACACCTTTTTTTGATGAAGAAATTAGGGAGGCTTTGTTTTCTATGGATCCTGATAAGGCTCCAGGTCCAGATGGATTCCCACCTAGGTTCTTCCAATCCTTCTGGGATACAGTTGGATCTGATGTCTGCTCTACAATTCAAGAATTCCAATCCTCCAAACACATCCCTCAAGGGTACAATTCAATGTTTATAGCCCTGATCCCTAAAGGACCGACCCCAAGTCCATGGCAGATTATAGTCATGTCAGCCTTTGCAATGTGTCTTACAAAATCCTTACCAAAGCTATAGTGAACCGCATGAAAGGTATCCTGCCTTTGATTATCAACCCATGCCAGGGTAGTTCTGTTCAAGGGAGGTCAATCCTTGATGGAGTCATTACAGTCCATGAAGCCCTCCATTATGTATACCAGACTAAGAAGGTTACTTTTGCTCTAAAGTTAGACATGAATAAGGCCTACGATCGCATAAACTAGGATTTTGTGAAATCTATTCTACTCAAGTTTGGATTCCACCCTATGTGGGTTAGGCTTATCAGAGGATGCATCTACAAGCCCTGGTTCTCAGTTCTAGTTAATGGGACGATGATAGGGTACTTCCAAAGTTGTAGAGGTCTCAGACAAGGGGATCCTATTAGCCCAATGCTATTCATAATAGTGGTTGAAGCCCTCGAAAGGACAATCAAATCTACCTATTCTGTAAGGCTAATATCTAGTATTAAAGCTACATCCCTCACCAATTCAGTCATGCACTAGCAATTTGTTGATGATACCTTGATGCTGACCAAGGCATCGATTTAAGAGGTCAAAAATATCAAACACATCTTAAAGCTTTATGAGGATGCGGTAGGACAGAAGGTAAATTTCAACAAAAGCAAAATATACTTCCTTAACACCCCACCCCTCAGGCAGATAAAGATAGCCAAGATTTTGGAGTGCTCCATATCCACTCTCCCCACTTCATATCTAGGCCTCCCACTGTTCACAAGAGCCACTGTTGATTCAATGTGGAACAATGTGTTGGAAAGGATCCAAAAGAAACTTTCAGGTTGGAAAGGACACTTGTTGTCCTAGGGCAAAAAGAAACCCTGACCATGGCTTCTCTTCAGAGTATTCATGTATATTTCCTATATATTTTTAAGGCACCATCCAGGGTGTACCAAAAAATAGAACAGTATCAAAAAAACTTCCTCTAGTTAGGATCGAAAGAAAAATAGAAAATTCACTTAGTAGGATGGGACAAGGTATGTCGACCCAAAGAGAATGGAGGTCTTGGCCTAAGAAAAGTTTCTCACCTTAATATAGCGTTATTAGCCAAACAAGCTTGGTGACTGATAACCAATGTGGAAAATGAATGGACAACGATTATTAAAAGAAAATATCTCCAAGGAACAGATTTCCTGAGCAACACCATTCAAAGTAGAGGATCAACCTTTTGGAAAGCCATCCTAATGAGCAGAGACATTGTCAAAAAAGGCATGAGATGGATTCTAGGGAATGGATAGAATATCAGGTTCTGGGAAGATAAGTGGGCAAGGGAAGAAGCCCTAAGTCAAGATCCTAACCTAGCCCGGTTAATAGACTACACTGCTGAGAATATAGGGCCTATGGTGGCTGATTTCATAAGGCAGGACAGGAACAGATCCAGATGGAGACCAATCAGGATCTAGGGCTTGGAAGTAGAGTCCAAGAAACTTGAAAGTATTCTAAGACAACAATTCATCCCCATAGGTGCAAAATAAGATCACTTAAGATGGTCAACAACCGAGAGTGGAGAATTCACTATTAAATCTGCTTACAAGTTATTGCTCCATCCTGAAGAGCCTCGGTTCCAGACTCAGCTAGTGTGGATAAAGAAATTAATTCCCAAAATATCATTTTTTTCATGGCTAGTGATTCAAGGGAAAATTCTCACCATTGATAATATGCTAAAGAAAGGAATGATGGTACCTAATAGATGTTATTTGTGTAGGGCAAGCTGGGAATCAATACAACACATTTTCTTGAGTGTCCCATAGCTGTTACTATCCTAAATGGGGTATTCCAAGCATTTGATATTGCTTGGGTTAGACCAGAGTCCATCCTTGACCTTTTCCAACAATGGCCCAATCCCTTTCGGATAGCTTAAGGCTTAGGTTCTTGTGGAAGATTTGTCTTCACCATTTCCTATGGTAAATATGGTTAGAAAGAAACCTTAGAGTGTTCAAAGAGTCAAAAAGGTATCCTGGGTCAATCACCAACAAAATCCTAGCCTTTGCGAAAGAAAATGTCTTAATTCACTCTATTGAGGCTCAACCGATTCCCATTCAAGAGAAAATTTTAGCTCAATCCTTAAGCATTCCCCTTGAAGATGGTCCCTGTAAGACTAATCCTAGACTTGATTCCAAATGGATCCCTCCCCCAGTGGACTGGCTTAAGCTAAATTTTGATAGTGCTGCCAAGGATAACCCTGATAGAGTAGGAGTAGGAGGAGTGGTAAGGAACCACAAAGGGCTTATGGTGTTGGCCTTTGTTGAACAACTGGGAACCATGACCAACAATGAAGCATAAGCTAGAGCCCTGTGGCGAGGATTGGAGTTGATGCAAGAGACTCAAGGCAAATACATCGTCGAAGGAGATTCTCAAAACATAATCAACCTTTTGAAGAATGATAAGGAACCTTCATGGAGGATTGAATCATGCATCAAGGAAGCTAGGAACCTGTTCGAAGGTAGAAAGGATAGGATCACTCAACATGTTTTCCATGAAGCCAACAAAGTAGCGAATAAGTTGGCAAACATAGGAGTTGAAGCTAATGGTCTGATCATGTGGATGCAAGATATTCCATGTGATGTGGAAGAAATTATCCAAAAAGAGCACCAATGATTTTTTTGATGTGGATCATGGGTGAGTGGAATCCTCACGGCATCCTCCATTGGACATTGGGACCATGCCCAATGCAAAAAGGATATGAGGTGGCAGAATCGACGTAGTCATCCCGCCAAATTCACGAGAGTGGCCAACA
Organism: Wollemia nobilis; assembly: GCA_028583015.1. Classification (NCBI taxonomy): domain Eukaryota; kingdom Viridiplantae; phylum Streptophyta; class Pinopsida; order Araucariales; family Araucariaceae; genus Wollemia; species Wollemia nobilis. The sequence continues at coordinate 3,388,220 of JAQPPZ010017021.1, forward strand.
TGAAAATCCAAAGAAATAGGTATGAGTACTAGCGACAAGGTGGAAAAATGATCAGTGGGTTTCCAAGGAAAGACATTCATCATTGTTCATGGTCTCAAAACAAGTGGGAGAATCTAGATTATGAACCTGGTGGATTGGTGGTGGTGGAAGGACATCATTTTTGTGCCAAGAAAGCAAGATCTAGATATTTCATGATTACCAAGCGGTAGGATCCCAAATGCATCAATAAGGGGCATATTGGCATGCTCAAAATGCTAATAACAAAGGCTAAGTGGCATATTATCTAGGTGGAAGGTGGGATGCAGCACACTCTCAGGCATGGCACCCATCACAATAAAGATATAATTTCAATTCACGAAGGCACCCGAATATTGTACCACCTTTCTATTTATTCCAAGTGTGGGAGAACATTGAGCATATTGCAAGTTGGATGGAAAATTTTGAAGGCATTGAAGGCTTTGAAACTTTAGGAAATAATGACTTACATTGAGCCAAGCATGGTGGTTATGGAGCCTGTGGCTCAAGCTATCCTCACTGAGAGATGATTCACCTAGTTCTTTGACCTATTTTCAGGAGTGGAGGAAGACATAACCCTTGCTATTATGGAGTCATGGGAGGATGGTAGGGTGGAAATTTGAGGGCGTGATATTGTCATCGACATCACTTTTTTGGCGACCATCACAGGGTAGACTATAAAAGGTAGATCCATCCATAGGCAAAAACACAACTGGGAGGTGGAGTTACGCGAGTTCAAGGACAATCCCAAAATATTCAAGGAGGCAAAGAATGGACTGACCAGGATGGACCTCCCTGCCTGTGGAACTCTGTCATGAAAAATAGAATGGAGTTTATTACTGTTGAGGGCCCTAGCAAGGTCCTCCTTAGTTTCCATTATGCTTTTGTAAAATTTTTCTGTGATGTCAATCCATTAAGTATACCCCAATTTTTGCTTAATTCCATGAATTACACTATTAACTCTTGCTGGAGCAAGAAGGGTTCTGCCATGCCCTTGCACCAAGGTCTTTATAAGGTCATATACAAGTTTGTCATGCTTACTTCTCCCCAAGCTGAACCCCCTACCATTCCTCAAACTGAAACCCTAGGTGGTCACCATGCAGAAAGCTCCAGGGGCAGGGATAGTCCTGGTCTTCCCAAGCCTCATTCTGCATCCCCGGATAAGAAAAGAGGGATGGATTTGACCATAAGAGGAGGACCGGCTAAGAAAAAGCTAAAAATCGAGGAACCTGAAGGACCCAAGAGATCCTCACTGAGGCTGAAGAACAAACAAGCGTAGGGGAGTTCCAAACCCCTCGAGATTGACTCTGAGGAAGAGGGTCCCGATCCTACTACTATGGTCCTCAAGCGCTTCGTGCTGACCTCTTCGACTAATGTGATTAATCAGATGTAGGAGATCCATGAGGTGTTAACTAAGGTATTTTTTAATGAAGGGTACCAGAGCAAAAAGCCAGTGGAGGCTAACATGGAGACTGACGATCAAGAGGAGGATAAGGATGACGAGTAGAATGAGGATGAGGATGATGAGGAGTAGCACCATGCAAGACACTCTGCGTAGGAATGGTGGTTGGCAAGACCATAGAAGCTTATCTGAAGCCAATTTTTGTTTGTGTCCTATGTAGAGGGCATGGGGTTTTTGCTTTTTTTGCATGTTGCCTTTAGGATTGTCTGGTTGGGTTCCTTGGGTTGAGACTTTAAGTCTTGTTTTTTGTGAAGTCTTTTTTATGGGTGTGAACTTCTGTCTGTCGGGGGTAGCTTAGGTTGTTTGGCTTCTATTTGGTGTAGGTCGTAGATGGCTAGTTAGGATAGAGGATCGAGGGTCCTCAAGTGACTATGGATCCTGCTACTCAGTAATATGTTGATTTTTGTATATAGGTTTTGGGTCAACCTTTAAAACCCGATATTAATGGAATATTTTAATTATAAAAAAAAAATTAAGTAAAACTTAATCATATATTAATTTAGGCAATCAACATTTTCTTGTCATCTTCAACTAGACTTACTACTTCCTCTATCCATGGAAAGGAGAATTTAACTTCACGATCCTCAATCAAAACCCCTCTATTGGCTAGCCTATCTACACATTTGTTAGCTTTCCTTAATGTATGTGTAAACCTGATTTCTTCAAACTCTTTAGCAAGGAACCTTTGCTTTCCTCAAAATAGCATTTATTACTATGATAGAATCACCTTCCATCCATACTCTATTCCAATTCATTTGTTTACATATTTTTAACCCTTCTAAAAATGCCCAAGCTTCAACTTCATTATTTGTCTTAAATCCACTATTGAAATCGTAATGAGACAAAATATCTCCTCTATTATTTCTAATTCCTCCTCCTATTGGTCCTACATTTCCTTTATAAGATCCATAAAAAATTAATTTAACCCACACCACATCTGATGGTTTCCACTTTATATTCTTTGTCTTCTTTTTGCTTCTCTTGTACCCAACATCATAATTCCATTTAATGACTTGACTCCATCTATCAAGGCTCTTTGCTTCTATATTAGGGATTGGGTGAGTTGATAGGGTTGGTTTAGACTTTTCTATGGATAAACATATCTTCCCTTTCATTACCTCTAAACTACTTTCCTTTCCTTTAAATATGATTCTATTCCTTTCTTTCCAAAGTATTATATCTTTTGATATATCCCATACTGTCTATAAAGCCTCACTTCTATAAGTTCTCTGCCATTGCTTTAACTATTCTTCAATTCTAACATTCATCACCATGCATTTACCAAAGATATTAAGAATCCATTGCCATATATTCCATACTATTGAGCAATGTCTTAATATATGATCTATACTCTACTCCTTTTTACAAAAAATACATTGAGAGGGTCTATGAAAACCCCTTTTCATAAGATTATCCTAGGATAAAATTCTTTTATGACTTGCTAGCCAAACAAACATTTTGACTTTATAAATGCTTGAGTTATCCCAAATATCTCTTCATATTCTAGTGATATTATTATTTTGTTGGTGTTGTACATTATATACACCAACTAGGATCAGCTCGATATTATATTCAAAGAGAAGTAATATGGCGTGTCACTCCTAGAATAACTGGTGACTATAAATATAGATCCTATGGAATCGATGAAATATTTCAATCTCATATTTTCTAAATACTAGCATAGAATACTTGAAGAACTCCATCCTCCCCTAGGTATGATATTTATATATTATTTGAAATCCTTGGGTTCTAAAATCTTATTAATGATCAGGCTCGAGGTGTAAATTCTCTATAAGATGCTTGTGGTATAGACATCTAAGCTGAGTATGATTTTATTCATATTGGAAGACTAGCACCTGGGCTTATTATGCCCCTATATCCTACCATGAAACCCTCTTATCAAACTTCCCCAGTTGCTTAGACAACATATCATCAACCAACTTCAATCTCCCCCATGATTATCCCAGTCCCACCCACTCCAAAAGATCCAAAAAATATAGCATCATAAAATTTTCTTACAATGATTACTAATGAAGCATTGGTCATGAGAAGGGAATAAAATACCTAGAGGTACACTTATCAAAATAAATCAATACCTCCTTTCCCATAATGGAACTAGGGCTATAGAACCCCATATAATGGGTATCCCAAACCTCAGTTCTAGGGTAATCAAGAGAACAGTCAAGCCTAAGGTCAAAAATAATAAATAGTCTTGATACCAACTCCTCTACAAATAGAATTTTATAATCATACTAGGGAAATAACCCCTATATAAGAAAACCATGTAGAAGATTCTACCTCATGGTACTACCCCCTTCAATCATCCACTCAAGCCAAAGCAACATGGGGTAAATGTCTTATCTCCTTGTCATTATAATGGCTAAGATAGTACCCCCTTAGACTGCTACTTCATATTCAAGAATTGGGAGCCAAATTCTAGAATTTTTCACTTCAACTCAGTCCTTCCCAAATCCTAAGTGTGCCTCTAAAGAATGATTCCTAGTAATCTGGGATGAAGAAGAGATCTATGCAATGGCAATTTTATGGCCAAGAGACCATAAGTCCAATTAGACTATTTGACATGGTCTAAGAAATGAGAAATGGAGGAAAGGGATAAAAGCAACCTAGTATCCCTGAGCGGTTAGCACAAGCCAACCTAACCATAGTGGTAGCCTCCAATTATAGCACCTCAACAATTAAGGTCACTTGTGCCTCCTACCATAATTCAACAAAAAGTCTATAATACCCCAAGAAGTTAGGCCAAAACAACCAGCACTAGCTCAAGACTCTTCGAAACTGCATCACCAAAAGTTCCAATATTTGTAAATAAAGTGTTGTTAAAATCCCAAGGTAGCAATCACCGGTACTGAATCTAGACAAAATTAACCAACTAGTTGGAGAAAAACCACAGTTCACCCCACCACATGTCACTTAGAAGGTGGTATACCTTGGATATTTTAGTGTGGTGGATCGCTTGAAAAGGTCCATGGCACCAATTTTGGTTTGGGATATTCTAGCTATTCTAGGATAGAAGGAGAATCTATAGAAAGCCCTAGAAGAAGAAAAAAGGAAGAGGCAGCCATAATATATTATAATATTACAAATCTCCTCTCTTCAACTTAGCAATTCTAAGCCCCTCCATTTTATCTAACCCTCATCCACCAAGACAAATTGATCCATAATTGAATAATAGATTCTAGATCCATAACATCTATTATGCCAAAATAATTGGTGTATGTATTGGGTTTGAGACATCAATCTACAAATAAGAAGGTTGTGCAATTAGATGGAATCTTGATTCAAATGTTATAAATAATAGAAAAACTTATGTTCTCCTTGTATGCCTTCCCAAGCCAAATGATCATATAGTATGTGTCTATAATTTAGGGATACTTATATTTGGATTGGTCCCTTATGGTCTTAAGTATGTAGTACAGGACTTCAAATTTTGATATAGCTCCTATATCCTTACCAAGTAGAGAAGTTTCCACATCATATTTGAGCAATGATTAGATCCTGACAATGGAGGAGGAATGATCTAAAACCTTATGTGATCATAAATGAACTACTTCCATGCATCCCATAATATCAAATAAACCAATGGGAAATAGAGAGTTCATATTTAGGTCCCCCAAAAGCATATGGATAAATAGGCATAAGATAGAGACAACCAAAGATAAGACATAGCCTCAAAGGGGTCATGTAAATATTTAATATATATATTTATATGTATGTATGTATGTATATATATGTATGTATGTATATATTTTGTAGGACGTCTTTTTAGGTGTAAGGATAGAATGTTGCACCACTGACAAAAGTACTTTTGAGATCAACACTAGATAATAAAATTATCAAATCAATTACGATGGAAAATTTGCATGAGTCTGTTGAGAAGCAACACACCCCCACTGAAAAAATGAATTTCCATCCTTTGAAAATATTTAGCTTTCATTTTACAGTAGGGACCCTCTTGATGTTTTCCAGGTTTTTATTCCAAATTTTGCTTGCCTCCTTCTTCTTCAAGTTTTGCATATACCAAAGTATCCAAGTAGGCTTGCATGTGGCTTTGATTTCAATTTAGAATTCATTTTTAAAATGTTAGAGTCATTTCTGAGTAAAGAAAATCTTTCACTAAATATGCAAAATACAGATGAATGAATTCATTAAAGTCAAACTACAAATTCTGGAAATTTTGCTAAGTACTGGAAACGTCGCGAAATCGCGACACTTCCATTTTTGGAAAAGTCGTGATATCGCGACACTTTCCATTTTTGGAAATGTCGCGAAATCGCGACGGGTCTTGGAAAAATTTGCTAAGTGCTAGAAACGTCGCGATATCGTGACACTTCCATTTTTGGAAAAGTCGCGATATCGCGACACTTTCCATTTTTGGAAAAGTCGCGATATCGCGACACTTTCCATTTTTGGAAAAGTCGCGATATCGCGACACTTTCCATTTTTGGAAAAGTCGCGATATCGCGACACTTTAGTCAGCCAAACTTGATGAAAACGTCGTGAAATCGTGACATATTTTGGAAGAAAAGGCCAAGTGATGAAAATGTCGCGATATCGCGACACATTTTAGCTGGAAGCAAGTCTTGTGAAAACGTCGTGAAATCGCGACATATTTTGGAAGAAAAGACCAAGTGATGAAAATGTCGCGATATCGTGACACATTTTGGCTGGAAGCAAGTCTTGTGGAAAACGTCGCGAAATCGCGACATATTTTGGAAGAAAATACCAAGTGATGAAAACGTCGCGATATCGCGACATATTTGGAAAGAAAGTGCAAGTGATAAAAACGTCGCGATATCGCGACACATTTTGGATGAATGCAAGTCTTGATGAAAAGGGCGTGATTTCGCGACATGTCGCGAAATCGTGACATGTCACGATTTCACGGCAAAAGGAGCAAAAAATGGTTAAGGCATGGAGGTGTCACGAAATCGTGACGTCGCGATTTCACGATGTCGCGAAATCGCGACAAGATTGAAGCAGAATGGTGAAGGCATGGAGGCATCGCGAAATCGCGACGTCGTGATTTCACGACGTCGCAAAATCATGACAAGACATGCCGAAGGCGTGGGGGTGTCACGAAATCGTGACACAGTGGAGAGAAGGCAGCGCAAGGGCGAAGGAAGGTCGCGATTTCGTGACATGTCGCGGTTTCACTATTGAAGGTCGCCAGGCAGCGCAAGGGCAAAGGAAGGTCGCGATTTCGTGACATGTCACGAAATCGTGACATGTCGCGATTTCGTGGCTGAAGGTCGCTAGGTAGCGCAAATGCAAAGGGAAGGTCGCGATTTCGCGACATGTCGCGAAATCGTGACATGTCGCGATTTCGCGGCAAAAGAGACAAAGAGGCCAAAAGGAAAAACAGTTGGAGGAAAGCGTCGTGTTATCACGACACGTGTCAAAAGCAAATAAAGCCGACATATAATGAACATTAAGGTTTTGATTTAATAATATTAAAGTACTAATCCTTGCATGTCTTTTGCAGAAAGCCATCTGGCAGTTGCATACTAACGGAAGTAATGGCGGAAAAGACAAAATAAGCATGGATTAAATGAAGGCCGTCAGATGGAAATTGGAGATGCCGAGAATTGTTGGTTCATCCAGATTTTATAGATCTGGCCGCAAAGAGACTTTACGGTGACTAAGCAGCTGCCCATTTAATGGAGTATGTCGGCAATTGACCGAAAAATGAAAATATCTACACACAATTACCGGAATTTGCCGATGGATGCATTTAACAGAAGAATTTATGGTGAAAGTAATGGCATGCGGAGAATTTCAACTCGGAAGCGGCTCTGCGAAGATAAAGTGTCAGAGAAGCCGGTGACTCATCCGAATTTCTCTGAGGAATTAATGAGACCCTCCCGGCAAGTGCACCAGAAAGATGAAGATATTTACTTGCAGTTACTCAGATGGATGAGAATAACATCAGATCATGCCTTTTCCATTTATGGCAAGTAACTACACTAAGATTTGTAGAGTGGTTAGGGTTTATAAAAAACTCTATTTTTAAAGGGCCTTATATTGTAAAACCCGGGTAGTAAGGTTAAGAGGATAAAATTTAGGGTTTGAGAAGAAGATATTCCTAAAAAGATCAGGGTCTGTCCTGGGTCTATAAATACTTCTTCTGAATGTAAATCACGGGAGGCGAAAACTTAGAAATAAAAGCTATTGGAGCAATTTCCTGCAAATCTTGTTTGAATGCTTTGTTCTGGACTTAGAGTTGGTGTGATTTTTCTTTTTCTGTGATAGCGTGGCCCGGGAGCCTAATCTCTTTCAGATTGTGATAAGTTCATCTTCTTTTGTTTTCGTTTCATTAAGGTTTATTTAATTTATGTTGTAGATCTGTGTTACCAGGATTGGATATGTTGTTAGGCTTCATTTTCTTTATTGTATGTTAGGGAAAATTACAGATTTAAGGTTCGGGCCTGTTCTAATTGCTCTGTCCTCATCTGTGCGAGCTAGGTTGCTGGTGAGAGATACCAATTTTAACCGACTTCCCTTCTGTTTATAATTTTTCGTTAGATCTGTTTCATCTTTGTCTTATGCTCTTAGTTGAAAGTGATCTTAGAAAGCTGGACACTTTCCTCTTTGATTTGTTCTATTGTGAAGCTAACCGGTATAACTAAAATTGGTAGTTTTGGTTTTGCAGCTAAGTTAGATAAACTTCTCTTTCTGCCCTACCCTACTCTCTCTGTTCCACCGTGAAATGATCCATTTTTATCTTTCTTTAAATTTGTCTTTTATTTAAATCTGCTAAAGCATAAAGAGCTAGATCAAAGAACTGATTGTAAATATGATTATCCACAAAGATAACCAACTCCAAAAACATTACTTAACTGAAGTCCCGAGCCCGTTGTAAGGTAACAGACAGTCCACTTGAAACTATTCTAGAAGCGGAAAAGAGTGAATAGACATTCGACCCAACTCTGTAACTCACACCTTGGATATCCAACAAGATCCTAAAGTGAGTGGGATTTATCCCGTATAAGTGTTATCGGTATTTTATGCTCATTCTTCACAGGGTGTGTATAAAAGTCGAACCAACATTTAAAATTGGCGCTAGAAGGAGGGCCACTGAACTCCGTTCAGTATTGTAAGTTGTCTGTGCAGAGTCTGGTGTTTTATCTTTTGAATCCTTTTCCCTCCTCTTTAGCTCTTTTTAAACTTGTTTGTTTGAGTTTTGCCTAAACAACGAAACTCAACACCAACATTTAAAATTGGCGCTAGAAGGAGGAAACAAGATGAGTTACAAATAGACCGAACCCCCCCCACTAAACGTGAGGCCAAACAAACCAACACCAACATAAAAGGCTAGAAGGAGGGCCCGAACTCGTTCGATATTGTAAGTTGTTGTGCAGAGTCGTATTTTATCTTTTGAATCATTTTCCCTCTTCCTCGGCCTTTTAAAACTTGTTTGTTTGAGTTTTGCCTAAACAGTGGAACTCAACACCAACATTTAAAATTGCTAGAAAGAGGACACTGAAGTTCAGTAGTTTGTTAAGGATTGTAAGGTTGTAAGTCTTGGTGAAAAGCTGGATTCTAATTATAGGGTAACAAGGTCCCACTCTAGAGTTGGAGAGCTACTTGTGCCTGAGTTAGAAACTCCCAGAAGAAGCAGCCTCAGAAGGGCCAAGTCCTTGTCTGAAATAGTTTTGTCACCACTTGTAGTTACTCCAACTGCAACTAAAAATATCATTGTCAATCAAGTAATAATGGCAAATTGGTTGGGTTCCACTTGCCTTAAATATCTCGGGTGCAGCCCATGACCTGCCCAAAAATCTTGAGAGATATCTTCCCAGATACAAGCATGATGGAACTAGGACAGCAGAAGAACATCTAGTAGCATTCAAGAATGCTCTGAAATTGTTAAATGTATAGCATGAAGATGTGGCTTGCAGATTGTTCCCGTTCACTCTCCAGGAGGGAGCTTACGACTGGTTTCTAAATCTCACTAACGATTCTATTACCAGTTGGAATGACTTGGAAAAGGTTTTTGTATCACAGTTTGGTGAGGTAATAGATCCTAGTGTATTATATCAGCATTTTTCTGGTATTAAAAGAGAAATAAATGAATCTGTCAGATCTTACAATGTTAGATTTCAGAAGGCTTATGGTAGATTGACTGGTTATTATGTGCCAAATGCAGACCTGGCATTAGAGATTTTTAGGAATTCTCTAGATCCAATGACTTATGTTTTCTTGAAAAGAGATCCCTCTATTACCAATTTAATAGAGGCTTACAAAGAAGCTTTGGTTCTGGAAAGACAGTTGGGACCCCAACCTTTAAATGCTCATCAAATTCCTTTGGTCACACAAGCTACCCCTATTTTCAATCCCATACCACATCAGATGATGTTGCCAGTATGTCAAACTCCACCATCAGGAAATCCATTGGCTGTAGCACTTGTTGAAAATGTACAGAATCCAGGTAAAGAAGCTGATAACACAAGAGTTGAAGAAGTTTCAAGGGTAGTCCAAAAGTTGGCAAATGACTTTTTGACTTTCAAAAGGCAAGTGTCCACCGACGAAAACCCGAACAGGTTTTCTTATCAGCAGAATAGATTCACTCGGCCCCCATACGAGCCCAATAAGGATTATAAAGGTAAAGGGCATGATGTAAATATTTGTGATTTAGCCTTGCCTAACTGGTGCAGGATTCATGGAACATCTCAGCACGGGGAGTTGGATTGTTTGGAATTCTGTAATGCCTTTGAAGCTCTTTCTGGCGAGTTGGTTTCTCCTGAACATCAAAGAACTGCGGATGCCCCAAGTTCATCCAGCCACAGTGCAGCTATGGTCTTAGATTCTTTCACTTTCCCAGAAGAATCAGAGAATGTTGTGGAGCTACCCATGGATGAAGTACAGGCTTTTCAACAATACAAGAGGGACAACTACAACCTCAGAAATAGAAATCCGGAGCCCAACACTACATCTACCCCTCCGGACAACTCCCACAGTGTTCCTCCAGATCCATCTTCAAGCAATAACCCATCCCACCCCAAGGGAGGAAATCCGAGAGGACCAGATGCATTTGTCCCTCCACTCAATAAGGGATATAATATAGTGGAGGACATGAAGAAGATCAAAGCCAACATCACTCTTCATGAGTTGGCCCAAATTTTTGAACAAAGGGATAACTTGATCAAAACATATTTTGAACCTACTACCAAACCTTTGGAAAAGGGAAAGAAGATGGCAAATGCAAATGTGGCCATGTATAAAGAGAAGACTGAAGTTTCGCCTTTTCTACTAACTATTCGTATATTTGGGAAAAACTTACACAACTATCTGGTAGATTCGGGTGCTTCAGCTAATGTTATGCCTTTGGCCATCTGTCAGCAGTTGGGTTTGACCCCCATGAACTCCGAGATGAGAGTCGTCCAATTGGATAAGTCTGAAGTTAAAGTGGTAGGTGAACTTCAGAATATACATATCCAGCTAGCATCTGAGCCAAGAGCGCAGCACAGAATTGATATTCAGGTGGTGGATATTCCTGTAGGATACGGGATGCTTCTGAGCAGGGATTGGTCAAAATCCTTGAATGGGTATTTGGCTACTGATTTCTCGCATATGTGGTTACCCTGGAATGGTTTTGCAAATCAATTAAGAATCAACAGAGAACCAAGATATAAACTCATGATCACGGAGTATAATGCCAAGAATGAGGCTGCTAATCTTGCTGAGGGTCTGTTATATCGGGGTTTATAATTTGACAACTACTCAAAAGGAGAAACCGGTTAAAGCTCACCTTAATCACGATAATGAAGTTGGGATACTTCATATTGATGCAACTAAGTCTGAGCAAGGTTATGGTACAGGGGCTGTTCTTAAAGGACCAAAAAATCAAACCGGTTTTATGTCTTATCGCTTGCAGTTTCCCTGCACAAATAATTTGGTAGAATATGAAGCATTAGTACCAGGATTAAAATTTGCTTTACATTACTTTGATCATGCAGATACGAAAACCCGTATGTTGGACTTGTTTGATTTGCAGGGTGGACGACTTCAAGCTGTGGAGCATTTTAGTCGGCACCAAGAGACAGTCAAGCGCTGGCTTGACGAGAGGGCCAATTCGAAGGCGTTCAAACTTGCAGACCTGGTGTTTATGTGGGACAAAGCCCATGAAAAGAAGCGTAAAAACACCAAGCTGCAACCTTTATGGACAGGGCCATACCAGATTGCCAAAACCCTGGGTAATAATGCATTTTTTCTACAGGACCTGGAGGGTAATTTTTTGAACCTTCCTGTTAATGGTCAATATCTAAAGCATTATTTCTCAACTTTTCCATCCAATACATCGATTGAATAAATCACAAAGACGTTGTAACATGTGTATACATTGTAAATAAGCTTTGAAGTAGTTGGTTTTCATTTTATTTTATTTCAAGTAGTTTTATTTTATTTTATTTTGTTTTATTTTAAAGGTCTGTGTTTTATCCTTTGGGGTCTATACAAAGTAGTTTGTTTTATTTTATTTTGTTTGATTTTAAAGTTCTGTGTTTTATCCTTTGGGATCTGTACAAATTTCTTTAGCTTTTAAAATTCTATTTTTTTTTAGTTTTGCACAGGCAGCAAAGAAAAAGTCGACCTTCTAAAATTGTTTTATTCTGAGTTCAAAATCCAGTGTTCATTTTTCTAATTGTGAGATAGTCTGCTTAAACTGAACAGTGGAACTATTTTGTTATTCAGAACAACGGTAGAAAGATGATTGGATTTTGTGTCTTGCTTGCCACAATTATTTTAATTATAAAGAAACCTGCTATCTTGTTTGGTGGAGAAACTCCCAGGGAATCCAAGAAAAGTTGGTCGTAAGAGGGGACTACGATTCGTGAAATTATTTGAGTATCCATAGAGGCTATCAGTACCCAGGCTGAAGCAGTTCCAGATTGATGAAATATTAAAAAAAAAATTATTGTTCTTTTTTTAAGGCTTTTCAGATTTCGGTATATTTCAAAGGAGAGAGAGAGAAGGTGAAAGTTGAGCAAGACAACATAAAACTGGCACTCTGTTATTTCCTATACAAAAAAAAAAAGGGAAGGAAAAAGTTATGTAATGAAAGAGATAGCCAAGGCTTCAGAAGATGTTTTCTTTTACCAAGTTGTAGATACTACCTCACAGTTGTGGATCAGGGTCGTGAAAATCTAAAGAGTAACTCTGTCGGGGCTGTAAAAGGCTAAACTAGTAAACAGAGCCCTACTCGGTTTCCCCTTTCACAACTCGGTTTCCCCTTTCTAGAAAAGTTGATCAATCCAGAGTACAACATTCGAAGGCCCAGTCATTCTTGAAGAAAGTTTTATACGCTTATAATTGCACATCAGAAATCTTCCTTAAGTGATTCAACCTAGTATGTCCTTGGGAAATTTTAACAACTATCAGGTAGTAGTTAATTTATTTTGAAGAATATTTGTGGCAAGGCATGGTACATGGTCTATATTGTTTTGAAACTAGAGTCCTGGATTCTAAAATAGTGCTACTATTTTACCCGTAGATATCGCCATTTGTTGAGAAGCAACACACCCCCACTGAAAAAATGAATTTCCATCCTTTGAAAATATTTAGCTTTCATTTTACAGTAGGGACCCTCTTGATGTTTTCCAGGTTTTTATTCCAAATTTTGCTTGCCTCCTTCTTCTTCAAATTTTGCATATACCAAAGTATCCAAGTAGGCTTGCCTGTGGCTTTGATTTCAATTTAGAATTCATTTTTAAAATGTTAGAGTCATTTCTGAGTAAAGAAAATCTTTCACTAAATATGCAAAATACAGATGAATGAATTCATTAAAGTCAAACTACAAATTCTGGAAATTTTGCTAAGTACTGGAAACGTCGCGATATCGCGACACTTCCATTTTTGGAAAAGTCGCGATATCGCGACACTTTCCATTTTTGGAAATGTCGCGAAATCGCGACGGGTCTTGGAAGAATTTGCTAAGTGCTGGAAACGTCGCGATATCGCGACACTTCCATTTTTGGAAAAGTCGCGATATCGCGACACTTTCCATTTTTGGAAATGTCGCGAAATCGCGACGGTCTTGGAAGAATTTTGCTAAGAAAAGTCGGATATCGCGACACTTCCATTTTTGGAAAAGTCGTGATATCGCGACACTTCCATTTTTGGAAAAGTCGCGATATCGCGACACTTTCCATTTTTGGAAATGTCGCGAAATCGCGATGGGTTTTGGAAAAAACCAAGTTAAAACGCGAAATCGCGACATTTAAAAACCATATTGGAAAGTCGCGATATCGCGACACTTTAGCAACCAAACTTGATGAAAATGTCACGAAATCACGACATATCTTGGAAGAAAAGACCAAGTAAAAATGTCACGATCACAAAACAATCTAAACGTCGCGAAATCGCGACATATTTTGGAAGAAAAGACCAAGTCATGAAAATGTCGCGATATCGCGACACATTTTGGCTGGAAGCAAGTCTTTCGGAAAAAGTCACGAAATCGCGACATATTTTGGAAGAAAAGACCAAGTGTTGAAAACGTCACGATATCGCGACATATTTGGAAAGAAAGTGCAAGTGATAAAAACGTCGCGATATCGTGACACATTTTGGATGAATGCAAGTCTTGATGAAAAGGGCGCGATTTCACGACATGTCGCGAAATCGTGACATGTCACGGTTTCACGAAAAAGAAGCAAAAAAAACCTAAGGCATAGAAGGTGTCACGAAATCACGACATGTCGCAAAATCGTGACACAAAGCAAAAGGGTTAAGGCATGGAGGTGTCACGAAATCGCGACATCCGATTCGCGATGGAAATCGCGACACATGAAATCGTGACATGTCGCGAAATCGTGACATGTCGCGATTTCGCGACTGAAGGTCGCCAAGCAGCGCAAGGGCGAAGGAAGGTCGCGATTTCGTGACATGTCACGAAATCGCGACATGTCGCGGTTTCACGGTGGAAGGTCGCCAGGCAGCGCAAATGCAAAGAAAAGGTCGCGATTTCGTGACATGTCGCGAAATCGTGACATGTCACGGTTTCGCGACAAAAGAGACAAAGAGGCCAAAATGAAAAACAGCTGGAGGAAAGCGTCGTGTTATCACGACACGTGTCAAAAGCAAATAAAGCCGACATATAATGAACATTAAGGTTTTAATTTAATAATATTAAAGTACTAATCCTTGCATGTCTTTTGCAGAAAGCCATCTGGCAATTGCATACTAGCGGAAGTAATGGCAGAAAAGACAAAATAAGCACGGATTAAATGAAGGCCATCAGATGGAAATTTGAGATGCCGAGAATTTTTGGTTCATCCAGATTTTATAGATACGCCGCAAAGAGACTTTACGGTGACTAAGCAGCTGCCCATTTAATGGAGTATGTCGGCAATTGACCGAAAAATGAAAATATCTACACAGTTACCAGAATTTGCCGATGGATGCATTTAATAGAAGAATTTATGGTGAAAGTAATGGCATGCGGAGAATTTCAACTCAGAAGCGGCTCTGCGAAGATAAAGTGTCAGAGAAGCCGGTGACTCATCCGAATTTCTCTGAGGAATTAATGAGACCCTCCCGGCAAGTGCACCAGAAAGATGAAGATATTTACTTGCGATTATGAGATGGATGAGAATAACATCAGATCATGCCTTTTCCATTTATGGCAAGTAACTACACTCAGATTTGCAGAGTGGTTAGGGTTTATAAAAAACTCTATTTTTAAAGGGCCTTATATTGTAAAACCTGGGTAGTAAGGTTAAGAGGATAAAATTTAGGGTTTGAGAAGAAGATATTCCTAAAAAGATCAGGGTCTATCTCGGGTCTATAAATACTTCTTCTGAATGTAAATCACGGGAGGCGAAAACTTAGAAATAAAAGCTATTGGAGCAATTTCCTGCAAATCTTGTTTGAATGCTTTGTTATGGACTTAGAGTTGGTGTGATTTTTCTTTTTTCGTGATAGCATGGCCGGGAGCCTAATCTCTTTCAGATTGTGATAAGTTCATCTTCTTTTGTTTTCGTTTCATTAAGGTTTATTTAATTTATGTTGTAGATCTGTGTTACCGGGATTGGATATGTTGTTAGGCTTCATTTTCTTTATTGTATGTTAGGGAAAATTACAGATTTAAGGTTCGGAGCCTGTTCTAATTGCTCTGTCCTCATTTGTGCGAGCTAGAGCTGCTTGGTGAGAGATACCAATTTTAACCGACTTCCCTTCTGTTTATAATTTTCTGTTAGATCTGTTTCATCTTTGTCTTATGCTCTTAGTTGAAAGTGATCTTAGAAAGCTGGACACTTTCCTCTTTGATTTGTTCTATTGTGAAGCTAACCGGTATAACTAAAATTGGTAGTTTTGGTTTTGCGGCTAAGTTAGATAAACTTCTCTTTACTGCCCTACCCTACTCTCTCTGTTCCACCGTGAAATGATCCATTTTTATCTTTCTTTAAATTTGTCTTTTATTTAAATCTGCTAAAGCATAAAGAGCTAGATCAAAGAAGCGATTGTAAATACGATTATCCACAAAGATAACCAACTCCAAAAACATTACTGAGACCGAAGTCCCGAGCCCGTTGTAAGGTAACAGACAGTCCACTTGAAACTATTCCAGAAGCGGAAAAGAGTGAATAGACATTCGACCCAACTCCGTAACTCACACCTTGGATATTCAGCAAGATCCTAAAGTGAGTGGGATTTATCCCGTATAAGTGTTATCGGTATTTTATGCTCATTCTTCACGGGGTGTGTATAAAAGTCGAACCAACAGAGTCTAAAGTTAAAAAAGAAGTGAAATGAAAATATTATACATAAAAATAGATCTTGTTGTGTCACCTTGAAGTGCCAAAATAGGTCCAATCTAAATACCGAGGACACTAAAAATAAATAGGTATAGCCTTAAGAAAAATAAAATTCAATAAAAGAAAATGTCTAGCTCTCTCCAATGGTAGTTGCCTCACATCCTCAATAGAAGGTAATAAAATAAAAGGTCTAGCACTCTTCTAAACTATAAATCAATGACTCTATGCCTAATATATAAAGCCTTATGCTTTGGGTTCATCTCCTCTTACAAGCAGAAGGTCCCTATGAGCCACCAAAGTTGTAGTGAAGATTCACTACAATCCAAATAGGTTGCACCTAAAGATGATGTAGAGCCCAAAGAAAAAATAGGATCGTTCCAATAATCACAAACATATAGGAATTCTATATCAAGAATAACGAAGGGGATATCTTTAAAGGGTAAATATGAGTATGAAAACCCTCATACTATGTAGCCAAGACAATCATTGAATTATCATGTACAAATTCCATGGTAGTTTTGCTAAATATTTTTGGTGATATCTTAACTAAACCCTACTATGAATGGTGGTTGATGAGCCTTTTTGGTGATAACTAAAAAAGCCCCATCATTATTGGAGGCTCAACCTAAAGGAGAATTATGGGAGAGCTAGAAAATTGGCTCTCATCCATATGTATTTGAATTTGAAACCACTTTCACCTCATATGTTATCTCTCCAACACACTCTTAAGGTAATACATAGTGGTGAAGGATGATTGAGGGAGAGTCAATAAATAGGGGAAGGATATGAGGACTTGAGGGAACTCTATATCAAGAAATCTCATAGGTCATGCACCTCCCTACATTTTGTAAAAGAGGCTACCAAGATAAATATTCTCTACACCAACTACTCATCAAGTAAGAAGAGGGAATCAAAATGATAATTAGAGTAGCAGATAATGAAATCTCCTATAAAAAAGTCCCACAAACTAAATGTCATCATTTGTAGTTCACACCATAAGGGATTTTGAAGGATCTTGCCTTAAATGAATCAAGAAAAACATCCAATATAAATTTAAAGGTTTGTATGATTAAAAAATGAAGAGAGATACATCAAAATCATCCTAAGATTGAAGCAAATTCCTAAAGTCACAATAAAAGGGGAGAATTGGAAGTTTTTGAAGAAAATTTACCAAGACAAGAAGATCCCAACTAGCGTCAAAGATAGCATGATCGATACTTTTGAATTTTTTGAGATAAAATAAAAATAAAAGTCTTTGCAAGTGAATGTTATAAAGAAAAACATCTAATATAGAAATAGGTAAAATTTTTGAGAGAGATTGTCAAATACTTTGATGAGAAAAGTGCATCAAAAAGGAAGTTAGACATGAGTAATGGCACACAAATTCCTAAGAAAAGTAGGTGAGTCAAATTAATGTGGCATTACTAATAAGTACATGATTACCTATCAAAGACACCATAGCTTAATCCAAAAAGGAATTACAGAGTCCATTGAAGACAAAGAGATGGCATCTACAACAGCAAGAACTCAGGACTGACAAGAGTAATAGCAACAAATATCTTCATTCAATTTTTAGAATTCATAGAAAAAAATAAGAGTCAATTTATCTTACATAAATTTGGAGGGAAACTCTTCCCGTTGTATCTATAAATAGTAGTAGTCTTAGCATTGTAAAGTATTGATAAGTTTGCATCTGCAATATTTGTAAGCTTTTCTTTCATTTCTTCTTGTATAGTAGTTAGCAAAATCTTGAGCGACTTATGGGAAATTGAACCCCGACTTCTAGCACAATCTTTGTAAAGATGTTTTCATATATATATATATATATATATATATATATATATATATATATATATATATATATATATATATATATATATATATATATATATTGGAGGCCTATGCATATATTTTGGGTAGCCATCTATGGTTCTCATACTTTGACCCATCTCTATATGTATGTGTGTGTTTGTAGTCTTTACCTATTTTTAGTTTTACATGCATGTGTGTGTATATGGGAGGTCTACATGTCTATTTTGAGTAGCCATCTATGGTTATTATGCTCTAAACCATCTCTTTATGTGTATATATTTCTATAATTTGTATTTGGTATTATCTATGTCAAGGAGAGGGAGTGTTCATTGTTGGCACATAGTGTTCAAGCGTGTTGTGCAAGGAGATCTTATTTGATCTTTGGCATATTGCCATATTTTTTAGTTTAGGTTTACCTTTTTCAATTATTTGTATTTTATCTCTCACACATTTTTACCCTTGATTTTAAAAGTGTACCCAAATATCACGTCTCAACAAGGAGTCAACCTTTTAAAAAATCTTATAGGCCCCCAATTGAGTCGAACCCTGCACTCTTGGGAGAGGCCCTGTTGTGTTGCTTTGCACAAGGTGCAATTGTCCTAAATTTCCTAGCTAGGAAAATTAGAGAGGACAATAAATATATTATGAGTTTAAGGTTGATCACTTAAGGAAATTTTATATTCCCATGTAGAAATCGGGTATGCTTAATCTATCACCTATTGGGTGTATATAAGAGATCTCAAGAAAAGATGTGATAAAAAAGAGTTTAGAGATTTGTGTCATATGTTTCTATGACTGATGAGGTTAGACATCATTTGGAAAAATGGTCATGGTTTAGAAGATGGTAAGTTAAAGGGAGTATCTCTAGTATCAAATTTGCAATACAAAACATAATGCATATCTAATATGATCATTGCATCCCAACTACTAGGTCGATCAAGGAAGAGCAATACTTATAGATACCTTCAAAATATAGAACAATACAATTATTTTATTGTATATATAATTTTATTTGGTTTCCTCATAACAAATTAATGTTTAATAGTGTTGTATCACCTTTCAAGGGCATCTAGAGGCATCTATCAGGTAATTAAATAAGATAAGGATTAATGAGAAAAAAAAATTGGATGTTTTCACAACCATAGAGAAATGAAGGTTGTTTTTTATCAATGTTTGGGGTATCTATAAGATGTCATAGATCCATGAAGGACTGGTTGGAAATACACTTCTATATTGTAGGCCTATAAGGATGTAAGGAAAAATCAAGGCCATGATGTATCAAGAAAATATTTAGTTGTGAAGAGCAAGAGATAATATTAGATTAATTTTATGATTTTGAGAGGAACAACTAGCTCAAATCCCTAGTGTACATGCAGTGTGTGAATGATCTAACCTATCTAGGATTATCCCTACATCTCAGTGTTTCATCTCATGGAAAATGAAAAAATGATATGATAATTATAAAATGCTTGATAGCTTGTTAAAAGATCCTTAGTGTATTTCAAAACTTGGAAAGACAAGTTAAGGATTTATCTATCAAATGCTTTATGGATGTCCAAAACTCCTATAAACTTGCCAAATATTAAAATAATAAAGCATTAGCTTCTTCTCATATCCTAAAAGGATGTGAGGGTGCAATTATAATAGGGATCAAAATATGTAAATGTTATAGACCCTCTAAACATTAGAAGAGATCCATGATGAAAGTGATATGTGAAAGCAAAATGCATCAAATAAGATAGTGGAAAAACAAGGGGAAGATCCACTAGTATTAGTCATCTAGTGCAAGTGCAATGCATGTGCAAAGTATACTAACTAGGATCATCATTGCATCCTGATGGATTTCCTAACTCAATATGCATTAGAAAGCCAAGCATATGTTAATAATGCAATCACACAACCATGTAGATGAACAATCATGTGGAAAAATAAAGCAATGTGATAAGCAATCAAAAAATAGGGAGAGATTTGCTAACAGTAATGACCTAGTGCAAGTGCAATACAAGTGCTAACTATACTAACTAGGATCATCATAGCATCCCAGTTGATATCATAATTCAAATATACATCAATCAAACATACACATATGAGACAAACAATTATGGAGTCAAGCAAAAAATTAGGCAAGAAACCATGCATAGAAATAGCCACAATAAATAATGCAAAATGATACATAAAATAATACAAGATTATGTCATTTATTTATAGTATCTTTTTAAGTGCATTGTATTAATTGGTTCCTTTAGATCCTTTCCATTAAGTGTAGCTATGAAGTATGTTCTTGAGTCATACTTGGTAATTATTATAGATGGACATAGCCAATTTGGTTTATATTTTCCTTTGAGATCATCTTTTATGTTGGTATTTATTTGGTTTTCCTTAAGAACAAGATCATCAATTTCAAAGGAATGGTGTCTTACCCTTTTTTTATAGGCCCTCTTAAGCCATTTATGATAGACTCATTGGTGTTCCAATGCATGGATCCACTTTTCATTAAGAAACTCCAATTTACTAAGGTGATCATGGTGATACTTATCACCTACAAAGGAGTCTTTCAAGAGAATTCATAAGGAAGGAACCTCTAGTTCAAAGGGAAAGATAGTCATGGTCCCATAGACCAAGGCATAGAGTGTGGTACCAGTTGAAGTCTAAACACTAGTATGGTAGGCCCATAAGATGAGGTATATTTGAAGGTGCTAATATTGATCATTTTTAGTAATGAGTTTCTTTAGTATCTTGACTAGGGTTTTATTAGAGGCTTTAGCCTGACTATTTCCTTGTGGATAATAAGGCATCGACCATTTATGCTAGATTTTAAATTTTACACATAGTTTGGCAATGTCTTTATTATTAAAATATGTGCCATTATAAAATATTATCATTTTAGGGATGCCATATCGAGATAAGATCTAATTAAGGATAAAGTTTACTACTTGGAGACCAATACAGGAGGACAAAGGCATAACCTCTACCTATTTTGTAAAGTACTCAATTAGGATGATAATGAACTTGTATCCATATGATGATGATGGATTTATCTTACCAATTATATCAAGGCCCCAAATATAGAAGGGCCAAGGAGAGTCTATGGACTAGAGGTCTTGATATGGATCATGAATGATTTTTTCATGTTTTGAGAATTTGTCACACTTTCAAACATAGTCACAAGAGCCTTTATCCATGGAAGGCTAGTAATATCTTAACTAGAGGAGTTTCTTGGTTATGGAATTTCCATTAAAGTGGCCACTGCATGTTCCATCATGAAATTTTTGAACAACTCGCTTAGCTTCATCAAATTTAAAGCATATAAAAATAATACCATCAAAGGATCATTTATACAAGATATCACTTATGATGATGAATCTACAAGAATGTTGTCTCAAATTCTTGTGTTGGTTCTTATTGAGACCCTCTAGTAAGGTATTGTCTTTTAAAAACATAGAGATGTCCTTATTCTAAGTATCTAAAGAGGGTCTTAACTCAATAGCAAGGATTTGAAAGGGTCATTGGTTAGATTCTAAATTTTAGGTTCCTTGACTTGGTAGATGATGATCACGGTTTTTTCATCATCTAACTCTACCAGAATGAGATAGGTGGTTGCTACCATGGAATTAACATGGAAGTTATTGGATCTTGGGGTAGTTTCGAGAGTGATCTTGTCAAAAACAACCATTAGTTTATCAATTATATCCTTGTATGGATAAATATTATCATCTTTAGTTTGGTAAATTCCATTAATTTGGTTAACGATGAGTTTTGAGTCTCTAAAATAAAGTATTTATATTCAAAGCTAAGGTTGCATGGAGTTTGAGAATAAGATCTTCATACTCCATAGTATTATTGGTGCATGTAAACTAGAGTTTAAAATATAAAGTTGTGATGTTTCATTAAGGTGATATAAGAATAACTCTTGCCCCTATTCCTTTGATGCATCTCACAATATGGAATAATAAGGACCAAGATTTCAAGCATTTGGTTTTAAGTTTGAGGATTAAATCATCAAGAAACTCTATGACTATGGAATGAGTGGTCAATAAAGGCATTGTGGCTAAGTGGTTAGCTATTACCTAACCTTTACAAAACTTCTA
The DNA here is from genome assembly GCA_028583015.1 of Wollemia nobilis. Lineage (NCBI taxonomy): Eukaryota > Viridiplantae > Streptophyta > Pinopsida > Araucariales > Araucariaceae > Wollemia > Wollemia nobilis. Next base: position 3,410,371 of record JAQPPZ010017021.1, read on the forward strand.
ATCAATTAATTCTAAGTTAAATTCATTGAGTAAAATGATCCACTTCACAGTTCTACCAAAAAGGTAGTTTTAGACATGAGGTGCCTCAAGGGATCAACTCTAGCTATGACACAATTTTAATGGCTTAACAGATAATTTATTAGATTTTGGGAAGAAAATATAACTATAAGGTAGACATTTTCTAAAGGTGTGTATCAAAATTTGTAACTGGCTAGGGTCTGACTGATATAATAGTTAGTCCTTTCTCTATTTATCATTGTATTGTTCTAGAATGGCACCTAGGGAATGGATAATTGTTATGGTATATAACAACAAAGACTTAAGGGGATCAGGTGGAGATAAGAGATATGTCTTTAGAGCATCAAAAGGTTTTTAACACTCATCATCCCATTTGAATTCAATTCCTTTCTTGAAGATTTTGAAAAAGGATTGTTATTTGTCGGTCATCTAATAAATGACTCTCCTAATGGCTTGTAATTTCATTGAATACTTTAGAGTTGATTTAATATATTTGGAGATGATATACGAGTGATGGAGATATTTTATCAGGATCGACCTCAATACCATGTCAAGAAATAATAAATCCAGCTAGTTTTCCTAATGTTTCTCTAAATACACATTTGGAAGGCTTCAAGTGGTCTTTATATTCTCTTGATTTTTTTAAAAGAATTTTTTTATATTATTTAATATAGCACAAATATTACAAGTTGGCTAAGTGCTACAAGAATCACAAGCAAATCAAGGATGCATGTAGCCAGAGCTAGAATCCCACAAGGGCAAGTACCTATGAAAAATAAAATATCTTCTCTTGTATATTTGGAATAACCAAAATAAAGAAGTCCTTGGTCCATAATTATCCATAGAATAAACAAAGCAAATATTCTTAGTTTGTATGGCCATTTCTTAAATTCTTAGAATTCCTAGTTTTAAAATTTCTTATGTGAGTTGAAAAATGATGCAAAAGAAAACCTTTATTGATCATTTTATCTAACAAATGGTTCCACTTCCTAGGAATGTGATGCCAATTAATCTATTCAAATTTTCCAATAGTCTTTTAGACTTGATTCAGCAACAATCGAAGCATAATAGTCTTGACCTCTTGTTTGCCAAAAATAAATTGTATGATCATCTTAGAGTCCCCATAACCAGAGAGGGCTTTGATACTTTCTCTTGTTGCTAGAGTGGGACAAATTTGCAGCCCATTAACTCAGCTACATTATTGGTGGTTTGTCCTAAATTCAAGAAAAATTCAAGAATCTTGGATTATGGTCTTGACCATAAAACTCATCCAATAGTAGCTATTCTATGGCTAGACTTTGAATCCCATAGATCTAGGAAACTAAAACATAATTGAGAAGTCAAGTTGTTGGCAATAAAGGTGCTAATTAGATCTTGAATATTCTAATTTTTGAGGATGTATAACTCAAATCTAGAAAGAGCACTATGATATTGCTTAGCTTTAAAGTGGTATCTATCATTTTTCATGATAGCATGCTTTATATTGTGTATCAAAACTACCCTAAGATTTGATTTTCCTTCAAATATTCTATAATTCATGTCCATCCATATATACCACATGCAATAATAAGGAATTGAAGACCATAAAAAATTTATAAGAAGCTTACATTAAAAAGAGTTGAGGTATGTTTTGTTCCAGCTTTTAGTAAAAAACTCAATATTTAATCTACTTCTAATGTAGACTCCAAAGCTAAAATCAAGCGATATCTAGATCATAGCAACTTCCTCAAATTTAAAAATAGATGGGCTCAAGTTTCATAGTCTTTAAAGCATCGAGAACAAATATGGGGGCCCAAAATTCCTCTTTTAGAGAGGATATCCCAATTAGAATTTTGTTTTGCTAAACTAGCCATTGAAAACATTTTATTTTTTGGGCTGATATTTTGACCCCAAATATGATTTATTTATTTATCTAGAGGCTCACTTCTCTAGAGATATGCACCAGCCTTGACCAAATAGTTTCCCAAATAGTTTATTTTGCCCTAAATAAAGTAGTCTTTATTGTCTAGATATGTTGTAAGAATGCCAATGAATTAATTTTGGATCTAAGACCACTCCCTTTGTTGTTCCACATCTAACCCATGAAGTTGAATCCATTTTGGTTTATTGCCTTCCCAAGTGATGAGATGGGAAAGTTTGTCTATCCTGAGTTGACTGATGAATTAAAAAAATTCCTTAGAAATGGAAAAAATTAAGGGCTTATTACAAATAATAGAATCATCCCAACATCTACTACTATTACCATTTTTGAGGCACCAAGAAATGTTATCCTTAATGATCTAGACCAATTTAACAATCAATACCCAAATTTTAAAGATGTCTGGTTTTTATGGATACCTTTGAGTAGTAGCATGTCATGATTACCTTTACCATACTTGTGAATAAGAACCTACTTCCAAAGCATCATTGGAGGGTTTATTAAGTTTCAAAAAATTTTGGCCTTAAGAGCATTGCTCATAATAAAAGAAGATCGGATACCCAAGCCCCCTTGAAATGTTTCTTTTGTCACTTGACTCCAATTGATAAGATGGAATTTCTTCCTATGATATTGCCTTCCTCCTTTCATAATAAAGTTCCTAGAAAAAAGCATGATAAATCATAAGTTGGTATACAAGCAAGCTTGCAATGATAAATCTAATCAAAACTAGTCTTCCAACAAGACTAAGCCACCCATTGCTATAATTTAATAGTCTCTTATCAAACTTTTCCATCAAATTAGACTAGCAATTAGAACTCTTTAGCTTGAAGCTCGTATGCACCCCTATATATTTAAATGGGCCAATTCCACCATGAGAAAAGTAAATAATTTTAGCAAAGCTCCTATTTTCAGCTAGAGAAGTGTTGATAGTGTAAAACTTATACTTTTTGGCATTAATAGTAGCTCCAAATGGATTTAGAAAGAGGTCTAGGTAGCCTTTAATCCTTTTGACATTTATCTTGGAGGCTTCCCCTGTCATTAGTATCATCAACAAATTGTGCATGAGTAAGCTCCTTGACCCTAGCAGCTATATTAATTCTAATTATTTTGTTAGCTCTTCTTTCATTAGAGATAGATCTACCCAAAGCTTCAACTAAAATAATATAAATATAAGGAGATAGGGGGCAGCCTTGGTGTAAACCTCTAAAAATTCTAAAGAATCTAGTTGGAGAGCCATTAACAATAGGATTAACCCACGAGTCTTTGATATGCAAAAAAAAATCCACTTGGAAAGAGATAAAGGGAATCCAAAAGAACTAAACACCTGAACCAAAAAATCTTAATCCACTCTCTCAAAGGCATTGGCCATATCAATTTTAACCATGATTATTTTATTTATTCTTTATTACTGGTGTGTAAGACCTCATGGACAATCACAATGTTATCATATAGTTCCTTACCAGGGATGAAACCTCCTTGATCACTAGAGATAAGTGTTGGTTTTTAAATCTAAATATCTCAAAATATCATAGGTCCCAATGTATATAAACCAACAATATTATAGATAGAAATATTGATAATGTAGAGTAGAATATATAACTGAGAAATTATATATAGGCCAATATAATAACAAAATAAAATTCACTTATAATATCAAATATGAATGTAAATGGCCAAAATCATTCATGTACATGCATAAAGAATACTTACAATAATAAATTGCTCAAAATCTGTATACAAGCTTTATTATCAAATGCTTGCTATGTGGTGATCATTTATAGACTATTTTCCCAATACATTATATGGATATTTGCCTCCATAATATGGACATAGGAGATAAATATTCATGTACTTAGTTATTTCTCTCCATATGACAGCTCCCATGACATTTGGCTTATCATCTTGCTACTTGTATACTAGACTCTTCACTCTCTTCTTACATGCATACTTGAACCTATGACACTTGCACACTTCTACATGACACTTACTCTTCTACATGCACTCCTAGTATAAGACACGTGTGCACCTCACTTTACATATTTGCACACTTACATACAAGACACTAGCACACATTCTCTTAATACACACTCACACTCTAACTTTCATGACACTTGTGCATTTCCTACACATAGACACTTACATAAAAGGGAAAATATAAAACACTCATATATACTATAGACTCAACCTTAATCTATTACATAATTTATACCATGAAGGTGTCATGAGGGTATATTTGCATGTACCAAATAATGTAATATTCCTCAACAATAAATTTATCTAGATGCTTTTTTATTCTATTGGCTATGATTTTGGTCATAAATGTATATGAAGCATTACACAAGAAAATATGCCTAAAATGATTGAAGGTTGAGGCATTCTTTTCCTTTGGAATAAAATCTAAAAAGGTAGACTTAATAGCACCAATCAACTTACATATTTTACGAGCATCCTTGATCGTCTGAAGAAGATTTACAGCTACAAGGTATTACTGAATCCATCCAAACTAGGAGTTCTATCCTTTGTTGATATGAATACAATATCCTTAAGTTATTCTAGAGTAACTACATAGAAAAGAGAATTTTTTATATCCTTAGTTATTACCTTAGGAATATTTTGTAGCAATAAATCCTGAGAAGAATGATTTCCATCTAATTTTTGATAAAGGGATTCATAATGGCTACATACAAATTTTTTGATTTCTAAAAAATTGGAGACCTTGTCACCATTTTCCAATTGGATTTTATGAATCATATTCCTTTGATACCTCTGATAAGCCTTAAGAGGAAAGAACTTGGTTTTGGAGTCTCCTTCTCGTAGCCAAGTCATACGGGATTTGAGTCTCCAAAATTGTTCTTCTTGCCTAGCTTTCACATGAAGCTAGGAGAGAATGGAATCTCTCTCAAATTTTAGTGTTTCACTAGGAGGTGCTAGCTCTAAAAGTTCTATTTCTTCCAACCTAAGAAGGAGTTTTTTAGATTTGTCAGTATTATGATACAGTTTAATCCAAATTCTAAGATAAGCTTTTAGCCTAGAAATTTTTATCTTCCATCTATCTTGATCATTACGGAAGGGGCACCAAGCTTTCCAACTATGCTCAAATTCCTCTAAAAATTCATTCAAGTTAACCCAATATGGGTTATTTTTAATAGAATGGGACCTAAATTTTTGTTGTTACCACTATCCAAAAGGATAAGCTTATGATCATATACTGTGCTTTGAATGATTTTGCTAGTTATTGAAGGAAAATATGTGAGAATGTCTTCTTGTACCAAGAATCTATCAATTCTTTCAGCAATGAAATGATTTCATGCCCTTCAATTAGTCCAAGTATAGAGGCCTTTAGAAGGCTTTATGTATTTAATACCAAAAAGATATATAATATCTTTCACATACTCCTTGCAAGGATCTCTAATACTAGAGCCACCTTTTTTTTCAAGGGGAAGAGCACCAAATTAAAATTTTCTAGCTATGATCAAATTGATTGGCTTACTTTCTTCAATGTGGGAAAGAATTGAAAACCAACATTGCTTCTTGGCAAGTGGGGATTTAGGGTCATACACATTCAAATAAGTGAAAGAGAAACCTCCTACATAAAATATAATAAAAAAACCAATGTTCGCTTTGCTTACCACCTATTTTGGATAAAATATTTGTGTCCCATGCTATAAGGCCATCGAAGGTCCTTGGAACCAATAACATTAGTTTAAAAGTTGTTCTAAATAGATACCCATGTTTTAGAGGTAATTTTTTTATTTAGATTTATTTCTTGAATTCCTATTAAACAAGGGCAAAGGTCCTTTATCCTTGAGGTAGGTTCTCTTAAGGTTCCCACCTAGGCCTCTACAATTCCATGTGTAGACACCAAAATCTAGGCATTTGTATTCCACCGCATAATTCTACATAATAAAATATATGCATGGGTCTAAACTTAGGTATATTAATTCATGTACATTTAGTCTACATTGCACATCACAATTATGCATAATATTGTTAAGTCTAAACTTAGGCATAAAAATCCTGCACATTAATCTATTTTCCAAATTTTATTAAAATATGGAAAATCCCCTTAGGATAGCCTATGTCTCCATGTGACACTTGTCCTAGCCACAATCACCCAACTTGCACCTATCCACTTGCCACATATCACACCTCACTCCACACTTCACTCCACTTAAACCTACCCACTTGCCACATCTCACACCTCACTCCACTTACACCTACCCATATGCCACCACTCCACCTAAGTGAGACACTCTAAGTGACTCACTACAACTGCCCATGATAGGTGGTTGTCCAGTCCTCACCAATTGAAAGATTTGGCTTACCACCTATCTTTTCTCTCCAAAACCTAAAATTGCCTATAAAAGCAACATCATTCCATCAAGCAAAGGGGGACTGAAAAATACATCGCTATGCTACCAAAATCATTACAGAGAATCGCCAACCTTCACAAATTTTGTGTCATCGAAGACTCGAATCCAAGTTTTAAGGTTTCTTCCATCATCGCATAACCATGCATCCATGGTTACATAGTCCCAAATACCCTCCCGTGGTTTCTCAATTGCACTCCCGTGGTTACACAGTCACAACTGCAGACCCGCAGTTACGTAGAAATTGCAAAAATAATTTTGATCATATCTCACTTATGAGGGTGATGTCAAAAGTCACCCATAATTATTAAATTAATAATTATGAGTTGTAATAATAAATCACATGAAAAATATATTAAATAGAGTGTTTTATTCATGCAAATTATTATTTTTAGTTAATTTAAAAATAAATAAAAAATAGTATGCAAAGTGGCATAATAAAGGTTGTTTTTATAAAAAGCTAGTTTTTAGCTTTTTTTAGTTTTTTAGTTTTTAGCTTATTTTAGCTAATTGATCATTATATATTTTGTAATTGGGCTCTTTTTGAGATGAGAAGAACAAGAATATTTCAGTGTGCACAATTGTGGAGTTTTTATGTGGAGCTTTTTTTAAGTTTATATTTGTGTGCTTTTCTAATTATAGATCAAAATTTCTGGTTTGGACTAGCAACATAGTTTTCTGAAATTGGAGATTTAGACTGAGGATATTTCATCATTTGGCATTCATAATTGGTTTAGATTAATCACTAAACACTCTTGGACCATTTTTGGGTGATATCCATGCTCCATTAATGTTCTATTTGTATTAAATTAGAATTGTTTTATTACTATTTTTTTATCTCTCCACCTCAAGAACTTTCATTTGGTATCAGAGCAAGGTTGTGTATGTGATTTCAGAATTTGCAGGTATAGGTACAGTAAGAGAGGGTGAATATTTTTATTCCCAACATCCTTTACAAGAGTTTGGATCAGAAATACTTGTGGCTATTTATTTGCTATCATGGCAACAAATAGTACATCCTTAAATATACCTACATTCAAAGGAGATAACTTTGAGTATTGGAGAGATCAAATGAGGAGGATATTTGTATGGAAGGGAGTTTGGAAAAGTATAGTTCATCCATATACTCCTCCTAAGGATTTGAAATCTCTTTCTAAAGATCAAAAGAACACATTAGAAGAAGAAGAAAAGAATGATGCTCAAGCTTTCTTCTACTTGCAGAGTGTGATAGATCCAAGCATCTACCCAAGGATAGCTGGTTGTAAGAATACACATGAGGCATGGACTACCTTGGAGACATCATATCAAGGCTTAGAAAATGTAAGAGCATCAAAGCTCTCAACATTAAGAATCAATTTTGAAAATATAAAAATGCATGATGATGAGAATGTTGGAGACTATTGTATTAGAGTAAATGATATAGTGCATAGAATAAGAGTGTATGGTGAAGTCATGGAAGATAAAGCAGTAGTAAGAAATATTTTGATATCACTAACTCCAAAGTGGTTGCATATTGTTATTACACTTGAGGAGTGTAAAGATATGGATCAAATCAAGGTTGAAGAGTTAGTGGGTTATTTATTGTTCCATGAGGATAAAATGAAAATTTATTCAAATGAATTAAATCATGCACTAGAGTCCAAAGTATGGGTTTCGAAACCAAATAAAAAATCCACAAATTAGAATGCAAATTTTTCTCAAAGTTCATATCAGAAAGGGAAGAACCAATCAAATTCAAAGTGGAAGGGTAAGAAGGTCATCACTTGTCATTATTGTAAGAAACCAGGTCACATGATAAAAGATTGTAGGAATCTAGCAGCCAAAGATCAAGCAAACCAAGATGGGGGTGATAAAAAGGCTTACCAAGATGAGAATAATGATGATCAAATTAATTATTCTCTTTCTTGTAATTCAGGTTTGGATGATAAAATGAATATGTGGTTTCTTGATTCAGGATGTTCTAACCATATGTCATGTTTTGAGGATTGTTTTGACAAGCTAGATGGTTCATTCAAGAGCCAAGTTCACTTAGGATATGGTAAGGTGATTCATGTTGAAGGGAAAGGGAGTATGCCTATCACCACAAAGCATGGGAAGGGTGATATCAGCAACATTTATTTAGCTCCAAACATGAAGCACAATCTCATGAGTGTTGGACAACTAGTAGAGAAAGGATTCAAGCTACTTTTTGACAATGGAGAATGTTTGATATATGACAAAAATAAAGGTAACAAATTGATTGAAAAGTATTTTATGTCAAAAAATAGAATTCTTCCATTGATAACAAATATTTTAAATCAAAATTCTTGCTTTTCTACCATTGAGGAATCAAGCATGTTGTGGCACTCTAGATATGGTCATTTAAATTTCAAAAGTTTGCATGTTCTTTTTAAAAACAAGATGGTTGATGGTCTTCCAAGGATTGAATCCAAATTGAAGGAAGCATGCAAGGCATGTATACTTGGAAAACATCATAGAGAAAGCTTTCCAACCAGCAAATGGAGAGCTACCAAGAAATTGGAATTGGTACATTCATATTTATGTGGGCCTATGTCTTATCCTAGCATAGGGAAAAAATTGTATTTTAATTCCTTTATTGATGATGCTACCAAACTAATGTGGGTTTTCTTTTTGAAGACCAAATATGGGTTATTCTCAACTTTTAATATATTCAAAGCATTGGCTGAAAAGGAATTAGGTTGTTATATCAAGGTGTTAAGAACTGATAGAGGTGGAGAATTTTATTCACAAGAATTTCTAGATTTTTGCTCTTCGCATGGAATAAAAAGGCATTTTACTGCTCCCTACACACCACAACAAAATGGTGTTACAGAGAGAAAGAATAAAACAATAATGAAGTCAGCAAGAACTATTTTGGAGAGGAATTTTTGGACTGAAGCAATACAAACAACAACCTACATCCTGAATAGAAGTCCCACAATGGCGGTGAAAAATAAGACACCCTATGAAGCATGGTATGGTAAGAAGCCTATGGTGGCTCATCTTAGAGTATTTTTTTTTTTAGCATTTGTACACATTGATGATGCTAAAATAAAAAAATTAGACCCCAAGAGTGAGCCTCACATTTTTACAGGTTATATTGATGGTAGTAAGGCTTACAAGTTTTTCAATCCTGTTAGTATTAAAACTGTTGTTTCTAAGGATTGTAAATTTTTTGAGAATGATGTGTTTATTGATCATAACCAGAAGAATGCATAGGTTATTAGTGAAGGGAGGCAGAATTTTTATGGAGAAATGGTGATGAGGCCTAGATAAGCCTCATTTATAGCATGTTTTAGATAGTTAAAACTGCCTAAAACTCTTGTGAATTATCTTATATGCTAGTTAAGTTGATTTAATATGTTGTGTATTAACTGTTTGCATGATTGAACTGATTAAGGACATTATATTCTGATTTTCAATAGTTCTTGTATAGTTTTATGTTATCTTTTCATGCTTAGGTTGACATGACACTTCGGTAGTCTTATTTTGATAATCATTAAGCATTAGTTTCTCTAAATTCAGCAAATAGTACAAAGACTTATTACTGTGCAACAGAAAATTGGTTTTTCCATATAAATTCCAACTAGCTGCCAATGAATGGCAAGGCATGGAATTCACATCCAAGGAAGAATGAAGACTATTGCAATATGATCCTGAGGTCTAATACACCTGAGAAATATAGCCAAAACCATTTGGATTCAACACAGTTGGTCATTCTAAAGATCTTCGAAATGAACATAGTGTCTTCGAAATGAACAGATATCTTCGGAATGAGAAAACATAGTGTCTTCAAAATGAGCAGATATCTTCGGAATGAGAAAACACAGTGTCTTCAGAATGAGCATATCTTTGGAATGAAAATTGCAGTATCTTCGGAATGAGTGGATCTTCGAAATGAGAATTGCAGTATCTTCGAAATGAGCGGATCTTCGGAATGAGAATTGCAGTATCTTCGAAATGAGCCACTTATCTTCGGAATGAAAACAGAATGTACTTTTTGACTTGTTGACTGACTTTTGGCGGTGGAAAAGGGGATAATAAGGTTGAGAAAGTTAAGGGAAAATATCTCTCATATAACTTTGTCGTCCTTGTCGTCCAAAGCCACCATTTATGGAAAAGATCAAATTTGATCTTCTTCTAGGATAAACCCAGGAAATTCTGCAAGAAAATAGGAACAACATATTTTCTGTTTGTAATTAGATTTTAGGCATCTATAAAAGATAGCTCCCGTTCAGGTTGAGCTATTAGATTTTATTAGAAGATATTATTATAAGGAATATATTAGATTATATAGAGGAGATAGAAAATAAATAGAGAGATGATAGAATAGTAATTTCAGACCTGTAACAAATTTCAACAGAATTGTAATTACGTTTCTGAAGCAATAAAAGTGCAGTTTTCATTTCTTTTATTTTGTTATGTCTGAGTGTGAGTAAGACTTAAAGAAGAATTCAAACCTTCTTACGAGAAAGGATGCTGGCCATTTCCGGACCTAGGAGGAGGGCTGATAGACGGGTTTTATTCCGATTTTCGCTGCAGCAGAATAAGTTCTAAACTTGTTGTTTTCATTCTTTTGCACAGCTAACATTCCTAGTTGTTTAATTATTGTTCATAATGTTTTTGTGATATGATTAGTGGTAGATCTGGTTATTCTTTTCATTTCCAGCAACTTTCCAATTCACTGCAAATTTCCATTTCCATCAATTTACAAGTTTTCTATAATTTCCCTGCATTCTTGTTTTTGTTGTCAAAACCCTGCACCGAAGATTGACGACCTTCTGTTACAGAGCATTGATAGGATCTATTTTTTATGCTTCATTTCAATTATTGCAAGATTAAATAGACTTTCAATTTTGCAATTATAACTAGAGTTTCAATTCTGCAATTTAATTAGATTTCATTCTTGCAATTGTAACTAGGGTTTCATTTATGCAATTAACAATTAGTTTTTCATTCTTGCAATTAGATTAAGGTTTAATTTATGCAATATAGGGATATAAGTGACACAAATCCCCCACACAATCAATCCTACCAATAAAGACCTGCTGCTCCCAAATGAGCTGAAATGCAACTCTGTTTGAACTTTCTATCGTAGACAGCATTGGACACCACCCCGGATTGATAAGATCTTTGAGATTAAATGATGAGATTCAATGACACTCATCAAATGGATTTCAAACAAGATACTCCACTATTTCCTAGTGTTAATGGCAACAATACTAGTTCTTCCCAAGAGACTAGTTTACCACCAATTTCAACACAAGTCAAAAACAAAAGGTTGTTGCTTTCACATCCAAAAAGTCAGATGTTGGATCAGAGCTATAAAAGGAGAACAACAAGACTTCAAGATCAATCAGGTAATAATATTAAAGATATTGAAGATGAAATGACTTACTATGTCTTATCTTGCATTTCTAGTGAACCAAGGAACTATGTAGAGGCTAGTCAAAGAAAATAATGGGTTGAGGCCATGAATGTTGAGATGGAGGCCATTGAGAGAAATGAGACATGGGATCTCATTCAGCCTACTAGTGACATGGATGTCATTGGTACAAAATGGTTCTATAAGACCAAGTTCCATAGTGATGGAAAAATAGACAAACACAAAGCTAGACTAGTAGCAAAAGGGTATGCACAAACATATGGAGTAGATTATGAGGAGACTTTTGCTCTTGTGGCTTGCCATGATACTATTAGATTGATGCTTTCATTTTTTGCTCATAAAGGATGGGAAGTTCACCAAATGGATGTAAAGAGTGCATTCTTCAATGGTGACATTGAAGAAGAGGTATATGTGGAGCATCCACAAGGTTATGAAATAAAGGGTAAATAGAATTGGATATACAAGTTGAAAAAGGCACTTTATGGGCTAAAACAAGCTCCTAGGGCTTGGTAATCAAAGATAGATGGATGGTTCTCTGAAAATTAATTTGAAAGGAGCAAAAATGAGCCAACTCTTTACATAAAAATTGTTGACACTAACGTGTTGTATGTTTGTCTTTATGTTGATGATCTCATTTTTACAGGAAATTCCAAAGCTATGATACAAGACTTCAAGGAGAGCATGAAGAGTGATTTTGAGATGTCTGATATTAGAAAAATGAAATACTTTCTTGGCATGGAAGTACAACAAAGGTAAGATGAGATCTTCATATGCCCAAGACATGTTGAAGAAATTTTTATTTCTAGACTGCAAGGTGGTTGATACTCCTATTGCTAGTGGGGAGAAGCTTATAAAAGAGGATGTGAGTCCTCTTTTTGATGAGAAGACCTTCAAAAGTATGGTGGGTGGGTTGATGTACCTTACATTCACAAGACCTAATATTACCTATGCAGTTTCACTAGATTCAGACTCATATTGAGCTAAAATTTTGAGGGTAGGTCCATAACATCCCCTAGAACATCACCAATTTTTAGGCCATGTATAGTAGCAAAGATCAGTAAGTTATTCATTTGTTAGCAAGGCATTCTAGTTTTAATTTCTATGTTTCCTACAAGCATTTCTTTCAAGGGTTTTCATTTGTATTGATTTTCAATCATTTATACAAGTGCTACTGACCCTTGTTTGATTTCCATGTGTGTAGGATACAAGTACTTTGAAGAGCTATTGAAGTTGGAGTGGTACCTGCATTGGATACCAAAGCTCACTCACCCCTTGAAGCTGTAGAAGAAGAATGAAGGACACCATTTTATTTTCTTGGAGAATTGGAGATCATTGTTTGAGAACTTGTACTTTGTAAAAAGAAGGCATTGTAATATCCATCCCCAAGCATTGGGGCATGGAGCATTGTAAAATTTGGGAGACTAAGGCTCCCTCGTGTTAATACAAAAAGAAGCATTCTTTTTATCATAAGTGTTCATTTTTATTATTTTTTTGGTGTTATTATTTTTTCACACCATGAGATCATTATTATTTTTTGGTGGGCTTCTTCCCACAAAATGTACAAAAATAGTGACAAATATGAGTGGTCTAGAGTTTGAATCGATATACCAAAAACTCAAGAATAACTCAACCAAATCCTACCCTCTAAGAAACAAAATCACATATCTCTTCCATTATGAAAAATACTTGATTTGTCCCAAAACCAAAACAAAGGCCTTGTTTCAATAACTATAAGCAAAACCTCCATAACGGCGAGAACTCCCATGCCACAATTTTTTTATATTACTTATATTATAAAATATTTCCATATCTTTCCTCAAAAAACAAAGAATGGTGGAACCCTTGTTGTCCCAATACCTTATCGAGGAAAGATCATGCCCAACAATCAACCTCTTCTATAGATGGCTTGAAACATCTATGTTGGAGTTCCTTGTTTACTTGAGACAGGGTACACCATTAGCTCCAAAATCAATTACAATGCAAGTCTACTGAACCCTATCACTTCCACATTTCAAATTCAAACGATTTCCTACTTTTTTTGTGACCCTTTGAAATCAACCGCCAATAAATTTAGATCTACTATGGCCGAGCTTCGATTGGTTGTCCCAGTACCTCTATTCTCTTAATTATTCAAATATTTGTCTTAGATCTCAAACATGATATTATTTTATGGACCACCTAATAAGATCTTCAACATAGTTTTCAATGATATTATGCATCATATCGTGCAAAATGCATGTCATAGCCTCCTAATAGGTAGCTCTTGTGGTTTTCAAACCAAAGGGCATGACCTAGTAACAAAATGTCCCCCAAGGAGTGGTGAAAGTTATCTTGGATTGATCTCCAAGTGCAATTTGAATGTGATTATACCTAGAATCTGTCCATTAAAGATAGCATTCCACATCCTACAGTAAAATTGATAATCATATCTATGTTGGGTAAAGGAAAATCGTCTTGGGGACATGCCTTATTGATGTCCCTAAAGTTGGTGCAGACTCGTACAACACCTTCCTTTTTGGGTACAAGCACTACATTAGAGATCCAATCAAAATAATTGATTGTTTTGATAAATTTGATCTATAAGAGCTTTTGAAGCTCCTCTTTGATAAGTAAGGAAACTTTAGGGTATTGTTGGCTCAAAAATTTATCTTTCTGAGGAAGTCAGGAAAAAATATATATAAATTTTTTTTTTCTCCATTTTAAGGGTGGTTCCCTTTTCTAAATATTCTTAAAATAAACTTCTTATTAATTATGATGAAAGGAAGAGATAAAATTGATTTGATGTTAATAGTAATATTTAGGTTTTCAAACATAGATATGGGAATAATCCATTTTCTCATAAATATAACTAATTCCAAACTTGCATATAATATTTGCCATCAACATAAATAATAAACCTTCCATACATTTACGAATAGCATAGATCATGAAAGAAAATTTAACTAAGAATTGCAAATTTCTAAGTTAACTCACTTCCATTAATAAAAATAACTTGAATTCCTTGATATATCTTATTGCTCCATCCTTGCACTTCCCCCAAAAAAGTCCTCTTACATGTAAAAAATTATCATTATAGCATTACAGTTGTCAACAGTTACACAATCTTTGTAACTGATCCTTGGTAATTGTTTGTCTTCATAATTGTTCTCCTTTGGAGGTCCATTGGAGAGCAGAGGATAATATTGCAAAGAAACTACCTTGTAGTGTGAGAAGTTACACCTTCCGCAACAACTTATCTCTATAAAAGATAAAGTCTTCACTAGGAGATGCCTCTTCTGGTTCCAATGTGAGCAACATGAGTAGGGGTAAAATCTGACTAAAAAGAAGACCTATTTCAAATCATATCACTTTATCATTCAATTGCATGAGAGCAGTATTCTTCTATGGACTACCATTCTTTACTTCTATGGATCTTCCACTCTTGTTCCTCTGTCAATAGCTCCTCTTCATTTCTCTCATTCAACAAAATTCTAAAGTATTGATAATCCTTCAACTTCATAGACAGTAATCCATCTGGTATCTTCTTGTGCATGTCGAACTATTGACCCATGTTCTCCTCTAGTTAATAGTTGAAAAGAATAACTTTGCAAAGTATATACACTATGGAATACAATTTTGTGGAGAACACTTTGTTGATACAAGACATACCTATGAAGACTTGAAACTTATGAAAGACTAAATTGCAAGACACAATAAACCTAAAAATTTTACCTATTTTTGCATTTAGCAAGAACTTGATTCTAGTGTTATTTAAAGGACAAGAACTATAGACATTTACTTGACATGATATGCTTCAACAATCTGCATGGCCGACATGACTAAACTATACTTAGACACAAACTTAACTTTGGAAGACGGTAATTTTGAGACAAAAGAAATGAAATACAACTAGACCTTATCAGAAGAGACAAAAAAAAATCCTAAAAACATAAAACAAACTAATAATTTATAAACCCTACTAGAAAATAAAACCACAAGAGCATGACACCAAAATTTGCATAGTTGTTGGTAGTAATTGTAGAAGCAAAAACTTCCATTGCGGAATGATTCATAATAAGTCATACATTTTGTAAAACTCTACAATGAGTAACTCCGCAATTTTAGAGTGCTTTCTATAAATGTTTCATGACTTAGAAAATTTTGGGCTAATACGTTAGAAAAAATAAAATCTTTGGTCTCTTTTTTTTTAGTTTTTATCTTAATTTTTTGAAAAATAATGGCAAAAAATACTACCAATAGGTGCATTTTTCTCAATATTTGATTTATTTTTTTTGCATAAAGTTTGACAACTAAATGATATACTACTAGTGAAGGATATAACCCTAGCATGTTTGCATAGACAAGGCAAAGATGTCACAAAATTCAATAAAGAGTCTAGTATATTCTTCATGTTCTTCAAGGATTAAGACTTTTTCCAAATTTGATGATTTTTTAATTGTCTTGAGAGCCAATTTTGATGTCAATCATTTCTTCAATTAATATGTGGGACTCATATTCTAATTGTTGAGGAACAAGTCATACTCCTAAACTTTCTAGGTTTGCAGGATCTAAATTCAATTGTTCAAAATCATGTGGTTGTGAGGTATCAATAATTACTTGTGAATGGGACCCTCTATTAGAGAAGTTTTCTGGACAAAGATGGTCATGAGAGCCATCTTGAGGAGAGTTTTCAGATACGTATTCCACGTCATAGTCATTTGTGTTGGACACTCGTAAGGGATTTTCACTTGATTCAGAGAAAGTAGTATTATCTTTTTGAGATATAGCTGCATTGTTTTCTAAATTATTTTGATTACAAAGATTATCTTTAGAGGAATTATGGGGATCTTGTTCATATCCATTAATTAGTTCATGGTAAACAATTATTAAGGTGTTTATGCTAGCAGATTGTGAGAATGGGAATAGGTCAAAAAACTAGAAAGGAAAAGGTTCCACATCATCTTCATAATCCTAATATAGTCCCTTTGTTAGAGTGGTATCATCCCAAGGTTCGGGAAAACAAAGGTCAATATTGTGATCATAGGTTCAAGAAAACAAACGTCAACATTGCCATCACTATCATACGAGGATGAAAAGGGTAAAGGTTTGTTGTGGTTAGAGATACAACCTAATAACTAATGACCTGGTCAAGCTTCGGGTTCCAAGGGTTCTTTAATGCCCTGTTTGTGAGGTCCTGGTCCTGGTCCTTTTCTATGATAATCAAAGTTACAATGGATTTGTTTGGATATGTGGTAAGGGTTTGATAAGTAGCACGAATCATATTGTCGTTTACTTGGACAAGTTACTACCATGGATTCTTTCCTCCCCAGTAGTTTCAACATAGTCAAAAGAACAACTCCCTACCTATACCACCTTCCCCTTTCTAGAGGGTAACCCTAAGGTCCAAGGTGAAGGAGATAATCTAGCTAGATACAATGCTTGTAGTTCACTTTGTTGATTATTGAGATTAATGTGGTTAATATTTTGAATTTCAGATTGATTCTCATCCTATGTTTTGGATTGATTACTTGTTCTAGTTTCCTTATCATTATTATTAGTGTTCTCTTCTTTAGGTTTTGTCTTAGTGGATTGATCATGAGATGAAGGTATTAGAGCATCATGGATAAAAGGGAAAGAAATATTTAGGGAATGGAAAAGACAAGCCTTTGGGATTTCTACCTCAAAGGTTTGGCATTATGCAAAGGGCTTGAGGTTTGCATTGATGTTGTATAGCTTACCTTGATATTCAAACTTCAAACATTGATGATAGGTTGACAGGATAACTTGCATGGCATGGATCAAGGATATCCTAAAATAATATTATAGTTTAAGTCACAAGGCAGAACATAGAAATGGGTGTTAAGTATGCTAGGTCCCACTTTCAAGGGGAGGATTATAGTACCAACAACCTCATGTTCCTCATTATTATATGGCTTGATAACGATGTTAGAATTCTCTAAGTCTTGTTTTTTTGGCCCAATCCTATTAATAAATTTAAGGTTGCACTCATTCAAGGCAGAGCCATCCATTGTCAATATTGCATGTGATATAAGGGAGAGTTCCCCAAGCATAGGATATGGATCATCATATTTGTAAAAGACATTGTAGCATGGTTTACGCTAAGGGCTCCTACCACATTAGTAATATTTGTAGGATTAAGATTTTGTGGTACAATTTGCTTACTTAAGAGTTTTAAAAGTGTTTCTCTATGATTTGGTGAAGTTTGTATTAGATCAAGTAGGAAAATTTTTGTAGGAGTGTCTTTAAGTTGTTTAAGATCAAATGTTCTTTTACATTTATCCTGGAATCGTAGTACCAAGGGTGGTTCTTTAAGAGAAGAGACATGTTTAGGTCGTAAGACCGAAGGGGGATTAGAAGGTGGGTTTGATGGTTGACCTTTGTCTTTGTGCTATTGTCAAGTGACAACATGAACATGAATCATTCTATTATGTTTTTATTGGGTGGAGATACATTTCTATATTGAATGTGAGTAGTGGTTCTTTATTTATAGTTGGGTAAATAATCTTAAAATATCCCCTTATCTTGGTTAGAAGAGGACGTTTGGAATCACCGAAAACAGTGCAAACATCATCAATTAAGTCCTAAATAGAGTGCATCAAGTTCCTACACATGTTGGCATGGTGGTCATTTGTGCAATGGAAGACATTGTTCATCGACCTTAAACCAAGGGAGATTTTTCCTTTCAAGGTCTAAAAGCCTAATGTGCAATAACTCAATCATTTTAGCTGCTAATAATTGTTAGAATTTCCCAAGAGTAGACATGCAAAGCATTACAAAAAATATGAAGAGAAGAATAGAATTGATTAATTATTCCATGGGATCAACTTTGTATAAATAGCAAAGTTGATCAATGTGAGTCGTTGGATTACAACTCAAAAAATCTGAACTAGTCTAAACTAAGAGTTCACCTACCTCATGGAAGAGTGGTAACTCAAGTTAGACTATCCTAGTAGAACTTAAGAGAACTAAAGATTTATTCTAACACTCCCCCTGAAGTTATACTAGGGGTGAAGGTAACAACAAGAGATGAGTCCCGACAACAAGACCTAATGAGGTACTCATGTACAATATTGGTATTACCCAAAAAAATGAGTCCCGACAAAAAGGCCTTATTAGGTACTCATGTACAATGAACTTACATTTTGGAGAGATGGTGAAAAAACCACATGGGAAAAAATCATCTTCCAAAATGAAGAAGAAGAAGAAGAAGGAGGAGAGGTGAAAACCTCTATGCACCCTCCTAATGCAACTACCTTATCCCAAGTTTCTCATGCAACTGAATGTAACGTGGAGAAGCAAAGGACTTGGTGAAGATGTCTGCAATTTTATTTTTTGTGGGAATAAACTCCAAGCTTAGATCCCCTTTTTGAATATGTCGCCAAATGAAGTGCATGTGAATCTCAATGTGTTTGGTGAGCTAATGCTCAACTGGATTATGAGCAATATGAATTACGCTCTGATTGTCACACCAAAGGGTAATAGGTTTATCATGGAAAAAATTAAATTCTCTCATTATCTGACGAAGCCAAAGAGCTTCCTGACTGGCTAAAATTGTTGCCATGTATTTTGCCTCTGTAGATGATAATGCTGCTACTTGTTGTTTTTTGCATGACCAAGCTATAGGAGAAGAACCAAGACAAAAAACGTAGCCAGAGGTGGAAAATTTGTCTTCAATTGAACCTGCCCAATCAGAATCTGAGTAACCAATGATATTCATGGATCCACCCTCATATAAGAGCCCAAAGTGAGTGGTTCCTTGCAAGTATCAGAGGATTCTTTTTGTTGCTTGCCAATGGCTGAAATGAGGTTGATTGGAGAATCTAGATATTAAGCCAACAACATAGTAAATATTTGGGCCAGTATGAGTGAGGTATAATAGAATTCCTATAATCTGTTTGTAGAGAGTAGCATCACAATGAAGGGATTTACAGGAAGTAGTTAGAGTGACTCCAGACTGAAAGGGTGTGGAAGAACGCTTGCAATTAGTCATCTTAAACCGTTGAAGAAGATCTAGAGTATACTTATGTTGACCTAATGAAATTCCTACATCTGTTTGAGTTATCTAAAACCCAAGGAAGTAATGAGCTAAACCCATATCAGTCATGTCAAATTTCTTAGAAAGAGAGTTTTTGATAGTCTGGATGTGAGAAATGACACTACCAGTGAGTAGGATATCATCAACATAGAGAACAAGTATGGTGATTTTTTCTTCATCTTTCCAAATATAGACTGTTGCATCAGACTCATAATGAGAAAATATTGAGGAAACAAGTAAGGAGTCCATTTTTTCATACCAAGCTCTAGGAGCTTGTTTGAGACCATAGAGAGATTTCCTTAGTCTACAAACAAGGGAGGAGTCTTGAATAAATCTAGCAGGTTGTTCCATAAATATTTCTTCTTTTAAGTCACCATGTAAGAAAGCACTTTTAACATCCATCTGAAAAACTGGCCACTTTTGAGAAGCAGCAAGTCCAAGGACCAGCCTAACAAAATCCATTTTTGCAACTGGTGCAAAGGTTTCAGAATAATCAATGCCTTCAAATTGAGAAAAACCTTTAGCTACCAAGAGAGCTTTGTGTTTGTCATTTTTTCCATCAGGTTCACACTTAGTTCTATAAATCCATTTACAGTGAACCAATTTTCTTCCTTTAGGTAGAGGGACTAGATCCCAAGTGTTTTTTTTTATTAAGGAAGAAAATTCATTCTCCATTCCATCATCTCATTCTTTTATACTAGTTGCTTCTTTGAAGGATTGAGGATTTGTGGAAATGGACTGACAGACAAGACCAAAACCCATGGAGTGGCTTAATCTGGATGATGGAAGATCTTGGATGTAAGGAGTGGCTTCTTTAACTATGGTGTGGGCCCATTTTGGCATTGTGGAAGGAGTAATGGATGTTACAGGATTTTGAGTTGGAGTTTGAATTATAGGATCCTCATTTTGGTTATGTATCTCAAGGATGAGATCTTCATTATATAGAGGCTCAAATATGGGAGATGGCTCGAGAGAATCAATATTGGAAGAAGATGATTGAGGATCTTTATAAGGGAATGTTTCGTCAAATTGAACATTTATGTGAAAAAAGACCTCATGAGTTGTGGGATCAGGGAGCCTGTAGGATTTTATTTCCTCACAATAACCAACAAAGATAAGTTTCTTGCTTTTTGTGTCTAGAGCCTTCCTATTTTTCTTTGGGATGTGTGCCCAAGAAGTACACCCAAAAACTTTGAAAAAAGAGACATCAGGTTTTAAGCCAGTCCATGGCCAAGAGCATTATGTGGTGTGCGGTTTTGAATATAATTTCCACAGTTAATAGCCTCAGCCCAAAAAATTGCTGGAAGATCTCTCGAGTGGAGAATACAGTTTGCCATTTCTTTTAAAGATCTATTTTTCCTTTCTGCAATGCCATTTTGTTGTGGTTTATGGGAGACTGAATGTTGATGAATTATGCCATGAGTTGAGAGAAATGTGGAGAACTCAATACTAAAGTATTCCCTCCCATTATCTGTATGAATTTGCTTGATTTTGCAAGTGGCTTGATTTTCAACTAAGGCCTTGAAGATTTTGAAGTGGGATAGAACATCACTTTCGTATTTTAGAAAGTAGACCCAAGTTCTTGAAAAATCATCAATGAAGGTTAAGGCATATTTGCTCCTTTGAAAGAAGGCTCCAGGAAGACCATCAAGTCACTATGGATTAACTCTAGTGGGATGAAGCTTTTTGTGAACTACTTGGGTGAAACAGATCTTGAAGTTTCCCAAGAGCACATCCAGGACAAACTCCTTCAATAGAAGAGACTTTTGGCAACCCTATTACCATTTCATGAGTATTCAACTCTTTTAAATAGTTATAACTGAGATGTTCAAACCTTTCATGCCAAATTTTGCTTTCAAGGTCTCTATGAGCAACAAAATAGGATGCTCCTTCTGAATCTTTGAATCCCTTGAAGTGAAATAGGCGAGCTCTATGATCAATGTCACCTTTTGCTATGAGGGAGTATGGTTCTTGAAAGTCTCTTATCTCAACTCATGTTAGTGAAATTAGAACTGTTTTGCCTTGTGCAGAAGTATAAATCTGATAGATAAAGAGAATATTTTTAACAATATTGGGAACATAGAGAACATTATTTATATGACCACCATCAATGATTATGTCACCTTTTCCTTTGACAGGGATAAAATATGAGTCACCAACTTCAATGTTGCAAGTGGTGCTTGAGGAGAGAGAAGTAAACAACTCTTTTGAAGATGTCATATGAACGGGCACGAAGCAGCAGAGGGCATCGTTCCTGAAGCAACGGACTTGAGAGCATCAGAGGAGGTCGTTCCTGAAGCAGCGATCTTCCTTTGGTGTCGAAAGCAGCAGAATTTCCAGGCTATGATCAGAATAGTAGAAGATAAGCACTCATCGAACATAAGAAAAGAACCTTA
The DNA here is from genome assembly GCA_028583015.1 of Wollemia nobilis. Classification (NCBI taxonomy): domain Eukaryota; kingdom Viridiplantae; phylum Streptophyta; class Pinopsida; order Araucariales; family Araucariaceae; genus Wollemia; species Wollemia nobilis. The sequence continues at coordinate 3,432,494 of JAQPPZ010017021.1, forward strand.
GACACTGAACAAGATGAGTCGGCACCAATAAACGTGACGATTATGTAAATGAACTCGACGATTCGCTAACGGTCATGGAAGCGCCAAAAAAACAATGAGAATACAACAACAGTTTGCACGGGAAATCCGATCAATTACCAGCACGTGGCTTAGATACGCAGTAGACGAACGTGAAATCTCCACTTCGAAGACGAATCACGCCAATGGAATTCTGCACAGCTATAACACAACAGTGTTGTTCTTTTCGGTCAATTAGTAGCCCGAGGTTAAAAACGAGTCGCATCATTTAAACCTTCCCCATCGCGTGTGTTTATGGATAAATCACCAACGCGAACGGTACAAAGGCGCAATGAAGAGCATGCTGCCGCCATTAGCATAGGAGAATGGCACAAAAAAATATCGTTAAAACGACGAGGGACACCGAAAAACATGTGCGTCGTAAGCATAGAGTTATTTGATAGGGGCACATAGGTAAAATGAGGACAGCGTGCTATCAAGAATAGCACCAACAGCAGAATATATCCGGCGAGCCACCTATATTCAAAAAGAGTCACCTCTAATGTTAGAAAAAACTGACCATTAGTAGAAGATACCTTTGCGAGCCATTAAAAAGTGTTGACCACTTTCGATGATAATAGAGTGCCCTTTTCAACACATTAATTTCTGAAACTAATGCACAGGAAAACTAGCCTCAAATTTACTTTCAACAAAATAAAATGATATATTTTGTTGAAAAAAAATGGCTTTATGGAGAAGGAACATTTTTAGACATTATTCATCAAGTTGAGAGAAAAGTATAAGTCCTTCAAAAAGATTTTGCTAAGCTTCTACTTAAGAAATATGTAGATGTGTAACAAATGCAATATGAACAATCTACACGAGATATGTCTTTTGTCAAAAAAAAATAGGCATCTTTGTGGAGACAAAGAAGGCTTCAAAGGAGAAGACAAAAGACAAAGAACCAGTTTCTAGAAGATCCTTAAAAAAAAACGCTAGCAAAATCTATCCTGCTCTAGTACCATGTTAGAATTTCCCAAGAGTAGACATGCAAAGCATTACAAGAACTATGAAGAGAAGAATAGAACCGATTAATTATTCCATGGGATCAAGTTTGTATAAATAGCAAAGTTGATCAATGTGAGTCGTTGGATTACAACAACTCAACAAATCTGAACTAGTCTAAACTAAGAGTTCACCTACCTCATGGAAGAGTGGTAACTCAAGTTAGACTATCCTAGTAAAACTTAAGAGAACTAAAGATTTATTCTAACAATAATTGTTCAAGGAAAGTTGTTGGAGATTGATTTTGTCTAGTAATTTTTCTCTTAAATTTTTGTTGGCTTCTCCTAGAACTAATTTTTGTAAGACAATAGTTGTGTTGACGTTATTGGTTTTCACATTGTTAATAGAGTGGGAGTCAATTACCCCATCACCCACAACTTGCTTAATTTTATATTGCCCTTTAGGATTAGAAGAGAGCAATTTTTCTTCCTTTTTCTTATACATTAGTTGTCCTCTATGTAAGAGGGCAGCGTCTACTTGTTTAGCCAATTTTTACTACATCTTCCAAAGAAGTATTACAATTTGTTTCTAGAGGGTAAGCCAATTGTTCCTATAAATTATCTTTAATAAGATTCAAACTTAAGTCTTCTTGAAATTCAAAGAATTTAACCAGTTTAGGTTAGTAACATTTAATAAATTTCTAAAAATATTTTGATAGGAAAAGACAAGTCAATTGCAAATTCTAGGTCTAATAGCAAGCCTAAAAGCTGACTAACAATTATTTGCATCATTTAATAATATAAAATACCTTTTTTGGATTTGGTATAATATAGAATACCTTACAATGTATACTTAAATTTAAATTTTGAATGACAAATTTTGCATATCTTCTAGTTGAAAAATAAAAATTTAAAATTTTAATTATAAAAAATGTAAAAGCATAAATGATTAATAAGTTATTTTACCAAATTTTTTTCACACTTGTTCTTCAAATTTATTGAACTCCTTTACATCAAATATAAATGGTTTAACACATCTACACTTTATTTATATCCATATAAAATAAAAATTTAGATCAAAGTAATGACTTCTCAACAATGTTCTTCAAATTTATTAAACAAAATTTGTATAAAAAATAAATAAAAAATTGCAGTAAGATATTGATAAAATACAAAATCATATGGACAATTTTGAAAAAGAAAAAAATCCCATCTCAAAATTGCTTTGTCCAAAGGTCATTTTCAAAAAATTAAAAAAAAAAACAAAATCTGAGAAGAAAAAGTAAAAAATATATAATTTCTGAGAAAACTTGGCTTATAAAAGCATTATTCTCCTATTATCTGTGGCTCAATATATATTATTTTTACATGTCTGTAGTTATACAATGGCATAACGCTGAGTCTTTTTATCCTATTATGGCTCCCGTTTTATGCATAGTCACAGCTTTTTCTCCATGCATATAGGCATATATGTGAACTGTTACACATGTACAAGTATTCACGTCATGATGGTATAACAATGAGTTTAATTAAAAGTTTAGATATATGTTTAATTAAAATCTATAATTATATAAATATGCACAGGTAGTTTGTGAAACTCAACATTAATTTTATATAATTTTTTTGTCATTAAAAACAACTAGTCTAAAAAGGATAGACCAGTTGGTAGCCACCTAGTGCTTGCCAAGGGGTTGCTTCAATTTGGTTCCATGGAAGGTCGAGGGTTCTGTTGACTTTGTCTTTACCCAATGGTCTACCAATTATAGAGGTTCTCTATGCAAAAAAAAAAAAAAGTCCTTTGTTTTCATTGCTAAAAGCCCCTGTAATAGTCTTCTATTCATTAAATTTCAAGTCTGTCTAATGGTGACCTCATTTTTAAGAACACAGTTAGTGTCGCAGGGTTTGGGTTTGAGTTCAAACAATTAGTGTCACAAGGTTTGGATTTGAGTTCAAATTCAAAAAGGTTGAAATTCAGAAAATATTTTGCATAGGAGAAAAATTGAAATACAATTTGATATAATATTCTATACACTAGTAGGTTAGGAGAAAGTCTGCCTAAGGCAAAAGGAGGTTTGGGACAGGAGGCAATCGGAGCTAAATAATAAAGCTTTGGCTGGAAAGCTTTACTGGAGGTGGATCTCCCAACCAACTTTTTTATTCAGCAAAGTTTTAACTAGTAAATATTTGGAACAAGTGAACCCAAATGAGGTGAGTCGTTTCCCTTTGGATGGTAATGGGTCCTTAGTGTGGCAAGCTCTAAAGCTAAGATCTCAAGTAGTGAAAGATGAATTATTTTGAAAAGTGGAGAGAGAGGAGAAGGCATGATTTTGGACATATTCATGGGATCAATACCCACCTATTATTGTTGAATTCCCAAAATTATAACTAGTAAAAATAGTGATTGAAAGGAAGGGTCGGATCAAGATTGAAAGTTATTTCAACACTAAGTTAAGAAGTTGGATGAGTAGACAATTCCAATCCTTACGGAATTGGCACTCATCATGAATAAACTCTTAGTAGAAAGATTTCTCATAAGGTAGAAACGAGGATGAACTAGCTTGGGGCTATGGCAGCCTTGGATTCTACATGGTGAAGGATAGATATGAAAAGATTCTTCCAAAACCTCCTCATGCATATCAAGTTGAGGATTAGAGAAAGATTTGGTAGTCCAAGGATTGGCCAAATGTAAATTTCTTTGCTTCACAGTTCATACATAATGGAATTCTTACTTTTGAAAATCTGAGACATAGGGGAATTGTTGGACCATCTTTGTGTGTTTTATGCTACAAAAATGAAGATACATATGACCACCTGCTGTTTGAGTGCCCGCTCATGCACCAAATCTGGGAGAGATGGTTTTTAGCTTATAAAATTCAAGCTAATGGTGATTCGAACCAGATTAATATTTGGTAAAGATGGAAGCGGGGTAGATTTAAATCTGAAGCTCTTCGTATCGAGTGGAAGCTTGGATTAAACCTTATTTGGTGACAATTGTGGTTGGAAAGATGACGGAATTTTTAGAGAAACTTTTTCATACTTGGATGAGGTTTGACAAGCCCTTTGGAGCAAAGTCACAGAAACTGTGGCAATGTATGCTAAAGAAGAAACCCAGGCTGATATAGAGACGATGGAGAAGGAAGCTGAAGTGCAAGAGGGGCAAGACATAGCTAGTTGGAAAACACCTCCAGAAGGTTAGATTAAAATTACTACTGATGGAGCTACAAAAGGCAATCCGAGTAGAGTTGGAATTGGAGGTGATCTACAAGAATCATGTTGGGACAGTTCTCTATTGGGAACTGAAGGCCTAGGCAAGGCCATGAACAATGAAGCAAAAGCCTTAGCTATCAAATATGCTTCTATCTAGGCGGTAAAACAAGGTTACAGAAGGATGATCATAAAATCAACTTCTCAAATCTTGGTAGGAGCTCTGGATTGCATGAAGAACTTTGCTTTGGAGATGCGAAAGGTTAAGGATTCATGTCACCCAAATTAAGGAGTTGTGGAGAGAATTGGATGATGTGATCCTGATTTATATGGGTAGAGCTCTTAATACAGTGGCAAACTTCCTGGCTAAGATGGGTACCAAGAAGGAGGTAGGGGTTCAGTGGCATGTCTATTGATGACAAAAGGAGAATAACTGTCCAAATCAGAAAATCTATCGTTTGGCTGATTTGTACAGCCATTGCAAACATCTGGTTTTGGAAATTTGGCTCCAATGCAGATCTTTTTGTGTTGTAACCAAAAGTGGTTAGTTCTTAAGATCTTGGGCTTTAGAGTTATGGAAGTTTGTTGGAAAGTTAAAAAGGAGAAAATGGGTGCTCTTGTTGGCTAACGCTGGGAAAAGTCTCATCCCAACTTGTAAATAATCTTGTTTTAATATTTATTTTTTAATTCTTTTTCAAAAAAAACTATTCTATACATAAAAATTCGATATAATATTCTATACATACAAATGAGTATAAATTTATAATTTCATAAAAGTATCGTTGGAAATGTTTGATAAATTTTCTAATTTAAAGCTTTATGATTTTAAATGTGTATATGTGAAGGTGTGGAAGTTGTAGGAAGACATTTGAAAAAAAAATAGGGTTTGTGTGGGACTCTACTTCAGGCAAATTTGTTCCACAAATTTCAACGACTTATTCAAGTCTTCATCAAAATTGATGATTTTCAAACTTCATCCCTAAAATTTGGCGAATCTTGTGATGCAGGACATAATAAATGTGAAATCAAGCTATCTATCAATGCTCCACTAGTCTACAAAAATATAAGAGTCATTAGAAATTGCATTAGGTGATTATGCAGGTGAGACAACAGTGACTCCATCAATGGATCACATCTTTGAAGGAAAAAAAGACGATTCATTTTGTGTTGAAGATACACTTTCAAGTGTAGATGCATTTTTCTCATGCTTTTATGTATCTCATATGAGATGTGCCTTTGATACAATACTTGGGTTTTGGTCACAATTTACAGAGCAGATCATAAAAAAGGATAGTTTTCTGATATATCTTGTGCATGTTTTAGTACGTAATATTGACTCCATCTATGAATTCATGTAAAGAGTTTTCTACTTCACCCAAAAATAAAAATTAACAGTAATTTGTTTTTTGGGGGGTCTCCCACCTCTTGGACATCTGGAGTAGCTCTACATATGAGCTTTCACCTTTCTAACAGTCAGACACATACTATAGAATAGAATAGAGCAGAATAAATTAAGGTATTGATGGTTCCACCTCTTGAACATCTGGAGTAGCTCTACATATGAGCTCTCACCTCTGTAAGGGTCAGACACATACTATAGAATAGAAATGAGCAGAACAAATTAAGATATTGATAGTTTAATTAATAAAAATTGCCAAGTTCCACAAATCTTGAATTCTATAGTGTGTTTTGATGGCTTGATCAAGTAGATAGAAAGCCTACAATATAGTCTAGAGACAGACCCTGAATCACAAGCCCCTCCTACAGTGGGACAATAAATAATGGATCTTGGAACAACACAGTAATTGTTATACAGTTTTTAAATATGCTATTAATATCATCGGAATAAGCATATTAAATCTGAACTCCAACAATTTAAAAATAATCACACGTTTAATAATAGCTTCTTCAGCTCCTTCTTATTCACCTGAAAAATCAAACACGTGTTAAGATCCATAAACAACTTCGATTAAACTATGGTACTAGTCCATATTCATCTCATATTGGAGAGAAATCAAAATTGATTCAATGCCTGTAAGGGTTAGAGGGGGTTTACTTTGCCCATGGCATTACGTGGTAGTGAATCCCATACATGTAAGTGCTCAGGAATCTGCACATAGAAATGAGGCTCTTGAGAGTTAGATTTTGTAGTCAACAATATTTATGTGCTCTATTTAAAACTTAGGTATACATTTCTTATTTCCAATCATTATAAACTTGAAAATATGCACCATGTGTAAATATGCATCTCTAAGTTAAATTTCATTTGTGATAGATATTGGAACAATCAGTAATACTTTTGGCTTTCAAATAATTATCTCACTAAAAGTATATGAAGTATTTGTTATAACTTTGATTGGAAATCAAATAAAGTACATGAAGTGTTTGTTACAACATTAAAAGAGGATGAAAATACACATGGAAAAAATATTCAGCTGCAGTTGCGAATGAAGACCTTGTATGGAGCAATTTTTTCTTTAGCCCAGTTTTGAAGCTCCTGCAGAGAAATAACAGGCTTAGATTCTGCTGCTGCTCTTGCTTTTGATTCAGCATCTGGCACAGTTACTGCACAGATCACTTCTCCATAATCTTTGTCTGGTAGACCTAGCACAGCACACTCGGATATGTCTGGATGCTGCCAAAAAAAGGAAATTTCTCAACTATTGAGTCCTTTTCAGTGGTGTAACAAAAGAACTAGCTTAACCACTATATGAAGATCTCTCTTCTCTCTCTGAAAATACGCATTTGACAAATATCAAATATAATTATAGTGACCTTACTGTCCTTAAAGCAAAGTAAAGTAATATTTATGTCCACCAGGCCTTTAGGCCATATGGGACGATCCTTAAAAAGTTGTCAATCACCAAACAATGATCATTAGGATGATCTAAGTTCTTAAAAAGAGAATGCATAAATTGAGGCTTGAGATAACTGCTTTTACACTCAGATGTCTATAGTTTAGAGAAATAATAGAAATGAATGAAGAACAAAGGTTGTTTGACAGGTTTCTTCTTCCTTCATAGAAAATTCTTATCTCATCATTTACATATATGAATCATATTCCTTTTATTTTCATTTTTTAAGAAATGCACCTTAGAGTAACATCTATATTTCTGATTCATGATATTCAGTTTGAACATTACAACATACTGGCTGAACAGCAAGTTGTGTCATAATCTTGTCATTTATCAGCATATGCTGTTTAAGCAGTCTAGATTGTATAGCATATATTTTCGATGTGCTTACTTCTAAAAGTACTGCTTCAATTTCTAAGGCTGAAAGCTTGTAACCCCCCACCTTAAGGATATCAACACTTGTACCTGTGACACACCCAAAAAATTCAAATGCAACTTCATATCAGTCCTTGAATATAGTGCAAGCCATCATAAAATCAACATGAACATTTCAGTAAAATACATAAATCTTGAGTTCTCATTAAAATGGAATGTGTTTTTTCTGAACTGTATATAAGAAATAGTAAGATCAGTCACTAAAAAGTAAAAACAAATTTACTGCTAGACTGTCCTTCCTCTAGCTGATCCCTTTGTGTGTTGAAACTTGAGATATTTTGTAAAGCTCCCATTAGCAGCCACAAGGTCAATGTTGCCACATTTTGCTAGGGGTAAGATAATTTTGAAAATTTCAGTCAGGTTGTTGCCTCCCTCCTTTCTCAGTTCATTTCCAGTTTTCTTGTTTCTGTTTCCAGTTTGATCAGTTCCAGTTTCAGAGCAATCCTTAGATTTATATAAAAAAAAATGGAAAAATTTGGTTAAGTGTTGGCCCATGCTCGTGAGCGCCGTCGCTTTTGAGCGATTCTTGGCAGCGCAACTCATTTCAGCGACCATGAGCAGCAATAAAAAAGGGCTGAGAAATGGTTAATTATAGCTGCTCCCACGATCGCCATCGCTGTGAAGCGATGCCCAGCAGCGCAAGCAATTTGAGCGATCCGGAGCAAGGTTGAGTAAGAAAGGGCCTAAAAATCCCAAGTGTTGTGTGCGCCCGCGATCGCCGTTGCTGTTGAGCGCTTTCCAGGGACGCGCGGTTTTCGGGCGATCCAGGGCAAGGTTTGAACATGCTAAGTGCTGAGGACCGGGATTGCTGTCGCTTCTCAGCGATGCCCGTCGTCACGCCACAATTCAGTGACCAAGGTTGCGCAAGGGAAAAGCCTAAAATCGGCTAAGTGTCGCCATGACAGCGATCACCGTCGCCGACCAGCGACGCCCGTCGCCGCAGTCCTTTTGGGCGCGCGACAGTAGGAAGGTAGAATGCCCATCCCCATGAGCGCTGTCGCTGAAAGGCGATGCCCGACGTCGCACGATTTTCCAGCGACGCGCGGAAAAGAAGAAGAGTAAAGAGAAAAATACTAAGTGCCCCTGCGACGGCGATTGCCATCACCACCCTCTTTTCCCAACAGCGCTGCAGATTTTGGGCGCTTTGAAGCGGAGCACTCCCGAGATCACTGTCGCAAATCAGGTTTTCCCGAAATCACTCATTTTTTGAGCGCTTTCCAGCTTGTGCCCGAAGTCGCTCCCAGCCGCAACTCCGGAGATCGTCGTTGCTACTCAGCGATTCTTGGTGTTTTCTCCATTTTTCAGCAACTTCCGGCAATCACCAGTGAAGGGTTTTGAAGGCCAAATTCCACCCAGTTTTCAGAATTGTGAAGCAGATGGCTCCCCCCAGATAAAAGTAGACAAAGCATCAAGATTCGAGCTCATTTCACGGAAGATGAAAGTGTACCTCAAAATTACAGGGTAGGTAGGCATTAACAGCATTATTTAACGACAGATTGTACTGCACCTACCGCATTGATCGGACGAGCCTTCTCACCCACTAAATCTATTCGGAGTTGTACCAGATTCCAGGTAGATCTTGCTGTAGGTACACTCACGGCCAGTAGGGGTCAAATCTCGACGGCTTTTGCAGCTTTTGTCAGGTCTTGAATTTTGTGCTTAAATGTAATTTGGGGGGGAAAATTCTGCTATAAATAGCAGATGAACTTCATTGTAAAAGGGTGGAAGGGGAACATATTGCTAGGAAAGCTACTGTAACTGGACATTTGCTTTTGAATCAAAGTATACTTGGCTCCGTTACTTGTCTCTATCTTTTATGCTGCCTTCTACAGGTATTTCTGCATCGTGTCATTTATTTTTCTGATTGTTGTCATTCTGAACTCTGGATTTCAGCATTGGCAATTAAGTAGACCTGGAATACCGAATGAAGGATACATAGGATAGAATTGCACTAACGGTTTCTGTTACATACATTGTTTTGATTGTTGTTGGTTTAGTGATAGGTTAGTGACTGTGTTGCTTGTTCTTCCCACCCGAAACAAATGATATTTATGTTTCTTTCTGCATTTTATAATCTCTTTCCTGCACTCTCAGCTAAAACCCCAAATTAGATTAGTATAGGAAGCCGGCCTTCTCCGGAGATTGGCACGGAAGGCATCCCTTCCTTCCGGCCTTTCAATCTGCTGGGCGAATCTAGGGCGCAATAGATTAAAATCCTATCCTAAGTGGCAGATTCGTAACCAACAGTTTCTCTGGCACGCCCGATGGGACCCGAAAGTTTCCCACCCCATAAGCGGTTCTGAAGCATCGGTGTTCGCTTCATTGCCGACAAGTTTGAACACCTGGCGACTCTGCTGAACCTGAATACTCTCTGAGTCCCGAAGACTGGTCCACTATCAAAAATCCTTCATGCATACGAGGCATAGAGCTAGGAGCGCCGGACAGGAGCTGCCTGAGTTTTATGAGCTCGACATTAACGTTGTTGGAGAACGCCCGAGGCTGGTCGATTACCACGCCGATCAAGACGAAGCATTTGAGCAAGAAGCTGAAGTTGAAGAGCAATATACAACTTCAGATAGTACTGATACCGACTACACTACTGATCAGCCCGAAGAAGACGATCAAAACGCAGATATGGCAAATCCTCAGCCAAATGCTCCTGAGCTGTTCCCAGATGTCGACTCCACGGGACCCCTCAATCTGGTTGGGCAAGATGTTGTTCCGCCCGCTGCCCTAAAGGCTATTCCCACATATGATGGAACCGGGAAGACGGCGTATGAACATATTCAAGACATCTTGGCCTTGGCTGCGCTTCATGCCATCACCAATGAAAGTGTCAAGACCCGGTTGTTAGCTCTCTCTACGAGGGAAGCTCCTCTATTGGTATAGATCCTTGCCGGAAGGTGCTATCACGGGATGGGCTCAACTGGTTGGACGGCTAGTTAAAGGATTCAATGAGTCCGCAGATCCCTCCTCGTTGCTGCACCAATTTCAGAGCATTCAACGACATCCGCAAGAGGAGATATCAGACTTCAACGTGAGATTTGCGAGATCCTGGAAAAGAGTGCCCCCTGAACTACGTCCTTCCAATGGACAAGCTGCCCACTACTACCTCAGAGCTTTCAACTCGGATATCTGTTTGGTCATCAAGTTGGCCCGCGTAAATACTTTCCCCGAGTTGTATGAGGTTGCTCAGAGGGCAGAACTAGATATGATTGCCATAGGTAGACTCCCGCACAAGATGCAGCCGCCAATCTATCCAGATTTTCCTCAGTCACAATATCCACCGCGTCTGGTGGGGCGCCTTCCTCGTCCAATGCATATCCCAATTCGCCGTGGAATCCCGCACCTGTGATGTCTCAATTTGGTCCACCTCAAGTACATTTTCCCACTCTGCAGTATCCAGCACTTCCTGCTCCTCCGCAATGCCCGACATTGCCTGCTCCTCCACCATTAGCTGCATTACCTACGTCGACCCGGCCGATGCCAGCTGATATCGATATACAAACTAAGATTCTCCAAGAAGTGCGAGCCCTTGCTTCTGGTTACCAGACGTTGTCCAATGATATGACAATCATGAAGAAGAAGCAGGCCCAACAGGAATTTATTCCTAGAAGGCCCTATCCACCTCCCGCGCTGACTAGAGATCAAGCAACCCATGCTCAAAGGCCTCCGACGAGAAATGTTGTTAACAATGCCGAGCCAAGTACTTCAGATCGCGTGCACTGGTGCTCCACCTGCAATGATCCTCATGGGGAAGACAGTTGCATGCTGCATCAGCACTATGTCCAGACCCTTACGGGCAGCAGTCTAGAAGATCAAGTGAACATGATCCGGGAGGAAGAGCGCAATTTTGCGGTCCCTGAAGAAGATCCTGTGTCAATTCTGACCAAGGAGGGAAAAAGGCCAATCGAGGCCGATGCGGCCCAGATGAAGCCATTAAAGGTGTATGCCAGAAGAGAGAAGACGCAGCCTGCTGCGGAAGCTCCTGATAAAGCGCCTTTGCCTCCGCCTGCTAAAGAGAAGCCTCCACAAGCCAAAGTTCCAGTGACTCAACCTCCGGCCGAAACAAAAGAGCAAGCTCGAGAAAAGTTGAAATACCCATCGCTGACAAAGCGGCAGAGGGTCGAGGCCACGCAGCAGTACCGCACCAGGTACGAACCAGCGAAGGAAGCAGAAGGGCCTGGTACTTCAGCCTACAACATAGTTGACGAGCTCAAGAAGACCCCGGCGAAAATAAGCATGTATGATGCCCTTCAGCTCCCGGGTCAGGTGGATTTGCTGCAAGAGTCTCTGAAGACTGTGAAAAGTGGAAAGTCACCGCAGCCTGTGTTAGCTCAGCCCTTGACAACTTCAATCACCGGAAAGAATAGACCGCCACCTTTCTACTTGTCTTTGCGGATGGAAGGTCACATAGTACACAACTGCATGGTTGACTCCGGTGCATCAACCACCGTCATGCCAAGGGCCGTCTGCGAAGAGATTGGTATGGAGTACACGAGGAGCAGCCAAGGTGTCTTGCAACTAGATGGCACTCCTGTGAAAACAGTGGGCGTCATCAAAGACATTCCCATCCGGTTGCACAAAGCACCTGACATTGTGGTCATCCAAGAGGTCGTGGTTGTTGATTTGGAACCCTACTTCGGCATGTGTCTCTCAAGGGAGTTCACCGCCAAGCTGGGTGGATATTTGTCGCTGGACTACTCACACATGGAAGTCCCTTTCAAAGGGAGGAAAGTGAAGATCTACAATGATAAACCTTCCACTTTCTTAGTTGAGAAGATTGCTGAGGAGGAACAGCAGGATGAAATGGTCCATCTAATGACAGAGGAGTTGGTAGAAGTAGACCTGGTGGGAGAAGCCATAGAGCAGCTACAAGCGGAGGATGAGTTCTCCTTGCTAGATTTCAATGCCATGATCGAAACTGAAATAGGTTGTTACTCCATCACTCAACCTGAAAAGCCGAAGGAGACGGTAAAAGAAGACATAGGCCCTGCCCCGAATGAGCTGTGGAAGCTATATTTTGACGGCGCCCGATGCAAGAACGGCATTGGGGCAGGGGTCCTTCTAGTCTCGCCATCGGGAGAGCAAAAGGACTATTGCTACAGGCTGGCCTGGAGTTGCACGAACAACGCAGCCGAGTATGAAGCCCTGTGCTTAGGCTTGAAGAAAGCGGAGAGACTCGGGATCAAGCAACTGCAGATCTTTGGAGATTCAGAGTTGGTATGCAAGCAGATCACCAATAAGTGCGCCTCCAAGAAGCATTATCTCAAGGCGTACCGCAACCGTGTTTGGGACTTGATGGAGTCATTTGACTCCCTGAATGTCAAAGCTATCTCCAGAGAAAAGAATAAACATGCTGACATCTTGGCGTCTGTTGGAGCCAGGTACGTCCCGGCTGATGACACTATGCAGAAGCCGAAGCCGGTTCGTACTATTTACAGGCCTTCTGTGCCTGATAAGGACACCCACTGGCAGGTGTTCGATTCTGATGAGGATATCATCAATTTTTTAATTCATGAAGCAAGTTCAATCGAAGGTAGAGACCCTGATGACGAGCAGTATGAGGGGTTGATACAGTTAAAAAATAATCATGTCCCAAAAGGACTGATTACCCTAGAGAGCCTGTTTGATCAAAATGATAGAGCCATATCTCACAGGATCAAGGTTGATTCCAAGCAATACAGAGAGCTGGAACTTGAACCAGGAAAGACAATCAAAGTCGGAACAGACTGCACCCCAGAGGAACTGGAACAGATTCAGGCCCTGTGCAGAAGGTATCCAGATATCGTGGCTTGGTGTTATCAGGATCTCAAAGGGTATGACAGAGAAATAATACAACACACCATAGAACTAGAAGAAGGGGTAAAGCCCTTTAGACAGAAACAAAGAGCGGTTAACCCAAAGATCGAGGCTATGATGAAGGCAGAACTCCTGAAAATGCTAGAAGCCAAGATCATATACCCCATCAAGCATTCTTCTTGGGTCGCCAATTTGGTCCCAGTCAGAAAGAAGAACGGGGATATCCGCCTTTGTGTCGACTTCCGCAATCTGAATAAAGCCTCCCTCAAAGATCACTATCCGCTCCCGCAGATCGACCAAATTCTCCATGTTGTCGCAGGAGCTCAACGATTCTCTCTCCTAGACGGATTTTCTGGCTACAACCAAGTTTGGGTGAAAGATGAGGACCAGCACAAGACGGCGTTCACCACCAAATGGGGAACGTTCGCCTATCAGCGCATGCCTTTCGGCTTATCCAATGTTGGGGCCACATTCCAGAGGGCCATGGACCTTGCATTTCGGGAGCTGCTAAATAAAATCATCGTCATTTATTTAGATGACATGACCGTGTTTTCCCACAGGAGAGAAGAACACACCTCTCACCTGGAGCAAGTGTTTGAAAGATGCCGGGAGTTCGGCATATCCATCAATCCCAAGAAATCGGTCTTCGCGGTCAAGGAGGGGAAGCTGTTGGGTCATGTCATTTCAGAGAAAGGTCTAGCAGTTGATCCTGACAGAGCAGAAGCTCTCCTGAAACTCCCCATCCCTGTGGACAAGAAAGGGCTCCAGTCCTTCTTTGGACAAATCAACTTCGTGAGGAAGTTCGTGCCCGATTTCGCCCAAGTAATCAAGCCCATGGCCGAGCTCTTGAAGAAGGATGCCGATTTTGTCTGGACTGAGGAGAGAAAGAAGGCATTCGAGGAAATCAAAGCTAGAATTGCCCAGGCGCCCGTGTTGGTAAACCCAGACTACTCTAAAGATTTCATCCTATATGCAGTCGGGGAACCTGAGAGCTACGTTGCAGTCCTGACCCAGAAGGGGGATGACGGTGAAGAGCGACCGATAGCCTTCTTGAGCCAAGTGATCCAGCCGCATGAAGAAAGATACAATTTTATTGAGCGACAAGTGCATGCAGTCATGAGATCCTTGAAGAAGTTTAAGCACTTTGTCTCTCAGAGCCGGATTACAGTTTTTGTGATACACCCCGATGTCAGAAATTTCATCATTCAAGGGGAACCGGGTCACAAGAGGGCAGGATGGATTGCTAAAATCCAAGAATTCGACATAGAGGTGCGACCCACCAAGCTAATCCGAGGTCGAGCTCTATGCCAGGAATTGGCCAGAAGTGCTGCCGCCGAGGTGTCTGCTTGTCAATGGGAAGATCCAGTGATGGAAGGTAACTTTTCCAACTCCTTATCAGAGGAGAGTGACTGGACGGATGATATAGTGTGGTACTTCAGCACAGGGAAGTGTCCAGATCAGCTCAACGCCTCACAAAGAAGGAGGTTAGGCTCAATGCCATGAAGTATGTTCTGCGCCCCGAGGGGCTGTTTTATAAAAATATTGATGGTGTTCTCTTACGTTGTGTTAAGGGAACGGAAAAACAAAAGGTCCTCGACGAGTTCCATTCCGGAATGTCGGGAGGACACCTTTCAGGAAGGCCTACGGCCTTAAAAATGATCAAGGCAGGCTATTATTGGCCTACCATCTTCGCAGATACTCAAGAAGTCTGCCAGAAGTGTGAGAAATGCCAGAGGTTCGCTGGTCGGAACAAGAACGCTCCAATGCCTTTACAGCCAATCCAAGTGGAGGTTCCCTTTCAGCAGTGGGGCCTAGACTT
Organism: Wollemia nobilis; assembly: GCA_028583015.1. Taxonomy (NCBI): domain Eukaryota; kingdom Viridiplantae; phylum Streptophyta; class Pinopsida; order Araucariales; family Araucariaceae; genus Wollemia; species Wollemia nobilis. Next base: position 3,447,610 of record JAQPPZ010017021.1, read on the forward strand.
TGTGGGCAAGATCTCACCAGAATCCTCAGCAGGTCACAAGTTCATCCTGACTGCCACAGACTACTTCACCCGCTGGGCCGAAGCTATCCCCACGAAGCATGCCGACCAAGAGACGGTCATCTCCTTCCTAGAAAGCTTGATAACGCGCTTCGGAATCCCAGAGGCGATTGTGACTGACAATGGTCCAGGGTTTGCAGGAGCTGTGTTGACTGAGTTCACGAGCAAATATGGTATTTACCATAAGGCTTCTTCAAACTACTACCCGCAAGGGAACGACCTCGCCGAGTCAACGAATAAGAATCTGATGCGCATTATAAAGAAGACTCTGGAGAGAAATAAAAGGTCCTGGCACTTGCACCTGGATCAGGCGACATCCCCATACGCACTAGTGTACGGGAAAGAGGCAGTTTTGCCTACTCATATTGAGATGCCTGCACTTTGGCTACTGGACGAAGAAAAGGACAACCTGGATCCCCTTGATGCTAGGCTAGCTCAGTTGTTGCAGCTTGAAGAACAGAGAGAAAAAGCTCATGAAGCTTTTATGAAGCATGCTGGCACCACACGAAACTGGTTCGCAAAAGGGGCTACTGCCAGGGTCTTCAAGATCGGGGACCTAGTGCTAAAATGGGATTCATGGAAGGAAAAACCAGGCAATCATGACAAATTTGATGCCTTCTGGGAAGGCCCCTTCCAGGTTGCCAGGGTCAATCAATTCAATTCATTCGTGCTAAGAGACATGGAGGGTCATATCCTCCCAATACCGGTTAATGGCTTTCATCTGAAAGCCTATCATCACTGAGAAACGTCAAGAGGTTCCCTCTGTACATAATTTCTTTTCTGCTGTTTTCAATTTGTTTATTTTCTTGAATGTAAATATGCTTTTCAGTTATTTTTAATTTTAGGTTGTTGAGCCAAGTTGTTCACCAGATCCTCGGGTCTGGAAAATCTTTGATTCCAAGTGGATGCAGAAGCAATTCCCCCTGCAAGAGAAAGTCCTGGAGAACTGAGCAAAAGACAGAGTTCGCCCGCCGTCGCTCGCTTATTTGACAAATCTGAAAGTCGCTCTCATTTTTCAGCGACAGCGAGAGTCCCTTCCAAGCGATAGCCGAATTGAAGAGAACACAAGGAAAAATTGCTAAGTAAAGTTGCCCGAGATCGCCCAAATTTTGAGCGATCCCGGGAGCGCCACCAAGTTTTCAGCGATTTCGAGCAAGCAGGGAATGGCCATATTTGCCTAAGTGTCCAAGAAATCCCCAAGAGCACTCAAATTTTGAGCGATTCCAAGAATCGCTCAAGGTTTTCAGCGATAGCGATCAAGAGGAGGAAGAAGGGGGTGTAAGCGAAATCGGTGCAATGGAAAAGTTTCTAAGTGATAAAACCCTCCGTCGCTCGCTCAAGGCGCCCATGCCCGAGATCGCCCAATTTTTGAGCGATCCCGGGAGCGCTCTCACATTTTGAGCGAACATGAGAAAGAGGCGCCCCAAATTTTCTAAGTGCTGCAGCCCTCCGTCGCTCACTTTTCCAAAAAAGACAGGCATCGCTCTTATTTTTCGGCGACGGCGAGGGTTTTCTCCAAGCGCTACCAAGAAAAAAAAAAAAAAATCCGCCGTCCCCTCGCCCAACGCGGTTCTCCCAAGGCGCACCACGGTGGAGGCGGAAATTTAAAAAATATTAAGTGTTTAAAGCCCGTCGTCACTCGTGCCCTCAGGATCGCTCAAGTTTTGAGCGATTTCGGGAAAACGTGCAAATTAAAAGTGGGCCCGTATTCCTCTCCACTCAACGATTTAGAAAAGTGTGCCAAAGGGCGGCTAAGGCCCGTTTTTCAAGGAACGTGCCAAGGAAAAGAGGGTTTGTGCTGATTCCAAGGATGATTGCGCAAAAGGAACGTGCTCCAAAGGTTAAAAACTTAAATATTGGCGCCTCCAAGGAAGATTTCATGCATGGCCACCCAAGAATAATATCAACGTCCACCAACTCCGTGCGCCTGGTATTAAATTCAAGTGCCCTCCATTGAAGGCCCATCCCGAGTTCGCTGCTATAAGAGCACAACCTCTCAGAAGCGCTCTACCTGAAAACTCCGACGCGCTCCAAGCTGCACAAAGTAAAATTCAGAAATTTCTTGCGGTTAAGCAACAACTGAACTGAAATTCGCCCTCGCCATGGGAAAGAAAGAGAAAGGGCAGAAGGGTGCAGCAACTGGCCGAGCGACTTCAAGCACACCAGAAAGTGGGCAAAAGAAAGAAAGAAAAGATAAGGGAAAAGCCCAGGCAGCTGGAGCTGAAAAAGAAAAGAAACCCCGGACAACGCAGCCAAAGCCAGCTCCCCATCCTCCCATCGATTATTGGATAAAGCTCAGAGATGGGATTTACTCACAGGGCACCAGTCAGCTGCGGCAAACAATTGATAATTGGCGAGGGAGAGTTTCTCCTTCGCACCCCTACGCCGCGGCTTATTACTCCCATCTATACTGGTTCTTGTGCCCGCAGGTGCATCATTGCCCTAACCTGGTGGCAGCAATTGTTGAATATTACAAACCAAACACTAGGCAGGTCTGCGACCATAAGGGCAACGTCTTGTTCTCGCTCTACCCGAGACACTGTGAGAGGCCTTCGCACCGAGTATAACGCAAGACAAAGATTACACTACCAGAAATATTAATCTCGGTGAACAGACGAGAAAATTTTCAGATAACCAGAGGATGCGGCAATTTATGGATTCTCAGCTCCATGAGCCTCTCCCACCCCGGCAATGGCCGAAGGAGCCAAGACCTCTGGGCGATTTCAAAAGTTCTAGCATTTATACTATGCTGGCTTGGGTTCTGGGTATCGGTACAGACGCGATGGTCTTTCCCTACCAAATCGCTCTTGCCGAATGCATCCTACGAGAGGAATTCTACGACCCCAAGGCCATGACTGACAAAACCAAGCCGGTCTTCTTCGACTGGGCAGACTGCGTGGCCCGAGGAATTCACTCGCAGCTGCAGGAATTGAAAAGCGGGGCGAGCGAAAGCTTCAGATACTATTCGGCCCTGGCATGGTTATTCTTGTTTCACATGTCCAGCCACATAAAGTCGCTCCCAGTTCAGCGCAAGGATGATAATGGTGCGCCACTGCCCGTCTATGAGTGGACCAGGGTGCTACTGAGGGAGGAGTCTTATTACAAGTTTAATCTATCTTTCTTGGGCCCAGCCCTAGCCCTTCTCCACGGTTCCTGCCCGCGCGTCCCGCGTGCAATGAGAGACCAAGTAAGCAGCCAGGATTTTGGTGACACTTTCCGGTTGACGCAAGGGTTTGTGATAAGAATTTTCGGGTTCACGGGCAAACCCTTCTTGGTGCCGAACTATACCACAGAATATCAGTTTGCCCTGGAGGCGTCACGGTAGATGGACTACACAGATGAGAAGTATGGCCAAGGAAAAAAAAAGGGACATTTGTTCAATTATCCAATCACCTGGGCAAGGATTGAGGTCGGCATCAACGGACAACATCAGTACCTGAACGCCACGCTCTTAAGCTTCGGCTTGGTCGAGCTGCCCCAGAGATGGAAGTACGATCCCCTCGACATAGTGAGGAATTTCACAGGTGTACAGGACTTCCATGTCTGTCCCCGCAAGAAAATCATGGACGAGCGCAACAACCCGTCGGGAAGAGATTTAGAATGGAATATTGAAGACATGCAGTCTTTCCCGTCGTGGCACGACTTCTACTTTGTAGAGGTCGAATTTGATCCTGACCATAACGATGAGCACAAGCCGAATACAAAAACGTACAAGAAGATGTTCACTAGACTACGCGGCAGAGGGTGGAGGCTTGAAAAGATATCAGAGTGGTGGATAATGCGCGTCCGTACCAGAAAAGACAAATCCGAAAAAGACTTGGCCAATGACGACACATTTTCCACGCTCTACGATAAGCACCATGCCACGTGGCAGCCTATTGTATTCCGGCACATTGTACCCCCAGGCTCTCAACGCCTACAAAAGGGGCAGGCCCCACTCAAACAGTTGCACTCAAGTGGTGAAGGGTCCAGCAGTGGGGTACAAGCAAGTCAAGCTGTGGAGCCCACAATGCGGCAGTCTTCTGAAAAGCGGCCAGCCGTAGCCGCGCCATCTAAGCAAGAGGGAATCCAACGCACGTGTCTCAAGCAACACAAGCCCAAGCGGCGCAGGCGTCCCCGACACCCCAAAAGAAGAAGCAAATTAAGCTGACCATAAAACCCCCCAAGGCTTCAAAGAGGACTGCTAGCCCAACGCCCATCACTCAAGAAGAAGAGGTTGCACCTCTCAAGAGGAAAAGGACAGAAAAGTCAAAAGGGCAAGGAGCTACGCCAGTGAAGGAAACTGTTTCGCCATCCGAGGGTACGCTACCCCAAAAGAAAGTCAAAACCTTGGAAGTTGGGACCCAAAAAGAGGATACGTCCCCGTCAACAAATGATCAGTGGATGACCCAAATCTTCGACACACCGGCTCAGGCGGAGCTCGCAGGTACGCATTCCCTATTTTTTCAAGCTTCTGAGTCAGTGTCTGCGACGCCTTCATCCTCCGTCGCTGTACCCGTCCTCGTTGCCATTCCTTTAGTTAGTGGAGCAGCAGCTTCCCTTTCCATAGCCGCATCTCACTCCTTTCCCGAGGAAACTCATCCTTTCGTCGCTCAAAAACCCCAGCCTAGCCATTCCTCTGCAGAACCTGATATCCTCCAAACCCTAGAAGAAACCCTACCAGGTGCTGCTGCCTCAAATTCCCCGCATTGTCCGCGTCTTTCGCCCTCATCCGGCGCATTAATTGAAAACCCTTAAAACCCCTCCTTCCGCCGCTCAGACTGAGTCATCCCCAAAAGCGGAAGAGCATCAGACCACTATTTCCCATTACCTGTTCGCTGAAGAATCCATGTCGCAGCAGGGTTTGTCCTTGGCCAGGCCTCTCTTCGGAGAGGCAGATTTGATCCAGATAATGGAGAACCAGCCTGTGGCAACTCAGGCTAAGCGCACCTCCAACAGATGGGCGCAGAACGTGATGAAGAGAAGGGGTGAGGAGATTGTCGGAGTAGAGAAGCGCTCCAGGTTTGACTTTAACAACATGTTGTACAAAGAAAAGAGGATTCCAAAGGTTAAGAAGCCTCTGAAGGATATGGCTCCTGAAGATTATGAATATCGAAGCAAGACCAAGGACTTGAATGAGGTCAGCTTCGAGAATGAGGCGCTAGCTCTTCATGATGGAACCGATACGCTGCGCCTGAAGCACCTCCAGTTGCAGGAGAGCTACTACGATCTTGAAAATGAAAAAATCAAGCTGGAAGAGGGCATGGCAAGAATGCAGGCCCAGTTGGATAGATCCGAGAAAGAGTGCCAGCAACTGAAGCAACAAGTGACTGCCTTGGAAAAGGAGGCGATAGAACATAAAGAGGGCGCTGAGCACCAGATAGCTGAACTTCAGGGCCAGCTTCAACAGGCTCAACAACAGCTGGAGGAAAGGGTTGTGCAGGTGGAGACATTCTCCAAGGAACACATCAAGGAAATCCGCACTCGATTGCTGAAGAACTTCAGACCCCGGGCTTCTAAGTCCCTTAAGGTTTTCATGTTTGCCACCCGGGTAAAAGAAGCATCCGCCGAGGGTAAGCCTATGGTGGAGGAGGCAGAGCAGGAAGCAGATCGCTGGCTCGATCTGGCTGTCAAGGCAGGGACCCTTGAGCGCCGGAACCTCCAAATTCCCCCTACAGATTCCATTGCCTGTGATTGGGCAGCTGCAAGGGCAACCTTGCATACATTCTTTGAAATATTTCGGAAGATTCGGAGGGCCAGAGCATTGCTGGACATACTAGAAAAGGAGAAGGAGATATGCATGGCCCCCTTCCTGACTCTCTCCTCGCTCGGATTCCCGAGCTTTGCAGACAGTGAAGGCAATTGCCTGTCAAAGGAAGCATTGCGTCCGGCATGGGATGCCTTTGCCAATGATACTTCAGACATCGATGGGTGGGAGGACCCAATCCAGCAAGAGCAGGTGACAGAGCTCACCTCCAGGTTCTGCCTAATTCGCTCCTGCTTGCTAGACCTTAGCCAGAAGGTTGAACAGATTGATGCACTCCAGGTGGAGACCTTCAGGCATTTGGTGAGCGACATTCGCTGCATGGACCCCTTCCTGGAGAAGGCCTGGAATCAGGTTCAGGTTACATACGAACGCATCAAAGGCCGCCTTGACTCTGGGGAGATTAATCCGGAGCAAGATCCAGAAGAAGAAGAGGAGCCGTCCGAAGAGGAGTCCGAGGAGGAGGACAATGAAAATCAGCCTGATGGAGATGATCCCGAGAAAGAGGAGCAACAAGAAGCAGAGCAGCAAGACCAAGGCCTGTAGCAAGAAGAAGCAGGGACCGGGGATGACTCCGGGCCCAAAGGATAAAGGCATGGGTTCTTGCATCGAGGCGAGCTCGATACCCCGCGAGCCGCCAGGAATGTTGCCACATTTTGCTAGGGGTAAAATAATTTTGAAAATTTCAGTCAGGTTGTTGCCTCCCTCCTTTCTCAGTTCATTTCCAGTTTCCTTGTTTCAGTTTCCAGATTGATCAGTTCTAGTTTCAGGAGCAATCCTTAGATTTAGATAAAAAAATGAAAAATTTGGCTAAGTGTTGGCCCATGCTCGCGATCGCCGTCGCTTTTCAGCGATTCCTGGCAGCGCGATTCATTTCAGCGACCATGAGCAGCAATAAAAAGGGCTGAGAAGTGGTTAAGTATAACTGCTCCCGCGATCGCCGTCGCTGTGAAGCGATGCCCCGCAGCGCAAGCAATTTGAGCAATCCGCGGCAAGGTTGATTAAGAAAGGGCCTAAAAATCCTAAGTGTTGTGTGCACCCGCGATCGTCGTCGTTGTTGAGTGCTTTCCAGGGACACGCGGTTTTCGGCCGATCCAGGGCAAGGTTTGAAGTTTGAACATGCTAAGTGCCGACGATCAGGATCGCCGTCGCTTCTCAGCGACACCCGTCGTCGCGCCACAATTCAGTGACCAAGGTTGCGCAAGGGAAAAGCCTAAAATCGGCTAAGTGTCGCCATGACAGCGATCGTCGCCGCCGACCAGCGACGCCCGTCGCTGCAGTCCTTTTGGGCACGCGACAACGGGAAGGTAGAATGCTCATCCCCGCGAGCGCTGTCGTCGCCCGGCAACGCCCGACGTCGCACGATTTTCTAGCGACGCGTGGAAAAGAAGAAGAGTAAAGAGAAAAATACGAAGTGCCCCTGCGACGGCGATCGCTATCACCACCCTCTTTTCCCAGCGGCGCTGCAGATTTTGGGCGTCTTAAAGCGGAGCACTCCCAAGATCGTTGTCGCTCATCAGGTTTTCCCAAAATCGCTCATTTTTTGAGCGCTTTCCAGCTTGTGCCCGAAGTCATTCCCAGCTGCAACTCTGGAGATCACCGTCGCTACTCAGCGATTCTTGGTGTTTTCTCAAATTTTCAGCGACTTCCGGCAATCACCAGTGAAGGGTTTTGAAGGCCAAATTCCACCCAGTTTTCAGAACTGTGAAGCAGATGGCTCCCCCCAGATAAAAGTAGACAAAGTTTCGGGATTTGGGCACATTTCACGGAAGATGAAGGTGTACTTCGAAAGTACAGGGTAGGTAAGCATTGACAACAGTTATTTAACGACAGATTGTACTGCACCTACCGCATTGATCAGACGCGCCTTCTCACCCACCAAATCTGTCCGGAGCTGTACCAGATTCCAGGAGAGATCTTGCTGCAGGTACACTCACGGCCATCAGAGGTCAAATCTCGGCAGCTTTTGGCAGCTTTTGCCAGGTCTTGAATTCTGTGCTTAAATGTAATTTGGGGGGGAAAATTCTGCTATAAATAGCAATTGAACTTCATTGTAAAAGGGTGGAAGGGGAACATATTGCTAGGAAAGCTACTGTAATTGGACATTTGCTTTTGAATCAAAGTATACTTGGCTCCGTTACTTGTCTCTATTTTTTATGCTGCCTTCTGCAGGTATTTCTGCATCGTGTCATTTATTTTTCTGATTGTTGTCATTCTGAACTCTGGATTTCAGCATTGGCAATTAAATAGACCTGGAATACTGAATGAAGGATACATAGGATAGAATTGCATTAACGGTTTCTGTTACATACATTGTTTTGATTGTTGTTGGTTTAGGGATAGGTTAGTGACTGTGCTGCTTGTTCTTCCCACCCGAAGCAAATGATATTTATGTTTCTTTCTGCATTTTATAATCTCTTTCCTGCACTCTCAGCTAAAACCCCAAATTAGATTAGTATAGGAGCCGGCCTTCTCCGGAGATTGGCTCGGAAGGCATCCCTTCCTTCCGGCCTTTCAATCTGCTGGGCGAATCTAGGGCGCAATAGATTAAAATCCTATCCTAAGTGGCAGATTCGTAACCAACAGTCAACACCTTCAAAAGAACAATCAACTGCAGCAGTACAGATGGTGCATGATGCCAAGTAATGAGTGGAAGTTTTATCATAATGGCACCTTAGGGGGCAACCTTCCAAGTATATAGGAGCGATAGGCCACTTTGAAGAGCAAACTTTCCAAATACAATAAGCATTAGACAACATAAGATGACAGTGATATGACATACAATCAATATAGATAGCCTTAGCTTAAAAAGACTAGGGTGGTGTAAATCCATATACTATGGTTCAAAAACTTGAAATCAGCAATTACACATTCTCAAGAGTTAGCAAAAAAACAGTAAAAATAACTCTATACACACACACACACACAACCTCTAAAAACATTAAAAACAAATTTAGAAAATTTTCCAATCAATTATCAATTAGATTTTCATAAAAAAAGAGTACCAAGTACAATTTATCAGTCTACAATCATCAATGATCATCATACAAGAAAACATGCTAAAACAATTTATGTTTTAGACCTTTTGCTTCCCTTGCTCGTCAACCTCAAACTAGAAGCTGGAGCATCCTCAAGTATGTCAGCTCCACTACTTTGCCTTTCTCTCCTTTCCTCCCCAACTCCGCAATGTTCTCTTGGATGAACATGGAAACCACATCCTTTACATTCCAAAAAAAGATGCAGCTCATCCAAATAAACTGTATCATGAGAGGCACTCCCCACCACCTGTTCGATGTACAGTCAAAGATTGTATTGCATAAAGATGAGGTCATTGTGACTCTCTTGGGTCAAACCGTGGCACTTCTTGGAGTGTATGGGCTTGAACAAGCTCCAACTACAATCATACCTAGAGACGCTACAAAGCTAGCTCAAAATGCAGATAGCTAGATTCTAATGTTTTGGTGTTCAAGAACGTAGTCATTCAATACATATATGTAAAAAGAAGATTTACTGATTATAAATCTATAATTTTTTACTTGTAAATAAACTTAAAATGGATTCTAACTACTAAGAAGTCTAAATACTAAGAAGTTTCAAAATATAATAAATAAAGAAGCTATACATAGTCATCTGGTTTTCCATGCTCAAAAACACACAGATGACCAGAAATGCCTCCCCTCAACAGATTTGTAAGCCTACAATTCATCCCTCATTTGGTCTTTTAAGGCTTTCTTTAGGTGTCATCCTATCTATGTGTGTGAAGAGGCCTTCCATAACCTCCTCATCAGCTTCAAATGAATCACAAAAGAAAATTGAGTTTCAAGTAGTACCTTGTTGCACATTCGTCAATGGATCTGCCTACTCCATATTCAATCAATAATACACTAAATGGGTTCAAATTTGCATTGCTTTTCAACAAAACAGTGTTAGTTAGCCTTCTTGCCCTATCCATAGCCTCATAATCCATTAGTGGTTTTCAACAAGGTGAAAAACTTTGATCAAAGGTTCTCACGACTAAGAAGTTTCAAAAATAAATTTAATTAGAAATTAGAAATCTGAACTTAGAAATCAAACTAAATTAATTAAAAATTTATTGAAAAATGGTAAATTTTACAAACATATAATGTTTATTGCTTTGTAAGTTTGTAATCTGAGAAGTTACCTATAGTATCACTATCTTGATGACCTCTCAAAATATGTCATCAAAAACCATCTTGATAACCATCTCTGCTTCCTCCTCCCTACAAAATGGCAGCTCTGACTACTATTTGCTCACAAGCATACCCTTAATTGCAGCTTGTGCAGCTGCAATGCTCTGGAAGGTGATGAAGTGTGTGGCGAAGTAGGTGACTCTTGGTCACACAAGCTCCCTTTCATCGGTGCAGTCTCTCATCAATCTGAGCACCTAGGTGTGTGGTTGTAGATGAGTTTGGTATATCCTTGTCATGTTCAACCAGACTCTTTACCCATAATAATTTACCAATGTCCTCAAGAATGAGGTCATGGCAATGGGCTGCACATGGAATCCAAAATATGATGAGGTGCCCCTCTTTTCTCCTTGCAGCTACATAAGTTGTTGCATTGTCCATCACTGCTTAGAGAACATTTTTCACTTCCAGTTTGACCACCACCTGCTTCAAGAAGACCGATGATCCACTTGAATCCACCAAGAAAATAATTATTGTTCAATTCCTCCCACATGTCTATCTATCAAACAAAATGCCACAGCCTCTTTTGAACCAAATTCACTTCTAATCTAAAAAAGACAACATTTTTCACATCCACTTCAGCCACCACCTACTCCAACAGATGGCATAAAAGTTATGTGGTCTTCATGCATCAGGAGGCATCAACCTAACTTCAAGAAGACCAATGATCCACTTGAATTCACTAGAAAATCAATTAGTGTCCGATTCCTCCTACATGTCCATCCATCAAACAAAATACCACTGTCCTTGTGTACCAAATTCGTTGCTTCTCATATACAATGCCCAGTGTGTTTGTACGTGCTTCCTCTAGCATGGACCCACTGAAATCATGCAAAGTAGGGTCCTTGAACCCTCTGCCAACCACAGCAGATACAGTTACAATCCTCTCCCAATATGGGTTGTTTACAACATTTAAGGGTATGCTGAAATATTAACAAAGTTTGTTGTAGCAATTCACGCTTCTTTATGTTTATCCATTCCCTAAGCGGTTCTCCAAGTGAAAGTTGCACACGAAGAGCACTGCAAGAAATAAAGAAACCCTCATGTCTGCTAGTATTCTCTCTCTCAAAGAATTCAAACACATGGACCAAGAATAGAGCGGTAATTTAGTAGGGAGAAATCTTCGTCCATGAATCCTGCTCAAACCTTAGTCTTCATCCTTTCCACCTTATTATAACCAGCAAGAAAAGATTTCTTATCATGTATCACCTTAGGCTCCATGTTACAGGCACAACTTTGCATCTTCACCAAGGATTCTAGCAAGATGATATTTAAGGTGATTGATGCCTCCCCTCATCAACTTGTCATAGCAGTTGCATTTCACAGGAGGAGGAGAAGCCCCCTTTTTTCCTGTGTTTCCAAGTTGGATCCCTCTTTGAACTTGGAGCAACATGGCGACCCTCCACCCAAGATGACATTCTTCACTACAAAACTCTCTCTCTATCTCTCTCTCTCTCTATATATATATATATAATGCAAAGGCCCCTAGCATTTCCTTACAAAGTCATAAACTATAACTGAATTTGTTTTTCCAAATGATGAAATTGGCCTCAAAGACAATTGGATCCATTCAGATCCTCCTTGACAGTAGTGAATGCAGTCTCCTCACTATTCAGCAGGCAGAAATCACTACAAAATGGGGAAAAAAAGGCAAGAAAATGGAGGTTTTTTGGCCCTTTTGTTGAGCAAGGTGCAGCAAAAGCATTTGAGAAAGTATTGTCATTGTTGTCAACACAGACAGTTGATGCGATTGATGCGGTTCGGAGGTCGATCGGATCAAGTGCGGAAAGTTTCAAGGAAAACGAGAGGTGACCCGGATTCGAGAAATTGGCGAGAAAGAGACAAGGAAGAAAAGCGTCGCGATATCGCGACATGTTTTTGTCGCGATTTCGCGACAAAAAGGGGAGAGAGAAAATGCACGAAAAATAAAGAGAAGAAATTGTCGCGATTTCGCGACATAAAGCGGGAGAGAGAAAATGCATGCCAAAATGTCGCGATGTCGCGACATGTCGAGTTTTCGCGAGGAGAGAGAAAATGTGTCGCGATTTCGTGACAAAAAGGAGGAGAGAGAAAATGCACGCCAAAATGTCGCGATGTCGCGACATGTCGAGTTTTCGCTGAGGAGAGAGAAAATGTGTCGCGATTTCGTGACATAAATGGAGGAAAGGAGCTTGCAATGAAGAGAGTAGCGATTTCCATGCATGTTGAAGTTTCGCATTTCAAAGCACAGCTGGAAATGTATGGAAACAAAGGTGTAGCGATTTCGCTACAAATCGGAAGTTAAGAAAAGCGAGTTGCAGCGATTTCGACACAAGTAAAAATTCACAAGAAGAAGGTGTAGCGATTTCGCTACATGTTGAAACAAAGAGAAACTAAGGTGTAGCGATGGCGCTACATGTTGAAACAAAGGGAAACTAAGGTGTAGCGATTTCGCTACTAGTCAAAAGTGTAGAGCGAAAGATGCGGACAATGATATTACAAGTCAAAATTTCATGAAAAGAGGCAAGGTGAAAACACAAGGCACAAAGATGTAAAAATTTCGCCATTGCATGAAGCATAGTGTCGCGATTTAGTGACATGTTCCATTTTTTGGAGTTGGCAAGGAGAGTTGTACGGAAGAGCAAAGTGTCGCGATTTCGCGACATGTTCCTTTTATTGCTGTTGGCAAAGAAGAGTTGTACGGAAGAGGAAGTGTCGCGATTTCGCGACAAGCGGGATGATGACGTCGACAAGAGTCGAAATGTCGCGATTTGCGAAGAAGAGGGAGAGAAGGAAGCGTCGCGATTCGCGACAAGAATGATGATGACGTCGGCAAAGTGAAAGTGTCGCGATATCGCGACGGGATGCGAGGAAAGCTTGGAAGGAAAGGTCGCGATTTCGCGACATATGAAGGATGACGTACGGCAAAATTAAAAGTGTCGCGATATCGCGACAGAACTTTGGCGGGTAAAAGCGCGAGGAGCATGCAAAATGACACGTGTCGAAAAAGCATAATCATGCGACTGTTACGTAAACGATGGCGATGTCGAAGACGATTACACATTGACGGGTGTCGAACATGCATGGAAACAGATGTAGATGCATGCTTGAAATGCTTTCTAAGTGTCGTATAGGTTGTATCAAAAAAGCATTCGAACGGCCGAAGTGCAGCATTCGAACAGTCGATTGAAAGTGCAAACGAACAACCGATTGAAGAATGCATTAGAACAGCCGATTAAAATAGACGCATTTACAGCATTCGAAACATAAAATAGGAAGGATCGAAAAGCTTTCGAGAAGAAGGATGTGCAGCATTCGAACAGTCGTATTTGGAAGGATTCGAACAGCCGCATTGGAAAGAAGAAAAGAATTCGAGCGGCTCGAGAATGTCATCCGACTGCATGAAGAATTGAAACGCGATAGAAGACAAAGAGTCCCGATGAGAAAAATAGGGTATAAGAGGACAGTCGAGCACAGAATAATGTTGTCTGCTGTTAGAGAGAAGTTGTTGCAGAAAGAGAAATATTCCTTGTGAAAAGAGGGTTTGAATAAGAAAATTAGCGAGCCGTGAGAGTGTGCAGAGTTGGATTAATTGCGGACCGGTCGGGGTTGTGCATGAAGTGAAGACACTTTTATGTCATTCTAATTGATCAGAATTGTAGTCCAAGTTGGTGCTTGGTACTAGGGGTTGGTGCTCCATCCGTTGGCGCGAGAAAATTACGGGGGTTGGTGCTCCTTCCAGGTGGATCCTTGGTAAAGAAGTTGTAAAATTGAAATTTTGCAAAGGCTGGATTTGGATTGAAGTCCAAGCGAGTTAATTTTTGAGGAGTAGCCAAATTGGTGAACCTCGTTATATTGTGTGTTGTGGTGTGCTCTCATTTTGTTCTTACGGTTTTATAAGTTTTACGTGCTTCGGTCTTTGAATGTCTGTTGTTTTGAAGTTAAATAACTACATTGATTCACCCCCCTCTCGGTGTCATTGTGTGAACATCAATTGGTATCGGAGCAAGGTTCCTTGTACAAGCTTAATCGGCTAAGGAGATCTTGGAAGAAACAATGGCGGGCGGTGAAGGATTTTCATCCAACAAAGCTCCCTTATTTGATGGAACAAATTACACCTTCGGAAACTCGGAATGCAAACATATCCGAGTGCATTGGGATATGATATTTGGGATTACGTAGATAGTGGATACACGGCACCCACTACTCCTCCAACAGATACTGCTGAGAAAAAGAAATTTGAGAACAACTCCAAAGCTAAGAATGCCATAATGTGTGGGCTTGTTGACAGTGAAATGATAAGAGTCATGAGTTGTAAATCAGCAAAAGACATGTGGGATAAACTGAAGAGCATCCATGAAGGAGACAGTAAGATTAAGGAAGCAAAGCTGTAAACTCATCGAGCACAGTTCGAAGCACTCGCAAATGAATGAAGATGAAAACATAGAGACTTATATCTTGAGAGTCAACGGAATTATTAATGCAATCGAGAGGACTCGGTGAAGAAATTGATGATGCGAGTTGTTGTGAAAAAGGTTCTCGGAACACTTCACAAAAGATTTAACTCCAAAGTCTCTGCAATAGAAGAGGCAAAAGATCTAAACAACTTCGGCATGGATGAGTTGCATGGTTCCCTGACAAGCATATGAAATGAGAATAGGACAAACCAAGTCTACAGACAGAGAAGCGACTTTTAAAGCACACAAGAATGTAAAAGCTGAACATGAATATGAGGATGAAGGAAAATTGGATGAAACAGAAGCCAATTTTGTTCAAAAACTCACAAAAGGAAAAGGAAAATATAGAGGGAAGCTACCTTTTAAATGCTTCAATTGTGGAGGAGTCGGTCATTTTGCAGCCAAATGTCCAATGCGAGGAGAGAACCAAAAATGGTGAAGGTTCACACCAAGAAAAAGGTGACTGGAAGAAGAAACAAAATTTCGGAAAGAACAACTTCAAGAAGAAAAGCTTCATAACCAAGAATGTCAGCGAGTTCGAAGAAAGCACGGATGAGGAGTCCGAAGAAGAAGGAGGTGAAGCTCTGTTCATGGCACTTGAAGAAGAAAGAACGAGAGAAAAATCGGGAAGGTGATGAAAATTCCAAGGATGAAGGTGAAGTGTATTTGGAAGGAGAATTGGTTCCTTGCACTTGAAGAGTTGAGTGCGAGAAAGGAAGAAGAATAAGAAATTTTCAAAGAAATTAGAGAATGCCACGGACATAATAAACAATCTGAAAATACGAGACGAGAGGAATTCAAGAAAATGTCTGAAGTTCTTGATGAACAATTAAGCTGTAAAGACAGTTGAATGCGGCAAGCTAGAGGAAGACATTGTTAAGTTAAGGATGCGGTTAGAGGAGATGAATAGAAAATTGAACTGTTTTCATAAGTTTGAAGAAAGTCTTGTAAAAGCTGGATAAAATGTTAAATAACCAAAGGCCTTACGGCATAAAATTTGGTTTAGGCTTTGATGAAGGAGAATCTTCAAAGGATTCAAAGAACTTGAATATAGAACTCATAAAGAAAGAAGAAAAGATCGGGGTTGAACCAGAAAAACCAAATCTTGCAAAAGAAAACAATAATGCCAGATTCAAGAAGAATACTGACAAAGATGGATTCACAAAAGTCACACATCCAAGGAGGAGAAGAGTCATGGCTCCTACTTCAAACTAGCAAAGACCGGCACCCAGGTTTAATCATGCATTTTCTGGTTATTGTTTTAAATGCAATGCTTATGGCCATAAGATTTCAGATTGCAGGCATAATGTATCTCAAAGGAATTTTACCAGCAGAAATGTTTTTTCTCCTTTAATGAATTATGCAGTTGAATGTTATAATTGTCATAATTTTGGACATATTGCTAGAAGCTGGAAGCACTTTTGCATCAAATAATTATCAGGGTAGAAAATCTCAGCCAAGTGGGTTGAAACAAAACCAGAAATTTCCTGAAAAACAGGCACATGCTAATGAAAGGACAAAGGCAAAACAAGTAGCAAAATCTGCTATCAAACCAGAATGGAAAGAAAAGGAATCTTTGATTGTCCAGACTGCTTTTAAAGCTCAGAACAAATCAGCACCTTGGATACTTGACAGTGGTTGTTCCAGTCACATGACGGGTGACAAGCAAAAGTTTGAGAATTTACAGAATTATGAAGGTGGTTATGTGAAATTTGGAAATAATGATGGAGCAAAGATTGTTGGAAAGGGATCAGTCAAGATCAGTGATGGCAATATAAAATCAAAAGAAGTCTTGTTTGTAATTGGCATGAAGCATAACTTGCTAAGTGTAAGTCAAATATGTGACAGAGGCCATGATGTAATCTTCAAGAAGGAGGGCTGTGAAGTAAGAAAGACAAAAAATGGAAAGTTAATAGCCACTGGATGAGAACTTATGGAAATCTGTATACACTTTCAAAAACTGTAGAAGGAACATGCTTGATTGGACGGGGAAGATGAAAGCGGCTATGGCACAAGAGGCTTGGGCATATTAGTTTTGACAATCCGGCAAAAATCGGTTCAAAAAGAGCGATTAGAGATATACCAAACATTGGCAAACACTGTAAATAGCATCCGTGAGTCATGCCAAAAGGGAAAACAAACCAGAGCCACTTTCAAAGCAAAAGAATACTTCACTAGCAAGCCATTAGAACTAATTCACAACTGATCTATGTGGACCCATGAGAACTGAAAGCATAAATGGACACAAATATTTTATGCTGTGTATAGATGACTACTCAAGAATGACATGGGTACTATTTATGAAACTCAAGTCAGAAGCCTTTGAGATGTTTAAAACCTTCAAAAATCTTGTTGAGAATCAATCAGGAAAAAGAATTAAATGCCTAAGATCAGACGAGGGGAGGAGAGTTTATCTCCGAAGAATTTGCAGAATATTATCAAAAACATGGGATAAGAAGACAGTTTTCAGCGACTAGGACACCTCGATGAGAATGGTGTTGTAGAAAGGAAGAATAGAACAGTGCGAGGAAATGGCAAGGACAATGTTGGCGAGAAAACAAAATAGGCGACGATTTTGGAAAGAGGCGGTTCATACTACGAGTTTACATTCAAAACAGGTGCATCTTTGAGACCACATGAAAGCAAAACACCTTATGAGTTGTGGTTTGGCAGAAAGGCAACAACAAGACATTTCAAAGTATTTGGCAGCAAGTGCTACATAAAACGGACTGAAGATAACCTCGGTAAATTTGAAGATAGAGCTGATGAAGGTATCTTTCTTGGTTACTCAACAAAAAGCAAGGCCTACACATGTTACAACAAGAGGTTGAAGAAAATTGTTGAAAGTGCTTATGTGAAAGTTGATGAAGGTAGAGAACAAGAAACTACTTATCAAGAAAACTACCCTATGTATGAAGAAGTCATTGAAGGTGATGATGAAAAAGAAACGAGAGAAGAATCGAGAAAATTGATCCAGATGGTGTAAAAGCTGAATGCGAAGAAGAAGAAAACAGGAAATTTAAAGCAGGCAATGGCGAGAAAAATCATCCAAGTGAGCAGATTATTGGGGATCCCACAGATGGTATTCGGACAAGAAGAACAACAGTGAGGAACTATTCTCTGTTATCTAGTATTGAACCTAAAAATGTTGCTGAAGCAAGCAGCGATGAAAGTTGGATGAAGGCAATCAATGAAGAACTAGATCAGATAGAGAAAAACAATACATGGGAATTAGTACCTAGACCAACAAATAAAAACATAATTGGCACTAAATGGGTTTTTAGAAATAAATTGAATGAAGATGGGCGGGTTGTCAGAAATAAGGCAAGATTGGTATGTAAAGGCTATGCTCAGGTTGAAGGCATTGATTTTGAAGAAACTTTTGCACCGGTAGCCAGACTAGAGGCAATCAGAATGTTTACGGCATTAGCGAGTTCATAAAAACTTCAAAGTATATCAAATGGATGTAAAATCAGCATTTTTGAATGGAAAAGCTGGAAGAAGAGGTTTACATTGAACAACCGAGATGGCTTCCAACTTGGTGACAATCCAGATTTTGTTTGCGAGGTTAAAGAAAGCTTTATATGGATTAAAGCAGGCACCCAGAGCATGGTATGCAAGACTGGATAATTATCTAATTAAACAAGGGTTTAAGAAAGGTTTGGTGGATAGCAACTTATATGTCAAAACAGAGAAGGGTCATCTTATTGTTCTTGTTGTTTATGTAGATGACATAATATTTGGCAGTAGCATGGATGAATACTGCAAAGACATATCAATTAAAATGAAAAAAGAATTTGAGATGTCAATGATTGGTGAACTTTCTTATTTCTTAGGACTGCAGGTCAATCAAAATGAAAAAGGCATTTTTATTTCTCAAGTTAAATATGTAAAAGAAATGCTGAAAAAGTTCACAATGGAAGACAGTAAACCGGTCAGCACTCCCATGACAACAGGCTGCAAGTTGAGCAAGGATGATAAATCTCCAGATGTGGATCAAACAATGTACAGGTCTATGATTGGAAGCCTGCTGTATTTAACAGCTACTAGACCAGATATACTACAGGCAGTATGCATGGTTGCTAGATTTCAGGCAAGTCCCAAAGAAACTCATGTCACAGCTGTAAAAAGGATCTTCAGGTACCTCAAAGGTACCATGGATTATGGGTTGTGGTACCCAAAAGGCAAAGACTTCACTTTGATTGCATATTCTGATGCAGATTGGGCGGGGTGCATTGATGACCGGAAGAGTACAAGTGGAGGAGCATTTTATCTTGGAGACAGGTGGTAGCATGGCACGACAAGAAACAAGAATCGGTATCTCTATCCACTGCGGAAGCAGAATACATTGCAGCCACAACTTGCTGTACACAAATATTATGGATGAGACAAACTTTGAAAGATCTTGGTATCCACTTCAAAGAGCCAATATCAATAAAATGTGATAACACTAGTGCTATCAACATATCCAAGAATCCTAGTTATGCATTCAAGAACCAAACACATTGCAATCCGATATCATTTTTTGAAGGATAAAGTTGCAGAAGGAGAAGTCAAGTTGGATTTTGTTCCAACTACAGAGCAAGTAGCTGATATATTCACAAAACCATTGCCCAAGGATGTTTTTGAGTACCTTAGGAATAAGTTGGGAGTGGTCACAATTCCCAAGAACTGACTATCATTAGGGATCACATTCTCAATGGGTGCATGCATGCCTATACTTATAGTTTTGCTTATGTTTATGATTTTTGCTAACTATAACAATATTTTCCTGAGAATGGTGTACAGAGACTCAGGGGGAGTCTGCAGCAGCCCTTTGGTATTATTGGCAAAGGGGGAGAAGAAGTTGAGCAAGGTTGTTGTGTGTTGCCAACAATTCCAAAGGGGGAGATTGTTGAGCAAGGTGCAGCAAAAGCATTTGAGAAAGTATTGTCATTGTTGTCAACACAAGACAGTTGATGCGATTGATGCGATTCGGAGGTCGGTCGGATCAAGTGCAGAAAGTTTCAAGGAAAACGAGAGGTGACCCAGATTCAGAAATTGGCGAGAAAGAGACAAGGAAGAAAAGCGTCGCGATATCGCGACATGTTTTTGTCGCGATTCCGCGACAAAAAGAGGAGAGAGAAAATGCACGCCAAAATGTCGCGATGTCGCGACATGTCGATTCGAGGAGAGAGAAAATGTGTCGCGATTTCGCGACAAAAAGGGGAGAGAGAAAATGCACGCCAAAATGTCGTGATGTCACGACATGTCGAGTTTTCACTGAGGAGAGAAAATGTGTCGCGATTTCGTGACATAAATGGAGGAAAGGAGCTTGCAATGAAGAGAGTAGCGATTTCCATGCATGTTGAAGTTTCGCATTTCAAAGCACAGTTGGAAATGTATGGAAACAAAGGTGTAGCGATTTCGCTACAAATCGGAAGTTAAGAAAACTGAGTTGCAGCGATTTCGACACAAGTAAAAATTCACAAGAAGAAGGTGTAGCGATTTCGCTACATGTTGAAACAAAGAGAAACTAAGGTGTAGCGATGGCGCTACATGTTGAAACAAAGGGAAACTAAGGTGTAGCGATTTCGCTACTAGTCAAAAGTGTAGAATTGAAAGATGCAGCAATGATATTACAAGTCAAAATTTCATGAAAAGAGGCAAGGTGAAAACACAAGGCACAAAGATGTAAAAATTTCGCCATTGCATGAAGCATAGTGTCGCGATTTAGTGACATGTTCCATTTTGTTGGAGTTGGCAAGGAGAGTTGTACGGAAGAGCAAAGTGTCGCGATTTCGTGACATGTTCCTTTATTTGTGTTGGCAAAGAAGGTTGTACGGAAGAGAAAGTGTCGTGATTTCGTGACAAGCAGGATGATGACGTCAGCAAGAGTCGAGAACGTCGCGATTTCCTGACATGCAAGGATGAGGAAGCGAAGCGTCGCGATTTCGCGACAAGAATGATGATGGCGTCGGCAAATGTTCGGAAAGTGTCGCGATATCGCGACAGGATGCGAGGAAAGGCTGGAATAGAAGCAAAAGGTCGCGATTTCGCGACATTATGAAGGATGACGTCAGAAAATTAAAAGTGTCGCGATATCGCGACGAGCAACTGTTTGGCGGGTAAAAGCGCGAGGAGCATGCAAAATGACACGTGTCGAAAAAGCATAATCATGCGACTGTTACGTAAACGATGGCGATGTCAAACAGACAGTTACACATGGACAGGTGTCGAACATGCATGGAAACGAGATGTAGATGCATGCTTGAAACGCTTTCTAAGTGTCGTATAGGCTGTATCAAAAAAGCATTCGAACGGCGAAGTGCAGCATTCGAACGATCGATTGAAAGTGCAAACGAACAGCCGATTGAAGAATGCATTAGAACAGACGATTAAAATAGACGCATTTACAGCATTCGAAACATAAAATAGGAAGGATCGAAAAGCTTTCGAGAAGAAGGATGTGCAACATTCGAACAATCGTATTTGGAAGGATTCGAACAGACGCATTGGAAAGAAGAAAAGAATTCGAACGGCTCGAGAATGTCATCCGACTGCATGAAGAATTGAAACGCGAGAGAAGACAAAGAGTCCCGATGAGAAAAATAGGGTATAAGAGGACAGTCGAGCACAGAATAATGTTGCTCTTTGTTAGAGAGAAGTTGTTGCAGAAAGAGAAATATTCTTTGTGAAAAGAGGGTTTGAATAAGAAAATTAGCGAGCCGTGAGAGTGTGCGAGTTGGATTAATTGCAGACCGATCGGGGTTGTGCATGAAGTGAAGACACTTTTATGTCATTCTAATTGATCAGAATTGTAGTCCAAGTTGGTGCTTGGTACTAGGGGTTGGTGCTCCATCCATTGCGAGCAGAAAATTACGGGGGTTGGTGCTCCTTCCAGGTGGATCTTTGGTAAAGAAGTTGTAAAATTGAAATTTTGCAAAGGCTGGATTTGGATTGAAGTCCAAGCGAGTTAATTTTTGAGGAGTAGCCAAATTGGTGAACCTCGTTATATTGTGTGTTGTGGTGTGCTCTCATTTTGTTCTTCGGGTTTTATAAGTTTTCTGTGCTTCAGTCTTTGAATGCTGCTGTTTTGAAGTTAAATAACTACACTGATTCACCCCCCCCTCTCAGTGTCATTGTGTGAACATCACCTTTAACACCATCCCCTTATTTTTTATGGGTAACCAATTGGGTCAGTTTTTGGTGACAACTTCCAAGAAAACTTAG
Organism: Wollemia nobilis; assembly: GCA_028583015.1. Lineage (NCBI taxonomy): Eukaryota > Viridiplantae > Streptophyta > Pinopsida > Araucariales > Araucariaceae > Wollemia > Wollemia nobilis. The sequence goes on from JAQPPZ010017021.1 coordinate 3,469,266, forward strand.
GAGTTAAACTTGCAAAAACTCGCTGACAAGACCCCAGCATGAGTTACTTGCCTAGAGTATCAACCAGTGAGTGCTTGGATTTGCAAGCAAGATTTAGAACTATGCTAGACACTGACGGTGTTGACATGACTGCAACCCTATCCCCACATGTAACCACTAACTGAACCAAACTTAGGGTTATCTGCACCACATGACAGTTGCTCCATAACCTCATTTAAACATAATGGAGATAATAATATGAATCCACCATCTAAGATGATTTACCCTCCAAGCTTTATAAATAAGGTTATTGTTGCATAAGTGCACCTTTTCCCCGTATTCCTGCTTCTGAAGATTAAAAATCTAGTATGGCCACATCAAAATGTAACAGAATGCTGGAATGCTTACTCTTCCAGATTTTGTTGTTGGAATTTATAGCTCTTCTTCTAAGACCTTCATCAGATTGTGTGTGAATTGAGAAGGGTACAGATAAGAGACATTACAAATACAAAACAGCAAACACACAGAAAGTAGGAGGACAAAACTAATATTCTGTAATAAGCCTGTCACCAAAGTGGCAAGTATAGAGATTGATCACCATTTCAGGCTTAAGAATCAGGTTACCTTCCTAGTCCAACTTAGGAAGCTCAACCTATTATAGAATGATTTATTTGATTAGCTCCTTGACACAAGAAATATCAAGAGCTCTGTGAATTGTGAGGAGGGATGCAACTCCAAATCATAAGCTACTTAGCCAATCTTGTAAGAGAGCCTTTAAGGACCATAAAATTTTGGAGCCTTCTTTTTATTCTCTTTTCTTTTTAAGGGTGGACCGCTTGTGGGGATGAAGATAGAGATAGATCCAGCGACCAATTAAGAATAGTTGCTCACTGCAATGCTGGTCTACTTGTTGCTTTATCTTGTTCCAAGCAAGCTAAAATATTTGCTAGTATGGCTACCTAGACTTTAAGATAAATTTGTACGTAAGATGCGATGCTAGGTGATGGATACCATGGAAAGCTTCAAATGGTGTCATCTTAGTCATCATATGAGATGTTCTATTGTACCACAACCTTGCTAGTAGAAGCTATTTGAGAAATAGAATACTTGTTGGAAGCACAGCAATGGAGATAACCCTCAAGGCATTTGTTCAGTACCTTGGTTGGCCATGTATATAAGCTTTGATTCTCAGAACTCATAACCAAGGAAGTTTTACTTAACTTGAAAATATTCTTCTAAACATTGCTTGTTAATCTGGGATCTCGATCACTTACTCTCACCCATGGAAAGCTATGACAATCGTAATTTCCTTCACAAACACCTTTTTTACATGGTTGAATCGATACATAGTATGGATTCTATAAAGTATGTATATTTGGTAATTTAATTGGGAAGATGGTAATCTTAATAACTTTTGATTTTGGTAAGCTTGCAACAAAATCCATGGAAATGTCTTCCCACCTTTAACTCGTGATCTTTAAGGGTTGTCGAAACCAAAACGCTTTGGTAATTTTCCCTTGCCCCATCTAGAGGGGAGGGCATATGTAGGCACTAGTGCTGGTGTGCCACCTCATCATAAGAAACAATGAGTTAGAAATAATAAATGCATGGAAATCAAATCCGTATATAATGAAGTTTTGTAATTTGAATAAATTGTAACGTTGTAATACTTGCATGGAAAAATGTAATAATGAGTCAAGTAATAGTCATGTGCAGATAAGTCATGCAAGGGTAGTTGTCATTTAGTTTGTCTTGTAGTTAAGAGGGAAATGAAATGAAATGCAAGACAAATGCAATAATATAGAGGTGAGGTTTCGGGGTTGGTAGTTGCTAATAACTACCTTCTAACTAGTTTAAATAGACCCCCTCGTTCATTTGAGCGGGTAGTTAGTACATGGTACATTCATGCGCATAGGCATTGCATTGTATATGCCAGGAGGAGATATTGTGGAGTGCATTGGTGATATTCTGCACAAGAGTAGATGTTGTCTATGCAAGTAGATGTTGTACACAGTTTGACCATACAGGCTTATCATTAATGCAATATCTTGTTCATACTTGTTCATCGTTTCACTATTGTTTACTGCATGATATCTGCATGTGTTTCTGTTGATTGATTGTTGTAGTAGATTTAGAATCAAACCCTATTATCTCGTATTCCTTTCCCATTCTTGTCCATATAGGGTTCTCTAGGCAGTTACCAGGTCATTCACTTGCATGTGCTAGGATGTCAAGACTAAAGGCAAGCCGTCTAGCTAGTGCCATCCATCTAAGAAGAGTGTAGGATGTTTTAATCTCAGACAGGGCCATCTACAGCATTGAGCAAGGCCGTCAGAGACGAGATGATGCAGGTCGTACAACTACAACTTGGCAAGTCATGAGCAGTTAATATGTCAATCCAAATTGTTCCACCAAGAGTGGAAATACCACCATTGTGCAACACGGGCAAGCAATAGTGCCTTACAGTCAAAACCAACTCATATAGTATGGCCAAGGGCAATAGCTCTACCTGATGTAGGCACAGTCAAGACCTCAATAGGATCTTCCTTACTAGAATTTCCAAGGGCCCCTTAATTCACTAGTATATTTGCACATTCCAACTGTAGCCCTTAAGTCCCTCCCCTGCTTTTCAAGGAATGATAGTTGAACAACGATCAAACACTTGGACAATCTATCAACCTTGAAGTCAATACACCAGATTCATGAAGAAGATGTGATGCTCGAACTTATGGTTGGGTCATTGAAAGACAAAGTGGCTAGATGGTATCAAATCCTGCCCAAAGAGTCAGTAGTGAACTGAGACTCAATCGCAGAACCATTCATGAAGTGTTTTGGCAGTCCATCCGGCGGATATTTGGTCCTCCAACTGAATAACATGGTGAGGTATCCGAATGAGAACATTCATGACTTCAATACAAGGTTCCTCCACACTGTTCAACTAATATAATTCAATGTTAGACCATCAAATGAAGGAGATTTGGTTTATTCTGTGAGGGCCTTGCATCCGGACTTGGCTATGACGGTGTGAAATACGAATCTAGTCACTTTCGCCATAACATTTGAAGAAGCTACCCAAGTTGAAGAGATTCTAATCCAAGTCGGTAAGTTACCCCCAACTCCCCCCATGACTCGCATAGCACATCCAACCCCAAGTATTTCTTCCCAAGCTCAATACCTATCACCTCGTCGGCCCTTGTTCCCATTTCTCCATATTTACAAACATATCGACATCCTCAAGCCTAGGCTTACCAACCGCCTCAAACCACCATCCCACCTTCTCAAGCTGCATTATTTTCCTCTAACACCCCAACGCCAACTCAACCAAACACCCTATATACCATCACATATCCAGGCCAATCCAAGCCAAGGTTCGTTGTTTCCCCAAATCAGACCTTGGCATTGCTCACATATACACCCAACCCCACCTACCAACTTCAGAGCCAACCATAGATCAAAGGTGTACCAAATATAATGGACGATATAAATGAATTAAAAGTTGTAGTCAAACACGAGCAACAATATGATAATCAATCAAAGGCAAACATGAGGATGGCAACAAAGGAGGAATCCATATCTAACCAAGGACCAAGTGCCTCAACAAGCTACTGGATCAACCATAAATCAATCACAAAATAACATGATAAACGTCGATCCCAATATTAATTCCTTGTGGTACTTCACTTGTAACGTTGAGCATATAACCCGATTGAGTGTGTTGTTGCAATAGGTCATGCACAAACAATGATTTACAATCAGCAATGCCAAGCCCAACAAACCACGATGGATGTCCAAGCTACGATAAACACACCCGTTCGGACTAATCCATTGACAGCGAGTCAACAAGTCATGATCAACAATGGACAAATCAATAAATCTTCAACCAGCAAAGGACAAATCAGGAATTCGTAGATGTACCTCAAATGCAGGTGACTACGAACACTAATAACATTGTACTGGCCAATTTCACAATGTTCGAGGAGTGGAAATTTTGCCCTTTTGTGAAGCAAGCTATATGGATGAACCAACAATAGGATGCCATTCCACGCACAAGAGCAGGTCTACCAAACATCCACCAAGAATCGAACCTTCCCTAAACCCCCATAATCCAATGTGGATGCCAAAGCAGTTCCAGGAACCACTGTCTTGAAGAAAGGCTAGATGTCTTTGCAGACCCCGGGTTAGAACCCAATGTCATCAGCTCAGCAAGGGAAGTAGGGAGGAGGCCCTCCTGAACCAAATGTCGCAGCACCACAAAACAGGGGACCCAAGAGTGGAGGACCTGAAGAGGCTACAAATAGGGCTCAAGCAAACAAAGAAAAAGCAATAGAAGAATCAAACAGGGCAGCCAAGAGGAACATGAGATATCCCTTGAACTATGATATGGGAGAGCATCCTATATCTTTCATGAGTCAAACCTTGCATAACTATGAGAAGAGATACGCCTTCATTGAAAAGCAGGCGTTTGCAATGATGAAAGCCCTAAGGAAGTTCCAATATTACCTTTCACAGAGCAGAACCACGGTGTTTGTAGTGCATCCCAATGTTAGTATCACCATCCTCCAAGAGAATTAGGAGAAAATGGAGCTGGTTGGATCAAGAAATTAAACAACTAAGCTGATTGGGCATAGAGATCTGTGCAAGAATCTAGCACGATCCTGTGTAGAGGAATGGGCAGCATTTATATATGAACCTGAGAAAACAAAGGGGAAGACAACCTTGCGAAAGAGATTGAGATGGATGATTGATCTGATGGAGTACCTCCTATTGAACACGGGAAGTTGGCAAGTGTGATTCGCACCTGTGACAACTATTCAACAAATGGATGGGGAGGTTTCTACCCTCCCCAACCTCTAGTTCTCAGGCCAGTTCCCTTCTACTTTCTAACTAATTTGAAAACAATAAAAGAAACTAATCTAAAATGCAGAAAAAAAAATCTGATCTACTTTGTGTAAGAGAAAAGGGGTGTAAAAAACGACCGAAGGCATAGCAAGGTTTAGTTTTGGTGCGATTGGCAACTTGAGTAGGGACCAAATAATTTCAACATGTAATATCTTTGAATAGCCTGAATAACAATGAAAAAAGGACTACAGGGGAAAGGAGGGCAATGCCACTGATTTCACACATCGATGATACAAACAGCTGGAGACATAATTGAATCATAATGCCAACCACAACTCTTATATTGAATTTGCAATTTGAAGTTTCAATACAATCTTACTCTAAAGAGTAGCTCTGATATGCTTGAAGGCCAAAAGACCCTTACAATGAGCATTTAGCTCTTATTTATACTTGAACTTGTAGCCACGAAATGGACTACATACAATGTACCTCGGTGATAATTACAAGGTGATTACATCATCCTTATATGTTTACTAAAGATAGACACAGAGCAAGGCACCATGGCAGCAGGCCACTTTGAGAGCAAAGGCACTCAACTAGCAGGTCACTTTGGTGAGTGTGGCTCCCTCTTACAAACACCTAACCAATTTTTTCTTTTTGTCCTACTCTGTCTTCTACCTCAGCTTGTGCGACAAACCTTTGTTCAAGGAGCAAGATCGCTTGGAAAGAGGGGTGCCCTCTTCCAAACACTTAACCAAACTTTTATTTATGCCTTGCCTACTCTTCTACCTTTGTTTGTTTGACGGACCTCCATTTGGGAAGCAAGATCGCTCAAAAAGCGGGGTGCTTGGAAAGCAAGGCGCTTATAGAGCAAGTCACTATGAGAGCAAGGCGCTCGAAGAGCAAGGCAATTTGTAGAGCAGGGCACCCTCTTTCAAACACTTAATCAATTCTTGATTTCTGCCCTACTCTATATTTTGCCTCAGCTTGTGTAACGGACCTCTGTTCAGGGTGTGAGGCCACTAAGAGAGCGGGTTGCTTGAAGAGCAAGTTGCTCTAGAGAGGGGGTGGCTCGGAGAGCAAGGCACTATGAGAGCGAGGCATCCTCTTCCAAACACTTAACCAATTCTTGATTTCTATTATGCTCTATCTTCTGCCTCAGCTTGTGTAATGAACCTCCACTCGAGGAGCGAGCTCACTCAAAAAGTGGGTCGCTCTAGAGAGTGGCATGCTCGAAGAGCAAGACCCTTCAGCAAGCGGGCACTTTATGGAGCAAAAAATGATCAAAGCAAAGCATCTATTAAGTTTGGCTTGGTCTCTTCACATTTTCATACTAATTGCATGACAGAATGTGTTCTAGATGTGATGGTAGTAGTCAACTACTACAATTCTAGCGACTTGTGGGGACATCAATCCTGATTGACGAGAGATCCCAGATGGTGCCTTATTCTTGGGCGTGGAGTCAAAATTGAGATAGCCACGCAATAGGGCTGATGCTTCTGAAGGAGAGAAAGTTAGTGCTTGCAACAACTTGTGGACTGATGAGGGTAAGAATACCGGTGTTATGTTGGTGACCTTCAACATAAGGTTGCGCTTATTAGTGACAGTAGAAGAAACAAAGGAGGTGGAGGTGAAGTGATCATGAGGTAGACGTTGGAAGACAGCAATAAGAAGAAGCAGGAACCTAAGTGTCTATTGTAAATTGTTTTTTCTCTTTTGGCTCAGACGAGTATTTTTTTTTTCTCTAACTATATATATTTTATATTTATTTATTTTAGTTTTTTTTTTTTCAAATAAGTATCTAAGGCTTTTCTATATGGAAAGGGAACAGCCTTAAATAGGAAAACAAAGGTTTTGTTTTCCTTTTTTTTGGAAAAATAAAAAATGGATCGACGAAGAAGGGGGCATCGAATGTCCCGCTTTGGATTTTTGCTCGAAAAAAACATTTTCTTGTCCCTTTTTTCTTTTTCTTTTTTTAATTTTAGACTCTCCCAAACTCTTTTTTTTTCTTTTTGTTGGGATAAGTTGGGTGCTTTGTAAAACTCTCCCAAACCTTGCACTATGAAAAGTAAAACTGATTTGTGAAATTCATTTTTCTCCTTTATCAGCAATGGCTGTTTTTTTTTTTGAAGTTGGGGGGGAAGAACGGGGATTACAAATAGAGTGACGAAAGAGGGAACACCGAACTTCCCAAGTTGAGATTTTTGCTTGAACAATTTTTTTTTTAAAAGGAGCAAGGCGCCCTTGCAACGGGGCACTTTGTTTGATGCAGGACAGCCTCCGCTTTCTTTTTTTTTCCTAAGCCAAGCACCCTCAGTTTTCTTTTTTATTTTTTAAAAGCCAATCACCGCTCAAGTGAATGAGTACTTCCAGACTCAAAACGTTTTTTTAACTTCTTCCTTAAATTGGACAAAACACTTGTCTTGGATTCATTGGTGACTATTCTTGTTGAACGAGTCATCTCCATTGACCAACTTTGAAAAATAACTACCTTTCTTCTTGACACCGTCATTCCAACTTAGAATCTTCCAACACCTACACAGGAAAAGTATATTAGATGGGAAAATCAGTGTATTGCCAAGAAGTCTTTTCCGTCTCGAAACTTCATAAGCACCCTCTAGCGAACAATATACCCCCCCATTAGAGGAGTGTGTAAATCTAAAAACAAAAATCAAAGTCTTGTAAGCTAGAGTTGCATTTGCCCATTTGATCTCTCCTCAGTTTGAAGCTTAATACCAGACATCTAGAGAAGAATATTCCCTTTCAGCCCCGAATTGGTTGGCAACAAGGGTGGATGCATGAGCTCCTATGATTGTTTCCTTACTCCCTATCTCATCCTGTGGTGGGCTTTGGTATTTGAAGCTAGTTTGGGCTTTTGTTCCCAAATGGTCAAATAATAGATTATTATTCAATAGTAGCAATCCTTGTTGATGTCCTTCCACAAACCTGCTATTGTTCTCCATAGCATTGAACTATTGGAATGTAGACCCAACCTTATTTTTACTCCCCAAAATCGTGGGAAACCACATCATTCTTAGAATTACGATCTCCCTATTGCTTAGCATGGTTCCCTCACATGAACTCTTCTAGGCACCCTTGGAACTTGCAGATGTATCCATATCTATTGCTTGGACAATGTCTATATCCAGGGTAGAACTGCATGTTTCATACTCTAGAGGAAAATTTGTTTCCATTTCTGCTACAAGTTCTTCTAATGAAAACACGCATGGACCTCTGAATTCATGTCCCCCCAAATCCTCGTTGTCCACCTTAGGTTTTCTCTCCAATTCACAAGATGTTCTGCTGATTTGGTAGCCTTCTTCTAAAAGTTCTTTCAGTAAGGGAAACACTTCCACCAATGGGGGCTTGTCAAATGACTCTTCCAATCTCTCTAGTTTTCCTCCCTTCTATATCATTTCAATAGTGCCAGTATAACGATCTCATGTTCTAGTTGTGGATTTTCCTCCATCACTTCTACAGATTCTCCTCTTCTATCCAACAGGACAAACACTTCAGTCTCCTCTATCATCTCTAGCCCTTCATCTTCAAATTCTTCTTTTACTATCTCGGGCTCTATCACTAGTGAAGGGGAGCACGACTATCAATGTTCAAGTCAAGAATCTCCTAAAGGAATTATCGACCCATAAGAGTTGTTACTATACATGACAGCACTTTGGAAAAATGTGCAATTTCCACCCACCGAAGTTGGTTTCAGATATCAAATGGACTTGCATTGCATTAGCTTGAGGTACAAACACTTGACTCATTGTTGGTTGGTTCATCATGGGTTGATAAGTCATTGGTTGACTGAATATAGTGGGCTGATTCACCATATAGTTTTGTGCCTAATCAATCATCTGAAATTTTCCTATTGGGGTATCGGCTAGTTCATTTGATCGATCATTTAAAGATCTACCTGCTGAGGAATATCATGTTCCTTTCATCAAGTTCATATTCCGTGTATAGAGTGACTAAAGAGTTCAAACCATATGCTTGAGCTCATTTAGCTACATTTGCAACTCTTGTTGTTCCTGAGGGGCTGGTTGACATTGGGGATTTTGGGGAAACAGTGGTATTAGGGCAACTGTTGAGGGGAAGGGTGTTGGATTTGCGGGTTGGGCATTTGGGTCATATGGGTAGAGTACTCTTGCTGAGCGAATGTTGGAAGGTTTTTTTGGTGAATGAATGGGTATGGTTGAGGTATCTGCCCGTATTGTACAAGATGGACATACTATCTCGGTTCATGTGACACTTAGTATATAGGTGGTCCTATAGGGACATAAGCAGGCTATTGAAGGATTTGTTGATTCAGTAACCAAGACATCCTTGACATTATTTGGGTTTTTTAACATTCATAAAGAAAGGGGAAGAAACCTCTAAAATCACACCAAAGAATGGGAAAGAAAAACAAGGCGCACTGTTCAAAGCGAGAAACAAATGGAAAAACAGGGTACATAGGAGTCGATCGCTTAAGTGAGCGAGTCACTCTGGCGAGTGAGGCACTCTAGTGAGCAAGTCGCTTGGGGAGCAAGGCCCTCCAATGAGCAAGGTGCCCAAGAAGCAAAGTTACTCAGAGAGCGGACCGCTCTAGAGAGCAAGGAGCTTGGGGAGAAAGGTCACTCAGAGAGCAAAGTCGCTTGGAAAGAGGGTCATTCTAAAAACAGGGTGCTCGGGGAGCGAGGTTTCTTGGAGAGCAGGCCACTCTAAGAGTGGGGCGCTTAAGGAGCGAGGTCGCTTTGAGAGCAAGCCACTTGGAGAGTGAGGCACTTAGGGAGTGAGGTCACTTAGAGAGCGGGCCGCTCGAAGAGCACTTGGATTTTTTTGTGTATTTTACAGTCTCCTTCCCTCTCACACCTATCTTCCCTTGTTGTCGCTTTAGTCCTTTCTTGAAAAGCGAGATTCACAAATCACAAGTTAGGCAAGATTTTGGATTAAAAATGGAGTCGCCATTTGCATGAAAAATTACTTAGGAAATCTAAAACAAAACACAACTCGTAAATTTAATGCAAAATATTTGTGGGTTTCATGCGTGTTAGTGTAACACAACCCTTTTCGTAGATCTGGAAGGATATGAAGTATATCCATGTGTAAATCTGCAAAATTATGTGCAGGTGGGGTAAGATTGATTTCGTACTGAAATCGCACTTGTGTCCATCAGTTGTGCCAGAACTGTTGAACTCATGTGCGGTGGGTGTTTCTTTGTGGGGTGAATCGGATTCATCCCATTGGGAGTGCCAAAACTGTTGAACATGGAAATCAGCAAGTGTGATTTGTGCCCATGACTGCAGTTCAACAAATGGATGGGGAGGTTTCTACTCTCCCCAACCTCCAAATCTTAGGCCGGTTCCCTTCTACTTTCTAACTAAGGTAAAAACCAATGAAAGAAACTAATATAAAACGGAGAAAACAAATCTTATCTACTTTGTGTAAGAGAAAAGAGGTGTAAAATATGGCCGAAGTCGTAGCAAAGTTTAACTTTGGTGTGTTTGGCGGCTTGAGTAGGGACCGAATAGCTTTAGTGGGTAAGATCTTTGAATAACCTGCATGAAAAAAAGAATAACAGGGGAAAGGAGGGTAAAGCCACTGATTTCACACATCCATGAGACAAATAATCGAAGACAATTGAATCAAAATACCACGTACAACTCTTTTACTAAATTTGCAATCTACAATTTCAATACAATCTTACTCCAAAGAGTAGCTTTGATATGCTTAAAGGCCAAAAGACCCTTACAATGAGCATTCAACTCTTATTTATACTTGAACTTGTAGCCATGAAATGGACTACATACAATGTACTAGTGATAATTACAAGGTGATTACATCATCCTTATCTATTTACTAAAGATAGACAAAGCGGGGCGCACTGGCAGTTGGTTGCTTTGAGAGTAGGTGTGCTCGGTGAGCGAGCTACTTTGGTGGGTGGGGCTCCCTCTTACAAACACTTAACCAATTCTTGATTTTTGTCTTGCTCTATCTTCTACCTCAGCTTGTGTGACGAACCCCCGTTCGGGGAACAAGGTCGCTTGGAGAACGGGTCTCTTTAGAAATCGAGTCACCCAAAAAGCAAAGAGCTCGGAGAGCAAGTCGCTATGAGAGCGAGGTGCTCAAAGAGTGGATCACTTTGGAGAGGGGGGCGCCCTCTTCCAAAAACTAAACCAATTCTTGATTTATGATCTGCTTTGTCTTTTGCCTTAGTTGCAACACGGACCTCCGTTCAGGAAGCGAGGTTGCTTAGAAAACGGGTTGCTCGAAAATCGGATCACTCAAAGAGCTGATTTCTTAAAGAGCGATGTGCTTAGAGAGTGGGTCTTTATGAGAGCGAGGCGCTCGAAGAGCAAGTTGTTATGAGAGCAAGGCACTTGAAGAGCGAGGCATACAGATAGCAAGGTTCTCCGAAAAGCGAGACGCCCTCTTTCAAACATAGCCAGTTCTTGATTTCTACCTTGCTCTATCTTCTGCCTTAGCTTGTAAGAGGGACCTTCGTTTGGGGAGCGAGGTCGCTCAAAGAGGGAGGCGCTTAGAGAGCAAGATGCTCTAGAGAGGGGGTCGCTATGAGAGCGAGGTGCTCGGAGAGCGGGTCGCTATGAGAGCGAGGCGCATCTTCCAAACACTTAAACCAATTCTTGATTTCTACCATACTCTATCTTTTGCCTTAGCTTGTGCGACGGACCTCTATTGGGGATCCAGGTTGCTCGGAATGCAAGTTGCTTTGGAGAGCGAGGTGCTCGGAGAGAGATGCTTCAGCAAGCCAACACTTCATGGAGTGGAAAATGCTAAAAGCGAAGTGTTTATGAAGTTTGACTTTGTCTCTTCACATTTTCATACTAATTGCATGACAAAACTTGTTCTGGAAGTGATGATAGTAGTCAGCTACTACTCCTCCTAACCAGGACGGTTCTAAGCAACAAGACAAGAATTGGAAACATTTCAAGAAACAACTAATGAGCTACTCTATGAAGAACATCCAGTTTGAAGAGGGTATGATGGAGTCCTTTTAAGATGCATCAAAGGTGAGAAAATAGATGATCTGTTAAGAGATTACGATGATGAAGGGGAACATTACTCAGCGTATACCAATGCCCACAAAATTTTGAGGGCGAACTATTACTTGCCCACAATCATATCAGATTCTTTTCAATGGGTGAAAGGACGTAAGTAATGTAGTTTGTTTGTGGGGAAGAAAAAGAAGGCTCTGATGCCTCTACAAACTATCATGGTCTTAGAGTAGTTTCAGCAAGGGGGCTTAGACTTCATAGGTAAGATCAACCCCTTCTCTAGTGCACTCCATGGGTGGATCCTTATGGCCACGGATTATTTCACCAAGTGGGTAGAGGTAGTCCCAGTTAAAGAAGCTAACCAAGAAACGGTGATATAACTGTTGGAAGACATCATAACTCACTTCAAGGTACCTTTTGTTGTCATCACTAACAATGTGTCAGTTTTTATCAAGAGAAAGTTGATTCAGTTCGCACTTCAAACTATTATCTACATGGGAATGGCTACGCTGAAGCCACCAACAAAAATCTAATCAAGATCTTGAAAAGAACCATCACACAATCCCAAAGAAATTGGCACACAATTAAGGAAGGCATTGTGGGAAGATAGGGTAACCTCGAAAGCATCCACTGGACATTCACTGTACAAACTGGTATATGGCAAACAGGTTGTTTTGCCCATTAACTTGGAACTCCCATCTCTATAGCTCTCACAACAACTCAAACTAGAAGACAGATATGATGCCTCTATAATCTAGGTTGAACAAATTGCTTTTTCTCGAAGAAGGAGAAAAAGCATTTGCAAAGTGTGCGAAGCACCAAGCTGCAGTAAAGAGAAGGTTTCATAGAAAAGTGATGTCATTTGACAGGGACCTGGTCTAGAAGCGGGACGAAGATCAAGCCAAGCCTAGTTAGCATTTGAAGTTTGATTCTTTGTGGTTCGGGCCATATCAAGTCACCTAAATGAAGAGCACCAAAGCCTTCAAATTGGCAACTTTGGAAGGACACCTACTACCCATTTCAGTCAATGGGCAACATCTGAGGCGCCTCTAGGCCAAGTTCATGGCCTCAAAATTATATTATTTAAAAAAAAGTTGCCCTGCTCCTAGAGCACAGGACCTCCTCAGAAAATTTAAAACCAATATTTGGTGCACCCCACTCCTGGTGCATGGGGCCACCTCCCCAAAAAAAATCCCATTCGAGTAAAAATCCCAGATTGGGATGTTCAATGTCACCCTCCATCAATCCGTTTTTGTTCCCCCTTTTTTTTTTAATGCAAAAAGTCCCACTAACTATAAAAGTGGTAAAGTGAATTTCATAATTCACTTTCTATTTTTGATCCTTCAAGGGCTTCCAGCTTCACTCAAAAGAGTTCTTCTGCTACCATCAATCCACTCAACGGATTCAAAGTCCACAAAAGACCCATTTGAGCACAAAGGAGAAAAATATTGTACACTCTTCATATTTGAAGAATAGATTTTGTGTTGGTTTTTTGCATCCCAAGGGTTTCAAGAAGTTCTTTTGCTGCCATCAATTCACTCAACGGATTCAAATTCCGCAAAAGACCCATTTGAGCACAAGGGGGAGAGATATGGCACATGGATTTAAATTTCAAGAACAACATCTGTAGTGCAATTCTCAGCAGCACAAGGGTTTGGGGACGTTCTTCCGCAGCCAACAATCCATCCAATGGATTCTAATTCTGTGAAGGACCCATTTGAGTACATGCAAAAGCAACTTAACCCACAGTTTTGATTTAGGAAGAGGACTCCCAAAAATTTGTTTCGGCAATGCAAGGGTTCCTTGCCATTCATAGCAACCATCTTCAAGGTAGAAGAATTCTCTAAGGGGCACAACGGAGCAAATCACCCCATTCCCAGTGTCCCGCTCATTGAGTGCACCACTACCGGCACACCCTGCTCATCGAAGTGCCTCACTACCAAAGTGCCCATTTGGTCGAGCACCCCATTCACTGAGTGCACCGCTCGAATTTGTGTGCCTCGCTTCGATAGTAAACCTGTCTAATTTGTCAAAGCATATCCCACTAGGAATAATATCCCACACTACAATATGGACACGGCAACAAGTGATGACTTCTTGGCCAAAGATATCAAATAGGTGCTAGAAAGTATGTAAGAGGAAAATAAAACAGAATTGGAGACTGGTGACAGGGATGAAGAGTACAAGCCACTGCAGCCAAGTCAACCCCAGAAGAGTAGGAAAAGAAAGAGGAACATTGATGAAAAAAGAAATCCAATAGAAAAACCCCATGGGGTATCGTATCATGATCCATACTCCAGTTTCCGTGAAGAGAAATATCAGTATCTTCCTGGGGTAGTTAGGGAAGAGGCCCTCAGACAGTATAGTTTGGGTTTGCAAATCGATTCCTAGTATATTAGCAGACTGTGGACCTTTGGACCAGCAAAGTTCCTACCACCTCAACTGTGGGAGTGCCCAAAGATGATAGAATTTTACGCCCCGATGCATGATAGTGAAAATAAGATGATCTGAATCTTGGTAGGTGCAAGCACAAGGCACCAATTCACATTTCCATAGAGGCCTTTAGGGAGATGATGTGTGTCAAAGCCAAATATGAAGAATGGAAGCCTTTCTCTCCTAAATCAAATACAGTGTACTACAAAAGTTACATAAGGGAGAGATGAGTTGAATTTTTGAAGACAACTAGAAAAACCTGAATAGGCCATAAAATTTGAATTCCCACAAAAGGTTGGCCAGTTCAAGGTCAACGCACAAATGGCCGTGCTTGGGATGGCTACGCTACTAGGGCATTATGATGACAAAACGATGTGGCAATATCATGTAGCGGTCCTAAGTGCAGTTGAGAATACTCTAGTCTACCTTATACTATAGACTACATGAAGTACATTGTGCAGCAGCTAATAGCTCAATTGGAGAACTTCCATGACCTGTTCACCTTTGGACACTCATCCTACCTATTTTGGCTAATCATACACCAAAAAAGGAAATGGTTCCAGATTCAACTAAATTAGTTTGATGAATAAGGGATGCCTCGACAAATGTGCGACTAGAACAACATTCCTATCAGGAGCGAAGACTAAGATTGCTACAACTTCTGCAACAAAATCTACACCCCCATGTAGGAATTGGAAGGGAAGTGCCTAAGATGTCAAGATTTTCCAAGGCTTTGCTTAGACTCCAAGGGAAGAACAGTTGGCAAATTGTACCTAGCGAGATACAATTCTTTTGTTCGATATACAAAATACTTGGGACAACAATTTGAGTTACCAGTCTATATATTTGATTATATCTATAGCCTCGACATGGTCCGACAACTCAATTGTGTCAATGATCAAAATTTTATCAGAAAAAGAGAAGCGCCACTATGTACAAAGTGTCAAGAAAGTATTTATTAATCATGGCAACGCATAAAAACTATAATCTGTTGCTAGAAGCAGCTAACATAGTTAGGATTGAAGCAAATATCCTACTTTTGGTCTTACGACCCAGATACAGTTTTCAAGCAGATATTAGCAAGTTGTAAGGTCAACAGAAAATATACCCACGAAAGGAGGCCAAAAAAAAACTAGACAAAAAACTCGCAAGCACCAGAATCAACACTCAAAAGGCATACGAGGATGAACTAGAAAAATGGTATAGAAAGCCACAAGAATGGCATGCTTTCTACACGAGACGGAATTGGTTTTGACCCAAATGTGAAAGTCAACTAGATGCTTTTTAAGGTCATCCGAGAGAAACGCAAACGGAGCTTGGATAAAATGCTCGCATGGAGATGTGTTTTGAGCTTCATGCAGTTGATACTCTATTGATAAACATGAAGAAGATCAACTTTTCTCTATAATTTGGGACCATTCCAACAAGAAGGGGATAGAAGGGGGATATTCGCCTGAAAGAGCAACAAAGAGTACACCCAAAACAAGAAACGACGGTACATTCGAAAGGACAAAGGGAGATGTTGCTCTAACAAGGGTAAAAGTAAAGTTCACCTAGGCCCAAAAGCAAAAGGATCAACAAGGTGCACAAGAACAGAAGACTCAAGGAAAAGAGAAATTGCCTAAGAAGCCATTAGAGACCCAAGAAGAGCAGGCCCACAAGGAAGGGGTTAGGGACCCTGATAGGTGCATGCTAAAATAGACGAGTTGTCCTAGAAAACAAAGGTGGCGTTGACTTTTAAGGTAGGATCCTCTTGACACAGAAGCAATTATACAACATTTCGCAAATGAAGAAATGGCTGAAGCAAGAACAACTATTTCAAAGACTCATAATCATCCGGACCCCTTTTCTCATGACCCCCCACTTCTACTCCACTTTTTTATTCCCTATACTTCTTTCCCACCTTCTTCAATTCCTTTTTCTAATATTCCTCTTGATTCTTCTATTGTGCTCCATCCATCATCACTTAGCATAGCCACTCCTACAACTGAAGCACATAAACCAAAAGCTTCCCCTTAAAGACCTGCATAAGTTGTACGACCATCATCCTCTAAGTCAATAACATGAAAAAAGAGGTTTATTCTCCCACAACCTATAGAGACTACCACTTATGTTAGCATTGGATGGGTTTTCACGCAAATTAAATAAGCCATTTGTCCCTCCACCTGTGCCTGACTACCTTCCTCATGCATCCATCACACCACAACCCCTCTACCTATCAACATAAACCCAAATGCCCCGACATTTCAGCCTAAACCAGAAACACCAGTTGGACATCCAGATTTTGACCAAATCTCAAGCGTGGACATCCTAGATATCTTAAAAGTCATATTGTTGTAGTAAAATCAGGAAGATCAATAAAACTAAAGAATTTTGTCAGTTGTAGATGGTCATTAAACATGAGCAAGAGGTAGTGGCTCAACTACAGGACCAATTACAGAAAGAACACGCAAGAAAAAGGGTCCCAGGAAGAATAGGTGTAGCTGCTTAAACAATAGATAGAGTATTTTGAGAAGTAGATGGAAGCTGAGAAAAATCACAGGAGGCAGGAGGCCAGAAGCAGATTCAGTCCCTGAGATAACAGCTAAAGGTGAGGGAAGAACAGATGGAACAATGTATAACCAACATTACCAACATGCAAAAACAAGGACAGGAAGAATGGAAACAAAGGAGCCAAAGGCAAGAGGAAAATAAGCATGCTCTGCAAGAGAAAATAGAACATTTGAAGGCCACCATCCAAGAGTAGGAAGAACAGAAATATAAAGAAATTGCATGGCTCACACGAGCATGGACCAAGGTAGAAGCAACGATAGCAGAATTGAAGTTTAAAACATTAGTGCCTAAACGAGTGTGATTCCTTTGGGATGAAATTAGCAAAAAGATTCTACACACCAAGGGATATCTCTCTTCTTTTAAGGAGTGTGAGTAGTTGATAGACCAAGTGGCCCCAACTATCAAACAGAGAAGGATACAACTGGAAGCAAGGAAAGGTCATAATGAGGTCATGCAACAAGTTTGGAAGATGAATGTTCAACACATGAAGTAGCAAGGTCTAACAGATAAAGCTATCCTTACGGGGAAGCTTAATATCATCCCTTATAAGCAGGTTGGAGAGTTGTGAAGAGAACCTCCCCACGTTACGAGAGGCAGTCAATGAGGCACAAAGGAAAATCAACTAGATGATTGAAAAGGGACTGCTAGATCTTAATATGCTCATGACAGAGCATCTTGCCCAGATCATCAAAGAACAAAAAGGATGTTCAATCAGATAACTTGGAGGAGGTTATTAGTAGGCCTTGAAGAATTGTAAGAAAAGATAAGGCAGATGGAAACAGAAGCAAAGGACCATCAAAGGGATACATATGAAGAACTAACCGATGATATCAATGCATTTAATAGTTCTTTGATTCCCTCCATCATGGACTGGGAAATCTTGTGGACAATGGTTTAGCCAATGTAAGCAAGATACAAGAAATCTGGCATAAGACTCTGTGGGTCAATGTATAAGGCACCATCTAGGATCTCCCATCAATCAAGATTGACATCCCCGCAAGTCGCCAAAATTGTAGTAGACTACTACCATTGCTTCCATAACGAGTTTTGTCACACAAACAATATGAAAGACGTGAGAGGACCAGGTCAAGACTTTATAAACGCTTCACTTTGAGTATTTTCCACTCCTCAAAGCACCCGATCGTTGGAGCGCCCCACTCGTCGAGCGCCTCACTCCATGTCTTTTTAGCGACAAGATAAGAATGATGTAATCACCTTGTAATTATCACCAAGGTACATTGTATGTAGTCCATTTCATGGCTACAAGTTCAAGTATAAATAAGAGCTGAATGCTCATTGTAATGGTCTTTTGGCCTTTGAAGCAATACCAAAGCTACTCTTCGGAGTAAGAATTGTAAAACACTCATATTGCAAAATTAATAAAGAGTTGTGCGTGGCATTTATACATGATTGTGTCTCTAACCTTTCGCTTGATGAATGTGTGAAATCAATGGCTCTGCCCTCCTTTCCCTTGTTAGTCCTTCTCTTTGCTTGATATTGCAAGTTATTCAAAGAATCTTACATGCTGCAGTTATTCGGTCTTTGCTGAAGAAGTCATTTGCACCAAAACCTTGAACCTCACTACGACTTCAGTTGTATTTTTTGTTTTCTTTCTCTTGCACTCTTTTCCTCCCAAAACAAAAGTAGATTAGATTTATTTTCTGCACTTTAGATCAATTTGCTTTCCTTGTTCTCAGTTTATTTGTTTTTTGCATATCTTAGATTAGCTTTATCTCTTTATTTTTCAGCTTAGATAGAAGATAGAAGGGAACCAGCCAGAAAACTAAAGTTTGGGGAGAGTAGAAACCTCCCCATCCATTTGTTGAGCTGCAGTCATGGGTGCAAATCGCACTTGCCGATTTCCATGTTCAACAGGTATACTCTACTACTTGACTCGGGATCAATGCCTTTTGATACCATCGAAAAGAGACAAATCAAAGAAGGACCGTATTGATCCCAAACTGAGAAGTGTATCTACCTTATACTTTGTTCTTGTGGTTGTCCTTATATTAGCAAAAGAGGAATAGACATTCAGACTAGGATTAAAGAGCACACCAAAGATCTCTAGTAGTGCTACATAGATAAACCTGCACTTGTGGACCATGTTGCTCCAAAAAGCATCTGTTTTGCATTGAAAAGTTGAAGGTGGTCACAAAGGAAGAACATTGTTTCAAGAGGAAGTTGATGTAAGTGATTAAGATCAAAAAACATCTAGACAAGCCCAACAAAGATGATGGACTGCACTTAAGGTCTTTTTAAAGACCCGGTTTTAACTTACTCAAAATAATTAAGAAATCTGATCAATTACTCGATCATCCCAAATTTAAATTTCAATTTCAATTTATCAAATCATTTATAACATATGTCGGATATTGTTGCAATCCATTTAATCATGTTGTATTCCTAATGATGGATAAGGAATTGTGATCCAGAACGTTGATAATTTCTTCACTTTCAATTATGTAGGTTATCTAGAAGCTTACCCTATGACAACAAGTGGTTTATTATTTTAGACATTAATATAATTTCTTCCTTTCTTGAGGGTGATACGTTGAGACACCTATAATCAGGACATATCCTCCATGAAGAAACCTTTTTGGTTATCATCATTACAGGAGCAAAGAAAGCATTCTTGTTGGGGTTGAATGATGCTTGCACTCATAATGTTTTGAATCATCCTATAAAAGTTAAAACTCAAATTTTCCCCTTTTGGTTATCATCATTACAGGACCAAAGAATGCATTCTTGTTGGGGTTGAATGGTGCTTGCACTCATAATGTTTTGAATCATCCTATAAATCTCATTTTTTCCCCTTTTGGGTAATAACAGTATTTGTAAGGCCTGACATTAGAAAGGTTACCACCTCATATAAGTTGGATGTTGTGTTCATGGTCTTTTCCCAAGGGTGGTCCCTTGGGAATCACATCAGAGACCATGCCATGCTTGTCTAGAATATGCTAGAGATCTAGAAAATCCCCTCTTGCTTCTTATTGCATTGCCAGAATAATACAAATAATAACTTCAGTACCATTCTTCAAGAGGGACTTCTCCATTCTTCCATGGAGAATTTATGAATAATACCTCTAAGGTCATGGCAAATGTGCCTAAAATTTCTTGCCATTGCACATTGAAAACATTTAGCCACCAATAGGAATTGTAATGCATGGGAGTTGATAAGTCATAATCTTCCATGCCAAATTGAACATAACAATGTTAAAGTAGAAAGTACAAGGGTAAACAAATGAAAATCATCAAAGAGAGCTATTGAAAAAAAGGTAATGAAACAAACAATTGAAATAAAATAAAATGGTACAACCATAAACCCAATAGCATTAAACCCCAGAACATTTATCTGAAATACATGTAAAAATATCATGAGAGGGAGTTCCCCAAGCAAACACAAAGTCAATGAGAACCGAAGTTAAATAGAAGAGTAATGAGATGGCACCATCACACATAAGAATCAACACAATGGACCAAAGACTTTGAGATATCACTATCAACCACCCTGAAGAAGTCAAAGCAAGATTAGATGATAGACGTCTGGAAATGACCAAGGCTGACAGAACTAATCTGGGTGATCCATGCAGAATGTAAAATCTCTTGTAAGGTAGTTCTCCCCACATGAAGATTTATAAATGGAATTGGAATTCCCATTAATCTATATTATAGATCCCTCACCATTTTCCCATCTTTTAATTTACTTTGCTTTGCTAAATATGCAATTCCTTGTTCATGTTGTAATTTCAAAATAAAAATAAAAATAAAATAAATACAAGAAAGCAATCTATAAAGAGAAGAATTAAACCTCTCTAATTGAGAATTTAATGTCACTTTGAGCAGTCTTCAGCATCCTTATTCGCATTCTCTTGAAATGATTGCTTCCACAATAAGATACAAGCACACCATCTTTTGTTTCAATTTTTTTCATACTCAAAGCTCTTTCCATCAAAGAAGCATTCCATTAGAATCCATTTTGTCATTTGCAATTTTAACCTCATTATTGAGGACATGGATTTCTTATGGATTTATTTTGCTGCTATTAAGCTTTGTTAATACAACTTCCTGGATAGCAAGTTCTTATTATTAAATTTAAATTATTTCTTCAATCGTTCTCCAAATTGCTATCGAGCCTATTGTCATTAATGACAACTGGAATCTGGCAAGCTGATTCTTGGGAAATATGACAAAAATGTAGATGTCGGCTTACATTCAAAAAATTGTGTGCAACAGAATTACCGAATCATATTTTCACAATTATTCCACATCACTACATAGGCAACTTGTTATACCTCTCTGCAAAAACCTTACAACTTTACACATTATTTGTGCTACAACTGGAAATATGTTTATTATTCAATTTCATACCAGTGAGATGGACATGTTGACCATTCTATCAATATGTTACTGACCCTGAATGTGTTGGACTAACCGCCGCACCTCGAAGATTTGACTTGGTGGACTAACCGTCACCCTAGGCCCTGGGACTAACCGCCTTGTGAGGTGTTCAAAAACATAGATTGTATCGGACACTAACACCTCGAGGTTTTGGTGTAATGGCAACTCTATAGTGGTAGCAGAACCTCAACCCAGGATCAAATCCCCCGAGTCACGTCCGAGAGGGGATGTTGTACTAACCGCCGCACCTCAAAGATTTGACCTAGTTGACTAACCACCACCCTAGGCCCTGGGACTAACCGCCCTGTGAGGTGTTCAAATACATAGATTGTATCGAACACTAACGCCTTGAGGTTTTGGTGTAACAATAACTCTGATATTTCCAACATTCTCCCACTTGTTGAATACTTTCCATAGAGGCCAAAAACTGCCATTTTCAACTGTCAAAGGCAACCACGCCCATAGATCTTCTACACCAAGAAAATTTCTGAGCAGATACAGCCATTTTTTTTTTTTTTTTTTTTTTTTTTTTTTGAATTTACATGGTGGAATCGGTAGCCGCCACGAATCCGGGCAGGCTGTCCAGCTTTTATGGCCGCCACAGTATTTTGCGTTGTCCGCCCTAGAAGCCGCCACACAGATCTTCGCGCAGTCCGCCCCTATAACCACCATGCCACAATCATTTTAAACCTTTTACGCCGCTGAAAGCACCAAGAAAGGGACAAGCGTTCAGTCCAGTGAGCAGATACAGCCTTTATTAATGAATCATCAACATTATTCTTTGTATCAACTTTCTCTAGCATCACCGGATCCCTTAAACCATCTCTCTCACAAAATGGTAGTTGATATCAATATGTTTTGACCGATCATGAAAACCAGGATTGTTGGCCAAAAATATTGCACTCTATCACTGTCAATTCTCACAACCTTCTACTTAAGACCAAATGTTGAACACAACCTCTGTAGCCACACTGCTTCTTTACAGGCATGAATTGCTGCAATGTACTCTGCCTCTGTTGTGGACAAAGCAACCATTGATTGCTTTATACTCATCCAACTTACTACCCCTCCAAATAGTCTGAACATATAAGCACTCATGGATCTTCTCTTGTCCAGATCTCCAGCCCAATCAGCATCCACAAAACCTTATATATTTACAATATTACCATCTCTAGGTTTTTTTTGGTAACAGATAGCATAGTCTAAAGTTCCACACGAGTATCTGAAGATCCTCTTCACAGTAGTCCAATGTTCCTTCCTGGATTGGACATATATTTGCTAACTACTCCCACTACATGCGCAATATCAGGTCTAGTACAGACCATTGCATACATCAGACTACCAACAATGCTAACATAAGGAACATGATGCATTTCTTCAATTTCCTCATTTATTTTAGGACACTGTTCAGCAGATAACTTTTGACCAACAGGATATGGAGTACATACTGGTTTACATTCATGCATCCTAGACCTCTGTAGTATCAAATCAACATATTTCCTTTGATTTAACCACAACTTTCTATTTGCACAATCCCTTATTATTTCCATACCCAAAATAAATTTTGCAGCACCCAAATCCTTCATGTCAAATTTAGAAGATAACTGAGATTTTAGTAACTTTATCATCTCCTTATTGTTACCAATTAACAACATGTCATCCACATACAAAACAATGATAACAAAATTTGCATCTTCTTGTTTAAAATACACACACGGATCTGCTTTGCCTTTTCCAAGCCTAAGTGTCAAAATAAACCTATCAAATTTTTGGTTCCACATTCTTGGAGATTGCTTCAAGCCGTAAAGAGACTTTTTCAACTTGCATACCAAGTCCTCCTTACATTTTACCCTAAAGCATTTTGATTGTGACATATATATGTCTTCATCAAGTTCACCATGTAGAAATGTTGTCTTTACATCCATCTGTTCTATTTCAAGATCAAAAGCAGCAGAAATAGCCAACAGAAATCTAATTGAAGTTAGTTTTGCCACAAGAGAAAAAATCTCACCAAAGTCAATTCCCTCAACTTGAGAAAATCCTTTTGCTACCAGGTGAGCCTTGTACTTATCCAAATTTCCTTCTATATTGTACTTCTTCTTGAATACCCACTTACAACCAACCGGTTTTCTTCCAAGGGGTAATTTCACCAAGTCCCACGTCTTATTTTTATCCAAGGACTTTATTTCTTCCTCCATAGCCCTTTTCCAAGACTTATTCTCACTTGATTGAAGTGCCTCCTTTACAGTCTTGGGTTCTTCATCAGTAATCGATATATTAAATGCAAAACAAATATTTTAAGGGCTATACCTTTCTGGGAGTCTTCTCACTCGATCCGATCTCCTCAAACTTGGAGTTCCAGGTTCTACATCTTCAACTTCCTCCTCACCTTCTTCCTCTAGATTTTCCTCTTCAGACTCACTCTGTAGTTCATCTTCTTTTGTAGCACCAGGTTCTACCACAAGTTCTTCCTCCTGTTCCAATTTTACTTGAACTGTTTCAGGTTCTTTGCTTGGTTGCATTTCCTGTTTCGGAACCCCTTTTGTTTCTCTAAAGATCACATTACGACTGTAAACAATCTATGTTTCTAGGTTCCACAACTTAAATCCTTTAACACCAATACTATAACCCACAAATATGCACTTTTCATATTTATAGTCTAGCTTAGTCCTTTTCTCTTTTGGGACATACATATAAGCATCGCAACCAAAAACCCTTATATGACTGAGAGAGGGTTTCTTACCAGTTCACACTTCCTATGGAGTATTTTCCACCAAATCTGAGGTAGGAGATCTATTGATGAGGTAACAAGCAATTAACACGGCTTCTACCTAGAATTTCCTTTCTAACCCTACACCATTTAGCATGCTTTTGGCCTTATCCATCAATTTTCTGTTCATTCGTTCTGCAACTCCATTCTGTTGTGGAGTAGACAGAGTTTTTTTCTACTTTTCTATTCCACGATCCTTGCAAAACTGCTCAAATTCATTAGAGCAATACTCACCACCATTGTCACTTCTCAAAACCTTTATCTTTTTCTCTATCTGATTTTCTACAAGAGCCTTAAACTCTTTAAATTTATTGAAAACATCAGATTTGTTCCGTAAAAAATATACCCAAGTCTTTCTTGAAAATTCATCTATAAATGTAACAAAATAGATAGATTTACCTAACGATGGTACTTTCGCAGGTCTAAACACATCTGTGAACTAGATGCAAAATTCCTTCCGATTTTGTAGCACTACTAGAAAACCTGACTCGGGTTTGCTTTCCAAAAACACAGTGCTCACAAAAATTAAAATTTAATGGGCAATCAGAAATTCCTTCAGCCATACCTTTCATTTTTAATGTTCGAAGGCCTTTCTCACCAATATGCCCCATGCGTTGATGCCACAACATTGTCTTCGCTACAAGAATACTCGGAGCCGCTTCTACCATATTATTCTTCTCTACAACTGAAGAGTTATTGTAATCAATACTTATAGTGCTAGCCTCAAGTCTGAATAGAGTTCTTGTACAAAATATCCTTCCCAACACCAAGACTCCACGAACCATCTTGCAACTATCCTTATTGAATACCACAGTCACACCCGCATCATTCATCTTACTCACAGATATCATATTCCTTGCCAAACCCAAAATATGCAACACACCAAGAAGGGTTTTAATTCTTCCATATTTTAACCTCAACTTGACTCTTCCTCGACCTATTATTTTATATGTCGAATTTTCTCCAAAGAAGACTTCACCTCCATTTATCTTTTCATTCACAGAACCACTCCCTATGAAGAGTCATATGAAAGGAAGCACCTGAGTCAATCAACCATGAGTCATGGCATTCACTTGAGCACGCTGCAGCTAAGAATAAGTTCCCTGAATCTTCATTTGTGGTCTTTGTTTCTGCAAAAGTTCCTTCATCAGATGATCGACTATTATCAGCATTTTTAGATCTGCAGTCTCTTTTATAATGCCCTATTTTACCACACTTCCAGCATTTCCTCTTTTCTGGAGCAACAAATTTACCCCTAGATCTCAATTTCCTTTCTCTTGATTTCTTTTTGCTTCTTTCTTGAGAACGGCCTCTCACAACCAAGGCATCCTTCTGATGATAATCCTCAGAAGATTTTCGTCTCATTTCCTCAAATAGCAATGTTCCTACTATATCCTCTACTTTCAATGTAGTAGTATTGGTGATAGCCATAACTAGGTTATCCCACAAATCAGGTAATGAACAAAGTAAAGTAATACACTTTTCCTCTTCATCCATTTTTACTTCAACAGAGTTTAATTGACTTACCACAGTGTTAAAAGCATTCAGATGTTCAACCATAGAGTCACCATCATTCATCCGAAGCGAATACAACTTCTTCTGAAGAAAGAGTCTATTTACAACCGACTTTATCTGATACAAGTACCCAGCTTATCCCATAACGACTTTGTCGTGGTCTCTATCGATACATTCAACAATACCGAATCAGATAAGAACAATCTGATAAAACTCCTTGCCTTCCTATCAATCTTCAGCCAATCCTCATATGTTGTTGATGTTGGTATTATTCTCGAGACCGCAATCCACTTATCTCTATCAACCAACAGATACTCCATCTTGAGTTTCCATAACTCAAAATTCTGTCCATTAAATTTTTCAATCTCTACTCATGTGCTTTCTATTAGTTTCCTTCGTCCAAATTCTTCCGCATACGGCTCCCACTCAAGAATTAATTTATCACAAAGTTGAAGCCCTTACTCTTTGAACAAAGCTAAAAAATCCTAGCTCTAATACCAAATGAAGAGCAAAAGGCCCCGATAAACTAAATCTAGAAAAACAGTAAATACAGAATCAAAGGAAAAAATAAAAAGATAACAAATACACACATAACACATTATTTCACCTAGGAAACCCTTACGAGAAAAAACCCAACACAGTAATATCTCCTTATTGTATAAACTTAACCGTCTCCAATACAATAATGTTCATCTCTCATCTCACTTCAAACCCTGATGCAAGTGCAATTAAATAACAACACAAGAATGCATTTTATAATACCATGGATGAAAAACCATGGGTTCAAATATTTAACCCTAAACAGCCCATATGGGTCTAAAAATAGCTTAAGAAACCCTAAAACTTCCACCGAGGGTTGTCGCCCCCGAAACCCGCCGAGGATACATGGAGAGTGTCCAATATCTTTTAGAGTTAACCCCACTAGAATAACATGGAAAATATTCAACATATTTCCAACATAATGTACTGGGAAAACTCCTCATCTAGTCTCACTCTAAAAAATGTATAATTAACATGTGAGATGAAGGTGACGGTTGGCAAGAACAGGCCATACATACCTGTAATGATTTTTTTTTTTTTTTTTGAAATAATACTTCTTATTCAAAATTAATCAAAGAATACACCAGGCAAATCCAAAAAGTTACATAAGTTTGCGTAGCAGAAGCAAACATTCAGTTCTCAGAGTTTTATCAATCCTAAGGCAATCTCTAAGAATAAAACTGCTAAACACCCGAAACTGATCAGAAGTAAGCTTGCAAGCAGAGCTAATGGTATGGTCAACCCTTATCAGATCATTCTGGAACACAATATGACATCTATCTTTCCAAAGAGAAAATAACACACTAATTCTAATAACATGCCAAAAGATTCTAAAATGTCGAGCCCCTTTGGGGGAGTCCCCTAATAGAACCAACTGCCACCACAAAGGACCCGTGATAACTGAATCAAATATATGTCCGATCTCTCTCCAAACCCGCCTGGCTCTGGGACAGCTCCAGAAAATATGCTTGACAGTTTCACTCCGCCCACAAACAGAGCAACTATCAGAAGAGAGGAGCCATTTAGCCAGTCTGGCCTTACTCTGAAGGCCTTGCATAAGCACTAGCCAAGAGAACACCTTCAGCTGCATAGACACCCGGAACTGCCAAACACTAGAGAGCCTTTTTTTCCACTTTCTAGAAGAGTAGGTGGTATTCCATCTGTTATTGAGAACATCACCAAAAGCAAGCTGTAATGTCCCCTTCTAATCAGCTAGTGGGAGCACATAGAGACTAGCCTATACACGGGTTCCCGTAGGCTATGTCATATGGATGAGAGCCTTTGGAGATATTTGAGACAACTTTTGGATTCTTAGAGCTCAGTTTTGGTGGTCGCTAGTGGGAGCACATAGAGACTAGCCTATACACGGGTTCCCGTAGGCTATGTCATATGGATGAGAGCCTTTGGAGATATTTGAGACAGCTTTTGGATTCTTAGAGCTCGGTTTTGGTGGTCGTTCGGGATCAAACGGAGCTAGGATGCTGGAATTGCTATTTTTAGCAGTGTCGGGTTTTAGGGTTTCTTGCCGAGCGGACAGGGGGATGTTGTTCTACAACGAAATGGGTATCCAGAACAGGTTTCAGTTGGTCAATCGGAGTTTCATAAGGCAGAGTTTTTAAAGCGCAAAGCTTGGCTTTATTAAGTGAATTATTAAATTCATTTTATAAAGTTAAAACTTTATATTATAATTAAAGGGAAAGAAATATGTTTATCCCACATTGAGCGCGCAAAAAAGAGTTTGCCAAGGAGGAGCCTATTTATTCGGTGGCTTGGTCTCATTTTAGACATTCTGGTTTATGTTATTTCTTCTCTTGGAGATTAAGGCCGGCGGCTGATATTTCTTCATCGAAAGGGACGCAAACCCCAATCGATAACCCGACGGACGAAACCCCGAAGGGCAGATCGGTTCCATTTCAGGGATCGACAGTGTGCAGATTGTTGAAGTTCTGAGGACGGAAACCCTCAGTATTGGAGAAGGGAGCTGGACGAAAACCCGGTTCTTGGCTGGTGAATTCACTCAGGATTCACGCTTATGTGATTCAATCAAAGATTCGGAGGTTTATAGTCCATCAGTTTGGAGATAATAGCAAATTAGTATATTTATAATGTGTATTGAAGACATTTTCGGAAACATTATCCATTTTTTAAACATTATTGTTAATCTGTAAGCTATTTTGATCATTGAAATTTGAAAATATAAATCATCTGCTATCATTGCATGTTAAATCCTGTAGTTGTATTTTTTCATTTGGGTATTATTGCATGTTCAAATTAATCCATAGTTCACCAAAGTTATTGAAAAAAATTATCCAGATTTGGGGGTGGCACATTACAGTGGTATCAGAGCTGGTTTTTCCTGCCAGCCTGTTCAGGGTTTCATTGCGAATTTTGTGAAGTCTTCTATCGAAGACAAAATTCTCAAGTTTGATTTGGTGGAAATAATTCTTTGTCTGAAATTATATTGCTTGAAAATTTGCGGAGTATAGAAGATTAGTAGAAGTTAGGGTTTGGTTGCCGTTTTCAAATCTAGGGTTTCCAGTTTCTGGGTATTGGTGATTTGAATACCCATTTGGTTGATTTGGGCTTTAAGAGTTCTGGGTATTGTTAATTCAGAGCTCAGGCTATTCTGCCAGCTTGTGGAAGCCTAATTAAATTTCAGATTCATGGAGTCTTATAATGATTGGTCTAGGAGACAACGTGATTGGGATAGGACTCAGAGTGAGATACAAAAATCCATCAATCAATTAACTGCAATGATGCAAATTTCTCTACCTTCAGTTTTTCCTCAGGATAAGGTTGATTTTTCATTCATAAAGTTGCCGAAGAAAGTTGGAGTTGAACAAAATACTTTACAAGATCCTAAAATTGCAGCTAATATTGCGGCTAATAAAGTTGAGCTCGCTGTCCCAGAAAAGTTGGAAAAGCAGTTGACAGTAGCTATGTCACCTAAGTCAGCACCTATGGTTCCCTCTAAGGCTAAGGTTGAGCATCACACATCCAATAACAGAAAACAGATTCAATCTGCAGAACATTTCAATAAAAGAATGGATGTAAGTTGTAAGCTCTATGCTTTGGGGAAACAACTTGAGTCCCAGAAATTGTCAAAAGATGTTCTTCTTGACAGTCTAAAGGAAATGGATACATGTCTAGTTGAACTAGATCAATCTGATCGTGAGGTTTTGAATTGGGCAGCGAAAGTACCTATAGTTGCATTAGGCCAGCATTGGATTATGAGACATGCAAACAGGGACGTGAGACTTGCAGTCACCTCTTGTCTCAGTGAGATCATAAGGATTACAGCTCCGGAAGCACCCTACAATGACGACATCATGAAGGAGGGATTACAGCTGATGGTTGACAATTTTCATGGTTTGAATAACATCAGGGACCGATCCTATGGTAAGAAGGTTAGAATTTTGGAAGTGATGGCAAAAATTAGAATATATGTCTTTTTGCTTGATTTAGATTGTGCTGATCTTAGTCTCCAGATGTTTCGACATTTTATGGCTTCTATCAGTGAAGATCATGAAGACATTATATCCTCTTACATGCAAACCATCATGGTACGCATCATTGAGGAAAGTGATGACTTTACCCAGCCCATCTTGCCCAAGTTGATGGCTGTTTTGAGGCAAGGACAGATTACCTCTTCAGCTGCACGTAAATTAGTTGACAATGTTTCCAAGCAGTGTGAGAAGAAGCTGAAACCTCTCTTGGTACAGGAGGAACAGGAGAAGGAAAAGAGACCGAGTGACTTACAGATGCCAGGACTACCTCTCAAAAGCAAGAATCAGTTGAGAAGAGAACAGCGTTGCTTCACTTGCCAAGAAGAGTGGTCACTTGGACATATATGTGGGCCCATAACCCACAAGTCCCAGGACAACTATAGTACCGAGGGTAATGACAGGACAACAGTTGTGGAATTGCTTCCAGAGCAATCCAATGAGGTCTGTGAGACCTTGGACATAAGGTATGATGAGCCTTGCATTTTTCCTGGCAACAGTTCATTGTTGCATGATGTTTTTTTTCATGGTGAAGACTCCAAATTTGATGAGGAGATCGATGTCGATGAAGATGTCTCCTGGTTAAAGTTAGAAACAGAACAGACCAGCAAGTGGTTGGATGGTGGCTTTCCTGATGAGTTGGAGAGTTATGCTGATGAAGTAAATGAGAAGATTGATAGAGACAAATTTCCTTTTGATCAGGGTGCTGACCTGAACATTCAGACTGCTGAAATTCAAAATATAAACATGCCACCTCTTCAAGAAACTTGTGTGGAAGTACAGGAGGGCAAAATTGATGAAGATGAAGTTAATTCATCTTGTGGATCTCATTTTGGTGAGGGGCATAATGAATTTCGTGATAGTGGTGAGATCATAGAGCATGCTGATTTTGACATTGTTAAATCAGCAGCTGGTGAGGATGTGCATGCAGTTGATAATTCTTGGGTTGAGCATGAGTCAGTCCTAACTTCAGTGCACGAAGTTGGAGAGTGTAGTGTCAAAAGGAATGCTGATTCTGATCATTATGCCAAAGATGGTAAATCAGAAACTTTATTGTGTGCTGCTGATCACAATCCAGAACTTGATACAATGCAAAGTTGGAAGGATAAGTTGCAGGTTACAGAAGAGAAGATTGTCCAAACATTAACCCATTTGGATAGCACACACAACTTTGTTGAATATCTTCTGTGGACAGCTCAGCTCAAAGATAGGCAGATAGGGTTGATTGATGTCTCCTCTGTTGAAAGCGTGCAAACTATTAAGGTAGAAACTATCAAGCATGCTTTGGAGAAAATAAAATCTGATTACTTGCAATTGTTATCTGATAGGGATTTGGCTATCCAAACTGCAGAAAAGATGTACCAAGAACTCACCAAAAAGGAGAAGATAATTAACAAACTTAACCTTGAGTTAAGTTTTGTTCACAAAGAAGAAAATTGGTCAACTGTTACAACCACTCAGAAGGAGCAGCCCGAGTATGATGCTGATGCAGGTTCATTTCCTTGTGTTATGATTGGCGAAACATCTCCTGACTTCTGTGTGCAGAATGTTGAGAGTTGTAGCACAGGTGATTGTATAGACCCTTCCATGGAACCAGTTGGTGAAGTTCAGATGGACTGTATAGTGAGGTATGCTCATAGTTTTTCTTTCAGTCCACATGTTGATGATTTGACCATGTCATATATGAATGGGAAGAAGGGTTGGTATAAGGAGTTATATGTATCACCTTGGCATGAGGTGCTCTTCCCTATAGTGGTAGAATCAGTTTCTTGTTGGGTTCCTCGTTTGTCAGTCCAGAATGGGTTCTCCGTTGAGCTGCAGAATAATTCAGTTGTAGTCAGAGTGGCACAGCAGAAATTATCAAATTTCGGGAATGACAAAATCCCTATTTGGCTATGGGATCCAGGAATTCCTCTGAGGGATGGATTGTTTTATAGAGTGGCAGAGCTCGACAGAGTTACCGGGGCCGGTTGTATCGGTTTGGTGACAGAGCTTGACAGTGTTTTCAGTTTCTGGGATGACAGTTCAGGGCAGTGTCTTCATCATGAGACATTCTTCAGATTTATTTGGGATCCTGGCATACAGATCATATTGCTTGAGGACAAGCAATATTTGGGAAGGGCGGACTGTAATGTCCCCTTCTAATCAACTAGTGGGAGCACATAGAGACTAGCCTATACACGGGTTCCCGTAGGCTATGTCATATGGATGAGAGCCTTTGGAGATATTTGAGACAGCTTTTGGATTCTTAGAGCTCAGTTTTGGTGGTCGTTCGGGGTCAAACGGAGCTAGGATGCTGGAATTGCTATTTTTAGCAGTGTCGAGTTTTAGGGTTTCTTGTCGAGCGGATTATAATTAAAGGGATGTGGGAATTAAAAAAGAAACAAATATGTTTATCCCACATTGAGCGCAAAAAAAAGAGTTTGCCAATGAGGAGCCTATTTATTCAGTGACTTGGTTAAAGAAATTTACGAAGCATTTGATTCATTCTCATTGATTTCAATATAAGGAATTACAAAGCAGTTGAAGCAGTTGATTAACCGATTCGTTGGTTAATCAACGAACTTGGAGATTGCCTACGAGCAATATTTTTAACCAATAATGAAATACAATATATGCCATGCTATATGCTAACATCCCCCCTTATTACATTATTGGCAAATTCCAATTGTATCTCGAAATTTTTCATATTTGATACGTCCAAGTGCTTTGGTAAAGATATCTGCAACTTGCGCATCAGTAGAAATGTATTGAAGTTGTATATGGTGCTTTGGAACTTCATCTCGAATAAAATGACATCTCGTATCAACATGTTTGGTACGTTCATGAAAAATTGGATTTTTGACAAGATTCAAAACACCTTGATTGTCGCAAAACAAATGAAGTGGAAGATTCTTTGGAAGGCCCATGTTTGTAAGAATGCGACTTAACCACATTATCTCGCAGATCGCTTCACTGGCTGCACGATATTCTCGCTTCTGTTGAAGATAGAGCAACCACATGCTGTTTCTTACTGTGCCATGAGATTGGTCCGGACCCGAGATGAAAAACATATCCAGAAGTGGATTTACGATCATCAAGAGATCCAACATAATCTGAGTCTGTGTATCCAAGTAAGAAAAAATTATTATTCTTTCTATATTCCAAACCATAATTTGTACTACCACGAACATAATGAAGAACTCTTTTTGCTGCTTTCCAGTGACTCATCTTAGGCTCTTGCATAAATCTTGAAAGATATCCCACAGCAAAACTGAGATCTGGCCTGGTATTTGTCAGATATAGGAGACTCCCAATCAATTGGCGATAGCGAGTTCCATCTACCTGAGGTGACTCATCATATCGAGATAACTTAAGTCCTTGCTCCATTGGAGTTGCTTTGGACTTACAATTAGTCATCCGATATTTTTCTACTAAAGTCTTGGCATATTTCTTTTGTGTTACTCGAATATGAAACTGTTCTTGAGTAAATTCTAAACCAAGACAATAGTGCAGAAGTCCTAGATCTGTCATTTCAAATGATTGCTTCAAGTCATTTTTCACTAAGCCAATCATACTTTCTGAGCTTCCTGTGATGATCAGATCATCTACGTAAAGTACAAGGATCACTATATCAGAACCATTTCTCTTGATATAGAGATTTGCATCTGAAGGACTTCTTTCGAATCCATGCTACACAAGGTGACTGTCTATCTTGATATACCAAGCTCGAGGAGCTTGTTTTAGCCCATACAAGGATTTAATCAATTTGCATACTTTTTGTTCTTTCCCCTTTTCCACAAATCCTTCTGGTTGAGTCATATATACTTCTTCTTGTAAGTCACCATTCAAGAAGGCACTTTTAACATCCATCTGATGTAATTTCCACCCAAACTGAGCTCCCATGGCACAAAGTACACGAATGGTAGTCATTTTTGCAGTAGGGGCAAAAGTCTCTTCATAATCTATGCCTTCTTTCTGAGCATATCCCTTTGCAACAAGCCGGGCTTTATGCTTATCAATAGACCCATCTGCCTTATACTTTACTTTGAACACCCATTTGCAGCCTATGGGTTTCTTCCCTTTTGGCAGATCGACTAACTTCCAAGTATTATTTTTAAGGAGAGATTGATGTTCTACATCCATGGCCTCTTTCCACTGTGGTTCATCAAGTGCAGATTGAACCGTTGTGGGTTCATTTGTATTCAATGTAGACATATAAAGTTTTTCTCCATCCTCATTTTCTTCCCTGTCATATTCTGTATCCACTGACAAATCATCAAAGTGTTGACAAAGTTCATCAACCTCTGAAGTAGATTCTTCTGCTCTCATCTGTTGAGTCATACTGCGAGTACAGGGCCTATCAAGAGATAGATCTGGAAGGGATTCCAACTTAGCATCTCTCAAAGTGCTAGTATACCATTTTGGAATCTTTTTTTTTTTCTGTGGAAGTTGAACCTCCTTCTTAGGTTCTTCTTCATCTATGTATACAGTTGTGAATGTGTCTTTCGATGTGAGGGCTTCATCAAATACAACATCTCTACTTATATGTGTTTTCTTGGTCTTAGGATCAATCAATCGATAACCTTTTGAGTACTCATCATAGCCAAGAAAGATACAATGCAGGGTTTTCTCATCCAGCTTCCTCCTTTTCTGTTTTGGAATGTGCATGAATGCTTTACATCCAAACACCTTCAAATGAGATATGGAAGGTTTCTTACCACTCCATGCTCCTTGTGGAGTCTTTCCTTGTAGAGCTCTAGTGGGTGCTCTATTTAGGAGGTATGATGTTGTGTTTACTGCTTCTGCCCAATATTGATCCTCAAGATGTGCTCCTTTTAGCATACATCGAACCATTTCCATAATGGAACGATTTCTTCTCTCTGCAACTCCATTCTGCTGAGGTGTATAGGCTGTAGTCAATTGTCTTTTGATCCCATGTTTCTTAAGAAACTCTGAAAACTCTTCAGAGGTGTATTCCCCCCCTCGATCTGAGCGGAGGGATTTTATCAAACATCCCGACTCCTTCTCAACAAGTTTCTTGAATTGTTGGAAGTAGAGAAATGCTTCTGATTTCAACTGAAGAAAGAAAACCCACATCTTTCGTGAGTAATCATCAACAAATAGTTGAAAATACCTTTTCCCACCATAGCTTGTTGGCATAGGACCACACAGATCGGTATGTACCAGCTCTAAAGGTTTTGCAGCCCGAGAGGAGCTTGCTTCAAAAGGCACTCGATGTTGCTTCCCTGCTAAGCAATCTGAGCAAACTGGTAGGATAGATGAGATTGGTGGAAGACCTTTCACCATCCCATATTTGTATAATTCAAGCAAATATCCAGAACTGAGGTGCCCATAACGTCGATGCCAGAGAGAGGTGGCCTCCTTTGTAGTTGCAGCCAAAGCAACATGCGGAGTTGAAAGGGCATCGAGAACGAACAAGCCATGCTTGTAGGATCCGGTTGCAATATGTTTACCACTGTGTGTGATGAAACATCTCTTCTTGCCTTTAACCACTCTAAACACGACATCCATGTTTTTATCCAACATTTGTGTGACTGAAAGCAGATTATTGGCTAAGCCTGGAACATAGAGAACCTTCTCAATTTTACAATTACCATCAGCAAGGGACACAGAAACATCTCCTTCTCCCTTTACTTGATATACTTGATTGTCAGCAATTGTAACCGGCTTACCCTCTTTCTCCACAAAGGTATCAAACCATGATTTGTCCCCAGTCATGTGTTTGCTAGCTCCTGAATCAATATACCATACAGCATCTATCTGGGAAGACGAAGTATGAGTCATGAGCACCTTGTGTGCTCTTTCAGAGTCAGAATCTGAATCGGACCCAGGAGGATCTGAGTCGGAGTTGGAGTCAGCATGAGCAACATGGCCTTTAGACTGTTTATGCTTATTGTATTTCTGCTTGTTCTTGCCCTTCTTCTGAGAGCCTTTATCATTGGGTTGCTTGTTTTTGAACCAACACCTGTTGGTATCATGGTTATTCATATCACAAATTTTGCAATATTTTGCATCTGTTTGCTGATTTTGCTTCCCTTTTCCTTTGGAAGAAGCACTTCCTTTTTGAAACTGACCTTGTTTTTTACCACTTTGTTGTGTGGAAAGAGCATTATCTGGCATATCATCTTTCTGGATCTGAGTTGCCTCCTCAATCCGAAGCAAGTTTACCAGTTCCACAAATGATACTTGTCTACCGGAAACATTGAGGGAAGTGATCAACATCTTATAGGAATTTGGTAGTGCTCTCAAGATGACAGAATTCAAAACATCATCATCCACCGGTTTTCCCATAGCATTCAATTTTGCTTTCAAATCAGCCACTCTGCAAAGGAATATATCAACTGTTTCCCCAGAATTCATACTGAGATTATGTAGTTGAGTTTGAAGATGGAGGATAGTGGATTGATTCTTGCCTTCATATACTGTGATCAAGGCATCCCAGGCTATCTTACTAGTTTTTGCATCACAAATATGAGGCTGCACCTCATCTGTAGTAGCAAGCAAGATAAATACAAGACTCTTCTTGTCTTTTTTATCCCAAGCATCTTGATCTCGTGCTTGTTGATGAAGGACGTGTTTCAGTGCCAGTCACTACATCCCATAAATCTTCCAACTGAAGTATGGCTTTCATCTTTGTCTTCCATGGAACAAAGTTAGGACCTTTCAACAATTGTGAGTCTGAGAGGTACTTATGAATTGTGGCCATTATGAAGGTTCCTTATATCACCAATTGGTCTCCCTTTCTTTATACCCGCGGATCATTATATTGTAACCATTCAATATATACCCGCCCTTACGTGAGGGAAACTATAGGTATATATGAACAATATACTACTCAATATGTACTCGCCCTTACGTGAGGGAGACTATAAGTACAAATGAGAAGCACAATATTTTGAACATAGGCGATATCGAAAGGGCATCGTGTTGTTAATGACACCTACCATAGAAAGTTTTATTCCGCATGCGTGGGGCGTAACTTCCCCTAAACACTTTGGAAAAAACTTTCGTCAGGATTTACGCCTAACAACAATCACGATGTGGGTATGAAATGAAAAAAACAAAAACTGGTTTGCCTTATTTCTCCCCGACGATTTATAGAGAACAAGCTCAAACGTCGTTGTTGCAGCTATATTAGGCGGCGAATACAGTAGTCCAAAGCACGACAACATTACCTGTAAGTGTGGACCAGAGGTATCTCAAATACCGAACGCTGCTGTGCAATAAATTGCACAAATAGGGTATAAATTTGGGGTCTTATTCTTTGTTTAATCTATGATTGTGAATGCAAGAAAACAAAATATTTAAATGCAAAAAAAAACAATCATAAATGCCCACAAATTTTATCTCCTATGGAAATAAAGTTGATTTCCCCCCTTTATCTGTTAACTTTGCAAATGAATAATATGAAGAAACTGAGATCTCCCCCCCTTCGATTTGCAAATGAGACAAGATTGGGAAAAAAATACCTAAAAACAGAGTGTTTAGGCGTCAAATTACCATGTGAAGGTGTCAAATGCACTGCAGGGCATCAAAATTCCTTCTCCGCCGTCACAAGTGCACTGCAGGGCGTCAAAATTCCTTCTCCGCCGTCACAAGGGCGCGCAGGGCGTCAAAATTCCTTCTCCGCCGTCACAAGTGCGCGCAGGGCGTCAAAGCCCCTTGCCAGCCGTCAATGGAGCGCGCAGGGTGTCAAAAAAAACATCCCCGAAGGGACTTGAACCCGTAACCTCCTGGCAAACAGTCACTGCAAATACCACGTGAGCCAGCGAGCCTGACAAAAAAGGATAGGAACGAGGATGTATGAATAGCTTCGAAACTGTGCGAGACTTAAAAAAAACTTTTAGTCCCACATGGCCAAAGCGGCCACTATGGGAAGGTTTTTAACCGTCGCAACTGCTGTATTTGATTCGGTTGCCTTCGGGCAACCACCCCCCTCCTTGTGCCTCCGTCGAACCGCCCCGATCTGCGAACCAAACCCGATCCGCTGCCCTCGGTCTGCGTGTTCTGTTGTCGTCCGTCAGTCTGTCACTGTTGTCACGCCTGCGTCCTGTTGTCGTCCGCCAGTCTGTCACTGTTATCGTCCGTCGTTCGTCCCAATCCGCCAGTCCCGTCTGCGTCTTGTGCAGCCAGTCTGTGTCTCCGTGGCTCAGTCCTGCGTCCACCGCCAGTCCCGTCTGCGTCTTGTGCGGCCAGTCTGTGTCTCCGTGGCTCTGATGCCATAAAGAAATTTACGAAGCATTTGATTCATTCTCATTGATTTCAATATAAGGAATTACAAAGCAGTTGAAGCAGTTGATTAACCGATTCGTTGGTTAATCAACGAACTTGGAGATTGCCTACGAGCAATATTTTTAACCAATAATGAAATACAATATATGCCATGCTATATGCTAACATTGGTCTCATTTTAGACATTCTGGTTTATGTTATTTCTTCTCTTGGAGATTAAGGCCGGTGGCTGATATTTCTTCATCGAAAGGGACGCAAACCCCAATCGATAACCCGACGGACGAAACCCCGAAGGGCAAATCGGTTCCATTTCAAGGATCGACAGTGTGCAGATTGTTGAAGTTCTGAGGACGGAAACCCTCGGTATTGGAGAAGGGAGCTGGACAAAACCCAGTTCTTGGCTGGTGAATTCACTCAGGATTCACGCTTATGTGATTTAATCAAAGATTCGGAGGTTTATAGTCCATCGCTTTGAGATAATAGCAAATTGGTATGTTTATAATGATATTCTGAAGACATTTATCCATCTGGAATTTCTAAACATTGTTGTTAATTTGCTGATATGAATTAATAAGCTATTTTTGATTATGGATGTTGCATAAAAATCGATTATTCAGTGTTAAATCCATCTGGGTATCATTGCATGTTGTTATTGGCTTCTTTCATTTGGGTATTATTGCATGTTCAAATTAATCCATAGTTTTTGCAAAGACAAACCAAAACCACAGTTAAAAAAAAAAAATTATCCAGATTTGGGGGTGGAACATCACCAAAAGCAACAGACGGGACCATCTGCAAATAGAGCTTGGAAGATTTGAAACACCAAATTGGCTTGTTATAAAACCACCTCCAATCCCTCCAAATAGGCCCCTGAAGCCCATTAGAGAGCTTATGCAGTTGTTCATCTGGCAGTAACCCCTGAATCTGCTGGACAACAAATCTGTCGGATGGCTTAAGCTTAAATTTGACCACCAACTGCTGCCAAGAAATCCACTGACATCCATTACCATCCCATAGATCACCCCAACTGAAAATTCCTCTTTTTGACAGTCTTCTACACTGCAAGGCAGGCATGTCAGAAACATAAACCCCATTCTCTTTCCAAAGACAAATAGCCTTGTTAGCCAACGTCCAGCCCCTTCTATTATCCAGATAGTTCCACTGCAAAAGCCGAGCAACGCCCTTCCAGGCCTCCCAAATGCGCTTGATGAGAATACCACCTCTTATTTTAAACTTGTCAGGGTGACCAACAATATCCTCAAAAGTGAAAGGACCCCGAAAACCATCTAAATGCTGAGCAGTCTGAATACGATACCTGAGAAGACGCTGCCAACAAAGATCCCCTTCCAAACAATGCACAACCCACTTAGAGGCCAACACTTTTCCTTGTGCAAGAATATCCAGCAAACCCAAACCACCTTGCGATCTAGGAGTAGCACAGTATCTCCAAGCCACCAAAGGGACTCTCCTAGAGCCATCAACATTAGACCACAAGAAGCTCCTAATAGACGTCTCCAACCGTCTATACTGAGAGGTGTTGGGCAGCCAACACGAAGAGTAATACATATGACAGGCTTGAAGAATTTTACTGACCACAGTAAGTTTGCCCGCAAAGGAGATTAACTTACTCTTCCAAGCCTGAATCTTCTTTTCAAATTTTTCCATGCACCAATCCCACATAGCCTTTGGAGAAACCCGTCTGCCAAAGGGAATGCCCAGGTATCGAACAATCTCCCCATCATTGATCTTCCTCCAACCAACCTGAAGATCTTGAGGTAAAGATTCAGCCCCAACTAGCCAGTAATCTGACTTGACCTCACTAACCACAGCGCCTGAAGCCAAACAGAACTGCTGAAGACAGTCCTGCATATGTTTGATAGAACCATTAACCAACTGGACAGAGAGAAAAGAGTCATCTGCGAAGTGGCTATTTGTCAACTGACCCTCAGGAAGGGAAACTCCCCGAATTAAGCCATGTCTTCTACAGTCCTCCAAAATATAACCAAGAGCATCCGCAGAGAGAACAAACAGAAGAGGAGCAACAAGACATCCCTAGCGAATGGATCTGAAGAGTTGGATGGAATCAGACAAGCGCCCATTAACCATCACACGAGCCGATGCAGCAAAAAAAAGAGTGCCAATCTTTGCCACAGCAGATGAAGAGAAACCTAAAGAGCCAAGCATCTGAAGGACAAACTCCCAATCAACCCTATCATAAGCCTTATCAAAATCAATTTTAAGGAAAAGAGACTGTTGTCCAGATTCTTCAGCCCATTCCATAGTCTCCCAAATAGATAACACTATGTCTAAAATGAACCGTCCTTTAACAAACCCAGTCTGCTCCTCCCTCACAACTCGAGCAGCAATATTACGAAGTCTCAGGGCAATAGCCTTAGCCACAATTTTGTAGGAAACATTAAGCAAAGTGATTGGTCTCCAACCTCCAATCTTATCCTTATTACTGCCCTTAGGAATAAGCTTGATCACACCCTGATTCAATCCTTCAGAGAAACCAGCGCCTCCAAAAACCTCCTGTATCATA
Organism: Wollemia nobilis; assembly: GCA_028583015.1. Classification (NCBI taxonomy): domain Eukaryota; kingdom Viridiplantae; phylum Streptophyta; class Pinopsida; order Araucariales; family Araucariaceae; genus Wollemia; species Wollemia nobilis. Next base: position 3,509,571 of record JAQPPZ010017021.1, read on the forward strand.
TGACAATAGTCCTCCCCAATGGTATCCCACATGGCTTTGTAGAATTCAACTGGCAAACCATCAGGTCCAGGAGCTTTCCCATTACGCATACGCGAAAGGGCATAAAAGAGCTCCTCCTTAGAGAAATCAGCGGCAAGACAATCACTTTCATAGCTAGTAATTTTTTTGGGAATGCAAGATTTAATTCTACTCCGAGCCTGGTGAACTTCAGGCGTATGCTCATAGGCTGAAAAAATAGTTTTGAAATGAGTCTCAAATAGCCCTCTTATTTCCTCCTCATCCTCAGTATGAGAAGAGTCCATTCTTTGGAGAGATAAAATCCGTTCAGAAGCATTCTTCCTCTTGAGAAAATTGAAGAAGAATTGAGTAGGAGCATCGCCTTCCTGAAGCCAATACAGCCTACTACGAACCTTGGCTCCCCTACCTAAATAATCCTCAAAACTGCGAATGACTCCTTCCTCCGCAGCTACCTTCTCCTGTAAAGTGATGTTATACGGATCCATCTCAAGCTCCCTTCTATCTGACTCAAGGGACTGCCTGAGAAGCTTAATCTTGCGTCTGCGGCCTTTGGCAATCAGTCTACCCCATCCTCTAAGAAATTTAACAACTCTCTTGATGGCAGCATCCCACCAAGAGATCCAACCAACAGTAAGAGGTCTCGGCTCCAAATTCCAGACACATCTGATAAGCTCACGACAATCGGCAGAATCAAGATGAGAGACATTAAGTTTGAAAGGCAAGGCCCGCTTCTCAACAACCAAAGCCCCAATATGAGCACAAGTATAAATAGGCGAATGATCAGAACCAGTAGTACCTAAATCAACATCCACCGATCTAACTCCCTTACCAGCACAAGTAAATATATTATCTGCATAAAATCTATCCAGCCACGCATAAATCCTGTCCCTCCCTGCTCTTCTGTTGGACCAAGTGAACCAACCACCAGTGTCAAGACGTTTCTATTTGAAATTGACATCAAAAATTTGGAGATGCGCCTTGAGTCTGGACCAGGCATCCTTCTCCGAGCCACAAAGACAATTACCACTCCCCCCTTCACGATCTCCTTCCCATTCCACCATATTAAAATCCCCACCAACAAGCCAACAAGCATCCGGAAGATTATCATGCAGCCAATTCCAAAGTGTAATCCTATCACTGACAGTATTGGGGCCATAAATACAGCAAACACCCACAACTTGACCAGAAAAGGCAAAAGTAGCCCAAATGGCTCGGCCATCTGGGTCTTCTCTGTGATTGAGAAGAAGAGCAGCTATCCAAGGACGGACAGCCAAAACAGCACCTCCCGACCCCTGTCTGTGAGAGGAACTCCACCAAGTGCCCCGCCACGAACTCGACATACAACTCATAAACTCAAAACCACTAAGCTTAACCTCTTGCAAAAAAACAATATCAGCAAAAACATTCTTGAGAAAATTACTCACAAGATTGCGCCGCTCGGGACTAACCATTCCTCTTACATTCCAAGATGCAAGGTCTAACTTCATTGAGAACTCACGGAATGGAGAATCTGAAACCTGCTACCAGCAAAATCACCGATACCACCTTTAAGGTGAAAATCCTCTTCCGAAGCCGATCTCCTAATAGAACCAACATCCAAAGTAGTGGAAGTTCCATCAACTGAAGTTCCCTTCTGATCATCTTGACCTTCTGCATTCCTCCTTGCTTTGTTAGGTTTAAAAGGTGAACCCCTTGATTCCCTCCGCTTTTGGACCACCTTCCACTCTGTCGGATCTGAGGAAGAGGGCGTCCCTTTTTCCTGGGTAGCATGCTGGGATTCATCTACATCCATCTTAGCCTTCTGAGCATCTTGGGCCACAACCCCATCCGTCCTCGGTTGTTCTTGTTGAGGAGGAGAGGGATTTTTCCTTTTTGGACAATCCCTAATCATATGATCAAGAGACTGACAACCGAAGCAAGCATTAGGCAAGTTAAGGTAACGAACAGGCTGCCAAACTGGACCAGCTGGAGTTAAAATTTTGAGATGCTCCGGAAGCTTGCGTTTCAAGTCCACCTCCACACAAATTCGAGGACTGGACTTGAGAGAAACAGAAGGATCTAACAGCCAAATCAGTCTTCATGGCCACAAACTCGATCCACAAAGGATAATGAGCTTGCGAATTATCTTTTGGATCAAAGTTAGGCCGCCAAGTCTGAACAAAAGCCGTCGAGCCTGCGATATTCCAAGTCCCATACTGTAAAACGTGTCTCGCCGCATCCATCTGTTCAAAAAGAACTGAGACAAATCGGCCTCCAAGCCCCCAAAAAGACTTAACATGTAATCCTTTGGCCTCCCAATTAAGGCGGACCCATTTCTTAAAATCTGCCTCCACTGGCACTCGTCTCAAAAAAAATAATATCAATCCCTTGGATTCCAGCTCCCTGCAGGCATTTCTGTACTCATCATGCTCCACAACATTGAAAGTAAATTCATCTTCCTCAGTGGCTGTCTCAGAATCCAAACGATCTAGTTTGACACCCAGATCATCCTCGGCGTTCGCATCCGCCCATGCAGAAACCGGCTTATCAACAGGTATGTTAAAAATTTCCGATTCAAACCCTTTAACCGAAACACCTGCACTTGGTATATTTTTTAATGCTGCTGCAAACGATCCCGAACCCGTCTGAGACGTTGAGCTCTTGCCAGCATCGGACCCTTGCTTCTTCGTATATGTCTTCATAGGGCCCGATTCACCTTTTGGGGTATGCACATGCCTGTTACTACCGAGTTTTGCTACAGATTCTACGCTGGCCTTTACTTTCGTGTCCATAGCTATCGGGGTCTTCACAACGTCTTCTCCCGATGAGGTCAAAGACTCCAGGTTGTTATCAACAATCACATTACTACCTTGATTTGAACCGACAGCACCATCCACAGTAATGTCCCGACCCTCATCACGAAGATTGCCAGCAGCGAATAAAGGGTTATCAAACCCGTTCAATAATTCCCGAACGTCTTCCCGCGAGCGCTCGCGGGGAAGACGACCACCACTCGATAACCTCGAGTCACCCATTCGATCAATAAAAATTTTGCCTGGATCAATTCCATCCTGCGATCCATCGCGGACGCCCGTATGCCTGCGGCCACGGAAACTCCCTCGAGAGCTCCCGCGCGCAGTCCCCCGTGCCCTTGACGCCATCCGAAATCGCCGGAGCTCCGTCTACCAACAACCTGTAATGATTTAGTAACTTCTAATTACAAAATTTATAAATATGCATACAGTTCATGCATTTTTTATAACACCATTATGATTCACATTATAAAGATAAAAACAAAAATCATTAAATCTCAAGACAGATTAATAAGTAGAAAATAATTGGATAATGACATACTAGCACAGTAGAGAGTAGTAAGTTTGCAAAACATGAGGACGCTCTTCAATAATTCAGCAGAAATCAAATAAGATCCTCTATGATTTACGTTATTATCCATTGTTTCTAAATGACAATTTTTAGGATTTATGCTGATTCTATGAAAAAAGTTAACCAAGATTAGCAACTTCTTAGACCATGGCAAAAGAAAAGGTGCTTATATTTATGAAGATCACCTTCTGACATGTCCTAAATAATTTGGTAATTTCCATTTACATACCTGCATTAGCTATTCCCATGTTATCTTAAAGGAATGCAATAAACTAGATTATTGTTTGGTAAAAGCTAAAAATAGGTACTCTTTAGAAAATATGAGACGCATAAAAATTTAAAAAAAAGAGAAATGAGAAACTACAAAATGTAAATTTAAACAAAATGAACAAAAAACAAGGAATCTGTCGGAAGTTTTCATAAAAAGAAGTTGACATACGTCCCATGATGACAAAGCATCCATCTTCATCTATCTTCACTGAATCTCCTGTCTTGAAATAGCCTTCATCTTCAAAGGATTCCTTTGTGACCTGTATGCATTGTATAGCTTACAAAATTGGCCTGATGAAGAAAATTTCAAACCAAACTATGAACAGATATCATAAATTTTTTTGCAGCAAATATTATTAGAAAAGAATGATGAGAAGAATTTCGCCCATTTGTAGCGGAAACTGGGAACCATCATTCCTCGGCACAGAGGAAGTGATGAAAAACTTTTATTTATTTTGTTGTAAATATAAACTGCCAATATACAAAGCTTTAAGTTTAGACAGGTTTTTTGCTTTAGCATCATCCTATTCTTCCTGCCATAGATGAGTTTTATTTGGAAAGCCAAGTGCCCATGCAATGTATCGCACGATGCTGCTTTGGTATTTGTTAAACGTATATATATTGTATGCTAGAGTGTGCTGTTCAACTGGTGGCAAGATCTTTGTATCTTTTGTGCATGTTCTTGTTTTTGGCGCCTCTGTTGCTTATTCGTCTTTTCTTTTAGCTGTGAGGACACATCCATCTTATTCAAAATTAAGATTCAATATGTTAAGCCATAATTATGATTCTTTATTATTATACAGGGACTTCAGATGTCAGTGTATGACTAAGCATTTTAAAATTTCCCAACAAGCCACAGGAAGATGCAATTATAAATCCAGTATCATTAAGACTGGATCATTTAAATAAATGCACATATGATTATTCTGATGATAAACATATGACAACAAGTGCTCTATTAGGAATGAAGTATACCATAGTTGTATCAAACACCTCCTCAATCCTCTGATCTAAATCAAAGTATACACTTGCATTTTATTTCATGGTCATCGGTTTAGCTTCATAGCAAATATAGCTTATGCAACTTTCTGTTGCTATATTTGCATAATATATGTGCAAATCTAATAGAAAATTTCCAATATCCGAGTATTATAGTTTCTTTCTCTCATTTATTTTGAAAGAGTTTATTGCACCATTAACCAAATGTGATAATGCAACTCACAAATGAATTGATCAGCAAATAATAAGGTACAACATTTCAATGTGCAAAGCATAACCAAAAAGAACATGTTTGTATTTTAAAAATAAAAAATATGGAGATAAAATACCTGAGGTTTTTGCCAATACTCCTTGAACATAGATGGACTTTTTATACACAACTCTCCTTCACTATGGGAAGAATTGTTTGCATCCTCTGCCAAAATCTTGACCTGCAAGTAATTGCACAAAAGAGTTTATTACATAACAACATTCCAAGTGTGATAGTTGTTTTAGGAGAATGTCTCTTTATGGAACTAAATGCATATTACTATGAGACAAATATCTACCAAACAGGAAGCTCATAGTATGCATCATTCCTCAAAAACAAATATAAGGTTTAAATAGAATAAAGCAAATCATAGAAAAGAGCCAACATTAGCATCAGAGACAACATAAAAAGGGAGCACAGACAGGACAACTTGAAGGCTAGGAATATGGTGCAATAATCAAGGATGTGGATCAGAATACAATACAAATCCAGTCTGTGAAGTCATCATCCAAGAGAGACCTTTTAAAATGACTTGAAACACTCTACATAAATACTACCAAATATAAATATCCAGTTTGGATTCCAATGCACATGTTCTAATCAATCCACCTTCTAGAGAATTGTGTGTTACAATATAGTATCAAAATAAACTGCCACAGGTGTCTTCAGATATTTATTCCAATGATATCACTCATATTTTGAGGTTGATAGCAATTAGACATTAGTGGAGGAATCTTTAGACCATTTTAGGAACCCAAGCTATTTTTATATGAATATGTTTTGAACAAGGTATTCTTCTGTTACAATAATGTCACTACTTTTTGCAAAGGAAAACATGTTCTTCTGTTTATATAATATTAATACTATTTTTTGCTTTTGAATCATGTAGAGTGTGATGTTTTAAATGCACAATTTTTTATCAAGGCCTAGTCCATGCCACATGGTGGTTAACTATTATGTTGTTAACTACTCTCATGTGATTGTCCTAATTAGGGAGGATGTACAAAACATTAACCATTATGGTTCTTACAATGGCCTGACAGAATGTAGGAAGCCTTGGTTTGCTTGCGCCTGTACTCTATCAGCAGGTAATGTAGGACCACTTGATTTGCTTTAGGTCCAATCCCACTCTAACGAAAAGTTAGATCCATTGTTTTTCTTATGGCTCATTCATCTCTATAGACAAGATAAGATAGTTTTATTAATGTCCAGGGAAGGCCAATGGGACTCATTAAAAAGAGCTGTTACAATGCACTGTAGTAACCAAAAAGTACTACAAAAATAAGCTAAACTAGAATAAAGAATCTAGTGTAGACTACACTGAAGCTATTCTGTAATATGAATGTTAATTGGTGATAAGATAGTTCAAATCACAAATAAAGCATATGTTCCTGCAAATTATTTTTCAACATTGCTATTTATATCCTGCTGTATTTGGCACTCTATTTTGATTAAGTGCATCTGTTTTAGCTATAATTCTAGATGTAATAACTTGGACTTTGTGTTTGCCATTAATTCTTGTATGTTGATGAGCAATGCAGAAGCAATTTCCCTGACATCATCAACTTTGATAGTCATGATCTAGACCTTTAAATTTTTAATTAAACATAGCAGTGAGGAGGTCAGACAAGTGCTTTCAAGCTTTCAGGGCAGTATGACAGACTTTTCACAGAGTTTTCTTATACATTTTCTGGGCTGCAGATGAGATAAAATAATTCTGTTAATGTCCATGGATGACCAAAGCAGGCCAATGGAACTAATCAGAAATAAACCATTACAATGCATTGTTGTAACCAAGAAAGTACTAACAAAATAAAATAAACTAGAGTGAAAAAGCTAGAGTAAACTACTCTAAGGACACTAATTATTGTACAACAACAGGTCAAAGCCTTGAAGGGTAGGCCCAGAAATGGATTAAACCCGAACATGCAGTGAATAATGATGAAGAGATGGGAGAACTAAGAATCACGGAAAAACAGAAATAGAGAAGAGCTCAAGTGGATCCAAGTTCCAACTCTAATTAGTAATGGAATGTAAAGTAGAAACAGAGCCATCATCCTCACCAACAGTCCCAAAAAAACCAACACAAGAGCTAATTATGCTCCCAGGAGAATGACCACGACTAAGAAGGCCTGGTTGGATAATCCTGGCAGGACATAGAGTCTGAGCCCTCAAACTCTCCTAGCATCTATGACCAAGGAACTTGTAGAAGACAAGAAATGAGTAAGTTGCATCTGTCTGCAACTCCTGGGCAAGTGAGGGGTTGCTGAAAGCCAGCATTGAAGAGCTAGTCCTGTCCCACCACAATGCAAGAAGAAGAAGGTACTCAATCCCTACTACCTGTTCACACGTGTAAAGAAGGATGCACAGATCTATCATTATCATTTTGAAGAGTTATAGCCTGGAATGAACACTTACTGATCCCAGATGCAAAGATAGGTGAAAGAATGAGGTGATTAATCAAGTAGTAGTCAATATCTCATGTAATACTTGGTGTTAAAGAGTGATAGCTTCCCAAAGGTACAAAGCCAAGCATCTTTGGCTAGGATAACACAAAAAGATGCCAAATGTTACACCTAAGTCTCTGTAGAAGCAATACTACCTCTCCCAAATTTCGCAATAGACATGAAACCTGGAGATAAAATGCTCTTTTGCCTCCATCCCACCAAGAGAACAAAGGGAACATACCTTATCCCCTCGAGAAATATGGTAGTCTGTCTCCACCCACAACTGATGTGGACAGATCTGAGCTGACCAGGAGGGATCCTCATGCCAGGAATCCAATGTCGTTAAATATAATAAAAACAAACAATAAGTCGTCCTCATCAAATGCTGAATATAGAAGGCTAACTTAGAATCAAGAGGCTAAGGCATATTGATCCAAGCGATTTGAATATATTGTTGATATATATCATCCCTGATTATTTGGTAAACACCCTTCTTATCAAGAAAGCTGCGAGTAGAAGAATTCAAAGAGTATATGAATGGGGATAATCAAGCTAATTGAATAAATAAGTAAAACAGCTTCCAAGTACTAGCCCCATAGATGACCAAAAGTGCTCCTACAGGAAATCCATATTGAGAAGCAAAGTGTTAAATGTGATTATTTCTCTTGGCCTAATGTGCAGTGACTCATGGAGCTAAGGTGAAGATGAAAAATAATAGAGCTATCAAGACATGATTTAGAAGGCAGTCATCAATAACATGCATGTTTCATGAATAAATTCTTCAAGCTTGTCAACATGGATCCCAAAGAGTGTGGGAGAAATAAGACATCTTTGTTTGACACCAATAGTGCTCTAGACATCCTCTACGACACCAAAGACTATCCAAAAACAACCAACAACTATGTCATAAAATCTTGATAGCACTAATAAAAGCTCTGAAATGTCAATCTGTTGTAGTTTTTGAAACAAAAGAAGCCTAGGAACAGTGTTGAAGGCCTTCCTAAATCCACAGAACAGCAGAAGACTTTAGAAGATAGTCAACAGGCCTCCTCAATAATAGCCCGGGGAGTGAAAGCATGCTTAATAGTCTGATGATCACCTCTGAAACCAGCCTGCCCTTTAGCTCTAAGCTTGCCTCTCTCCAGCTGTCTTCAGAGTTTCATGTTCAAAATTATGGCATAAAGCTTACCAAACATGTACCCAACATGACAGTTCTGTAGGTATTAGAATCAAAATAGTCCTCAGATTTGTGGAGGTGGAAGATAATATGCCAGGACCAAGAAGAAGGGAAGCTACAACAAACAATCTCATTGACTAATTTTTTAAATTGGGATGGCCAATAACTTTAGCACCATATTTTAGGAACTCAGATTGATATCCCTCATGATCAGCAGCTTTTCTAGTGCATAATTTGCATATATCTCTTTTAATGTCCCCTAAAGAGAAGAGGTGACATGATGTGGGAGAGAGAGATATGAATGGCGGGCTTTTTGAGATATCATATAAGGAACAACCAAAGAAGGCCCAGTTCTAGAGATCGTTGCACATGGGAGAGGGATGTCAAGGAAGGAGGATGCGCCAAAAGTTTTTTTGGAGAGTGATGAAGAGCAAAAATCTCACAGTCTTAGCAGCTAGACACTCTTGCTTCTTACATTGAATAAGGCATTTTTATGCCCTCTGGGTAGAAGACACAACAGTAAGCTTATAGACTTTCTGACACATAGACTCACATTATTCATCATAGTAAAGATTCACGATGCAAGGACCATTGTGATGGACTAGATTTGGCCCAAGAAATGCATGAGAAAAGAAGTCAAGTACTACATCCTATAAAGCACAAGACGAGGATTTGTATTTGGTTGTCATTGTGGTACAATTTAAGAAAATAATATTCAAACAACAATTGGGAGAGACAACCAATGTACTCATCAACATACCCAAGATCAAAATGAATCACAGGATGGCAAGCAAAATTTCATGAGGAAGGAAGACAAGATGAAGAGGAAAAATAGGGAGAATCCAAGGAGAAAGTCAGTTTTATGTGATCATACAAGGGAAGATGACAAGAAAACTGAAAATTATGAATATTAGGAAGCAAGGTCCTGTTGGTAAGGACACAGTCAACTGCACCCGCACATCCCCATGTGGAAAACAAGTGAACCTGGGAGACTCCAAAAACTGAAAAATCCAATTACTAAGACGCCATGTGTTTCACACAGCTGAAGTGTATGCTTCCCATAAGCACTAACAGGATGCTTAGATCATTTGCAAAGGTTCTATTGAAAGCAAGATCTGCGAAGTCAAGTTTGATGAGACAGAGCTCATCTTCCATGAGATCATGATAAGGTGCCTAGTGTCTCCAAGTGCTGTCACTAAAATCACCTTAAATAATGAAGTCACCAAAATATGAATACATAGAAATCCCCGGATAAAGATCCAGGTACAGGTCATTATCATTATGGATAACAAAGGATGAGGATGCTCGAGGAAAGTGGCATGCAACTACAAAAGTTCATTGAAAAGGGGGTGGGCCCTCTAAATCCAAAACCACATATATCTAGAGTAATTTGATGCAACCAAGGACACTTGTTGGGGAAGGTAGTCTTAAATGAGGCAAGCCACACCACCCAAACTAAACCCCACCTGATCTACATGTTTCACGCCTAAAAGCAGAAACCTAGTAGTAACAGGTGGAAGAGCCTGTCCAAGTGTCTCATGTGATTCTATGATAAAAACAAGATCTCACAAAGATATAACATCCTCGAATGTACCAAGAGTAGGCCATATCGACCCATTGCAGATCCAGCAGGCAACAAAGAGACTACTGCTACCTACTGAAACCCAAGGACACCATTTTGTAGGCCAAGGATGAAAGCACCTTGAAGGAGAAAAGTCATGAATCACTGCTTCGTGGTCATAGAAAACTGTCCACTTGTCTTTCTGAGTAGCTATCACCTATGAAAGCGAAACCCAAGGACACTTTCATTTTGTAGGCCAAGGACGAAAGCACCCTGAAGGAGTGAAGTCATGAATCACTACTTTGTGGTCATAGACAACCATCCACTTGTCTTTCCAAGCAGCTATCACCTATGAAAGCACTTTCTATAATTCCTCCATCTTAAGGCAACAAAGATCTTCATTTGAATAAATTTTGGGGGAGACTGAAGAGTTTTCTTCTTGGCTCTTACAGCCCTCGAACATTCCTCAATTGATCAAAGCTGAATGAGAAAATCGCCTCAAGGGCTACCCAAGTCCAATCAAGGATATCGTTGAGATTCAATCTGTCATGTAAGAAATCATGGCCTTCCTTTAAGTGAGTAGCAAGCTTTGGAAGGCCTCAAACTCAAATATTGAGCTCTTGGCCTGACATACCCTTTCCTTATCAATTTTACCTTCCATCGCTAACTCTGCAATGGGAGAAGTCTTTTTGCCCTTAACCACTTGAACCCATGAATTATGTTATTCAACTTGTTTTTGAAGTGATTATTGGTGAGCATTTGTTTTGCTTTTGAGATTCTCACATTGGATGAAGATTTATATCTGTTTGTGTTGTATGTCACAAATAGCCTCTCAAAGATGATGAAGGTTGTCAGTTGGAGGTGTATTAGATCATTCAAACTGTTATAGTTTGACAATCCTTTCATCTTGTGCCTCAATTTTTTAGGACCCCATTGTAACATTATTTTGTAATTTTCATTTGATTATGTAATGACCCACTTCCAACGTGGGGACCCCCTTATAATGTTATTTTGTAATACTTTTGTAATGGTATGTGGCAAGTAAGACCCCTAGCCAAGTGGGGCCATTTCATGTAACCGCTATAAAAAATGTAACCGATGTTTGGTAGAAGATTCTAGCTTGAGTGGCATTTTACATGTAAGCCAACTCTTGAGCTTAGGGTTAGGGTTGCATGAAGCTTTTCTTTAAAAGATATGGAGCCATGTACGAATGTATCTTTTTGCAAGTTAATGAGATATTGAAGGAGGTTGCCCCCTCGAAGAGGCCCACAATACTGAGTTATTTTGTGAGATTGTTTCAATTCTGCAATTACTTTCTGCATAGTGTTATTATGTTATTTGATGAATTTTTGTTTATTTACAGTATTTTGTGTGAGTTTATTTTTAATAGTAGGTTCCTAACAAGTGGTATCAGAGCACTTTCTAGGGCCGAGTTCCGCTGCAACTACAACAATTCTTACCCATCCATTGCAACTGTTAGGTATAATTTTCCCATGTTTTTCATTTTCTGTTTGTCCTTTATTTAAAAAATAAATAAACCAACCAAAAAATATAGTCCTTTCTTTTTTGCAGTAGTTGTGTAGGTTAGAAACCATGTGCCGGGGGTTTTAAAATATCGTGGAGGAGTTGTCGTTATTGGCTAAGCTAGATAGCCCATAAAGCGTTTAGTGAAGTGGGGGGCGATCAGGCTCCAATACCCAGGCCTTAAACAACACCCACGCACGGAATTGAGCTCCTACGTATCTTTGAGTATCTTGGGAGACCATCTATGGTTAAACAAACTTTAATCTATTAAGAAGCTTTTCGGCCTTGTATTATCCATAGTACACGGGACACAACATCCCTAAAGATTATCCATAGTGTGCTCATGGGTATGTGTGGAATCCTCCTTGGGTAGTGGCATGAAGTATTGGTCCGAACACTATTGTTCGTCACTACGGTATAACAGAGGGCCTATGGGTATTACATACTCCTTTGCCTAGCGTACCCTGGTTCTATCAAAAAATTCAGCCTGCAAATACAAAGCCTTCATGTTCTGCTAAACCTGCAATTTTTTCCACAAAATTGAGCATATGGAGGAGACTTCCCTATCACAAAAAACCTGCATGCACCAGACAGTCAGGGCAGAGTCTGCAAGTGTCTGTGACAGTCAGGAAATATTTCAGTAATATTCGGGTCAGTGGCAGTAATAGTCAGGTCGACAGTAACAGTAAAGTCGTCTATAACAGTCAGTAATTACAGGGTGGTCAGTGACAGAAACAGAACAAACAGTGTCAGTAATTGTATAGTACAGAGAATCCCAAAGTCAATGACTAAACAGTGTCAGTGGTTGTAGTACAGGTGACAGGACAGTGTCAGGAGTGGTCAATAGTCAAAACAGACAGGGCAGAGTCGGTTGACACAGTACCCAACTTTCGAACCCAACCTCTGGAGGAAAAACCATCCTCACCAGTAGACTCGTCAAAACAGCAGTAAAAAAAAAAATCTGGGGTTCCCAAAACCAGTGTTGTGGCATATATAGCTCATTGTGATCGTCTTTTCGAGCTGATCATTTTGATATATAGCACCCAAGCACTTTTTTTGGACTTATTACTAAAAATAGTAACCCCTGAAATCACACTTTTATTTTTAGTTAGTCACTAGTAGTTGTTCAAAGCACACCAAAATGGCTACTAGTACTCATGGACACCAAAAAGAGATGGAACAAACAGCCTCAACGCTGGAGACCATCACCAAACAACTTAGTGCCATTCTCCAAGACAATCAAGCAATACAGGATGACATCCAACGCTTCAAAAGTGAATACATTACCTCCAAAACCCAAATTCAAAAACAAATTCTAAAGGTTGAGTCTAAGCTTCAAGGTGGCCCACAAGTATTTGAGTATCAGGATATTGAACACTCAAGGCGAGGAAAAGGACCCCATAAGGAAAAGGAAGGTTTTCACACTAATTTTGACTGTGATACTACCTTCAAGATGCCTAAATTGGACTTTCCTAAGTTCAATGGGAAATATGCGGATGGGTGGTTATGTCGTGTTGATCAATTCTTCCAACTCCACTATGTCCCTAAATATTACTAGGTCAAAATGGCTTCTTTCAATCTTGAATCAGAAGCTTTACAATGGTACCAATGGTTGCAACACACCATTTCCAGTCCTTCTTGGGAAGATTTTGAGTCCCAATTACTCGCTCGATTTGGCCCTAGTGAGTATGACAACTTTCAGGGAGCATTGACAAAGTTGAGACAAACCTCTACAATTCAGGATTACCAAACCCAATTCAAGAAATTGGCTAACAAAACTAAAGGGTTGAATGAAGGGTTTTTTATGAGTTGTTTCATCAGTGGCTTGAAGGACGATCTCCAAGCCGAGGTCAAGATATTCAAACCACAAACAATGATGCAAGCTATAAGCTTGGCACAGTTGGTCAAATCCAAACTCTCAGCTCAAAGGAGGACGTTTAAATTCCTGCAAACTAAACCTTCATGTCCTCCCAAGTTTCCAACTCATAATGAAAATAAAATCGTTCCCACAAACGCTTGACTACAAAAGAAATGGATGCTCGACACACTCAAGGTTTATGCTACAATTGTGATGAAAAATATGTTCGAGGGCATAGGTGCGCCCAAAATAAGTTGTTCCTCATAGATGTTGAAGATCCTATCAACAATGACCAAAGTGATGATGAAACAAAGCCAGTAGAAGACCCACCCCAAAATGAGGAAGAAATACAGGAAGAACCACAAGCAGAAATTTTTGTCCATGCTCTTGTCGGGATTACTACACCACAAACCATGAAAGTTGTGGGTTTTTTCAAAGGCCAACGTCTTACAATCCTTATCGATTCGGGAAGTAAACACAACTTTATTGATCCCTGAATCACCAAGCAGGCCAATTGTTACATACACACATGTAATTCCTTTGAGGTTATGGTGGCCAATGGAGAGATTTGCCTTGCAATGGTAAATGTCGCAATTTTAAAGTGAAAACCGGGGATTATGAGCTCAAAACCGATATGTTTGCTCCACAATTAGGGGAATGTGATATTGTATTCGGAGCTCAGTGGTTAGGTACATTGGGAACTGATGCAGTTTTCACAGAATGGATAGTCTTAAACTTTGCGGGGTTCAAAAGCAAGGCCTCCTCAAATTATCAGCTCAAATCGTATGGAGAAGTTAAAAAAATCTTCTCGTGGGGTCATCGCGCAGATACTTGCAATACAACCACCTACTTCAGAAGTGGACCAAATTCTTGAAGATTTGCAACTTGTTTTGACAAAGCACAATGCAGTTTTTGTCGAACCATCAAACTTGCCACCACATCGCTCCCATGACCATGCCATTCCATTGGTACCTGTTGGTTACGAATCTGCCATGAGGAAAGGATTTTGTGTTAACGCGCCCAGATTCGCCCACCAGATTGAAAGGCCGGAAGGAAGGAATGCCTTCCGTGCCAATCTCCGGAGAAGGCCGGCTTCCTGTGGGGTTTTATGGTTTAAGATGAGAGTGCAGGAAAGAGATAAAAATGCGGAAAGAATTTACAGATGTGATTGGAGTTGGGTGGGGGGAACTAACAAGACAAGCAACACATCAATCACCACTACTTACTGCAACATAAATACAAAGCATAACCGGAAACCGCCAAATCTAAGTATACTTTTTATATAAAGAAGTGTACGCACAGCTACAATGGTCCCCTAACAGACATTCCCTACAAGGAACTAACAGTACGGCAACGCATCAATCACCACTACGGACAACAACATAAATACAAAACGTAACCAAGAAATGTCAGATCCAAGTATATGTGTTATGCAGAGAAGTGTACGCACAGCTACAATGGTCCCCTAACAGACATTCCCTCCAAGGAACTAACAGTACGGCAACGCATCAATCACCACTACGGACAACAACATAAACATAACACACAACTGAAGGAACTGCTACCTAATTTATTCTATGTATCCTCTGATCTATGAAGTCCAGGAGTACTTGGCCATCAAATGCTGGAGTTCAGAGTTCAGCACAACAGCGAGCAATGACACAAGAAATATGACAAAAGAGAGGCAAGCATACAAAATAAAAGTAGTAGAACAGAGCTAGGTATATACTTTATATTAAGAAGCGTAGCACGCCTACAATGGTTCCCTAACGTACATTCCCCATCCACCACCTTACAATGAAAACGTGGTGGGTATTTATAGCCCGAGTCCCTCCCGATTACATTAATGGGCACAAAGTCCCGACCAAACATTAGCCGACAAAAGCGGCCATGGAGCCGCCGATGCCGACCTTTGTCGGGCAAGGACCGTACCTCGCAAAGCATGGTCTCCCCGGAGGCCGTACAGTATACGTGGCAGCGCGTTAGGTAGAACTTCTCATCGGCAGGAATGCGGGTAGCTGAGGAGTAGAACCTCCAATCAGCTTTAAATGAGGCAACTGGCATAAGTAGTGCAGTCCATGCTTGTCCTTTTGCTCGGCACGTCTTGGCTCGGATCCCAAAGTTGGACACTTGTCGGATGATGCTGCTTGACACGTGTCTGCCTTGAAAGGCAGTTTATCCAACTTCGCCCAGGATCAGAGCGCCATCGGGTTGCGCAGGCAGAAAACAGCGCAGTCGGGAAGGCCTTCATGCCTTGGGTGCATTTCTGAGTTTATTCCCCTACTGCGCACCTGTCAAAGGGCGCACTCCGACTTCGCTGCGAAGTCGGGTTGCGCATCAGTGAAAGCTGATTTCTGCCGCCGTACGGACTTCGCTCGGAAAGGGGCGCACTCCGACTTCGCCGCGAAGTCGGGTTGCGCCCAAGACTTAGTCATTTTTCCCCGCTACCAAGTGCGCTCAGAAGAGGGCGCACTCCGACTTCGCCGCAAGTCGGGTTGCGCCCGAACACTTGTTCTTCTCGGTTGATTCGTCGCACCGCGCACTTTGCACTCCTGCTGCGCTCCAACTGGAGGGCGCACTCCGACTTCGCTGCGAAGTCGGATTGCGCCCTGACACTTAGCCATTTTTCAGGGCAACTTCTGTCATTTTTGAGATCTGACTGAGGGGCTCAAGAGAAAGAGGGAAGAATGAGAATGTAGGGAAGAGAGAGAAAGGGGGAGAAGAGGAAGGGGAAAGAGAGGAAGAGGGAAAGGGAAGAGCAGCTCTCTTACAAAAATTGAAAACATTGCACCCCGTGCAAAATGTGGCAACATTTCTGGCGGCTCGCGGGGTGTCGAGCTCGCCTCGGCGCAAAGAATCCATGCCTTCATCCATTGGGTGCAGAGGAACTTACTTCCCCTGCCTTCTGCTGCTCTAGCCGTTCTCCTCGCGGCAACTGTTCTTCAGATCCACTTCCGGCAGCTGCCTCCTCGGATTCGCCTTCCGAATGCTCTCCAGCGCCGGCTTCTGCCTCGCAGATGCGCTTGTATGCGGCCTGGGCTTGGCCCTAGGCTTCTGCTTCGAAGGGTCGGCGGTCGACAACTTCTTCTAATGCTGCGTGGAATGCAGCGACCGCGTGCAAGTCGATGGTGAGGTATCTCTTTCCCACCTCCTGGAAGTAGGAGCTGATCTTGGCAAGACTTGGACACCATCTCGGGTGACCTCGACTTTCTTGAATTGGCTCGGTCCAGCCTATCGATTTCAGCTGTATCCGCCTCAAAGGACAGCCAATTCTTTTTCACTTGCTCATGGGTGAGAAACTCACCATTCTCAACATAGCCCGGGCACCCTAGTTCAGAGAGAGCGTGAAGGGGAGCCAGACAAATGTCTCTTTCATGTTCGAATGCATCCAGCATTCGTCTGGCAACTCTCACCTCTTCTGTTTTCTTAAAATATTTATGCAAGGTTACCCTTGCATCCGCCCATTCTGCAGCGAATGAGGACATGGGGGAGAATTGGAGGCCATCGCGCTCGTGTTCTTGAAGTTTTATCGCTGTGTCCAGCCATTGCTTCGCCTGGCGTTCGGCCTCCTCTACCACAAGCTTTCCCTGGGCAGAAACTTCTTGGATCCTGGATGCGAAATCCAGGACCGACATGGCTTTACACATGTGGGGCTTGCATCCCCGCAGCAGATCAGCCCGCATCTCCTTAACTTTGCTCTTTGAAAAGACCGTCGCTTGAGATGCTTTCTCTGCAGATTGCGACTGCGCCTGCTTCAAAGACTCCTGGAGCTGAGAAATCTGCTCCAGGGCTGCCTCGTTTCCGTTGCGGCTTCTTGCCGAGAAGCGGCCAGCCGGGCTTTTAATTCATCTATTTCCCCTCGCGCCCGCTGGACCTAGACAGTCCTCTTCAAGCTGTCTTGTTTTGTCCCGCAACCGGAAAAGCTCTTCCCGTTCCTCCGGATTTTTGACAAGGAGATTATCCGCTTTACGAAGGATTCCATGAATCTCGTATTGCGGGTGGATATCGTCAAAGCTCTTCTCCTTTCTCTGGAGCTCGTAGTCCGCCCTGGTCATTTCCCGGAGAGGCTTCTTCACTTTTGGAGTTATCTTTTCTCGTCGTGAGCACTCTCCTCTCGAAGTCAAACTTGGTGCGCTTTATCGGGGCGGCAATCTCTTCAGGTCTCCTCCGCTTCAAGTTTTGGAGGAAAGAGATAGGATATTCTACGGCTCTTGTTGCCAGAGGCAAATCGTCCGTGTTCTGGAGATCGTCCATGAAGTCCGGTTCCCCAGCCCTAGGGTTCTCGCCGTTGACGTCTCTCCTGCGAACAGGGAAATAGGAGAAACCGGAAGGACTTTGGAAGGAGCGGCCGCTTTTGAGGGCGACCGGGGAGCGGAGAGCGGAGCGGTTGATGCTGGAAGGGTTTCAAGCGGCTGAGGCGATGGATGCAGCGGTGAACGCGCAGCTTCAGCACTAACCACAGGTGAAGGGTTTGGGGTTTGACTCAGGGATAGGAAGGCGTTGGGGTCCTGAGCAAACTGGTCGAAAGAATGGTGGCCGCTAGAAGGCTGTGGAGATGGGGAGGAAGATGCGGCCATGGCTTGCTCGGATTGAGCGGGAGATGGAGTCGGAGTAGGGCCAGATGAGATCTGAGGGAGCGGGGCAGCGGACGTACCTGCGGGCTCCGCCTGAGCCGATGCTGGATGAATGTCTCGCGGTTCCGGTTCCGGCGGTCGGCTCAGGACTGTCCAGAGAAACAACCTCTGGAGCGGCCGGACGCGGCTGCGGCTCTCGCGATCGATCGCCGCACCGTCGGACTAGGTCGCCCGACCCTCTCAACTCTCTTCCTCTTTTTCTTTCTCGGAGCAATGGCCGGTTTGGAAGAAGGAGATGAAGTAGGTGCAACGGCGCCGATGTTCCCACGGTAAACTTGTACCGGGGTTTGACTTGCAGAAGACCTACCGCGGCCGGTCCGCTCGCTGGCGGCGCTGGCGTCTTTTGTGCCTGAGGAGCCACCTCGGGCGTTGACTTGACTGATTTTTGCGCCTTTTCGGGCGCCACCTTGGAAGCAACAGGCTGCATTGGGTCCACTTGGATATCTGCTGGGCCCGCACTGGCAGTTGCAAAAGTGTACAACTGCTGGGAGGAAGATCCCCCCTTATAACCCTCGAAGGGACCTCGGGGAACGTAATCTCGGAATGCGAAAGGCCGCCACCGTCAATGT
This sequence comes from Wollemia nobilis, assembly GCA_028583015.1. NCBI lineage: Eukaryota > Viridiplantae > Streptophyta > Pinopsida > Araucariales > Araucariaceae > Wollemia > Wollemia nobilis. The sequence continues at coordinate 3,528,241 of JAQPPZ010017021.1, forward strand.
GCTAGTCATATAGAGCTGAAAAATCATCATCAACGGCCAGATTCCTCCCGATGGATTTATCGTGCCGCGTGCGGCACCTCATCTTCCAAAGATTCAACAACTTTTTCTTTTGGCCGCTTAAGGCCTCGCTAGCTTGGTGATGAGTTTCTTAAATCCCGGAGAAGTGAACTTGTGGTCCTGGTTTCGCTCGGGGTCATATGCTACCTCCTCGCAGTAAAACTCCTGCCACGGAGGCCATGCTTCCATCGAGTCAATCTCCCAGTCGAGGTCAACATGGACCACATCGCATCTGTCTTCGATTATATCCGCCCGGGGGCAGATATGTGCAAACTTTCCCCTTATCCCGTATGGGTCGTACTTCCAGCGCTGCGGCAAGTAATCAGGCCAATGTCAAAGAGCTCCCGCTCGAGATAGACATGCTGTCCTATCTCTCGATATTTCGACGTTCGCCCAGGAAAGAGGATATTGAAAGATATGGCCCTTTTTCTTTCCCCTCGGCCGAACTCCTCTTCAACGTAATCCATCCGCCGCGCAACCTCCATCCCAAACCGATGATCCGTGCACCCGCAGGGGCAGCAGATGAGGCTTGCCCTTGAATCCGTAGATTCCGACCACGATCCCCTCGCGTCGCCTAAAAACGTCCCCGAGCTTGTGATTCAACAAATAGTTTGTCATTTCCTCGCGGGGGCGAGGGATCTCACCATCGCCGAAGACCGACATGACCAAGCCCGTAAAGTTGAAGTTGAACTTGTAATAAGACCCTTTCCGGTATAGGTCATCCGTCCATTCATAGACGGGCTGTGGCTCTCCCTTCTCATTTACCTTCTTCAAGTTAGGGATCGGCATCCGGGAGTGCAAATGATACAAACATAGCCAAGCCAAGAAGGAACCGAATCGAAATTCAGTTGATCGCTTTTTCTGTAGCTTCACCAGGCTGGAGTGAATGGCGTATGCAAGCCACCCGCCTAGTCGAAGAAGATAGGGCGCTTCCCACTTTTCTGCGCCGCTGGTTCATAAGATTCTCCGCATAGGAGACATTCTGCCAGCGCTAGCTGGTACGGCCGTACCAACTCGTCAGAGTCGCAGCCGAGGACCCACGCCAGGATGGTGTATATGTATTTACTTTGAAACCTTTCCAGGGGTATGGGGCCGGTTGGCCATTGTCCAGCTGCGAGCGGGGCGTTCAGCTCTGAATTGAGGAAATCCCTCATCCTTTTTGTATGCGTAAAGCGCCCCGCTTGCTCGCCAAGATTTATCTTTCTGACAATCGTGCTGGAGTCATACTGCAACCCTGGGGCGAAGGCCGGCTGGACAGTCTCTTTGCGAAGTGTGAACAAGGGTTTTCCGCTGGAGTTGCAAATTTGCCGGGTAGCTGGTCTGTAATGTCTGACAATTAGGTCGACCAGCTCCGGGCATTGATGGACAGGAGGGCACAAGAACCGATAAAGGTTCGACTTGTACGCAGCCCCGAAATGGTGAGAGGGCGAAACTTTATCAGCCCAATTTTCCACATTTATCCGCAGTTTAGTAAGGCTCATGGAAAACGAGCCGTCCTTGTACCCGGACAAGTAATTAACCAGTGGTGGTGGGGCTTGCCCACGCTGTACTTTCTTTGGCCGGGATTTTGACTTTTGATCCTGCGGCGTCTCACTCCTGAAAGCACTTGACTGCGGTAAATCTCCCAGTTCGCGCCCTTCGCTGGATTGCGCTGGCATTGGCAACTTTCCTTTGTCCATTCCTTCGAAACAACAATAATTATGACCTCTGGACGTCTGCACAAGATTTCGCAGTCACAGGAATAATCTGCACGATTTGGCATGTCTGGGTGCACCAGACCTCCTTTTCTAGATAATGACAGCGTCATTAATGGTGCGCAGGAGGGGGTAGGTCGGCCGGCTAGTGAAGGCGTTATGTTTTTTGGTGGCCGCACAGGAGAACGTCTTGAAAGATGTACCCTGGTTACCGCGCCATGCTTCCTTGATTGCGTTTTCCTTGAAGGTTGCGCAATCATTAAATTTGACTTTGAACGCTGCGCCATGGCTGACGTCACTGCCACAATCCGGGCACACTGCTCAAGGAAAAACCCTTTTGGTTTGGAAACCCAACCTTCACTGCCGCAATGCGCCCTGGGCCCACACTTGGAGTATTAAATTTTTATTTATTTTTTTTAAACCATCCAAGCTACGCCCAGGAAACAGGGCGCAATCGACTCCCTCAACAAAATTGCGCATCCAACCGACACTTGCTTTTTTTTGCTTCACTTCCCAACCGCGCCTTTGGCCGGGACCACTTCGAATTTTTGGACGAGGCTTCGGGCCCACTTAAGGTTTATTTGCCTTTTCGTGATGGACCACCTCGAGCTCGCCCGAAAACGGGGCGCTCGACTTCGCCCGAAGATCGGGCGCACCTCCACTCCGCGAAAGCCGGTGTATTCGACTTCGCCTCCAAAAGTCAGCGCAGTCCGAACACTTAACTCCCTTCGCAGCTTCTGCTCTCCAACCGCGCCCTTTGGCCAGTGCGCAGCCCGACTTCGCTACGAAGTCGGGTAGCGCACCGCCACTTAGCCGTTTTTTACTGTTTTCTTGGGAAGCTCCCTTCTACGAACTTCGCTCTTTCTGAGGGGCGACACCAGACTTCGCCGCGAAGTCTGTGTCTTCTCCTTTTGTCCTTCTTGGGCTCTTAACAAATGGAAAAACTGAAAGCTGGAAAACTGTACATGCTGAAAAGTAAAATGCATAAGGGAAATTTGTACAAGGAAGGGCCCATTGGGCACCTTCAACAGCGGTAAATTTTTAAGTGGAACCCGTTAACGGGAATAGGTAGGAGCTGACCCTCCATATCCCGAAGTATGTAAGCGTTGAGCTGGTTCACCCGGGCAATCTGATAAGGGCCCTCCCAGAGGGCATCGAACTTCCCGTGGTTGCCCGGCTTCGCCTTCAATGAGTCCCACTTCAGCACCAGGTCCCCGATTTCAAAAACTCGGGCAGTGGTGCCTTTCGCAAACCAGCCTTGAGTGGCTTCAACATGCTTGGTGAAGGCCTGGTATGCTTTTTCTCTGTCTTCTTCCAACTGCAAGTTGGCACGATCCGTCATCCACCGGGTCTCCACCGCTCCCGTCTTCGTCCAACATCCATAGGGCGAGGATTTCGATGTGGGCTGGCATGACAGCCTCTTTACCATAGACGAGCGCATAAGGGGACGTTCTGATGGATTTCTTGAATGAAACTCTGTCCGCCCACAGCGCCCGGTTCAGGAGTGAATGCCAAGTCCGCTTGTTCCTGTCAATGGTCCTTCTGATGATCTTCAGGAGGTTCTTGTTAGTAGACTCAGCAAGGCCATTCCCTTGCGGGTAGTAATTAGAAGACATTTTGTGATAAATGCCAAGTTTGCCAGTGTACTCCGTGAGTACAGCGCCTGCGAACCCCGGACCATTGTCCGTTACAATTGACTCTGGAACCCCGAAGCGGGTAATCAGGCTTTCAAGGAACCCGATGACCGTTTCTTGGTCCGCGTTTTTGGTTGGGATCGCCTCTGCCCACCGTGTGAAGTAATCGGTGGCTGTAAGAATAAACTTGTGTCCGGCAGAGGAATTAGGCGAAATCACCCCAATGAAGTCTAGACCCCATTGCTGGAACGGAGTCTCGGCCTGAATCGGCTGAAGGGGCAGAGGGTGCTTTTCTGCTTTCGCCAAGGAAACCTCTGGCATTGATCACACTTGGAACAGACCGCATAAGCGTCTGTAAATAGAGTGGGCCAATAGTACCCGGCTCTAATTATTTTCAAGGCCGTAGGCCTTGCAGAATGATGACCTCCAGGCATCCCGGAATGAAAATCTCCGAGGACCCTGGACTGGTCTGATTTCATGACGCACCGCAACAGGATGCCGTCAATATTTTTGAAGTAAAGCCCCTCGGGGCGAAGAGTGTACTTGAGTGCACCTAGCCGAAATCTCCTTCGTTGTGAGGCGTTCAGGTGATCTCGACATCTTCCGGTGCAGAAATATCTCACCAGCTCATCTGTCCAATCACTCCCCTCCGATAAGGAGTTGGCTAGGTTGATGCTTGTTGCTGTGTCCTCCCACTTACAAGCGGAGATGCCGGCCACGGCGCTTCGGGCCAGCTCCCCGACACAAGGCTCGGCCTCTGATAAGCTTGGTGGGCCGCACTTCGATGTCGAACTCCTGGATTTTTGCAATCCATCCCGCTCTCTTGTGACCCGGCTCTCCTTGTATGATGAAGCTTCGAACGTCCGGGTGAATCACAAAGACAGTCGTTTTGCTCTGGGAGACAAAATGCCTGAACTTTCGGAGGGATTTCATGACCGCGTGAACCTGCCGCTCTATAAAGTTGTACTTTTCTTCATGCGGCTGAATCACTTGGCTCAGGAACGCTATGGGGCGCTCCTCGCCATCGTCTCCTTCTGAGTTAGGACTGCGGCGTAACTTTCCGGTTCTCCCACCGCGTAGAGGATGAAGTCCTTGGAGTAGTCCGGGTTTATCAACACCGGAGCTTGCGCAACTCGAGCCTTGATTTCCTCGAAGGCTTGCTCTCTCTCATCAGTCCATTCGTAAGTTGTATCTTTTTTCAGCAGTTCGGCCATAGGCTTGATCACTCGTGCGAAGTCTGGGATGAACTTCAGCATGAAATTGATTTGGCCGAAGAAGGATTGCAGCCCTTTTTTGTCAATTGGAGCTGGCAATTGGAGGAGGGCTTCTGCTCTGTCAGGGTCAATGGCGAGGCCTTTCTCGGAGATGACATGTCCCAGAGACTTACCTTCTTTTACCGCGAAGACGGACTTCTTCGGGTTTATAGAAATGCCGAATTCTCGACACCTCTCAAATATTTGCCGCAGTTGGGAAACATGATCCCCTCTTTGGTGAGAGAAAACATCATGTCATCAAGGTAGATGACAATGATCTTATTGAGCAGCTCTGGAAAGGCCAGGTCCATGGCCCTTTGGAATGTGGCACCAGCATTGGATAAGCCGAAAGGCATGCGCTGATAGGCGAACGTCCCCCATTTGGTGGTGAACGCCGTTTTATGCTGGTCCTCATCCCTGACCCAAATCTCGTTGTAGCCGGAAAATCCATCTAGAAGTGAGAATCTCTGGGCTCCAGCAACGATGTGTAGAATTTGATCAATTTGGGGAAGCGGATAGTGGTCCTTGAGGGAGGCCTGATTCAAGTTTCTGAAATCGACACAGAGACGGATGTCGCCATTCTTCTTCCTCACAGGCACCAAATTCGCAACCCAGGATGAATGTTTGATGGGGTAGATGATTTTGGCCTCCAACATCTTCAAGAGCTCGGCTTTCATCATGGCCTCAATTTTCGGATTTACGGCCCTCTGCTTCTGTCGGAATGGCTTGGCGCCATCCTCTAGCTCAATGGTATGCTGGGATTACATCTCTGTCATACCCCTTCAAATCCTCGTAGCACCAGACCACGATGTCGGGGAACTCTCGGCACATTGATCTGATCTCGCTCAAGTTCCTCCGAGTGCGGCCTGTCCCGACCTTGATAGTTTTACCAGGTTCAAGTTCCAGTGTCGGCATATCGCTTCGGGTCTACTTTGATCCTATGAGATATAGCTCGTCATTCCGATCAAATAGACTCTCCAATGTAATCAGTCCTTTTGGGACATGATTATTTTTCAACTGTATCAACCCCTCATATTGCTCGTCATCAAGGTCTCTACTCTCGATTGAACATGCTTCATTTACCAAAAATGTGACGATCTCCTCGTCACAATCGAACACCCGCCTATGGGTGTCCTTATCGTGCACGTAAGGCCCGTAAATAGTGCGAACCGGCTTCGGTTTCTGGACAACGTCGTCGACCGGAACGCACTGGCTCCAACAGACGCCGAATGTCAGCGTGTTTGTTTTTCTCACGCGATATCGCCTTGACATTCAACGAGTCAAACGACTCCATCAGGTCCCACACCCGGTTGCGGTACGCCTTGAGATAGTGCTTTTTGGAGGCGCACTTGTTCGTAACCTGGTGACACACCAGCTCTGAATCTCCAAAGATCTGCAGTTGTTTAATCCCCAGCCTCTCCGCCTTTCGCAAACCCAAGCACAGGGCTTCGTACTCCGCCGAGTTGTTAGTGCAACTCCGGCCAACCTGTAGGTATAGTCCTTCTGGATCCCGGTCGGAGAAACCGAAGCACCCCTGCACCGGCGCCATTTTTGCATCGCGCGCCGTCAAAGAAAAGCTTCCACAGCTTCTCAGGTGCAGGTCCCACTTCCTTTTCAGCCGACTTGTCAAGCCTCTCGGGCTGTACAACGGTGTAACAGCCCTGCTCTGTCTCAATTACGGCATTGAAATCCCGCAAAGAGAACTCATCTTCGAGCTGTAGCACTTCGAGGGCTTGCTCCGTCAGCTCTACCGTCACTAGTTCTTCCTCCGTCAGCTGGACCATGCAGTCCGACTCTTCTCCGGGTATCTTCTCTACTAGGAAGGTGGAAGGCTTCTCATTGAAGATTTTTAGTCTCCTTCCTTTGAAGGGCACTTCCATGTGTGAGTAGTCTAGAGACAGGTACCCGCCCAGCTTCGCAGTGAACTCCCGGGAGAGACACATGCCGAAGTAGGGAGCCAAGTCAACAACCACGACTTCTTGAATGACCACGATGTCGAGAGCCTTATGCAGCCGAATAGGGATGTCCTTTATGACACCAACCGTCTTGACAGGGGTGCCGTCCAGTTGCAGCACGCCTTGGCTGCTCCTTGTGTACTCCATCCCGATCTCGTCGCAGACGGCTTTCGGCATAACAGCCGTGGAAGCGCCGCAGTCCACCATACAGCTTGTGTACTATGTGCCCTTGCATCCGTAAAGACAGATAGAAGGGAGGCGGTCCTGTTCTTCCCAAATGGCCGAGACTCGCCGAGGTTGAACCAGGACAGCGGGTCAGTATCCGCTTGCCGTTCTTCATGTTTTTCGTAGATTCCCGCAGCAGATCCACCCCGGCCCGGGGAGCGTAAGAGCATCGTACATGCCGATTCTAGCGGGTGTTCTTTTCAACTCGTCTACTATGCCGTAGCCCGAGGTGCTAGCTCCTTCGCTTCTTTTGCCGGCTCATACTTCGTCCGGCACCGCCGGGTGGCCTCAACTCTCTCGTCTCTTGGTCGAGACGGGTACTTCAGCCTTCTCCCTGTGCTTGTTCTTTGGTTTCAGCTGGAGGCTGAGGTACGGGAGCTTTAGCCGGAACTAGAGCTGGAGCCGCCCTAGCTATGGGGGGCTTGGCTGGAATAGGGGTTGCCTTTACCGGAGGAGGCTTGGCTGGAGCTTTGTCTTTGGATGCCTTCTCCTAGGCTATGTAGGGCCACAGCCGCTTGTATGGTGGTAGCCCACCGGGCCGCGCCTTTTCTCTCTCGGCATACACCGCAAGGGCTTGGCAAAGATCTCGCAGCTTTCTTTTCTTCCTTGGCGGGCGGCACTAGATTCTCCTCTCGGAGGGCAAAGTTGGCTTCGCCGTCCGGGATCATGTAGAGTTCATCGTCCTCTATGGCGCCGCCGGCCAAAGTCCCGGATGTAGTGCCGGTGCAAGGTGCAGTCATCCTCCGAATGCGGGTCATTGCACGTAGTGCACCGGCTAACCTGGTCAGAAGGACCAGGTTGGTCTTCTATAGCAACATTTCTCGGAGGCGGACGCCTCTGCAGTTGTTCTGGAGGTCTGTCTTTTGTCGCCGCCGGGGCGGATATGGCCTCCTAGGAGCGAGGTCCATCTGGGCCTCTGCTTCTTCTTCGTAGCGGTCATGTCATTGGACATGGCATGATAACCCGAGGCCAAAGCCCGTACCTCCCGGAGGATTGTATTCCGAATGTTATTGTCGGGAGGCGGCAATTGTGCCGGTGGAGGCAATGCGGCTAATGGAGGAGGATTGGAATAAGGTGCGTATCGCGGGGGAGCAGGGAGTGCTGGAAAATGCGGAGGAGGAGGCGGGTGAGGATAATGCATTTGCGGCGGGCCGTAAGGAGTTACGACCGGCGCCGGATTCCATTGCTGCTGGGGTTGCTGCCCTGATGTGGACGGCGCACCACCAGAAGCTGACGGATACTGGGATCTGGGGAAGTCGGGATGAATGGGTTCCTGCACCCGGGACGGGAGTCTGCCGATGGAAATGATATCCGCTTCAGCTTGCCGGGCAGCATCGTACAGAGCAGAAACGAGTCTATTCTCGGCAATCTTCAGCAGCAGGCATATGTCTGAGTTGAAGGATCTCTGATAGTAGTGAGCAGCCATGCCACCCGAAGGCCGAAGTTCACGAGGTACCCGTTTCCAGGATCTCGCAAACCTCGATGTTAAAGTCGACACCTCCTCTTGAGGGTGTCTCTAGATACTTTGGAACTAATGCAGTAAAGAAGTAGGGTCAGCAGACTCGTTGCATCCTTTCACGAGCCTTCTGGCAAGCTGGGGCCACCCTGTGATAGATCCCTCTGGCAGCGATCTCCACCAGTAGAGAAGCTTTCCCCTTAGGGAAAGGGCCAGCAGACGGGTCTTCACACTCTCGTCAGTAATGGAGTGCAATGCAGCCAGGGCAAGGATGTCCTGGATGTGCTCGTACGCCGTCTTGCCGTAGCCGTCGTACGTAGGGATGGACTTTAAGGCAGCAGGGGGCACAGCTTGTTGTCCGACCAGGGCCAAGGGCCCCGTAGAGTCCACCGCCGGGAAGAGATCATCATCATTCTGCTGCTGGGCAGCCATTTCTTCTTCTTCTCCTCCGTCGGTTGTATACTCAGTGTCGGTACCTTCCGAGGATGTAGATTCCTCTTCTTCCTCGGCCTCTTCTATTTCGTTCTCAGCTCCTCCGACCTCGGCTTCGGCTTCTTGGATTTCAGCCTCGGCTTCGTCGACACGAGCTTGTTGATCAGCCACTCGACAATTTCGCCTCGAGCGTTGATGTCTAGTTCATAAAAGGCAAGTCTGGGTCTCCACCCCCCCTTCTCGTTTGCATGAAGGTGCTAGGACCGGTCTTTCGGACTCGGAGGATATGTTCGTGCAGAGTCGCCAGGTGTTCTGATTTTGAACAGCAATGAAGCGAACACCGGTGCTTCGATTCTGTTTGGGGGTGGGAAACTTCCTTGGCCCACCGAGTGCTCGGAATGAACTGTCAGCCCGAGTGAAGACGAGCTTGAGATTTTTCAAATGTGGGACTCTGTGTCCCACCGGGCGTGCCAGAAACTGTTGGTTACGAATCTGCCATGAGGAAAGGATTTTGTGTTAACGCGCCCAGATTCGCCCACCAGATTGAAAGGCCGGAAGGAAGGAATGCCTTCCGTGCCAATCTCCGGAGAAGGCCGGCTTCCTGTGGGGTTTTATGGTTTAAGATGAGAGTGCAGGAAAGAGATAAAAATGCGGAAAGAATTTACAGATGTGATTGGAGTTGGGTGGGGGAACTAACAGTACAACAACACATCAATCACCACTACTTACTGCAACATAAATACAAAGCATAACCGAAACCGCCAAATCTAAGTATACTTTTTATATAAAGAAGTGTACGCACAACTACAATGGTTCCCTAACAGACATTCCCTACAAGGAACTAACAGTACGGCAACGCATCAATCACCACTACGGACAACAACATAAATACAAAAAGTAACCAAGAAATGTCAGATCCAAGTATATGTGTTATGCAGAGAAGTGTACGCACAGCTACAATGGTCCCCTAACAGACATTCCCTCCAAGGAACTAACAGTACGGCAACGCATCAATCACCACTACGGACAGCAACATAAACATAACACACAACTGAAGGAACTGCTACCTAATTTATTCTATGTATCCTCTGATCTATGAAGTCCAGGAGTACTTGGCCATCAAATGCTGGAGTTCAGAGTTCAGCACAACAGCGCGCAATGACACAAGAAATATGACAAAAGAGAGGCAAGATAAAAAATAAAAGTAGTAGAACAGAGCTAGGTATATACTTTATATTAAGAAGCGTACACACTACAATGGTTCCCTAACAGACATTCCCCATCCACCACCTTTACAATGAAAACGTGGTGGGTATTTATAGCCCGAGTCCCTCCCGATTACATTAATGGGCACAAAGTCCCACCAAACATTAGCCGACAAAAGCGGCCATGGAGCCGCCGATGCCGACCTTTGTCGGGCAGGACCGTACTCGCAAGATGGTCTCCCCGGAGGTCGACAGATACGTGGCAGCGCGTTAGGTAGAACTTCTCATCGGCAGAAATGCGGGTAGCTGAGGCAGGTAGAACCTCCAATCAGCTTTAAATGAGGCAACTGGCATAAGTAGTGCAGCCCATGCTTGTCCTTTTGCTCGGCACGTCTTGGCTCGGATCCCAAAGTTGGACACTTGTCGGATGATGCTGCTTGACACGTGTCTGCCTTGAAAGGCAGTTTATCCAACTTCGCCCAGGATCTGAGCGCCATCGGGTTGCGCAGGTAGAAAACAGCGCAGTCGGGAAGGCCTTCATGCCTTGGGTGCATTTCTGAGTTTATTCCCCACTGCGCACTCGTCAAAGGGCGCACTCCGACTTCGCCGCGAAGTCGGGTTGCGCACAGTGAAAGCTGATTTCTACCGCCGTACGGACTTCGCCTCGGAAAGGGGCGCACCCGACTTCGCCGCGAAGTCGGGTTGCGCCCAACGACTTAGTCATTTTTCCCCGCCCGCTACCAAGTGCGCCTCAGAGCGGGGCGCACTCCGACTTCGCTGCGAAGTCGGGTTGCGCCCAGAACACTTGTTCTTCTGGTTGATTCTGTCGCACTGCGCACTTTGCACTCCTGCTGCGCTCCAACTGGAGGGCGCACTCCGACTTCGCTGCGAAGTCGGATTGCGCCCTGACACTTAGCCATTTTTCAGGGCAACTGCTGTCATTTTTGAGATCTGACTGAGGGGCTCAAGAGAAAGAGGGAAGAATGAGAATGTAGGGAAGAGAGAGAAAGGGGGAGAAGAGGAAGGGGAAAGAGAGGAAGAGGGAAAGGGAAGAGCAGCTCTCTTACAAAAATTGAAAACATTGCACCCCGTGCAAAATGTGGCAACAAGTACTGGAAGTGTACTGCCTAACATCAGGCCGTACCGATACCCTCATGCCCTTAATTTAGAGATAGAGAAGTTAGTGCAGGAATTGTTAAAATCTGGAGTCATTCACCCAAGTAACAACCCTTACTCTTCTCCTATCTTATTAGTGGGAAAGAAAGATGGGTCCTAGCGATTATGTATCGATTTTCATGAGCTCAATAAGCTCACCATTAAGGATAAGTTTCCTATTCTTGTGGTGGATGAATTACTGGAGGAGCTGCATGGGACTATGTTTTTCTCCAAATTAGATTTTTGCTCCAGGTACCATCAGATCAAACTCAAGGATGATGATACCACTTCTGCCATCCTGAAAACAGGACAGGTACGGTGATTTCCAAAGGGTGGAGGGCAGACCCCTATTCCACCGAAACTCAACATCAGTTTCAGGAATTTTTTTTTTTTAAAGGAATTCTGCAATCCTTTTGATGAGGCAGTTGTCCTTAACTTTGGGGGTTAACATAGTGCCAAGAGCATGAGAAGGTGGAGTTTCTAGCTCATCAGTTCAACCTCGTCCCCTATGGAGGTTAGATAGAAAAAGTAGAGGACAATAATAGGCGACAGACAACACTGACTGGATTGGAGAGTGAAATAAAAAATTCTGCACATATGTTTAATAGAACAACACATATGGCAAAAGTTATAGGTCATCCCAAGCTTGTTACAGGGATAAAACAACCACAATTTAGAGAAAAACCATGCATTCATTCCCAAATCCTTGCATAGAATCCTAAAAATTTCATGTGGCCAAGAGAAGAATTTATGCATCAGTCCCTGTTAAAGACTGGCAACCAGCAGATCCCGTTTGTAGACAGATGGAGTCGTCACTGTATCCCTGTAAAGCAAAGGTTTTCTGAAACAAGGGAGAATTCCATATAGTTTTGAGAGCAGAACTTCAACAAGACCAACCCCGACATCACTAACCTCAAAGAAGAGTCTCAGATGCATTTCTCAGAGAAAGCTAGAGGTGACAATCTGAAAACACCATTCAATGGATAGATCTGGAGTATCTGTGTCTTTAGTGGGGCAGGAACAGGAGAGCAGGATATCAAACAGTGAACAGACAGATTTTAGGCAGTTTCAGATAGGAATCAAGTAGATGGGGATGACTGACATGCAGGAGAGGCCAACATCTAGAACTGATTACAAGCGATGTGCCATTTGAATGTCATTCACGGAGAGGTTTCCTGAAAACACCCTTCACAGATCTTCACTGTCGATTGCCACTTTTCTCTACAAATCTGTCGATAGGTGCAAAAAAACTCAGATTAACCATGCACTTCCAAAACATCCATAGTAATGGACAATGAACAAGAAAGAACAGAAAGGAATAAGTTTGTGGGGCTCAGTGAGCACATTCTCTACCTGTCAGCCATATACTTTCTGAATTAGGGTTAGATCATATTAGAAGAGTACCTAATGGCCCTTTTCATGTTGGGCGTTTATTATGTCATGTTTTTACAAGAGATATGGAGGACCTGCTGGTGAAATTTCTCAAGAGCACCTAAGCTTGAGAGAGTGATGTCATATTTGATTCCATGATTCAAAAAAAGAACACCACTATTCAAAACAGATGGGAAGAAAGCTTGAAAAATAGAAATATGGTAATTCAGGGACTAAGAAGTGGATCTAAAACATTTGGGACTAGAGAGAACTATAGAGTCTAAACTCCAACAATAAACCCCCTCTTCCCCTGACTACCCGACAAAAAAATAAAAATGATTTAAGAATTAACATTTAAATGATGAGAACAAATCAATATTTGAAAGGACTTTTTCTGACCCACCATTATTTAATTACTAATCTATTTAGTAAACTCGATATACATTGGAGGAAGAATAAAGAAAAACATAAAAGGCTGGTGAAAAGTACATCTTACCCACATAGAACATGGATAAAGAGAGGACATGGCCCTCATTTTAATAACCAGACTTAGAACCCATTACTTATTATATTTCTTCTACTACTAGAACATTGAATCAATATGTATGACTGATGAAATAAAATTACATCCATCCTAAATATAAACATGTTATAATGTTTCTGTTCCAAATTTATCACAAACAAGCTATAAAAAGAACTGGAGAGCACCTGCACACCCGGCAGTGGTTTACCAACTGTTCCACCTTTCCTCAATCCATTGAGAGGATTTGAAAGTGCCATCCCAAACTGCAGCAGACGAGTCTATCAATATTTGAGAGCAATTCAAATTTTATGCAGAAACATGTTAAGCCAACATCTGACATAGCCTTAAATGGCCATAGCAGGCACACCTCTAATAAATTTTCGACTCAATTAGTTTTGAGATTCCCACAAACAAAAAGCATTGTTAATAGCATCACCAAAACAGTCAACTTTGAAGAAACTTGTTTTTGGTTTTCAACTCACCTCAGTCATGCCATAACGTTCCAGAAGCCGATGCCCAGTGATCCGTTCCCATTGTTCCATGACAGGGTAAGGAAGAGCGGATGAGCCACACATCTGCACACACAAGTAGTAAGTGTATGTAGCACAAACTACTGATCCAATTTTTTAGCAAAGCATTTGAAAAAAAAGCAAAGCCAGTGTCAATGTTTTACGTATCATACGTTAATATCTCATGGAAGAAGTCAATCTTTCATATTCATTTTGGCAGTGTCCAGAAGGTTAAGACATTTTGAATTTCTCATCCATGTGTTTCTTAATCAACTACTTAACCAGTAAAATACTCTTCACACACACGTGCACAGGCGGACAAACACACTTATGAAATTGTATTTAAGCTAAATAGATAAAAAGTACCACTATTAATATTTTAAAGAAAGACTAAAGGATAATTTACTTTTAAAATGAGTAGAAATGAAATGGATCTAAACAAACTTATTCAATGGATTTAGCCTTGCTAGAATATTTTCTATCTTGTTTGGCTCGTAAAAGGCAGAGGTATAAACTAAAATCCTCATGACTGAAAAAATTTATTTGGAAAACAAACTTTGTTCATGCAATAGGTCAAGGTTCATATCAAAAGAATGTATAAATCCACAGTAGTTTTTTTTCCAGTCACCAAGTGGGCATTAATAATTTCATGGTGAAGCAAATTGAGGAATTTAGCAGCTGTAATACTGTCTGTGTTTCCCTTATGTCCAAACACCATTTTTCTGAGATGGATAGGTCAAAAGGGGTGTAACTAGCAAACTTCAAATGTTCCCATCATACTATTGTTAAGAAACCAGCCCTGCATCTTGTCATCAAGTTCTAACACAAGGGTCATCAATAAGGATGATTTATGTAAAACTAATTGTAATAAATAATTCATGTAGGAAAGGGGAAGGCAAGAGTTACAAGAAAAATGGGGAAACTAGAAAAGCTAACCATCAGACAAGGCAATGAAAGATAGATACCACTGTAATAACTAGTATTTTATGGAACTACTAAACATCCACTGTAATAACTAGTATTTTATGGAACTACTAAACATCATATACAATATATATATGAATCTATAGCATAGAAACACAACTCAAAAAAGAAATAACAAATAAATAAACCATGTTTCTTTACCATGAGACGCAACTGATGTGCCGCTGATGCAGCTGCCTTCTGAGAGTCACTATCCATAACATCATAGCCTTGCAGTAACCTCACATACATTGTTGGCACCTAATTCAAGAACCTGGTTAGATTTAAAAATCAGTAAATTCCCTGTCCTTTCCCATTCACAAAGAACATACTTTTGTGCAGAATAAAGGGAACATCCAGAATGCCTGCATCTATGTTTTTTCATAATGCAGAAACTTTTTTTCGTAAGGCTGTGTATCAGTTCCACACTAGACAGGCACATATAACAAGCTGGAAGATGACATCCCACATAGAAGCATGCTGAATTATGTTGGCACACAGAGAGGGTCATCTTATTGCTTGATAAAATCCTGATGAGACATTACTACTTTTATTCTTTCTATACATCATGTTTTTCATATGTCTGTATCACGTTATTAAAGCATAAATCACATTATATAATATGTATATACACAAGCTGCATCTTTGTAAAACTCTATAACTCACACAATCAAAGCAGAATGTACTCACCAATAACAAGACAGCTATTACACATGAACAAAAAGACATTCCCCCACCCCCCACAAATGCACTCGTGTGTGTGTTTACTGGTGTGTACCAAACGGACAAGATACAGGGAATAGAAGGATTATTGTCTGCCAGAATGAGAACTAACCTTTTTAACTTCATTCTATCTGTCCTTACATGCAAAAGTTATTGCTATGCTGTTCCTAACTTGGCCTTGAAATAATATTGATAAATCTGGCCTCATGATGACCTCACAATATCTACAGCTTAGACAAAGCTTGTGATATTTCCTCCTACAGCTATCTATGAAATATTTCCCTAGCAATATGCCCTACTTTACAAGACAATTCTCCATTTGGTGAGTAGTTACATGATACAACTTCTTGCCTGGCCTCAAAGGGATTTGTAGAGCAACCTTATGTATGACTTGTGATGCATCTCCAAAACCAATAGTCCTGAAAGGATAAGCTAGAAGCTTCCACCAGGATTCAGGCAATAGCATAGGATTGGCATTAGTATATGTACTACCAAAGTCTATTACAAAATCTATTCTAGAGTCTTATAACTCAAGGAATCTACCAGTGATTATATAACAATTAGTTTTAGACAAGTATGTACAAGGTTCTATAGAAGGCATTCTCCATTTGCTTTCCCCATCCAATATCTTTGCTGCTTCAAGATCTCTATAAGAGTATATCTTATTTTTTCTAACCATCTAGGATTAACCTCTTCTAGGTTAGGAAATAAGGACTGTAATTTAACTTAGAGACTCTGGCCATTTCTGATAGATGGTTAATACCTGGAATATTTGTAGATATTTGAGTCTGTTGTCTTTTATTGGATGAGTAAGAGGTACTAGCTTTTCCAGTATCCTCATAATATCTGCGTAGACATGAAAAACATCACCACAAGTGCTTCAGGATTCTAGTTCCTTATGTCTTTTGCAAACAGCACTCATACATCCCACACCACAGAGCACTAATTTATGAAGGTCTTCTGTAATTGCTTCTTGTCACCGGCATACTACACCCCATATTGCAGCATACCAACTTATCCAAGCAACACCCCACCATGCTTCACTTCTAGCTCTGATACCAGTTAAACCTAGACAATCCCACTTTAGACCACCAAGCTGGTTTTCTAGAACTGCAAACACAATGCTTTTGATAAGTCCTACATGCCTAAACATACACACAAATTGCTAAACCAGCGCCACGCCAAGCCTACCACTCCATTCCAGACATCTTTACTAAGCCTGTTAACTGAGAAGGTAATTACAGCTGCTAAATTCCTCAATTTACCCCATCCTTTTACAGGAATCTTAAGCCTTCATTATACATAGCATTGTGTGATAGAAATGAATAAATAGTTTTCTGATGCATGCATGGTCTCTAGGATAGCTAGATTCAATGAGTCATCAGCAAAATGCTATGATGTCTACCCCCAGTTTGGTGTTTCACTAAGAGATAAGGGATGTGCAGAATACAAGCAATGTAGTGTATAATAGACTATAGACTGTTTTGCATTATTTTTGTCAAAACACAGATTGGATTGGACAGGAGAAGCCAAATAGTGTATGATAAATGCTAAGCAGTAAATGGGCTTACTAATACTAGACATCCTGAGCTCTGTAATCTGCCTTGGACCAAGCCAATCCAAGGAAATTTCAAATTATATCAAGGGCACATTAATGCTCAGAGGATTCCTGATGAATGAAAGATAAATTATACTGAGCATGTCAGCCCTAAGAAGAAAGCTATCCTTCCTATTCAGAAAATATCTGGAAATGAGATACAGATTCTTCCTGGAAGAGAGCTATCCATTCACAAGTCAAGACCCAGCCATCTTAGTAGTGCCCAAAAATCAAAATATAGAGATCAAAAACAAAGATGGCAAAGAAAAAAAAAAAAAATGGGTCTGTATGCCTAATGGCTTCCAGTTCAGATGAACCATTAATATTCTCTGACGATACTTGGCCACCACCTGGTTATTTAAGGTCATAAGTAAGGATAAGACAGCAAAAGCTGAGTTCAAACCTCTCATAGGGACCACATATCTAGATACTCCACAATCACATGATAGGTGCTGACTCAATTGACAATCTAAGTTGATGGGACATGCTTCCCAAGAGATTAATACAATCAAAGACATGGTACAAAGGATAGAAGCCAGATCAGGAAGGGTGGAAAAGAGACGTTAAGTCCCCCAGAGAGGTCAACACCAAGGCAGCCAGATCCACTGGCTAGAACTTATCCCCAGATTTGGTATAGAGAACCCCTACCTCATACAATTTAAAAATGGAAAATAGGGGTAGGATGGATATATGTCCCAGATCCTGATTGGATTCCTGAACCTCAACCAGAAGAATTAGAGTTAGAACTAGAGGAGGAGGCAGAACAACAACAAGCATAACCAGACCACCATGGATATATAGAAGTCAAAGAAACAAAGCTTCTGATGAACAATAGACAAGTAATAAATCCTCAACAGCCTGAACAGCCATATATAGTATATGAACCAATAGATAGGACTAAACACAAGCCTATACCTGTTGGATATGTCTCATTCTTTGCCGGAAAAGAATTGTATGACAGGCACTACAGCGCAAAAGACGACGGGTAGGGGGGGTCCGGGGGTGCCGGAGGCACCCAAGGACCCCGGCTACGGTAAAGGTGATTACGTAATAGGTGATGGCTCGGGGTGCGTAGGGGGACGCCCTCGGATGCGGTGAAAGAGAAAGATGCTGGAGAAGACCAGCTGAGAATAGGCGGCGAAGCCGCCTAAAATTTTTCACCTACTTTTATCGCTACTTTTGGAGCGGCCCTCGGGATTCCCACGGTTGGTGGGTGGTTAGTGGGTGTGGGTGGTTTAGCCCACGGTGTTGTATCCACGGTACCCTAATACCACTTGGTGGTTTAGGGTTGTATGAGTTTCCTTATATAATTATTGTAATGCCCCATTTGAGGGACAAGAGAGAGAATAATATATCAAGGAGGATAGACTCTTGTTTGCTGGACTAGCCCAAATCGGGTGAACCAGGGTAAATCTTGTGTGTTATATGTGCATTGAATGGTGTCATTATTTCCTTAGTTATTATTTCTGCATTATTTCTAGAATATGTTTCTGTAATTCTCTTCATTTGGTATCAGAGCCAAGTCATTAGCCATAGGGGGACGCCTTTATTGCTAGGGTTTAAATCCGTTTGAAGAAGATCTAGGGTTTCTAGGAGTGAGAGGAAACCTATTCTGGAGTGGGAGTTACGCAGAAGGAGTTTGAAGGAAAAATGTTAGGAAATCATTCAAGGATAGAGATCGAGAAATTTGACGGCAAAAGTTTTGAGCTATGGAAGTTAAAGATGGAAGATATGCTCGTGGACAGAGATCAATGGGCTGCTATTTCAAAAACAACAAAACCTACGGGTACTTCCGATGAAGATTGGGAGAAGATGAATCGAAAAGCAAGGAGTCTGATTCGACTGTGTCTTGCAGATTCGGTGCTCATCAATGTTTCGGGAGAAGCTACAGCAAAGGATCTCTGGGAGAGGTTAGGGGCTTTGTATCAATCGAAGTCCCTAGTGAACAAATTATTCCTCATAAAGAAACTGTACAATCTTAGGATGCATGACGGGGATTCGGTTGCAGATCATCTGAATGCATTCAATACAGTGGTAAGTCAACTAACATCTCATAGAAATTAAGTTGAGTGAGGAAGATAAATGCATTACTTTGTTATGCTCTTTACCATATTCATGGGATAACTTAGTAGTA
Organism: Wollemia nobilis; assembly: GCA_028583015.1. Classification (NCBI taxonomy): domain Eukaryota; kingdom Viridiplantae; phylum Streptophyta; class Pinopsida; order Araucariales; family Araucariaceae; genus Wollemia; species Wollemia nobilis. Next base: position 3,547,127 of record JAQPPZ010017021.1, read on the forward strand.
GCAATTGGTAGTACAACTTCATCCACATTGAAGTTTGAAGATATAGTGGCATCTCTATTATCTGAGGATATGAGGAGAAAAGCCATGGAGGGCACATCTAAGGAAGCCCTAACAGTGAGAGGGCGTGCCAAGGAGAAGGACAAATCTAGATATGGTGATAGGTCTAAGTCTAAAGGTAGATCCAAGTCTCGGGGGAAGTTTGAGAGAAAATGCTGGAATTGTGGCAAGCCAGGTCATATGAAGAAGGATTGCAGATCAAAGAAAGCTGAGTCTGGAAAAAAGTCTGATGAATCGACTTCCACAGAGATGAATAAATCCATTGATGAAGCAGGGGATGTATATTTGGCATCCTGCTCATCATGCTCCACACGATCAGATAAAAACGATTGGTTGATTGATACCGGTGCCTCTTTTCATATGACTCCTCATAGAGGGTGGTTCAGTGAATATGAAAGATATGATGGAGGGGAGGTACTATTGGGAGATGATTCACCACTCGAATCATGGGTCGTGGAAGAGTGAAAATTTTGCTGCAGGATGGTAGGGTTAAGACCCTACCAGGTGTGATGCATATTCCGGGACTTGCTAGAAATTTGATTTCGGTAAGCAAAATGGCCGATGCAACAGTGAATGTCAGTTTTGGCAAGGATTCATGCAAAATGGTTCGTGGATCAATGGTGTTGGCAAGGGGAGTTCGGATTGGAACATTGTATAAGCTATTGGGAAGCACTATGACAAATGAGTGCAATAGCTCAACTGCTCCCGAGGTTGATTCCGATAAAAGCTCAACACTCGGCATCAAAGGATGGGACATATTTGAGAAAAGGGATTGCGTACGCCGTACAAAAAAGGTATGGTTCATGGTATCCCTAATTACTCAATGAATTCTGAGTTCTGTGAACATTGTATTTATGGTAAACAAAATCGGGTTAGTTTTCCATCTAATGCCACAAGATCTAGTGGGGTACTAGATTTGATCCACAAGTGATATTTTTGGTCCTGCTCCTATGCCGTCTCTTGGAAAATCACGGTATTATGCTTCCTTTGTTGATGATTTTTCAAGATATGCATGGATTTACTTTCTTAAGAGCAAAGATGAAGTGTTTGAAAAATTTAAGGAATTTAAAGCACTTGTTGAGAATCAAACTGATAAAAGGATTAAGGTGTTGAGGTCTGATAATGGAGGGGAATATTGTTCTAATATATTTGAGAAATTTTGTAAGCAATGTGGTATTGCAAGACAGAAGACTACTTCATATACACCTCAACAGAATGGAGTTGCAGAGAGGTTGAACAGATCACTGATGGAGAAGGCTAGAAGTATGCTCAGTGGTGCAGGTTTGGCACAGGAATTCTGGGCAGAAGCAGTGAGTGCAGCATGTTACTTGCGAAATCGGTCACCTACATCAGCATTGCCAGATCAAACTCCATTTGAAGCTCTATTTGGTAAGAAACCATCTATTTCACATCTCAGAGTTTTTGGCTGTGATGCATACATGCATATTCCAAAGGAGAAAAGAAGTAAGCTAGATAATAAGGCTGTTAAATGTATCTTTATTGGTTATAAAGATGGTGTTAAAGGATATAAGCTTTGGAATCCAAAAACTAAAAGTACAGTGTATAGTAGAGATGTGGTGTTTAGGGAGATGATCAGTGATTCTAGGAAGGTAGTTACAGAAGAGGAACCTGGAACGGTCCAATTTGATCTCATGGACAACTATCAGACAGTAGAGGATCTGGAAGAGGAGCATACAGAAGAGGATGAAGAAGAGGTTCATACACCTGTGGTAAGGAGATCAACACGGGAAAGGAGGCAACCTAAAAGGTACAGTCCATCTGCTTTTCCTACTTCTTTTGTACTATCTCATTATCGATGAAGATCCTAGAACAGTTAGAGAAGCTGTTAATTCTGGAGAGGCAAACCATTGGGAAGAGGCCATGGATGAGGAAATGATGTCCCTGAAAAAGAACAGAACATGGGATTTAGTGAAATTACCAAGTGGTAGGAAAGCAATAGGTTGCAAGTGGATCTTTAAAAAGAAGCAGAATGCTGAAGGTAAAGTGGAGAAATATAAAGCTCGCCTAGTTGCTAAAGGTTTTTCTCAGGTTGAAGGAATTGATTATGGTGAAGTTTTTTCTCCCGTTGCAAAGCTAACATCAATTAGATTTATGTTAGCTGTGGCTGCTGCATTCGATCTTGAAATAGAACAGATGGATGTGAAAACTGCATTCCTTCATGGAGATTTGGAGGAAGAAATCTATATGAGGCAGCCTGAAGGTTTCACTGTTGCAGGAAAGGAGGATCTGGTATGTAAGTTAAAGAAATCATTGTATGGACTGAAACAATCACCTAGAATGTGGTACCAAAAATTTGATACTTATGTTTTAGGAATTGGTTTTGTTCGTAGCAATGCTGATCACTGTGTGTATTCAAAGAAAATTGGTAATGTAATTGTCATTATAGTTCTTTATGTTGATGACATGTTACTAATTGGAAATAGCAAGAAACTGGTCGGGGAAGTAAAGTCTCAGTTGGCATCACAATTTGACATGAAGGATCTTGGCCCTGCAAATTTTATATTGGGTATGCAAATAAAAAGAGATCGCTCTAACAGAAGGTTGTGGCTGGATCAGAAAAAGTATGTTGAGACAGTGTTGAAAAGGTTCAATATGCAGGATTGCAAACCGGTGAAGGTACCTATTTCTTTAGGTGAAAAATTGTCTGCTGAACAATGTCCAAAAACAGAAGAAGAGGTAGAGGAAATGTCACATATTCCTTATGCAAATGCCGTAGGTAGTTTAATGTATGCCATGGTTTGTACTAGAGCAGACATTGCCCATGCAGTGGGAGTCTTGAGTAGATATATGTCTAAACCTGGTAAAGAGCATTGGACTGCTGTGAAAAGGGTGTTTAGATATTTGCGTGGCACCTCTGATTTTACAATCTGCTATGAGGGTACAGGTAAAGAAAACAGACAATTGGATATAGAAGGGTTTGTTGATGCAGATTGGGCTGGAGATCTGGACAGGAGAAGATCTACTAGTGCTTATGTATTCAATTTGTTCGGAGGGGCCATTAGTTGGATGAGCAAGAGGCAGACTGTTGTTGCTCTTTCAACTACCGAAGCCGAGTATATGGCTGCCACCGATGCAAGTAAGGAAGTCTGTATGGCCGCAAAGACTATGTGCTGAAATTGGGTTCTTTCAAGGAGCTGTAAAGATAAACTGTGACGATCGAGTGCCATATTTTTGGCAAAGAACCCTGCTTACCATTCAAGAACGAAGCACATTGATACAAAGTTCCATTTCTGTAGGGACATGCTTGAACAGAGGAAAGTGTTGCTGGAAAAGGTAGACACCAAGGAAAATGTTGCAGATGCTTTAACCAAGGCTGTAAGCACCGAAAAGTTTAGATTCTTGTTCAAATGAAATGGGTCTGGCAAAGTATTCAACAAGTGGGAGAATGTTGGATATGTCTCATTCTTTGCCGGAAAAGAATTGTATGACAGGCACTACAGCGCAAAAGACGACGGGTAGGGGGGGTCCGGGGGCTAAAATTTTTCACCTACTTTTATCGCTACTTTTGGAGCGGCCCTCGGGATTCCCACGGTTGGTGGGTGGTTAGTGGGTGTGGGTGGTTTAGCCCACGGTGTTGTATCCACGGTACCCTAATACCACTTGGTGGTTTAGGGTTGTATGAGTTTCCTTATATAATTATTGTAATGCCCCATTTGAGGGACAAGAGAGAGAATAATATATCAAGGAGGATAGACTCTTGTTTGTCTGGACTAGCCCAAATCGGGTGAACCAGGGTAAATCTTGTGTGTTATATGTGCATTGAATGGTGTCATTATTTCCTTAGTTATTATTTCTGCATTATTTCTAGAATATGTTTCTGTAATTCTCTTCAATACCAGCAAATGAAGGAAGCTGGTTGGAAATAGATTTGGTTCAGCCTATCCAGAGAAAGAAACATATTGAAGACTGGTACAATCCAATAAAATTTGTTCAAGATAAAAATAACATGGATGATCTTACAACTATAAGTTATGGCTCTAAGGACATTAAGGGGAATAGCCCTTGAGTGGCATAGTGCTTTAGCACCTGGACAACAACATTTTGTATATTTGATGGATTTGAGGGAAGCATTAGAAGCAGAATTCTGTCCTGCAAATGATAGAATCCAAGACGAGATCCTCAGACAACTTCTGGCAATGGAGTTAAAAGAAACAGCACGGTTTGAAAGGTATAGGGTAGATTATCAAAATCTAGCATATACTGGTAAAATATTTGCACATGATGACATCAAGAGTCACTTCATAACATCCATGCCACTACCTATCAATGAAAGAGTATTTGGCATGTATGCAAACAGAGGAATCAAGTTACAGAATAAAAGACTCCTTCAAGTTATGGATGATGGCAAGCAAGTTATAATCGACTGGTGCATAGAATCCAAAGCAAAAGAGAAACTAAGATTAAAAGGCAAAATGATTGAAGATTCTTGTGAGTATTTTGTTGCAGGTTACAAGTGGAATAAGAAAATGCCCAAGAAAAGCAACAAAAGATTCTCCTTCAGAAAAGCTTATTAGAAGAAGCCAGGTAAATAATATTTTAGAAGGAGAACTACAAAAAAAATCCAGTCAGATAGGTCCTTTGCATGAGGGAAAGGACATTGGGATGGGACATGTCCAGGAAAAAATTCAAAGGTAAGAGCTGTGTTTTTATATGAAGATGCAGTTCTCTGGTGGGGTCATATCACAAATGTTCCAGAAGATGACATATAAGCTCGAATTTGAGGATGAAGGTGAGGAAGAAGTCTACATGTACATGAACATTACTTTAAATAATGATTCCTGTTCAATTGTCCAAGAGTCTAAACATTAGAGTGATTATTGGATTGCCTAGAGATCCAGATAAAGATTATAGGCAGTTTTTTGTACAAAAGCCCAACCAATCTGTTGCGTCCTTTGTTTACCTATGCAGTTAAAGTCCAAACCAGTTGGACTAATCCAAACCTTGTAAGTTGCACATTCTATTCCCCAAAGTTGTCTACGTACATGTATAAATACGTTTTAAGCTGTATCAGAGTCTATAAGAAGTTGGAAATTAATTATGATACTGTACAAATAGCAAAGTTTTCCTTTAAAAGATAGCAGGACTGGGATCCCTGGTTCAAAATTTGGATGTCTAAGTTTTGTACCCATGAAATTATTGAGGAAGGATTTGTTTGGAAAGAGTGGTAGTCCCCAAACCAAGTTAGCTTTACTATATGATATATTTTCTAATAAGGTTCATTGTTTCCTTCACCTGATAAGGTACACAAGTCATCAGCTCATCTAGAAAGAGGAAGCTGGACAATACCAAAGTCACCATGACTACACAGTTGATCCTAGGATTGACTCACAAAAAATGTGGTATGAACCAGCCAACAGCTATGATGAAATTGAGGATTACTCAGACACATCTATAGATTGGGACGTTGAATCACCAAGATCAAACGATTGGGATCCAGGAGGATAGACCTAGAACCTTCCAATGTTAAAAAAAGCTGTCAGGCATGTTGACTGCCAAATGGGTCCCGTTACAGACCCAGCAGTTGGCAGCTGTGTTGCCAAACGATTGGACCACATAAAGGTCTTGGGATACTCATGTCCGTGTGACAAGAAGGGACATGTGGCATCCCCTAATGTCACCATCTTATAAAAAGTAACCCCGGCTAGATAATGTTAGATAAAGTAGAGTGTGACAATGACATAAAGCTATAAGGTGGGTTTGTCACCTTTTATAAGGTATCACACTCGTCACACATGTACAAAAAGATTGAATGCAATACTTATCCTTGTTCCCCACTAAGAAAAAAGTGGCAAGACTGGATAAGAAGGTAAAAACAACTGGGAAATCCGGTAAAGGGTCCTCAATCCTATATAAACAGAGTAGCACAGCAAAACAAGGCAGAGGGAATTGAGGGAAAATTGAGGAAAGAACTCATAAAGAGTATGCCTATAAGCTATCTCTATAAGTTGTCAAGGGGTCTAAAATATTGCCCTCGTGCTGAGTACCAGTCTCCGATTGTTTAGCTTTTGTTTCTATATTAATAAAATTTCAGGCTCTGAGGACTGTTGTGCGTGTATGTTTAGACATGTAGGACTTATCACAAGCATTGGGTTTGTAGTTCCAGGAGACCATCCAGGTGGTCTAAAGTACGATTGTAAGCTGGAAAAAATGTCAAAGCAGGCCTTATCATAACAGTCACTACTGTTAGGTTCTCTTCTGAGGTCCTTAACATTGTGTGGATATTGCACATTGCACCTAAAGTTTCTTATAAGCATTGTTAGGGGAAGCCTCATTGGATGAGGAATATGATAAGCCCCACCATTATTGTAAGTCCTTGACAGGAGTGATCTATTAGGTATTCATTTTCTAAAGACCTCACTTGTTCTCTTTATCATAGACAAGAGGGACCTAACTTCTTCAACAAAATTTCTTAACTGGATATTTTCCTTGAGTAATGGAGGACATCTCTTGACATTTTCTATCCATATACTACTTACAAATCCTTGCATGTCAAATTCCTGTTTACTCTATGAATCTTGCTTCCATTATAGTAAATATAAAAGTTTATGCTTGAAAAATATATAAATTTGATGAAATTGTTAGGAAATTCAAAGCAAGCAAGCTAAACAACAATAAACAGTACACGAGATTTTACGTGGAAAACCCTGCAGTGTGCAGGGAAAAACCACGGGGCAAAAGGCAGCTTTTCTCTTTTATTATTCTCAGCAAGCTTTCATACATTCGCACTGTCCAAATGCAAGGGGCATTCCCCTTTTTATAGAAATACAAAGCAAGATTCCAAAAAGCCGTGGCACATTCCAGATAAAAGCGCTTTATTAAAAAACTGCTTTTATCAACTGCGTTTTATAACAAACGCGCTTTAAAAACAAAAGCAGCTTTAAAAGCAAAAGCACTTTAAAAGCTGCACCACCATGCACCACTCTGCTGAAGAACATCGGAGATCTGGATATTGACTTCACCTCCTAACATTCTCCCACTTGAAGTCGATATACAAGAATTCTTTGCCTTTGTTTTCCATCCAAGTGCCAATTGCCCAATGCTGCCCTTATCACGTTTTCAGCAAGCCCAGAGAAGTTTTGCACCACTCAAACTTCTCTCTCTTGACCGGCTTTGTAAGCATATCTGCAGGATTCACTTCAGTATCAATCTTCTCCAATAGGATCCTACCTTCTTCCACCACATTTCTTATAAAATGGTACTGGACATCAATGTGTTTGGTGCGATCATGGAATGTTGGGTTCTTCACTAACTGAATAGCACTTTGACTATCACAATGCAATGCAATCTTTCCCTGCATTATCTTGAAGTCACCCAACAGTCGCTCTAGCCAAATTGCCTCTTTGCTAGCATGAGTCGCTGCAATATATTCTGCTTCAGTGGTTGATAAAGCCACCACAGACTGCAACTTAGAAGTCCAACTCACAACTCCACCAGCAAGAGTGAAAGTATATCCTGTAGTGGACTTTCGCCCATCTCTATCTCCTCCATAATCAGAATCCACAAAACCTTTAACTTGCAAATCTGTCGATCCAAAGTAAATGGCAACATCTGAAGTGCCTCTTAAATATCTAAATATCCACTTCATTGCATTCCAATGCTCCTTACCAGGATTCGCCATGTATCGGCTGACTACTCCCATTGCTTGGGCAATATCTGGTCTAGTGCTCACCATGGCGTACATGAGGCTTCCTACTGCTGATGAATACGGTACACGAGACATGCTTGTCTTCTCTGCTTCTGTTCTAGGACATTGTTCGGAAGACAATTTGAAGTGTGGAGGAAGTGAGGTACTGACTGGTTTTGCATTCTGCATATTGAAGTGCTGCAGAATCTTTTCTATATATGTCTTTTGACATAACCAGATCTTCCTTCCTGCTCTGTCTCTGTGTATCTTCATCCCTAAAATTTGGTTTGCTGCTCCTAAATCCTTCATATCAAACGTCCTAGCCATCTGAGCCTTAAGATCACTGATTTTCTTCATGCTAGGGCTTGCAACTAGCATATCATCAACATACAACAGCAAGATAATAAAACTGCCATCATCAAACCTCTTATAGTATGCACAATGGTCAGCTTCACTCCTACTGAAACCTTGGCTCTTCATGAAGGTGTCAAATTTTTTGTACCACATCCTTGGCACCTGTTTCAATCCATACAGAGATTTCTTAAGTCTGCAAACCAAATGCTCTTTGCCTCTTTCTTCATAGCCCTTAGGCTGATCCATATAAATCTCCTCCTCGAGATCACCATGCAGGAAAGCAGTTTTTACATCAAGCTGCTCCAACTCTAAATCCTGTGCTGCCACAAGTGCAAGTAAAACTCTAACAGTAGTCAGCTTCACAACTGGAGAGAAGATTTCATTAAAGTCTATACCTGACTTCTGCACATAACCTTTTGCCACCAAGCGAGCTTTATATCGTTCCAACAGCCCATCACTGTTCTTCTTTACTTTGTACACCCACTTGTTACCAACAGCCTTTCTTCCAGGTGGGAGATCCACAAGTTCCCACGTTTCATTCTTCCATAGTGATTCCATCTCCTCGTCCATGGCTTTCCTCCACTTATCTGCATTCTCAGATTCTCCAGCTTCCTGAAACGAGCTAGGCTCACCATCATCAATTAACAAAGCAAAAGAGGACTGAAAATCAGGAGAATACCTGTCCGGATGTTTTTGTGGATGTGTAGATCTTCTAACCCAATGTTCTGTTGGTTGTGGCTCTTGGTCTTGTGACTGTTCAGGCTGCTGAACTTGCTGATCTACATGCTGATCAAAAACTTCAACAACCTTATCTTCATTTTCAGCTTTGTTCATATCTACTTCAACAAGTACAACTTCAGGTGTTTGTTGTACCTCCTTCCTTTGCATGGATTTTTCATTAAAAATAACATCCCGGCTAATAATTACCTTGTGGGCAGTAGGATCCCACAGTCTATACCCCTTCACTGTATCTCCATAGCCAAGAAAAACACATTTCCTTGACTTTGGGTCAAGTTTGGACCTGTTTTCTTTTGGCACATGGGCAAATGCATCACAACCAAAGGTACGCAAATGAGAGTAATTAACTGGCTTACCACACCAAACCTCCTCCGGAATTTGTCCATCCAACGCAGTTGTAGGTGACCTGTTAATAAGGTAAGCAGTTGTATTAACAGCCTCTGCCCAGAACCTTTTCTCCAACCCAGATGTGCTGAGCATGCTTCTTGCACGTTCCATGATTGTGCGATTCATCCGCTCAGCCACACCATTTTGTTGTGGAGTATATGGCACAATCTTCTGGTGCTTAATCCCTTCCTGCGTACAAAATTGATCAAACTCCTTGGAGCAATATTCTCCCCCATTATCTGACTTGAGGCATAAAATAGGTTTGCCCAAACTTTTCTCTACTCTTGCCTTGAACTCTTTGAATTTTTCCAAAGCTTCCGACTTCTTTGTCAAAAAATAAACCCACACTCTTCTAGAATAATCATCTATAAATGTCAAGAAATATCTAGTACCTTTTAAGGACTGAGTGGGGACCGGTCCAAATATATCAGAATGTATAAGCTGCAAAAAATCAGAACTCTTACCAAGACTTGCAATAAATCGAACCCTCTTTTGTTTGCCAAAAATACAATGCTCACACAAGTCTAAATTGCAAGACTTAATCCCAGACAACATACCTCGGTCATGCAGAATTTTCAATCCTTTTTCACTCATATGCCCTAGGCGTTGATGCCATAGCATTACTCCATCCTGAGCATTGCTTGAAGTTGTTGTTGTTGCATGGTTTGTCACCGTATCACCACACAAACGATATAGGGTCCCATAAGGTTCTCCTTTTGCTACTACTAGGGATCCTCTGGTAATTTTGCAATAATTGTTACCAAAAGTAGTACAATACCCAAGCTTGTCCATCATCTTGATTGAGAGCAAATTCTTCCGCAAAGTAGGCACATGTCGTACATCACATAACATCCTTTCTCTACCATCGTCCAACCTGATCCTTATGTCCCCTCTTCCCACAATTTCTAAAGGATGATCATCACCCAAATAGACCATCCCTCCATTATAGGACTGATATTTGACAAACCAATCTCTATGTGGAGACATGTGGAAAGATGCACCCGAGTCCAAAACCCAGGTATATAAAATAGATCTGTTGCTACTAGTACAGAAGGCCTCACATGTTGCCATCTCTACTGCATCTCCAGTATTGGCCTCAGCTGATGGTTGATTTTGCTTTTCACCATTCTTCTCCTTTTTCAGATGCCAATAGTCCTTCGAGTGCCCTGGCTTCCCACAATGCCAACACCTCCCTTTCAGCTTGCATCCTTTTGACTTAGACCTGGACTGTGATCTACCTTGTTGACTCCTTTCGTTAGATCGACCTCTCACAACTAGGGCTTCATTGGTTGAGGGTTCCAGAGACGATTTTCGCCTCAACTCTTCTGCCAACAAAGCGGCTACGACATCATCAACTCTTAGAGCTCCAGATGATGCATTGTTGATGGTCATCACCAAATGATCCTAGGTGTCCGGAAGAGAACAAAGTAGGGTGATTGCTTTATCTTCATCCTCCATATTCACATCAACAGAGACCAACTTACTGATTAGAGTATTAAACTCATTCAGATGATCTGCCACAGATGAACCCTCCTTCATCCTCAGGCTATAAAGCTGCTTTTTCAAGAAGACCTTATTTGTTGCTGATTTAGTCTCATATAACTTCTCAAGCTTTTTCCAGAGGGCTTCTGCGGACCTTTCTTCAGCAACATTGAACAAGACAGAGTCTGCTAGGCAGAGACGAATTGTAGACATCGCCTTCCTGTCCAGCTTTAACCACTCCTCATCTGACATGCTGTCAGGTTTACCCGCGAGCCCTTCCAAGGCTAGGGCTTGGTCGTTCTGAACCAACAAATCCTCCACCTTCATCTTCCATAGGGCAAAGTTCTTACCATTAAACTTCTCAATCTCGAACTTGGTTACACCTCCTGTCATTGTTGCAGCTCCCACTCGCACAAAACCCTGACCAACGAGTTTTCAAAGAACCTCGCTCTGATACCAGATGTTAGGAAATTAAAAGCAAGCAAGCTAAACAACAATAAACAATACACGAGATTTTACGTGGAAAACCCTGCAGTGTGCAGGGAAAAACCACGGGGCAAAAGGCAGCTTTTCTCTTTTATTATTCTCAGCAAGCTTTCATACATTCGCACTATCCAAATGCAAGGGGCATTCCCCTTTTTATAGAAATACAAAGCAAGATTCCAAAAAGTCCGTGGCACATTCCAGATAAAAGCGCTTTATTAAAAAAGTTGCTTTTATCAACTGCGTTTTATAACAAACGCGCTTTAAAAACAAAAGCAGCTTTAAAAGCAAAAGCAGCTTTAAAAGCAAAAGCTTTAAAAGCTGCACCACTCTGCTGAAGAACATCGGAGATCTGGATATTGACTTCACCTCCTAACAAAAATACAACAAAGAGTTTCAGTGAAGATTTTATTATCGTTATCTATACCAATTCTCTGCCATGCTATGGTTTGAGGGTTTGCCACATGACCTAGGGTTTGCTTCGCTTTTGCACAGAAAATTCTCTCACCTACTCCAACAGGAACCAGAGCTAGGGTTTACTCTGCCTCTACATTAGAAAGACACCCAACTGTTCCACTAGAAATCAGATCTAGGGTTTGCTTCGCCTCTATATAGAAAATTTTGGTGATTGTTCTAGTGAAAATCAAAGCTAGGCTTTGCTTTGCCTCTGCATAGGTAATTATTTCGGTCTTTCCAGTGACAACTGGAGCTAGGGATTGATTTGGATCTGACAAGAAATTATCTTTCCAGCAAAAAATGGAGCTAGGGTTTGATTCACCTCTGCCTGTTCTAACAAAAACCAGAGCTAAGGTTTTCTTCGCATTGGCATAGAAAATTCTCCTGGCCGTTCCAGCAGAATCAGAGCTAGGGTTTGTCTCGATTCTACACAGGAAATTTTCCCATCCATTTTAACGGAAATGGGAACTAGGATTTGCTTTGTCTCTCCACAGGAAATTCTCCTACTTGTTCCAATGAAACCAGAGCCAAGGTTTTCTTTGCTTATGCATGCGAAATTCTCCCGCCCATTCCAACATAAACTAGAGCTAAGTTTTGCTTCTCCTCTACATAGGAAATTCTCCTGCTCATTACAGCAGAAATCAGAGCTTAGTGTTTGCTTAATCTTTACACAGATCATTCTCCGAAGAAATTTCTCACATGTTTTCAATGGAACGGAAGCTAGGTTTTATTTTGTCTTTGCATAGAAAATTCCTCTCGCATGTTCCATTTAAACTAGGCTGGGGTGTGGTTTACTTTTATAAAGGAAATTCATCCGGTCTTTTGCATAAAACATTGGATATTAAGGATATTATCATTGGTAGCCCTTGATGGAACTATTTTTATCCAATTCTGCTCATCTGAGGAACATTTGAGGGCTTTAAGAGCCAAGAAGGAACTTTTTAATCTGTTCACAAAAAATTACTTGAATGAGAACCTCATGCATATTCAAATGGAGGAACTACAGAAAGCACATACACGAGTGATAGCTCCTTCAACGTCCAAAAATGGGAAGTTATCTGTGACTAGAAAGTTGTGATTCGTGACTCCCCTCCTCCAAGGTGGTCTCATCCTTGGCCTGTAAAATGATAGTGGATCCCAGTATGTAACAAAAGCCTCTACGTCACCTATTGGAATTGTAATTATTTTATAAGTTTAATATTCCCAAGTTTACTTTTAAAGACTTTTTTTAGTTTGAATTTATAACTTATTTAAGTTTAATGTTTTACTAATAAAGAATTTAAGGCCTTAGGTCCATAGGAAGTAAGATACCAGCAAAATATGCATAATGTTTAGATTTTATTTAATAATATGTTTGGTCGTGTTAAAAAATCACATGCTTTTATATAAAAAAATTAAAATAAGAAATTTTGTTAAATTTAAATTTATAAAATTACAATTATATTTATATTATTTTCCTGTCTCAAATATTATGGCAACTTTTATTCCCAGCTTTACATCACATTGAATTTTTTCTAAATTTCAATCTTATCACAAACTCGAACACGAACTCAAACCTTGTGACATTACTTTTGGGTTTTTGCTTTCAGGCATGAGACACATCGATTAGGTGTCGTTTGTAGTTCGAGTGGAGTGGCTTGCCTCATATGGGACTTCCTTTGTCAACAAGTGTTACTGGGCGCTTCAGATGAGCACTCCAAATATATGTGGTTTCAAATCAAGAGGGGCCCACCTCCTCTTCGAGATATCTCCATAGCAGTATGTTATTTTCCTCTAGCATTGACATCTTTTATCATCCAGTCTAATGGTGTGCTATACTTGGATCTATACCCAAAAATTTCTACATATTCATTATTGGGTGATGTCATTCTGTTAAGTGACTTCAATGCCTGTATTGGGACCCACCAAGCACCTTTTCATGATCTCATGGAGGAGAATTTCTCTCTCTTTGTACTCAACCCCATGGATCTTGCATTCAACAAGACCTATGCAAATAAGAAAAATCTTGTTACCACTTATGGAAAACAATTGATTTAGTTGTGTAATTCACATGGTTCTCAATGGAATTTCTCAGTTTCCTAATTCCTTCAGGTTCACTTGTTCTCTACATTAACGAGGAGTGAGTGTGGTTGACTACAACATCACAAATAGGACCTTGCTTTCTAATATTCATAGCTTTCAGGTTCCTAGTCAGTTTCCCTTGGCTGATCATGCAATGTTGACTTTCTCCTTGGGTTCCTCCTCTTCTACCTCTCTATCTTTTCCTCCTCGATTGCCCAATCCTACCAACCATCCTTGGTTCATTTTGATCCTTGTTTTGTTGATGATTATGTCGCTCATCTCTCCCAATTGATGTCCCAATGCTACTCTCTTAATTCCACCATAGTGACAACCAATTATGAATTTTTGTCTCACACATTATAGGATGCTTCCCTTGACTCCTCTCCCACACTTTTCCTTGGTCAAAGCCTGTTTGTCACAATGGCACTTGCCCCATGAATCGTCACTATGATAAAGAATGTAAGTCCATGTATCGGAAGCTCCGTTTTGGCTTATCCATGGGCCTACAATTATATCTTCCACTCAAAAGGAATATAAACGCCTTGTTCAACGTAAGAAATGATAGTTTCTTGCCACTATGCATTGTGAGATTCTAGATGCTCTAGAGTCTACATCACTCTCTGAAAGCCTTTTGGCACACTCTGCTTCCTCGGAAGCACCCTTTCGTCTGCATCGAGAACAAGTCACAAGTCTCCTATGCTAATTATTTATATGTTATCCCAGGGCAGTTCACCATTCATATCTCTTCCCCCCTACATCGTGTCATCTCTTCTCTTCATGGCACATCAAAGGCGCTATACATAAATTATGCACTTGCAACGTTGTTGATTTTGAGGGATTTCAGGCTAAGTTCTCAAAATATGGTGATGAAGCTATTGGCTATCTCATTGTAAAACTATTCAATGAGGTTGTTTGTTCTGGCTTCCCTTCCTCCTCATGACAGCACATTATCCAGCCCATCCATAAATCTGGGAACTATACGAATCTGGATAACTACATAACTATAATGATTGGGCACACATTTTCTAAGATTTATACAACAGTTTTGAATATGAAATTCCTCATAACAGCTAGATCAAGGGAAGCTTAAAGCAAGAGAGCAGCCTGGTTTTAGAAGTGATCATCAGACTATTGATTATGTTCACTCTCAGGGCTATCATCAACAAGGTTCATCAATGGTCCTCTAAAGTATTTTCTTGTTTTATGGACTTTAGGTAGGCCTTCCACACCATTCACATGCATCTTTTATTTCAGAGACTACAAGACATCAGCATCTCATAGGTCTTTATCACTGCCATCACGAGACCACACAAGGTAGTTGCTAGCCATTTAGAACAGCTTCTGATTTCAGAGGATGTCCAAAGCACCATTGGCATCAAACAGGTTTAAGAATTTACATTGAGATCTACATTGAGAAGGTTGAAGAATTTACTCGTCAAAACACACATGTTGACAATGGTTGCATTCAACATCTTGTCTTAATAGCTGTATTGCTTTTTGCAGATAATGTAGTTCTTCTTGCTCATACTCATAAGGGCCTGCAAAAACAGTTGGATGCTCTTGCATGCTTCTCTAACTTAAAACAGCTAGTAGTCAATCTTAGCAAAACTAAGATGATAATATTCAACACATCAAAAAGTACCCTATCTAAGTTTTAATTCTTCTATAAGGGTGAGCCGCATGAGATAATCACTGCTTACAGGTCCTTCCCTTGATATTTGGCCAACTTCACTAACATGACTTTGCAAGGGATACACATCTCTCTTAGTCTTGGAATGCCAATGTTTCCAGCAGCACTTCCAAGACATACCTACAAAGATGTGCCTCTTTGATTGCATCATCAAACCCACAGTCCTTTATGGATCTGAGATTTGGGGTTCAAGTTTAGGTGTGTTGATAGCTTGATTGGGCTTGCATTGAGAGGGTCCATACTATTTTGCTTCAGCAAGTTATCCATTGGAAAAGAAGAGTTCCCCAATGTATTGTTCATGACGAGTTTGGCACTCATCCTCTTCGCCTTGAGAGTTTCTTCAGAATTATTTTTCAGCTTCATCACTTTATATTCACAGGTGACTGCACCTTAGGAAAGAGGGATACCATATTTGGCGCTCTGCTCCTCAAAATGGATGATTGTCATCGTAGATGGTGCTCAGAAGTTATTTCTTTTCTTCAGTCAGTTGGATCTCCATAGATCAATTACCACCATTAAAATACTTTTTAAATGCTCATCCCTACCTTCTTCCTCATAAGAGGGTGATTAATCAAGCAGTCAGAGATGATATTTCTTGACAATAAATTCAGATAACTTGGGTCACTCCATCTCAGCTTCTTAGTCCTAAGTCATCCTTCTACACTAAACATTTCATGAGGATTAAGAATGACATTATTACTCGTCCTAGTCATGTCCAGTTTGGTGCGTTTCCAATTTTATGTACCTCTTTGATACTAATCAATCAGCAGTAAGTAACAATTAAGACAACAAGCAAGATAAGCTTGTACAATAGATTGAAAGTATGGCCAATCTGCAGTTGCCACAAGATGATGGTTAAGATTATTTTGATGCTGTAATATCTCACATGAAGATTTTGGCAGTTTGGATCAGCAGAATGTTGTTACTCCAGACCAACAGGTTGCACTGGTGAAAAATAGGTCTAAGTGGAACTATTCCACCATATTAGGATTTTAAGAAGAGGAACTCTTACAAGAAACATCAAGGGAAGGTGTATGGAACAAAGTAAGAATATATGAATCTTTCTATTTCAAAATTCATTTGCCTTATGTTTATTATTGTCCTTCGGTTTTATGGCTAACAATGCATATAATCCCAACCCATATGATGAAGGTAGAAAATCATGCCCTGATGGAGAACAAAACCAGCATTCTTGCAAAATTACCTCTTGGAAAGAAGTCCATTAGATGCAACAAAGTACACAAAACAAAATACAAGACGTATGGATCCTTGGATAAGCACATGGCAATGTTGGTGGTGAAGAAGTATGCCCAATAGGAGGGTATAACTATAGACTAAAAAAAATCCATTGCTCCAAAAACAAAGATGATAGTGATCAACTTGATTGTAGCTATTGTTTCATACTTTGGCTGGGAACTCTATTAGATGGATCATGGATGTGAAAAGTGCATTCCTCAATTGAGATTTGAAAAAAAAAAAAAAACAAGAGGATTTCAAGAAGCAAGAAGCCCCTTGCATGGAGGTTGGCATAGGCTCTCTTCTAGATTACAAAAGGCTCCATGAGATTGGCATGTAAAAAATGATCTTCAGCTCAATAGACCTGGATTGAAGAGTCCTTTTGATCCAAATATATATGTTACGAGTACAGATGTTGATATATGTAGAAAGACCATTACCAAACCACATCCAAAGATGACTTTTCCTTGGAAGACCATTACCAAATGGAAACCGCATCCAAAGACGACCTTTCCTTGACAATCATTGCTATAAAGGCATCACTAATTGGGAAATCCAACAAATAAATATCCCTGCATAGTGTTATTCAGTAGCCTCAAATATCAAATGCCAATTCAAAAAAATATGAATATAGCTTGGTTCATTTCAGCTAAGAAGGTCCACCTTAGACAAATAGAATGAGCAATAGATTCGGATCCAGTTTAGACAAAGATAACAAACTAGCACTGGGATCTATTTCAGGGCAAACATGTTCATTTTATACAAAGAATATCATTATTGGAATTGGATCCGTCTTTGAAAAGCATACTCAGCCAGCCTTAGGCCCCATCTCAGGGCAAGGAACTCTCATGGACAAGGAATATGATGACCAGATTTGTCCATATCATACACAATGATAGGACCCATCTTAGGACAAGGATAGTTTCCAATCACAGAGAAGTACAGCCAGATTAACTAATTGCAAGGTCACAATGAACATAACAGTTACGACAGTCAGTATTTATAACAATCAACTACTCTTTAAGTTTTAACAAAATGCCAATGGGACCATGGTTCAATGGTTGAGACATATGGGTGTGATAGCTCACACCAAGGTTTAAATCCCTGCAGCACCAAATAGGCTATATAGCTTGATGTGACAAAGTTGATATAAAAGGGAAAGGGGAACCCTTTCAAAACCCTACTGTTAAAAAAAAAAGTTTTTAACAGAAATTATTACTGGTGAAATAATGTGTAAACAAACTAAATTCAATGACTGTGATAAACAACAGTTGTCATTCCACCAAAAGTAGTCAATATTACCGTGCTGATGTCAGCATTCAATCTAATGTCAAAAAACATGGTTACTGTTGGTTACGAATCTGCCACTAGGATAGGATTTTAATCTTATTGCGCCCTAGATTCGCCCAGCAGATTGAAAGGCCGGAAGGAAGGAATGCCTTCCGTGCCAATCTCCGGAGAAGGCCGGCTCCTATGTTTTCTCAGTTGGGGGTTTTAGCTCAGAGTGCAAGAAAGAAATTATAAAATGCAGAAAGAAACATAAATATGCTTGTTTCGGGTGGGGAAGATAAGCAGCACAGTAACTAACCAATCACTATTACCAACAGCAATCAAAACAATGTATACAGCAGAAACTATTATTCTATCCTATGTATCCTTTACTTTAGTATTCCAGATATACTCAATTACCAATACTGATATCCAGAAGTGCAGAATAGCAGTAATCAGAAATATAAGCAACATGAAGCAGAAATACTTAATAAAGGCAGCATACAAGACAAAGACAGCTAATAGAGCCAAATATACTTTACATTCAAAAGCAAGTGCAAAGCTACAGAAGTTTCTTAGCAATATATCCCCCTTCCACCCTTGTACAATGAAATAAGGCTGCTATTTATAGCAGAAATTTTCCCCCCGGATTACATTTTGGGCAGATTACATTTTGGGCACAGAATCCCAGACCTGACAAATGCTACAAAAGCTGACAAAAGCGGCAAGAAATGGCTGATGTTTGATCGCTGTCGGCAAAGAGTGTACTTGCAGCAAGGTCCACCTAGAAGTGTAGCTGCTCCGTGGCAATCCGGTAGGTGAGAAGTCAAGTCCGGTTGAATGGTGGTAGATGCGGTGCAATCTGTCACTTCACGCTCATCTACCCTGTACCCTAGTGGCACACCTTCCGTCACATCTTGACTCTTATCCCGAAACTGCACACCTATCAGGATCTGAAAACTGCTGATGAAAGGGGGAAAAAAACAGACTTAGAAGCTCATTCATTGTCATTTTATTCCGCCCGACAGCGCACGAGACGGCGCAAGCTGAAAACAGCGCAGTCGGGCGGGTTATGCCTTAGAAACTTTTCTGCAGTCCACCTCCTTCCAGTCTGATGGCGCAGCAAAACGGTTGCGCAGTCGGGCGGGGCAGCGCACTCGGACGGGCCCTCATGCCTTAGTCATTTTCAACCTTTTCTTCTCTTTCCGCCCGAGGGCGCACCAAGAGGGCGCGTCATCGGACGGCGCAAGGCAGTCGAACGGGGTCCGACACTTAGAAAATTTTGCGGATTTTTCTAGAGAGTTCCTCCCGACGGCGCACAGGTGGATGAGCGCTGCCCGATTTCGCTACGAAGTCAGGCGGGCTTGATACTTCGAATATTTTTTGTTCTCCCGAACACGGCCGTCCAAGTGAGCACCAATCCTCGGGCGCCGTCCAACTTCGCTGCGAAGTCAAACGGCCCCAATACTTAGCCAATTTTTTGGGCTGCTTTTTCAGCAAGACCACCCAGATGCGCAAAAGATGATGAGCGCCGCTCGACTGCGCTGCGCAGTCGGGCGGACTCCAAACTTAGACAATTTTTAGGCAAATTTGCCTACTTGCAAGAAACACTTGAAACATGAAATGAAAGGTGAAGAATTTGAAATCTGACAGATGGAAAAGCAGAAAGGACATGAAGAAGGAAGAGGGAAGGCAAAGCAGCAAATCTTACAAAGTTTTCAAAATTTGGCACCCCGTGCAAAATGTGGCAACAGTTATAGCATTTGAACTTTTGGAAGACAACCTTTGTGAGGGCAGATCTCCAAAAGAACAACATTTTGTGTTCGATTCAATAAGTAGGATTTGCCTACGCATGTTAAAAAGTCAAAATTGCTTGCTTTAATAAAGGTATAGCCTCTTTTCATCTAGAGACAAAGGCACAAATGTTGGCCTTTCTAGCTTTCATAGGACAATATTTTCCATTTAATCCTATTGTAACATTTTTCTTAACTAATCCTGAGAGTTGCCTATGACATACATAAATGTATTCCATTTATTTGCATTCAAACGTAATGGAGTTGAGATGTTGATGCAGGTTTCTAAAAGAGAATAAAAACTTGTAAGATTTGCCAAAGAGCCTGAGAAATTAATTACATTTCTGAAAGAATGGATCTGAATGAATTACAAGTAGTATATATACGAAAAGGACAACAATATTCTCAAAAGGGAAGAAGATGCTGAAGCAGAATAGCTGGAAGACAAAAGAACGGAAATTGCAAAGAAGATGAAGAAAACCAAGTGCAATTATCCATGTAAAATAGTTCTGATAACTAAAATTATCCATGTGAAATGGGATAGACAAAGGGTGAAGAACTTTCCACATAGGAAACACTACAAAATATCAGAACTTCCCATCTATTCAACTAAATAAGGTACCCAATATATACCATGAAGAATCAGCATGTGCTTTTCCATTCAGTTCCAGGTCTGCCAGCAAAAACTTCACATGGATTTTCATTCCACATTAATACCTCTTCTTCTTCTCCTATTTATTTATTTGGTTTCTATAGATGTCTTTGGCTTGTTTATTTGCCTTTGATTATACATTGTTTGCTTTGGTTTCTGTTACATGAATTAGCTTAATGTCTCCTGTCAGCCCCTTAAAAATTGAACAGAAGATATATATTAATGAGAGCGAGTCCTATTTAGTACTATCTTAAGGTTTAGCTCTAGATGTCGAGCTTAAGTTTCTAAATTTATTACAAGAAATCAATCTGCAAATAAATTTTAAGTGATGTGACTTGAATACAAGGAAGTTCAGAAGCATCAAATGTTACATGTGTATAATTTGTTTTTTTTTTAATGCATTTTCACACAATAAACAGTTTACCTCAACTACATCATGTCGAACTTCTAGCCTGAGATAGTAATGCAAGAATTAGACATACCCCAGTAAAGACGGTTATTGCATTTTCAGCCTTGCTTGCAGCAGTAGGGTATGATTCACGCCATCTCTGCCATACTCCTCTAACACTGAACTTTGGCATGAAGTCAACCTTCCAAATGAAAAAAGGTTACAAGCAAAAATCATCAAGATTGGCTGAAATAATAAATTCAAATAAACTTGAACCACCTGCTTATTTTATTCACCAAACATTAAAGAGTAGATATTAGCATCAACGTTGCCACCAAGGGAAATCTAATATCAGAACAACATAAAAAATATTAACCAGCTAACTCAAAATAATTTATTCCATTCTAAGTAGGTTAGAAATTACCGCTGCACCAGCATACAGAGGCGCAAACAGGGCATTGAAAAGTCCATGAACATGTAAAAAGAAGTTAAGGAATCATTTTAAAGGATGGTGTAGTTGTCAGATCAATAAAATGCAAACAAAGCCACCAGAACTCGCATTCAGCATTGATATTGTCATAAAACTGTTCGATCTCTGTAACAAAAATGTCACCCCCAAAACATTGCAAACAAAGGAAACTAATAGTACAATATTAAAATCATCTGTTGGATATGATGCAGTGGAAGACAGTGCAAAAACTGGTCAGTTGGTGAATACCCCCAGGCTTCTGCTAACATTTTGACCTGAAAATCCACCTTCATACAAGTTAGGTTTATGAAATCATAGATTATGAAAACAAATGCAGCATTATAGACTTAGAAAATGTCATCCTAAAGCAGTGTTCCTCACAAATTTTACCCATGAAAAAGGTAGAAACATTTCTCACTCTTAGGCACTGGTTATACAATATCGTGTAAATACATTTCAGCATTCTTGGACAGTATCTTGTTTGGAATTTCTTAAAAATAGTATAGGACAAATCCTAACATAACCAATAAGCTAAGAAAGAACAGAAAGCTTCTAAGAGAATTTATGAAAGAATGGGCATATTGATCCTTAAAAATCTTCCAGGAAGCCAATTAAGGGCTACCTACTTTTGTAAAACCTTAATATGAAAAAGCTTGTATAAACATTATAGAATGAAAGCTAGACGGGATAATGTGATGGTCCCAAAAAAGACAAACTAAAACAGTTCATTTATAAAATAAGGCAGAATACATAGTACTGGAAACCTATTTTGAACACACACATGAAATTTATTTAGACATTATTCTAGGTGAAACAAGCCACTATACAGTGAAACTTCCAACTAGGTATAAAGAAAGGTCAATTTTGATCCTAAGATTCAATTCCCATAAATAAAATCCTCAATGATAACCAAGAAGAGTTTTTAACTCCATGGAATCCATCATTTTTGTGACCAATAAAAAAGAATCTTCATCCAAGTTGAAAACATTATGTATACTTCAAATTTGTATGTGAAAGAAAGCATGTGCTCAGAAGGTTAGACAGATTCTCTAAAATTGTATTGAAATCCATGCAGTAATTGTATTTGAAAAGCAAGTCGTATCCCTTTCTCTACTGCTAGAATTGAACAATTCCAAAAACATTACAATTTGTGGGATAATCCACAGTTAAAAATGATCCAAATTTAATTTATTCAGGAAATTTCAACAGAAGACAAACAAAAGGTGATATAAACAAAATGTAAGAGACAGACAGACAGATATTAACGTGAATGTAATGCCAAACAGGAATATGTCACAATAGACTCGCATCACAAACCCAACTAGAAAGCAAGAAGGCTACTACACCACCCTCACAATACTGCAACTCGATGTTAATAGAGGTGAGAAATCTCACATAAGCTAGACCAAGGGATTGCACCTCTAAGCCTTCTACTCTATTGGCAAAGTGTTTGGTGGGTGATGGGTCTCAAAAACCACTCAGATCCTCATCCCATAGTTAGGATGAATGTCGGATAATTACTCTTATATTCACTATAATACTGATCAGACAGACAAATATTAACGTGAAAGGAATTCCACACATAGGAATATGCCATGATGTTGTAAATTGAAATTTCAAATAAGCAGCATTGGTAAAACAATATTGAAACTGATATTACCTGTGCACCCAAGCCATTATGTGTGTGTACAACACCTTTTGGTTTACCTGTTGTGCCACTAGTGTATACAATTAATGCTGGTTTATCACCTGCATGTTAGAAAAAGTAATGATAAATGAATGTGCTCTGAGATTGGAATTAGCCAGTATCCTAGACAAGAATTTCTTCATTGAAAATGCAATTCACCTTCCACTGGAGCCAATTTCTCAACCTCTCCCAGTATATGTTTATATAAGTTGCCTGAAGAGTCATCCTCTGCTCCTCTTATTTCAGACCTGTCGTTGGTTAATAGAAGACTTGGAACTGAAGGGAGGATATAAAATTCTGCAGAACATTTCTGTGCTATATCCTTCAGAAGCTCTCGATACTCCTCTGTGCCCATAACTACAGACACCCCCTGCAGAAGCCAAATTGGCATACATGGTCCTGTTAACAAACTAAAAGATGGAGTTTTCAACTAATGCCTTGAGAATACTGAACCAGATAAAATGTCTAGAAGTCTTTTTGCTTCATTAAGAAGAGAAGAGGAAAACAGACAATATCATCACATTCATATTAAGACATTAAGAATGGATATTTGTTCTATGTTTGTTTCATGTTATCTCTTATAAAAATAGCTGATGGACATGTAATAAAGATGAAGTGGAGTCACAAAAGAGCAATGTTGAATTTGAAGTGCAGAGTGAGAAGAACCAAGCAAAATAGAATGGGGCACAAAAGAACTACTTGGAGTTTATATGCATGGTTGATGATTAGCTATGAAAGGACAAGTCCTAAGGACAAACCAAGCTAAGTTTGAGATAGTCTAAGTTTATTAAAATATGCAAACCATAATAAAAGATAGGGTTTAGTCATGGCTATATAAATTGTAAAAACCATAGGCACAACCAAAATAATTGCATTCTATGAGTGATTCTCCTTAACCTATGAGCCAAATAAAGATATAAGACTGAATTTAATGGAAACCCCATAACATAATTTTCTCTATCAAAATGAATTGAACCCTCAAAAATCCTGAGGGGGCTAGACAAACTACCTAAGCCATCGAATCCAAAGGGGGGGATAGTTAGCTAGAGGCAGAACTACCATATGCTAAAAGTACTCCTTCACTTTTGTTTTTTGTATGGTAGCAAAACATATGAAAAAAAAGGGTTAGAGAATGCAACATGTTCAATTTCCTGCTTTAAATTTCCATGCAAATGTTTATTTCAAAAATGTAAAAACCCTAGGCACAAACAAAATAATTGCATTCTATAAGCGGTTCTGCTTGACCTATGAGCAAAAAATAAGAGATAAGACTGAATTTAGCGGATACTCCATACTATAACTTTCTCTATCAAAATAAATTGAGTCCCTAAAAGTCCTGAGGGTGCTAGACCACCTACCTGAGCCATAGAATCCAAGCTCAACATAAGTGAAGTGGAGCCAAGGCAACAAACTTGGGTTAGTAAATGTCCCCCGTCCCTATGCTCGATCATCTATGACTTGTATAGCAAGATAGTGCAAGATAAAGTGGATGAAGAGAAGAGAACACAAAGGTGAGCCCTCCATAGTGAACCCCTAACACAAAGTGAAGGAGAGAGGATGAGACAACAGCCCAAACCCTTGTGGAAAGAAAACATAAAAGATAGAGATGTAAAAGGGTTCCTTCTGACACGCTACAATTGCGTCATCTATATAAGAAGACTCGATGTCAGAGAAATGGTTGCATGAGACAGGATAAGGAAAATTTCATTCTGGGATCCCTATAACAAACAAACAAATGATCTGCAGTTTGTCATTGTCTCCCACAATCCCCATCATTAACCAATTTTCATTAATATGAAAGAGAAGTTCATTGGTATGGTTTAGAACAATGAAAATATCTATACCCTCACGAATCTGGTGCAATTACTAAGGAAGAGGATAGGTGTTGGACAGATGCAAGAAGGCCAGCAAGAGGCAAGAAACTGCTCACATTGCTACAATTAGGCCAAATTTAAAACCAGATGCAAGTGGTGGTGTAACAAAATCAATATCCAACTTAGGACAGATCATCTGACAAGTATCCATTAGTATGTTACATGCCATTCCCACAAGCCGTATTACATCCAAGTATTGAAAATTCGTGTAAGTCACACAAGTTTGCAAGCCATGTGAAGACCAGCACGCCAAAATGACCCCAAGCGGATTGACTCGCGAATCCAATACCAGCTTAAGTCATGAATTGCTCAGGATGTGCAGGAACACCATTTCATTTTTTTATCCCTAGTCGAAAATAAAGAGGAAAAAAAGTTAAATCAACCTAAACACGAAAAATAAACCTTCTCTCACTCTCATTGCAATTGCTTCAGAAGCAACCTAATTTGGTTGCATATTTTTAAGTTTAATATGCTGCCCAGCTTTCTTCATTCAGTGTAGTTGAGTATTTGCTTGTATTTTGGCAGATGTAAATAGATAGTATAGAATTACATTTATTTTCCTTATTCTTGCAAAATCTGCTATGTTTCATATTTTTCCTTATCTGCCTTGTCGACGCTGAGTTTTGTCCTGAGACCAAGTTTGGGTCTACAAATAGACTTCCCAAGTCTATGATAAATCCAAGCCTGAACACTATGATTAAATCATTATGTAAGTGGATGGCAAGGGCAATATGTAACCACTCAAGAAGGTCTCTATATATACCATGATTGGAATTTCGTTCCACGTTAATACCTAAATATATATATATATATATATATGGGAGATTTGACTGACCATACAGATTTCTTTAAATTTTAAAGGTGTGGCCACCAACCTTTCCACAAACAAAACATTTACTCAACTATCGCAATCCCTTACTTGACTAAATATGAATGCATATAATAACAATTCTTGTGTTCATGTGTTGTAGGTTAGGGGGAAATAATTAGTAACATAACTACCACAAAAAGCAACTAAAATGCAAATTGTGATTTATACGGTTTATAGCATTCTTGCATAGCAATAAAGATGGATGTCCAATTAGCACTAAGATGCATTGATGCAAACCAAAACCAGTCAATCGAATTTCTATATTGCCAAACATTCCTCACGGTAACCAGGAAAAAAATATGACCAACAAAATTAAGAGAAATGCAAATCATGCTAACATCCTGGCAGTAATTGCAATTGTTCTTTCTTAGAATACATTCTCATTCCATTCAGCATATCAGTTGATCATGATAAAGAAAGTTCCATATGATCATGTATAGGTATTCAACATTCTTCAGGTGGCACTGGTTAAAATATGGTGATTAACAGGATAATTGAAGCATATATGCAACAAGTAGCACCCATTCATTTATATGGTTTGCTCCCATTCATGGATTTTCATTTACTACCTAGATAGGGAAAAAAAAAGAAATTACAAATGAACAAGCCAGCACAGACCGCATCATTCATGACATGAAGGAGCTCTGCTTGTGGGTAGCTGAGAGCCAACGGAACTGCGACTGCACCATTTATCCAGGTGGCCCACATGCCAGCTACAAACTCTGCAGAAGGTTTTGCTATGATCCCTATACGAGCCTTGTCCAGATTACTGGTTCCATCAAATGTATTTTTGGATTCAGAAATTGCTTCCTTTGTCTTTTCCACATGACCCTGAAGCAAACGTAACCAAATTTAACATATCCTTCTTCTCAAAAATGCCTCAAAATGAAAAGCACATGAAATCCATCTGATTTATCTAAACATGTGGACATGCACAAGTTCCTGACATTCTATCTGGCATAAGGTTTTTCACAAAAACACCCTGCAAAGAGTATACACTAGAAAAGCAACAGTATTTTGGCTAATAGATAAGAATATCTATTTCCCAGGTCTAGGTGCGCAAATAACAAAAGTTATTTCTATTACAAATCCATCCATAACATAAATTGTGTTGACTTTGCCATTGCAACAACAGAGATTAGTTTGGCAATATTGTGGCATTCTAATATAACAAGACGTACTTGACTTTTGAAGGAGGAGATGCACAAACAATTAAGGATACATAGAAACCTGAAATCTCACATCTTCAGTAGACTGTCCTTCAGTGGCTGATGAAAAATGGCCTGCTTTCAATATGCTCGATATCTGCCAAGCAGAGGTCAGTAGTTGACCATAGCTGTAGCTGTTCTGAGCAGCTGCTAGTGCTACCTTTCTCTGTCCTTCTAAGCCCAAGTTGGCCGCTGCTTTGACAACCTCCATGAATTTCACAAGTGGATGTCAAGCACTCTGAAAAATGTGTAGCAAGCAAAGTTAAAAACAAATGTCAGTTAAATTCTAAATTATTATTATTTTTATTAGGACTATTATTCTTTAAATCCATCTGCTCAAACATATGTGACAATCAAGAAACAAAAAGTCCTTTATGTTTCAAAAAGTGGATATCTACATTTTCTTTTCACTTAAACTTCTATCTATTAATCAGCAGGATAGCATATGCAGATCGTCATGTCAGCAAAATACACAATAAGCTTATAATAGGGAAAGACTGACAATTTGTTGTATGGCATAACCCCATTTCATATAGTTGTGCTCCATTTTCGGATCCAGAACCTTACTAGGAAAATAAATCCCCAGCATTATTTCATAGGCCAAAATCCAAATGCACTGCTCTCACTAGATTAGAAGATATTCACATCTAACAAGCAACAGTCAAATTCTTGTGTAGCAAAAAGGTTTCAAGGCTTCCATACATGTTAGAAATAAAAAATACCAACATAGTGAAATAGCAGGACCACTATTCTGAACTCATTCAAAACAACTGAGTGTTATTCAGTGCCATGTTGGCAAGACCATAGTTGAGAAAATCTGCAAAAAATCCCGATTTTGCCGATTTTTTCCCAATTCACAGGCTAGCCGATTTTTTCCCGAAAAATTCTGATATGCATGAAAAAAGCTTTTTTTCAATGAAAATTTGCATTTTCTTCGGTTTTTTCAATAAAAAATGCCAATTTTTTCCCCGATTTTTTGCCGATTCCGATTCTTTGCCGATTTTTAAACCAGCCGATTTACTACCCGATTCCGATTTTCTCAACTATGGGCAAGACAATGCTCAATCTTGATAAGGTGGCAATAGAAATGGCATGCAAAGAAAAATATATGTCTTACATTGCAGTTATTTAAAATTAATTCAGTATTTGGTAACAATTGGCTAGAAATTTGTCAAGCTCAACAATGAAACAACGGATCAGAGACTGGAAGAGACAATGCTGAGCAAAAGATCAGAAAACAGACGTTTTCACAACCCTCTATGGGACAGGTCCAAGTTCCACAGAAAGCAAGTAAGAAAACATCTTAGTGGGAGCTCATGAGATCTTTTCCATAGCTGAACTGACATCTTATTATGCCTTTCCATGTCAATGTCTAGACATGGAAGAAAACATCAATGCTAAAGGAAGCTTAAGGCAGAGTTTATCACTAGTGTCTTGGAAGTGATGTTAGCAAGCCTGCATAATATTGAAATTCTTCCTGTTTTTGTATATTAAATAAATGCAGCCAAAAGTAATTCCCACATGGGAGAAGCAAGCATGATACTAATAACCATAGTTGGAAAAATCGCAACTTGGCAAAATTCGGCAACCTAAATTTTGGAGTTCTTGGAAACTCAGCAAAAACTTGGGGGAAAAAAACATCAAAGAAAATAATTTAATTCACAAAAATATGCATATTTTAAACAGAAAATAGAGAGACAGGAAGCCAAATTGCTATTAGATTTTCATAAAAATAGTATAATTAGAATTCTTTGAAAGATGCAAGAAATTTATATTCAACTTAAAAATGAAAAAACGAGTACAAAACCTGAGCTTATTCTGGTCAACAACAAAAACCAAACAACTCAGCACAAAAAAAAGTCATAAAACCACATAACCATCATGACCATATCCCTAAAAACTAAGTCTTTCCACGCTTTCAGAAAAAAGCAATTCATCCTATGCATTACATAGTAAAGTTGTTTTAAACTGCTCTTTGCTCTCGCTTCTTTGCCCTTTTCTCCTTTTCCATGACCAGCCAAGCCTTGACTTCATTTTTTACTGTATCGGCCATTGTTGGGCACGACATTACATCGCAGGTTGGGACCTCATTCCGTGTCTCTTTTTAGCGACAAGATAAGGATGATGTAATCACCTCATAATCATCACCGAGGTACATTGTATGTAGTCCATTTCGTGGTTACAGGTTCAAGTTACAGGGTCTTTTTGGCCTTTGAAGCAATATCGGAGCTACTCTTTGAAGTAAGAATTGTAAAACATTCATATTCCATAATCAATAAAGAGTTGTGCTTGGCATTTATATTTGATTGTGTCTCTGACCTTTCGCTTGATGAATGTGTGGAATTGGTGGCTCTGCCCTCCTTTCCCCTGCTAGTCCTTCTCTTTGATTGTTGTTGCAGGTATTCGAAGATCTTAAAAACACCAACTGCACCTGATCCAACTTGCTACAGCTTTGGCCGTATTTTTGCACTTATTTTCTCTTTCACCAACAAAATAGAATAGATTTGTTTTTCTACATTCTCTAGATTAGATGCTTATTCATTTTTCTGCATGTTTTAGATCAATTACTTTCTTTATTTCTAGCATTAGATAGAAGAAAAAAAGGGAACCAGCCCGAGATCCAGAGGTTTGGGAGAGTAGAAACCTCCCCATCCATTTGTTGAACTGCGGTTGTGGGTGCAAATCACACTTGCCAATTTCCCTGTTCAACAGGAGCATACACCATCACCAAGAAGTTGGAGAGAATGCCTTTGAATTGAATATTCAATTTTATCTTGGTTTGCATCCAATCTTCAATGTTGAACTTCTCAAGCCCTATCACCCACCTTTGTTGGACACTTTTGTAGTAGCAAAACAGTTGGACATTGAAGAACTCAATCCAGACAGTTTAGCACCAATAGAGGAGGATCAGATTGTTGACACATGGACCAAGACCACCACAAGGCAATCTATTAAGATGTACAGAGTGGTCAAGGCATGACAACTTGGTTACCAAGGGGAATAACTCACAAAAAAATCAGATCAAGAAACAATTTCTACACCTGATGTCAAAAGTTGACGCTATGGAGACCATTGCTTTTCAAGGAAGGATGAATGATCCAAACATGTGATCTTTTTGGGGCATGGCTTTATGCCCAACAATATCCAGAAATCTATTTTTTAATCCTAACCACATTGTTAGGGTCATAAATTTGTGCTTAGGACTTTGTCTTGATCCATTCAAAAAGCATTGGAAAGATTTGAGGAAGAACAACAATTTCAGCAGGCAACTCTGCCGCAAAAAAGTTGCCAGTAACTTTGTGGAAAAAATGCTTCCGAGGCCCTCAAAATTGCAAAACAAAATATTTACTAGAATTAGTATTTTCCTATCTTTAGATCTTCGTAGCCAAAATGCATCTCTAGCCATATTGACACATCTAGAAGACAAAACACAAAAGGACAAGTCATATGTACGTAATTTCCATTTAATTTGCACTTTGTAACTGATGGAAGGTGAATCACCACATTTCCATATAGGTGACTTTTAACTCATGGAAGGTGAACCACCACATTTTCATTCGGGTGACCTTCCATATTCAATACGATGGATTTCCAAAACACGAATTATTATATAAAGAGAGATGCACCCTTGACTGTAAAAAGCATGAGCAATGGATGCAATGTTATAGCCTCACATCTCTTCTCAGAGATTGCTTGCATTGTACTCTGTTTTCTGAGCAATAAAATCATTATGCTATTTTGCTTATATACTTTTGTGTTCTGGTTTGTTATATTCTGTTATTTCTGGATTGCATTCTTTTTTTATCTTCTTTAACTCAAAATTCTGAGTTTTGGATCAGTCGAAATTCTGAGATTTGTATCACCATTGTAAATTATCAATCCATACATGCTACATACAGCCAAAAGCTCTTCATCCAAATAAGTAATGACTCCCTCTTCCTCTGACCACCTTTCCATTTTTGGTTTTCCTCTTCTTTTAGACATAGCAGTTTGCTATCCATGCCTTCATTGTTGTTTACACTGCTACTTCATTTGTTAATTGTTCTTGCATTGAAATCTCCTACAAGAAATATCCCCCCTTGTCTAGAATAAATTGGATATGGGTTCTCACAATCCATGCCACATTTCTTGTAGATTTTTTATGCTTGTGAAGCAAAGTAGCAAGCTGAAACTCTAATAGTTCTTTTACTCTCACTTATTTTAATCCACATATATTGTTCATTTGGGTCTTCTTTCTCTGCTTATATAAATCTGCACCAAGATTCTTTTATCAACATTATTATTCCTCCATGTCCTCTCTATTTCCTGTTGTTTCATTCCATAATGCTACCTTCATATATCCTTCAAAGTTTAGGGTCCTACGTTTGTCATGCACGTGAGCTTCTATGAAAATAATTATGTCTCTTTCTTCAACTATGGACCCTTACCCATGTCCTCTTCTCCAAATGTATTATCTACAAGTACACCATTTGTTTTAGAGCAATTGGCTAGTGATATATGGTTTTCCATTTTTTAACCATGACCATTTACTCTCATTCCTTGCTCTTGCTGTCCTCATTTTCTGTAATTCCACCCTTCATTCCTCTTGTTGCATTGAAGTTAAATCCTCATTAAGAAAAAAATATTGTGAACCTTTAAACAATCCCTTATTTCTTAATATTTGGGTCTTCTCCTCGACATTCCTTGTGATAATTTTGATATGCATGTATTTCCATCCTCTTATTTTTCCAAGCCTCTTTGCTTGGTAAATTTATCCTCTCTATTGCAGTTTGTCATTTATGTCTTCACCCTCTCCAAGGTTTGTCACCCATTTGA
Organism: Wollemia nobilis; assembly: GCA_028583015.1. Classification (NCBI taxonomy): domain Eukaryota; kingdom Viridiplantae; phylum Streptophyta; class Pinopsida; order Araucariales; family Araucariaceae; genus Wollemia; species Wollemia nobilis. The sequence goes on from JAQPPZ010017021.1 coordinate 3,578,742, forward strand.
TGATTATATTCGCTCATCTACCATGTCATTCTTTTTCTTTCTTCACTTGCATCTTAAATTGTGTTTCTATTTTCTTTTTGCGTGTCTGGTCCTTTTACCACTGGTGTCCATGTCTTGACCTCCTTTAGCCGACTTTTTGTATTGTTCTCTTTTATTTTCATGTTTATTGTTGTTTGCAATTCCTTGATTTGTGCAATGCTTGTTACTTCTGCTCTACTCTCTCTACCAGTACGTACATTTGCAAATTTATTCTTTGTTTCCATATCTCGTTGAATGGTTTGCCTTTCTTGTCTCTCTTTCTTTTGTGCTCCTTGAAGCTTTACTACTTGTTCCTTCAACACTTCATTATCTTCTTTTAGCTTCAATTTATCTCCAATATCCCCTTAAATTTAAGATCTTTCTCCTGCTTTCTAGCTTCCACTTGATCGAGTCTATTCTTGAGACACAATTACTCTTGCACATATAAGTTTGATGACGAGGTAAAAGGTGTTGATGTGGGACTGTAGTTTCCCTCCCCATGCTGGTAATCTTACATCTGATATGCATTGTCCCCTTTGCAGTGGTTTGATATTGATTTTGGTATATTTTAATATACTAACAGGTACAATGTCATGAGTTTGATTCCTGTTACCATATTAACTCTACAGAAAGTAATCTATTCAGCAGTCATGATCTAGTTGCAAGTCAAAATATTGTTTTCTTTTTTGCTGTGGGTACTCAATAAATAGCATCATCTTGGAAAGCCACAGCCTACAAGCAGTCCTTATACTCAAACCTAAGCCAATGACAATAAACTCCTTAGGATTTACAACTGAACCACAGCCCTCAGGTACAGATCAGATTGTTGTTTCGGACTTTCAATAATGACATGGGTTCTAGCCCCAGTCGGTGCAAATTCAATGTGAATTTTGAGTTCCTATGTTTCCAGAAACGCAACGGTGAAGCCCTGTCTCACAATAATTAACGTGACAGAAACCACCATTGCCAAAAGGTCTTTCAGTGTCTGTATTTGAATGCAAAGATTGACCTGTAATAGGGTTTATAACATGATTTTTTTCGGCATTGTTCATCCAACCATCTGCTCAGTCTCTACTGTCTATATAATTTCTTTGCACTTTCTCTTAAAGAGATGCAATGGATCAATACGGGGGATTTTGCACTATAAAGGTGTAAGTTCAAATCTCTTTAAACTTTACCCCCTTCTTTCTCTCTCTCTATATATATATATATTTCTTATATGCAGCCTTTGTTAAGTTATGCTGTTATGTTTCTATTTTCTACAACACGGATGGTTTCTAAACTAATAGTAGAAGAAAATTGTTCTAAACTTCTTCATGACGTGTGTTTTCATCACATATCCAATTCACTGGACACAAAAAATGACAATTACTGCACCTCTACACAATCTATGGCCATTTGAATTTGACTCCTAGTTAGAATCCAACGTAGATAATGCCTTCACTTCTCTAATTTTGGTCTTAATCGGGCCAAACTATTGCGTTTATCCAATCTGTTCACAATAATCCAAGAGAATACAAATTGCAAATAGAATGAATTGTATTGTCCATGAATCAACAATTGGACTGCAACTTACCTTGACTATTTTTTTCGTTTGAGCTTGAAATCAACAGAAATCTTCAGGCTGAATGCACCAACCTTTCCTTCACACATGAATTTTGCTGCGTGGAAGAGGAAGGTTGGATTCTTAATTGTTTCAAAGAAAATTCACATGGGTATTCTTGATTGTTGACAAACACATTCACGTGGGACAGTTGATGGGTGACACTTACACTCGGCGTTTACCCGGCTCTCGCATCATTCCATTAATTTTGTGGTTTTAAAAATCTCTATATACGGGTTCCATGACAATTACGTCTCTATAAATGGGATGTGTATGTCTTTAAATATTGTCTGAACACAACAATAAGAGTCCACCTTAATTAGACCGCCAACCGCCGGCTCTGTAATGGATAGATGCTCTGTTCTTTAAAGTCAGCAAGTATGGCACGGGTGTAACTTCATCCGTCACAAATCAATTGATTTATAATGCTTAATCAGGTTAAATTATATTATAGTCTTTATTAGGACACAAAGGACTATATAATTTTTGTTAGGATATCTAGTACACCTTAGTTATATCTGTAAAATGTCATTCAAGTTGTGATACTATCTTTTCTACTTTATATTACTTTCAAAAATAATTATTTTTGTTAAGATATTTACTATACCTTAGTTATAGGTAAAATGTCATCTTTTATACTATTTTTCTACTTTATATTACTTTCAAAAAATAGTTATTTTTTGTTAGGATATTTACTATACCTTAGCTATTTCTGTAAAATGTCATCTATTCTTTCTACTTTATATTACTTTCAAAAATAATTATTTTTTGTTAGGACAACTAGTACACCTTAGTTATATCTGTCATTCAAACTATTCAGGTTGAGAAAAAAATTTCTAATACATTCAAAAGAGTACGACTTTTATACTATCTTTTCTACTTTATATTACTTTTAAAAAAATAATAATTAATAATTAATATATTCAAAAAGTACAACTTTTTATACTTTTCTTTCTATTTTATGTTACTTTCAAAAATAATAATATAATGCTTAATAAACTCTTAAGTTTCTTTCAATTCAGTGAAATCTTTTCATGATTTTTTTTTTAAATCAGTGTAAATACAAGCTGTTCGGCATGTCCTTCGGATGGAATTTCGTTTCGCTATAATAGGTGAGGTCAATCCATTTTCTTTTTAACGGTTTCATTTACATTTTAATATATAATAGAGTTTGGATATTATTTATATATAATTTTTTTTTTGGTAATTATTTTAATAGATTAACAAGTGGGTTTTTATAGAGGATCCCAAAACCTTATGTACAAAATCAGCCTGGCTGGAATGTGCATCATGCCTTGTGGCTGGAGGAATAAAACTGATGACAGAAAACAAAAACTGCTAATTGCCCGAAAGCTACAAGTAGGGCCCTTATGCCTGAATATCCTGGAAACAAACCACCTTTTACCAAGGAAAACAAAAATACTAACCTGAGAAATTTGACCATCGAAAGCAGAAACAGCCAAACCAAACGAATGACCTTCTGAAGCGGGGAGAACATCATGAGAGGATATCCGCATTGGCCAAACTCGCCACCTCATACGGGAAGCGTGAGCGCCACACAAAAAGACACGTGGTCGCAAGCCCTTTGTTGGCCATGTGGTCTGCCACGCGATTTCCTTCCCTAAAAATATGACACGCCTTCCACCTGTCACGTTGAGAGAGGAGCATCCTAGCCTCAAGAATGATGTTGTAGACCCTCCAAGACGGGTCTTTAGAGCCTAGCGAGATAGTTGACTATATTGAGCGAATCACCTTCGACTATCAAAGGCCGAGGATCCTCGGAGAGGATCTGGATACCTTTCAAAACACTTCGGCTTCAAGCATAGTGGTTAGTCTGGGCGCCCAAATCTTCACAATAAGCCAACACGAGATTCCCGTTATGGTCTCTAACCACACCACCAGAACCAGCGGGGCCAGGATTGCCTTTGGCCGCACCGTCAAAGTTTAATTTAATCCAGCCCACAGGGGGCTTGGTCCACATAACATCCCCGTGCTGAGACTTAGAAACACCATCATGAAAAGGGAAGAGGCCCAAACTTTTGAAGATCGCTGCTTCGCCAGGAAGGCGGGGACGGGAACTAGGAACAACTTTAGAATTCTCAATGGCGAAGGATAAGGCTCTCTGAGCGACACAGGGAGGTACTCTAGGGACCTTGCCGAAGACTCGGCATTCCTCTCTAGCCAAATCTGCCAAATGGAGTGGTGGAAAGAGGCCTCAAGAAGGAAGCGGAGTTTAGGATTCTTGAAAGGATTGGGCCATTGGTGGAAGGCATCTTTGAGGGAGCGGGGAGTGCACCAAAGGATTTGAAAGGAAGACAGGATAGTGTCGAGGACAGAATGGGAAAAAGGACAGTGCAAAAATAAGTGGTCTGTCGTCTCACAATCAACAAAGCACAAGAAGCACCTGTTGGGAATAGCAAAACCCCTCTTATGGAGGTTGTCGATGGTTAAGGCTTTATTATGAAAGGCAATCCATGCAAAGTAATTAACTTTAGGAATAATACCCTTCCTCCAAATCACTTTCCATCGGTGATCCATGGCAATCTCGCAAGTAAGAAGGTCATAGGCAGTCTTGACAGAGAACAGACCATCCTCCGTGCCGCGCCAGATGATTCTGTCGTCTCTTCTAACAGATGGAATTAAAACAGACCGAAGAATATTAGACAAAAAGGTCATTTCATTGTTAAAGCCGTCCAGGACTGGCAAATTCCATCGAGGGGGAAGAGAGCTCCGATCAATGAAGTCCGCAACCTTGAGTTGGGAATTTGGATCCACCTGGGCTTTCAGGCCAGCAAGGTCCGCTCTCAACTCGAGAGCTCCATCAGTAACCCACCTGTCCTTCCAGAAGAGAATGGAGTTGCCATCACCCAAAATCCAGCGAGCACCAGAGCTGATCAGAGAGCGGGCTTGAAGCACCGATTTCCAAAAGGCAGACGCTTCAGGAGGAATCCCGACATCAAAAAGAGAACTCGATCCAAGATACTTCCTCTTAACCAGCTTGACCCACTCTACTGGGTCATTAGTCAGGATCTTCCAAGCGTGCTTAGCGATCAAAGCAGTGTTCATGAGTCTTGATCTCCTCATTCCCATGCCGCCTTGGTCCTTTCGCAAGCAAACCTTATCCCAGGCCACAAGAGGGATTCTAGATTTTTCTTCATTGCCAGACCACAGAAAGGTCCTCTGAATCTTTTCAATCTTGGAGTGGACAGAAACAGGCAACATGAACACAAACATGAAGTAAGTTGGGATTCCTTGGAGACAAGCTTTGGTAAGGGTGGCTTTCCCAGCTTGCGACAGGAATTTGCCTTTCCAAGTGCTCAGCTTTTTGTGAAGACGTTCCAGGATCATGTCCCACATGCTTCCATTGGCCCGGCCATTACAAGCCAGAGGTAAACCCAGATAAGACGCAGGCAGGGAATCAATAGTGCATTCCAAAATTCTGGCTATGCGGAGCTGCCTTCGCATAGGAGTGTTAATAAAGTAAATTTTGCTTTTGATGTAATTGACTTTTTGTCCGACAGCCTTTTCATAACGGGAGAGGATTCGCTTGATGGATTTGGCTTGAGTGACGGACGCCCAGTGGAGATGAGGGTATCATCCACAAATTGCTGATGAGAGACAGGATCGACTCTGGAGGTGGGCAAAATGCCAGAGATCTTATTCTGGCAAAGAGCCTCTTTCAAAGACCAACTCAAAACCTCAGCCAGAAGGATGAATAGAATAGGAGACAGAGGGTCACCTTGTCTGAGGCCTCTGGCGCTTTGGAAATACCCAGCAGGGGATCCGTTGATTAGAACAGAAAAGGAGGGAGTGGATATGCAACTACTGACAAGGTCAATCCAGTGAGGGTGAAAGCCGAACTTGAAGAGGACAGCACAGAGGAACCTCCTGTCAACTCTGTCAAAAGCTTTATTCATGTCCAGCTTGAGGAAAAGAGCAGCATTTTTGGAGCGGTGAGCAGAATGGAGGGTTTCATGGATGGTGATGACACCATCGAGAATGTTTCTGCCTTTCACGATGCTTCCCTGAGAAGGACCAACCAAGGAGGGAAGAAGGGACCTCAGACGGTTGGCTATGGACTTGGTTAAGATTTTATAAAAAACATTGCACAGGCTAATGGGACGATAATCAGAGAAACTTTTGCAGCGTGAAGACTTAGGGATGAGAGCAAGAAAGGTAGAATTTAGTTTTGGATGGATGGATCCGGAGGCTTGAATCTCCTGAATTGCTTCGCACACATCCGAGCCCACAACATCCCACATAACTTGAAAAAATGGGGGGGAAAACCGTCAGGCCCAGGGGCCTTGTCTGGTTGCATGGAGAACAAAGCTTCTTTAATCTCGGACACAGAAAAAGGCTCCAGAAGCTTAAAGCTTACCTCGGGAGGAACTTTGACTGGGAAGTTATCCAACAGAGATTTCTGAACCTGGAGATCACTGTCGGGAGGAACACCGAGCAGATCCTGGAAGAAGTCAACCGCTTCACTTCGGATTTCCTCAATATCCTTGGTAACGCGTCCATCCTTGCACACCACTTCCCTGATTTTGTTAGCCCCTCTGTGCCGCAAAGTTGACGCATGAAAAAACTTCGTATTGGAATCTCCATTTCTCAACCAGAGGTCCCTAGATTTCTGGCGCCAGAAAGTTTCTTCCCTTGCAAGAATAGAATGATAATCCACCAAGAGCCTCCTTTCCTCCTCCCTCAGGCAATCGGTGTAACCTTCGAGCTCCATTCTCTCCTCCACCAATTTCAGGTTCGTAGAAATGGACCTTTTGGACTCAAAAATGTTGCCGAACACCTCCTTGTTCCATGTTTTCAAATTCCTTTTGATTAACTTGAGTTTTAAGGCCACTCTCTTGGAAGCGGAACTTGCTACCTTCTGCTACCACCAGGCCATAACCAACCCTCTGAAGTCCTTGTGAGAAATCCACATGGACTCAAATCTGAAGGGGGTTTTAAAAATAGGCCCATCAACCGTCTCCAGGACAATAGGATTGTGATCAGACCCAATCCTCGGTAAGGCCGAGAGAGTTGCCGCACCGAGTATGGGAATAGCCTCTTGGGATATGAAGAATCTGTCAAGCTTGACTTGAATAAGATTGCTCCCAATCCTCCTGTTGCTCCAAGTGAAGGATGCCCCCTTGAGGTCAATGTCAAGCAAGTTATTGGTGGAAACAAAATCTCGAAAGTCTTCCAGACTGTGGCTAGAGTGGTCTGATCCTCCTTTCTTTTTAGATGGGTGAAGAGGACAGTTGAAATCTCCCCCTAGAACCCAAGGGAAATTACAGAACGTTTCCCTCATCTGGGAAATAGCCTTCCACATTTTTGCTCTCTCCGAGACAGAGTTTGGGGCATACACATTGGACAGGATCCAAGAAAAGTTAATGGCTTTGGAATGAAACAAAACATTGATAATCCTGCTGGAAGTTGAGAGAAGGCTGCCCTCAAAAATCTCTGGATCCCAAAGAATCATGAGACCGCCTGCCGTTCCCACCGTAGGACTGGAGAGGAATTTTGCCTTAGCCCAAATGACCTTAGCAGCTCTGGCAGAAGAGATAGCATCGGTCTTAGTCTCTTGCAAAATTAGGATGGACGGATTCGTCCTCTTTTTGAGATCAACCACCAATCTCCGTTTGGCAGCTGCATTAAGCCCTCTCACATTCCATGAGAGGACTTTCATCTCAACAGTTTGATATTCTTCTTACCTCCCTTTCCTTGCTGGAGGGGAGGTTTTGGGACAGACGAGTCACCCATCTGGGAATCAGAATCATCCTGAAAAAGCAACCGTTGAGTACCATTTGCAACATCTGCCATCGTCTCCTTGTCCCGCCTGTCTTTGTTGGGGGGACGACCTTGCTTCCTTTCGCTACCAAAATCAACACCTTGCTTTCGGCTCCTCGTATTACGAGGGCTGATATTACTAGACTGCTCACCCCTTCTTCCTAGTAGGTAATCTTCCAACACATTTTGGGACTCGGGGTGGTTATGGTCCAGGATTTTGGGTGAATCTTCCTTGTGTGGTGATTTGGGGAAGGGACTGGTCCTTCTCCTCCTGTGGTCCAAGGTGAGGGCTTGCACCACACGGCTCAGAGACCGTTTGGGGGGAGACTGCTTCCACCGGGTGGGAGGATTTGGGATGGTCCCTAGACGGGCCCGGAGATTCATGCCCTTTCGTAGCAGGGTGCTTTGTCTGACCTTCACCGTGTTCCAAGGGGTTGTTGGAATCCCGTTTCTTCATCCCTAGATTTTGAAGAGGACAGTTGGACTGGAGGTGCCCTTGAGAACTGCACTGGGGGCAAAAAGCTGGCCTATTCTCATACACAATGGCTTGCTTGTGGAGAATGATATCTCCAGACCGGAGAGTGATGGATGATGGAAGATCAGCCTCCAAGTCCGCCAGAACGCAGAACCGAGCTTGAACAAATCTGGTTCGAGCTTTGGTGGGAGGGTCAATGGTAACCAACTCACCAATGGAGCGTGCAATTCCTCTGATTACATTTTCATGCCAACAGAAGAGGGGGAGACTTGGGAGTCTAACCCATATTGGAGCAATGTTTATATTTTGGGTATCGGGGTTGAAGTCCATACCCCACTTCCTTAGAAAGAGACTTCTGCGGCCTAGGAACCAGGGACCACCAGCCAGGATTTTATAGTAGTCCTCCTTGTTATTCAGTCTAATCGCAAAAAAACCCCGGGTTAAGGCCGCCAACTCCATGTGACCAGAGGTTCGCCATTTACCTGCCGCCCACTTGCGAATGGTCTCCATGTCGGGACGGCCGCCAATAAACTTACCGATGAGGGTAAATTTTTTGAATTCCACAAAGCTTGAAAGAATTTTCATCGGGATGTCCAACTCATCCCCGACAGGAAACAACTCCTTGGAGAGCAGACCGCTAAGGGTTTCTGAAGCCGCTGCCTGAGCGTACGACTTCTGAGGTCCACCTCCCCATTTGTCTGGTGGATCCTTGTCATGACCTACATCCTCTTCGGTTGGAGAGGACTCCTTAGCGCCCCCGGTCTCTGACTGCCCTCCCTCCGCCCTGTTGTGCCCCTGGTTCAGTCTGTTGGCATTCCCGTGCTCTCCCGCAGAAGCTTTCCCGCCCGCCATCATCTGAAACCCTCGCTCCATCCGTCCCTCTCCACTCTCAGTTTCATGGTAATTTTCATAAGGTCTATATGCAATCTATTTATATATAATTTGATAAATTTTGAAATTTAGGTTTTTTTTAATTTTAAGAATTTAATCAATTAAATTAATATCATTTTATTTTTACAATAATAGTTTTACGTTTTATTTTTTATTTTATTTAAAAAAACATAATAAATTCAAACTTAAAGGAGATATAATAAATTAGAGGGAGAGAATAAGTTATATATATGAATCAACTATATCTTTTTCGCGTGTAAAAGTGAATATAAGAAATATGGAGCAAATAACTTATAGCACCAAATTGGACTAATAGGTGGCTTTCTACAAGAGGATGGATGACCCTAATAACACCACATTTATTTATGTCTCCTTGGTGTTGGCTATCCCTAAGATAATTCTTAAAGAACTGAATCAAATAGGTTATAAATTCCTCTAGAATGGAGTCAAGGAAGAATGGAAATTGGCATTAGTGAAATGGGATACTTAATGTTTATAGAAAAAGGAGAAGACTAGGAATTAGATCAGTTGTCAAGAATAACAAGGTATGGAGGCTAAGTTATATTGGAGACTACTAAAATCCCTTGAGGAATTATGGGCTCAAATTTTGAGGGCTAAATATGGAGAGAATAAAACCTCAACAAACCTTATCTAGTTTTCGCTTCCTAGCAGAGGATTTCCCATCTTAATAGGATTTAGAATAGGAGAGGATATGATCAAGGAAAGATTATTTTGGATTATCCATAATGGACAGAAGGCTAAATTTTAGATAGAATCGTGGGATGGTCATCCTCTTGTAATAACTCAATTCCTGACTTGGAGACCGTTGGTGGAGAATCTTCATAAAAAAATTTGGGTTAAGGTAGCCAAATATTGTAAGCCTCGAAGCAGTAGTTGGGAGGTAGGAAGGCAATGGATCCCAATAGAGAGGTGGCCAATCCAAATCCCAAAGGATCAAAGCAAAGAAATAGGACCATCCATACGAGATCACTCTCGTGGCCTCAAGAAGAGGATACTCTTGGTTAGGGCAGGAAAAATCAAAGTGTATATATAGTTGCCTCTGGATACTTAGCCCTTTATCAAGGTACATCGAGCCTGTTCAGTGATATATTCACGTAATTGTGGGCACAAAACCTTTGGCCCAAAGTTAGATTCTTCATTTGGCTTCTACTTCATAGAAGGGTGCTAATAGGGAAACAATTGATAAAAAGAGGGATGCATGGACCTTTCATATGTGAGATGTGTTGGGAGAATGGGGAAACAATCTCTCACCTTTTTATAGAATGCCCCATCACAATCAAACTATGGAAACAAATGGCAGCTTTGCTAGGCATTAGTTGGTCTGTGATATCTTCTATAGGACAACTTTGGAGGGAGTGACAAATGAGAGGAAATGGACCAACCCACTCATCAAAGTTTTTGAGTGGGAATGACTCTCCTTTTGTGGAATTTGAGGAAGGAACGAAATAATTGTATCTTCAACAAAGAATATAGAGACAACCACTTTGTCTATCAAAATATCATAGCCAATACGAGGTAAGTCAAACCAATACTTTTTAAAAGAGCCTCAAAATCCTAACCAAAAGTGAATTATGATAATATCTAGATTACAAGTGTCTCCAATGATGATCACATTAAAGAGGGCAACCCCAAATCATGCACAAGTAATCAAAACTAAGAACTGGAAACCTCCTCCGGAGGGACTAGGTAAGATTAATACGGATGGAGCCTCAAGGGGAAATCTAGGAAGAGAGAGTATGGGGGTAATAGGGTGCCTTCCTAATGCCCCTGCTTTTTTCTTTGTAAAAAACCTTGGTATCTTATCCAATAACTTGGTAGAGGGATATGCCATATTAAGGGGATTACAAGAGGATATGTAGGTGAGGTAGAGGAAAATGAAGGTGGAATCAAAATCCTAAATTATGATTAACCACTTAGAAGGACCAGGCAATCAAATGAATAAATATTAAAGAATACAAAGAATACTTGACCAAATACGAATGGCCCAAAAACACTTTGAAGTAGTGGAGTTCATACACATATTTAGAGATCAAAATTGGGTGGCAGATGTAATGGCTTACTAGGCTCTTGATTGAGGATAATTCACTTGCTATGGATATCCTCCCAAATGGTGGCCTCAATAGACCAGGAAATTCTTTTTTTTCATTCTTACTATTGATGATAACATTGCTTTTTGTGTATAGATTTATATATCCTTGCTTTACATGGTTACTCCTTTTTGTATAGATAGTTGTAGTAGATTAGATGTGAGGGAGAATAGTCCCACATCCTTTGTTAAAATTAGGATTAAAAGGTTTCAATCCTGGAAAGGCAGGAGCTGTGATATAATTTTCAACTAATTTAATTTATTAATCCTTTTTACCAAAAAAACAAAAGAAATATTGAGCATATATAAGTGTGATGGGTATTTAAAATGGTGTAAAATATTAATGTTTTGATTTTTAAGGATAAATATTAAGAGACTTAATTTTTTAGGGGATAATGGTTATGGTAGTGGAATATAAGTTAACAATATAATAAAATTAAAATTGAGAGAAATTATAAACGTTTGAGTTTTAACTAGATTTATTATTAAAAAGTTTAGCTTTATGTAAAACATTTTTAGTAGGAATGATTCCCACAGGGAGTAAAGTGTGAGCTAGGAGAAAGTCTTACTTCTTTTTTTGTTTTGTTTTAGAAAGCAAATAAATATTGCTTGTGTTGAGCAAGGTGCAGCAAAAGTATTGTCATTGTTGTCAACACAGACAAAAATTGATGCAGTTGAAGCAATGGACAAGAATTTAGAGGTCAGTCAGATCAAGTACAGTGAAATTCCAGGAAAACAGAAGTGACCCAGATTCAGAAATTTGCAGAAAAAGACAAGTAAGAAAACTGTCGCGATATCGCGACATGTTTTCTGTCGCGATTTCGCGACAAAAAGGAGGAGAGAGAAGGCGCAGCCGAAAATGTCGCGATTTCACGACAAAAATGAGGAGAGAGAAGGCGTAGCCGAAAATGTCATGATTTCGCGACAAAAATGAGGAGAGAGAAGGCGCAACCAAAAATGTCATGATTTCATGACAAAAATGAGGAGAGAGAAAAGCTGGAGAAACTGTCACGATTTCGTGACATATCTGGAAGGAAAGAAGCAAAGTTGAAAAACTATCGCGATTTCGTGACATGTTTCGGGTAAAGGCGCGAGGCAATGAAAAGTGTCACGATTTCGCGACAGGATCGGAGTAGAAGAAACAAGGCAAAAAGGTGTAGCGATTTCGCTACAAGTCAAAATGCTAAGTCAAGAAGGTGTAGCGATTTCGCTACAAGTCAAAATGCAAGGCAACAAAGGTGTAGCGATTTCGTTGCATGTCAAAATGCAAGGCAACAAAGTTGTAGCGATTTCGCTACATGTCTTGATTTCGCTAGTGCATGAAGCGAGAAATGTACGGATGCGAAAGATGTCGCGATTTCATGACATGTTGCATTTTCATGGGCGAATAGCAAAGAACAACGCTAAGGCAGAAAAGCGTCGCGATTTCGCGACATGTTTCGATTTCGCTGAGGCTTGCGGAGAAAAGTGTACGACAGCAAAAAGTGTCACGATTTCGTGACATGTTCGATTTCATGAGGCTGCGAGAGAAGAAGTGTACGGAGAAAAAGTGTCACGATTTCGTGACATGTCTCCTTTTCCGTAAGGAGCGAAGAAAAGAGTGGAAGGCGAAAAGTGTCACGATTTTGTGACATGTTCTGTTTTTATGAGTGCATGCCAAGATAAGGTAGAGGAGGCAGAAAACGTCATGATATCATGACAGGTCAGGTTTTCGCGGTCAACAGTCCAGAAAAAGTCAAATGGGCAGAAATGTCATGATATCACGACAAGTAACAGTTTGGTGGGTAAAAGCCGAAGGAGCATGCACGGTGACAGGTGTCAAAAAAGTGTAAAGGAAAATCATGCAGCCAGTTACGTAAGAGTTAACTGGAGTCAGATCTGCAGTTACACAGTGACAGGTGTTGAAAAAGCATTCGAACAATCGTATTTGCAAAATTTAAATAGCCGCATATGGAGAATCGAAAAAGCATTCGAACAGTCGTATATGCAGAATCGTAAAAGCATTCGAATAGTCGTATTTGCAGAATTTGAACAGCCGCATATGGAGAATCGAAAATGCATTCGAATAGCCGTATATGCAGAATCATAAAAGCATTCGAACAGTACCGCTTATGAAAAGAGAAAATAATTCGAACAGTTAGAGTATGTCATTCGACTGCATGCAGAATTAGAAAAGTCATAGAAGACGAGGAGTCTCGATGAGGAAAAGGGGTTATAAAAGTACAGTCGTGCAGAGATTCAGGTTGCTGCTGTTAGAGTGAAATTACTATGAAAAGAGGGTTAGAAGAGGGCCAAGAGAGAAATAAGCAGAGCCGTGAGTGTGTGCAGAGTTTGTTTAATTGCAGACCAATCAGGGTTGTGTAAACAGTGAAGACATTTTTATGTCATTTTAAATTGCTCAAAATTGCAGTCCAAGTTGGTGCTTGGTACTAGGGGTTGGTGCTCCTATTTGTTGTAGCAGAAAATTAAGGGGTTGGTGCTCCTTCCAGTAGATGATGGTAAAGTGTTTGTAAAATTGGTATTTTGCAAAGACTGGATTTGGATTGGAGTCCAAGCAGTCATTTTTGAGGAGTAGCCAAATTGGTGAACCTCGTTATATTGTGTGTTGTGGTGTGCTCTCTTGTTCAATTTGCTTTTCTGGTTTTCAAGTTCTCTTTGCTTCAATTTTAAATGCTGTAGATTTGAATTTTAATAGCTACACTGATTCACCCCCCTCTCAGTGTCATTGTGTGAATATCAATTGGTATCAGAGCCAGGTTTCTTGAACAAGCTTAATCAGCTAAGGTGATCTTGGAAGAAACACAATGGCAGGTGGTGAAGGATTCTCATCCAACAAAGCTCCCTTGTTCGATGGAACTAATTACACTTTTTGGAAACTCAGGATGCAGACATATCTGAGTGCATTGGGATACGACATTTGGGATTCTGTAGATAGTGGATACACAACACCCACTACTCCTCCAACAGATACTGCTGAGAAGAAAAAATTTGAGAACAACTCCAAAGCAAAGAATGCCATAATGTGTGGGCTTGTAGACAGTGAACTGATAAGAGTCATGAGCTGCAAATCGGCAAAAGACATGTGGGATAAAGCGAAGAGCATCCATGAAGGAGACAACAAGATCAAGGAAGCCAAGCTGCAAACTCATCGAGCTCAGTTCGAAGCATTACAAATGAATGAAGATGAGAACATAGAGGCTTATATGTTGAGAGTCAATGGAATCATTAATGCAATCAGAGGACTCGATGAAGAAATTGATGATGCGGTTGTCATGAAAAAGGTTCTCAGAACACTTCACAAAAGATTTAACTCCAAAGTTTCTGCAATAGAAGAGGCGAAAGATCTAAACAATTTTAGCATGGATGAGATGCATGGTTCCTTGACTGCATACGAAATGAGAATAGGACAAACTAAGCCTATAGACAGAGAAGCTGCTTTTAAAGCACACAAGAATATAAAAGCTGAACATGAATCTGAGGATGAAGAGACACTGGATGAAACGGAAGCTAATTTTGTTTGGAAACTCACAAAGGGAAAAGGAAAATATAGAGGAAAGCTACCATTTAAGTGCTTCAATTGTGGAGGAGTCGGTCATTTTGCAGCCAAATGTCCAATGCATGAGAAAACCAAAAATGGTGAAGGGTCACACCAAGAAAAAGGTGACTGGAAGAAGAAACAAAATTTTAGAAAGAACAACTTCAAGAAGAAAAGCTTCATATCTAAGAATGTCAGCTCTTCGAAGAAAGCTCGGGTGAGGATTACGAAGAAGAAACAGGTGAAGCTACTGTTCATGGCACTTGAAGAAGAAAGAACAGAAGAAAATCAGGAAGGTGATGAAAACTTTAAGGATGAGGCTGAAGTGTATATGGAAGGAGAATTGGTTGTTGCACTTGAAGAGTTGAGTGTAGAAAGGAAAAAGAATAAAAAGTTTTCAAGAAAACTAGAGGATGCCATCGACATAATAAACAGTTTGAAAATACGAGACAGAGGAATTCAAGAAAATGTCTGAAGTTCTTGATGAACAATTAAGCTGTAAAGACAGGTTGAATGCGGCAAGCTAGAAGAAGACATTGTTAAGTTAAGGATGCGGCTAGAGGAGATGAATAGGAAATTGAGTTGTTTTCATAAGTTTGAAGAAAGTACTATAAAGCTGGATAAAATGTTAAATAACCAAAGGCCTTCTGGCATCAAATTTGGTTTAGGCTTCGATGAAGGAGAATCATCAAAGGGTTCAAAGGCCTTAAATGTAGAACCCATAAAGAAAGAAGAAAAGATCAGGGTTGATCAAGAAAAAACAAATCATGCCAAAGAAAGCAATAATGCCAGACTCAAGAAGAGTACTGACACAGATGGATTCACAAAAGTCACACATCCAAGAAGGAGAAGATTCATGGCTCCTACTTCAAACTGGCAAAGACCTGCACCCAGGTTTAATCATTCTTTTTATGGTTATTGTTTTAAATGCAATGCTTATGGCCATAAGATTTCAGATTGCAGTCATAATGTATCTCAAAGGAATTTCACCAGTAGAAATGTTTTTTCTCCTTTAATGAATTATGCGGTTGAATGTTATAATTGTCATAATTTTGGACATATTGCAAGAAACTGTAGAAGCACTTTTGCATCAAATAATTATCAAGGTAGAAAATCTCAACCAAATGGGTTGAAACAAAACAAGAAATTTCTTGAAAAACAGGCACATGCTAATGAAAGGGCAAAGGCAAAACAAGTAGCCAAATCTATCATCAAACCAGAATGGAAAGAAAAGGAATCTTTGATTGTTCAGACTGCTTTTAAAGCACAGAACAAATCTGCACCATGGATACTTGACAGTGGATGCTCCAGTCACATGACAGGTGACAAGCAAAAATTTGAGAAGTTACAGAATTATGAAGGTGGTTCTGTGAAATTTGGAAATAATGATGGAGCAAAGATAGTTGGAAAAGGATCAGTCAAGATCAGTGATGGAAAGATAAAATCAAAAGAAGTCTTGTTTGTGATTGGTCTGAAGCATAACTTGCTGAGTGTAAGTCAAATCTGTGACAGAGGTCATGAAGTCATTTTTAAGAAGCAGGGCTGTGAAGTGAGAAAAGCACACAGTGGGAAGCTGATAGCTACTGGATCAAGGACTTACGGTAATCTATATACTCTCTCAAAAGCTGTAGAAGGAACATGCTTGATTGGACAAGAAGATGAAAATTGGCTATGGCACAAGAGGCTCGGTCATATTAGTTTTGACAATCCGACAAAAATAAGTTCAAAAAGAGCGGTAAGAGATATACCAACCATTGGCAAACCGAGTAAATAGCATCTGTGCTTCATGTCAAAAAGGAAAGCAAACCGAGATCCACATTTAAATCAAAGGAATACTTCACCGGCAAACCGTTGGAGATAATTCATACTGATTTGTGTGGACCCATGAGAACTCAAAGCATAAATGGTGACAAATACTTTATGTTGTTCATAGATGACTACTCCAGGATGACATGGGTATTATTTTTAAAGCTTAAATCAGATGCCTTTGAGATGTTTAAGATTTTTAAAAAATAGGTTGAAAATCAAACTGGAAAGAGGATTAAATGCCTAAGATCAGACAGAGGAGGAGAGTTTATTTCAGAAGAATTTGTAGAATACTATCAAAAATATGGGATAAGAAGACAGTTTTCAGCAGCAAGGACACCTCAGCAGAATGGTGTTGTAGAAAGGAAGAACAGGACAGTGCAGGAAATGGCACGGACAATGCTGGCTGAGAACAAAATAAGTCGACGATTTTGGAAAGAGGCAGTCCATACTGCAGTTTACATTCAAAACAGGTGCATGCTAAGACCGCATGAAAGCAAAACACCTTATGAGTTGTGGTTCGGCAGAAAGGCAACAGCAAGATATTTCAAAGTATTTGGCAGCAAGTGCTACATCAAACGGACTGAAGATAATCTCGATAAATTTGAAGATAGAGCTGATGAAGGTATTTTTCTTGGTTACTCAACAAAAAGCAAAGCCTACACATGTTACAACAAGAGGCTAAAGAAAATTGTTGAGAGTGCTGATGTTAAAGTTGATGAAGGTAGAGAGCAAGAAATTACTTATCAAGAAAACTACCCTATTTATGAAGAAGTCATTGAAGGAGATGATGAAAAGGAAATAGAAGAGAATCAAAAAATTGATCCAGATGTTTTAAAAACTGACTCAGAGGAAGAAGAAAACAAGAAATTTAAAACAGGCAGCTGGCAGAAAAATCATCCCAGTGAACAGATTATTGGGGACCCCACTGATGGTATTCAGACAAGAAGAGCGGTAGTGCGGAACTATTCTCTGTTATCTAGCATTGAACCTAAAAATGTTGCCGAAGCAAGCACAGATGAAAGTTGGATGAAGGCAATTAATGAAGAACTAGATCAGATTGAGAAAAACAAAACACGGGAATTAGTACCACGGCCAACAAATAAAAACATAATTGGCACTAAATGGATTTTTTCGAAATAAATTAAATGAAGATGGACGAGGTTGTCGGAAATAAGGCAAGATTGGTGCTGTAAAGGCTATGCTCAGGTTGAAGGCATTGATTTTGAGGAAACCTTTGCACCGGTAGCCAGACTAGAGGCAATCAGAATGTTTCTGGCTTTAGCAGTCCATAAAAATTTCAAAGTATATCAAATGGATGTAAAATCAGCATTTTTGAATGGAAAAGCTGGAAGAAGAGGTTTACATTGAACAGCCATATGGCTTCCAACTTGGTGACAATCCAGATTTTGTTTGCGGAGTTAAAGAAAGCATTATATGGTTTGAAACAGGCACCCAGAGCATGGTATGCAAGGTCTGGATAACTATCTAATTAAACAAGGGTTCAAGAAAGGTTTGGTGGACAACAATTTATATGTCAAAACGAGAGAAGGGCCATCTTATTGTTCTTGTTGTTTATGTAGATGATATAATATTTGGCAGCGGCATGGATGAATATTGCAAAGACATAGCAACTAAAATGAAGAAAGAATTTGAGATGTCTATGATTGGTGAACTTTCTTATTTCCTAGGATTGCAGGTCAATCAAAATGAAAAGGGCATTTTTATTTCTCAAGTTAAATATGTAAAAGAAATGCTGAAAAAGTTCACAATGGAAGATAGTAAACCTATTAGCACTCCCATGACAACGAGCTGCAAGTTGAGCAAGGATGACAAATCTCCGGATGTAGATCAAACAATGTACGGGTCTATGATTGGAAGCCTGTTGTATTTAACAACCACTAGACCAGATATATTACGGGCGGTATGCATGGTTGCAAGATTTCAGGCTAGTCCCAAAGAAACTCATGTGACAGTTGTAAAGAGGATCTTCGGGTACCTCAAGGGTACTATGGATTATGGGTTGTGGTACCCAAAAGGTAAAGACTTCACTTTGATTGCATATTACGATGCAGATTGGGCGAGGATGTATTGATGACAGAAAGAGTACCGGTGGAGGAGCATTTTATCTTGGAGACAGGTGGTAGCATGGCACAACAAGAAACAAGAATCAGTCTCTCTATCCATAGCAGAGGCGAGAATACATTGCAGCAACAACATGCTGTACACAGATATTATGGATGAGACAAACGTTGAAAGATCTTGGTATTCACTTCAAAGAGCCAATATCAATAAAATGTGATAACACTAGTGCTATCAACATATCCAAGAATCCGGTTATGCATTCTAGAACCAAACATATTGCGATCCGGTATCATTTCTTGAAGGATAAAGTTGCTGAAGGAGAGGTCAAATTGGATTTTGTTCCAACTACAGAGCAGGTAGCTGATATATTCACAAAACCATTGCCCAAGGAAGTTTTTGAGTACCTTCGAAATAAGTTGGGAGTGGTCACAATTCCCAAGAACTGACTATCATTTGGGATCACATTCTCAGGGGGTGCATTTATGCCTATACTTATAGTTTTGCTTATATTTATGATTTTTGCTAACTATAACAACATTTGTCTGAGAGTGGTGTGCATAGACTCAGGGGGAGTCTGCAGCAGCCCTTTGGTATTATTGTCAAAGGGGGAGAAGAATTACAGGAGAGTGCATAAGTGTTGCCAACAATTCCAAAGGGGAGATTGTTGAGCAAGGTGCAGCAAAAGTATTGTCATTGTTGTCAACACAGACAGAAATTGATGCAGTTGAAGCAATGGACAAGAATTCAGAGGTCAGTCAGATCAAGTACAGTGAAATTCCAAGAAAACAGAAGTGACCCAGATTCAAAAATTTGCAGAAAAAGACAAGTAAGAAAACTGTCGCGATATCGCGACATGTTTTCTGTCGCGATTTCGCGACAAAAAGGAGAGAGAAGGCACAGCCGAAAATGTCATGATTTCATGACAAAAAGGAGGAGAGAGAAGGCACAGCCGAAAATGTCACGATTTCACGACAAAAATGAGGAGAGAGAAGGCGCAACCGAAAATGTCGTGATTTCGTGACAAAAAGGAGGAGAGAGAAAGTGGAGAAACTGTCACGATTTTGCGACATACTGGAAGAAAAGAAGAAAGTTGAAAAAGCTGTCACGATTTCACGACATGTTTAGGAAAGCGCGAGCAATGAAAAGTGTCACGATTTCACGACAGGATCGGAGTGGAAGCAACAAGGAAAGCAAACAACAAAAGGTGTAGCGATTTTCGCTACAAGTCAAAATGCTAAGTCAAGAAGGTGTAGCGATTTCGCTACAAGTCAAAATGCAAGGCAACAAAGGTGTAGCGATTTCTTTTGCAAATGTCAAAATGCAAGGCAACAAAGTTGTAGCGATTTCGCTACATGTCTTGATTTCGCTAGTGCATGAAGCGAGAAATGTACGGATGCGAAAGATGTCACGATTTCGTGACATGTTGCATTTTCACGGGCGAATAGCAAAGAACAGTGCTAAGGCAGAAAAGCGTCACGATTTCGTGACATGTTTCGATTTCGCTGAGGCTTGCGGAGAAAAGTGTACGACAGCAAAAAGTGTCACGATTTCGTGACATGTTCCATTTTTGAGGCTTGCAAGTGAAGGATAGTGTACGAAGCGAAAAGTGTCGCGATTTCGTGACATGTTCCATTTTTGAGGAGCGAAGAAAAGAGTGAGAGGAACAAATGTGTCACGATTTTGTGACATGTTCTATTTTCGTGGGTGCATGCCAAGATAAGGTAGAGGAGGATGAAAATGTCGTGATATCATGACAGGTCAGGTTTTCACGATCAACAGTCCAAAAAAAGTCAAATGGGCAGAAATGTCACGATATCGCGACGAGTAACAGTTTGGCGGGTAAAAGCCGAAGGAGCATGCACGGTGACAGGTGTCAAAAAAGTGCAAAGGAAAATCATGCGACCGATTACGTAAGAGTTAAGCTGAGTCAGATCTACGATTACACGGTGACAGGTGTTGAAAAAGCATTCGAACAATCATATTTGAATTCGAATAGCCGCATATGGAGAATCGAAAAAGCATTCGAAAAGTCGTATATGCAGAATCGTAAAAGCATTCGAACAGCCGTATTTGCAGAATTCGAACAGCCGCATATGGAGAATCGAAAATGCATTCGAACAGCCGTATATGCAGAATCGTAAAAGCATTCGAACAGCCGTATTTGCAGAATTCGAACAGCCGCTTATGGAGAAGAGAAAAGAATTCGAACAGTTAGAGTATGTCATTCGACTGCATGCAAGATTAGAAAAGTGATAGAAGACGAGGAGTCTCGATGAGGAAAAGGGGTTATAAAAGGACAGTCATGCAGAGAATCAAGTGCTACTTGTTAGAGTGAAATTACTGTGAAAAGAGGGTTAGAAGAGGGCCAAGAGAGAAATAAGCGAGCCGTGAGTGTGTGCGAGTTTGTTTAATTGCAGACCGATCAAGGGTCGTGTAAACTGTGAAGACATTTTTATGTCATTTTAATTGCTCAGAATTGCGAGTCCAAGTTGGTGCTTGGTACTAGGGGTTGGTGCTCCTATCTCGTTGCGGCAGAAAATTAAGGGGTTGGTGCTCCTTCCGGTAGATCCTTGGTAAAGTGTTTGTAAAATTGGTATTTTGCAAAGGCTGGATTTGGATTGGAGTCCAAGCGGTCATTTTTGAGGAGTAGCCAAATTGGTGAACCTCGTTATATTGTGTGTTGTGGTGTGCTCTCTTGTTCAATTTGCTTTTCTGGTTTTCAAGTTCTCTTTGCTTCAATTTTAAATGTTGTAGATTTGAATTTTAATAGCTACACTGATTCACCCCCCCCTCTCAGTGTCATTATGTGAATATCAGCTTGTGCCAACAAGAAGCAAGTGTGAGAAGGAAGCAAAGCACGAGTAAGGAACAAATGTCACTTTTTTAAACTCTAGATCTTAGATAGATAGATAGATAGATATTAGAGGAAATTTAAAAACAAAATGATTAATATAAACTTACTTTTCAACAAAAAAAAAAAAAATTGAAGTCCTAACTGAAAGTAAGGATGTCCTAGTTAGAAGTATGGATGTCATAATTAGGGACAAAAGAAATAGTGAATTTGTGCCAAACCCAATACAAGTAGTAGATATTACACCAAAAGTGATTATTAAGAATGAGATGATCAAGCATGATATAATGGTTCTTAAAAGCAGAGGGTTAATATGTAAGTTCCATGGATACTAGCCAAGTTTTTTAGAAATTCAAAATTGGATCAAGTGGAAGTGGGGATTGAATTCAAATTATTCCATGACTTTCCTTTTGAAAGGATTTTTCTCATCATCGTATTCAATTCAAAAATTAGAGATAAGATAATGGATGGTGGCCCATGGTATAGGGAAGAGATGCATTATATTTAAGACCCTGAAGTGAGATTTTTTTGTGGAGAAAAAGACTATTAAAAGGTTTTAGGTGTGGATTAGGCTTTTTAGGCTTTCATATCAGCCTATCAATAAGAAGGTTTTGAATAATATTACCAACACTCTAGGGGAGTTCATCTAGGGAGGACCAACTACTAAGGAGTGATATATGTATACATGTAAATATGTGTTGCCATGGATATTTCAAAAACTTTACCATAACCTATTAGGAATAAGTCTAAATTAAGAGAATGGAATCAATAGAAGGATCATGAAAACATTGCATTTCTATGTCCCAAATGTTATGAGACTAGACACAAGGAAATAGATTACAAAGTTAACATGATGGAAAAAGAGATGGAAAATTTTGGCATGAGACAAAGTTCAATATCAAGCAAGGAAATCATATCATAGTATAAATTTGGATCAAATCAAGGATTTTCCACTCCCAATAAAGTAGCAAAGAAAGCCACTTTGCATCATCAAATTGCCAAGACCATTACAATTGACACTAATCAACCACTATAAGAAAAAATGACACAAGGGATTATGAAGTATAATGCACAAGTTCGAATTTAGGAGATAAAGTTGTAAAGGAAGATGAGAATGCAAATTTTAAAGCAAACGAGGTAAAAGAGGTCAACTTTAATCTAAGTAATTACTCTAGTGTAAAATCCTCTCCTTATAGTAAAAATCAAAGTAGTATAGAATGTATCCCTTGCACTTTAGGGTTTTAAGAGTAGTATAATAAAGAAGTACATATAAACTATATCCATAGAAATTTAGGGCTTTTAGGGCAACATAATAAAGTAATTACTATGCAGGGTCATCCTTGTGCTTTAAGGTTTTTGGGACAACATAAAGAAAAAAAGTGTTTGTGAGGCTATTCCTTACATTTTAGATTCTCTAGGGCAATACAAGTCTTTTGAAGATAAGTATAATTATGAACAATACAAAGAAATTGAATAGATTAATAAAGATAAAAGTGTTGGTGAAAACAAGAAAAGGAAAGGAAGACCTTCAAAGCAAGAATTAAGATAAAAGGAAACCCAAAGGGATATCTGAAGAACACAAGCTTATACTGAGAGGGGGGTGAACAGTATAAGACCATTTTTTACTTCTCTTTCCCAATAAATACGATGTAATGTATAGATAGCAATATCAACAGCAGTAATCAAAGCAATGCACAAATCACCACACATAATAGAGACACCAATTTAACGCGGTTCACCCAATGTGGGCTACACGAAGAAAATATTTCACTAATATTTTTTTAATCATTCTCTTGGGAATCCTTTCCCTATTATAATGTTTATGGACCTTTGTCCAAATGAGACACCAATCCCCTAATCAAGCTCGTGGATCTCTATCCATAGGAGAACTCTTTCTCCTTAACTCTGACTAGTGGTCTTCTAAAAGGACTGATACCCCCACTACTCTGGCTAATGGATCTCTATCCACTGAATACACCTGTCCTCACTACCCTAGCTAATGGATCTACAGCCACTGGAAGCTATCATCCTCTATACTCTATCACCTTCAAAGCTTTGTCTCAAATCTACACTAAACATAGTCCTTCGATATAGCACAAATTTGCTCAATCTCTATCTCTGGTCTGGCACAAACCTGTCCTCAAATCTGCACCAAACTCTATCCTCAAATATGCACTAAACATAGTACTTCGGTCTAGCACAAATCTATCCTCACTCTCTATCCTCTGATTTGCACTAAACACAGTCCTTTGGTCTAGCACAAATCTATCCTCAATCTATGTCCTTTGATATACACTAAACACAGTCCTTCGGTCTAGCACAAATATGTCCTCAATATCTATCCTCAAGCCTTAACACAAAGCTTGACTCAATCTCAAATCAACTCTGCTAGATTTGCTTCAAACCTTAACTCAAGGTTTGAACAAATCAATCAATCAACTCTGCTCTCAAGTCTTCTTAGATATTTGTCTCAAATCTACCTTGTAAGCTTCCATAAAAGCTCACACTAATCTATCAAGTCCTCTCTAGAACTTGTCCAAATCTGGTCAACAAGTCCTCACTAGAACTTGTCCAACTCTTTGTCCTCAAATATATATTGTAAGCTTCCACAAAAGCTTACACCAATCTATCCACTTGCCTTAAATCTGCTCAACAATTCCATACTAGAACTTGTCCAATATCATAGAAAAATAAAGAGAATTGTTAGAGATTTGATATGCTTCAAAATCATCACAATGCTCAATCACTTCCAATCACTCTTTTACCATAGAAACATATAGAGAATTGTTAGAGACTCAATATGATTCATACTCACAAACTCCCAATCACTTTCAATCTCTCTTTTATCATAAAAAAATATAGAGAATTGCTAGAGACTCAATATGTTTCACATTCATCAACACTCAACCTCTTTCTCAAATCAATTTATAATATAGAATAATTTGTTTCATAGAACTTGAACTATCACTTCAACACATCCACTTGACTAGGCTCAACCAATCACTCAATGAAATAATCCTTGCTCACAAACCCTAGTCCCAACTCATGAACATTCACTCAAATGTTTCCAACAATGCTCATCAATCAATCTCACATAATAATGATACTCATGTTCTTTGCAAACCCTAGTTCAAGTTCTTCACTCAACCAATCACTTCAACAACAATGCTTATAAAACAATCTTCACATAACAATGATACTCATGATCTTTGCAAACCCTAGTTCAAGTTCTTCACTCAACCAATCACAATAACAATGCTTATAAAACAAAGTTTTATCAACAACTCTTTATACCAAAAAACCTTGAAGCATTAATTCAAAACACACTCAACAATCCTTTTCACTCCAACTTAGCATTCATAACATTCAACAACCATTCACTAGGAAGAATATGCCCATACCTTTTACTTGATGAAGAGTAGACCTCAAACCTGTCTCAATCGCACCCAATATCTTTGACAACTTCAGTGGTAGATATTACAAATCTATCCTCAATATTTTCCTTGAAAAATATTTCCTTCACATTATTTCACCATACAAAAATATTCAAACTTAATCACACCTTATAATCTCCAAATTAAAATAATATCCAACATCACAAAACTCAAACAACCTTCCTTAAACACCTGATTACCCTTTTCAAACACTAAATCACATATCACCAAAAAATAGTATTTTGCATCAACCTTATAACTCCCCTAAGAACCTTACAAACCAACTAAATTATGCAAAAATTAATTTGAATGGCTCAACTATAGTGTTTCCAAAAAATTCAACGCATACCTTTGTCTTATACATGAAAAGGGTTTTGGCATGATTTGAATCATCGTCTCCCCAAGCGCCAAGCACTTTAAAGCTTTGGTTCCCACCGCATGGGCTACAAGCGCCCACATGAAGGAAGGAAGGCTTACTTCCTTTTGAAGCCTTCGATTTTCGTCAATGCATTTTAAAAACAAAAAGGCCACACCTACAGATGCGAACCTCCACCTCACGCTGCCATAGCATCTTGCCTTTGTCGAAGTTGTCAACTGTGCTACCAATGCTTGGTGACCAAGGTGCCTCGAATTATGGATAATCAAGTCTTGTCTGTCGCTTGGTCTTTTAACAACAATCAACCATTTCTCTTACTCGCCAAACAATTCACATAATTCGTATTAGCATGGGAATTAAAATCAAATGCAATTAATGTTGTCTAAGGTGGAGGAGTCCCCTTTATATACACTTTGATTTATTTTCTCCCACGTCGGTGCTCGAATTCAAATTCAAAATTCGAATTAATAACCCACCTTAGGGTTATTTAAAATTAACATAAAATTATATATATAATTAATATTAATATTAATTAATAATTAATTTAAATAACATAAAGTTTTTTTGGTAAGTTGGAATTATATTACAAAAGGGTTTTGAAAGGATCCCAAAAACCTTCTTACAACAGGTCAAAAGACCAAACCGAGGGTTAAAACCCAAATGACACATCTCATCCAGTGGGAGACTCATTACAAGGATGAAGATAAAATCCCGTCTAGCGGGAAACATCCGAAGACCACCACAAAGGAAATCCTACCCAACGGGAAAAATCGAAAGTCAAAAAAGGAAAATCCCGCCCAGCGGGGACCCTAGCAAATTTAAAAACCTTCCCAACAGGGAAAACAACAGAAAAATTACAATCCTGCCTCATGGGGAAAAAACTGCACAATTTGGAAATCCTGCCACGTGGGGAAAACAAGCATGTTTAGGAATCTCGCCAAGCAGGAAAGGCACACAAACCCTAAACCAACATGTTTGAGAAATCTTGCCTAGCAGGAAAACTAGCAAAATTGGAAGATCCCGCTCGGGAAAACCACTAAACCAACCCTAAACCGGGTGTGAAGGGTCCTGCCCAGCGGGGAAAAAAACTAGCAGCAAGGGAAGGTCCTGCCCTGCAGGAAACCCAATAGCAAAAAGAAAACCCGCCTTATAGGAAAAAAATAGCAGCATGCCCAGAATCTCGCCTTAAGAGAAACCAGCAAGATAAGGCAAACCCGCCCAGCGAGAAAAACCAGCAGTACGTCCAAGACCTGCAGATAAACCCACGACCCCCCATCGGGGAAAACCAAAATGCCCTGAACCTATAGAAAATCTTGCGAACTCGTGGATCCCGCCTAGCGGGAAAACCAGCAGCATGCCCAAAAGAACACAACCCCTGTCAAACAAAAACCCTGAACTGGGATGCAAGCTGTAGAGGAGAGACAAGGAAGCTGTCCCGTGAGCATCCATGACTGAGAAGGATTTTGACGAGTAGAAAAAATAGCGGAAGCCATTGCATTGTAAGATCTTGAGCCCCCATCCCAAGATCAAACCCTAAAAGGAAACAAGCCATTAAAACCACCATCAAGAAAACTTCTAGCCCCACCATTGTCTATCAGGGAATGGATCCAAGGAGAGATGTAGCTGCATGCATGGGCACCCCCCCAGGACCAAACAACAGACTACAGAAAGATCCTTGAGATCCATCCACAAGAATAAACAAACCCCAGATCTACAAGGAGATCCCGAAGATAAGGGTTTCATGGGGCGACTAGGAAAACCATCTACAAGAAAAGGTGCCCCTTGAAGCCAACATAACATAGATGAAGATCCCGAGCAGCAACCAGAAAACCAAAGCCAACCCTCTTCCAAAAGCCCCGAAAGCACGCTGGAAACCCGTCGAACCAGGAAACTTAGGGCAAGAAACCACCAAACCCTCCTTGCAGACCAACAACCCCATCAAGAGGGAAACCTGAGAAAATAGGGGAACCTAGAAACTAGGCCTGAGAGCAGACCCGGGAGGGGGGCAGGGAAATGGAGAAGTGGGACTGGTCAGTCCTAGGGAACCTGGTGCTGGAGCCATCCCTCCCTTATCTGTATGCTTAAATAACATAAAGTTAAGTAAATTAATTAATAAATTAATTTAATAAAATTATATTAATTAATTTATAATTAATTTAATCTTCCTTGTATAATATTATAAAGAATTATTATAATATTATTCACTTGGGCTTCTTCTTTTCACCTTGGATATTATCTTGACCTCTTGGATCGGACTATATTTTTGCATTGATTGGAGAACCTAAAACTGTTGTTGCCCACTGAAACTACCACTCAATGGTGCTGAAAGCTTGACATCAATGACCACTCACTCTTGACATCAATGACAACTTATCTACTCAAAATGTCCAACAATCTCCACCTTTGTCATTGATGGCAACCCAAATTATTTTTACCAAGTCTCTCCTCCTTACTCAAATCTCTCCCCTTTGACATCAATGGCAAAGGGTCACCTTTGGATCTCAAGGCTAAGAATGAGTCTCTTAGCTTAGCCCCTCCTCCACCTCCTGTTGAGGTGGTTTATTCTGAGGTGGGAGTATTTCTACTCCCAACAAACACTGGTCTTTACCTTTATCCTCTTTCCTTCTTATCTGATCCTTCTAATTCATTTGACTATTCATGTTCATGTCCATGTTCTTGTTCTTGTCCATATTCCTGTTCCTATTCCTGTTCATGTCCATACTCATATTTTTGTTCCTGTTCATGTCCATATTCTTGTTCCTATTTTTGTTCTTGTTCTTGTTCATGCTTGATTCTGGAATGTCTGCTCTACACCACTTTGTTGTATGTTCATCATTATTGCACTTATAACACTTAATGTTATTATTCCTTGGAGGTGCAAATATCTTGGGATTTCTTTTGGTGAAGCCATCTCTGTTCCTATCATGTACCTTGCAATTCATTGCCTTATGACCAAACTGATTACATGAGTAGCAATACCCATGGAAAAGTTACCTATTCTTGAAGTTTTTCTTTCATGTGTCCTACATTGTGAAGCCATGTGCCCAAATTTGTGACATGAGAAACATCATCCATTGAAATTTCCTTGCCTTGATCTCATTGGTCTCTTAGTCTCTTTTTCTCTATAATGATTCATGTTCCATCTGTTTCTTATTTGTGCATTATTCCTTTCCTTGTTGAACTTTATGTTTTCTAACTCATCCTTAGAAGTCTCACCTTTTCTTACACTATCTTCTTCTAAAATTTCTTCTTCTAAAGTTTCTTCTTCTTCAGAACTTGAGGTCGACTCTTCTTCTTGTTTTTTTTATCCTATTTAAAACCAAGACATGTTTTTTTTGTTGACCTTCTTTGTACCTTGATCATCTTATCTACAATCTTTGAGCTCTTTCCAAACTTGTGTAGTTTATCCTTGGACTTTTCCAATTATTCCCTTAGTAGAGCTACTTCTTGTTCTAACCTTTCACATTCTAAGACCTTTACTTCTAACTTATCCTTGAACTTCTTTGTCTTAGCCATTGACTTTTTTAGATCCTCTATAAGCTTTCATCTCTCTTCATCACATTCTTGAAACTGAATCTCAAGTTGGGAGTTTTGCTTTCTTACCTTTAAAGTTTTAAGAGCATAAATAAGCTCTCCCTCAAGATCAACTCCTCCTTTTTCTGATTCTTCCTCTATTTGTTTGCCTTTGAGAACATCTTCATTATTTTATGACTTGTCTTCTATAGGATCGCCTTCTTCTTCTTCTAGTGCCATTAGAATATTCTCTTATGGTCCTTCAAATGCATCCTCATATTCACCATCACTAAAACTGAAACCATTCCTTATACAACTATCTTCAAGATGTCCAAAATTACCACATCTAAAACACTTGAGAATTATCACTATCACTTGCATACTTACTTGCCTTGTTTGCATAGTAGCTCCTTTTTTGTTTTTGAAAGAACTTCTTTCCTTGTTTTCCTTGTCCATCCTTGCATTTCTTTTGGTTCCTGTATCTTTCTGATTCCTTGTTCCTATGATCCTGTTTTTCTTCATCATTGTTATTTTTAGCTTCTTGACAATCAGTTGCATAGTGACCATACTTTCCACAATTGAAACATCTAACAGATTTTGTATCTGTAAATATTCTTGAATCTTTATCCCTTTTGCCATAATTAGCTTCTTCATCACTGGATGACTCATTGCTTGAATTTGACTTTTTGCCCTTTGTCTTCTTAGTAGATTTGAATGTTGTTTCCTTCCAGAAATTAGGTTCCTCTTTTGTTCTTAACTCAAAATATATAAGAATACCAAGTAACATATCTCTTGTTAAAGAATCACCATATTTTTATTCTTTTATAGCAAAAATCTATTCACTAAATCTTTTTGGAAGAGATCTTAAAAACTTATCACAAACATCTAATTCTTCAACATTAAGTTCAAGTCCTTACCTGGCATTAACAACCTCATCTACCCGAAGTAGATAAGTTTTAATGTTTTCCTCATCCTTCATTCGTAGTTCTTCAAACTATCATTTGAGATTTCATATCTTTGCCTTTTTGACATTTTTATCTCCTTCATATATGTTTTACAACTTATCCCAAATTCCTTTTGCATCTTTACAATGCATAACTTTTATGGCTTTTGTTCTATGCAAACCCCTCAAAATTGCATTCATTGATTTTGAATTATAATGTTGTAGAAGCTTACCTTCCTTATCTATAGGTGGATCAACTAGTGGTATGTATCAATTTTCAACTGCTTCCCAAATTTCATTTCCAAGTGCCATCAGGTGAATCTTCATTCTCATACCTCAAAATATATAATCACTTCCATCAAATAATGGTGTTGAATTATCTAAGGACATATTCTTAGAATCCATTGTGTTCTTGAAAGCTTTTCTTTAAAGTTGTTAAACTCTTCTGAAGGAACCCACTTTGATACAAATTGAAGAACACAAGCTTATACTGAGAGGGGGGTGAACAATATAAGACCACTTTTTACTTATCTTTCCCAATCAATATTATGCAATGTATCAATATAAATATCAACATCGATAATAAAAGTAATGCACAAATCACCACACACAATAGAGACACCAATTTAACGTGGTTCATCCAATGTGGGCTACTCCACGAAGAAAATATTTCACTAATATTTTCTCAATCAATCTCTTTGGAATCATTTCCCTATTACAATATTTATGGAACTCTATCTAAAGGAGACACCAATCCTCTAATCAAGTTTGTGGATCTCTATCCATAAGATAACTCTTTCTCCTTATGGTGATCTTTTAGAATAACTGTTGCCCCCACTGCTCTGGCTAATGTATATCTATCCATTGAAGACACATGTCCTCACTGCCTTGGCTAATGGATCTCTATCCACTGGAGAATGTCGTACTCTATACTCTGTCACCTTCAAAGCTCTGTCTTAAATTGGCACTAAAAACAGTCCTTCAATCTAGCACAAATTTGCTCAATCTCTATCTCTGGTCTGACACAAACCTATCCTTAAATATTCACCAAACTCTATCTTCAAATCTGCACTAAACACAGTCCTTCGGTCTAGCATAAATCTATCCTCACTCTCTATCCTCTTATTTTAACTAAACATAGCCCTTTGGTCTAGCACAAATATGTCCTCAATATATGTCCTCTGATTTGTACTAAACATAGTCCTTCGATCTAGCACAAATCTATCTTCAATATCTATCCTCAAGCCTTAACACAAAGCTTGACTCAATCTCAAATCAACTCTGCTAGATCTACACCAACCTTAACTCAAGGTTTGAACAAATCAATCAATCAACTCTGCTCTCAAGTCTTCTCAAAGACTTGTCTCAAATATACCTTGTAAGCTTCCACAAAAGTTCAAACTAATATGTCCTCAAGTTCTCTATAGAAATTGTCCAAATATGCTCAACAAGTCCTCACTAGAACTTGTCTAACTTTTTATCCTCAAATATGTATTGTAAGCTTCCACAAAATCTTACACCAATCTATCCACTTGCCTCAAATCTGCTCAACAAGTCCACACTATAACTTGTCAAATCTCATAGAAACATAAAGAGAATTATTAGAGACTCAATATGCTTCACACTCATCACAATGTTCAATCACTTTCAATCACTCTTTTACCATAGAAAAATATAGATAATTGTTAGAGACTCAATATTCTTCATACTCACAAACTCTTAATCACTTTCAATCTATTTTTTATCACAAAAATATATAGAGAATTGTTAGAGACTCAATATGTTTCACATTCATCAACACTCAACCTCTTTCTCAAATCAATTCATAATATAGAATAATTATTTTCATAGAACTTGAACTATCACTTCAACACATCCACTTGACTAGGCTCAACCAACTCTACTCAACCAATCACTCAATGAAATAATCCTTGCTCACAAACCCTAGTCCCAACTCATGAACATTCACTCAAATATTTCCAACAATGCTCATCAATCAATCTCACATAACAATGATACTCATGTTCTTTGCAAACCCTAGTTCAAGTTCTTCACTCAACCAATCACTTCAACAACAATGCTTATAAAACAATCTTCACATAACAATGATACTCATGATATTTGCAAACCCTAGTTCAAGTTCTTCACTCAACCAATCACAACAACAATGCTTATAAAACAAGGTTTTATCAACAACTCTTTATACCAAAAAATGTTGAAGCATTAATTCAAAACACACTCAACAATGCTTACCAAACAATCATTTTCACTCCAACTTAGCATTCATAACATTCAACAACCATTCACTAGGAAGAATATGCCCATACCTTTTTCTTGATGAAGAGTAGACCTTAAACCTGTCTCAATCACACTCAATCTCTTTGACAACCTCAATGGTTAGATATTACAAATCTATCCTCAATATTTTCCTTGAAAAATATTTCCTTCACAATATTTCACCATACAAAAATATTCAAACTTAATTACACCTTATAATCTCCAACTTAAAATAATATCCAACATAAAATAATATCCAACACCACAAAACTCAAACAACCTTCCTTAAACACCTTATTACCCTTTTCAAACACTAAAGCACATATCACCAAAAAATTATTTTGCATCAACCTTATAACTCCCCTAAGAACCTTACAAACCAACTAAATTATGCAAAAATTAATTTTAATGGCTCAACTATAGTGTTTCCAAAAATTTAGGTGCATACCTTTGTCTTATACTCAAAAAGGGTTTTAGTGTGATTTGAACTATCGTCTCCCCAAGCACCAAGCGCCTTAGCGCTTTGGTGCCCACCACGTGGGCTACAAGCACTCACGTGAAGGAAGGAAGGCTCCTTTCCTTTTTAAGCCTTTGATCACCGTCAATGCCTTTTAAAAACAAAAATGCCACACCCGCGGATTCGAAACTTTGCCTCACGTTGCCTCAGCATCTTGCCTTCGTCAAAGTTGCCAACTGTGCTACCAACGCTTGGTGACCAAGGTGCCTCGAATGGTGGATAATCAAGTATTGTCTACCACTTGGTCCTTTAACAACAATCAACCCTTTCTCTTACTCGTCAAACAATTTGCACAATTCGTATTAGCATGGAGATTAAAATCGAATGCAATTAATGTTGTCTAAGGTGGAGGAGTCCCCTTTATATACACTTTGATTTATTTGCTCCCACGTCGGCGCTCAAATTTGAATTCGAAATTCGAATTAATAACCCACCTTAGGGTTATTTAAAATTAACATAAATTAATATATAATTAATATTAAAATTAATTAATAATTAATTTAAATAACATAAAGTTAAGTAAATTAATTTAATAAAATTATATTAATTAATTTAATATTCCTTGTATAATATTATAAATAATTATTATAATATTATTCACTTGGGCTTCTTCTTTTCACCTTGGACCTTATCTTGACCTCCTGGAGCGGACTATCTTTTTGCACTGATTGGAGAACCTGAAACTGCTACTGCCCATTAAAACTACCACTCAATGGTGCTGAAAGCTTGACATCAATGACCACTCACTCTTGACATCAATGACAACTTATCTACTCAAAATGTCCAACAATATCAATTTGGAAAACTAAAAATAATATCATGGTTGTTAACAAGAAGTGGAGCTAAGCCTACTAATAAAAATAAAAAGTGATGATGAAAATGATATCATGGAGTATTAGGGTTATGAATAAGACCCCTAGAAAAAGAGTTATTAAGGAGTTGATATATTGTTATAGTCCTATGTTTATTTTAATACAAGATATAAAATTAAGTAGTGAGGCATTGTAGTGACTTGGATACTACCTTTATATTATCGATAACCAAGGGCTAGAAGAAACAAGGAGTTTTAATTTTGAAGCCCCAATAATAGTTTTGCAGGGCCTTGCAGTTTTAAACATAACAAAAAAGCAATGATTCACTCCTAATGAGCAAATCACCAATTTAAAAAAGTAGAAAAATGCTCCATTTGAATGAGTGGATCACTTATTTTTAAAACAATCATGATAAGGAGCACAAAATCTAAAGAGATCTTCAAGAAAACAATTTTTTTGTCATATTGTGGTGCCAAAATCAAGTTAGAACCCTTATAAGTAGTTTAGATAAAATTTAGGAGGAATGTAACATTTAGTGATGCATCATTTTGCTAAAGCTACCCCAAAATTAGAAGATTTACTAGGAGTAGACATTTGCTACCTTAGGTAACTTCTAGATGAATAGTTTTCTATAAACAACAGCCAAGGGCTCCATTGTAAACATATTTTGGCTATTGAAAAATCTAAGTTATACTTTATTGACTCCACATTGTACTCTTGCTCTAATTTTGGAACAATAAAAATACTATGCAAAACATTTTCTCTTCAATTATGGTAGTGCCTTTTTGGATTGTGGAATACATAGTGATTGTGACACTGCCATTTTGCTTTTTATTAGTCCTTTCCTTGGATTATTTTTTATTTTATAACACATGTTAGAGCACACTAATGTTATTCAATTCCTTCATATGTTGATTGATAATATAATCTATTTATGATTGTATTTTAATTTCATGCATTTACTTTGAATTTCTTGCACCCTTACCTTCATGCATTTAATTTTTTGTATTTAGACTAGTTTAAATTAGCAAGGATAGTGAGGAACTAGCCTAAAGGTCAAAGGTGTCATGTTTCTCCTTCTTACAACTATTGAAACATAATTATGATCACATTAAAAGTTAGACCTTTCCACAATTCAACAGGTTTTTGGCATACCCGATAAAACAAAGGGTTCAATTCCCATGTCAAAATCAAGCCTATACCTCTTTAAAAAAATTTCAAATTTAAGTTAGCATATCTTCCAATTTTTTTGTGGAATTATAGCTCCTTTATTAAATGGCACCTCTATTATGAATCTTAGCAAAAATTCAAGAGATCTACATTCCAATTCTAAAATAGTAGACCAAATATTTTGCAAAGCAAGATTTGTAGTCCAAACTAATTCACAAAAGTTGTCTCCTAGGGAAAATTTGGTGATTCACTCCATTTTGGCACTAGCAAAAAATGATTTTCTATTTTTGGGAGCAATATTGCCAACTTTCCATCAAAATGTAGATTCACCCCCTTCATAGTACAATTTGCTAATTTTTTTATTTTGCTAAGTATAAAAGTAGAAAATTGCTACTTTTTTAAAGTGAATCAATTGGTTCCATAAAAGAGCAATTCACTTCACGTTTTTATTGATATACTTTCTAAGTTATTTATGAGTGAGTTGCCATTTAAAAAAAACAATTTGCTAGTTCTTCAAAAAACTTATTTTCTATCCTAAAACTTTTGTCGATGTAGGAAGGAACAAGATGTGCTCCAAGCTAATAAAATGTGATCAAAGATGTAGTAGTCCAAAAAAGAATTTTATCCAACCAAACTCATTTCTTACCATAGGAAAAATATAAAAACAAAGAAGTTGACAACCATTGTATGGACAAATGAAGCCAACAAATTAATCCCAACTCCAATAAAGACAATAGGGCCCATGGCAAACCCAACTAGCTAAGTTCATAATCCTTTATCTATGCCCCACTATCTTTTTGGTGAAGTAGGTTACCGTAGCAATCTATTGATATACAATATTTACCCTACCTATCATTGCTAGGCTTGGGCCTCTTATAGACATAAACAGAGACAAGTCAATTGCCAATCTTGTCAAGTTCCCAAAGCAATCCTTAGATAGGTCCTAATCAATCCTAACTTGGGTCAAGTCAACAAGCAATATTTTCAAATACAAAAATTCCTCTAGGTCAACCTATGTCACAAGGTCAATTGAATTTATACAAATTGAATATCAACAATGCTTCAAGATATATAAGCCCACCAATATCAAACTAGATCACTACATAGAATTGGTAAACACCGCCTGACTAAATAAGAGCACAAAGTATTGAGGGCATTATCCTAAATCAAGTAACGCCTCCATTTAATTAGCCTTTGTAAAATCTATAGCATATTATAGTCCCTCCAAAACATCAAAAACTATAGTATGGCTTACGAAATCCACCACCTAAGCCTAATCCTCAAGTTGTACTAAATTCTAATCAAGCCTATCCAAAACTACCTTTTGTGTAAAAACCTAAACTCATTGTTTCACCCATAGTATCATGCCATCCCATTGACTCCTAGGGGTTCCTAGATCAAAAAATGGTTCAATATATATTGTCACCCCAAGAATACATAGTTCCACCTCAAGGTCAAATGTAATATCCAATGCAGATACAATACGAGCAAGTTCCTTAATACTACCAACCACCAGTGACAATAAGAGCCCAGAACCATCTTCTTGATTGGACATACCAAGAGCCTTTGAATCTAATGATTTATTTCACTATTCATGTTGTCACTATAAAGTCATTACCTAACTTTGATGCAAATGGGATAAAAGTAACTTTAGATCATCTTGATGAGTTTTTTGTGTTGAAATCAATGCATCAAATTCAAGAAGATATAACGGTACACTTTGATTTTCATTGGTGAAAAAACAACTTTATTTTATAGGAGTGTCTAATAATTTAGTTGTTGATTGGGTCCCCATCATAGAAACCTTCATGAAAATATTTGGTGTTTTAGGCAATGTATATTCAATTCTTTTTCAATTAAATGTCATGCAAAGACATCCTCAAGAAAATGTCCATGATTATAATGTTAGGTTCATGAGTACATTTTATATAGTTGTAAATATTTGGCCTTCTAATGAACAAGATTTTATATATTACATAAAGGGGTTATATAATCAAATTTGGCACTAATGGTTTGCAATGCTAATCATGTTAATTTGGTGATAACCTTCGAGGAAGTAGCCCTTGTAGAGGATGTGTTTATTATATTTTGGAATCTATCCCTTCCCTAACCATCGATTATGCAACTCACATAGCCTAAAATAAAAATACATAAACATAAGGACCTCCCCTAGCTATGACACCAATCCCAAATCTTCAAACAACTCAAGAATCTTCTAATACAACTACCTACTACAAAAAAAACACTTGTATATGGTGACCTTCCCTAGGAAAAATAATCCATATCCATAGCTTAATTGCCAGCTTTTCTAACTCCATTGCATTATGATGTTGATACTAATTCTTCATACCAAAAGTAGAATGAGGGATTACAAGTCCATATGAATAAAATAATGGGAATGATGAAAATACTAGTAAGCCACACCAACATGGAGAGGAGGCAAAATAGTGGATGGCAATAATCAAATTGACAACAATGAAATATTTTATACATTACAAGTGATTAGGTTCCTAAATATTATTCTAGCCAAATAGGTAGTCAATTACAAAACAACATGGTTAACATGAATTTATAAATCAACACCTTGTGATGGTTTAATTGAAATGCTAGAAATAATCCTATCAAATGTATTGTGGCTATAATAAATGTTTAAACAAATATATATATATATATATATATATATATATATATATATATATATATAGTCAATAGTGCTAAGCACAACAATATGTAGAATTAGTCAAGTAGCTCCAATTGCAAACCAACTGCCTATGGTGAATCAACTAGTATATCACCACTTGGTCCAGTTCAATAATTAATTTTGGCATTGCCTAGTATAAATAACGTGGTGCTTGTCAATTTTGGTATCTTTGAATAATATGACGACTTCATTTTCAAAAATCATGTTCCATGATTTAACCAAAAAAAGGGGGTAGGAGTAAGAGAAAAGCAACTAGTGAACAATCCAAATCCCACAAGAAGCATCAAAAAAGGAAATTGGACCAAGTACCATAATTATAGTGTAGAGAATATGATGTCACCCTTACATTTGAAAGACAAAGGGCCCACAAATATTTGTACAATATACTATGTAGAAATAGGGCATAGAAAATATATTAGTCAATACTTCACCAACCAACATTTTATAAGAAAAAGGATAATACACTCCATAGGATGTGGTACTGACTCATAGCAAAATAAAAAGGAGAAGTTGCAAAAAGAGTCCATTTTTTTTTTAAAATATATATTCTTAACCAATAAAGGACACACAATTGCAACACATTAGTGTATGAAATTCACATCACATAGTGAAAGCAAGACTACTGAATTCAGGTTCAATATCATCAAAGAAACGAAGAAAACACTAGCTAAGGTCAACATGTTGGAATCTCTAGACTTACTAGGGCAAGGAGATTTGCTTCAAGAGGCTCTCAAAGAGCAATAAAGGAGTTATGCTAAATTAAAGGTAATAATGCAATAGTAAATACAACCCAATCATGTAGAATAACATAACCTAATAGTGAAAGATTCATTAGATATTCAAGTGAACATGATAGACATAATAAAAACTCATAAACCAAAAATATTAAAGTCATCACCATTTTATGTTATAATGAATAATAAACTATCTACTAAGAAGTCTTATAGATTTAGGGGTCATTGGTACTGTAATGCCTAAAGTTGTGTATAAAAAAATTGTCTATCATACACCAAGATGGCTAGAAACCCCATTAAGATGGACAAAACTAGAGTAAACACCATAGGAGTGCTAAAGAATTTGATAATAACAGTTTTAAAACATCCATACTTGGTGGTCATATAAGAAGTCATTGTTGGTGATCTCCCTCCTTATTTTAGAATGATACTATCATGAGAATGGACAAATAAATTGTTAGGATATGGGTACCTAGTCATGGATTATACACATATGAAGGTACCCAGGGATGAAAAGATCATTAGAATTGAGAATGGGAGTCCATGCGACTACCTCTTGCACAATATTGATGATGACAATGTGGTGAATTTCAATGACCTTACTGAATTCACAAATGAAGAACCAATTGGAGGAACTATTCTCAAGTTGGACATAATCGTAGGAGTTTTACAATAAGATAAAGGTCAAAAAACAAATTATAAGGAAAGTGAACTTGGGATCTGAAAAGCCTATCACGATCCTAGTTTTAACAAGTAAATAGGTTCAAGATTTAGATAGCATGTGGATGACGCATTTTGATGGTGCATAATAAGAAATGGAATGGGCATAGGCATTCAACTAGTTGATCCTAAAAATATGCAACTTAGTTATACTTGTAGGTTGTTTAATTGTATTGACAATATTGAATATGAAGCATTGTTTACCATGTTAAGGAAGGTTAAAAATATGGGTGTAAGAAATATAAAAATCTATGGCCAATATTAGTTAGTTATAAACAAAGTCAATTTCAAATGTGCTACCAAAAATAAACATTTGAAATCTTATAATTACAGAGTCTAGGATCTATTGAAAAAATTTAGTACTTATGAGCTCAAAGCAATTTCTAGGGACCTAAATACCAAAAGAGATAAGCTAGCTTCTCTAGCCTATAAATTTGACCTTGCCATAAATATGTGGGATAAAATTACAGAGATTGAAGTAGTTTTCACCCTTGTTATTCCCAAAAATGAAGACCAAAGGTAAATATTCAATAATGGCTAGCAAATAATAGAATTTCTTGTCAAAGAAGCTCATCAT
The DNA here is from genome assembly GCA_028583015.1 of Wollemia nobilis. Lineage (NCBI taxonomy): Eukaryota > Viridiplantae > Streptophyta > Pinopsida > Araucariales > Araucariaceae > Wollemia > Wollemia nobilis. The sequence goes on from JAQPPZ010017021.1 coordinate 3,617,668, forward strand.
GCAAAAGGAAATAATGAGTATGGGGTGACATCAAGGATGGGGTAATATAGTTAAAAATCAATCAGTTTCCAAGATGATTAATCATGCCTAAAAGCCTCTTCAAACTTGATGATAACTCTAGAAAGGCAACCATTACGGTGAAAACATCCTCATACATCCCATTGAGGTCTCTAGAGGTAAAAAATTACTTTTGGGAAAGGATTGCATTAAAGAAGAGCTCCATTTGTTCAAATAGCTATGCAATAAATATGGATATGATGTTGTAAGGAATATGAAGATTTGAATTCTTATGATAGAAACACCGTCGAGCATACCCTTGAGCTTGAGCCCAGACCTAGACCATTATAATAGAATCAAAGGCCTACCAAACCAAATATTGAAGCAGTAATGAAGAAGGAGCTTTAAAATTATTTCATGCACAAATTATTTTCCCTACCAAGCACTCTACCTAGGTAGTAAATCTAGTGCCAATATGTAAAAATAATGGAGATATTTGGCTTTGTATTGACTTTAGAAATTTGAATAGGGCATAATTGATATATAGCAACCCTCTACCATCAATTGATCAAATATGGTACAAGGTGACAAGGTTGTAAATGCTATCACTACTTGATGATTTCTCTGTATACAATCAACTATAGGTTAAAATGATGATCAACATAAGATATTTTTCACTATAAACTCAAGACCATTACCTGTAAATAATACCTTTAAAATTATCCAGTGTATGAATTATTTTCCAAAGAGCTATGGATATTGTGTTTGCTAGATTGATAAAAAAATCATACTCATATACCTTGATGACTTAATAGTCTTTTCTAAGGAACAAACACATTGAACATATAGAGTTAATTTTCAAAAGGTATAGGCAGCATGAGATATCATTAAATCCTATTAAATCTCTCTTCATTGTTGAATAAAGGAATATTCTAAGACATGTGGTGTCTAAATAAGACCTTCCTATTGATCACAACATAATCACAATAATAAAATAACTTCCATTACCCTCATCAATCAAAGCTATTATATACTTCTTTGGGAAAATCCAATTTGTATCTAAATTTATACCAAATTTTTTTATAGTAATGGGTTACTACCTTTGGATTCCACCCATTTTTGATCAACCAATTAAGGTCTCCAAAACTCAATTTTGCAATATGATGAATTGAGAAGCAATTTGCTCAAGATAGTGTGATTCGCTCTTGAGGATCAAAGTGTTGGGAAACATGGAGTGATTTGTTTACAAGAGTGAAGCACTAACAAAATGGAGCAAATAACTCCTAATGTAGAGTGATTTGATGTCCTATTAGAGCAATTTACTCATGGATAGGTAAAAATACAAAAGGAGATGCACAAACCCCAAGGAATATTTTTGGAAAATGACATTGTTGAAGTTCCTCTTGAAGCTGATAAACCACTTATCATAGAGCTTCCAAATGATTTCGTCTTAAGTGTTATTGAGATTGAAGAGCACGCCAAACCTGAGGATGAAGTCGATATTACCCTTTTCTTCGATGGTTCTAAGTGTGAAGAAGGAAATGTGTAGAAATTGTTTTCTTCACACCTCAAGGGGTCCCCATCCCTTTTTCATTTAAGCTCAACTTTCCCTACACTAATAATAATGCAAAACATGAAGCATTGATCCTTGGACTCCAGACCATTATTTCCATACACATTAAATGTATCCCAATCATAGGTGACTTCCTCTTTATTGTTAATCAAGTTAAGGGGGTCTACTAATAAAAATGCTCGATCTTAAAGTCTTACAAACAACCTATCGATAAATTGCTAATCAGCTTTAACTTGTATGACATTGAATCTTTTCCAAGGTCATATAATTATTTTCCAGATACCATGGCTTCTCTCAGGTCCCTTATCTCATAAAATCCCATCGATAGCGTCACTCAAGTTCAAGTTACCATGATTTCCCAATCGACTATTTCTTGGGAATATTCTAATGATGAATGAGACATCAATCTAGTTCAAGCAAAGCTAGAGAATGATTTATTTTCTCAAATAAATAATTTCTTCAAACCTGGTACCCTTCCTACAGAATTGAAATCCATCGCTAAATGCACGTTCAAACAAAAAGTGGCTTGATATACTCTCTTAAAGGATATACTTTATCATCATAGTTATGTTGGTGTTCTTATTCATTGTCTCAAACCACAAGAGGTAATTTGGATGATATATCAAGCCCATGATGGTACATATGGTGGTCATTTTAGTGGGATGGCCATCACAAAGTGCATTTTACACATGGGTTATTATTGGCCCACCATGGAATATGACTATTGCACATATGTTAAGAAATGTCCTAAATGTCAACATCATGCCAATTTGACCCATGTCCCATTGCAAGAATTGCAATCCATTCAAACCCTGTGGCCATTTCCACAATGGGGCCTAGATTTTATTGAGAAAATATCCCCTCCATCCTTGGGATATCATACATTCATTATTATAGCCATAAAATACTTTTCCAAGTGGGTTGAGGCTATTCCTCTCACCAGTACGACAAGAACCCAAATTGCAAAGTTTATACTAGAACACATCGTTTATCGTTTCAGTATCCCTTTAGAGCATATATCCAATAATGGTCTCCCATTTAAAAACAAGGATGTTTTAGCAATGTGTAACAAGTATCATATCCAACATAGCTTCTCGACATCCTATTACCCCTAGAGAAATGGACAAGTTGAAGCTACCAATAAGACTATATGTGCCATTCTTAAGGAAACTATACAAGAAAATCCTAAATATTGGCACCTCCGATTCATTTTGGTGCTCTAGGATTATTGCATAATAATTCACATGCTGAAAGGGCAACTCCATTTTTGTTACTCTATGGTGCTAAAGCCATCATACCTCTTGAGCTCGAGATCTCGACCCTGCGCATATCCTTGCAAGAATTCATGGATGAGGATAGAACCTACCAAGCATGGCTCGATCAACTTACTCTCCTTGATGACTACTAAATCAACGCTCTTGAGCATCTTTGCGTTTATCAATATCAAATAAAAATATCCTATGATCACAAAATACATCCATGATAATTTCAAGTTGGTAACCTTGTACTCAAATAAAATTAGCAAAACTCAAATCTTCCATCTCATCTACATGATAAGTTTTCTCCCAACTAGCTTGGTCCATTCATTATCACACAAAAAATTGGCTTGAGGGCCTATAAAATTGCCACTCTTAAGGGAATTGAGGAGCTTGAGCCCATCAATATCCTTCATTTGTGTGCATTTTATGCCTTGCTCATATTCAAATTTGTCTTCTTGTACATAATCAATTCCAAAAAAAATCAACCAAAATAGGCAAAATCAAACAAAAAGCTCGTATCACAAGCACTTTTCACCTTCCAATCTGTTCGCTTTCTCGTCATGTTATCATTAATTTTATTTTCTCTCAATTCCTTGTACATCACTTTTAGTTATATGGTCACACTTTGAGCGGTTACGTACCATGGATCAATTTTTTCCTCTCTTTCCTCTTTCCCCTCCTTGCTCATCTTGCTGCTTTCTTATTTTTTCTCCCTCTTCTCTTTCTCCTTCATTATCTATCATCTTTCACTCTATCACCGTATAATTACTTTTTTCATGCTTCATTTTGTGTTCTCATTTTGTTTTAATCTAATGCTACCTTAGTCACCATTCGGTTAAGTTTGACATGTGTCATTACAAAGGATTTTGTTGTATTAATCAGGGACATATTGATAATCATACTTGTCCAACTTCTTTACATGCACTTTTACACCATATCCACTACTCCCAAACTCATAGCTTGTCATGCTTGATCTTTTTTCTCTCTTAGTTTTGTAGAATATTTGGGTTCTTTCAGTTGTTCATCCATACCTAGTATCTTAATCAACCTTCATTGAATGTCATTTATCCCTTCAGTGCTACAGGCCTTCCTAGTTACTTTAGATTTTCTCCTGGACCATGCACATATCTCATACATTAATCATATTTTAAGTATAGGAAAGATGAAGCCGAGCGCTCCTCTCGCCATAAAGCAAACAGTTTCCCCTACTCATCCTATCATGTGCATAATCTAATCCTAAGCATATGTATAAAAAATATTATCAATCAAAATCAATATAAACAAATTAAAAAATTAAAATTTTATTTTATCATGGATCCTTAGGCATATTAGATGTCTCCACTGGTTCTATAGATGCCTAGCGAGCAATGGATCGATGTTGAAGGATTGTGGGGCTATCTCCATTGAGGCTATAGATGCCTGACTGATAATGGAGTATACCCTCTGTGTGGCGATACATCTGTCACATTAATAACCTTATTTTATATAAACCTATGTACACTCATGGATGAGCTAGCTTATAATGGCTTGAGTCATATTTGGTTAGTCCTACCTCACTCAAAATAAAAAGTAAACATCATTGCATACACTTTTGTGTTTGAGAAACTTGACTTCCTTGGTTTATTCTAGTATCTTCAAGCCTCTCACCTCGATCCTTGAGACTTCCCACTACCACTCCTCTATCCCTACTACTCATCTCCTTGAGAGGATCTAACACTTAAAGCTCATGATTTGGATGGATCTCTAACTCATGGTCTTGCCACTGTGAATGAGGGTCTACTTGTCGAGCTTCACTGTAACTCTAGTTACGTTGGCTAAGGAGGGACCTCCAGTCTCTCTCTAATCAAGATATCCTCTATATACATTTCCCTATCCACCTCTAGTTGTCACTATGCTATGACTCTCATCGCTCTGCCTTGGGCCACCATTGGCTCAACTCGTGCTCCAACCAACTCTACCTGTAATGCCTCTATGGTAGTCGTCTTGTTAGTCCCCTCTAGATACCTTTGTAGTTGTTCCATCTCATCCACTACTACATCCACCTATTGATGCATATCCTCCCTCTCTACCATCACTACATCCAAATATTGGCGTAGATACTCCCTCTCAATCACAACCATATCTACTTGTTAACACAGACCCTCTTGCTCTGCCACTACCACTAATATCTCTTCCTATAGTTATGCTAGTATATTCATAAGACTATACCTTATACAACTCTACATACATCTATTCCAATAACATCGATGCCTAGGCATATACAATCGATGTCTCAATCAAAGCTACAACTAATTTTAATATATTTCATGGAAACTATGCACTTGAATAATCCAACGATATAACATTTGAAATTAGGAACATTGAGACTATATGCCATGACAATAATTTATCCTAATGGTACTCCAAAAAGTACTATATACCATCGCTTCCTATGTTAATTTACTTCTACTCATCACCATATATTTGGGGTATCACATATTCCTTCTTCATGGATACATGGATAGGAATACCATCTATACAGAGCCAAAAAATATGGTACACATCCTCAAGTGTCACTATCATCTCCCTTGTAGGGAGGTGGAAGGTCCCCCTATCAAGAACCCTTCACTCCATTAGTGTTGATAGGTACCAATGATCTACATATATAGGCTCGATCTATGTCACTCCCTTTAGGCCTATTACCTCCAACCACTCCCATTCCTCCTTGCTCAACTTGTCCTTGGTGCTCAAAAACACAATACCAAATCTATGTCATGGTCGTAATGAAACAACCCAAGTCAAAATCACCTAGTTGTCAAAACACAAAGTTAAAATTTCATTTTATTTGAAAGCAAATTCACAATCTGACTGTTGCACACCCAACTTTATATTAGTACATAGGCATAGTTATCCACACTCCGAGATCATTGATCGCTACAGATGGGATTACGAGTGCTCGAGATTGGCCAAATCCTACAATATGATGCCATTTATGAGATCCACCTTCCCCTAACTCGAGTTCTGGATTCTCGACATGGGTTATCCTTCCAGGGATCATAATACCTGGAAGGATGGACGCATAATTTTCCCGTCTCGTAGCATGGAGGACATTGGTCTCAATGACCTTTACTTAGTCCTAGTTCATGTTTTTGCTTCAAGCCCATGCTAGAGTTAGCATTATTATGCCTAGTGCTTGATATCAATCCATAATTCTATGAACGTTATCAAGGTTTGCCAATACTCTAGCTTTAGGTCCAGGTATCTTTGCTAACGTTACAGTTGATGATAATATGTCCCATACCATCTATTGTTGTACCTTCCAACCCCGAATACCAGCTCCCCTAGTCTTGAGTTATTCATTATGTTCAATGCATTCACCAATACAATCAGAGTTTCCTAAAGTATCCATGACATGAGAATTGTAACTTAATGATACACCTATGCTCGCTACCCAAAATTTAAGTTGTCCATTGCTGGAAAAGTTTTAAATAAATGAGGTTGAATAATAAAACAAGATGCGACGATAAGACAACTAAAAAAAATCATTGTTCTTCTCAAAGTTTACAGAGCTCAAGGTTCCGATTTTCATAAGCAAAATATATTTCTAACAATTCACTAGTAAGTTTTTTGAGGTAAAATGATGGTTGTCGTTTTAGCTAAATAGGACAAACAATCAATTTAAAATATAATTTTCTCTATGCATGACGAACGTTTATCTATATGAGAGCTCTCAGCTTACCCTTCGTAATTGAAACAAAATTAAAAAACATATACTAATATGAAACCTGACAGTAAAAGATACACAACATTACAGTATTCCAAAATGACTCAAATCATAATATCGACAATTTTACTTCATTCTTATATATAACTTTTAATCGCTTTCAAATTATGACCGAGTGAAGACAAGAACTCTCTAAAGCCCAATATTCTATAGCCATTCACCAAATACTTCAATTCTTTAAGCATGACGATATCTGCGGTGATTTTGGGTGAGCTATCTAATTTTATAATATTCATATCCGCCTACATCTTGCCAATAAAGCTACGTTACAAGGTGACTTTTGAAAAAAATTTCTCCATCTACGAGCATACAATCAACAATTTTGCTACTAGATTATTTTTGAATTACAACAAATAAACACAAGATGGTTCATTTATTCTGCCATTGCTAAGTTTTTTTAAATAAATATTGGGTGTATAATTTAAGATGATTTCACCTACAGTTCATTCATTACAAAGACCCTATCAACACTTTACATATTTGTAAACCATACATTAAGACGAGGGAACCATACCGGGCGATAGATTTTCGAATGGGTAACAAAATTAAAAGAATATTTCTAGGTAACATTCACACAACATTAATTTATGATACATAGTTTTTTCTTTATCACACATCTACACATCTACTTTCATAAGAGGTAAATTTGTAAACTACCTTTACATCCAACTAAAAACAATCACAAGACAAGTATAAATACTATCTTATACTGTCAAAATATAATTACTTGACCTCTTGCATAATACATATTTTTCATCAAACTGACTAATTTCGAAAACTAATTTTCTATTATTTTATATCAGAAGTATCTAAAACTGGTTTTAATTCACAATGATTCTGCTATCAGCAGTATCATTAATCCTGAGCTTAAGGTTCATTTTATTTTGCACTCTTCATCCGTCTGCCCATTCAAAATAGGTCCATATAAGAGAATAAGGATTGCAACATGCGAAGGATCAGTACGGGTTTAATGCAATGTAGCTATGTGAATACAAACTATCTACAATGCATTACGTTCAACAGTTTGAGACACTCAAATTAAAATTCCTTCACAAATACCATCTTTTGTAACCAAGTTTTGCTATCAACGTTGCTATTCCATTTCTAGCAAATTTTACTTGATGTATAAGTATTTATAGATTTAATGTATTACGCAATTCGTTATAGACATCATTAGAAAAGGTAAATTCAAGAGTACGTAAAAATAATTTGGGTTTTACCCAAAGTTTCAATGCTTATACCCTTGAATATTTTGAAAACAGACAAAATAGTTTCCCACTATATTTTCTTTTATTTCATAGAAGACACGCTGGTTTAAAATAAGAACGTTTACAACATGGTATCTTCTAAACTATTCACATATACAGATAGACCAGATAAAACATTCACAACAAAACATGCATTCCGGGATAGATAGACCGACCTCTTGCGTCGAATGGAGAAGTAAGCAAACCTCTATTAAAAAATTAGCAACAAGTCAAATATTACATTCACACAAATCCAGTAATGAGTAAAGACCGAATGCCCCTTCGAATACATTCTTTTCCTTATAAAAGATGAGAAGGTTCATAAACTAATTAACATATGAGTTTTTCTCATGCATCATGGAGCACTTGGTATTCACCGAGTGGCATACTGTTTGGCCGCCCAACATAAACATGCTTATTATTTTTTATTATTATTATTTTTATTATATATATATATATATATATGAACATCATATATACTTTTAGTTTATTTTATATTATTAATATTTATATAGGTATAAATATATTTACTTAATTTTACTTTACAAGTATGTATATATATATATATATATTTTTTTTTGATTTTTTGGCAAATGAATGCATATCTCTAACCATAATGGAGGTAAACAATGATCTTAATACAAACATAGTCATAAGCAAATTGAGCAATCAAAATCAACACATGTCCCTATAAGAGTTTACCTCGGCTAGGTTCCATGTACTCGCAACCGTGGTGTTATTAAAGCACTGGCATCATATCCCAACTTACCTGAGCAAAAATCCTTATCCTTTTACTTACGGTTGTGCAACAGATACACTAAATCACTTGTCATAATTGCTATGACTCCTGCACTCATAGAAAATCATCAACATCTTGTTCTAATAAAACTAGCAGGCAAATAAGAAAATCATGGGGATGTTACACGTAATAACTTCAACTGCAATCATCACCACAAAATCATTAGCCTACATTTTCCATTTCATACATATACAATAAAATCATACAAAAAGAAAAGAAAAAAAACATATTCACCCATTCCACCATGTTACCATTTCAAAATTTCAAAACAAAAAAAAAATTCCTACCCATTTTCATCATTTAAAGCTTAAAAAAAATTAAAAAAAAGAAAAAAATAACAAAACAAAAGGTCGCATGATACTCATTGACACTACACACCCTCCAACTCCCATTATCATGCTCTCTCTCGCCATCTTGTTTTCCAACCCCTTTTTCTTCTTTCCCCTTCGCTATTGCTCGTCATAGTTGCAAAATGTGCGTGACAATGCTCTATTTATAGCTTTGCACTGGTAACCACCCCAACAAGTCACCAACCACCCTTGGTGATCACCAATGCATAAGGAAACTACCCTGAGTGGTCACGAGCGCCAGGTAACTACCTTGGGCAATCACCTAGGTGCCAGGCAGCCATCGTAGATGGTTGGCAAGGTCATTTTTGTCAATCCTTAATCCAAATTTTGGCATTCACCCCAAAATTAACTCTTTTACACCTTTATTTCATCCTTGATACTCTTTTCATCCATATTTTGTCAATCATCTCATGGTTGTCATCTATTTCTTTCCACCCACTCACCACTTGATGGGATAGACAATACCCATAAAACTATCTCAAATCAGCTCAATACCCAAAACACTAAACTTGGAGTCACTTAAGTCTAAGAATCTTTGCTCAAGGCTATCATTAACCCCTCTCTACTGGGGAAAATAGCAAAACTCATATTTTTCTCTCAAAATTCTAATAAAATTTTTGATTCAAAGACTCAAAATTCTAATCATAGTGATCTCATCAATTTATCAAAGGCAAAGATTCAAGGGCATTCATCCATTCCATGACTAGGGCATTCTACATTGTTCTTGATTTGAGATAATCCTACATCACTTCCCTTAAGCCAAAGATCATTCTCTGTCATTCACAAATCATTATAATTATTCATCATGAACCCAATAATTGGAGTCATTTATTTTTGTACCATATTGTGTTTGTGCAAAATGTGGTACAAAAAGAGGTATATGTAGATACCTAAAAAGTGTCATATTGTCATTGGTTAAATTTTAATATTTAATAAAATTTATTATTATTTTAATTAATACATTTCAACCCTTTAAAAGCTTTATTTCCCTCTACTGTGCGGAGGCATCAAGTGTGCCTCTGCGGTTGAAAGGGAAGGGAGAGGGAATGAAGCCAAAAAAGGATATGAAACGATCGAAGACCCCCGAAGTCGCATATAAAAAATCCATTATAAAGCCCGCCCTCAAAAAAATATTAATTTTGACTATCCTAGCCCCTTTGACCATCTTAAACACCTTCCTACACCTAACCCATGGTCATCATGAGACCATCCTCTTATTTTAACCTAGGTCCACCTCACTCTGGTTAGCATTTACTCCCTTCTCTCCTCCACATTCCAAGCTCATTAATGCACAAAGGTGAGGAATCCCTCCACCCAAGCACATTGATGAAGCATATAATTTTGGTGGGTGAGGAATCTCTCCACCCAAGCACATTGATTAAGCATACCATTTTGGTGGGTACGAATTATCTCCACCCAAGAGCATTAATGAGGCATGTCATAACATGTCATAGTGTGTCATAGCCCAAATAGAGAATATTGCACACTTGTCCATCCAAGCAACCAAGTGGGGAAACTTAAGATTCCTCCCTTCTCTCACCCAGACCACTTGTCCATCATCCTATCACCCCCTCATCATTCTCCTCACCCTTGGAAAATATTATAAATATGCTCTCATTTCATTCACTTCAAGAGAAAGCACACAAAACCTTACCGAAAATCTACCTAGATTTCATTTGGACCTCCTTGTGGATCTTTGAATTTGTGAATGTAGGTACCTCATTCATAAATATTGAGAACATCAATCATGGAGTCTTTTGGAATGTGTGGTAATATTTATTTTACAACTGTGCTCATCTTTGATAACCAAACAACATCAAATCTGCACCAGAAGCCCCACAACACTTCCAAAAAGATCCAAATTTGAGTTTTAAGCCCCTATAAAAACATAAAACCAACCATCATGGGTGGCTACATAGATCCAATTGCCCTATGCAGCTACATAGAAGCCAACTACCCTGTGCGGCTACACAGATCCAACCACCTTGGGCGGTTGAGTCTCGAAGATAAACAAAGACTCAAAATTAATAATAGATAGCTAGGCAAGGTAAAACAAGGTTGTTTATAAGGTTTTGTAAACATTTTGAATAGATTATTGCAAGTATGAAGAGGGGTATTAACTAAATGGCTCAGAAATAACTCGAATTCTGGCCTTAGTGTGAAAACAATTGAGTTTGTCGGCAGTTTATTTGACGGCAAGATTTTTAATTCTTCGAACTCCCCTCACCTACATTTTCTCCTAAATTCCCTCACCCCCTTCTTCCCTATTCTTCCGCCTCCTTTCCTTATCCCTCCACGCCCCTTATCCCTCCACCCTTTCTTCCTCCATAACCTCCACTACTCCCTATAAATATTACAACGCTAGTGTGAAGTTTTGTATGTAGTTTTTGAATTTAATTAAATATAATATTTTCTATTTTATAGGCCACATCGGCTCACTGGTATCAGAGCCAGTTGACTTTGGGTGCTCGACACGCTTTTTGAGGGTGCACGAGAGCCGAGGGTGCGGAAGTTGAAGTCGGCACGAGAGCCGAGGATGCCAGTTTGGGTAGCAAAAGTGCATGTGAGGCGCGAGTGCCGAGGTGGCACAATGATCGAGGCATAGTAGGGCATGGAGGCACGAGAGCCGAGGCCGGGGGCACGCATCCCGAGGTGGGCGTAGTCTTCGAGGTAGATCTAGTGGCACGAATCTCAAGGCACAGAGAACTAAGCTGACGTGGACGCTGACTGAGCGGCGGCATGCAGTTCGAGGTGGCATGCGAGTGGCGCTGGCGAGTGAGCTGGCAGCCTGGGCACGAATTTCGAGGCGCCAGGTGGCGGATGCGTGGCAGCTGACGTGGACACGTGACTCGAGGAGCTGAGGTGGAAGGTGATGTGGTAGCGCGGGCGTGGACGTGGCATGTGTGACGTGGCACGAGGAGAGCAAGGTTGAGCTGGCAAAGGAGTCACCACATGGTGATTTGTGGTTGGTTGATAGGACAAAAGCTTGGGCTCGTGATTGCCCGAAGGCAATCAATAACTTACGCGCTCGCACGCGTATTAAAATTACTTGGTTACCCTTCGCCCACTGCATGTGGGACTATTCTTTTTATTTTTTTGGCCTAAGTTTGTTTTAATTAACCCGGGCTCTCCTTTTGTGAATGCGACGGGCGGTGTGGTCTGGCGGTAAAGACTTCTGGCTAGCAGCGGTGAGGTTCAAGGTTCAAAACCCGCCCGCGATAGTCTAATTTTTTTTTTGGTTTGAAGTGTGCACCGGGAAAATCATAAAAGGCACGAGGTGCCTTGACGTTCCATCGCAGCCACGTGGTGTAGCGGCTACGCATCCCTCTTACAAGAAGAAGGTTGGGGGATCGATTCCCCTCCGCTTCAAAACAAATTTTTTTGTTTAAAAGAAAAAAAAAGGTTTGCATTTTTTTATTTTTTTAAGTTTTTTAAAATCAATTTAATAGTTATTAATTTATATTTTTAATTATTTTTAAATATATGTTTATTTAAAAAAATAATTAAAGATATAAAAAAATTATTAAATTTTTTTATAAAAGACTTTATAAAAAATATAGAAAACCTTTTTTTGAAAAGGGATATTGAAAAGTTGTTTTTGAAGATCAAGTTTTTTGAGCACCTGGAAAATTTTCAGCTAAATTTTTGCCATGATGAGTAGATGATTCGGTCAACCGGATGTTACCATGCCCTATGCTCTCTACTGAGGAGAGAATCTGCTGAGTCATTTGATGAGAGGGTCCGACGAGACGGAATACAAACTGTATTCAGTCAACTGCAGAATTCAGTGATAGCCCACCAGAGGAAACCGGATTCTGGATACGAGGCTGACTCAGAGGACAATATTTTTGGACAACGAGTGGAGGAGTCCGATTCAGTAGCCTGTGAACCTGAGGCACAATCTAGTGAGAGCTATACCCCACGCTCTCCAGAGCCTGAGCCAGTAGAGCCTAAGTCAGCGGTACCTGAGCCAACAGAGGCTGAGCCAGCACAGGTCGAGCCAATGGTAGCCCCTAAAATTGTTGTCATCAGTGACGACGAGGATTCCATTGCAGACAATTTTGGACCTCCAGTACTGGACAATCCACAAGAAGAAGAAGAAGAAATCAGTGAGAGAGTTAAGAAATCTAGATTTGATTTGAACTTGTAATTGCTTTGTACTTCCTATTTTTAGTCAAATCAAAGTTTGCTTTCAAGTAGTAGAAATGGCTTCAAATTCAAATCTTCCAATTCCAAAATTCAATGGTAGTGATTATGAATACTGGTCAATAAAGATGAAAACCTTGTTGATAGGTAAAGGTTTGTGGGATGTAGTTGAAGAGGGTTACACAGAACCCTCTCCTACTGACTGGACTGCTTTAAGTGCTGCTGATAGAAAAGCTAGGAAAGAAGCACAAAAAAATAATTCCTCTACCCTGTATCATTTGCAAGCAGCCCTAGATAAAAGCATATTTCCTAGAATAGCATCTGTGTAACAGCTCAAGATGCTTGGAATTCTTTAAAGGAAAGTTTTCAAGGGAGTGATCAAGTGAAGCAGGTCAGGCTTCAAACTCTGAAAAGAGATTTTGAAAATCTCAGAATGCAAGAGAATGAGAAAGTAGGAGACTATTGCGTGCGAGTCAAAGCCGTAGTAGATAAAATGGTCACTCTAGGTGAAGAGATTAAACCAGAAGTTGTGGTGAAGAAAGTGTTGCGAACACTTCTTCCTAAGTGGAATCATGTAGCAATCATTATTGAAGAGTCAAAATATTTGACTGCACTTTCCTTTGATGCACTAATTGGTTCTCTTCTTTCACATGAAGAGAGATTGCAGGAATCTCCTTCCACTAGCCACGGAGGCAATGACAAAGCCTTCGCTTCACAAGAAGGAAAAGGACAAGGCAGAAGTCGAGGTAGAGGTCAGCACAGAGGAAGAGGTAGGAATAGTCCATGAGGTGGAACTCCTAACAGAGGAGGATCTTCAAACAGAGGTGGAGGTCAGAATAGAGGTGGACAACAGAACAGAGGGAAGCATCCAGGACGAGGAAAAGGAAGTGATAAGTCAAAACAAGCTTGCTACAATTGTGGCAAACTTGGCCACTTTGCTCGTGATTGTTGGTCAAAATCTTCTCAAGAGAGCAACAGTCAGAGCAGTCAGTATGGCAATTTTGGAGAAGAGGAAGGGACCTCAAATCTCTTTCTCTCATATGGCAAGTCAGATCAGAACCCGAATGATACCTGGATCTTGGACACTGGGTGTTCAAATCATATGAGTGGCAAAGAAGAACTCTTTGCTACTCTGGATTCTTCCTACAAATCCAACATCAAATTGGGAGATGACAAGTCATTGGTAGTTGAAGGCATTGGAGCCATGGAGGTTCCAACAAAAGAGGGCATGAAACAAGTAAGTGATATCTATTACACACCTCATCTCCAACACAATATTTTAAGTGTTGGTCAAATGTTAGAGAAGAACTATAAATTACTGTTTGATGAAGGTAAATGTACCATTTTTGATAAGAGTAATAGTGATAGAGTCATTACTCAAGTGCCAATGACAAGGAACAAGTTATTTCCTTTAAATTTTGGCCAGCCAGGAGGATATCAATTAGTAAATGTTGCTATTGCAAATCCAAGTGTGTTGTGGCACTTGAGATACGGTCATTTGAATTCAGCCAGTTTGAAGATGTTAACTTCTCAAGCAATGGTGACCGGACTTCCTAAAGTTTAGGACAATAAGGAAGTCTGTGAAGGTTGTGCCTTGGGCAAGCATGCTAGAACCAAATTTCCTCATGGACAAGCATGGTGGGCCAGTTATCCACTCCAACTAGTGCATTCGGACATCTGTGGTCCGATGCAGACCAAGAGCATTGGTAATAACTCTTACTTTCTTCTTTTCATTGATGATTTTTCAAGAATGTGCTTGGATATATTTCTTGAAGCATAAAGATGAAGCATTTGATTGCTTCATAGATTTTAAAGCAAGAGTGGAAAATGAGAGTGGATATTCTGTTAAGTGTCTCAGATCAGATAAAGGAGGAGAATACTCCTCTAATGAATTTTTGAATTTTTGTAAAAAACATGGAATAAAGAGGCAGTTCACTGCTGCCTATACTCCATAGCAGAATGGTGTGGCTGAGAGAAAGAACCGCACCATTGTAGAGATGGCAAGATCTATGCTTCAAACGAAGCATTTAAGCAATATGTATTGGGCGAATGCAACCATGACCAGTGTGTATATTTTGAATAGGAGTCCTACTTCAAGTTTGAAAGGGAAAACTCCTTATCAAGCATGGTATGGTAAGAAACCGAATGTCAAGCATTTCAGAGTATTTGGTTCACTGGCTTACTCACACATTCCTGATGAACAGAGAAAGAAGCTCGATCCTAAGAGTCAAGCATGCATTTTTGTAGGGTACTGTGAGAACACAAAATCTTACAGACTCTACAATCCTAGGACTCAAAAAATAATACTTTCCAGGGATGTGATTTTTGATGAAGGGGGAGAATGGGGAAATCCCCAAATTTATAGCGATGTTGAATCTCATGATGCAGGTTCTACACGGGTGCAACAGATAGCACTAAAGAAAGGCAAGAATACTCCTCCTCCTCCTCCAAGCCCAAGTAGACATTTGACTTCCAGTTCATCATCATCATCACCAAGTCCTTCTCCACAAAGGTCAGTCAGTTCCTCACCAATGGATATTGATTCTCCATCGAGAGGTAAGAGAACTCTCCAACATCATCCATCTTATCAGATGTTGGATAAAAATTTTCAAAGAAGGTATACTAGAAGTCAAGCTAGTGAGATGAGTTATGTTTTACAAAGACTTGAAAATATGCATTTGTATGGTGATGATGACTCCCAGCTTGAACCTCGGGGAGATGTAGTTAACTATGCCTTGTTAACTAGTGCACAACTTGAACCTTCTAGTTATGAGAAGGCATGTACTCAAAAAATTTGGCAAGATGCCATGAAAGAGGAGATAACCTCTATAAAAAACAACGATACTTGGGAGCTGGTAGAGCTTCCTAAAGGAAAGAAGTGTGTTGGATGTAAATGGGTCTTCAAGACCAAATACAATGCTGATGGAAGCATTGAAAGGCATAAAGCAAGATTGGTTGCAAAAGGATTTACACAAAAGTATGGTATTGATTATGAGGAGACATTTGCTCCTGTAGCTAGACAGGAGACCATCAGAATAGTTCTTGCTTTAGCTGCACACAAGGGATGGAAAGTCCAACACATGGATGTGAAGAGTGCCTTTCTCAATGGGTACTTAATAGAGGAAGTGTATGTTGAGCAACCTCAAGGATTTCAAGAGCAAGGTAAGGAGCACCTTGTTTACAGACTGAAAAAGGCACTCTATGGCCTCAAGCAGGCACCGCGAGCTTGGTACTCACGCATTGATGGGTACTTCAAAGATTTTGGGTTCACCAGAAGCATAAATGAACCCACACTTTACTACTTGAAGCAAGGTAACGACATCCTCATAGTTTGCTTGTATGTGGATGATCTCATTTTCATGGGTAGTAATGAAAAAGTGAATATGGAGTTCAAGCACTCCATGATGAAGCAGTTTGAGATGAAGGATCTTGGCTTAATGCATTACTTCCTTGGAATGGAAGTCCATCAGACAGATTCAGGGATCTTCATCTGTCAACATAAGTATGCTCGGGACATGATCAAGAAGTTTGCTATGGAGCATTGCAAAACAGTTGCAACTCCAGTTGGACATGGGATCCAATTGAGCAAAGATGATGGAGCATCAAAAGTTGACGTGACCACTTTCAGAAGCATAGTTGGGAGCTTGATGTTTCTCGCCAACACCAGACCCGATATTCAGTATGTTGTTTCTCTTGTCTCTCGATTTATGGCTAGTCCATCTGATCTGCATTTGCAAGCAGCCAAAAGAATTCTCAGATATGTGAAGGGTACATTGGATTTTGGAATCCAGTACCATAAATGTAACATTGTTAAGCTTGTAGGCTTCAGTGATAGTGATTGGGGCAGTAATATTGATGACAGGAAATCAACTTTAGGGAACTATTTTAGTCTGGGATCAGGACTAATAACATGGAGCTCCAAAAAGCAAACTGTGGTAGCTTTGTCTTCTACAGAAGCTGAGTATATAGCAGTCACCTATGCTAGTACTCAAGCCCTATGGCTAAGAAAAGTATTAGAAGAGATTGGAGAGCAGCAAAGTGGTCCGACCAGAGTCTACTATGATAATATCAGTGCCATTCAGTTGGCATACAATCCGATCCACCATAGCAGAACGAAGCATTTTGATATGAAGTACCACTTCATCCGAGATATGGTGGAAAATGAAATTGTTGAGCTTCAATTTTGTCGCACTTTGGAGAACGTCGTAGACATCTTCACCAAAGCGATGGCTAAAGCTCAATATATAAAGCTGAGAGACTGTGTAGTCAGTCCTCTCAACTTTAAGGGGGAGAATGTTGCAAGTATGAAGAGGGGTATTAACTAAATGGCTCAGAAATAACTCGAATTCTGGCCTTAGTGTGAAAACAATTGAGTTTGTCGGCAGTTTATTTGATGGCAAGATTTTTAATTCTTCGAACTCCCCTCACCTACATTTTCTCCTAAATTCCCTCACCCCCTTCTTCCCTATTCTTCCACCTCCTTTCCTTATCCCTCCACGCCCCTTATCCCTCCACCCTTTCTTCCTCCATAACCTCCACTACTCCCTATAAATATTACAACGCTAGTGTGAAGTTTTGTATGTAGTTTTTGAATTTAATTAAATATAATATTTTCTATTTTATAGGCCACATCGGCTCATATATTTGTAACTTTTGTAAAATATTTTGTAAGGTTTTTGTAATCCTTTTTGTATGATCTTGGGTTATATCTTGAAATACCCAATAGAAGCTATTGATGCTTTTATTGTGGGCTTGTTTGTAGGTACTGGGATTGGCATAGAGGCTTGGGAGGTCAAGCAACCAAACTTCAAAACCCTCCCTACAATTTTTTTTGTGACAAAGGAGATGATTTACGACACCATTGAACTCATTTTCAAAGAAAACCCTCCCTTTTGGGAGGTCCATTATAATAAAAAAGGCTGATTTGTAACAAGAAAAGCCTAGAAATGCAATATCAATTTTAATTTTGTTTATTACATGTTAGGGTGCATTTTTTTAGTCACATAAGGGATATCTAACATGGCGGTCCTTACTGAGATGAGCATATTCTCTGTTGTGATGGCCACTTGGAAAATTTACAAAAACCTTTTCATTAAACTAATATACTAGAAGACTTACGTCTAGGGTAAGCACATGAAGGTAATAAATAAAGGCTTAGGATTGGGATGGACTTATTTATATAGGGTTCCTTATCTAGGTTATCCTAAACTAGATATTAAAATCAATAGTACTTTCCTAAATATTCATTTGAATAAAGGAAAATTGAGTGAGCTACAAGAAAAGGTCTCCTAAGTGATAACACTCTAGTATGAGAGGTGCAAGTTAGACTAAGCCTTAATGATCTTGTCTTCTAAGGAGTGATACCATTTTAGAACTTTGCCTTGGAAATATTGAGCAAGAAGTCTAACCATTACATCTTCAAAGGTAATATTATAAATGGTGGCCAAATCAACATCTTGATAATGCTCATAGGCCATCTTCCCATTACCATCATAACAGGGCAAAACCTTCTATGCAGCCTAGGGAATTTCATGGAGTTCTGGAAGGTTAAGGGATATAACACTATTCTATGCTGGTAAAATCTATCCAACCATGAGTTTGATGAAAATGTACTATGATTTTTATAGAATAATTATTATGTAGTAAGTTATCTTGGTCTCTAGTCTTCTTGTTATGCAATTCTAAAGCTCTTCTACCAATGGAGTTGCCAATTTATTTGGTTCTTAAACTAGTGGAGTCACTCGGTGAATATGTATTCTCCACTTATTATGTCAAGACTATTCATCAAATATTGAGCCCTCTGGGTAAATTAGATGAATATTAAGCACTCAGTCCCATCGAGCGTGCCAAAAACTATTGGTCTAAAATACACCTAAGTGGATGAGATGATGTACCCTAGATCTTAGCCAAGACTGGAAGACTCAAAAATGCTTTTGAGTCAACCTCTAGATAAGGCCAATTATTTATAAATATAATTAAATTAAATGTGTTCTAATACTAAATCAAGGGATGTAAGGGTTAAGGAAGAGTGTAGGATTAGAGATTTAAAATAAAGATAGCAAGGATTCAACTAGCAATAATAAGCTATGCTACATAAGAGTCTTACACACACAATATAAGACAAGGCCTAACACACCAGCTAATATATAGTCTCATAGAATTTTGTTCAAATCAATTTACACACTTCTAAGCATTCCATAAACTAATTGAACAATAATCCAACCAACATTCCAAATAGTAGAATAAACCTAATTTAATTCACTATTCATCAAGCATTAACATAAATGCATTTAGAAGCATAACTCACATATTTATAAACTTTGTAACACCTTTTAAAAAAGGTCAACAACACTTAGTTATATTGATAGGTAACAATCATCATACATCATATACAATATTACAAACAATAAAGAGCCAACCCTCTATTAGAGGTACATTAAACTATTTATAATATTACATTACATTATGTTAGCCTCAATTATTTCATGGAAACTATTTGTAGGTCTAATAGGGAAAATTAAAAGGCATGGGATTCACTTTAGGCTCAACCCCACCTAACTGCCTTGATCCTAGTGTGTTGGTGTCTTGATCCTCGTGTCTCTAATAGATCTCGACATACTCTGATTGGTTCACATTTTACCACTATGCATTGTTGCAACACCAACTTGTTTAAATTACTAACTTATCCTTATAAATTTGATGGCAGTTGGCTAACACCTATGAGTCTAGTTGATAGGGACATGTTTGGGGATATTATTATTCATGCAAGAGCTTGGAGATGTTAATGGACTCTATTTACTACCTTCTCCAACAAACTCTATACCTTAACAAATTTTTGAACCAAACAATGTATCACAATGCCAAACTTTCCTTGTACCCATAATGATATCAACCTATAAAATGTCTAGCCCTATTCTCATCCATATAACTTAGCCAAAATTTAAATTTGGTAGAATGTTGGACATCCAATTTTTTTGCTCTTTGGGGTGATGACAGTTCCTCAAAAGTCCAATGCTCCTCTAGCTTGATCTCCTTCGCCAAATTTTGAGTTTGGTAATATGACACGACATCAGATAATCTTTGTTCCCATGATGACAACAATTCTTCCAAATTTTGACTTGATAATTTGTTGGGTTCAATACCTTAACAAAATTTTAAGTCATGCAATCATGGAAAAATATCAAACATCAAACTTTTCTTGCACCTTTGATTATGTTAGCGTAGGAAAATTTTGACCCTTCTCTTAGCCCAATTCTCTAACTCAGCCAAATTTTGAGTCTACCTAAGTGTAGAGTGTTATATATTTTTGCCTTAGTAAAAATTTTAGTCTAGCATGCAACAAAATGCTAGACTCTTTACCATAGCCAAATTTTGGTACCAACAAGGTGCTAATGCGTGTCTAGTTACTTCATTATTCTTTGGCTTGGCATCCAATGCTTTACTATGGTTGTATCCATGAAGGGTGTATACTTTGGTAGCTACTTAGGTATGAAGTGATCGTTTTGGTCGAGTTCTTAGATTTTTGCATTAGCAAAATTTGACAAAACTTCAACAAAATTACAATCTAACTGGGTTTGCATGACTTTATGAATGTGGATAAACATATTGACCCATAGTTCTAATAGAAGCTTTGGGAGTTACCTTGTACTCTCAAAGCATCTTTTTAAGGTTGGTATGCCAATATATCTGCGAGTCAACAACTATTCTCTTTCGATCCTAGCAATATTATTATATGTGGGATTGACTAGGACATTTCCTTGAGGATAGTAATTAGAAGTATTAAAAATAAACCATATTCTAATACAAATTATATTAAATTTTTCCTAGTGAGTGTACTAACATTGTATACAATTACTACCAATAGGATTTTATATCTATTGATTTTATCCTCCATGATATGTATGACTATTTATTGATTGGGTGCTTTCAATGGAATAATTTTTATCTATTTAATGAAGACATCAGTGGCTATTGGGATCCATCCATGCTTGGTACTAAACAATGGGTTGATTATTTTATGAAGTCCAATCCCCACTACTAAAAAATGTTCTATTACAATTATGGGTTGAAGTACCATAGATGCTTTCTTTCTTTCCCATATAAACATGAAATATGCTTTGCACTCCTTCATCCACTAAAATGAGTTTAATATGATGGTGGATCAATAATATCCCACCATTAACATCTTGTGCATTATTGTATGGATAAAGTAATAACCACTTTCATTATGATACTTTTGTAACAATTCTCTTACATTTTCTCCTTCAATGCACCTTTAAGTACATCATCACATTCTTTGTGAAATATAACACTGTAAAGAAATGTGTAATCAATTATCTTTGTCTAAAAGGCTTCCTTTCTTTAGAAATCAAATTTTGTAACACGTCTTATCTCCATGTATCTCTTGATATAACCCATCTAACTAGCCTCTTCCTCTATGTTAAATTCTTTTATAAATGCTACTTGTAGTGATAAATCATTACACCCTTTGCATAAGAAAGAAAAAGTTTGAGTCATGAACAAACATAGAACAAAATCCTAATAAAAACGGCCCGATAACCAGAGGTCAGGTCTTAAGAGAAAAGCAAGTCTAAAAAGTCAAAATTTTGTGTCTTGATCAAAATATAAGGAGCAAAAGTTTTGACAAATGTACTTGAAGGAAAAAGTGCTGAAGATTTAATGTCAAGTGGTCCCAAGCTCAAGTGGTGAAGAAAAATCCCAAAGAAGAAAACACTAGTACCTTGAAAGTAAAACTAAGAAGGTGCATGTTCTTCAATGAATATCATCATTTACTATAGAAGATATATTTGTGAAAGGACAATATTAGCATGGGAGCCATAGTAGAAATAGCTCAAAGATCCAGAACATTATATATTGAGATATTTTACACCTAGATGAATGGGTAGATGACAATAAATACAGTAGCTACTCATCCAAGGGCTCGAAGCCATTTGACATTTATGACTTTGAATCTAGAAGACCTCAAAGGGACCAAGAATTTAGATGAGATAAGATGCAATATCGAAAGTGATAGTCAACTTGAAATATTTGCATGAGTTTTGGAGGGAAAACCCTCCCCTCGTAATCTATAAATAGGAGTAGAATTACATTTATATATGATTGACAAGTTTGTAATTGTATCCTCTTGTAGGCTTTCCTTTCATTTCTTTTTGTAAAAATAGTTGGTTGTTGAGTGGCTTGTGGGAAATATCCAACCCTTGCTTTTGGCACAATATTTGTAACATTTTTCTTGCATATATATATATATATGTATGTACAAGAGCTTATGTAATTTTTATGGTATAGTCATCTATGGAATTTTGCTAACTCATTTTTGTATGTGTGTATTTTCATGTGACATTTTACCTATTTTAAGTTTTATTAAGTGTATGCATGTGTGAGGGGCCTATGTATATTTTTGGACCAGTCATCTATCATTGGCTCTCTTGTGAGATCCACCTCTTTATGCATGTCTATAACTGTAGATCTCATTTGTGCTTCACTGTGTCAAGGAGAGGAAGTGTTCACCGTTGTCACATAGTTTTCAAGCCTATTTTGGAGGGAGATCTTAGTGGATCTCTTAATGCATCACCACCCCTTTTCTTTTGTTGTGTCTTTTTATTTTTCTCTTACATACCTTTTCCCTTTGTTGAGCACAAGTGTGCCTTGAATATAACATACAAACAAGGAGTCAGCCTTGTAAAACTCTCAAAGGCCTTCAATTGAGCCAAACCTCACGCTCTCAACTTGGCCTCCTATATCACTCTCTATGAGACATGATTGCCTTACCAAGGACAATCAAAGATGGCAATAATTTTTATTCACTAGTTTATGGTATTTCAAAGTTTTCACATTGGGATCATCCTATTACAAAATTAATAGGCTTAATCTCTATATTGAAATGATAGATCTCACATTGGGATGGACCATAAAACTATTATTTTGCTTTGAGATAAGTAATATCTTATTTTTATTAGGGCTTTCATCATTGCAAATATTTGCTTCTCAATAAAGGTGCATTTCTCCTTATAATTATGATGCATTTGAGTCACAAAAGACATGGGCTGTTCCTCATCTTTGTCATCCTTTTGAGTTAAGATCATTGTGATGCTTACACCAATGTCAAACATATACAACTTGAATTATTTGAAATATTTTGGATTGATTAGCATCGGGTCTTTTGTGATTGCAACTTTTATTCCTTACAAAACATATTTTCACTCTTTAGTCCATGTGAAACTGATATCTTTCTTAAGCATCTTAGTGCCTTGCCTGACCAATTCTACAAAGTTGGTAATAGATTTGACTAAAAGTTATATTTGGCCTAACACGGGACCTACCTAATACCTTTTATTGATGATAACAAGGTAGCCCTTATATGGTTTTAATGTAATTAGGGAGATAGAGGTCAATCGTAAGTCCTTCCTTTGATATCATATGTCCTAACAATTTTTCTTCTTGGAAAAATAATATGGACTTTATAAGGTTCAAGGATATCCCATAATTTTGATATTATTTTAAAAATAGCTTCTATCCTTAGAAAATACTATTAAATAATCCATATATATGAGTATAATTTCATCAATAAAACCTATGAATACAATATCCATTGCCTTTTGGAAAGTGGCCTCTACATTTGGTCACAAATATTATTTTCTGTTAATCATCAACTTTAACTCAAATTTGGTTGTAACCTAAAAAATCATCAACCAATGACACCATTTGTGACCTTGTCGCCTATAATATTTTTTCCTTACATGGAAATAGATAATGATCTTGTAGGGATGCCTTATTCAGGTATCTAAAGTCCATATACAAATGGATATCATCACTCTTATTTCATAAGGGAACCAGGTTTTCCACCCATGTGAAGTGCTTAATAGGAAAAATGATCTATGATTGGAGCAACTGAGGAGATCTTTCTTCATCACAGTCTCTATATTTAGATTGATAGATATTTATTTTTATGAAAATGATATCAATCTAGGCTCAATTTCAATTGTGTGTTCAATTAATTTTCTATAATAAATATTTAGATCTTCATATCCCCGTGCAATAACATCACAATATTTTGAGAATAATTCTTGACCATAAGAATCTCCTCATCTATACATTATTTTCCCAATAATATATTTTTACCTTTCACAATTCTAACTGCTTGGTAAGGTAAAGGTTTTACCTTGATGCTAGACTTCTTAGTGCTATAATATAAATTAAATAAACTCTCTAAATTGATCAGGCCTCTAGACAATTGGTTGATCTTTAGTATAATGACACCATATTTGGTATTATCTCCATATTAATTTTGACCTTCATTTTGTTGGGCCTCTTTGATGAGGAACTCAATTATTTGTTTATCATTAGTAAATACTTGCTAGTGGTTAGAGGTATTAGAAATAAGAGATCAAAAACCTAGTTCTATATCTTTTGGTTTTTCCCACATATTTTTAATTATATCAAATATTGCAGCTATAAAAGCTAACTCATCAACTTTTATCTTATGCTCTAGATACTACTATTATTTTATGTGTTAAATATTTTAAACAAATCCCATACTTGATGTTTATATTCTTTTAAATTTTTATTGTTAGCATCACATACTAATTTCACTTGATTGACTACTATCTTTGAATCATTGAAGATCTTTAAAATCTTAATGCAATATTTTTTGATTTCCCTAGCCCAACAAATAGTGCTTTGTACTTGTATTATTGTTGATAAGTTAAACTATATCCTACATGTGTAATTCATTTCCTCACCATAGAGTTCTTTATTTATATTCCTATACTAACTTCATTTTTTGGCCTCATAAAAATACATTGTCCATACTCCTTTAGACCCTCAAGCCTATCTATTTTTTAGAGTTGGATTTTTACTTGACTCTTTAAAAATCAGGCAAATTCCTAGCTCTATTTCTTCAAATATGTCCCATAGGTCATCACCCTCATATTCCTAGAAAATCCCAATGATCATGTCTCATTTGGAAATGAGCTATACCTTATCTAATTCTTCATCTACAAACTTAGGCAACTCATTCCAATTAATATTTCTATATTCCTCCAACTTGTATAGGAGATAGTTACAAGGTGTCTCACTTTCAATCCTAATAAACTTATCATCCTTGGGAATTTCATATGGGTATAATCCATTACTCAATATCCATCTTTAGATAATTTTCTTACCCACTCCCTTGAAAAGAGCATTTAAAAATATGGAGGGAGATCTGTCACAACCATATCTTGGACCATTATGAGCATTGGGTGTTGGCTATTATCATTACTATATTTTTCAAAGATGCAATAATGTTCACCCTCTTTCCACCCATTTGAATTGGACCTTTAGCTATTTTGATGTAGGGTGAACCTATTTCTTCACATACAAATTTTGGCATGATAGTTACACTATCTCCTAAGTCCACTATACAACTATGTAATGAATAATAATATTATTTAGAGTAATGTATAATGGTGGAAATTTCATAATTTTTTATTTTGAGATATTCAAAATATCTACCATATTTGTTTGAATACCAAACGGATATTTAGTAATATGATTCTACTATCTAACTAGACTTGGTTGGACCTATTTTTTTGTAGCTAGATTTGAATTAGTTTAACTTCATTCTAATTCCTTTATATACTATTGCAATAAATATCTCCTCCCAAGAAAATATAAAACCTCTAACATATTGTTGATTATTCAACACCATTTGATCCTTAAATGGATATCCATATTCTTCTTTAGGTATCCTAAATATAACAAAGACTACATTATTTGCATTAGGTATTGTTGGGACTGAATGTTGTACCACCACTAATTGATCTATCGTGATAGGTTATTGATCCATAGATTGGTTCACTATGGATGTTTAAATAGCCATCCTTCAATTATTGCTTTTTGTGCCTGGCATTAATAGTTACATATAGTTGTTTTGCGCACTTCAGCACTTGGTTGTTTCGGCTGCTGATCAAACTGCGTACAAAAGGGGGGATCGCACCCCGACTTCATAGCGAAGTCGAGCTGTGTCCTATGACCGATGCGCAGTTGGGCAAGATCCATCAAGCAGCACAAAAATTGGCTAAGGCACAGAGGCCTCCCCAACTGTGCTTGTGCTACCCGATGGCGCTCTGATCCCAAGCAAAGTTGGACAAACTACCTTTTAAGGCAGACATGTGTCACTCATCAAAATTTGACAAGTGTCCAACCTCAGGATTCGAATCGATATGTGACAAGAAAAAGGACAAGCATGGGCCGAACTACCTATGCTAGCTACCTCCATTTAAGCTGATGCAAATTTCCATCTACCATAGCTACCCGTATTCCTGTTGACTAGAAGTTTCACTCGACGCACTGTCACATAGCTGTATAGCTTTTAGAGAGACCTTACTGCAAGTACAGTCCTCATCGACAGGAGTCAGCATCAACAGCTCTTCTGCCGCTTTTGTCAGCTATTTTCTAGTCTGGGAATTTGTGCCCGTAATTGTAATCGGGGGGAACTTGGGCTATAAATAGCCACACCATTTCATTGTAAAGGGGTGGAAGGGGGATATCCTGCTAGGGAACCATTGTAGCTATACATTTGCTTTTGAATGCAAGACACACACTTGGCTCTATTTTGCTGTTGTCATTCTTTTATGCTGCCTGTACTTGTCATTTTTGCCTCATGTTTCTCATTTCATTGCTTACTGTTATTCTGAATTCTGGATTTTGATATTTGGTGATTGAGTATTCCTGGAATGCATAGATAGAGGATACATAGGATATATGACAGTGGAAGTTTCTATTGTGTTTTCTATTTTGGATTGCTGTTAGTAGTGGTGATTACTCGTTGTTGTGTTGCTCATCCCCACCACCCAACATCAATCCTATTTCCATCTCTTTTCGTATTTTATCTCTTTCTTGCACTCTTATCTTAAACACTAAAAAACCCATAGGAAGCTGACCTTCTCCGAAGATTGGCACCAAAGGCATTCCTTCCTTCTGGTATTTAAATCTGGTGGGAAAATCTGGGGTGCATTATACCAAATACTTTCCTCATGGGAGATTTGTAACCAACAGTTTCTCTGGCATGCCCGGTGGCACACATTTCGAGGGAGAACTTTGGGCCCAGGGTTTTAAATCCCTCTTAGATGAATTATTTGGGTACAACCAGATATGGATTAAATATGAAGACCAGAATAAGACAACGTTCACCACCAAATGGGGAACGCTTGCATATCAGCGCATGCCCTTCGGCCTGTTCAATATTGGGTGTGCCAGAGAAACTGTTGGTTACGAATCTGCCATGAGGAAAGGATTTGGTATAATGCGCCCCAAATTTGCCCACCAGATTGAAATTTCAAAAGGAAGGAATACCTTTTGTGCCAATATCTAGAGAAGGCCAACTTCCTATGGGTTTTTCAGTGTTTAAGATAAGAGTGTAGGAAAGAGATAAAATGCGAAAAGCGATGGAAATAGGATTGATGTTGGGTGGGGGGGATGAGTAGCACGACAACGATCAATCACCACTACTAACAGCAATCCAAAATAGAACACACAATAGAAAATACCACTGTCATATATCCTATGTATCCTCTATCTATGCATTCCAAGAATACTCAATCACCAAATACCAGAATCCAGAATTTAGAATAACAGTAAGCAATGAATTGAGAAACATGAGGCAGAAATGATAAGTACAGGCAACATAAAATAATGACAATAGTAAAATAGATCCAGTTCATACCATCTATAGGCCTTCTGTACCTGATTAGGACACACACTTGCATCTTCACCTGCTCCAAGGTCAGAAATTCTCCATCCTTGATGAAGCTCAGGCAATCGTGCTTAGAAAGAGCGTTGAAGGGGGCCAAACAAATGTTCATCTCGTGGTGTAGCACATCCAGCATTTTCTTGGTGGCCCTTATTTTCTATACTTTTTCAAAATAATTATGCAAGGTTACCCTTGCATTTGCCCATTCAGGGTAATTTAGGACATAGGGGGAAATCGAAGGCCCTTGCACTCGTACTCCTCAAGTTTCATAGCCAAGTCCAACCACTGTTTCGCTTGGTGTTCGACCTCCTCTACCACAAGCTTGCCTTGGGCAGATACTTCTTGGATCCTGGATGTGAAATCCAAGACCGATATGGACCTGACAATGTTGGCCCTGCAACCTTGCAGCAAAACAACCCACATTACCTTGATCTTGTTATTCGAAAAGGACGCTGTGTGGGAGGTTTTCTCCTTGATCTGAGACCTAGCTTGCCTTAACGAATCTTGCAGCTGAGAGACCTGCTCCAGTGTTGCCCTTTTATCCTTTGACAGCTGTTCGACTATTTTTCTTTGCGTTGTGGCCTCTTGATGAGAGGCGATGAGCTGGGCTTTTAGGTCACTGATTTCTTGCTGTTCAGACCCCAATTGTGCGGTGGCCCTAGCCAAGTCTTCCTCCAACTGCCTTGAAGTATTCTATAGCTAAAACAATGCCTCCTAATTCTCAATTCGCTTGACAAGGATATTATGTTTTCTATGAAAAATACCGTTGATTTCATACTCCTCGTTTATATCATCAAATCTATTCTCCTTGACTTGATGCTCATAGTCTGCCTCAGTCATCTCTCGGAGAGGCTTCTTTACTTTTAGAACCATTTTTTTAGTTCTGAGCACTCTCCTATCCAAGTCATACTTGGTGCGCTTCATTGGGGCAGCTATTTCCTCGGCCCTTCTACGCTTGACACCTAGAAGGAAAGAGGTGGAACACCCTGCGACTCTTGCTGCCAGAGGCTGGTCATCTACGATCTGCATGAAGTCAAGGTCTTCCAGCATCTGGTCCTGTTGCAGTATTTTTCCTACAAATAGTGAAGCAGGATGTATTCCAGAAGCCATGGTCATTTTTGAGGGCGACCAGGTCCTAGGGGAAGTGAGCGGTTGAGTGGAGGGCATAGGCGATGTTTTAAATATGGAGGTGAGCGGCAGGGCGATGTATGCACAGCTTTGGCACTGGTCGCAGGTGAGGGTTCTAGGGTTTGGCTGAGGGACTGAAAAGCATTCGGGTCTTGAGCGAACTAGTCAAAGGAATGGGGGCTATGAGAGGGTTGAGTGGTCTGAGACGAAGATGATGCAACTACAGCTTGCCCTGATAAAATGGGGGATGGCATTACAACAGGGCTGACTGGAATTTGGGGGAGCGAGGAAGTGGACGTACCTACGGGCTCTGCCTTAGTCACTATTTGGAGGGCGTCTACAGCCCAAGTTTTTGCTTCCTCTTTAGGGTTGTCCAACGAGATGATTTTTGGTGCAACTGCTCCTGTCCGTGCTATGGCCGATTGTTGTACAGAATCTCTAGGTCGCTTGGCATTTTCGCTCCTCTTCCTTTTATTTTCTTCTGGCATTGTGGCTGGTTCAAAGGAGGCAGAGGAGGTTGGGTCAGTAGGCTACGATGTGCCCACGGTGAACTTGTATCGGGGTCTTGATGGGAGGACGTTTGCCGCGGCCGTTGCACTAGCTGGCTGTTCTGGCACTTTTTCCTCTTGGGGGGCCACCTCAGGAGTTGACTTTTTGGCCGTTGTACCTTTTCAGGTAAGACTTCAGAAGCTGGAGGCAACATTGGGCTAACTTGAATGCTTGTTGGCATTGCGCTAGAAGTCGTAGGAGTAGACAATTAC
Organism: Wollemia nobilis; assembly: GCA_028583015.1. Lineage (NCBI taxonomy): Eukaryota > Viridiplantae > Streptophyta > Pinopsida > Araucariales > Araucariaceae > Wollemia > Wollemia nobilis. The sequence continues at coordinate 3,647,443 of JAQPPZ010017021.1, forward strand.
TAAGATTGGGACTCCCTTGTATATCTTTTCTTGGTGCCTCGGGGAACACAATCTCAAAATGTGAAAGGCCGCCAGGAGTCAGCGTACTGATCATATAAGGCCAAAAACTCATCATCAACGGCCAACATTTTTTGGTTGGATTTATCGTGCTGCGTGTGACACCTCATCTTCCAACATTCAATGATTTTGTCCTTTTTCTAGTTGAGGGACGCCACCTTGGCAAGGAGTTTTTTGAAGCCCATTGAGTCCAATCGGTGATCTAAGTTTTGCTTTGGATCATACGCCACCTCTTTGCAGTAAAAATCATGCCATGGCAACCATGATTCCATCCGCTCAATGTGCCATTCCAGGTCTATGCCTGTTCTGTTGCACCTTTCCTACATAATTTCTGCTCGAGGGCAGATATGCGTAAACTTTTCCCTGACCCCAATTGGGTCGTATTTCCAGTGCTACGACAGTAGTATTAGGCCCATGTCGATGAGATCTCGCTCAAGGTAGACATGTTGTCCAATCTCGCATACTTGAATATTTGCCCAGGTAATAAGGTATTGAAAAATATGGCCCTTTTCCTTTCCCTGGCCGAACTCTTCCTCAACATAATCCATCTGGTGCAAGATCTCCATTTCGAACTGATGGTCAATGCAGAAATAGGGTAGTAGGAACAACTTCCCCTTGAATTCGTAGATTCTGACTATAATGCCCTGCATCAGTCAAAAGGTGTCCTCGTACTTGTGCTTTCTTAGATAGCTTGTCATGACCTCTGGCGGGCGGGATGCCTCACCATTGAACAGACCCAGGACCATGCACAAAAATTTAAAATTGAATTCATAAAATGACCCTTTTCTATACAGGATCTCGGTCCATTCGTACATGGGCAATGACTCTCATTTTTCATTTACCTTCTTCAATTTAGGAACTATGATCTGATAGTGCATGTGGTATAGGCACAACCATGTGAGGAAAGAGCAAAATCAAAATTCTGTTGTTTGCTTCTGCTGTAGCCTGACTAGGTTTGAATGAATGGCATACGCCAGCCAGTCTGCCTAGTCGAAGAAAATGGGATGCTTCCCACTCTTTTGCACCATGGAGTCGTAAAACTCCCCATGCAGGATACATTCTGCCAGCATCAGCTAGTACAGGCGTACCACCCTGTCAAAATTGCAGTCGAGTACCCACGCTAGGATGATGTATATGTACTTGTTATCGAACCTGTCTAGGGGTATTGGACCTGTGGGCTAGTGTTCGACTGTAAGCGGAGTCTTCAGATCTGAGTTGAGGAATTCTCTCATCCACTTGGTCTGGGTGAATCTACCCGTTTGCTCGTCTAGGTTGATCCTCCTAAAAATTGCACTGGGGTCGTACTGGAGTGTCAAGGTGAAAGTTGGCTGGACACTCTCCCTGAAGAGTGTGAACAACACTCTTCCCTTGTTGTCACAGACTTGTCGGGTAGCTGGTTTGTAATATGTCATAATAGATTCAACTAGCTTCGGGCATGGGTGGACAGGAGGGCACAAGAACCAGTACAAGTTTGACTTGTAGGCAGCCCCAACATGGTGTGAGGGTAAAACCTTGTCAGCACATTTTAGAATATTTGGTCGCAGCTTAGTGAGGCTGATAGAAAATTCACCATCTTTGTATGCGGATAGGCGATTGACGGGAGATGATGGAGCTTACCCTCAGCTTTTATTTAACCTGGTCCTCCTTGTTTGCTCTTGTGGTGCTTTGCTCTCATGAGCGCTGGATTCTGTCTACTCCTCAGCTTCAGGTTCTGCGTCACTGGACTGCATAGACATTGGCACTTTCCCCTTGTCCATCATTTATTTTCTGCTCAAAATGGTAGAGATAGATATTTTGACCACTGATTGCTCAATTCTAGAATTTACAGCACAGAGTTAGCTCGATGACTTGGATGTTCTGAGCATGCCAGGGTCTCCTTTTCTAGGCAAAGAATTCAGCATTAATGGCGCAAGGGCAGGGGTTAAGGTGATTTGCCGGAAGTTGGTGGAAGCGTTATAATTCTTTGATGGCCATGCATGGGTTTAACCTTGAAAAGCGTACCCTAGTTGCGGTTGGTCCTAATGTGCCTTGCTTTATTAATGACATCATTTTTGAAAGTCACGCAATCATTATTAAACATTCTTTGGACTTTGTGCTTTTGATGACATCACAGTCGCCTCTTGGGCACACATTTTGAGGGAGAACTTTGGGCACACATTAAGATCATTGTCATCTACTTAGATGAAATGACTGTATTCTCTCATAGGATATAGGACCATGCTTCCCACCTATGGTAGATATTTGAGAGATGTCGTGAATTCGACATCTCTATTAACCCGAAGAAATCTATCTTTGTGGTAAAAGAAGGAAAGCTGCTAGGACATGTCATTTTCAAGAAGGGCCTTGTAGAGGATCCTGACAGGGCAGAAGCCCTCCTCCGATTTCCTGCACCAGTCGACAAGAAGGGGCTATAGTATTTCTTCGGCCAAATCAATTTTATGAGGAAGTTCATACCAGACTTCGCACAAGTGATTAAGCCCATGGCCAAACTGTTGAAAAAGAATGCCAAATTCTTATGGACTGACGAGAGAAGGTAGGCCTTTGAGGAGATCAAGGCTAGAATTGCATAAGCTCCGATGTTGATAAACCTAGATTATTCCAAGGACTTCATCTTGTACACGGTGGGAGAACCTGAGAGTTACGTTGCAGTCCTGACACAGAAGAAAGATGATGGTGAAGAGCACCCCATAGCGTTCTTAAGCTAGGTGATCCAACCGCATGAAGAGAAGTACAATTTTATTGAGCAACAGGTTCATGCAGTCATGAAATCTCTTTGGAAGTTTAGGCACTTCGTCTCCCAAAGACGGATCACTATCTTTGTGATACACCCGGACATCTAGAACTTCATCATACAAGGGGAGCTGGGTCACAAGAGAGCAGGATGGATAGCCAAGATCCAAGAATTTAACATCGAGGTGTGGCAAACAAAGTTGATTCGAGGTCGAGCCTTATGCCAAGAGCTGGCCTAAAGTGCTACAGCTGAAGTCTCCGCCTGCATGTGGGAAGATCCGATGGCAACCACCAACCTAGCGAACTCCTTATCAGAGGAAAATGATTGGAAAAATGACCTGGTGCAGTATTTCAGTACCAGGAGATGCCCAGATCACCTGAATGCCTCACAAAGGAGGTTTTGGCTAAATGCCCTGAAATACACACTTCAACCCGAGGGGCTTTATTTCAAGAACATTGACAACATCCTGTTGTGGTGCGTCAAAAAAATTGACCAACCTAGGGTCCTCGAAGAGTTTCACTTCGGGATGCCTGGGGGACATCATTCTGGAAGGTCTACGGCCTTGAAAATCATCAGAGCTGGGTACTATTGGCCCACTCTCTTCATAGACGTGCATGCGGTCTGTGTAAAATGTGATAAATTCCAGAGATTTACTGGCAAAAATAGAAAAGCACCCCTACCCCTCCAACCGATCCAAGCTGAGACTCCATTTCAGTAGTGAAGCCTAAATCTGTAGTGGGGCACAAGTTTATTCTTACCACCATCGATTACTTCACCCGATGGGCAGAGGTGATCCCCACTAAGAATGCAGACCACGAGACGGTCATTAGGTTCCTTGAGAGCCTCATCACCCGTTTCGAGGTCCTAGAGTCCATAGTGACAGACAATGGTCCGGGGTTCGCAGGCGCTATACTCACGGAGTACACCAACAAATTTGGCATCTATCACAAGATGTCTTCTAACTACTTCCCGTAGGGGAACGGCCTAGTCGAGTCCACCAACAAGAATCTATTGAAGATCGTCAAAAGGACAGTAGAAATAAACAAGAGGACATGACACCTACTCCTAGATTGGGCGCTATGGGTGGATCACATATCCTTCAAGAAGTCTATCAAGACATCCCCCTACGTGCTTGTGTACGACAAGGAGGCAGTTTTGCCTACCCATGTGGAGATACCTGCACTCTGGATGCTGGATGAAGAAAAAGGCAATGGGGATCCAGTGGATGCCAGACTGTGCCAACTGCTACAGTTGGAGGAAGAGAGAGAAAAAGCATCCAGACCTTTACTAAGCATGCTAAAGCAACCCAAGGCTAGTTTGCAAAAGGCACCACTGCCCAAGTTTTAAAAATTAGGAACCTGGTGCTAAAGTGGGACTCACTGAAGGCAAAGCCGGGAAACCATGGTAAATTTGATGCCCTCTGGGAGGGTCCCTAACAGATTGCTCGGGTGAACCAATTTAATGCATTTGTGCTTTGGGACATGGAGGGACAGCTTCTCCCCATTCCCATAAACAGGTTCCACCTGAAGATTTACCATAGCTGAAGGCACCCCAAGGGGTCCTTCCTTGTATATATATATATATTTGCATTTTTTATCAGTTTGTACATATTTATTTCAGCTTTCAACTTTTTATTTTTCAAGAGCCTAAGTGAAGCCTAGAGCGAACCCTGACTTCATAGCGAAGTCGTGCATCACTCTCGAAACAGTGCGACAACTGGAGTTTAAGAGAAGAGAGCTGACAAAAAAGGCAAGAATTTGACTAAGTTCTTGGGTGCGCAACCCGACTTCACAATGAAGTCGGGTTGCGCACCATCTTTGGAGCGCAGTTGGAGAGCAGAGCTAAAACGACTAACTGTCAAAATCGTCCATTTTTTGGGTGAAGTCTGACTGCGCAGCAAAATCTGAGTGAAGTCGAAGTGCACCCATTTTTCGGACGAAGTTTGGCTGCACAACAAAATCTGAGCAAAGTCAGAGTGCACCCGTTTTTTGGGTGAAGTCTGAGTGCGCCCTCAATTTTGGGTGCACCTTGGGTGACCTGTCACGGGAAACAAGAAAAAATGATAAAATGTTTCTAAGTGTGGTCCTGGACATCGTAGTTTGGTATAAGTGCGAAGTTGGGTTGCGTCCCTCTTTAAAACCCTGGGCCCAAAGTTCTCCCTCGAAATGTGTGCCCAGGCGACGGCTGTGACATCATCAAAAGCACGAAGTCCAAAGAATGTTTAATAATGATTGCATGACTTTCAAAAATGATGTCATTAAGAAAGCAAGGTGCATTAGGACCAACTGCAACTAGGGTACGCTTTTCAAGGTTAAACCCACACATGACCGCCAAAGAATTATAATGCTTCCACCAACTTTTGACAAATCACGTTAACCCCTGCCCTTGCGCCATTAATGCTGAATTCTTTGCCTAGAAAAGGAGACCCTGGCATGCTCAGAACATCCAAGTCGTCGAGCTAACTTGAGCATTTTGGATTGCCATTACACATTCTACTTAATTGTTTCCAATATTACAAGTGAAGAACCATAGAGCATTTATTTGAGTATTTGTATTCATCATCTTATTTTTCATTTGATTGGTGGTTTGATTTCTAAATTTACATGGGATTGGTTCTTTTATAAGTTAAGTAGTCTATATTTATTTCCAATTTCCTATTTGCTATCATCCATGTTTTGTATATTCTTTGTCATCCATTAGTTAACCAAGATTTTCATTGCTTCACTCATTTTATTCATTCTACTGTACCTAGTTGTTGTGCAACTTGGTTTTGATATATGGAATCAGTAGTTGTATTATATGATTGATGTGGATAGATAATTCTAGCAACTATGGTTGAAATTTTATGGTACTAAGCATACTCTAGTCAAGTAGGGTTACTATGTAAGGGGTATTTTTTGGTAAGTACACAAACATACTAGAGGACAATGGTGTACCCTAAGGGGTTGTAGGATACACATTTTGGTAAGCTTGTATCTATTATTATGGAGCATTTAGAATAGGCATAATGTTGGATCTTAATGCTTCAAATGATTATATTATGATAGTGAAGGGTATTTAAATATAGAGGAAGCCTAATTTAGGTATAACAAACCCTCAAATAACCTTACAACTATCTTGCCCTACATAACATGCATGTACATTGTGAAGTGCTGTTATACCACTTGACTTCTCACATGGTCTATGATGTAATAACATACCTACCCTATTACATCATAGTCAAAAGATCTATTTTTATTATGACCAAACAACAATGTCTAGGGTGATGTAGCAAGTTGAGAGAGAAATTCCCTCCCCTCTTAATGTAGACTTACTAAGATAATTAGGAGTGTCAATTTCTACTGATCATACATTCCATATACATTTTACTACAAAATACTTATTCAATGTTCAATGCTTGAAGTGCATTTTCTCAGTGTCTTAAAGCATTATCATGCATCCAATGTCACTTATTGAAATGATTGTATACTAATTTTTGTCTTGCATATGCTAGAATGAAAGTTGTGTATGGCTTATTTTTCTATTTTTCCTTTCTCTACTTTTCATTGTGATCAAATCTTAGATTCTTTTCAATTTCTTCTTTTATCGTAAGCTTGGTGATATGATAAATGGTATGTATATTTTGAATACAATCTTTAGCAATTTTGTGCACTTTTTTTAGTCCTTTGAATGATCCCATAGCTGCTATAGTTTTTCCTTGAACTAAAATGTAGTAATATTCATATTTCTCTATGGTATTTAGAGTTAAGCCATTAGGCCCCAATAGATGTTGTTGTTTTTTAACAAATTCATCTTTATCATGAACTATGTTGTCAATATTTGTGATATCACAATGCATCTTATCATTTAATATCTTGATTGCTTGTAGTGATAACACATGTCTTAGTAATAGTCTTATGATGATGTATGGATATCTTGTTTGAGTCATAAATATAGATAGTATTATTTTAATAAGATATAGTTTACCAGATATTCCATACCTTTTTAAAGCTTTCTTCACAATAGGTAATTCATCTTATAGATACTTTTCTTTGTATTTTGAAAAGTGAGTATTAAATGATTTGATTTTGAACTTACCATCTTCATTCCATGATGTACTGAACCTCTTGATTTTATAAGGGTTCCATGGCTTATGCTTGTAATGGTTCCATTTATATTTAGGTAATGTTACCTCCTGTTGGTTCCTTGATTTGAAATAATCAACTAGTGTAACTTTTATTGTATGAGTTTTTGGATGTTTCTATGTTTCTTGACATATCATATGTTTGGTTTTATACCAAACATTGTTGTGTTTTCTCAAGTATGCTTTAGTGACAAACCCATGTTCTTCTTCTTCTTGAAATTATTTTGCTTCTCTGACTTGATTATCTTTGGCTACATTACTTTGATGTACATTTCTCCAAATTTGATTTTGTTATTCTAAATATGACCTATTTTTCTGTTGGTTCATCTCTCATGAAGGGGATCCATTTTTTCATGAAATGTGCCAACAAGACTTCATGGCATACCTATTTCTTACACAATGATCACACATATTTTGTAGGTTGAGAGTATCTCTTTGAGAATCATTTCTCTAATTCTAAAATCTCTAGAAATTATTTCATTGTTGGAAGCGCTATGGAGTATCTCTTCTTCATTAGTTACCATTCTTCTTCTTCTGTAGTATGCAAGGCCTCTACCTTTTGAAGTAGATTCATTAGCTTCTCAAAGATTGGTGTTTGCTCAATAATATTTAGTTTAGTTACAAAAACATTGTACTTGGATAGGAATGATATCAAAATAATAGGGACTAACATTTCATAAAATACTTGAGTTCTTACCGTTTCAATGATGCTCACAATTTTGCTATTCTCATCATGAAAATTTCTAGGTTTTCTCCACTCTTCATATTTAGACAATGGAATTGGACTTGGACCAATAGAATCTGATTTTAATTCTTGGCTTCAAATATTATCTTCAACTTCTCCCATGTATCTTTGGATATGGTTGTATCTCTAATGTATGCTTAGAATTTATTTTCTACTACAAACATGATAATTAGTTTTTATTTTTATTTATCTTGTCAGAATATGTTTTCTATTCTCCTTCTATAGTAGGATAGGTAGTGCTTCCATCTACTACTTGCTAAACTTCCTCAAACTCAAGTTGTGTCATGAGTTTGGTCTTCTAGGTAGCATAATTGTTTCCCCTCAACAAATAATAATCTGGTAATAAGAACTTTGGTGCTCCACTATCCATAGTAATCTTTCACAAAATTCAAATATTCTTATTTTATTGTGTTTGCCTTGAAAAAATATTTCTATTCAGTATATATATGCCTATACTTGAACTTCAATGAAGCTTTAAAAATACGAGAGATTGTGTCTCACCAAGTAGAAGGATTGTTTTCTTCTTCTACGAAATATTTTCTTGGAGTATTCCTTTTGTTTATATTTCCTTTTCACGTTTAAAATAATAAATTTTCAATTTTTTTAAAAGAATAATATGATTCTTTTGTTCAAGAAGCTCTTTCAAACTTTACCTTTATTTTTTTCTTTCTTTCTCATAAGAGATGTGAGATCAAATATGTTTCTCAAATATCAAAATAACTCAAATTTATATGTTCTCTTTACGGAAGACACACTAACTTAATACCTAGTGTCATTTTTGGAAACCTTTGATGACACCTTAATATTTATTGTGTAATATTTCTAAGGTTTCCATTTGCGGGTGATTAAAAAATCTTCTTCATTTTAAGATCATTCTAATGCCTAGGTAGTACAATTTTCACCTGCTCACTTGTTAATATCTGCAACAGTCTTCATTTCTCTCTTCTTTTCATATCAATGCTTCATGGGTGGCATACCTTCATTTCTCTCCTATTTACATAAATATTTGGTATGCTTCTCAAGCTGCATGTCTTTATTTTTCTCTTCCTTTTCACATAAATTTTTGGTGTGCTTCTTAGGCTAAACGTCTTCATTTTTGCTCTATGACATGGCAATGATAGCAGGGTTATTTTCCTACAATTCTTCTACAATTATATATCTTCTTAATTTCCACTCGTATTTGTTTCCTATTTGAGATGCTTTTGATAGATATTTTGGTTTCTTCAAATGTAGACATAGTCATGTAATCGTTTCTCCAAATATAGTCACAATTTTGCTTCTTTCCTCTCTTTCTCACCTCTTAGCACATTCTTATGCTCTTTATCTTATATTCTTGCCTCTTGAATATGGTTTGGTCTATTGAGGCATGGTCCATTGCACTTTTTCATATTGTATTTTCCACAAGGTTCTTATTAATGTCAAGAATAGCTTATTTCTTGTTTCTCACGTACTTCTCTAGCTTTCTAATTATGGATTCTCAATTTTGGATGTATCTTACGCAATGTATTATTTTCTTCTTGTTATAATTTGGAAAGCTTACTCTAGTTTTTGTAAAACCCATTTTGTTATTTGTTTTGGGCTTTGGTCTCTACCTTTTACTGAAGTGCTTTTGGGTGCTTGTTATAGACCTTTCACTAAACAATTCTTGATTTTTAGGCATTTTTGCTTAGAATATTTTTATCTTGTTGTGCAATATTTCCTTCTATAATGTTACAACTTGTATAATGCTACTTCATGTAGCTTTCAGAGTCTTTGACTCTCCCTTTTATGAGCCTTTATGGATTTATGCATTTAAAATTTTGTAATACCTTTTGAATGGAATTTAATGATTCTAATTTTCAAAGGGGCTTCTATGGCTTCCCTTTCTCACAATTTTGAAGAGCTTCTATGGATTTTTCTTCTTGTAATTTTGAGGAGATTCTTTTGGCTTCCTCTTCTTACCTTTAAAAATGGTAATTCTTTCCTTCTTGCTAAGCTTAGCCTAGTTTTTTTAGGCTTTATGACCTTCGGTCTTACATAGGGATTGAAACCCTATTGATTCTTTGAAAGGATTCTTTTTGGCTATGATAGGGGTCTTTCACCCTAAATCTTCTTGAATGTGCTTTGTAATTTTCCTTCATGGTCACAATCTTATACAGAGAATTTTTTTCCTTGAAAACTTCTTATCTCAAGTTGAAATTTTTCTCAAACAGAGTGTACTTTGGATTTATCTATGTCAAAGATAGAGGCAGATCAAAAGGGTATTTAAGTACACAAGATGCCTAATTTAGGCATAAGAGACCCTCGAACAACCTTACATCTATTTTTTCCTATATCACATGCATGTACCTAATGAGAGGTGGTTATACCACTTGACTTCTCACATTGTCTATGATGTAATAAGTCCTAACACATAATTGGTATCAAAGGATATCGTATCTATGGGGTTTGGAATTGGATAACATGTGCAACATAGGCCATTTATGAAGAAGGTGAAAATGTTCCTACTTAAATAAACACATATTCAATGCTACCCACCTCTTAAATTGCCCCAGATAAGTTAACCTGATTAGCATTTCAAACCATCAAATCTAGATATGATTGTATACCTCTTATATAGTATGCCAATGCTTACTCATTTGAGGGCCTCATGTTTGGAGGTATAAAATGTAATGTTCTCATGAACCTCATGATATAATGAAAAATATTTACTCTTAGGATATTTTAAATAGCATTCAATTGAAATAACATTGAATATAGATTCCTAGGATTGCCAAATCTCTTCATGAAATGCTCAACAATAGAAGTCCAATTGGTAATTAAGTTGTTTGGTGAGCTTATGTACCACAATGTCATTTTATATCTTAGTAATATACCAATAAACATACCATAACATGCTCCTCCTAGACTTGATATATTGAATTAGAGTTGATAACTCATCAAGGTTATCCATTACGGTTTTACTATTATTTCCATCAAAACTTGGGAGGGATTTAAGTGCAACAACAAGAATTGAAGAATAAATCATCAAATTTAAAGGTCCTTGATATGTTCAATCTAGAAGTTGATTTTATGTCCTCACTTGCATTTGTATTTGATAGCATTGAGGTCCTTTTCCATATGATATTTATGGGCCATACTACATTTGGTATTATAGAGGGCCTATGTATGCTTATTGTTGTGGGACATATCGAACCATTTGATGATTTGACATAAATTGAAGATTTTAAGGGGCTATTGGTTGTTGTTGTTCTATATTTTATTGGGGAGAAAACTGTTGGTTTAGGTTTTGTACCAACTGTTGATTAGGATACAACTATAGGTTAAGTATTTTTTACCTACAAGTTAGGTACATTTTGCTAGTTTTGGAGATTTAGGTAGTATTGTAGAACTGTATGATTTTGTAAAATTTTCTATAGATTTGTGGAGTCTAAGCATAGGGAGGAAATAATTAATTCTGGATAGTATGTTAAATAATTGGATCTCCCTAATGTCCTAGTGGGAATTACCAATTCTACATAACATTATAATTTCATTATGGGTTCATTAGACTAACTTACATAACATTGGTATTTAGTTGATTTTATTGCATTTATCCCATGCTTTGGTTTGGTGGATAAGGAAGGATTTTTTTCCTCTATTTGAATTTACATGATGTGTGGATTTGAGACATTAGCCTATTTAATCAATTTGGCTTGTAGTTGACTATATTATTTTATGGATTAGATTCAACTTGTTGATTTTGGATAAATGCTATGTAGGTAGCAAATCCACCTCCCAAAAGAAGAAGAACTGATTATTAGATTTGTACAATTTTTCTCAGTTGTGTCAATTTTTATTAAAATGTACAAGTAGGTGTAAATGTACAAGGTTGCAAATGTACAACTTGAATATCAATGAAATTAGGTGAAATGTGCATTTGGGATAAATTTGATGAAAATCAAATTAGACTTAGTAAAACCTTGTAATTAATTATTTTGAGATAATTTGGGATGGCAGTTGTAGGTAATGCGATGTATTAGGAATCACTTTGGAATAGCCTAGGAATGCATTATATAGCATTCCATTCAATTTTTAGGTTGTTCATGGAGGGGTTTGTTCATTTGATAAGTTCTTGGTTGTTCATGGTAGGAATTCCGTGTTATCATTATTGATGTCCATTGTTGAGTCTATGGTTATTATGATTAGTAATAATGGATATATTGTCTAGAAATATCTATACAATGAATAAATCAGTAAAAACTCTTTTACTATAGGTTGTTGTGAATTCCATTGTGTGTTATTGTTATTGCATGTTGTAGATTTTGTGTTGAATGACTAAATTGCTATGTTAGATTGGTGGAATTAAAATGGAATTGGCTTCTAATTTTCCTATGACCCTAATGTGAGAATGAGGAATGATTACATAATGAATTATGGCTGTATAGAGACATCATATGTTAGTTGTACAATTTTTGGAAACATTGGTGATGATAATAATTCAATGTTATTGAATTAGGGTTTACCTGTTGGAAGGAAAGTCAACAATTGCAATAGGGAATCATCCTCAAACTTGTCCTGAAGATATCTGTGGTGTAAATTGCCAAATCAGTGAATTAAGTATTCAAAAAGGGTTTATGCAAATTGTACAACTTGACCCAGACCGTACAAATTATTTTTTACCTAATTTGGAGTTAAACTTGCATGATAAAACTTACCATTTATGGAAATTTTAGTGTTTTAGGAAAATCAATTACAAAATTGATCGATCTAAGTTACAAAACCATTTTTAGAAAATTGACTAAGTGGTAAATCATAAAATTTATAGTTTTGTATGATTTGGATTATACAACTGTACAATTTGGTGACCGTACAAGCTAGTTTTGAATCTTTTGGAAACTGTACAAGGAAAATCGTACAAGCTATATGATTTGGATCAGATTATTTCAAAACCTTGGGAATGATTTCCACACCTTCTAAATCACCTCCTCCTTTGGGAATACTGCACCCCTGTGCTACATTTAGCATTGTTTCTTATACAAATTGGATCATATTGATGCAATTGAGAACCCATTATCGCAATTGAAAGGACCCATTGATCGATTAGGTTACGTCAAAGTGTGCTACATTTGGCACCATTGCCATATCAAAATTTGGCATTTCTATTAAAAATGGGTCAAAATTATTGTAGTCAAGAATATCCTACAAAGTGATAAGTTATGAGTAGTACTAAATTTGAGGTGGATGACAGACACAAGTGTGCAAAGGCATAGGATACAGGATCAAAGGGAAGATATCCCAGTTAGAAGGAGCATGGTAGTTGCTCAAAAAGTGAATGAGAATAGCAAAACACAATATGCATGAACCAGTTATAGAACAAGTATGGATATCTGATGAAGAATATATTAAGAGGTTGGATACATTGCTAATCAAGACGAAAGAAGAGGAGAAAGAATCACCTAGAATTGAGGAGAACATTGGCATACGTGAAGACGTTAATAAGGAAAATGTGAGGTTGAGGTGAGTGGATGGTAACACCTAAGAAAGTGGTGGATAGGTTACAAAGGAGTGTGGTGGATGGGATTCAGTTACTAGATAAAGCATGAGATCTCAAGAGAAAAGACCAGGGCCACAACCTACACACCAACGAAGGAGGTCATAGAGTGAAGATGCACAAGAGATTGGAAAATGACTATTTAGTGAGTATAATATACCTTGAGTGGACACTTCCAATGAGGACCAACATAGTGAATCACCTACAAGGAGGAATCAATCAAGTATTCTAGGAGATACTTCATCAAGTGAAGAATAAGGACCACCGACAATGGTTAACTTAGTCAATCGAGTAAGGGAGAAAATATGTCCACTCTTTATGGGTGAAGGAAAGGAATACCCAACGAGACACATCACATGCATAACCATTTAGATATTAGATGGTGTGGTCCAACCAGATGAATGATTGTGACTATTTACTGCTATGTTATGACGACTTGCCATAAATTGGTATTTGAAATGATAAAATACACCAAATTTTTAGGCCTACAACACAATGAAGGATGAATTCATTGAGGAGTTCTACCCTTTAAAGGATGATGGAGATATTGTAACTAAAATTTGTGCCACTAAGCAAAAAGTAGTGAATATGTAAATTCATATAATCATCGACTAAAGCAGTTGGTGGACAATATGTGAATGCTTCTAGCAGATGTATTAGTGAAATTATGGTTTGTAGATGAATTACTACCCAAATATAAGAATAAGATGAAAGTATTCCCATATTACACATATTAATAATATTTGAAGAATGCAAAGAATTATGAAAGTGAGGTGAAACAAAAAATTGTAGGAATGATATCACATTCTAAGCACGATGATTCAGATAGTGACGAAGACGATACAATAGACAATACAATCATTTTGAAAGGAATTTGATAATATAATAAAAGATATGAAATATAAATTTAATCAAGATAGGAAGGATATTTGGTGTACAAAATGTAATTCTAAAGGTCACACGAACATGACTTGTCCTCGAAACGACTATTGTCACATTTGTAATGTACTTGGACATGAAGTGGTATAATATCTATTTAACACAAAGGTGCATCCATAGGTTCTTTCAATCCAAGAGTAGGAGGAGAAACCAAAACCTCAAGGGATTTGTCAATAGGCTACCAGTGGGGGTTATCAAAATAATCGAAGAGAGGGAAGACAATACCAAGGCAATCGACGGGGAGGATAGAGCCGCTTCCAGTAAGATTCAAAAGGAATACCAATCATACAGTGCTAAAATTTCCAAGAGTGCGGTATTTTATGAAGAATTATCCTTCACCCCAAAAACAAGAAATATAATAGACCAATGCTACACACATGTGTAGATGGTGTGGTCTTGAACATAAGGAAAAAATTATCCAAAGCAAACGAGTTCTAGTAACTTACAAAATATGAACTTTCTATACATTGAAGTACCTCCAGTTAGAGAGGAAACTAAAGAAGTCCTAGTCGTGATAAGGAATCAGGCTAAGAAAGACAAATATCCCAAACCTGCCAAAGAAAATAAATGATGGCAAGTGGTGAAGAGGGTACTATTGGTCAAATATCTGCCTAATTGATAAACACTTCATTTATGCACCCTAGATATAACCAACATTGAAAGGCCCAAGTAAAGATATGTCCTCTGTGCTAATCTCCATAGAGGGATCGTTCCCAAACTAAATCCTACACTGGTAAAATACTAGGGATGTAGGAAAGAAATTTGAAATATGTGGAAAAAAATTGGAAATATGGCCATAGGACAAAGTGCAGGATTCGGGGCAGACTAATAGCAAGAAATTTACCCAAGCCTGAGATAGCATTTAACAAAAAGAAAAGTAGCAGATTTTACTTATAAAATTGTAGTAATAACCTCCAAAATAACACTCCAGCATTCACTCCCTCACTAGCAATATTTAAATCCAAGTGCAGAATTTAAATGTAATAGCAAACAAGAAGTGTGAATGTAAAATAGAAGTGCACAGTACAGAAGGAAATTAAACACAAAATCACTCGTAAATTCAGAATCCTTGATGCCTTGTATTAATGCAAAGAGCTTGGAGAGATCTCTTGCAAAAAAAGTCTTAAAAAAAACCCCTTTTACAATAAGATTTGAGTAGTATTTATAGAGGTTTTTGCCTCTTTCATTTAATACATGGGAGAGGGAAATGTCCCGGGATCAAAGAAACAATCAACAAAATCCTCCTTGAATTCTTTGACATTCATCTTCCTAGGGAGACAATATCCAAAAAATTTGCAACTCGAGCATCGGTGCACAAATAGTGAGAATGATATTAAATCTTTTGGCCGCGCCTTCAGTGCTTTGGAAATCATGAAAACTCATTCATTCTCCTTCTTCATATCGAGATCTATAATTTTGAGTTACTGGAAGCCTCCTTAATTAAATATGTGAATGCTTTGATAATTACGACCATTTGACCAATTTTATGTTTTGCCCCATGGTCACTTTTGCCTTAGAAACAGCTTCGCCCATATTCTTTTATATGGCACACGCGACCCCTTTGATAAAACTCATTCACCCCAAAAAATGGTGAATGGGACGTTCACCCCAAAAAAAGGGTGAACACGATTTGAATTCACCGCATAAGTTGGTTCGCCCATGGGAGGGGCGAATGGGACATTCTACCCTCAACCAGGGCGAACGGGACATTCACCCCTCAACCAGGGCGAACATGATTTTTGTTTCGGGTGCGTGCAACCATAATTTTCTGAAGTGTGTTCACCTCTAAGAAATGCAAATGGCACATTCACCCTATTAAAATGGCGAACACACATCCAAACCTTACCTTTTGCGCCCTTCCAAATTTCTAAGCGTTGTCGTCCCTTTAATGGGTGAATGGGATTTTCACCCCAGGTTTGGGGTGAATGTAAATACAATCGAAAGATTTCCGAAGTTTTTCTTGGCATTCCCCTTTGCCAATTTTTTCAAAGCATTTTCAAACCATGATTTTTAAAGAAATTTACAAAAAAATGAGTCCAAGGAAGTTTTTAAGAGGAGCTTCAAAAAGTGCATCAAAACTTGGCAAGAACAAAATTCTAAATACTTATGGAATTATAACATATAAACTTGGAACAAAAAATATTGCCACCATACAAAAAATTTAGCCAAATTTTAGACAAAATTCTCCAATACTACAAAATGCAAAAATGGCCAACATTTCTGGTGACTCACGGGGTATCCAACTTGCATGGATGCAAGCGATCCTAGGCTTTTATCCATTGGATGCAAAGTCCCTTTTCCCAGCTGATTTAGCCAAAACTACCTTCTTTGTTGTAGATGCCTTCTCTTGTGCTACTTTCTCTACGCATTATTTCTCCTCTACCATGGTCGCGACTCTGAGAAATTCAGCATTCTCAACTTCTTCTACTGCCTTTTTTGCCACCTCACGATCTGTCGATGCCTGCTCCTCTTGCTCTTCGAGTGTTTCAGCTAGAACTTCATAAGCTTGAATGCCTCGCATCAAGCATAAGTGGTAAATAAGAAGGAAACACTAAGTGACTCATAGACAAAGTGGAGATTCTGCACATCTGTCAAACTGAGACACTTTGCTCGTTGAGCCAACTCATAAAGTGACAACTCCAAGTGCGTATACTTCTGCATTAAGGGCAACACTTGCACTTCAGTGAGAGGTTCTTCTAGGGCATCAATGTCGGATGTTTCCTCAACAAAAATTTTCCAGAGCGCTTCTAGTTCTTCCATGGGAAGAGGTTCTCCCCAATTATCAACAAAATTTGGAAATCCCAACTCTTTGATAGTCTCAAAATGAGTCATAGAAATGTTATGCTCATGCTCAATAATATTGAGGACAACTCGCCCTTCCCTTACTAGGTCCATGCACTGAAAATAACTATAGAGTGTTACTTGTGCCTTGGACCAAGCATAATCCATCTCACTGAGAGAGCGAATGTGCAAATTTGTGTTCAGCAAAGCCTATACTTTTACAGCCATCTCCATGTAGGGCAAAAACATCTCTTCGGTGGAATCAATTAATTATTGACCAAGCTGGATTTGCATCCTTGCCTCCCACAAATACTGTAGTACCTTAACAGTATGCACAACCATTTTTTCTAAATTTTGGGCAAAACGAAGATGTGCATCCTTGAAAATGTTGCACAAAAACCTGGCAACAGGGGTAGCCTTTTCCTCCAGTTGCTTCTTGACTTCTCTAACCTGCTGCTAAAGATTATGCATCTCAGTTCGAGCAACATCGTGCTCTTTTAGGTGCACCTTGACTTGATTTCGTAGGTACTTATTATCAGTGGCTATTTTTTCTTCTGTTGCTCTACTTTTGGCCAAGGCATTCTCGAGCTCAATTATTGTATTATGTGCTTCAAAGTATTGTTCCTTGTAATGTTCTTCATGCAATTATAGTGAGCTCATATCTACCTGCACATTGCCCATTTTCTCAATTGGATCAATCCACGTAAGATCTTCAGTGATGGTTTCAGAAATGACATCTTCGGGCAGCAACTCACCTTGGGATTTTTGAACCAGTAGAGTGAGTGTGGTAATGTGGGCTTCCTTGGCAATGGGATCAAAAGCCACCTTCTTGATTAGTCATGCTGGCACCAAAGCCTCCTTTCACTATATACTTTTCAGCCATTGAGAAGAGCTCAGGTGCGCCCAATTTATTTTTTCAACATCTGGTTGCTTACGGGCTACCTGTACATTTGGAATAGCTTGCAACTCTAAAAATGGTGTAAAATAAACAAAAACTTCTAAGCAACTAGGCCCAGTGGACATGGATGACACGAATGAAAGTTGAGGGATGAAAGAGGGAATAGTGGCAAGAAGAGAAATGGTGAATGAGGCGATGAATACAGGTGTGGCTGTAGTTACGCTAATCCTTGAGGAATATTGTGTACTAACAATGGTGACGTTGTAGGTAGTGACGACCGAGGGAAGGGTCCATGAAAAAGGATTCGACTCAGATGCATATGAACTAAAAGAAATAGAGGACGAAGGAGCGGGGACAAAATAAGGAGCAGTAGTGGTTTTGGAAGTGGGAAAAGTAGAAGCAGAAGAAGGTATCATAGAAACTGAAATGGAATGAATACAAAAGGATGGGGAAATAGAAAGTGGAGGGGACAAAATACAATAGATGGGACCAAAGAAGAAACCGCTGCGTGCTCCATAAGAATGGAATAGGAAGAGGGAAGAGAGGACGTACCTTGGGGTGCTAGCACCATTTGTTCAGTTGACGAAGCTGGTTGTGCAACTACCTCCTCTTCTTGTTATTCTATTTACTCCCTAAAATTGAGAGCTACTTCTTCATCTATAATATCTACATGTGAATCCTCAGAAAGCTGCTCTTCCTCCTCTTGTTGTGCCATCAGAAACACCTGCGCAACTGAGGTAGGGAGCTCTTCAAAGAATAAAGGATTCACCATCAGTGCAACATTAACTATAGAACTTCGTGTGGCAGAAACCATGATGACTGAAGTCATAGGTGCTATAATGGTGGTCATTGTGGCTACACAGGTTTGGGGCCGTTTAGCTACTTTCAGGAAAGGGGGTACCATTGTGTTGCAAGTGTAAATAGGGTCATCACAAAGGAGGCTTAGAAAAAACTAGTTCTCTAGCCTCCAGTGTGAAAACTCCTAAAAAATTATTTGTCGGCATCTCCTAAAAATATTTGTCGGCAATTTTTAATCCCCTAACTCCCTCCTATATTCCCTCTCCTTTTTTTTCCTCCATGTTTCCCTAACTCCCTTATCCCTCCATCTCATCTCCGTCCCCTTATTCCTCCATGTCCTATCTTCCTTATCTCTCCCACCACCGCTGCCCACGCTATCCCTTATCACTCCAAGCTTCCACCCACTCATTCCATTATTCCCTCCGATTCTTATATTATATAATAAGTCGCATTTGTAATATGTTTTTTTAGTAAGGTTTAATTAATAAAATTATGTTGCTGCAATTTTAATATTCTGCTGGTCTTGTTTTAACTACTGCGCACGCTCTGTCCACATCTGGTATCAGAGCCGACGCTGTGCTAGTTCGGGCACGGATCTCGAGGCACGCGGTAGCCAAGTTTGACCTGTAAGACACGATTCTCAAGGCAAGCACAATTTTTGAGGCAGGCACGAAGGATGAGGTTCAACAGCAGGATCGGCTCAGATCTCGAGGTGGATCGCTAATCGAGGTGACACGTGGCGGTGTGAGGACGCGACACATGGCGACAACAGAGCAGACGGGCAGCGCACGGATCGAGGTGGCTGGCAGCAACGTGGTAGTGGGTGGTTTGTCGAGGTTGGCAGCTAAAATTTTGCCATGCGGTGAAAGGCAATTGGCCCACGTGGCAAGCAGTGATTTGTCGAGGTCGGCGGCAAAATACGGTCGAGGATCGACTGCCCGAAGGCAGTCGAAAGTCATTGCATGCGTTTCGGGTTAAAAACCTCACTTGCGCCATCGCGCAACGAATGTAGGATAATCCCACGATATATTTTTTTTAAAAACATTTGCCCGCGATTGAAATAAATTGTCCATGCTCCTTTTCATCCCCATCCGAGACGCTTGGCGTAGCGGACAAGTTGTTCGCTTGTGTGGGCGAGGTTCTGGGATCGAATCCCGACGAGAGTTAGAAGGAGGAAACTTTTTTTTTTCTTTCAAAATTGTGCCGCCCAAAGAAAATAAAAAGGAGGAGTTCGTTGTTGGTTGCCATCCGGGATACGTGGTGCAGCGACGAAGGCGCTCCCCTCTTTGAGCAGCGGACGCGCGATCGATTCGCGCAAAGGTAAAATTTTAATTTTTGTTAAAGGTTTTAAAAATATATTTAATAATTTTTATATTATTTTTTTTATTATCTTTTTTAAATTAAATTTTGTTTTAACAAAAAAGGTAATTTAAAAAATAATAAAAAATTATTAAATTTATTTGAAAGGAAAACCTTTTATAAAAATTGTTTTTTGCAAACCTTTTGAGAAGTTTTTGAAAAGGAGAATTAATCTGCCCGTGGAAATGATAGATGTTTCGATCTGAAGGGTGCTATCATGCACTTTTCTCTCTTTTGAAGAGAGAAACGCCAGAATCCTTTGATGCAAGGGTTCATCGATCAGGGCTTCATACTGTGTTTTGTCAGTTGGAGAATCAGGTGATTTCTCACCTGAGAAAGCCGGATTCAGGGTACGAGGCAGATTCAAAAGACAATATCTTCGGAAAGAGAATTGAAGAATCTGAGACTGAGTAATTTGTTTCGGATGTACGATCAAGTGCTAGTTACACACCAGGTGTACAAGTAGCTGCATCGAGTGAGAGCTATACTCCACGCTCTCCTGAACCTGAACCTGAGGAAGAAGAGGAAGCAGAAGAGGAAGAAGAGGAAGAAGAAGAAGAAGAAGAAGAAGCAGTAGAAAAAGAAGACGAAGAAGAAGAAGACAAAGAAGAAGCAGCAGAAGCAGATCCAGAGGAAGTGAAACCTGAAATCATCATTATTAGCAGCAGTTCCGAAGCAGAACTGAAATGTACTAAAAAGGCGAGATTTGATTTAAATCATTAAATCTTTCTGTAATACTTTGTATTTCCAGTTTGCCTCAATAAAAGTTTGTTTTTTAGAAATGGCAGCAAACACTAGTCTACCAATCCCTAAATTTAATGGTAGTGACTATGAATACTGGTCTATAAAAATGAAGACTTTATTGATAGGAAAAGGTCTTTGGGATGTAGTTGAAGAAGGTTATACAGAACCAACTGCTGTTGAATGGGCAGCATTTTCTAATGCTGATAAAAAGACAAGAAAAGAAGCACAAAAGAATAATGCTTTTGCTTTATATCATATTCATGCTGCCTTAGATAAAAGTATCTTCCCTAGGGTTGCATCTTATGTAATTGCACAAGATGCCTGGAATGCCCTCAAAGAAAGCTATCGAGGTAGTGACCAAGTGAAGCAGGTAAAACTACAAACCTTGAAACGAGATTTTGAGAATCTCAAGATGCAAGAGAATGAAAGAGTCGAAGATTACTGCGTGCGAGTGAAATCAGTAGTCGACAAAATGGTCACACTAGGGTAGGATATTAAACCAAAGATGATGGTTAAGAAAGTGTTGAGAACACTTCTTCCTAAATGGAATTCTGTTGCAATAATTATTGAAGAATCAAAAGACTTAACCACATTGTCTTTTGATGCATTAACTGGTTCACTTCTCTCACATGAAGAGAGGTTGCAGGAAACTCCTACCACCAGCTATGGAGGAGATGACAAAGCTTTTGCCACACATGAAGGAAGAAGTAGAGGCCATGGCAGAGGTCAACAAAGAGGCAGAGGCAGGAATAATCAAAGAGGGGGAACTCTTAACAGAGAAGGATCATCCAACAGAGGTGGAAACCAGAATAGAGGAGGACATCAACAATATAGAGGGAAACAATCTGGCAAAGGAAAAGGAGGAGACAAATCAAAGCAAGTTTACTACAATTGTGGCAAACCTGGCCATTATGCTCGTGATTGTTGGTCAAAGACTTCGCAAGGAAGCAGCAGCAACCAGAGCAGTCAGTTTGGGAATTTTGGAGAAGAGGAAGAGTCCTCAAATCTCTTTCTTTCTTATGGCCAAACAGAGCAAAATATGAATGATACATGGATCTTGGACACTGGGTGTTCAAATCACATGAGTGGCAAAGAAGAACTCTTTGCTAAGTTAGACTCCTCATACAAATCCAGCATCCGGTTGGGCGATCACAAGTCATTGGCAGTTGAAGGCATTGGAGCCATGGAGGTTCCAATGAAAGAAGGCATCAAGCACGTAAGTGATATCTATTACACTCCTCATCTTCAACACAATCTCTTAAGTGTTGGTCAAATGCTTGAAAAGAATTATAAGTTGATATTTGATGAGGGTAAATGCACCATTTTTGACAAGAACAATAGTAATAGAATCATTACACAAGTGCCAATGTCAAAGAATAGATTATTCCCCTTGAATTTTGGCCAGACAAGAGGAAATAAGTTAGCAAATGTTGCAATTACCAATCCAAGTGTCCTATGGCACTTGAGATATGGTCACTTGAATTCAGCAAGTTTGAAGATGCTAACTTCACAAGCAATGGTGACTGGACTTCCCAAAGTTCAAGATAGTAAGGAATTCTATGAAGGGTGTGCCTTGGGCAAGCATGCCCGATTGAAATTTCCTCATGGACAAGCATGGCGGGCCAACTACCCTCTTCAGTTGGTACATTCAGACATCTGTGGTCCGATGCAGACCAAGAGTCTAGGTAATCACTCTTACTTCCTACTTTTCATTGATGATTACACAAGAATGTGTTGGATATATTTTTTGAAGCATAAGGATGAAGCATTTGCATGCTTTGTTGATTTTAAAGCAAAATTTGAAAGTGAGAGTGGATATTCTGTCAAATGTCTTAGATCAGATAGAGGAGGAGAATACTCCTCTAATCAGTTTTTGAATTTTTGTAAACATCATGGCATCAAGAGGCAGTTCACTACTACCTACACTCCACAACAAAATGGTGTAGCAGAAAGAAAGAATCGCACCATTGTAGAGATGGCAAGATCAATGCTTTAGACAAAGCATTTGAGTAATGCATATTGGGGAGATGCAACAAGGACTAGTGTTCACATCTTGAATAGAAGTCCTACTTCAAGTTTGAAAGGGAATACACCTTACCAAGCCTGGTATGGTAAGAAACCAAATGTGAAGTATTTCAGAGTATTTGGTTCATTGGCATATGCGCACATTCCTGATGAGTTGAGAAAGAAGTTGGATCCAAAGAGTCAGGCATGCATTTTTGTAGGATACTGTGAAAACACAAAAGGGTATAGACTCTACAATCCTACAACTCGAAAGATAGTGGTTTCAAGGGATGTGATTTTTGATGAAGGGGTAGAGTGGGGTAAGCCCCAAATATTCAATGATGTTGAAGCCACTGATGTAGTTGCTCAGCAGGTGCAACCATAGCTATCACAGAAAGGAAAGCAGTCTCCGCCTACACATCCACCAAGTCCATCTTCTGATTCAACTGCTTCACCAAGTCCTTCTCCACAGCGATCAGTAAGTTCCTCACCAATGGACATTGATGTTCCATCCAAAGGTAAGAGAACTTTACAGTATCATCCATCATCTCAGATGTTGGATAAATTTTTTTCAAGAAGATATACTAGGAGTCAAGCTAGTGAAATGGATTCTGTTTTACACAGATTAGAAAGTATGCACTTGTATGGTGATGATGAATCCCAGCAAGAACCCAGAGGAGATCAAGTTAACTATGCTTTGTTAACTAGTGCACAGCTTGAACCTTCTAGTTATGAGAAGGCATGTACTCAGAAGTTTTGGCAAGATGCTATGAAAGAGGAGATAACCTCTATAAAAAACAACACTTGGGAGCTCGTGAAGCTTCCTAAAGGAAAGAAATGTGTTGGCTATAAATGGATCTTCAAGACCAAGTTTAATGCTGATGGAAGCATTGAGAAGCATAAGGCAAGGTTAGTGGCAAAGGGTTTTACTCAAAAATATGGAATAGATTATGAAGAGACTTTTGCTCCTATAGCCAGACAGGAGACAATCATAACAGTTCTTGCCTTAGCTGCACACAAAGGATGGA
Organism: Wollemia nobilis; assembly: GCA_028583015.1. Taxonomy (NCBI): domain Eukaryota; kingdom Viridiplantae; phylum Streptophyta; class Pinopsida; order Araucariales; family Araucariaceae; genus Wollemia; species Wollemia nobilis. Next base: position 3,671,162 of record JAQPPZ010017021.1, read on the forward strand.
AAGTCCAACACATGGATGTTAAGAGTGCATTTCTCAACGGTTACTTGATAGAAGAAGTGTACGTTGAGCAACCACAGGGATTTGAAGTGCAAGGTAAATAACACCTTGTTTACAGATTGAAGAAGGCACTCTATGGCCTCAAACAGGCACCAAGAGCTTGGTACTCACGCATTGATGGGTACTTCAAAGATTATGGGTTCACTAGGAGCAAAAATGAACCCACACTCTACTACCTAAAGCAAGGTAAAGACATCCTCATAGTTTGCTTATATGTGGATGATCTCATTTTTATGGGTAGTAATGAAAAAATGAATATGGAGTTCAAACACTCCATGATGACGCAGTTTGAGATCAAGGATCTTGGTTTAATGCACTACTACCTTGGAATGGAGGTTCATCAATCAAATACAGGGATCTTCATCTATCAACATAAGTATGCTCAGGACATGATCAAAAAGTTTGCTATGGAGCATTGCAAACCAGTTGCAACTCCAGTTGGACATGGGATCCAATTAAGCAAAGATGATGGAGCACCAAAAGTTGATGTGACTAGTTTTAGAAGCATGGTTGGGAGTTTAATGTTTCTCGCCAAAACCGGACCGGATATTCAGTATGCTGTATCTCTTGTTTCTAGATTTATTTCTAACCCCTCTGAGTTGCATTTGTAGGCAGCTAAAAGAATTTTGAGATATGTAAAGGGTACATTGGATTTTGGAATCCAATACAATAAATGTAATACTATCAAGCTTGTAGGCTTTAGTGATAGTGATTGGGGTAGCAATATTGATGACAGGAAGTCAACATCAGGAAACTGTTTTAGTCTTGGATCAGGACTAATAACTTGGAGTTCAAAAAAGCAGACAGTAGTAGTGCTATCTTCAACAGAAGCTGAGTATATAGCGGTTACATATGCAAGTACTCAAGCCTTGTGGCTAAGGAAAGTACTAGAAGAGATTGGAGAACAACAAAGTGGTCCAACCAAAATCTACTGTGACAACATCAGTGCCATTCAGTTGGAATATAATCCTGTCCACCATAGTAGAACGAAGCATTTTGATATGAAGTACCACTTCATCAGAGATATGGTGGAACATGAAATTGTTGAGCTTCAATATTGTCACACTTTGGAGAACGTTGCAGACATCTTCACCAAGGCGATGAATAAAGCTCAATTTGTAAAGCTGAGAGACTATGTAGTTAGTCCTCTCAACTTTAAGGGGGAGAATGTTGCAAGTGTAAATAGGGTCATCACAAAGGAGGCTTAGAAAAAACTAGTTCTCTAGCCTCCAGTGTGAAAACTCCTAAAAAATTATTTGTCGGCATCTCCTAAAAATATTTGTCGGCAATTTTTAATCCCCTAACTCCCTCCTATATTCCCTCTCCTTTTTTTTCCTCCACGTTTCCCTAACTCCCTTATCCCTCCATCTCATCTCCGTCCCCTTATTCCTCCACGTCCTATCTTCCTTATCTCTCCCACCACCGCCGCCCACGCTATCCCTTATCACTCCAAGCTTCCACCCACTCATTCCATTATTCTCTTCGATTCTTATATTATATAATAAGTCGCATTTTTAATATGTTTTTTTAGTAAGGTTTAATTAATAAAATTATGTTGCTGCAATTTTAATATTCTGCTGGTCTTGTTTTAACTACTGCGCACGCTTTGTCCACACATTGACAGTTTTTGCTGTGTGGGTGTGGGAGCCTCCTCTTAAGGGTGTTTTTTCCTCTAAGATCTTCTCTGAAAAACATATTGTTGTTCTTCTTCATCTTCTTCTTCTTCCTCTTTGATCTCATTTGAATAACACAAGCTTATACCGAGAGGGGGGTGAACACTGAGAGGGGGGGTGAACAAGTATAAGACCTCTTTTTACTTTTTCCTTTATACTTCAAAACAGTAAAGCAATATACCCAAAGCAATATCAAAGCAATGCACAATATCATCCACAAAGTGACACCAATTTTAATGTGGTTCACCCAAAATGGCTGGGCTACGTCCACAAAACTTTTCTCAAAAAGTTATCTCAAAGTTCTTTGGGAATCCTTCCCAATTACAATGTTTATGAGCCTCGGCCCAAAGGAGATACCTTCCCCCAATAAAAATTTATGAGCCTCTCGCTCAAAGGAGATACCTTCCCCTCTGCTCTGGAAATGATCCCTCAGAAGATCAACTGCCTCTACCTCTTGCCAGCACGTGGAACTCCTTTCCACCAAAGACCTCCTGTCCTTAATGCTTAGCCTAAGAGACCTCTATCTTCTATGATCATGTCCATAGCAGCTCAGCAACCTGTACCAAACACAGTCAGTCGGTCCAATACAAGTCTTCCTCTGTATGTCAGATATGTCCAACACTTGAACAAATCAATCCTCTGCACATAATCCTTCTCAAAGACTTGCCAAATCTGTCCTCGGGTTCTTCTCAAAGAACCAGTGCACCTCTGTCCTCAAGTTCTCTGATAGAACTATCAAACTCAGCTCACAAGTCCTCTCGCTAGGACCTGTCCAAATCTGCTCACAAGTCCCCACCGGAACTCGTCCAAAACCGCTCACAAGTCCCCACCGAACTCGTCCAAAACTCAAGCAAGCTCACCAAGAAAAAAACTTTCTTAGTAGGAAATCACAAGGTGAATTGTTAGAGACCCAATGTGATTTGTCAAACTCATAGAAGCATAAAGAGAATTGTTGGAGACTCAATATGTTCTATACTCAACTCCCAATCTCAAAACTCAACTCAAATCAAATCAGCTCAAACTCAATCTCAAATCTGAAAACTCAACTCAATATCTGAAATGGATAGGATAGACTTTATTTCAAGAACATGAAACCCCAACAATTGCCAACTATGCAAAGAATCACATAACAATGATACTCATGTTCTTTTCACGATAAATTAGGGCTTCAACAATAATGCTTATCAAACAAGGTTCAATCAACACCATTCAGCTCAAAACACAACCTTGAAGCATTTCGCAATCAACATTAGAAAAGGAAACAAGTAGAACTCCTTTTCTCTCCAATATTGTTTGAACAAAAAGCATCCACCAACTCAAATCACAATAGCACAAAACAACTTTTCAAATCATCAACAAAGGAGTAAGCCCAACACTTTAACCAAGTAAAGAATAGCTTGATTATTACCAATTTAATGAAAGCAAATGTCAATCTCAAAGCTGCCCACTTAAGGTTTCACAACTTCACACAAGAAGCAATTTTAACCTTAAAACATCATGCTTTCATTTCCATAATCAACCAAAAGCACTCTCAACATCACAAGAAAAATTTATCCCTTATACACCTTATTTCTCCCTTATAGTCTTATCAAAAACAAAATTTATCTCTCATAAGAATGCAATAAGATATTTCAAACAACACCTTCAAAAGAATATTTTATCAAAATAAAACAAGCTTTAAACTCCTTATAACTCCTAAGATGTTTTTCCCTCTAATAAACTTCCTCCATCCACAAAATACACTTAGCAAAAATTAATTTCGAAAATACCTTGGCCAACATCAAAAATCGTGCTATGGAGAAATTACGCACGAATTCTAACACCACCCACTACGTCCACTTCACGATGAAAAACCCTTTCGCGTTATTCGAACGCGAAACCTCCTGTTCAGGTAGCATGCCAACAGCCTAGCCGCTGCTGGTGCGCCAAAGGCGCCCGGTGAGGTTTAAACCTCACGCTGTTAACCTTGTTCCTTCTACGCCAGGGATAAAATAAAACAATAGTGCCTCCCTTTCTTTTGACGTGAACATGAAGACGAAAACCTTACGACAGATTTATGACAAACGACGAGTACAAAAAAAATGAACAGCGAATTCACGAAAACGGCGAAGACACAGTCGAACGACGGGTTTACGAAAATGACGAAGACACAATCGGAGAAGAAATCTGAACAGCGGATCACGAAATCACAGTGAGCAACTCTTTTCAAAATACGAATGGGATAATTCTTGATTTTCATCGAGGGAGATTTATATGCATTTTTACCATAAGTTCTTGACGTCGGCGAGGAGTTTAACACGTCGGCGAAGGTCTTGGCTAGTGCCCACAATCTTAAAACATAGCGCCATGGGTTAGGAGAACCCATTGCAAACAATAATTTAATATTTATTTAAAAATAATTAGAGGGAACCTTAACAAGGTTTTTAATTATTTAAATAAATACTTCCTCCTGGACCCAAATGCATTAAACTAATGCATCCACCTATAATCTTTAAACCTACCAACTTGGGGTTTACAAAAGACCTTTGAAATTGTCATGCCGGAACCTCCAAGAAACCTTTTATTAAAGCAAAACTTTTGACATCAAAAAAATTCCTTCAAGAGCTTCTTGACATCAATGACAACTTATACACATGATCAAGGGCAATGTATCCAATGTACCCAAAATTTCCAACATCATTCTCAATGATTGGGCTCTCCTTTTTCAATTTTCTTTCACCACTTTTGGACTATTGAAAAATTTGCGACAAAATGGTGGAAAAAGCAACGGGTTGATAAGAATCCATGAATTTATCATGAGCAGTAGAAAATGAATCATCTAACTTCAACCTGTAGGAAGTGCACGAATTTCTCCGATGAATGCGCATGATCCACCAATTCATTATTTTCTCCTCACTCCATTCAGGCTCAGCTTTCTTAACAGTTCCAAACAAACCTGGAGGAGGGATATGCACCGTATTTTTAGTTGGATTATACTCTACTTCCTGCTCATAGTAATCATGACACGATGGGAGGGAAGACATCTTCTCTACATGTCAGTTCATGTCCGACCCATCAAAATTATTTCATCACTTATGAATATCTGGGCACGGACAGCAATGAAAGGTCTTCATTTTTATAAGTGTCAAAAATTTATCCAAGGTATTGTACCGCCAGTGCTGCGGTAGTTCTATTAATCCCAACTCCTAGAGTGCCACAATTAAAAGTTGATTCTACCCAACTTGGCCGACTTCTATGCTCCCACACCTGAAGGGCATGGTATAGGTGGTATTTTTCCCACGCCCATCACCATATATATCATTAAAATATTCCATCTGGTGCACCACCTCTTTTGCAAATATATGTGCTATAGCAAAATATGGTAGGCAAAAGGGCTTACCCGTATACCTAAAAATACGGACAACAACACCCTGGGTAAGCAAACATATATCATCCCTTTCCTCAGTGATGACTATGTCTCTCAAATCGCGTGGAACTCTATCACAAGTACCGTAGAGCAACTCAATCGTTGGTCCCAAGAACCAACTATTAAAACTGTAAATGGACTCTTTCTTTGTCAAAACTGAAGTCCACTTGTAAAATGGCAAGGTCTCATCCTTTTCACCCGTCTGCATTACTATGATAAAAGAAAAGCGATGCTGCATCTAGAAGAAAAATAACCACACCATAAATGAAGTATGCCAGAATGATTTGGATTCCCCGATTTGCAACTTTTCCAGCTGAGAATTAATCCTTCAGGAAATGTAATCGGCCCAATCAAAATAAATAGGATTTCCACCTTGTCTCATAATCGTAGGAGAGAAAAACTCCACTTTACAGATGCATTGTGCCATAGCTACTTGCCACTTATGCACCGTTTCATCCGAGGGTAACCCAGCAACCCAGGCCAGCATGGAATAAATGTATTGGCTCTTAAATTCTAAAATTGTTTGGGAAAATTTTGCAACTGCCCCATCTGCAGCTCTTTGACGAGCTGTGTCTCCATAAATTGTCTAATAGTGACTGTGGAAATGTACCTATTCTCCTATTCATTTGTGTGGATTTTCTTATTTACTACATAATTTGGGGCCTTCAATCCACATGCAAAAGCCTCTCGAACCTCATCCGACGTAATTGTAAAGAGGATTTCTTTCCTGGCATTTCACACAGCCTTGGTAAAGGGATCATAAAATTATGCAATTAGTTGTACGATATCGGGGCACGGGTGCAAGGGCAAACACAAATACCACGAGAGCTATGAACTATGGGGCATTGTGAGCCAACTGTTATATGAGATGCCTTGGCTCACCACAACTTCTACGTCCTATCTCAGCCGATCAATCCCCTTGTGCATGATCAAATAATCACCGATTTCTACCATGTCATCTTCATAGGGATCCAAATCGATGTAGTTATTATTTCGAGATTTCTTCACCCTCAAACTTCGCTCCTTTTACTTCACCTTTTTTGGTTCTGCCACTTCTATGGAATATTTAGGTTCTTTGCTGTGTTGGCCCATTTTAATTGACAAAATACTAAGATGCTCTATGATTTTCTACTCTAAAACCTCTAAAATCCCTATGAAAATTCTTCTGCACTTGAAACGCAGGACACAACGGAGCAGAGAAAAAATTAAAAATAATCAAGAACAACAAAATCAACCTTTTTACCTCTCGAATTTTACAGATGCACTGATAGCTACTGTAGTAATTGCAAAAATAAATGCAGGTGCCCTTTTAGAGAGAATAATTCTTGAACAAATATCCAAACATCATTTCCAAGGCTAGAAAACCTTTCCTCCAATTCATCGTTGGATTCTCCTAGGAACTCGTGCCCTATGCGTTGCACAATGTCTTTGAAAAGTGTGCCCTCACATTTGAAGCTCGCTAGGGAAACCAAAATAGTTGTTCGCCAATAAAATCTTAATTTTTTTGCCGCATTGGAAAGCTAAAATCGGATGTCCCCTATGTTCTAAAATTATTACTTCAAATTTGGTGCTTATTGCTTCCGATTATTACCACATACTCCCCGAGCGCATTAAATTGCACAACGTACCTCTGACATTTCTTCCTTAGGCAAAAGCCTCTTGGGCACTCACAAATTCAAGGCGAATTTCTTCTTTGTGCAAAAATATCTTTTTCCTTCTAAGCAGGCAACTGTGTTTTTAAAACATCGCGGGCATGCTTTTCTATCTTTACCCAAAAACAGATTCCTCTTTCAAACATGTTTTCCTTCCTTTAAAAGCGCCACACTTTTTTTTAAAGCAAGCTTTTTTCTTTTCTTATTTTCTCTCTTTTTCCCTAAAGCATCGTGCTTTTCGCTTTAAAACAAACTACTTTTTTTTATTATTATATATATCTTCTTTTTCTTTTTCGCCCACTTAAGACATAAAACACATTCGCCTAAGGGATGGGCGAACGTCCCGTTCTCCCATTTGAAAGGGTGAACGCGAAGTTGTTTTGGTATTTTGGGCGAAAAAGAATTTTAATTCGTTATCAGGGTGAACAACCTCTTATATATATATTTTTCTTTTATATATATATATATATATATCCTTATACACAACATCAATTAAAGATAAAGAAGATATTTACATATGTACAAAATTTCACCTTCAGTAAATTGAAATTATGAAACATAGGCCTTCATATGAAGGCCATTCAACGGTTTAGGAAGCTCTTAACCTTTCATGTCTCAGAGATGATAAGCATTTGTTGAATTTACTATAGAGATCCGAAAAGGACCCTCCCATATAGCATCAACTTATGGTGATTTTCTTGGTTTAGATTTTTCTCATTCCACTTTAATACCAGGTCACTCACTTGAAAACTTCGATCACTTGCATTATTACCAAACCACTTCCTCATTTCGGTAGCATGTTTAGCAAAATACTGATAGGCCTACTCCCTATCTTACTCTAATTGCAATAATTGCACCAGCATCGCGTCCATAGGATTATATTCTTCACTTTCATCTTAGAACATCCACAAAGCTTGGAGCACTGGAATTTCAATATGAGTAGGAAGGACGGCTTCTTTCCCATAAACCAAAGCATATGGGGAAGTCTTAATGGATTTCTTCATTAATATGCAATCAACCCAAAGGTCTTGATTTAATAGCAAGTGCCAACTTCTCTTATTACTGCCCATTATCCTTTTGAGAATTCACAACATATTTTTGTTAGTGGACTTAGCCAACCCATTTACCTATGGATAATAATTGGAAGACATATTTAAATAAATACCATATCTGCTAGTGAATTCAGTGATCTTAGCCTCGATGAAGGGGGTATCATTGTTAGTAACCAAGGAATCTGGTACACCGAATCAGGTGATAAGGCTTTCCAAAAAATAGATAATCATTGCATGATCGGTCTTCTTAGTGGGTATAACTTCTGCCCATCTGGTGAAATAATCCATTGTCGTCAGGATATACTTTTGTTCCGCAAAGGAGTATGGATCAATAACACCAATAAAATCTAGGCCCCATTTTTGAAAGGGTGCTTCCACCTAAATTGGGTGCAAGTGTAATGCTCCTTTTCTGACTCGATCCACATATCTCTAGCAACTATCGCACTACTAGCTTATCTTATGTGAATCAAAAAACAAAGTAGACCAATAATAACCTACCCGAATAATCTTCAAAGCCATAGGTCTGCCTGCATAATGCCCTCAAAAAAATCCTGAATGGAATTCCTCCAAGATATTTTATTTTTCAAAATATTTTACACACCTGAGTAATACACTATCTATATTTTATGATACAATCCATTAGGCATTAGTACATACCTGAGCGCTTACAATATGAATCGTCGGTGCTGCGAGGGATCAAGATGGCTCGGACACCTTCCAGAAGTAAAATAATCAATCAATTCCTCTATCCAATATTTGTCACTTTCCATGTGATTTGAAAAAATCATTTCACCTATATCACATTCATGGATCATATATATCCTTTCGAAGACAGTTCTTGACACAGGGCGCACCCACGAACTAGCTTTGTCGGTCAGATCTCCACATCGTATTCCATAGATCTTTATGATCCATCAAACCCTTTTATCACCCAGTTCTCCTTGGATTATGAAGTTTCGAACATCAATATGAATGATGTACACAACAGTCCTACTCTAAGAAACAAAATACCAAAATTTCTTGAGCGCATTCATCACTACATAAACTTGCTTTTCTATAAAATTGTACTTCTCCTGATGTGACGTAATAACCTTGCTCAAAAAAGTAATGGACTTCTCCTTGTCATCCTCTTGCTTTTGTGTCAGTACCGCAACATAACTCTCTTGCTCTCCTACTGCATAGAGTATGAAATATTTGGAGTAGTCGGTATTAATCAGAACCGGTGCTTGTGTGATCCTCTCTTTGATTTCTTGGAATGCTCGCTTTCTAACATCAGTCCATTTAAATTCAAAATTATTGTTCAAGATCTCTGTCATGGGCTTAACAACCTGGATGAAGTCAACAATAAACTTATGAATGAAGTTTATTTGACCAAAGAAGGACTGTAAATATTTCTTATTAGCAGGTAGCAACAATTTCATGAGCACTTCGGCTCTTGTAGGATCTATCACCAATCCTTCTTGTGAGATCACATGACCCAACAACTTCCCTTATTTAACCACAAATATTGACTTCTAAGGGTTTATAGAAATCCCAAATTCTTAGTATTTCTCAAACACTTGCCTAAGGTGAACGACGTGATCCTTTTTGTAATGTGAAAACATCGTCATATCATCAAGATATATTACAATAATTTTATTCAATAACTCATCGAAGGTGACATCCATGGCTCTCTGAAAAGTGGCATCAAAATTTGAGAGCCCGAAGGGCATCCGTTGGTAGGTAAATATGCCCCATTTGGTAGTAAACGTTGTCTTGTACTGATATTCATCCTTAATCTAAACATGGTTATACCCAGAGAAGCCATCCAACAATGAAAACCTCTAGGCACCAACAACAACATGAAGAATTTGATCTATCTGGGACAAAGGATAATGATTCTTTAAGGATGTCTGGTTCAAGTTATAGAAATCAACACACAAAAGTATGTCTCCATTCTTCTTTCTTACAGGAACCAAATTTGCCACCTAGGTCAAATACTTAATGAGATATATAATATTTGCTTCCAACATTTTTAACAATTCTACCTTCATGAGGATTTCGATCTTGGGATTAATAGGGAATTGCTTTTGCCAAAAATTCTTAACCCCTTATTGAAGCTCTATAGTTTCCTGAATCACATCCTTGTCATATCCTTTTAAATATTGATAGCTCCATTCTACCAAATCAGGATATTCGTAGCACAGGTTCTTAATTACTTCAAGTTCATCTGGTTCACAATCAATCCCAATTTTGATAATTTTTTTTGGCTCTAATTGCAACTCTTTATACTCTTTGGCATCCACCTTAATCATGTGATTATCAGCTCTGTCGTTTTGGTCAAACAAGCTTTCTAGTGAAATTAATCCTCTAGGAATATGATTATTCCTTAGCTGAATCATCCCTTCCTTCTCTTCTTCAGTAAGAACCCTGTCATCTACGCTAGAAACCTCTCTAAGCAGAAAATTAACTATTTTCTCATCATCATCAAAAACTTTTCAATAGAGGACCTTGTCTAGGACCGAAGGCCTATAGATTACCCTAACCGTTTTAGGCCTACGGACTACTTGCTCGACAAGAGAGTAATTGGCACCAAGGGAAGCTAAAATATTAGCATGTCTGTTTTGCTCTTGAGGAATTGGCTGAATATTCAAGGCTGTGAATGCCTCCAGAAAATCCCACACTCTATTGCGGTAAGCTTTCAAATAATACTGCTTTAACACGCATTTATTTGTGACCTAATTGACAATGAGCTTGGATTCACCAAAAATATGTAGTTGTTCAATCCCCAACTTCTCTGCCTTTTTTAGCCCAAGGCATAATGCTTCATATTAAATCGCATTGTTTGTACAACTCCATGTTAATCTGTAAGAATAGGTATTTTGTATTCCTTCAGGATAAATTAGTACAATACCTACTCCTACACCATTTTTACATCTGGCACCATCAAAGAATAGCTTCCATAATTGGGATGAAACAAGATCTGAAGAATCAAAGGCTTCTTTTTCAAACTGCATCGACTTCTCTATGGAGTAACAACCAATATATGTACCAATCATGGCATTAAAATCTATTATCATAAACTCATATTCAAGGTGAAGCTCACTTAGTGCTTTCTCTACCAAATCAACCTCCTACAGTTCTTCAGTCATCATATTTATCGTGCCAGGAGATTTTTCTTCCTCTTCTAATTTTTTGATATGAAAAGGTGAAGGTTTCTCATTACAAATACGAATTTACCTTCCCCTGAATGTTATTTCCAAATGTGAATAGTCCAAAGAAAGATAACCTCCTCGCTTAGTTGTGAACTCCCTCGAGAGACACATGCTAAAATAAGGTTCCAGATCCACAACCACCACCTCCTAAATGACTGTAATTTATGGCATACTATGAAGGACAATAGGGATGTCCTTTATCACTCCCACAATTTTGACTGGAGTTCCATCCAATTGCAATAGACCTGGATTACTTCTAGTCTACTCCATCCCCATTACTTCACACATCACCTTCATCATGTCAATAGTTGCAGCCCTAGAGTCAATCATGCAATTATGCACGATCCATCCTTCCATCCTTATAGATAAGTAAAATGGAGGAGGCATATTTTTTCCTATTTTAGAAGTAGGGAGATCCTGCGCTAGGACTATTTGGGATTGGTTCCTCTTCTGGTTCTTAGCAATTTTCAATGATTCCTGCAACAAATCTATCTGTCTAGGTAGTTGCAATGCATCATACAAGCTAACCTTCGTTGGAATTTCTTCATTTCTTCTACAATACTATAACTTGGAGTCGTTGAAATATTTTCTTCTAAGGCCCTCTCATATTTATCTTGATATTGTTGAGTAGCTTCTACTCTTTGCCTTTTCGTTAATGAAGGGTACTTGAGCCTCTCCCTGGCCTGCTCCTTTGTTTCATTTGAAACTTGAGTAGCCATCATAGTTTGTGAAGTTGACGGTTTAGCTTGTAACTTATCTTGAACTTGCTTAGGTAAAAAATCCTTTGTTTCCAAACCTTGTGAGGACTGAAACTTGCTCCTGAGATGGCATCATACAATTTTTCTCAACCTATCAAATCATATTAACTTATCCGCCTACGGAGCTTTTCGCCAATATCTGAACATAGTTCAAGTGCACCATACATGTATCCTCTTTGTGCGGATCATTACACGTAGAACACCAGTATGCTCTCTCTGACACATTAACCTTATAATTTACTTGCACCGTTGCATATCTTTCTGGTCCCCTACTAGTGGATGCTTGTTATCGGGTGATGGCTAGAGTTTGGAATCTTGGCGACCGAAACTCAGCTTTGGCTTGTTTTTTCCTTACTATCGTGAGCTCATTGGAAATCGTTCTCAAGGCTACATTATTATATTTTACTTCCTATAATAAGGCTATGAGAGGATCAGAACTAGGTGATGGAGAAGGTGCTGGTAAAAGCAAAGGTGCTTGCGGTGTGGGTAACGGTAAAGGAGTTGGAGGTGTCGACAATGTTAGAAAAGGAACAAATGATAGTTGTTGGGGTACTGATGGAGCAGTTAATTATGGAAAAAATATAGTTAATTGTTGTGGGACAGGGATAGGGGCAATATGAGGAGGGCCTAAATTCTATGAAGGAAATGGGTACATTGATGGCATAGGTTGTGAAAAGGCACTAGAGTAAAGATACTGTAGGATATCAGGAAGAATTGGCATTGTCGCCTTCAAGGGAAGCCTTCCTATAGTAATCAAATTGAATTCGGCCTTTTGAGCTTGTGTATACAGGTCTGGGAATGTGGTCATGTTGGCCTAGCACACCGCCATACCAATGTCAGTGTTGAGCACTCAAAGGTAATAAAACACTACTTGCTCGTGCGTTGATCGCAAACCATCTAGAACTCTCTGCTAGCTGTGTGTGAATCAGACATTAAAATCTATGATATCTTCTTAAGGATGTCTTTGAATTGTAGTAAATTGATGCAGTAGAGAATATGGATCAGCTTGCTCATGAAAATTTTTGATCAACAATTTTGCCAACTGATCCCATGAAGTAATTGTACTAGGTTGCAAGGATCGGTACCAATATAACAATTTTCCTCTTAGTGACAAAACCAATAGTTCTATCATTACATCATCATCAATTATATCATGGATAGTTGAAAGAGAGGCTACATCTTGAATATGTTCATACACGATTTTTCCAGTACCATCATAGGTCGACAAAGCATTTAAAGGAGCTTGAGGTATTGGATTCTACACCTGCAAATTCAATGCTCTTGAGCTATTCCATATCAAAAATTGCCTTGGGGGCTATTGTTGATGTGGCAGGGGATTTTGAGCCATATTAGCCGAAATATGAGGAGTGTATTGCGGAACGTTGGTGGTTGTACGAGGTGAAGGTTGGGGAAAACTAGTCGTAGTACTTACTAGGCTTACAAGAGTAGAAAACACACCCGCTAATCACAAATACGAAATAGATGGTATATGAGATATGGTCGAAAGCGAATATGTACGATAAAAAATGGCTATCTGAGGGTGCTCTACTAATATTTAGATATCAAGTTCATAAAAATCAATTTTATTGTCAAGATTCTTGGCTTTCGATCTTGTATTCATGAGAGACAACTCTCGTTGTCCTTACGCTTGGGAAATTCTAGGTGAAATTGAGTTGCCAGATGTTCTAATTTTAGCAAAAAGGAAAACATCAAACCTAAACACTATTGGGAGTGGAATCGTAAAGGTCCCACCGGGCATGCCAAAAACTGTTGGTCAAATATCTACCTAATTGATAAACACAGTGTTTATGCACCCTAGATATGGCCAACATTGAAAGGTTGGAGGAAAGAGATGTCATCCGTGCCAATATCCAAAGAGGACTAGTTACCAAACTAAATCCTACATTGGTAAAAGACTAGGGATGCAGGAAATAAATTTGAAATATGAAGAAAGAAATTGAAAATATGGCCACAGACCGAAGTGCAGGATTTGGGGCAGACTAACAGTAGAAAATTTACCCAAGCCTGAGATAGCATTTAACAGAAGGAAAAGCAACAAATTTTAATTATAAAATTGTAGTAATGACCTCTAAAATAACACTCCGGCATTCACTTCGTCACTAGCAATATTTAAATCCAAGTGTAGAATTTAAATGTAACAGCAAACAAGAAGCGTGAATGTAAAATAGAAGTGCACATTACAAAAGGAAATTAAACACATAATCACTCACAAATTCAGAAGCCTAATGCCTTGTATTAATGCAGAGAGCTTGGAGAGATCTCTCACAAAAAATTTCTAAAAAAAACCCTTTTAAAATAAGATTTGAGTAGTATTTATAGAGGTTTTCACCTCTTTCATTTAATACATGGGAGAGGGAAATGTATCGGGATCAAAGATACAATTAGCAAAATCCTCCTTGAATTCTTTAACATTCATCTTCTTGGGGAGACAACATCCAAAAAATGTGCAACTCGAGCATCGGTGCACAGATAGTGAGAATGATATTAAATATTTCAGTCGTGCCTTCAGTGCTTTGGAAATCAGGAAAACTCATTCATTCTCCTTCTTCATCTCCAGATCTACAATTTTGAGTTACTGGAAGCCTCCTTAATTAAATACATAAATACTTTGACAATTACGATCCTTTGATCAATTTTATGTTTCACCCCATGACCACTTTCACCTCAGAAACAACTTTACCCATATTCTTTTAGATGGCACACGTGACCCCTTTGATAAAACTCATTCACCCCAAAAAAAGGTGAATGGGATGTTCATCCCAAAAAAAGGGCAAACGTGATTTGACTTTGCCATGTTGGTTTGCCCATGGGAGGGGCGAATGGGACATTCGTCCCTCAACCAATGCAAACGTGATTTTTATTTCGGGCATGCATGACCACAATTTGTTGAAGTGTGTTCGCCTCTAAGAAAGGCGAATGACACGTTTGTCCTATTGAAAGGGCGAACACGCATCCAAACCTTAACTTTTATGCCCTTCCAAATTTCTAAGCATTGTCGCACTTTGATAGGCGAATGAGACATTCACCCCAGTTTTGGGGTAAACGTAAATACAATCGAAAGATTTACAATTTTTTTCTTGGATTTCCCCTTCACCAATTTTTTCAAAGCATTTTCGAACCATGATTTTTAAAGGAATTTACAATAAAATGATTCCAAGGAAGTTTTTAACGGAAGCTTCAAAAAGTGCATCAAAACTTGGCGAGATAAAAATTCTAAATACTTATGGAATTAGAACATATAAAATTGGAATGAAAAATGTTGCCGCCATACAAAAAATTTAGCCAAAGTTGAGACAAAATTCCCCAATACTACAAAATGCAAAAATTACCAACAGGTACTTGAGGAAGAAGCACAAAAATCAAAGCAGTTGAGACTAGTAGGAGAAAAAGAGTTAAAGAAACCATGTGCATTAGAAGACAAAGTAGTTGTGCAAAATTTGGTAGCACAAGTCCTGAATACAACTATCAAGATTAATGTGGCAAGTTTGTTAGAAGCCATCCCATCATTGCATAAAGCGATGGCAAAAGAGATACAACCTCATAAGGTGATGGAATTACAGAGCCAATCGATCAAGGAAGCAAAACAAAAGAACTATTTTATGGATCCAACCATATTGATGATTGATGTGGGGAAGAAACCTGCATTAGTCCATATGGAGATCTTGGAGCACAAGTTGACACAAGTCATTATGGATGGAGGATCCAGTGTTAATGTGTTACCTAAGAAGACTTGGCAAGAGATTGGCGCTCTGTCATTATGGGCACCTAGATTTCGATTGTATGGTGCTGACCAATACAATATTGAGACAAAGGATGTCTTGACAACATAACAAGTTATAATAGCTGACCAAGAATTCATCTTGGATTTCATTGTGATTACCATGAAAAAGCTAGCATATGATGCTTTGTTAGGAAGAGGATGGCTACGAATAGCCAAAGTTAATCACAAATGGAGAAAGGACCAGATCACCTTTAGGAAAGGACAACATAAATACATGATCAACTTGAATAACCGGAGGATCAGTGAGGATGTGGCCATGACCGATGAGTCAAGCAGTTCTTCTGGTGAAGAGGAGATTGAGCCTAACGAAGAAGGGATGTTGTACTTGGAAGACTATAGTGAAGATGAAGCTCAATCTAATAGGAGACTCCTTCATTGGAAAATGGAGGAGTACAAGGTTTTTTAGCCCACATGCCTTTGTATTAATATAGAGGATACCACAAAAAAACAATATGAGATGAAGGTCAACCCTAAACCAAAGAAAGAAGAAGAGGAAAAATGGACATTCCCTAAAAGTTTTGTAGAATATACTATGGGAGATGCTGAAATCGATGCAAGACCAGCGCATCCAATGAATGTGGAAAATGCGGTAATAGAGCCTAGGAACATTAAGTACGAAGGACCTCAGATAGTGGATGTAAATCTAGGAACAGAGGAAGAACCTAGAATGATCCACTGTGGCGATGATTGGGACCCAGTATTGAAAGCAACAACTTTCAAGATATTCTTGGAGTACAAAGATGTCTTTTCTTTGATGTATAAGGACCATAAAGGTATATCACCAGAGTTATGTGTCCACAAGATCATGCTAATTCCTAGGGCACAGCCAATGAGAAGAAGACCTTATAGGATGAACCCCAAGTATGTCGCACTGGTGAATGCAAAAATAGAAAATATGCTAGATGCAGGCATCATTTTTAGAGTCACTACTAGTGATTGGGTTTCCCCTATCATGGTCACCCTAAAGAAGGAAGTGGATAAGATCCAAATATGCATGGATTTCAGGAGTTTGAACATAGTGACGATCAAATATCCCTTCCCAATTCCTTTCACAGACTCCATTCTGGAAGAGGTCGTAGGACATGAAATTTATTCATTCCTGGATGGGTTTTTTAGGTACAATCAGATAAGTATAGTCGAGGAAGATAATATGAAGACCATATTTATTGTGGAAAATGGCATCTATGCATACAATCGAATGCCATTTGGGCTATGTAACACCCCAGCCACATTCCAACGCATTATTCTGTACATCTTTGATCAATTGGAAACAGGGAACTTCAAGGTATTTTTGGATGATTGGTCCATTTATGGTAAGATCAAGGACCATCTACCTGGTCTCAGTGAATGTATGAGTAGGTGTAGGAATGTGCAAATATCCTTGAATCTAGGAAAGTATTTTTTGATGGTACCTTATGGGAAACTTTTAGGACATATAGTGTGTAGTGAAGGGTTGAAGACTGATCCTGATAAAATTCATGTTATATTACACATGGAGGAGCCATATGATGTGAGCTCATTAAAAACCTTCCTTGGATCCATGGGATACTATCGAAGGTTCATCAAGAACTATGCACATGTGTCCTACCCATTGGATTCTTTGACTAAGAAGAATGTTCCTTTCATATGGACGGAGGAGCACCAAGGAGCTTTTGAAGAATTGAAAGCTAAACTTGTCAGTAGTCCCATTTTGGTGTTCCCTAATTGGGATAAGGAATTCCATGTCCATATCGATACCTCAAACTTTGTGATTGGATGTGCATTAGCTCAAGAAGGATAGTTTAGGCTAGATCAACCTATCTTTTTTGCAAGTCGCCTATTGTCACGAGCAGAGAGGAATTATAGTACAACGGAGTGAGAAGCTTTAGGGATGGTATATGCAGTACAAAAATTTAGGTATTACCTATTAGCAAACCCTTTTGCCTTCTACGTAGATCATCAGGCTTTGTTGTACCTGATAAATAAGCCAATCATACAAGGATGGGTCAGCAGGTGGCTCGTCACTTTACAAGAATTTGTATTTCGAGTAGTAGTTCGACCTGGTAAGAAGCATGTGATTGCAGACCAGTTATCTCGAATACGATCAGGAGAACCTACAGGGATGGGGATTCTAGATGAATTCCTTGATGCATAGTTATTTGCAATTAACATTGTTCCATCTTGGTACAAGTTGATTGGTCAATACTTATCCACAGGTGAGTTGCCACAAGAGCTGACAATAATAGAAAAGAAGAAGGTAATCATGAAGTCAACACATTTTCAGTTGATAGCTGGATTGTTGTACAAAATGGGTGTTGATGGTATCCTACGAAGATGTGTGATGGATGAGGAAGTTAAAGTGACATTGAGAGAAGCTCATGAAGGTTTGGCAGGAGGACACATGGGGCCAGACGCCACTGCTCAAAAAGTACTATTAGCAGGATTATGGTGGCCCACACTGTACAATGATGCAAAATAATATGTACGAGCATGTGATACTTGCCAAAGAGTAGGAAAACCAGTACGATGAGACTTTATGCCCTTGCATCC
Organism: Wollemia nobilis; assembly: GCA_028583015.1. Lineage (NCBI taxonomy): Eukaryota > Viridiplantae > Streptophyta > Pinopsida > Araucariales > Araucariaceae > Wollemia > Wollemia nobilis. Next base: position 3,689,285 of record JAQPPZ010017021.1, read on the forward strand.
ATTGCAACCCTAGGAGTTATTTGAAATATGGGGGTTGGACTTTGTTGGACCATTAAAAACTACCTATAGGAGGAAATGTTGATACATCATGGTAGCTACTGAATACCTAACAAAATGGGTCAAAGCAAGAGTGCTACCAGATAACACGACAAAGAGTACAACTCGATTCTTGTATGAACAAGTGATTACAAGATTCGGTATTCCACTACAAATAACAAGTGATCGGGGAGGTCACTTTGTGAACGAGATTATCAAAAAGCTGATGACTGATTTCAGGATTTTGCATTCTTTGTCTAGTCCATATTACCCTAGAGCCAATGGGTAGGTAGAGGCAACTAACAAAGTCCTAGTGTCAACCTTGTACAAAACCTGTGGGATAGAAGGAGTAGATTGGGAGGAAAGGTTACCATCTATTCTTTGGGTATACTGGACCACCTTTAAACCAACGATAGACCATACACCATTTCAGTTAATGTATGGTCAGGAGGCAGTAGTGCCAGTGGAGTTCTTGGTACCAAGTTTATGGGTAGCTGTGGAGCATCGCTTAGGTGACCAAGAAAGTCTAGAGGAAAGACTAGTGACACTAATCAAGTTGGATGAGAGAAGAGTCATGGCACAGTGGGCGATCAAAGTGGCCCAGAAGAGAAGGAAGTTGTGGCATGATAAGCACCTTTGAAAATTAGAACTTAAGCAAGGTGACTTAGTTCTAAAATTTAATGGGAAATGGGAAATCAAGCCAGGGAAGTTGAAGACCTTGTGGCTTGGTCCCTTTCAAGTTGTGGAAGTGATGGATAATGGGGTAGTCAAACTACAAAATTTGAATGGAATCGAGGTGCCCGACACTGTGAATGGCTCAAAGTTGAAGCCTTATAAAGTGTAGTGTCTATTTATTTCCTCAGAGGAAATTGAAAGAAGATGAAGGGAGGAAGCTCAGTCCGATGAACCACAGAGAAGAAATCAAGGTCCATTATGGGAGGACCCTGACATGGGACTTGCATGCCTATTTGCAGAAGGGGAGGAGACAAGGCCAATCATCAAACAACAAGAATTGGTACCTCGACCCGGTGAGAGAAGAAGGATGTGAGTACATGTAAGGTTCGTAGATGGGACTGAATGGATTGAAGAAGAAGATGAAGAATGGATTCCTCCAAATGAGAGAAGGAACCAAGAAGTAGTACCATTAGCAACCCAATTAGAGCAGGGAATTGTGTACCCATAGTTGGAGCGTAGAGAACTACCTCAACAAATAGAAGGTCGATGAAGGATACGACTAATGGTACAGTACGAAGATAGGACGAATACCTTTGATATGGAAGTTCCTAGAGGAACGAAAATGAAACGGATGAAGATCTCATCGAACTTACTCTGTTAGCTCAAATAGGATTATTGCAGCAAAGGATGTGACATCAGATCCAACAATTGCAAGAGGAGTATGAAACATTGCAAGGTCATACTACAAGACTCCATGAACAAACTATCCAATATTTGGATGTGATGATGCAAAGGTTGGATGAGCAAAGGATAGCTAGGTTACGAGAATTAGAAGTCAGAGGAGATGAACATGAGGTGACACAGTAAGTAAGTGGTACACACCATGAGGGTGCAAGCACTAGTGAGGGAAGAGGACTATAGACAGCACCACATGGCATGATGAATGACCCACCAATAATAGAAGTATGCAGAGATAGTTTGGCGAGAAATCGAAGAAGATATTACATCACCTGAACCACAAGGTAATGTACACGAGGATTCAAGTGAATCCAGTGATGGAGGTATGCCTTGGTTAGTAAGAGATGATAGTCTAGATAGTAGTGGTGATGACTTCTTAAGGTGACCATAGGAACCTCATGCTCGTCCTGACCTTGAGGCCTATGCAATAGCCTATCGATAGCTGAGATGACAAAGAAGAGAAGTGAGGAGACTTCAAAGGATAATGAATTTACCAATAGATTGGTCAGAACAAAGGGATGATGATCATAATGATTCTAGTTTTGAGTCTAACTTTTTAGAAGCATATAGGGAAACTCTGGCAACCTTGTCTCCACAATGATGCTTTGAGGAAATATGATGGACATATCGGTTATCACATGTAGATCATCGAATACGAGCACTACGACAATTGTCACCCAGAGCGCAAGGAAATGAAGGCCACTTGGCCAACATAGAATTGGTGGATATAACTCCTGGTACTCGAGAAAGGGGAGGAATGAACCAACAAGGACCCCCAAGGTAGTAGCGAGGCCATGGAGGAGGAGTACATCCACTAAATATTGGAAGGAGTAATTGGGATGTCTCACCTAGAGGAGGTAGAGGATGAGGGAGGATCCGACCTCCTACTCCTAGATGGCCAAGAGATACACCATTGGCCTATTTGAATTGGACCAGGAATCTGCAAGGTATCCCCTGGCTGAGAGGGTATGTACCAAACCCTATAGGAAGATACCCACTTGGATGACCACCATTGATCCGACAAGGACCAAGAAGAATTGAAGTTGGAAGAGGATTGCTTCAGGGAAGAGAAGTCCCATTTAATGTTCGAAGAGGTCCTATGCCGAGAGGACGAGGTCATGGAAGACATATGCAAGGAAGAGGACTTGCTAGTAGGGGAAGAGTGTGCTTTGCAGATGAAGGAAGTCAAGGATAGCAAAGGATTCATTCACCAAGTTTGGAAGCCAATTTGATCCGAGGAGATAGGTGAAGGAGTCGCTCAAATGATAGTAGAGCAGTAAGAGCACCCCTACCTCATGATCAATCACCTGAATGATGAAATGAAGTGTTGCCAATAGGAAGTCCTGCAACTTGTAATTGTACAATCCCAAATTGTACACATGGCAATGAGAGGGTAGTAAATGGTACAACCTCGCAAGCAAGTAGGGATCATTCAAATGATCGGTTGGCACCTAATGAAGTGATTACTCACAATGTAGAAGTGGGACCTCCAACCGATGAGTCAACCAAGGGGATCGTACAAGTGAATGTCACTGTATGATTTTCGCGATGGTAAGTTGATAGGATATAGATTAAAAAAGAAAGAAATTATCTTAATTGTGAAAATCCTTCGGGATGCAATTAAGATGGAGGGTGGTTGAAAACCAAAAATGGTGGCCCCTTCTGAAAAAAATAAAAATAAATAAATAAATAAAAATAAAATAAAATAAAAAGAAAATAATAAAATATTTAAAAAGGCAAAGAAAGGACAAAAGTGAGAAAAAGACAAAATCGCATGCACAAAGGAAGATGAGTTGTCAATCATCCATACAAAAGGATAAATTTACATGCAAGGGAGGTTAAGGTGGCAAAATTTCATGCAATGAGACGTTAGGGTTTCAAAAATTATAAAAAGCAAGGCGCCATGCAGAATTTTTCTTTCCCGCTTGCAAATCGTACACATGCAACACTGGAATTCGAAGAATTCGAAAGCAAAAAGGGTGTAACCGAAGAAATTTTTCCATATGGGCATTTGAAATTCACCACTTTGCTACAATTTTCATGACCCATTTCAGATTTGCACCACAAGAATTTTTATTTTTGAAAAAGCAAACCAGATTGGGAAAAAGCAGCCAACACAGGGTTTTACTTCGAAAAAGCTGAGTTAATTTTAGAGATCGTGTTGTAGGTGGAGAAAAGTTGTTGTAAAAATAAGGGTTTGAAGTAGGGAGGCACCAAAGGAAACCCTTATTTCAGAAAAAGCAAGGCTAGGGTTTGATTTTCTAGAAATAGTTGAAGGAGGGGAATTGTAGGAGGTAAAAAGGCAAACCCTAGTGCAGGAAATCAGCCATAAAAGCAAAAGATGATTTCTTTGACTTTGCATGTGTGGAAAATCATAAAAATATGGTCGTACAACATTGCCATATTGTCCAAAAAATTCTTCTTGGAGAGAAATTGCACTGATTGAAGGAGAAATTGTACAACTGCATCAGAATTGCACCGAAAAGGAAGATTTCACACTTTCGAAAAATGGGTATTCTAGAAATCATACTAGTTTTATAAAAATATGTATTTTAAGCCAAGTGAAGTTTTCCAAGGTTATTTGTATGATTTGGAGACATGATTGTACAATTTTGGGGTTGATTGTACAATTTCAAGGGTTTTGGGGACCCGATTTGTGCAATTTGGTGGAAATCGTATGAAACTTTTTACAGTTGTACATATTATGATGAATTTATATGAAAGGGAGAAACCCTTGTATGATTTGCGGTTGATTGTATGATTTTAGGGAGATATTGTATGATTTAGAGCTCCAATTGTACAATTTGGTGAAGTTGTATGAAATCGGGTGCAGTTGAACGGTTTCGGGTAGAGCTATACAAATTGGTAGTTGATTGTACGATTTCAAAATGTACATGTATGATTGGTAGAGGTATTGTATAATTTCTAGTAGTATTTGTATATTTTGGAAGTAGTTGTATAGATTTTGGAGCCATTTGTGCTAAGTTGTCTTGATTTACCAAGTTGACCAGAGATTGTGTGGATGTGGTTTCAACTCGACTATGGTAGAAGCATGAGCTCCAGGTGAGAGTTCTAAGCTCATTTTGATTGCATTACAACAAATAGGGTGGAAATATCACCAAGACCACTACACCAAAGAGATTCATAACCCAGGCGATCTAACATAGTTTACCCCATTCAAGACCAAGGGTGATAATTTTAGTCACATGGGAGGCGTGGTAATCATCCTTGGAGAGGGAGAGGGTATAGGCCATGGAGAGGTCAGAGATATTGGTATGGTGGTAGAGGTAGTGCACCACTACAATTTTGAAGAGAGGAGATGGAGCCACCAAGGGCACACTAATGGGAGCTTCATAGTGAAATTCATCGGGAAGCTACCCCAGAAAAATAGGATGAGTTGCTCAGTGAAGCAGAAGAAGAGCAAGTGGATATCAATGATATCACTTTTGGACAGCTGACAATAGAATTTTATCAAAAATGGTGGGACAAGAATGAGGACAAGCATCCATTGAAGCTTGCATTGAAGAAGGTTGAAGTGAGCATCATCGCGCAAATCCCACCACAGGATAAAGTATTCTTCAATGAATACTTGTTACAAATTGTTCAGTCATACGAACCCATTGATAATCGCACCTTTGTGAGAGTAGGTAATCGACACATTAAGGTGGAGTTTTTGATGGAGGTATTTTGAAGAACATTCAGATTGCCCAAGGAGGGAATTCTGGTTGTGAAGAAGATGGTGGATCCGATTGAGGCTCACAGGTTGATTACGACACTCACAACTATGAAGTCACCTATTGTAGCTAAGATTTCTGGTTTTGGAAGTCATGAAATCAAGCAGAGTCAATTGAAGAATGATGAATTGGCATGTGCAATGAATATTGTCATGGCTCGCTTGTCAAGAGAATCATGAGCTTATAAGATATTGATCTGGATAGCACAGTATGTGGAAGGTATCTCCAAGGGGGTGAAGTATGATTGGGGAACCTATTTGGAGCAATGAATTCAAAAGTTATTGACAACCAGGAGAAAGAACTTTGCCATGAATTTTCATGCCATTGCTCTTTTGTTAGATGTAGTATCCAGAATGGGTATTTCTTTTCCTAGTAGGACACAACCTCAAAATTATCACTAGATCAACCTACCATACTATGATGGGCAAAGACTATGCCTCTACCAAAGGTGACTCCAGAGAAATCTAAGGTGAAGAAAGCTACAAAGCAGATAATACCTCTGATGTAGGAAGAGGTCGAGACTACATCTGATGAGGATGTTCATCCTAGGAGGAAAATATGAAGACAGTTGGAACCTACCTTGGAACAATAGGCACTGGACCAATAGCTGTAGGAGCAACCACCATCTTGTGAAGAGGAGGAGATAGTAGAACGACAATCCAGTCCTATACATATTTGAACATGAAGGCAATGAGAGAAATAGATGAATGTGAAGAATCTTGTGTAGAAAGAGCAACCTGAGCCTATGCCAGTTAATCCAGAGGAAGGGCACTCAGACTCAGAAGGGTTGGATTTGCTAAATTTTAATATACCTAGTATGGAAGAAGTGGGAGGAGTAATGGGATCTCTGACATTGCTTTAGACCATGGATTTTGATTTTTTGGATTCATCCAAATATTTGGTAGGAAGAACAATGGTACCACCAACCTCGAAAGCAAAAGCAGTGGTGGAAGTTCCATTTGATGAATCTAAGGGAAAGAAGAAGATAAATATTGTGATGAGAGGTGGCAACAGTCAATAGGAGCAGGCAAGCATGCAACCACCACTAGAAGAGTTTGATCCAAATCAGATAGTTGCAGCACTAAGGGGAGTGCAACCAAACCCACAAGATGAAGGGTTGATAGAAATGCAATAAGAGGACTTACCTAACCCACAAGAGGAAGTCCAAGCACTAGTAATAGAGCAACAACCTCTATAGGAGATCATTAATATTGAGGAGATTAGATCATTTGAAGAAGAAGTAGGCAGGACTGTAGCTCAAATTTTGCTACAATAACATACATTAAGTGTGATCAAAGAAGTTGGAGGAAGTTCAAATCCACAAGAAGAGGAAGAGGAAGAACAAACTCCACCACAGGAGAAGGATGTAAGGCTTCATACAAGCTTCTTGTTTGAAGTGCCTCAGTTCGGTACTCTGGGAAATGATGGAGATGACATAGATGGATAGGTGGAGCACTTCTTCCAACAAGCTAGTGAAATGTTCACTAGTGCTAGGTTGCAATTTTGTATTGGTGGTGTTGGATAGTTGAAATAGTGGAGGGAGCAAACCTTCAATGAATTGGAGAAGATTGTGGAGTGGGTGTGCAATGAAGATCGTACCAAGCAGATAGTGTAGATTCATGCACAACACCCATGGTTGTTACCTAGGGGAGAGGTAACTATGATGTTAGGAAGAGATGATTTACTAGGAGTGAAGATAAATTATCGTGAGTATCCACGCATGTACTTGGATAGGGCAACATGTCAGACTTGTTCATTGAATACACTAGGTACAAAATTTTGAAGAGTACCTTCGGAATTGGCCTTCACCTTGAGGAAATTGAATTTCCTGACATATTGGATCGAGTGGCTTAGCTTGGGTCTTGAACAGATTTATCAAGCCAAGGAAGCACAAAGGGAAGAAGTAGAGGCTACTCAAAAAGAAATGGCTACGATGGAAGAAGAACTAGTACGCAACAAGACCGAGGCCGAGGAAATATTGAAGAAGGTGAAAGCAGAATGGAATGACATCAAGCAGGCTTATGAAGATAAGCTACGCTCACAAGAGGAGGAGAAGTAACATGTGATTCAGCAAGTGAAAGAGCACATGAAGTAGTTAGAAGCACAACTGGTAGCACAAAATGAACAATTGGCCAAACAAGAAGACCAGTTGAAGGAGGTTACAGAGCAACTACAAGTGAAAGACTACAAGATTGTAGAGATGGACACAGATGCCAAGCATTACAATGAGATAATCATGGATCATAAGGCTCAATTATAGGCTAAGGATGAGCATATTTTAGCTTGTGAAGCTGATATTCACCAGAATCTATAGGTTATTATAGAAAAGAATGAGGAGTTAACCATAGTATCCAGAATGGAAGCAATATTGATAGAGAAGTTATGCAAGGGAGCATCCAAGTGAGAGAAGGAGCTAGCTGAACTTTTGGCTACTACAGAGGAGAAGGCCAATCAATATGGGTTAAAATCTCTAGAAATTAGTAACTATGCAACTCGATTGAAGGATGAGTGTGTTGCTCTTCATCTTCAGCTTGATGAGTACCAACAAGATTCATCAACCAAGACCAAGAAGACTGAGTCGATGAGGACACCGACTGATTTAAAGGGGAGGGCAGATGTAGGTAGCAAATCCACCTCCTAGAAGAAGAAGAAATGATTATTGGATTTGCACAATTTTGCTCAGTTTTGTCAATTTTGATTAAAATGTACAAGTGGTCAAAATGTACAAGTAGGTGTAAATGTACAAGGTTGCAAATGTACAACTTGAAATGTCAATGAAATTAGGTGAAATGTGCATTTGGGATGAATTTGATAAAAATCAAATTAGACTTAGTAAAACCTTGTAATTAATTATTTTGAGATAATTCGGGATGGCAGTTGTAAGTAATGTGATGTCTCAGGAACCACTTTGGAATGGCCTGGGCATGCATTATATAGCCTCCCATTCAATTTTTTAGGTTGTTCATTGATGGGTTTGTTCATTGATAAGTTCTTGGTTGTTCATGGTAGGAATTCCATGTTGTCATTGATGCTATGTCTATGGCTATTGTGATCAGTAATGATGGATGTATTGTACAGGAATATCTATAATGAATATATCAACAAAACCTCTTTGATTCTAGGCTGTTGTGAATTCCATTGTGTGTTATTATTATTGCATGTTGTAGATTATGTGTTGAATGACTAAATTGCTATGTTAGATTGATGGAATTACAATGGAAATGGCTTCTGATGTTCCTACGATCCTGATGTGAGAGTGAGGAATGATTGCATGATGAATTATGGCTGTACAGAGATGTCATATGTCAGTTGTATGATTTCTAGAAACGTTGGTGATGATAATAATTCAATGCTATTGAATTAGGGTTTGCATGTTGGAAGGAAAGTTAACAATTGCAATAGGAAATCATCCCAAAACTTGTCCTGAAGAGATCTGTGGTGTAAATTGCCAAATCAGTGAATGAAGTATTCAGCAAGGGTTTATGCAAATCGTACAACCTGACCCCCAGACCATACAAATGATCATTTGCCTAATTTGGAAGTAAACTTGCATGATAAAACTTGCCATTTATGGAAATTTTGGTGTTTCGGAGAAATCGATTACAAAACTGATCGATTTGGGTTACAAAACCATTTTTGGTGAATTGACTAAGTGGAAAATCATACAAGTTGCAGTTTTGTATGATTTGGATCATACAACTGTACGATTTGGTGACCGTACAAGCCAATTTTGAGTCTTTTGGAAATCGTACAAGGCAAATCGTACACCTTGTACGATTTGGGTAAGATTGTTCCAAAACCTTGGGAATCATTTCCACACCTTCTAAATAACCTCCCCTAAAATAATAATACACCCCTATGCTACATGCTAGGTTGGTGTATTAGTTGGTTGACTAATTGAAACTTGATACTACTATTTTTGGGATTGAATAAAAATAGGTTGTAACATAGTGGGGTCTACCAAACTAGGTTGTGTAACAAAGATATTTGAATGGGTTGTACTACAAGTGGCACATTGTATAAGGGATTTATTATTATATTCTACATAGAAGGATTGGTGGTGGCCTAATTTTAGCTAGATTGAATGGTTGTAGGTCCTCCTTGTCCACTAGGTCTACCCTTTAATAATGTACAAGTCGACTTGTATCGAAGGGGTTGAAGAAGATAATGACAAAATTTTTGTGTTCAAATTCATTTTATTTAAGTCACCATTGTTTGTTTTTCCTTTGGGATAGGATGAGATTATGGATTTTTTTATACCTCTTTTGACTTTTGAATCTAAACTACTATGGTAGGCTTTCCCCTTTGTTTTATTTTCCCTAGTATGTAAGAAGACTTGGTGAATTTATTTACTAAATTATTTAGATTTAGTCCTTGTATTAATATGCATTTTTTTTATTCTAATACTCCTAAAAAAAATGAAAAATTATATTGAAAAAAATTAAAAATTAAAATTTAAGGTTAACAAGCAAATCACTCTTTTTGGGGAGCGAATCACATTTTTTTCAATTGGCTATATGGGATTGAAATGGGCTCCACTTGTATTACATCATCACCACATAGTGGTATTACAATAAAGCTTGGATATTATCCATGTATCATTTGGTAAGATTCAAACCTTGGTCTCCTCCTTGAATGTTGAGGAATCTAACCAGTTGAGCTAATGCCATTTGATAAAGTGAATCACATTTTTATATTGGGAGAAAATAACCTTTTTCTTACTAGAGCAATATTTTCTTTATTAGCAAAAAGGAACGAATGACACTTTTTAGGGTGAGTTGTATTTTTACTAAGGAAGCAAATTACTATCCTCATACTTGGGAATTTTTTTCTTGTTTTGGAAAGGGAGAGTGAATTACCTTTTCCTAGAGAGCAAATCAAATTTTTATACATTTGATAAAATATTGGATTTTACAAAGTTCTTTATTAGACTTTTTGAGTCCTCTAAGTCAAAGTTGTCATTGATGTCACCTGATAGAGTTATCACTCATCACAAAGAATTCGACAAGAAATAAAGTCATTCAAGGTTGTCACATTCATCCAGGAAAAAGCTTCATCAGTGCAAAAGTGAAAATAAAAAGGCTCCATAATATTTTAATATTAATGGGAGCACAGGTTAAGCGATTGGTCCATAAAAACCCAAGATGGGTTATTGCAAAAGTTAAAAAGGAGGTTTAATAATTATTTATAAATTATTTAAATTCACAAGGAATTTAAATTTTATAAATAATATTTGATTACGCCAAGGTTGTGCATTAAGACAAGGCTCCAAGGTTTATTTAAACTAAAACCTAAGGTTGGTTTGTTTTAATTTATAATATTTAAATTTTAATTTTTAACTTAAATATATTATAAATTAAAACCACTTTGATGTCGAATTTTTTTGAAACATCGACGTTATTGCATAAGAAGACAAGGGCATTATATATAATGCCATCAAAGACATTAATCACTTACCCTTGCATTTTCGTTGAGCGCATGCGAAAAGGCTTGTGATTCTTAAAGGCTTGACGATTTATGAAAAGTGGAAGTAGAGAACGTGCGGAGTTGTTGAGCACATAGGCCAGCATGGCTTAGTGGTGTGTTGGCTTGGCAAGAGAGAGGAGGTCCCACGTTCGATTCGCTTGAGGTTTTCTTGCAAGGACAAAGCGCTCGAAGCACGTTTTGATTATTTCGAAAAGCGCTGGTTTGTGAGGTATTTGATGTTGGTCATGCCTTTTTAGGCACGTGAGGGCACGTGGCCCAATGGTGGCTTGGCTGCGGCTAAGGCATTGGGAAGGAGGATGTCGGGGGATCGAATCCCTCCGAGAGGCAAAGGCAAGTTAATTTTTTATGTTTTAATTTTTGTTAAATAGCCTTAAGGAGAAATAAGGGTTATGCTATGCCCTAGAAAATTGGGAAATTTTTGATGGTTTTATTTTTGGAAGGGTAGCATATTATATATCGTTGGAAAGAATTTTTCAAGGGCTATTTGATTAACTTGCTTAGAAGGAGAAATAAGGTGTGTGTAAAGAGATATTTTTGGTTTTGTAAAATGGGTTCAAAAGTGAGTTTGATTTATTCTTTTTCAAAGGGGATTATTTCTTTCATGAGAGGACATGGTGAATTTTATTGAGTAGGAGTAATAAGGTGTTATTGGGATATTATTTTTATTGTTGTGATATTACTCAAGTCCTCTAACCTCCTTGTGGTTGATAAGGAAATATTTGAAAGTGTGTTGAGATTGATAGATTTTGTGGACAACTACTTGGCATCAAAAAGGTATGGGCAATATTCTCCATTGACTTGTTTGGGTGATTGATTTCTGAAAATATCATTGGAGAGAAAAGGATTGATTGTGGTTTCCTTTTAGAAAGTGGTTGGTTTAATGCTTCAAGGTTTTATGGATTGAGAGTTGTGATTAAACCTTGTTTTATAAGCATTGTTGTTGAAGCCAATTGGTTATGCAAAGAACTTGAACTTGAGTTAGAAAAGAACATGAGTATCATTGTTATGTGAGATTTGTGGTTGAGCATTGTTGGAAATATTTTGAGTTGGTTGATACATGCTTGGACTAGGGTTTGTGAGAAAGGGTTGTTCCTTGAGGTGATTGGTTGAGTAGAGTTGATTGAGCCTAGTCAAGTGGTTGTATGAAGTGGTTGTTCAAGTTCCATGAAACAAACTATTCTATATTCTGAATTGAGTTGAGATTGAGCTTTGAGAATAGAACATATTGAGTCTCTAACAATTCTCTTTATGCTTCTATGATATTGATTTGAGTTGAGATTGAGATTTGAGAATAGAACATATTGAGTCTCTAACAATTATATTTATGCTTCTATGAGATTGATTTGAGTTGAGATTAAGCTTTGAGAATATAACATATTGAGTCTCTAACAATTCTCTTTATGCTTCTATGAGATTGATTTGAGTTGAGATTGAGCTTTGAGTATAGAACATATTGAGTCTCTAACAATTCTCTTTATGATTCTATGAGATTGAACAAGTTTTGTGTGGACTTGTTAAGCAGATTTGAGGTAAGTCTTTGAGAAGGCTTGTGGACTGATTTTGTGTAAGCTTTTGTGGAAGCTTGCAATGCAGATTTGAGCAAGTCCTAGAGAGGACTTATTAAGTAGATTTGAACAAGTTCTAAGTGAGCTTGTTGAGCAGATTTGGACAGGTTCTGAGTGGACCTATTGAGCATATTTGAGCAGGTTCTGAGTGGACTTGTTGAGTATATTTGAGCAGGTTCTATGTGGACCTATTGAGTAGATTTGAGTAGGTTCTATGTGGACCTGTTGAGCATATTTGAGCAGGTTCTATGTGGACTTGTTGAGCAGATTTGAGCAGGTTCTATGTGGACCTGTTGAGCAGATTTGAGTAGGTTCTGAGTGGACCTATTGAGTAGATTTAAGAAGGTTTTGAGTGAACCTATTGATAGAGCTTTAGAGGTGATAGAGTATAGAGGACAGAGTCTCAGTGGATAGAGATCTAGTAGCTAGGACAATTGAAGATAGATCTTCTGAGTGAGGAGTCTTCAAGTGGAGAGAGATCCACCAATAAATGTAGTAGAGAGATAGAGTCTTCTAGAAGATCACTAGCTATAGTTGAAGGGGAAATAGTTCTCCTATGGAAGAGATCCATAAACTTGAGATTTAGGGGATCAACATCTCCTTTGGACAGAGGTCCATAAACATTGTAATTGGGAAGGATTCCCAAAATATTATTTGAGAAATATTTAGAAGAAATATTTTTCTATGGAGGTAGCCCACATTGGGTGAACCATGTTAAAATGATGTCTCTCATGTGTGTGATGCTTTGTGTGATGTTTACTAGTTTATTAATGCTAATGCTACTATTTGGATTAAAAGGGAAAAGTTTTATTGTATACTGTTCACCCCCCTCTTAGTATAGGCACATGTTCTTCAATTGGTATCAGAGTGGGTCTCTCTAGAAAGATTCTAACAACTTGGAGAAGGATCCATCAATAACACACATGTGCTCAAGGAGTGAAGAAAGTATAGACTTTGAGGAAGCACTCTTCAACTGTCTCCAATATCTTGAAAGGATTCAAGAAGAGAGTGCACAACTAAAGGAACAAATCTAAAATGATGAATTGGCAAGAATTGAGCTTCTACAAAGGCTAATAGAACTCAAAATTGAAGTGAAAGAAAGAAGAGATATTGAACATCAATTGAGAGACATGTTGGAAGCCAAAGAAGTAGGACTTGAGAGAGTGGCAACAGAAATTGTTATGCTAAGATGCAGAACTGAAATAAACAAGAGATTACAAGGAGCAGCACCAAGCAAGCAAGAAAAAGGAGCATGTCAGCAAGAGGTAGGAACATCAAGAAAAAAGGAGGTATCTTACCATATCTCAAAGAAAAATACCAGATCGAGTCCTCATCAAAATAGGTTACTAAATTCCTTCCATGGACATTGTTTTTCTTGCAATAAATATGGTCATAAAGCTATGCAATGTACTAGTAGAGACAATGATAGTAGTAGTATAGATTCTATTGCACCACATATGGATGATGATGATGTTAAGTGTTACAAATGCAATAGTTTTGGGCATACAACTAGAAGGTGTAAACTAGAAGTCTCTAAGTCTAGTAGAAAGATCACAACTCAAACTACTAGAAAATAAGAAAAAGGGAAAGGAAAATTAAAATCCTTGCTAGTTCAAATAGCTTTGCATGCTCAGGATAGAGAAGAAAAATGGTTTCTGGATAGCGGATGCTCTAGACACATGACAAGAGAAAAGGACAAGTTTATAGTTTTGAAAGAAGGAAATAGAGGGTCAGTAAACTTTGGGGACAATGGTTCAACAAAGATTTGTGGAAAAGGAACTCTAAGTATAAGCAATGGGAAAGAAAAAGCTAAAAATGTTCTTTATGTGGAAGGTCTGAAACATAATCTCTTGAGCATTAGTCAACTCTGTGATCAAGGCCATATGGTAACTTTTCATCAAGATAGATGTGAAATAAGAAAATCTGAATCTGGGAAACTAGTAGCTAGTGCTATAAGAGAAAGAAATCTTTATGTACTCAATGAGATCAAAAGGGAAGGATGTCTCTTATCCAAAGAAAATGAGATCTGGTTTCAACATAGAATATTGGGACCAAATGAGAATCTTCTAATGGCATTAGAAGATGAAGTGAGTGATCCTATAGAAGACAAGCCAAAAGAAAGAAATGTTATGGACAAAGGTAAACAAATAGAGGATTATTCAATAGAGAATGGCTATGATCTCAAGGGAGAACTTATCTATGCCCTTGACACAATAAAGAAGGTAAGAAAGCAACACTCTAAGCTTGAAATTCAGTTTCAAGAATGTGATGAAGAAATATTATTGCTCATAGAGGATTTAGAAAAGTCAAAGGCTAAGGCAAGCAAGTTCAAAGATAAGTTAGAAGCAAAGATCTTGGAATGTGAAAAGTTAACACAAGAAGTGACCCTACTAAAGGAATATTTAGAGGATTCCAATAATAAGCTATACAAGTATGTAAACAATGCAAAGAGTATGGATAAAATAGTCAAGATACAAAGAAGAGCAACAAACAAGACAGGTCTTGGAAGCAAATAGGTTCAAGAAGATAAGTTAACTACCAATTCCGAAGACACTTCAGAAGAAGAGGATACTTCAGAAGAGGGTTTCTCAGATGAGAGCGGAAGTGAAAGTGAAACTCCTAAGGATGAGTCAGATTGCAGTGAGTCCAGCAGGAACAGGGACAATGGGCAAAGAAGATTCAGATGGAACAACAATCTGAACAAGTCGAGGAACTAGAAGACCACTTCAATGGAAGATGTTTTTCATGTCACAGGTTTGGGCACATGGCTCCACAGTGCAGGACACATGAAAGATAAGAGTATGGAAAAGGACAACTTTTCCAAGGATATTGCTACTCATGTAATGAGTTTGGTCACAAGGCAATGAATTGCAGGGTTCATGATAGAAGAGGATATGGCTTCACTAGGAGAAGTCCTAAGATAGTTGCACCTCCAAGGAATAATAACATTAAGTGTTATAAGTGCAATAATGATGGTCAAATAGCAATATGGTGTAGAGCAAATATTCCAAAATCAAGCATGAATAGGAACATGAACAGAAATGTGAATAGGAACATAAACAAGAACATAGATGAGAACAAGAATAGGAACAGGAACATGGATGGGAACAGGAATAGGAACATGGATGAGAACAGGAATAGGAACATGAATAGAAACAGGAACAGGAACATGGATGAGAACAAGAATAGGAATAGGAACATAAGTGATGACAGGAACATGGATGATGACTTGGAAAGAAACAGTGAGAGGATTCAGAAGACTCAAAAAAGAAGAGAGAAAGATAAAGACAAAGAGTAGTGCTTTCGGGGAGTAGAAATACTCCCACCCTAGAATTAACCACCCCATGAGGTGGTGGGGGAGGGGCTAAGCTAAGAGGCTCATTATTAGCCCCAAGCCCCAAAGGTGACCCTTTGCCATTGATGTCAAAGGGGGAGAGATTTGTGTATGTTGGGGAGAGATTTGATATGGGGAGAGACTTGATATTTGAGAGAGCATTGAGCCAGGGGGAGCAAAGTCCCAAGGGGAGCAAAAAAGAAGGTCAGGTTTCAGTAAAAGGATATGGGTTGCCATCAATGACAAAGGGGGAGATTGTTGGACATTTTGAGTCCTCTAAGTCAAAGTTGTCATTGATGTCACCTGATAGAGTTATCACTCATCTCAAAGAATTCGGCAAGAAATAAAGTCATTCAAGGTTGTCACATTCATCCAGGAAAAAGCTTCATCAGTGCAAAAGTGAAAGGAAAAAGGCTCCATAATATTTTAATATTAATGGGAGCACAGAGTTAAGTGATTGGTCCATAAAAACCCAAGATGGGTTATTGCAAAAGTTAAAAAGGAGGTTTAATAATTATTTATAAATTATTTAAATTCAAAAGGAATTTAAATTTTATAAATAATATTTGATTTCGCCAAGGTTGTGCATTAAGACAAGGCTCCAAGGTTTATTTAAACTAAAACCTGAGGTTGGTTTGTTTTAATTTATAATATTTAAATTTTAATTTAAATTTAAATATATTATAAATTAAAACCATGTCGACGTCGAATTTATTCGAAGCATCGACGTGATTGCATAAGAAGACAAGGGTATTATATATAATGCCATCAAAGACATTAATCACTTACCCTTGCATTTTCGTTGAGCGCATGCAAAAAGGCTTGTGATTCTTAAAGGCTTGATGATTTACGAAAAGTGGAAGCAGAGAACGTGCGGAGTTGTTGAGCACATAGGCCAGCATGGCTTAGTGGTGTGTTGGCTTGGCAAGAGAGAGGAGGTCTCGCATTCGATTCGCTTGAGGTTTGCTTGCAAGGACAAAGCGCTCGAAGCACGTTTTGATTATTTTGGAAAGTGTTGGTTTGTGAGGTATTTGATGTTGGTCATGCCTTTTTAGGCACATGAGGGCGTGTGGCCCAATGGTGGCTTGGATACGGCTAAGGCATTGGGAAGGAGGACGTCAGGGGATCGAATCCCTCCGAGAGGCAAAGGCAAGTTAATTTTTTATGTTTTAATTTTTGTTAAATAGCCTTAAGGAGAAATAAGGGTTATGTTATGCCCTAGAAAATTGGGAAATTTTTTATGGTTTTATTTTTGGAAGGGTAGCATATTATATATCGTTGGAAATAATTTTTCAAGGGCTATTTGATTAACTTGCTTAGAAGGAGAAATAAGGTGTGTGTAAAGAGATATTTTTGGTTTTGTAAAAGGGGTTCAAAAGTGAGTTTGATTTATTCTTTTTCAAAGGGGATTATTTCTTTCATGAGAGGACATGGTGAATTTTATTGAGTAGGAGTAATAAGGTGTTATTGGGATATTATTTTTATTGTTGTGATATTACTCAAGTCCTCTAACCTCCTTGTGGTTGATAAGGAAATATTTGAAAGTGTGTTGAGTTTGATAGATTTTGTGGACAACTACTTGGCATCAAAAAGGTATGGGCAATATTCTCCATTGACTTGTTTGGGTGATTGATTTCTAAAAATATCATTGGAGAGAAAAGGATTGATTGTGGTTTCCTTTTCGAAAGTGGTTGGTTTAATGCTTCAAGGTTTTATGGATCGAGAGTTGTGATTAAACCTTGTTTTATAAGCATTGTTGTTGAAGCCAATTGGTTATGCAAAGAACTTGAACTTGAGTTAGAAAAGAACATGAGTATCATTGTTATGTGAGATTTGTGGTTGAGCATTGTTGGAAATATTTTGAGTTGGTTGATACATGCTTGGGGGGGGTACTAGGGTTTGTGAGAAGGGGTGTTCTTGGGGGGGTTGGGGGGGAGGGGAGGTAGGGGGGAGGGGTGAAAATTGGGGGGTAGAACATATTGAGTCTCTAACAATTCTCTTTATGCTTCTATGAGATTGATTTGAGTTGAGATTGAGATTTGAGAATAGAACATATTGAGTCTCTAACAATTCTCTCTATGCTTCTATGAGATTGATTTGAGTTGAGATTGGGATTTGAGTATAGAACATATTGAGTCTCTAACAATTCTCTTTATGCTTCTATGAGATTGAGTTGAGAAAGTGATTGAGCTTTGAGTATAGAACATATTGAGTCTCTAACAATTCTCTTTATGATTCTATGAGATTGGATAAGTTCTATGTGGACTTGTTAAGCTAATTTGAGGCAAGTCTTTGAGAAGGCTTGTGGACTGATTTTGTGTAAGCTTTTGTGGAAGCTTGCAATGCAGATTTGAGCAAGTCCTAGAGAGGACTTATTGAGCATATTTGAACAAGTTCTGAGTGAGCTTGTTGAGCAGATTTGGACAGGTTCTGAGTGGACCTGTTGAGCATATTTGAGTAGGTTCTGTGTGGACCTGTTGAGAATATTTGAGCAGGTTCTGTGTGGACCTGTTGAGCATATTTGAGCAGGTTCTGTGTGGACCTGTTGAGCATATTTGAGTAGGTTGTGTGGACCTATTGAGCAGATTTGAGCAGGTTTTGAGTGGACCTATTGAGCAGATTTGAGAAGGTTCTGAGTGAACCTATTGATAGAGCTTTGGAGGTGACAGAGTATAGAGGACAAAGTCTCAGTGGATAGAGATCCAGTAGCCAAGACAATTGAAGACAAATCTTCTGAGTGAGGAGTCTTCAAGTGGAGAGAGATCCACCAGTCAATGCAACAGAGAGACAGAGTCTTCTAGAAGATCACTAGCCAGAGTTGAAGGGGAAAGAGTTCTCCTGTGGAAGAGATCCATGAACTTGAGATTTAGGGGATCAACATCTCCTTTGGACAGAGGTCCATAAACATTGTAATTGGGAAGGATTCCCAAAATATTATTTGAGAAATATTTAGAAGAAATATTTTTCTATGGAGGTAGCCCACATTGGGTGAACCACGTTAAAATGATGTCTCTCATGTGTGTGATGCTTTGTGTGATGTTTACTGGTTTATTAATGCTAATGCTACTATTTGGATTAAAAGGGAAAAGTTTTATTGTATATTGTTCACCCCCCCTCTCAGTATAGGCACATGTTCTTCAATCTTACAATATATAATTTTTAGATTTGACTGAATCCCTCTTTTAGTTCTTATATGTTTGTTTTTTGTATGTAAAAAAATGAATCACTATTCTAAAGGAGTAAATTTCTCTTTCAGTAACTTGGTAAAATTTTTGAACAAAATAATGAATCACATTTTCAGACCTATAAAAACAATGTTCAAATTTGTACAAAAAATCACTAATTTAGTGATACAATACTTTGGACTGTATGACTAGAAAGGAAAAGAATATATTTAAAAGAAATAAAAGTAGTTTGGAGGTAATAAAAATGAAACTTTTTTTAGCCATAAAGGAGTCTAAACCAACCCTATCAACTAACCAAATTCCTAATCTGGAAGCAAAGAGCATTGATAGATGGAGTCAAGTCATGGATTCAAGTCATGAAATGGAATTATGATGTTGGATATAGGAGAAACAAAGAGAAGAAAAAATATAAAGTGGAAACCACCAGATGTGGAGTTGGTCAAGTTGAATTATGATGAAGCATCTAAAGGAAATCTATGACCAGTAGGATGAGGAGGAATATTTAGAAATAATAGAGGAGAGATTTTGTTTCATTATGCTTTCAATAGTGGATTTAAGACAAATAATGAAGCTAAATCTTGGGAAGCTTTGGAAGGGTTAAAATTATGCAAACAACTGAAATGGAATAGAGTGTGGATGGAAGGTGATTCACTCATAGTAATAAATGAAATTTTAAGGAAAGCAAAGTCTCCATGAAACATATAGGAGATAATTGTGTAAATTCAAGACCTTGTTATAGAGTTTGAAGAAATCAGGTTTACACATACATTAAGAGAAGGAAATAATTGTGCGAATAGGCTAGCCAATAGAGGAGTTTTAATTGAGGGTCATGAAGTTAAATTCTCTTTTACATGGTTAAAGGAAGTAGTAAGTTTAGCTAAAGCTAACAAAAAAATGTTGACTACTTGAATCAAATAACGATTAAGATTTACTTTAATGTTTTTCATTGGTAACATATGCCTAATTTTATAACATTAATGTGTTTTCATATAATCTATTTATATTTTTTTTGTGGTTGCACTTGTGCTTCAGGAAGAAAACTAAAAATCCATATCTGGTAAAGTGGACTATGATAGTGCGATGTTTTGGAAATATCACTCTACTAAGATGTAATGCTTAGATAGTAGAGGTGGAGTTTTGGTTTTGTGAAGATTGCTATAGAAAAATATCAAAAATGATGCTAAATTCTGGAATACAAATATTCACACAAAAAACTAAAGAAGATCCAAAAAATGAAAATCAAGAATTTAGAAATTTTATGAAAAATGATGTAGGTATCTAGCTAAAAATTATTGTGTAATTGTAATGGCCCTCCTTGGAAAGACTTATTCTTGATATTTGATTTATGTATTGATGTGTGTATATCTAATGCATAATATCATTTATGTTACCAATATGTGTTGGAAATTATACTTTATGCTTTGATTATACTTGGAATATGGTATTGTTGATGAATTTATGGTTGCAAAACTAGGTACTCTCCCCTGTGGATTCGTATGGGACAACCACCAAAGTTGAGAGAAAATTGGAAACTGATGGATGATAACCCCATTGACAGCTCAAGGGTAAAAGGAAATCCATCATGTAGTTGCATTGCAGATATGTTTGCTTGTTTGTAATGCATCATTGGGCAAGGAGGTTGCTTTTAAGAAAAAGAGTCTTCCTTAGTAGAAGGATGATAACATAATAGTTATTGTAAAACATTTTACTCATGGAATAAATGGTCGCATAGATTATTTACCAAACCTTTATGATGCTTGTGTTTTGAAGCATAGAAATGTTTGATTATTGGTTAATCAAAATAAAATACCATGAGATGGGAAACATTTAATATCAATGTTAATAATTAATTTTAACACTCGATATTAGTTGAATTGATTAAGCAATGATTAATTTAATATTAGTAGTGTGGCACTAATGTTGTGTTAACATTAGAAAGAGATAATAATATTAAGCAAAAAGTAAGAAAATATTTTGGTTGAGAATACTTGCTTATAAGGTATTATTTGAATAATCTTTGTAAATTATTTAAGTTACCTTATTAAGATAAGGTAAATAATTATTAGACTTGTTCTAGCCCATAAGTTTTGGAACTTGCAATGCTCAATAAAAGAGCATTTAATTCTCTGAGTTGGCCAATGTATGAGCAAAGCAAACAGGTTATCCACTAAGGCAGATGTGGGCAGCTTGCATTACCAGTTGGGTAATGCTATTTTCCTCAATGCCTTGGTGGTAATGGAACTAGGGAGGGGGATGGAAGGTTGGATATAACAATTAAAGGTTGTGATTATGGGTGACGTTTAGTGGAGGAGTTTTAGTTGGAAGCAAGAAGGAAAGGAGGAGATATTTGAGGTGTTGAAGTGAAACAAGTTTTGGAAGAATTGCAAGGTAAAAGCTTCTAAAATGATTTGAGCATGGTTAATCTTTATGTATTTTATATTGCTTCTCTTTTTTATTGCTATGAATCTTGCTTTTGGAGTTTCATTGGTAGTTAGAGCCTGTTCAAACCTAGTGCAGTTTTAGCTATTATATGCCTTAGTGGGGGTGTTTCTTGGTTTGTTTTGAGTCTTAAGTTAGCTTAGCAGACCCCTTTCTTTTTAATCCTATAACATATTTTAACAACATCAGTTGTGGAGTCATGTTGTATTCAAGTGAGGGGATACCCCATGTAGGAGTTGTAGGGTTCATTGCTAGACATCAAGTTGGAGTATCCTTAGTTGTGGTTCCCTAGCTTGACTTCTACCATTGAGTTGAGTGGCTTGTTTTTCTAGTAGAGTAACTATAGAATTGTATTATTTTCCTTGCCTTCTAGTGGTTCCTTAGAGACCCATTACTTTGGAAGCATGTTCTGAAAGTGTTAGTGTAGACCTGTGGCACACATTTTTCAGTCACCGTCTCGAATGCACATTGGTTGAGATAATAGTCTGTGAGGTTTTAACATCCTTGTCAGGGTGTTCTATCTATTAGATAGATGTTTATTGGAAGGGATGCTTTGTTATGCTCTTGTTTTGCATGGTTTTCTAGAGTTTTATTTCTGCCTCTTATATGATTAATATTGAAAGCTTAGATATTAATTAGGTATTTTGATGAAAAGTATATTAAACTTATTTTAATTGAATGTAATCATCATATTGATAGTTACCAATGCTAAGCATATCGAATTGTAATTGGTAATTTTATAATGATTTTATGAGTTGAAATTCATTTGAAAATATGTTATTTAGTTTCTTATTGAATAAAAAGATAGTGTTGTATAGGGAACAAGTCCTTTAGAAAACAATGGTTCTCTTTTATTCACTTAAAGTGGGTTAACGAATTATTGTCTTTTGTTAAGTCTATTTTGAATTTATGAGTTGATAACTTAAGATAAATAAAAGAAGTGTATTGGTAGTTATTAGTGAAATATAAATCTTATTTTATTTATGGGTTAAATATTGTTGGGAGTAGGAAATAAAAGTTGCTATCCATAAATAATGCTTTATGTAATAGTTAAATGGAAAGGTGAATTTTATTTATAATGGTTCCTAAGGCTTGAGTAGATAAAGAAATTTATTATGGAGGGAAGTATGGGATTCCATCCTTGATTGAATGAAATTGATGTATAAATGCATGGTTATTTGTTGCATAATATTATTGTTTGATGCATATTAGACTTGCATAAGCAATTCATGAGATATCATAATCCCTAAGCTTCTTATCAAGTTTATGGAAGGTTCTCCTTCATGAAGGTGATCATGAAAGGAAGTTTTTGATAGGGACATCTTATATGGAAAATGTATTAATGTATTTGAGAATGAAAAAAAAAGTGATGTAATATTTATATTAAGCTAATGTAAGTTGGAAGTGAAGAAATAATGTGTAGACATGGAAAATTGACCCATTAAGATGAGTTATTTTTCCTTAGTTTTCCTCTCAAGTTGCTAAAGGTCATATTTGATCCAACTTTTCCCCCAACAAATCCTCTCCATTCCTCCCAAAACCTATACCATTGGATTGAGATCAAAAAGAGCTTTTCAATGGTATAATTTTTTTCCCATTTCAACATTTTATGGTCCCCCAAACTGCAAAAAAAAAAATTACATGGGTCTAGCTGTCTCAAAATCATGGTCGACCCTTGTGGGGTGTGATTTTGGCAAGTTAGGGTTTTCTCTTAGAAAACCCTAACTTTTGGGATGACTTATTTAGGGTTTTCCCACCCTTTTCTTTTTCTTATTCCAAACCTCTTATAAATAAAGGGGTTTGGATCCCTTTTTGGACACATGATGATGCCCAAAATATCCCAGAAATATTCTATTTGTGACCTCTTATATGTTCGATCTTCTCTCTTCTACTTGTGAGCTCTCCATGACTTTGTTTTCTTTTCTCCATATTTCTCTTGTGTGATCTTGGGCTTAGCTAAGAGGAAAAAGCAAGTGACAATGGATCGTGCGTAAAGAAAATACTCTTTAGTTCCATCAACACCAAAGGAGAGAGGCTTGCCCTTTGGGTTCTTTGGCTTCAACCTTTTTGCTTCTCCATTTTTGCTATAGCTTAAGTATTTAAGTTTTAGTATTGCATTTATTTTCTATCCATTACTATTTTAGATAGGGTTTTATTTTATTATCTGCATTTACATTTGTTGTAGAATACATTCTTGTGCATTATTGGGAAGTTAGTTTATTTACTTCTATTTTAGATAGGGTTTTAGTTTATTTTTGGCATTCATTTTTTGTGTTATAGAATACATTTTAGATTTATTTTGTGCATTTTTGCTGCACTAGAATCCATTTTTGTACATTTACTATAGTTTAATATTTTATGTAAACTTTCTTTTGCATGTTATTGCTTGTGTTTTTCATTTATTTAGAATAATTGTATTTCTGTTATTCAGAGCTGCATTATTGTTTTTACATTTTTTTTTTTTTTTGTACAGCGAAAAACCCCTTGCGGGGCTGCCTTGGTCTAAGATACCACGAACTAGGGGTTCTACACCGTTAAAGTCACTCGGTAGTCGCACCCGAACCTACCCGTACCAACATTATGAATTAAATTTTGGGTACCCAATTCAACTTTTTGGTAGGGTGGAGATTCGAACCTGGGACATCCCTTGGAGGATTGCCCTATCCTATTCAACTCACCTACAACACTTGGGTTACTACTAGGGATGATTCTAAGGATTTAGCTATAAATCAGTCCAAGGAAAGGAAACTATAACATAATATCTATTGAAATTTACCAATATATCCTACAACAATTATATTATTGAAAATAAACCTACAATAATCTGCATGTAGAATTTCTAAGCTAATGAAGAGAAAAACGAAACTTCACTTAAAAAATTTATGCCCAGACAAATTTTCATGCCTCACTAATGCCCTAGCCCTCCATTGCTCAACCCATCATCCGAACCCTAGTTGACAAATATCTACAATTTCATTTTCTACAACTTGAAAAATTATCACCACCCTTGTACTAGATGGTTGACTATCTAGGGTTGCATCTCCCTCAATACTGCTCGAATTCCTTCATATGACACTCATTTTAAAGCTATTCAAATTTCACACAAATTGGTCCAAAAATTATTTAAATCAGACAACCCTTCGTAAAGATATGGCTCCTAAAAGATGAGACATTTTTTTTAAATGTACCCTAATGTTACCTTTGTTCCATAAGACTATCATCACATGGTTCTATCCCCCTCAATAGTGCATGGAATATTTTATATGACCACTCATTTCAAAGCTCTTCAAATTTTACACAAAATGGTGTAAAAATCAAAAACTTGTTTTTTAAGTATATTATATTAGAATTGATAAATGTTAATAAAAAATTAAAATAATAATATTTTAAATAAAAATGGTAATATAATATTATATAGGTTTGTATATAATGTAGAAGTATATTTTTAAAATAAATGCTTTTAATTACGCCCACAAGACCAAAATAGTGTATAAGACTAAGAGTGTTAATACAATATGAAATATGGTGTACAACCCTACCCATTTTGGAGTTGAACCTTGGACATCTTATTCAAAGTTCCAAAGTCTTAATGACAATCAATAAAAGAACTATTCAACAAAGTAAAAAAACTCAACATCCTCTTATCATATTTGGAGTGTTTCTTTTGTTATTAATTTTGATGAGAAGCTCCGTTATTTTTTTTATATTTTCTATCATTGGCAAGTTCACTTTTAATAATAACTTAAACATGTTGATCAATAAAACCTAAAGCAATTAGTTGAGAGTGAATAATTTCACATCTTAAACCAAGATTCAACTTTTATGGTAAACCTTAACATTTTAAATTAAATGGCATGAGCTCAACCACTTAAATTCCTCACCTTTTACGGAGATGTGGATTTTGATCTCATGGTGAACCTTAACATTTTAAATCAAATGATATAAGTTCAACTATATGTATAATTGTTAAACTATTGTATTACCACTATATGATCACAATATAATATAAATAGAATTCATACCAAACTATTACAATACAAATACCACCATATATAAATAAAATATATCTCAATCTTATATAATCAATTTTAAAAATTAAATATATTAATAATCACACTTAATTTTTAACATTTTTTAATTTTATTATTAATATTTTTAATAATAATTAAATGAACCCTCAACTAAATTTAAGTTCTACATATAAATTTTGCATTAAATCATAAATACTTACACCATCTTAAATCAAGTCCAAGATTGTCCATAACTTTTTTTTTATTTGTAACCTCTTATATACATAACATATCCGCAACATGTGAGGGGAGAGATTTGAACATGGGGCCTCTCGATTTCAACTGAAGAGTTTTAACTGCCCACTTGCTCTTCAACTCCTCTAATTTTTATCTTAGTAAAGGTTCTATATTTGAATACCTTCTTGAGTTTTACAGGAAACATACGTATAGAAGACATCACTATAGGAAACATACGTACAGTAGACATCGCTACTCAAGAAGAAGAAAAAAAAGGATAAATTTCCACTCTTAAAAGCAACATTATAACATGCCTACTATTAAATTCGGTGACTAAAATTTAGTTCATTGGTTTCCTTAATCAAATTGGAAGCCATGTTGCCAATTTCGAAAAAAAAAAAAAAATTGTTTTCAAGTTTAAACCACGATTTGTGTGGTATGTTAATATCTAGCTTTTGGTCTTACGAAGGATCATGGTTGGGAGGGGATTGCTCAACCCTATGCATAGTAATCGTAGGGGTTTATCACAATACCCAAATAAATAAATAAATATTTTTTTTTCTTTTTCAATCAAATAAATTTATTAAATTTAATTCATTTCATGCTTTTTAAATTGGATACTCCTTACTTGAAAGAGATAGGTTGGTTGGCAGTGGTCGAGAGCTTACCAGTGGGCTGCCCCGATTTTATTTTTTTGGACGGATGGGCTCCTGTTGACTTTGCCTTGATCCAACAGACTAAAGTTTATAAAGGTTTCTTACGAGAAAAAAATACTCTTTTAATTCTTCTCTTACTATACTTGATTTTTATATGTTTTTATTATATTTAATTTTTATTATAAGCTATACATTTTTATAATATATAATAAAAATAAAATAGATTATATTAATATTATTTTAAAAATAATAGATAGATATTTATATTTTTTTTCGAAATTTTATCATCTTATTTTAAATAAAAAAATTAATTTTTATTTTCCTAAAATTAGAATATGAATTTAAAAAAGACAACTTAAGTATGAAGGATTATTCACCTTGTCTCAAGAAACTTTAAAGACCTTGAATAATAGAAAAAGTTGAAAAGTCTTGAAAATTTTAAATGATAGAAATTATAACAATAAAGACAAAAAACTATATTTTAATTTTTTATTAATTTTTAGTACATTAATTTTAATTTTATTTGTTGTATAATATAATAGACAAATCATGGTTTTATATGATTAAGTGATATAAAGATTAAATATCTACATTAGTTTTAAAAAATTCAAATAATATGGCACTTCAAACATGACATAAATGTGAGCCTTAGAACACACCTTACTTTTTCTTGTTTTAGAAAGCAAGTGTTAAAAGGGAGAGCAAGTAGTAAATATAAGAAGTGCAAGCAAGGATAGAGTGTCACATTTTCTTATTCTAGATCTTTAAGGAAAAACTAGAATACTCTTATGAAGAAAATCTAGATAGCATGGCAAGAAAGTCAAATTTGAAACTCGTAATTAGAAGGATGCCCTGGTTGGGGGCAAGGGGAAGAGCAAATCTATGACAAACCCAATCCAAATAGTAAATATTACACCATAATTGATTATGAAGGTAAGGATGCCCTAGTTGAGGACAAGACGAAGAGCAAATCCATGGCAAACCCTATCCAAGTGGTAAATATTACACCAAAATTGATTATCAAGGATGAGATGATTGAGCATGACATAATGGTTCTTAAAAGCAAAAGGTTGATATCTAAGTTCCACATTTACTAGCCAAGTTCTTTGAAGATTCAAAATTGGATCAAGTGGAAGTGGAAATTGAATCTGAATTATTTCATGAATTTTCTTTTGAAAGGATCTATCCTCATCATCTTCTCCAATTTGAAAATCAGGGACTAAATAATGATTGGTAGCCCATGGTTCAGGGGAGAGATGCATTCTATTTAAGACAATGGATAGAGAATTTTTTTTTGGAGATAGAGATTATTAAGACTTCTAGTGTAAATTATACATTTTGGAATTCCATATCAGTTTATCAATGGGGAGGTTTTGAAGAATTCATCCAAGAGACTAACTACTAGGGAACAAATGCATCTTATATACAAACAAATATGTATTGCCATGGATATTTTAAATCCTTTGTTACAGTCTGTTAGGATTAAATCTAAATCAAGAGAATGGGATCAACAAGTGGTATTGCATTCTAGTGTTGTAGAAGTTATGAGACTAGACAAGTGGCAAGAAAATGCAAAGTGAAAATGATGGAGAAAGAGATGGAAAACTTTGAGCATGAGACAAATGTCAATATGAAGCAAGCTTAAACCATAGAAGAAGTTGGCCTAGATGAAGGATTTTCCACTCCCAAGAAAGTGGCAAAGAAATATACTCTACATCATTCATTAGTGAAGGGTATTACGAATTACTTAGATCAACCATTAGAAGAAACTAAGGCCACAAGCGATTAGGAAGTACAATGCACAAGTTAAAATTTATAAGTTAAAGGTATGAAGGAAGATAGGAAGGCAAATTTTGAAGTAAAGAAAAGAAAAGAGGTTAAGGTTAATCCATGTAAATCATCTTCATTTTTCTCAAGTAGTATAAAATTCTATCCTTACAATAAAAATGAAAGTAGTATAGAGTGTATCCCTTGCACTCTAAGGTTTCAAGAGTAACATAATAAATAAATGAGCATGGAGGATATCTATGGATATCTAGGGCTTCCAAGGTAAAATATGAAAGTGATTATGTTGGAGAATCATTCTTGTGCTTTAGGTTTTCCAAGGTAACATTTAGGGTTTTTAGAGCAGTATAAGAAAGTAATTACTTTAGAGAATCAACGTTGTACTTTGGGGATTCTTGGGAAACACAAGGAAGTATTTGTGAGGCTATACCTTGAATTTCAAATTCTCTAGCATAGCATAAACCTTTAAAAGACAAGTCTCATTATGAAGAGTATGGAAAAAAAGATGAAATTTTTTATTGGAATCAAAAAAGGAGAGGAAGACGCTCAAAGCAAGAATAATGAGAAAAGAAAAATTAAAGGGATGTTGATTTTGGAAACCAAAAACAAATATCAAATGTTGTAACAATAAGTGGGCTAAGCCCACAAATAAAAATAAAACGTGATATTGAAAATTATATGGTGTAATTTTAAGGGTATGAATGAGACCCTCAAAAAAATAGTTATTAAGGAATTAATAAGTTTTTGTAGTTAAGAGTTTATATTAATACAAGAAACAAAATTAAGTAGTGAGGAATTTAAGGATGCATTAAAAAATATTTGGAAGTTGGAGGGTTGTTGAGAATTTCTCCTATAGAAGCTTTCAAAGGTATTGTGACAGTACAAGCCAAATACAAATGGGATGCATAATTGCCAGAAGCAAAAGTTAATTGGATTAGTGGTCTAGTTTATAGGAAAGAGGAAAACATCAAATTTAAAGTTGTAAATGTATATGCTCCAACTATAGATTACTCCTAAAATATGTTGGAAGGACCTACACATATTTTTATCAAAAAATAGTGATGATTCATAATTGTAAAGGGGGGCTTCAACATAATTCTCTCTCCTTCTGAAAAGAAGGGTGGTACTCTTGGATGGTCAAAATCAATGCAGGGTTTTGCTTTATTAGTCAATTCAAATGGTCTTTGGAATTTTATTCCTTCAAGCTTTCTATGTACATGGAATAATATGTTGGAATTCATAATATTTCCAAAAACATCCTTAAACATACATTAACCACAATCATATGCATAAAAGGGAAGAAGAGCATATAGACAAAAAATGGAGAAAGAGAGAGATAAACAACACGAACGAAATAAAATACAGGTACCTGTAGGCACCCCATAATCTCTCACATATAATATACATTAATACAATGGATCACTCATTGGGGGTATTTATAGTGATACCAAAATCCTAATTAGAGTTAACCTCAAGTTGACATTAACTTGACTTTGAGGTTAAATTACAATAATAAACCTACTCTTGCAGCCTAAAATATTATCAATCACCACACTAATATGTTATATGATCTAAAACAAACATCCACTATAATAAAAGAGAAGGATAAGCATAAAAAATTTGAAATCTCTCAAATATAATATAGTTAACAAACCACTACACCATCAATCTCGGTTGGAGTTAGATTTTTGGTGCTCCGTGAAGACATCAAATCTAGTGTGATAAAATAAATGAGAGGAAAGGGTTTTGAAATTATGACCACCTTATAAAAGAAGGTTTTTAAATCATGCATCAACTAGATGCAAGCAAATTTACCAATTGTCACACCAATAGACTATTGTAGTTAAAACCACACTAAAAAAGAAGAATGTTAATTGGTTCGTTCTACAAGTAAAAATTCCATAGAAAATAGTAACAGGTCCTTGAACTAATGCCACAAATTTATATAGCTCGAAAAACCATGCAATTTTTAAAAATGGGCTTAAAACATTTTCATATGCAAAAGTTATGGTTGTTGGATGTTTGGGCATTTTAGAGAACTTAGGAGGAAAAAATGACCAATAGCCACTTGTCACATCCATGTGTTACCTCTACTAACATCACTTATTAATAAGATAACCAATGGGGATCGACGAATTGAAACGCGATATTTTGCAAAATCAAGTTAGATTCCATATATATAATATTAATACCCAAAATTTGGGCTATGTTGTCAATGGGACTCGATCATGGGTCCTCATGCTTCACACCATACCATCTTATCATTGTGCCACCAATGCAACTATACCCTTGAATGCAAGGGTGCTATTTAATGAACTTCCATGTTACTCGACCCTAGAACATCCCAGTAAAAAGGAATAGGTCTTACCATGACACCATCATTCCATGTGGAAAAAAGGGACTTTGAGAATAACAAAGCTTGATTACAGCATACATAAAATGGAAAAATGACCACCTATGTTGTATAGTTGCAAATTGAACACATGATCGAAGCTTCCCAAATTCAAGACACTATCAATGTGCTATGTGTGTGAGCAAAATATAAATAAAAAAATTAAAATAAAAAATAAAAACTAACCTTAAGATCTATCTTCCTTCATCAGCAAGAGAAAAAATAAATATTTCCTCTCACTAGGACTCGAACGGAGGATGTCCTACTTGGAACTCCAATGCGCTACCCTTACCCTATTGCCTGTCGATAAACCCTTAGAGTGAAAATAGAAGATAAAATTGTCATCTATAAAAACACCATTGAAATAGCCATGCATTGCCTCATCCTCTCCTGTCATGCAACGAAATATTACATTTCAAATTTTGAATTTTGGAGGGAAAATGGTGAAATATTTGGATGTGAAAAGGAGACGTCAAATGATGAAAACATGAAAAGTGTTGAAATAGACCCCCCTTAAAATTTTGCAAGGAATCCAATGGAACTGATGGTTCATTCATATTTGTCACATTTTATCATGTACAACCTTTTTGTATGATTAAGCAAAGCTGCTTTATTTTGGCTCTAATACCATATTGGAATTCAAAATATTTTCTAGAAACATCCTTAAACATATACTCACTACAATCATATGCAAAAAAATGAAGAGTGAAATAGAAGAGCATATGGACAAAAAATATAAAAATCAAGAGATAAAAAATACTAAAGGAATAAGGGATTGGTGCCTATGGGTACCCCACAATATCTCACATATAATACACATTGATACAATAGATCATGTAATGGGGGTATTTATAGCGATACCAAAACCCTAGTTAGAATTAACCTCAAACTGATATTAACTTGACTTCAAGGTTAAATTACAATAAAATAATAATAAATTACACTATTAGGACTCTATCCTAACGTTATTATGAAAATGTGTGTGGCACCTTGGGTGCCTATTACATATGGGCCCATGAGATGTAAGTGTTATTACAAGGAGTTAAAAAATATGAAATTGTTTCTTTATTAGGAGTTACTATATTGAGTCCCCCCACTTGCACATGGACTAACCCTTGAGCATTAGGGTTAGGGTTGATTATAGTCTATAAAAAGGTAGGAACTGATTGATATGTATTAAAGCATTTGTGTGGATATGCTTATTTTTATTAGAAGGTTCCTAAAAATGGTATCAAAGCACTTTCTAGGATCATGTATTGTTACAGTTGTAAGAGTAGTTATCATGTCATCCAATCCCTATTAGGTATATTTTTTTTCTTCCTTTTCCTCTTTTCTACTAAAATAGCCTACAAAAAAATTAACACATTTTTTTCTACTTTTAGTGGAATATATTAGAAACCCTCTATTAGGGGTTTGAAAATATCATGAATAATTTGTCATTATTGTCCAAGCTATATTGATCATAAAACATATAGGAAAGTGAGGGGTGCTCAGACTCCAATACCTAGGCTTTTGACAACACCCGTATACAACTGCAAGCTCCCATGTACCCTAGGGTATTTAGAGAGATCCCGTAGGAATAAGATAAACCTTTAGCCCTAAGAAGATATCAACCATTTGGATTTTGTGATGCACTAGTAAACAATATATCGGGAAGTTACTTTCACAATACACTCGAAAATGGATAATGTGGCCATGGATATGTCTGAACCCTTCATAGTTAGAGCTCTAATATATTGGTCTGGACACTACTCACGACTGATACGGTATATCAAGGAGCCCACATAACCAAACACATCTTGGCCTAGATTGTCCTTGTTAAATTGTGAGTGACCTTTCAACCCTGTCTAACCAAATCGTAAACTTGAGCACACTGAGAAGGCAGTTCCCATCAAGGTATAGTAACATACAATTTCAATTGTCGAACAAGCAGTTGTCAAGTTGGCATTCTGAAAGTTGGTAACATTAGAGTACAATAATGATCAATGGAAATTGTCTGAACAAGTGGTTGCTAGGTGGCAATTTGCTAGTGCAAAAACACCTGTGTAATCATCAAGATACTAAAAGTATAGAAAACATGATATGTAGTCATTCAAACACCATGTAAAAGTCTTGGGTACTGAAAAATATCATTTTGAAGTATTAGCCAATTGAGATTGTTTTTTGGAGTTGGTCATTTTGGTATATAGCATCCATAAGCTTTTTTCAGAAATTGAAAATCATCATTTTGGGGTATAGCCCATTTTGATCATCTTTTCAAGATAATTGTTTTGGTATATATTACCCATGAGTGTTTCCAATACTTCTAGGATACCAAAAACTGGTCAAAGCTACCAGAGTAGTCCATATGGAGGACCTAAGTAACCAAATGAGTAAAACATGGGTACCCGATTGAGTCAAGTGTCGATTGAGTCAAGTGCACAATGACAAAAATTAAATGAATGGATGCAATATTTGTCACAACAATAGCAAATAAATGTAAACAAACTAAACGATATTGAAGGCACCTAGAAGGCATAGATCATGCATATAATCAGTTAGACAATAGGAGCTTAGATTCTAAGGCGGTCAATTCAGAAGGAAGTGCACACAATCTCATTGCCAATAACAACACATATAAGACACCTAAATTAGATTTCCCAAAGTTTGATGGCCAAGACTCCAATGGTTGGTTATGACAAGTAGAATAGTATTTTACTCTTCATAAAGTTCCCCAAAGCCTAAGACTCATAATAGCCTCCTTCTACTTTGAAGCTAAGGTTTTTCAATGGTATCAGTAGAAAAAGAATATGCATCTAGACCTTTATTGGGAGGAATTTTAAGAGCATTTTCTCACCCAATTCGGACCCAGTGAGTATGAGTATTTCACAAGATCCCTCACTAAATTTAAACAAACCACAATGGTCCAAGATTATCAAATGCAGTTTGAGAAATTGGCAAATCGCACAAAAGGCTTAAGTGATGAATTTTTCAAAAGTTATTTCATTAGTTGCCTTAAGGAAGAGATTCAAGTTGAGGTATGGATGTTCAAACCAAACACCATGATACAAGTAGTAGGGTTGGCCAAATTAGCAAAAAATAAATTTTTTGCTCAAAGAGGCACATCCAAATTTTCATAAGCTCAACCTCCACCCCCATATTGGCATGCAACAAATCTTGTCGATAAATCACCTACAATTAAACCCCCAAGATAAGAAATAGAGGCTCATACAGCACAAGCATTATGCTACAACTGTTATTAAAAAATTATTCTCCAAGGCACAAATGTGTATAGTAGAAATTGTATTTGCTTGATGTGAGCAAATCCATAGTTGGCAGGTCCCAAGAAGAAGAGAAAGTGCATTAGAAAGAAGAATAGCAGGAAGAACCCAAAGTGCCAAAGGAATCACAGCCTAAAATATCACTCCACACTCTAGCAAGAATATCCACCCCCCAAACCATGAAGGCCAACAAATCATAGTACTCGATTTAATAAGTACACATAATTTCATTGATCTCTGAGTGGCCAAATGAGCAAATTGTTACATAAATTTATTTAATTTTTTAAGGTCATAATATCCAATGGAGGGACCTTTCCATGTAAAGGAAAATTTCAAAATTTCAAGGTGCAAATGGGAGAATATAATCTCAAGGCTGGCATGTTTACCTTGCCCTTGGGAGGATGTGATGTGGTGTTGGGAACGCAATGGATTCAAAATTTGGGTACAATAACTTGGGATTTTGCTAAACTTTGGATGCAATTCACCTAGTGGGGAAAATAATATACTCTCTAAGAAATGACCACGCAGAATACTTAGGTTATCTCTTCTCATAAAATGGAAAATCTTGAAGAAGTCATCTCATAGAGTGGTAGTGCAATTGTTTGCAATATAAGCCCAAACTATCGAGGAAATATTTCAACCATTCGGGTCTTCCACCTCGACGCTCTTATGATCATGCAATCCAACATATATCATGCAGTGTACCACATAAAATTCACCCTTACAAGTATCCATATGCACAAAAGTTTGATATTGAGAAAATGATGCAAGAGCTATTAGTGGAAGGATTATAAGGCCAAGTGTCAGCCATTTATTCCTCTCCAGTTTTGGTTTAGAAGAAGGATGAATTTTGGTAGTTATGCTCAAATTTTTGTGAGCTCAATAATATTACTATTAAGGATAAATTTTATATTCCTATTATTGATGAGTTGTTGGATGAGCTCCATGGTGCTCAATTTTTCTCCAAGTTGGATTTGTGCTCTAGGTATCATCAAATTAGAATAAGAGAAGAAGACATTTTCAAAATGGCATTTTGGACTCATGAAGGTCTTTATGAATTTCTAGTCATGTCCCTTGGTCTCACTAACACACCTTCTACCTTCCAGAGTCTTATGAATGTTATATCTTCCCCTTTATACACAATTCATATGGTCTTCTTTGATGACATTCTCATTTTTAGTCATGCTTGGGAAGAGCATTTCCAAAATTTGGACCAAACCTTTTACAACTCCTAAAATAACATCAATTGTGTGCTAAGAAGTCCAAATGTTCCTTTGGGATGCAAGAAGTGGAGTACTTGGGCCACATAGTTTCAAGGGAAGGGGTTAAGGTGGACCCAAATAAAATTATGACTATCCAAGAATGGCCAAAACCCCTTACTCTCAAATATCTTTTGGGATTCTTGGGTATCATAGGTTATCATTGAAAATTTATCTACAATTATGGGAATATCACAGCTCCTTACCAAATATATTGAAAAAAAACTCATTTGTGTGGACAAAACCCGCGGAACAAGCATTCTTAAACCTTAAGCAAGTCATGTTAACTATGCTTGTGTTTATGATGCCCAATTTCTTCAAACCCTTTGCGATAGAAAGTTATTCTTCAAGAAACAAAATTGGCGCAATGTTGATGCAAGAGGGACAATTGTTAGCCTTTACAAGCAAGGCATTGTCAAGGAGAAACTTGGGAAAATCAACCTATGAGAACGAGATGATGGCAATTTTACATGTTGTCAATCATTGGCAACCTTATCTTATTGGGTGACATTTTTCAGTTAAAATAGATCATCAATTTTTGAGATATTTTTTAGAGCAACAAGTCTCCACACTAGAACAAAGGTGGATCTCCAAATTACTAGGGTATTATTATGAAAATGGAAACAATAATGTAGTGGTTGATGCTCTTTTGTGCCAATATGAGGACTAGAGTATGTTTTGTGCAATTTCAATGTTGCTTCCTCAATAGATACATCAGCTTCAAGATGAAGTAGCTAAAGACTCCACCTTGTGAGCCTTGATTTAGGGACTCTAGAATGATTTGAGTTCAAATCCCAGATATTCATGGGATAGGAAGCAATTGAGATAACAAGGTCACCTGGTTATTCTAGAGAAATCATCATTTTGTGAATCCATATTGCAAGAAATGCATGCATTTCCAACTCCAAGCCATTCTGGATTTTTGAAAACTTATGAGAGGATAAAATGCACTTTATTTTTGATAGGAATGAAAAAGTATATTCAAACCTTTGTGGCCAAATGTGACACTTTTCAATGGATGAAAGGGGAAACAATATGTACTTCGGGTACCCTTCAGCATCTTCAAGCTCTAGCAAATATTTGGATAGGTATCTCCATGGATTATGTTGAAGGGCTTGTGAATTTGGGCAATAAGACAATCATTCTTATGGTGGTGGATCATCTATCAAAGTATGCTTATTTTTGTTCCCTCATCCACCCCTATAAGGCATCCATAGTTACAAAATATTCTTAGATACTATTTGTCATATACATGGTATGCCCCAATCCATTGTCTCCAATTGAGACCCCACCTTTATAGTCATTTTTGGCAATAATTGTTTAAATTTTAGGGCACCAAACTAAAAATGAAATTGACCTACCATCCTGAAATAAACGGCCAAACAAATATTATTAACAAGTGTTTGGAGACATACCTTCATTATTTTGCACTTGAACTTCCTACTTGATGGGCTAAATGGCTTCCCTTAACAAAATGGTGGTACAACACTTCTTATCATACCACTACTAATATAACATCATTTGAAGTAGTTTATATACATCCACCTCAATCACCTTTCTCATATTTCAGGTAGCTCCAAGGTCCAAGTGATATATTCCTCTCTTCGTGAGTGTGCGTCCTTCCTTCAATAGCTCAAAGAGAATTTGACGATGGCTTAAAACTATATGCATCAACAAGTTGATCAGCATCATATGGAGCCTAGTTTTAATGTAGAGGATATGGTCTTTCTTCCCATACAACCATATAAGCAATATTCGTTGTAGCCTTGTGGTCACAAAAAACTTGTAAAATTCTATGGACCCAATCAGTTATTATAGTAGATTGTCTCAGTTGCCTACAAGCTCAACTTGCCAACCTCTTTCAAGATACATCCAATTTTTCATGTTTACTCTTTGAAAAATGGTTCTTGGTAGCCAGGTATAGGTTCGATCAACACTTCCAAATTGGATAAGCAAGGACTAGTCATATTAGAGTTTAAGCATATTTTGGATCAACAGGCACATGCACTCTAAAAACAAACCATCATGTACAATGGAGAGGATTACAACCAAAATATGCCACGTGGGAATTGCTACATTAGCTCCAACAACAGTTTTCTCATCTCAAGCTTTGAGAACAAATATTTTTTAAATGGGAAGGGCTTGTTAGGACTCTACCCTAACATTATTGTAAATGTGTATGTAGTACCTTGGGCGCGTATTGCATATGTGCCCATGATATGTAAGTGTTACTTATTACAAGGAAATAATAAAAGTTGTAATTGTTTCTTTATTAAGAGTTATTCACACGAGCCCCCCCACTTCCACATGGACTTACCCTTGAGCATTAGGGTTAGGGTTGATAATAGTCTATAAAAAGGCAAGAGCCAAATTGAAATGTATCAAGTCATTTTCTAATATTATAATAGAGCTCTGCTTCGAAAGAGGTTGCCCCCTTAAAGAGGCTTGCGATTCAATATTGGAAATTTTGTTCTTGAATAAGAAAGTTGTTGCATTTATATTTTGTATTGCAATATTGTTATTCATTTCCTATTTTCTCTTTCCATCTAAACAAGGCACATGGTCTTGATGGATTTCCTACAATTTTCTTTCAAAAATTTAAGTTAGTTGAAGAGTAATATGTAATTTGAGGCCCAAAGAAAAAAGGTTACCCTACATGGGATCAATGGCACCTTTATTACATTGGTTCCCAATAAATGGGAGAAATTTTTTGTTAATTTTTGTCCAAGAAGCCTTCATAATATAATTTACAAGATCATTTCAAAAATTATGGCAATCAAATTGAAAAACATTCGAGATTGTGTTATCTAAAAGGAACGAAGTGGTTTTGTTCATGGTAAATAAAATATTGATGGTGTAATAATTGGGCAAGAGTCCACACATTCTCTTCATTCCATAAAAAATTATATATGCTTATGAAATTAGATATGAACAAACCATATCGTAGGGTTTGATGGAGTTTTCTATATGATATTCTCAAAAAAATGGTATTGATCAAGGTTGGTGTGAATGGATTAGATGTTGTTGTAGTACTCCAATACATTCTATTGTGATCAATGGACCCCCTACTAGATATTGTTAGTCATGTTGTGGACTCTGCCAAAGTGACCCATTATCTCCTCTATTTATTATTTATGTGGAGGCATTAGGAAGAGTTTTCTCAAAGGAAAAAATGGAAGAAAAATCAAAGGTATTCTAGTTGCAACAAATGGTCCCTCTAAATCTCATCTCCAATTTGTTGATGATACTTTTATTTTGGGTAATACCTTAGTGAATCCATCGAGTTTAAATCAATATTATCATCCTATGAGAAGGCTACTAGATGATTTATATTGCAAAATATAGAAAATTTTAACACTACCCTATACTTATAATTGATTATTGTAGACATTTTAGGGTTTAAAATTGAAAATTTTCCATCAACATATTTGGGTATTTCTTTGTCTCATAAAAGAAAAAATAAGGAGCTTTGGAACTCAATTTTAGATAGAACGAAATCCTATTTGGCAAGATGAAAAGGTAACTTCTTAACCATAGCTACAATACTACAATTCATAAAGATTGTGTTATAATCCATTCCTATACATGTTGTCACTTTCAACATTGCCAATAGGTATAGCATCCAAATTTGATAAAATTAAAGAGATTTTATTTTTAAAAATATGTGATGAAAACTTTAGGTTTCCTCTTTGTAAGAGGGATATGGTTTTCAAAGGAAAGAATATCAGAAGGATAGACTTGCAAATATGAGTTTGGTCGTAGAGGTAAAATATGGTTGGATATTATTCAAAGATCAAGGAAAGAGTAGGGCAAAAAATGTTACTTCAAAAATATATAAGTTCTTTTGATGCTATAAAAT
Source organism: Wollemia nobilis (assembly GCA_028583015.1). Taxonomy (NCBI): domain Eukaryota; kingdom Viridiplantae; phylum Streptophyta; class Pinopsida; order Araucariales; family Araucariaceae; genus Wollemia; species Wollemia nobilis. The sequence continues at coordinate 3,727,936 of JAQPPZ010017021.1, forward strand.
TTTTTGAGAAACGAACCCTAATTAAGGGATTGTCAACCTCAAACTTCATATCAAATAAGTTTCAATTGATCAAGAAACATATTAGATGATCAATCAATATGACAAATTGTACAAATTTTTCGTCCAAGGCTTAGTTGAAGCCTTTTCCTCTTATTTTTTATTCAAAATGGTAACCATTGGCTTATAAAGGTCTAAAGGTCAAAAGGATCACAAGCATGAAACTTCATATCAAATAGTTTACAATTGATCAAGAAACATATTATATGATCATTCAATGTGAGTGATTTTGCAAAGTTTTCATACCATGCTTGATCGAAGCCTTGTTCTCTTATTCTTGACTTAAAATGGCAATCTTTGGCTCAAGCATTTCTAGCTTGTAAAGGTCCAAAGGTCAAATATTATATTAATGTAAGCAATAACTCCAGTTTATAAATTTCTATTAGTGACCTAGTTGAAGAAGAGCAACTCAAATAAATAGCATATGAGCTTCAAAAGAGGCTTCAAGAGTTCTATTTACCTATTTTTACATGAAAGGATTAGTTGGTTTGGAATCTATCAAAATATGGTGGATACTCAATCAAGTTGGAACATGAGGATTTAGAGCAATTAGAATGATGGCTTTTAAAGCCTTAATACTACCACAAAATATCACAGGATCAAATATAATATAGCCACAATATAATAAGGTCAAGATAATGATATGAGTATAATAATATGAGCAAATTAATATGTAAAACAAGGCTTATAATAAATCAAATAACATTCAATAATATGTTGAACTATGAATGTAAATAGCCTTAATCAATCATGTACTATGCATGAAATATAACTTACAATATTAATTGCTCAAAATGTATACAAGCTTTATTGCTTCACTTTCTCTTACAAAAGACTATAATACTTGTTCTCCTTATTGCTATATCTTGTTATAGAGTATTGCCTCCATAATATAGCCATAGTAGTGTGACTCTTTGGATACTTGACTATTCCTTTCCATATGCCAAGTCTCATGACTCTTGGCTTATCTACTTGCCACTTGCATACTTGATGAACACTTGACACTATAACATATGCACACCTATACATGACTCTTACACTTCTATAACTTGCACACTCTAATCTAAGACACTTGTGCACATATTTACATTACATATTTGCACTCTTACATATAAGACACTTGTGCACATAGACTCAACTTACATTTGCACTCTAACTCACATGACACTTGTGCATTTCCTGCACATTACAACTTTACATAACACTTGTGCATTTCCTGCACATTCACACTTACATAAAAGGGAAATATAACTCATACTCTAAACTATGACTCAACCCTAATCTATTATTTACAAATGTACCATGAAGGTACCATGGAGGTACATTAGCATGTACCAAATAATGTAATATAGTCCAACATAGAATTTCCTACTTTGCACTCTAACTCACATGACACTTGTGCATTTCCCGCACATTACAACTTTACATAACACTTGTGCATTTCATGCACATTCACACTTACATTAAAGGGAAATATAACTCATACTCTAAACTATGACTCAACCCTAATCTATTATTTACAAATGTACCATGAAGGTACCATGGAGGTACATTAGCATGTACCAAATAATGTAATATACTCCAACATAGAATTTCCTACTCTCAAATATTTTTCTTGAAAGAATGTATAGTCACTAGAGGCCCTCCTTAAGGCCTCAACATTCTTTTGGTTAGCATTCCAGAGCAAGATTGCAATATTCTTATAAGAGAGAGTCAAAAGAGGATATCATGGACCTATCAAGTGTGTCTTATGTGAGAAGGATCCAAAAACATAAGATCGTTTACTTCTTTAATGTCCCTTTTCTTACACCATTTGGGGTAACTATTTCAAAAATATGATAATATATTGGGTAGCTTGATCAATATTGAAAGTGCTGATGAAATATTAGATTACTTATTTTAAAGCTAAAGCATTATGTGTTCTATGGAGAATTGTTCCTTTCATTATTTGGTGAAATGTATGGTTTGAAAGGAATAATATAACTTTTTAAATAAATCTCAAAATCATACCCAAGTTTTAAGTTGTATTATTGCCTCTCTTGCAAACCTTTTGCAGACATGGTGCTCATCATGGGAGTCTCAAGTGCAAAAAAGGAGGTGCTAGCCTCTTAGTCACAAGATTTGAATATACATGAAAATCTCATGAAGAGATTGATAAACCTATTCTAGAGATATTAATGCAAACATAATCATAAAATAGAAGGAAAAATAATATGCACACACAATGAACACGAATATTTATCCTGGAAACCCTTGATCGGGAAAAACCAGTAGACAGTTGCTCTTGCTCTTTTCTTTATTATTCATATGCATATTCTTGTGCACTTTTACAAAGCAGTTACAATATATATAGGCATCCCACAGCTCCCAAAAATAAGTCCATGGGCTAAAACCACCCATACATGCTAATTTAAGGAGACCACCCCACAAATAAGACCATGGGCTAAAATAAGATTGCCCAAGAATAAGACCATGGGCTAAAATAAGACTACCCAAGAATAAGACCATGGGCTAAAACCACCCATACATGCTAATTTAAGGAGATTTCCCCAAAAATAAGACCTCCCACTTATTTTTTTTTCATGCAAAGGATACAACACATCCAACAATCTCCCACTTGTTGAATACTTTGCAATGGGGCCTATACAAATCACAAATTCAACTACTTGGGGCAACTAAGCCCATTGTCTCCCTGCACCAAGAAAACTTCTTAGTACTCACAGGCTTAGTTAATGAATCTGCAACATTTTTCAGAGTATCAATTTTCTCCAATGACACCTTCTTGTCTTCAACCATGTCTCTAATAAAATGGTACTATACTACAATATGCTTTGTCTTAGAATGATAAGCAGGGTTCTTTGCCAGATAGATTGCACTTTGACTATCACAATTTATCCTTACAACTCCTTATAAGAACCCAACATCAACACACAACCTTTGTAACCATATTGCTTCCTTACTTGCATGAGTGGCTGCCATGTACTCAACTTCTATAGTTGAAAGTGCCACTACAACTTACCTCTTGCTCATCCAACTGATTGCTCCACCAAACAAGCGAAATACATAACCACTTGTGGATCTTCGATGATCAAGATCTCCAACCCAATCTGCATCAACAAAACCTTGTACATTCAATACCTTGTTTGGTTCAGGCCTTCCTTGATAGTAGATTGCATAATATGTTGTGCAGTCCAATGTTCTTTCCCTGCTTTTGACATATATCTGCTCAGAACTCCCACTGCATGGGCAATGTCTAGTCTAGTACATACCATGGCATACATCAAACTCCCAATAGCACTTGCATAAGGAACATGAGATATTTCCTCTTCCTCTTCTTGTGTCTTTGGACACTATTCTACAGATAACTTTACACCCAAAGGAATGGGAGTCTTGACTGGTTTACAATCATGCATATTAAATCTCTTTAATATTTTCTCATTTATTCAACCAAAGTCTCTTATTTGACCGATCCCTCTTAATCTGCATGCCCAAGATGAAATTTGTAGGACCAAGATCCTTCATATCAAACTGAGATGACAATTGAGACTTAAAATTATGGATGATTTCCCTATCATTTCCAATTAACAACATATCATCAACATACAATGCCACAATAATAAAGTGATCACCAACCTGTTTGATGTACACATAATGATCAACTTTGCTTCATGAAAAACCAAGTCCCAATACATAAGTATCAAACTTTTGATACCACATCCTAGGTGATTGTTTTAGACCATACAGATATTTCTTCAACCTGCATACCAAGTCTTCCTTTCCTTTTACTATAAAACCTTTTGGTTGAGACATATAGATTTCTTCTTCTAGATCCCCATGTAGGAATGTTGTCTTCACATCCATTTGCTCTACTTCTAGGTCAAATGCAACAACAATAGACAAAAGAAATCTAATAGAAGTTAGTTTAGCAACAAGGGAGAAAACCTCACCAAAATCAATTCCTTATACCTGGGAATATCCCTTTGCTACCAAGCGAGCTTTGTACTTCTCGACTTTACCTTCTGCATTAAACTTCTTCTTGAATACCCATTTGCTACCAATTGGTTTTCTTCTAGCAAGCAACTTCACCAAATCCCATGTCTTATTTTTATCTAAAGATTTTATCTCATCAACCATGGCCTTCTTCCAGAATTTACCATCCTTTGCATTAACTGCCTCCTTAACAGTTCTAGGATCATCATCAATAACAGATAAAACAAAAGTAGAATAAAAATCAGGTGAACTATACCTTTTTGGTTTCCTTCTTTCTCAAGTCGATCTTCTCAAGACTAGAGTTTGAGGATCTAGTTCATCATCTTCTATTGAGTCAAATTGTTCATCCATGAACTCAAACTACACATTTTCTAGTTCTTCCTCTCTTGGTTGTTCTTCCTACTTAAGAGCACTTTTAAACTCTCTGAAGATTACATCTCGACTATAAACAATTATCCTAGTTTTTAGGTTCCAAAGTTTGTAGCCTTTTACACCATCTTTATAACCAATAAAGATACACTTCTCTACTTTATTATCTAACTTACTCTTTTTTCCTTTGGAACATGCACATAAGCATCACAACCAAAAACTCTAAGATGTTCAAGAGAGGGTTTCTTACCAGTCCATACCTCATACAAAGTTTTATCAACCAATGTTGATGTAGGTGATCGATTTACCAGGTAACATGCAGTGTCCACAACCTCTACCCAAAATTCCTGTGCTAACCCTACACCACTAAGCATACTCCTTGCCTTTTCCATCAATGTCCTATTCATTCTTTCTACAACTCCATTATATTGAGGAGTGTATGGAGTCATATTTTACCTTGCTATTTCACATTACTTACAAAACTCCTCAAATTCATTATTACAAAACTCTCCTCCATTATCTATCCACAACACCTTTATCTTCTTCTCAATCTAGTTTTCTACAAGAGCCTTAAACTCTTTGAATTTTACAAAGACATCAAATTTCTTTTGGAGGAAATATATCCATGCATACCTTGAAAAATCATCTATAAATGAAACATAGTACAATGATTTTCCAAGTGATGGAATAGGCATAGGTCCAAACAAATCATTATGTATCAGCTCCAAAATCCCTTTTGCTCTTGCAACACCAGATGGAAACTTTACCTGATTATATTTACCATATACACAATGTTCACAAAAATCAAAATCTAAAGAAAAGTCAGAAATACCTTCAACCATACCTTTAGTATGCAAAGCTCGAAGGCCCTTTTCTCCAATATGTCCCATTCTTTGATGCCAAAGCATTGTCTTCTCTACAGGAAGAGTAGGGGTTTTATCTATTTCATTTTCAGGAACAATAGAACTATTACACCCATCAATCACAATGCTACCCAATAGCTTGTACAATGTTCCAATCCAAACTCCTCTTGCCAACACCATTGCTCCTCGAACCATCCTACAGGTATCCTTTTCAAATACTATCTGCACACTTGCATCACTCATTCTACTCACAGATATCAAGTTTTTGGCCAACCCTAGAATATGCAGAACACCAAGGAGGGTTTTAACCCTTCCATATTTCAATAACAATTTGACCCTTCCACATCCTATGATTCTGGTTGTCAAGTCATCTCCTAGGAAGACATCACCTCCATTATACTTTTCATATTCACAAAACCATTCTCTATGAGGAGTCATATGAAAAGAAGCCCTTGAGTCAATCAACCATGCATCACGATCTGAATGTGTACTCGAAGATGCCAAGTATACATCCCCTCCTTCTATGGAGGTCTTTTCTTCTATGGAAGAAGCATCATCAAATCCCTTACTTTTATCAATATTTTTGGATCTACTATTCTCTTCAAATGCTCAACTTTACCGCATTTCCAACATCTTTGAATAAATTTTCTAGGAGATTTAGATCTCCCTCTTGACTTTGACCTATCCCCAGAGTTATGCTTATTTTTATCTTGGGAATGACCCCTTACAAACAAGGCATCCTTGGATGAGCCCTCCATGGATTTTTGCCTCATTTATTCTGATAACAAGGATGCAACCACATCTTCAAACCTTAAAGTAGTTGTAGTAGTACTCCCAATGGCCACAACTAGATTATCCCATGAATCTGGCAAAGAACATAACAAAGTAATACACTTATCTTCTTCAGTCATTTTAATATCAACAGAGGCTAATTGACTTACCACAGTGTTAAAAGCATTGAGATGTTCTACCATAGAATCCCCATCATTCATCCGAAGGAGATACAACTTCTTTCGAAGGAACAATTTGTTTACCAAGGACTTTGACTGATATAAAGCCCCTAACTTCTCCCATAGCTCCTTAGCATTGTTTCTCCATGATCAACACTGAATCTGCAAGGCACAATCAGATAGTACTCTTTGCCTTCCTATCCAGCTTCTCCCAATCTTCTTGTGACATATCCATAGGTTTTTTCCTGACACAACAACCCATTGATCTCTATCCACAAGCAAATCTTCCATCTTTAGCTTCCATAACTCAAAGCTCTTGTCGTTAAACTTTTCGATCTCGATCCTTGTATTGCTAGCCATTTTCCTTCACACTAGATTCACCTACACAAAACTCCCACTCAAAAAATAGGTTTATCGCAGACCCAAGATACCCTTGCTCTTCTCAGACCGAGCTAAACCCTAGCAACAAAGGCATCCCCTTGAAGCCAATAACCACGCTCTGATACCAGATGAAGAGATTGATAAACCTATTCTAGAGATATTAATGCAAACATAATCATAAAATAGAAGGAAAAATAATATGCACACACAATGAACACGAATATTTATCCTGGAAACCCTTGACCAAGAAAAACCAACAAAAAACCAGAGCCACTCCTCTTGCTCTTTTCTTTATTATTCATCTTGTGCATATTCTGGTGCACTTTTACAAAGCAATTACAATATATATAGGCATCCCACAACACCCAAAAATAAGTCCATGGGCTAAAACCACCCATACATGCTAATTTAAGGAGATTGCCCAAAAATAAGACCATGGGCTAAAACCACCCATACTTCCTAATTTAAGGAGACTGCCCCAAAAATAAGACCCCCCACTATTTTTTATTTTTATTTTATTTTTCATGCAAAGGACACAACACATCCAACACCTCATATGCGATAATGGAGCTAACTCAAAGGATTTGTTTCAATCTATGGTAAAATAGAAATTTTCATAAATTTTGTTTCAAAATTAATTTTGAAGGTGCTTGCTTGCATAATAAATCTAAGAAAAGTTGATGGAAGTGATGTTTTGCAATATAATGAAGATATAATTCTCCTCTTTCAATGATACAAAACATTAACTAACAATTATACAGAGGCAAGGGCACTTCTTACATGGATAAAAAATTCAATTGAAAGATGATGGAAATATATTTTAATTGAAGGGGAGTCACAAATTATCATTAATGCACCAAAAAAATAGATATAGAGATTGGATAAAAATAACATTATTGTTGGTGTTCATCAACTATTATTAGAGGCAATCACTTAGAAATGTTAGCATATTTATAGAGAAGGAAATAAAGTAGCAAATAATTTAACTAGTTGCAGTGTTGATCTTTGTCTTGGCAAGTTCAAAATTTAGAAAGCAACTAGCCAAGTGAAATTGTATCTCTTAATAAAAATGATGCTAAGGAGTTGATTGCATACATATAAGGAAGATAGAGAATATATTTGATAAAGAAAGAAATAAAGAATATCTTTGATAAAAACGCAAGCTAGATATAATTTAATTGTCCTAACAACAAATGTAATATTTTGTTATTTTGATGGAAGTGCCCCCCAATAGAAGCCATACATAGTTTTTAAAGAAAAACAAAACAAATAAATGGTTGAAAGATGGGATTCATGAATCACATTCCCCTAATCTCAAATATTTATATTTTGTACATTGGACTAAAAGTAATTGACTAATAATATATAATAAAATGATACTTTAAATTATTTTTTGCATAATTATAATATAAGCCAAAATTTAGATCAATGTAGTCAATTAGCATGAACTCAACCAACAATCAAAATACTTTGGTTCAAATTTTCATACTATAAATCCATAATTATTAGTTTCATACTATAAATACATAATTGTCAAAATATATCTATATACATTTAATATGTTACAGTGACCCACTCCAAACATTTTTTTTTTATCGTTTATATAGGATTGAAATTTTGGAATTTGCAATATTTTCTAGAAACATCTTGAAACATCCATTCACCACAATCATATGCAAAAAAATAAAATAGAGAAATAGAAGTGTATAGACGAAAAATAAGGAAAGAAATAAATGTCACAATTTGAGAGAAGGAATAAGGGGTGGGTACCCATGGACACCACCAATATTTTCATATATCACACTATCATACAAATGATCAATAATTTGGAGGTATTTATAGTGATACCAAAAAACCTAATGAGTAGTTAACCTCAAGCCAACATTAACTTGACTTTGAGGTTAACTTACAATAAAATAATAATAATAAATTACACCCTTTAATCAAGGTTATCCATAAATCTGGATTAACCAATATCACTAAGGTTAAATACATGAGAGTGCCCTTAGGCTTATATGAAGATGCTCATATGCTTACACATAGAGGCGCATAGGCTTACATAGAAGAATGTTCATAGGCTTACATATAGTATGCTCGTTGGATTACATAAAGATGCTTGAAGGCTTGCATAGCACTTGCCCTTAGACTACATGAAGAGCACACATAGATTCTTCATTGTTGTTGGCCTTGGCCTAATAAGATCATATTAAAAATATTACATTGCCTCGTAATATGTGTTAAGGGCCTAAGAAGAGAAAACATTAGAGATGATACATATCCTCCATAATGGAATTTTGTATGGGCCAATGGATCCTTTTATATTCTCTTGCCAAAGGTGCATGAACTGGATCAACCTCTTCCAAACAAGAAGTCATAACTCCACCTCCTGGATCAAGATGTCGAGCTTCTCATGAGAAGATCTTCAACATGCACTATGATGACCATAATTTGTCTCACAATCTCAAGAGAAGGTAATTGAATCATGAAGCAATAGGCAAGTCTCTAAATAATCAACCCCAATGACTAGAAAGGGTCCATAGAAACAAAGGTGTACTTTGTGTTGATCATCCAAAACCTACACTTGTGGCCCAAACAATTCTCAATAACCACACTAACGGGTTCTTGGAGCTACAAAAAACATCCATTATGAGAAAAGAGAAGGATAAATGCAGGAATTTTGAAATCTCTCAAATATAGTATATCTAACCAGCTACTACACCATCCAACTTAGTTGAAGTTAGATGTTTGGTGCTTCGTGAAGATATCAAATCTGTTGTGATAAAATAAATTAGAGAAAATAAGATTTTAAAATGCGACCTTATAGAAGGCTTTTAAATCATACATGATCTAGCTTTGAGAAAAAATTTCAACTATCACGCCAAGGTTCTATTGGAGTTAAAATCACACCAAAAAGAAGAATGTCAACTGGATTTGTATTGCATAGAAAAAAATCCCACATAAAATAGTAAAAGGTCCTTGAACTAATGTCACCAATATATAGAACTCAAAAAACTATGCAATTTTAGAAAAACAAAGGGCCGGAAACACTTCCATATGTAAAAGTTATGACCTCCAAAAGTTTGGGCATATTAGAGTTGGAAAAAGAGCGAAAAATAAATAACATACCTTAAAGAAACTTTGGCCAACCACTTGTAACCTCCATATGCCACCTCTATTGATGTCACTCATTGATATTACAACCAATTGGGGCGACGAACAACAAATGAAACTGTGACACTTGGCGGATGCGGAATGGCTAAATTTACATATGTATATTAAAATAAATTGTAATGCCCAAGATTTGGGCTAAGTTAGCGACTGGAGTTGAACTCAAGACCTTGTTCTCACAATGTAAGACCTCAACACTGCGCCATTGGCACAAATGTGATAGAAAAATGGGTGTTTTATTTGAAATGTGCCATAGCGCTTCACACAAACAAAAAGGATGCACTCAGATTCAAACATGAGACCTTCCTTCAATAGAAACACCTTACCACTGTGCCAACCACATAGATGTGTCTCAAAACGAAATATCGCTCCCTCTTAAGGTAGCGCCAAGGCTCAAGCGTCATCCATACACACAAAAAAAATATTTTATGTGACATGATCTCAGGATCTCTAAGTTAGAAGCCAATAGATTTAGCATTACCTTGAACAAAAAGCTTGTTTCACTCTTTAATAAACATTGAAAAACTTGAAAAAATCATGTGAAAAGTTGTTACCCCTATCGAAAATCAAACACAAGATCTCTCGTAGGCAACAAAGATGCACTACCACCTACCAACAAGATCTGAAAAAATACCAAAAAATTCTTAATTGTCACTTGTGGATTTGTTTTTTTTTATTTCCCTCCAAAAACCCGCATGTGCCTTCACGCCTCTCCTACCGCACAACAGAATATTTCAAATTTCAAATTTTGGAGAGAAAAAATGCATCTTTTGGGGGTATAAAAATAAGGATTAAAACAATGAAATCTCCAAAAGTGTTGAACTAGGAAACCCCTTGAAATTTCGCATGTGTTCCAACGAAACTCACGGTCTATCCATATGTGCCACGGTTTGCCTTGTACAATCCTTTTGTGCGATTGAGTGAAGTTGTTTTTTTTTTTGCTCTAATACCATATGGGAATTTGCAATATTTTCCATAAACATCCCCAAACATCCATTCACCACAAAAAAAGGAAGAAGAGCGAAATAGAAGATTGTATAGATGAAAAATAAGAAAAGAGATAAACGACACAATTGAGAGAAGAAATAAGGGGCACCCCCACCAATATTTTCATATATCACACTATCATACAAATGATCAACCACTAGGGGGTATTTATAATGACACTAAAAAAATCCAATGTGTGGTTAACCTCAAACCAACATTAACTTGACTTTGAGGTTAACTTACAATAACAAAATAATAGTAAATTACTCCCTTTAATCAAGGTTATCGATAAAAGGTGATTAACCAATATCACTAAGGGTGAATACATGAGAGTGCCCTTAGGCTTATATGAAGATGTTCGTAGGCTCACATAGATGCCTATAGGCTTACATAGAATAATGTTTGTAGGCTTACATATAGAATGCTCGTAGGCTTCCATATAGAATGCTATAAGGCTTACATCAAGATGTGCAAGGGCTTACACAAAACTTGCCCATTAGGCTACATCAAGAGCACTCGTAGGTACTTCATCATTGTAGGTCTTGACCTAATAAGATCAAATTAAAAATATTTCAACCTATATTACATCATGATCACATAATGTATTACAATAACTCGATAATTATGCATGTATTGCTTGGTAAGATTGAAAGCTAGGTCTCCTTGAAAGTTGAGGAATTTTATTGGTTGGGCTTTTGCCATTTGATCACACTCCAAACAATATTAGTGAAACTGAAAATAAAATAATTTTTCTATTTTGAGTTGATGAAAGATATCGAAAATAAACATACAGTATAAGAATATAAAACCACATATGGCTATTTATAAAAAAAATAATTTATTAGAAATGTAAAATATACAACTCATATGTTTATATTGGACTTCTACCCTTAGACATTTTCACTCAACAATTAAACAGGTTCTAAATCTTCAAATTTTCAACTATTTTTTATTTGATTGATTTGTCCAATTTGAGGTTAGCACCTTTAGATGGTGGATAAGTTTTATTGATTTGCTTATAAAGGCTCTGATATAGCCATATTAGTAGCTTAGGCCCAAGGTTAACATAGTCATCCCTTGAGCATTAGGGTTAGGGTCAATGTTTAATTAGTCTGTAAGCAGGAAGAGTTATTTGAGTTGGAATCATATTTTATATCTGAAATCTTAGTCACCTCTTTTGTGCATATGAGACTTCACCCTCTTCAAGTGGCTAAGATACTTTGCCCTCTCTAAGTGGCTAGGATTTGTATTGATTTGGAATCTAGAATTTGTTACTTGCATTTCTAATTTGCTCACATTTAATCTAAATTATTTTTCTTAGTGAATGTTTATCATTGCACATTATTGAATTGTTATTGCTATTATTGTATCTTTACTAGTAGTTTCATTACAATTGGTAACAAAGTATCAATTTTGATTCCATGTAATGGTGTGAAAGTGCAACAAAAGTGTGTACGAACAATTCCAAAACCTTTGATGAACAATTCTATCACCTAGTATTTTTTTGTCAATTTTTTTTTGTTGTCTTCCAACGCATTTTTCTTCTATATGAGTTTGTTGTTAATTCATTTTTCAAACCTGATTATTGGGTGTGTCAATACCCTTGTCAAATAATCCCATTCTGATCGTCTTTTTGAGCCAGTCAAAATAAGGGGTATCTCCAACAAAACTTTTTCGAAAATCGAGTGTACAAGACCTTGGTGGTAGACCTATCTCATTGCGATCATTTCTTCAAGTTGATCCAAGAAAGGGGTATTTCTTACAATATTTTTTAAAGTGCTCCAAAGAATTTTTTTTGGGTTTTGCATTTGCCCATAGTGTATGAAAAAACCTACACCAGTGTGTTGCAAATCAACGACCAATTGCAACACACTGGTGTAGACATGAAAAATTGACTCATTTTCCTTAGTTTTTCTCCTAGAAAAGTAAGGTCATCTTAAAAAGAATTTTTAACCTATCAAATCATCTCAATTATTATCAAATTTGATACCATTGGATAGGGCTCAAAAAGAGCTTTCCAACGGTATATAATATGTCCAATTTTGACATTGTTTTCCTCATTTTTTGCACCAACAAACCAAAAATTCTTGATCGTTGGACAAAATCACCCATCGATCAACAAAATCACCCGACGATCGACGAAATCGCCAGGTGATTTTGTCCCAAAATAGAATTTTACCAAATTTGCTAAAAGACAAAATTCGGTTTAAAATGTGTTACTTGGTTTAGCAACCGATCATATCAGGGAGGGCGAGCAAATTGGGTGTGGCAAACATAGGAGGGATCAAAACCTCCTCCATGTTTAGTCTAACCTCCAAACTTCCTCAAACCCCTCCTTGACCTATTTAATTTAGGCCCTTTTCTATTTTTCCTGACTGACTGGCTGGCAGGTTGAATTATGATTCCTTGAGATAGCTTCTAAACTCCCTTAAGGATCCCTCGCATCAGTTTGCTACGCAATTCCATCTTTTGGCATTCCCATTTGTTTGAATTTATCATTGCAAGTCCCAGTTACAATCGCCTAGATATCAGCATAATCGCCAGGCGATTTCGTCAAATCAGAGGTGATTTTGTCAGAAGACAGGCGATCATGTCTACAGATCAGCAAGGGGGCAACGATTCAAACCACTGTTTGCATCTCTTTCCTTGTTTCCTTTTTGTTCATGCATTGTTCAATATTTATTTAGTTTACTGCTTAAATTTGCATATTGCATCTTGGTGTTCACCATCATTTCAATTAACTGCATCGTAAAATCAGGATCATAATTGCATAAATCCATGGCATACTAGGTTGACTTATCATCATAGTGTTCTCATGTCATTTCATATCCATTTGCATATAGAAATTAAAACATATTTGTGATTTGGAATACAAGAAAACTATCATATTTTGCAAGAAACCCTGTCTTCTATCAATTATTTTGCTGCGGGATTGCGACATAATCGCCTACGATTTTGTCAAATCAAAGGCGATTTTATCTGCAACATAAGTGATTCTGTTTGGAACAGAGGCAATTCTGTCAGAAACAGAAGCGATTTTGTCCTGCTACAAGCCTCAGAATATTCATCAAACATCTGGCTCAAGTAAGGCTTATAATTTCTTATAATTCCAATCTTAGGCATTGTATTTCATTTTGTATCTATTGTCTGTTGTCCTCATTAAATCAAAATTATATATAGCTGGTTTAGTTGCATAAAGGCTAAACTTAGGTGTATGAGAATTATTTATAAAAAGAACACATCAAACATCTTCCAAGCCTAGGTACGGAAACTGTCGCTAAAAGTTTCCTGGTGAACCCTTAATTTGTCGAAAAATGACCACAAGAAGGTACAATTAAGTGCCTCTCTTTCGAGGTGTAGCTCTACTATTTTCCCATTCCCCTCTGTTAGGATCTCATCCTAACCCTTAATGTAATAACTTCCTTGATGTAATAATTCCTAGTGAACGTGGGTAGTACCCATGATTAATATTTTGTAATGTTCTAAGTTTTAGCTTAGGTAGTGCCTATGACAAATGGCACCCTTTTTTATGTAACACATGGTAGATAGGTGGCATTGTGCATGTAATTCGTGTGGCATTGTGCATGTAATTCGAGTGGCATTGTGCATGTAATTCGGGTGGCATTGTGCATGTAATTCAAAGTGGCACTATGCATGTAATTCGGGTGGCATTATGCATGTAATCCAGGTGGCATTTTGCATGTAAGCCAACCTTGGAAGGAAACTCCTTAAATACCCGAAAGGGCACCAATGTAACCATCTTTTGCAAAATTAATGAAGTATTGAAGGAGGTTGCCCCTCGAAGAGGCCTGCGATTCGCTTCTATTGTGAGATTGTTCTTTATGCAAATTTTTGTTATATTAATGTGATGTTTATGTGAGTTATTTCCAAGCAATTGTGTGAGAGTGTGTTATTTGAGTTTATTTTATAGCAGGATCTTAACAAGTGGTATCGTAGCGCTTTCCAGGGCCAAGTTCTGCTGCAACTGCAACGATTCTTGCCATCCAATCCGCCTGTTAGGTATAAATTCCGTGTGTTTTTTCCATTCTGTTTTTCCTTATTAAAAAAAATCCAAAAAAAATACAGTTTTTTTTTTTCCAGACCAAAAACAAAAAAATATATTATTAGTTGAGTAGGTAGAAACCCTGTACCGGGGGTTTTAAAATATCGTGAAGGATCTGTCGTTATTGGCTAAGCTAGATAGCCCATAAAGCGTCTAGTGAAGTGAGGGGCGATCAGGCTCCAATACCTGTGCCTCGTACGTAACTCGCGCACGGACTTGAGCTCCCACGTATCTTCGGGTATATCGGGAGACCATCTAGGATTAAACAAACTTTTAGCCATTAGGAAGCTCTTCGGCCTTGTATTACTCATAGTCTACGGGACAGCATCCAGGACGATTACCCTCCCGTATTGTCGTAGAGGGGTAGTGTGCTCAAGGGTATGTGTGGAATCCTCCTTGAGTAGTGGCCTCAAATATTGGTCCGAGCATTATTGTTCGTCACCGTCGGTATATTAGAGGGCCTATGGGTGGTACATACTCCTATACTTAGCATTCCCTGGTTCTGTTAAAACTGCAACCTGTAAAAATGCAAAAATAAAAATCAAAATAAGAATCCAAACACCCCCGTTCGTAAACCTGCATTTCAAAAGTGAGCATATGAGAAAGGAGTCCTCTACCAAAAAATAACAGAAGGGACATGCATTCGGGATAAGCCATGAGGGTGACACTTAAGTTGAAAGTCTGGAGAGTAACACAAAATTTACAAGGCCACAAGTCACAGTCGAGAGGTCAAGACAAAGGTAATTCATAGTCTTCGTAGTCGAACGGAACCTCATATCACCACCCGCAAAATACAGAGAATCTTGAGTGTGAAACACGGCCGCTTTAGATAGTGCTCCAAGCACCCAACTTTTGCTCGCAGCTCGAATCGAATCAGAACACCGTTAGACTCAAGAAACAGAGATAAAAAAAAAAGTCCTGGGTGCCAAAAAGTAGTGTTAAGAGATATAGCTCATTGTGACCAGCTCCTCCTACTGATCACTTTGATATATAGCACCCAAGCACTTTTTGGGCATTTACTAAAAATAGTAAGTCAAAAAATTCAATTCTATTTTTAGTAACTGGTCACAAAAGGTCAAAAAATGGCCCAGTGGTACTCGTGGACACCATAAAGAACTAGAACACTTGGATTCCCTAACAAAAGCCATTGAGAACTTGAACTCGGCTTTTCACTCCATAAGGGAAGAAGTCCAAGGTCTTCGCCTAGAGCATGAGGCCACTAGCAATCGCTTAGAAGAAGCATTGACTGAAGTGGACAGCAAACTGAGAAGAGAACCACCCAAATCAGAATACCAAGCTGAGAGTTCTACAAGGAATCGTGACCATGATACACCCTTCAGAATGCCCAAGTTGGACTTTCCCAAATTCAATGGGAAGGATGTTGATGGGTGGCTATGTCGGGTTGACCAATTCTTTCGACTTCATAATGTACCAATATTTCATCGAGTCCATATGGCTTCCTTTAACTTGGAATCTGAGGCTCTACACTGGTTTCAATGGTTGCGTCTTACCTACCCAAATCTCTCTTGGGAGGATTTTGAATCCCAAATACTCACTCGATTTGGTCCTAGTGAGTTTGAGGACTTCACAGAGCCTTATCCAAACTACAACAAATAGGGTCAGTTCGAGAGTACCAAGCTCAATTTGAAAAATTGGCCAATCGAACAAGAGGATTGGAGTGAAGGGTTCTTCCGTAGTTGTTATATCAGTGGGTTGAAGATGGAACTCCAAGCATAAGTCAAAATGTTGAAACCACGAACTATGATGGAAGCTATCAGTTTGGCCCGTCTGGCCGAATCTAAACTCTCTGCCCAAAGACGCCCATCAAAGTTTTCTCAAGATAGACCTTCATTTCCCCCGAGAGCCCAACACCCGGATGATAATAAACCTGCTGCACCCAAGCGCCTCACCACCGAAGAGATGGATGCACGTCGTGCCAAAGGATTATGCTACAATTGTGATGAAAAGTTTTTCAAGGGGCATAAGTGTGCACACAAAAAATTGTTCTTGATAGATGTTGGAGAACCTGATACCGTTGACGAGAGTGATGAGGATGAGGACCCTCCAAAAACACCTCCCCCACAAGAAGAAGGGAAACAGAACCCGAGACATCAATTACAATCCATGCCCTTGCAAGCATTACTACTCCTCAAACCATGAAGGTTACAGGATGTTTCAAGGGCCAACGTCTTTCCATCCTTTTGGATTCGGGAAGCACGCACAACTTCATTGACCCTAGAGTTGCTCAACGGGCAAATTGCTATATCCACAATTGTAATTCCTTTGAGGTCATGGTAGCCAATGGGGGAACCTTATCTTGTAAAGGAAAGTGTCACAATGTTAAAATCAAGATAGGGGACTATGAACTCAAGCAGACATGTTTGCCCTCCATTTGGGTGGATGTGATATTGTTTTGGGATGCCAATGGTTGAGTACGTTGGGCACTATTAGTTGGAACTTTGCTAAACTTTGGATGCAGTTCTTCCATAACGGACAAACACACATCATCAAGGGCTCCCCGACAGGAACACCTCAAATTATCAGTTCAAACGGCATGGAGAAATTGCTAAAGAAATCATCACGTGGGGTCATTGCACAACTATTCTCCATCCAACCATCCACATCTCCAATGGGTGAAATCCCACAAGACATGCAACAGATTCTCCACAAACATGAGGCCATCTTTTCGTAACCCATCACACGACCACCGCATCGCTCTCACGACCATGCCATTCCATTATTGCCGGATAGTACACCTCCCAATATCATACCACCTTATGAGCGACTCAAGCGCACCTTATTTTGGAAAGGTAGGAAACAGGACATTCGCTCTTTTGTGGCAGATCGCGACACGTGTCAAAGGATGAAAAGAGAAACAAGGCACTCTTTCGGGCACTCTTCCACCCTTGCCGATACCGGATCAGGTGTGGACTGACATCTCTATGGATTTCATAGAAGGGCTACCTAAATCTGGAGACAAGTCTGTTATTTTTGTGGTAGTGGACCGCCTTTCAAAGTATGCTCACTTTTGTGCCCTAGCCCATCCTTACACAAAGATTCACTATTGCCCAAATTTTCCTTGACTCCATATTTCGCCTTCATGGCATGCCAACCTCCATTGTATCTGATCGTGATCCCAACCTTACTAGCAATTTTTGGCAAGAGTTGTTTAAGTTGCAGGGGACTCATCACAATGAGTTTAGCCTACCATCCGCAAACGGATGGTCAAACAGAGGTTGTTAATAACTACTTGGAAACCTACCTTCGCTACTTGCCTCCGATCATCCTACTCATTGGGCAAAATGGCTTTCTTTGGCCGAATGGTGGTACAACACTTCCTATCATACCGCCACCAGAGGCAGAGTACGGGCACCCTCCACTCATGCCTCCCTCCTACATTTCGGGCAGCTCCAAGGTACAGGTTCCATCAACACTTCCCGAATTGGATGAAGAAGGCTCCATCTTACTTGCACCAAAGCAACTGCTGTATCGTCGAACTCGCAACCGTACCATCACAGAGGTCCTGGTTCAGTGGCGTGGACTTCAACCTGAGGATGCTACATGGGAGTCCCTCCATCAACTCCAAAGCAACAGTTTCTCATTTTTAGCTTTGAGGACAAAGCTTCTTCAAGGAGAAGGGCATGTTAGGATCTCATCCTAACCCTTAATGTAATAACTTCCTTGATGTAATAATTCCTAGTGAACGTGGGTAGTACCCATGATTAATATTTTGTAATGTTCTAAGTTTTAGCTTAGGTAGTGCCTATGACAAATGGCACCCTTTTTTATGTAACACATGGTAGATAGGTGGCATTGTGCATGTAATTCGGGTGGCATTGTGCATGTAATTCGAGTGGCATTGTGCATGTAATTCGGGTGGCATTGTGCATGTAATTCAAAGTGGCACTATGCATGTAATTCGGGTGGCATTATGCATGTAATCCAGGTGGCATTTTGCATGTAAGCCAACCTTGGAAGGAAACTCCTTAAATACCCGAAAGGGCACCAATGTAACCATCTTTTGCAAAATTAATGAAGTATTGAAGGAGGTTGCCCCCTCGAAGAGGCCTCGCGATTCAGTTCTATTGTGAGATTGTTCTTTATGCAAATTTCTGTTATATTAATGTGATGTTTATGTGAGTTATTTCCAAGCAATTGTGTGAGAGTGTGTTATTTGAGTTTATTTTATAGCAGGATCTTAACACCCTCTGAGGTGTGGATCCATTAGCCTAGAGGAAAGGAGTGCGAAAATTTTAGACCTACATTCTTTGGTGAACCCGACGTGAATACATAGGCATTTCTTCTGATTTCAAAAACAAACAAACTATATATATATATATATACAAGAAAAACAATAAAAAAAATCATCATTTCAAATTTGTATGTTTTAGATTCAATTCTAATTTTAGATATCAAATATTACTTTTAGAAGTACTAAAGAAACCATGAGCCTTAACTCAAATCAATATGAGCCCATCAGTAATGTTGGGAAAATTCTGCCAAATACATTTGTTGATTATGACCAACCTCATCCATATTCAACATCACTTTTATCACAATTTTCTCATTTTTCATCCTTACCCCAACAAGACAATCCCTTTTCCAATACTCTTCATAACGATATTATCTTTTCTCCCACATATCCATATTATGCCTATCGATCCACATGCAATCCTTCACCATTTCAACATTCTTTCAACACAACACATCCATTTCAACAAGAAAATACTTTTTATTCCAATCCTACCATGCACTCACATCATACTTCACAATCTTCCTATCATCATTCTACCCATAATAAAGAAAAAGGAAATAAAACATTAAGTCCTTTTATGGCTGAAGTCTTAAGCCAATTATCAAAAGCCTCTCGAAAACCTTCACCACGTAAATTTACTAAGCTCAATCAACCAATGGATATAATTCTCAAGCATTTACTTGATACAAATAGGATTGAGTTACCTCCCATAAAACAACCTGATACCACAACAAATTGGTATAAACCTGAGCTATATTGTGAATATCATAGAGTGGATGGACATATGACACAAAAATGTAGAAATTTAAGATGTGCAATTCACGATTTGATTGACGAGGGCCTTTTTACTATAAAAGAATTACAATCTACAACTAATTATAAATCTCCAATAAACAATCAAACTCCTACACAACAAATACCCATAATCAATCAAGACATGGGGATCTCCCAAGAACCCCTACTCAATTATCAACAACAGGAAACCAATCAAATATTGCATCTTAATATGTCCCATCACAATGATATCACTAATATTGTAATAGAAACTACAAATGAGCAACCTCAAGTTCAATCAACTCAATTTGACATTCAAGAGATGGATTCCTCATTTGACCAACCTTCAAAACTATCTTTGGCTCTAGAGAATGATACAAAATGGAATGTAAGCATAGAAAGCCCATCTTTAACATCAAAATATCAATCTGAAATCCACTTTGATAGACAACAAGTGATTAATCCTCAAGCAAAGATATCCCTTTTAGAAGTATTACAAAGTTCTCATGTTCATAGAGAAACTTTGTTCAAGATACTTAGCCAACAATTTGTTCCTCATGATCTTTTCTCTAAGAACACAATTAATGGTGTAAGCCCTCTTGAGGTTAACCATATTTCAATCTATGATGAGGATATTCCTTCCTCTACTCCATAAGAAGACTCCTCTCTTTACATTACAAGATTTATTAAAGAAACATCTATTAAAACTATCATGGTAGATAATGGCTCCTCTTTTAATTTATGCACTCATCAATTATTCCAAAAACTCAAATTAAAGGAAGAAGATCTCAATGAATCAAATGTTATTATAAAATCTTTTAACAATGAAATTCAAGAAGCTCGAGGTACTATAATTCTTCCCCTTAAGAGTGGATCCAAGATCCTGGATACTTTGTCTTATGTAGCATCTTGCCCTTCACCTTACAACCTACTTCTCACACATCCTTGGATTCATATGATGAGGCTTGTCCCTTCCATTCTTCATCAATGTTTGAATTTTAAACTTGCAAATAAAATTTTGAAGAATTTTTAACAGTTGAAACATCAAGTTCTATACATTCTCCATTGTCACAATTACCTCCTATAAATCACTTTTCTTCATCCATACCCGATCATCCTTGTTTACCAAATAACACCCATGCATATCTTTCACATATGCTCCCTCCATCTTATCAAGACTTGGAATATAGTGATAAGAATGAAGAACCTTCTTATCCTTCTGACATTTTGTTTTGTAACATGATCAATTTTACATATAAAAGTCAAATATTTTGCTACATTGTTCTACATTATAACAAAGCTTTTGTTATCGCTACCTTTTATTCATCACCTTTTGTTCTTCATTCTCTCTTTCATTATTATTATCACATCAAGTTCTCTATTCTTTTCCTCTTTATCATTGTCATCTTCTATCCATCACTTTTCTTCATCTACATCTCATTCTTCATCACAACAATCTCAACTATCAACCAAACAACTTCACATACACCACAACCAAATTATCCTTCAAAACCTCCTTTGATTTTGAAGCCACCTTAGACATGCTATACTCAAATAACCTTGTATAATGTATATAGATCATCTTGTATATACCACCAATTCCATCATTAAAAGTAAAAAATCAAAAAATAAAAATCAAATAAAACAACTAAAAAAATAAAAAAGTATCAAAATCTCAAAATTATTTCAAATTATTCTGCATTGTTATTAATTGTTGTATTTCAAAATTTTGAAGCTATATTTTTTCTTTATTTTGGATTAATTCAGAAGTTATCTTGAACCATACACTTAATTTCACAAATTAATTATTTTGATTTTATCACTATGATTATAAATCTCTCTTGTATCGAAGATCACTATTTCACTAAATAATATTTTGAGTTTTGGGAAATGATCTTGCTACTTCTTGAACCAAGTACACTTTTACACATTAAAATGATTTGTTGCAAATTCGAAAAATGATACTACATAGTAGTCTTAGTCTCTTGAGCGAAAAGTTTCCCCTGCTATCCTATCATGCGCATGGTCTAGAATTTTTTAGAATTGGCAAAAGGACAAGCTCACCCCTACCCGAATAAAAATCCCTTGCTCTACAACCAATCCAAGCAAGTATCCCAAAAGAAAAATCAAAGAAAAGCAAAAGTCAAAAATCAAAAGAAAAAGAAAGAGAAAAAAATAAAAAAGAGAACGAAAAGAGAAAAAGAAAAGTAATAAAATCCCTTTGTTCAAAACAAAATAAATAAAATCCCTACCCCTTGAAAATGAAGAAAAGAAGGGTGAATGAGCTTGAATCCCTGGAATTCTCAGTTATTCGAAAATCATGAGGTAAACCCCATAACAGGTGATTTGTGCCCAACTTGCTTGACATTGGGTAATTCCTTTTCGCGTGGCGACATGTATGTCACATTAGCAACCTTCTTTTGTACAGACCTATGTCCGCTTGTGGATTAGCTAGCTTTTGATGACTTGACTTACATAGTAGTCTGGTACGATTTCATGCACAAAAATCATGGTTAATGAACCCTTCACTTGCACACACATTGGTTCATTTAAGTTTGCTTGCATCACTACCTTACTCAAAATTGGTAAATGAACATTACAAAGCACACACATTTGATCCTTGAGAGATTTTGTATCATTATGTCAAATCAAGATGGATAATGAACTCACTTATCACACATTGGTTTTTGATAAATTTGAATTTGTCTTAGAAATAAGTTAAAATATTTCTTTGAAATTTGTCGGACAACATTAGTTCATCATTACTTTCATATTAACACATTACATAGATATCTCCAAAATTTCAAAAATCTCAAAAACAACTTATTGCAAAAATAACATGTAGTTCAAAATCACTTATCATACATAGCATTCATGAATTCACGATGATGGTATAATTCCTAGGAATTATTCTACTCAATTTTCACACTAGGAATTCTATACCTAGCGCAAACCATCTTTCTAATTTTTCATGCCCAAGATTAGTCCATATATTTTCATAAAAATTTCATAATCTTTTTGAAACATGTGACACAATGATTTATCTTACATTACTTTGCATTTTAAAAAGAACAAATAATTTCATATCATCATGCAATTCATTTTGATTTTCGTGATAATGGTATAATTCCTAAGTAATTATTTCATATAATTTCACACTTAGGAATTCTATGCTTAGCGTAAATCATCCTTTGAATTTTTCATGCTTTGCTCAATCTATTTCACAAACATTTACCACATACATTATTATCAAACAAACATCACACATATTCCTATTACCACAAAAGCCTTAAGATTATTCTTAAGCATACAACCATTCTTAGCAATATCAAAAACATTCCTCACAAACAGGATTAGCTTCGAGACTTAGTGAGCTTTGAACTCCACCAACAGCCTCATAAAAGGACATCCTTTGAGGTTTATTGCTAGAATCTATCAAACATCTTGTCTCAAAACAACATCAAACATTTCTTTATCATCATAAAGCCTTAAGATTATTCTTAAGCACACAATATTTTGGTATTAGCAATACAAAACTTCCTCACAACAGGATCCGCTTCATGACTTAGTGAGCTTTGAACTCCACCAACAATCATATAACAACACAACATCCTTCGAGGTTCATTGCTAATCCCTCAAATCTATCATCACACAAAATCATCTTTCTCAAAACACACTTTAGAAAATCATTTTCCTTTTATGTTAAGCATGATCAAAATGTTCAAAAATCAAAGCATGACTACAAGAAATTATGTAACACAACCATCATAAGCAAATGTAATAAATCATCCAATAAATCACACAAAGTCACATAAAACAAAGAAGATCAAATTCAATTTTTCCACCAAACATAAAATTTGGTGTAAAAACTCGAGGGGGCATCTTAGTCTACACGTTTTTGCATCAATTTCACATAAACTATTCATTCTAAACCATCTACTCCATTTTTTCCCATGTCAAATCATAATCATTTCTACTCAAGTGTCTACACTTTTCTTTGACGCATTTATTGTTCATAAATACGTCAAAGAGGGGGCAAAATGTAGACATGAAAAATTGACTCATTTTCCTTAGTTTTTCTCCTAGAAAAGTAAGGTCATCTTCAAGAGAATTTTTACCCTATCAAATCATCTCAATTCTTATCAAATTTTATACCATTGGATAGGGCTCGAAAAGAGCTTTCCAACGGTATATAATATGTCCAATTTTGACATTGTTTTCCTCGTTTTTTGTGCCAACAAACCAAAAATTCTTGACCGTTGGACATAATCACCCACCGATCAAAAAAATCGCCCGTCGATCAATGGAATCGCCAGGCGATTTTGTCCCAAAACAAAATTTTGCCAAATTTTCTAAAAAGACAAAATTCAGTTTAAAACGCATTACCTGGTTTAGCAACCGATCGGATCAGGGAGGATGGCGAGCAGATTGGATGTGGCAAACATAGGAGGGATCAAAACCTCCTCCATGTTTAGTCTAACCTCCCAACTTCCTCAAACCCCTCCTTGGCCTATTTAATCTAGGCCCTTTTCCATTTTTCCTCGACTGACTGACTGGCAGGTTGAATTCTGATTCCTTGAGATAGCTTCTAAACTCCCTTAAGGATCCCTCACATCAGTTTGCTATGCAATTCCATCTCTCGGCATCCCCATTTGTTTAATTTTATCATTGCAGGTCCCAGTTACAATCGCCCAGATATCAGCATAATCGTCAAGCGATCGACAGAAACACCAGGCAATTTTTTCAGAAGACAGACGATCTCATCTACAGATTAGCAAGGGGGCAAGGATTCAAACCAATGTTTGCATCTCTTTCCCTGTTTCCTTTTTGTTCTTGCATTGTTCAATATTTATTTAGTTTACTACTTAAATTTGCATATTGCATCTTGGTGTTCACCATCATTTCAATTAATTGCATCGTAAAATCAGGATCATAATCGCATAAATCCATGGCATACTAGGTTGAATTGTCATCATAGTGTTCTCATGTCATTTCATATCCATTTGCATATAGAAATTAAAACATATTTGTGATTTGGAATACAAGAAAACTGCCATATTTTGCAAGAAACCCTGTTTTTTGTCAATTATTTTGTTGCAGGATTGCGACATAATCGCCTACGATTTTGTCAAATCGAAGGCGATTTTGTCTGGAACACAGGCGATTCTGTCTAGAACAGAGGTGATTTTGTCCTGCTACAAGCCTCAGAATCTTCATCAAACATTCGGCTCAAGTAAGGCTTATAATTTCTTATAATCCCAATCTTAGGCATTGTATTTCATTTTGTATCCACTATTTGTTGTCCTCATTAAATCAAAAATTGTATATAGATAGTTTAGTTGCATAAAGGCCAAAATTAGGTGTATGAGAATGATTTATAAAAAGAACACATCAAAAATCTTCCAAGCTTAGGTACGGAAACTGCCACTAAAAATTTCCTGGTGAACCCTTAATTCGTCGAAAAATCACCACAAGAAGGTACAATTAAGTGCCTCTCTTTTGAGGTGTAGCTCTACTATTTTCCCATTCCCCTCTGAGGTGCGGATCCATCAGCCTAGAGGAAAGGAGTGCAAAAATTTTAGGCCTACAACTGGTCATTCTAAGGATGTGTGCATAACCAAAAAGAAGCGCCATCCTAGAAATCTCGGTAAGCATCACAACACTCCTCTAAATATCAACAGTTTTGATGAGCATGCTCTTTCTTCTTTAAATGCAATGACTTCACCTCCTCCCAAAAACCCTCCTATCACTCCTATTACCCCTCCAATGGGGTATGCTCTTCCCAATACAATTGACTTCAATTTGTGTTCCTATCTTGAGAAACAGAAAATGATGGTTAACGCCATCTTGGTCTCTCTCAAAATGAAATAAAGCATGCCTCAACATCATCCAAAGCTATCTCAATATTCCCCCTATTGCACATTCCCTTGACCAAGAGTTTCAACAAGTCGTTGGGCAGCAGCCACAGGGCATGCAACAAGCACCAAATCCAAAGGAGACGAGCATCCATTAGCAACCATTGTTCGACCACAAGCCTCTTGTTTCCTACGGTGATCATGCGACTTCCTATGCTACGAGGGGTACTCTTGTAATTATGGGTGGTTATAATTTAGGCTTTTCTTTTAATCTTGATCCCTCTATAGGAGATGCTTCCAATATCCTTTACTGGCATTGGCATCCAACCTTTTAGGGTGCCAATCCACGTGGGTGGTTGGGCAAGACGAATAGCATTATTTGTCTACACCATGTTTCTAAAGAAGGTTGTGATACATTAGCTACTATTAAGTTGGGAACCCATGCTCATTAGTGGTTGTTATGGGAGTTTCACCAATAAGGGACCTTTCTTCTGTCGTCGAGTTCGATAAAGGATCTTCCACATTGTATGTGGTCTGATTGATGCAAATCAAGCAAACAGAATTTGTTGAGTATTGTACATAGTTGACAAGCCTTCTCACCTACACCTACCAATTGGATCCAACAATTGTGGTATCATCCTTTTGCCATGGTCTGAAGGATGAAATTTGGCGAGAAGTCAACATGCTCAATTCCTACACCCTCGAGGACGTTAAACATGTAGCTTTGTCAACAAAAAAGAAGCTCCAAGTACCTCGTCCCCAACCTCAACATGATTTCAACCCTGGGTGACCTTACTTCAATAACCGCACTAACGAGCACCCCTAGGGATTCTTTTGTTTCAAATGGCATTCATACCATGTTGCAAGTGTGAATGCCACTTCATCCTAAGTGGCCAAGAAAAAACCTTACTCTCATCCTAAGTGTGAACGCGCTTTGTTTTGTCGGCATGTTTTGTGTCGGCAATTCTTTATCCTTTTTATCTCCCCTTATTTCTCCACTTCTTCCTCCTCTTCTCCCTCCTATATTCCCGCTACTTATCCCTCCGTTTCTTCCCTTATCCCTCCTATATTTTCTTCCCCTTATTCCTCCAACTTCCCGTCACATTCCCTATATATTTATGTGAAGCGTTTGCTATTTTTTTAGAAGAATAAAAAATTGGTTTTATTCCCACAGTTTGGTATCAGAGCTACCAGGGAGCGAGGCGCTGGGCACGGAAGCTGAAGCCAAGGAGCTGGGCACGGAAGCCGAGAAGCTGAGGTGGCACACGCAGGTCGAAGATGAGCTGAGGTGGTGCACGTAGGTCGAGGAGCGCACGTAGGTCGAGGAGGAAGAGCTGAGGTGGCGCATGTGGCACGTGCGGGTTCGGTAGGCAGAGGAGAGGACGCAGACACAGCGATCACCCGAAGGTAATCAACTGTTTACGTGTCGATTAAGGGTTTTCAACCCTTTCGATATCCCCATCCTGCTCGATGTGGGATAATCGAATTGTTTTTTTTTTTAAACTTAACCGCCACCTCAATAGAAAAGGGCGGTGATCGGACTTCATCTCAGCCAAGGCGTGTAGCGCGGTTGGCAAAGCCTGCTTGCTGACAGACTGGAGGTCTCGGGTTCGAAACCTGCTGAGGAGAAAGAACCGAGTTTTTTATTTTTATTTTTTATAACCGTCGACGAACGGTAATAAAAATGCGGGGTGCCTTTTTTGCTTCCAGCGGAGGTCTTGGTGCAGCGGTTGAGACGCCCGCCCGTAAAGGTCGAGGTCGCGGGTTCGAACTGCGGAGATAAAGAAAATAAAAAGTTTTTTTTTAGTTATAAATTTTTTTAAGAGTTTATATATTTTTTTATTAAAGTTTTTTTTCTTGATATTAATTTAATAATTTAATAACTGCTTTTTTAATTATTTAAAAAAAGTTTTTTTTATATAATTTAAAAAGGCATATTTTATTATTGAATTAAAAATTAGGAAAAGCTTTATAAAATTTATTGTAAACTCTTATAAGAGAAAGTTTGTGCCAAATTGTAAATCGCCCAAGAGGCTTAAAAAGCTTGATTTTTTGGAAAACTTTGAAAGGGCCATCTTTGTAAAAAGAGGGAGCATAAAAGTGTCGGGAAGCCTTCCGGAGCGCCCGTTTAGCACTTCCAAAAAAATTTGGCACCCGCCCTTGGAACCCCGTTCAAGGTTAAATATTTGTTTTGTAATAGCCTCAGCGGCTGTAAAAAGGTGAAAATTTTAACCTTAGAGGCTCTAATGAAGTTGTTTTTTGCATTGATGAGTAGATGATCAGATCAACCGGATGCTATCATGCCCTTTGTTCTCTTTTACGAAGAGAGAACGCCGAATGGTTTGACGAAAAAGTTCGGAGATATGGTTTGCATACAGTTTTCAATCAATTAGAAAATGCGGTCATAGCCCACCAAAGGAATCCGGATTCGGGATACGAAGCTGACTCAGAAGACAACATATTCGGACAACGAGTGGAGGAGTCCGATTCAGTTGAAGTCGTACCTGAGGAACAATCCAACGACAGTTATACACCTGTAGTGCCCGAAATAGAATCGAGTGAGAGCTATACACCTCGCTCTCCTGATTTAGAACCAGAAGAAGAAGAAGAAGAAGAAGAAGAAGAGGAAGAAGAACCAGTGGAGGTGAAACCTGCAATTGAAGAACGAAATGTTCTCAAACGAAGTTATGAACCAGCAGCAGCACCTGAAGTCATTATAATTAGTGATGACGAAGCAGACAATTTCACCTTTCCAGTTTTGGGTGATCCTCGAGAAGAAGAACGCCAAATCAGTGAGCATATTAAGAAAGCTAGATTTGATTTAAATCAGTAAATCAGTGATCCATTTTGTACTTCTTTGTACTACTTTTTTGAAGTTGCAATAAAGTTTGCTTTCTAAAATGGCTTCCAATACTAGTCTACCAATCCCTGAGTTCAATGGTGGTGATTACGAGTATTGGTCAATTAAAATGAAAACTCTTTTGATAGGCAAAGGTCTTTGGGATGTGATTGAAGAGGGATATACTGAACCTATCGCTGTTGAATGGGCAGCTTTGAATGTGGCTGATAAAAGGGCTAGAAAGGAAGCATAGAAGAATAATTCTTCCGCCCTTTATCATATCCAAGCCGCCCTTGATAGAAGTATTTTCCCTAGAATAGCTTCTTTTATAATTGTTGAATCTGCTTGGAATGCTTTAAAAGAAAGTTATAGGGGTAGTGACCAAGTCAAACAAGTTAAACTACAAACCTTGAAACGAGAGTTTGAGACTCTTAAAATGCAAGAGAGTGAAAAGGTTGGTGATTACTGCGTGCGTGTGAAAGTCATAGTAGATAAGATGGTCACTTTAGGAGAAGATGTAAAGCCTGAAGTTATAGTGAAGAAAGTGTTGAGGACACTTCTTCCTAAGTGGAATTCAGTTGCCATAATTATAGAAGAATCCAAAGACCTAACTTCTCTGTCTTTTGAATCCCTAATTGGCTCACTTCTCTCACATGAAGAGAGATTACAACAAACTCCTTCCACAAGTTACGGAGGAGATGATAAAGCCTTTGCTTCACAAGAAGGCAGAGGTAGAGGCCGTGGCAGAGGACAAAATAGAGGTAGAGGCAAAAATAATCGGAGAGGTGGAACTCCTAACAGAGGAGGAAATTAGAACAGAGGAGGATTCTCAAACAGAGGTGAACAACAGAATAGAGGAGGACAACAAAATAGAGGAAAACAATCAGGCAGAGGCAAAGGAGGAGATAAGTCAAAACAATCTTGCTACAACTATGGCAAACTTGGCCATTATGCTCGTGACTGTTGGACAAAGACTTCACAAGGAACTAGTAGCAGCCAGAGCAGACAGTTTGGAAATTTTGGAGAAGAGGAAGAGGCCACAAATCTCTTTCTCTCTTATGGTCAGGCAGATCAGAACATGAATGATACATGGATCTTGGACACTGGGTGTTCAAACCATATGAGTGGCAAAGAAGGGCTCTTTGCTACTCTAAACTCCTCATACAAATCCAGCATCAAATTGGGAGATGATAAATCATTGGCAGTTGAAGGCATT
Source organism: Wollemia nobilis (assembly GCA_028583015.1). Lineage (NCBI taxonomy): Eukaryota > Viridiplantae > Streptophyta > Pinopsida > Araucariales > Araucariaceae > Wollemia > Wollemia nobilis. Next base: position 3,757,703 of record JAQPPZ010017021.1, read on the forward strand.
GGAGCAATGGCAGTTCCAACTAAAGAAGGCGTCAAACATGTAAGTGATATCTATTACACACCCCATCTTCAACACAATCTTTTAAGTGTTGGTCAAATGTTAGAAAAGAACTACAAGTTGCTTTTTGATGAGGGTAAATGCACTATTTTTGATAAAAATAACGGTAATAGAATCATTACACAAGTGCCAATGTCAAAGAATAGATTGTTTCCTTTAAAGTTTGGCCAGCCAGGGGGAGATAAGTTAGCAAATGTTGCTATTTCCAATCCAAGTGTCCTATGGCACTTGAGATATGGTCATTTGAATTCAGCTAGTTTGAAAATGCTAACTTCACAAGCGATGGTAACCGGACTTCCTAAAGTTCAAGATAGTAAGGAAGTTTGTGAAGGGTGTGCTCTTGGGAAGCATGCCAGATCAAAATTTCCTCATGGACAAGCATGGCGGGCCATCTATCCACTCCAGCTAGTGCATACAGACATCTGTGGTCCGATGCAGACCAAGAGTCTTGGTAACAACTCTTACTTCCTACTCTTCATTGATGATTTTACTAGAATGTGCTGGATATATTTTTTGAAATATAAGGATGAAGCATTTGAATGCTTTGTCGATTTCAAAACAAGAGTTGAAAGTGAGAGTAGATATTTTGTAAAATGTCTTAGATCAGATAGAGGAGGAGAATACTCCTCTAATGAGTTCTTGAATTTTTGTAAGCAAAATGGCATTAAGAGGCAGTTCACAGCTGCCTACTCTCCACAGCAGAATGGTGTCGCAGAGAGGAAGAATCGCACCATTGTGGAGATGGCAAGGTCTATGCTTCAGACGAAGCATTTGACTAATTCATATTGGGTAGATGCAGCCAGGACCAGCGTACATATCTTGAACAGAAGTCCTACTACAAGTTTGGAAGGACAGACACCTTACCAAGCTTGGTATGGTAAAAAGCCAAATGTTAAGTATTTTAGAGTGTTTGGCTCGCTGGCATATTCTCACATTCCTGATGAGCTTAGAAAGAAGCTCGATCCAAAGAGTCAAGCATGCATCTTTGTAGGATATTGTGAGAATACAAAAGCTTACAGACTCTACAATCCCAGGACAAGAAAGTTTGTGCTTTCCAGGGATGTGATTTTTGATGAAGGGGGAGAATGGGGTAAGCCTCAGATTTTTAGTGATGATGAATCTAGTGATGTAGGTTCTCAACAGGTGCAACAACAGACACCACAGAAAAGTAAGCAGTCTCCTCCCAGAGATCCTGGTTCATCTTCTGATTCAACTTCTTCACCAAGTCCTTCTCTATAGAGATCAGTAAGTTCCTCACCAATGGACATCGATTCTCCATCCAGAGGTAAGAGAACTCTACAGAATCATCCATCATATCAGATGTTGGATAAGAATTTTTCAAAAAGATATACTAGGAGTCAAGCTAGTGAAATGAATTCTGTTCTACAAAGATTAGAAAATATGCACTTGTATGGTGATGATGTTTCCCAACAGGAACCTAGGGGAGATTTAGTTAACTATGCTTTGTTAACTAATACACAGCTTGAACCTTCTAGTTATGAGAAGGCTGTTAGAGTTAAAGTGCACTATGCCTCTGTTTTGACACTTGTCAGTTTATAATATAGGCCTTCTGCCTATATATGTAACACATTTTTATCAATAAAATAATCCCATAAAGTTTCCCTCCTAACATTTGGTATCAGAGCGGGCTTTCCCTGCCCTGTTGAAACCCTTGAGGGGGGATTTCCCTCATGGAAATCCTCCCTCCCCCTCATCATTTTCCCCATTTGTTTCTTCATGCAAGGGAGTATGCTCTCCATCTTTGATGGATCAGAAACCAGAAGCTTGAGGAAATATTAATGGTGGTAAAATATGTTATTTATGATCTGGTTTTGTGGGCTATTTTTCTTTTATGACAGTTAGTTTTGTTTTAGGAGTAAATCTTCATGGGGGGTTAGCTGTGCACTGAGAGCGAGTGGCCATCATTTTTTTTTATGCGAAGCAGCGTTGGTTTCTCATTTTTTTGATGAGCTTGAGGTTTTCCTCATAGAAATTGGTTCAAGATTTGTTCCTTTGCCGGAAGAGAGACTTCGCCCTCGCAGCGCATCTGTTTTTCATTATTGCTATGCACATTTGGCCTTCGATCGGGTAATCTCACCCCTTCACCCTTCCTGCATCCCTCTTCGGAAGTCCTCCTTTTAGGTTCTCCGAAGCTCGGCAGCGGAGTTCGCGGAGCTGATAGAGCAGGTGGCGCTGTAGAGCTTTTTCGGCGCCGTGACGGTGCTCCGCGCCTGCGAGAGCCTGCTTCCGGCGACAGAGGAACTCGGCGTCATGAGCCGCTACATCGAAGCCTCCTCCGCCTCCGCGGCGGCGTGTGCGGAGTTCAACTGCAGGAGCCACTGCTCGTGGGCGGAGGAGCTGACGAATCTCAACATCGACCTGTATCAAAGAGTCCTCATCACCATGAAAGCAAAGGGGTTGTCGTATCGAGCCTTGGAATCGTCACTCACTCTTTACGCCACCGGCCCAGCAGTCCGCGGGGTGGTATTCCGGGCAGTTTTAGTATGAAAGCCCTTAGACAAGTAGTCGTCGGGTACGAAAATGATTTTGCGGCGTTTAGGGTCGAAGACGAGCAGAGGATCCTGATCGAGACCATCGTGGGGCTCCTGCCCGGCGAGAAGAACAGCATGTTGGTCACTTTTCTCTGCGGACTCCTCAGATCTGCCATTTTTTTAAACGCCGCCGAGGCCTGCAGGCTGGATCTGGAGAAGCGGATTGCTCTGCAGTTGGACCAGGCGACCGTGGACGATTTGCTCTTGATACCCTCGAGTTACAACTGTGTTTATGGGGTGGATGCCGTGCAAAGAATTGTGTTAGGGTTTTTGGAAATGGAGAAGACAACGGGGCTTTCCGAGGCTTGTTATTGCTCGCCTTACGTGATAAAGGTCTGCAGGGTGATGGATAACTACCTGGCTGAGATTGCCCACAATCCCAATTTGAGCGTTGAGAAGTTTGTTGCGATTCCCATGTCGATGCCGAAGCATGCCCGCGATGTGGACGATAGCCTCTATAGGGCTATTGATATTTACTTGAAGGCGCATCCAGGTTTAGACGAGCTACAGCGTGAAAAGGTTTGCAGCATAATGGACTGTCACAGACTTTCCTACGAAGCACGAATGCACGCATCTCAGAACAATCGCCTCTCAACGAAGCACGAATGCACCTGTCCAGATGAATGCTGCCACCACCGGAACTGCTTGACGGACGAAATCAACGGAGCTCGAGCCACCGAAATCCGACAGCTGCGACGGGAAGGAGAGTACGCCACCGCCAAGCCCGAAAGACGAAGTGGCCAAGTTTTTCAGCAGTAGGCCTGGATTTCATGGCTTTGTTCTTCACGTGTTCTGTTAACATTGTGTTCTATTTTTAGTAAAGAGGAGTGGCAACTTTATTTAAAGGAAATCTATGTATTAAAGGGGTATTGTTTTTTTAATAGTGGCGGGGACCACTTTAAATTATTTTTCATATGCAATGAAAGAGGGGATATTTGCATATGGAGGACAAATGGGCCTCTTTGGCCATTTGTTTCCTATTGGAATGTGAGATTGGAAGGTTCTCATATTGTAAATTTCAAAGATGGCGTGCATGGCCCATGTAAAAACCCTATGACAGATTTTTTTTAAGACTGTTTTTTTTTCCGCCAGAGAGCGATGCCGCCACAGTGCGAGGTTTTAGTTGCTGCCTTGGAGAGGCATGTTGTTTTTTCATTATGATGAAGGCCCCTTTGATGGTGGAATATAGGGGTATTTATAGTCGTTGGAAATGTTTTTCCACGACGGACACAATGGTGGTGTCATATTGTAATTTTGAGGCTGTTTCATTTAAGTTTTTTAGCCTCAAAGTTCTTATACCTTGGAGTGCACTCTTGGTTGTACCCGACACTCCCAAGGTAATTTTATATGTGATCCTTGTACCTAGTGATCCTTTCTATACACTTGGCGAATGCAGCGGTTGGTTACCCATGCATTTCGGTGGGATGACTTGGTCACCATAAGGACACTTATACTAGGGACTACAGAAAAAGACACCCTAGACTCTATCCGAGGTCTTTTTTGGATCTACTTCTGAAGACTATAGACGAAGACACTTCAGAATATTCTCTTCTTTTCTTCTTCTCTCCTCCTATTTTGATCTATGGCTCATTTTATTGTATTGAGTGCATTTTCGGCAGAGACCGACACTCTTATATGGCTCGTTTTTCCTTTCATTAGGTGCATTTTCGGCAGAGACCGACACCTTCTAGATTGAGTTCACCATGAGGAGGGATTTCATACTCATGGTGAATCTAGTTAGTGACCTACGAGTGGCAACATCCTCTGAGGATGACCTGCAGAGGCAACAGACCCAGATGTGGCTGACCCTGAGGCACCCATGATGACCCTGAGGCACTTAGACGGCTGACCCAGTGGCAACAGACCCGTTGAAGTGGCTGACCCTGAGGCAACAGACCGAGATGTATACACAGTGGATCTAGCGTTATTCATAGTTGGAGAGCCAAGCGCAAAGAGCACGAGCCTAGACCAAATAAAAGAGGATGATAGGTTGTTTTAGAGAAGTCAACATTAAGGGGGAATGTTACCTAATGTTGACTTGTTTTTTTCTTTAGTTAGGATAGTGCACTTTAAGGGAGAATGTTAGAGTTAAAGTGCACTATGCCTCTGTTTTGACACTTGTCAGTTTATAATATAGGCCTTCTGCCTATATATGTAACACATTTTTATCAATAAAATAATCCCATAAAGTTTCCCTCCTAACAAAGGCTTGTACTCAAAAGATTTGGCAAGATGCCATGAAAGAGGAGATCACATCTATAAAAAACAACACTTGGGAGCTGGTGAAGATTCCTAAAGGAAAGAAACGTGTTGGATGTAAGTGGGTCTACAAGACCAAGTTCAATGCTGATGGTAGCATTGAGAGGCACAAGGCGAGATTAGTTGCAAAGGGATTTACTTAGAAATATGGAATTGATTATGAAGAGACTTTTGCTCTTGTAGCCAGACAGGAGACTATCAGAACAGTTCTTGCCTTAGCTGCACACAAGGGATGGACAGTCCAACACATGGATGTAAAGAGTGCATTTCTAAATGGTTACTTGACATAAGAAGTGTATGTTGAGCAACCATAGGGATTTGAAGAGAAAAACAAGGAACATCTTGTTTACAAACTAAAGAAGGCTCTTTATGGCCTCAAGCAGGCACCGAGAGCTTGGTACTCACGCATTGATGGGTACTTTAAAGATTATGGGTTCATTAGAAGCAAAAATGAACCCACGCTCTACTACTTGAATCAAGGAAATGACATCCTCATAGTTTGTTTGTATGTGGATGATCTCATTTTTATGGGTAGTAAAAAAAATTTAACATGGAGTTCAAGCACTCCATGATGCAAGAATTTGAGATGAAGGATCTTGGCTTGATGAAATACTTTCTTGGAATGGAAGTACATCAGATAGATTCAAGGGATGTACAGATTCAAGGATCTTCGTCTGTCAACTTAAGTATGCTTGAGATATGATTCAGAAGTTTGCTATGGAGCAATGCAAAGCAGTTGCAACTCCAATTGGACATGGGATCCAATTAAGCAAGAATGATGGAGCACCGAAAGTTGATGTGACCACTTTCAGAAGCATTGTTGGGAGTTTGATGTTTCTCGCCAACACCGGACCGGACATTCGAGTATGTTGTATTTCTTGTTTCTAGATTTATGTCTAATCCATCCGAGCTGCATTTGCAGGCAGCTAAAAGGATTTTGAGATATGTGAAGGGTACATTGGATTTTGGAATCCAGTACTACAAAAGTGATACTATCAAGCTTGAAGGCTTTAGTGATAGTGATTGGGGCAGCAATATTGATGATAGAAAATCCACATCGGGTAACTGTTTTAGTCTTGGTTTAGGCCTAATAACTTGGAGTTCCAAGAAGCAGATAGTAGTAGCACTATCTTCAATAGAAGCTGAGTATATAGCGGTGACTTATGCTAGTACTCAAGCTCTATGTCTCCAAAAGGTATTAGAAGAGATTGGAGAGCAGACAAAGTGGTCCAACTCGAATATTCTGTGACATCAGTGCCATTCAGTTGGCATACAATCATGTCCACCATAGTAGATCCAAGCATTTTGATATGAAGTACCACTTCATCCGAGATATGGTGGAAACTGATATTGTTGAGCTTCACTATTGCCACACTTTGGAGAACGTTGCTGACATCTTCACCAAGGCGCTGGCTAAAGCTCAATTTATAAAGCTGAGAGACTGTCTAGTCAGTTCTCTCAACTTTAAGGGGGAGAATGTTGCAAGTGTGAATGCCACTTCATCCTAAGTGGCCAAGAAAAAACCTTACTCTCATCCTAAGTGTGAACGTGCTTTGTTTTGTCGACATGTTTTGTGTCGACAATTCTTTATCCTTTTTATCTCCCCTTATTTCTCCACTTCTTCCTCTTCTCCCTCCTATATTCCCGCTACTTATCCCTATGTTTCTTCCCTTATCCCTCCTATCTTTTCTTCCCCTTATTCCTCCAACTTCCCGTCACATTCCCTATATATTTATGTGAAGAGTTTGCTATTTTTTTAGAAGAATAAAAAATTGGTTTTATTCCCACACACCATCCTCGAGATCAAGCTTGTGATGGTCATAGATTCTTCGCCATAGATTCTTTGCCCAAATCAATTGCATGGAAATTCAATCCTCATAGTTGCTTCTTCTAGCTCTACCTTTAGACTTGCAGAATATTGTGGATCATTATGTAGATGTCTTTGGTGAGCCCATGGGTCTTCCCCCTAAGTGCACACATGATCATGCCATCCACCTAGTTTTGTGAAGTCATCCTCCTAATGTACATCCTTACTACTATCCCCAACCACAAATGTTGAAATTGAGAAGCTAGTCCAAGAAATGTTGAAGCAAGGAATCATCATCCAAGCATCAGTCCTTATTCCTCTTTGATGATTCTGGTGCAACACAAGGACAATTATTAGTGCATATGTCATGATTTGTGAGCTTTGAACAATATCACCATCAAAGATAAGTTTCCTATCCCTTTTATAGATGGTTTGTTGGATGAATTACATGGTGTTAATACTCTACAAAATTGTACTTGTGTTTTGGGTTCCATCAAATCAGGGTTAGATAAGAGTATATCCCTAAGACCGTTTTTTGCACACGAGGGCCATTATGAGTTTCTAGTCATGTCTTTCAGTCTCACTAATGCTCCTTCCACTTTCCAAAGCCTCATATATTTTGTCATTTTCTTAACAAGTTTGTCTTAGTATTCTTTGATAATATCTTAATCTATAGCAAGCCTTGGGAAGCTCATCTAGTTCATATGGACCAAGTTCTTCACCTCTCACAAAAGGAAAAACTTTGTGAAAAAGTCCAAATCTTCCTTTGAGGTCCATGAGGTAGAATACTTAGGACATATAATATCCTCACAAAGGAGTCAATATGGATCCTAACAAGATCAAAACCATCCAAGACTGGCCCTTACCCAAATCGCTTAAGCAACTCTGAGGATTTTTAGGTCTCACAGTACTACAAGAAATTTGTCCACAATTATGGCAAGATTGTTGCTCCTCTCACTGCTCTCACTAAAGACACCTTTATTTGGTCCAAAGCAGCTTCTCAAGCCTTTGATGCCCTAAAGAAGACTATGTAACACCCCTATTTTGGCCACTTTTATTTTAGCAAACCCTTTGTCATTGAGTGTGATGCTTCAAGCACACGTATTAGAGTTATTTTGATGCAATATGGACATCCATTGGCCTTTGAAAGCATGCAACTCTATGGCAAAAATTTGGAACGATCCACTTATGAGAAGGAAATGTTCGTTGTTCTTTATGTCGTAGAGAATGGCGACCTAATTTGTTGGGGCACCACTTCATCACGAAGACCAACCATAGTGGCCTTGAGCATTTCCTAGAATAGCATCGCTCATGCTCTGAATAGAAAAAATGGTTGACCAAGCTCTTAGGGTATGATTTTGTCATTGAGTACAAGAAGGGAAACGAGAATGTGGTGGTTGATGCTCTATCTCGCAAACATGAAGGAGTTGTTGTCAGTGTCATCTTTAGTCCTCTTCCACAATGGCTTTCGAGCTTCATGAGGATTGGATTTTTGACCCAAAGATTGCTTGGATCATTCAAGAAGTAGAGCCTAACTCCTCGTTGCCTTCATTTTTCTTATATGTTGATTGGGTCCTCTACAAGAAGGATCACATTTATCTTCCTCCATCCTTGACTATTAAGACTAGTATCCTCCAAGAATTTCATGCATCTCCTTTGGTTGAACATTATAGATTCTTAAAAACATACTAGTGGATGAAGTAATCATTTTCTTCGAAGGGATTAAAAGTAGATGTCAAAACCTGTGGTCAAATGTGAAGTATGTCAATGCAATAGGGGGAACCTGTTAGGTCTAAGGTGTAGACCAATTGGTTCAACCAAACCCCGTAAAGGGGGCGGAGGTCCAAGGTTCAAATTTCGGGCCTCGTCGGAATGAACGCTTGTTCCTTTCCTGGTGCTTTCAGCGGCGTAAAAGGTTTAAAATGATTGTGGCATGGTGGCTATACGGGTGGACTACGCGAAGAATTGTGTGGCAGATTCCGGGACAAGCAACGCAAAATACTGTGGTGGCCATAAAAACCGAACAGCCTGCCTGAATTCATAGCGGCTACCGATTCCACCATGTAAATTGTAAAAAAAAAGGGGGGGAATTGTTAAATATTTTGATCTGTTACAACCCTTGCCAATTCTTAATCGCCAATGGGAGCACATTTTCATGGATTTTATTGAAGGCCTTCCCAAATCTGAGGGCAAACGAATAATCTTTATGGGAGCACATTTCCATGGATTTCATTGAAGTCCTTCTCAAATCTAAGGGAAAAAGAATAATCTTTATGGTAGTGTATCGCCTTTCCAATTATGTTCATTTTTGTGCACTATAGCATCCCTACTCAACCAACAAGGCTCCCAAGGTATTCCTCAATTCAGTTTTAAAATTGCATGGTATGCCCAAGTTCATTATCAATGATCATAACCCTATCAAGGAGTTGTTTCATTTTAGTGGCACTCAATTGAATAAATCCTCTTCTTATCGCCCTTAGTTAAATAGTCGAATAAAGATTATAAAGAAATGCTTGGGTACTTCGTTTTTTTGCCCAAGACAAGAAATATCATTAGGTTCATTGGCTCTCTTTAGTTGAATAGTGGTACAATACTTACCATTCTTCCCCTATGATGTCCCCATTTCAAGCCTTATATGGTCAAAAATCTCCATCATACGTAAATTATGTTTTAGGATCCTCCAAGGTGGCTCAACTAGATTATTCGTCACAGCAAAGATGGTTTGTGATATGGCTTCTTAAAGATAATATGACCTAGGCCCAAAACCACATAAAGCAACAATAGGATTTGTGTCGTTTTGAACAATTTGTTGTACAAGATGGTCTTTTTTGCACCTCCAACCCTTTAAGCAAATGCCCTTGAAGACTAAGTCATAAATTACCTCGATTTTACAGGCCATACAAGGTGGTTCATCACAATGGTGAAGTGGCATATCAGTTGAAGAGCTTCCACTATCTTCCCACATTCATCTTGTCTAAAACAGGTTATTAGCCAAAAGGTGTAGTCCCAGACAAAGCTTCCCAAACTCAATGAAGAAGGTCAAATCACTCAACCATAAGCAACGTTGCATTCCAAACTTCTATGCTCTCGTCAAATTTAGGAGTTTCTCATCAAGTGGCAAGATCTTCTAGAAGAGAAGCAGCGTGAGAGCCTAAGAGCATTTTCTAAGGGAAGGGGGGGCATGTAACAGCTCTAATATAGCACATCAGCTATCTTTATTATTAGCTCAAACCTTAAGTTAAGGTAGGTGGCCCTTGAGCATTAGGGTTAGGGTTAAAATTGATTTAGTCTATAAATAAGAAGAATTATATTAAATTGGAATCATCTTTGTTGTGTATATGAGACTACACCCTCTACAAGTGTCCAGAATTTGTATTCATTTATAATCTAGAATCTATTTGCATTTTTTATTTGTCGACATTGAATCTAAAATATTGTTCTCAATGGATGTTTATTATTGCCCATTATTGAATTGTTACTGCTATTACTATATTTCTGGAAGTTTTTTCATTACATTGCTTCACCCCAATGATGAGTCGCAAAATTGACTCATCCCTTAGCCCTTTTTGCCCCTTATATTATGTTCTTTTAAAAATATTATCCATATGTATGCCCAGGTTGTATGAAGAAAGTCATTGTTTTACAATTAGTGAATTTTGATGTTTAATATAACGAAATTATAATATAACGATTTTATGGTAGATTGGAGTCTTTTGCTTAAATTAACTTGTGGAATAGTGAATGTTCAATGCTTACCTACTCCCATAGAGCATATACATTGTGTTCTATATGAACAGCGGCAATTCAAGAAAGGACAACCCGCTGCCCTATTGCATTAAAGACTAACATCTATGGGGTGCATGTGCAATAGCTACAAGACACATCAATAGTTCTTGTTGACATTTGTAAGATGTATTAATGCCTATTCTCGAGAACATTTGAACCGACTACAAGAAAATCCAATAGCAATTGAGGATAAGCAAGACATTTCCGTCTATAACCTACGAGACTAAGTCACACATAATGAAGGTTCTCTATTACGTACTATAAGACAATGAGAATCTACCACGAGATTGGACCACCACAACAACAGATAACCCATTAGCCTCAACGAATTAGTAATGTTCAGTTTGAAGATGTGTCTATGATAAGCAAAAGACCAAATTCAGTTGCTTTGTACCACACATATTTCTGGTGGTTGTAACTAATTTGTCTTTGTCTAGAAATTGGTAATTATTCTATAAGTTTACCCTTTGAGGGTTGTTAAACAATTCAGGGATTGAATGTCTATTTAAGTAATGTTTTCTTCCTTGACGCTTAGTAGATTGGAATTCAATATTGAGTCAGAAAGTTTAAAACACCATTTTGTGTTTTTTTGAATAATGAGAAAGTTTGAAAACCATGCTGAAATTTAATTCATATGCTAAGGTTTATATAGGCCCTTATTGCCCAAAATACAATAACAATATGCCCATATCTCGCACGAGGACGAATAGGGAGGTAAGAAATAAAAGATGTGAACTAATCCTAACCATTAGCTAACTAATAGCTACCTTATAACTAAATGCCAACTAATGGCCAACTAGCAACCTACACGAGGGTGAAACTCACATGGAAATTATTTGCAACAATAATAAAATGAACCTAGGAACTATAGAGACTAACCTAGGAATGTGATGCCCTCATCATACCTCCCCACTCAAGAAGCATTGAAAGCATAGAAGTAGACGGGTGAGTCACCAAACGCAGAATACATATCTCATAACCAGTTGAAAGAAGATCGCAGAAGCCTCGAAATGCCGGTGTAGAGAGATCACGCCCTCGCCAAGTGAAAAACTAGAACGAGGAGCAAGTGCCTACTGCGGAAGCTGCAAAGTCTACTGAACATTTGGAACCTATGGAGGCGGAGTTGAAAGAGGTCTCGTTGCAGTGCTCGAGGTGGAACAACAAGAGGAGCAATAGGAGCAACATGAGTTACTAATGGTTGGGGAGGAATGACCTCCTTAGTAGCGAAAGCATGAATGTCCTTAGGCCAAGAGACTAAGGCAATCCTTGGTGATGACATCAAGAATTGGGCTTGTGGAAGATTTTGAATAAGAAAGTTCTTATTCTGATGACGCATGTTGTATGTTTTGTTAAAAGCATCATACCAAACCTGTTTATCGTATTGATAGGGCTGGCCTAGAATCATTCAACAATAGTCCATGGGAGTCACGTCACAAGTGACTCGATCCACATAATGTGGTCCAAAGGCAAAAGCCACAACACAACATTCAATGATTGCAGAGGTCGTACCATCATCCTTCCATCCAAGTGAATATGGGGAAGGATGGGGTTTGACAAGCAAGTTGAGTTGATCGGCTACGGATTTAGCAATGAGATTAGTTTGCAATCCGTTGTCAAAAATGCAAGACACAACAAAGTTGTGTAGTAGATGTGCTCTTGTGACAAATAGATGGTCACGTTGCCTTTGGCAGCGCAAGAGGATCACATGGTTGAGTTTACCCTTAAGTTCTTCATAATTCCTATCCTCACTTTCCATCTCAAGGGGCCCATCTTGTGGTGCCTCCTTTACAAGTAAACTATTCTTCTTTCTAAAGCACTCTAACTCGATATGCCCTCATATTTTACAATGATTACAAAACTTTTTGCCATTAAAAGAAGAGGGAGTAGGAGAAGAAGAAGTTTGTGCCTTTGTTGATTGTTGTGGTTGTTGTTGTTGCACTTGTTTGGGAGCTTTGGATGCACCAGAAGAGTGAGAGGCACCTGATTTAGTAGTCATTTTCTCCTCTTCAAGTTGTGCTTTATTATACACTTCATTCAAAGTGGTGCAAGGTGTATACTTCAACTCCCTAAAGAGTGGATCTTGCAAGCCACTTTTAAATTTGTTGATGAGTTTTGGAGTTGAGTCCAGGATTATGTAATGTCCCCAAAATTATCCAGCATTGTAAATATTGTTTTTTTGTGTTTTGTATGTGTTTAGGTGTCATTTAGGGTGTTTTGTTGTTAAAATGGGAGTTATATGGGTTAATAAGTGTATTTTGACAAGTCTTATGGTTGGCATATGTGTTCAGGGAGTTATTTAAGTATTTGGGAAAGTTTTGCCATAGAAAAAAGACATTATTTAATGCCTTTAGCTTGGTATACGTTTTTGAAATATGTCCAAGTGTTGAGAGAGTCTTTTCCTTCATTGTGTGGACCCCAGCATCACTGTGATCTCAATGTAAGATTATATCGTAGCCCTTAGATCTTAAGTGAATGAGATCTAATCTCAGCCATCCATGGCCAAACCTAAGGCTGAGATTCATTCTCACATTAGGGTGTGATTATAAAAGAGCATTAGGGTTTCATTTGGAGGGGGTGGAATTGTGATTGAAGGATTGGAGAATATTGTCGTATTCTTGAGCTCTTAGAGGTTGCTGGAAGTATCTCTTGGAGATTTGGGGTTCCCATTGGATTCATCCATTGGAGGCTAGACCAGCTAGCTATCTACCCAATAGATCTAACAAATTCATCTCAGGGTTTGTGGTTTGTGCTTGATTTGAGAGAGAACTGGAGGTTAAGTGAAGATCAGCCATTGAGGGCAAATTGGAGAACATTCTGAGTAGGGTTTCACCCTAATCTCTCCCTCAAAGTGTGACGTCAGCCCTAGGAGGGCAGTTTTGGAGCATTTCATGAACCTTATCAGCGTAAATGAGGCAACGTCCAGCCCTAGGAGGGCTAATTTGATATTTTTTAGGGTTTGGATCATTCTGGTGCATCAAGTCTGAGATTCAGCCTCCCACAGCCAGACGTCCAGTTTGGAAGAGGATAAGTTGCAGATCATAAGTGTTTGGGACAGTTTTTGACATCTCAGTCTGACATCAGCCCTTGGGAAGACCTGATTTGCCAGCTGAAGGTGTTTTGAGGTGCATTTGTATTTGAAATATATTATTTTCCTATTGTTTAGCTGTTGTTGGTTGTAATAACGGTTTGGTTGAAGAATAAAAAATAAAAAATAAAAAATAAAAATCAAAGTTCAGATTTTGTTATTTTCCTGCGTTTTGGTATATTTGTATTTTGGTCTATTTCAGATTCCATTTAGAATCCTCAATTTGTTGAAATTTCCAATATAGTCTTGGACACTCATGTGGTATCCTTGCCTCCAACGAAGCCATTGGAAGATCTTCACCAAAATTAGAAGGATAGAATGTGTCCTTCAATGTTTTTACTAACTCATCCCAAGTGTCAATGGGATCCTAAGTGCGTTGGTGGTCCTATATCAAGACCTTGGCAATGCCTGAAAGCTTGAGCTTAGCAAAAGAGACTTGGTCATCTTTGTGAATTTTGCTATAGTCGAACCAGGTATCCATATCAAGAATCCAGCTGTTGAGAATGTCTGGATCTCAAGACCCATCATAAATTTTGACCTCGCATTTGATTTGAGGGCGAGGGTCAAGGGTTGGACTAGGTGGACTAGGCCCAGTTATGTTTTGAACCTTATCAGCCAAAAGGCTGACGACTGCAGCTATGGTGGCCATTTGATCCGCCAAATCAGTAGCCATTCTAAAATTTAATTCATATGCTAACCAATGGTGGCTCGGATACCAATGAGAAGGTTTGAAAACCAAGCTGGAATTTAATTCATATGCTAAGGTTTATATAGGCCCTTATTGCACAAAATACAATAACAATAGACCCTTATCTCGCACGAGGACGAATAGGAAGGTAAGAAATACAAGATGTGAACTAATCCTAACCATTAGCTAACTAATAGCTAACTAATAACTAAAAGCCAATTAATGGCCAACAAAGCAACCCAAGCAAGGGTGAAACTCACGTGGAAAATATTTGCCTAGGAACTATAGAGACTAACCTGGAAATGTGATGCCCTCATCAAATATGTAGATGAGATTACTGTAATTGCAGTTCGATTTAATATAAAGGAGTCATTTCCATCCATTTATTAATTCTGTAATTTTTTCCCAATTCTACGAGAGGACAACACCTACCCTGTAGAAAGGGCCTGCTCAAGAGGTTGCTAGCAAGCCATGCTCGTAGGTTTACTTTCCCTGTTTACTCATGCTTTCCGTAAGTAACCGTATGTAGCTTACATTTAATAATTTCAAGTTTTTAAAGTAGTTGTTCAATTGTTATGAACACCTTGATGCTATGGACACCGTTCAAGGATTGCATAATGAGACTCCCCACAAATATAGCTATAGAATTGGAAAGGTGGGAGGATATCCAACAAACTAGGGTTTATAAGCAAGAAGACCTAAATACCCATCTTGTACCTTATGATCTACAAGACTAGTATCGGTTGAAGATGGCCCAGTTGAAGGACTATGCGACGGAGGTAAACATGTCTCAACGGTAGTCTGGTTTTGTGTTGCACAGGGAAGTACAACAGTTTCAGCATGGGAGAGATGATGAGTCACAGAATTGACTCATCCCGTATCTCTTTTTCCCCTTATATTATGCCTTTCGAAGATATTATGCATATGTATGCCCAGGTTGTATGAAGAATGGCACTGTTTATGTGAATTATAATGTTCAATATAACGATTTTATGGTAGAATGGATGTTTTTTGCTCACTTGTGGAATGGGGAATGCTTGATGCTGACCTCCTCCTGCAGAGCAGATACCTTGTGTTCTTCTGGGTGAACAAGGACAAATCGGGAAAGGATGACATGCTGCCCTGCTGATTTAAAGAATGAAACATCTATGGGGCACATGTGCAATAGCTACAGGAAACATCAATAATTCTTGTTGTTGGTTGCAAGATGTATTAATGCCTAGTCCAGAGACATCTGAACCGACAAGGACATATAGAAGCAAGTAAGGATAAGCAAGACATTTCCGTATATAAACTACGAGGCAAGACCAAGTCACACGTAATGGAGGTTCTCTATTCCATGCTACAGGACAAAGAGAATCTACCACGCGATTGAACCGCCATAGAAACAGATTCTGTTGGCCTCAACAAATCAGCAATGTTCAGTTTGAAGATGTGTCTATGACAAGCAAAAGACCAAATTCAGTTCTTTGCCTTTTACCACACATATTTTTCTGGTTGTTGTAACTAATTTGTCTTTATTTAGGAATTAGTAATTATTCTTTAAGTTTACCCCTCAGGGTTGTTAAATAATTCAATGATTGATTGTCTATTTAAGTAATGTGTTTGTCCCTCTCGCTCAGTAGATCAGAATTCAATACCAAGTCAGAAAGTTCAGAAAGCCAGTTTGTGTTTAGTTGAATAAGCAGACGGGATTATTGTAATTGCATTTTGAATAATATGTCGTCGTAATTTCCATCCGTTTACTGATTCTGTAATTAATTTCCATTTCTATGGGATGATGCCGCCTACCCTTGTAGAAAGGGCCTGCTTCAAGAGGTTGGTAGCAAGCCACTCCCATAGGTTTACGTTCCATTTTTTCTCATGCTTTCCATAAGAAACCATCCTACAACTTAGATTTAGTAATTTCAAGTTAAAGTTGTTAAATTGTTACTTATATTGTAGAGGAAATAATTTCCTTTCCCTCGTAATTTTCATTGTATCCTATCTATAGGATCTGTTATTTTCAAAATAGTGGCATTCTCGTTTGTCTTTTGAGTTAGAAGTTCCCTGAATAAAGACCCATAAAAATAGGACTACTTGTTAAAATTTGTAGGTCATTTAAGGGTAGCAGCTCCATAAGTTCTGTGGTGCATACCACCCCACAAGTATACGTTCCCCTGGATTGATAGATTAATGACAAAGACATGATGAATTGATCAAGCATATGCACAGAAGCAAAATGAGCCTAACACCTTCAAGGTCTGATCTCCTTCAAGGTGTAGTGCTTGACCAATTCAACATGTCTTCATTATTAATCTATCAATCCAGGGGAACGTATACGAGGTGCTATGCACTATGTCTATGTCATAGAACTTATGGAGTTTCTACCATAAAATGACCTACACATGTTAACATGTAGTCCTACTTCTAAGGGTCTTTATCCAGGGAACTTCTAACTCAAAAGACAATTAAATGATAATGGACAAGAGCGAAGCGAGCCTTCAAACACCTTCAATGTCTGATCTCCTTCAAGGTGTAGTACTTGACCAATTCAGCATGTCTTCGTCATTAATCTATCAATCTGGAGAAACGTATACTTGCGAGGTGCTATGCACTGTGTATGCACCACAGAACTTATGGAGCTTCTACCCTAAAACATTTGTATAAAACTTTAATTCTAGGCAGTTAAATCTGGAACATTCCAGATCCTGTTTAGAATATCAGGGGTCTAGAGATTCAGAAAAAAATAAATGTGAGCCATTTTGCTCTACTTGTGCCCACATGCACAGATTTAAGTTTCCAAGAAAAAAACTCCTCAAAAGGCTTACATCCATAGCATTTTCAATGTTGTACTCCTTTGAATCAAGAGTTGTGCAATAAAATTTTTGCTCGACAAGAAAAGATGCACTGAACATTAAAAAAGGAATAAAAAATTCATATCAAAAAATGAACAAGAAGGTAGTTAAAATTCCCCTTGTTTACCAGGTCTCTGATGGTGTCTACTACCAGCCAACATGTTCATGCAAGAGTTTTGGCACTTGGAAACACTTTTGTTATTCAAATAAGACAATTACCAATAACCAAACTGGTAAAGATGTGCCCAAAAATAATTGATTAGTATTTACTGTGTCACTTCTCCTTCCTAGCCTTGTGCACTGTAAACTCAATCAAAAGCAGCAAAAAGTTAAATGTTTGTGGAAGCATTATGGACCAAAATTGACTTTTTTTTTTTTTGAATGAACTAAAACACAAAAAGCAGTAGATATTTGTAAAAGTCAAATTAACATCTAGCTATGTCCATGCAGTGAATCCATGCTGTGTAGCAAATTTATCAGTTATTTCCATGCTAAAGTGATTTACTTCTACAAAATATGGTTGAACAATATACAAGCACATTATGACATAAGATTAACTTCAGCCATTGCCTGAATATTGAACAGGGCAACCACCCAACACAGTCCACAGATATATCATAAAACAGGATGTTGCGAGTATTCTATGACCGCAATAACACAGTCTATTGCAAACACACAACTCACATGGAATGCCAGAAAAATAGCCTCTCACAAATCAGTTCTGCCATTAGTTGATTCATCAAACTGGTTATCTGCATTATCTCCCTCATCCCTTCTTTGTGGTCTTCTTCTCTCTTGCCATCTGGCCCATAACCATCGTAGAATCAAAAAGCCTCCCACAGCATAAACCTACAGTGTGATAAGATAGGAACAATGGACACAAATATTAGCTTCACATACCCATAAATATAGACATTTACTAAAACCATAATATATAGTGGGTTCCTTAACAGATAACAACTCATGATATCAATCCAGTTGGAATTAGCTCAACCAGTTACTTTCTCTTCTTTCAAGGAGGAGACCTAGGCTAAATTCTTGCCAGATGCATCTTTGATAACCAAGTTGTTCTAATACCTCTATGTGGTCATAATGTAGTACGGGTAGGGGCCCTTTCAATCCCATATAACCAATTTGACAAAAAAAAAACTCATGATATAAAATAAGACAATAAAATAATCAATTTCAGATCAAACCTTTACCTTTAGGCATGTGCCTTTAAAGTTTTAAACTTATGAGCAAACTTAACTTTCATGTTTGCGTTATAACATCATAAAGTTTTCATTGACACAACCTGCTAAATTCAAAGCCTACTATTCTTGTCCTCAACCTAAACCATAAGTGCACACAAATTTACAGTCGCTACTATTATTTGGTATAGATTCATAGAAACAGCCAGCTCAGCCATCACTGTCCAAAATTTAATACTAGAAACAGTTGGATCACTGATGGTTTGCCCATGCATTGGACAAAATAACATATAATTCATTCATTCACTAAACCCTTTGCTCCGGACTCCTGAACTTTGATCTCATTATGATAACATGGCGTTCACTGCTAAAATAAAAAGTATGATTAACTTCAGATAAAAAGTTACCTCCAAATTTGTATTCAAGGACAGCATCAAGTAGGACATGGTTTAGCCATACATAAGTATAAAGCTTTCTACAAAACAGTCAAAAAACACCTAAGGAACCCTGTCTTTCTAAAGAAAGCATAACTAATTGGCATTTGTATGCCAATGAAAGAGTCATATCTTGGCCATCTTGAGCTATATTTTTAAAGAATTATGGTCAATGATAAAAGATAAACTGAAACTTTTGTTGAAGAACCAATCAAGGATTATAACGTAGTCAATCTATCAAAGTCCACAATGGATCAGCTACAAACAATTAGGAAAGCATTTTTTATATATAATCCTCAACCATGTTATTGCAGAAGCCAAGCAGTTACCAAATGTGATTGTTGGAACTATACAACCTCATATGGAAGCAGACAAAATTCTTGATATGGCAAACTGATTGAAAAGTAATCAAATTTCAAACATTTATTGCAGAAACCAAGCAACTAACAAATGTATTTGTTGGGACTAGACAACATCATATAGAAGCAGAGGAAATTCTTAATATATGTCCTCAGCCTCTGTTATTGTTTAGTATTTGAATAACAAAAAGAGTAAGCCAAAACTATTGAGAAAATTAAACATGAACCCTAGAACATAGATAATGACAATTTTGTAGCCAAAGTCACAACACCTAATAGTCAATAGTAATTGCAATTACAAAATGATTTACAAGAAGTACGGAAAAATCCATGTAAATTTTCAGCCTTATCATAAAGTAATACCATATGTAAATTATTGAGCGGAGATTACTTTAGAAAGAAGAGATGATGCACAATTATGAATTGAAAAAACAATTTAAAACAGCAAAATGAAGAGAAACAGGACAGAAGACTCGTCATAAAACCAGATTCAGAATATCACAGAATAGCGGAAAACAACCGCCCAAGTTGGGTAACAAAAAGCAAAACCTTCAATGCTAGATCATAGCATTACCTACTAGAGAGAAGTAACAACAAAAATGGTGCAAAGTATTAGCAGATATGCTTGATTCAATACTCAATAGTGAATACCAAGTACAAAGAATTCTCACAACATACCAGGATGCATTACATATATTCAACCCATGACTTACAAAGAATTCTCACAACATACCAGGATGCATTACATATATTCAACCCATGACTTACAAAGAATACTCACAACATACCAGGATGCATTACATATATTCAACCCATGACTCAAAAAATGAACACACACTATATTCATGTGGATGGCAAGATTACAATGCTTTACAGTACAAAATAATGTACTACAATTTACATTACATTTCATCCTCACATGCTATCTTTATTAATAGCCTTTACAAAAAGACTCGACATTTGAACTTCAACTAACTCTTCATCTCCTCAAACTCACGGGAGATATGACTCTTCATATTTCTCATAGGAGAAATATATTTATTGACTCCCTAATAATGACAAACATCTAATGATTACTAAATGACAAATATTTACAAGACACCTTCACACCAAATATTTACAAAGTATTTTCGAAGTATTTACAAGATACTTGCAAGGAACCAAATAATGTAATAATCTCCAACACTGTGAAGAATTCCTGCAAGAGCCTTTCTCACAACCTAGAATGAGGTCATACCAACCAGTTCATACTTAAGCACATAAATTCCATTCGCTTCATGTTCTACCCATAATACAATTTGTCTTATCCAGATTTACAGCCACCATAAATGCAATGGATAAAAAATAAGGCATATAAAGATGCAGAATCTTGTGCCACATAGATTGCTCTTTAAATTGTTCATACTGTTATACTGTCAGTGTAATACATCCACAACCAATGATCTATAAAAGAGCACTCTATAAATGCACATTATTATACCACTATCAAAAAGGTATTGGCAGAATTCCACAATAAAGTAATGAAGTTGACATCTTCTGATTGGTCATCAGAAACACAGAACCCTTAAAATTTTACAAGCAGTCAACAACCAACCATCCATTGCAAGACAACATAACCATGATCACCTAACAACATATGTGACATAATTCAACCTGTCACACTGATCAGTGTAAGAAGGTATTTCAATTCATAGGAATCTTCAAGTCCCCACCCTTCTGCATTAGAATATACACCAACAATAAACAGAAGGCTCACACCTTCAAGCTCCCAAATCCTAAGTTACCGGTTCGTTTTGGATTCGGGTTCGGGTTCGAAGAACCCGGTTCGCTAATACGGCAATTTTTTTTTGTCTTGGGTTCGTTTTGGGTTCGGCCGTACAAAAATCAATAAAAATCATATATTAATTTACTAAATCAACATTAAGCATTTCACATTGGTACAAACACTATCACAACTGGGATGTCAACATTTCTAATGAACCACATCAACACTCTCACATATTAAAATATCAAACATTTATTATTTTAATATTCCTCTTCAATGTCTTCATCCAAAGCATTAACATCAACATGTGATTCATTAGAACCACAAGCAGTAGCATTAGCACTAGCACTAACACTCCCACTCCCATGAATATTATAAATTTATAATTAATAATTATTATAAAACTGTAAATAATAATAATATATAAAAAAAATAGACAAGTATTAATGTTGAATTAAATTTCAACTTGTTTTGTCTATGACCATGCTAGTTATAAACTTATAATTTATAATTATAACTAAAGCATGGTCCATTTTTATTTTTTTAAAAACCAAGGGAGGCTATGTTATTAGTTGTTTACAACCATGTTTAGTTATAACTATAAGTTATAACTTATAAATAAATTATAAACTTATAATTTATAAATTATAATTATAACTAAAAAACCATGGTCCATATGTTTTTTTTTTAATTAACACGTTCAATGGTCTGGAGGCTATGTTATTAAACATGTTTTAGTTATAACTATAAGTTATAACTTATAAATAAGTTATAAACTTATAATTTATAAATTATAAATAAGTTATAAACTTATAATTTATAAATTATAATTATAACTTAAAAAACCATGGTCCATATGCTTTTTTTTTAAATTAACACGTTCAATGGTCGGGAGATGGAGGCTATGTTATTAAACATGTTTTAGTTATAACTATAAGTTATAAATAAGTTATAAACTTATAATTTATAAATTATAATTATAACTAAAAACCCATGGTCCATATGTTTTTTTTTTTTAATTAACACGTTCAATGGTCCGGAAGCTATGTTATTAGTTGTTTACGACCATGTAACTAAAGCATGGTCCATGGTAACCATGGTCTATATGCTGTTTTTTTTAATTAACACATTCAATAGACGCCAGATCAGCACGTCGTGCTATTAATATTAAAATTTAAAAAAAGACACTTACACATGCAATAGAGGGGAGGGCAGCGCTTGTTATAAGCAAAGAATTTCCAAATAATATTAAAATAAATAAAAAAACACTTGGCAGCTTATAAGAAAACCAAAGGGCTCGCTCTGAATATATATGCACATTGCACATCATTTTCATATTGCACATCGTCCATCGAGACCTTCCAGAGGCATTTCAGATTTCGATTGTGGATTATTCACCGTCGCAATGGCCGAGATAGTGGTATTGAAGGTTGGCATGTCTTGTGAAGGTTGTGTTGGAGCTGTGAAGAGAGTACTTAACAAAATGGACGGAGTTGAATCATATGATGTGGACTTGAAAGAGCAAAAGGTAACAGTGAAAGGGAATGTGAAGCCGGATGCAGTTCTGCAAACTGTTTCCAAAACTGGGAAGGAGACAAGCTTCTGGCCAGCAGAAGCAAAGGAAATCCCTAAGTAGTGGTATACATCCCCAGACCCTGTGGGTCCGTCCAGGGTTCTGCCTGGGGGACCCAGATACTTTCGGGTCCGTCAAGTTCTGCAAACTGTTTCCAAAACTGGGAAGGAGACAAGCTTCTGGCCAGCAGAAGCAAAGGAAATCCCTAAGTAGTGGTATACATCCCCAGACCCTGTGGGTCCGTCCAAGGTTCTGCCTGGGGGAGGTCCCCCAGGCAGAACCCTGGACGGACCCACAGCCATACCATAACCGTATCAGGAACGGGTACGTCCTGGATTCGGGTCCGAGGGTCCTGGGGTGCCGAACCGGTAACTTAGCCCAAATCCTTGTGTCTGCTATTCCCACATAGAAAATAATATTGTAGACCCATTGGCCAGTACCAATTTAGCCTTACAATCATAAGGATGAAGCTACATATCCCCATAAGAGACAAGTAACTTGATGATTTTGTTCTCCAATGGATCAGTCATATTTATTGGACTTGACACAAGACAACAAAGAAATAGAGTGTAACACGGGTGTCAACCTGTCAGGATAAAATGAGCAATAATAGCTATTATCCACATCATATATCTTCATGCGATTTAACATCAAAAGAACAGGGTTTAACATAGTTCTTGCCTCGCCTTTGAAAGTAAAACTATCAATAACGGTATTCACCCTCATCACATACTAGTAAAATTAGCCATGCTCTGAAGTACAACAAAAATAAAAATCCAAAGCACGATGACATATTCCAATTAAGCTTATAGATCATAAAAGAAGAATGGATCAAAATATATCGTGTAATGAAACAACTTCCAGAATTAGCAACAGCAGCAGTAGATCTCAAAAATGCGGAAATAGAAAAGCATTCAACAGAACAGAATTCAGATTCCACAACAATAAATCACAATAGTAAGTAACAGATGCAAATTCCAAGTCACAAATCAATCCTAGAAACTTGAAGAGGACAAAGTCTCATAGCTATTTAGAGAGCATAGAGTCTCTTATGTGCACTCGAGGCAACAGAAACTTACAAGTATGAATGGTAAAACAACTACCACACGACTCACCCATTTATAATCTAAAATAATAAACCGACCCTAACCCTCATGCTCAAGGGCTAACTAACCTAACCTAGGGCCCAAGCTATTAATAATAAAGATAGCCGACATGGCTATATTGGAGCCATTACATGGCGCCCCTCCTCCCCCAGAAAGCTCTGTCCTCAAAGCTAGAAAAGACTGGAGAATGCTCTCTAGCTCCCATGTCGCATCTTCATCCAGAAGATCCTGCCACTTCATGAGGAACTCCTACACCTGGCAAGATCGCAGATTACAGACCAAGACTGCTTCCGATTGGAGGTCAATCTGACTCTCTCCATCTAGTATTGGAAGCTTCATCTAGGATCTTATCTTCTGACCAATCACTTGCTTAAGACAAGAAACATGAAAAACAGAATGGATTATGTAAGTAGAAGTTCCAAATGATATGCCACCTCTCCAATGCAACAAACCACCTTGGACCACAGAACCGAGGTGCCAACTTTGACTAGACTTGGTATTTAGGGACAATCGCTTCTAAGGCTGGAGCAGCAAAAAGACCATATCACCCACCTCAAATTGCCGCTTTGAGCAGTACAAATCTTGTTGCTACTTCATATGGTTCTGTGCCTACCAACGAATATCCTTGAGGAGCTAGAGAACAATATGACATTGTTGCAGAAAATCATCTACCAGGGCCACCTTGAAAGGGCCTAGAACATAGTCTGCCATAGATGACAATTTCTGGCTATACAATGCTTCAAATGGGGACATCTTGAGGGGAAAATGATACGAAGCATTATACCACCATTCAACTTAAGGAAGACATTTAATGCATTGATAATGTTTGCCTTGTGCAAAACATCTAAGGTAAGTACCCAAACATTTATTCACAATCTTCGTTTGGTCATTCGACTAAGGATGATAAGAGGTCATATTCAGATGAATACAATTGAGAGGATAAACAATTCCTTCTAGAAGTTGCTGATGAAAACTGGATCACAATCACTGACAATAGACTAGGCATACCGAGCAGTTTAAAAAGAGTCAAGGAATACCTTGGCTACTATGCTAGCAATGAAAGGGTGTTGTAGGGCACAGAAATGAGCATATTTCGAATGACAATCCACCACAACAAAAATCACTATTTTGCCCTCCGTTTTGGGAAGACACTCAATAAAATCCATGGAAATATGCTCCCATTTGTAATCCGAGATAGGAAGGGGTTGCAGCAAGCCTAGAAATTTATCCGTTTCCCCCTTATTTCTCTAGCACACCTCACATTCAGCCGCCAATTGCTTGACATTTGCTTTCATTCCTTTCCAAGAAATAGATTGCTTCACCTGCTCATAAGTTTTTAGAAACCCAGAATGCCCCGCCAATGGTGAAGCGTGTAATTCCCTATGAATATTGTTCTTGATCTTGGAAGCCTAAGGGAGATAAATACGATCTACAGTGAATTAGGAAATGGCCAGGTTAATAGCCTCCACATCATGAATCACCCAAACCATCTCAAGATCTTACTGCCATTCCTCACAAAGTTGGGAAAGCCATAGAGGAAGGGAATTGGAGACAGCATTAGAGCCTTCATATTTGCCACCACATTCTCCTTTCCATTCTTGTGTTCAATGGCAAAGTCATACTCCAACAACTTGGTCATCCATTTGTCTTGTTCGGGACAAAAGAGACGATGTTCCAAGAACTGGTTGAGACTATTGTGTTCTATTTTTATAATGAAGCAGAGGCCCGAAAAATAAGGCTTCCATTTCTCAATGGCATGCAAGATGGCTGACATCTCATAAGTGGAACAAACTACGTTCTTGTTGAAGAGTTGCTTGCTTTCAAAAGCCAAAGGGTGGCCTTGATGCATCAAGACCGCCCCAATACCTGTGCCTAAAGCATCACACTCAATGACAAATGGTTTGTTGAAGTCGGGAGTGGATAAAATAAGGGTGGGCGCAGATAGCCTCTTTCAAGGCATTGAAGGCCTTGGTGAAGGCCTTGGTAGTCACAGAAGACCAAACAAAGGCATCCTTCTTGGTAAAAGTCATTAAGGGAGTTGCAATATTCCCATAATTCACGACAAATTTCGAATAAGAACTAAAAATCCTCTAAGATTCTTGAGGGATTTAGACAGAGGCCAATCCTAGATGGCCACCTTAACTCCATGAGACACAATATGACCCAAGTATTGTACTTCCGATACCCCAAAAGAACATTTGGACCTCTTGGCATATAATTGTCCCTTCTATAAAAGGTGGGCATTTTCAACATGTACCAGATAGGTTGCCTAAGACTTGCTATAAATTAGGATATCATCAAAGAAAACCAACACAAACTTATGCAAAAGAGGAAAAAAAGGCAGAATTCATTAGGCTTTGGAAAGTAGAAGGGGCATTGGTAAGACCAAAGGGCATGACCAAGAACTCATAATGACCCTCATGTACAAAAGGCAGTCTTTGGAATGTCCTATTCTCTAACTCTAATTTGATGAAACCCAAAATGCAAGTCAAGCTTGGAATAGGGAACTTATCTTTGATTGTAATCTTGTTGAGTGGGCAGAAATCAGGATACATGCACCAAGAATTGTCCTTGCATCAAACCATGACTATCGGAGATGAAGGATTGGTGCTAGGATGGATAATACCCTGCTCCAACATCTCTTGAACCAGCTTCTCTATTTCGGACCTCCAAGGATTGGGATAGCAATAAGGACAAACGTTGGGTGGCTAACTTCCTAAGACAAGGTGGATGGCATGATCATGAATCCACACAAGTGGAAGACCCTTGGGTTCGCCAAATATTGGAGCATATCTACCAATAAGAGACTACATGTCAAAAGGAAGGTCTAGATACGATTGCCCAGTGACCTATACTTCATGCAATTTAGTTGCTCAAAGAAACCTCTATTGCCCTTCTTTAGTAGTTTTACCATTTGATGGGAGCTAAAAACTTTCGAAGGCAAGGTTTGGATACCCTAGAGTGGAATAACCTACCATTTTTCGTCCATTGTACATATAGCCGCTACAGATTAAGTGTAATATTCCCTAACTAAGACCACCATTGAACCACCAATATAACATCTAAACTACCCAATCCATTGCATAAAGATGGTCGGACCAAGTAGAGGTACCCATATGGATGTGGACATTTGCAATACAACCCACACATTGAGCTTTTCCCCCATTTGCAATCAGCATCTGGAATTTGTCTTGGTTTGAATTGCTAATATACAATGTTAGGGCTATGACTGTCTTGCTATCAATGAATTGTGAGTACTACCTAGATCAATTAACACATTGACCCAATGGTGTTTGATGAAGCCCTACACCTTGATAGTGTGATAAGCTTCCAACCCCATGAGGAAATGCAGATAGGACCATGGTATCCATACCTTGCTCCTAGTCCTCTGTTTCAGATGGTACCTCCTCCTAAGGTGGGGCAAACTCTTCCTCCTCAACTTCGAATTGGAAGTGACACCGCTCCTTGCAAGTCTGATTCCAAGGATAACACTTATAACAAAAGAAACATGATGGGTACTCTTCATTGCGGTTATTGAAGTTTGGCCAACGGGGCTTGAGATCACATGTTGTTGGGGCAAGGCAACAGGAGCTTCTTTTCTGCTACACGAACCAAATGCTCAGCATCATGGAGGGTATACGAATCAAGCATATCTACTTCCTACTAGATTTTTTCCTTAAGGCCATGACAAAATACCAATACCACCACAGTCAGATCCAAATGATAGGTATATGTGAGAAGGCCCATCAACTCGGTGCAACATTCCTTGATCGTGCCTGTTTGTTTGGTTTGCATCAAAGAAACCCCATAAGAGGTAGAGGGACCCTTATCAAACTTGAGTTAGAACATCTTTTCGAACTCTAGCCACGAAAGATGATGACCACGACTCTTTTGTTCCCAAAGAAGCCATTGATGAGCATGGATACCCAAATTAGAAGCAACCAATGTGACTTGGCCATTCTCAGGAACACGATGTAAACGTATGAGGCAATTCATCTTGCATGCTCTCAAAGGTCAAGATATCAATTCAAGGAACCGAAACATCATGATGCCATTCAAGCAAAAATGTAGCACCACCTGTTGTGGAATCAAGATCAGTAGAAAATTATAAATTAAGCTCACTCATACTTGGAAGAGCTCCCATGGCAGAGTGGGTATGCATGTGGACTGAGAGAAGGGGCAATCGGGATCTTGCCCAAAAGGCGGTTGCTGGAAGAATCTTGGTTACTGCCCCAAGATCACGTGTTGGTTGTACCATGGATCTTGATGTGAAAAGGCCACCCTTTGGCATTTGAAAGCATACAACTTTCCAGCAAAATTTGGGTCATTCCACTTAATAGATGATAATTTAGCCATCGTGAATGCGGTTGAGAAATAGTAATAAACCTCAAAAATGCCGGAAAGACCTTGGATGGTGCCCATAAAGTGACCGTTGGAGGTTTCATGGATCTTGATACTAGAAATTCTCAACAGGCAAGGGTCATCCAAATGAAGCTCAAACCCTTTTTGCTTATCTTGTTGCTACGTCCCGAAAAATCTCTTTGAAATCATTTTCTAGTGAGCACTCAGTGCAAGGAAAATCACTACTGCACTATGCAAGTAACTGATCCAATTGGGTTTGGATTTTCTCGAGTTGCTCAAAATAGTGTTGTTGAAAATTACTAATGTCATTTGACCATTATGCAAATCTTCGTGCTACAAACGCCCATTGACTCATATCCAACCAAAGGAAGCCTAGGACTCACACATACACTATGGACTGACGACGAAACCCTATAGATTGTTGACCACTTGCCAAAAAAGGTGTTATCGAAGATATATCTTGTTTTGATCAGCTCGACAAGACAATCAAAATGAGATGTCTCCCACAAGGGTCCGGTCACCATCAATTTTTATCGAGTTTGGGGAACACACAATTTCACCTAAATCATAATATTACAAAGAAAATTGTGTCGGAAGTTGGTAACAGAAAAAATGACTAAAATTACCCAATTGGAAAAAGCAAATTTGGCCGGAAGAGGTACTATAACAACTCACACGTGCTTCTATCATTTTTCGCACTATCGCAATGAGCCAAGATCCTTGCTCTCATTACAGGGAGCCAATATCCTTGCTCTAATACCACTTGTAACAAAACAAATTCTAGAAATAGCAACAACAATAAATCTCAAAAATGAGGAACAAAAAAGCATTCACTGGAAAGATACCATAATAATAAATCACAAAAGTAACAAATCTAGATTCCAAGTCATGGATCAATTCTAACCACTCGAAGAGGGCAAAGTCTCACAGCCACTTAGAAAGGGTGGAGTCTTTTATACACACCAAGACTACAAATATGAATGATGAAACAACTACCACACAACTCACTATTTATACTCTAAAAAAATAAACCAACCCTAACCCTAATGCTCAAGGGCCAACTAGCCTAACCTAAGGCTTGAGCTAATAATAATAAAGATAGTCGACATGGTTATATTGGGGTCATTACATATCAAGATGCAAGTCAAAAAAGTTTTGAAAATGTGTAGTATAGATTTTATTCCCAAACAATTGGAGAGAACATATAAAAGAAACATGCAACAAGGAATGGACAATAAATTTATAAACAAAATCATTTCATTATGTGCAATTGGCATACAATACAACATAATCTCTATCACAAGACAACGTGATGATCTCTTGTCTTCATTATCGATACCAACAGCATAACAACAAAAGACAACGATTTCAATGATGAAATAATACAACACTACAATGCTATCATTCAACTATTCTCACATGGAATATATACAAAATGAAAGAGGAGATGAACAATAACAACTCCCAACCGTCACCTCTGTATCGAACTACAAACTGAATTGCAAACTAATCACAAAACACAACTAATTGTCTTATCACATTCACGACAACTGTGACATATACAAAATGACAATTCATAACACCACTTGATCTGTTACAACTCAATGATCAACACATGTAACTACACGTAACAAAACTTATGTACAATACAAAACGAACTTGTTAACTCAGTGAGGTGATGACTAAGATGGTGTCACATCCACCTATTGAGTGTGATCAAATTGGCTACCTGCATATACTTCCTTCTCTAAATTGGTTGGCATCCTTGTTGACTATGCTATTGGACTCTCCATGTAGGCAATCTATACAATAGGAGTAAAGTATCAATATTTGGTGTTGACAAAGCAAAGTTTTCAACTATTGAATTTCCTATTGCGACTCTGTGTACTATCTTTGCATCCTTTTTCCAAAGTCACTGTGTTGCATCCATTGGCACCCGACCTCATCCAACTGAACCTGCAAAGCCTCCAACTGAACATGCAAATCCTCCAACTAATGAAATGCGACACTAAACTTTTGTTAAGTGGTGTTCAACTTAGCCTCAAGATTAGCAATGCATTGATCTCTCTCCTGGAGTTGTTCCTTGTGTAAATTGAATTTTTTCCAACTCCTTATGTTGAGTTGCTACTACTTGTTGATGGATACATGCCAACTCCTACTCTGGAGAAGTGACCCTGTGGTTCTAGCATTCTCACGAAGAACACAGTTACATGTTGCAAGATGATGAATTGCCAAAGCAAGGTAATTTAACCCGCGTGATGTGACTTCCATCTGATTGAGAATTTGATACTTTCTAACTTTCGGTGGTATCATAGCATGTTTCTCTTGTTCAATTGTCAAGTATACCACGGGAGGTTCTTTGTAAAGGAGTACCATGCCCACTTTAGAACCATTGGCAAACTTTGTTTATCTCCCAAAAGCAATGCTCTGCCCGAAGTCGCCACTCAATGGTAATTTTCCATGAAATCCTCCTAGGCTTTGGTAAACATGTCCTAAACCTATGTAAAAAATCATGCAATCTTCCCGAAGTCGCCACTCGATGGTAATTTTCCATGAAATCCTCCTAGGCTTTGGTAAACATGTCCTAAACCTATGTGAAAAATCATGCAATTTTGTCCTCCCTACCCCATAGTGCATCCTTTTTGTTCAATTTGGCAGCTCAAGTAACATTGTGTGCTAAGCAACCCTCATACGTTAGAGTTCTCAGACTAAGGATAGTCCTTCACTTCGTCCTCTATAATGGCTTTCCCCTTGCATGCATCAAATGTATAGATTTTATTCCTAAACAATCAAAGTGAACAAATCAAAGAAACAGGCAACAAGGAATGAGTAGCAAATGTATGAATAGAACCATTTCATTATGTGTAATTGATGTACATTGCTTATAGCAGCATGATCTTGATCACAACTCTGATCTTGATCACAACTCTACGAGATGATCTCTCATCTTCACTACCAACAACACAACGACACACTAATGACAATTTAACAATGCAACAACACTACCATTCGACTTCTCTCATATGGAATATACACAAAACGAAAGAGGGGATAGATGGTTAAAAGTCCCAAACCTCACCCTCATACTGAACTACAAACTGAATTGCAAACTAATCACAAAACACAATTAATTAGCTTATCACATTCACGCCAACCGTGACGTGTACAAAATGACAATTCATAACACCACTTGATCCACACTCGTTACAACTAATTGATCAACGCATGTAACAACACTTAAAAAACTCACGTATGATACAAAATGAACTTGTTAACTCACTAAGGCAATGCCTAAGATGGCGCCATGTCCACCTATTGAATCTGATTGGATTGGCCGCCTACAATATGAACATAAAAAGACAAAAAAATGAGTCTAATAAGACAAAAAGGAGGTGCCTCGTTGACAAGAGCTCTAAGTATCAAAGTATATACTCAAAATACATGAAAAAGATGGTCCATTCTCCTGTTCAGCCCAAAGCTCATCAGGCTTTGAAAGATGAGAACCCATGGCTCATTGAAGCATAAATGTACGTTGTTGATTCTGAAAGAAACTTACATAGAGATCATATCAAAGGAATGAAAAGAGTGACCTCAAAAATCTTATTAGGGGGCTATAGATACCCATTTTCTGCATTTTAGTGGATTGAAATCTGACTCGGTACTTGGATGGTCTCTGTCAAAGATTCCCCTTCCTGCAGCAGATTCAAAGGCCATACTTTATTGGAAGTAGCTTGACTATTGTTCCCAAATTAGGAAAAATTGTAAACACTGCTCTGGCTTCTAAATCTGTTATTCTTCTGCTAGAAGCAGCCTACCATAAAGGCTAAAATTTATACAAGATTTTTGCAACCTCTTTGTCCTCATTTTTGCACTTAAAATTTTGAAAAATAAACAAACGTGAAATTTAATTTCCTCTTCTTTTCCTCAGTATGGGAAGGAGATGTTCTATGGATGTCTATTTATCTGATTATTGCTTGATATTTCACAATAAGCCATGGAAGCCTCGTCTAGGCAGCCAAGGTTAGCAGTATAAGCAGTAATTTGAGGTCACACAAGAGGGTACTGCCTTGTGCTAATCACTAATCCTAGAATGTCTCTGACACAATTTTGACTCACGATCGTAACAGCTTCATAGTCCATAATTGCTCTAGCTCCAAATATCTTTGCTTTTGACTTGCTACAGATAACAAGGGTGTGAATGTTATGACAGATCATCGTAAAGCCTACATATATTTAATATTTGTGCATCTGCAATTTTATATATAGTTAATTAACTTAATTCTATTTATGCATGGACTTGATAAATTTGGGGGTTATAAAGGATTTTGCGCAGGTGAAAATTCCAGTCAGAAGTGAAGGGATTAAAGACTGCTGGTGCATACCATATCATGCTCTGGTTGCACAATTTCTATTATTGTTGCAAGTGACATGGGGTGCAAAGGCAATTAATGTAAACTTCATGCTCATAAAGAGGTAGGTGTGCAGCCATTTATGACTTGCTACCAGATATGATGTGTCAACAAACTTAAGAAGTGGTAACATTAGGATTGGTAATTCCCTATTTAGTGTTTCCTGCTAGTCATAATTCTAATACTATTAGGCTGGTCTAGCAGACATGCCAAGTGATAGGTTGCACCTTACTTTTTCTAGGATTACATTGTATCCAGTGTTTTATTTATTGAATTCAATTTCATTTGTTATTGTATAAGATAACGAGTGTTTCTTGGTGATGTAGTTTTCAGATAAAGGTGTATCATTACTTGCAGAATAGACCATTGTGCTTTAAAGAACATAGCCAAACCTAAAGCATCCTTGTATTCCTTCCAAAGGACCAAAAAGGATGAAAAATATCTCTGCTGTCCTTTGTCATCCTTGAGATACCTCAAGCTAACCTCCATGAAGGAAATTATTCAAAAACCTAGCCACAATTTGGTGTACTCAAATGCTATAACTCTAAGAAACGATTTAGAAAGTGACTTGTATTTTTGGCAGATATGCAACATCCAAAATGGGTTTACATCAATTTCTGGTCATGATTAGCCTAGAAGGCCATCTTTGTGTACCCCTATAGCATCCTCATTCAATACCAATCTACTTGTCAACTTTTGTTTGTGTATCTCGAGTCCTGGTGAAACTGCAAAGGCACCAGTTTTCTGTCTTCCTAATTAGTCTGTTTGATTTTTGAAAGATTAAAACTAAAAGGATACTTAAGGGATCCTAGAGCATGTTTTAACCTTTCAGGTAATATTAATTAAATGCTCAGAGTATTCCACTCTCATGCTAGAGTATGTATACGAGTTATCTAGGGATTTGCCATCAGTAACACAGATTTAGTTTGAGAATTCAGTGAAGTGGTAACTAGCCAATTACTTGAATATCCCTTATGCCTTATATATAGAGTAGTGGGTCATTATTAAAGGACTCTCCCTAATAGGAAATATGATCAACAAAGAAAGTGGTTGATTTCCCTTGTGGGCCCCATGTTAGCTCTAGGGTCCATTCTTTGCTCCTCTCGTACTGCCCAATCTCGTACTTTCTCAAATAAAAAAATTCTAAAAAATATCTTGAGCAACGCTGCGAGAGTCTTGAGCCATTATCCCACATGTATCCCACGATGGCCCTCATGGTGGTATATAAAGCACAACACCCACATTGAGCTTTGCAAATCAGGAAGCAAGCTTTTGGGTGAAATATCCTAGTAGAAGCAAGCGAACCATGACCCAGCCCCTCAAACGAGTGAATCATGGCCCAGCCATATGCTCCATCCTCTCCTGTGGGAGCATCACTCAATGGTGGTTAGTGTGTAGTTCTCCCCATGTGTGGTTTCCGTTGGTTGATTTCCCTTGTGGGCCCCATGTTAGCTCTAGGGTCCATTCTTCGCTCCTCTTGTACTGCCCAGTCTCGTACTTTCTCAAATAAAAAAAATCAAAAGATGGTGTTGACACAGGTCAACATGGAAGGTAAATAAAATTTGATGAAACTGTTTTGAGGAAAATTTTCCTGAAAATCTTCTTTGGAAGACTCAGTCAGAGCAAGGTGTTATTAAGAAATTCTCAGCTCAGGTTAGGCCTGTCATTCAAAAGGTTCTACATTCCATACCTTCTTATGGCTCTTACAGTCCCTTGTCTGTGCAGGGTAAGAGAAAGAAAACGACTTCAAAACAACAGCTAATACAACAGGATGGATCCTCTTCATTGAAAGGACAGAAACCTTATCCTTACTCAATGCAAGTCCGATCCCATATGGAAGTATGTTTGTAACAGTGATGAGAATGACATTTAGATGACCAATGTTTTTCAAAAGGTTGTGTATTCCATAACTTCTTTTCTGTAAATTATGGCTCTTACAGTCCCTTGTCTGTGCAGGGTGTGTGAAAGAAAACGACTTCAAAGCAACAACTAATACAAAAGAATGGATCCTCTTCATTGAAAGGACACAAACCTAATCCTCACTCAACGCCAGTCCAATCCTATACGGAAGTATGTTTGTAACAGTGATGACTGATGAGAATGGCATTTAGATGGCCAATGCTTTTCATGCACCAAGAAAGTCCAATGTGTTAATTCTTCAAGAACTTTTACAGATTTATGGCTAAAGGTGTTAAACTAAAATGTCATGGGTACTTTGAGATGGTCAACCAATAAGCCAATAATATAAAGATGTACAGAAAGCCTTTCTATGGTATTGCACGTCAGTAATGTTCTAAGACTCTCCCTAGAGGTCAAGATCCAAACTCAAGTGTTTCTAGTGTAAACTTGTCTCGGATGGTCACACTCTTAATTTACATTAGCTTATGGTCCAAACTGAGTCCAGAAGAGAACACTACTTGTCAAGTACGGGATTGAATGTCATGTCATCTCTCTTCAGTGGAATAGACATCTGAAACCGACTTCACCACAATAGAATGGGTTGGATATAAGGAGGAGGGTTGTCTATTTACGGTCCAGCATAAGAAGACAAACATGGAATCAGTAGATAAGTTTTGCATATGATCGTTCTCAATTGGAAATTAAATCGGCAAGCAAAGAGGAGTCAGTTTGCCTGGACAAATTAGTAGCAGCGCTTCTCCAAATCCCTTCCAAATTGGATGGAATTGAAGTTGTGCTTTTGCCTCTTTTAGGTACTTGTTGGTCCTAAATGCTTATCATTTCCAGGGGATCACCTATCTAAACCTATTTGCTTTTAAGAAATCCAGAATCCTATTTGAGCTCAATGTTTTTAAAGCTAACTTCAGAGACTTATAAAAGAATTATCTCTGCGGTCTAGAAACTTGTATAGTGACCTTCTGGCAAGAAAGGGTGCAGTTTAGGGTAAGAAATAGCCATTCCCAGGACATGTCACCTTTTGACAAGCTCAAACAAAATAATTGCTAAACAAGAAATAGCACAAGAAAGGTTTTCAGGTACATTTAAGCCAGAAAATACGATTAATGGATGGGTACTGAGGTGATGGAGTTAAAACATTCAACACACAGGATAAAAAAGTATGGAGCTAGAGAGGTAAGATTTAAAGGTAGACATGGTTGGCCCAAGAAAAGGACTCTCCAAGTTCTTCTTTGACTTCTAATGAAAACAGCTTTAGAAAGAATTAACTACCTCTAGTTGAATGACGATACCTTCATGAATGATTTTGAAGAAATGAAAGGGGTTTTTTACTTTAAGCCATCTTTTCATCTTATCCAGTGGATGAAGTTACAGCTTCTACCAGAGATGAGTGTCATCTCAAAGGTTCCTGAAATGGTTTCTTCCGAAATTAAAGAGCTTGGAACTGACAATCTGTTATAGTGGCATACATACAATATTCCTCTCAAGGGATCAAGAGCTACCAAATTTGACTCATCTCTAACCAAAAGTGAGTATAGTCAACTCTTGGCTGATTATTGCAGGGTTTCAATCTAATTATGAAATTTCATAATTACTCTAAGTTGGGAAGTTTGATTTGGCATTTATTTGACCCTTTGTGGAATTATTATCGAGTTTTTGCTGAGCGTCAAGCCAGTTTTTACTCTTTGACTGACCAAGATATTTTTAAGTGGAGTTGTGGCTATGATATTTGGAGAGGAAAAAATTACTATTTGGGCAATGGAAGGTAATCTGCCATGTGGGGATAATTTGCTAATTGAATTTTTACAAAGTTAAGTGAGACAATATCGATTCAGATATTTTTTATATATAGTAAGAAGCCCTAGGAAGAGTCTTTGAAAGTGCAAATAAGTGCAGTGATTATTGAAGTAATCCAAACATCTCAAAGAGAAACATAATAATTAATATGACATCAACATCCAATTACTATTCAATGCTAATGTTCTAGCAAGAAGAATGGAAACGATTTTCATCGTGGTGGTATCTTAGAAGAGCTGAACATACAGGCTTTGTTAAAGGGGGAATTATCTTTGACACAATTCTGTCTGTGACAGAAAACCACAGTGAAAAGGTGCATCCTTGGAAGCTGACTTTGACAAAATCCAAATCTGCTATGATGACTCCATTTGTCAATGCTTCTAGAAAGATTCAAGTAACTGGTCAGTTATCTTTTGAAGTGTTTAATGTCACATTCCAAATGCTTTAGCATATTAGTTGCAGGTTGCCTGAGTTAGGAATCAAGTTTGGGAAATAAGCTTACCAAATGAACATAAATTGATTAATATTCATTTTGCTAGTGAGTTGGGTCTCTCTCCATTACCCCTGAATTATAACAGCATTTAGTTTCAAGAATTTTATAGCACTTGTAGGCATTTTCTACAAGTTCACATGCAAAGAAAAGATGATACATTCAGATCAGCGGGTCTAGTTCCTTGACAATTTTGCAATCGGCTCAACTCTGAGTATAAGTCAATTAGAGATGGAAATATCATGATGTACCTTGGGGATTTCCTTTGGAAATGCTGTGCACACTAAAAGAATATATAAGAGTACATGCTTAGAAGAATTGGAGAAAATGGACCCAAAAGTGGCACTATGAGGAAATTTCACTTGCACATAAACTCATTACAGTGTTATCGATCTTGGCAATTAGCCATGAATATTATTATTCATACCAGTTCCCTAATAACACAGATTACTACAGGCTAAAATAGCTATTTAAAGGATTTTCAAATTTCTAAACGTTATGACCTGTGCAATTCCAAGTAAGATGATCGGTTTTCCTTCAGAGAATTTTTCATGATTCTTGATAATAAAATGATTCATAAGTGAGTTTATTGGATCTAACAAGCACTATTAACGTTGAACAAAAACTAAAGTGGACCCTCAATGTTTTAAAACTAAGGCAGCTCTCCAAAACATTGAACCAATGTTTAGCATTGGTGTTTGGCCCAATGATAAATCCATTACTTGTTATAGATTGCATATTTTGTACAAGCATCTCAGAACAGAATGTGGCATTCTTGACAAATTCCAGGTGGTTGATTGTGAATGGTAAGGTTTATCTATTAAGTGGATATACACAGGTATTCTCCACAAACACAGGTACCTAGAAACAGTCTTCCGAATTAACATTGTGTTTAGTTTGGCAGAGAATAGGACTTAAAGCATATCATTTGGGGTTATAAATTTTACATAAAATTGCAGCTTAATATTAGCCAATGATTCCAAGCTATCTTTTGTTTGCCTATCTATTTGAGGAGCAGTCTTATTTGGTAATCCTCAGATCTAGAAACAGTCTACATTGGTTCTTTGGTATATGACCTGGCTGTCCTCTGTTTTTCCTTCTCACAGATAAGATGACCGCTTATGCTCAAAAAAAAAAAAATTAAAACATGGAATTTCATATGTTTTTAGAAGATCACGTATGAAAGCACTTCCTTTCTAGGAAATACATTGTGGAAGTTGATTGTAGGGCACACTTGTATATGCTCTCCATCTTGCTTGCATATAAAGAGGTAGCATTACAATGTTCGACTCATATGGATATATGGTATTTATTCATATGATAAAGACTCGCTTTTCCTGCCAAGATAAAGAAAGCCTTAGCAGCAATGCAGGTGTTCAAGATGGAAAGCTTTGAATTCCCTCACAAAATACCAGGATGGTTTTCAAAATGGTACCCGAAAAAGGAGATGTTTTGAATCTTGATGACAGCACTTAAAATGATGTAGGTTTCTAGCTATAGCATCTCAATTGAGATAAGAAGTGAATCTATTTGTAAACTCTCAAACTCTAAAGAGGAGAGTTGTGAGTGGGGAACCCGAGTACAACCCCTTGTTCTCCAGCCAAAAAAAATTAGTAAATTTCCTTTCTTTTGTCAATATATTATAGTACAATATTAAACGAAAATAATGATATTCCTCTCTTTCTTGTCTTCAATGATTCCACCTATCCTTCCACACTAGGCAATGTGAATTGAAAAAGATTAGATTTAGCCTTCAAAGGCAGGCTTCTCAAGTTTCTTAGTGAGGTATTACAGAGAAGATGGTCAACGCACAAGTGATGGAATCAGTGATCCCTTACAATAAAGGGACACTTCCTGTATAAAATCTTCTTCTATTGTATTGGCCATACGTACATTGTTCACATGCCCCTTAAAGTCATAACAAGAATAGGGAACTCCATGCATGCCACTCTTATTGGGGAGTTGCATGTTATCTAGCATTGTTCCAATACAATATTGAGATTCATGTTGAAAGTTGTTCTTGTGTTAAAGGCATCTTCAATTATCACACAACCAGAATTTTTTAAACAAAAGTTACAATATTTAGTAGGATCAAATATGAACTTCTTAGCATACATTGAAATAAGAAGGGAAATTTGTGAAAGGAGAAAGAGATGATACTGTAACTATGCTCTTTTTGGATAGGCAAACACTTTTCCTGAATAATCCTAAATTCAAATAGGGTAACTCCAATTTTACAAGTGAAACTTTGTTGTTGCACTATTTCTTAAAGCAAGAACCCATTGCAATGCAAATCCAAGCTATTATAGCAGTAAGCAGTCCAACTCACTGCCAGACCACAGCCTGGCAGACATCATTATTGTCCCTCTGACAGTTCATGAGTTCGACCTGTGTGTAGTGCATTGCCACTGCTGCTTAGATGACTAGAACTTCTTTATGGCAAGCTTGACCCAATAGTATGCATGATGCAAAGCAAGGCAGCCATGTCCACAAAATAAAAATAAAAAGCAGCTCAAAAAAAAAACTCTAGCCTTTTTTAAAGATGATTATAATAGTTATATCAAAATTAAAGCCCGTCATCCTCCAAATAAAAAGATAGATATTATTAGCCCGAATTCACCGAAGTCTAATTTCGCAAAATTCGCCGAAGCCTATCCGAGGTTCGCCAAATACACTGTTGGCTGAGAAAGAAATCTAGTTTTGCTCCTTGGAATACATTCAACCATTCTCAAGTTTCCTTTCGGCCATTAGAGTCGCAGATCTCTCCACAAAAAACTATAATCAGGGATATTACCAGCGACCGCCGCTGTCGCAGCGCCACGATGCCGCAGTACGCGCAGGCTCAGACGCAAAAGGAGGTTGAGTTTTTGGAAGGACAACACAATTCGAATTTCGAAAGCGTGAAGTGCGAAGGATTACGTCTCATCTTTCAGGAGCCATATCTTCACGAAGAGTTATCCGCTTCAGCTGATTCTTGGACCAACTTGTGCAAAATTTGAATAGCTTTAAAATGAGTGGTCATATGCAAAAATCCGAGCAATATTGAGGGAGATACAACACTGTGAAGTCACCCATTCGGAACAAGGGCAGTGATGATTTTTCAAGTCACAAAATACAAAATTGCAAATATTTGTCAGCTAGGGTTCGAACGATGGGAAAAGCAATAAAGGGCTAGAACTTCAGTGAGGCAAGACATTCTATCCAGACAAAGAATTTTTCAGCTAATTTTTTTTCCTTTTCTTTATCTTAGAAATTGTGCATGAAAAATTTATAAAGTTTTAATCAAATATTATATTTGCTATAGGACATTCAGATAAATTTCAATAGATTTTGAGTTTTAGTTTCCTTTCCATGGACCGATTTATAGTTAAATCCTTAGAATCATCTCTAGTGGTAGAGGTTAGTGAGCGCACCTTAGAGAGATCCTCGTTGCTCCAAGATAGGGCAGTTTTTGGTAAATTTAATGGGTATTGGCCAGGGGCTTCAGCCTTGAGAAAATGGATTGATAGGAGTTGGAAGTTCCCATGAGTGATTCTATCATTTCTTCCCAAAGGTTTCTTCCTAGCCATTTTTTGTTCTAGGGAAGAAAGAGAAAGAACCTAAAAGGAGGTCGTTGGTTTATGGGAAGAGCAGGACTCTTCCTCACCCGCTGGTATGAAGGCTTTTCACCTGAAAATGTAAATCTATCCCTAGTACCAGTCTAGATTAGGATGTTTGGGTTGCCCATTAAATTTTAGGAAATAGATAGCTTCAAGGCAATAGGAAACACTCTAGGAGAATTCCTTGAGATATTAGATATGACAACAAATGGATTTTTGGCTATTTATGCTCGAATATTGGTCATGATTGATATAAGTAAAGCTTTACCAGAATCAATCATTCTTAAGTATGGGGATAAGATGTGGACCCAAACTATAGATTATGAAAACATATCTTTTAGATGTAGAAGATGTCATGAGGTGGGGCATATTGAGAGATCATGCCTTAAGAAGAGCCCAGAAGAATCATTTGTAGAAAACCGCAAGAGAAACTTACAAATGGTTATGGATGAAGATGGTTTTCAACTTCCAAAAAATAGATCTAGAAAAATAAAAGAAAATAAACAGTGGAGACCAATAAGGAAGGATATTGGAAGAAATACCAACTCTTTTGAGGCTTTAACCTATGAAGAAAAAGTAGATCAAAACTTAGAGGACACAGTACAACAGGTTCAACATATTAACAAGGAACTATCTATTCAGTATGATCTTGATTTAGGGACGAACATTCTCGATGAACCTAAGGAATGTATCTCATCAGATTTTGAAGACTCTCTTGAAGTACCATGCACCATTCAAGAGAAAAATATTGGTAAAGAAAATGCAGTGTTAGATGTTAATACCTCTATCATTAATAAGGAAATACCAAAAAATGAGTAGGACAAGTCAAAATTTTTTGTAGCAGAGCCAAGAGAGGATAAATCTAATGAAAAACAAAGTTGTGAAAGAATATTGAGGAATAGAATAATAAAACCTACTCTTGATACAAGCAAGGCAAAAAGAGGAAAACCCTCAAATTATCAAGCAAGATCCTAATAGCAGAAAAAATTAGACAGATGCATTCTCTCAAATCATTGGCTAGATGAAGGAACTTGTGCTAAAATTAATACCTTAACAAGGATTGGTTCAGATCACTTGCTAATAAGAGTTAAAATGGTGGAAAGTGAATTCAAAAAAATATCATATTTTAAATATGAGCAGATGTGGGAAGACCATCCTCGATTTGTTGATATGATAGCTCAAACGTGGAATTCTTTAGGTAGTGGTGGGTTGTATGCTCTTCCAAACCAAATTAAAGCTTTGACATCTAGATTAAAATATTGGAACAATAACACCTTTGGAAATATTTTTTAGAAGAAAGAAGAACTAAAAGATAAACTTTCAAAATTGCAAAAAGGTGATGATGATAATCCAAGCTCGGAGGAAAGGGAGTTGCTTAGTGAATATCATAATATTTTGAGAAAGGAAGAGAAATTTTGGAGATTAAAATCAAGACGAACTTGGTTAAAAGAAGGAGATAAAAATACAAAGTTTTTTCATAGGATGGCTATAGTACAGAGATTAACTTCCAGAATTAGTAGAATTAAATCTATTGAAGGGGTTTGGATTAAAGATCTGAGTGAAATTAGAAAGGAGCCAAAGTCGTTTTATTAGAATATTCTAGGTTCAGAGGAGACCGAAGTTCTTAATGATAAACTTCTTCAAGATGTTCCTTCAATTATAACGAATGAAGACAATAGGAAACTGATGGAGCCTATTACTCTAGAAGAAGTTCATTTAGCTCTTTTCTCTTTTAATAAGGATAAATCCCCCGGGTCCAAATGGGCTCTCTACAGCTTTTTACCAACATAATTGGGATATAGTGAAGGATTCTTTATTGATGGCAGTGGAACAGTCTAGGGTAAAACAATACATTCCTTATAAAATAAATGCAACATATCTTACCCTAATTCCAAAAAAGAAGGATGCTGAATTGTTTGATTCTTTTAGACCCATAAGCCTATGTAATATGGCATATAAGATTATTTCCAAAGTGATGGCAAATAGATTAAGCCCCTTGTTAGACAAAATCATTTCAGAAGAGCAAGGAGGATTTGTGAAAGGGAGACAAATTTTGGATGGGATCATCGTAGCTCATGAAGTTATACATTCGGCAACTTCAAGAAAAGAGAAAGCAATGATCTTAAAACCTGATGAGTAAAGCCTATGATAGGGTTAAATTTGATTTTCTTTTTGCAGTTTGGTTTCGGGAAGAAATGGGTTAGATGGATTAAAGCATGTGTCTCTACAGTTTCTTATTCAGTGTTGGTCAATGGGTTAGTGACAAAATCTTTTAAAGCCAAGAGAGGCCTTACACAAGGAGATTCTCTATCTCTGTATTTGTTCATTATTCTGGCAGAAGTTTTGAGTAGGAACTTAAAGAAGGCTTACAAAGATGGGCTAATAAGTGGTCTTAAGGTTAGTAATAACATTGATAACATCACCCATCAACATTTTGTAGATGATACAACCCTTTTTGGAAGGGCAAGGATAAATGAGGCCAGAGCTTTGAATAACTTTTTAAAAGAGTACGAAAGAGCTTTAAGGCAAAAAGTTAATAGGACTAAATCCAAAATTTACTTCCTTAACACTCCTGCTAATATCAAAGCAAGAATTTGCAGGTTGCTTCAAATGGAGGAGGCAAATTTACCAACAACTTATCTAGGGATGCCTTTATTTGAGGGGAGAATGAGGATAGATTTATAGAATCCAGTTATTAGTAAAGTTCAGAGTAAACTTCCAGCTTGGAAAGGTAGATGGTTATCAATAACAGGAAGGGTGCAGTTAATTAAGTCAGTCTAACAAGTCATTCCAACATATAATGTCTTTGTATTCTATGCCAAAATCAATTGAAAAAAGTTTAATCTATATTATGCGATCCTTTTTATGGTCAAGTTTACATGATAAAAGGATATTTCCTTTGGCGAAATGGAGCAAATTGTGCGATGATAAAACTAGGGGCGGTCTTGCTTTAAGAGTTCTTACAGATGCAAACTTAGCTCTTAGAGGAAAAGTTATCTGAAGATTGTACAAAGAGATTCAAAGACAATGGGCAAGAATTTTTCTACGTATGTTGATCCCAATGACCCAAGTTTAATAATTACTGCATTCTCTCTACCAAATGGTTCTGCTCTTTGGAATGGTTTAAAAAAATCTATTGATCTTATGATTAAAGGTTTAAGATGGGTGGTGTGAATTGGAGAAAAAAATTCTATTTGGATGGATACTTGGTGTAATAAAAAACCACTCAATTTAGATTCAATTTTGAAACCTTGGATGAGATTGCTTCAAGACAAATATGGTGATAGGGTTTCAAACATTTTGTACAAGGATCGAGAAGGAAGATAAAAATGGAAAAAAGATTTTTTTACAAGTATAATAGACATTGATGCTAGGAGGCAATTGAGTAGAAAGATAACAACTGTGATTATTCCAAGGTTCCACGAGCCTGGGGGACGGGGGGACGGGTTTGCTGGGGCGGTGGGGGACGGCAGGCCGATTTTAGGGGACGGCTGGGGGGACGACTAGTATAATACTATAAAAATTGAATTTTTTTAGAAATTTAGAATAATCTACACATTCAGAATTCTACACCCAACAAAAATGATATTTCATATTACTATTCAATTATGTAAGTGCAGCCATTCATATTCAGATTAGTTACTAACACATAAGTGCAGCCATTCATATTGAGATTAGTTACTAACACATAAGTGCAGCCATAATTGAGTCATTTAACATTTTCATATTCATATTAGTTACTAACATGCAGCCATTTAATTGTTTCAAGTTGAACAACTATAACTTGAAGGTTCAGCCAAGGATATCAAGTGCAAACAATGTTCAAACAGTCATCATTTTAAGTAATAACAGTCATCATTTTTTCAGCCACCAATGTTCAAACAAAGACTGACATTTTTAAAAAATTTCAGTCACTAACTGTTCAAAATTTCAGTCACTATACCAAAAGAATTGGTATTGTTTAAATAAACCTCCTTTTAGTCTTGTAATGATGGCATTATAGCATAATTCCAAAGACCCTTACCATTTTTAAGTTAAATTTTTTTTTTTTTTTTTCTCCCTTGGGTGAGGATGCCCAGCCGTGGGGGACGGCTGGGCCCCATGGGGGACGCTCA
Organism: Wollemia nobilis; assembly: GCA_028583015.1. Lineage (NCBI taxonomy): Eukaryota > Viridiplantae > Streptophyta > Pinopsida > Araucariales > Araucariaceae > Wollemia > Wollemia nobilis. Next base: position 3,801,887 of record JAQPPZ010017021.1, read on the forward strand.
GACCGTCCCCGGGGACGGTTGGGCATCCCCGGGGACGGCCGGGGTCTGGGCCCCATGGGGGACGCTCAGACCGTCCCCGGGGACGCCCCCGAGGACAGCTGGGCATCCCCGGGGACGGCCGGGTCTGGGCCCCATGGGGGACGCTCAGACCGTCCCCGAGGACGGCTGGCGTCCCCAGGGACGCCCCAAAAAGGGGGACGTCCCGGGGACGGGAGGCCACAAGCCTCAGCCGTCCCCCAAAAATGGGGACGGGGGGAAACATCCCCCTTGCCGTCCCCCAATGCTGGGGGACGCGGGAAACGGGGTGACGCGTCCCCTAGGGGGGGGAGAAGCGTCCCCATGGAACACTGGATTATTCCAAGGGGATCCAAGGATAAATTGATTTAGGAGTTGAATAGCTCAGGAAAATACACAACAAGAAGTGGATATAATGTTCAACACCAACAAAATAATAATGTCACTAGAATATGGAGAGATATTTGGGATAGCCCAAGCATTCCTAAATTCAAAATGTTTGTTTGGCTAGTAGGTCATAGAAGAATTTTATCTTGGGATAACCTTATGAAAAGGGGTTTTCATGGCCCCTCTCAATGTGTTTTCTGTAATAAGGAGGAGGAGAGTATAGACCATCTCTTGGGACATTGCTCAATAGTCCTGGAATCTATGGCAATGGATTCTTAATATGTTTGGTAAATGCATGGTGATGAATAGCACAATTGAAGATTGGTTAAAGCAATGGCAGAGTACTTATAAAAGTGAGGCTTTACAGATAATATGGGATATATCAAAAGATACAATACTTTGGACCATATGGCTAGAAAGGAATAGAAGAATATTTAAAGGAAAGGAAAGCAGTTTAGAGGTAATGAAAAAGAAGATATGTTTAGCCATAGAGGAGTCTAAACCAACCCTATCAACTCACCCAGTCCCTAATTTGGAAGCAGAGAGCCTTGATAGATTGAGTCAAGTCATTAAATGGAATTATGATGTTGGGTACAAGAGAAGCAAAATGTGTTTTCATTTAGACTATTTATTATAATTTTTGTTGTTGCACTTGTGTTTCAGGAAGGAAACTAGCAATCCAGATTTGGTAAAGCGGACTATGATAGTGCGATGTTTTGGAAATATTACTCTACTAAGATGCAAGGCATAGATAGTAGAGGTGAAGTTTTGGCATTGTGAAGGCTGCTATAGGAAAATGTCAAGAAAGATGTTAAATTCTGGATTAATTGTATTCATACAGAAAATTTGAAAAGATCCAGAAAATGAAAATCAAGAATTCAAACGTTTAATGTAAAATGATGTAGGTTTCTATCTATAGCATCTCAATTGACATGCGAAGTGTATCTATTTGTAAACTCTCATGCTCTAAATAAGAGAGATGTAATTTGTCAATAGTGGGGGACCTGAGTACAACCCCTTATTATCCAGCAAAAAAATTAAAAAAAACTCTAGCCGAAAGAAAAAACGTAAAAGAGTAAAACCCAACATATAGAAATTTTTGCATGTCCATACTTGGTTTTGTATCCAAGCAATGCTAAAGTGTATAACTTACTAGTGAAAATATAATTACAAGTTAAATAATTATCAAGAACTTGATATCTAAAAAACTATTAATTTATTTGTAAAGACAAAAACAAGAAAAAGAAAAAGGTCCTTCCGTCTTACTAGTGTCAGACCAATTCATACAACTATAGTAAAAGTGAAATGGAAAGGTCCCAAGGAAGCTTGTCAGACCAATTCATACAACTATAGTAAAAGTGAAATGGAAAGGTCCCAAGGAAGCTTGGATAAAACTAAATTTTAATGGGGCTTTCAAAGAAAATCCAGGAAAGACAATTAGGGAAGGCATTTTCAGAAATCATAAAGGGGAAATTTCACTAGCTTATTCAGAGAAATATAGTGAGAAATTGAAAATTTTTGTAAAAGCATTGGTGGCTCTGTCAGGAATAAAATGGTGGTAGATAAGAGTTGCCATAGTTTACATATAGATGGGGATTCTTTAACCATGGGATCAAAAAAGAGGATTTAGTGTGAATTGGCAATCAAATCCAATTATCAAGGATGCCATCAATTTAAGTTATAATCTCCACTATTGAAAATACTCTCATGCATATAGAATAGAATAGAATAGGATAGAAGCTTTTTAACATTCACGAGACCAAATAACCTATGGAACAACAATGATTCCATTATCAAATACAATATGTTATCTTACTTGTTCCTTTAAAATGAAATAAGTTTATATGAAAAATCAAAGTTGAGTCATCATTCTCTCTTTCTGAAGAACTGATCTTTTGCTATTGATCTTGCTGATAAATTCTCCTAGCTTCTCTATTCTTGTTTCTTCAAACAATTCAGACATAGAATCCACCACATTATAATGTATCAGCATAACTATCTCGAATATCATATAAGACGGCTATACCTTGGCTAATTTTTGGCTAATATGGGTTTAACTGGACATCAATACATAATAAAATTAAATTATAAATGATGATCTTCTCGTCCCCTCCCAAACAATTTACAATTTATAGCATCATTGGACATGTGAGATATTATCATTACCGGAGCATCTACCAGCTTGAAATTCATAACAGATGGGACATTAGCAGTTGTAGAATAGGTAGTTTTTGTCTACATCACTGGATAGTCATCTTGAAACGATTTACACCCTAAATCTGTGATGATTTCAAGAAAAACTTTTTCTTCCATTTGGAAAGTTTTTTTTTTGTTGCTTTGATGCAAAGTACCGCCATCCTAAAACCTGAATTCTCCATCAAACTTCGAATATGATGTCAGACTTTATGGTGGTGGTTTGAGCAGGCACGACTAAAAGGTAAGGTATGAACTACCGAGTCACGCAGCAACTGCACAATGATTGCATGGTGTTGGCTAATGTTTGTGTTTTAAAGCATTCAATGGGACACCTTCAATGTTTGAGTTGTTTTTTCCTGTAATTTTGCTCCTTGGAAACTCCCAAAAAGAAAAGAAAAAATGGAGCAGTGAACTCTAAGCCTTTTGGGATTTGAATCTGGATCAATTGCATGGCAACGCTTTCACAACTACTAGGCAACAGTTTAATTGACAGTAGACCAAAATCGTGTCAAATATACTCTTCAAAGTTTTAATAGGTTTAACTCGCACCAATGTGTAAGTTTGTATGTTCTGACTCTGCTTGCCAGTCTGCATTGATTTAACTAGAATTAATAAAACATGTATCCAAAATAGTCATTTGCCAGATTTTTTCACGATACCCCCGAAGAATTGACATTAAATTGTACCACTCAAACGTATAAACTGATAAAACAATGTTTTCAAAATTTCATTTGTCCGATTTTCTGAGAAAGAACCGAAGAAATGACATAACTCAACCATCCCAAAACTAGAAATTGACCCCCCCCCGCCCAAAAAATTAAAAAAAAGCATAAAACTCCGGAATTTTGGAGAATACAAACCAAAAAGGGTATTGAATTCAACCAACCCAGAACTAAAAACGAATAAAACAATGGGCACAGAAATTCATTTCCCAGATTTTTGAAGAATAAAAGCTGAAGAAATGACATTCAATTCAATCAACCCAAAAGAAAAAATTAATGAAATAGCATACCCAAGTATTCATTCCCCAAATTTTGGAAGAAGCGAAAAAACATCTCAAGAATTGACATCAAATTCCAGCAACCCAAATCTGGATACTATAAAACGATATGCGCAATAATTAACTTCCCAGATTGGTGGAGGGTAAAAAATGAAGAATTGACATTAAATTAAACCAACCCAGAACCAAAAATCAATGAAATAACGAGCCCAAAAACTCAAACGAATTCAAGCAAAATCCAACCAACCCAGAACTACAAATTCACGACATAATATGCCCAAAATTCCCTGACATAACATTCAACCAACCTAAACCCTGAAAAAATATGTCCAGAAATTCCTTTTCTTTAGTTAGGGAAAACAAAATTATTTAACATCCGAATCATTACAAAAGACAAGAAAAGTAGTGAGAACCCACCTGCCACATCTTGTAAGGGCTTTCATCTTCATCTTTGCTTTCAACCTCCACTTTGAGAGGTGTCACTTGGAGCTGCATTCTTGGAAAGCTCACACTGGAAGGGCCCTCAGCCCTGTCCTCCCCCTTCTCATCCTCATTCCTCTCCTCCCTCTGTTGCTGTTGCTCTGCCATATTGTTTTGGCTTGATAGGATTAGGCTAAGTGTGGATGAGGATAACGTTCTGTGACATGAAGCAAAAGCATATGAAGGCCTTATCAGTGTCACAGGGTTCGAGTTAACAAGAAGTCTAGATCTCAACAAAGGAGGCCCTGTATCATATGAGTGTCATCGCCTTCGTTCGAGTTTGGATTTGTCTAAGTAAATGTAAATTTAATATATATTTTTTAATTAGAATTAAATTAGAAGTTTAGTGTTTAACTTGGATTCCTTAGCCATGTTTCAAGTTCAAGTTCAATTCATGTGTCCTGTGACCCGCACGGGGCTATAATAAAGGTTAAAAGCCTAGTGTTTTTTTTTTAATTGTTGTTATTGTGTTCTAAAGTAGATTAGTATTTAATTTTAAAATTTTAAATAATTAGATTATTTTTATTGTAAAAATAAAATATTATATTGTTTTTATTAATTGTTATTAAGTTAAATAAATTTTATTTTTTAAATTTTGATAATCAAATTTTTTATAGTATTATTTTTATTAAGAGATAAAATTTTATTCGTATAAATGTTTTTTAAACTTAAATTTTATCATATATAAAATTCAACATTGTGAATGGTTAAAATATTTATTGTCTAATTTTTATATCTATAAATATATACAAACTGACAATTTTTTAATATTTTTTTAAGGATTCTTTTTAATTTTTTTTATGAAAATCAAAGGTTGTACTTGGATCAAGGGTAACATGGGTCCCTCACCCTTGACAAGCCACAACTCTCTCTTGCAAGCTTGAATTCACAAACACTTTTAATTGTCATCTTAATTCAATTGCTATAGCTAGATATTTATATCATTTTTTATAAAATATTTGAATTCTTGATTTTAATTTTTTTTTTAATTCTTCAATTTTTCGTGTGAATACAAATTTTCGAGAATTTAGCCCTGATTTGTTCCTACAATAGCCTTCACAATACCAAAACTTCACCTTTACTATCTATACAGCATCATACTATAGTCTACTCTACCATATCTAAATTGCTAGTTTCCTTCCTAAAGTATAAGTGCGACCACAAAAATTGTATTAAAAAAGAAATAAAAACTTCGCAGCAGTACCTTAATGCAATAGAAATCAAATAACGAAGAGGAAGTAGAAGCACAAGCGATCAATGCAAAAAGGGCACTTCACGACATAAGAACAAGAGAGACTGAAATGAAATGGAAAACTTCGAAAACGTGTTTCGCACCTTAAGTGCTCATCAGTTCAGTTGATGACCAAACATTACAATCCATCTTGTTTATATATATTTCTCAGGCCAGTGGGTGCCCTAGCCGACATGCCACATGGCGAGAATCAAGAAAAATGGATCGTTACCTTGGGATATGCCAAAAAAGGTAGTGATTGCCAAGGATAACGATCGAAAGTGCCTTAAAACATTAAAAAATGCTCCTCATGATGTGCACCCGTGAATACGGGGCATTGATTGCCAAAAAGAGACGTTACAAACAATTATAAACTTTAAAACTTATTTTTAGAGGCCCCATAAAGTGCCTATTGCTTTGAAACCCAAAGGGTTTTGTTCGTCGTCGTAGAAAATTTTATAATCTTTCCAACGCTTCAAACAGTTCGAGAATCGGAGCCTTGTAGCAAAAGTTATGGCTGATTGAAGTTGGGTTGGGTTCTCACGATCCAGCTGCGACAGAAATTTTTTCATATTTTTGTTGTTTTTCCAACAGATGATGCCACGATCGATATGGGAGAGCTGGGGGTCTTTGCTCCATTTTTCGTAGAGAGGTCCAAGCACTTTTTTGTGTAGACGAAGATCACGGGCAAACTGGCAGTTGTACAGCTTCATCAGAAGTGGGGGATATTTCTTTAGACTTGGTTTTCTTAAAGAGATCTTTTGGAATCTTTTCTAGAGCAGTGTAGGCCAGTGTTGAAACTCTACCTGGGAAAAGAGTGGAAATAAGAAACGGGACGGGTAGCCCCGGGCTCTCAACCTGTGAAAAAAATGATGCTTCATCTTTCTGAATCCTTCATCATCCGCCTCTTTGACCATAAACCTGTTGAGTTCACTGACTATAAAGGCTTTTTTTCTAGTGGGGTGGATGGAATGAACAGAAAGGGATATATTGATACACATTCATTGGTTTTTGGTATAGTTTAGTACCTAGACGACCTAGAATAGTCATGGAGGGTGGTTTGACCACCAGAATATCCAGGATGTTAACTTCAAAAGTGGAAATGGTAGTAGTGATGTTGATGTTGGGATAAACAAAACCATAAGCATCAAGGAGAGCTTGAATACTCTCATTAGTACCATTCCAAACTCCAAAAGCATCATCAATATATCGTTTATACAAGCAAAAAAAAATTGAAATAGATGGAAAAAGACTGAAAACTTGCAATTCCAAGTAACAAAGAAATAGACAGGCATAGAGAACTGCAAAATTGCTCCCCATTGCTATATCTCTTTTTTGCCTGTAGATCTTACCATCAAATTCCAGATAATGTCTGTTCAGGACCAGTTATGCAAGTTTGAGGATCAACTAGACCAAACCTAGATTGAACCTCTCCGAGATGAAGTGTTGAAGAGCGGCCAATCCTGTTGTTGTAGGAATGCTTGGGTACAGGCTCTCAACATCAAAGGTGAACATAACATAGCTTGGAGGAAAATCTCTTTCATGAAGGATTTTCATTAGGCTCAAAGAGTCTTGTAGATGATTTGGCTGCTCTAGGAGAATGGGGAGAAGCTGGTGGTGAAGCCATTTGGAAACATGCTCCAACATATAACCGCAATAGGAGCAGATGGGTCTACCCTTCATAGGTTGTTTGTGGACCTTTGATATGAGGTAGAAAGTACAGACTCAAGCAATGATGGGGTTCTTTTGTAGAAGATAATCCATTGTTTTTTATCGAGGAGAAGACTTCTTTGTGCATTTTTAACAATGGACTCCAAGCTAGAAAAAAGAGAGTTCGAGGGAATATAAATAACCTCTTGGTAAACTTCTAGATTTGAAAGTTGTCTGATCCCTTATTCCAGGTACCATGCCTTGCTAAGAACAATGAGGTCAAGATTTTTGTTAGCAGGTCTGATGACAATGGAATCATTAGATCTAAGAGAGTGCAAGGCTCTTGCCAAATGCCTGGGCAGGGGAGGCTGGAAGATACTCTCCATGGTAGCAAGTTTTTGTTCAACTCAATGCTTTTCGTCATTAAGAAGATCCAACAAGGGCTGGTATTTCACATCAGGTTCCCATGCGGAATTTGAAATACGAAAGGGAGAGTAGGCAGGTTCTTCCCAGTTGGCGATGTTCCTTCCTTTTGGACTAAAAAACCATCAGAGCTTGAGAAGCCTAGAAAATAGAACATACTCCGCACAGACATCATCATGGACCATGGGAGGTGGGACAGGGATATATTTCAATCCTAGCCCAAGAAGCTCTTTTTCTGTCATTGTGAGAGGTCTATCAGAGAAATTATGAACAACGACATTTGTGATCATGCCATCAACAACACCTATGTTACTCTTGTTGAAGAAGAGCAGGCATCTATCGATAGAGCTAAATATGGCACTCAAATGATTCAGTAGCTTTTTATACTATCGCCACGAGGACGGCCTTGGATCTACTGCAATCTCAGACTTGACTGCATGGGAACAAATCTCGCAGAGTTCTGATTCATTCAGGAACCAGATCCTTGGAAAGTTTCGTGAGAGCCCCATCATGACTGTTGTTGTGTAGGAGGTATGAATTCTTTCTCTGGTTGTTTCCAGCGAACTCTGCTTTGGGATCGGTCTCATGACCTATTTTTTGACTGATATCATTGGTTCTGTCTGTCAAGACGATTTTGCTGCTGTTGTTGTCGACCTGACTGTTAAGGTTGTTGTTGTTGATGTTGTCCGCTATGCGGATGACTCCGACTCCTATTCCTTCTCCTTTGATTTTGGGGCGAGGGATTGTGGGAGTTAGGTCGAGAGGAAATGGCAAGATCTATGACAAGTTTTATGAGTTATTGAATCTCAGAAAAGAGTGGAGCGCACTCCTTTTTGATGAGGGATGCCACCGAGGTGTTGGCTTCATCCATGACAATATCTTGTAGTTTCTCAACAGCTTTTCGAGTGTCAGTTGCACCTTGTTGGACCTAACGATCCACACATAATTCCATTTTGATAGCGTTGGCTTTTACAGTAAAATATTCCATGATTTACGATTTCTAATAGGATGCAATCTCAAAATCTAAAATGAAAGTCATTTTGCTAAATATTTTCTCTACTTGTGCATCGAGTTGTGTGACAACGACATCCTTTTGAACCTTCAAGCTCTCAAGTAATTTCTTTTCTGTCGAAAGATATACTTTCAAACATGCTTTCTGGAAATTCAAGGTGAGCTCAAAAATTTTCTTTTCCATCTCTTCTTGAAGAGTAGGACTTGGAATCTGAAGGCTTGGAGGCTTCATGCGCAAATTGTTTGGCATGGTGCCCTCGTCGATGCCTTTCTAGATTTTCATGATGGTCTTAGTTTTATGGACCTTGATGAACGCAGATCTAAAGGATTCCCATAATTTCATGTTGAGATCTTTAAGATTCTATGGTAGGTCTAGAATACGCCTCGAAGTTTGCAATGCTTCAGGATAAGAAGAGCATGACTTTGTTTGAGTGTATTCTACGCGCGAAGTGGAAGCTTCAATCTCCGGAAGCAACATCTTGGGCCTCTTTTGAGCGGATCTGGTGGATTCCAGAATAGGAGAGCCTTCGCAAAAGAAATGGGGATACTCTTCTAGATTTTGGATAACTAGGGCAGCGTGCAACATCAGATTGAAAAGATAACTTTTATATTCAAAAATAAATCAAAACTTCGCAATAGTACTTTAGCACAATAAAAATCAAATAGCGAAGAGGAAGTAGAAGCACAAGCGATCAATGCAAAAAGGGCACTTCACAACATAAGAACAAGAGAGACTGAAATGAAAGAGAAAACTCTAAAAACGTGTTTCACACATTAAATTCCATCTTGTTTATATAGATTTCTTAGGCTAGTGGGTGCCCTATCCGACATGCCACGTGGCAAGATTAAAGAAAAATGGATCGTTACCTTGGGATATGCCAAAAAAGGCAGTGATTGCCAAGGATAACAATCGAAAGTGCCTTAAAACATTAAAAAATGCTCCTCGGGATGTGCACCCGTGAATACGGGGCATTGATTTCCAAAAAGAGACGTTACAAACAATTCTAAACTTTAAAACTCATTTTTAGAGGCCCTAAAAAGGGCCTATTGCTTTGAAACCCAAAGGGTTTCGTTCGTCACCGTAGAAAATTTTATAATATTTCCAACGCTTTAGACGGTTCGAGAATCGGAGCCTTGTAGCAAAAGTTATGGCTGATTGAAGCTGGGCTGGGTTCTCATGACCTAGCTGCGACATAGAAATTTCTTCATATTTTTGTTGTTTTTCCAACAGATGATGCCACGATCGATATGGGAGAGTTGAGGGTCTTTGCTCCATTTTTCGTAGAGAGGTCCAAGCACGTTTTTGTTAGATCACAGGCAAACTGGCAGTTGTACAACTTCATTAGAAGTGGGGGAGATTTGTTTAGACTTAGTTGTCTTAAAGAGATCTTCTAGAATATTTTCTAGAGCAGTGCAGGCCGGTGTCGAAACTCTACCTAGGCAAAGAGTGGAAATAAGAAACGGGACGGGTAGCCCTAGGCTCTCAACTTGTGAAAAAATTGATGCTTCATCTTTCTGAATCCTTCATCATTCGCCTCTCTGACCAGAAATCTATTGAGTTCGTTGACTATAAAGGCTTTTTTCTGGTGGGGTGGATGGAATGAACAAAAAGGGATATATTAATACACATTCATTGGTTTCTGGTACAATTTAGTACCCAGACGACCTGTAACAGTTATGGAGGGTGGTTTGACCACCAGAATATCCACGATGTTAACTTCAAAAGTGGAAATGGCAGTAGTGATGTTGATGTTGGGATAAACAAAACCATAAGCATCAAGGAGAGCTTGAAGACTCTCATTAGTACCATTCCAAACTCCAAAAGCATCATCAATATATCGTTTATACAAGCAAAAATTTTCTGAAATAGATGGAAAAAGACCGAAAACTTGCAATTCCAAGTAACAAAGAAATAGACAAGCATAGACAACTACAAAATTGCTCCCCATTATTGTACCTCTTTTCTCGCCTGTAGATCTTACCATCAAATTCCAGATAATGTCTGTTCAGGACCCGTTTTGCAAGTTTGAGGATCAACTGGACCAAACCCGGCTTGAACCTCCCCAAGATGAAGTGTTGAAGAGCAACCAATCCTGCTACTGTAGGAATGCTTGGGTACAGGCTCTCAACATCAAAGGTGAGCAGAACGCAGTTTGGAGGAAAATCTCTTTCATGAAGGATTTTCATTAGGCTCAGAGAGTCTTGTAGATGATTTGGCTGTTCTAGGAGAATGTGGATAAGCTGGTGGTGAAGCCATTTGGAAATAGGCTCCAACATATAACCACAATAGGAGCAGATGGGTCTACCCTTCATAGGTTGTTTGTGGACCTTTAGAATGAGGTAGAAAGTATAGACTCGAGCAATGATGGGGTTCTTTTGCAAAAGATAATCCATTATTTTTTGATCGAGGAGAAGACTTCTTTGTGCATTTTTAACAATGGACTCTAAGCTAGAAAAAAGAGATTTATAGGGAATATAAGTAACCTATTGGTAAACTTCTAGATCTGAAAGTTGTCTGATCCCTTCTTCCATGTACCATGCCTTGCTAAGAACAATGAGGCTGAGATTTTTGTCAGCAGGTCTAATGACAATGGAATCATTAGATCTAAGAGAGTGCAAGGCTCTTGCCAAATGCCTGGGCAAGGGAGACTGGAAGATACTCTCCATGGTAGCAAGTTGTTGTCCAACTTGATGCTTTTCATCATTAAGAATATCCAGCAGGGGCTGGTATTTCACATCAGGTTCCCATGCAGAATTTGAAATACAAAAGGGAGAGTAGGCAGGTTCTTCCCAGTTGGCAATGTTCCTTCCTTTTGGATCGAAAAACCATCAGATCTTGAGAAGCCTAGAAAATAGAACATACTCCGCATGGACATCATTCGACCATGGGAGGTGGGACATGGATATATTTTAATCCTAGCCCAAGAAGCTCTTTTTCTTTCGCTGTGAGAGGTCTATCAGAGAAATTATGAACAATGGCATTTGTGATCATGCCATCAACAACACCTACGTTACTCTTGTTGAAAAAGAGCAGGCATTTATCGACAGGGCTAAAGATGGCACTCCAATGATTCAATAGCGGTTTACGTCGTCACCGCGAGGACGACCTTGGGTCTGCTGCAATCCCGAACTGGAGTGTCTGGGAACAAATCTCGCAGAGTTCTGATTCGTTCGGGAACCAGATCCTTGGAAATTTTTGCGAGAGCCCTGTCGTGACTGCTGCTGCACAGGAATTATGAATTATTTCTCTGGTTATTGCCAGCGAACTCTGCTTTGGGATCGGTCTTGCGACCCATTTTTTGACTAAGATCGTTGGTTCTGTCTGTCGGGATGATTTCGTTGTTGTTGTTGTCGGCCTGACTGTTGAGGTTTTTGTTGCTGCTATTATCCGCTACGAGGACGGCTCCGAATCCTATTCCTTCTCCTTTGATTTTGAGACAAGGGATTACAGGAGTTGGGTCGAGAGGAAACGACAAGATCTGTGACAAGTTTTCTGAGTTCTTGGATCTCAGAAAAGAGTGGAGAATGTCGGCTAGTCCCACCCACTGGCCTGAGAAATCTATATAAACAAGATGGATTGTAATGTTTGGTCATCGGCCAAATTGATGAGCACTTAAGGTGCGAAACGCGTTTTCAAAGTTTTCCATTTCATTTCAGTCTCTCTTTTTCTTATGTCGTGAAGTGCCCTTTTTGCATTGATCGCTTGTGCTTCTACTTCCTCTTCGTTATTTGATTTTTGTTGCGCTAAGGTACTACTGCGAAGTTTTTATTTCTTTTTTAATATAAAATTCATCTCAATTCAATTGCTATAGCTAGATATCTATATCATTTTTTGAATTCTAGATTTTATTTTATTTTTTTTATTCTTCAATTTTCCGTGTGAATACAAATTTTCAAGAATTTGGCCTTGACTTGTTCCTACAATAGCCTTCACAATACCAAAACTTCACCTTTACTATCTATGCATTGTATCTTTTGTAAAATAATATTTCTAAACACCATACTATAGTCTACTCTACCAGATCTAGATTTCTAGTTTCCTTCCTAAAGTATAAGTGCGACCACAAAAATTGTAATAAATAGTTTATATGAAAAGACATTAATGTTATAAAATATAGGACATATTACTAATGAAAAACATTAAAGTAAATCTTAATAATTATTTGATTTTGGTAGTGAACATTTTCTTGTTAGCTTCAACTAAACTTACTACTTCCTCTAAAGAAGAGAATTTAAATTTAGGGTCCTCAATCAAAACCCCTATATTGGCTAGCCTATTTGTGCTTTTGTTTCCTTCCCTTAAAGTATTTGTAAACCTGATTTCTTAAAACTTTATAGCAAGGTCTTGAATTTCCACAATTATCTCTTATATGTTCCATGGAGCCTTTACCTTCCTCGGAATTGCATTTGTTACTATGAGTGAATCACCTTTCATCCATTATTCCATTTTGTTTGTTTGTATATTTTTAACCCTTCCAAAGCAACCCAAGCTTCAACTTCATTATTTGTCTTAAATCCACTATTGAAAGCTTAATGAGACAAAATCTCTCCCCTATTATTTCTAATTATTCCTCCTCCTATTGGTCCTAGATTTCCTTTAAATGCTCCATCAAAATTTAATTTGACCAACTCCACATACGGTGGTTTCTACTTTATATTCTTTGTCTTTTTTTGTTTCTCCTATCCTCAACATCATAATTCCTTTGATGACTTGGTTCCATCTATCAAGGCTCTCTACTCCCATATTAGAGATTGCATGAGTTGATAGGGTTGGTTTAGACTCTTCTATGGCTAAACAAATCTTCCTTTTCATTATCTCTAAATTGCTTTCCTTTCCTTTAAATATTATTTTATTCCTTTTTAGTCATACAGTCCAAAGGATTGTATCTTTTGATATATCTCAAATTGTCTATAAATCCTCACTTTTAAAAGTGCTCCACCAATGCTTTAACCATTCTTCAATTTTTTCATTCATCACCATGCATTTACCAAAAATATTAAGAATTCATTGCCATAGATTCCATATTATTGAGCAGTGTCCCAAGAGATGGTCTATACTCTCCTCTTCCCTTTTACTAAGAACATACTGTGAGGGGCCATGAAAACCCCTTTTCATAAGGTTGTCCTAGGATAAATTTCTTCTATGACCTACTATCCAAACAAACATTTCTGACTTTAGGAATGCTCGAGCTATCCCAAATACTTCTTCATATTCTTGCAATATTCATATTTTGATGGTGTTTTATATTATATCCACTTCTTGTTGTGTATTCTCCTAATTTATTCAACTCCCAAATCAACTTATCCTTGGCTCCCCTCTGAATAATAATTGTTGTTATTTTTCTACTCAACTGCCTCCTAGCATCAATGTCTTGTATACTTCTAAAAAAGTCTTTTTTCCATTTGTATCTTCCTTCGTGATCCTTGTACAAAATATTTGAAACCCTATCACCATACTTGTCTTGAAGTAATTACATCCATAGTTTCAAAATTGGATCTAGATTGAGTGGTTTTTTATCACACCAAGTATCCATCCAAATAGATTTTTTTCTCTAATTCCCACCACTCATCTTAAACATTTAATCACTAAATCAATTGATTTTTTTAAACTATTTCATTGTGTAGAGAATACAATAAATATTAAGCTTGGGGCATTGGGCTCAACATACTTTGAAGAATTTTTACCCATTGTCTTTGACTCTCTTTGTACAATCTCCAAATTACATTTTCCCTAAGAGCTAAGTTTGCATCCATAAGAACTTTTAAACCGATACCTCCCTTACTTTTATCATCACCACCTTGCTCCATTTCACCAAAGTAAATCTCCTTTTATCATGTAAACCTGACCATAAAAAGGACCACATAATATAGATTAAAAAAATTTCAAACAATTTTGGCATAGTATACAAGGACATAGAATAAGTTGGAATGGCTTGTAAAACCGATTTAATTAGTTGACCTCTTCCGAATAATTAGAAATAATAGAGGAGAGATTTTGTCTCATTATGCTTTTAATTGTAGATTTAAGACAAATAATGAAGCTAAAGCATGGGTAACTTTAGAAGGGTTAAAAATATGTAACCAAATGAAATTGAATAAAGTATGGAAGGTGATTCTCTCATAGTAATAAATGCAATTTTGAGGGAAGCAAAGGCTCCATGGAACATACAAGAGATAATTGTGGAAATTCAAGATCTTGCTAAAGAGTTTGAAGAAATTAGGTTTACACATATATTAAGGGAAGGAAACAAATGTGCAGATAAGCTAGCCAATAGAGGGGTTTTGATTAAGGATCGTAAAGTTAAATTGTCCTTTCAATGGTTAGAGGAAGTAGAAATTTTAGTTGAAGTTGACAAAAAATGATTGCCTAAATCAATTAATGATTAAGATTTACTTTCATGTTTTCCATTTGTAATATCTATTTTATTTTATAACAATAATGTGTGTTTATTTAGACTATTTATTATAATTCTTGTGGTTGCACTTGTGTTTTAGGAAGGAAACTAGCAATCCAGATTTAGTAAAGCGGACTATGATAGTGCAATGTTTTGGAAATATTACTCTACTAACATGCATGACATAGATAGTAGAGGTGAAGTTTTGGCATTGTGGAAGCTGCTATAGAAAAATGTTAAGAAAGATGCTAAATTTTGGAGTAATTGTATTCATACAGAGATTTGAAAAGATCCAAAAAATGAAAATCAAGAATTCAAACAGTTTATATAAAATGATGGAGGATTTTAGCTATAGCATATCAATTTAGATGAGAAGTATATCTATTTGTAAACTCTCAAGCTCTAAAGAAGAGATATATAATTTGTTAAGGGTGGGGGACCCGAGTACAACCCCTTATCATCAAGCAAAAAAAAAATAGTTGAACTCTTCCTGCTAATGATAACCATCTACCTTTCCATGCTCGGTAGTATATTTTAAACTTTACTTATAACTAGATTCCATAATTATATCCTCATTCTCCCCTAAAAAAAGAGCATCCCTTGATAAGTTATGCATAAATTTACCTCCTCCATCTGAAGTAACCTACATATCCCTACTTTTATTCTAGTTGGGGTGCTTAAGAAGTAAATTTTGGACTTTATCCTATTAACTCTCTGCCCCGATGCTCTTTCGTATTCCTTTAATAAGTTATTCAAAGCTCTAGCCTCATTTATCCTTGCCCTCCCAAAAATGTTTGTATCATCTAGAAACTGTTGATAGGTGATGTTGTCGATGTTATTACTAACCTTAACTCCACTTATCATCCCATTTTTGTTAGACTTCTTAAAGTTCCCAAAAATTCTACCATAATAATGAACAAATATGGTGATAGAGGATCTCCCTATCTAAGAACTTTCTTGGCTTTAAATGATTTTGAACTAACCCATTGACCAACGTTGAATATGAAACTATAAAGAGACAAGGTTTAATCCATTTGACCCACTTCTTACCAAATCCAAACTTTTCTAATATTATAAAAATAAAATCTTATTTAACCCTATCATATGCTTTACTCATATCAAGTTTTAAGATCATTGCTCTCTTTTCTTGAAGTTGTTGAATGCATAACTTTAGGGTTCTTACTTATGGCCCTAATATTTCTTTTTATGAATTTAGCAAAAAATCCTTGAAGGGTCACCTTGGTTTGAGAAACCACGACCAGGGGGTTCTACACTGTTAAAAACACCCGGGAGTCGCGCCCGGCCCTGACCGCACCAGCATTATCAACTGGGCTGTGGGTACCCGATATGCGTTTGGTAGGGTGGAGATCCAAATCAGGTACCTCCTTTGGAGGATTACCCTACCCTCTCCAACTCACCTACAACACATGGGTTTATGCCCCTAATATTTCAAGATATTATTTTTATTTTTATTTTTTAGTTTAGCCCCACTTCTTGTTAACACTTACAATATTTGCTTTTGTTTTCCATATCAATATACCTTTGGTTTTTTTTCTCTTTGTTTTTTCTTCTTAGGTTTCTCTCTCTTTTCACAATTTCCACCAATACTTTATCTTCATCAATCTCTTCAATCTTCTCAAACCGTTCATAGTAAGACTTATCATCTTTAGGTTTATATTTTTTTAGAGGATTTGAAGTGCAAGGAATAACCTTAAAAGAACATTATTCTTTATGTTGCCCTAAAAATCTTAAAGTTCAAGGATGCTCTTCCATAGAAATTACCTTCTTATTCTACCCTAAAAACCCTAAATTGTTACAAATTTCCTCCATCCTTGTTTCTTTATTATGCTAATCTTAAAACCCTAAAGTGCAAGGGATAACCTCTACACCACTTTCACTTTTATTACCATGAGAGGATTCTATACTACTCAAGGAAAATGAAGATGATTTACCTAGAATAAAATTGACCTCTTCTATTGTCTTTGTTTTAGTATTTTCCTCTATATCTTCCTTTGCACCTTTAAAATCCTTTTGAACTTGAAATTACAGATTGTACTTTCTCATCCCTTATATCCTTTGTTTCTTCTAATGGTTGATTCAAGTGAGCTATAGTGGCCTTTGCCAAATGATGTTGTAGATAGGCTTTCTTTGCATATTCTCTTGGAGTGGAATATCCTTCATTTCATTTGGCTTTTATTATTGTATGATTTCATTGCTTCGTCTTGGAGTTTATCTCACGACCAAAATTTTCTCTCTTTCTTCATAGTTTTTACTTTACAAACTCTTGTCATGTGTCCAATCTCATAACAATAGTGCCATCGAAACACAATATTTTCATAATCCACTTGTTAATATTATTCTCTTGATTCATATTTAATCTTAATGCATTATATCAGAGGTTTTGAATAATTCATAACAACACATATTTGAGTATATATAAGAATGCTTTCACTTTTGAATAGTTTGTTTGTCCTTGATGAATTCCCCTAGGACATTTCCTATATTCTTCAAAACATCCTTATTGATAAGGTGATATAGAATTCCAAAAAACCTAACACACACATGAAGCTATATCAATAGAAAAAAATTTATTCCATGGTATTAAATAAAGGACATCTCTCTCCTAAACCATAGGCCGCCACCCATTATTTTATTCTTGATTTTGGACTAAAAAAGACGAGAAAAAAACCTTTAGAAAGAAAAGTTACAAAATAATTTGTAATCAATCCCCACTTCCACTTGATCCATTTTTAAATCTTTAGAAATCCTGGCCAATATCTATGAAACTTAGATATTAACCCTATACTTTTAAGAACTATTATATCATACTCAATCATCTCATCTTTGATAGTTTGCGTAACATATGCTACCTTGATCAATTTTGCCATGTATTCAATCTTATGCTTATCTCCAACTTGGAACTCGATACTTTGAGTTAGGGCATCCTAACTTCCTATTAAGGCTTTCAAATATGAATTTCCATCCATACTAGCTAGTGGGGCTCCCTCCTAGTTTCCACTCCCTCTTGCCTCGCACTCACTCTCGACTTACACTCCCTCATGTCTCTTCTTTCTCCCAACATTCCTTCGCTTCGACGATTGGTTAGAAACAAAGTTTGATGCATTCATGGGTTTGAAGCATTGATGCACTCTAGATGAACCTATTTTGTTATTTTAAATTCTACGATATTTTTTACCTAGAAAATTCTCATGTAAAAAACAATAGATGTACTTGCAAATCTATATTGATTGTTGTATGAGACGATAAAACATTTTATGTTATACTCCTTTACCAACATGTGGTATCAAAACAAACGTTCTTAGACCATGAGCAAGGATAGATGTTTGAATTTAAGTTATGAGATAATTTTCTAAGATAGAATGAATAAGCTTTGCATTGCTGCATATTTGAAAGATCTCATGATAGCCCAAAAATTAGAAGCGAAACATAGACATATCTAGAAGATTTGATGGAGACCTAAATCAAGAAACGATTTGTGACAGTTAAAAGGAAGGCACTACACACTGTTGCAAATGTTCATTTAATTGATTCATATGGAAGGTTATGTCATCCAAACAATGGTAATTTTGGCACAAGTTGATTAAAACATTTTTCCTCGAAGTTGAATAAAACATTTTATATTATTGCTTGAAAACAAACCCGAACATTGGACTGGTCATCAAGTTGAAAGAATTGAGTGTTTAATATATGCTTGAAGATTATAAAAAGGAAATGTGCAATTAATATATTTAAATGACAATTATTTAAATGCAATGAAAATGTGCATTTGTGTGTAGATTAGGTTTGAGGTGTAAATCAATTGGTTTGATCAAACTTCGTAAGGTGGTGAAGGTTCAAGGTTTAAATCTTGGGTCTCGTCGGACTAAATGCTTATTCTTTTTCTAGTATTTTAATGACGTAAAAGGTTTAAAATAATTATGGCAGGATGATTATAGGGGAACTACGCAAAAAACTATGTAATAATTTTCGGAGTAGATAGCACAAAATACAAAAACTGAACAACCTGTTCGGATTCATAGCGACTACAGCCATATAAATTTAATATATGTATTTATGTGAATATTATAAATGCAAGTAAAACATACATTTCAATGCAGAAGATAAACAATTGATTCTGCAAAATATTTATATAAGAACATTTCAATCCAAAAGAATGTATGCAATTGATTATGTAATATTTTTTTAAGCAAAGTCGTGCGGTATATATGTACTAAGTTTTTTTTGTTTAAAAGATTTGTGAGAATACCAGAAACACTATTTATAAGGCATCGAGAATTCTATTCCAAAGTTTTGTGAACATACTAGGAGAACATGCACAAGATATTAAAAGGCATTGTGAAACATGCCAAGAAAGTATCGAGAACATGCACAAGATATTAAAAGGCATTGTGAAACATGCCAAGAAATTCTTGAGAACACTCCAGGTTTGAGGACGCATGCCAAAATATTAAAAAACATTTTAAAAATGCAATATTAGAAAGTGTGCATTTATCCAGTTTGAGCATGATAGAGTCATCAAGTTTGAGTAGAAGCACCTTGGATATTCATAAGTGTCCAATCACTCAGTTTGAGCTCATTATAGTCACTCGGTTCGAGGTAGAAGTACCTATGTCTAGTCATTTTTTTGAGTAAAAATATATTTATGGGGACAAAAGGAATTATCCAAGTTTACATTTTTTTAAAGATTTTGTTTTTGCTTTAGCAGACCTTTCTTAAAGCATAAATGCAACTATAAAATTGTAATACATAGTTTATATGAAAAAATATTAATGTTATAAAATAAAATAGATGTTATCAATGAAAAATATTAAAGTAAATATTAATCATTATTTGATTAAGGTAATCAACATTTTTTTTGTCATCAACTTCAATTAAACTTACTACTTCTTCTAATCAAGAAAAAGAGAATTTAACTTCACAATCCTCAATTAAAATCCCTCCATTGGCTAGCTTATATGCACATCGTTTCCTTCTTTTAATGTATGTTTAAACCTAATTTCTTCCAACTTTATAATACGGTCTTGAATTTTCACAATTATCTCTTGTATGTTCTATGGAGCCTTTGCTTTCCTCAAAAATGTATTTATTACTATGAGTGAATCACTTCCATCCATATTTTGTTCCATTTTGTGTGTTTGCATATTTTTAATCCTTCCAAAGCAACCCAAGCTTTAGCTTCATTATTTGTCTTAAATCCACTATTGAAAGTGTAATGAGACAAATTTTCCCCCTATTATTTCTAATTATTCCTCCTCCTATGGTATTAGATTTCCTTTAGATGCTCCATCAAAATTCAATTTGATGAACTCCACATCTGGTCATTTTCACTTTATATTCTTTGCCTTCTTTTTGTTTCTCTTGTACCCAATATCATAATTCCATTTGAGGCCTTGACTCCATCTATCAAGGGTCTCTACTTCTAGATTAGGGATTGGGTGAGTTGATAGGGTTGGTTTAGATTCCTTTATGGCTAAACAAATCTTCCTTTTCATTACCTCTAATTTGCTTTCTTTTCATTTAAATATTCTTCTATTCCTTTTTAACCATACTGTCCAAAGTATTACATATTTTGATATATCCCAAATTGTTTGTAAAGCGTCACTTTCAAAAGTGCTATGCCATTACTCTAATCATTCTTCAATTATTCCATTCATCACCATGCATTTACCAAACATATTAAGAATCCATTGCCATAGTTTCTAGACTATTGAGCAATGTCATAAGAGATGGTCTATACTTTCCTCCATTTTACAAAGAACATATTTTGAGGGGCCATGAAAACCCCTTTCATAAGGTTATACCAGGATAAAATCCTTCTATGACCTACTAGCCAAACAAACCTTTTGACTTTAGGAATGCTTGGGTTATCCAAAATATCTCTCCATATTCTTACGATATTCTTATTTTGATGGTGCTTTATATTATATCCACTTCTTCTTGTGTATTCGTCCGAGTTATTCAACTCCCAAATCAACTTATCCTTAGCTCCCATTGGAATATACATTGTTGTTATCTTTCTACTCAATGCCTCCTAGCATCAATGTATTGTATACTTGTAAAAAATCTTATTTTCATTTGTTTCTTCCTTCCCAATCCTTGTACAAAATGTTTGAAACCCTATCACTATATTTATCTTGAAATAATTTCATCCATGGTTTCAAAATTGGATCTATATTGAGTGGTTTTTTATCACACCAAGTATCCATCCAAATAGAATTATTTTCTCCAATTTCCACCACCCATCTTAAACCTTTAATCACTAGATCAATTGATTTTTTAAAACTATTCCATAGTGCAGAACCATTTTGTAGAGAGAATGCAATAAATATTAAGCTTGGGTCATTGGGCTCAACATACTTAGAAGATTTTTTGCCCATTGTCTTTGAATCTCTTTGTACAATCTCCAAATTACTTTTCCCCTAAGAGCTAAGTTTACATCTGTAAGAACTCTTAAATTGAGACCTCCCCTAGTTTTATTATCACACACCTTGATCCATTTCACCAAAGTAAATTTCCTTTTATCATGTGATCCTAACCATAAAAATGGCCGCACAATAAATATGAAATATTTTTTATCTATTTTTGCATAGTATACAAGAACATGTTGGTCAAATATCTGCCTAATCATACAAAACTGTGTTTGTGCGCCCTAGACACGACCAACATTGAAATACCGAAGGAAAGAGATGTCCCCCGTGTCAATCTCCAGAGAGGGTTGGTTCCCTTACTAATTCTAAAATGGTTGAAGACTAGGGATGCAGGAAAGAAATTGGAAAATGTGGAAAGAAATGGGAAATATGGCCATAGGCCGACTGTGTAGGATGGGAATAGATTGATAGCAGGAATCCACACCAAGCTGAAAATAGCATGCAAATAGATGATCAAACAACAGAATTTTCGTACAACTTCGCACATGTAATCTTCAGATCAACACTCCAACACTCACTCTCTCACTTGCAATATTTAAATCCAACTTGCAGAATTTAAATCTAACAACAAATAATAAAGCTAACTGTGTAAAAGAAATGCGTAATGTAGAAGACCACAATGCACCAAGTCATTTGCAAATCCAAATATTTTGAATTCACTATTACTGTAGAGAACTTGAAGTGTTTTCTCGTAGGATATCTATTTTTTCCAACCCCTTACAATGAAATTTCTCTTAGTATTTATAGAGGTTTGTGCCTCTTTCATTGAATACATCAAATGAGTCATCATTTCTTGGAAATCTTCTATCGGTAGACACGATCCTGAAAACGGTTTGAGATGATAGCATTCGGACACCGTAGCATTAAATTTGAGTCACCTCCATCTTCTTGGAAATCAAACACGAGCTTCAACAATTTACTCCATATTCAATTTGCTTTGGAGAGGGAGTAAAACCTTCGAGAAGATGTTCTTGAAAATGACAAAAATGCTTCCACTTCGTCACCAACATTAAATTGCAACAATTACCCGAAGAAAATCTTCAACTGGAAAAATCAAGCTCTAAAATTGTCGAAGATGATGGCAATTAATAATTAAAATTTGCCCCATTTAATTCTACTCATGCCTCTGGAGAAATTTAATCACATGTGCTCAAAAACAAACAACATTCACCTTCAAAATATCTTTGTCGCATCTATCATGACGTTCGCCCCTTTTACCTGAGTGTAAGGGTGAAAACCATTTAAAAATTCCCGTCGCCCAAACTTTATCTCTCCATGCCATTCGCCTTTAAAAATAATGAACGGATCCATCGTGAATACTTTAAAGCGACCATGACGCATATTGAAATCATGTTCGCCCAAATGAGGGGCGAACACTACGTTTGCCCCACTTAAGGGGCGAACGCGATGCGTTCTTTTTATTCTCCCTTTTGTTTGGCGCATTCCTCTTTTTGGGGCGCGTTCGCCTTTCCAATGGGTGAACGTGACGTTCGCCCCTCCAATGAGGCGAACGCGTTTGCATTCTCCACTTAGCCGATTTTCTTTTGTCTTTTTTTTTATATTTTCTTTGATTTCACTGCCTTCAATTTCTTACTACCGCTTCGCCTCTGAAGCGAAATCATTTTTAATTTTTCAATTGCTATTGTGGATAATTTGATGAAGTGAATCCGAAGCGGATTTCCAAGTCACAATTTGGGGTTAATTTATTTTGCAAAATGAAAGTTTACAGAGAATTGAAAAAACTATATAAACAAAATAACTGAGTTAAAAAAACTCAATCATAAATGTCTTTGGATTACAATAAAAAAATATGGCATGTTGCAAAATGCCAATATTTCTGGCGGCTCTCGGGGTATCCAGCTCGCATGGATGCAAGCGATCCCAGGCCTTAATCCATTGGGCGATCTTGAGTCTTCTTTCCAACCTCCTTGGCTGATGCTTTTGATGTAGATGCTTGATGACGCTCCTCCTCTTCATTTGCTTTCTCAGCGGCTTCTGCTTCCTTTTTTGTCTCTGCTTGTTCTTTGAGGGCCTCAGAAGTAACCTCATAAACTACAACCACGACATCCCATGCCTGTGTGGTAAACAAAGGAGTGCTCAAGGACTCATATACGAAGCACAAATTTTGAATATCTTCCAAACTCAGGCGCCTTGCTCGTTGGGCTAACTCAAACAATGAAAGCTCCATACGAGTGTACTTTTGCATGAACGGTAAGACCTGAACATCTATGATTGGCTCTTCCCACGCATCAATCTCCGAAGAATCTTCCACGAACTGCTTCCATGCTGCTTCCAATTGTCCTTGTGGAAGAGGTTCACCCTGTTCATCAATAAATTCTGGAAAACCCATGTCACATAGAGCGTTAAGATGAGTCATTGAAATAGTATGTTCCTGCTCTATGGCATTTAGAATTTTCTGACCTTCTCGCATTAGATCCATCTGCTGAAAATAACTATGCAATGTGACTTTTGCAACTGACCAAGAATGATCCATCATGCTCAAAGGTTTCACATACATGGTGGAATTCACCAAGGCTTGTATTTTTACTGCCATCTCCAGATGGGGCGACAATAACTCCTCCGTGTTATCAATTATTTGTTGTCCCATTTGTATGTGTAGATGAGCCGCCCACAGATAGTGCAACACTTGAACTGCTTCAGGAGCTAGTTTCTCACAACTGTGTGTGGAGCGAAGATGCATTTCCTTGATGTTATCATGAGAAAAACCTCGTAGCTCGCACAACTTTCTCTACCAACTGACTCTGGACAGCTTCAAGCGTCTGGCGAAGATTGTGCATCTCAATGCATGCTGCATCTCTCTCTTTCAGGTGCACTCCAACCTATCGCTTCAAATGCTCATTTTTTGTAGCAGTTTTTTCCTCCTGTGCTTTACTCTTAGCCAAGGCGGTTTCGAGTTCAATGATCCTGTCAGCCTGATCAAAGTATTTTTGTTTGTAATGCTCACCATGCAGGTAAACTGAACTCATGTCCACTTGAATGTTGCCCATATTTTCCACAGGATCAATCTTCGTGAGGTCTTCTGTGATGGTCTCAAAAATAAGGTCTCCTGGCAACAATTCTCCTTGCGGTTTCTGAACCAATGGAGTAATCTTGGTGATATGAGCCTCCATTGCAACAGGATCAAAAGCGACCCTCTTTAGAGGACGTGCCGGTTCGAGAGCTTCCTTTCTTCGTCTGCTTTTCAACCATTGGGATGAACTCAAATGTGCTCGGTTGATTTTCTCTACATCTGACTACTTGGATGCCACCTGAATGTCAGGCAAAGATTGTAATTCCAAAAATGGGGTGAAGGGAATGAGGGCTTCAGAGTGGTTAGGCTATGAAACTGACATGGTGGTTAGAAGTGGTGGAATAGAAATGGTGGAATGGATGGGTAAACTAGTTTTAACTGTAGTTACGCTCACCCGAGAAGGAGCTTGCATACTTACAACTTCGGTAGAAATGGTAGAAGTGATAGATGGGGATGGACACAAAAATGGATTCGGTCCTGATGCATATGAACTAAAAGAAAGGGAGGACGAAGAAAAGGGAACAGAAGAAGGAGCAATAGTGACTTCGGGAATGGTGGATGAAGAAAGTGGAAGGGATATGGAGGGCATACCGAAGGGTGGAGAAACGGACACAGAAACTAACGGAAGTGAAACTGACATAGTCACTACTTGCTCCAAAAGAGAAGAAGAAGAAGGGAGAGAAGATGTACCTTCGGGCGCAAGCGCCGTGTGATGTGGTGATAGAAGGGGCTGTGCAAAATCCTCTTCTTGTTGCTCCAGTGCTACCTCCATTGGAACCTCAGTCACCATGGGAGCACTAACAACTATCGTCAAAACGATAGAAGTTACAACAGTCATAGTAACTGCAACATCACCTGAAGAAATAGTGATGGCACTAGTCCTTGGTTTCTTAGCCACCTTGGGAAATAGTGGCACCTGTTGTACATCACACTTTTTTGGCTTTGGTGCTTCCTCTATCTTTTGCTTTGCCCGTTGAGATCTTCGTTGAAACATATATTGTGGTTCCTCTTCCTCAGGAGTTTCTTCTATGATCAACGGATGGTGTTCTTCTATCTCACTTTCACCACTTTTTGACTGTTGAAAATTGTATGGCAAAATATTGGTGAAAGCAACTGGTTGGTATGAATCCACATATTTATCATAAACCGCTGAAAAGGCATCATCAAGTTTGAGCCCGTAAGCAATTGTAGGTTTTCCATGATGAACTCTCATTATCCACCAATTCATTATCTTCTCTTCGGACCATTCGGGCTCACTGGCTTTTACTTGGTCAAACAAACCCGACGGAGGAGTTTGAGACCTATACTCTACTTCCTGCTCATAGCAGTCATGCCAAGGGGGAAGTGTAGCCATTTTCTCAATATGCCAGTTCATGTCCGGCCCATTAAAATTGTTTCGATTACGCTCAATGTTCGATCGAGGACAACAATGAAATGATTTCATTTTGACAAATTCTTTAAACTTATCTAAAGGATCATACCTCCAACGCTGTGGTAACTCAATCAACCCCAGATCCTGCAATGCAATGGTAAGAAGATGATTCTGTCCAACTTGACTTACTGTTATGCCACCAAACTGAAATGGCATATTGCATGTAGTCTTGCTTCCGCGCCCAGCTCCATATATGTCATTCACGTAATCTGACTAGCGCACTACTTCCATAGCAAAAACATGCTCGTAAAAAAAAAAAAAAAAAAAAAACAAAAATGAAGTATGCTTGAAAGATTTATCTGCTCTAGTCTGCAACCTCTCCAATTGCGAATTTAATCTCCGTGAAATATAATCAGCCCAATCAAAGAAAATTGGATTGGTGCCTTGTTTCATGGCTGAAGGAGAATAAAATTCTACACGACAAATGCATTGTGCCACAGCTGCCTGCCACTTGTGAACTGTATCATCTGAGGGCAAACCCACAACCCATGCTAGCATGGAATAAATATCCAAGCTTTTAAAATCTTTCAGTGGTCTAGGTAGGTTCGAAAGTTGTCCCATTGGTGGATCTTTAATCATCTGAGTCTCCATAAACTGATGCATGGCCACAATGGAGACATATTTGTCTTCTTGTTCATCAATATGTAGCTTCTTATGGACTCCATAGTTGGGAGGCCGTAACCCACAGGCAAAAGCTTCTCGGACTTCATCGGGAGTAATGGTAAAAAGAATTTCCCTCTTCGCATTCCTGATAGCCCTGGTTGAAGGATCATAATATCTGGCAACCAACCTCACAAGCTCGGGACAAGGATGTACTGGAGGGCATAAATACCAAAAAAGCAGTGAGTGATAAGGTACTGTTAACCAACTTTCCGATGTCAATCCCTGCTGCACTGCAAATTCGACATTTTGCCGTAATTTTTCTACTCCTTTGTGAGTGATGACGCAGTCACTGATTCCAGCCATCGAATCTTCATACGGGTCCAAATCAACATAATCATTTTTCCGAGCCTTCTTGGACCTCGTAGTCACTTCCCTTCTTTTTGACTTCTTCGGTTCTGAAGATTCTGAAACTTCTTGAGGCTCCTTGCCACGTCTTCCCATTTTTATTAAAAAACTTTGAGCAAATTTCCCGCACACTTTCAGAGCACTTCTTCAATAATCCCTTGAAACACACGGTAGCAGGAAAAATTAAAAAGAATAACTGCAAGGGTTACCTCATCTTGTTTAAATAGACCCCTTTTCAACCATCGCAATAAATACTGAGTTACTTGGTCGACTTCAAAAAAAGCGTCTTCCTTGGCCGCATAACTGTGTCGTAGACCGTGCCCTGGCTGTAGAAGCTTGTTTTGAAAAAATAAATTGGCCACTTGAACCAATTAAATGCTCCTTGTGCTTCCCCGAGAAAGAAAACTTCCGCTGGTCTGCATGCTTTCTAGTAATTGCCACGTCTTGAGAGGGGCAATATGTCCGCACTAAATCTCGAAAATCAAAGGGGATGTTTGCTCACCGAAATCTGCCTCTCCTTCAGAACGCTTCTGATCTGCTTGATGAAACTGGGGTGAAGGCTCTCCTTTTAAAGACTTTGATTCTTTGCCTTTTTCTTTTTCCTTTTTTTTTTCTTTAGAAAAACCAAAATTTTTATAAAAAAAAACTTAGCCTTTTTTTTTTAAGTTTTATTGCTTTAAAAATGTGGTTGTCCTAAGTTGGGCGACCATGCTTTAAATTTTTTTTTATTATAGTTTTTAATTTTATTTTATTTTTTAAAGTATGGTCGCCCTTAAAGGGGGCGAACGTAATGTTCGCCCATCAGCTATTTTCCCCTTTTTTTTTTTTTTTTTTTTTATTAAAACTTCCCCAAAGGCATTATTTTTTATTTATTTTTATTTTTAATTTTTAAAATTTTTAAATTTGTTTTATATGGGGCGTTCGGCCCCCTGTGACGTTTGCCCCTCCATTGAGGTGAACGCTCCATGTGTTATTTTTTTTTTTAAGTTAAATTTTATATTATTAATTTTTTATTTTAAATTTTAACATTTTAAATTTTGATTTTTCCAATGGAGAGGGAAGGGAAAAGGGCGTGAGCGCTTCCCCTTTAATTGGGGAAGCGCTCACGTAGGCGCTTTCCCCTTTTATTTTATTTTTATATTATATAATTTTTTTTTTTATTTATTATTTATATGGGGTGTTCGCCCCCATGAGGGGTGACTCCGTTTATTATTATTTTTTATTTTTTAATTAATTTTTTTAAAAGTTTTTTTTTTTTGTTTTTTAATATGAGACGTTGACCCATGGTAGGGGCGAACGCCATTTTTAATTTTTTTTTTTCTTTAACTTTGAAATTTTTTAATTTTTTCTTTTCTTTTGTTTGGGACGTTGCCCATGATAGGGTGCGAACATGACTTTTTAATTTTTTTTTTATTTTTTTTTTTTTTTTCTTAAAAATTTAAAAGTTTTTTAAGGGTCGGGGGCGACCGTTACGTTCGCCCTTCTAATGGGGTGAACTTGATATATATTTTTTGTCTTTTCTAAATTTTACTAAGCATTTTTTTTCGAAAGGGATAAACTTAAAAACGAATATGTACATATTTACAAAGGTACCTCATTACGATTCCGTCATTGGATATAAGTCTTTAAATGAAGGTCGTTCACTGGAATTGGAAGATCCCAGCCTTCCATGTCTTGCAGATGGTAAGCGTTGGCCGAGTTCACAACAGAGATTTGGAAAGGACCCTCCCAAATAGCGTCGAATTTATGATGCTCTCCAGGCTTGGCCTTCTTTGCATTCCACTTGAGGACCAAATCTCCAACTTGAAAACTGCGTTCAGTTGACTTCTTCCCGAACCATTTCTGCATCTCCTTGTTATGTTTGGCAAACTTCTGGTAGGACCTTTCTCTATCCTCTTCCAACTGAATCAACTGTGCCAATCGTGCACTCAAGGGATCAAACTCTTCATCTTCCTCCCGAAATAGCTGCAATGTCTGAAGGATCGGAAGCTCAATATGAGCAGGTGTAATCGCTTCTTTCCCATACACCAATGCATACGGAGAAGTTTTAATGGACTTTTTAATTGAAATGTGATCTACCCAAAGTGCTTGATTCAACAACAAATGCCAACTCCATTTTTTGTCTCCTAATGTCCTTTTCAAAATTTGCAAAAAATTCTTATTAGTAGATTCGGCCAAGCCATTCCCTTGTGGGTAGTAATTGGACGAAGTCTTGAGATAAATCTCGTATTTGCTAGCAAACTCAGTAATCTTGGCCCCAATAAATGGAGTTCCATTATCTGTTACAATTGAGTCTGGGACACCGAAGCGAGTGATGATTCCCTCCAGGAAAGAGATTACAGTTGCTTGATCCGCTTTCTTAGTAGGAATGGCCTCCGCCCATCGGGTAAAGTAATCAGTTGCCATCAAAATGTACTTATGTTCTGTAGAAGAATGCGGGTCAATAACTCCCACAAAATCAAGACCCCACTACTGAAAAGGAGCTTCTACTTGAATCGAGCGAAGAGGCAATGCCCCTTTCTTGATTCTACCAACATATCGTTGACAACTATCGCAGTGTGTACTTATCTTATGTGCATCGACAAACAGAGTAGGCCAAAAGTAGCCTGCTCGAATGATTTTTAAGGCCATGGGCCTTCCCGCATAGTGACCTCCCGATAGTCCGGAATGAAATTCCTCTAAAATTTTTTCTTTCTTGGAGTCCCTCACACACCTGAGAAGAACTCCATCAATGTTTTTGTGAAATAGCCCCTCGGGAAACAAAGTATATCTGAGAGCTTGCAACCTGAATCTTCGACGTTGCGAAGCATCAAGGCGAGATGGACATCTGCCTGAGGTAAAATAATCAATTAGCTCTTCGGTCCAATCATGGTTGCTGGTGGTATGGTTTGCGCAAATGCTTTCGCCTAGGCTATCCTCATGCACCACATCAAATGATTCGGAGGCCGCACTTTTGGCTAGCTCCTGGCATAGAGCTCTCCCATGAACCAACTTCGTTGGTCGGATCTCCACATCATATTCTTGAATTTTTGTGACCCAACCTACTCTCTTGTCTCCTAATTCTCCTTGGAGAATAAAATTTCTTACATCAGGGTGTATGACATACACAATCGTTTTGCTTTGAGAAACGAAGTGTCAAAATTTCTTCAATGCCTTCATTACTGCATATACTTGTTTCTCAATAAAATTATATTTCTCTTGATGAGGAGCAATAACCTGACTCAAGAAAGCAATTGGCTTCTCATCTCCATCCTCTTGTCGTTGTGTCAAAACTGCAGCATAACTCTCCTGTTCGCCTACGAAATAGAGAATGAAATCTTTAGAATAATCAGGATTAATCAATACCGGAGCTTGAGTAATCCTCTCCTTGATTTCTTTGAAAGCTTGTCTTCTTGTCTCAGTCCATTTAAACTCAACATTTTTCTTCAAAAGCTCAGTCATGGGTTTCACCACCTGAGCGAAATCAACAATGAATTTACGGATGAAATTAATTTGGCCAAAGAAGGATTGCAGGTCCTTTTTATTAGCAGGCAATGGTAACTTCATTAGGGCTTCAGCTCTTGCAGGATCGATTGCCAATCCTTCTTGCGAGATCACATGGCCCAACAACTTCCCTTCCTTGACAACAAAGATTGACTTCTTTGGATTAATAGAAATCCCAAACTCACGACACTTCTCAAACACCTGCCTCAAATGAGCAATGTGGTCTTCTCTACGATGTGAAAAGACTATCATATCATCAAGATATATCACAATAATCCTATTCAATAACTCACCAAAAGCGATGTCCATGGCCCTCTGAAAAGTGGCACCAATGTTTGAAAGTCCAAATGGCATCCGCTGGTAGGCGAAAGTACCCCACTTGGTGGTGAATGTTGTTTTATATTGATCCTCATATTTCACCCAAATTTGATTATACCCAGAGAAACCATCAAGCAATGAGAATCTCTGGGCACCAGCTACTACATGAAGGATTTGATCGATCTGCGGTAGAGGGTAATGGTCCTTAAGAGATGCCTGGTTTAGGTTGCGAAAATCTACACACAACCGAATGTCTCCATTCTTTTTTCGTACTGGGACCAGGTTATCCACCCATGTTGAATGCTTGATTGGATAGATTATCTTGGCCTCCAACATCTTCAACAACTCTGCTTTCATAAGGACTTCAATCTTGGGATTGATAGGTCGTTGTTTCTGACGAAAAGGTTTTACCCCTTCCTGTAGTTCTATAGTATGTTGGATCACATTCTTATTGTAACCCCTCAAATCATGGTAGCTCCAGGCAACAATATCTGGATACTCGTAACACAATTTCTTGATATCTTCCAGTTCTTCTGGGGTGCCATCTATTCCAACCTTGATGATTTTCTCAGGCTCCAAATGTAATTCTTTATACTCCTTTGCATCTACTTTGATCCTATGCTTTTCAGCCCGATCACTCTGGTCGAACAGACTTTCAAGTGTAATCAGTCCCCTAGGGATGTGATTATTTTTTAGTTGAATCATCCCTTCTCTCTCTTCTTCGGCAAGAACTCTATCATCAGCGCTTGTAGTTTCTTTAAGTAGGAAGTTGACTATCTGCTCATCATTGTCAAACACTTGCCAATGGATATTTTTGTTGGGAACTGAGGGTCTGTAAATTACCCTAACTGTCTTAGGCTTTCTAACTACTTGCTCCATAGGAGAGTAGTTAGCACCAAGAGAGGCCAAAATATCTGCATGTTTATTTAGCTCTCTCG
Organism: Wollemia nobilis; assembly: GCA_028583015.1. Classification (NCBI taxonomy): domain Eukaryota; kingdom Viridiplantae; phylum Streptophyta; class Pinopsida; order Araucariales; family Araucariaceae; genus Wollemia; species Wollemia nobilis. Next base: position 3,833,334 of record JAQPPZ010017021.1, read on the forward strand.
AAATCACCTGAACATTTAAAGCAGTGAAAGATTCAAACAAGTCCCACACTCTATTGCGGTAGGCCTTCAAGTAGTGTTGCTTTGACACACACTTGTTAGTGATCTGATTAATTATGAGTTCAGTCACCAAAAATTTGCAACTGCTTGATGCCCAACTTTTCAGCCTTCTTCAATCCAAGGCATAGTGCCTCATATTCAGCTGCGTTATTTGTGCAACCCCAAGTTAACCTGTAAGAATAGGTTTTTTGCAACCCTTCGGGAGAGATCAACACAAGCAGAATCTTGCACCATTCTTGCACCTGGCGCCATCAAAATACATTCTCCATAACTGGTCTGCAATAGGATTAGGAGAATCAGGAACCTTCTCTTCAATCTGCTCTAGCTTAGTTATAGTATAGCAACCAATGTCCATTCCAACCATTGCATTGAAATCCATGAGTGAAAACTCATCCTCGAGGTGAAGCTCACCCAACGCTTCTTCCATTAAATCAACCTCTTCTATCTCCTCAGTCAACATGTTAACTGCTCTTGGAGATTCTTCTTCCTCTAGCTTCTCAATGTGAAAAGGCGAGGGCTTCTCATTATGAATGTGAATCCTCTTTCCCTTGAATGGTATCTCCAAATGCGAGTAGTCTAAGGAAAGATATCCTCCTAGCTTAGTTGTGAACTCCCTTGAGAGGCACATGCTAAAGTATGGTTCCAGGTCAACCACTACCACTTCCTAGATGACTGTAATTTGTGGCATACTATGGAGGACAATGGGAATATCCTTGATTACTCCCACCGTCTTGACCGAAGTTCCATCCAACTGCAACACTCCTGGGCTACTCCTTGTATATTCCATCCCCATCACTTCGCATACTGCCTTTGGCATGACAGTAGTTGCAGCTCCAGAGTCGATCATACAGTTGTGTACAATCCACCCTTCCATTCTCGAGTGATAAATAAAATGGGGGAGGCCTATTTTTTCCCATAGCTGAAGTTGGAAGCGTTTGTGCCAAGACTGTTTGAGAAGGATTTTTCTTTTGATCTTTAGTAGTCTTCAAAGATTCTTGCAATAGGTCAACCTGTCTTGGCAATTGAAGTGCATCATACAAACTTACTTTTGCAGGAATCTTTTTCATCTCTTCCACAATATTGTAATTTGAAATAGTCGGAGCCTTCTCTTCTGCAACCCACTCATACTTGTCTCGATACTATTGGGTAGCTTCCACCCTTTGTCGCTTGGTCAAATATGGGTACTTGAGTCGCTCTTTGGCCTGTTCTCTTGTTTCATCTTGTGTTTGAGTAGTTGTCACAGGTTGTGAGGAAGTTGCTCTCATTTGTGCCCTTCCCTGAGTTTGCTTAGGCATCAAATATTTCAACTTGATAGAATCTTGCTCTTTAGCTACCCCAATAGGCACTTTTGTTGGAGGCCTCCCATTTTCATCTTGCACTTTTGGTTCTATCGGTACCTTTAAGGGTTCAAGCTCAGCAAGATCTACTATTACTGGTTTCTTTCCAGATCGTGTGAGAACTGAAACTTGCTCTATAGATGACATCATGAAATTGTGATTGGCTTCCCTGATCATATTGACTTGTCCGCCAGTCGAACTCTCTGCTAGCGTTTGTACATAATTCATATGCACCATGCACGTTTCTTCTCCATGAGGATCATTGCATGTTGAGCACCAATATGCCCTCTCTGTTGTGCTAGTTTCTTCATTTTCTTGCACCGTTGTGCTCTTCTTAGGGCCTCTACTAGTAGATGCTTGCTCTCGAGTGATCGATGGAGTTTGGAATCTCCATGATCGAAATTCAGCCTCCGCTTGCTTCTTCCTTACTATTGTAAGTTCATTTGATATTGTCCTTAAGGCTGCGTTATTATATTTTACCTCTTGCAACAACACCGTGAAAGGATCAGGATTAGAAGATGCGGGAGGTGCAGGTAGAGGCAAAGGCACTGGAGGCACGGGCAATGGTAATGGAACTGGTGGTGCTGGTAGCGCAGGAGCGGGAATAGAAGCGGGCAATTGTGGAAGTGAATGATTAGGTAGCTGTGGGAAGCTTGGAGCCGTATGTCGTGGAGCAAGAATAGGTGCAATTTGAGGTGGACCCGAGCTCCATGAGGGAACTGGGTACATGGAAGGCATAGGCTATGAAAATGAACTAGAATATAAATACTGTGGAAGATCAGGAACAATGGGCATAGTCATCTTCGGGGGAAGTCTACCTACAACAATCAGATCAGATTCGGTCTTCTGTGCCTACGTATACAGGTCTAGGAATGTAGTCACATTGGCTTGATGCACGACCATACCGATTTTGGTGTTAAACACCCTGAGATAGTAGAAAGCAACTTGCTCATGTGTGGGCCATAGACCATCGGGAACTCTTTGCCAGCTTCGAGTGAATATGACATTAAAATCGACTATCTCCTCTTGTGGGTGTCTTTGAATCATTGTGAACTGGTGCAACAAGGAGTATGGATCAGCTTGTTCATGGAAATTCTTAATCAGCAACTCCGCTAACTGATCCCATGATGTAATAGTACTCGGTTGCAACGATCGGTACCAATATAGCAATTTCCCTCTCAGCGAAAATACCAGTAATTTTATCATCACATCTTCATCTATTATGTCATGGATGGTCGCCAATGAAGCTACATCTTGGATATGCTCATACGCAGTTTTTCCAGTACCATCATAGGTCGGCAAAGCCTTCAAAGCAGCTTGGGGCATTGGATTTTGTGCTTGCAAGTTCAAAGCCCCTGAGCTATTCCACGTTGGGAACTGCTTGGGTGGCTATTGTGGTGGTGGATTCTGAGCCATGTGGACTGGTATATGAGGTGGAGCTCGAGGAATACCAGTGGTCGTGTGAGGCGGAGGTTGAGGAAGACTAGTGGCAGTACTACCTAGGCTTGTAGGAGCAAAAAATACACCAGCTAGTCGTGATGATGTGACAAACGATATATGGGATATATGAGGTAATGAAGATGTACGATGAAAAGTGGCTAATTGAGGATGTTCCCCTAGCCTTTGGATATCAAGTTTGTAGAACTCAATTTGGTGATCTGGATTTTTGACCTTCGATCTTGTATTCATGAGACACAACTTTCATTGTACTCACGTGTGGAGATTTTTGAGTATAATCGAGTCGCTAGATGTTCTAATTCTACAACACGAAGGCGAACATCAAACCTTAATACTGTTTAAAGTGGAACTTTTGAAGTCCCAAAAACTGTTGGCACCGATGGGTTTGTCAACTTGGGATAATACTTGTTCCACCGACTATGGATCTTACTGGGATAGAAACTGTCTGTCCCACCGGGTGTGCCAAAAATTGTTGGTCAAATATCTACCTAATCATACAAAACTACGTTTGTGCGCCCTAGACACGACCAAAATTGAAAGACCGAAGGAAAGAGATGTCCCCCATGTCAATCTCCAGAGAGGGCTGGTTCCCTTACTAATTCTAAAATGGTTGAAGACTAGGGATGCAGGAAAGAAATTAAAAAATACGAAAAGAAATGGGAAATATGGCCACAGGTCGACTATGTAGGATGGGAATAGATTGATAGCAAGAATCCACACCAAGCTGAAAATAGCATGCAAATAGATGATCAAACAACAAAATTTTTGTACAACTTCGCACATGTAATCTTCAGATCAACACTCCAACACTCACTCTCTCACTTGCAATATTTAAATCCAACTTGCAGAATTTAAATCTAACAACAAATAATAAAGCTAACTGTGTAAAAGAAATGCGTAATGTAGAAGACCACAATGCACCAAGTCATTTGCAAATCCAAATGTTTTGAATTCACTATTACTATAGAGAACTTGAAGTGTTTTCTCGTAGGATATCTATTTTTTCCAACCCCTTACAATGAAATTTCTCTTAGTATTTATAGAGGTTTGTGCCTCTTTCATTGAATACATCAAATGAGTCATCATTTCTTGGAAATCTTCTATCGGTAGACACGATCCTGAAAATGGTTTGAGATGATAGCATTCAGACACCGTAGCATTAAATTTGAGTCACCTCCATCTTCTTGGAAATCAAACACGAGCTTCAACAATTTACTCCATATTCAATTTGCTTTGGAGAGGGAGTAAAACCTTCGAGAAGATGTTCTTGAAAATGACAAAAATGCTTCCACTTCGTCACCAACATTAAATTGTAGTAGTTACCCGAAGCAAATATTCAACTAGAAAAATCAAGCTCTAAAATTGTCGAAGATGATGGCAATTAATAATTAAAATTTACCCCATTTAATTCTACTCATGCCTCTGGAGAAATTTAATCACATGTGCTAAAAAACAAACAACATTCACCTTCAAAATATCTTCGCCGCATCTATCATGACGTTCGCCCCTTTTACCTGAGTGTAAGGGTGAAAACCATTTAAAAATTCCCATCGCCCAAACTTTATCTCTCCATGTCATTCGCATTTAAAAATAATGAATGGATCCATCGTGAATACTTTAAAGCGACCATGACGCATATTGAAATCGTGTTCGCCCAAATGAGGGGCGAACACTACGTTCGCCCCACTTAAGGGGCGAACGCGATGTGTTCTTTTTATTCTCCCTTTTTTTGGTGCATTCCTCTTTTTGGGGCGCGTTCGCCTTTCCAATGGGCGAACGTGACGTTCGCCCCTCCAATGAGGCGAACGCGTTTGCATTCTCCACTTAGCCGATTTTCTTTTGTCTTTCCTTTTTTATTTTCTTTGATTTCACTGCCTTCAATTTCTTACTGTCGCTTCCTCTCTGAAGTGAAATCATTTTTAATTTTTCAACTACTGTTGTGGATAATTTGACGAAGTGAATCCGAAGCAGATTTCCAAGTCACAATTTGGGGTTAATTTATTTTGCAAAATGAAAGTTTACAAAGAATTGAAAAAACTATATAAACAAAATAACTGAGTTAAAAAAACTCAATCATAAATGTCTTTGGATTACAATAAAAAAATATGGCATGTTGCAAAATGCCAACAAAACATAATAAGTTGGAATGGGCTATAAGGCTGATTTAATTAGTTACACTATTCTTGCTAACGATAACCATCTACCATTCCATGTTGATTGTTTATTATGAAATTTACTTATAATTGGATTTCGTAATTATATCCTCATTCTCCCATAAAATAAGAGCATCCCTAGATAAGTTGTTGGTATGTTTGCCTCCTCCATTTGAAGTGACCTACATATCCCTACTTTGATTTTAGCTAGGGTTTTTAGGAAGTATATTTTGATTTTGTCCTATTAACTTTTTACCCTGATACTCTTTTGTATTCCTTTAATAAGTTATTCAAAGCTTTGACCTCGTTTATCCTTGCCTCCCATAAATGGTTGTATCATCTACAAACTATTGATGGATTATGTTGTCGATGTTATTACTAGCCTTAAGTCCACTTATAAGCCCATATTTTTAAGCCTTCTTCAAGTTCCTACCCAAAATATCTACCATAATAATGAACAAATATGATGATAGAGGATCTCCTTGTCTAAGGCCTCTCTTGGCTTTAAATTATTATGTTACTAACCCATTGACTAGCATTGAATATAACACATTTCTTACCAGATCCAAACTTTTCTAATACTACAAAAAAAAATCCTATTTAACCCTATCAAAGGCCTTACTCATATCAAGTTTTAAGATCATTAATTTCTCTTTTATTAAAATTGATGAATGCATAACTTCATGAGCTACTATGATCCCATCTAGAATTTGTCACCCTTTCACAAATCCTCACTTTTCTAAAATAATTTTGTCTAATAATGGTCTTAATCGATTCACCATCACTTTGAAAATAATACTATATTCCACTTTACATAGACTTATGGATTGAAATGAATCAAACAATTATGCATCATTCTTTTTTGGAATTAGGGTAAGATATGTTACATTTATTTTATAATATATGTATTGTTTTACCCAAGATTGTTCCACTGCCACCAATAAATAATCCTTCACTATATCCTAATTATGTTGATAGAATGTTGTAGAGAGACCATCTGGACCTAGGGATTTATCCTTATTAAAAGAGAAAAGAGCTAGATAAACTACTTCAAGAGTAATAGACTCCATCCGTTTCTTATTGTCTTCAATTGTTATAACTGAAGGAACTTCTTGTAGAAGTTTATCATTAAGAACTTCAAATTTATCTAATCCTAGGATATTTTGATAAAAAAACCTTATCTCCTTCTTTTATTTGACTCTAGTCTTCAATCCAAACCCCTTCTATTGATTTAATTCTACTAATTCTGGATACTAATCTTTGTACTTTAGCCATCCTATAAAAAAACTTTGTGTTTTTATTTCCTTCTTTTAACCAAGTTATCCTGATTTTAATCTCCAAAATTTCATTTCCTTACCCAAAATATTATGATATTCACTAACTCCATTTCCTCTAAGCTTGGATTATTATGATCACATTTTTGGAATGTTGAAAGTTTATCTTTTAGTTATTTCTTCTCAGAAATATTTCCAAATGTGTTATTGTTCCACTCTTTTAATCTAGAAATCATTGATTTAATTTGTTTTGGAAGTATATATAACCCATTGTTTTTTCTTGAAGAATTCCATGTTTGTGCTATCATATCAACAAATTGAGGATGATCTTACCACATCTAGTCATATTTAAAATATGATATTTTTTTAATTCACTTACCACTTTTTTAACTTTTATTGGCCAGTGATATGAACCAATCCTTTTCAAGGTATTAATTTTGGCACAAGTCCCTCCATCTAGCCAATGATCTAAGAGAATGCATTTATCTAATTTTTATGCTATTAGGTTTTGTCCTGTCCTATTGTTATTTCATTTATGGTTGTCTTCTTCAAACTCAACCTCTCATAGATTATTGTTTTGAATAAAAGCTAAGAAATCTCTCATACTTTGGGTTAGTTTCCTAATTCTCGAAAATTTTCATCTAGTTTTATTATGGCATTAAAATATCCTATGATCATGAATCAGGTTTCTTGGTCTTTACTTCTCATAAAGGATTCAATCCCACTCAAAAATTCTAAATTGGCTAACTGAGTTGTAGGTCTATAGATATTGATAAGGATGAAACAAATATCTGCAAAGAAGCATGCGACTAAAGAGACTATTCAATGTCTATTTTTATGAATGGTTACACAGGAGTTTCTAATAGGATTCCTACAAGTTAGAATTACCCTTATTGCTCCTTTAGAATCTATAGAATCCTATTCACATCTTGTCCATATTGCTTTCATAGTTTTGGAAAGTTCTTTTGTTATTTTAGTTTTTTGGATACAAAGAAATCAGGCTTGTTACTTAAACATAGGTCCTTGATACATCTTTGCTTTGAGAGGGAATTAGCATACCTTATATTCCATGATATGATAATCATATTTCATTAGGGGCTATTGGCCCCGCCTACGAATTATTAATATAATCTTGTTGTTTAGTAAAGAGAAGTTCAACCAGCTTAGTTTGTGTTCCTTTCTCTATGTTTGCTCTTGCTTCCCTGGATCTCACTTGATAAATTTAGGATTTTTCTCTTTTTGCCTTTCCTATATTAAGAGTAGGTATTATTATTCTATTCATAAATTTTCTTTCACAACTTTAATTTTCCTCAAATTCGTCCTCTCTTGGCTCTATTATGGAAGCTTTTAATTTATCCTCCTCATTTTCTGGTATTTCCTTATTAATGGTAGAGGCATTAACATCTAATGTTGCATTTGCTTTACCAATTCTACAAAATGGTGTGTGGTACTTCAAGAGAGTCTTTCAAATCTAATTTTACACATTCCTTAGGTTCGTCGAGAATGTTTGTCCCTAAATCAAGATCATACTAAATAGATGATTCCTTGTTAATATGTTGAATCTGTTGTACTATGTCCTCTAAGCTTTGATCTACTTTTTCTTCATAGGCTAAAGCCTCAAAAGAGTTGGTATTTTTCCAATATCCTTCCTTAATGGTCTCACAGTTTATTTGCTTTCATTTGTCTATTTTTAGTTTTTGGAAGTTGAAAGCCATCCTCATCTATATCCATTTATAAGTTTCTCTTGCAGTTTTCTACATATAATTCTATTAGACTCTTCTTAGGGCATGATCTCTCAACATGCCCCACCTCATGACATCTTCTACATTTAAAATATATGCTTTCATAATCTATGGTTTGGATCCACATCTTATCCCCATACTTAAGAATTATTGATTTTGGTAAAGGTTTACTTATATTAATCATGACCAATATCCGAGCATAAATAGCCAAGAATCCATCTTTTGTAGTTTCTAAAATATCAAGGAATTCTTCTAGAGTGTTGTCTGTTGCCTTAAAGGTATCCATTTCCCAAAACTCAATGGGAAACCAATACATTCTAACCCAAACTCGTACTAGATATAGATTTGTATTTTTAGATGAAAAGCCTTCATACCAGCAAGTAAGGAAGAGTCCTACTCTTACCATAAACCAAGGACCCATTTTTAGGATTCTATCTCTTGTTTACCTAGAACAAAAAATGGATAGGAATAAACCTTTAGTAAGAAATGATATAATCACTCCTAAAGACTTCCAATTCCTATCAATATATTTTCTTAAGGTCGAAGCCCCTAGCCAATACCCATTAAATTTACCAAAAACTACCCTATCTTTGAGCAACAAGGATCAATCCTATATGGTTTTCTCACTAACCTCTACTACTAGAGATTGTTCTAGGAATTTAGTTATAAATTGGTCTATGGGAAGGAAATTAAAACTCAAAATCTACTAAAATTTACTAGAATATCCTATAGCGAATATAATATTTGATAAAAAATTACAATAGTTTTCAAGCAAAATTTCTAAGATAAAAAATATAAAAATAAAATTAATTGAAAAATTCTATGCCTAAACAAATTGTCTCGCCTCATTGAAGACCTAGCCCTCTATTGTTTCTCCCATTTTTCAAACCCTGGCTAACATATATTTGTAATTTTGTTTTTCATGACTTGAAAAATCATCATTGTCCTTGTTTCGGATGGTTGACTTCACAGGGTTGTATCTCTCTCAATATTAATTGGATTCCTTTATATGACCATGCATTTTAAAGCTCTTCAAATTTCTCACAAAGTGGTCCAAGAATCAAGTTTATTAAATATTAAAACTATAGAAAAAGAATAATATATTTAATGGAAAATCTATAGCAAGAATTTGAAAAGTTTAAAACTATAGAATCTTCTATAGTAGAGATTTTTATTGGTTAAAAAAAAACCATAGAACAATATATTAAAAGGAAAAACTTCTATAGTTGATTTTTTAAATATCATATTTGCATTTCAAATTTACATAGGGAGTTATAAGGAAATATTAAGTGGAATATTCTTATGCAATTGAGATTATGACACCAGATTTGTATTTAAGGAGTAAATAAGAAGTTGTAAAGGAACATCTATAATGACTACTTCTAAACTATTCCTCTTAGAGTCACAACAATTAAGAGGCCCAAACTTCATTCCATGGAAAAATAAAATGAGAACTATCCTTGTAGTAGAAAGACTATGGGATATTGTATCAAGAGATGAAACACATCTCGAAGAACTAGTTGCACAAATAGACTATGATGAAAAATATCATAGGGCAAATGAATTATATTATTAGGCATAATAGAGTCTCATATTAGTAAAGTAAATACATCAACAGAGGCTTGGGATATCCTATGCACTATTTTTGAAGTTAGAAATCAAGTAATTGCTCATCATTTTTAGTCCGAACTATACACATTACAAATGCAAGGGAATGAAATTTTAAAATATTTTATTTAAAAGGTTGTAAAATTACAGGTGAAATTAGACAACTTGGGAGAAATAATTAATGATAATATTTTAGTTTCAATTCTACTGCGTGCTCTACCTAATTCTTATATAAAATGGATAACCTCTTTGTAAGTTTCTAACTATAGAGTATCATTTGAAGAGCTAATCAATATTCTACAACAACATGAACTAGAAATTCAATTAAGATATGATTCTTCAAACAATGCTCTACTTTCTAGAAAAATATATCAAAGAAATACCAAGGCTTCTACTAATTCATCTTTATTTTTTTCAAAACCAACCTGAATGGAGAAGAATATATTGTCATATATGTGAGAAAGAAAATCATGATACTAGATTTTACAAATATAGCGCTTTTAATAGATGGAATCAATCACAAATTTCTTCTCAAACAAGGCCACAAGAACAATATCAATCTGAAAATTCAAATAATTTACTCAAAATAAATCAGGGTCATATATCAACTTCTCCATCACAACAAGGGCATGTGGTATAGAAGAACCTAAGTTAGGTCAAGATGAAGAACTAGAAGTAGCATACAAGGTACTAATGACACACTAAAAAAATAGCAATAATAATGAATATATTGATTTTAGAGCAAGTAATCATATGACTAGTAATGTACACTAGTTTGACACTCTTTAAGAAAAAGACAGTTGTCCAGTGATAATGGCAAATAATACAAGCTATCAGATAAAAGGCATAGGGACTATTTGCTTGAAATTACCTTTTGTAGAATGCATAATTGAAAAAGTGTTGTATGTACTAGCAATTACAAATAACTTACTTCATGTTTCCCAAATGATGAATAAAGGAGTCAATGTTGATTTTCAAATTGTTAATAGATATGAAAAGTGTTTTATCTCAATACAAGGAAAATTGGAAGCTACTGCATCCTGCAAAAATGAACAATTTGCTTTAGATGTCATCACACCTCCACCTCTATTTTGAGAAGTATAATTATTATCTCAAAATCTCAAATATACATCGAAAATACATAAACAAAGAGGGATAGATAATTAAATGTTAAACAAACAAGAAATAAAGAGTTGGATCAAAATAGTTATGAAAAAACAATAGAGAAACAACGTGAAGATCCAATGCTTGACATAGAAGAAGATTACTCTCTAGATGAATATGCATTTCTTAAGACTTGGATACAAATTATTGCTCAAAGAGTTGATGGTCCAAAACACATATAAACAATATTCAAAGAGGTTGTTGATGATACTTTCACTACACTTAAGTCTTATATAAGTCTTCATATTAATTAAGCAACTGACTATGATGAGAATGTTGTTACAATATCCACTAATTTAATCAAGATCATATATGTGTCATTCTTTACTCTTGATATATTTAAAGAGAAGAATACAAAACAATAAGAAATAATTACACAAATAAATAACAAACCCTTTATTAAAAGTGTCATGGGTTATCTTATAAAATAGAAAGAAATTGGTTGTAATACAAGCAATTTGATGAAGGATGCCATGTGTGATACAAATGATCTTATAAAAATATAATAAAATGGTTGTGGTATAATCAGATATCCAAAATAAGGATTTCATGTGTAACACTAATGATATGAAAGTTGTTTAAGAAAACAATAATAGTGCATAAAGCAATTGTATAAACACTAATAAAGAATATATTGAACATATTGGTGACAAATATTGTGAAGAGTATACATAAAAAAATAGCTTTAGTGGAACAGGTCTAAGTAGACATAAACAAGTAGAAAATAAAATACTCCAGGTTAATCTCACAACACAATATATGTCTTCCTTGAGAAATAGTTGTAAATATAGACGTTTATCAAAGAAATGTTGGAACATTCCTCAAAGAAACTACACAAAAATCTAGTTGAAATATGGATGGATGGATATCATAGGATAGAGTAAGATAAAAAGAATGTTTTATGGATATTATAAAAGAAAACCGAGTATTTTGTTGATCCAGAGGTAATTCACAAAGACAACACAAAAAACACAAATATTTCAATTCAAGCATATCAATGATAGAGCCATTTTCATTTCTCAAAATTCTTATCTACAAATTTAGGTGGTAGTTATTTGATTATTTATTGTCTCAAATAATGTAATAACAGGGTATGTTGGGCTATAGTTTAAAAAATACATAAAAAAATCTTCATTATTGTATATTCTCCTCCATATTATGTTATAGTAAATGTAGGGAGGTTTCTAGTTACAAATTTTCCATTATATGGTTACTTTAATGACTTCTACGAGAGTCTCATGTAAGAAACAATATATGCACTTGAAAATATATGTTTATTGTATGGGATTAATCAAGCATTTTTATACTATCTCTTTTACCAATATTGTAAATGTAAGGTATTTAATTTTTATAATTAATTTTTTTAAATAAATTTAGTTAAATGGTAATAGTTCAATTAGTTACATTATTCAACTTTCAGGGAGGAGACCTAGGTTTGAATCTTGCCAATTGATACATGCATAATTGCCAAGCTAAGTTGTTGTATTACTACTATGTGGTCGTGATGTAATTTAGGTAGGGCTCAATTTAATCTCATATAACAAATTAAAATCTATCTATCTATCTATCTATCTATATGTATAGTAAAAACCTATCTACTTATATATGTGTTGGATGAAATAAGGTAAGGTAGGAGTGAGGGTACAAGCTATGAGCGAGGGTGAAGTGAGTAAGAAGTGCAAGAAAAAAATAGGAAGCAAAGTGCAAACAAGGAGTGAGAGTCACTTCTTCTTGTTCCAGATCTTAGGAGAAACTTAAAAACTAAAGGATTCATGTGAAAAACAATTACGTAACATGGAACAAAAGCCATTTTTTAAAGCCCTTATTGGAAGTAAGGATGTCCTAGTTGGAAGTATAGATACTCTAGTTAGCGATAAATCAAATCTATGGCAAACCCTATCTAAGTAGCAAATACTACACCATAAGTGATTATCAAGGATGAGATGATTGAGTATGATATAATGGTTCCTAAAACCATTACTATATAAATTTTATCAATTAGCAATAGCTTAATTGGTTCTATTTATCAAATTTCAAGGAGAAGACCTGTAACGTAATTCAAGTGGGACTCGCTTTAATCTCATATAACTAATTTAAAAAAATATATACTAAATAAATTTTAAAAATCATTTATTTAAGTTTTTGTATGAGAGAAAGAGAGAAGTGTTGGATGAAGCAAGGCAAGCTAGGAGCGAGGGCAAGTAGAAAGTAGGATCAAAGTGCGAGCAAGGAGTAAGAGCCACTTTTTCTTATTCCCAATATTAGGAGAAACTTAAAACTAAAGGATTCATATGAATAAAATTTAAGTAACATGACAAGAAAGTCATTTTTGAAAGTCCTGGTTGGAAGTAAGGATGCACTAGCGGTAAATATAGATGCCCAAATTAGCGATAAGAAGAAGAGCAAATTTGAAGTAAACTTAAGTAACATGACAAGAAAGTCATTTTTGTAAGTCCTCATTGGAAATAAGGATGCATTAGTGGGTAATATATATGCCCTAATTAGCAATAAGAGGAATAGCAAATATATGACAAACCCTATCTAGGTACTACACCAAAAGTGATTATCAAGGATAAAATGCTTGAGCATAATATAATTGTTCTTAAAACCAGAGGGTCAATATGTAAGTTCATGGATACTGGCCAATTTTTCTATGATTCGAAATTGGTTCAAGTGGAAGCAAGGATTGAATTCAAATTACTCCATAACTTTTCTTCCAAAAGGATTTTCCCTTAATATCTTCTCTAGTTCAAAAATAATGGATGGAGGCCCTTGATTTAGGGGCAAATATGGATTATATTTAAGTCCATGGAGTGAGATTTTTGTGGAGATAGAAACTATTAAAAGGATTTGGGTGTGGATTAGGATTTTTAGACTTCCTTAGCAACTCATTAAGAAATAGGTTTTGAAGAATACTGACAATATTCTAGGTGAGTTCATCTAGGAGGGACCAACTACTAAGGAGAGAAGACATGTTGTACACACTCGAATATGTGTTTTGATGAATATTTCAAAACCTTTGACACAATACATTAAGATTAAAATCTATATCAAGAGAATAAGACCAACAAGTGGATTATGAAAGAATTGCATTATGATGTCATAAATATCATGCAACTAGATACATGGCAAGAGATTGCAAAGTGAAAATATAGAGAAAAAGAAAGAAAATTTGGGGCATGAGGTAAACTTCAATATGAAAGAAGAAGATCATATCATAGGAGAAGTTGGGTCAAATCAAGGAATTTCCACTCCTAAGAAAGTAGTAAGCAAAAACCCCTTACATCATCAAATGGCAAAGGCTATTATAGTTCACTTGAATCAACCATTAGAAGAAAAAAAAGATACAAGAGATGAGTAAGTATAATGTGCAGGTTCAAACACAAGAGTTAAAAGGTGTGAAGGAATATGGGAAGGCAAATTTTAAAGCAAATGAGGTGAAGGAGGTCAATGTTAATGCAAGTAATTATCTTTGTTTTTCTCAAATAGAAAAAAATATTCTCCTTGCAATAAATATGAAAATAGTATGGAGTACATCCATTGCACTTTAGAGTTTTAAGAACAACATAATAAAGAAAACATCATGGAGGATATCCAAGGAATTTTAAGGTTTCCAAGGTAGCATAAGAAAGTTATGACTATGGAGGATTATTCATGCACTTTAAGGTTTTTAGGGCAACATAAATAAGAAAGTGTTTATGAGGCAAATCCTTGCATTTTAAATTCTTTAGGGCAACATAAATCTTTAGAAGATAAGTTTCATTATGAACAATATTAATGAAGATGAAATTGTTGGTGAAAATGAAAAAAGGAGAGGAAGGCCATCAAAGTATGAACAAAGAGAAAAAGAAACTCAAAGGGAAATCAATTTAGGAAGCTAAATAAAAATATCATAGGTGTTAAAAAAAAGTGAGGCTAAGCCCACTAGTAAAAATAAAAAGTGATAAAAGGAGATAAAAATACAAAGTTTTTTCATAGGATGGATATAGTAAAAAGATCATCTTATAGAATTAGTAGAATTAAATCAATAGAAGGGGTTTGGATTGAAGATCAGAGTGAAATTAGAAAATAGGTAAAGTCATTTTATCAGAATATTCTAGGTTCAAATAAGACCAAAGTTCTTAATGATAAACTTCAAGATGTTCCTTCAGTTATAACAAATGAAGACAATAGGAAACTGTTGGAGTCTATTACTCTAGAAGAAGTTCATTTAGCTCCTTTCTATTTTAATAAGGATAAATCCCCAGGTCCATATGGGCTCTCTGCAACTTTCTACCAACATAATTGGGATATAGTGAAGGAATATTTATTGGTGGTAGTGGAACAATCTAGGGTAAAACAATACATTCCTTATAAAATAAATGCAACTTATCCTACCCTAAATCCAAAAAATAAGGATGCTGAATTGTTTGATTCTTTTAGACCCATAAGCCTATGTAATATGGCATACAAGAATATCTTGAAAGTGATGGAAAATCTATTAAGGCTATTGTTAGAAAAAAATATTTTAGAAGAGCAAGGAAGATATATGAAAGGGATACATCCTAGATGAGATCATAGTAGCTCATGAAGTTATACATTCAACAACTTCAAGAAAAGAGAAAGCTATTATCTTAAAACTTGATATGAGTAAAGCCTATGATAGGGTTAAATGGGATTTTCTTTTTGTAGTTTTAGATAATTTTGGTTTTGGAAAGAAATGGGTTATATGGATTAAAGCTTTCGTCTCTATAGTTTCTTATTCAGTGTTGGTCAATGGGTTAGTGATAGAATATTTTAAAGCCAAGAGAGGCCTTAGACAAAGATATCCTCTATCTCCTTATTTGTTCATTATTATGGCAAATGTTTTGAGTAGGAACTTAAATAAGGCTTACAAAGATGAGCTTATAAGTGGACTTAAGGTTAGTAATAACATCGATAACATCACCCATCAATAGTTTTTAGATGATACAACCCCTTTTGGAAGGGCAAGGATAAGTGAGGCCAAATATTTAAATAAATTTTTAAAAGAGTATGAAAGAGCTTCAGGGCAAAAAATTAATAGGACTAAATCCAAAATTTACTTCCTTAACACTCCTACTAATATCAAAGCAATAATTTGTAGGTTGCTTCAAATGGATGAGGTAAATTTACCAACAACTTATCTAGGGATGCCTTTATTTGAGGGGATAATGAGGATAGATTTATGGAATCTAGTTATTAGTAAATTTTAAAATAAACTTCCAACTTGGAAAGGTAGATGGTTATCATTATCAGGAAGAGTGTAGTTAATTAAGTCAGTCTTACAAGCCATTCCAACATATTATATGTCATTGTATTCTATGCCAAAATCAGTTGAAAAAAGTTTAATATTTATTATGCAATATTTTTTATGGTCAGGTTTACATGATAAAAGGAAATTTCCCTTGGTGAAATGGAGCAAGTTGTGTGATGATAAAACCAGGGGAGGTCTTGGTTTAAGAAATATTACAGATGTAAACTTAGATTTTAGGGGAACAGTTATCTGGAGATTGTACAAAGAGAGTCAAAGACAATGGGCACACATTCTTCTAAGTATGTTGATCCCAATGACCCAAGTTTATTATTTACTGCATTATCTCTTCCAAATGGTTCTATTATTTGTAATGGTTTTAAAAAATCTATTGATCTTATGATTAAAGGTTTAAGATGGGTGGTGGGAACTGGAGAAAAAATTTCTATTTGGATGGATACTTGGTGTGATAAAAAACCACTCAATTTAGATCCAGTTTTGAAACCTTGTATGAGATTGCTTCAAGACAAATATGGTGATAGGGTTTCAAACATTTTGTACAAGGATCGAGAAGGAAGATACAAATAGAAAGAATATTTTTTTAAAAGTACACAAGAGATTTATGCTAGGAGGCAATTAAGTAGAAATATAACAACTATGATTATTTTGAGGGGTGCCAAGGATAAATTGATTTGGGAGTTGAATAGTTCAGGAGAATACACAACAAGTGGATATAATGTTCAACACCAACATAATAATAATATCACTAGAATATGGAGAGATATTTGGGATAGCCCAAGCATTCCTAAAGTTAAATGTTTGTTTGGCTAGTAGGTCATAGAAGAATTTTATCCTTGGATAACCTTATGAAAAGGTGTTTTCATGGCCCCTCTCAATGTGTTTTTTGTAATAAGGAGGAGAGTATTGACCATCTCTTGGGATATTGCTCAATAGTCTGGAATATATGGCAATGGATTATTAATATATTTGGTAAATGCATGGTGATGAATAGAAAAATTGAAGATTGGTTAAAGCAATGGCAAAGCATTTATATAAGTGAGGCTTTACAGACAATATGGGATATATCAAAAGATACAATACTTTGGACTATATGGCTAGAAAGGAATAGAAGAATATTTAAAGGAAAGAAAATCAATTTAGAGGTAATGAAAAAGAATATATGTTTAGTCATAGAGGAGTCTAAACCAACCCTATCAACTAACCCAATCCCTAATTTGGAAGCAGAGAATCTTGATAGATGGAGTCAAGTCAATAAATGGAATTATGATGTTGGGTACAAGAGAAGCAAAAATAAGGTAACGAATATAAAGAGGAAACCACCAGATGTGGAGTGGGTTAAATTGAATTTTTATGGATCATCTAAAGGAAATCCAGGACGAGTAAGAGGAGGAATAATTAGAAATAATAGAGGAGAGATTTTGTCTCATTATGCTTTTAATAGTGGATTTAAGATAAATAATGAAGTTGAAGCTTGGGAAGCTTTAGAAGGGTTAAAAATATGTAAACAAATGAAATGGAATAGAGTATGGATGGAAGGTGATTCTCTTGTAGTAATAAATGCAATTTTGAGAAAAGCAAAGGATCCATGGAACATACAAGAGATAATTGTGGAAATTCAAGATATTTCTAAAGAGTTTGAAGAAATAAGATTTACACATATATTAAGGGAAAAAAACAAATGTGCAGATAAGCTAGCCAATAGAGGGGTTTTGATTAAGGATCTTGAAGTTAAATTCTCCTTTCCAAGGTTAGAGGAAGTAGAAAGTTTAGTTGAAATTGAAAAAAATGTTAATTTCCTAAATCTATTAATGGTTAAGATTTACTTTAATGTTTTCCATTGGTAGTATTTGTTTTATTTTGTAACAATAATGTGTTTTCATTTAGACTATTTATTATGATTTTTGTGGTTGCACTTAGTTTCATGAAGGAAACTAGCAATCCAGATTTGATAAAGTGAACTATGATAGTGCTATATTTTGGAAATATTACTCTACTAAGATGTAAGGCGTAGATATTAGAGGTGAAGTTTTGGCATTGTGAAGGTTGCTATAGGAAAATGTCAAGAAATATGCTAAATTCTGGAGTAATTATATTCATGTAGAGATTTGACAAGATCCAAAAAATAAAAATCAATAATTCAGATATTTTATGTAAAATGATGTAGGTTTCTAGCTATAACATCTCAATTGAGATGAGAAGTGTATCTATTTGTAAAATCTAAAGCTCTAAAGAAAAGAGATGTAATTTATGAAGGGTGGGGGACCCGAGTACAACCCTTATTATCAAGCAAAAATAAAAAATAAAATAAAATAAAAATAAAAAGTGATGATGATGAAAATGATATCATGGAATATTAGGGGTATGAATAAGACCCTTAAAAAAAGTTATTAAGGAATCATAGGTTGTTATAGTCTTTAGTTTATTTTATTAAAAAAATAAAATTAAGTAGTGAGGAATGTAAGAATGTTTTTAAAAAGATTTGAAATATGGGTGATTGTCTAGTATTTTATTCTACATGAGCTTCAGGTATTACTGCAACAATATGGGACAAACACAAATGGGATGGGAAATTTTCAGAAGCAAAAAGTGATTGGGTTTTTGGACTATTTTCCAAGAAAGAATAAAATGTCAAAGTCAGGGTTATAAATGTATATGCTCCAACTATAGTTACTCCCCATGAAAGATGTTGGAAGAACCTTAGCATATTTTTGTCAAACACAATGATGATTAATGATTGCGATCTATGAATTCTTGGGGGTGATTTCAACATTATTTTATCTCCTTTGGAAAATAAGGGTGGTACTCTAGGATGGTTTAAATCAAGCTAATATTTTACTTTATTTATCAATTTAAATGACCTTTGAGATGTTAGTCTTTCAAAATTTTCAGTATACATGGGATAATGAATGCATTGGGCAAATCCATATAGCAAAAATATTGGATATATTTTTGTTATCCAACACATGGTTGCAAACAAAGTATACAATATTTTTATATATTTTATTATGAGCAAAATTGGATGACAAACATATTCTTTTGACTTGTGATTTACTCAATAATGGTCATCCAAAGCCATTTCGCTTCCAATATGTATGGCTCCAAGAGCCTGATTTCTTCCAGATGGTTATGTTATGGTGGGATGAAGCAAATTTTAATAGATCATATATGTACAAGTTTGTTTAAAAGATGAAATATTTACAAAAGCAAATGAAGAATTGGAATGCCAAATCTTTGGGTAACATTTTCAAAGAAAAAAATGCAATTGAATCCAATCTAAAAATGTACAAGAGATAGTAGAAATCAATTGCATGAATCAATATTCTTATGTGAAATAAAAACAATTACATTTTGATTATCATAATGCATTGAAAAAGAAATCATATTGATTCAAAAACTATAGGGAAAATGGCTCAAGGAAGGAGATAGATACACACATTTTTTCATGCTACAACAAAAATTAAATTTTCTTTTCATCACATAAAAATATTTTGACTCTAAATGGAAAAAATATTGAGAAATAAGAAGATATAAGGAAGGAAGGAATTAACTCGATTCATGACCATAGGAGATTTTAATGCTATAACCAAGCTAAATAAAAAATTTAGGGGAATTAGGAAATTAACCTAAAGTATGAGATATTTCTCAACTTTTATTCAAAGCAATAATCTATGGAAGGTTGAGTTTGAAGAAAACAACTATACATGGACCAAAAACAAGATAGGCTAAAACCTAATAGTAGAAATATTAGACAGATGCATCCTCTTAGATCATTGGCTAGGTGAACTTGTTCTAAAATTAATACCTTAACGAGGATTGGTTTAGATCACTGGCCTATAAGAGTTAAAATGGTGGTTAGTGAATTAAAAAAAGATCATATTTTAAATATGAGTAGATGTGGAAATACCATCCTCAATTTATTTATATGATAGCACAAACATGGAATTCTTCAGGAAATGATGGGTTGTATGCACTTCCAAAACAAATTAAATCAATGAAATCTAGATTAAAATAATGTAACAAGAGCACTTTTGAAAATATTTTTGAGAAGAAAGAATAACTAAAAGATAAAATTTCAAATTTCTAAAAAAGGTGATCATAATAATCCAAGCTCGGAGGAAAGGGAGTTGCTTAGTGAATATCATAATATTTTGAGTAAGGAAGAGAAATTTTGGAGATTAAAATCAAGACATACTTGGTTAAAATAAGAAGATAAAAATACAAAGTTTTTTCATAGGATGGCTATAGTACAAATATCAACATCCAAAATTAGTAGAATTAAATCATTAGAAGGGGCTTATATTGAAGACCAGAGTAAAATTATAAAAGAGGTAAGGTATTTTATCATAATATTCTAGGATCAGAGTCTAAAGTTCTTAATGACAAACTTCTTTAAGAAATACGTTCAGTTATAATGAATGAAGACAATAGGAAGGGTTGAGGATTGTATCAAGGAAGCAAGGATCCTTAGTATCAGCCAATTGGAGACCATATTTCAGCACACTTTCAGGGAATCTAATAAGGCTGCAGATATCCTAGCTAATCAAGGAGTCAAAGCTAATAGGTTGATCACTTGGATGGCTGACCTTCCCCAAGAGGTCAAAAGCATCATGGCCCAAGAAATTGTTCAAAATATTTGAGTTTGATCATTTGGCATTTTGGTGTTTAGTACTATCTTTCAGCTTTCACAAAGGAAGTTTTTTTCTTGTTTTTCGTATTACAGGTTAGGGCTTTTTCATTGGACGAGGCGATGCTGGTAATGCTATAACTCCCAAGGTGACCTTTTGGCTTCCCATGTCCAATCATAATTTTATCAGTTGGCTCACGTGTGACTAGCACAAATGGATTAGTATTGAAAATCTAAATTTAACTCCCAATGCTATAAGTGATGTGTCCTCGTGTGAGTTTTTTGAGTGGTGGTGCCTTGAAAATCAAAATTTCCCTGCGGTAAGTTCGATGAAATGCGAGGAGCCCAAAATTAATAAGGGAAACATTCAAAAAAACTTCCAAAAGAGTCGAGATCTAGTTCAAATAGGCAAACCTCCTGAGTGTCATAACCTTGTTAATGACCACATAAGTATCTTTCCCTCTGCCTATTTTCTTAATCCGTCTATTACTCTTAGCCTAGAATTCTTGCCCAAGATGAGCTTTGTGGAGCCAAGCCATGCATATTGGGATACGCTTGTTGAATGTAATCTGAAAGAGAGGGGGTTTGTCCCATTTTTTAGGAAATTATTCGATAACGAGCTTGATATCACCATGGTTGTCCTTGAGACCTAGGAGAATGGTAAAGTCATTATTCGAGGGAGAGAATTCCTAATTGACATACATCTCCTCTCCACTATTACTAGGCAATTGGTGAAAGGGAGGTCAATCCACAGAGAAAAACACAATTGGGAGGTGGAATTGAAGAAGTTTAAGGATAACGACAAAATCTTCAAGGAGGCAAAACAAGAATTGCATCGAAAAAACCTCCCCACCCCTTGGAACAATGTAATGAATCCTGTGATGGAGTTTATTATCGTGGATGATCTAGAGAAGATACTCTACAACTTTCATTTTGCTTTTATCAATCACTTCAGGGATGTTAACCCCATTAGCATTCCCCATTTCCTTTTCAATTCCATTAGTTATATGATAGGGGCCTATAGAAAGAAAAAAACAATGACCTCCCATCTCACCAAGGGCTTTACAAGATCATATATAACCATATCCTAATTCACAGCCCTCGGGTCAATCCCACCCCTTCTAAAAGAAAATCCAACCCTCTTGAAAAATCGAGTGCTTATTTGCCTGCTTCCCCGTACTTGGGTGCCAAGAAAAGAAAGGTGATAGAGGCGATCCATGAGTTGAGGTCAAAGAAGAATATCAAATTTGAAAAATTTGAAGGTCCTACTAGGAAATCATCTCGTTTGAAGGAACAACTCACCCAGGGCAAACAAAATATTATTGACATAAAGGATGATGACAAGGAAGATGATTTTGTTGCCAACAACTTGAAGAGGTTCATCATTTCAACAACCATAAACATGATGAATTCCATGGTGAATTCCATTACTGAACTCAGGGAAGCCCTATATTTGTTGTTATATAATGAGAAATTTCCAAGTCAAAAGGACTCCAAGGAGGACGAGACCAATTTTTAGGATGAGGCCAAGGAAGAGGTCAAGAAAGAGATGAAATATGAGGACAAGGAGGGTGACGAGGATGCCACTAAGGATTAGCTTCCTCATCTATTCACTTATGTTTCTTAGGCTACCCTGCGTGGAGCCTAGTTTACCCTTTGTTTATTAGATTCTTGATGGGGTTGTATCCCCCCTTTTGTTTCTAGGTTGTCTTGACTGTGATTGGGGTTGCATCCCATTTTTTATTTTAGCATCTCTTTGCTAGGGGTTGTGTCCCCCGTTAGATCCTCTTTTTTGATGTCTTTTAGCAGTTCCTTGTTTTTGTAAATAGGTTTTAGGGTTCTCCTCTAAATTCTGGATATTATTAAAATTTCCTAACCTATAAAAAAAAGACAATAGGAAATTGATGGAGCCTATTACTATAAAAGAAGTTCATTTGGCTCTTTTTTATTTTAATAAGGATAAATCCCTAGGTCCAAATGGGCTCTCTATAGCATTTTACCAACATAATTGGGATATAGTGAAGGATTATTTATTGGTGGCAGTGGAAAATTCTAGGGTAAAATAATACATACCTTATAAAATAAATGCAACGTATCTTACCCTAATTCCAAAAAAGAAGGATGTTGAATTGTTTAATTCATTTAGACCCATAAGCCTATGTAATATGGCATATAAGATTATCTTGAAAGTGATGGTGAATCTATTAAGGCTATTGTTAGACAAAATAATTTTAGAATAGAAAGGAAGATCTATGAAATGGACACATATTCTGGATGATATCATAGTATCTCATGAAGTTATACATTCAACAACTTCAAGAAAAGAGAAAACAATGATCTTAAAACTTGATATAAGTAAAACTTATGTTAGGGTTAAATGGGATGTTCTTTTTGTAGTATTATAAAAGTTTAGATTTGGGAAGAAAAAGGTTATATGGATTAAATATTGTGTCTTTATAGTTTCATATTCATTTTTGGTCAATGGGTTAGTAAAAAAATCATTTAACACCAAGAGAGGCCTTAGATAGGGAGATCTTCTATCACCATATATGTTCATTATTATGGTAGAGGTTTTGGGTAGGAACTTGAAGAAGGCTAACAAATATGGGCTTATAAGTGGACTTAAGGCTAGTAATAACATTGACAACATCACCCATCAACAATTTGTAGATGATACAACCATTTTTGGAAGGGCAAGGATAAACGAGGCTAGAGCTTTGAATAAATTATTAAAGGAATATGAAAGAGCATCAAAGCAAAAATTTAATAGGACAAAATCCAAAATTTACTTCCTAAACACTTCGACTAAAATTAAAGCAAGAATTTATAGGTCACTTCAAATGGAGGGGGTAAATTTACCAACAAATTATCTAGGGATGCCCTTATTTGAGGGGATAATGAGGATAGAATTATGGAATTCAGTTATAAGTAAAGTTTACAATAAACTATCCACATGGAAAGGTAGATGGTAATTGTTAGCAGGAAGAGTGCAACTAATTAAATCAGTATTACAAGCCATTCCAACATATTACATGTTAGTATACTATGCCAAAATCAGTAGAAAAACATTTAATCTATATTATGTAGTCCTTTTTATGGTCAATTTTACATGATAAAAGGAAATTTCCTTTGGTGAAATGGAGCAAGGTGTGTGATGATAAAACTAGGAAAGGTATTGGTTTAAAAGTTTTTACAGATGCAAACTTAAGTCTTAGGGAAAATTAATCTAGAGATTGTACAAAGACAGTCAAAGACAATGGTCAAGAATTCTTCTAAGTATGTTGAGCCCAATGACCCAAGTTTAATATTTACTACATTCTCTCTACCAAATGGTTATGCACTTTAGAATGGTTAAAAAATCTATTGATCTAGTGATTAAAGGTTTAAGATGGGTGGTGGGAACTAGAGAAAAAAATTCTATTTGGATGGATACTTGGTATGATAAAAAACCACTCAATCTAGATCTAATTTTGAAACCTTGGATGAGATTACTTCAATATAAATATGGTGATAAGGTTTTAAATATTTTGTACAAGGATCAAGAAGGAATATACAAATGGAAAGAATATTTTTTATAAGTATACAAGGCATTGATGCTAGGAGGTAGTTGAGTAGACATATAACAACTATGACTATTTTGAGGGGCACCAAGGATAAAATATTTGGGATTTGAATAGCTCAGGATAATACACAACAACAAGTGAATATAATGTAAAGCACCAATAAATCATGAATAGCATAAGAATATGGAGAGATATTTGGGATAGCCCAAGCATTCCTAAAGTTAAAATGTTTTTTTGGCTAGTAGGCCATAGAAATTTTTTAACCTAGGATGACCTTATGAAAAAGGGTTTTCATGGCCCCTCTTAATGTGTTCTTTGTAAAAAAGAGGAGATATAAACCATCTCTTGGGACATTACTCAATAGTCTAGAAACTATGGCAACAAATTCTTAATAGGTTTGGTCTTTGCATGGTGATGAATAGTAGAATTGAAGAATGGTTAAAGCAATGGTAGAGCACTTTTAAAAGTGAGGCTTTAAAGACAATCTACAATATATAAAAAGATACAATACTTTAGATTGTATGGCTAGAAAGGAATAGAAGAATATTTAAAGGGAAGGAAGGCAGTTAGAGGTAATGAATAGGAAGATATATTTAGCCATAGAGGAGTATAATCCAGTCCTATCAACTCACCCAGTCCCTAATCTAGAAGTAGAGAGCCTTGATATGTGGAGTCAAGTCATCAAATGGAATTATGATTTTGGGTACAAGAGAATAAAAAAGAAGGCAAAGAATATAAAGTAGAAACCACCAGATGTGGAGTTGGTCAAATTGAATTTTTATGGAGCATCTAAAGGAAATTTAGGACTAGTAGGAGGAATAATTAGAAATAATAGAGGATATATTTTGTCTCATTACACTTTCAATAGTGGATTTAAGACAAATAATGAAGCTGAAGCTTGGAAAATTTTATAAGGGTTAAAAATATGCAAAATGATGAAATGGAACAGAGTATGGATAGAAGATGATTCACATATAGCAATAAAAGTAATTTTAACGAAAGTAAAGGCTCCATGGAACATACAAGAGATAATTGTAGAAATTCAAGATCTTGCTAAAGAGTTTGAAGAAATCATGTTTACACATACATTAAGGGAAGGAAATAAATATGCAGATAGGCTATCCAATAGAGGGTTTTTAATTGAGGATCATGAAGTTAAATTCTCTTTTCCATGGTTAGAGGAAGTAGTAAGTTTAGTTGAAGCTGACAAGAAAATATTGACTGCCTAAATCAAATAATGATTAAAATTTACTTTAATGTTTTCCATTGGTAATATTTGATTTATTTTATAGAATTAATTTATTTTCACAGAAACTATTTATTATAATTTTTGTGGTTGAACTTGTGTTTCAAGAAGGAAACTAGCAATACAGATTTGGTACAACGGACTATGATAGTGCAATGTTTTGGAAACATTACTCTACTAAGATGGAATGCATAGATAGTAGAGGTAAAGTTTTTGTATTGTGAAGGATGCTATAGAAAAATATCAAGAAGGAAGATGAATTTTGGAATATTTGTATTCACACAGAAAATTGAAAAGATCCAAAAAATGAAAATAAAAAAATTAGATTTTTCATGTAAAATGATGTAGATTTCTAGCTATAGCATCTCAATTGAGATGAGAAGTGAATATATTTGTAAACTCTCAATATCTAAAGAAGAGAGTTTAAATTTGTGAAGTGTGGGGACCCGAGTACAACCCCTTTTTATTCAACAAAATAAGGAAGGAAGGAATTAATTATTTCAAAAATATTTTGTAAAATACTAGGCAAGATAAGAAGGCATAAAATAATATTTTGTAAAATAGTCCATCAATTATCACATATGGAAAAAATGAAATCTTGATGAGCAAGATATCTTTGGAGGAGGTACATTAAGTAATTTTATCTTTTGACCTCTATTGTTTTCTTGCAATTTTCTTTAAAAATAATTTAGATTTATTGAAGAGTGATATGTTAGTTGTAATTAAAGAGGTTTGGAAAAGGAAGGCTATAAATGAGATCATTACCAATTTTATTACATTGGTTCCCAAGAAAGGTAAAATAAAATTTGTTTGTAATTTTCGTCCAACAAGCCTTTGTAATATGATCTATAAAATTATTTTAAAAATTATGGCAAACAACTTGAAAGGTATTCTAGATTGTGTTATCTCAAAGGAAAAATATGTTTTTTTTTAATGGTATAATAATTCTTGATGGTATAATCATTGCACAAGAGGCCATGCAATTTATTTATTCCATGAAAAAACTAGGCATGCTTATGAAATTAGATATGAACAAAACATATGATAGGGTTTATTAGAGTTTCTACATTATATTCTAAAAAAAATTGGTTTCTATTATACGTGGTGTGAATGAATAAAGGGTAAAAGGTAATTTAGTTTTCAATGTCCATGAGACCATAGTCCATATAAGATGATCTCATAGAGGATGGTATTTACCTAGTATATGTTTATGCAACTAAACTTTGGTTATCGAAGTACAGTGTACAACACTATGAAAAATGTTGCTACAACAATATGAAATCTTATATTTTGATAAGTGGTTCTCCTGTTGGTTACTTTAATTCATCTTGTGGTATCCACTAAGGTGATCCACTATGCTATTATCTATTTATTATTCTTATAGAAACGTGAGGGAGAAGGAGAGCTTTCTTAAAGTAAAAAATGGATGAAAAGATCAAAGGTATTCATGTTGTAAAAAATGGTCCCATTGAATCTCATCTTCAATTTGTTGATGATACTTTTATTTTGGGTCATCCCTCAAACAATGAGGTCATGGAGTTTAAATCAATATTATAATTTTATGATAAGGCTACTAGATGGTTAATTCTACAAATTATAAGATATTTGTCATTAACACTGCCTTAGGTTTACAACAAATTATTGTTGATGCTTTTAAGGTTTAAAATTGAAAAAATTCCATCAAACTATTGGAGAATATTACATTATTTGGTACATGCACATGTACCCCCATGGCACCATTGTAAGTGTTGTAAATATTAGATTAGTATGTGAGTATTTAGTTTAAGGTGTGTGATTTATATTTCCCCTAAAGTATGTTTCTATGTGTAGGATGAGTACAAGTGTCATGTAACAATGTGTGCAAGTGTGTAGAGTGAGAAAGTGTGCAAGTGTGTGCAATGTGTCATATAGGTTAGTTAAGAGTTGTGTTTATGTGTCAAGTATGCAAGTGAAGAGTCACATGTATGTGGCAAGATGTAAAGACAAGAGGCATGAGAAGTTTGTCTTATGTGTGGAATAGGAAAGGATGCATCTCCCATATATATGAGGAGAGTAATAGTCAAAATATTCAAGAGTCGCCTTTCTAAGTCTATATTATGGAGATAAAGCTCCATGTATCGTAACAACTAAATATTCAACAAAGTATATTGAATCTTGTACACAATTTTGAGCAATTATATTGCAAGTTAATTTTTGCATATTATATATTGATATTGACTAGTTAATTTATATTATTATTATTTCATGAATGTTATATTCATTGATATTGGTCATTTATATTGAATGTTCAAATACTAAAATTTGTTTAAGATCCTCGATATTGGGTCTTGTGATTAAATCTGGCTAAAAAACCAATAGTGGTATCAGAGCTACTTAGAGTAAACTTTAAAGCTAACATCGAAGAAGAATTTGTAAGAAGAATATGGAGAGATAAGTTTTAAATTTAAAAACTAACATCAAAGAAGAGCTCTAGAGTTAATTTGAATTTGAAGGCAAAAAGTTTCAGGTTAGAAGCTAGCATCAAAGAATAATTTTGGTGTGAATTAGATTTGGTAGAATTAAAGGAAGTTGAATATTTTCTACCTAACATATTGAAAATTGAATTTGATAGTTTTTGATTGATAAAAGATTGATATTGGAGTTGTACTCTAAAATTATTGAAAGCTTGTGATATACAAGCGAAATTGAAGACATCATTGAATTCATTGAGAAAGTTATTTTTGAGAGGAGGATAATATTTGTTCTAGAGAACATAAGATAATAGTCTAGTAGGAGATTGAGTGTTAGTGAAAACCACTAGAGTATTATAGTTAGATTTTCTTAAGAAGCAACTTGTGTAAAAAAAAAACAAGCAAAAATATATAGAACAATTTCTTCAAATTGAAATGCTTGTGAAGACAAAGAACCTGATGAAAGCTTAAGTCATCTAAGGTAAAGTAAAGACACAAGCTTTCCAAGAACCTAAGAATATTTTCACTGTTTGAGGATAAAGTGGAATCCTCAAGAAGTGTTGAAAGCCTCAAGATATAGCCACTCGTTTGTGAATCAACTAAATAGGAACATCGACAATATTGAAGAATAAAAGTGCTTATGAAACCAGAAGTGCCTAAGTTGAAGAATATTCAGAGCAAAATAGAATTGCCCGAGTCAAGAAATATTTAGAGAAAATATTAGGAGTTGTTCAATTTAATATAACGTCCCATTAGAAATTTTCTATAAGGGCACAAAGAAGAAAGAAGTGGCCTAAGGAATTTGCCTAAGAAGCAAGGAATTGTTCAAGTTGAGATATGCCCATCATATCCACCTGAGAGCAAAGTTGTAGCTCCTTGAGAGCAATATAATATCTTCCTTAGAGTGAAACTATTACTGCCTGAGAGCATTGCACAAGATAAAATTCCTAATAATTATGAATACCTACCTATGAGAATTGAAGTTGACTTGAGAGTGCAGAAGGAAAATCATTCAAAGATGCAAGAAAGGGAATATTTAGGCAATAGACCAAATAACATAAGGAAATTAAGTAACAGACCAAAAAACAAAAGGAACAAAGACATTTTATTTCCAAGCGTATAACACAAAAGACATGGTGCATGAAGACTTCATAATTGGTCACACAATTTAAGGTAAGAAGCCCTAATTTTATTTAGCACCTAAATTCTTGGAAGTCATAAGGTTATAAATTAAAATATTCATTGATTAAAGGTTGCGTTATTACTATTTGAGTTATAAGGTGCATATCATATATATATATATATTATATAAGCTATGTGTGGCTTCTATTGAAGGCCACTCCCACTACAAAAACAAAACATTACATTGCTCTCATTACATTTCTAATAAGTTAAGTTTTTTATTATTATTTTCAATGAGTTTATACAACTTTTTATGAGGGGTCTTGGTACCATCATACTAAGTGGGGTTTGAACCTTGGACCTCTCAAGGAGGAGCCAAAGCTCTTAACATTGCAGTAATATTACAACTACTCTTAAATGAATTTACACATTTTTTTATGAGGGGTCTTGGTCCACTCATACTGAGTGGGGTTTAAACCTTGGACCTCTCAAAGAAGGGCCAAAGTCCTTACCACTACAATAGACTTACAACTTGAATAAAACAATTTTTTTCAACGAGTTTACATAGTTTTTTAAGAGGGGTTCTAGTCCCTTCATATTGAGTGGGGTTTGAACCTTGGACCTTCCAAAGGGAGGACAAAGCCCTTATCACTGCAGTAAGCTTGCAACTCACACATTTAACTAGTTAATTAAAGCATATCCAACTTTGTCTCTCTATCAAATATATGCATCATTTTTATTTCGATAAAAGATATTCTCCATCTTCCTCAAACTCCTAAGTTTTCACAATAAACTTCTTTTATAGGAGATGCATTTCAAAATTTAAATTCTATTAAGATGAAATTCAACATTATGAATGGCTAAAATATTTGTTGCCCAACATCTATATCTATAATTTTTTTGTCTATAACAACCTCAAAATTTCTTAATTCCTTTTTTAGGGTTCTTATTCATTCCCCCAATATTCCAAGATATTATTTTCATTGTTCCTTTTTTTATTATTTGTGGGTTTAGCCCCACTTCTGTTAACACTTGTAATATTTGCTTTTGTTTTTCCATATCAATATCCCTCTAGGTTTATTTTTCTCTTTGTTTTTGCTTCTTAGGTCTTCCTCTCTTTTTTAATTCCCAACAATACTTTCATATTCATCAATCTCTTCAATCTTCTCACACTATTCATAGTAATACTTATCATCTTTAGGTTTGCCTTGTTTTGAAGGATCTAAAGTGTAAGGAATAACCTCAAAAGCACAATCTTCTTTATGTTGCCCTGGAAACCCTAAAGTGTAAGGATGCTCTTCCATGGAAATTACTTTATTATTCTACCCTAAAACCCTAAATTGTTACATATTTCCTCCATCCTTATATGCTGCTCTTAAAACCTTAAAGTGTAAGGGATAACATATTCACCACTTTCACTTTTATTACCTAGAGAGGATTCTTTACTAGAGAAAAATGAAGATGATTTACCTAGAATAAGCTTCACCTCTTTTATCGTCTTTATTTTAGGATTTCTCTCCACATCTTCTTTTGCACCTTTAATTTCTTTTGAACTTTCCAAATGATACTATAGATAGGCTTTATTTACCTCTTCTTTTGGAGTGGAATATCCTTGATCTGATCTAGCTTCTATTATTGTATGATTTCCTTGCTTTATCTTGAATTTTATCTCATGACTAGAATTGTTTCTATTTCTTCATAGTTTTCTCTTTGTAAACTCTTGTCATGTGTCTAATATCATAATATTTTTTCAATTGGTTATATGGAATTGAAATGGGCTCCACCTATATTACATCATCACCACATAGTGGTATTACAACAAATCTTGGATATTATCCATGTATCGCTTGGCAAGATTTGAACCTTGGTCTCCTCCTTAAATGTTGAGGAATCTAACCACTTGAGCTAATACCACTTGATTCTAATCTCATAATAATCGTAGCAACGAAATGGAATATTTTTTATAATCTACTTGTCAATCCTATTCTCTTGATTTAGATTTAATCTTAATGGATTATGGCAAAGGTTTTAGAATATCCATAGCAACACATATTCGAGTATATATAGCATGCTTTCACTGCTTAGTAGCTAGTCCTTCCTTGATGAATTCTCCTAGGGTATTTCCAATATTACTCAAGATATCCTTATTTATAAGTTGATATGGAAGTCCAAAAATCCTAACCCACACTGGAAACTTCTTAATAGTTTCTATCTCAACAAAAAAATTTATTCTATGGTCTCAAATAAAGTACATCTCTTTCCCTAAACCATGGGCCACCAACCATTATTTTATTCTTAATTTTTGAACTAGAAAAGACGATGAGGAAAAAACCTTTAGGAAGAAAAGTCGGAGTAATTTGAATTCAATCCCCACTTCCACTCGATCCAATTTTGAATCTCTCAAAACCTTGGACATGATCTATGGAACTTACATATTCTCTACTTTGAAGAACCATTATATCATGCTCAATCATCTCATCCTTCATACTCACTTTTGGTGTAACATTTGCTACCTGGATTGAACTTGCCATGTATTCACTCTTTTGCTTATCTCCAACTTGGGCCTCCATACTTCCAATTAGGTGGCATCTTTACTTCTAGATAGGGTATCCTAACTTCCCATTATATTTTCAAATATTACTTTCTTTCCATACTAGCTAATGGGGCTAGATCTTTGTTTGCACTCCCTCTAAGCTTACACTCCCTCTTAGTTCACACTCCCTCCCATATCACTCTCACTCTTGATTGAAACTCTCTCCTACTTCACACTTAATTCTAACTTGCACTCCCTCCTGGATCACAATCACCCCCGTTCCTTCGCTTTAGCATTTTTTTGGAAATAATATTCCATGCATTCATGGTAAGGGTTTGAAGCATTGATGCACTTTGGATGAACCTACCACTCTTTTGCCATGACTGAATCTTGGCTTGTAGTCCCTCTTGGCTTGCACTTCCTATTGCATATCATATTTTTAATAATTGGAGAGATAAGGATAATTTGATTTACATTTTGATCATTGATTTGATAATTGATTATTGAAAAATTGAAGAATGAAAATTTAAATTTGAAAATTTGATTGATTGAAATTGAATTGAATATTGATCTATTGCTTGAGTTAAAATTTGGAGAAATAAGCATTTCTACTCCAAAGGAATTAAATTTGAATAATTTAAAGAGATTTTTTAACGAGTTTCATTATGTCAAATAGTAAGATTTTTCTTTTCGAATCTCAACTTTTGAAAGGACCTAATTATGAATTATGGAAAAACAAAATGAAATCAATTATCATTGTAGATAAACTATGGGATATAGTAAATGGAACAAAGGATAAGCTAGAAGATCAAAGAGAAAAATAAAAGTTTGAAAAAAATGATGCAAAAGCTCTTCTATTGATTACATTTAGGATAATTGATGAAATCTAACCATACATTAGTGAAGCAAAGACTTCAAAAGACGCCTAGAAAAAATTATGCACAATATTTGAAGGAAATAACAAAACAACTATATTTCATTTATAGTCATAGTTATATTTATTAAAGGTCAATAATGGAG
Source organism: Wollemia nobilis (assembly GCA_028583015.1). Lineage (NCBI taxonomy): Eukaryota > Viridiplantae > Streptophyta > Pinopsida > Araucariales > Araucariaceae > Wollemia > Wollemia nobilis. Next base: position 3,865,957 of record JAQPPZ010017021.1, read on the forward strand.
AGAGTATAGAAGTCTTTCTTCGTAGGATAGTTGATTTAAAGGCTAAGCTATTAACTTTGGAATAAAAAGTAGAAGACAAGCTTCTTTTCAAAGTTAGATAAGAGCACTTTAAAAATGTTACAAAAATTTAGTCACTTCACTTCGAGTGCTAAATAAAACAACCTTTGAGGAATTAGTCAATATTATTCAAGAGCATGAAGTAGAAAAATTAGTCAAAGATGAAATGACTAATAATGTTTTAGTATCAAAAGAAAGTGTACCAAGAAATATTTTAGCATCATCACAATCTCAACCTAGATGAAAATATAAGTACTCTCAAATATGTAGAAAAAGAGGTCATACTACAATTTTTTGTAGATATAATTTCTTGAATCAAGGAAATCAAATGAATAGACCTTTCCAAAATTTTCAGCCAAAAAAATATTAGCCTTAGTACCAATATGGACAACATCAACAAAAAATACCAAGAGAAGAAAATCAAAAGGGCAATTTAGTTTAGGAAATTAAGGACTTAGAAGAAGTTGAAGATGAAAATGAAATTAGAGCCCTTGCAACAATGATCATAGATACTTATGAAAAGGATGAAAAATAAAATCATCCAAATTTTTCTAATGACACTAACATTTCAAAGGTAGTTGAAAATAAGACTATAGAAACATAAAAGAGGTCAAGTTGAAATCTAGACTAGTCCAAAATTATAAACTCTATGAGAAAACTAAACCAAGAACTGACCATGAAAATAAAATTGAAGTGCACTATGGATGGATTAAAAAATTAGATTAGAATAGGATCATGGATATGTTAAAATGTTTTTATGGTCACAAAGAAAGTCTAATAAATATTGTAGGAAACATGTTAACAAGATATCATCAAAGTTTGAAGCAATGCCAAAGTTAAAGTAGAAGAAAAAATGTAAGAATCAAAGATTAAATATTAAAGCCTTCAATAACCAAATAATGTAATACAGGGGGTGTTTGAGAATATTACATAATTTTCTACATGCTAATGTACCCCCATGAATATTACATAATTTGCTACATGCTAATGTACCCCCATGGTACTGTTGTAAATATTGTAAATATTGTAAATATGAGATTAGTGTGTGAGTCTATAGTTTAGGGTGTGTGATTTTTATTTTCGCTAAAGTATGTGTCTATGTGTAGGATGAGTACAAATGTCATGTAGTTGAGTGTACAAGTGTGTGAAATGTGTCATATAGGTTAGTTAAGAGTCATGTATTTATGTGTCAAGTATGCAAGTGAAAAGTCATACGTATGTGGCAAGATGTAAAGCCAAGAGGCATGAGAGGTTTATCTTATGTGTTGAATAGGAAAGAATGCATCTCCAAGATATGTGAGGAGATCAATAGTCAAAGTATTTAAGAGTCACCTTTCTAAGGTTATGTTATGGAAGCTCCATGTATTGTAAGAACAAAAAAATATTCAACAGAGTATATTGAAGATTGTATACAATTTTAAGCAATAATATTATAAGTTTATTCCTACATATTGCATATTGGTATTAGCCAGTTAATCTATATTGTTGTTGTTTCATGAATTTAATATTCATTGGTGTTGGTCATTTATATTGAATGATCAAATACTAAAGTTTGTTTAAGATCCTAGATATTGGGGTCTATGACTAAATTTGGCTAAAAAACCAACACAAACTACTTGGGCATTCCTTTGTCTCATAAAGAAAATAAAAAGAAGCCTTGGGTATCTTGTTTTGATAGAATGAAATCTTGTTTGGCAGGTTGGAAAGGTAAGTTATTAAATATGATGGGAAGGCTACAACTCATAAAGACTACATCACAATCCATCCTTATTTATATGATGTCACTTTCAAGATTACCAATAGGTATAGCATCATAAATTGATAATCTTCAAAGAGACTTTCTTTGGAAAGAATGCAAGAAAAAATTAGGTTTTCTCTTTGAAAGTTGGATAATATTTGTAAAGGAAATAATATTGGAGGAGCAAGCATGCAAAATTATAGACTTATGAGTTTTGTCATAAGGACAAATATTGGAAGGAGATTATTCAAATATCAAGAAAAGAATTGGCAAAAATGTTATTTCAACCTGAGAGAGATTTTTTTTTGAAAAAGTATCCATGGAATACATATATCGACTATACATACCCACTTTGTGAGTCTAAGATGTTTTATACATCACTCGAGTGGATAGAAGAGGCCAAGCTCCTATAGATAACTAGGTTTCACCTCGTATACCTATGCAATATAGAGGATGCTTTTAAAAAGGTCTCCCCACTTTTTTGGAATTCTCCATGAATGCAAACTTTTTGACCTCAGTGTTAGGATTATCCCTTCTTAGTCTTTAGAGAAGGGGATGCCATTTTCTTCTTCCAACTATAATTCAATCTATGTTGGATCCATTAGGCATAGTGTCTTAGTCTAGTTTAACTGCACCTCTACGGTGATCCCTTAAAATTCATGCTTGTCTTCTCCATATTCACTATGGGCCTCTAAGCAACAACCATTCCACATGATTGTCTTCTCATGGACACAAGAACTGGGTGTTGGTACCCCACAACAACCCAAGTTGCAAAGGAGAGTTTTAAACAAGGTTAACTTTAGAGTCCTTCCCAAAGAAACCCCTAAACCCAAAGACAACTCTCTCTCTCTCTCACTCTACACGCATTAAAACAAATGCATCTTCTAGAATGGAAGTAAAACTAATTATCTTAAGCTTGCAAAAGTAAATCTAACTAACCATTAAATCAAAGCATTATGCATGGATAAGAGCCATAAAACCATTAATTAAGGTCTATATTACAAAAGAATATTACTTGCTTCTATTATAATAAATCCTCTTTCACCAAGAGTGATTTTCAACACTACTTCAAGAATAATGAAGTAATTTAGCATGTGTAACATCTTCTTTCCTTATCCACGTGTTGTGGGTGATTTGGAGAGGGTAGGGCAATCCTCCAAGGGAGGTCCCAAGTTAGAATATACACCCTACCAAATGCACATTGGATACCCAAAATCTAGTTGATAATGTTGGTGTGGTCAGGGTCAAGTGTGACTCACGGGTGATTTTGATGGTGTAGAACCCCCTGGTCATGGTTTCTCAGACCAAGGCGGCCTCGCAAGGGGTTTTTTGATAAATTAAAAAAAACATCTTCTTCCCTTGGCCTCCACGATAGTTTTATAAGAAGGTGAGGATCAGAACAACTCATTTGCAAGTATGAATGCATTTCTACATGACTCAATGCACACACAAAAGGAGCCCATACTTCTTTCCTAAAATATCTTCCACAAATATTTTAGAAACCCAAGCCCTTGCATTTTTATAAAATCAATTAAATATAGTAACACAAGTAAAGAAGCCCATACTTCTTTTTCAAAATATTTTCCACAAATATCAAATTCCAAAGCTATATTAACCCTTCATTAGCTTAATAGTCAAATTGACTCATCATTTGGTTAAGCAAAAAACTTAGAGATCTAAGTAATCAATTTGCCATTAGCAAGTCTTATCATTCCTCTAAAAGACTTATGATTAATCTATCACTTGATTAAGTAAACCAAGATTATAATGAGTTAATTCCATCGTTAGACCAATTAGAAAACTAATCTATCATTTGATTAAATATTATAAGCATTAATAGTTGGATTCATTACCAAACTAATCTATTATCTGATTAATTAATAATCTAAATATTATAATGAAATAAAAATTAGTTTAATTTCCAAACTAATCTATCATTTGATTTGTTAATATCTAAAGATTATAACAAATTAACCATTAGATTAATTGCCAAATAATCTATCATTAGGTTAATTAATAAATTAAAGTCACACGTTAAACTAATTGCCAATCTAATCTATCATTTGATTAAAGGTAATGAGCATTAATCTATCCTTAGATTAACTGCTAATTGGAAATTAGTCCATAATTAGGTTAATCCCATCCTTAGGATTTTTATTAAATTAATCTAGAAATTGATTAATTCCAAACCTAATGGTTAACTTAATATATCATTAAAACCAAAGATTATTTAATGATACTTGTTGGTCAAGAATCAGTATTAGGTATAGAATGTTTCATCTATGCGCCCTAGACCCAACCAACATTGAAATGCTGAAAGGAAGAAATGCCTCCTGTGCCAATCTCTAAAGAGGGTTGGTTCCCTTACTAACTACTTTTGGTTTGTAGATTTAGAGAGCAAGAAAGGAATGGGAAATGACTAAAAGGAATTGGGAATGGGATATGAGCCGATCGAGAAGGAGTGATGAACAGTATCAAGAAAAACTCATTTCACCTCAAACCAAAAACATTTTACACAAAGAACAAAATAGAAACCAAAACTAAAACTTCTTAAATATATAGGTTCCAGGGATATTCCAACATCCACCGCTAAATCTAGGAATAGAATTTAAACTATTCAATAATGAAATGAATTTCACAAAAATAATTGACATAAAACTTGCACATAGAAGTGGATTTAGAGCCAAGAATTCCTTGCATTCATAACAGAGCTTGAGTTTACAAAGCTTTCAACTAAATTGTCCATCCTTTAAACATTGAGTTTGCTAGTTTTTATAGAGGATTCTACCTCTAAAAAATTAATGCTCAACTATAATTCATCATCATGGTAGGAAGGATTCAATTTGGTAGCACTTCAAGAGTTATAAGGTATGGCAACATTTGAATCCATTGCTGGAAACATCGCATCTCATCAATGCAGTTCATAAGATTTACTATCGGCACAACCTCAATGGTAAAGATCGGATCCTAAAATATTTGGGCATTAAAGTATGATCACCCTTACATCCACCGCCATTAAACAGATGAAAGCGTACGCTCTAAATTGGATTTAATTTTTGAAAAGTGCTTTGGGGTGGTTTCGCTAAAGGGAGAGGCGACAGGGGAGTTTCACCCAAAAGAGGCACGAAAGAGAGTCTCACCACATGCCAACTTAGAACTATGGGCCCCACGAGTGCTATACTCAGAAAGTACACTAAAAGGGGCTTTTGGGAGAGCAAATCCTCAAAATAGCTCTCTGTTGGGATGAATCCATTGGTGCCACATGGACTACATTGACTTTGACAATGCTTGGTTGCCAGGGTGGCACAGTGGACTAGTGCACGGCTTCAAAAAAGGGTACATTTGGCTTTTCACCCTCTTTTGCAACAAAAATGAGTTTCACTCCATAACGGGCATGAAAGAGACTGGACCTCATGTGAGTTTCACCTGATTGCAAGCTTGAAAGGGCTTCTCGTAGTGCCTCCTACAAAACAACCCTTTCCATTAGTTAGGCCCTCCACACGCTTTGATCTAGATATTTCTCTATTTCCTAAGGCATAGCCCAAAAGGGGTTTTCACTCTTCATATTGCCCGAAATGATCCTTTACAGCTGCAAAGGGGTCTTTGCTGGAATGTGGATGTGAAACACCTCAATGATTTCATGCACGTGCCTATCACAAGGGGTGTTGAACATACTTTTGCATGAAGGAACTCTTACTATGAAGGCCTGGAAAAACTTGGTCTTTGTAGAATCAACATGATAAAATATAAACCAAAAAATTTGCCTACATGCCAAGTGGAAATGATCCTTAGACAAAAAATTTACAGCAAGGATTTTTATAGTGGGTTTTGAAGAAGAAAAAGAATTTTCTTTAGAACTTAAACAAAATTTTATAAAAAATTTGAATGTGGTAGAGATGTCAATATTTTTGGCAGCTCGTGGGGAATTGAGCTCACCTCAATGTGATGATCCCAAGCCTTTATCCTTTGAACTCAGAGTCATCACTAATTTTCACTTCCTCAAAGTGCTTGCTATCGATACTTGCTTCTTCCTCTAACCTCTCTCTCCTTTCTTCAATCTATCAACTTCACCTTGGTCACTATTATTTTCTTCTCTGCATCCTTCTTCCTCTTGTTGGAAGTGTGTCAATATCAAAGGGCATTTGTAAATATATTCATAAACTCCCTGTGCCTCGACCCAAGCATACAAAAGGAATGATGGGTGATTTCCAAGATCCTTGACCAAATATTGAAAAGTTTCAACTTGGTCTATGCTGGTGAAGGTAGCTCTTTGGCTAAGCTCCAATAAAGAGGTCTCTATTTGTGCATACTTTGTCATCAGGGGCATTACTTATTTTTCTACAATGGGGTCTCCCTAACCATAAATCTCAAAGGTGTTATTGGTAAAGGCAGACTATATCTCCTTTAACCCCCCATGGGGCAAAATATTACCCTCATCGTCAGTGAAGCTGGGAAATTCTATTTGCACGAGGGCCTCAAAATGGAGCAATGAAGTAACCCTCTCCTGCTCGAACACATCCCACAATTTTTGAGCTTCTCTGGTCAATTCAAGCTTTGTAAAATAAGATCATAGAGTGATATTTGTAGTAGCCTAGGATTGAGCCAATGAGCTTATGGGAGTAACATGGAGTTTTGTCTTCTCTAATTTATTGATCTACATGGAAATATCTAACCAGTAGTCCATGTATTCCTTAGTGGCTTTGAAAACTAGCCTACCAAGGGAAACTGCCTTCTGTACTTCCCATATGAATATCAAAATTGTGACTACCTTCGAAGCCCTAGCATAGAAATTGATTAGGAAGTTGTAACAAATCTCTTTGACGCGTTCCTTAGTAAAGACAACCACTTGCATTTATTTTTCTATCAATTTATCCTACATTTCCTAAATTTGGGTATTCAAAATGTGCACCTGGATCTTCGCCTGCATACGTGCCTTGAGGTGTTGTTCGGTTGCTTCTTTATATTTGCCCACCTTTTCCTCCAAACTAACTGTGTGCTATTGCTATTGTGCAGATTCAAACTAGATCATCTATAGTTTGTCTTTGCCTGTGCTGGATGTTGCCCATCTTCTTCGTTGTATTGATTTTCCTCAGGTTCTCAGTAACTACGTGGTAAGAATTATATGTGGGCACCATCTCCCCTAGAGGCTTTAATAAGGCTCAAAATGAGCCTTAAAGAGCCCAATTTAAAATACAAATCAAGCTAAATAATTGTATTCACAAACCTTGCTTAAATAGGTGCAAGAACCCTGAAATACAAACAATATGCCCCCAAATCTCGCAGGAGGAGGAATAGGGAGGTAAACCAACTACACACCCCATTATCGTAGGAGGAGAAATAGTGAGGCATAAAACCAAATAGATGCTAGCTAAAAATTCTAATAACTAAAATATGCTATCAAATGGAAACATGAGAAAAAGACTCACAAATTATTAGCATAAAAATGAACCTAGGTAGAAAACTAACCTAGGTAGAAATATGCCCTCATAATACCTCCCTACTCAAGAAAAATTGGACTCCAATGCATACACAATAAGAGTGGAAGGGTGAGTCACCAATCGCTGCAAAGAGATCTCATAACTGGGAAGAAAATCATCTGGGATACCTTGAGATGCTAGTGTAGAGATACAACATCGAGAGTACTCCCTTTACAAGGAAAGAAAAGGAGTAAAATATCATGTGATCCTCCAAAGCAGTAGCCCTATGTTCAATATTGGAAGCTAGAAAGGCTATCAAAGTAGGAAGAATGACCACCTGTGAAGGACAAAAGGTCCTGAAGGCCATGAGACTAATCATAGTAGCTAGCCTAGCCATTTAATATTCCAATAGAGTAGCCTTAAGTTCACTAGTACAGGCCAGGAAGGCTATCAGTTTGTCTCAAATAGATGATAATAATAATTCCCATGTGGTATGAAGTGGTATGTGTCAGGAGAGTGTCGGGTACCATCGAAATGCATTATGTACAAATCCACTAAAGTTTTTAAATCCCAAAATGGGAGGAGAAATTTAACTCCTCAAAGATCTACAAAAACAAGTTTCTCTGAAAGGTTGTAATGGTGCTATGGGTTTTAAGCACTCGTTGAAGCCAAAAAGGTCTTCAATATTTGCCTTGTAGGGCAATTTCAATGTGTTATGGTTTTCAAGCACTTAGAAGCCAAAAATGCTTTCTATATTTATCTCGTAGGCAATTTTAATGTGCTATGGTTTTCAAGCACTTAACAAGAAGTCGAAAGACATTCAAGCTTTGCCTCACAGGGTAATTACAATGGTGCTATGAGTTTCAAGCACTTGTTGAAGCCAAAAAGGTCTTCAATCTTTGCCTCGTAGGCAATACAATATGCTATGGTTTTCAAGCACTTAAGAAGCCATCAAGGCTTCAATATTTGCCTCACAGGGCAATTACAATGTGCTATGGTTTTCAAGCACTTAAGAAGCCAACAAGGCTTCAATATTTGCCTCGTAGGGAAATTACAATGTGCTATGGTTTTCAAGCACTTTACAAGAAGTCGAAAGACTTTCATATTTGCCTCGCAGGGAAATTATAAATGTGTGTATTTCAACACTTGCAATAAAGTCTAAAAAGACTTTTCAAACTTTGCCTCTTAGGAAATTTGTGCTATGATTTTCAAGCACTTTCAATGGTTGCCTCCTAGGCAATTACAAAAGCATTTTCCCCAAATTGGTGGATTGCAAAATTTTGCAACAATTTGAGCCTTGTTTACAATAGCTTTGGCAACTTTTGTAAGATGTAATTGCAAAATGAGTAATTATTTAATCAAAGAATTAAACAAAATTTTAATTAATTAAATTAATATAATGATTAATTTAATTAATAAAAAGAAATCACCTTTTAAAAGAAAAGGTATTTGGTCCTATGCGACCCATCACCACAGGCGGATATACAACACAATCTGCTGGCAACATTTTTAGTCCAAAGTAAAATTTTCCCGTCACATGTGCCTTTACTGAACAACTTCCAACTGGCATCTGTGCACAAGTGCCAAAGCATGAGCGACCATCGATAGGTGGTCACTTAACTCCAAAAAATGCCGCATAGCAAAAAAGAGCAGGCTAAGGCTGGACTTTGGTGGATGGGATGAAAGCTGACGAGGTGACAACTGTGCTTACTTTGGGAGGTGTTGGGGTTTGGATAGCAATAATTGAAGGTGTAGGACTAGGCAGTGGAATATCAACAGACGTTGTCACTATGGTGGAGATTGACAAGGGTGAAGATCAGATAGGATCAAGGACAATAGTAGACATAGCAGCAAAAGAAGAGGTGCTAGAAGAGGACCTAGGAAATATGAATATGTTGGTGACATACACAAAAGAGTTGAACATCAAGGAAGTAGAGGGGAAGGAAGGGGGAACCAGAGAACTGGTAAGCAGTGACTAGGAGACTAGAGACAAAGTGGAAGATATAGGGACATTGAATGGGGGTAGACTAGCAATAGGGATTTTAGTGTTTGATGAAGTGAGCACCAGTCGCTCAACTACAAAATAAAGGATCAAAGAACACATACCTAAGGGTTAGGATACCACTAGAGCCAAAGAGGTAAACTACTGCATGATTAGGCTCACCCTTACTTCTCATTCCTTTGAAGCTTCTATCTCAAGATCGATCAACTCTATCTCCTGGTTTGGCTATCCCTGTTGCTTTGAAATAAGTACTTCAGGAACATTCATCTCTATGGTTGATAGTGTTGTAGAAGGGTTTGTACTAGGGAGCCTTGATGCATCGTTCCTAGGATTTTTGGTGACATGAGAAGGTGAGAGTTTTGTGCTAGCACTTCTCTTCATTAGGGTGCTTTGCTCCTCTGAGAGCAGTTGTTCGTATTTCTTTTGACAGGTGGATATTTTGAAGTTAGTTGGCTCCTTTCTAATGTCATGTCCTCTATTCGACCAAGGATCAAGGTATCCCGAGGGATAATACCAGCAAAAGAAATTGGTTGGTACGCATCGATGTTGGCATCATAAATTATCGAGAAATTTTTGTCCAACACCATTGGGTACTCGAACGACGGCTCCGCATTATGGACCCTCATGATCCACCAATTTGCATTATTGTCATTAGACCAATTGGGTAATTTGTCTTTCATTTTTTGCAACGTATCCTTGGGAGGGACATGCTCTGGGTTGTGTGCATGGTCATACTCGACTTCCAACATGTTGAAATCATGCCAAGGGGGGAGCACCATCATTTCATCCATGTGACATTCCAAATTGTGTATGGTAGGGTTATTCCACTGAGCTTTGAATTTTAGGTGAGGGCAATAATGGAAGCACTTTGCATCAATAATTTATCTAAAAATCTCCAACGGGTCATACTTCCAATGTTGGGGAATCTCGACTAGCCCGTAGTCATACAAGGTCACTACAATGAACTGGTTCTACCAAGTCAATGTTACCTCAATGTGGCCAAAATTTAATGGCATGGGACACGTGTGTGGCTTTCTCCTTCCGTTCCCATATGTATCATTTATGAATTTGCATTGCCTAGTGACCTCCAGGGTGAAGAGGTACTTCATGGTATAGTAAGGTAGAACAAAAGGTTTTCCAGTGAAATCATACATTCGAATAATAAGGCCATGTGTAAGTTGAAAGACATCATCCTTCACTTTATCTACTACTTCATTCCTCATATCTTTTGGTACTCAAGCACAGACACCATAAAGGAGCTTGAGTGTAGGGACCAAAAACATTATGTTGAAATAATAAGACTCTCTTTTTGACATGACTTGAGTCCACTGGTAGACTGATAGCACTTCACCCTTCTCATTCATTCGATTCTTGGTGATGAAAGTGAAATGATCTTGCATATGGTGGAAAAAGTACCAAGCAAGAAAAGAGCAGTGCCTAAATAACATCTTTTTCACTCTGCACATCGCTCAACTGCAAATGGATTTGCCACACCACCCATTCTGCCTAGTCAAAGAAAATGGGTTATTTTTCTGGTCTCATAACTATAGGGGAGTAAAATTTGCCATGTGAAATGCATTATGCGAGAGAAACTTGCCACTTGTAGACCATCACGTCTGTGGAAAGACCCATAACCCATGCCAACATGGAGTATAGATTAGGGTACTTAAACTCTCTCAAGGATTTGGCCAGCTCGAGCAACTCCCCAAACACTAGCTTCTCCAACAATATTTCCTCCATAAACCATCGCATCAACGTTGTAGACTTGTATTTTTCATTTTGCTCCATTATGTTTATTCTCCTGATAGTGAAGTCCATTGGAGGCTAATCACCACATGCAAAGGCCTCTCTGATGCTTTTGGCAAAAATTTGAAATAGTTTATCCCCCTTGGTATTTCTTATTGTTCTGGTATGAGGTCATAAAATTGAGCGACTCCACACACCAATTCTAGACATGTATATACTGGCATACACAAGTACTAGTACAGGTGAGAAAAATAGGCTGCAGTCCACTTCCTTTGGGCAGAAACCTTTTTGAGCATGGCATCAATGATCTGGCGTAGTATCTCTACATCTTATTTTGTAAGCATGCAATCTCTCATTTTACTGAGCTCGTCATTGTGCGGTGCCAACACCACTTGCTTTTTCTATGCTTTCTTCTTTTGGATCTTCACACCTTCTCCTTTCTTTGTTGTGGATGGCTTTTTATGAGTCTTCTCCTTCCTAGATTTGGTGCTCTTCTTACCCATATTAGATGACCTTTCTGTTTTATTAGTAAAATAACTTAGGTACTCATTTGTATATAGAACAAAAACTTCCTTAGTGCCTAGCACACAATGCTTCACCAACAATTCTTTTGACACTCACATTTTTTGTGTAGCAACCAAGTCCTCTAAAAAAATTTATGTGTCATTTTGACTGTGGGATGACCTTTTTATAGCAGAGCAACCATATCTACCACCTAAATTTCTTATGGGAGGAATAAATGCATGTGGATATTGTGCATGATATTGAAGACCTTCTATTTGCTCTCATGTGGGGTGCATTGCTTCCTTTAATGATGGGTTTCGGCTTGCACAGTAATCTTCCTCATAACTCATGACTCCCCACTTTGTGTTTTTTAAGGTGCACTTTCTTACTTTAACGGACCTCCTTGGTTTGTGTATTTGCTCTCTTGCCTTGGGATGTGTGTTCAGATTATTGCAAGGGTGAAACTTCCTTGCGCTTGCTTGGGTTTCTAAAAACCTTTTTTGCTTGATTAAAACATCAAAAAACTTCCCTCTTTTAAAAGTTCTACACGTTTCTTTGCTCTTTGTCTGAAGAGAGAGACTTGTGTCCAAAAAATCAACTGTGCCAATGTGGTGAAAGCAAGCTGCATTTATATAGAGTGTGCTCTTCTATATTGGGTGCTTTTCCTGAAATAAAACAAGATGGAAAGAAGTTTAATCACCTTTTGAACTACTTTTCGCCTTAAAACAAGGCAAAAAATAGTTTTCCTTAATTTTAGGTGTCAAAACAACAGATAACTTTTAAGCTTTCATGCACAAAAAAGCTTGCTAAGGCAAGGGAGCTTTGACCCTTTCTTTTTGCCACATGGTGATTCTAACTCACGGGTCTGATTTCGCCTTCTACCCAAAATGGTAACTAAATTCAGTTGTAGGAGCAAAAATTTCTTTTAGAAATGCAAGGCACTCAAAAAAGCAAGTTTAGCCAGAAAAGCATGCAAGCTCTTGTTAATTGAGAGAGGTGCCCATGATACTCTTCCTTGGGAAAAAAACCTTCCTTTTAACTCCTTGTCATATGGTATTTGTATGAAAAAGCAATTTGAAGGAAGTTTTGGTGGGCCTCGAATTGCATCTCGCTCTCAAAAGGGGAACAAAAGAGTTTTTCATTCAATGGAGTGTCCGAAATGGTCTTTGACAAATATTTGACGTCAAAAAATAATTTAAATGCTTAAAACACATGCTGTAAAAAAGTGGTCCTTTAATGAAAGTGCTTCTTCCTTATCTTGTTGACACGTGGTGCTCAATGTAAGAGTTGTATTTTCTGAACATCTATATGGGTGAAAGAGTGCGCGCTTGACTTTGACTACGTGGGCTTTCACTGAAAAACATGAGCGTAACTTAATTTAAGAACCTTTGGGGGATGAAAACATCTTGGTGGATCCCAACTTAGCCATGGATTTCACTTCTTAGGATATCAAAACATATTTTATCTCCCATGGTAGAGCGAAACCATATTTATTTAATTTTGAGATGCCGAAACAACTTTTGGATAGAGGGTAGCCTGCCTCCTTTTTTGCATGACATGGTGCCTTTAGTCTGTTGAACTCACTCTGCCAAGTGGCATTTTAAAGGAGCGAAAAAACCTCCTTTCACTCAAGAGGAGAGCGACAACGCTTTCCATCGATTTTAGCACCCGAAAACACTATTTTTCCCTTCTGACGATAGAAAACAAACAAACTTAAAACACTTGAAAGGTTGGTTTAATTATTTTATACTGCATTTTCCTGCCAACTCGACTTCGTACCTTCGTAGGGAGCTTGGTCGATTCTACCCAACAGAGTCATGCAAAGGTAAGGGAAGCGAAGACACTTATTCTTCAGGAGAAAAGATATATACATACATATATACAAGGGAATCAAATATGTATAAAATTGATAAAATTTTCCTACTACTTCTCACTGGTAATATGCCTTTAGATGAAGGGCATTGACTGGTATTGGGGGAGTGAAATCCTTCAAATATTGTAAAATGAAAGATTTTACTTGATTAACACTGAATATTTGAAATAGACCCTCCCAAAATGCATCAAACTTGTCATGATTCCATAGTTTAGATTTTCTCTCATTCCATTTCAACACTAAGTCACCATCCTAGAAAGTTTGTTCAGAGATCCTTTTGCCAAACCAATTTTTTATGGTCTCCGCATGCTTGATAAAATATTCATAAGATTTTTATCTTTCTTCTAATTCTAGCAATTGAGCCAGTCTGGTACTCATGGGATCAAAATCCCCATTTTCATCGTCAAGCAACCATAGCGATTGTAATGCAAGCAACTCAATGTACATAGGCAAAAATACCTCTTTCTTGTACACCAAAGAATACGATGATGTCTTGATTAATTTTTAATTGAGATGCAGTCAACCCATAGGTATTAATCCAGGATTAGGTTCCAGCTCTGCTTGTTGCTTTCCAAGGTTCTCTTCAGGATCCTAAGTAAGTTCTTGTTTATGGACTCCGCCAAACCATTCCACTGCGGGTAATAGTTAGATGAAGTTTTAAAGTAAATTTCGTACTTACTTGCAAATTCATAGATTTTGGCACCAGTGAAAGGAGTTCCATTATCTGTAATAATTGCATTTGGTATTCCAAAGTGAGTTATCAATCCCTTCAAGAAGGCAATAACCACCTCTTGGTTAACTTGCTTAGTTGGCACTGCTTCCGCCCATCGAGTAAAATAATATGTAGCTGTTAGAATATACTTATTCCCTTCAAAAGAGCTAGGATATATTACCCCAAAGAAATCTAAACCCCATTGTTGGAACAGAGCTTTGACTTAAATTAAGTGCAAGAGCAAAGAAGCTTTTCTGCTCTATATGACGTATCTCTAGCACTTGTCACACTTATGGCTAAATTCAAAGGTATCAATGAAAATTGTGGGCCAATAATAGCCTACTTTAATGATTTTTAAGGCCATAGGCCTTCCTGCGAAATGTCCTTTTGATATTCCAAAATGGAATTCATCGAGGATCCTCTGTTTCTCTGTCCCCCTAACACATCTCAGGAGAACCCCATCAATGTTCCTGTGAAACAAACCATTTGACAACAACATATACCTGCAAGCTTGAAGCCTAAACCTTATCCTATGGGAAGCATTGAGGTGAGAAGGGCACCTTTTAGTATTAAAGTATTCGACAAGGTCCTCTGTCCAATCCCTGTCATCTATAGATCGATTTGCAAGGATGCTTTCCAGTGTTGGGTCTTCCCACTGGCATGCTATTACTTCAGAGGCGGTGCTCCTGACAAGTTCTTGGCACAATGTACGAATGCAGACTAGCTTGGTAGGTCTGACTTCAATGTCAAATTATTGGATCTTAGAGACCCAACCAACTCTTTTGTCTCCCATTTCTCCTTGAATGATAAAATTTTTGATATTTGGATGCACAACATACACTATTGTCCTACTTTGGGAAACAAAATATCATAAATTTTTTAGTGACCTCATAACCACATGTACTTGCATTTCAATGAAATTGTACCTCTACTCATTTGGATGGATTACTTGACTGAGAAACGCTATTGGCTACTCATCCTCATCTTTGCCTTTCTACATGAGGACTGTCGCATAACTCTCTGCTTCTCCAACTACGTAAAGGATAAAATCCTTGGAGTAATTAGGATTTACCAAAACCAAATCTTGGGTGATCTACACCTTGATTTCCTCAAATGCTTGCTTCCTCTTCTCCATCCATTTGAATTTGGCATCCTTTTTTAGGAGTTCGATCATTAGCTTGACTACTTAGGCGAAGTCAGATACGAACTTTCTAATGAAATTGATCTGCCCGAAGAAGGATTGCAGACCTTTATTATTTACTGGTAGTGGAAGCTTGAGAAGAGCATGAGCTCTGTCAAGATCAACAACTAGCCTCTTTTATGAAATCACGTATTCTAGAAGTTTACCCTCTTTTATCGTAAATATGGATTTCTTTAGGTTAATGGATATCCCAAACTCTCGCTATTTTTCAAACACCTATCGTAGATGTAAACCATGCTCTTTCCTATTATGTGAGAAAATGGTCATGTCATCCAAGTAGATCACAATGATGTAGTTCAATAGCTCACCAAACACCAGGTCCATGGTTCTTTGGAAGGTGGGTCCGACATTTGAGAGACCAAATGACATTTGATGATAAGCGAACGTGCCCTATTTAGTGGTGAACGTCGTTTTGTATTGGTCTTCATATTTCACCCAAATCTGGTTATATCCAGAGAAACCATCAAGGAGAAAAAATCGATGTGCTTTCGCCACTAATCTGATCAATTTGAGGTAGTGGGTAATGGTCTTTTAGTGATGCTTGGTTCAAATTTTGAAAGTCAACACACAAGCATATGTCTCCATTTTTCTTTCACACAGGGTGTTAGGATACCACTCCTAACACATATTATATAAATCACTAAATTATTTATCACCTTATATTGGAAAGGCATGTCCTTTCACTCCTATCCTTTTAGTTGTATTTATTAAACTTGGTATGATTTTGGAAAGACATCATCCAAATAATTTGAATTATATTTATTTGATTGAGTAAGCTCATCAAATTTAACTACGATTATTATAAAACTGCGATTCCTATATTTGTTGTATACTGTGTGTTAATTCGTCTGCAGGTCCATAACATCTGGCATCAGAGCCAAAAAGCCTAAATAATTTTTTTTTTTGGGCTTTCTCGTGTCCCCTGAAGTTAAACTATGGATGTTTGCAGAACAAGCATTTATGATTAAATAGATTGGAAACGTAAACATAGTCTCATCTATGAAAAAAGAACTAGACTGTCGACAGAGTCTTCAACACAGGCCATAGCCAACATACCCACCTTAACGACACTATTCAACTATGTGAACAATGAACCAGCGACGTCTTCAGTAACCAACAGACCATAGCCCTACATACCTTAAATTCGGTCCCTTAAAAATGTAGCAAAAGATAGAAAAAACATTATAAAATTCATGGTGGATGAAGTCTTAGACGTTTCAAC
Source organism: Wollemia nobilis (assembly GCA_028583015.1). Lineage (NCBI taxonomy): Eukaryota > Viridiplantae > Streptophyta > Pinopsida > Araucariales > Araucariaceae > Wollemia > Wollemia nobilis. The sequence continues at coordinate 3,882,429 of JAQPPZ010017021.1, forward strand.
GAGTGCAAGTTTTACGGTGAGGAAAAATTAAAGAAATTGTAAGGTTCCTAAAGTTTTTTTAAAAAAATTGATACCAAAAAAAAGTCTCCGACGTCGGAGACAACAGGCAATTCAAAGTCATTTTAAATAGTTATCCCACATTGTTGTGGGGGGGCAAAGCATAGGGGTTTAAAAAACCAAACCCATATACACTTAATTGCCTAATGTGCTAGGCATAAATGCTCGCACGTGTGGGCAGTGCCAGTTGGGGCACTTGGTCATTGTTGAAACTTAACTCCTCGAATATTGTGTTGCATTGATCATTGACCTTCCTGCTACCTCTACACTCCCTCCACTCTGCCCTTTTCCATCGCCTCTTCGCTTAGCAGTTTGCCCTTCCGCCACTGCCACTCAGCCTTCTGCCTCTATGCTCCCTCTGCTCTACTACCACCATAGACACTGCCCCGCCCTTACCATAGCCTCCACCCCACCTCAGCTCTGCTCTACCCTGTTGAAAAACAATTTTTTTGCCAACAATATTAACAATCAAATTTCAACAACAAATTTTTGAAAACAAAAGTGACAAGAAAATCAAAATTTTGCTCAATTATTATACTCTGACGATAATATTTTTTTTTGCAAAATTGTTAAGCGAATCTTGGTAAAAATATTCTTTTGTAAAACCAATATTTGAAATCTAAAACCTTTTGTAAAGTACAAATCACACCCTAAATGGTCGATGGAAGGCAATCTCAAGATATGAGAAAGGAGATTGCAAAAGAAGTATCAAAAGAAGTGGCAAAGGATATTGCGAAAGAGTTCTCAAAAGAGGTTTCAAAGGAAATGAAAGAAGTGATGCAAGGAATGGCATTTTGGAAGGATAATTTAGAGGATAAGATCACTGCCAAAATAGCAAAACTAACTATGAGCATCAACAAATCTAATATGGAGATATCCACTAAGTTGGATGCTACAACCCACTCCATGGACTTGGTACAACAAAATTTGATGTTAATGCATAGCGGACAACAAAACACTATGCCACCACAACATACATTAATAGGGAGACCGCATACATCAATCCTTCCTCATACCACAAAGCTAGATTTCCCAAAATTTTATGGAGGTGACCCCACAAATTGGATATATAGGACATATCAATATTTCACCTTATATCAAATTCTGAAGATTCAAAAAGTCTGTATCGCATCATTTCACTTAGAATAAATTGCTACACAATGGTACCAATGGTATGAAAAAACAAAGGGTCCTCCCACATGGACCAAATTCATAAAGAACCTAATGTTGCGATTTGGCCCTACTAAATTTGAAGACTTCATAGGAGCCCTCACCAAACTTTGCCAAACATCCACCGTAAGGGAATACCAAGTGCAATTCGAGAAGTTGGCGAACCTTACATCAGGACTAGATGCATCATTCTTCCAAAGTTGCTTCATAAGTGGCCTAAAAGAAGACATTCAAATGGAAGTACAAATACAAAACCCTATCGATATGATGCATGTAGTGGCATTAGCACAAATGATAGAAGAGAAGAACAATAACCAATGATGAATAGGAAGAGTTTCAATAGGAAAACCACCAAACACCTACACCAACCAAAAACTAAATAAAGTCATGCCAATTAAATGAATTAGCCAAGAGGAAATGAAAGAAAGATGAGAAAAGGGCCTCTGTTTCCATTGCGACAAAAAATTCACCCCCAACCACAAATGCATTTCACCAAAATTATATATTTTGGACACAATTGATTGCACCCCCAAAGAAGAGGATGACATCGAAGTTGAAGTAATAACTGATATTTCAAAATAAAATCAAGAGGATAAAACATAAATATCCTTTAATGCGCTCGCAGGATATTCGGCCCCACAAATGATGAAGGTAAAAGGGTATTTTAAGAAACAAAACCCTATTGTGCTCTTAGACTCTGGCAGCACTCCCAATTTTATAGACCCCAGTTTGGCCAAACAAGCTAATTGCTTTATATATCCCTATAATAACTTCGAAGTCATGATTGGCAATGGCAAAAAAATTGCATGCAAAGGCAAATGCAGGAATATCAAACTCACTATGGGAGAGTATAACATGAAAGTAGATATGTATGTACTACCATTAGGAGGATGTGACATCATTTTGGGAGTACAATGGCTACGAACGCTCGAAAAAATTCAATGGGACTTTGAAGAATTATGGATGCAATTTATACAAAACAACCAAACTTACACAATTCAAGGTTTAAAAACGGGTCCCACACAAATCGTAAGTTCCCATAGAATGGAAAATATTATTCGCAAAGGAGGAAGAGGCATGGTTGCCCAACTATTTTCCTTGCAAACCACTAACGAAGAACAACCAGAGGCACCATAATTACTAAAACTCCTAGAGAAACATGATAAAATATTTAACGAACCAGAAGGATTGCCTCCACAACGAAGCCATGATCATGCCATTCAATTACTTTAGAGACACCAACCTCCTAATATTAGAACTTACTGATATCCATATTTACAGAAGATATAAATAGAAAAATTGGTACAAGACCTACTAAGGGCAGGGGTCATTCGACCTAGTAGAAGTCCCTACTCTTCTCCAGTCATACTAGTAAGAAAAAAGGATGGATCATGGTGCCTATGTGTGGATTTTTGCACCCTCAACAAAATAACGATCAAAGATAAATTTCCTATTCTAGTCATCGATGAATTACTCGATGAACTTAATGGAGTCACATATTTTTCTAAACTCGATTTACGATCTGGCTACCACCAAATTTGAGTTAAGGAAAGTGATATACCCAAAACAACTTTTCACACTCACAAGGGACATTATGAATTTTTGGTGATGCCATTTGGTCTCACCAATGCTCCGTCCACATTTCAAAGTCTTATGAACAAGGTATTTTTTCCTTTCCTTTGAAAATTTATTTTAGTTTTCTTTGATGATATTTTGATTTACAATAAGACATGGGAAGAGCACTTAAAACATATAGAGCAAGCACTCAAGATCTTGGAGGAAAATCAATTATACGCGAAGAGATCAAAGTGTTCCTTTGGAAAGCAAGAAATTGAATACCTCGGACATATTGTTTCCAAGGAAGGAGTTAAAGTAGATCCTCGTAAAATTGAAGATGTGGAAAATTGGCCGATTCCAAAAATACTAAAAGGGTTGCGTGGGTTCTTAGGATTAACTGGCTATTATCGCAAAATTTTCAAGGATTATTAGAAAATAGCAGCACCCTTAACAACACTACTTAAGAAGAATGCTTTCTTATGGTCTCCAAAATCTAATGAAGCCTTCATGACCTTAAAAAATGCCATGTGTACCACCCCTATCCTAGCTATGCCAAATTTTTCCCAACCATTTATTATTGAAAGTGACGCTTCAGGATTAGGAATGGGAGTCGTGCTCATGCAAAATGAGAAACCCTTAGCCTTCACTAGTAAAGCATTTTTAAAAAGAATTTAGCACGTTCCACTTATGAAAAATAAATGTTAGCTATTGTCCATGCTATCCAACATTGGAGACCATACCTTATTGGAAAACATTTCATTATCTGCACCGACCACCATAGCCTAAAATACCTTCTGGAACAATGGATAACCACCCCAGAACAAAAAAAGTGGGTGACAAAACTATTAGGCTATGATTATGAAATCATATACAAAAAAGGGAAAGATAACATGGTTGTAGATGCACTTTCCAGAAAGTTCAAAGAAACTTCTCAATTACATGCTCTTTCCTGCCCTATCCCTAAATGGATCGAACAAGTCAAGGAAGAATGGTATGCGGACCCTACTACACATACCATAATTCAACAACTCCAACAAAACCCCATGAGCAAACCCCACTATTCTTGGTAAGATAACATACTCCGTTACAAAGAACGTCTAGTCCTCTCACCCACATCTGCTTATTGTCCAAAGCTTCTACATGAGTTACACACTACACCTACTGCATGACACTCTGGATTCCTAAAAACCTACAAAAGAGTGACTAAATAATTTTATTGGAGAGGGATGAAAAATGATATCAAGAGATTCATCAATGAATGTGAAACGTGCCAAAGAAATAAAGGTAAAATAGTGGCAACACCAGGCCTTCTTCAACCTCTTCCCATACCAACAAAAACATGGGTGGATATTTCAATGGATTTCATTGAAGGCCTTCCAAAGTCCGTAGGAAAAACAACTATCCTAGTTGTGGTAGATCGTTTATCTAAATATACCCATTTTTTTCTAGTAGCTCACCCTTATACCGCTAGTACTATTGCCCAAATTTTCCTTGATAATATCTTTAAATTACATGGCATGCCTTCTACTATAGTTAGTGATCGTGATCCCACTTTCACTAGTAATTTTTGGAAAGAATTATTTAAACTCCAAGGTACTCAACTTCAGATGAGCTCCGCTTACCACCCCCAAATAGACGGTCAAACTAAAGTTGTCAATAAATGCTTAGAAACTTATCTTCGATGTTTTATTTCCACAAAACCTCTTCACTAGGTTAAATGGCTTCCACTAGCTGAATGGTGGTATAATACCACATATCACACAACCATTAAAATGACCCCTTTCAAAGCATTATATGGCCAATCACCCCCATCTCTAACCTCTTACCTTCTAGGAAATACAAAGGTGCCAGTCGTAGAGATGGAGCTTGTTACTCGAGATAATATCATTTGCACTCTAAAAGACAATCTACACATCGCTCAACACCGCATGAAGCAACAAGCGGACCAACATCGAACTGAGAGGGTTTTCCAAGAAGGGGATATGGTATTTCTTTGCCTCCAACCATATCGTCAAACTTCTTTAAAAATCAAAGGGTCTCAAAAGTTAGCACCCAAATTTTATGGCCCTTATAAAATTCTACAACGTATTGGACCAGTTGCATATAAGCTTGAGTTACCAGAATCCTCCAAAATCCATCTTGTATTCCATGTTTCTTGTCTTAAGGCCGTAATAGGCACTCACATCACTACTCAAACTCAACTTCTAGAATTTTCCAACAATGGGGCTCTCATGGTTGAACCAGAAGCTATCCTAGACCGTCGTATGCGCCACCTCCGCAATCGCACCATCATCGAGGTATTGATTCAATGGAAAGGTCTACCTCCAGAAGATGCTACGTGGGAGACACTCCATCATATTCAACAACAATTTTTGCAATTCCAGCTTTGAGGACAAAGCTCCTTCAAAGGAGGGTGGCATGTTAGGATACCACTCCTAACACATATTATATAAATCACTAAATTATTTATCACCTTATATTGGAAAGGCATGTCCTTTCACTCCTATCCTTTCAATTGTATTTATTAAACTTGGTATGATGTTGGAAAGACATCATCCAAACAATTTGAATTATATTTATTTGATTGAGTAAGCTCATCAAATTTAACTACGATTCTTATAAAACTATGATTCCTATCTTTGTTGTATACTGCATGTTAATTCATTTGCAGGTCCATAACACAGGAACCAAATTGGTCACCCAAGAAGAATGCTCAATTGGGTATATGATTTTTGCTTCAAGCATCTTCAAGAGCTCGACCTTCATTAGTGCCTCGATCTTTGGGTTGACAGACCTCTATTTATATTAGAATGGTTTAACTCCTTCCTGTAGCTCTATTGTGTGTTGAATGATGCTTTTGTCATATCTCTTTATATCTTAGTAGCACCAAGTGATGATATCCGGATATTCCTTTCACGGAGACTTGATTTGCTCGAGCTCTTCAAGGGTTCAATAGGCTCCAACCTTGATCACCTTCCTAGGTTCTAGCTCCAAGTTTTTATACTATCTCTCATCCACTTTAATATTGTGGGTAACAGACCTATCATTTTTATCAAATAGACTTTTGAGTGTGATCAACCCCTTTGGGATGTAATTATTTTTTAGCTAAATCAATCCCTCGTGCTCTTTCGCATCCAAGGTTATCTTCTCGATGGTGTTGACTTCATTGATTTGGAAGGTGACAATCTACCCATTGTTATTAAAAACTTACCAGTGGATATTTTTGTCAGGTATCGAAGACCTGTAAACTAACCTCACCCTTTTAGGCTTTTGCATCATATTATCAGCTGAAGAAAATATGGTACCAAGGGATGCCAAGAGGTCGGCATGCTTGTTCCCCTCTCGTGAAATTGATTGGACATTCAGTGTTGTTAAGGACTCAAACAGGTCCCACACTTTGTTACGATAGGATTTCAGGTTAAATTGTCTTGAAATGCATAGGTTGGTAATTTTATTATAGATTAGCTCTGAATATTCATAGATTTATAACTTTTTGATTCCTAGCTTCTCTGCCTTCCTCAATGCTAGGCACAAGGTTTCATATTCAGCTACATTATTAGTGCAACTCCAAGTAAGTCTGTAATAATAGGTGTTCTACTTTCCTGAAGGAGAGATAAGGACAACCCCTACTTCGGTGCCATTCTTACATCGCACGTCGTCAAAGAAGATATTCCATAGTTTATTGGAAATAGACTCTTCATTACTTGGTACTTCAGCCTTTTTGAGCCTAGTGATCGAGTAGCAACCTATTCATGTTTTGATCATGGCATTGAAATTGCACATGGAAATTTCATCTTCTATGCAAAGCTCATCCAGGGCTTCCCCCATTAGGTCTACTTCTTCTACTTCCTCAACTTCATCAATCAAATTTACTGAGTCCACTTGCTTCTTCACATCTTGGATCCTTTCGATATGAAAGGTAGAGGTTTTTTCATTAAAAATATTAATCCTCTTTTCCTTTAAGGGAATTTCTAGATGCGAATAATCCATAGATAAATAGCCCCCTAGTTTGGTGGTGAATTCCCTTGATAGGCACATACTGAAATATGGCTCTATATTCACCACTACAACTTCTTGTATCACAGTGATTTACAATATCTTATGTAACATGATCATAATATCCTTGATCACTCCTACTATCTTCATCGGAGTTTCGTCCAGTTGGAGCACTCCAGGACTACTCCTAGTGTACTCCATACCCATAATCTTGTAAAAAACCTTGGGCATCATAGTATTTGCGATGCCATAGTCGATCATGCAATTATGCACAACCCATATCTCCATCCTGATGGACAAATAGAATGGTGGAAACATATTATTTTCGATGGTTGAGGTAGTTAATGTCTAATTCAAGATAGTTTGGATCGGCTTTTCGTTACCTTTAGCAGACTTTAGAAATTATTGTAATAGATCCACTTGTTTGGGTAGCTCAAGTGCATCAAAAAGGCTTACCTTAGCTAGATTTTTCTTTAGTTATTCAATGATATTGTATGCCCCTACACCAAACTCGCCTTCCTCCCTTATAGTCTTGTATTTGGTTTGATACTACTGTGTTGCTTCTACCCTCTAACGCTTGGTCAATGAGGGGTACCTGAGCCTTTCTATTGCCTAGTATCTTGTCTTAGTTTGGGGCTAGGAGGTCGAATCCTGTGGTTGAGGAACTCTCTCCCTAGATATCAGAGGTAAGAGATCCTTCAACAAGATGGGTCCCTCCTACTTTGATACTTGGGTAGGCTCTTTTACTAGTGATAGCATCTTCTCACTTGGCATCTTGTAACTAACAGGTACTTTTAACGGTTCCATTTTAATCATATCAAATTTAATGGGTTTTTTACCTACTCTAGTAAGAATGAAAACTTATTCAATAGGGGGGATCATAAAGTTGCGGTCCACCTCTCTAATCATGTTCACTTGTCCACCAGGTAAGTTGTCTGCCAGGGTCTGTACATGGTTCAAATGGACCATGCAAGTATTCTCATCGTGCAGGTCATTACAGGTAGAGCACCAATAAGTTTTTTTAGATAGACCAACTTATTTATTATTTAACATGACTGCATTTCTTTCGGGAGCTCTATTAGTGAAAGTAGCTTGTTCTCTAGTAATCAGGGGAGGAGGGGTGAATCTCTTCAAATGGAAGCTCTGATAATACTTCCTCATTTTTAGGGTAGTGATCTCATTCACCATTGTCCTCATCGTTGATCACATATCCTGCATTTATTTTTCTTGTTCTAAATTTGTAGGTGTTGAAGATGCGGGCAATGATAATGGTGCCAATAGTGTAGGCAATCCTGGATATAGAATAGGAGCTAGAAGTTAGGGAAAAATAGGTACGAGAAACTACATGATGAGTATGATATGGTTATGAGAAGAACTGGAATTCCATGATGGAATAGGATACATTGGGTATGTAGGCAATGACTGAGAGGATGTACTAGGATATAGATATTGGGGTAAATACAAAAAAAATTGGTATAGTCATTTTCAGAGGTAAATTACCAATAACAACTAAGTCGACCTCAAACTTCTATGCCTAGATGTACAAGGCTATAAATGTGTTAAAATTAGCATGTCATATGCTCATCCTGATGTCGAAATGGAAAGCTCTTAGGTAATAAAATATCACTTTATTTGGGTGGGTCGAAGGCTGTCAATAACTCTCTACTAGATTCAGGTGAACCTAACATTAAAATTAGCTATCTCCTCCCGTGGGTGTCAATGAATTGTGGTGAACTAATGCAATAGTAAAAAGGGATCTGCCTGCTCATTAAAACCTTTTATCAATTGCTCGACCAAGTTGTCCCACGTGGCAATGGTAACAGGTGACAAGGATTGGTATCAGTAGAGGAGTTTGCCTTTGAGTGAGAGTACTAACAATCTCACCGTAACATCTTCATATGTGATGTTGTGAGTAGTGGCCAAAGAAGCCAAATATTGAATGTGCTCGTAAGCTATCTTCCCAGTACCATCATACATGGGTAGAGCCTTTAACATTGTGGTTGGGATCTTGTTCTGAGCCTACAAATTCAGTGGTCCCGAATGATTCCAAGTTGGAAACTACCTAGGCAGATTTTGTGCTATTTGGACCAGAGTGTTCAGTTGAGAGGGCAAGCTAGGTACGATGCTAGAAGAACTTAGATTTTGTGAAAATATACTGGCTACTTGTAAGGATCTCCCTACTAAAAATATATTCGAGGGGACTACTCTAGGATGCTCTCCCAGAGCATCGATGTTAAACTCAAAGAACTCAACTGTATCTTTTGGATTTTTAGCCTTTGATCTTGTGATCATGAAGGAGGGGGGGGGGATTTTAACCAAATTCAAGATTCAGAGGCTTCTAGGTTTAGCTGAGTTATTAGATGTTTTGATTTAATAAACAAAAATATGAACATCAAGTCTTAATACTCTTGAAGGTGGAACATTTGCATCCCAAAGGGGGTGCCAAAAACTGTTGTTCAAGAATCTGCCTTAGGTATAGAATGTTTCATCTATGCACCCTAGACCTAACCAACATTGAAAAGCCAAAAGGAAGAAATGCCTCCCATGCCAATATCTAAAGAGGGTTGGTTTCCTTACTAACTACTTTTGGTTTGCAGATTTAGAGAGCAAGAAAGGAATGGGAAATAATCGAAAGGAATTGGGAATGGGTTGTAAGCTGATTGAGAAGGGGTGATGAGCAGTAGAAATATCAACACATTTCACCTCAAACCAGCAACATTTTACACAAAGAATAAAATAGAAATTGAAACCAAAACTCCTTAAACATGTAGTTTCCAAGGATATTCCAACATCCACCCTTTACCGATAGCTAAATCTAGGAATAGAATTTAAACTATTTGATAATGAAATGAATTTCATAGAAATAATTGACAAAAAAATTGCACATAAAAGTAGATCAAAATTAGATCCAAGGATTCCTTACATTCATAGTAGAGATTAAGTTTACAAATATTTCAAGCAAATTGTCCATCCTTAAAATATTAAGTTTTCTAGTTTTTATAGAGGATTTTGCCTCTAAAACATTAATTCTCAATTGTAATTCATCACCATGGTAGGAAGGATTTGATTTGATGACACTTCAAGAGTTATGAGGCATGGCAACGTCTAACTCCATTGTTGTAAACATCACATCTCATCAACGCAGTTGGTAAGATTTACTTTCAGCACCGTCTCAATGGCAAATATCAGATCCTAAAATATCTAGGTGTTAAATTTTGATCACTCTTACACCCACCACCAATAAATAGATGAAAGCGCGCACTCTAAATTGGATTTTATTTTTTGAAAAATACTTTGGGGTGGTTTCACTGAAGGGAGAGGTGACAAGGGATTTTCACCCAAAAGAGGCACAAAAGAGAGTCTTGCCACATATTTCAAGGGAAATGCCAACTTAGAACTATGGGCCCCATGAGCGTTGCACTTAGAAAGTAGCCTGAAAGAGGCTTTTAGGAGAGGAAATCCCTGAAACAAATCTCTGTTGGGATGAATCCATTGGTGCCACATGGTATGCATTGACTTTGACCATGCTTGGTTGCTAGGATGGTGCAGCGGGCCAGTGCACAACTTCAAAAAAGGGTACATTTGGCTTTTCGTATCCTTTTACAATGAAAAGGAGTTTTTCTCCATAATGGGCGTGAAAGAGACTGGGTCCCATGTGAGTTTCACCTGTTTGCAAGACTGAAAGGGCTTCTCAGAGTGCCTCCTACCCAAAACAACCTTTTCCATTAGTGGGACCCTCCATCGCTTTGATCTAGACATTTCTCTTATGCCTAAGGCATAGCTCAAAAGTGGTTTTCGCTCTTCATATTGCCCAAACCGATCCTTTGTGGCTGCAAAGGGGCCTTTGCTAGAATGTGGGTGTGAAACACCTCAATGATTTCATGCACACACCTGTCACAAGGGGTGCTAAACATACTTTTTGTGTGAAAGAACTCTTGTTGTGAAGGCTTGGCAAAACCTGGCCTTCGCAGCATCAACATGATAAAATATAAACCATAAAATTTGCCTACATATCGAGTGGAAATGATCCTTAGACAAAAAATTTTAGACAAAAAATTTGTAGCTAGGATTTTTACAATGGGTTTCGAAGAAGAAAAAGCATTTTCTTTAGAAGTAAGTTCAAAATTTTACAATAAATTTGAATGTGGCAAAGATGCCAATAATACTCTTCCATATTATTGATAACAAAACTAAATATTAGTTAACATCTATCTATCAAAAGTAAATCTAAGGTATACTTTGCATTAATCAAACCCTAGATTAATTGTAAACCAAAATATTAATTAATATTAATATTTCTAAAGTAAAACCAAGGTGCTATGCATTAATAAAACCTTAGATTAATTCAATATTAACTAATACTCATCAAACAATCCAAAGGTAGCATTAGAAACATGTAAAACATTCAAGCACTTGATAACCTAGCTCACCATTCATCTTAAGATATAAAAGTACATAGAGTTAATTGTAAATAACCCAACCATGGCATTATTTAAAACTCAAAGGGAAATTAAACCCTACACCATCCCTAATATTTACGTATGCCTACAATGACTTAATCTGGCCATGGTAGAAGGGCACCATGTACATTGTCTTAGGCGTGAACAACACGCAACAAGACGTCAAGCATGCACAATGACCCACCCATATAGTCTAAGATTTAGACACTCTAAGGTTCCATGCAAATTGCAACTCCAACACAAGCAACACACAAGGCGATAATAAAACAAGGTTTTGTGAGATCAGATCTAGGCAATGGTGCGAAGGTAATACAAGGATGCATCTAAAACAGCCATACCATATTTGCTACTCCTTGGATGCTCCTTGTCATGCAAGGAGAACATGTTCCTTTGCAGTAAAGGCAACACGTATATCTAGGCTCAAAAAATCCATATCATCCTAGGAAGGAGGCAAACAAAACACATGACATAGCAAATAAATAAGGAAATATAGTCAAACATCATAGCATGAAGGAATTTTTTTTTAACAAAACACCAATGCAATCAATCCAAAATTTGCAGACAATACCTAGAAATCCCTTGTAGGTGAATAAGATCGATGATATTCATGCATTACCTCCTGCTTCAAGCATTACATGTCCTTGCACTGCGTATCCAACATCGTGCTCTCCTCTTCCTTGATTCTCACAGTGTATCTCCCCATATTTCCAACCCATGCTCTCTTAAAGGCACATGGAAAGAGGAATGTCAAACATTTGGCATGCAAGATTGTGTAGTAATACTGGAGGTGTTTCTTCATGTCTATTACTTCCATAAACCAACATCTTAACACAACAAGCCAAGCATCTCCCACATTCCACTACCTCATGTAAACCAACACTGCTACCACAACAAGGAGAGAGGAAAAAAAACATCTTTAACAACTCAAGGTGACTTCATGAATGCTTACACCATGTAATATTTATACCACCACATCCAAGCATAAAGGTGGACCAAAAAATGACCACAAAAAGCAAATAATAATGTTCACAAATAAAACTCAAGGTATTCTTATGATGGAAGAATTACCAACCTTAAGCAAATAAATATTATTTTCAACCTTAGATAAAAGAAGATTATTATCAACCAAATAATAATTCTCTCAAAAGCACACAAGGAGATATTTAAACTATCTTTCCAAAAAAAAGAACACATGGATCCCTAAATGTTTTGTATCATCATTGTATTCCTAAATGAGTGGTTCCTTATTTAAGATAGACTCAATCTATCACCTACTCATGTTAAGGAGGCTTGTTGCAAGCAAATTTTATGGCCCAATGGTATGGACATGAGCATAAGAAAACCATAATGCATCTACATGAAAGGGTACTTATTCATATTAGCCGAGCTGTTTGATGAATGAGTCATTTCATAATTTCCCCTTCAATATGGTATCTCATTCCTTGTGGCAAATTTTCTTGTCCACCCATGAGAGGACTTGATCCCGCACCCAAGTAGAGTATCAACAATACCATATTCTTACATAAAACAAACACAATATTAGAAAGCATATATCCATTAAAAACAATAAAGCTAAGCATTAAAAATAATTTGCTAATACATAGTCCAACTTGAGTAGCTATACTGCCAAGGAAGGTCATGACAATGATTTCTGATGTACTCCTTGGTTCCTATAATTTTATTAGGTGTAGGTAAGTACCAAATCTTCCTTATAAAATTTGAATTAAAAGAATTTTTTTGTAGATATAAGTTCAAGGTTCAAAAAATATTCTCTATCTACCCATGGCTGCATGTGAGGGCTCTTCTGGAGCTCTCCCTATACCCCCTTCTCCTAAGAAATCCTTTTTAGATATAGTGAAGGAGAGACAAGAATTTGATGATGAATATTTGAGAAGTGTTGCATTAAAATCCCTCTTCTTTGATGTTGCCAAGAAGCCAATGGGTAAAGGTTTTTAGTCTAGAATTAATGGTTGTCTTCCCTAGTCTTCCCAACATCCCAAGCTTATTATTAAAAAAAGTTTAGTGGATGAAAATATCTTGTACAAGAGTAACCATGATCTAATATACAAATTTATTAGAATGAAACCATCTCTAGGGTTCATGACCTCCTGGATTTAAAAGAATTGGGAGCCTTTAGGGGATATTACAATAGTCCTCATTAGTAATGAATATTATATAGTGAGTTTCTCTTCAAGAATAGAAAGGGACAAAGCTTTTGAATTAGGGAAGAAAAGCTATGGAGTAGCAAGTATTTTTGTGTAGCCTTTGAAGCTAGGTTTTGATTCATGAATGGAATCCACTGTAGTGGTTGTTTGGGTTTGATTATATGCTCTACCAATGTAATATTTTTGTGAACCTATTTTTAAGAGATTGGGCAATTTCTTAGATTGTTATCTAGAAGTAGCTAGATATATGATGATGGGATCTTCATTCATATATGCTCAAATTTGTGTTGAGATGGATCTTAATCACCCATTGCTAGTTGAAATAGAAATAGATATGGGGGATTTAACATGGGTATAACAAATAGACTATGAAGTGATCTCCTTTCAATGTAGAATATGTCATAAGAATGGACATATAGCCCGTTTATGACATGAGACTATCTAGAAGGAGATTGTCCCATTGAAATCTATTGATAATGACAAAAAGATGTCTAAGAAGTCAAAAGCTCCACCTACAACCTTGAACCTAATTACATTAGATGAGGGTTTTGAGGCATCTAAGAAGAAGAAGAAGCAAAAGAAGAAGATGGTGTAATCACACCAAATAACAAAAAGAAACCTAAATAGGTATGAAATTCTTAATACCTTAATAGACATGGAGAATGAAATAGTTGTCATGTAGCAATTACAAGGGGAAAGTTTTCCCTCTAAAAATTTAGAAGTAGTCCAATAGAGGATAACTCAACTAGTGTTGGATATCAATATCCAACCAATCCCAAACCATATGGCCATCACAACTTCAAAGAACCTCAATCTTGTGATGGTCTTGGTTGGTAGGGATGTATCAATGAAAGACATAGATAAATACAGAGGTAAGCCTGCTCTTGGTATTCAAAAAGTAGAGAAAATATTAAAATACATCTAATACAAGAGTGTGGGTAGAAAAAAAACTAGGAGAAGCTGACAATAGAGGGTGACTAGCTAGTAAAGCAAGGATGTGTAAAGTAAATTTATACTTATTAGAATCCAGGTTCCCTATGATTGTACAATCATGGAATATTAGAGGATTAAACAATAGGTCTCATCAAAATGTTGTTCAAATTTTTATTGAAAGTCTTCATTCAGATTTTATTCTCCTTCAAGACATAAAATCTTCAATATAGATAATGGATATAATAGCTAAGAAAATATGGAGACAGATGGAGCATATAGTTGTAGCATCCTAGGGTGCTTCAATGGGTATAGTTACTTTGTGGAACCCTCTAAAATGAATAAAAACTGATCATATTGTAGTAAGATGGGTTCTCACATCTCTTTTCAAGAGTGAGAATTCAAGATAAATATTGTTGATTTCAAACTTCTATGGTTTAACAAATTTTGTAGAGCAATACCTTCAATGGATAATTTTACAAGAAAGTAGGATAGGAAAGGAAGAGGTGAATTGGATAGTGTCTAATGACATTTTTAGCTAGGTATCGGGAAGAGGGCATCCCATATTTGGATTAGGGAGATAAATTTATGATCTCTAATGTAAATCAACTCAATTTGATTGATTTCTAGTATGCAGAACGTTCTTATTATTGGACAAACAAACAAGTGGGGTTGGAAAATATGAAGGTAAATCTAGATAGATTATTGGTGTTTGAAGAGGATTTTCTATGATGGTCACTTAGGTTGGAAATCCTCAATTGTACAAAATCAAACCACTTTCCAATTCTCTTGGAATGGGATATGAGCCATAAATATTTCTCTAGACCATTTTAGTTTGAAACTTTTGGATGGAAAAAGAGAAAATTAGGAATAAAATCCTATTTTTGTGGGAGGAGGGGTGTCTTGCCCATGGGACAACATATTTTGAGGACTTCAAACAACTACAAAATGTCAAATACCAACTTAAAATTTATAAAATATACAATAAATCAGACTTTTAGCTTCAAAGAGTTTCACTAGCTGCAAGTATGGAGGAGTTGTCCATACTCTTTCATACTATAATGATCACAGAAGACTTGGAGCAAGAATATGAGTTGGTCAAACAAAAATTAGAGAGTATAGAAAAACACGAGGAGATCTATTGGAAAAAATGAGCTAGAACTTATCGTTTTTTAGAGGTTTCTGAAATACTCAATTCTTCCATTGCTCAACCACAATAAGATGGCACTCCAACACACCATCAACCCTAAAATATCTTCATGATAATGTGATGGATACTATCCCAGGTATGTAGCAAGCTACAAATTTTTACTTTAAAAATATTTTTTCTACTTTTACCCATTCTAATCTTGCAGCACAAGAGATACTTAGTTGTATCCCACATATTATAAAAATTGAACAAAACCATACCCTCTTCAGAGCTATGGATCTAGAGAAGGTGAGAGATGGTTTTCAACATGAGAACTAGAAAGTACCTAGGCCTTGATGGGTTTTTGATTAAATGTTTCTAGTATTTTTAGGATAGCATAGGGAAGAATGCAACAAGAGCAGTGGAAGAATATCATGTAAATAAAAGCATGTTACAAGCTATGAATAACATTTTTTTTCTTTGATTCCTAAAGTGGGAGAGACTTCCAACCTTGGATACTTTCACTCAATTACACTTTGCAATGTAGTCTACAAGATAATTAGAAAATTGATGGTTAAAAATTTCAAGCAGGTATTGGATAGTATTATCTCTTTAGATAAATGAGGATTTATGGTAGACCAATAAATTTTGGATGGAGTAATATTGGCATAAGAAGCAATTCACACAATGCATCAAAAAGGTCAAAGATGTATATTTATCAAATAAGACATGTATAGGGCCTATGATAGAGTCCCTTGGTAGTCTTTGGATTGAATGCTAGAGAATTTTGGTTTCTCTCAGGGCTAGAGAGTGTGGATCATGAGTTGTGTCTCTTCAACCTCCTCAATCCTCATTAATGGTATTCCCTTGACTCCATTTCAGGCCTCTAGAGGATTTTTACAAGGAGATCCTATATCCCTGTACCTCTTTATTATACTTACTAAAGGATTGGGTAGATTTATTCAAAGGAAGAGGCAACAAGGAGTTATCTCTAGAGTGTAAGTGGGAGCAGTGAATATGACCTATTTACAATTTGTGAATGACATAGGGTTGCTTAGGGGATCCAATGTTTGGGAGTCAAGAGCACTTAAATATACCTTAAATACCTATTTGGTAGCCACAGGATAGGAAGTAAATGCAACCAAGTCTAACATAGTGTTCTTTAATTCTAAAAGGGGTATCTATGATCATATTCTATACATATTAAGCTTCTCTTAGGGCTCCCTATATTATAAAAAGTTGAAGGTGATAGAATGAAAACTCTGGTGGAAAAATTGGTATGAATCTAAATAATTGGATGCACTATTGTTTTTTCTTTAGAGGAAGAGTGGCTTTTCCTCAATCAATGATTCAAGCAAATACTAATTTACAAGTTCTCTATCCTTGTTGCTCCATTTAGAATCTTGAAAGAGATAGACTTACTCATGCAAAAATTTATTTGAGATGGCTCAACGATGGGGAACCAATGGGCTCTAGTAAGTTGGGGCTAAATATGCTAGCCTAAAGTAAGAGGAGGATTAGAAATTTGAAAAGCAACCTTGAATAAGCAAGCTCTAGCAAGCAAGATTTATTGGATATGGATCTCTAATCAAGAAGCATTGTTTAATAAAGTTATTACCAATAAGTATTTTGGTAATATTCCACATGAGGAAGTAGGTCACATCCCTATGAGTGGCCAAGGTTATGTTTCTTAAAAGGTGCTAAAATTAGGAGAGAAAGTGGTAAAACAAAGATAATTTTAGAAAGTAGGTAGAGGGGATAAAGTGATTTTTTGGACTAATTCTTGGGACTAATACCCCCCTTGATTTTATAATTTCCAGATATGCAACCCCTTCAATAGATCCTTGAGGCCAGAGGTTGTATTAATATATTATGCTATTCACAAACAAGGCAGATTGTGACCTTCTCTCATTTTCAACTAAAGCATTGGGAAGAGTGGCTAGTCCTTATCTCTCTGTTTACTTCCACTAGTAGAAAGGATATTAAAATAATTCCACCTTACAAGAAAGGACGAATAGGACAAGATATCTTGGGATCATGATAATTTAGGCATCTATATATTTTGGGATGGTGTTGGTCAAATATTTGCCTAATCGATAAACACTATGTTCATGCACCCTAGATACGGCCAACATTGAAAGGCCGGGGGAAAGAGATGTCCTCCGAGCCAATCTCCAGAGAGGGTTGGTTCCCTTACTAATCCTAAAAATGGTAGAAGACCAGAGATGCAAGAAAGGAATTACAAATTACGGAAAGAAATTAGAAATATGGCCACAGGCCGAAGTGCAGAACTTGAAGCAGACTAAATAGCAGGAAATACACCCAAGCAAGAAATAGCATCTAACAGAAGGAAAAGCAACAGAATTTACTTGCAATCTTGCACTAATAACATCTAGAATGTCACTCCAGCATTCCCTCCCTCAATAGCAACACTTAAATCCGAATACAGAATTTAAATTTAACAGCAAAAGAGAAAGGTGAATGTAAGATAGAAGCGCAACACACAGAAAGATATCATACACAAAATTGCTCACAAATTCAGAAGCCTGAATGCCTTGTATTAATGCAGAGAGCTTGGAGAGATCTCTCACAAAATGTCTAACCTCTCTTTTACAATGGAAATTTGCTTAGTATTTATAGAGGTTTTCGCCTCTTTCATTTAATACATTGGAGAACAGAATGTCCAGGGATCAGAGACAAAACAAGGAAAATCCTCCTCGAATTCATTGAAAATCCATCTTCCTTGGGGGACAACCTCCAAAAAATCTGCAACTCGGGCGTCGATGCACAGATAGTTAGAACGACATTAAATATCGTGGAAGCACCTTCAGTGCTTTGGAAATTAGGAAGATTCATCTATTCCTCTCCTTTGCTTCGAGATCCACAATTATGAGTTACTTTGATGCCACCTTTATTTAATATGCATGATCCTGGCATTTTCGACCCTTTGACCAGATTTCCATTTCACCTCGAGATCACATTCACCTCAAAAATTGCTTCGCCCCATCTTCTTTGTACGTGCATATCCATAAAATGCGTTCACCCCTAGAAAGGGCGAACGACGCGTTCACCCCAAAGAAAGGGCGAACACGACATCACTTTGCCTTGAAGGTTCGTTCGCCCATGGGAGGGGCGAACGGGATGTTCACCCCTCAACCAGGGTGAACCCAAAATCTTGTTATTTTTGAGTGCGCGCGCGACCATGCTCCTTTGAGGCGCGTTCACCCCTAGGAAGGGTGAACGATGTGTTCACCCCAAAGAAAGGGCGAACACGAATTTGCTTTCTTGAACTTTACCTTTGTTGGATTTTTGAACTCGTTCGCCTTTCCAAAGGGCGAATGGGGCGTTCGCCCCTCTTTTGGGGTGAACGTGAATACAATTAAAATTTTCAAAGTTTTTGCTCAAGCCTTTCACTTCTCCATTTTTTAAAAGTTTTAACAGACACTTCCATTTTTTCAAATGAATTTATAGTGAAACAAATTCAAAAGGCATCTTCAAAAATGCATCAAAACTTGGCAAATACTTTCTTCAAAACTTGGCGAATGCGAAAACATAAAAACAATACATATGAAATGAGAACATATAAATTTTTTTCAAATATACTATCGCCATATACAAAAAACTGAACCAAATTCTTCAATAAAAAATCCCCAATGCAGCAAAATACAAAATGGCCAACATTTCTGGTGACTCACGAGGTATCCAGCTCGCATGGATGCAAGTGATCCCAAGCCTTTATTCATTGGGGTGCAGAGTATTTTCCCATAGTCATTTTAGTTGGTGCTGCCTTCTTTGTTGTAGATGTTTTATTTTGGGTTGCTTTCTCTGCATGTTCCTATTCTTCTACTTATACGACAACCCTGAGTACTTCAGCACGCTCAGCCTCCACTGCTGCCTTTTTTGCCATCGCACAATCAACCACTGCTTTTTCTTCTTGCTCTTGAATTGCTTCAGTAAGAACCTCATAAGCACGAATGGCCTCATCCCAAGCATGAGTGGTGAACAAGCAGGGAACACTGAGTGACTCATAGACAAAGTGAAGATTCTGCACATCCATCAAACTGAGATGCTTTGACCATTGAGCGAACTCATAAAGTGATAGCTCCAAGCATGTATACTTCTGCATCAAGGGCAACACTTGCGCTTCAGTGAGAGGTTCTTCTAAGGCATCAATTTTAGAAGTATCCTCAATGAATTTTTTCCAAAGCGCTTCTAGTTCTTCCATGGGAAGAGGTTCTCCCCAATTGTCAACAAAAGTTGGAAAGCCCAACTCATCGATAGTCTCAAAATGAGTCATAGAAATGTTATGCTCATGCTCAATAACATTGAGGATAGCCCGCCCTTCCCTCACTAGGTCCATGCGCTAAAAATAGCTGTGTAGTGTTACTCGTGCCTTGGACCAAGCATAATCCATCTCACTAAGAGGGCGAATGTGCAAATTAGTGTTCAACAAAGCTTGTATTTTTATGGCCATCTCCATGTAGGGCGAAAGCATCTCCTCTGTGGTATCGATTAACTATTGCCCAAGCTGAATCTGTATCCGTGCCTCCCATAAATACTGTAGTACCTTGACAACATGCACAACCAATTTTTCTAAATTCTGAGCAGAGCGAAGGTGAGCATCCTTAACGCTGTCACGTGAAAACCCTACAACAGGTGCTACTTTCTCCTCCAAGTTCTCCAACCTATTGCTGAAGATTATGCATCTCGATCCGAGCAGCATCATGCTCTTTCAGATGTACCTTGACCTGATTGTGCAAGTACTCATTCTCAGTGGTCGTCTTTTCTTCAGTCGCTCTGCTCTTGGCCAAGGCATTCTCGAGCTCAATTATTTTATTTTGGGCTTCAAAATATTGTTCCTTGTAGTGTTCATCATGCAAATACACTGAGCTCATATCTACTTGGATGTTGCCCATTTTTTCAATTGGATCAATCCACGTAAGATCTTCTGTAATTATTTTAGAGATAAGATCACCAGACAACAATTCTTCCTATATTTTCTAAACTAGAAGAGTAATGGTGGTTATATGGGCTTCCTTGGAAATAGGATCAAAGGCTACCTTTTTGATAGGCCTCATTGGTGCTGAAGCCTCCTTTCACCGCATGCTCTTTAGCCACTATGAAGAGCTCAGGTGCGCCCTATTGATATTTTCAATATCAAGTTGTTTTTGGGCCACCTGTACATCAAGGACTATCTACAGCTCCAAAAATGGGGTAAAAGGTACCAAAAATTCTGAGTGATTGGGCCCAATAGAACACGGATGACACAGTTAGGAGAGGAGGGACAGAAATGGTGGATGGAAGAGAGATGGTGGAATTGGTGGTGGACATGGGTTCTACTATAGTTACACTGACCCTAGGAGGGGCTTGTGTACTTACAACTTTGACAATGGAAGTAGTGACAACTAAAGGGATAGGGCAAAAAAGGATTTGACCCTGATGCAAAAGAACTAAAAGAAATGGAGGATGAAGGGGCGGGAATGGAAGAAGGAGCAACAATGATTTTGGGAGTGTGAGAAGAGAGAGTGAAAGAGGACATCATGGAGATAGAAGTGGAAGGGACACCGAAGGATGGAGAAATAGAAAGTGGAGGAGAGGAAAATGTAACAGATGGGACCAAAATAGAAACCACTGCTTGCTCCATAGGAGAAGAAGAAGAAGAAGAAGGAAGAGAAGATGTACCTTGGGGTGCAAGCGCCATGTGTTGAGTGGATGGAGGTGGTTGTACAACTACCTACTCTTCTTGCTTAGTTACTCACTCTCCAACATCAAGAGCCTCCTCTTCATCCATGATTTCCACATGGGAATCCTCTGAAGACTGTTCCTCTTCCTCTTGTTGAGCCATTGGAAATATTTGCACAAATGAGGTCGGGAGTTCTTCAATAGGCGAAGGATTCATAGTCGGTGCACAAACAACTACAAAAACTGCTATACTTGGTACAATAGAAAACATAGCAACTGAAACCATAGGCATCAAAATCATGGACGTCGCAACCACGCTGGTCCGGGGCCTTTTCACCGCTTTCGGGAATGGAGGCACCATTGGCTGTTTTTGCTACTTAGATGCGAGTGCCTCCTCCTGAGGGTGCTTTGTCCTTTGAGACCTCCTTTGAAAAACATATTGTTGCTCTTCCTCCTCTTCGGTCTCTTATTCAATTGTTGGGCTCTCCTGCTCTGGTTCACTTTCACCACTTTCAGATTATTGAAAACTTTGTGGCAAAATGGTGGCGAAGGCAACGGGCTGATATGAGTCCACAAATTTATCATAAGCGTCAAAAAATTAATCATCTAACTTCAACCCATAAGGAGCATGCGGCTTCCTTCGATGAATGCGCATGACCCACCAATTCATTATTTTCTCCTCACTCCATTTGGGCTTAGCTTCTTTAACAGTTCCAAACAAACCCGGAGGAGGAATATGTATCGTATTTTTAGCTGGATTATACTCTGCCTCTTGCTCATAATAATCATGCCACGATGGGAGGGAGGACATCTTCTCTATATGCCAGTTCATGTCTGGCCCATCAAAATTATTCCTTCACTTCTGAATATCAGGGTGAGGGCAGCAATGAAATGTCTTAGCTTTTATAAATGCCAAAAATTTTCCCAAGGGATCATACCGCCAATGCTACGGCAGTTCTATTAATCCCAAATCTTGGAGCGCCATCGTCAAAAGCTGATTTTGCCCAACTTGGTTAACTTCTATGCTCCCACACCTGAAGGGCATAGTGCAGGTGGTATTTTTTCCATGCCCAATGCCATATATATCATTCACATAGTCCATTTGGTGCATGACCTCCATTGCAAACACATGCATTGTGGCAAAATACGGCAACAAAAAGGGCTTACCTGTATACCCAAAAATTTGAACAACAATGCCCTAGGTAAGCAAAAATATGTCACCCTTTTCCTCTATGACAACTACATCTTTCAAATCGTGTGACACTCTATCACAGGTACCATAGAGCAACTCAATTGCTGGCCCCAAAAACTAGCTATTAAAACTATAAACGGACTCTTTCCTTGTCAAAATCGAAGTCCACCTATATACAAGCAAGGGCTCATTCTTTTTGCCCACTTGTGAAACTGCAATGAATGAAAAATGATGCTGCATCTGGAAGAAGAAGAACCATACCAGAAATGATGTATGCCAAAATGATTTGGACTCCCCGGTTTGCAATTTTTCTAACTGAGAATTGATCCTCCGAGAAATGAAATCAGCCCAATCAAAATAAATAGGATTTCCACCTTGCCTCATAGCAGTGGGAGAGTAAAACTCCACCTTGCAGATACATTGAGCCATAGCTGCCTGCCACTTATGCACCGTCTCATCCGAGGGCAACCCAAAAACCCAGGACAACATAGAATAAATATCCTGGCTCTTAAACTCTGAAAGTGGCTTCGACAAATTCGGTAGCTGTCCCATCTGTGGCTCCTTGACCAGCTGAGTCTCCATAAATTGATGTAGGGTTACTGTGGAGATGTACCTATCTTCCTGTTCATCGGTATGGATTTTCTTATGAACTGCATAGCTTGGAGGCTTCAACCCACATGCAAAAGCCTCTCGAATTTCATCTGGCGTAATTGTGAAGAGGATCTCTCTCTTGGCATTTCGCACGGCCTTGGTGGAAGGATCATAAAATTGTGCAATCAGTAGCACTAGCTCAGGGCACGGATGAATAGGTGAACATAGATACCATGAAAGCTATGAATTATAAGGAACTGTGAGCTAGCTATTATATGAGATGCCCTGACTCACTGTTGCCTCTACATCCTGCCTTAATCTATCAATCCCCTTGTGCGTAATCAAATAGTCTCCAATTTCTACCATGTCATCTTCATAGGGGTCCAAATCAACATAATCATTCTTTCGAGCCTTTTTAGCCCTCGAGCTCCTTTCTCTTTTCTTCGCTTGCTTAGGTTCTGTAGCTTCTACAATGTCTTTAGGCTCTTTGCTTCACCTACCCATTTTGTCTGACAAATAACTACGATACTCTGATCTAAAAAGCCTCTGAAAAACTCTCTGCAACTGAAACGCAGGACACAACGGAGCAAAAAATTTTAAAATAAGGAAGAATAACAAATTTCGACCTTTTACCTCTTGAATTTTATAGGACACCCCTGAAACCTGCTGCAGTAAATGCAAAATTAAATGCGGATGTTTTTTAGGAGAGAATAATCCTCGAGCTGGTAGTCGAGCACCATTTCCAAGGCCCAAATGGTTTTTCTCCGATTCACTATCGGATCCTCCTAGAAAATTGTGCCCTATGCACTGCACAATGGTATTGAAAAGTGTGCCCTAGCGTTCGAAGCTTGTTGAGGAAGCCAATTTAATCATTTTCCAACCAATCATAAATGTTCGCAATCATCTTGGAAACCTAAACCCGAGCGCCTTCCATGTTTTAAATTCATTACTCAATTCTAGTGCTCCTTGCTTTCGATTACTGACACGTCACCCGGAGGCGTATTAATTTCACAACGTGCCTTCAAAACTGCTATTTTTCTCCTTTGGCAAAAATTCTTTGGGCGCTTGACAATTTAATCCTTAGTCGATGATTTTGATTTTACGTAAAAACATCGAACCTTTTAAATTTGGGTGACTATGTTGAAAGCATCATTGGCACATGTCTTCTTAAAATCCTTTCAAAAACCTTCAAAATTGCTTTTCTTTTTTAAACCTTAAAGCAGCTCACATTTCTTTCTTTAAAGCATGCTTTTTTCCTTTTTCCTTCCTTTTTTTTTTAAGAACTGACGTCATCCAAAATGCGTTCACCCAAAAGATGGGCGAACGCACCATTCTCCCCTTCCCTAAGGTGAACGCAAAGTATATATTTTTCAGGCAAACCAAAAATTTCACCTTTTTGGGATGAAAGCATTTTAATTTCCTTTTTTTTTTTTCTTTTTCTTCTCTTTTTTTTTCCCTTTATTTATGTATATATATATTTTTTTAAATAACACTTCAATATATATAAATCATCAATTGAAAATACAAAGCTAATATTTACATATGTACAAGGTGTTACCTTCATCAAATTGAAATCATGAAACATAGGCCTTCAAATGAAGGCCATTCACCGGAATGGGAAGCTCATAACCCTCCATATCACAGAGATGGTAGGCATTAGCAGAATTTACAGTAGAGATCCGAAATGGTCCTTCCCATATAGCATCAAACTTATGGTGATTCCCTGGCTTGGACTTCTTCTCATTCTATTTTAAGACCAAATCACCCACCTGAAAACTTCTGTCAATTATTTTTTTATCAAACCACCTCCTCATATCAGTGGCATGTTCGACAAAAACCTGGTAGGCCTGCTCCCTATCCTCCTCTAACTGCAACAACTGTGCCAACCTTGCACTCATGGGATCATAATTTTCATCTTCATCTTGAAACATCTGCAAAGTTTGAAGCACTGGAAGTTCAATATGTGTAGGGAGAACAACTTATTTTCCATACACCAAAGCATATGGAGAAGTCTTTATGGATTTCTTTACTGAAATGTGATCGGCCCAAAGTGCCTGATTTAATAACAAATGCCAGCTTCTCTTGTTACTGCCCATCATCCTCTTCAAGATTCGTAGCAAATTTTTGTTAGTTGACTTGGCCAACCCATTCCCCTACGGGTAATAATTGGAAGATGTTTTCAAGTAAATACCATATTTGTAGGCGAATTCGGTGATCTCAGCCCCGATGAAGGGTGTGCCATTGTCAGTGATTAGAGAATCTGGTATACCGAACCGAGTGATGAGCCCCTCCAAAAAAGAGATAACAGTCGCTTGGTCAACTTTCTTAGTGGGTATAGCCTTCGCCCATCTGGTAAAATAATCTGTTGCTGTCAGGATATATTTGTGTTCCACGGATGAGTGGGGATTAATGATACCAATAAAATCAAGACCCCACTATTGAAAAGGTGCTTCCACCTGAATCGGATGTAAGGGCAATGCTCCTTTTCTAATTCTGCCCACATATCTTTGGCAACTATCGCACTATTGGCTTACCTTATGTGAATCGATGAACATAGTAGGCCAATAGTAACCTGCCCGAATAATCTTCAAAGCCATTGGTCTGCCTGCATAATGACCTCCAGATAGCCCAGAATGAAATTCCTCCAAAATATTTTCTTTTTTGAAAGCTTTTACACACCTGAGAAGTACGCCATCTATATTTCTATGATATAGTCCATTAGGCAATAGTACGTATCTGAGCGCTTGCAATCTGAACCTTCGACGTTGTGAGGGATCAAGGTGGTTCGGACATCTTCCAGAAGTAAAATAGTCAACCAATTCTTCTGTCCAGTCCTTCTCACTTGCATTATGATTTGCACAAACCATTTCACTCATGTCCTCTTCATGAATCATATTTAACATCTCAATGACAACACTTTTAGCCAACTCTTGACACAGAGCACGCCCATGAACCAACTTGGTCGGTCGGATCTCCACATCATATTCCTGAATCTTTGAGACCCATCCTACCCTTTTATCACCCAATTCACCTTGAATTATGAAGTTTCGAACATCAGGATGGATGACATAAACCATAGTCTTGCTTTGAGAAACAAAATGCCAAAACTTTTTGAGTGCTTTCATCACCGCATAGACCTGTTTCTCTATAAAATTGTACTTCTCCTGATGCGGTGCAATAACTTGGCTTAAAAAAGCAATGGGCTTCTCCTCACCATCATCCTATTTTTGTGTCAACACAACAACATAGCTCTCCTGTTCACCAACTGCATAGAGGATGAAATCTTTTGAATAGTCAGGGTTAATTAAGACCGACACTTGGGTGATTCACTCTTTGATTTCTTGAAAGGCTCACTTCCTGACTTCAGTCCATTTAAATTCAACATTCTTCTTCAAGAGCTCAGTCATGGGCTTAACAACTTGGGCAAAGTCGATGATAAACTTGCGAATGAAGTTTATTTGCCCAAAGAAAGACTGCAAATATTTCTTGTTCGCAGGTAGCGGTAATTTCATGAGTGCTTCAGCTCTTGCAGGATCTATCACCAATCCTTCTTGCGAGATCACATGACCTAGCAACTTCCCTTATTTAATAGCAAATATTGATTTCTTTGGATTTATAGAAATCCCAAATTCTTGACACTTCTCAAACACCTGCCTTAGATGAGCAACATGGTCTTTTCTGCAATGCGAAAACACAGTCATATCATCAAGATATATTACAATAATTCTATTTAGTAACTCACCGAAGGCGACGTCCATAGCTCTCTAAAAAGTAGCGCCAACATTTGAGAGCCCAAAGGGCATCCACTGATAGGAAAATGTGCCCCACTTGGTAGTAAATGTTGTTTTATATTGATCTTCATCTTTTACCCAAATTTGATTGTACCCAGAGAAGCCATCTAATAGTGAGAATCTTTGAGCACCAGCGACTACATGAAGAATTTGATCAATTTGGGGCAAAGGGTAATGATCCTTGAGTGATGCCTGGTTCAAATTGTGGAAATCAATGCACAACCGTATGTCTCCATTCTTCTTTCTCACAGGAACCAGATTCGCCACCCAAGTCGAATGCTTTATAGGGTAAATAATCTTTGCCTCGAGCATTTTTAACAATTCTGCTTTCATGAGGACTTCAATTTTAGGATTGACAGGATGTTGCTTTTGTCGAAAAGGCTTAACTCCTTCTTGTAGCTCTATAGTGTGCTGGATTACATCCTTGTTATATCCTTTTAAATCTTGATAACTCCATGCCACAATATCGGGGTATTCATAGCACAAATTTTTAATGCCTTCCAGCTCCTCTGACATACAATCGGTCCCAATATTGATAATCTTTCCAGGTTCCAACTACAATTCTCTATACTCTTTAGCATCCACCTTAATCCTGTGCTTATCAGCTCTATCATTTTGGTCAAACAAACTCTCCAACGAAATCAAACCTCGTAGGATATGATTATTTTTTAGCTGAATCATTCCTTCCTTTTCTTCATCGGCAAGTGTTCGATCATCCGCACTAGTAGCCTCTCTAAGCAAAAAATTAACTATTTGCTCATCATTATCAAATACTTACCAATAAACATTCTTATCTAGGACTGAAGGTCTATAAATCACTCTAACTATTTTGGGCCTTCGGACCACTTGCTCGATAGGAGAATAATTTGCACCAAGGGAAGCTAAAATATCAGCATGTCTATTCTGCTCCCGAGGAATTGCCTGAATATTCAAGGCTATGAAAGCTTCCAACAAATCCCAGACCCTATTGTGGTAAGCTTTCAAATAATGTTGCTTCACCATGCATTTATTAGTAACCTGGTTAACAATAAGCTCAGTCACCAAAAATCTGTAGCTGAGCAATGCCCAATTTCTCAGCTTTTTTCAACCCAAGGCATAATGCTTCATACTCAACTGCATTATTTGTACAACTCCAAGTCAACCTATAAGAGTAAGTCTTTTGTATTCCCTCAGGAGAGATCAATACAACACCAGCTCCTACACCATTCTTACATCTTGCACCATCAAAATACAACTTCCATAATTGGTACAAAATAGAATCTGAAGCATCAGGAAACTTCTCTTTGACGCGCATGGGCTTAGTTATTGTGTAACAACCAATATCCGTTCCGATCATCACATTAAAATTAGTCAATAAAAATTCATCCTCCAGGTGAAGCTCATCTAATGCTTCTTCTACCAAATCAACCTCCTCCAATTCTTCGGTCATCATATTCACTGCATATATGGATTGTTCTTCCTCTTCTAGCCTTTCGATATGAAAAGGTGAAGGCCTTTCATTATGGATACGAATCTGCTTTCCCTTGAATGGTATTTCCAAATTGCAATAGTCCAGGGACAAGTATCCTCCCAGCTTAGCTGTGAACTCCCTTGAGAGACACATGCTAAAGTAAGGCTCTAAATCGACTACCACTACTTCTTGGATAACTGTGATTTATGGCATACTATGGAGGACGATAGGAATGTCCTTGATTACTCCCACCATCTTAACTGGGGTTCCATCCAATTGCAACACTCCAGGGCTACTCCTGGTATATTCCATCCCCATTACTTCACATACTGCCTTTGGCATGACAGTAGTTGCAGCTCCAGAGTCGATCATACAATTATGCACAATCCACCCTTCCATTCTCAAAGATAAGTAAAATAGAGGAGGTCTATTATTTCCAATTATAGAAGTGGGGAGCACCTACGCTAGGACTATTTGGGAATGATCTTTCTTTTGGTCTTTAGCAGTCCTCAAAGATTCCTGTAACAAATCAATTTGTCCAGGTAACTGTAGCGCATCATACAAGCTAATTTTTGTAGGGATTCTCTTCATTTCTTCTACAATACTATAGCTTGGAGCAGCTGAAACCTTCTCCTCTAGAACCCGTTCGTATCTATCCCGATACTATTGAGTAGCCTCAACTCTTTATCTTTTTGTTAATGATGGGTACTTAAGTCACTCCTTAGCTTGCTCTTTTGTTTCATTCGAGGTTTGAGCAGTCACCATAGGTTGTGAAGTGGAGGGCTTAGCTGTGCACCTTATCTTGAGCTTGTTTAGGTAACAAATATTTTGTCCTAGCAACATCTTGTTCCTTAAATTTGACAATAGGTACCTTCACCGGAGGTAACCACTTTTGTTCTGATGCCTTGGGTTCTGTGGGTACCTTCAAAGGTTCAAGCTCCATCGGATCAACAGTCATCGACTTCTTCCCAGACCTGGTAAGGACTGACACCTATTCCAAGGATGGCATCATACAGTTGTGATCAACCTCCTGAATCATATTAACTTGTCCACTCGTGGAGCTTTCTGCCAGTGTTTGAACATAATTCATATGCACCATACATGTATCTTCTCCATGGGGATCATTACATGTAGAACACCAATACACCTTTTCCATCGTACTAGCATCATCATTTACTTGCACTACTAGCATTCTTCTCAGGTCCTCTACTAGTAGAAGCTTGTTCCTGGGTAATAGGTGGAGTCTGAAATCTTTGTGATCGAAACTCGGCCTCAGCTTGCTTCTTTCTTACCATTGTAAGTTCATTGGATATTATCCTCAAGGCCGCATTATTGGACTTAACTTCTTGCAATAATGTCGTGAGAGGATCAGGATTAGATGGTAGAGTAGGTGCTAGCAAAGGTAAAGATGCTTGTGGTACCGACAATGGCAATGGAGTCAGAGGTGCTAGTAATGCGAGAAAAGGGACAGATGAAGGTCGTTGGGAAACTGATGGAGCGAGTAATTTTGGGAAACTAGGGGCCGACTATTGTGGGAGAGGAATGGTGCAATATGAGGAGGGGCCGAAGTTCCATGAGGGAACTGGGTACATTGATGGCATAGGTTACAAAAATGCACTAGAATAAAGGTATTATGGGAGATCAGGGAGAATCGGCATAGTTGCCTTCGGAGGAAGCCTACCTACAATGATCAAATCAGATTCAACCTTTTGAGCTTATGTATACAGATCTGGGAATGTGGTCACATTGGCCTAGCATACAACCATACCAATATTGGTGCTGAGTGCTCGGAGATAATAAAACATTGCTTGCTCATGGGTAGGCCTCAAACCATTAGGGACTCTCTTCCCAACTTCGTACAAATCGAACATTAAAATCTATGATCTCTTCTTGAGGGTGCCTTTGAATGGTGGTGAACTAGTGCAGCAAAGAATATGGATCAACTTGCTCATGAAAATTCTTGATTAGCAACTCTGCCAACTGATCCCATGAAGTAATAGTACCAGGTTGCAATGATCGGTACCAATATAGCAATTTTCCTCTCAATGACAAGACCAACAACTTTATCATCACATCCTCATCTGTTATATCATGAATCGTTGCTAAAGAGGCTACATCTTGGATATGTTCATATGTAGTTTTTCTAGTACCATCATAAGTAGGCAAGGCCTTTAAAGCAGCTTGAGGTACTAGGTTTTGTGCTTGCAAGTTCAAGGCTCCTGAGCTATTCCATGCTGGGAATTGCCTTGGTGGCTATTGTTGATGGGGTGGAGGATTCTGAGCCATATGGACTGGTATATGAGGTGTAGGTTGTGGAACGCTAGCAGTCGTATGAGGTGGAGGGAAACTGGTGGTGGTACTAACTAGACTTACAGGAGCAGAAAATACACCGGCTAACCATGAGGATGTAACAGATGGTATGTGAGATATATGAGGTAATGAAGAGGTACACATATAAGTGGCTAACTAAGGATGTTCTCATAACCTTTGGATATCAAGTTCATAGAATTTGATTTGATGATTTAGATTTTTGGCTTGTGATCTTGTATTCATGAGACACAACTTCCATTGTTCTCACATTCAAATATTTTTAGATAAAATTGAGTCACCAGATGTTCTAATTATCCTACAGAAAGGTGAACACCAAACCTAAATACTATTGGAAATGGAATCTTTGAGGTCCCACCGAGCATGCCAAAAATTGTTGGTCAAATATCTGCCTAATCAATAAACACTACGTTTATGCACCCTAGATACGACCAACATTGAAAGGTCGGAGGAAAGAGATGTCCTCCGAGCCAATCTCTAGAGAGGGTTGGTTCCCTTACTAATCCTAAAAATGGTAGAAGACTAGAGATGCAGGAAAGAAATTACAAATTACGAAAAGAAATTAGAAATATGGCCACAGGCCGAAGTGTAGAACTTGAAGCAGACTAAATAGCAGGAAATACACCCAAGCAAGAAATAGCATCTAACAGAAGGAAAAGCAATAGAATTTACTTGCAATATTGCACTAATAACATCCAAAATGTCACTCCAACATTCCCTCCCTCAATAGCAACACTTAAATTCGAATACAAAATTTAAATTTAACAACAAAAGAGAAAGGTGAATGTAAGATAGAAGCGCAACACACAGAAAGATATCATACACAAAATCACTCACAAATTCAGAAGCCTAAATGCCTTGTATTAATGTAGAGAGCTTGGAGAGATCTCTCACAAAATGTCTAACCTCCTCTTTACAATGGAAATTTGCTTAGTATTTATAGAGGTTTTCGCCTCTTTCATTTAATACATTGGAGAACAGAATGTCCAGGGATCAGAGACAAAACAAGGAAAATCCTCCTCGAATTCATTGAAAATCCATCTTCCTTGGGGGACAACCTCCAAAAAATCTGCAACTCGGTCGTCGGTGCACAGATAGTTAGAACAACATTAAATATCGTGGAAGCACCTTCAGTGCTTTGGAAATTAGGAAGATCCATCTATTCTTCTCCTTTGCTTCGAGATCCACATTTATGAGTTACTTTGATGCCACCTTTATTTAATATGCATGATCCTAGTATTTTCAACCCTTTGACCCGACTTCCATTTCACCTCGAGATCACATTCGCCTCAAAAACTTATTTTCTCCATCTTCTTTGTACGCGCATATCCATAAAATGTGTTCACCCTTGGAAAGGGCGAACGATGCATTCACCTCAAATAAAGGGTGAATGTGAATTAAATTTATCTTGAGGGTTCATTCACCCATGGGAGGGGCGATCAGGATGTTTTCCCCTCAACCATGGTGGACTTAAAATCTTGTTATTTTTGGGTGCATGCGCGACCATGCTCCTTTGAGGCGCGTTCGCCCTTGGGAAGGGCGAACGGTGCATTCACCCCAAAGAAAGGGTGAACGTGAATTTGCTTTCTTGAAATTTACCTTTGTTGGATTGTTGAACTCATTCACCTTTCCAAAGGGTGAATGGGGCGTTTGCCCCTCTTTTGGGATGAATGTAAATGCAATCAGTATTTTCGAAGTTTTGCTGAGGCCACTCACCTCTCCATTTTTTAAAAGTTTTGGCAAACACTTCCATTTTTCAAATGAATTTACAGTGAAACAAATTCAAAAGGCATCTTCGAAAATGCATCAAAACTTGGAAAATGCTTTTCTCAAAATTTGGTGAAGGTGAAAACATAAAAACAATACATATGAAATAGGAACATATAAATTTGTTTGCAAATATACTGTCGCCATATACAAAAACTGAACCAAAGTCTTTAATAAAAAAAATTCCCAATACAGCAAAACACAAAATGGCCAACAGATGGTCACATGGGTGTCACTCTTAGGAAATGGTAAATACCACGTGAGTGCATAAAATTGGTATTTTTAATATTAAGTTGAACCATCGGTATATTGGTAGGTATCTTATAGCAGAGGGGTGTTTAAAATTTATGCATACTTAGATATAGATTCTACTGATTAAAAAATGGTTGGAGAAGAGGGGTGGGAATCATATTTGAGTTGCATACAAAATATTTATATCAATTATAACATGAAATAATTCTAAAATAGTAAAATATTTAACAAAACAAACCATGTAAAATTTGAAACTAAAATTACACAAAGAGGAAAATTTTACTTAACTTTTTAAAACCAGATATTGAACCTTGAATTTAAATAATAATACTAGAATATGACCCTTTAATTGATTATAATCAACTATTAATTATAAAGGTATAACTTTTCATAAGAAATGTGCTCTTTCACTAGAATATAATAAATAGAGAAAATTATTCATTCACATTCATCATCAAATATCATGTACTTATATTTACCTCTTATTGATAAATACTTGATAGTTAAAACTCCTAAGTAACTTCATAAAAGGTGAATCAATATGAATGAATGATGTCTTTTAATGTCCCTTACACTCAATGGTTTGTAGGACCTATCAAAGTTTGTCCAAAGATAAATATGAATGGTTCAATATATTGGTCAAATATAATAAAGCTACTTCAATATATATGATTTAATTGATTCAATATATTGATTCATCTTTTATTTAAAATAGTAAAAATGATTATATTGATTCTCTTTTGAAGAATACAACTCATATGTATATGATATAAAAAAGGTAAACTATATTACTTTAACATGATTTTCAATATACTTTAAGTTTCTTATCCCATGCACATGAAATCATATGTAGTTAATCCTATTAAATGTAAAACAACTAAGTGAATATACAATCAACTAAAAATACTATTGGGATGAGAAATAGATGAGATGATATTGATACATGAATTATTACAATATATAGGCATAAGCCTATATGCAAGACATGACAAGTGTCAAAGAAATATGACAAGTGTCAAACTAGAAGTAGGCATAGTGCACATTAATTCTAACATTCCCCCTTAATGTGCACTATCCTAATCTATAGAAAAAAAACAAGTCAACATTAGGTAACATTCCCCCTTAATGTTGACTTCTCTAAAAGAAACCTATCATCCTCCTTTATTACATAATTTGGCCTAGGCTCGTGCTCTTTGCGCTTGGATCTCCAACTATGAATAATGCTATATCAACGGTGTATACCTCTCGGTCTATTATCACAGGGTCAACCACTTCTAGGGGTTTTTTGCCACTAGGTTAACCATCTAAGTGCGTTAGGGTCATCCTCTATGCCTTAGGGCCAGCCACTTATGGGTCTATTGGCTCTGCAGGTCATCCTACAGGTATGTTACCTCTCATAGGTCATTGACTAGATTCACCATGAATATCATCCCCCCTCATGGTGAACTCAATCTAGAAGGTGTCGATCTTGCCAAAAATGCACCTTAATACAAAATAAATACGAGCCATGAAATACAATAAAATGAGCCATAAAACCAAATATAGAGGAGAAGAAATAAGAAAGAAGAAAGAAAATAGAATCTTCTGAAGTGTCTTTGTCTGTAGTCTTCAGAAGTAGATCCAAAAATACCTCGGATAGAGTCTAGGGTGTCAATATTTTGTAGTCCCTAGAGTAGGTGTCCTTATGACGACCTTTCATCCCATCAAAGTGCATGGGTAACCAGTTGCTGCATCCGCTAGGTCTATAGAGAAGGCAACTAGATACTAGGATCACTTACAAATTGCCTTGGAGTGTCGGGTACAATCGAGAGTGCACTCCAAGGTACAAAACTTTAAGGCTAAAAAATGCATATAAAAATGCCTCAAAATTACAATTGCACACCACCAATGTGTCCATCATAGAAAAATCTTTTTGATGACTATAAATACCCCTATGTTCGGGTGTCAAAAGGGCCTTCATATTTTGAAAGAACAACAAAGAGCCATGTAACCCTTTCACTTCTACTATCTATGTGGAACAAAATAAAACTATGTGGAAAATTCCCAATAAAGCCATATTATCGACCAATACAAATGCCACATAGAGTAAAATGCCCCTTTAGTTTTAATTAAAAATGCCTTATTATGATGTAAAATATTCAGTGCCCCATTTTTTTTTTTAAATAACAATGGCGCCCACATTGATTTTTTTAAAGGCTAAAGGTAGCCTTTAGCAATAATATTCCCCCATTATTAAATAACCCTTTATGCATGACATTAAAAAGGAGAAATTTGGGAAAAATATTTGAAATTTTGACCATCACACGGAAAGTAACTCCATTATTCAATCTCCCATCGAAGGTCTTTCATTGTTGTCACTGTGTAGTCACTGTGCAGATGTTAGATCAGTATTAGTAGATCGACATCGCCAACAAAGCAATCCACCTCCAAAATACTCCATGCTTCAAGAGATATCTACAGGAGTCTGATGCAATGTACCAGCACACTCTAGTACAGTGCCAAGTGCACTAATCCTGCTGCGTTTCCACCATGCAAAGAAACGGTCGTCTCCATCTCTATGCATTCAATGTGAGATCTAAAAAAAATCATGGCAAAAATGGATCGCATGAGGTCAAAATATTCTACACGTCGGGGTGGGGTTTTTGCGTCATTACTGCGTATGGGGGAAACACAAAACCACACCATGTCCTCCAAAGAAAATATTTCCCACATGTGACCATGGCTAGGAAGGCCACGTCCATCCTTTTGTTGGCTATGATATTGTTGGTCTATCAGCAAGTTTTTGAGGATCGTGCAACTCGACATGAGTTTTGAAATCAAATTTGGCATCATCCAAACTGGATAGAAATAAAATCCATCACATTTTGTTAGGTATTTTCAGCAAAATAAAAAATATATAGTTCTCCATCAATGAAGAAGAAAGCAACCACTTAGAAAAAAATTAAATATTTGCTTCTCCTCTCGTGCACGAGAAAAACTGGGTTCCCGCATCCACTGTCGTTAGATGATCAATTCACGAATGGGAAGACTCCTTGAGTGCACTCTCCTCGAAACAAAACATCATTCGATTTGCACGCACCATGCCTCCGACAACACAAAAAATATAAGCCAGGTTTAGTTTTATCTAAAAAATTGAATGGACAAAAGGCGGTAATCTTCTCCTGCTTCAACATATCACACCTCCACTACAAGAATATCTTCTCTATAATTATCACACAAAATCCATATCAATGACACTCCCTTTGTTGGCCATCGCTCATGTGACATCCCCAAGCACTTATTCCACCATGATCAAGTTTCAATAGCTCTCAATGCTCCATGTTTATATTTGAAACAGTTTTGCCTTTACTATGTTTAGATGCACAATTCTAACGTATGCATCATTTGTTTATTGCCTTCACACAACATCATTAAAAAATACACGCCACCTTTTAAATGGAAGCCTTCAACGGAGAACTATGAGAAAACACGTCCACTCCAGCAAATACAAAGTCATCTATCGTTAATTCATTGAAAATTTTTAATATCATTGCAATGAATTGAGTGAACATACTCACACACAAAAAATAGACCATAAAAATCATGTAAATAAAAAACACAAGAAAATGTAGATATATAAGTTAAATATAAAAAACACATCAACTCATGTTAGGGGATTTATATAAGAAGCCAAAAGACATGAGAGCCTTGTATTATGTGTGGAATAGGAAAAGATGCATCTCCTGGATATATGAGTAGAGCAATAGACAAAGAGTCTAAGAGTTACCTTTCTAAGGTTATATTATGGAGATAAAGCTCCATGTTGTATATGATCACAAAAGAAGTCATTCAAGCATTGATAATAATAAAGCTTGTATGCATAGTTTGAGCAATTCTACTATAAGTTTTCTTTATGTTATTTCATGAATGATTTTGGCCATTTTACTTCATATTATTATTATTTTATATGAATGTTATGTTCTTTAATATTGGTCATATATATTGAATGCTCAAATATTAATCTTATATTTGATCCTGAATATTAGGACCTATGATAATCTGACTAAAAATCCAACAAGTAGACCTTTCAAAATGTATTCGAACTAACATAGGAGTTAAGCAAGAATTCCCATTATCCCCTAACTTATTTGGTTTATATATTGATAAATTAGAAGATTGACTAAATCTGAATGAAGGGGACGATGTTCATTTCAAAGATATATGGTGAGTCTTATTTTGTATGCATATGATTTTATTTTGATTGTAAGATCAACAAAGGGTTTGAGATAACAATTAAAGGTGTTAGAATACTTTTGTAAGGAGGGAGGATACTGGCAAAACCAATATCATGATCTTCTACATTAAAAAAAAATTAGTTTAGTTTTTATTTTGAAGGGGGTCTTTTGAAAGACGTAACAAATTACAAATATCTTGGGATAGACTTCAATAATAAGCTCAATTAAGAAACAAATAAAATAAAGAAACATTTGAAGGATTAAGATCACATTTTGGATTACAAAACCATAGTAGAGACATTGAATTATAGGACTAGAAGACTATATGGGTTTTATTTGGGCTACAATTGGTATCGATGATTTATATGAGTGTGAAGTGTGGCCTAACAACACATTAGACTTTAAATGGAGGCGAATGGAGAGGATTGAGAAATATCTAATTACACATAAATGAAAAATTGAGTTGCATATGAGATTCTTCGTGTAAAATAAGCAGCTTCCCCATAAATATAAATGCTATGGTTATCTTCTAGGATATCTAAAAAAAATTAAATAGATAGATGCAAACAAATGACTTAAAGTTGTAATAGAAACTTTGAACAAGTGAAAGAAAACATAGATAAAGAAAAACAAATGGACAAAGAAGTGGAATATCAGCTTGGATGAATGTCCAATTAATAACAAGGACACAAATATTTGTTACAAAATTTAGAGCAACTATGTAAAAAAAAATAAGAAAAAAGAGAACATTATCTCAATGAATTTAACCCTACATGCAATCACTACTAAAAGGTCTATATATAGTCAATCATCACAAGTATGTTTATGGCCTAACTAAAGACTAACTCATACCAATTTAGATATCAAGATGAATAAACCAAATAAAAAATAAGAGAAACATAAAAAAAGAGACCAAAAAAATGAAAGGAAAAAATATATAACTTTTATACTTTAAATACAATTTAAACATAAAAACATTTTATTTTGAAACATGAAGAATATAATAATATATATGGAAATTGATAACACCATTAGATGCTACCTCTATAAACCCTAGCATATTGGGTAAAACAAAATCATTGAGACCTCGAACCTCTAGGGAAACCAACCAATAAACACTCAATCACTACCATCCAACCTATCCCCTTCTAGGTAGTTTGTGGTTTGAACCTTGGATCTCCCCAAAGAGAGGCCAAAGCCCTAACCAATGTTATGTCCTAGGTGGACACAAAAAAATTGTTAGGGTAAAGCATAGGTTTTTATGAGGTGTCCTAGTCCCCTCGTATTAGGGTTTGAACTTAGGTATCCTAGATGAAAACCAAAGAACTTACCACTATGGTATATCCTGAGACAAAATTTTAGGGTAAAACATAGATTTTTGAATGAAGCCCCGATCCCCTTCTACCGAGGTTTGAACTTGGATTTCTTGGATGAAAACCTAAAGATATACCACTGCAATATCTTGCATGGGATAAGCTATTAGGTAAAGCAAATTGAATGAGACCCCTAACCCTCTAGGGCATCAAATTGGGGCAGCCAACAGATAAACACTCGACTGCTACCATCTAGCCTATCCCCTTTTGGATATATCTTGGTTTGAACCTTAGACCTCTCTAAAAAGAGGCCAAATATCTAACCACTATGTCATCCTTACAAACAAGAATATAATATTGGTTGTGCTAATATTTTAAGATAGAATTATTACATACTAATAGTTTAAGATAGAATAATAATATTTTGAGCCCCAAGGTCTAGGTGGATTGGTAAGTGCAGGTGTGGTTGGGCACTTACTAAGAAGAGACCTAGGTTCAAACCTTAGGGGGAATCCAACCCTTTGCAAAGGTAGTAGTTTGCTTTGAATCCTCTGAGTGTGCACTAGATTGACGATGATGGTATAAACCCCGAGCGATCGGTGGTCCCCATCTCACACCGGGTCAACAAGAATAAGACATATAGGTTTGTTGGGAGCAATCCCTGTGGTTTGAACCCTGCGCTAGCTAGTTACTAAAAATAGTGATTGTAACCAACTCTCCTATGTAATATATATATATATATATATATATATATATATATATATATATATATATATATATATATATATATATAATATTTTACCAATTTCAAACACATAATAAAGCCACAACTCACAAGTCCAACTATTACCACACCCATGGTAGGAATGACAAAAAACAAAATTGAAAATATCCAAAGAAGAAGAAGAAGAATATTTTGAATGTATGCTACTGAGAATGCCATGGCTCCCCCCTTAGTACCTCACATCTCTTGCATCAACCTACAACTCCCTCTGATTGTTTGAAAAAATAATTTCTCACAGAATAGCAAAAGCAACACAAAGATTTGAGAAATTGCTTTTCCCCATTTTGAATCTCGTGGACATCACCCTCTACCCTTATTTTCTCTATACCCCCACCTTAGTTCTCTCAATTTCTTCACCCAAACAACAATGGGTCCACCCAATCCCTACCAATCCCTATGAAAACCAAACACTTGTTATCCAACACAAAAGAAATTCTTGAAGGCTCTGGATATAAATGCTTTAGTTGCTACCAATATGACTCAGATTACCCTTGAAATAAACTTAGGGTTAATACGGAGGATGAAAAAATTTCTTTCTCAAATGGAGGTCGTAACCCTAATTCTGATGGACGTTGTAACCGTAACTCTAGTTTGATAGTTTTGACTATCAGAGTAAAGATGAGGGCCAATGCTAGTGATGAAGTACAGACTAGTGTGTCATGGTGAAAGGAGCTACAAGAATCGAGCTTTGCAAAGGGGTTTGTCTGTGCAGTTCAGGTGTTGAGGAATTTCAACAAAGATTGGGGTTTGTACTTGTTATAGCTGCTTAAATGAGGAACCTTTGTTTGCGAGTATGCAAGTGAGTTTCCCCTAGATCTCAAAAGGATAAAAAAGAATATACAACAATTATTTTCAAGGAATTAATATTCTAGGCTATGAATTTTGTATGTCTTGGTTCTAACCTAGCATTGATTGTCTTATTACTCACCTGCCCTTGCTTTCCATTAATGATTAAATATAAGTGCCTAATAATATTTATTTATTTTGGAAGATCATTTTTTGACAATTATTTTCATGTTGAAGTATGTAAACTCAACTTAGACTTATAGTGATAAATTATATACGGAAACACATTTACAAAAAGATGAATAGTTAACAAAACAAAGGTTGTTCATCATTGAACAAGAATATTTTTGCCTCTTCTTTTCTAGTTGGGAACAAAAGGGAAGTATTCTAACATTAGGCCTTTGTGCAGGAGAAAAAATTATATGTTGAGGATATTATTGTACCTTAGGATTACTTATAAGCCTAAGATATTATTATTTCTTATTTTATTGCATTGCATTACGTTAGGCATAGTATGCCCACATTGGATATTGATTTGTTAGTTGTTAGGATGCATGGTTATGTTGTTAGAGATTTATTTTGTATTCTTGTAGTTAGTTGGTTGTTTGCATCCATGTTTGGCAAGTGGTTATCCCTGCATAGCATATTGTTATAGGTGGTTGGCCTTGCATGGCATATTGTTACAACCTTTGTAACCATGTGATTCCCTTTCATGTACTATATATTCAGTGTGAATAATGGAAATCCTAGCTTCATTTTTTTGAATTCTATATCATTGGTAATCAGAGCCACATGATAGTTTGACCAAGAAGGGAGTCAAGCTACCAATTTGATTGCATAAGATCCTAGGCTAGTTGTTATGAGAAGTTGGCTTGAGCCAACCTATAGCATCCATTTTGTGAATCTCCTGAGGTTCTAGAGGGTGGAAATTACCCCTGCATTGAATACCCCTGAGAGAAACATCGGAGGGTAACCTGATTGCCTTGTGTAGGTAGGAAGAATTTATTTTATTTGGAGTTTAAACAAAGAAATGAAGGATATAATGTTGTTGATTTGAGGATCAATTGTACCAAGATTGAGGTCAAATGTTGGCCAAAAGGAGGCTTGCCGAAGAAGAACAATATCAAAGGAAGGTTTCACAAGTGTGAAGGAGTGTTCAAACTCTTGGAGGTATTGTGAGTGTTCTTGAAGGACCAGAGGATCGAGAGGACTATCATAACTTCTTGCTAAATTTTTCCCCTACCCTTGTTTTCCCTCCCTAAATCGGTTGGCCATCTTGTCGATCGACCACCCCATCGATCGACCCTCCTATTGATAGAAAAAGTTGTGGGAAATCCCTAACCTCCATTTTACCTCCACCCCTTCTCATTATCCCTCCACCATCCTCCCTTCATCCCTATGTGGTCCCATTTTCTGGCTACTTTGACCATTTACATATAGGCCAAAATTGGCCGCCATCATAGGCCCCTTTACGGATAGGCCATAATTGGCTAACATTCGAATGCCCACGGGCTACCATCGATAGTAACATAGTAGGGTTACTACACTCTTTCTCACCTAGTTTGATCATAGATGATAGAGAAAAATTGATCAATCCCTCGATCGATTCGTAGAATAGTTACAAAACGAAGAAAACCCAACACAGGCAAAAAATTAGATTGCTCCCCTAAGATTTTATTTTGCCCAATAACGAAGAATATTCAAATCTAAAAAAACATGCAATCCCCTCTTGACATTTGGTAGCATAAGAGGTGATTGGAAATATTTCAATCAACCAGTAGAAGGAAGGCAAGTGGCACTTGCACAAGTTCTAGAGTTTTTCGATGACCGTATGGTAAATTTGATGTTCTCAACGAAGAAAATCGAATTCCAGCAAAAAATTAACTTTTTTAATAGACAAATCATAATCTCATTACATGTTTTTATTCCTAGCGTGATTTTCTAACTTAGATAAATTTTTTACCTCCGTCGGCTATTTCTCGATGATCACGATTCACAGCAGGCAAGAGAAAGCGGGTTTTTGAAATTTTTTTAGGGATTTTTTATCCCACATTTCTTGTGATGCAGGTCTAGAATATTTTAAAATCTTTGAAGTTCTTATAGGAGAGTGACCACCACTCCTGATGGTCACCCCCTTAGCCATGCTAGTGCATGGTAGCAACTGTTGTTGGTGCCACTTTCGATGAAAAACTAGTGGTTGTTGTTGGCATTGCTTTCGAGGAAAGA
The DNA here is from genome assembly GCA_028583015.1 of Wollemia nobilis. Taxonomy (NCBI): domain Eukaryota; kingdom Viridiplantae; phylum Streptophyta; class Pinopsida; order Araucariales; family Araucariaceae; genus Wollemia; species Wollemia nobilis. The sequence goes on from JAQPPZ010017021.1 coordinate 3,924,269, forward strand.
CTATTGAATTTTATGTGCCCACTTGTTGACTTGTCAACCATTGAATTATGTGCACCCACTATTGAACTGGTATCCATTGAATTTCATGCAGTTGACTTCGAATAGTTTGCCTATTGACCCTTTGCAAGATGCAATTTCTTGCACTTATTTTTTGTAATATTTTTTTTGTAAAATTATAAAAACTTGACCTCCATTGTTAAAAAATTAAGGGTGAATTTGTGAAATTCAGTGCTTATTTTTTTATTTACCACTCAAATTGAAGGGTAAAAATTATTGTATTTGCATTTTTGTAAAAGCACTAGAATTACCCCTTTTTGTAAGTGGAAGGCAATTTTGTAAATCTAGGCAAATTTTTGCATTAGAGTTTCACAAATTGTTCCTAATAGTGCCTATATAGTTCTTGCAACCACATTAGCTCTCCTAAAATGGCATACACAATATTTAAAATGGGAAATGACCTTGCAACACAAGTGGAAAATAGCACCACTATAGTAGATGACTTAATGGATAGAGTGAAAGATATTACTATCCAATTGAATTTTGGTGATGTCAAAATTTATAACAAAAAATTCTCCAATAAATCAAAATGTGATGTTAAACCTTATGACGTATCAAGGAATCCATATGTGTTGTCCACTTAGATTCTATATATGGAGACATGGTTCTCATATGCCAATATTTATTCAGATGAACAAGCAACTTTTTCCAAAGTCAAGCTCATAGGTTTCGTAAAATGACAATCTCAAATAGTAAAACTAAGGTCAACTCTTGGGAAGATCTAGTAGAAATCTTGAAAAATATATTTTATCCTTCTAACTATCAAGGTGATCTTAGGATCAAGTGGCATAGATGGAGGTAAGCCTTTAACATGTTAGTATCAGACTATATTTTTTAGTTCAATAGGTTTAGAGTACTTGCTACAGTCAATGATACAGAGGAGAACCTTATTGAGAAATTTGTCAGTGGGTTGTAAGATTCTATATTGAGAGAAGTGAAATTCATTCCATTCATTTCTTTGTATGTGGTATTCAAGCATGTCATCCTACCAGAGGAGAAATTTGGTGTCTCTCACAGGTCTTAACCTTCATAGGAAAGCACTTCCAAAGGTTTGAATTTGAATTAACAAAAGGTGAAGGATTATTCTCATTCTTCTTCCCCTAATTCTTTTACTTCTCCCACTTCACCCAAATTCCATTCTTCTTATTCTAATTCTAAAAATTCTTCTTCTTCAGTATTGCATTATAATTTGTGTAAAAAGAATGGTCATACAAAATCTAGATGTTATACATTTGAAAGAATGAAGAAGTCCCTACTTGTACAACCTACAAATGAGGACCCACAAGATGGTCCCATTGTGGCTATTGGGATAGAAGAAGAATATCCTGCTTTGAAGGGTAAACTCAACAAAGTTACCCTCATGACAAATGTTTCTACACAAGGGGATCATGACCATTTGTTTGTCACTCGAGCCCACCTTACACATAACTTTTATGTAGATTGTATTATAGATAATGACTCACAAAAAATATCATTGCGAGGACCGTTGTCAAGAAGTTGAAGCTTCTCTTGAAGCCACATCCTCAATCCTATGCACTTGGGTGGAAGGATGTAGAGTCTACATCCAACATCACACACACTTGCACTTTATCTTTTACTTTTTATGAGAAGTTTGTGGTTAAGGTAAGGTGTGATGTCACTAATATGGATTATTGTGGAATGTTGCTTGGTAAGCCCTATGAATTTTATAGGAATGCAGTGTATCATGCTAAAAAGAACACATACACCTTGGAGTTGCATTATGAAACATATTTGATACAAAGCACTACACCCACATAAAATTTGATGCTAAGTTGTAGGTAAGCTTACTAGACATTAATTCAAGCACATGTTTTGGCTCCTACTTGCATAAGACCCACATAGGATAAAGAACAAGCACCTCCAAAAATCCATGACAAAGAAGCTTCACTTCAAAGGATTGTACAATCACAAGAGCTTGTGGTCAAGGAACCCATTACTCTTCCCCTGAGAGAGATATCAATCATTCCATTGGCTCATTTTGGGTACAACTATGAACAAACAACCACTTGCTCCACACAAGTTACCTTTAGCCTTGCCCTCTTCTACCATTGCACATACGGAGAAGGACCAAGACAAGACAACTTATTTCATGCAGTATTGATAGAGCTTTCAGGTCAAGGCATCACAGATATTGTAGAAGACTCAACAAGATCAAAAGAGAGTGATGGACAAGAATTGCAGTCCTCATCCATTTCAAGTTGGAGATAGGGTTTGACTTCCTTTGGACAAACGATATTTTCCAGAGAATCCATATCAAGACTCTACTTTGGAGACTGAGCCCATCATCAATCATTCAACAAATGTGGTACCTAAATTTTAGCTTTCGCTCACTATAGATAGAGTTTTCAACACAAAAACTCATCCCACTCGACAAGGTTCTTCCACTTCCTACCTTGTCGCCCATCATGGTCAGCTTCCACACCAAGCCCACTAGATCTCTCACCATCAAATGGCTCATGATCTTTGAGATTTGTTGAGAGCATTGGGATTCAATGCTTGTATGGTTGGGAGGAGTGTTGAGGATATTATTGTACCTTAGGATTAATTATAAGCCTAATATATTATTTCTTATTTTCTTGCATTGTATTACATGAGGTATAGTATGCCCATGTTGGATATTGATTTGTTAATTGTTAGGATGCATGGTTATGCTGTTAGGGATTTATTTTATCTTCTAGTAGTTAGCTTATCATTTGCATCCATGTTTGGCAGGTGGTTATACCTGCATAGCATATTGTTACAAGTGGTTGGCATTGCATGGCATATTATTACAACCTTTGTAACCACATGATTTATTTTCATGTTTTATATATTCAGTGTGAATAATGGAAATCCTAGCTTCACGTTTTTTATTTCCATATCAGTAGATATGTCTTTGTAGCACAATGAATGACTTTAGTGGTTTTTGTAACACAAACAATCCATAATTATTGGGTACCCTTTTGCCCTTTAAATATTATTTTTTAGAACTATATGTGACTCCCCCTCCCCTAACCACATTTTTATTTAAGGTGGTTTGTAGTAGTTTTGCTCAATGGTTATAGTATGCTTTGTTATTGCAATGTAGGGTTGAATTTGGGTTGCTCTTTTACAAAGGTACCCTCTATTCATTATATCACAGCCTCAACTGCAACCATATGTTATTTGAATTAGGGGATTCCATATTGTGGTATGGAGACTTAAAGTGGGGTCACACATTTATGAATAAACCCTTTTTCCATTAAACCATAACTATTCGGCCATCTATATGGGACATGATTGCAAGAGACACAATGGGAAGCTTCGTTTCATGTTTTATGTGAAGGATGCACAAAATATCTAACACCTAAAAAAATTGTAATATGTAATCGATATGATAAATGTGAATTATGTAACCATAGTGACACAAAGATAAAGAAAATAAGTGCCCTTCTTATTGATATTCAAGAATATATTTATAAAAGGTTATACAATATCACTCTTAGGGATTCACCAAATGATATATATTACACATGAAACCCCTCAAAAGGTAGGTGTATTCCAAAGATCTTTGTAATCCCCACAAACTGATTATGGAGGGTTTTCCTAGCGACCTCCGCTTGATGATGACAAGATTGAGAAATCGTGAGATGTTAAGCTCCTGATAAGGCCTGTAACCTGCACACCAGAACACCTACAAGGAATTAATAGCAAATATAAAGCCTATCAATATGAGGCCCATGTCATGATAATGCAAATGAAATAGAAATGCTGAAAATAGATAAAAGGATGCATGATAAATGTAATAAACTATGTCAAAAAGCACATGATATATTGTTAAGCCTACTATAAATAAGAAAAATAGTAAAAATAGAGATCACCCCAAGGTCACTCTAGCTCAGAGAGGCTAGGACTTCTGGCCATACTAGGGTACAATGGTGAAGACTGTAGGCTGTCTCAAAGAGACGATCATGGTTCCTAAGACCACATGTTTGGAGCCGAGTTTGGACAACATCTGGATTGATCTTGGGTAGTGTCAGTAGATTGGATGCACTTAGAAAGTGACTTGGTGTTTGGTTGTGGTTTTTATAAGAGAAGCGCTCCATTGAATGGATAACTCCTTGTAAACTTGGTAGCACTCCATTGCTTTGAATTTTCCTCTGACTAGTTTATTTGGTAGCATTTCGTTAGAATGGAGACCCATAGTTTGGCATGGTAAACATACCTCTTTTTATGCATGTTGGCTAGGGCTTAGGTGGAATGGGATGGGAATCCCTAGACGTGCCCATACTCTTTTTTAGGTGGAATAAAATATTCCTCGAGCGACACCTATCCCATAAGTGGAGAGGAATATCCTCTCTTGCCCATGCTAGATGGATGTCTCGACTTGCACACATAGCACACATGTTAAATAACATGTTTGCCTCACATGCCACAATTTTTTGTCAACCATTTTAAGCTTTTTTTGCTTTTGGTGCGATCATATTTGGGTCAAGAAACTATGGTTGGAGTCAGTCCTGGGATAAGGTGGTTGAGATTAGAGGCTACTTTGGGAGGTCACCCCGAGGTACAATAGCCTCAGGTGCAAGGGGATATTTCTCCTTGTTTGAGTGGTGAAAACCACTATTAAACCCTAATGTTGCCCAAGGTGGGTCACATGGCCTGAATAGGTGTCCATATAAGTAGTCTTCTCAATATGATGTGTTTTAGGTGTCTAAATATACCCCTTTTTGGGATGCATTGTGTGAAAGCACAATGTGGAGCAAAAATTGATAATCTATTATCAAATTGAGGATTTATGATGTTTATTGATCTAGTCGATGTTAGATGTCCCAATCATATAAAGAGCATGCATCTCTAAATCATTACCTCCAACAAAATGGTAGGCTTAATTTAAGTAAACTTTGACAAATTTGATATGCTTACGAGTAGTGTTGTCAAGCTACAAGGATCGTAGGTTCAAACTGCCAAAGGTTTAGTTTATCATTTTTGCTTTTCACCCTAGCAATAGGGAAGCTTATGATAGTTGTTAGCAATGATTCTTAGATGAACACTATTAACATGATTAAGTGTTTGATTATCGACTTTGATTATTAATTCTTTTATTATGACTACCCCTAAGCGATGAGTCGATGAGAAAATGGCTAGTGATGAAAGCGATGAGTCGCTTGACCACAATGACTTGTTTTAGATTTTGTTAAGACTTTTCTATTGTAGGAGGGGAAAAATTCCTTTACAACTATGATTTCAACCATTAATAGTAATTGTACCTCTCTATCTTGTGGAGCAGTCTAGCCACAATGGCCTTATTAAGGAATCAATATGATAGCAATTTAATTTAAGCATGTGATGAATCACTATGTTTGATGATTTGATGAAAATTCGTAGAAGAGTGAAATGTATGCCTCATTCCCATGGAGCAGTCTAACCATAATGGCCTTCTTGGGGATTGAAGTGAAGACATTTCAATTCAACAATGAATAATTTGGTTCAAATGGCCTTATGGTAACTTACTCATCTTACTGGAATGCATGGAGTGCAAGTCGCTGTAACCGTCAAGTGTATAGGGTAAATTACTAGGTACGAGGTTCACTTGAAACTTTGATTTATTTGATTTTTTATGAATTTTATGATTTATGATGATTATGGTTCGGTATATATGCTTTAATTTCCATTATGAAACTCCTTGTGGTGAGTAAATCTGTGTATTTATGACTATTTCTCGGCCATCATGAGGTACAACAACCATGGATTAAAAATTCCATAGCTGCTATCGATATTGGCGGATGGGCCTATTCAGATTCGCGATCGCTTTCAAGGTGATCGATGACAAAAATTGCAAAATATAAAAGGTATTTTAAGGTTTTTTCAAATTCATTATTTCTATTTGGAGTTGGAGAATAGTGAGCTCTAAGAGGAGAGAGACAAAATTTGATATGGAACGCTACTGCAATCACCTTAGACCATGATGGTGGATCAACCGAAGGCTTCCACGAGTGGTAGATCCAGAGCTTCTAAGGTAGATTTTTCATCTCTCACTCTCGTGATTTGTGCATTTAAAAATGAATCTCACTAATTAATGGGCTAAGAAACTACATTAAACTACAAGCAATGAACTTCACCCCTTAGTTTAGGTGTAGCTTAGGTTAGCTTAAGGGGGGTATGATTTTGAAATTTTGTAGCATTTTTGGGTGGGAAATGACCTCATGTGGGGTTGATCCCATGGTCGTTGTTGGCGAGGGCAGCTCCCAATTAGCCAAATGGGGGGTCATCATCACTAGGGGTAGTGAGGTTCAAAATCCAATGGTAAAAAATTTGACCGTTGGCAGTGGTCGTTGACGGTGTTGGTGGCGGCCATGGTGGCCACCGATGCTGTGAGCAGCTAAGGACCTTAGGGTTAATTTTTAATTTTTGAATATTTTTTTTTATTTTTTATTTTTTACTATTTTGAATTTGTAGAATGATTTTGAATATTTGAATGAGTGAGTGATTGATTTTGTGTTGCTGGTTGTCAGACTCTGATAGGTCAAGTTCGAGAGCCTAATCTGTTACTTGATCTATGACCTTTGTTGGATAGATATTACTGGGCATGGTTTAGGGTGATTGGCCTCAAATACGTTGTGTGGTTGCCGACTATTATGTCAGACTAGTCCTATCTCATAGCCTTGGCTCATAGATGGAATAGCTAAACTAATACCTTCCATATCCTGACTAGAGAGATGACGGTGACATTAGAGGATGTGTATTGTATCTTTAGGATTTCCATAGATGGATGGGCGATCGTTTCTTCGCCTACTGTAGTGAGGAAGGTATTTTTTTATCAGGATTTTCACAGTAGAGCTATCGAGGTATTGGATGATATAGAGCATGGTGGAGTTCTTGTAGATTATTGGTTTTGGTAGGATGTATTCTCTTGACGCTAGATAGTACTTATGCATATTATCTGTAATGTGCTACTACCTGAATCTTCAGGAGTGAGGTTTCCATGGAACCTTCTAGACATGGTGCAAGACTTGCTAGAGTGTGACTTGGAGCATACCTTGATTATAACATGGGGGAGTACACTTCTAGCACAACTCTATGACGATCTATATCATATTATACAACGAGGGTGAGTGGGAGTGCGATGTAACCTGTTATTACAGATCTGGGAGTGGGAGCATATCAAGATTTACTATCCTGATAGGCTACCATTGGGGATAGATAACATGGTGGATGATGATTTGTGCTATGCTATATGATGGCCATGAGAGGCAAATACTGCGTGGAGTCGTATACATGTTGGGGATCTAACGTACTACATTGGGTCACTGATGGGATTATAGAAAAGTCAGATCATATGGAGGCCCTACCTATACTATACTATGTGGGATGATGCAAGGAGGTACTTGGCCTGAGTGATATGTGGTAGATGGCTCATGGGATACCCTAGGAAGATGAGGGAGTACTTCCACTATGCTTAGGTCACTTGATAGTTTAACATTGCACAAGATGTACCGGAGGATCTAATTCTCTATCACCATCAAAAGGTGGAGATACAACTTCCATGGCCACAAATGTCAAAGTTGGCAGAGGAGGTGGATCCTACTATTGATGACACAGGTACAAAGGACCCTAGGACCACTGTAGAGTGTGAAACTTGGTGGATCTATCGACTATGGCAGGATGGTGGTAGCCTAGGAATATCTAGGGATTAGGTTGTAGTTGAGGGAGGTGATGATGATGGGTGACGAGTACATAACAGGATGAAGGATGAGTGGGGATAGGTAGCACTAACTATTTATGATCCCCAAGATGAAGAGGGTGAGGAGGATGTCCTAGATGATGAGGTATCACAACTACAATCTTACGTTCATAGCTTATAGGTGTAGCTACAAATAACTTAGAGATAGGTGATGGAGTAGGATACATCCCTTGCTACTGTGTATAGTCTATTGAGTGCAGGGTAGTAGTTGTAGAAGGGCTATGCTGAGAAGAGGACCACTCTCCAGACTTAGGTAGATTCCACTCAGACCATGATAGGTACTCTATGGATGCATATGGTAGCTAAGATCACCAATATAGATACTCTTAAGACACAATTATCATTTGCTACTATGGACTAGGCTATGCCTCCCACTCTAGCCACTCAGGGGCCAACAACATCAGGTGGGGATGCATAGATCAAGAGACTAAGGGGACTCCTAGAGCAAAGCATGGCTTAGAGCAAAGCAGATGCTACGTATATCATTGATCTAAAGACTCATATTGGTATACTAGGTGGCACTTTACCGTAGTGGTCTACAACATGAGGCTCCCAACGAAGTAGGAAGAGTGAGTGTGGATAGTCATCAGTGTGGCCCAATCATAGGTTAGGTGCATGATTTGAGAGATCAATAGGTACTAGCTCTAGACAACCTCACAGAGATGGATTTGAGGGTGGAGGTGACTTAGTGGGTGCAAGCCCCATTTGATATAAGATGATGTCTATATCATTTTTGAGTGTAAGGTCTGAGGACCTACACAGTTGTAGCCTGTGGGTATTTTTGTACCTCTATGTACTTTGAAACACACATAAATATATGATAATTTATATTAATGGTTCATTATGTGTATTATGTCTTTGCTTTATTTTTCATGTATGAATTTATGGATGCAATGCCAAGATGATAATGTAATTATGCTATATGTATGCGATGTATTAATGACATGCACTAGCTAGATGATAGGTGTATGGTTAGATGTTGTGATTTATATGTGTAGATGCACTACTATGTATGCTTATATGGATGCCATGGTGAATGTTAAATGCATGTTTTAATTTGTTTAATTGTTTATGCATTTAATTCCTATCATATGGTATGGTGGATGTGTATGTAATTTATTGATTTCATGTGGATGATCTAATGCAAATGTACTTGTAATATTTAATCACTTAAAACATAAGGAATGAATCTAATATGTGTTTAACAAACTAATGGTTGATACCATAGAATGTATAAAAATCATGAATGAAAATGTTAATCATTATCATAAGAATTAATTATTTGTGCATCCATATGTGAGATGAGATGAGTGAGATGATATGGGCTTTTCTTATAAGCTACTATAAACTAAAAGATATGCATAAAATAGTTAGTGGATGTCTAAATATCATTGTTGAAATTCATTCGGTACCTATCTTATTTTATGAAGACCCCTTAATAAACAAAAGTTCCTAAGGAAAACTGTGATTCTAGATGCAATGATTTGTTGCAATGAGGGGATTTTTGAGGCTTTCCATGAGACTCTAACACCCTAGTTGATTAACCAAAAGTTGTGTAATGACTAAACAAGACTCCTAAAAGATTCAAGTCTATTAAGAAGACCAAGATATTCATTATCCCTGTGTGCACAAATGATTATATTAGATGAGGAATAAGACTACCTCATTGCCATACGGGTTTTATTCAACCCATTTTTGTAATGAGGATCACCATATGGTCATCATGATCCTAAGTTTGGATGTAGTTGGACTAGACTACTAGGTAACACAAAGCTAGCTCATCCATAAGCTAACATTGGTATGTACAAAATAAGGTCGTTAATGTGACAGACATATCACCACGCATAAGGATATTCCATTTCCATGTGGGTTTCATTCAACCCATTGTTGTAATGGAGATCACCCCATGGTAGTCGAGTATTGAGGATTTCATGGATTCAAGCTCATTACCCCCTTCTTTTATTTTGATTGCTTGGGATACTTGCTCATGCTTAGTGGTGAAAACTACTTTATATTTTGCATTTTGTTTTCTTTTGGAGCAAGGAATTTTCTTAGTGAGGAAAATCACTGTTTATTTTATTTTGCTTTGCTTTAGAAATTTTGCTCATTTTCTGCCAAAGCAAGGGTTTGTTTGGGTAGAGGGGAGATTGTCCTTTTGCAAATTCTCAGTATTCTAGAGCATGCGCATGATAGGATGATCAAGGAAAACCTTTCGCTTAAGGTGACTAGGACCACTTTGTAGTGTCATCTTTCTTTGTTCAAACTTGGATCTTAATGTGTAGAATTGTGTTTGGATTTTGAGATATGCACAGTACTATAAAAAATAGACCTTACCTTCTAAAAGTCAAGATAGATTTCTACAAAATCTTAAAAGACCACTAGGAATGGCTGAATGATAAAAAAACCCTAGTGTATACCTGATAGCAACTGATAAGCTGTGTTAAGAAACATAGTTACTCACGATGAAAATATGAATGATAAGGATATGTGGATTCATGATTGATATACAAACATGGTATCATTGGTTAAAATGTGAACACAACCTATCCTAATGCGAATATTATGGATTAATATACCTAATGCAATGCAACTGATGAATGCATATGCAATATGTAAATGTTTTTGTATTTTGATGTTTTGAATTGTTTTTTTTTTGGTAGATTAATAAATTTATTGAAACCAGGGCATTTGAAAGGCACCCTAATGCCTTGTACAACATAGGATCATCAGAGGATAAAAAAGGATAAAAAAGGAACAGGGGAATCACACTAAAAATTGCCAGATGAAACAAAATACAATCTCAAAGTTACATCTCAAACTAAAATGATTCAACAGCCTTGAACAAATAGGCACTAAGAGAAACATCAGAGTTCAAAAAGGAACGGTCCTCGACCAAAAAGGAACAAAAAAATATGCGATCCAACACCGTAGAGGACCCAAAAAACCAGAGGAAGAACCATTAGTCGTCAAAAATAGTATCCAATTGCATGAGGGATGAAGCAGCCCCTTCCGAACCAGTATATTTCACAAAAATCTCCTTGCTATATTTGGGAATAGTGATGCAAGCCTCCTTAGCAATCTCCATTACATCTTCATCATTTATAGTATCTTTGACATCAGTTTTGGTGTCGAAGGACACCTCAGCACCAGCTAGGGCAGAAACGTTTTCGAAATTTTCACAGAAGAACAAGAGGCTAAGTGCATGGCACTGTTCTTTGAGGGTTGAAATCGCCTTTCCAATGGCCAAGTGAACAGTTTCAAGATGGTCAATGGTGTTGTTGTTTTGAATTGTTTTTGTATTTTCTAATTTGTTTGGAATTTTTGATGATTTTTTACCAAAGGGCTTAAATGCCTTTGGAGCTTTTTGTGAGTTGACCAAAGGGCTTAAATGCTTTTGGGGATTTTTTTGAGTTGACCAAAGGGTTTAAATACCTTTGGATCTTTTTATGAGTTGACCAAATGGCTTAATATGCCTTTGGAGATTTTTGTGAGTTGACCAAAGGGCTTGAATGCCTTTGGAGCTTTTTGTGAGATGACCAAAGGACTTAAGATGCCTTTGGGGCTTTTTATGAGTTGACCCAAGGGCTTAAATGCCTTTGGAACTTTTTGTGAGTTGACCAAAGGGCTTAAATGCCTTTACAACTTTTTTGAGTTGACAAAAGGGCTTAAATGCCTTTGGAGCTTTTTGTAAGTTGACCAAAGGGCTTAAATGCCTTTGGAGCTTTTGGTTGTTGACCAAAGGTCTTAAAAGCCTTTGGAGCTTTTTGTGAGTTGACCAAAGGGCTTAAATGCCTTTGGGGATTTTTGTGAGTTGACCAAAGGGTTTAAAATACCCTTGGGGCTTTTTGTGAGTTGACCAAAGGGCTTAAAATACCTTTGGGGGTTTTTGTGAGTTGACCAAAGCGCTTAAAATACCTTTGGGGCTTTTTGTGAGTTGACCAAAGGGCTAGATGCCTTTGGAGCTTTTTGTGAGTTGACCAAAGGGCTTAAGATGCCTTTGGTGCTTTTTGTATTTTGACCAAAGGGCTTATTGATGCCTTTGGGACTTTTTGTATTTTAACCAAAGGGCTTAATATGCCTTTGGGATTTTTTTGTTTTTTATTATTTTATGATTTTAGGGGGAAGGTGCGATACCTTACGTACTCCCAACATGTGTGATGATCAATGGAAGTGGGGAAGTTGTGATACCTTTAGAATCCCCAATTTGCTTCATTGCTTGTGATGTAGATAGTGGGGAAGGTGTGACACCTTGGATACCCTAGTATGTAGTATGATTGATGTAATATCATTGGCTTGGTTGAGGGAAGTGATAAAGATCAACCCCCTTGTGGCAATGAACTCTGGTCAATGCTAAGAAACTGATGAGATGCAGTGAGCAAACCGTCTATGAGAAAGGTTTATGTATTGATAAGATCTTGGACTACATGTCTAAAAATATAACAATCGCTAATGTCATTTCCTCTCATTCGATGATAAAGGTAAAAATTGTCCTCCCTGTATCATTTAGATCTGGGTATGTTTGGATTGAATAGGGGTATGTCTGGTAAGATGATTGTCTTCGTTTCTTGCAGCTTTTGAAAAATGGTTGACATGGACTCAAATAATGGAGTCCAGGTATGAAGTTGATGTTTTAAATGAGGTGAATATGGTTGACTTGTTTTATGAGGTGGTTGTGTTGTATGTTTTTAGTTACCTGTTTAGGTTGCTCTACCTATTTTTTTGGTATAGGTAACGACTCATTAACTATACCTCCTTGTTGGTCCTTAGTTTTGAGGGGATTGCTTGCTTGCGGTTGATTATGGTCAATATTGTCTTGTATTTTGTTCTTGAAGCCATAACATGATTGAATATTATGACCATCTTGTCTATGATATAAATAATATAAGTCCTCTTTATATCCCTTAGGTTTTAGCTGATTCAGATCTAAGGGATGAACTTTAGGTAAAGTAATGGTCTGTGTCTCACACAATCGATTAAAAATAGATGCCAAAGATTTAGACAATGGTGTGTAAATGCAAGGCAAATTGTGTTATTTCTTTGGTGCCTGATTTTGCAAGGATAACTTTTGTGTTTGTGTTTGATGTGATTTAACCTTACATTCGATTTGCTATTATATCTCCATATTTGTGAGATGATGCATGATTTATTGTAAAGCATCATTTTATTGAACAATTTATGTATCAACTTTGGCTAGACGATCTAGAATGTGTTGTAAGACTAATGGGATGATTATTGCATCATTATTGATGAAGTTGGATGGCCACTACTAGGTACTGGAGGTGGATTAGGTGTAGGTGTCAAAATACCATTAAGTAGATGTGAGTCCTGAGTCTTCAACACCTGAGGAGATGTGGATGTTTCATGATAATCATGTCTAGTGAGTGTATCAACATGATTTTGTTCTTGACATGGCTCATGCTCTTGTTCCACCTTAGAATGTTAAGCTACAATAGCTTGATTAACCCTATTTTGGTGTATCGAATACACCTATTATTTATTTTGTGAATATGTTGGGCAAGATGGGGTAGTTGTGATCAATTTTGGTGGTGGTAGCGGTATTGATATAGAGGTAATGTTATATGGAGATACCAGTTGTGTGGATTAATTTAGGGAGTCTTGGTTCTCTGTTTTAACATTGATCATTCCCACAAACTCGTGGATAGATGGATTGGCATTTGGGCAAGTCATGGATGCCTCATCAACTTGTTTAGAGTGCTCTACTTGTCCCCCATGTTTAGGTGAGGAAACAAGGATGGTATCAATGGGTGGTGACTTGACAAGATACTGGCCTAAATTCTTGATTGACTTGATGATAGAAACAAACGTAACATTTTGTGCTATGTGTTCACCGAGTTCAATCTTGTTGTAGTGAACTATGACCTACGATGTGGTGGATGAATATGGTATGATATGATCTGATGTATCTATAACCACCATAGATTCTCTCTTTTTGATAAGAGAGGGGAGGTCCTCTACTAACATGTTTGAGACTATTTTGGGCATCTTAGTGGTTGGATTTGTTGATTTATCCTTGCTTAGAGAAACCAAAGATGAAAGAGGAGCAACAGGCAAGACTGATGGTAATGGCAGTGATGGAGGTAGTTCCACGATGAACCATAGGGTTACATATAGACTCTAAATAAGATAATATATTTTAGTGTCCAGGTGCATGGGAGACAGAGTAGATTCCTCCACTTATTTGTAATACTTGAAAAGATCTGGGTCGACATCAACCACATGGACCTTACCTTTATGAATGTATTTGAGACATTGATGTACTATGGATGGGATGCACTTCATGTCTCTCATTCAAGGCCTTCAAAGCAGTATGTTGTATTCTCTAGAACTCTCTAAGATGTAGCACAATGTATGTATGGTATTTTTTCCAACCTAAATGGGGAGTATTATTGTGCCAACTATGGGAGATACAACATTGTTAAATGCTTGTAGGGTGGATGTGGATGTTGCAATGTGCGAAGATAGAATTTTTAGATAATTAAGTGCAATTGTGGTAATGATGTTGATGGAGGAACCTATATCGATCAATACCTGTTTATAGGGAATCCTATTGATGCACACAATGATGTGCAGAGGAGGGTTTGGTATATTTGTGGATACAGGTTTGATCTCATGATCCTGAAAAGTTATAACAGGATCGTTGTACATCTGTATATGTACCATGAATTTAGTGAAAGCATCAGTCATTTGGTTGTAACTCGATCAAACTTAAACTCTTCATGAGAGTTTCCTTATGCTTAGGGAACTGTTGTACTAGCTCACTCATGGTCATGTTGGGTGATGGCATATACAAACTTCGTGTAGGCCCACTTTTATTGTAACCACTAGTTGAAGTGGTGGGCTTTGGATGGAAGTTTAGGATTGTGAAGGTCATGACGTAGAGGGATTTTGAACTTCCCTACTAGGCCTCTTGATAGATCGACTATGACTAGTGTAGGTCTAGGATTGATATTTATTGATAGAATTATCCACTTGATCATGTGAATAACTTGTTGATATTCTCCTAGTAGATGCATACTGATGATTTTGTACCCTATGTGCGGTGTTAGATTCACAAAGACTATTAGGGCATCATGCGATCATAAGGAGATCTTCGAGATAATAAGATTCATGATGACTATCGATGCATCATGTAGAAATGAGGAGATCCTTAGGATAATAAGCTTCGCGACAACTATCAAGGCATCATACATGAATGATGGGATCCTCAGGATTGTAAGCTTCGTGATGACTATCAGGGTGTTGTGCATGAATTATGGGATATTTATGACTATATCAAAAGTGTTTGAGGCCTCTTTGTAAGTTTTTCGCTCTACCGACCCATGGCTGAGCTCAACTATGAGTAGTTGTCATGATGCGTTGATTAAGCCAATCCTGAAGAAAACCCACACTAAATAAAATTGACTTCTAAAAAAATGCTATGGGTGTTATATATCAAAATGATCATTGCAACAAGCTGATCATAATGAGATAAAACTCAAAAAAGTATTTTTCGAACTAAAATTTGTATTTTTGGAATATTTGACCAATCGGGGCTAGTGGAAAAATGACAAATTTGAGGAATTTTGAGAAAATAAAGAGTTAGGGCTCAAAATTTTTGTGAGAGGTGTAGAAAGGGTTAATTAAGACAACAAAACAAATTTGAGGAAATTTGGAGTTGTCTAGGGCTTTTATGACCTTTTTAGTGCCATTTCCCCTATTTTTGGCTTAAAAAATTACTCAAAATAGAGTAATAATAAAACCAACATAACTTCTTCGTTATAGCTCTGATTTGCATAATTTTTAATTTTTTGGGTGTGGAATAAAAAAGTAGCAAATAAAAATAAATCTGTTATGGTTAGTTTGACTAGTCAAAATATGTAAACATAAAGAAAACAAACAAAGTATACAATATGTTTATCTCTTTTAAAATTTATTTGTGAGTCCTATATTGTCTTGTGTGTTTTGATTTGTTGTGTATTGTACCACTTTCTCATGCGAGTTTGAATATAGTTGATGTAACTCTCAATTTGTTCAAGGTTTTCACCTGTATGCCCACACACACATATTCGATGATGAAGTTTGGACTATGAATCCCATCAGGCTATGGATATGAAACCCATAATCGATAAGGGGACATAGGTCCTACCAATCCTCACCCAATCCACCGAGGGTAGCGATACACTCTCTGAATAGAAATGCGTACTATTTTCCCAAGATTTGATGGTTCTTGGAGTCAGCCTTGGCCACGATCAGGTTCGAAAAACATAATATGCAAGTCAAAAAAGTGGTAATGACATCCATTGTCTTGATCAATTGGTTGGATGTGAGAGCCCAACTCAACTAATGTTAACTTTAAAACGTGAGGTGTGTGTGGTTCATTTTAATTTATGTGAAAACAAAGATATATAATACAACATGCCATGATTTTTCAACTACATGCATGAAAATAACATTTAAGATTTATAAGGATGCATGTAAATAATGTTTTCTTTCAAAAAATGCAGTGCAAAGCTAAAATGAAATAGCCTTTTAGCAGGCTACAAGCATGTAAACTTTATCACTCAACCTAAGAGAGGTTGCCTCTATGAATGGCAGTCAACAATAGTGGCTGCCATAACTCAGAGTGATCAAAACCCTAGCCACTAGATTATGGGGTGACAGATAGCAAAGGTTGATGTTCCCGACATCGATGAACAATAAATACAGAGAAACCTAATAAATTACCTTTTAACTTTCTCTGTGTTGTAATTATCTATTATTATAGAAAATTTCAAGAAAATACAACAAAAATCATATTAATGTAACTTACAAATGAAGCCTTAGTTCAAAGAAGTTGCTACACTTTTTGTTCTTTGTGTTTTTCTCGAGACTATTGATGATCAGGTCCACGGTGGTTATGGCCGTTGGAATCGACGATGGTGGTGCTTCTGGCCACTCGAGCTGACGGTGGCAGTGACTGTTAGTGGTGGTCGCTCAGAGCAGTAGTACCTATAATTCAAAAACACCAAAAATAAACACTAATTAGTGATATAAAAAAATAGGGACTAGGTCCCACTGTGATGGCCACTAAAGGATGCACAAAATATATAACACCTAAATAGAATGTAATATTTAACCGATATGATAAATGAATTATGTAACCATAGTGACACAAAGATAAAGAAAATAAGTGCCCTTCTTATTGATATTCAAGAATGTCTTTATAAAAGGTTACAAAATATCCCTCTTAAGGATTCACCAAATAATACAATATTACACATGAAACCCCTCAAAAGGTATGTGTCTTCCAAAATATCTTTGTAATCTCCACAAATTAATTATGAAGGGTTTTCCTAGTGATCTCTGCTTTATGATACCAATATTGAGAAATTGTGAGATGCTAAGCTCCTAATAAGGCCTGTAACTTGCACACCAGAACACCTACAAGCCATTAATAGTAAATGTCAAGCCTCTCAATATGAGGCCCATGTCATGATAATGCAAATGAAACAGAAATGCTAAAAATAGATAAAAGGATGCATGATAAATGTAATACACTATGTCAAAAAGCACATGATATATTGTTAAGCCTACTATAGCTAAGAAAAATAGTAAAAATAAATATCACCCCAAGGTCGCTTTAGCTTAGAGCGACTAGGACTGTTGGCCATCTTAGAATACAACGATAGATATTGTGGGTCATCTCAGAGAGAGATGGTCACGGTTCCTAAGACCATGCCTTTGAAGCTGAGTTTGGACAAAGTCTGGGTTGATCTTGGGTAGTGTTGATAGATTGGATGCACTTAGAAAGTGACTTGGTGGTTGGTGGTGGTTTTCGAAAGAGAAGCATTCTGTTGCATGGACAACTTCTTGTAAACTTGCTAGCACTCTGTTTTTGAGTTCTCCTCTAGCTAGTTGATTTGGCAACACTTCGTTAGCATAGAGACCCATCATTTGGTATGGTAAACATACCTCTTTTTATGCACATTGGCTAGGCTTAGGTGGAAGAGGGATGAGAATCCCTGAACGTGCCCATACTCTTTTGCAGGTGGAATAAAATATTCCTCGAGTGATGCCTATCACCTAAGTGGAGAGGAATCTCCTCTCTTGCCCATGCTGGCTGGATGTCTCAACTTGTGCATATAACACGTGTGTTAAATAATACGTTTGCCTCACGTGCCATGATTGACTAACCATTTTAAGCTTTGATTCACTTTTGGTGTGACCACCTTTGGGTCAAGTGACCACGGTTGGAGGCTGCCCTAGGGTACAATGGTTGAGATTGGAGATCGCTTTAGGGTATGATAGTCTTGGGAGGCCACCCTAGGGTACGACAGCCTCAGGTGCAAGGGGATATTTCTCCCTATTTGAGTGGTGAAAACCAATGTTAAACCCTAAGGTTGCCCAAGGTGGGTCACATGCCCTGAACAGATGTCCATATGAGTAGTCTTCTCAATATGACATGTTTTAGGTGTCTACATTATGGTCCCATAATATGAATACGATATAAATTGTTGGTGCCAATGAACTTATCTATTTTTTTCAATCTGCAATGACTCAACAACATTGGGGTCATTTTTATTTGTTTTGGGGCCATGGCCCACCTACAAATTGGAGGTAATTTTATTTGTATATAATGGTTATCCAACCCCTTTGAGCAGGGCCATTGAATCCCCCCTACAATCTTAGATTACCTATAAAAACTATCAAATTTATGTGCATGAAAAATCTTCATAAACCCTCATGATTGAGGATTCAAGTAAACATTGAAGAATTCCTTGGTGTTGTTTTTTAAATTTTACTATAATAGTCCCTTCCAAATCATTGTGCAATAGATAAATATGTCATCCAATTTTTATAGGAAATAGACAAAAACTTCTTTATATTGAGGCAGATTTGTTAGGGAGATGACCAATGGTCGAGTTTGAGAGTTATTTTCCTATAACTGTGCTGGAGAAAACCATTAATCTCATATCTAACGATTTTGATCTTATCAAACAATTGCTAAAGATGTCATGCATTTCTATTTTCCACTAAACTTTTTTTTTTGGGTTTCAACTTAATCCTTGAAGGGATCATGTCATGGTTGCTCTATTTTATGTGTCCTTAAGGTTAGATGTACAATTATTTGTATTAATATTTATTACAAAGTATTAACCATTAATGATTTTTATTAATTAATAATTTTATATAAATTTGAAAGACTAAAATCTAAATATAACTAGATATTTAATTTTTAATTTTTTTTGTGTTGTGTGTGTGTCTCTTTTTCTTATATGCAACCTTTACTATCTTTCATTTATTATAAAATTGTTGTCAATTCTCATTTTGTTGTCATTGTTACATTTTTATTTCTTGTTTCTAATGATTATGATCTTGGACCACTTTATAAACTTTATTATTGTTCCATTAGTATTACTTAAAAGCTAGGAGGGTTGATGGCAATTTGCAATAATTTCAAGTCTTGGTTGAGCAAAACTAGAAATTTAACTTCTACATGATCGATATACTTGCATTTAAATTTGAATCAAATCCGACCAGTCAGACCAAACTTGTAAAATACACTAATAACTAGTACAAGCTGGTAGAAATTAAATAAAAAGTGGGCATTCTAATTTCATGATATAAAATGATATTATTTCAGATTAATAGACACTAAACTTGCCACCAAAGTTGTTTGTTGTACCTAAAACTTTAGAGAAATACCAAGTATTTGTGTTGGCAAGAACTTGTTCTCTATGAAGATTGAACTTTACTAATAAGTGAATACAGGCATTAATTGTATGCATCCATGAGAGAACAAATATTATTTCTAAAATTTGTAAACCTCCATATAACCATAATGTTTTACACCATTGAATGCCAAACATTTCATAATGGTGTTCTTTGGAAGCTTTTGGGCATTGTAGCAAATATAACTACTCAATCACTAAATGACTATCAAGAAATTATAATAGTTCATCATCATAATTGTTTTTAAAATTATTATTATTATTATTTTCGTTTGATCAATCCTTCCTAGGTAGAGGTAATCTTTGGTTTCGCTGCCATGGCCATGGGGTGTCTTTTCTGTTAAATTCACTCAGGACTTGAATTTGGTCACATCTGATGGGGTGCATTGAATCCAAGACTCGATTAATTTACCCAAGCAACATTTAACTTCCATGATAACTATACAATTAGACTTCTCATTTCATGTCACCTAAGAATTGTGTTTGGGTCTCTAGTTCCATGTTAGAACACACTTATTTCAACCACTTGTGCTTTTTCCATTTGACTCATGTGAATAGTTTGGCCCTATGCAATAAAACACTATATATTCAAGTTTTGTGCATATTTTTAGAACTAATTTCATGCAATGGTAAGTACTATATGTTCAACATATGTGATATAACTGAAAGTATAAAGGGATATTATATGAAGGTTAAACTTAATGAGAATGACATAACATTCAATCTACTTACCCAATAAAAGAGGTTTATTCGACATAGGTGGCCTAAAATATGCATTTCATCTTAAAGGATATTTGCCCATGTATGGTTGTAAATGAGCAATTTCTACATATTCTTACTTTCATTACATCTAGATAGAAGTGGTAAGTAGGATTCTTATTTGTGCATTTCAAATGTATCATAATACTAATTGGTAGTTGTAACTAATATATTAATAATGTCATTAAATAGTTCAATAAGAAAGCAAGATGTGCTCATGGGCCCTTAAATTTTAAATGAGCTTCCTTACTACCAACTACAACAGTTGTAAGGAAAAAAAAGACAATGAGAAACCATGTCCTTTTAGTGCATTTATTTTGTTACATACGTAAAGTGAGGAATATTTCTTAATACAAGCTAAGTATTTTTTTATTGTTTAGTTATGGGTGGAAGACATCTAGTACATATAAATAGAAATTGATATGATCCAGGATTACCACAAGATAAAATACATTCCACATGGGCCTTTACAAAATTTTATAGCCAATTCCACAATGCCTTCTACCTTCTTGGCATTGATGATATTAAAAATCCCAACCATCTGAAACCCCTATGAGTCATTTAATCTAGGAATATTAGGCACATATTGTACAATGACAACACATAATTACAGGTTTTCAACCTCTTCTTCCAAAAGTTCATCATGATTTACACCATCAAACATTTGCATACCACTTTGTACTTCATTATTAAGGAAGATAGTTTGCCTTAATGATCAAAGCAGTTTCAAAAATTCTCTTTTAAGTATCAATTCTCTCATTTATTGCAAAAAATGGGGATAATTTTCTCCTGTGGAGTAGTAAGGAAATGATGAGTGCATCTTTTATTACATGACATGTTTTTATTTTACTCAACATACAATGCAATAGTTTTCTTATTGTAAATGAAGTGGTAATGCTCTTTTGTAGATAATTTTTAATTAAATTAATGATACGGGATTGAAATGGTCCCCACTCATATTACATAATCACCATGTTAGTGTGGTATTTCAAAGAATAACATTATTATTGTACTCATCTGAATTGAAAATTGAACTTTGATGGGATATTTTAAAGTTAATCCATTGATGGAGTGATAAGATGTTTTGTTCAACCACCTCTTATTCACTAATTTTGTAGTTCTATATTGAATTTTTTTAACATAGTACCGGTTTTTATTGTTACACTACCACAATACACTGTGATGTTAACTGTGAGTCCTCATATTATTGGATTGGTACGCACTCCCTCACATTAAAAGTGTATTTTCAAATAATTATCACCTTATTACAAAGTTTCTCTTAACCTCTATAAAGAAAAAAATAGAATACACTTGAGGACTTGGGTAACTAGTTGTGTTGCTTGCTTTTTTATCTAAAAGAGCATTTTGGATACATATTTTCCATAAAACTCTTTGCTCCATTTTATTGCCATGATCTCCATGATGAATTTAGAAACTTTTTTCTGGAGGATTCTTCTTGAAAATCAGCCATATTGAGCATGTAAACCTAAATAACTGCTTGTACAAGATTGAAAGTTGAAAAGTATTTGACATAAGAAAAATTTGGAGTAAAATTTGGCATTGAATGTGAGATAATAAAAACATGTGAATGCAAAATATATTTGTAATTTTGTAGATTTACTTTATATTTTTTTGTTATATGGGGTTGAAATGAGCCTCACCCATATTAAATCTATTTCAATAAAGTTATGAACCATATTATCATGGTATTATAACAAGCCGTATTATCATGGGCGTATCCATTACAATGCAGGGATTTGAGGTAAACACGCACATGCATTTTCTCCATTAAAAAAAAACTTATACTATCTATATTCTCTTTAATTCTTAGCTAACACTGCTACCTAAACTTAAATAGAAAGAGATATTAAAAAATATATTTACCCAATCTTAGGGAAAAATAAAAACATTACACATACAAGACTTAGATATGAGATAATAATTAAAGTCTTAATTTAAACCTACATTTTCTTGGATTTGCTTTGCTTTCCAAATGACACGGTGACCTCCAATATCAATGCTTGGTGATAACTACTAGGTAAACTATAAAATGACTTGATCTTTGCATGATTTGTAGTGGTTTTTGCTTAATTTGGCAGTTTGGACAGGAATTAGGTGGAATTTACTACACTCACAATGGTTGGATTTTTGGCAGTTAGTGTACTATGTAGATGAGTTGTGAATGTTCATTTACCTTTGTAATTATATCCAATGTATGCACATATTCTATGAATGAATATTGACATAAAAGGGAGAATTAATTTGTAGATAAAATGCAACATCTCAGCTACCAGTACTTAGTGAACAACATTTGATAGAAATGAGGGTTTTTTCTAGGTCAAAATGAATACGTATATGGATAAAAACTCGTGAGCCTTTTATATTAGATATATTACAATCTAGAGTTTACAAATTATTAGATATGATTTTCTGAGTTTGCAATTTGATATATGTATATTAGATATATTAAGCAATGGTAAAATCACAGTCCATAGTTCATTTGGAGTGTAGATATGTTTGCTTTTATCACTCGTGAAATCAATATAATTTATTTATTTCTTTTAAGTTTGATTCAATTTCAAAAGTAATCATAAGGTTCCGTTCCAAGATAACTGTTTGCATATTACCTGCATCACAGTCACTTCTTTTTGGTAAAAAAAAGTTATATTATATTAAGCTAGATAAATTATATAAAGATTGCGTTACTATATTCTTTTTTTGTATTCTTCTACTACTTGTTGAAGTGATATTTTACACACTCTAGACATGGCTTCCTAGTTCTTGTGTTGGATTGTATTTTTTCTATGACAATAATATTTGGATTTCTTTTTATTATCTTTTCTTGATGAGTTCTTATAAGGGTGGTTTACATTTTTTTATAGTTATTTGTTTCAAGGGTTGGTGATATGACTTCATGTACTATTTTTATCTCTTTGGGATTTATTTAATATTAGTTGCTATAGTAATTTCGTTCTCTATACCTAAGGATTTGATATTTTTTTGTAGAATTATGTTATGAAACTATATTCTCATAAACATAAATCATTCACCAATATAGAGAAATATCAGATCATTCATACACAATAATAATTCCATACAATGAGATAGAGATAGATAATACCCTTAAGGTAGGGCAACACCAATAAAACTCCTTAAGGAATGAATAACTCCACAAGGTCTCCCAAGATGAGAGTGCCACTTAGAGAGGGAAAATTCCCACAAGCCATTTTGTGGGTAAATATGATTACATATGATTGATCTCCATGATGATTACAATGACAAATATCTCTTATTTATATATCCATCTTCTAATTCTACTTTGGTGAGCCAACTACTAATATAAAATTATATTAGAATATAATATAATCAACCTTGGGTTATGTGTAGCCCATGCCAACCCTCATACAATATAATATCATATCCCTATATATCTATTCCTAGATACCCTAACATTCCACCCTCAAAAATATTTCATCCTCAAAATATATGAAGTAATAAGATAATATGATTTGCTAAGCAATGTTAGCAATTAAAACCAATCTCAATCATCCATCCATCCAAGTGAAACATTGATTGGTGGTGGTCTTTGTTGATACTGATATGTTATTTTACCACTTAAGTATCCAAATCCACTTTTTTGGCTCCACGCTTTTGCTACTTTATTTTGATAATTCAAATGATGGGTCCACTTGTTCCTTGATGTTGATGCACCACTCTAAAAACTAGGATCACTATGCTTTCTCTACCAAACACTACTATACTTGGTGCCCTTCTAATTCCATGTAGAACCATAATATTGTTTTCTTGAGCCATACCTCCAATATTGTTGTCATTCATGGTGGTGTGGATGACGATTGTAACCTTAACTTGATGTTCTACCTTCTTTGACTCCACATTTGGCTCCACTATTTTAAATACTTCTACATTGTTATTTCATGTTCCCTTTGTTTGGTGTGTCCTTGTGCTCTTTTATCAAAGCTTTCTTGTACTTTGCCGCTTCTTCTTCTATGGGCTTTATTGTTGTTACTTCCTTCTTGGATTCTATTTTAGGTTATTGTATTTATTCTTCCTACAACCACTTATTGGTCTTCCTTGGATCCTTGCTCCTTAAGATGAGAAATATCCTACAATGTTATCTTGTTTTTCCTATACCATAACTTCATAAAATTATTTTGAACATTAATTTTAATAGTACCCAAATAATCCAATAGTACCCAAATAATCCAACCAAGGATAACCAAGAACAATATCTACATCATCCATCTCAATAACATGAAAATTTGAATGCAAAACATATTTATCCATGGTGATCTTCAAATTTTCAAATATTTGAATATTCTCACCCTCAATTTTTTCAATGAGTTTACACAATTTTTTATGAGGGGTCTTGATCCGCTCATACTGAGTGGGGTTTGAACCTTGGACCTTTCAAAGAGAGGTAAAATACCTTACCGCTGTAGTAAGCTTACAACTTATTCTCACCCTTAAGTTGTATGCCCTCAATCTTCACCATCTTCTCTTACACCAAATCTCTCACATAGTGATGCTTTAGATCAACATGTTTAGTCTTTGAATGAAAAACTATATTTTTGGACAATTGAATTGACCCTTTATTATCACAAAATATTTGAGTTAGCTCTTCTTAAGCGTCTCTAATATCCTCAAGAACTCATCACAACCATACTCCTTGAGTACTTATTGATGATAAAGTCACATATTTAACCTTTGTAGATGATAAAGCAACCATCGATTATTTCTTGAATCTCCAAGAGATTGATCCAATGTATATTTGCTATCATCAATAGAACCTTCCCAATCCAAATATATGAATCCAATCCAAATTGCATTCTTGGATGGTCTATAATTGATACCATGATCCCTTGTGCCATTGACATATCTAAATATCCTCTTCATTGTTTGAAGATACCTATCAATGAGAGCATATATCTCCTCATAATCAATACCATAGGTTTATTTAAAACCTTGCACAACCAATATTACCTTGTACTTGTCAATCGTGTCATCACTATTGAACTTGATCTTGTACACTCACTTGGTTTCAATGACATCTTTTCCCTTAGTTAGTTGCACCAAATTCCATATTTTTATCTTTTATATTGACTCCATCTTATTTTCCATAGCTTCATCCCATTATTTACACTTGACCACTTCATTAAAGGTTCTAGGCTCACTAGAGATACAAGATAATGCATAATAAGTCAATTTATTATCAACTTGATCAACAACTTGATTTTCATTACCTTGTCACACTTGAAGCCAACTTGTTCTCCTATTAAAATTTTGATCCATTATTTTTGTAGGTGGATGTGGGAGCAACAACCTTTTATAATTTTCTCTTTAGGATGTAGAATATGAGCCACTTAATGTCAGAGTAGGTGATACCTCAATAGATTTTGATGTAGTAGCTTGTATGTTCCCTTCCTTTAATTCTTCAATCAATGAGGACCCCTCTTCACTTGTAACCTCCCTTCATTTTTTGTAGTGATATTTATAGACACCACTCTCAACAAAGATAATATCTTGGGAAACAATAATCTTCTTATTTTGAGAGATAGAAATTGTATGCCTTGCACTCATCAATATAGCTTATGAATACATGATATACACTTTTGATGTCCAACTTCTTTCTCTTCTTATCATTAACATGTACATATGTTAAGCATCCAAATAATTTAAAAAGTGCAACACTTGGTTTCTTATCGTGCCAAGCCTCATATGGAGTTTTTTTCTTAAATGCCATGGTAGGACTCTTATTGAGTATGTAAACATTTGTCTTCACTACTTCATCCTAATACATTTTCTTCAAGCCTTTAATTTCAAAGATGCTTCTAGCTGATTTCACTATTGTTCGATCCTTTCTCTATGCCACACTTAGGGTTATGCGTAAGGTATAGGCCCAAAAATATATTTATAAAAAATTGGCGAATTTATTTTGAAATCCAGGCGAATAGTGTCCAAATGCATGTAGAAGGTTCACTATTATTAGGGGCAATGTTGGAAATTTAAACTTAAAATGGTCAAATTATTATAAAATTGGGGCGAATCAACCCAAAAAAAATTGCACGCTAAAATTTTTAGCTAGTGGGCCCTGGTCAAGGGTCCCAAATATTAGCCAATTCCACCAATTTGGTGATAAATATCCGCGATGCATAACCCTGGCCACACTATTTTGTTATGAAGAATAAGGTGTGATTAGCTGCCTTTTAATGCCATGTGAGGAACAATAAACAAGGAATTCACTACCTCCTCTATCTGACTTTGAAGTCTTAATGAATTGTTTGCTTTTATTTTTAGCAATAGCTTTAAATATCTAAAAGGCTGAAAATACTTCATCTTTACTCTTCAAGAATAAAACCCATACATGTCTAGTAGCATCATCAATGAATGTAATAAAATAGAGATTCTTACCAATGCTTTGGAAAGACATAGGACCACATAAGTTGGAATGAACCAACTCCAATGGTTGACCAGATCTGCACTTGCTAGAGGGAAACTTGTCCTTATGATGCTTTCCAAGTATGCACCCCTTGCACGCTTCATATTTGCTCTTAACTTACAATTTTGACAACCCATAAACAATTTGTTTTTGGTAAGCAATATGAAGAATACCAAAATTGAGGTGTACATACCTCTCATGCCACAACCAATTGGTATCCTTAATAGTGGTATAATAAGTACCATTGGTTGTCATATTTATATTCAAATGGAACATATTATTATCCATCATAAAATATGTGTCAATAAACTTGTCTCCTTGCTTTTGTAAAAGATAATGCACTCATTGCCAAATACCAATTTGAAACCTCTCTCAACAAGTTATCCCACACTTATCAAGTTTTTTTTATGCTAAGAGCATGATAGACATCATTGATATTCTTTTGACATGACTAGATTTTATAGTTATATTGCCTTTTCCCACCACTTGAACCATATTTATATCTCCTAATTGCACTTGAGTGTTATAGCTATCATCAAGCTTGTTGAAGCCACCTTTGCAAATTCACATGTGGTTAGAGCAATTTCTATCAAAAAACCAAACTTCCTTATCAAAATCCATAGAGTCATTGCATGACATAACATAGTTGTTATTATGCTCCATACTATAGGCCTTCTTGCTTCTACTACTTTGATCTCCTTGAGTATTGGCTACAAATATCTTACAATCTTTCTTCATATGTTTGGGCTTCTTGTAATAATAGCAAGTAGTATTCTTCTTGTTTGACTTGTTCTTCCATTTTGAGTTGCCATGCTTCTTTCCTTTTTGGTTTGAGCTCTTGGAGGTGCCCTCTCCTCAACTTCTATGCTTTATCAACTTCCTTCCATGGGAGTTTGAAATCCTAATCTTGGTCTCAAGAGCTTGATCCAAATTGTTGGTGTAATATTTCATCTTGTCTTCATGAGACAAAAGTGAACCGATCAACTCTTCAAATTTTAGATTGTCCAAGTCCTTGCACTCCTCCAAAGTGATAACTATGTGTAGCCACTTAGGTTTCAAATATATTAAGATCTTCTTGACAACCACCTTCTCTTCAATAGATTCACCATAGACCTACATCTTGTGCATTGTGTCATTCACCTTGACACAATAGTCTCATATGCTTCCTTCAACCTCCATTTACATGTTATTAAAGTTCATATTCAAATTGTGAAGCTTGAATACCTTAACCTTCTCCATTCCTTGGTAGAAAGTCTCCAAATTTATCCATGCTTCAGTTGTATTTTTGTAACCATCAACATGAGGTAGGGTTATGCATAAGGTGTCGAAATCGAAATGTACTTGTAAAAAATAGACAAATATGTTTCGAAACTGTGGCGAATCCTGGACAACCTCATATTGGAGTAAATGGTGAATTACCTTAGTTTTTGAAAAAAAATGAAAAAAATGGTAAATTTGATAGTTTTGGCCGGATCGGGTGGAAAACAAGATTCGGCCATGGGTCGGTGCAAAAAATGGTCCAACCTCGAACCAGGTGTAGAAAATGGTTCGGTATCAAAACATGGTATTGGTTGTGGAGCTTGATTCTCTCTCTAATTTGGAGGTCTTATTTTTAGTTGCACTTGGACCCACTCGTGAAGGGGGTGTAGGGGGCCAACGCCCCCAACGCCAAAAATAGATGTATTTTTTCCTTTGTAAAATAGGGTTTGGTAGTCCATCCGGACGCAAAACAGGATTTGGATATCGATTTGGTGCAGAAAAAGATTCGAAAGCCCGTTCGAAAGTAGAACTAGGTCCAAAAATGGACTTGGTGCATAACAAGGTTCAAAATTGACCTAGTGTAGAACAGCCCCCGAAGCCAAAAATAGATGTATTTTTTCCTTTGTAAAATAGGGTTTAGTAGTCCATATGGATGTAAAACAGGGTTCGAATATCGATTTGATGCAGAAAACGATCTGATAGCCCGTTCGAAAGTAGAACAGGGTTCAAAAATTGATCTGGTGCAGAACATGGTTCAAAAATCAACCTGGTGCAAAACAACCTTGAAGCCAAAAATAGATGTATTTTTCCCTTTGTAAAACAGGGTTTGGTAGTTTATTTGGATGCAAAAAAGGGTCTAGATGTCAGTTTAGTACAGAACAGGATCTAGTAGTCCATTCAAAAGTAGAACATGGTGCAAAACAGGGTTCAAAAATCAACCTGGTGCAGAACAAGGTTCGATCTGGTGCAAAATAGGGTTCGATCTAATGCAAAACAGGGTTCAAAAATTGGCCTAGTGCAAAATAGGGTCTAAAAATTAACCTGGTGCAAAATAGGGTCTAAAAATTGGCCTGGTGTAGAACAAGATCTAGATATCATCTTGGTGTAGAATAGGGTCTAGATATCGTCCTGGTGTAGAATAGGTTTTGATCTGGTGCAAAACAGGATCCAGATATTGGCTTGGTGCAGAACAAGGTTTGACCTGGTGTAAAACAGGGTTCAAAAATTGACTTGGTGCAAAATAGGGTCTAAAATTAGCTTGGTGCAGAACAGGGTCTAAAAATTAGCTTGGTGCAGAATAGGATACAGTAGTCCGTCCGAATGTAAATCATGATACGAATATCAGTTTGGTGCAGAACAGGGTCTGGTAGTCCATTTGAAAGTAAAACAAGATCCAAAAATCAGCCTGGTGTAGAAAAGGGTCTGAATATGAGCCTGGTGCAAAAAAGGGTCTGAATATCGACCTGGTGTAGAAGAGGGTCTGACCTTGTGCATAACATGATCTAATCTATCGTAAAAATAGGTTCGATCTGGTGGAGAACAAGGTTCGATCTTACCTGGTGCTAAATAAGATCCAGTCTTGTGTAGAACAGGGTTTGATCTTATCTAGTGTTGAACAGGATCCAGTTTGGTGCAAAAATGGGTTCGGTATGGTATAAAAATGGGTCTAGTCTGGTGCAAAACTAGGTCGGGATATCCATCTAGTATAGAACAGGGTCTGAAAATGAAAAAGTATTATTGAGGTCTTAATTATAATAATGGTATATTTGGCGAATTGGGCGGGATAATTTAAAAATTTTAAATTTTTATGGCGAAAAAGGGTCCTCTATTTAGACGGGATTGCTAGCGAATTTTTAAAAAATTCTGTAATACTATTATCAACGCACGGTGAACCGACACCTAAAAAAATTCCAAAAATTTTGGGCGAAATGGCCGACATTCGGGTCACCCAAAATAGCAAATTTAAATTTTCGAAAATGCAAATATTAGTCAATTATCGAATATTTGTCGTTGTGCATAACCCTGACATGAGAGTGGATGTTAGGATCTATTATCACTTTGAATGTAGAAAAAAATGTGCATCAACATTTTACTCATCCCTTTTTCTATTTATTTGATCTTATGGCAAGCTACTCCAATTAACCAATGCCATGTAACTTGTCATTATGCTATCCCATGCACCTTTCCACATAAATATCCACTTCAATTAATTTTTCCAATACTCAAAATTATCTCCTTTGAATAAAGGAATGTTCATGGAAGCATCATTGAGAGCCACAATAGATTCTTCAATTGATGTAGATGTTTTCTCTCTAACAAGATTTATCAAAGTTCTAGTTAAGGAATATCCAAGTCAAATATTTCACCAAGAAATTTTCCTTCTTCAAGGAACCAACAACAACCTGGACCAACAATTTTGAGGAACCAACAATAGCCTAGACTAAAATTTTTGAGGCCGCAACATAGAAACTAGCAAATAGAACCCTTGGCTCTGATACCAAATGTTAATACAAGTGCAAAAAAAGTGCATATACATCCACTAAAGATTTGATTTTAATCAAGAAATCAACAATTTATTACATAAAATAAGGATGGCACAACTCTAGATATACACAACAATTATGCTATATTATATTGTATATCTGATTTGTGATCATAAAACCAAAGTTTATAGTCAATTAAATCCTCCAAATAAATCTCCTTGAATTCTTTAAACTTAATCCTCCTTTATTATTCAATTGAATCCTCCTTGAATTCCTTGAATCCTTATTACAATAAGTGTCTCCCACGCACTATATAAACATCTTATATGCCAAAAATAACATACCTTTTTTTATACATGGTTGTCTTTTTCTTTTTTTTGCCTTCTTTTTCTATTTTTAGCACTCACTCATTTATAATTATAAGCCTTTTACATTATGCAATTCATGTGCACTTTTCTATTTTTTAATTACCTTTCTATTTTTAGAACTATTTTCTTATTATTTTTTTTAATGAGTTTACACATGTTTTTACGAGGGTTCCTGACCCTCCTCTCATACTGAGTGGGGTTTGACCTTTTTCTTATTCTTTAATTATCTTTTTATCTTTAGGATTGCTTTTCTTATTTTTTCCATCACTTTACATAAATAAGAGCTAGTTACAAAAATAATTAATTATTTAATTAATAATTAATAATATTAATTTTTAGTTAATCAATTTTGCATCATAATCTCGAACACCCCACTCATACCCCACTCATTATAGAATTCTGAAATATAAGATGATTTAATATGAGTAATGTTGTCCCAATGGGGACAACATAGTGGTTAGGGCTTTGGCCTCTCTTTAGGAGGTCCAAGGTTTAAACCACATCATGTGTGCATGTGTACTTTCGTGTGGTTCATGTTTTGGTTCTCATGTGCATTATAAAGAATCATTCGACATGATCATGTGTGTTGTGTGTGTTAAAAAGTTATGAGTAATGTTCATACACCTTATTATCAATTTTAACTATAACAAGGACATTAAACATGAAGTTGCAAGCTTAATAAGCAATGTTCATACATCTTATTATCAATTTTATCTAACAAGGATAATAAATACGAATACGTAAGCTTAACAAGTAATGTTCATACATCTTATTATCAATTTTTATTATAACAAGGACAATAAACACGAAGCTACAAGCTTAATAAGTAATGTTCATTTTATCAATTTTATCTAAAACAAGGACAATAAACATGAAGCTCCAAGCTTACTACCCTATAAGCCTCTCTTTGAAAGGTCCAAGGTTCAAACCCCATTAATAAAAGAGGACCGGGACCCTTCATAAAAACATATGTAAACTCATTGAAAAAAAAAGACAATAAACATTTGAATTGGGTTCTAGTTATTCCTACCTTCTATTCTCCTTCAAATTGCCTTCTTTTCACAGTTTATTATGAATTTTACGAAACTAATAATCCTTCACACATTGACTTTTCAAAAACAACTTCTAATGTTGCTTTCTAAGTATTAGAATAAATAGTCCTTGTTGGATACTACAATGGTAAAGGCATTGAGCTTTTTTTGAAGGAGGCCCAAGTTTAATTAATGGAAAAATAATTCCAATATGCCTTAATTTAACTTGTTAAGATTTCAACTTATTAAAAAATATTAAAATAAATAAATATAAATTTTTTATTATTATATTATTTGTTTTAAAGATAACAAGACGTTAAAAAAAAAAAAATTGTTAAAATTTATAAAGATAATTTCTTAAAAATTTTAAGATCTGGTTCTTAGAAAATCAAATAAAACAACTAGAGGTACATTCTTTCACCAAGTGTCCCATGCTCTTATGCTTCCCCTTTATAAGGAAAAAAAATATTAAAAAATAAAAGCTGCAAAACACAAATGTAATAAGGTTGCCAATAACTAACTTGAAGCCAAACTTCGATTTCACACTTAAAAATAACATGTTCCAATCCCCACCTGTCCTTTCATTCTCACAAGCCGGCCAAAATTGAAACATTAGTTGCTGTCAACAGACTACAACGATATGTGCTTGGCATTTCAGAAACATTATATTTAGTTGGTATTTCAATTAGGAAAAAGAAGTCTGTTATTATGTTTTTCGAAATGTGGTCCCATTTATACTTTAATATACTCTACAATATTTCAACAACCAAAAATAAATTTATTTAAAAATATTGTCCCAATTATACTTCACATTAAAAAATAAAATACATTTTCCAAATTTATGTCCGTCCGCCGGTGTCGTGTAATGGTTATCGCACGTCGGTGGCCCAGATCCCGGTTGACCATTTTCCACCGGACATCAAATTTTATTAAACCCAACCTAAGGTTTTATCTCCCGTCCGCCTATATAAATCCGGTACAGTCCGGTGGGTGTTTTTCATCGAAATCAAGTGGGTTCTGGTCGTTGCCTGTCTGACACACACAAGGTCAACAGATCGAATTTCACAACCTTCGCAGTTATGGCTCCCATTGCTGTGGGCGATAAGATTCCCGACGGAACTCTGGGCTATTTCGACGCAGAAGACAGCCTTCAGCAGGTTTCCGTTCACTCCCTCGCTGCCGGGAAGAAGGTCATTCTCTTCGGCGTGCCTGGAGCCTTCACCCCTACCTGCAGGTCAATATCCCTGTTTTTGGATTTGTAACTGCTATTCCCTCGATTCCATTCTTATCTTATATATATTAGTGTGATCGTTTGAGTGTTGGATTGGTGTTCTAAGCTTAGATAGCAGGGGTGTATTTCGATTTGGTTTATAATCGTAGCAGGAGTGAATTTCATATGAATTTTGTTAAATAATATATAAATAATATTTAAATTATTATAATATCATTAATATATGAGTTATTAAATATTATATAAACTGCTTAATACCATTAAATGATGATTTTTTATGCATTATTGTTGTGCTTATAAATGCTTGATGATTTATTTATTTATTTGGGGGTGATTGTTGCAGTCTTAAACATGTTCCAGGATTCATTGAGAAGGCAGAGGAGTTGAAGACAAAAGGAGTGGACGAGATTATTTGCATTAGTGGTATGATTTTTCTAAAAATAAGTGTTTTCTTTATTTTCTATTTTATAAGATCTAATGTAATATCTAATGTTTTTCTTTCTTTTCTATTTTATAAGATCTCGTGTAATATATAATATTTGTGGGTGTTGTGTAGTGAATGATCCATTTGTTATGAAGGAATGGGCAAAGACATACCCAAACAACAAGAGTGTCAAATTTCTTGCAGATGGTTCTGCCAAGTACACCCATGCAATGGGTCTGGAATTGGATTTAACAGACATGGGCCTGGGAATCAGATCCAGAAGGTTTTCCCTTGTCTGTGACAATCTTGAGGTGAAGGTTGCAAATCTGGAAGAAGGTGGAGACTTCACTGTTTCAAGTGCCGATGACATTCTCAAGTCTCTGCAGTCTTAGATCCTTTTGGGTCACAGTGACATGCTACTGTGCTTTCTTAAATGAAGCTTTTTCGAGTTATGTAGATGCTAGAACGCAATAGTATAATGATAGCGATAAATATAATGTTGCAGTTACAGCATCATCGAATAGGCTATAGCTAGGGACATGATAATAGAAAATTCCAACTCTGAGAGAATTTTAGTGGAGTTTTTTAATAGAATCATTGTCTTAAAACACATGATTTTAGCATTACGGGGCAATGCTATCCATGTGGATCGAGTAAGCTTGATAATTTTATTAATAGTCTTAATTCAATGAATTGATTTCACTCGACTTGATTTTGCAAGATATAAGTATGCAAAAACTCGTGTACTTTACAATGCTTATGTATGCTGAAACTCTTTGACTTAGAATTTAATTTTTTAAAAATAATTTTTTATTTTTATTTATATGGAATAATTTTTTGTTTCCCCTTTTAAATGTTTAGATCTAAAATGACTAATTTTTAATTATGATTATGAATGAAGGTCTTTGGATGTTTTATTACACTAGGAGCTTCATTGTTAATTAATGATAATATATATACAAGTTTGATTATTAGTAGTTGATTCTTGGTTTTTAAATTTTAAGTCTTAAGTGTTATTTTTTTTTTTTAATAATGGTGAATTTTTTTTTTGAAAGGTTTTGGAATCTTTTACATTAGAGGAGGTAAAGAAAGATAAGGTTAATTAAGTACAGGTCAGTCTTCAAGGCCAAAAGAAACAAAAATTAAAGTAAAACAGTCATCCAAAAACAAAGACCAACTTTTATTTAGAGACACCAACAATCTTGCTTTATTTTTGCATAAGACTGAAAGGGTAGTAAATACATAAGATGCAGATAACAAAACTCCAAATTCAAAGAGCAAGGATGAAGGCAAAACACCAAGCATATTCCTTGAGAATGGTAACTACCAGAGAACAAAAGGGCCAGCCCCCCAAAGAGAGGATCAATAGAACACAACTAAGATCTCATCCAAGCAGAAAGACAATAAAAATGTCTACTGGATAGGTGGATCCAATGCTTCCAAAGCAACAATTGTCAGTAATTGTAAAGGGAAATTGTCTTCCCTTTGAACCGGCCACTATCTACCCTCAAATTAGCCATAATTAGCCATAATATCGGCAGCTTGGTTACCTTCCTTATAAATATGTTCAATTTTTAACTTCTAATATTCCTTCCAAAAATTTTGATGTGTCCTTAATAATATTCAATATTCAGGATGAAAAAATTGTTATTTTTTTCAACCTGCAGATTCTGAATGATGTTCAAAGAGTCACATTGAACGAGAAATCTTTTAAAGCCCCTCTCAAAAACCATTATTAGTTTTTATGTAGTTTTATTTGTTATTTGTTATTAATAGTTGGTTTTTATGTAGTTTTATTTTTAAAGTATTTTTTATGTATATTTTTTCAATGTGTTTTATGGGATTGAAACGGGTCCTACCCGTATTATATCATCACCACGTAGTGGTATTACAACACAACTTGTATATTATTCATGTATTGTTTGACAAGATTTGAATTTGGATTTCCTAAATCTAATTGGTTGAGCTAATGCCACTTGATGGTTTTGTCTTATGTATATTAATATGAATGTTTTCTATCATTAGAATCTTATTTTTATGTAAATTATATGGGAAAGTTTATTTTTTCACATGCTCAATAGAGAGAATGTTTATATTTACATTTGTAACAAACAATCTTATAACTTGATCATCACCTCATAGGTTGAAATATGGACTTCATATATTAAAATCTCTTTTAGGTAGAACTTAAATAACGTGAGTTTTTTTTTTGCCCAAACCACTTTTTTAACATCATAAATAAACCGAGGATCATGAATATCAATTTCCATTTAAATATCTTCATTTAACCCATCTTAAATACTAAGACTATTATTACCTAGTCCAAATTATATGTGTAAATGAGAGTGCTCATGGATACATTAATATTGATCAACTGAGTCCATTTGTTTAGTCTATAGCATCTTAAATGTTATAAGAATATGAATATCCTTTATCAAACATTTTCAAGACATCTTCTTGAATTTTGGCCATAAAGAAGCACAACCCATATATCTCATTTTTCACTTAATTTAATTAAAAGCATGAGTATCCAGGTATGCAACTACTAGAGTGACTTTTGCACTTTTAAGGATCTTGTATAACTATAATAGACACTTCATTTTAGAATCCAACCTCTATGGTCCTCACCTAAGAATGATAGTCAATTTTTGGTACTAATACATGGGAAGGCCACAAGATGAACTTAATTTCTCCTCCAATATTTACATCCATATAAATATTAATAGTAGAATCATAATCATCATACTTGGTGTGATAATTAAGCATCATCCCTAAAGGGTTCCTTGGCTTATCATTCTGATTCTTTATTTTGATATCTTTTGTCATATGATGGCTAGCCAATCATTAGAATTCAAGGTCCAAGCTTCAAATAACACTATGTCTTTAGTACCTCCATGGTAGCTCGAGAAAATTGGCTAAAATTGATTCAAATAAAATTTTAATGAGTATTATCAATGTAAGCAAGATTGATGTCACAAGTTTGATCAGTGTTAGAAATCATCATACTCATCAAATTCATCCAACTCTACATAGATTCCTCAAAATATGGAATTCTATAAGACTGAATAGTTAAGGAACTCATTATGGCCCAATGTTAAAGACTACATAGTTGGAACTTTTGATATGTTTATGATTTTATGTATGATTTCTTGGAAAAAAATCTTGTAATTGGTATAGCCTTCACCACATGTAGTTGTCCTTACTAAACATCCTTGGATTAATACCCCACCTTGGAAGTGAAATGGATCCAAAATATAGTGCCTTGAGAGATTGGAATCCCAAATCTCGAAGTAAACTTTCCAAAAGGGTTTATCAAAGATGTAACCTATTCATATTATCTTGATAAGGATATCAAAATAGGATAGGTCTCTCATAAGGATCTGACATGCCTCATAACTTTTTTAAATTATTTTGTTGCTTATATTATGCTACCTAAATCAAAATAATATGCAAGATATTCATGTTGAAAAAAGGGAGGGAAATAAATGGATAAAATTTACTTGATACACAAATACTGTTTTATTGGAGAAGGCTAGGCATAGGTGAAAGATTGTTGGTTACTCCTAATTTAATCGCCCGTTGAAATCCAAAATCAATGCTCCCATTCCACTTTTTTTTAATAAGTTATATTTGGCTTCTATTGGGGGCAGCTCCCATCAAAACCAAAATATTATATTTGTTGCTCGATCAATTAAACCATATCTTGCATGCCTTTTTATCACAAATATTTTTCATTTATTAAATATATTCTTCAACTTCCTCAAAGTTCTATGTTTCCACAATCAAATCCTTGACATAATTTTGATTAAGAGATAAAATCTCACATTGTTGAGCAAGGTGCAGCAAAAGTATTGTCATTGTTGTCAACACAGACAGATAGATCAGTTGATGCAGTGGACAGGGGTTCAGAGGTCAGTCAGATCATGTACAATGAATTTTTGAGAAGACAGAAGTGGCCCAGATTCAAAAAATCAAAGAAAAAAACAAGTAAGAAAACTGTCGCGATATCGTGACATGTTTTCTGTCACGATTTCATGACATATCGGAGGAGAGAGAAGGCGCAAGCAAAACTATCATGATTTCGCGACATGGCCGAGGAGAGAGAAGGCGTAAGCAAAATTGTCGCGATTTCACGACATGGCCGAGGAGAGAGAAGGCGCAAGCAAAATTGTCGTGATTTCGCGACATGGACGAGGAGAGAGAAGGCGCAAGCAAAATTGTCGTGATTTCGCGACATGGCCGAAGAGAGAGAAAGCGCAAGGATAACTGTCGCGATATCGTGACATGGTGAAAATCTAGAAAAGAAGATGTCGTGATTTCGTGACATGTCAAGAAGAAAGAAAAGAAAACTGTCGCGATATCACGACATGGTGAAAAGCTAGAAAAGAAGATGTCACGATTTCGCGACATGTCAAGAAGAAAGAAAAGAAAATGTGTCGCGATTTCGTGACATGTTTGAGAGAAAGAGCTCGCAAGGAAAAGTGTCGCGATTTCGCGACAAGTAGCAAGAAGGATGGTACGGACGAAAAAGTGTCACGATTTCGCGACAGGTTCGAACAAGAAGTGTACGGAAGAGAAAGATGTCGCGATTTCGTGACATGTTCCGTTTTCACGGGCAAGAGGCAGAAGAAGGCACAAGGCAGCGAATGTGTCACGATTTTGCGACATGTCAGATTTTCGCTGGGGTTTGCGAAGAGGAGTGTACGGAAGCGAAAGATGTCACGATTTCGCGACATGTCAGGTTTTCGCTAGTGCAGGCAGAACAGAGTGCAAGGAAGCGAAAGATGTCACGATTTCGCGACATGTCTGGTTTTCGCGGGTGCAAGCGAAGAAGTGGACAAGGAGGCGAAAACTATCGCGATTTTGCGACATGTCGAGTTTTCACTGAGTGAAGCTGAGAAGAGTAGCAAGAGGCAAAAAGTGTCACGATTTCGCGACATGTCGAGTTTTCGCTGAGTGAAGCCGAGAAGAGTAGCAAGAGGCGAAAGTGTCACGATTTCGCGACATGTCGAGTTTTCACTGAGCAAAGTCAAGAAGAGTAGCAAGAGGCGAAAAGTGTCACGATTTCGTGACATGTCGAGTTTTCGCTGAGTGAAGCCGAGAAGAGTAGCAAGAGGCGGAAAGTGTCACGATTTCGTGACATGTCGAGTTTTCACTGGGTGAAGCCGAGAAGCGTAACAAGAGGTAGAAAGTGTCGCGATATCACGACAGGTCGTGTTTTCGCGGGTAGAAGGCGAGAAGAGTGCAAAGAGTCAGAAGTGTCACGATTTCGTGATAGGTGGCAACAACACGCTTACTAACAGTTAACTGGAATAGAACTACAGTTAAAGGGGCAGTGGTAGAGAAAAAGCAGGGAGCCAAAATTAGAAAAGTTAACTGGAGTCAGTGCGACGGTTACAAGTGCAGTAACAGTTAGAAATCATGCAGCTATTTTTTAAAATAGTCGAAGAAAAAGAATTCGAACAGTCACATACGAAGAATTGAAAAATGCATTCGAACAGTCGCATAAGGAGAATCGAAAAATGCATTCGAACAGTCGCATAAGAAGAATAAAAAAATGCATGCACGGATAGAAAAAGATTCGAACAGTCGCATAAGTAGAATAAAAAATGCATGCACGCATAGAAAAGAATTCGAATAGTCAGAGAATGTTATTCGACTACATGCGAGATTCCAAAAGTCATAGAAGACGAGGAGTCTCGATGAGAAAAAGGGGTTATAAAAAGACAGTCGCAGAGAGAATCAGGTTGCTGCTATAAGTGTGAAATTACTACGTAAAGAGGGTTAGAAGAGGGCCGAGAGAGAAATAAGCAGAGCCGTGAGAGTGTGCAGAGTTTGTTTAATTGCAGACCAGTCAGGGTTGTGTAAATAGTGAAGGCATTTTTATGTCATTGTAATAACTTAGAATTGCAGTCCAAGTTGGTGCTTGGTATTAGGGGTTGGTGCTCCTATCTGTTGCAGTAAAAAATTAAGGGGTTGGTGCTCCTTCCAGTGGATGCTGGTAAAGTGTTTGTAAAATTGGTGTTTTGCACAGGTTGGATTTGGATTGGAGTCCAAGCAGTCATTTTTGAGGAGTAGCCAAATTGGTGAACCTCGTTATATTGTGTGTTGTGGTGTGCTCTCTTGTGAAAATTGCTTTACCTATTTTCAAGTTCTCTTTGCTTCAGTTTTAAATGCTGTAGATTTGAATTTTAATAGCTACACTGATTCACCCCCCCTCTTAGTGTCATTGTGAGAATATCAATTGGTATCAGAGCCAAGTTTCTTGAACAAGCTTAATCAACTAAGGTGATCTTGGAAGAAACACAATGGTAGGTGGTGAAGGATTCTCATCCAACAAAGCTCCCTTGTTCGATGGAACTAATTACACATTCTGGAAACTCAGGATGCAGACATATCTGAGTGCATTGGGATACGACATTTGGGAGTCAATAGAAAGTGGATACACAACACCCACTACTCCTCCAACAGATACTGCCAAGAAGAAAAAGTTTGAGAATAACTCCAAAGCAAAGAATGCCATAATGTGTGGGCTAGTAGACAATGAACGGATAAGAGTCATGAGCTGTAAATCGACAAAAGACATGTGGGATAAACTGAAGAGCATCCATGAAGGAGACAACAAGATCAAGGAAGCCAAGCTGCAAACTCATCGAGCTCAGTTCGAAGCATTACAAATGAATGAAGATGAGAAC
The DNA here is from genome assembly GCA_028583015.1 of Wollemia nobilis. Lineage (NCBI taxonomy): Eukaryota > Viridiplantae > Streptophyta > Pinopsida > Araucariales > Araucariaceae > Wollemia > Wollemia nobilis. The sequence goes on from JAQPPZ010017021.1 coordinate 3,964,468, forward strand.
ATAGAGGCCTATATGCTGAGAGTCAATGGAATCATTAATGCAATCAGAGGACTCGATGAAGAAATTGAAGATGCAGTTGTCGTGAAAAAGGTTCTCAGAACTCTTCACAAAAGATTTAACTCTAAAGTTTCTGCAATAGAAGAGGCGAAAGATCTAAACAATTTTAGCATGGATGAGATGCATGGTTCCTTGACTGCATACGAAATGAGAATAGGACAAACTAAGCCCATAGATAGAGAAGCTGCTTTTAAAGCACACAAAAATATAAAAGCTGAACAAGAATCTGAGGATGAAGAGACACAGGATGAAATAGAAGCTAACTTTGTTCGAAAACTTACAAAGGGAAAAGGAAAGTATAGAGGAAAGTTACCATTTAAGTGCTTCAATTGTGGAGGAGTCGGTCACTTTGCAGCTAAATGTCCAATGCATGAGAAAACCAAAAATGGTGAAGGGTCACACCAAGAAAAAGGTGACTGGAAGAAGAAACAAAATTTTAGAAAGAACAACTTCAAGAAGAAAAGCTTCATATCCAAGAATGTCAGCTCTTCTGAAGAAAGCTCAGGTGAGGATTCTGAAGAAGAAACAGGTGAAGCTCTGTTCATGGCACTTGAAGAAGAAAGAATAGAAGAAAATCAGGAAGGTGATGAAAACATTAAGGATGAGGCTGAAGTATATCTAGAAGGAGAGTTGGTTGCTGCACTTGAAGAGTTGAGTGTAGAAAGGAAAAAGAATAAAAAGTTTTCAAGAAAACTAGAGGATGCCAATGACATAATAAACAGTTTGAAAATACAGACAGAGGAATTTAAGAAAATGTCTGAAGAACTTGAAGTAAAATTAACCATGAAAATAGATGAGTGCAGCAAACTGGAAGAAGAAATTGATGGTTTAAGAATACGGCTAGAAGAACAGAATCAAAAATTGAGTTGCTATCACAAACTTGAAGGAAGTTCTGCACAGCTTGAAAAAATCATAAATAGTCAAAGGACCACAGGCATCAAATTTGGCTTGGGGTTTGTCGAAGGAGAATCTTCAAGTGGATCAAAAGCCATAACTGCAAAACCAGCAAAGAAAGAAGATAAGATCAAGATTGACCAAAGAAAATCGAATCATGCTAAAGAAAGCAACAATGCCGGGCACGAGAAGAGTGCTGACAATGAGGGATTCACAAAAGTCACACATCAAAGGAGAAGAAAATTTGTGACTCCTACTACAAATTGGCAAAGACCAACTCCCAGGTTTAATCATTTCTTTTTTGGTTATTGTTTTAAATGCAATACTTACGATCATAAGATTTCAGATTGCATTTATAATATAGGACAAAGAAATTTCACAAGTAGAAATGCATTTTCACCCTTGATGGAGTATGCTGTAGAATGCTATAACTGTCATAACTTTGGACACATTGCAAGAAACTGTAGAAGCACATATGCAGCAAATAAATTTTAGGGAAGAAGAACTCAACCAAACAGTTTAAAGCAAAACAAAAAATTCCTAGAAAAACATGCACAGGCCACTGACAAAGAAAAGTCTAAACAAGTGACCAAAACTGCAGTCAAATCAGAATGGAAAGAAAAGGAGCAACTCAAGGAAGAAAATGAATCATTGATTGTACAGACAACATTCAAAGCACAGAACAAATCAGCACCATGGATATTGGATAGTGGATGTTCCAGTCACATGACAGGAGATAAACAAAAATTTGAAAATTTACAGAAATATGAAGGAGGCTCTATGAAGTTTGGAAATAATGATGGAGCCAAGATAGTTGGCAAAGGATCAGTCAAGATAAGTGATGGAAAGATCAATTCCAAGGAAGTTCTGTTTGTGATTGGTTTAAAGCACAACTTACTGAGTGTAAGTCAAATTTGTGACAGAGGTCATGAAGTCATTTTTAAGAAGCAGGGCTGTGAAGTGAGAAAAGCACACAGTGGGAAACTGATAGCTACTGGATCGAGGACTTCTGGAAATCTATATACTCTCTCAGAAACTTGTAGAAGGAACATGCTTGATTGGACAGGAAGATGAAAATTGGTTGTGGCACAAGAGGCTCGGTCATATTAGCTTTGACAATCTGGTAAAAATAAGTTCAAAAAGGGCAAGAAGAGATATACCAACCATTGGCAAACCAAGAAATAGCATCCGTGCTTCATGCCAAAAAGGAAAGCAAACCAGATCCACATTTAAATCAAATGAATACTTCACCAGCAAACCGTTGGAGATAATTCATACTGATTTGTGTGGACCCATGAGAACACAAAGCATAAACGGAGACAAATACTTTATGTTGTTCATAGATGATTACTCCAGAATGACATGGGTATTATTTTTAAAGCTTAAATCAGATGCCTTTGAGATGTTCAAAATTTTTAAAAAACAAGTTGAAAATCAAACTGGAAAAAGAATTAAATGCCTAAGATCAGACAGAGGAGGAGAGTTTATTTCAGAAGAGTTTGCAGAGTACTGTCAAAAATATGGGATCAAAAGACAGTTTTCAGCAGCAAGGACACCTCAGTAGAATGGTGTTGTAGAAAGGAAGAACATGACAGTGTAGGAAATGGCACGAACAATGTTGGCTGAGAACAAAATAGCTGATAGATTTTGGAAAGAGGCAGTCCATACTACAATTTACATTCAAAACAGGTGCATGCTAAGGCCGCATGAAAGCAAAACACCTTATGAGCTGTGGTTCGACAAAAAGGCAACAACAAGATATTTCAAAGTGTTCGACAACAAGTGCTACATCAAACGGATCGAAGATAATCTCGATAAATTTGAAGATAGAGCTGACGAAGGTATTTTTCTTGGTTACTCAACAAAAAGCAAAGCCTACACATGTTACAACAAGAGGCTAAAGAAAATTGTTGAGAGTGCTGATGTTAAAGTTGATGAAGGTAGAGAACGAGAAATTACGTATCAAGAAAACTACCCTATTTATGAAGAAGTCATTGAAGGAGATGAAGAAAAGGAAACAGAAGAGAATCAGAAAATTGACCCAGATGATTTAAAAACTGACTCAGAAGAAGAAGAAAACAAGAAATTCAAAACAAGCAGCTGGCAGAAAAATCATCCCAAAGAACAAATTATTGGGGACCCCACAGATGGTATTCAGATAAGAAGAGTAGTAGTATGGAACTATTCTCTGTTATCCAGCATTGAACCTAAAAATGTTGTTGAAGCAAGCACAGATGAAAGTTGGATGAAGGCAATTAATGAAGAACTAGATCAGATTGAGAAAAACAAAACCTGGGAATTAGTACCACGGCCAGAAAATAAAAACATAATCGACACTAAATGGATTTTTCGAAATAAATTAAATGAATACGGACAGGTTGTCAGAAATAAGGCAAGATTGGTCTGTAAAGGCTATGCTCAGGTTGAAGGCATTGATTTTGAGGAAACCTTTGCACCAGAGAGCCGGACTAGAGGCAATCGGAATGTTTCTGGCTTTAGTAGTCCATAAAAATTTCAAAGTATATCAAATGGACGTAAAATAAGCATTTTTGAATGGAAAACTGGAAGAAGAGGTTTACATTGAACAGCCAGATGGCTTTCAACTCGATGACAATCCTGATTTTGTTTGCAGGTTAAAGAAAGCATTATATGGTCTGAAACAGGCACCTAGAGCATGGTATGCAAGGCTGGATAACTATCTTATTAAACAAGGGTTCAAGAAAGGTTTGGTGGACAACAATTTATATGTCAAAATAGAGAAGGGCCATCTTATTGTTCTTGTTGTTTATGTAGATGATATAATATTTGGCAACAGCATGGATGAATATTGCAAAGACATAGCAACTAAAATGAAGAAAGAATTTGAGATGTCTATGATTGGTGAACTTTCTTATTTCCTAGGACTGCAAGTCAATCAAAATGAAAAGGGCATTTTTATTTCTCAAGTTAAATATGTGAAAGAAATGCTTGAAAAAGTTCACAATGGAGGATAGTAAACCTGTTAGCACTCCCATGACAACAGTCGCAAGTTGAGCAAGGATGACAAATCTCCAGATGTAGATCAAACAATGTACAGGTCTATGATTGGAAGCCTGTTGTATTTAACAACCACTAGACCAGATATATTATAGGCAGTATGCATGGTTGCAAGATTTCAGGCTAGTCCCAAAGAAACTCATGTGACAATTGTAAAGAGGATTTTCAAGTACCTCAAGGGTACTATGGATTATGGGTTGTGGTACCCAAAAGGTAAAGACTTCACTCTGATTGCATATTCTGATGTAGATTGGGCAGGATGTATTGATGACAGAAAGAGTACCAGTGGAGGAGCATTTTATCTTGGAGACAGGCTGGTAGCATGGCACAACAAGAAACAAGAATCAGTCTCTCTATCCACAGTAGAGGCAGAATACATTACAGCAACAACATGCTATACACAGATATTATGGATGAGACAAACGTTGAAAGATCTTGGTATTCACTTCAAAGAGCCAATTTCAATTAAATGTGATAACACTAGTGCTATCAACATATCCAAGAATCCGGTTATGCATTCTCGAACCAAACATATTGCGATCCGGTATCACTTCTTGAAGGATAAAGTTGCAGAAGGAGAGGTCAAATTGGATTTTGTTCCAACTACAGAGCAGGTAGCTGATATATTCACAAAACCATTGCCCAAGGAAGTTTTTGAGTATCTTCGGAGTAAGTTGGGAGTGGTCACATTTCCCAAGAACTGACTATCAATTGGGATCACATTCTCAGGGGGAGCATTTATGCCTATGTTTATAGTTTTGCTTATATTCATGATTTTTGCTAACTATAACAATTTTTGTCTGAGAATGGTGTGCATAGACTCAGGGGGAGTCTGCAGCAGCCCTTTGGTATTATTGTCAAAGGGGGAGAAGAATTACAGGAGATTGCATGAGTGTTGCCAACAATTCCAAAGGGGGAGATTGTTGAGCAAGGTGCAACAAAAGTATTGTCATTGTTGTCAACACAGATAGATAGATCAGTTGATGCAGTGGACAAGGGTTCAGAGGTCAGTCAGATCATGTACAGTGAATTTTTGAGAAGACAGAAGTGGCCCAGATTCAAAAAATCAAAGAAAAAGACAAGTAAGAAAACTGTCGCGATATCGCGACATGTTTTCTGTCGCGATTTCGTGACATATCGAAGGAGAGAGAAGGAACAAGCAAAACTGTCGCGATTTCGTGACATGGCCGAGGAGAGAGAAGGCACAAGAAAAACTGTCATGATTTCGCGACATGGTCGAGGAGAGAGAAGGCGCAAGCAAAATTGTCATGATTTCGTGACATGGCCGAAGAGAGAGAAAGCGCAAGGATAACTGTCGCGATATCGTGACATGGTGAAAAGCTAGAAAAGAAGATGTCACGATTTCGCGACATGTCAAGAAGAAAGAAAAGAAAACTATCGCGATAACGTGACATGGTGAAAATCTAGAAAAGAAGATGTCGTGATTTCGCGACATGTCAAGAAGAAAGAAAAGAAAATGTGTCGCGATTTCGCGACATGTTTGAGAGAAAGAGCCTGCAAGGAAAAGTGTCGCGATTTCACGACAAGTAGCAAGAAGGATGGTACGGACGAAAAAGTGTCACGATTTCATGATAGGTTCGAACAAGAAGTGTACGGAAGAGAAAGATGTCACGATTTCGCGACATGTTCCGTTTTCGCGGGCAAGAGGCTGAAGAAGGCACAAGGCAGCGAATGTGTCGCGATTTCGTGACATGTCAGATTTTCGCTGGGGTTTGCGAAGAGGAGTGTATGGAAGCGAAAGATGTCACGATTTCATGACATGTCAGGTTTTTGCTAGTGCAGGCAGAACAGAGTGCAAGGAAGCGAAAGATGTCACGATTTCATGACATGTCTGGTTTTCACGGGTGCAAGCGAAGAAGTGGACAAGGAGGCAAAAACTGTCGCGATTTCACGACATGTCGAGTTTTCGCTGAGTGAAGCCGAGAAGAGTAGCAAGAGGCGAAAAGTGTCACGATTTCGCGACATGTCGAGTTTTCACTGAGTGAAGCCGAGAAGAGTAGCAAGAGGCAAAAAGTGTCACGATTTTGCGACATGTCGAGTTTTCGCTGAGTGAAGCCGAGAAGAGTAGCAAGAGGCAAAAAGTGTCATGATTTCACGACATGTCGAGTTTTCGCTGAGTGAAGCCGAGAAGAGTAGCAAGAGGCGAAAAGTGTCACGATTTCGTGACATGTCAAGTTTTCGCTGGGTGAAGCCGAGAAGCGTAACAAGAGGTAGAAAGTGTCGCGATATCGTGACTGGTCGTGTTTTCGTGGGTAGAAGGCGAGAAGAGTGCAAAGAGTCAGAAGTGTCACGATTTCGCGATAGGTGGCAACAGCATGCTTACTGACAGTTAACTGGAACAGAACTACAGTTAAAGGGGTAGTGGTAGAGAAAAAGCAGGGAGCCAAAATTAGAAAAGTTAACTGGAGTCAGTGCGATGGTTACAAGTGCAGTAACAGTTAGAAATCATGCAGCTATTTTTTAAAATAGTCGAAGAAAAAGAATTCGAACAGTAACATACGAAGAATCGAAAAATGCATTCGAACAGTCGCATAAGGAGAATCGAAAAATGCATTCGAACAGTCGCATAAGAAGAATCGAAAAATGCATGCACATATAGAAAAAGATTCTAACAGTCGCATAAGTAGAATAAAAAATGCATGCATGCATAGAAAAGAATTTGAATAGTCAGAGAATGTTATTCGACTGCATGCGAGATTCCAAAAGTCATAGAAGACGAGGAGTCTCGATGAGAAAAAGGGGTTATAAAAAGACAGTCGCATAGAGAATCAAGTTGCTGCTGTAAGTGTGAAATTACTGCGTAAAGAGGGTTAGAAGAGGGCCGAGAGAGAAATAAGCAGAGCCGTGAGAGTGTGCAGAGTTTGTTTAATTGCAGACCAGTCAGGGTTGTGTAAACAGTGAAGGCATTTTTATGTCATTGTAATAACTCAGAATTGCAGTCCAAGTTGATGCTTGGTATTAGGGGTTGGTGCTCCTTCCAGTGGATGCTGGTAAAGTGTTTGTAAAATTGGTGTTTTGCACAAGCTGGATTTGGATTGGAGTCCAAGCAGTCATTTTTGAGGAGTAGCCAAATTGGTGAACCTCGTTATATTGTGTGTTGTGGTGTGCTCTCTTGTGAAAATTGCTTTACCTATTTTCAAGTTCTCTTTGCTTCAGTATTAAATGCTATAGATTTGAATTTTAATAGCTACACTGATTCACCCCCCTCTCAGTGTCATTGTGAGAATATCATTGGCTAGTTGCCTTCTAAAATTTGAATTCAACCAAGATGAAGATCAACACCGTGATTGGCTAAATTATCTACTATCCGATTTTCTTCTCTATAAATATGCTCACATTTCCAAGAGATTCCCTCCAATAATAGGTGATGAACATCAACAATACTATTATTTTTATCCAATCCCCACATCCCTTTTTGTTGATAGCATTAATGATAGTTTGTAAATCCCCCTCAATTGAAAAATATTTCCATCCATTTTCTATTGCAAATTTAATCCCTATAAGAAGCGTCCTATCCTATATATAGTTATTAGTTGAAGTTTCATATTATTTTAAGTGAGGAGAATTTTGGCTTCACTATATTTAAAAACACCGTCTCCACTAGCTTTTCTTGAATTTCCTTTAAAAGCACCATCAAAATTAATTTTGATAAACCCAATTTTTGGACATTTCCATTTTACCCTAGATCAAAGTAGATCTTTTGTTTTAATTCCATTATCAAAAATGACTCTTCCATGTATGTTCAAATCTTGTAACCAAGTTGTTACCACCTATTTTTTCACTTGAGACTTCCCATGATGAGCACCATATTTGTAGATATTCTACAAGAAAGGCAATAATATGGTTCCAAACTTGGGCATGGTTTTGATATTTATTTTTAAAAATTCTATTGTTTGCTTCAAGCCATAAATTCCAAAAAATAATGGTATGGCAAATCCTCCACAAAATACATAATACTTGAGATTTGAAATAATTATTCTAATATTTCATCAACTCTTTCAATGTTGATGGAGCTACCGAATATATTTTCATATTTAAAAAAAAGTAACCACAAATGGTGTGAGCAAAGGGAAAGTGAAGAAGTAAAGAATCTGATGTTTCTAAATCCTTCTCATACTAGACACATCTAAAAGGTCCATGATATCCTCTTCCTTGTAGACTCTCTTTTATAAGAATATCACTTTGAACTACAAACCAAAGAATGTTGATGTCTGAGGGAAAGCCTCTAATGACCAATAATTCTTCCAAGGAAAATCTTTAAGAGTAGAAAATTTTGATTGCTCTAAATCCTTATATCCACACTTGATTGAGTATCGACCATCCTTTAATAGATTCCAAACCAACTCATCCTTTCATAAAAAATAGATAAATAGATAAAGTCTGCTCCTCCAATATTCTTTCCTTTACAAACCCTATCCCACTTACAAAAAGGAAACCTAAATTTTTCCTCACAAACTTTCCAAAGAATGTACCTTTGAATTTTATCAAATTGTGGTGCTATACCTATTTGTAATCTTGAAAGTGACATCACATAAATAGGGATGGATTGCAATGTAATATTTTTGAGTTATAACCTTTCGACCATGGTTAAGAACTACCTTTCCGATCTACCAAACAAGCTCTTATTCTATCCAACTAGGAGGTCCAAAACTCCTTTTATTTTCTTTTATTGTTGAAAGTGACTTGATATTATTGAAATAATAATAATAATAAAAGTACACTATTCATAAAAATATGGATGGTATGATAGAACACCCTAAAAAGCTAATGCCACATGTCCATCCTAGAATCCAACGAGATCCTAGGCTAATAACTAGAAAACAAACAATCAAAAAAGTGGGAACCCACTAAATTTCAAGTAGTCATAGGGATGGTTCTAGTAGAACGAGGGGTATCTTTATCCATAGGATTACCCCACCCATGTTGTGAATTGGGTTTTGCATGAATGTGCTCCCAACCCAATTGATCATCATCTTGATGCTTAGCATGCTTCTTTGTAACATATGATACTATTTAAAATGATGTAGATATTAGATTAGTACACCTCGATGAAGATCTCTAATATTTAAACTAGGGGGATGAGGTGGAGACTTGGTCCATTCTTTGTTGCTATGAGTCTGGAACCTGATGTTATAAGAAGCTTGAGTCTAGATTCGAGCTCTTGTTTAATCTTGATTCCTTTGTTGGGGAGGAGAGGATGGGATATGGGCCACCATGCAAGGAGCATTTGCCTAGTGATCTAATAGAGTAAATAAATTATGAGCTTCAAGAGAAACCTTGTTGGCTTGCACTTGAATTAGAAATAAAACATTAGAGCAAATCATAGCTGTCTTGTAAGTAGAAAAATTAGTGGGAGCTTATTGATTAGAAAAAATAGCATTACTACTCTTTTTTCAAATGTTAAACATAATTTTTGCTCTAAATATATGATAGATATGGTCAATGCTTGCTAGCATATTGGTATTATCCCTATGAAAAATAATTCACCATAAGAATGGCCTAGGCCAAAAAGCTCTAAATAGGTCATGAATCCAAGCCCATGTCATTGAAGAACACAAGCTTATACAAAGAGGGGGGTGAACAGTATAAGATCAACTTTTACTTTTCTTTCCCAAACAATATTATCCAATATTATCAATGGAAATATCAATAGCAATAATCAAAGCAATACATAAATCATCACACACAATAGAGACACCAATTTAACGTGGTTCACCCAATGTGGGCTACTCCACGAAGAAAATATTTCTACTAAATTTTCTCAACAAATATTCTTGGGAATTAATTCCCTATTACAATATTTATGGACCTCTATCCAAAGGAGATACCAATCCCCTATACTCTTATTTGTGGATCTCTCTCCATAGGAGAACTCTTTCCCCTTTTCTCTAGTTCATGGAACTTGATCCAGGAGAACTCTTTCTTCTCAATTGGTTCGTGGATCTCTCTCCATAGAAGAACTCTATCTTCCCATCTGGTTCATGGATCACACTCCATAGGAGAACTATTTCCCCTTGCTCTGGTTTATGGATATCTATCCACAGGAGAACTCCTTCCTCTTGCTCTAGTTTGTGGATCTCTATCCATAAGAGAACTCTTTCTCCTCTACTTTGGTTGATGATCTTCTAGAATACTTTTTCCCCCATTGCTTTGGATAATGGATCTCTATCCATTGAAGACCTTTATCCTCATTATCCAAGATAATAGATCTCTATCCACTGGAGACTCCTGTCCTCATCTCTATCACCTCCAAATATTGCTCTCAACTCTATCTCAAATTTGCACCAAACTCTGTCCCAAGTATAGTACAAATCTACTCTAACTCTGTCTAAGGTATGTTGGGAATTTACTATGTACAAACAATACATAGCCTATGAAAAAAAAAACAAATAATAACAACAAAAATGGAGAAATAGTTCAAACCCTAGTTCAACCCCCATAAGCAAAATAGGAAATAGTGTAATAAACAACAAGCAATCACACAAATGTAAGAGAAAAGATATATGTGGTTCAAGAAGTGTACCTTACATCCACGGAGAAACAATTAGTCCTTTGTATTAGCAACAATACAACAATATTCTCCACTTGTACAATGTCTCCTCCCCTCTCTTCCTCCAAATAAAAAAAGAGCATTCACATCTATGACAACCTTTATAGTACAAAATATATAGAGATTCGTGACTTTTCCACTACCTAAAATCATATAGTGGTGTCAGAATACAATGGGAAAAAACCATGGGTTGAAACCACCCATACGGTTATCATGTTATTTTGACAAGTGTTTTTCACCAAGAAATACAGTTAAATGGGCCCCTTGGAACCTCATTCATGTTCCTATTGTTTATCATTGCCCATCAACAATATTTAATGGTAATTAATTCCTTTCTTATCAATTTGGGTCCATTACCTAACAATCTCCCATTTGGAGATAAGATTTATGCAACATCCTTGCACCCTAGGACTGAAAGTTTCTCATAATCATGACCTTACTCCTTAAGGCCAACCGAAGTAGAGCAAAAGATCAACTTATCCCTGGTTACTACTTTAGTAAGCATATCAACAAAATTTTGGGAAGTGTGAACCTTACCCAACTTTACCAAACAATCATCCATTGTTGATCGAATGAAGTGATACCTCAAATGAATGTGCTTTATTCATGAGTGAAAAGCAGAGTTCTTAGGTAAATGAATGACACTTTGGCTATCACTCCAAAGTGTCCCATATCCTTGCTCCTGACCCAACTCCTCAATCAACCTCTGAAGCCATATGAATTCTTTGGCACCTTCCGTGACAGCTACATACTCAGCCTCCATAGTAGAAATAGCTACAACACATTGTAGCTTGGATATCCATCTCACTACTGTACCTCCAACTATGAACATATACCCAGTAGTGCTCCTCCCACCATCCAAATCATTAGCCATATCTGAATCCACATAGCCCTGTAACTCAACTTTGAAACTTCCAAAATTCAAACATAATTTTGAAATCCCTTTCAAATACTTGAGTATCCATTTTACTACTTGCTAGTGATATTTACCTAGATTATTCATATATCGGCTCACAAATCCTACTGCTTGGGCAATGTCTGGTCTTGTACACACCATAGCATACTTCAAAATCCTAACTGCTGAAGCATAGGGTACCTTCCTCATGTACTCTTCCTCCTTTGTCTTGGGACATAGCTTATTTGAGAGCTTAAAGTGCTTTGCAAGAGGTTGGGCTACAAGTTTTGCATCATGCATACTGAATCTCTTAAGAACATTTTCCACATAATCCTCCTGAGACAACTTTAGTTTGTTCTACTTCCTGTATCTAGTGATTCTCATGCCAAGGATTTATTTGGCTTCCCCCAAATCCTTCATGGCAAATCTACTTGCCAACTTCATTTTCAATTTCTTAATATACTGCATATTAGATCCTGCCACAAGCATATCATCAACATAAAATAAGAGAATAAGGAAGTTACCATTTCCTTTAGCCCAAAAATAAACACAATGGTCACTCTGGCTCCTAGTAAAATCATGCTCACTCATGAAACTATCAAAATTGAGATACCATTGCCTTAGAGCTTGCTTCAAACGGTACAAGCTCTTTTTCAGTTTACACATAAGGCTCTTCTTGCCTTTGATCTCAAACCCCTTTAGTTGGTGCATCTAGATCTTCTCCTCCAAATCCCCATGAAGGAATGTTGTCTTCACATCTAACTCTTCAAGATGAAGATCTTCTACTGCAACTATACTCAAAATAGTCCGAATTGAAGTTATTTTTACTACAGGTGAGAAAATGTCATCATAGTCAATACATTTTCTCTGTGCAAACCTTTCACAACAAGTCTTTCTTTGTATCTCTTGTTGCCATAAACTTCGTCCTTCACCCTGTACACCCATTTGCAATGAAATACCCTTTTACCCTTGGGAAGCTCAACCAAATCCCAAGTTTGATTTTGAGTCAATAAGTCCATCTCATCCTTCATAACATGCTCTCACTTAATCCTAGCATCCACATTCAAAGCCTCATGAAAGCATTCTGGTTCATCGGTATCAGTGTACAGTACATAATTTAAAGCAAGATAATACCTATCAGGTGCATATCTTACCCTTGTAGATCTCCTTACTTCCTATGGGGATTATGGTGGAGTAACAATTTCCTGTTCACCTTACTCTTCCTCATGAGCACCATGTTCATCAATCTAAACAAGAGGTTGTATTTTTATACCATGCTCTTGGATTGCATCCAAGTCAACAAACTTGAGTGCATCCTCTTCAACCTGTATGTGCCTATCCTTGTACAACCTATCCTCATTGAAAATCACATCTCTACTCCTGATAACTTTTCGGCCAACATTATCCCATATCATCCACACCATAACCAAGAAAATAACACTTTATCGACTTTACATTAAGCTTACTCCTATTTTATTTATTTATATTGAAAAAAGCCTCACAACCAAATACTCTAAAGAAAGAGTAGTTTACAGGATTACCTTTCCAAGTCTCCTATGTAATTCCTCCATCCATTGCAGTATAAGGTCCTCTGTTTATCAAATAAATTGATGTATCAACTACACTAGCCCAACAAGAACAATGGCAACCCTACATGCAATCTCATGGCTCTGGCATGCTCCATTATATTTCTATTCATCCTCTTTGAGACTCCATTCTCCTGTGGTGTCCTAGGAGTAGTCTTGATTCTCTTAATTCCTTCCTTTGCGCAATAGTCCTAAAACTCCTTGCTGTAATATTCACCACCATTGTCAGATTTAATGCACTTTACTTTCTTACCTGCCTTAATCTCCACTAATGCTCTCCACTTCTAAAAAGTGTCAAAAACATTAGATTTATGTCTGATTGTGTAGATCAATGTCTTCCTGCTGAAATCATCAATGAAGGTAACATAATAAGAGTAGCCCTCAAGAGAAAGTATCGGTGAGGGACCCCACACATTTGATTGTACTAACTCTAATTTCTCTTTCTTCCTTTATGGATCACCTTTTAGAAATCTTATCCATTTTTTTTTTTCGTATACACAACCTTCACAAAAAAAAAAAATCAACATCCTTGAGTTTTGGCACCAGTTTTCTGGAGTGAAGGGTTTTCATCCCTTTCTCACTCATATGATCCAACCGCAAATGCCATGCTTTCGCATCATCTTGAGCAGCATAGTTCAATGTATAATAATATGAGTTCTGCAGTAAATACAAAGTTCCAGTCAACTCACCTTTTGCAATCACCATTGAAATATGGACTTCATATATTAAAATATCTTTTAGGTAGAACTTAAATATCGTGAGTTTTTTTTTTTTTTGCCCAAACCACTTTTTTAACATCATAAATAAACCGAGGATCATGAATATCAATTTCCATTTAAATATCTTCATTTAACCCATCTTAAATACTAAGACTATTATTACCTAGTCCAAATTATATGTGTAAATGAGAGTGCTCATGGATACATTAATATTGATCAACTGAGTCCATTTGTTTAGTCTATAGCATCTTAAATGTTATAAGAATATGAATATCCTTTATCAAAAATTTTCAAGACATCTTCTTGAATTTTGGCCATAAAGAAGCACAACCTATATATCTCATTTTCCACTTAATTTAATTAAAAGAATGAGTATAGAGGTATGCAACTACTAGAGTGAATTTTACACTTTTAAGGATCTTGTATAACTATAATAGACACTTCATTTTATAATCCAACCTCTACGGTCCTCACCTAAGAATGATAGTCAAATTTTGGTACTAATACATGGGAAGGCCACAAGAGGAACTTAATTTCTCCTCCAATATTTACAATCATATAAATATCACAAGTAGAATCATAATCATCATACTTGGTGTGATAATTATGCATCATCCCTAAAGGGTTTCTTGGCGTATCATTTTGAATCTTTATTTTGATATCTTTTGTCATATGATGGCTAGCCAATCATTAAAATTCAAGCTCGAAATAACATTGTATTTACTACCTCCATGGTAGCTCTAGGAAATTGGCTAAATATTGACTCAAAAAACATTTTAATGAGTATTATCAATGTAAGAAAGATTGATGTCACAAGTTTACTCTGTGTTAGAAATCCTCATGTTCATCAAATTCATCCAACTCTACATAGATTCCTTAAAATATGGAATTCTATAAGACTGAATAGTTAAGAAACTCATTATGGCCCAATGCTAAAGACTACATAGTTGGAGCTATTGATATTTTTATGATGTTATGTATGATTTCTTGGAGAAAAATCTTATAATTGGTATAGCCTTCACCACATGTAGTTGTCCTTACTAAACATCCTTGGATTCATACCCCACCTTGGAAATTAAACTTTTCCAAAAAGGTTTATCAAATATGTAACCTATTCATGTTATCTCGATAAGACTATCAAAATAGGATAGAACTCTCATAAGGATATGACATACCTCATACATTTTTTAAAATTATTTTGTTGCTTATATGATGCTACCTAAATCAAAATAATATGCAAGATACTCATGTTTAAATGAGGGAGGGAAAAATGGATAAAATTTACTTGATACACAAATGTTGCTTTATTGCAGAAGGCTAGGCATAGGTGAATGATTGTTGATTACTACTAATTTAATCACCCATTGAAATCCAAAATCAATGCTTTAATTCCACTTTTTTTTAATAAGTTATATTTGGCTTCTATTGGGGCAACTCCCATCAAAACCAAAATATTATTTTTGTTGTTCAATCAATTAAACCATATCTTGAATGCCTTTTATCACAAATATTTTTCATTTATTAAATATATTCTTCAACTTCCTCGAAGTACTATGTTTCCACAATCAACTCCTTGACATCATTTTGATTAAGAGATAAAATCTCACTTGGCCAGTTGCCTTCTTAAATTTGAATTCAACCTAGGTGAAGATCAACATCGTGATTGACTAAACTATCTGCTTTCTGATTTCCTTCTCTATAAATATGCTCACATTTCCAAGAGATTCCCTCCAATAATAGGTGATGAACATCAACAATAATATTATTTTTTATCCAATCCACACATCCCTTTTATTTTATATCATTGATGATAGTTTGTAAACCCCCCTCAATTAAAAAATATTTCCATCCTTTTTCTATTGTAAATTTAATCCCTATAAGAAGTGTCCTAGCCTCTATATAGTTATTATTTGAAGTTACATATTATTTTTAGTAAGTGAGGAGAATTTTAGATTCACTATTTCTGAAAACACCATCTCCACCAGCTTTTCCTAAAAAAAAATTAAAAGGACCATCAAAATTAATTTTGATAAACCCAATTTTTGGACATTTCCATTTTGCCCTAGATCAAAGTAGATCCAGTGTTTTAATTCCATCATCAGAAATGATGCTTCCATGTATGTTCAAATATTGTAACCAAGTTGTTACTGCCTCTTTTTTCACTTGAGACTTCCCATGATGAGCACCATATTTGTAGGTATTCTACAAGAGAGGCAATAATATGGTTCCAAACTTGGGCATGATTTTGATATTTATTTTTAAAAATTCTATTGTTTGCTTAAAGCCATAAATTACAACAAATAAAGGTAGGGCCAATACTCCACAGAATACATAATACTTGACCTTTGAAATAATTAATCTAATATTTCATCAACTCTTTCAATGTTGATGGAACTACCCAATATATTTTTATATTTTTAAAAAAGTAACCCCAAATGGTGTGAGCAAAGGGAAAATGAAGAAATAGTTTGATGTTTCTAAATCCTTCTCACACTAGACACATATAAAAGGTCCATGATATCCTCTTCTTTGTAGACTCTCTCTTATAAGAATATCCCTTTGAACTACTAACCAAAGGAATGTTGAGGCCTTAGGGAGAGCCTCTAATGACCAAGAATTCTTCCAAGGAAAATATTTAGGAGTAGGGAATTTTGATTGATCTAAATCCCTCTATCCACTCTTGATTGAGTATCCACCATACTTGAATATATTTCAAACCAACTCATCCTTTAATAAAAAATAGATAAGTAGATAACACCTTCTCTTCCAATTTTATTTCCTTTACAAACCCTATCCCACTTAAAAAAAGGAAACCTAAATTTTTCCTCACAACATTTCAAAAAAGTCCCTTTGAATTTTATCAATTTTTGATGCTATGCCAATTGGCAATCTTGAAAGTGACATCATATAAATAGGGATGGATTGCAATGTAGCATTTATAATTTATAGCCTTCCTACCATGGTCAAGAACTTACCTTATTGATCTACCATACAAGCTCTTATTCTATCCAAATAAGAGGTCTATCTTGACGTTGCATAGCGCATGGGTGTATTCTATTGCCTTCTAGAAGATCAGGGATGGCAGCCAAGCTCTCTTTTAGGAGGATGTGTGGAACCGATATGCTCCTTCAAGAGAAGATAACTCATTGTATGGTATAAAATAGGCCTTTGAAGAGGAGGGTTAGATCCAAGTCAATAACTATTTTTAGGACCATCCTATTCCCCATGAGATTGATAGGGTCGTGTTGTGTGTTTAGAAAGATCCTCGGTCCTAGCTTGGTTAAATCATGGATGATGATAAATGTAATCTCTGGGGAATGATATCTAGAAGGAATATTTCCTTCTGTATGGGCCAAAACATGTTGTGTTGGGGGAGTAGTGAAGATGGAAACTTTACTACTAAGAAAGCTTATAATTTCCTTATGGAGGCTAACTTCAATGGGGATTGGAATAAAATTTGGTAAAAGTTTTGGAGGAAAGGAGTGTGGCCTAAGATCTCTATTTTGTTTGGTTGGTGGTGCAAGAAAAAATCCTAATTGGTCATAAATTTGATGAAAAGAGGTTATTCTAGCCCCTTTAGATGCCCTAATTGTGAAGCTGAATCTGAAACCACCAACCATCTCTTCATCTTGTGCCCCTTTGCTCAGTCTCTGTGGAAAGACTTTGTAAACTCCTGGAGAAAATCCCTTCATAATTTTCAATATATTAAGGATCGATAGTGGAGTGGGTTGGACTAAAATCTGATCCTGATTATATGAGAGTAATTTGGAGTGGACCCTCGCTTACATTAAATGGATGATATCGCTTCTAAGAAATAAAATTATTTTTAGTGAAGAAAAATTTCCAAATCCTGAACCTGGATTTCTATTCAGAGGGTGGTAGCCTAATCTATTTTGGTCAATAAATGGTAGGATTGGTATAAAACCTTAGATACCAATAGAGATATAAAAAATCAATGGTTGGGCCAACATTTATATGATAAAAGCATTTGGTGCCCAATCAAGAATAAAAAAAGGTTAGGAATCATACTAATATCATATGGCAACCTCCCCATAAAGGGTTTGTTAAGCTCAACTTTTATGGTGCATCCTGGGGGAACCCCATAAAAGCTGGTGGGGGTGGCATTTTTCTTGATTACCAGGGAAATGTGAGAGGATATTTTTTCTTCAGCCTTGAAGATACCACTAATAATCATACTAAGGCTCAGGCCCTCTTGAAAGGACTGTTGTGGGCCCTTAAACAAAATTGGTAGAATATTTATGTTGAAGGGTATTCTCAGATGATCATCAACCACTTAAAAGATTAGAAATGGTCCTCCTCTCCTTCTAATTGGAGGTTAGCATATATTATTAAAGCTATTAAAGAATTTCATCACTTGTTTCAATCCTTGGAATTTTATCATGTGCAGAGATCTACAAACAAGGTTGTTGATGCTATTGCTAATTGGGGAGTGGATAGAGGTTTGAGAAAGACCATCTGGATCAACCAGTATAATGACATAATTGCTCCGGAGGACATCAAGCATAGAATTATTTCTTTTATTAGTAAAGATAAGGAGGGTGTTGGTGAAACTAGTCATGGTGAAAGTATGAAGGAGAAAGCCTTATGATTGCTACTTTTTGCATTAGTTTTTTTTACTTATCTGTTTATTTTCTCCAATGGTTTTTTTTGTCTCATTTGTTTATTTTCTCATGTTTTTTTTTATGTTTATTGATGTTTCTGGTTTATTTTTATTTTGTTTTTGTTTGTGTTTTTAAGCATGCTCTTTAGTATGTTGAAGGAGGCAGACCAAGTTTGAGCCCTTAGAGACTTTTGGTGGAATAGATGCCCTTGCCTCCTTGGGACTTACCCGAAAGTGGCACCGTGGGGTGTTTTCCACAAAAAAAAGAGTGCTTATGGATGCGTTACAATATTAATCAAATAAGCCCATTTTTTTGGTCTATAGTATCATAAATGTCATAAGAATATGAAATTTCTTAATCAAACATTTTCAAGAACACCTTGAATTTTGGCCATAAAGAAGTACAACCCTTACATATCATTTTCCATGTAATTTAATTAAAAACATGAGAATCTAGGTACGCAACTATTAGAGTAACTTTTTCACTTTCAAGCTAATGGGTCCTTTGTTCAATGGTTGGGACAATTAGTTGATGTAGCCCACACCAAGGTTTAAATCTTGATGGCACCAAATAGCTCAATGTCACTAAATTGATATAAAAGAGAAAGGGCAAACCTTTCAAAACCCTACTTAAAAAAAAAAAATTCTTTTAAGGATATTGAATAACTATAATAAACACTTCATTTTAGAATCCAACCTCTAAGGTTCTCACCTAAGAATGACGATCAAGTTTTGGTACTAGTATATGGGAAGTGCATAAGATAAACTTAATTTCTCCTCCAATATTTACATCCATGTAAATCTTAAGAGCACATTTATAATCAATATACTTGGTGTGATGATTATGCATCATCCTCAAAAGGTTCTTTGGTTTATCATTATCAACTTTGTTCTGATATCTTTTGTCATATTATGGTTAGCCAGTCATTGAAACTCAAACTATAAATAACATTATCTTTGGTACGTCCATGGTAGATCTCACAAATTGGCTAAATATTGACTCAAATAAAATCTTAATGGAAATGCTAATGGGTCCTTGGTACAATGGTTGAGACAAATTGATGTAGCCAACACCAAGGTTCAAATTTTAGCAGCACAACCCAGGTGTTGTAGGTGAGTTGGAGAGGAGAGGGCAATCCTCCAAGGGAGGTCCCAGGTTCAAATCTCCACCCTACCAAAAAGCTGAATTGGGTATCCAAAATCCAATTGATAATGTTGGTGTGGGTAGGGTCGAGTGTGACTCTTGGGTGACTTTGACGGTGTAGAACCCCTTGTTCGTGGTCTCTCAGACTAAGGTGGATCCGCAAGGGATTTTTCGCTTAAAAAAAAAAAAAAAGCGGCACAAAATAGCTCAATGTGACTAAATGAATGTAAAAGAGAAAGGTTAACCCTTTCAAAACCCTACTTAAAAAAACCTTTAATGGCAATGCCAACAGGTCCTTGGTTCAATGGTTGGGACAAATAGTTGATGTATCCCTCACCAAGGTTCAAATATCGACAACACCAAATAGCTCAATGTAACTAAATCAATGTAAATATGAAAGGGTGGCCCTTTCAAAAACCCTACCTAAAAAAAATCTTAATGGCAATTGAGTATTATCAATGCATGCAAGATTGATGTCACAAGTTCTCTTAGTGTTATAGATCCTCATGTTTAAAAAATTCATCCAAATCTAAATAGATTCATTAGAAGATGGACTCTATTAAAGGAACTCATTATGGCCCAATGTTAAATGATATGTAAGATACTCATGTTGAAAGTAAAGAGGCAAAAATGAATAAAATTTTCTTGATACACAAATGCTACTTTAGTGGAGAAGGCTAGGCATAGGTGAATGATTGTTTACTACTAATTTATCTGCTCATTGAAAGCCAAAATAAATGCTCCCATTCCATTTTTTTTAATAAGTTATATGTGGCTTCTATTCAAGGTCATTCCCATCAAAGTACTAAAATATTACATTTATTGTTAGGTTAATTAAACCATATCTAGCATGCCTTTTTATCACAAATATTTTTCATTTATTTATTTTTATTTAATATATTCTTCAACTTCCTCGAAGTGTTTTGTTTCGACAATCAACTCCTTGAAATTATTTTGATTAAGCGATAAAATCTCACTTGGCTAGTTGCCCTCTAAAATTTGAATTTCACCAAGATGAAGATCAACACTGTGATTGGCTAAATTATCTACTAATTGATTTCCTTCTCTATAAGCATGCTCATATTTCCAAGAGATTCCCTCTAATAATAAGTTATGAACATAAAATATAATATTATTTTTTATCCAATCCCCACATCCATTTTTGTTGATAGCATTGATGATACTTTGTGAACCCACCTCAATTGAAATATATTTCCATCCATTTTTTATTGCAATTTCAATCCTTGTAAGAAGTAATTTAGTCTCTACATAGTTATTAGTTGACATTCCATATTATTCTGAGTAAGTGAGGAGAATTTTAACTTTATTATTTTTAAAAACACCACCTTTGCTAGCTTTTCTCAAATTTTAGGAGTACCATCAAAATTAATTTTGATAAGCCCAAATTTTGGATATTTTTATTTTACCCTAGATTGAAGTAGATCCTTTATTTTAATTCCATTATCACAGATGAATCTTCCATGTATGTTCAAATCTTGTAACTAAGTTTTTACCACCTCTTTTTTTGCACTTGACACTTCCCATGATGAGCACTATATATATATATATATAAGTAGGATTTTGAAAGGGTTGTCTTTTTCCTTTTTACATCAATTTATACATTGATCTATTTGGTGTCATCAAGGTTTAAACCTTGGTGTGGGCTACATCAACTATTTATCCTAATTGTTGAACCAAGGACCCATTGGCTGATGAGCACCATATTTGTGGATATTCTACAAAAGGTAATAATACGACTAAACTAAGCATTCATGTGGAACATATTTTGTGAGCTTGAAGAGAGAAATTTCTAAGAGGTATTTAATGTCCTCAATGGTGAAGAAAAGAATCTAAAGAAATAATACAAGAAGTTGAGGAACAAGATCTCCAAAGATTTAGTATTGATTCAATTACAATTGGCTTGTAAGGGGAACAAGATCTACACAATAGTGTTGGAAATGTGTTGAATATTTTCCATGTTATTCTGGCAGGGTTAACTCTAAAAGGTATTTGACACTCTCCATGTATTCTCAACGTGGTTTGGATTTTTAAGTTATTTTTAGATCCATATAGGTTGTTTTGGGTTAATATATTTGAACCTATGGTTTTACGCCCATGGTATTGTAAAATCCCTTCTTGTGCTATTATTATTTAATTTTACTTGCATCAGGGTTTGATGAGAGATGAATATTATTGTATTGGATATGGTTAAGTTTATACAATAAGGAGATAATACTGTACTCGGTTTTTTTCCTGTAAAGGTTTTTCCAAGTGAAATACTATGTTATGTGTGTATTTATTATCTTTTTCTTTTTCCTTTGATTCTATATTTATTGATTTTCTAGATTTAGTTTATTGGGACTTTTTTGCTCTTCATTTGGTATCGGAGTTAGGTTTTTTAGCTTTGTTTGAATAGTAAGGGTTTCAACCCTATGATAAATTAATTCTTAAATGGGAGTCATACGCGAAAGAATTTGGGTGAAGGAAAATGACATGAAGTACATGGGTAGAGATTAAAAAATTTAATGGATAGAATTTTGAATTATGGAAACTCAAGATGGAGGATCTATTGGTTGATAGACATCAATGGATTGTGGTCTTGGAAATAAAACCAACAACAATGGTAGATGAGGATTGGCTAAAGATCGATAAGAAGACAAGGAGTTCTATCATATTGTGCTTATCTGATTTGGTATTGTTGAACGTATCAAAAAATACCACAACAAAGTCTTTATGGACTAAGTTGAGAAATTTGTATCAGATAAAGTCATTCGAAAATAAACTCTTTCTCCGAAAGAAGTTGTATTCACTTTGGATGAATGATGATGACTCTTTGGTTGAACATCTGAATATTTTTAACACTATGGTAATTCAATTAAACTCTACTAAAGTAAAAATGAATGAAGAGATAAAACGTATTATTTTACTTTATTCATTACCTTATTCGTGGGATAACCTAGTTATGGCTATCACCAATACTACTGCATTGAAAGTAGAGGATATAGTAGGAACATTGCTATTTGAAGAAATGAGATAAAAATATTCTAAGTATTATCATCAAAATTATGCCTTGGTTGTGAGAAGTCATTCTCAAAAAGAAGTAAAAATAAATCAGGGGAAAGGAAATTGAGATCTAGGGTAAATCTATTGCTCCAAAAAAGAGGAAATGCTAGAAATATGGTAAAATAGGGCATTATAAAAGAGACTACAGATCTAAAAAATTTGATAATAGTCAATCATTTGATGATGAAACTTTTGTAGAAATGAAGACCATAAAAAATATTTAAGGGACTTCTTAGCTGCAACATGCTCAAGTGAATGTCATAACTCATGGTTGATTAAATCAAGTGCTTCCTTTCATATACTCCTTATAGGTAGGGGTTATGTGAATATGAAAAGATAAATAGAGGTGAATTCTTCTTGGGAGATAATTCAAAATGTAAAATAATAGGTTGAAGAAGAGTCAAGTTGAGGTTAAAAGATGGAAGAATTAAAACTCTTCTTGGTGTGTTGCATATTTTGTGTTTGGTAAGGAATCTAATATCCATGAGTAAGATGAATGACGTAGGTCTGACTATGGTATTCAATAAGGATAGCTACAAGATGGTTTGTGAAGCCTTAGTTTTAGCAAGGGAAGTTTGTATAGGAACTTTGTTCAGACATGAGGCTAGCATTGTAAGTATTAATTGCAATAACTATTCAGTTGTAGAGGTGAATAATACGGTAGAAGTAGCTTTGAGTATTCTTGTAGTGAAGATAATGTTGTGGCATCAATGCATGGGACATATTTGTGAGAAAGGCCTTTGAACATTAAAAATGAAAGATATGGCTGAATAAATATTTGATTGCCAATTAAATTTTGATTTCTATGAGCACTATGCTTTTGGAAAGCAAATTCATGTCAAGTTTCCTAGTAATGCTACAAGATCTGGAGGAATTTTGCATCTAGTTCACAATGATTTATTTGGACCTACAAAAGTACCATCGTTAGGTAAATCTATCTATTTTGTTACATTTATAGATGAATTTTCAAGAAAGACCTCGATCTATTTTTTACAGAACAAATATAATGTTTTCAATAAATTCAAAGAGTTTAAGGCTCTTGTAGAAAATCAGATAGAGAAAAAGATAAAGGTTTTGAGAAGTGATAATGGTGGTGAGTATTGCTCTAATAAATTTGGGCAGTTTTGCAAGGACTATGGAATAGAAAGTCAAAAAACAACTCTATATATTGCACAACGGAATGGAGTTTCAAAATGAATGAACAAAACATTGATGGATAAGGCCAAAAGCATGCTAAGTGGTGTAGGGTTAGAAAGAAAATTCTAGGAAAAAGCCATGTTAACTTTTTGTTACCTCATTAATAGATCTCCTACCTCAGCTTTGGTGGACAAGACTCCATAAAATGTAGACTGGTAAGGAACCATCTCTCGGTCATATAAGGGTTTTTGGTTGTGATGCTTATATGTATGTCCCAAAAGAGAAAAGGACTAAGCTAGACTATAAATTTTAAAAATGCATATTTATAGGTTATAGTATTGGTGTTAAAGGATATAAGTTGTGGAACCCAAAAATATAGAAGATTGTTTATAATCATAATATGATCTTTAGAGAAACAAAAAGGGTTTCAAAACAGGAAATGCAACCAAGCAAAGAACCTAAAATAGTTCAAGTAAAATTGAAATAGGAGGAAGAAATTATGGTAGAACTTGGTGATGCATAAGAATATGAACTATAGAGCAAGTATGAAGAGGAAAATTCAAAGGAAGAAGGTGAGGAGGAAGCTGAAGATGCAAAACTAGAACTCTAAGTTTGAGGAGATCAGATCGAGTGAGAAGAATCCTAGAAATTTATAGCCCTTTAAATTTGTGCTCTACATTTAATATATCAGTTACTAATGAAGAACCCAAGACTCTAAAGGAGGAACTTAAGTCAAATGAGAATAAGTCTTGAAAAAATATTGTGGAGGAAGAAATGTAGTCCCTAGATAAAAATAACATGTGGGACTTGGTGAAATTACCTTTGGAAAAAAATCTGTTGGTTGTAAATGGGTATTTAAGAAGTACAATATAGAAGGAAAGTTGAAGAAGTACAAGGCTCGCTTGGTAGCAAAATAATTTTCTAAATTTTAGGAAGTTGAATTTGGTAAGAATTTTTCTCTTGTGGCTAAACTAACTTCAGTTAGATTTTTGTTGGTTATTCCTATTGCTTTTGATTTTGAAATAGAATAGATGGATGTAAAGACAATATTTCTACATGGTGAACTTGATGAAGACATATATATGTCACAAACAAAATGCTTTAGGTTAAAAGATGAGGACTTGGTATGCAAGTTGAAAGAGTCTCTTTATAGCTTGAAGCAATCTCCAAGAATGTGGAACCAATTATTTGATATATTTGTTTTGACACTTAGGTTTGGAAAAAGCAAAGCAGTTTTGTGTATGTATTTTAAACAAGAAGGTGAAAATTTTGTTAACATTGTTTTGTATGTGTATGACATGTTGTTAATTGGTAACAATAAGGAGATGATAAAGTTACTAAAATCTTAATTATCTTCTGAATTTGACATGAAGGATTTTGGTGCTGCAAAATTTATTTTGGGTATGGAAATAATAAGGGATCATGCAAATAGAAATTTGTGGTTAAATCAAAGGAAATATGTTGATTTAATACTATAGAGGTTTAGGATGCATGATTGTAAACCAATATGTACTCCATATCCTGTTGGTCAAAAGTTATCTACTGAATAGTATCTTATAAAAGATGAGAAAATTGAAGATATGCATCATGTTCCTTATGCTAGTGTTGTTGGTAGTCTGATGTATGCAATGGTTTGTACTAGACCTGATATTGCACATGTAGTGGGAGTAGTTAGAAGATATATATCCAATCTAGGAAAGGAACATTGGACTAATTTGAAGAGAATATATTTCATCTTGTCTTCATGAGACAAGAGTGAACTGACCAACTCTTCAAATTTTAGATTTTCCATGTCCTTGCACTCCTCTAAAGTGATAACTATGTGTAGCCACTTAGGTGTCAACGATATCAAGATCTTCTTGATAACCACCTTCTCTTCAATAGATTCATCATAGACCTGCATCTTGTACATTGTACCATTCACCTTGATACAATAGTCTCCTATGCTTTCTTCTTTCTCTATTTGCATGTTCTTAAATTTCATCTTCAAAGTGTGGAGCTTAGATGCCTTAACCTTCTCCATTCCTTGGTAGGAAGTTTCCAATTTTTTTCATGCTTCAACTGTGGTTTTGCAACCATCAATATGAGGATGGATGTTAGGATCTATTAACACTTTGAATGTAGAAAAAATCTTGTGCATCAAATTTTTCCTCATCCCTTTTTCTGTTTGTTTGATCTTGTGGCAAGTTGCTCCAATTAGTCGAAGCCATGTAACTTGTCACTACGCTATCCCATACACCTTTCCACGTTAAGATCCACTTTAGTTGATCTTTCCAATACTCAAAATTATCTCCTTTGAACAAATAAATGCTCATGGAAGCATCATTGAGAGCCACCATATATTCTTCAATTGATGTAAATGTTTTCTCTCCAACAAGATTTATTGAAATTCTAGTTAAGGAATATCCAAGTCAAATATTTCACCAAGAACTTATTTTTCCTTCTTCAAGGAACCAAAAATAGCCTGGACCAATAATTTTGAGGAACCAACAGTAGCCTAGATCAACAAATTTGAGGCCGCAAAATAGAAACTAGTAAACAAAACCCTTGGTTCTAATACCAAATGTCAATACAAGTACAAAAAAGGGTGCATATACATCCAATAAATATTTGATTTTAATAAAATAATCAACAATTTATTATATAGAATAAAAATGACACAACTCTAGATGTACACAAAAATTATGCTATATTATATTGTAGATATGATTGTGATCATAAAACTAGATTTATAGTCAATTAAATCCTTCTTGAATATTGCAACTAAATCCCCTTGAATTCTTTAAACTGGATCCTCTTTTAATTCTTCAACTGAACCCTCCTTAAATTCCTTGAATACTTCTTGAATTCCCCCGAATCCTTACAATAAGTGCCTCACACCTAGCTGCAAGCTTACTGCAATGGTAAGGGCTTTGGCCTCTCTTTGAAAGATTCAAGGTTCAAACCCCACTCAGTATGAGGGGGACCAAGACCCCTCATAAAAACCTATGTAAATTCATTAAAAATAATAGGTGCCTCACACCCACTATAAAAACATCTTACATGCCAAAAATAACATAACTTTTCTATATTTGGTTTTCTTTTTCTTTTTATTGTCTTTGTTTTCTATTTTTAGAACTATATTTTTAACACTCACCCATTTATAATTATGAGCTTTTTACACTATTCAATTCATATGCACTTTTCTATTTTTTGAATTACCTTTGTACTTTTAATTTTTTTTCTTATTTTTTAATTTTTTAATTGCTTTTTTATTCTTTAATTGTCTTTTATCTTTAAAATTACTTTTCTTATTTTTTCATCACTTTACATAAATAAGAGCTAATTACAAAATTAAGAAATAAATTAATTGATAGTTAATATTTTTCAATAAGTTTACACAAGGTTTTTATGAGGAGCCTCGGTTCCCCTCTTACTGTGGGGTTTGAACCTTGAACATTTTAAAAAGAGGCCAAAACCCTTACCACTACAATAAACTTGCGACTTATAATGAAATAGTTAATATTATTAATTATTAGTTGATCAATTTTACATCACAATTTTTAATATCCACTTATTATAAACTTAAAAAATATAAAATAATTTAATGTTCATGCACCTTAAAATTGATTAATATCCCTTTATTATTATCAATTCTATCTATAACAAGGACCATAAACACTTCAATTAACCTCTAGGTATTCCTACCATTTATTCTGCTTCAAAATGCCCTGTTTTCACCCTTCATTATGAATTCTAGGAAACTAATAATCCTTCATAGTGGCTCTTCAAAAACAACTTCTAATGTTGTTTTTCCAAGTATTAGAATAAATATTCTAGCAGCCCAGGGAGACAAATTGATCATGGGAGGATTGGTGAGGACAATTGACTCTTACTGCTCCCAAGGTAACCCATGATTATACAATCTTGGAATGTGAGGGGTTTAAACAACAGAACCCATCAATCTCGTTGTTCAAAGATTATTAGAGCATAGCAATACCGATTTTTTGCTTTTACAAGAGACCAAGATGTCTTTGGATCTTATGTCTAAAACAATCCAACGGAATTTGGAGGGGTGCTGGTCATATGGCTGTGGCTGCCCAAGGTGCCTCAGGGGGGATTGTTACTCTATGGAACTCTCTGGAATGGTCTGCAATAGAACACCTTGCCTGGAGGGGTGTTCTCACTTCCTTGTTTAGGAATAATGTCTCTGCAAAATTCATTTTTGTCACTAATTTTTATGGTTCTCAAACTCTAGAGGGTCAGCGACGGCAGTGGAAGGCTGTGCATGACATGCGAGCATCAAGGGAAGATATAGACTGGGTTATAGCAGGGAACTTCAACGCTAAATTATCTTCTAGAGACCAGGAAGAGGGATCACCTCTTTTGGATCCAGGGGACCGGTTCATGATTGCTCAAGTCTAGGCTTTGCACTTAGTGGACATTAAATGTCCTGGCAATAACTTCACTTGGACTAATAAAATGCAGGAGCCCCATAGTAGGAAGGTGAAGCTTGATCGCTTTTTGCTTTCAAAGGAGGTGTTTGTAAAATGGAATATCAATTTTTAGATTTTGGTAGGCCCTGTTTCTGATCACTGTCCTATTCTGTTGGAAAGCGGGACTAGGATGGGGATCCATCACACACCGTTCAAATTTGAGAATTTATGGCTTCAGAAAGAAGAACTTCGGGAGAAAATTCCACAATGGTGGGAAGAGGGTCGTTGATGGCAAGGTCGAGATTCAAACAACAAACTTATCATTAATTTGCAGTAAAATTGCTTAATACAGTCTTCTGTTACAATTTCCAGGCATACTTCTTCTCCCACAATCCCGAACTCACCATCCCTTCCATTACAAATTTTGGGTTTTTATCGAGGCCTCGATCCTCTAGGCAATCAATGCCTTCACCTAACAAAAATTCAAATTCGAATTTCCCCCTCTTTGAACTTTCAAATTTCTCTGTCATAAATGGGCAACTGCCCGATCTACTAAGAGTTTGCATTAATGGCTTCCTTTATCCTGCAACCTCCACCTTGGTCAGACCGCTCTTCTGCACCGTTGTCTCAATCAAATATCCATCCCTCGAACTGCTGTGATGGTTGCCTCTAATTTGAACACACGCGACTGTCAACTCCATTTAAATTCATGCGGCAGCTTTTGTGTCCATTTCTGGCCCTTTTCTTTTATTGGCAGAGTTGCCTTAATACACGTGGAAGCCACGTGTCAAAACTGGCCTTGCCGGGCCGACCGCGTGTCCACCTTGGTCATCTTCTTCTGGGCCGCGATATCGCGACCCAACTGTCGCCCTGCTCTCAACTTTGAACAATGTCGCGATATCGCGACAAAACACGCCCCTGCACTTGTCACTGCCTTTGAGGTCGCAAAACCACGAGAAATCGTGACATGTCACGATTTCGCGACCCCACCTCTGCCCTTCGCCACAACTTTGATATGGTCGCGATATCGCAACGTCGCGATATCGCGACCCCTCCGCAACCTTTGTCTCGGCCAACAAAACCGTCGCGATATCGCGACGTCGCGATATCGCGATGAAACTCGCCTCTGCCATTGCCGCAGCTATTGAGGTCACGATTTCGCGACATGTCACGATTTTGTGACCTCTCTCCAACCCTTGCCTTAGCTCTTCAAGCAACTTCCCCTTCTGCTTTACAAAACTTCCCTCCCCCTCGAGAAAGAACCAAAATAGTTCAAAATACAAGTACTTAAAGAAAATTTTTGAAGGATGCAAGATTGCTCATACTGCCATCGGATGCTCCTGCATCAGACACCCGGGGTAGATTTAGAAGTGATCCTCACTTCTGTTTTGTTTGGGGAAGACCCAGGCGGTCAACCTCCATCTTCGACAACCAAGTTGCATCCTCTACAGGTCTGCCTTTCCACTTAACCAAATACTCAGAATACTGCTTGTTTCTGGTGCTTCTGCCTTCACGAGTGTCCAATATTTCCTCGACCTCGTCTGTGGTTGGAGTAGATGCTGGAACTTGCCATAATTCTGCACTTGGTACCTCTGTACTCTCTCCCTCATGATATTCTACTAAATCTGAAACATTAAAAATAGGTGAAATATCAAGCCAACTTGGCAATTCCACTTCATATGCATTTCCTGACTCCCGTTTTTCCAGTATTCTGCATGGCCCAAATTTCTTCATCTTCAATTTGTTATAAGTCTTGGCAGGAAATCTCTCCTTCCTGAGATGCACCATGACCTCATCTCCTACTTTGAACTCCTTGAACCGCCGCTTCTGGTCTGCCCTTGTCTTATATTGAGTATTCATTTTTATAATTTGTTTCCTTACTTCTTCATGCAGACTTTTCATATGCTCCGCAAATTCTTCTGCCTCGGCACTGCACTTTTCTCTTTTGTCCAACTTTCTCAGTTCAGACACATTTCTCGGGCTGTTCCCGTATATTATCTAGAATGGAGATTTATTTGTGCTCTTATTGACTGAACTATTATACGCAAACTCTGCCTGCGGTAAAACTAAATCCCATCCCTTGGGTTGATCTGCTATCAAGCATCTCAGCAAATTACCCAGGCTTCTATTCACCACTTCTGTCTATCCGTCAGTCTGTGGGTGGTATGCAGAACTGAATTTCAGATCTGTCTTCAACTTCTTCCACAAAGTTCTCCATAAATACCCAACAAACTTTGTATCTCTCGTAGAAACTATGCTTCTTGGTAGACCGTGAAGTCGTACCACTTCCTTGAAGAATAACCCTGCAATGTGAACTGCATCACTTGTCTTCTGGTAGGGAATAAAATGTGCCATTTTGGAGAATCGGTCAACCACCACAAATACAGAGTCATTTCCCCTCTGTGTTCTCGGTAATCCAAGAATAAAATCCATGCTTATGTCCTCCCATGGCCTCTCAAGTACGGGTAATGGCTGGTACAGTCCTGTGTTTTGCCTTACACCTTTTGCCATCTGGCATATTCTGCAACCTTGCACAAACTTCCGCACATCTTGTTGAAGTTGTGGCCAGTAGTAATTTTCCTCCACCAGGGCAATGGTCTTATCCTGACCAAAGTTCCCGACCAGTCCTCCGCTGTGCTTTTCTTTGATTAAGTTTTCCCGCATGGAACTTCTTGGAATGCATAATTTACTTCCCTTGAACAGCATTCCGTATTGGATTAGGAAATCCAACCATTTTGTCCTGTTCACAGTAACAGGTATCAAGCAAGCCATCCAGGCTTCTGCAAAATCCGGATCTTCAGGGTACAAACCTTTCAGTTCTTCAAATCCCGCTACTTCCACTGTCATTTTAATCAGTAAAGTCTGTCTTCTACTCAAGGCATCTGCAACTTTGTTTGATTTCCCGCTTCTGTGCTTCAGCACAAAGGTATAGCTCTGGAGGAACTCCACCCACTTCATGTGCCTTTGATTCAGTTTTGTTTGACTGTTAATGTACTGTAAAGCTTGATGGTCAGTAAATAGAACAAACTCCTTTGGCAATAAATAGTGTCTCCACTTTTTCAGAGCCTGAACTATAGCATAAAATTCTTGGTCATAAACTGAATACTTTTTCCGAGCATCATTTAACTTCTCACTGAAATAAGCAACTGGTCTGCCTCCTTGACTCAGTACAACCCCTATTGCACTGCCACTGGCATCACAATCCACCTGGAACACCTTGTCAAAGTCTGGGAGTGCCAAGACAGGCTGTTTTGTGACCTTTTTCTTCAATGCATCAAAGCTCCTTTCAGCCCCTAATGTCCACTTGAACTCTTTTTATCCCCCCTCATTGTTTCGTGAGAGGTGCACAGATGCTGCTGAAGTTCTTTATGAACTTCCTGTAAAAGCTGGCTAGACCATGAAATGATCTTACTTCTATTGTGCTTCTTGGGGTAGGCCATTCGATGATGGCTCTCACCTTCTCGGGGTCCATTTTCAGACCTTTTGCTAAGATTACAAACCCTAGGTATACTAACTCCTTGACAAAATTACACTTTTTCAGATTTATTAATAACTGCTCTTCCCGCAGCTTCTCAAAAACCCTCCTGATGTGCATCAGGTGTTCCTCCAGGGTTCTGCTGAATATCAATATATCATCTAAATAAACAATGACAAACTTTCCCAGAAATTCTTTTAGTACTTCATTCATCAGCCGCATGAAGGTACTTGGTGCATTGGACAACCCAAATGGCATGACCAACCACTCATACAAGCCTTCTCTTGTCTTGAAGGCTGTCTTCCACTCATCTCCCTCTCGGATACGGATCTGATGATAGCCACTTTTTAGGTCAATATTTGTGAAGTACTCAGCCCCACTTAAACAGTCCATTATATCATCCATCCTTGGCAATGGGAATCTGTATTTGATAGTGATTTTATTGATTGCCCGAGAGTCTGTGCACATTCTCCACTCTCCATCCTTCTTGGGTGCTAGTACTGCTGGCATTGCACACGGGCTAAGACTCTCCCTAATCAATCCCTTCTCCAGCAACTCCTGGACCTGCCTGTTTAACTCCTCAGTTTCTACAGGTGTCATTCTATGTGTAGCTTTATTTGGCAAGCTTGATCCCGGTACCAAATCTATATGGTGGCTAATTTTCCTTACTGGGGGTAAACCCTCAAGCACATTGTCAGACACAATATCTGGAAATTCCTCCAGCAGATCTAGGACTTCTGCTGGGGTATCCTGGCATTCCTTCCCCCTAACTCTAGGGATTATTGCATAACATAAATGTTCATGCTTCAACCCGTCCAGGAACTTTCTCCCCTCAACTAAACAGATTCTGGAATTGTTACATACCTTTTCATCCGCATCCTTTAAGGGCTTTAGTTTATGGCGTACACCATTCTTTGTCAATGAGTAGGTGTTGGCACGGCCATCATGCACTGCACTCCGATCGAATTTCCAGGGTCTCCCCAGCAACATATGGCAAGCATCCATAGGCAGGATGTCACACAGGACCTCATCACAATAATTTCCAATATTAAATTTAACGGAGCACTGTTCATTGACCAAAGCTCTGTGGTCCTTCTATAACCATGCGACCCGGTATGGATGCGGGTGCTTCTTCCTCTCCAACTGTAGCTTTGTAACCATTTCTTCGAAACCAGGTTATCCGTGCTACCATTATCAATAATAATGTTGCAAACTTTGCCCGCACACTTACATCTTGTGCGGAATAAACTTCTTCTCTGATCTGTGTCCTTCTCCTCATTCAACAGGACTCTTCTTACAATCATTGCTTCCCCTCTCTCCGCTTCTTCGAAATGCTCAGACTCAGCTTCTTCCTCTGCCACAGCAGCCCTGGCTGGACCCTCAGGCCTCTTGTTCACCCTTTCTCGGTGTTGTGGACACTCAAATGCCCGATGTCCTTCTTCACCACAGTGGAAACATGTCCCACGAAATACTCCTCTTCCAAATCCTCATCCAGATCCACCCCGTCCTCTTGGGTAGCTGTTCTGATCTCGGGGCTGATAAACATCCTCTTCCCTTTGATCCTCGGTTACTACTGGTTTCACCGGTCTTCTTCGGGTCTTTATACTTTTCTCCACCGGTTCTCCCACCAGCTTCTTCCACCACGGCCCCTTCCTCTTTGCTTGCCTTCAAACCGCCTGTTCAGTTTTTCTTCCACCTTTAAGGCAAACTGGTAAGCATCCTCAATGGTGCTTATCCGAACCAGGCTCAGTTCTTCCTGGATACCGAGTCTCAACCCATTGATATAACGGGCTACCTTTTCTTTGTTTGCCTCCAAATGCCTAGTTCTAATAGAGATCTTGTAAAACTCCTCGGTGTACTCTTGGACAGTTTTGTTTGTCTGTCTCAAACCCTGCATTTTTCTTAGCAGATCCAACTCGTAATCTGTCGGGATGAACTGTATTTTCAGCTTCTCCACCATTCTATCCCATCTTGTTATTCTCTCCTTCCCTCTTCTGTTCCTCTCCAACTGTATTCCCCTCCACCAAATGCTGGCATGACCCTTCAACTTGGTCTTAGCAAATCTGACCCGATTAGGGTCTTCAACCTCCTCGTACTCGAAATACTCTTCTAAATCATTTATCCAGTCAATCACTTCTTCTGGATTTAGGTTTCCCGAGTATGTAGAAACCTCCATTTTCGGTTGCTTTCCAATCTGAGAGATGGCCTTGTACAACCTGGCTTGTGCAGGATCCACAACCTCTTCTTCTTCCTCATACTGGTCTTCTTCTTCAACTTCGTCTTCACTTTCCTCATCCCTTCCGGGCTCGTGCCTTCTACGTAACTCTGCTTGCAGGGCTTGAACTTGTCTCTGCAAGGCTCGGAAGTCTTCGGCCGGCACCACATTTCCTACTCCGCCACGGTTTCTTCGTGGAGGCATTATAATTTTTTTTTTTTTTTAAATCCTTCCACAGATCCTGGTGTAACTGCCTCTCTCCGACGATCTGTTACACGCTCAGGAGCTCCCGC
This sequence comes from Wollemia nobilis, assembly GCA_028583015.1. Taxonomy (NCBI): domain Eukaryota; kingdom Viridiplantae; phylum Streptophyta; class Pinopsida; order Araucariales; family Araucariaceae; genus Wollemia; species Wollemia nobilis. The sequence continues at coordinate 3,998,589 of JAQPPZ010017021.1, forward strand.
TCTGATACCACTTGATGGCAAGGTCGAGATTCAAACAACAAACTTCTCATTAATTTGTAGTAAAATTTCTTAATACAGTCTTCTGTTACAATTTCCAGGCATACTTCTTCTTCCACAATCCCGAACTCACCATCCCTTCCCTTACAAATTTTCGGGTTTTTATCGAGGCCTCGATCCTCTAGGCAATCAATGCCTTCACCTAACAAAAATTCAAATTCGAATTTCCCCCTCTTTGAACTTTCAAATTTCTCTGTCATAAATGGGCAACTGCCCGATCTACTAAGAGTTTGCATTAATGGCTTCCTTTATCCTGCAACCGCCGCCTTGGTCAGACCGCTCTTCTGCACCGTTGTCTCAATCAAATATCCATCCCTCGAACTGCTGTGATGGTTGCCTCTAATTTGAACACACGCGGCTGTCAACTCCATTTAAATTTATGCGGCAGCTTTCGTGTCCATTTTTGGCCCTTTTATTTTACTGGCTGAGTTGCCTTAATACACGTGGCAGCCACGTGTCAAAACTGGCCTTGTCGGGCCGACCGCGTGTCCACCTTGACCATATTCTTCTGGGCCGCGATATCGCGACCCAACTGTCGCCCTGCTCTCAACTTTGAACAATGTCGCGATATCGTGACAAAACACGCCCCTGCACTTGTCACTGCCTTTGAGGTCGCGAAATCGTGACATGTCACGATTTCGTGACCCCACCTCCGCCCTTTGCCACAGCTTTGATATGGTCGCGATATCGCGACGTCGCGATATCGCGACCCCTCCGCAACCTTTGTCTCGGCCAACAAAACCGTCGCGATATCGCGACGTCGTGATATCGCGACGAAACTCGCCCCTGCCATTGCCGCAGCTATTGAGGTCACGATTTCGACATGTCGCGAAATCGCGACATGTCGCAATTTCGTGACCTCTCTCCAACCCTTGCCTTAGCTCTTCAAGCAACTTCCCCTTCTGCTTTACAAAACTTCCCTCCCCCTCGAGAAAGAACCAAAATAGTTCAAAATACAAGTACTTAAAGAAAATTTTGAAGGATGCAAGATTGCTCATACTGCCACCGGATGCTCCTGGCATCAGTCGTCCAACTTATGGGAGAGCTATGTTTAGAATCCACAAACAACTTCAATATGTCAAATCTCAGTTGAAGTATTGGAGGCATTCTAATAAATCTGACTTCCAGACCCAAAGAGCTCCGTTGGTGGCCCGCTGGGATGAGGTCCAAAAATAGTTTAGAGAAGGAGTAATAACTGATCAGCTCAAAGTTGAGGATGATGCCTTGCATTCTGCGGTTGAGGACATTGATAACCAGGAGGAGATCTATTGGAAACAGAGAGCAAGAACTTCCTGGTTATTATAAGGGGATAGAAATACAAAATTCTTTCATCGGACTGCTTGTGCTCGAAGACAGATGAATAATATGGAGACCCTTCAAGATGAGAACGATCATTCCTTTGATACTCATCAAGGTATTCACTCCCATGCTATGGATTATTTTTCAAAGCTTTTTAAGGAAAGTGTGGTTCAAGATGTAGAGGCCCAAAATGAAGTTATTTTTGTCATACCTGCTATTATTTCGAAGGATGAAAATTAGGCCCTCCTTAAACCCATTGATAGGGATGAATTGAAAATCGTGGTCTTTGGAATGAGCACTGGTAAAACTCCTAGTCCAGATGGCTTCCCAATTGAGTTCTTTCAGGCTTTCTGGGACTGCATAGGGGAAGATGTAAGGACTGTTGTTGAAGAATCTAGAGAAAATAAGAGAATGCTTAAATCTATAAACCACACGTTCATTACCTTGATTCCAAAAGGGGAGGAGGGGGTTCATATTTCAGATTATAGGCCTATTGCCTTATGTAATGTGGTATACAAAATACTCACAAAGGTAATGGCTGAGCGCCTAAAACCTCTTCTTCACAACATTATTTCCTCTGAGCAAGGAGGCTTTGTTGAAGGATGGCAGATTCTGGATAGGGTGGTTGTGGCCCAGGAAGCAATTCATTCAATGCACACTTCTAGTAATAAAGGGATGTTCATTAAATTGGATATGTCAAAGGCTTATGATAGGGTTGAATGGAGCCTCCTGGCTAAAATGATGGCAGCCTTCGGCTTCTCTCAAGGCTGGATTGAGTGGATTATGAGCTATGTCTCTTCTCCGACTTACTTTGTGCTTATCAAGGGCCTTCCTTCGTAACATTTTGGAGCTTCTCGGGGTCTACACCAAGGGGATCCCTGTTCCCCTTATCTTTTTCTCATTCTGGCTGAAGGTCTTGGCAGAATTTTAATGAGGAGAAGACATCAAGGCAGATTAATGGGTATTAGGGTGGGGGATGAAGTTGTATCGCACTTTGTAGTTTGTGGATGACACTGGTTTGATGGGAGTAGCCAGCATCGGGGAAGCTAGAACGATTAGAGATACTCTTAATGTCTATCTCAGGGCTACTCAACAGGCCATTAATGACAAGAAATCCAAAGTGGTATTTTTTAATCTGGAGCTCAGGCTTCAGAACAAAATTTTAGAAATCCTAGGATTCACTAGGACTTCTCTCCCTATGGTTTACTTGGGTATCCCCTTGTAGAAATGCGGAACAACATTGTATTATTCAGCAATGGTTTAAATAATACAGCAACAGCCGGGAATAGCACACCGGCGTAAACTGAACTGTTACGTTGTAACAGTGTAACAGCAAAATAATCCTAAATATGAAATATAGACAAACTATAGAATATTGGATGTTAAAGTACGCTAACATCCCCCTTTATTACATTATTTGGGTAATGTAATAACTAATAGCTATACTAACATCCCCTTACATCATTTTGCAATACAAAGTGAGCTGCGAAATAATTCAAATTTGACACGTCCAAGTGCCTTAGTGAAAATGTCTGCATCTTGAGCATTGGTGGGAATGTGCTGAAGCTGAATTCGGTGCTTTGGAACTTCATCTCGAATGAAATGACATTGTGTGTCAATGTGCTTTGTTCTTTCATGATGGACTGGATTCTTGACGAGGTTCGTAACACCCCGATTGTCGCAAAACAAGTGTATTGGAGATTTTGATGGATGGCCCATACTTGTCGGAATGCGACGTAACCATATCACTTCGCACACGACTTCACGTGCGACGCGATATTCGCCTCTGTTGATGAAATAACAACCACTGTTGCTTCTTGCTTGTGCCAAGAGACAGGACCGGATCCCAGATGAAAAATGTATCCAAAAGTTGACTTGCGATCATCAAATGATCCGGCATAGTCAGAGTCCGTGTATCCTTGCAAGAAGAATTTGTTGTTCCTCTTGTATTCTAGGCCATATTCCATAGTACCACGGACATAGTGAAGAACACATTTTGTTCTTTCCAATGAGTGGTCTTAGGCTCCTGCATGAACCTCGAAAGATAGTTGACAACAAATACGAGATCTGGCCTAGTATTGGTTAGATATATGAGACTCCCAATCAACTGTCGATAGAGAGTACCATCTACCTGAGGTGAATCATCATATCGCGATAATCGAAGTCCATTCTCCATTGGAGTTGCCATTGGCTTGCAATCAGTCATGCGATATTTTTCCAAGCAATGTCTTGGCATATTTTTTTCCGAGACACTTTGATGGAGTGCTCCTTCTGGCTAAATTCCAGACCAAGACAAAAATGGAGAAGTCCGAGATCTGTCATCTCAAAAGATTTACACAAATTTATTTTGACAGTAGAGATCATAGTTTCTGAACTCCTTGTAATGAGCAGATCATCCACATAGAGTACAAGCAACACTATCTTAGAACCCTGTTTCTTGAAATAGAGGTTTGCATCTGACGGACATCTCTTAAATCCATGCTGCATAAGGTGATTGTCCATTTTTATATACCAAGCTCGAGGAGCTTGTTTCAGACCATATAAGGATTTGACCAATTTGCAAACCTTCCGCTCTTGGCCTTCCACTTCAAATCCTTCTGGCTGAGTCATGTAGACTTCTTCTTGGAGATCACCATTTAGAAAGGAACTTTTGACATCCATCTGGTGAACTTTCCACCCATATTGTGCTGCCATAGCACACATAACCCGAATTGTGGTCATCCGAGCAATAGGTGCAAAAGTTTCCTCGTAGTCAATGCCTTCTTTTTGAGCATAGCCCTTTGCAACAAGACGGGCCTTATGCTTATCAATTGTTCCATCTGCCTTGTACTTGACTTTATATACCCATTTGCAGCCAATGGGTTTCTTTCCAGCAGACAAATCAACAAGCTTCCAAGTTTTATTTTTCATCAAAGACTCATACTTTGTATCCATAGCGACCTTCCACCGAGGCTCACCGAGAGCATCATGCACCGATGCGGGTTCAAGATCATCTATGGTAGACATGAACGCCCTGTCATCATCAATATCCATATCCTCTACTTCTGTACTTGGAGTTACAGAAAGTTCCTCAAAAGATTGACAAAGATCATCAACCTCACCAGTTTCTTTGGCTTCTTTTTCCTTTTGAGCCATACTGCGTGTACGAGGTCTATCCAAGTTCAAATTGGGAGGAGTGGATAAATTTGCGTCTTTGATTGTATTTGTACACCATTTTGGATTCTTCTTCGGTGGTGTTGAAGAAGCTGTAGAAGGACCTCCTGTCTGTGTTGACAAAGGAATATTCTCTTCCTTAGATTCCACAATATCTAGGTGTACTTTAGATGTGCTCTGTGATGTGAAAGCTTCATCAAAGACAACATCTCTGCTGATATGAATTTTTTTGGTCAAAGGATCTATCAAACGATATCCTTTAGAGTGCTCATCATAACCAAAAAAAATACATCTTAGTGTTTTCTCATCTAGCTTCTTCCTTTTCTCTTTCGGTATGTGCATGAAAGTGTGACATCCAAAAATACGTAGATGAGATATGGAGGGTTTTCGACCACTCCATGCTTCCTGTGGAGTCATTCCTTTTAGGGCCTTTGTGGGTGCCCTATTCAACGATATATCTTGCAGTGGTGACAGCTTCCGCCCAATATTGTTGCCCAAGAGTAGCTCCTGTGAGCATACAACGAACCATTTCCATGATGGAACAGTTCCTTCTCTTAGCAACTCCATTTTGTTGAGGAGTATAGGCAGTTGTTAACTGTCTCTTGATTCCATGCTTATCTAAGAATGCAAAAAATTCATTAGAGGTAAACTCTCCCCCTCGATATGAGCGAAGGGTTTTAATAGAAGCTCCTGAATCCTTCTCAACGGATTTCTTGAACTACTGGAAGAATGCGAAAGCTTCAGATTTCAGTTGGAGAAAGAAAACCCACATCTTTCATGAGTAGTCATCTACGAATAACTGAAAGTACCTCTTCCCTCCACAATTGTTGGGTGTGAAAGGACCGCACATATCGATGTGAATTAACTCCAGAGGTTTTCGTGCTCTTGTTGAGCTCTTCTCAAATGGTACTCTATGCTTGCTTTCCCGCTAGCGGTCAGAGCACACTGGCAATGTGGCAGAAAGGGAAGGAAGACCCTTTACCATCTCATACTTACTGAGCTCAAGTAAGTAGCTAGAACTAAGATGCCCATATCTCTTGTGCCATAGGGAAGTTGCCTCCTTGGTAGAGACTGTCATGGCAACATGTGGAGTAGAGATAGCATCTAGTGCAAATAAGTCATGCTTATATGAAGTTGTTGCAATCTGCTTACCCTTCCTGGTAATAGTACAACACTTCTTTCCATTCTCAACACGAAAGTTGACAACCATATTTCTATCCAAGATTTGTGTGATTGACAACAAATTGTTAGCCAATCCCGAAACATAGAGGACTTTGTCAATCTGACACTTGCCATCAGGAAGAGTGACTGAAACTGTACCCTCTCCCTGAACCCTGTAGGTTTTATCATCAGCAATGGTGACAGGTTTGCCCTCTTTGGCCACAAATGATTCAAACCACGATCTGTCACCAGTAATATGTTTGCTAGCTCCAGAATCGACATACCAAACATGATCCCTCTGTGTGGAATCTGTGGTAGTCATGAGCACCTTGTGTGCCCATTCGGAATCCGAGTCGATTCTTCAAAAACAACATTCACCGGGGTTGCTTGTTTTTATTTTGTGGTTTGTTTTGGCCTTTCTGCTTGTTCTTATGCCAACACCTGTTGGTGTCATGGTTGTCTTTCTCACAGATCTTGCACCACCTTTTTTTCTGTTGAGGTTGTTTGCATTTTCCTTTCGTATCCTGTTGAGAATTTCCTCATTTTTGAAAGTTGCCTCCTTTTTGCCCATTACCTTTCTTCCTAGAACCCTGCCTGTTGGTGTATAGGGCTATATTGGAAGAATCATCCTTGTGAAGTTGGCGTGCCTCCTGTTGTTGAAGCAGATTGACCAACTCGATGTAGGTAATTTGTCGTTGAGACATCTGGATGGAGGTTATCAACATATCAAATGAAGAAGGTAAAGCTCTCATCACAAGTGAAATGAGAAGCTTTTCGTCCACAGTATCTCCCAAAGAATTCAATTTCTCTTTCAATTCAGACACTCTGCACAGAAAGAGTTCAACTGTTTCACCCTGTCTCAAACTCAGGTTATGAAGTTGTTGTTGAAGATGAAGAATGGTTGAATCATTATTTCCCTCATAGATGGTTCTAAGGGCATCCCATGCCTCTTTACCACTTGCTTTGTCAGTTATATGAGGTTGCACTTCATCTGAAACAGCAAACAAAATGAGCACCTTTGCTCAACTGTCTTTCTTGTCAAAAGCTATCTGATCTGCGGAAGGACCTATGGATCCTGCTGTTGGTGAAGGCCTAGTTGTTACTACAGTAACAATATCCCACAAATCTTCCATTTGGAGAACTGCCTTCATCTTATGTTTCCATGGTGTATAATTTGGACCTTTCAATAACTGATGAGGATCAGTCATCAACTTTGCAACAGCGGCCATAGTGAAGGTTCCTTATATCACCAATTAGTCCCCCTTTCGATATACCTTTTGCTAGGCCGTTATACCGTACAAAATACCCGCCCTTACATTAGGGAAACTATAGGTATTTAGAAATATCAACAAAAATCACCCGCCCTTACGTGAGGGAGACTATAGGTGAGTTTTAGAGATCATACAATACGTGGAACATAAGCGGTACTGAAAGGGAATCGCCTTGTTGATGGCACCTACCATAGAAGATTCTTCTCATGCGTGGGGCGTAACTTCCCCTAAACACTATGAAGAATACTTCGTCGGATTTACGCCTAAACACAAGTGCGATAAAGGGTAGTGGATGGAGTAAAAAAATGCAAAAATGGCTAACTTATCTCTCCCCGACGATTTATAGAGAACAAGCTCAGACGTCATTGTAGCAGCTATATTAGGCGGCGGATACAATAGCCCAATCACGACAACTTTACCTGTAAGTGCTGGTCAGAGGTATCACAAATACCGAACGCTGCGATGCAATAAATTGCACGGATGGGTTTTAATTATTCCGGGGACTTAGGGAGTGTATTTGATTTTTTTAACTTTTAATGAAGTAGTGCAAAAAATGAAATATGCAACATACAACATAAAAAGTGCCCACAAGAATTAACCCACAAGGTGTCGGTCACAGCCGAAAATGCACCTTTTACAATTCGCCAAATTGCTTTTTCAGAAAATTCCTCACATTCCCCCTTTGATTTTTTGAAAAAATATCCCCCTTTGAAAAAAATCTCTTTAACAAAGCATTTTAATAATTATTATATATTTAAAATTAAAATAAATAATTTTAATTTATATAGTTTTAAAACTTATGAAAAAATAAATTAAAATTAAATTTTAATTTATAAAGTTTAAAAACTATAAAAAATAAATTAAAATTAAAAATTTTAATTAAAAAATAATAATTAAAAAAAAACTTTGAAAAAAAAATTTATACCTTAGGGGGGAGTCGGCGGGATTTGAACCCCCGACCTGCAGGCTCCCTGAGCCTTACCGCACAGCTCACTGCCAAGTGAGCTAGCGGGCTGATCCGGAAGGATCAATGAAGCCCCTCGTATTTCCCTGAACTCTGCTTCCCGAGCCCACTGTGGCTGCCTCTGCGTCGCGGCTTCCTCCTCCGCAAACGTTTTTCTTTTTCTTTTTCTTTCCCGGGCGCTGGACGTCCCTGCGCGTTCAACCGGGGGCATGGGGGGGGATTTTTTTTTAAATTCCCGCGACGTCCTTGCGCGTCCAACGGGGGGGGGGCGATTTCTCTTTTTTTTTTTTCTTCACCCGCGCGCGTTCAACGGGGGGCCCGAATTTTTTTTTTTTCAACCCCCGTGCATTCCAGCTGCGGGGGGAAGCGGACGCGCTGCGTCCTCCCGTCCGCGCTCCGTCGCGAATGCGGTCGCGACGCTGTGTCGCGTTCCGCGCTCTGTCGCGGATGCGACCTGCGGTCGCGACGCTGTGTCGCGGATGCAGTCACGACGCTCTGTCGCAAACCGCGCTGCGGACGTCGACAGGAACGCAGGGGGCGTCCGCAGCAGACAGGGAGGCGGACGTCAACAGGGACGCTGTGGACGTCGACAGGGACGCTGCGTTCCAGCCGCAGACAATTTAAAAAAAAAAAAAAATCCTTATAACAAAACTGGACTGCGTGCACCGCTTCGTCCAGCAGATGGCTGCTCTGCGTCCAGCTCTGGCTATCCCAAAAAAAAACTCCGCCTACCAATCCTCTACACTTCTCTGCTGCAGTCTGGCTCTGATGCCATGTAGAAATGCGGAACAACATTGTATTATTCAGCAATGGTTTAAATAATACAGCAACAGCCGGGAATAGCACACCGGCGTAAACTGAACTGTTACGTTGTAACAGTGTAACAACAAAATAATCCTAAATATGAAATATAGACAAACTATAGAATATTGGATGTTAAAGTATGCTAACACCCCTTGCACTTCAAGAGGCTAAAATTAGACACTTGGAGGAATATGTTGGAGTGTATCAAGGACAAAATTAATCACTGGTCTCACAAGTGGTTAAGTTATGGTGGCAGATTAACGTTCTTACAGTCTGTCATTCAAGCCATGCCAATCTATAAATTTTCTATCCTGGCTGCCCCGCTTACAATTTGGAAAGAGTTGGACAGGATGGCTAGGAAGTTTTTGTGGAAAGGATCTAACAGAAAAAGAAAGTGGGCCTTAGTGGGTTGGGATAAAATCACTCACCCTAAGGTAAAAGGTGGACTGGGACCGAGAGGATCCAAGTTAAATAATCAAGCCTTGGTCGGAAAGTTGTACTTGGAGGTGGATTTCCCAACCAACTTCCTTATTCGATGAGAATTCTCACGAGTAAATATTTGGGTCAAGTTAACCCCATTGAGGTGGGTCGTTTCCCTCTGGGTGGTACTGGATCCTTAGTGTGGCAGGCTCTCAAGCTAGGATATCAGGTTATTAAAGATTAGCTATTTTGGAAAGTTGGGAGAGGGGAGAAGGCCCGTTTTTGGACTGATTCTTGGGATCAGTATCCACCCATCATTGTTGAGTTCCCCGAGTTACTTCCAATAAAATCTGCCATTGAAATCATGGGTTGGGTCCATATTGAAAGTTATTTCAACACTTCTCAGCTGGGGGAGTATAGGTCTAAGAAGTTTAAGAGGTTGGAGGAGTGGCCAATTCCTATCCCTCGGAGTTGGCACCCATCTTATCCAAAATCTTGACAGAAAGGTTTCTCACTGGGAGAGACGAGGAGGATGAATTAGCTTGGGGCTATGGGAGCCTTGGTGTTTATACAATGAAGGGTGGGTATGACAAGATCCTCCCAGACCCTCCCCCCATTTCTTTTCGGTTGAGGATTGGCGAAAGATTTGGCACTCTAAGGGCTGGCCGAAAGTAAACTTTTTTGCTTGGCAGTTTATGCACAATGGTATTCTCACTTTTGACAATCTCAGATGTAGAGGAATCATCGGCCCTTCTTAATGTGTTTTATGCCATAAGAACGAAGAAACAGCTGATCACCTGATGTTTGAGTGCCATTTCACGTGTCAGATTTGGAAGCGTTGGTTCTTTCATTATAATATCCTGGTTCATGGTGACATGAATCGGACTAATATTTGGGAAAGATGGAAGCGGGGTAGATTTACATCCAAAGCTCTTCAAATTGGGTGGGAGCTTGGTTTAAACTTCATTTGGTGGTAAGTGTGGTTGGAGAGAAACGCTAGAATTTTTCGAGAAACCTTTTCCTCGTTAGATGGAGTTTGGCAGGTCATCTGGAGCAAAGTCACCGAAACTGTTGCCATCTACGCTAAAGAGGAAACTCAGGTTATTCTTGGACCAATGGCAGAGGGAGTTGACCAGAGAGAGGGACAGAACAAAATCAGTTGGAAATCACCCCCAGAAGGCTGGATTAAAATCAATACTGATGGAGCTGCAAAGGGCAATCCGAGTAGAGTCGGTATTGGCATTGTCTACCGAAATCATGAGGGATCAGTGCTTTATTGGGAATTGCAGCGTTTGGGTAGAGCCACAAATAATGAAGCAGAAGCCATTGCTATCAAATTTGCCTCTATTTGGGCAGTTACTCAGGGTCACAGGAGGATAATTCTTGAATCTGATTCTCAAATTCTGGTTGGAGCTCTAGACTACATGAGGAACTTTTCATTGAACACTTGGAGGTTGAGGATTCTGGTCTCTCAAATCAAAAAATTATGGAGGGAATTAGATGATGTGATTCTCGTATATGTAAGCAGAGATTTCAACAAAGCGACCGATTTCCTGGCTAAGATGGGTGCTATGAAAGAGGTAGGGGTGCAGCTGCATAGTGACATGCCTATTGTAGATGGGGTGATTAGGCAGGGCCTTGAAAGATCTTTGAGACAATGATCATTGAAAAAGCTAAGTATGGTTTTTGTCGCGATTTCACGACCTGTTGCGCCATCGCGGCCATTGGCAAAAAGCTGTCGCGATATCACGACATGTTGTGTCGTCGCGGCTGTTGGAGAAATGTTGTCGCGATATCGCGACATGTTGCACTATCGCTACCGCCGAGGGAAAGTTGTCGCAATATCGCGACATGTTGTGCTATTGCGATCGATGTGAGAAAGTTGTCGCGATATCGCGACATGTTGCGCCGTCGCTGCCGTCGAGGGGAAGTTGTCGTTGAAAGATCCTTAAGACAAATGATCAATGAAAAAGCTAAGTATGATTTTTGTCGTGATTTCACGACCTGTTATGCCATCGCGGCCATTGAAGGAAAACTGTCGCGATTTCACGACATGTTGCGCCATCGCTGCCAAGGGAGGAAAGTGGTCACGATATCGCGACATGTTGCACCGTCGCTGCCGTCGAGGGAAAGTTGTCGCGATATCGCGACATGTTGCGCTGTTGCGACCGATGTGAGAAAGTTGTCGCGATATCGCGACATGTTGCGCCGTCGCTGCCGTCGAGGGGAAGTTGTCATTGAAAGATCCTTAAGACAAATGATCATTGAAAAAGCTAAGTATAATTTTTGTCGCAATTTCGTGACCTATTGCGCCATCGCGGCCATTGGAGGAAAACTGTCGTGATATCGCGACATGTTGCGCCGTTGCTGCCAAGGGAGGAAAGTGGTCGCGATATCGCGACATGTTGCACCGTCGCTGTCGTCAAGGGAAAGTTGTTGCGATATCGCGACATGTTGCGCTATTGCGGACGATGTGGGAAAGTTGTTGCGATTTCGCGACATGTTGCATCGTCGCTGCCACCGAGGGGAAGTTGTCATTGAAAGATCCTCAAGACAAATGATCAATGAAAAAGCTAAGTATAATTTTTGTCGCGATTTCGTGACCTGTTGTGCCATCGCGGCCATTAGAGGAAAACTATCGCGATATCGCGACATGTTGCGTCGTCGCTGCCAAGGGAGGAAAGTGGTCGCGATATCGCGACATGTTGCACCGTCGCTGTCGTCGAGGGAAAGTTGTCGTGATATCGCGACATGTTGCACTGTTACGGCCGATGTGGGAAAGTTGTCACGATATCGCGACATGTTGCATCGTTGCTGCCGTCGAGGGGAAGTTGTCGTTGAAAGATCCTTCAGACAAATGATCAATAAAAAAGCTAAGTATGATTTTTGTCGTGATTTCGCGATCGGTTGCACCATCGCGGCCATTGGAGGAAAATTGTCACGATATCGCGACATGTTGCGCCGTCGCTACCGTCGAGGGGAAGTTGTCGCGATTTCGCGACATGTTGCGCCGTCGCGGCCAAGGATGGAAAGTTGTCACAATTTTGCGACATGTTGCACCGTCGCTGTCGCCGAGGGAAAGTTGTCGCGATTTCGCGACATGTTGCGTCGGCGCGGCCAAGGGAGGAAAATTGTCACGATTTCGCGACATGTTGCGCCGTCGTGGCCAAGCGAGGAAAGTTGTTGCGATTTTGCGACATGTTACGCCGTCGTGGCCGCTGGAGGAAAGTTGTCACGATTTCGCGACGTGTTGCGTCGTTGTGGCTGCTGCTGGATTTTTGTCGCGATTTCGCGACATGTCGCGATTTCGCGCCAGGTTGACTTTTTTGCGGTCAGAGGTGTCTTGTGTCGCGATTTCGCGACTTGTAGATTTTTTGCGGACAACGGTGCAGTTGGTGTTTGCTGCATGTTTTCGCGATAAGTTGTTGTAACTGACCTATCAGCTCTCTCAGCTAGCTTGGTATTGGTTCAAGAGATTTGGATCCAGTGCAAATCTTCCTCTTCTCTTGTAATCATGTGTTTTCATGGTTTTCGGCTGGGATGTATCTTATCCCAATTGTAACTGATCAATGTTTTAATACAAGTTTTTCAATTTTTTCAAAAAAAAGTATTAGAATAAATAATTTTTTTGGTTAGGATATTATAATAGTTAAAATTTATAAAGATATTGTTAATTTTTTTATAAATAATTAGAGTTATATTTTTTCACAATTTTTTTTTAAAGATTAGGTGGATTGGTAATTGTTTGTCTAGTCAAGCATTTACCAAGAAGAAACCTAGGTTCCTTGGGGCATGCCTATTACAAAGGTAGTAGTTTGATTTGAATTCTTTGAGTGTGCATCAAACCTACAACCTGTGGTTTCCTTCATGTTGGATCATCAACAACAAGGTGGTATAAATTTGTTGAAAACAATCCTTCTGATTTAAACTCTACACTTAACAATTACTAAAAATAATATAGATGTAAGGAACAACTTCCTATGTATAAAAAACTTTCTTCCGCCAAGTGTCCATGCTTTGTCTTTATAATTAACTAACTCCCCTTTTAAAGGGAAAAATAAAAGCTGCAAAACACAATGTAATAAGGCCAAGTCAACAACTACTTGAAGCCGAACTTGGATTTTACACTTAAAAATAACGTTCTAATCCCCACCTGTCCCTTCATTCTCCAAGGCCGGCCTAAATTTAGACATTTGTTGCTCTCAAGAAACTCTAACGAAATGTGGTTGGCATTCCGCAGGATAGAGGAACGAAATTTAGACATTTGTTGCTCTCAAGAAACTCTAACGAAATATGGTTGGCATTCGGCAGGATAGAGGAACGAAGTGTGGTTGGCATTCCGCAGGCTACAAGCTTAATAAATAATGTTCATACATTTTTATTATCAATTTTATTTATAATAAATAATAATGAAGTTACAAGTTTATCAATTTTATTTATAATAAATAATAATGAAGTTAAAGTTTATTATAGTGATAAGGTTTTGGTTTTCTTAATTTAAACTCCATTAATAAAAAAGGATGGAGACCCTCATAAAAATAAAAATATGTGTAAACTCATTATTTAAAAAAACAAAAGACAATAAACATTTGAATTTGGTTCTTGTTATTCTTACCTTCTATTCTCTTTTAAATTGTCTTCTTTTCATTGTTTATTATGAATTTTAAGAAACTAATAATCCTTGACTTTTCAAAACCAACTTCTAATGTTGCTTTCTAAGTATTAGAATAAATAATCCTTATTGAATATTACAATGGGAAAAGCATTAAGCTCTCTTGAAAGAAACTCAAGTTTAATTAATAAAAAAATAATCCCAATATACCTCAATTTAACTTGTTAAGATTTCAACTTATTAAAAATATTAAAATAAATAAATATAAATTTTTTATTATTATATTATTTGTTTTGAAGATAACTTGTAAAGACTTAAAAAAATAATTTATTAAAAATTTTAAGATTTGATTCTTAGAAAAGCAAATAAAACAACTAGAGTTACATTCTTTCACCAAGTGTCCCAAGCTCCCACGCTTTGTCTTTATAGTTAACTAAATTCGAAAAAAATATAATAAAAAATAAAAAACTGCAAAACACAAATGTAACAAGGTGAAGTCAAATAACTACTTAAATCAAATTTTGGTTTCTGTGGTGTAAATAAGTATGTGGAGAAATAAATCTGTATTCATTAAAAAAAAACTTCTATTTCACAATGTTCCAATCTCCACCTGTCCTTTCATTCTCACAAGCCGGCCAAAATTTAAACATTAGTTGCTGTCAACAAACTACAACGATATGTGCTTGGCATTTCAGAAACGTTATATTTAGTTGGTATTTCAATTACTAGAAAAAAAGTTCTTTGTTATTATATTCTCAAAAATGTCGTCTCATTTATACTATTAATTATATTTTATATTATTTTAACAATAAAAATAAATAAATTTATTTTAAAATGTTATTTCAAATATACTTCACATTAAAAATAAATAAAATACATTTCCCACATTTATGTCCGTCCGCCGGTGTCGTGAAATGGAAGCACCTCGGTGGCCCAGATCCCGGTTGACCATTTGCCCCCGGACATGAAATTTCATTAAACCCAACATAAGGTTTTAGCTCCCATACGCCTATATAAATCCGGTACAGTCCGGCGGGTGTTCTTCATCGAAATCAAGTCGGTTCTGGTTGTTGCCTGTCTGACACCCACAAGGTCAACAGATCGAATTTCACAACCTTCGCAGTTATGGCTCCCATTGCTGTGGGCGAGAAGATTCCCGACGGAACTCTGGGCTACTTCGACGCAGAAGACAGCCTTCAGCAGGTTTCCGTTCACTCCCTCGCTGCCGGAAAGAAGGTCGTTCTCTTCGGCGTGCCTGGAGCCTTCACCCCTACCTGCAGGTCAATATCCCTGTTTTTGGATTTGTAACTGCTATTCCCTCGATTCCATTCTTATCTTATATATATTATTGTGATCGTTTGAGTGTTGGATTGGTGTTCTAAGCTTAGATAGCAGGGGTGTATTTCGATTTGGTTTATAATCGTAGCAGGGGTGAATTTCATTTGGTTTAAAAAATTTAGATTTGAATTTTTATTAAATAATATATGAATAATATATAAGTTTTTATAATATCATTAATATTTGAGTTATTAAATAATATATAAACTGCTTAATACCATTAAATGATGATCTTTTTATGCATTATTGTTGTGCTTATAAATGCTTAATGATTTATTTATTTATTTGGGGGTGATTGTTGCAGTCTTAAACATGTTCCAGGATTCATTGAGAAGGCAGAGGAGTTGAAGACAAAAGGAGTGGACGAGATTATTTGCGTTAGTGGTATGATTTTTCTAAAAATAAGTGTTTTCTTTCTTTTATATTTTATAAGATTTAATCTAATATATATATTTTTTGTGGGTGTTGTGTAGTGAATGATCCATTTGTTATGAAGGAATGGGCAAAGACATACCCAAACAACAAGAGTGTCAAATTTCTTGCAGATGGTTCTGCCAAGTACACCCATGCAATGGGTCTGGAATTGGATTTAACAGACATGGGCCTGGGAATCAGATCCAGAAGGTTTTCCCTTCTCTGTGACAATCTTGAGGTGAAGGTTGCAAATCTGGAAGAAGGTGGAGACTTCACTGTTTCAAGTGCTGATGACATTCTCAAGTCTCTGCAGTCTTAGATTTTTTTGGGCCACATATGGCATGCGACTGTGCTTTCTTGATTGAAGCTTTTTCCAGTTATGTAGATGCTAGAACGCAATAGTATAATGATAGCGATAAATATAATGGTGCAGTTACAGCAGCTTCGAATAGGCTATGGCTAGGGACATGATAATAGAAAGTTCCAACTCTGAGAATTTTAGTGAAGTTTTTTTATAGAATCATTGTCTTTCTCCTTTGTCCGTCACAATCTCTGTGCAACCCACCAGAATAAATTTAAAAAAACACATGATTTAAGTATTACAGGGCAATGCTATCCATCCATGTGAATCGGGTACGCTTGATAATTTTATTAATAGTTTTAATTCAATGAATTGATTTCACTCGACTTGATTTTGCAAGATATAAGTATGCAAAAACTCGTTGACTTTACAATGCTTATGTATGCTGAAACTCTTTGCCTTAGAATTTAATTTTTAAAAAATTATTTTTTTATTTATATTTTTATTTTTTATGGAATAATTTTTTCCTTACCCTACGTGAAAGGATGTAAAATGACTAATTTTTAATTATGATTATGCATGAAGAAGGCCTTTGATGTTTTATTACACTATAATTTTAGGAGCTTCATTGTTAATTAATGATAATATATATACGATTTTGATTATTAGTGGTTGATTCCTGGTTCTTAAATTTTAAGTCTTCAGTGTTATTTGGTGAAAAAAAACAGGGTTTATCCAAAAATAAAGATTTAACTTTCTTTTAGAGATACTAACAATCTTGCTTTACTTTTGCATAAAATTGAAAGGGTAGTAAATACATAAGATGCAAATAATAAAACTCCAAACTCAGAGAGCAAGGATGTAAAAAACCAAGCATATTCCTTGAAAATGGTAACCACAGAGAGCAAAAGAGCCAACCCCTCAAAAAAGACCTCCCAAAGAGAGGATCATTAGAACACAACTAAGATCTCATCCAAGCAGAAAGACAATAAAAAACTCTACTGGATAGGTGGGCCCAATGCTTCCAAAGCAACAATTGTCATTAACCGTGAAGGGAAATTGTCTTCCCAAATTTTGAATTGGCCACTATCCACCTCCAAATTAGCCATAATATCGACAACTTGGTTACCTTCCTTATAAATATGCTCAATTTTTAACTTCTAACATTTTTTCCAGAATTTTTTATGTGTCCTTAATATTATTCATGATGAAAAAAATGTCAATTTTTCCAACTTGCAGATCCCGCATGATGTTCAAGAAGTCACCTTGAACGAGAAGTCTTTTGAAGCCCCTCTCAAAAACCATTATTAGTTTTTATGTAGTTTTATTTGTTATTAATAGTTGGTTTTTATGTAATTTTATTTTTAAAGTATTTTTTATGTATATTTTTTTCAATGTGTTTTATGGATTGAAACGGTTTCTACCCGTATTATATCATCACCACATAGTGGTATGTATTGTTTGACAAGATTTGAATTTGGGTTTCCTCCTTGAAATGTTGAGAAATCTAATTGGTTTAACTAATGCCACTTAATGTTTTTTTTCTTATGTATATTAATATGAATGTTTTCTATCATTAGAATCTTGATATAAATTATATGGGAAAGTTTTTTTTTTTCACATGCTCAATAGAGAGAACGTTTAGATTTACATTTGTAACAAACAATCTTATAACTTGATCATCACCTCATAGGTTGAAATATGGACTTCATATATTAAAATATCTTTTTAGGTAGAACTTAGATACCTTGAGTTTTTTTTTTGCCCAAACCATTTTTTCAGCATCATAAATAAAGGGAAAATTATGCATATCAATTTCCATTTAAATATCTTCATTTAACCCATCTTAAATACTAAAACTATTATTACCTAGTCCAAATTATGTGTGTAAATGAGAGTGCTCATGGATGCATTACAATATTGATCAACTTCGTCCATTTGTTTAGTCTATAGCATCTTAAATGTTATAAGAATATGAATATCCTTTATCAAACATTTTCAAGACATCTTCTTGAATTTTGGCCATAAAGAAGCATAACCCATATATCTCATTTTCCACTTAATTTAATTAAAAGCACGAGTATTTAGGTATGCAACTACTAGAGTGACTTTTGCACTTTTAAGGATCTTGTATAATTATAATACACACTTCATTTTAGAATCCAACCTCTATGGTCCTCACCTAATAATGATAGTCAAGTTTTGGTACTAATACATGGGAAGGCCAAAAGATGAACTTAATTTCTTCTTCAATGTTTACATCCATATAAATATTAACAGTAGAATCATAATCATCATACTTGGTGTGATAATTATGCATCATCAGTTCCTTGGCTTATCATTCCGAATCTTTATTTTGATATCTTTTGTTATATGATGGCTAGCCAATCATTAAAATTCAAGCTCCAAGCTCCAAATAATACTATGTCTTTAGTACCTCCATGGTAGCTCGAGAAATTTGGCTAAAGATTGATTCAAATAACCATTTTAATGAGTATTATCAATGTAAGCAAGATTGATGTCACAAGTTTGCTCAATGTTAGAAATTATCATGCTCATCAAATTCATCCAACTCTACATAGATTCCTCAAAATATGGAATTCTATAAGATTGAATAGTTAAGGAACTTATTATGACCCTGTTAGAGTAATATTCCATTACTTGGGATATTTACCATTTACTCCACTAGGTAAAAGAGTAGTTACATTTACCTTTACTATTTACTTTTACCTTCTAGATATTTATCATTCTTATCCTTGGTTAATATCTAAATATCCTAGGTTAGTTGTTAGTCAGTTAGCGCTATTTCCTATGGTTAGCCTAGTTAGTGTGGCTATGGTTAAATTCCTATTTTGTAACCTATATATTAGGTTTGATTATTCTATCAAGCCTAATGTCTGCAATAATATTTGATTTACTTTATTGCTTGAGTAATCTATGGCTTACATTGGTATCATTCGCTGAGGGGATGGGCAAGGTGAGTGATGCTCGCTCCATTTGACTTGGGCTGCAGACTTTGTCGTTCGACGCCATATTTTTGGATAAATTTTGCTAGAACCTGCTAACTTGCACACATTCTAAGAGTTTTTCCTGAGTTGGAAAGGCTCGTTGGACCTGCTCGTTGGAGCTGTCGACGGATCTGCCAGCCCCCACGTGCATTGCAGGCCCATAGGGGAGAACGCGACTGCGTTGCATAGGCCCATCGACCGATCGTGGGCGCATCGCGCAGGCCCATAGGGCCCGCATGCGGCACGTAGGCCAGATCACGATAGGGAAACGACAGGCCCGATTGGATCCAGCGGTCGGGAGACGCCAGACTCCGACGATTGGCCAGATCACGATTGGGAGTTGGCATAATCCGACGACCGACCCACCGTTGATGATAAAATAGTGAGGGTAGTCGTGCCCTCATTATCTGGCGATCGGACTGACCCTGTCAAACTTGTCCGATGATTGACCGGCAGTCGTCGACCGGAGAGGAGACTCCGACGATCGACTGCTGGATACCAGTGCTCGACCTGCCAAGGAATCAAGAGCACACTAAACCCCAAAATTTCACAAATTTGTGTAAATGCATGCATAGATTTAAAGCCAATTTCACTTGATATTCTCTCCTAAATCAACAAAACCCCTAATTCACTCTTATTTTTTTGGCTTAATTTCCTCAAAATTTTCATCCTTCTTGAAGGGTGTTAAGGCAGGTGCCATTAAATTTCTGTTTGAGTGAATTATCTTTTGGTACTCTTTTAAGGGTAATCAAAAGAAAGAACAAGTTTTTGAAAATAAGGAACCTTAAAAGTTGTAATCCTTTGCACTAAGGGGGGATAATTCCTTTCTTCCTTCAAACACAAATTTTGATAAGAGGAAAATAAAACTTGTAAAGGCAATCAGAAAAGTGGAAGTCATCAAAATCATATCTTTTATTTTAGACTTCATAATAGCAACCATGCTTGAAGTACTTGCAATAAGGAAGGATGATTTGGTGAATTTTTTGATAAAATTGCCTAGAAAACATAGTTTTGCACAACTTGTAAAAATGACAACCAAGACACCATTCAATGTTGGTTTCAAAACAAGCAAAACTAAAATGGCAAAGGCATATCACAAAAGCCATGTTTCTAGTGAAGTGTCTCATTTTGATTTTGATTCTGGTTCAAAGATAGCACGAGGAGTGCTCATTGCTAAAACAGTATTGTAGAGGGAAAACACATTTGTCACCATGGGCAAAGCACCATTTTTTTTTTAGGCTTCATAAATAGCATAAGTTTTTGTTTGAAGTACTTGCAATAAGAGGTGATTGTACCTTTTTTAGGCTTCATAAATAGCAAATTCTAGGTGTTTGAAGTCCTTGTAACAAAAGGAGGGACTTTTTGTGGTGTAAAATTGCCTAGGAGGCAATATTTGTAAAATCCTTCACAAAACTCTTGAGTTGCACATCTTTTGCAATTAAAGGGGGAAATACATTTCTTTTCTTCACTGATTTTTGTAAATAGAGAAGAAGACTTAAAAGGGTGCATTTTCGACAACGACCGACACCTTAGTCATACTTCTTTCAGAAATTAAATACAACATGTTTTGCAACAAGAAGGGAGAACTTATAAGGGTGCATTTTAGGCAACGACCGACACCTTAGCTACCTTATATTTTAAAAATTCATATTGTAAATGAATGAACCTCGTATGAAGTGATCTATTCTACTACACCTAGCGATTGTAGCGGCTGGTTACCCATGCAATTCAGTTGGATGAAGTGATTACTATAAGGACATTCGTTGATGTGAAGACAAAGTGAGGAATGACCCATTTCTTTGCTTAGGAGCAGCCAGAGCATTGTGACAGAGCAAAGAACCAACAAATCAACATTTTATTCCATTGTATTGGGGCAGTTATATACTTTACCCAAATATTGTTGTATAGGAGGATATGTATGTATTACCCAAATAATGTAATAAGGGGGGATGTTAGAGTAATATTACATTACTTGGGATATTTACCATTTAATCCACTAGGTAAAAGAGTAGTTACATTTATATTTACTATTTACTTTTACCTTCTAGATATTTATCATTCTTATCCTAGGTTAATATCTAAATATCCTAGGTTAGTTGTTAGTCAGTTAGCACTATTTCCTATGGTTAGCGTAGTTAGCATGGCTATGGTTATATTCCTATTTTGTAACCTATTTATTAGGTTTGATTAATTCTATCAAACTTAATGTTTGCAATAATATTTGATTTAATTTATTGCTTGAGTAATCTATGGCTTACAGGCCCAATGCTAAAGACTACATAGTTGGAACTTTTGATTTTTTTTATGATGTTATGTATGATTTCTTAGAAAAATATCTTGTAATTGGTATAGCCTTCACCACATGTAGTTGTCCTTACTAAACATCCTTGGATTAATACCCCACATTGGAAGTGAAATGGATCCAAAATATAGTGCCTTGAGAGATTGCAATCCCAAATCTCGAAGTAAAATTTTCCAAAAAGGTTTATCAAATATGTAACCTATTCATATTATCTCGACAAGGCTATCAAAATAGGATAGGTCTCTCATAAGGACCTGACATGCCTCATACATTTTTTTAATTATTTTGTTGCCTATATAATGCTACGTAAATCAAAATAATATGCAAGATATTCATGTTGAAAAGAGAGAGGGAAAAATGGATAAAATTTACTTGATACACAAATGTTGCTTTATTGGAGAAGGCTAGGGATAGATGAATGATTGTTGATTACTCCTAATTTAATCGCCCTTTGAAATACAAAATCAATGTTCCTATTCCACTTATTTTTTTAATAAGTTATATTTGGCTTCTATTGGGGGTAGCTCCCATAAAATCCAAAATATTACATTTGTTGCTCGATCAATTAAAGCATATCCTGCATGAATTTTTATCACAAATATTTTTCATTTGTTAAATATATTCTTCAACTTCCTCGAAGTGCTATGTTTCTACAATCAAATACTTGACATCATTTTGATTAAGGGATAAAATCTCACTTGGCTAGTTGCCTTCTAAAATTTGAATTCAACCAAGATGAAGATCAACATCGTGATTGGCTAAACTATCTACTCTCTAATTTTCTTCTCTATAAATATGCTCACATTTCCAAGAGATTCCCTCCAATAATAGGTGATGAACATCAACAATGCTATAATTTTTTATCCAATCCACACATCCCTTTTTGTTGATAGCATTAATGATAGTTTGTAAACCCCCCTCAATTGAAAAATATTTCCATCCTTTTTCTATTGCAAATTTAATCCCTATAAGAAGTGTCATATCATCTATATAGTTATTAGTTGAAGTTCCATATTATCTTGAGTAAGTGAGGAGAATTCTAGCTTCACTATATCTAAAAACACCATCTCCACTAGCTTTTCTTGAATTTCCTTTAAAAGCACCATCAAAATTAATTTTGATAAACCCGTTTTTTGGACATTGTTAGGATCCCACATCCTAACATTACTTATTAATTATTAATTATTATTTATTACTTGAAAAGTCATGATTGAAAAGTCATGATTAAAGAATCATGATTGAAGAGTCATGATTGAAAAAGTCTATATATTAGGTTGGCCATTCACACAAATCATACATGAAGAAGAATATATAATTGTTTATTGAATGCATTGGAGGGACCTTCCTACCAGTGAAACAATGATTCTTTATAAAAGTGATTCTTTTAATTTAGATGCTATTTTAATTATTTTTTTATTAAAATTGTGCTAGAACCTTTAGGGTTCTACCATTTGGTATTAGAGCCATGTGGGACCCAACCATGTGGGAATTTATTAAGGTTCTTCATCAAAACACTACCGTGCATGAGTATGAAATTCAATTTAAGGATATCACCAAACACAACACAGGGTTGGATGAAGCATTTCTCATATATTGCTTCATCAATGGATTGAAAGAGGAAATTAAAATGGAGGTGATGAAGTTCAAACCCTATACCATGATGCAGACCATTGGATTAGCCAAAATAGTGGAAGACAAATTAAATGCTCAACGTGGAATAAGAAGGAATGAACAAGATCACAATAAAAAAAGCATGGAACTTCTTGACGGTATTTTGAGCGATATCGAGTATCTAATAAATACCAAAGTGGAAGCTAAGGAAGATGAGAAATATGAGGAAGATGTAGAAAACAAGGACAATGAGCAAGAAATACCCGAAATACCTTATCCCACCAATGTCAACAATAGGGTTGATATGCCGAAAGTGATTGATGCACCAAGCAAGGATGAGGTAGACATACTCGAAGTGATCAATGCCATCCAGACATGCACTCTACAAGACCTACACACACCTTCCTCACCAATAGTGAGTTCTCACCACATGACCAAACCTATTTGGAACCAACACAGAGTGACTACACACTCCTTCTCCGTTGGCTCTACCAAGGAACCACAAAAGGATATGAAAGTGTTACCATCACTTTTGATGCATCATTCTGAAGTGTTTGAGGAACCCCAATGGTTGCCCTCCCATCATCATCATGATTCTCCTAAGGAAGATTCTACTATTTTTCCTGGCAACCCATCACTAACACTTCGACCTTCAAGATATCCCTACCTTCGAAAAAGTGACATTAAGATAGTACAAGAACTTGCACAAATTCAATTGGGAAAACAAGCAACGAAGCTCCTTACTTTGATCTTTGAGGACAAAGCTCTTTTTAAGGAGGGTGGCATGTTAGGATCCCACATCCTAGCATTACTTATTAATTATTATTGATTAATTTAATTATATATTTCATTATTATTGAAAAGTCATGGTTGAAAAGTTATGATTGAAAAGTCATGATTAAAGAGTCATGATTGAAAAGTCATGATTGAAGAGTCATGATTGAAAAAGTCTATATATTAGGTTGGCCATTCACACAAATAATCCATGAAGAAGAATAAATAATTGTTTATTGAATGCATTGGAGGGACCTTCCTAACAGTGAAACAATGAATATTTATAAAAGTGATTCTTTTAATTTAGATGCTATTTTATTTTTTTCTTTATTAAAATTGTGCTAGAACCTTCAGGGTTCTACCAGACATTTTCATTTTGCCCTAGATAAAAGTAGATCCTGTGTTTTAATTCCATCATAAAAATGACTCTTCCATGTATGTTCAAATATTGTAACCAAGTTATTACCACCTATTTTTTCACTTGAGACTTCCCATGATGAGCACCATATTTGTAGGTATTCTACAAGAAAGGCAATAATATCGTTCCAAACTTGCGCATGATTTTGATATATATTTTTTAAAATTCTATTGTTTGCTTCAAGCCATAAATTCTAAAAAATAATGATAGGGCCAATCCTCCATAAAATACATAATACTTTAGCTTTGAAATAATTAATCTAATATTTCATCAACTCTTTCAATGTTGATGGAGCTACTCAATATATTTTCATATTTTAAAAAAAGTAACCACAAATGGTGTGAGCAAAGGGAAAGTGAAGAAGTAAATAGTATAATGTTTCTAAATGTTTCTCACACTAGACACATCTAAAAGGTCCATGATATCATCTTCTTTGTAGACTCTCTTTTATAAGAATATCACTTTGAACTACTAACCAAATAATGTTGAGGCCTTAGGGAAATCCTCTAATGACCAAGAATTATTCCAAGGAAAATCTTTAGGAGTAGAGAATTTTGATTGCTCTAAATCCATATATCCACACTTGATTGAGTATCCACCATCCTTTAATAATTCCAAACCAACTTATCATTTCATAAAAAAATATATAAATAGATAAATCTTGCTCCTCCAATATTATTTCATTTACAAACCCTATCCCACTTACAAAAAGGAAACCTAAATTTTTTCTCACATCCTTTCCAAAGAATATCCCTTTGAATTTTATCAAATTTTGATGTTATAGCTATTGGTAATCTTGAAAGTGACATCATATAAATAGGGATGGATTGCAATGTAGTATTTTTGAGTTATAACCTTTCGACCATAGTTAAGAACTTAACTTTTTGATCTACCAAACAAGCTCTTATTCTATCCAAATAGGAGGTCCAAAGCTCCATTTATTTTATTTTATTGTTGAAAGTGACTTGATATTATTGAAATAATAATAATAAAAGTACACTATTCATAAAAAAGTGGGTGGTATGATAGCACACCCCGAAAAGCCAATGCCACATGTCCATCCTAGAATCCAACAGGATCCTAGGCTAATAACTAGAAAACAAACAATCAAAAAAATGGGAACCCACTAAATTTCAAGTAGTCATAGGGATGGTTCTAGTAGAACGAGGGGGATCTTTATCCATAGGATTAACCCACCCATGTTGTGAGTTGGGTTTTGCATGAATGTGCTCCCAACCAGATTGATCATCATCTTGATGCTTAACATGCTTCTTTGTAACATATGATACTATTTAAAATGATGTAGATATAATATTAGTACACCTCAATGAAGAGCTCTAGTATTTAAACTAGGGGGACAAGATGGAGGGTTGGTCCATCCTTTTTTTCTATAAGCCTAGGACATGAGGTTACAAGAATCTTGAGTCTAGCTTCGAGCCCTTGTTTAATATTGATTCCTTTATTGGGGAGGAGAGGTTGGGATATGGGCCACCATGCAAGGAGCATTTGCCTAGTGATCTAATAGAGTAAATAAATGATGAGCTTCAAGAACAACCTTATTGGCTTGCACTTGGATTAGAAATAAAACATTAGAGCAAATCATAGATTTCTTGTAAGTAGAAAAATTAGCGGGAGCTTATTGATTAGAAAAATTTTCATTACTACTCTTTTTCCAAATGTTAAACATGATTTTTGCTCTAAATATATGATAGATATGTTCAATGATTGCTAGCATATTGGTCTTATCCCTATGAAAAAGCATGCACCATGAGAATGACCTAGGCCAAAAATCTCTAAATAGGTCATGAGTCCAAGCCCATGTCATCTAGGCTTCGGAGAAAAACCAAAATAGGTGCTTGATGGACTGTTTGTGATAACAAAAGGAGGCATTTGGGGTTGGTCACCCCTAAATGAACTAGGCACTCTCTAACATGTAAACCCTAAAAAAGAAGACAGTAGGTAAAATGAGCCACTTTTGACTCCAAACTTGCATCCCAAACAGTTTGGAAATGAAGTTGCCATTCTTTACCAAAGGATTAAATTCTCCATCATTTATTCAGCTTGAGAACCATGGGTAAACATGGCGAGAGCCGAGAGTATCCATTGTAGAGCTTATAACTCCTAAAAGAAGTGTTATAGTGTCACTTCTAATCTTTCCACCAAGGATGAATTCTTCTAACCCCAATTTTGTATACTATGGGGAACTGCATCATGAGCCACTTGGAAGGTCTCTTTATCTTGCTCTGAGAAGTTAAATTGGGCCTTGGCTTCCATCTATAAAATCTAATTTCTGGTCTACCTAGAAAAAAATCATAAATGACCTTTATGACTATATGGATAAAATGTAAGGTCCAAATCTAGGAGACTTTGGCTAGAGTTTGGTTTTGATAAGTAAAAGTGGGGGACCACTAGTCCGAGAGTTGGTTGATGGGCAAAAATTTAAGGCCCAAGTCTAGGGAACATTGGCTAAAGGTTGGTATTCCATTTAATGCTCATGCACCTTAAAATTATCCTAATCAATTTTACATCACAATCTCTAATACCCCACTCATTATAAACTTAAAAAATATGAAATGATTTAATTCTCATGCACCTCAAAATTGATTAATATCCTTTTATTATTATCAATTCTATCTATAACGAGGTTCATAAACACTTCAATTAGCCTCTAGTAGTTCTTGCCTTTTGTTCTCCTTCAAAATGCCTTGTTTTCACTTTTTATTATGAATTCTAGGAAACTAATAATCCTTCATACATTGGCTCTTCAAAAACAACTCCTAATGTTGTTTTCCAAGAATTAGTATAAATAATTTTTGTTAGGACATTATAATAGTTAAGATTTATAAATATATTGTTATTTTTTTTAAAATAATCAGAGTTACATTCTTTCATCAATAGTTTTCAAGAGTTATGTGGATTGGTAATTGTTTGTATGGCCAGATATTTACCAAGAAAAAACCTAGGCTCAAACCTTGGTGACATGCCTATTACAAATGTAGTAGTCTCATTTGAATTCTTTGAGTGCACGTCAAACGGATAATGTAGTAGTCTCATTTGAATTTCATTTGGATTTAAATTGTTGTAATATTATTAATATTTGATTTATTAAATAATATGTAAATTGTTGTAATATCTAATGTTTACTTATGCATTTTTGTTGTGTGCTTATAAATGCTTAATGATTTATTTATTTATTTGGGGGTGATTGTTACAGTCTTAAACATGTCCCAGGATTCATTGAGAAGGCAGAGGAGTCGAAGACAAAAGGAGTGGACGAGATTATTTGCATATGATTTTTCTAAAAATAAGTGTTTTCTTTATTTTCTATTTTATAAGATCTAATGTAATATCTAATGTTTTTCTTTCTTTTCTATTTTATAAGATTTAATCTAATATATTTTTTTTTGTGGGTGTTGTGTAGTGAATGATCCATTTGTTATGAAGGAATGGGCAAAGACATACCCAAACAACAAGAGTGTCAAATTTCTTGCAGATGGTTCTGCCAAGTACACCCATGCAATGGGTCTGGAATTGGATTTAACAGACATGGGCCTGGGAATCAGATCCAGAAGGTTTTCCCTTGTCTGTGACAATCTTGAGGTGAAGGTTGCAAATCTGGAAGAAGGTGGAGACTTCACTGTTTCAAGTGCTGATGACATTCTCAAGTCTCTGCAGTCTTAGATTCTTTTGGGTCACATATTTGAAGCTTTTTCCAGTTATGTAGATGCTAGAACGCAATAGTATAATGATAGCGATAAATATAATGCTGCAGTCACAGCATCGAATAGGCTATGGCTAGGGACATGATAATAGAAAGGTCCAACTCTTTGAGAATTTTAGTGGAGTTTTTAAATAGAATCATTGTCTTTTTAATTTGAACTAATAGCCTTGTTGGCATTCTGTCTCCTTTGTTCGTCACAATCTCTGTGCAACCCACCAGAATGAATTTATAAAACACATGATTTTAGTATTAGGAGGCAATGCTGACCATGTGAATCGAGTAAGTTGTATAATTTTATTAATAATTTTAGTTCAACGAATTGATTTCACTCGACTTGATTTTGCAAGATATAAGTATGCAAAAACTCGTTGACTTTACCATGTATGTATGCTGAAATTCTTTGACTTAGAGTTTAATTTTTAATTTTAATTTTTTAATAATATTGGGAAATAACTCTTTGTAATGTTTAATACGGGAAATAACCTCTTATCTCACCTTTTTAAATATTATATCATTATCACATAGTGGTATTACAACACAACTTGTATCTTATTATGTATAGTTTGACAAGATTCAAATTTGGGTCTTTCCTTGAAATATTGAGAAATCTAATTGGTTGAGCTAATGTCACTTGATGGTTTTTTCTTACATATTAATACTTTTTTTGTAATTAGAATCTCATTTTTTTTTATAAATCATATGAAAAAGTTTAATTTTTCACATGCTCAATAAAGAGAATGTTTAGATTTGCATTTGTAACAAACAATATTACAACTTGATCATCACCTCATAGGTTGAAATATAATTTCATATATTAAAATATCTTTTTAGCTAGAACCTAGATACCTTGAGCTTTTTTTTGTTGCTCTAACCAATTTTTCAACATCTTAAATAAAGTGAGGATATGCATATCAATTGCTATTTAGATGTCTTCATTTAACCCATTCTTAAATACTAAGACTATTATTACCTAGTCTAAATTATATGTGTAAATGAGAGTGGTCATGGATATATTACAATATTGATATCCGAGTCCAATTGTTTAGCTTATAGCATCTTAAATGTCATAAGAATATAAATATCATTTATCAAAAATTTTCAAGACATCTTGAATTTTGGCCATAAAGAAGCATAACCCATACATCTTATTTTTCACGTAATTTAATTAAAAGCATGAGTATCTAGGTATGCAACTACTAGAGTGACTTTTGCACTTTTAAGGATCTTGTATAACTATAATAGACACTTCAATTTAGAATCCAATCTCTATAGTCCTCATCTAAGAATGATAGTCAAGTTTTGGTACTAATACATCAGAAGACCACAATAGGAACTTAAATTCTCCTCCAATATTTACATCCACATAAATCTTAACAGTAGAATCATAATCATCATACTTGGTGTGATAAATATGCATCATCCCCAAAGGATTCCTTGGCTTATCATTCTCAATATTTATTTTGATATCTTTTGTCATTTGATGGCTAGCCAATCATTAAAATTCAAGCTCCAAATAACACTTTCTTTAGTACCTCCATGGTAGGTCTAGGAAATTGACTAAATATTAACTCAAATAACATTCTAATGAGTATTACCGATGTAAGCAAGATTGATGTCACAAGTTTGCTTAGTGTTAGAAATCCTAATGTTCATCAAATTCATCCAACTCTACATAGATTCCTCAAAATATGGAATTCTATAAGACTGAATAGGTAAGGAACTTATTATGACCCAATGTTAAAGACTACATAGTTGAAACTATTGATATTTTTATGATGTTATGTATGATTTCTTGGAGGAAAATCTTGTAATTGGTATAGCCTTCACCACATGTAGTTGTACCCCACCTTGGAATTGAAATGGATCCAAAATATAGTGCCTTGAAAGATTGCAATCCCAAATATTTAAGCAAAATTTTCCAAAAAGGTTTATCAGAGTGTAACCTATTCATATTATCTCGATAAATCTATCAAAATAGGATAGGTCTCTCATAAGGATCTAACATGCCTCAGAGATTTTTTAAATTATTTTGTTGCTTATATGATGCCTACCTAAATCAAAATAATATGCAAGATACTTATGTTGAAAGGAGGAAGGAAAATAAATGGATAAATTTTACTTATACAGAAATGCTACTTTATTGGAGAAGGCTATGCATAGGTGAATGATTGTTGATTACTCCTAATTGTTTTTGATACATAGGAGAGTTGGTTACATCCACACTATTTTTAGTAACTGCTAAGTGCATGGTCAAACCACAGGGTCTGCTCCCAACAAGACTATACCACTTGTTTACCCAATGTGAGAGGACCACCGGTCACTTCATACCATTGTCATCGGTCTAGCGTGCACTCAGAGGATTCAGATCAAACTACTACCTTTGCAACAAACATGCCCTTAAGGTTTGAACCTATGTCTCTTCTTGGTAAGTGCCTAGTTAGATAGACAATTACCAATCCATCTAGCCCTTGGGAGCTTGATTACTCCTAGATTTAAAAACCTATATAAATCCAAAATCGATGATCCCACTCCACTTAAAAAAGGTTATATTTAGCTTCTATTGGGGGTAACTCCCATCAAAATACCAAAATATTACATTTGTTGTTAGGTCAATTAAACCATATCCAACATGCCTTTCTATCACAAATATTTTTCATTTCTTTTTCTATTAAATATATTCTTCAACTTTCTTGAAGTGCTATGTTTCCACAATCAACTTCTTGACATCATTTTTATTAAGATATACTTGGCCAGTTGCCTTCTAAAATTTGAATTTAACCAATATGAAGATCAACATCGTGATTTGCTAAATCATCTACTATTTGATTTTCTTCTCTATAAATATTGCTCATATTTCTAAGAAATTCCCTCCAATAATAGGTGATGAACATCAACGCTAATATTTTTTTTGTATCCAATCTCCACATCCATTTTTGTTGATAGCATTTATGATAGTTTGCAAACCCCCCTCAATTAAAATATATTTCCATCCTTTTTCTATTTCAAATTTAATCCCTATAAGAAGGGTCCTAGCCTCTACATAGTTATTAGTTGAAGTTCCATATTATTTTGAGTAAGTGAGGAGAATTTTGGCTTCACTATTTCTAAAAACACCATATCCACCAGATTTTCCCAAATTTCCTTTAAAAGCACCATCAAAATTAATTTTGATAAACCCAATTTTTGGATATTTCTATTTTACCCTAGATCAAAGTAGATCCTTTGATTTTTTTCCATTATTGCAACTGACTCTTCCATGTATGTTAAAATCTTGTAACCAAGTTGTTACCACATTTTTTCACTCGAGACTTCCCATGATGAGCACCATATATGTAGACATTCTACAAGAGAGGCAATAATATGATTCCAAACTTGGGCATGATTTTGATATTTATTTTAAAAAAATTCTACTATTCGCTTAAAGCCATAAATTCCAATAAATAATGGTAGGGCCAATCCTCCATAGAATACATAATGCTTTAGCTTTGAAATAATTAATTTAACATTTCATCAACTCTTTCAATTTTGATGGAGCTACCAAATAGAATTTCATATTTAAGAAAAGTAAACCCAAATTGTGTGAGCAAAGGGAAAATGAAGAAGTAAATGGTATGAAGTTTCTAAATCCTTCTCAAACCAAACACATCTAAAAGGTCCAATATATCCTCTTCTTTGTAGACTCCCTCTTATAAGAATCTCACTTTGAACTACTAACCAAAGGAATGTTGAGGCCTGAGGGAGAGCCTCTAATGATCAAGCATTCTTCTAAGGAAAATATTTAGGGATAAGGAATTTTGACTGCTCTAAATGCTTATATCCACACTTGATTGACTATCCACCATCCTTTAATAAATTCCAAACAAACTCATCCTTTCATAAAAAATAAATAAATAGAATTCTTGAATCATCTTTGGAAGTTCATCTATATTTTTTTTGAGTTTCTCTTCTTCAACCAGGTTAGTAAAATAAATTCATGATTTAATGTTGTTGCTCATATTAATAGTCTTTGATCTTTGGATCTTTACAAGCTAGGCATGCTTGAGCCCATGGTTTCCATTTTGGTTCAAAGATAAAATGAAGCATCAGACCAACAATTTACATAATTCCCCTCATTGACTAACCATCTAATAGGTTTCCTTTTCAATTGCAAACTATTTAATATGAAGTTCCATGTTGACGATCCTTTTGTTGGTAATTTGAGTTATTTTGTGTTGTCATTGATGTCACATGGATCACATTGAGTTTTGGTGGCAAAAGCACTTCATAAATAATCATTTATGATATTTTGGAGAGCATGGATATTTATAGGATTTTGTGGCACAAGAGGCATATAATATTTAATTTTTTAAATATTATATTAATGGTTTTTATTAAAACCAATGGTAAAGGTTTTTATTAAAACCAATGGCAAGGGTTTTTATTAAAATCGACGAAAAGATTTTTTATTAAAACCAACAGAAAGGGTTTTCATTAAAACCATTGGAAAGGGTTTTTCATTAAAACCACTATGCTAAGACTTCTCCAAATTATGATGGATGAAAATATTTCCAATAAAACCTAGGTGCAAAAAGTTTCATGGCGATATTCAAAAGAATGAAGGAGATATCCCAATTCAAAGTTAAGAGGTGAATTATTAAATTTTTATTTAATAATTCTAAGGTCTAAAGTTGAATTACATTATTCGTCTACGTGCAAAGGTTGGGAAGATTAATAAAGATTCACCGACGTCATTCGAAGGATGGAGGTGCATATAAATAAAAGGTGAAAAACTTTTATTTATTGAAGACTTGGCATAGTACATGAGAGAGAGTCATCGAAAGGGGAGCAACGAAGAAAGAAGGATAAATAAATTTCAATTTGAGAGCAAGGTCAAGTAAACAGTGTGGGAAAGTGACGTCACAGAGGACTCCTTAGTGCAGTTGGGAGGGTACGAACTTTGCACAAGGCAGGTTCTTTGTTCGAATCCCGCAGGGATAAAGTATTTTGCTGAGAAAGGCAATTCGGGTTTTCAGATTCGAAGTGTAGGACAAGCTGGGGGTTTGGGATTAAATTCCAATGTGGGTTGATGCCCACGTGG
Organism: Wollemia nobilis; assembly: GCA_028583015.1. Classification (NCBI taxonomy): domain Eukaryota; kingdom Viridiplantae; phylum Streptophyta; class Pinopsida; order Araucariales; family Araucariaceae; genus Wollemia; species Wollemia nobilis. Next base: position 4,031,294 of record JAQPPZ010017021.1, read on the forward strand.
TAAGCGCCTAATAACGCTAGGTGAGAGGAACATATTTTGACTCCCGTGAAGGTGTGAAGGTGCATTGATTTTTAGCAAGGCATTGACGATTTCGAAGGTGTGAAGGCGCATTGATTTTTGGCAAAGCATTAACGATTTTGAAGGTGGTGAAGGCACATTAATTTTTGCAAAGGCATTAATTATTTCAAAGGTTGCGAAGGCTACGAATTTTGTAAAAAGGTATTTTATATTGCCAAAGTTTTGGTGCATTGAAAATCATTTCTATTATAACTAGGGAGTCATAAGGTATTTAGTGAAAATAAATTATTGTTGTATGTGCTTAGGGAGTTATAAGGTGTGAAGTTAAATATTTGTGATTGCTGTATGTGGAGTTATAAGGTGTGGAATTAAAAAATAAAAGCATAGGTGCTTGTTGTATGTGTTAATGAAATTAGGGAGTCATAAGGTTGAAAAGTGTTGAACTTGTTATATGTCCTAGTGCATGATTTAATTATGAAATTAAACTAGGAACTTGAGACCTAGTTAATTGCTACCTTGAAGTTAGAAGACATGCACATGAGTTAGGGTTTGAAGTTGAAGAAAAATTGCTTGATTATGTGCCTTGGCTATTGAGAGGAAGTGGATGGATTAGAAAATCAATTTTATGGATAAAATTGATGCTTGAGTTCCATGATTGCTTTAGTGGAGTTCATTGAGAGTATTGCCATTATTGAGGAGGTTGTTGCTATTGCTTTGAGGAGATTGTTGTTGGTTGCTTGTTAAGTACATTGCCACTATTTGAGACCATTGAGGAGATCATTTGCTAGTCACTTGTGGATACATTTGTATTTCATTTGAGGAGATCATTGTTGGCTATTTGAGAGCTCTTTGCTTAAGGGAGTTGTGCTTGTTTCTTGAGAGCTTATTGACATTGGATGAGGAAGATATTGTTGAGAACCTATGCTATCACCTGTGGAGATTGTCCTTGGTTGGTTGAATTCCTCATTGTTATTGCTTGGAGAGGTTTTCATTAGAGAGCTCATTTGCCATACATTTGAGAGTACATTGTTGAGCATTGTTGTTATCCATTTGAGAGTACATTGTTGAGCATTGATGTTATCCATTTGAGAGTACATTATTGAACATTGTTGTAATTCATTTGAGAGTACATTGTTGAGAATTATTGCCATACATTTGAGAGAGTACTTGTCATACATTGTTGAGTTCATCATTGAGCCTTGCCTTCATTGATTTGTGGTTGAGATTTGAGTGCTACTTGAGAGTCATTGGTTGAGCCTTTGGGAAGGCTTTTGGAACAAAATTTTTGGATAGATTTGAGACAACTTTTATGCATGATTGGTTGAGCCTTTGAGAAGGCTTTTGGGATAAATTTGTGGACAGATTTGGGATAGCATTTGAGCAGGATTGTTTGAGCCTTTTATGAAGGCTTTGAGAACATATTTGGGACAACATTTGAGCAGGATTTTTTGAGCCTTGTGAGAAGGCATTGAGGTAGATTTGTGAGTAGTAAAAAATATAGGATAGAAATAGAAAACACATCAACACCAGTTACCTAGCTGAGTAGATCAGTGGATAGCCTAGCTGAGTAGATTAGTGAATAGCCTAGTTGAGCAGATCAATGGATAGCCTAGCTGAGCAGATCAGTGGGGAGCCTAGATGAGAATATTAGTATATAGCCTAGTTGAGCAGATCAGTGGATAGCCTATCTAAGCAGATCAGTGGAGAGCCTAGCTGAGAAGATCAGTGGAGCCCACCTGAGTAGATCAAGACAACCTAGCTTTGAGCAGATCAAAGTAATTATTTGTATTGGGATAAGGATCCCTATTTATTTGTGAAATATTATAAGGAGATTATCTTTTGGACTACCCCACATTGGGGGAACCACGTTAAATCTTGTGTCTCAATTGTGTGTGATGATTTGTGCACTTGCTTACTATTGCTATCTATGTTATTAATGCACACTACTATATTTGGTTATTACAATTGAGGACACTAATTGATATTGGTTTGGAAAGAAAGTAAAAAGTGGGCGCTATACTGTTCACCCCCCTCTCAGTATAAGCTTGTGTTCTTCACCTTTGGGTAGGGTTATTTTCCTAAATAATTCCATTGCATCAAGAGAACCTATATATTTTTACCCAAATCTTTTCTTTATATCTAAATAATCCCCATCCAAGATTTGCCCCTAATGTCAAAATTATAAGTCTACAATTCCTAAAGCTTGCTCCTCCAATATTAGTTCCTTTACAAACCCTATACTACTTACAAAGAGGAAACCTAAATTTTTCCTCACAACCTTTCCAAAGAAAGTCCCTTTGAATTTTGTCAAATTTTGATGCTATACCTATTGGTAATCTTGAAAGTGACATCATATAAATAGGGATGGATTGCAATGTACTATTTATGAGTTATATCCTTCCTACCATGGTTAATAACTTACCTTTCCAATCTACCAAACACGATTTTATTCTATCCAAACAAGAGACCCAAAGCTCCTTTTTATTTCCTTTTTTGTTGAAAGTGACTTGATATTATTGAAATAATAATAAGAGTACATTATTCACAAAAAATGGGTGGTATGATAGTACACTCCAAAAAGCCAATGCAACAGGTCCATCCTATAATACAAATGGATCCTAGGCTAATAACTAGAATACAAACAATCCAAAAAGTGGGAACCCACTAAATTTTAAGTAGTCATAGGGATGGCTCTAATAGGAGGGGATCTTTATCCATAGGATTACCCCACCTATGTTTTGAGTTGGGTTCAACATGAATGGGCTGCCAACTAGATTGGTCACCATCTTAATGCTTAGCATGCTTCTCTGTAACATACACTATTGTTTAAAATGATGTAGATATCAGATTAGTACACCTTGATGAAGAGCTCTAGTCTTTAAACTAGGGGGACAAGGTGGAGAGTTGGTCCATCCGTTGGTTCTATGATCTTGGGACCTAAGGCTACAAGAAGCTTGAGTCTAGATTCGAGCCCTTGTTTGATATTCGAGCCCTTTTTTGATATTGATTCCTTTGTTGGAGAGGGGAGGTTAGGACATGTGCAACCATGTAGGGAGCATTTGAATAGTGATATAATAGAGTAAATAGTTTATGATCTTCGAGAGCAATCTTGTTGGCTTGCACTTGGATCTGCTATAAAACATTAGAGCAAATCATAGCTTTCTTATAAGTAAAAAAAATAGTGGAAGCTTATTGATTAGAGAAAATAACATTACTAATCCTTTTTCAAATGTTAAACAAGATTTTTTCTCTAAATATATGCTAGATATGTTCAATGCTTGCTAGCATATTGGTCTTATCCCTATGAAAAATCATGCACCATGAGAATGGATTGGACCAAAAAGGTCTAAATAGGTCATGAATCCAAGCCCATGTCATATAGGATTTGGAGCAAAACCAAAATAGGTGCTTGATGGACTCTTTATGATGAAAAAAGGGGGACATTTAGGGTTAGTCACCCCTAAATTAACAAGACACTATCCAATATGTAAACCCTTAAAAATAAGACACTAGGTAAAATGAGCCACTTTTGGCTTCAAACTTGCATCCCAAACAGTTTAGAAATGAGGTTGTCATTCTTTACTAGAATATTAAATTTCCCATCATTCATTGAGCTTGAGAACCATGGGAAAATGTGGTGAGAGCCGAAAGTATCCATTGTAGGGCTTATAGCTCCTAAAATAAGTGTTAGAGTGCCACTTCCAATCTTTCCACCAAGGATGAATTCTTCTGACCCCAATTTTGTAGAGTATATTATGGGAAATTTCATATTAAACCACTTGGAAGTCATTGTCAGCCCATTAAATCCAAGTTCAATCTACCTCCCAAGATTTCCAAATGCTTTTGACCACAAAAAGTTCCAAATATCTGAAAAAGCACCTTCATAACGAGAAGTGAGGGTAACCCAATCCCTTTCCAAGATTATTTTCCATGAGGGATGCCAGAATTAATGCAGTTATAGAGCAAATTTTTCTAGCCCCATGCCTTGTATAACTTGAATAACCCACTTTGCACAAAGAGTTATCCCCTATATTTGGGTGTCCAAAAGACCCAACCCTCTAGAATCTCTTAGGATGCAACAAAATTCCTAGGCCACTCTATGGAATCATTTCCTCTACTTAGAAGAGGTCCAAAGAAAATATTGAAGAAGTTTCTTCATTTTTTTGTACGAGGTCTTGGAGGGGGTCCAACATGACAAATAATAGACATGAGTGGTAGCCAAAATATTTGAACAGGCCTAAACTTTCCTTGCTAATGAGAGAGGCTTGGAGAGCCATTTTTGCAATTTTTTTTCCAATATATCAAGGACATATTGCCATAAGGAAGAGGAAGAAGATTGAAAAGTGAAAGGGATCCCTAGGAATCTAAATATTTTTCCATATTTAATCCACTTCTAGCCATAGCAAGTAAGGCAGGAGGGTTGTGGCAAAAAAAATTATCTATAACACTAGGTTTTTAACCATTGAATATTAGAGCCAGAGGCTAGACAACATGTTTCCACATACTACAAGGTATGTTCAACATTATTCTCCTCTTAAATAAGAATGAGGAAAGAGTCATTCAAAAATTTACCATTAACCAACTATTGATAAGTGTTAGGTAGGGTTATCCCTTTCACTCAACCCTTAGTGATAGCATCAACCAACCAAACCCTTCTACTGCTAAAATGTATAAAGTTGGGGCAAGAGGGAAGCCTTGGCAGATTGACCTATATAACCCAAAGGAGAAAAATTGTCACTCATTGATGGTAATGTAGGTAGAGGTGTTTGTGAAAATAATTTGAATAGTATGCAGGAATTTTGGTCCAAAACCTAATGCCTATAACATAGCTAGAATGAAAGACCATTCAATCCTATCACAAGCCTTTGTAAATTCAATTTTAAGGAACATGAATTTCTATTTGGATTAGCTTTCCCATTCCATTCCTTTCCATATAGCAATGATTTTTTCCAAGATGCATTTGCCTTTGAAAAAACCCATTTTCTCTAGTAGGATGATGAGAGGAAGAAGGTTCCTCGATCTTAGGGTGAGAGCTTTGACAATGATCTTATAGGAGATATTGAGTAAAGTGATTGGTTTCCAATTACAAATGTCCTCAATGTCGCTAGACTTAGGAATTAGCTTGATGTTGTCCCTATTGATTAGTGAGCCTAAAGAATTATTCTAAGGGATTCAAGATATACCTAGTGCAAGTTAGGTCCTACAGTTTCCCAAAGAGGTTTATAGAATTCATAGGTAAAACCATCTTCACCTAGAGCTTTATCATTATCCATGGACAAGATAATATATTTAAGCTTACCTTGGGATATATGGTTGTTACAAATGACCCATTGAAAGGAAAAACAATTACAAGACATCACATTAATGCATTGTTGCAATGTATGGTTCTGAGTAGGGAAGGGATCCTAGGCTATGAATACCTATTGGTAATATCGCACAAAGGCTTGTAGAATGTTAGAAATATTAGAAAGCACTTGTTGACCCTCTCAAATGCTCATGATATTTTGGGTTGTATACCATCCTCTAAGGATGGTTGAGTGAGGTTGAGCTTCTAGATCCATAGTGGCTTGTCTAAGCTCTGTGGTGGTGGTCTTGTATGAGTGACGATGAAAAAGAGTCATCTGGCACCTATATGTGTAGAGGAAGTTTATGGTATGCTTGATTTCATTATTCCACCAATTTATATACACATTCTAATTGTGAGGGAATGACACCAAATTTTAGATGTGCTAGATGTAGGCTAGAGAAGGCTTGTGATTGAGTAATGATATATTCAAATAGAACTAACTACTAAGAGTTGTAACTCTATCGATATGTGATTCAATGTAAAAATGGATGGGGGAGTGGTCCAAGAGGACTATCTTAGGCAATGGTTCAACTAGGAGAGGAATGCAATTGCCAAAATTATGGGTGCCTTGAGAATATCACCTTATCAAGTCATTTGAGGATCTTGTCTGACCCGACACACATGTTGGACCATGTGTACCAAGGAGCGTTAGTTTGATGATGTTTAGTATTGGGATAAAACAATTCTAACTGGTTAGGCATGTAGAACCATACAACCCTTTTCCAAGATTTCCAATGCATGTAGTGGCCACCACTCTTATTTGACACTATTTCTATCATATTAAAGTCACCACATATAATCCATGTGATGGGCTTGTTCTATGGCACCTTTCAAAGCATACAAATTAATTACCCCAAGTGGATGGTTATTAACCACAACACTCGATAGGAGGGGTTACATCCTTCATCTTCAAGGTGGGGTCACCAACGTAGTGTAATGAGGGTGGCAATGTCACCTCGATCTAGCTCATGATTACTATGGATGAAGTGGCTCTTTGGCCAAATGGCATGGCAAAATCTTAGAAACCTTCAAGTTAAAATAAGTGCATCCACATAAATATTGCAATAAAAGTAGTAAATCATGAAAGAACAAAATATTTCAATATGAAATGGAAATGTAGAAACCTATATTAATCTCATAGAATCATAATACATAGTCATTGGTCTCTTTGAGGGGGAAACCTCATAAACAAAACTTTGATTCAATATGCAAAAAATATACATCCATATTTTCCCCTCGTTATTTTAAAGACTCTTCATAACCCTGAATAAAACACTCAAGAGTTGTCTCACATGCAAGTTGCCACTCGAGCTAGAATTTTCTACCAAACAAAATATTATATTTTGTATAGCAGTTACATTAAACAATGTCACTTATCTAGGTACCTCTAGTGCCACAAACTATTACATACTATCATTAGGATGGATTCCCTATGTTAGAAAGGGGGTTATTACATAATAATGTTAGGATGGGGTCCTAACATACCCTCCCCCTTTCAAAAGCTTTGTCCTCAAAGATGAAGATGAGGAAACTACTACTAGAGTTGCTAGAGGGACTCTCATGTGTCATCTTTAGGTTGTAATCCTTACCATGAAAAAATAACATTAGTGGTGACACGATGGTGTTGTGACTCCTTCACAACGACCCCAAAATTTGGGGACCCACTTGAAATTTGGAAGTTTATCTCCAAATCATTGCTTGAGCTCATTATTCGTAGTTGTCTTCATGAAAATATCAAAGCTATTTACCTTCCTCAAAATGGTATTATAGCAATATTCATCGTCAAAATTCACCTAAATTATACAAGGTTTATTTTGAGTAGTACTCACAAAAATAATTATGTAATCAAATGACCAAGTCCATTTATTCTATATGTTATTACCATGCTTGATTTGGTTATTTAAAAAAAATATTTTTAAAGGTCATGTTTTATGTTTTTGTGTGTTATTATTTTTTTAAAATTTTTAAGTGGCTTTGTTATATAAATAGGTGTTATGTTATCTTATTATATGGATAAATGGATTTGTTTGTTATTTTAATATTATGTTTGTGTGTAAATTTTTGTTATTTTTGTTATTAGTTTTCAAAGTATTGTAGTTTTATTAAAGTCATGTATTTGTTTTGTTTTATATTATTCGTGGTGTGTTTCTAGGTTTAGGGATGTTTTGTTTTATTATGTGTTAGGTGTGTTATTGTTTAGTGTTAGGATTATATAGTTTAGGGCCATGATGCCTGGTTTAATAAAGGTTTTGATTATGTTGTTTTTTTGTTAGTTTAAGATGGCATTTTCGTTTTCTTTTGTTATGTCATTAGGTGTTAATTTTAAGGTAGTTTGTTTTCTTTAGTTTATTGTATTATTATTATTATTATGTCATTTGAAAAGTTGAAGAGCGAGCTTCGAGGTATATTCTATTGTTTGTTTTGCTTTGTAGGTACTGGAGGTGACGTTTATGTGAATTACACACTCATTTATGTTTGCATAGGGTGACGCATTTATAAACAAAATGACTGTCGATATTTTCTGCATGTGAATCCGTGATGAGGTGTAAACATAAGATGCCTTGCGATGGAATTAGGGATTTCTCTCGAATGGAATTGAATAGCATTATCGCACACGAAGTAATGTTACCGACACAGAAGATCAGTGTGCTGCCGAAAGTGGGGAAGCTCGTCGTCACATTTTAGGAATCGGGCCGTCTTTTGATGAAATGTGTGGTCAATATACCAAAAAGTGTAGTCGCAGGAAAGGAATGATATAGCCGAAGAAAGCACAGTCACCAAGGAAAATTGTAGCTAAAATATGGTATGGCTATAGAAGTATGGTTGCTGGATTTTTTTTTGCATTCGATATGGATTTTTCCGTAATTAATAGACAGGTTGAAGAATACTGATGCCATCAGAATGATATTGCAAGGTGATAGGAAAGATATAGGGTGGTTACTTTTACACAAAATATATACCACCATCTGTTGTCAGAGATGCTACCGTTGAAGAACGTGAGACATGAGAATGAAGGTCGTTGTTCATCAGAAATTTGACATGAAAGACAGGAAATCATAGCGTCAAAGAATACCATTGTTGCATGCTGGAAGATGTTGCTGTTGGGTAACGTGGTGCTGAAAAATGACGTTGTTATTTACCAGAAAGCCCAACACATTTGAGAATATTTCCAGTAGAAAAGGACATTGTTAGAGATACCGAAGATACGTCGTTGATGGGGATACTATCGCAGAGATGTTGTGTTTTGGTCATTCTTGTTCAACACTGAACCTCATTGGTCATGTCATAGTACAAAAGGGCGTGATGTTTAATGGTGTTCCGTAGCAAGTCACTATGTAGGTCCCATTGATGCTCACAATAATGATATGATAAAGACATATACTAAGGTTCTAAAGACGATGCTCATCCTGTCGTTGTATATAGTTTTTGCAGAATGATGCAGGAAATTATGGTTAAATTGATGGTTTAATATTCGATACAAAATCATATGTTTAACTCATCGAAAAAGCATATAAAACATGGGGTATCGGGTCCTTAAGATTAAAGCTTGAGCCAAAGGAACATGCGCAAAATTTATCAAATGATGTGATAAAAATATTATGACAAAATCATAATTATTCGTATATATGGTCTTTTCCATAGTTAGCAATTTCATTTTAGGGTGTTCAAATTGATAGAACTTTATGTTCTAATAGTTCGATAAATAAATATTAAATAATGGTGGTTATGTGAATGTACAAGTTCGTTGATGCGAACAATTTCAAAATTTGTTTTGCAAACTTATGTTGAAATAGAATAATGGGAGATGTTAAATATGGCCTGAAGACAAAAATGGGGTCAGACACTTTGTGCTAAAAAGAAGAAGAAAAGGCTAAGGAGCAGGAAAAGGGAAGATTGATGTGAGGCTATAGTGGGTGTGAAATATAGAGAGATTCAAGGGTATTTATTGTGAAATATAGAGAGATTCAAGGGTATTTATTGTAAGAATTTTCATTATATTAAGTCATTTGAATTCAAGTATGTGCTGTGCTGTATTTGGATTTTGGAAAAGTGAGTTAATATGATTTTTATTACATTTCCATCGAAGATTGCACTAGATTATTGTCTGTACTATGTAATGTCTGGTAAACAATAGTTTTGGTTTAAAGGGTTTTTTGTATGTTCAGGTTGTAGCAGTTTGGTCCGAAAATTATTTTCTTAAAAATATGTTACAATTTATTTTATTGAGATATATATATCAAAGTTCAGTCTGGTTATTATTTACAAGGTGCTTATTTCATACTAGGTTGTTTACAAACTTAGTATCCAAAATTTTAAAATAATTAATATTGTTGGATGCATGAATTCATCTGGAGTAAATGATGGTGTTGATTTCTCACTTTAAATCCATAAATTTTGAGGAATTAACTTTGATATTTCAGTTCGTTTGATTAGTTTGGAGTTGTTTTAAGACAGTCAGATCTTCAAACCTTACAGTAAAAGATTATTTTATGTCTTAAAATATTTAATTCAATAAATATTTTAAGAGATAAACATTATAAGAAAGTTTCTGGTTTATGAGCCTTATTTCATTTCTTAAATCCAAAGTTCATAAATTCAGCTTTATATTAAACCCTGAAATTTGTATTGAGGGTCCAAATATTTGTAATTTAGGGTTAAACATTCTGCACTTGTTTATTTGTTTAAAGCATTTCAGGTATAATTCTCAAATACAAAGAACAAGTATATTTATTTGAAAGACCTTAAAGGTTTGAATTTATCAGATGTTTTCAAATAAGGTTTACAAATAAATAATTTCATTATTTTAATTACTTTTGATTTTATTGAAAGTTAATTAAAATTTGATTTAAATGCTAGATTTTATCTAAAGAATTATTTAAAGCATTTATTTAAGTGATAGAATGAATTTGCATGAATCATCAACATTATAAGAGCAAGTTTATCTATTGTTGTTAAAAGAAAGAACTGATACATGACAAATGTTGAAATCAAAATACTAAATTCCCAGGCCCCTTGTAAATAGTAGCTTGCAAACCTAAAAGAGTTATTCAAGTACTTATTTATGCATATATGCATGACACATTAAACATTAAATAAGAACCTTGGAGAAACATACTTTCTTTGCAAGAGAGAATTTAAATTCTAAGTTGTCGAGTGGTTTTTGTGACTGGACAAAATCACACCTCAATAGGTGGTAAAGGGTACACGATCTCTAGTTCAAAATTTATTTAGGCTCAAGAATGAAGGATCCTTATTCATAAAGCTCTGGTAATGTAGATTGAACCTATACCTTGTTGTAGACAACCTTTTTCAATGAGGAGATATGAAACACTGTATGGATCCTGAAAGTGGCTAGAAGTTCCAATTTGTAGGTTGTTGAACCAATCCATTGTAACACCTAGTAGGAACCATAATATTTGTCTGCAAGTTTTTGGAATCCGTGGAGTTGGATAGATAATTTTTTGTAGGGATATAGATCGAGAAAAAACATGTCCCCTACTTCAAATTTACACTCAAAATAGTGTTGATCCACTTGTTAATGCATATGATTCAAGGTCAATTCAAGATTTGCCTTAATTTGTCAGATGATGGTAGTATATTGGCTAAGAGTGGAATCAATAACTTAAACCTTTGAGCTTCCTAGAATGTAGGATTGTGTTGGCAGAGGAAGATCATATACTACTTCAAATGGGGTAACCTTGGTAGTGGTATGATATGAATATTATACCACCATTCGGCCAGAGGAATCCATTTAGCCTATTGTATAGGATATTATGATGAAAAGCAATGAAGGTATGTTTCCAAGTACTTGTTAACAATATTGGTTTGGCCATTAGTCTGAGGGTGATAGGTCAAACTCATTTTGAGCATAGTGCCCTACAACTTAAACAATTCCTATCAAAAGTGATTGGTAAAAGTAGGGTCCCTATCTAACACAATAGATTTGGATATTTCATGAAGGCAAAAGATGAAATCTAAAAGTATTTGAGCAACTACGAACGCTGTGTAGGAATGGGATAAAGAACATAAATGAGCAAACTTTATGAGATGATCCACTACCATGATAATGACTGAGTTTTCTCTCAATTTAGGTAGCCCTTCAATGAAATCCATGGAAATGTTAGTCCACACATGTTCCTAAATTGGTAGGGACTGAAGGGTTCCTATGGAGCACATAGTTTTACCTTTCATCCTTTGGCACCCATCACATTTTTCCATAAAAAAAATGAATATTCCTTTTCGTTCCTTTCCAATTGAAGGTTCGTTTGGTCCTTTCATAGGTTTTGAGAAACCTAGAATATCTCATCATTGGTGATGCGTGCATTTTTTACAATATGAATTCTTACATTTGAGAATTTTGTGGAATAACAAGTCGGTCATGATATCTCAAGTCCCGAGCATCCTAGGTGTATCTAGGGCAATATTTGGCCTCCTCGTAGAGTTTTTGGATCAAAGTTTGTAAATTAGAATCCTTAGCTATTTTTTATCTAAACAATTGATCTATTAAGGAAGTGATGTAGATATATCATTTAATATACCTTGATCGTTATACTGTTAGGATAGTGCATCAACCACTATATTCCTCTTTCCTTTTTATATGTGATATAATAATCATAGCTCAACAATTTAGATACCCACCTTTGTTGTTCAGGTGTGGCTACCCTTTTCTCTAAGAAATACTTATGACTTTGATGGTTGGTTTTAATTAAAAAGTGACACTCAATAAGATATGGCCTCTAATTATTAACAAAATGTAAAATATCTAGCATCTCCTTTTCATAAGTGGATTTTCTAAATTTTTGCATAATAGTTGTCTACTAGTGAAAGCTAATGGTCATACTTCTTGTATCAAAACTACCCCAATTTTGTTACTCAAAGCATCACTTTCAATGACAAAAGGTTTAGAAAAATTAGGCATTGCTAACATTGGGGTGGCTTTCATAGTGTGCTTTAATATTGAAATATTGCTCCACTATTTTTGACCAAATAAAGGATTTCTTTCTTAACATGGTCATTAAAGGAGTCACTATCTTTCCATAGTATTGCACAAATTTTTGATAATACATAGTGAGTCCAAAAGATCCTTGAAGTCCCTTGATGGTGTGAGCTTTGGTCATTCTTGAAAAACCTAAACTATTTTAGGATCTACTTTAACTCCTTTGGAGACAATGTGACCCAAATATTCTAATTCATGTAGACCAAAATAACACTTGGATCGTTTGACATAAATCTAATTTTTTTAATAAAAGTTGAAAGGTCTGGTAAAAATATTGGAGATGCTTCTCCCAAGTGTGACTGTAAATCAGAATATCATCAAAGAAGACTGGAATAAACTTGTATTAGTTATATCAAATGGCATAAACAAAAACTCATAATATCCTCATGAGTCCTAAAAGTAGTTTAGGAATGTCATATTCCTTGAGTCAATTATGATGGTATCTCCGTTGCAAATCCAACTTTGAGAAAAATTGGGCACCGTGCAACTCATCTAGTAGTTTATCAATAACTAGAATGGAATTTTTTTTTAATAGTGATTTTATCGAGTTCTCTAAAATCCACACACAAATGCCAAGACCCATATTTTTTCTGCACAAACAACACTAGGGAAGAATAGGGGCTAACATTGGGATGAATAACCCTTGCAACAAGCAATTCCTACACCATGTTTTCAAATTTTTATTGGAATACTACCTAGAATACATTGAATTGCATGATCATAAGTATGATGATGAGGTAGTCCTTTGAGTTCCTTAAAGCTTAAAGAATAATTTTGCAATTAAAGTTTTAATTCCTCCTACTGGTCCTTGTCTCCATCATTTGGAGCTTATATAGCGAATAGCTGGGCTACAAATCCATGGTATGATTTTTTAATAGTTTCTCCATCTAATGAGAAAAAACAAGTTGAGCAGGGCCAACCTTCATGCCCCATAAGATGTACTTTTTCCTTGTTGGCTAAATTTGATCCATAGCTCAAAAAAATCCCACAATATTGGGCCCAACATTCTCATCCACTGTGCTCCAAAAACAACATCACACCCACCTAGGGTTAAGGAAAACATATCTTCCTTAAGATTATATTCTCCTCTTTGTATATTTATATTTCAACACTTTACAAGGCAAAGTTCCTCCATTGGCAATCATGAATTCAAAGGAGTTACAAGTATTTATACAACAATTTCCTTGTTTGGCCACTCTTGGATCAATAAAGTTATGTACTATTGGAGCCAATGAGAGTTATTATACATTATCCTTTGAAGTGCCCTATTACCTTTATAGTTTGGGGAGTTGATATACCTACTAAGGCATGCACCAAAATTTCCAATTCGACATCTTCTAAGGCTTTTGGCTATTTTGTATGTTCCTCTTCCACCTCTGAATATTCCATGGTTGTTGCCTCATCCACATAGAGCAAATACAATTTATGGTGCACATATTTATGTCTTGGGGAATACTTCTCATCACAATTATAACATAGCCCTTGTGCTCTTTTGGCTTCCATCTCTTCTCATATCAACTTTTTGATGGTAGAAGATTTGTTGCAGGATTTGATCTTGGCATAGATGAAAAATGTGGCCAAGATTAAGAGAATTTGGAGGTGTTTCCTTGAGCCTTAAAATTTTTCTTCTACCAATCTAGCCAATGCTATTAGCTGATGCAATGTTTATGGATTTAAAATTAAAACTTTAGCTTTTATATCATTCTTCAAACCACTACAAAGTAGCTTTAGAAGAATTTAGGACTCAAGCTAGTGGTATGATTGGCCAAATTTTCATGTTGAGCGTAATAGTCTCGAATAGTTGAAGTTTATTTTATTTTAGAAATGGCTCTTGTAAAATATTCATACTCACTAGGAATAAATTGAGTGAGTAGTTGTTGCTCAAATTCATGTCAAGTAAGCTTGGGATGTGCTTTTTTGATCCATTGATACCATTGAAAGAGGCAATTGTGAGACACATATACTTAGAAATATTATGAATTTTGAAATACTGCTTTGCTCAAAACAATCATCCCTATAGATATTTTTCATAAAAAATTGGAAAGTTTAATTTGGGAGGTTTAAATCCATTATTATTGTGTGCTTCCTGCTCCTAATTTTTGGGTTCTTTTCCCTTGTGATCAAAAGAACCATATTGACCATATGTGTGGGTGTTACTAGTTAAACGATATTCCAAGGCTATAATTTTTCCATTTAATTCCTCCTTCATATCCTTTTATTCCCTTATCACATAGGCTAGGGAGTCATGTAAATATTTGAGTTCATCCCTTAACTAGTTTAAACCATCCCTTAATTGACCTCCCAAATGATCCCCCCATTGAGTTACTTGAGCAACACTTTTTTATCCATTTCTTGTGCCTTTTGTTGTTCCCTAGTGTTTGTGGTCATACTAAATTATTTTTTATCTTCTAAGGATACTTACTAAAAATATAAATACTATTTTGGTAATTACTATTTTTAGAAATGGTCCCAAAAAAGTGTTTGGGTGTTATATATCAAAATGATCACCTCAAAAAGATGAACAAAATGGACTAGGTCTCTAGATGAAATTTTTTATATAGTCAAGTGTCATTTATTTTCTCCTAGAGTCTTTGCTCATCCAAAAAAAACTTTTGTCTGAAAACCCCCTTAGCATGCCCTTCAATGTCCATTATTGACAACTATCCTATCTAACTTTGTAACTCACTATTTCTGATGGTTGTCTTGGTAGATTATATTACTGATGATTGCCCTAACTGATATGATTCTTGACTATAGCTAACAACTACATGGTCAGACTCTATCTTTACTATTACTGACTATGGACTTGGCTAAAATCACATCCAACTGTTACTAACTATTACCCTTACAAACCTTGTCTTGATTGTTACTTTCACCATAAGTTCTTTCAATTGTTTTAGTACAATCAATTCTATGATAGTGTAACCTCTTTAGTATGCTTAATTTCTATGGTAGGGTTCTTGGGTTTAGGTTTAACATTCAATAGAAATAGGTTACTCTAGGCCAAGGTGTATGCACTATCCATAACCCTCTATTAAACCACAATGATGAATGATAATGCTTGGACCAATATTTTAGGCAACTATTGAAGGAGGATTCCATGCATACCCTTAAGCACACTACCTCCCTCTTTGAAAATATGAGAGGATGATCTTCTTGAGTATTGTGCTTGGTGTACTATGGATACATACATGGTTGAGAATCTTCCTATGGATAAAGGTTTCTCTTAATCCTAATAGGGTCTCTCAATATACCTAAAGATATGTGGGAGCTCAAGTCCATATATGGGTGCTATTTGAGGCTTGGGTATTGGAGTCTAATCACCCCTCACTTCACTAGATGCTTTATGGGTAATCTATCTTAGCCAATAACAAATCCTCCATGATATTTTAAAATCCTAAACACAATGTTTCTAACCTATTAAACAAAAAAGAGAAAAAAATGGCTCAATTTGTTTCTCTTTTTTTAATAGGAAAATAAGCCAAAAAATGAAAACACAAAAAAATTATACCTAACAAGTCAAAATGGCGAGGCAAGATCTGTTGCAGTCACAATGGAATATGACCCTAGAGAGTTCTCTAATACCTCTTGTTAGAAACCTTCTAGTTGAAATAAGCACATCCACATAAATATTGCAATAAAAGCAGTATGATGAAAGAACAAAATATTACAATATGAAATAGAAATGCAAAAATCAATATTAATATCACAAAATCATAATATAGAATCACTGGTATCTTTGATGGGGAAACCTCCTAAAAAAGACTTTGATTCATTATACAAAAAAAGATACATCCATCTATGCCCCTTGTTCTTTTAAAGACTATTCATAACCCTAAACTTAATAGTTAAGAGTTGTCTCACATGCAAGTTATCACCCGAGCTAGAATCTTATACGAAAAAAATGGTTACATTAAATGGTGTCGCTTGCCACTATTGTCGAAGGCTACCCAATTTTAAAAAAGGCTACCTAGTGTCGCTTGCCACTATTTGATGTGACCATCAATGGTCATATCTATGAATTTGTGGTTGAACTTTACCAACTATGAAATTGTGTCTCTTAGGTAAGGACTCCAAATCTTGGATTCTCTATCCACCTTGGGATCTTGGACCATTTATGGCACCATTATTGGGAGTCTTGGTCCTATTTCTAGTCTTCTAGGTGCCTCCCCTCTTTCCCTTATAAATTTCAAGATTAATGCCTTTAGCTCTCTCCCTCCATGCCCTAAAACTCTATAAAAAGAGACATTGGGCTCTCATTTGCATAACACACTCTCATAGTAACAAAAATCTTCCAAATTATAGCTCAAATTTATCAACTTGTACTAACCACTTTGAAGAGCATTTAGAGAAATTGCTAGGCTAAGTCTTGTAGAACCAGTCCTCTATTGGTTGTAGCCTTATCCCATTTCCTTTGCTCTCTCTTTTATAGTTTACTATTTAGAATTAGTTTTGTAATTACTTAGAGTTTCTATTTTTATTTGAATTTATTCTTTTTATCCTAATCCCTTTCTTCCAAGTTTTTGTGTAGTTGTAGGCTAAACTCAGCTCAACCTCCCTTCACGTCCTCATCCCTTGAAGTCAACTTATTTGATAGGTATTTACCTTGGTCCTTCACTCAGGATGATTTCATGGCTGGTCCATATCAATCATGAATTCACTGCAATTCAAAGAAGGGTCAAACTCGGCTTTGTATTCTACCTCCTATCACTTTATTTGCTCACTATAATATATTTTTAAGCCTTATATTTGGTCTAAGAACAATTTCCATCACCCTTTTGATTCTTTGTCTATTGATAGAGAAAATTTATGGTTTGCTCTTATAGGGTGCAAATTCATCCCAAGACAAAAATGGATCACTTTCATTGTGCTTCGTAGCATCCCTTCACTTTATATCAATATTTCAATCCTTTTATCATTACCCCAAACTATTTTAACTTGGTATTCTATCCTTTATCCTGGTTTCCAATCTAGTATAATGATTTTATGGCAGAGACTTATCGATCGTGAATACATGTAAACAGGATTGGGGATAATATTTATTTTATATCCCATGTTTCACCTTGTCTTCTACCCCCTTTGCACTCTTTGTATCCTACATTAAATCTGAACTAACCTTATTTTTCTAAACATGCCCCTCTTATTTCAATCTATTTCTAGCAGAACAAATTCGAGGATCATACTTATGGATCGTGAAATCATTCTAACTCATGTTCCACTCCTTTAAAGAATATATTTTGATCTCTATCCTCCCTATTTACTTTTGAATAGAACAAACTCATGGTTCCACCTCACATACTACAAAATCATTCTAACGTTTGATCTCTTTCTTTGAAAAACACATTATGTTTTTTGTTTCCTCTATTTCTTTAGCAATATTATGCTCGATCTCTATAGAAAGTGGATTTATACCTGCAACAAAAGGTCATCTACTTTCATGCATTTATTTTAGTTAGCTAAAAGAGCCAAGGGTACTTGACTACCCATCCTATGAACTCGATAAGACTCTTAGCTCAGCCCCCTCCCAACCTCCTCTCCTTGAGGTGGTTAATTTTGGGGTGGGAGTAAAATTACTCATAGCATACAATGCTATTTTTATTTGTCAACCTTCTTTCTCAACATACCCTTTTGATCCTTTTGAGTGTCCTTGTTCTTGCTTATCTCTTAAAGCTCTGTTCTACACCACCTAGCCTTATGCCCGATATTATTGTACTTATAACACTTAATGTTGTAGTCCTTAGAAGGTGCAAATATCTTGAATTTCCTCCTGGTGAAGCTATACTCATTTCTGTCATAAACCCTACAGTTTATTGCTTTATGACAAAATTGATTACAAGAGTAGCAATACCCTTGAAAGATATGTCCATATTTGAAGTTCCTCTTGGTAAAACCATACTCCTTTTCATGAACCCTGCAATGCATAGCCTTGTGACCAAACCTATTACATGAGAAGCAACATCCTTTGAAAAAATCTTACCTTGAACCCACTGGTCTCTTAGTCCTTTCTTCTTTGTGATGATCCTTGTTCCTTGTTTGTGCATTATTTCCTTTCTTAGTAAGCTTCTATTCTTCAACTTATCCTCATAAGTCTCAATTTATCCTTCTCTCTCTTTCTATGACACTTATTATTTTGAGTTTGAGCTTGATCCTTCTTCTTGTTTCCCTTGTCCTTCTTCAAAACCAAGTCCTATTTTGATAGATGAAAATCTTTGTGCATTGATAATCTTATCCAAAGTCTTTGAACTTTTCCCAAATCTGTGTAGCTTGTCATTAGAATCTTTCAATTCCATCCTTCGTGAAACTACATCATGTTCTAATCTTTCACATTCTAAGAATTTTACCTCTAAATTTTCTTTAAATCTCTTTGTCTTAGTTATTGAGTTTGTCATGTCTTATATAAGATTTTCTTTTTCTTCATAACATCCTTGAACTTGAACCCTAAATTTTGAATTATTCTTTCTAACATTTTTTAATTCTTTAAGAGCAATAATGAGTTTTGCTTCTAGATCTATTGTGCCTTCTTCTTCATTTTTTGAATCTTGTTCTACTCCTTGGTATTCAAGGGCATATTTATACTTTTCAAATTTACCTTCAATAAAAGAATTTTCTTCCTCTCCTATTGCCAAAAATAGAATCTATTCTTCTTCACTATTTGAAGGTCTTTCATCACTGTCACTTGAAGCCTTGCTTCCCTTATCAACATAGAAACTCTTCTTGTGCCTTTGAAAAAACTTTTTTTCATGCTTGTTTTGACCATACCTATTTTTCTTTTCATACCTGGATTTTCCTCCTTCCTTTTTCTTATGATCCAGTTTCTCTTCACTGCTACTGCTTCCATCTTCTAGACAATTAGATGCATAGTGACCAAAATTTCCATAATTAAAACATTTCACTATTTTCATACCTTTGTGATTCCTTGAGTCCTTCTTTATTCTTATACCATAGTTAGCTTCTTCATCACTGCTTGACTCACCACTTGATTCTGGTTTCTTATCCTTTGTCTTATTTGATGCTTTTAAGGCTACCTCTTTCTTGGAGTTGGGATCCTTTACCATTCTCATCTCACAAGTTGTGATAATTCCATGTAACTCATCCATAGTCAATTAGATCCAATTTCTTATGATCTTATTTTTTCTTATGATCATTTTTCTCTTCACTGCTACTGCTTCCACCTTTTGGATAATTAGATGCATAGCGACCCAAATTTCCACAATTAAAATATTTCACTATTTTCATACCTTTGTGCTTCCTTGATTCCTTCTTGTTTCTTCTACCATAGTTAGCTTCTTCATCACTGCTTGACTCACCACTTGATTCTGGTTTCTTATTATTTTTCTTATTTGATGCTTTGAAGGCTACCTCTTTCTTGGAGTTGGGATCCTTTACTATTCTCATATCATAAGCTATGATTGTTGCGGGCCAAACGAGGTTAACTTTTTTCTACTTTTGTCACATGCCCGTGCATTTAATTATCAACCTAGGGAACTTCGTAAACTTGTGAAGGGTCTGAATAAGATTGCTTACAATACCACTTGAGATGAATCCGCTAATCCTATTATTGGGGGGTTTTTTCAAAATGGTTGTCAATCATTCATGCACTCCTCAATAATTTATGTAAGAAGAAAATAATTAAATCTACAGAAATGAAACATTCACACATTCCTGAAAATGAATCTACTGCAAATACTGGGAATAGTAATGAGGTAAATGATATTTCAAAAGCAATAGACTATTCTATAAAATGGAAGAAAAGTGGGGAAGAAATACTGGCTTGGAGTGGGCCCAAGCTCCAGCAGCTTCCTCCCAGCTTGAACACGCTCTAAAAATCTTAGAACTGTAATATATTTATCAAAGTGTTACAATCTCTATCTACCTCTGTATCTCTATATGAATATATCTCAATCTATATATCTTAGAATGGTCTACACGCATTTATATAACACACCCACATAACTTCTGTTACAAAAAGGTTACAACAGTCGATTCATCCTAGACTAAATTAAGACAGTCTGGCGAATGCAATTGACGTCTGCTTAAAATTTCTATTTGGTTCTAACAGCGGCATGTTTGCTAATTGGTTCGTGCTTTGCCTGACATTGGTAAGATGTTTTCATACATTGGTGCGATCTCTGATTTAGCTCTACATGACGTAGAGTTGGAACTGAACCAGTTGCTGCTGTCCACGTCATGCAAATTTGGTCAACGGGCAAAGAACAGAGGTGCCTTCCTTATGAGAAAGGCATCTGATTGCCGTGGCACCTTCCTGGAAGAGGAAGGCGCTTCCCTTCTATTGGTGCCTTCCTATGGGAGGAATGTGCTTACCTTCTAGTGGCACCTTCCTTATGGGAGGAAGGCACTCACTTTCTGTGAGGAAGGCGCATCTTCTAGTGGTGCCTTCCTTATGGGAGGAAGGTGCTTTGCCTGTCATGGCACCTTCCCGTCGGTGCCTTCCTTATGAGAGGAAGGTGCTTCCTTCCCTTTGGCACCTTCTTGGAGGAGGAAGGCACTTTTTCTTTCCTTGGTGCCTTCCTGGAAGAGGAAGGTGCCTTCTTACTTTTGGCACCTTCCTGGAGGAGGAAGGCACCTACGTTCTCTTGGCACCTTCCTGGAAGAGGAAGGCGCCTACTTTCTCTTGGCGCCTTCTTGGAAGAGGAAGGTGCCTATGTTCTCTACATTTATCCCCATAGAAACAAAGTTCCAGGTCCATCAAGAAGACCTCGATTGATCCAAATCTAACTAAACCTACTGCAATTCCACAAAATACACTAAAAACACACAATTTAGATAACACGCATAATTTCATCAAATATCTATATAATCATTTATGAAAGTATGCAATCCTTATTATACAGCCGCATAATGATCAAGAAAATGTATACAAAATATGAGAATTTCTGGTGCTCATCATCCCCCCATGCCTAACATATGCCACGCCCTCGTGGAATCAAAACTGCAGATAGACCAGTTGATCCTTCATCATTGTCATTTCTTGGAGGGTTCGGCTGCCCCTGCGGCCCGAGTCTGTCTCTTCTACGCGCTGGCATCTGAAGGTGTGGCTCACCTTTTCCTACGTGGAATTGAGGGTGTGGCTGTTGATTGTCCCTTTCTCATTCTGGCTGCTACTGGCGGTGATCTACCCAACATTGTCTTTGTTGACTAGAATGCAGCTTTAATAGCTTGCTAGAGGTCAACGTCTAGAGGTTTGACCACTGCTAGAGGGATATCTGAATTATCCCCCATGGAAGGTACTACTTGGGCTTTGTATAATCTGGCCGCTTCAGGAGTAAGCCCTGTGTTCTCTTTTGCAATGGCAGTGGCCTCCAATTGGGGGCCATATACCCCCCATCATTCCAAATAATTCCTCATCACAGAGGGCCATCCTTGGGATGAATCGTAAATATCTCAGAATTGGCTGTTCTCTGTTGGGTTAACGCAAATGCCAAAGTCTCCTCTCATCCTCGAGGCTGCATTCCTAGCCTCTTTGGCTACTTTCATCTCCTTGAGCAGCCGTTCGAATTGTTTTTGCCTTTTGGCGAATGGCTGCATATCCCACTCATCCTCTTCTGGCTCGACGAAGGTCACCTTCACCTTCTTTCGAGCCGTCCTGGGCCTTTTTCCTTTGGCCTATGTGGAAAATGCAGCAGCTCAAACATGGGTCTTCTCTTTCTCCCTGGCGGGCATCTCCTCGCTCTGAGGGGCCTACTCTGGAGCGTTATCTTCATTCTATGCTGCTATTTCTGGGGGTGATCCTTTGTTCTCCTATCTATCCAGTGTCAACCCCTCGGGCTCTTCTCCTTATTCAGGTCTGGTGAGTTCCTCCTTATCCTCTGGTCTTGTTTACTGCTGGAGGCCCTCGCCCTGCTCTGTATCACTTAGGACGATGACAGGGGGTATTGTGGGACTTCTCTCCCTTCATTCCCAAAAATAGAGGAATTCTCCCCTGCCTCTGGGCTGCTCTGTCAGGCGTCCGATCAAATTTCCCTCGAAGAAAATACTCGTTCGATAGATGTGGGAGAATTCATCAGGACTTCTTTTGCCTAATAAATTTGAGTGTATGCATCCCTTCTTTCTATTCCTCTATCCTAAAGTAGCTGGTTTTCCTCTCGCAATTGCTAGACCAGCTGCTCGAGATGGACGATCTGTCTGTCTTGTTCCTTCAACTCCCCTGCATGCCTATTTTGGCAATCCTCTAAAATTTGTTGGGTCATCTAGCAATTGGTTTGCCATTCGAGCGCCTCCTCCAAGGCCGCATCGACCTGGTCATTGTTCTCAGAAGTCCCTGCATCTTGTGGGCTCTGGTTCATCAATTCCTAGAGGGTTTGGGCTGCAACGTCTACTTTTGGGTCGCTCTGTTCTTCCTCTGTCAAGAGGAGTCACCATAGATGTTTCCTCCTGGGGATTGGTTCTGTCGGGTGAAACT
Organism: Wollemia nobilis; assembly: GCA_028583015.1. NCBI lineage: Eukaryota > Viridiplantae > Streptophyta > Pinopsida > Araucariales > Araucariaceae > Wollemia > Wollemia nobilis. The sequence goes on from JAQPPZ010017021.1 coordinate 4,054,076, forward strand.
CGTCCTTGTCGCTAACAAGAGGTGCTCCTTCCTCCTCATGCTCAGGCACTGGGGAATGCCCTCTTCCCTCCATGCTCTCGGGTACTAGTGACTGCCCTCCTTCCTCTATGTTTTTGGGCACTGGTGACTACCCTCTTTCCTTTATGAAATAGGGCAATGCCAATTTGCTCGATGCTCGTTATTTCCTTTGTAGGGCATCCCTCATATTGCCTTGCTTTGATAATAGTATTGTGTTGCCTTTCCTGGCTGCCGTCTCCCTCTGTGTCAGGGTTCTACCTCTGCACTACTGCATGGTGGGCTAGTGTCGATATCAGCCCATGGTGGGCTAAGGTGGATGGTGCCCCCTTCTGGTACTGAGCAGCACCTCGGCATACAGTTTCAATAGTTCACCTTTGTATACACATTCCCCTATGAGGGGTAATCCAGTCGCTTGTGAGATGAACTTAGGGGTGATTGGAATTTCTACTCCTCGTACTTGGGCCACATCGCACCTCAAGGAGGCAAAGAACTCCTTGGCTGCCTCCATGTCCTGGCCCTGAATGACCAGGGTACAATATTCGAGCCATCCTTCGGCCTCGAACTATGTTTTCACCGCTCCTCTGATTCCTTTCGTATCACCTGGTTCATTCTTCTTCACCGCGTGATTCTTAGACCTTCCTCCCATGGTGCCTTCCTATACTACTGCTATTTTTTTTGTCCTTCCTTCCTCAGGAAGACACCTTCTTATAGGGAAGGCCCCTAACCCTAGCAGTTATGGAGGGTGCCATATCATTGGCACGCGGTTTCGGCTATGGGGGGATATGATATTTATGATGACGGTATCTTTTCTAGTACTGCATATTTTATAAATAATTATATAAAAATTTGAATTAACATGCGCATACCTGATTCGATGTTTCAGGCATCATGAAGGTCGCTGATTCACCGATTTGTGACATGATGGAGTGGTATGGTCATCTGGTGCTGCTCATTCGTGTGATGCTTCATTCCGCTTGAGGTGTCTAGGAGGCATGAGTGCTGGCTATACGTAGAAGGCATTCTTTGGTACCTTCCCCATGTGGAAGGCGCTGATGTGGTGCCTTCTCGATGTTGTCGATGCTTTCTAAAAGGATGCACCTTTCGGTGATGGAAGGTGCCTTTGATTGGATGTGTCGTCCAGTGGTGGAAGGCACCTTCTTGATGATGGTGCCTTCTTGCTATAGAAGGTGCTCCTGATTGGGTGTGCCTTTTCGATGTGGAAGGTGCCTCGGCCTACATGTGCCTTCCCAATGATGGAAGGCACTTCGGTCTGCATGTGCCTTCCCGATGTGGAAGGTGCTTTGGTCTGCATGCACCTTCCCGATGTGGAAGGCGCTTTTGGCTGGATGTGCCTTCTTGATGTGGAAGGCGCCTCTGGCTGGATGCGCCTTCCCGATGTGGAAGGCACCTTGGCTCTTTTTTTTTTTTTTATGGTGCCTTCCAGCCACGGAAGGCGCCTATATATATTATTTATTTATTTATTTTTTTTTTTAATTTTTTATTTTACTCTTAGAACTGGGTTGGGCGCCTTCTTTATAAGGAAGGCACCTTATTCTGGCTGGGCACCTTATGGATGTGGAAGGCGCCTTATTTTTGCTGGGCACCTTCTGGATGTGGAATGCGCCTTCTTCTGGCTGGGCGCCTTCTTTATAAGGAAAGTGCCTTATTCTGGCTGGGGGCCTTCTGGATGTGTAAGGTGCCTTCTTCTCACTGGGCTTCTTATTTATAAGGAAGGTGCCTTATTCTAGCTGGGCGCCTTCTGGATGTGGAAGGCACCTTATTATGGCTGGGCGCCTTCTGGATGTGGGAGGCGCCTTCTTCTGGCTAGGCACCTTCTTTATAAGGAAGGCGCCTTATTCTGGATGGGTGCCTTCTGGATGTGGAAGGTGCCTTCTTCTAGCTGGGCACCTTCTCTTTGGCAATCATGTTGCGATTGACTAGAAAAAAAGGTGATCAAGCCTTCCCAGTCTTGCTTCATGCTGCCCCAGCTTCTACCTACGAGCGGGTGTCAGAATCTGAGCCAAATCAGGCCTGGTTTCCCAGATACCTCTTCCTCATGTTTTTAGGTCCTCCACCTACAAAAAGTAATCGAAAAAAAGGAAAATAAATGTAGTTAGACGCATTCCGTGCCTGTTAGGCCCTTGTTTAGGATGCTTGTAGCTTGCATGCGGGCATCGTCCCTACAAAAACACACTATATATAAAAACTATACTAACTAATTTTGGGTGAGCACTTCCATGCCCACCATTTCACCTATGAGAGTTCGGTCCAGATCTAGCAAGATGGGGTCTCCCCCATGCCTATTCTGGATTCTACCTGTAATGTTTTGGACGTATTATAAGGGTGTAGTCGGTGGCCATTGACTGTGAACATGGTGTCGTTGTCGTCAATTGTCTTAATACGCATCGCCCTATTTTTGATGAGCTCCACCACCTCATACAACCCCATCCATATCTACATTAATTTTCCCTTCCTCTCCTAGAATCAAGAATCATACAATAGTACCCATTCCCCTTCTTGGAACTGCTTCAGCTTAATGTGGCTATCATGCCATCGCTTTCTTTGCTTCTGTATAATTTTTGTCCTCTACAAAGCATCTAATAGAATTTCTTCCAGCTGATCTAGCTACCGAATCCTTTGTTTTTGAGCTTCATCCAAGCTCAAGTTCAATTCATAAGTCATTCTCAATGTCTTGATTTCAAATTCAATGGGCATCATCGCATTTTTACCATAGACCAGTTGGAAAGGTGTAAATCCTATAGTGGATTTCCACATGGTGTTATATGCCCAAACTACCTTCGACAACCGTGTAGCCTAATATTTCCTGTGTTGCTGCACGGTCTTTGTCAGGATGTTCTCTATTTTTCTGTTTGTCACTTCCACTTGCCCATTTTCCTGTAGATGGTAGGGCGTAGTTTTATTATGTTGAACTCTATATTGCTCCATCAGTTCCTTAATCAACTTGGAGGTAAATTGAGGCCCTTGGTCTGTTGTTATCTCCCGTGGGACCCCAAATCATGTAAAAATATGGGCAAATAAGAAATTGATGACCATTCTTTCCTTTGAATCCCTCAATACCTATACTTCAACCCATTTAGTAACGTAATTCGTACAGACCAAAATAAACCTCCACCCCATCGAAGGTGGATTAAATGGTCCCATGAAGTCCATGCCCCACTTATCGAAAGGTTTCAGGTGTACCTGAGGTTGGAGGGGCATTTCATCTCGATGGGTTGGTCTACCCATCCTTTAGCATTTGTCACACTTGCTGGTATATGCAGCGGCATCCTTAAACAGAGTGGGCCAAAAGTACCCAGCCTATAGGATTTTGTAGGCAGTTCATTTCCCTGCAAAGTGTCCTCTGCATGGCTCATCGTGACATGCTTTGAGTACTTCTGAGAACTCTTGTTTTGCTACGCATATTCTTATAATTTGGTCATGTCCTATTTTAAATAGGAGACCATCCATCCATAGAAATGATACACTTTTCTCTATGATCGCTTGCTTTCCTTGGTAAGAGAGAGCAGGCGAGGTCCTTTCGATGGCCAAGTAATTGGCTATATCTGCATACCACAGAGTTTGCTCACTAATAGTGAACAAATGTTCGTCCAAAAACTAGTCTTCCACTACTTTATGGTCTGCTGGTATCAATCTAGATAGAAAATCTACCACGATGTTATCCTTGCCTGGTTTTTCGACTATGGTGATGTCAAATTCCTATAGTAGAAACAACCATCTGATGATTCTTCTGCCAATAGCCAGCTTGCTCATTAGGTATTTGATATCCGCATGGTCCGTATGGACAAAAACTTTATATCCGATGATATAGTGGCAAAATTTGTTTATAGCATGGACAACTACTAGGAATTCCTTCTCTGTTACTATGTAGTTGAGCTCTGCTCCTTCCAAGTTTTTACTGACATAATAAATGGCGTAAAATTCTTCCCCATATTTTTTCCCAAGGACTGCTCCAATCGCATCGTTAGATGCATTGCAGTAGATATGGAACGGTATGGCCCAATTTGGTCCTCTTAAAACTAGTGTAGATATCAGTTTCTCCTTAAGAAATTGGAATGCTTCTTCGTAGTCTTTCGTCTAATTGAACTCCACATCCTTAGATAATAGAGTGTGCAGTGGTTTGAAAATTTCACTAAATTTGGCAATAAATCACTGATAGTATCCGGCTGATCCAAGAAAACTTCTTACCTCCTATGTTCTAGGGCTGGGTAGGTCTCTAATGACCCCAACCTTCCTTTTATCAACTTTTATTCCTTCTACAGAGAGGTGGTGCCCTAGTACGATGCCTTATTGCATCATCATAAAACATTTTTCATTACTTAGGGACAAATTATTTTCCTTGCTTCTATCGAGCACTCTTTCCAAATTTGTCATTGCCTCCTCGAAGGTTTCTCTATAGACGATGAAGTCATCTATGTATACCTCGATCCTGTCTCCCATCATGTCTGATAATATGCTAAGCACCGCCCTTTGAAATGTTGCAGGTGCATTGCACATTCTGAAAGGTAATACCCTATAGGCAAACGTTCCCCATGGGCAGGTGAACGTTGTCTTATCCTGATCTTCTTCTCCTATCTGGATCTGGTTGTATCCACTAAATCCATCCAGAAAGGAGAAGTACTTCCTACTTGATAGTGTGTCCAAGACCTGATCAATGAACGAGAGCGAGAAGTGGTCTTTCTTGGTTGCTTTGTTCAATGCTCTGTAGTCCACATAGATTCACCACTTCCCATTCTTTTTAGGGACCACCACTAATAGTGATACCCAATCACTATCAGAAATTGGATATATGAATCTAGCAGCCAAGAGTTTGTGCAGTTCTTCCTTGACAATGTCTTTCATTATCGGGTTCATTCTTCGCTGCGGCTGCTGGCTTGGAGTTGCCTGATCATCTAGATAAATTCGATGGGTATAAATCTTTGGGATGATGCCCTACATATCTGAGTAATCCCATGTAAACGCTTTTTGATGCCTTACCAGGAGCTCTTCTAATTTTTTTATTTATGTGGGCATCAACCTACTATCGACATTTAATGTTCTTCTTGGCCCAACGTGTATCTACCAGACGTGGTGATCTTGGGTGCCATTCAACGATGATCCAGGTGCAAAGATGGAGCCATGGAGAAACTCCACAATAGTATCATATTAGTCCTCTTCTGTTAACTCATCCAATGTCATCATCGAATGGATTATGGATAGTTCCATATTTCCATGCTCGATGATCATGGGTTCTGCTACTGAGTCGACAGACTGTGCTAGAGGTAAAATGGTCAGCCTTTTAACGTTTTGCCCATCGAAGATGGTCATCAACCCATCCTGAAAGCTGATGTAATAATCAGCTATTTCCAACCATGGCCTCCCCAAGATGAGCGGGTAACTGCCCAGCCTAGTTTTGGATTGCAAAACTAAAAATTCGGCTGGGTATTCCCATGCACTGATCATTACTATCACGTCTTCCAACATACCTTCTGATGATACAGTCGATCGGTCGGCTAGCTGCAGCACTGTCATGGTGGGTTTTAGGTTCATGAGTTGTAGCCTCTACATGGTCTTCTGAGGCATTATGTTGATGGCTGCTTCGAGATCGACCAATGTATTAGACATGGAATGTCCCTCGATTTTTACAGTCAGCATCAGGCTGCCTGGGTCTGCATACTTCGGATGGCATGTTCTACCCATCATCAAATCTGCTAGTTTACCCATGATGTTGATAGTCTAGGTTGCTTTTCGTCCCTACTTCCTCAGACACATCTCTCTGATTTCCTTGGTATATATAGGAACATCTCAGATTGCTTGAAATAATGGAATTGTAACTGTGAGGTTCTTCAAGCTTGACAAGATGTCGAATTCCAGCTGTGTTACTTTTATCTGTTCTTACAGTCGGCTAGGAAATGGAGCCTTCGCTCTCTCAAGAGTTTCTTCCTCTTCTACCAAAGGTGTTTCTTCTACCTCTTCCTCCTCTTCTACAAGTGGAGGTGTTCCTACTCCTAGATGCCTACCTAACCTAAGCTAAATATTGTACATAGGATACATCTCACCCTCCATGTTGTATGCTGGTTGGTTTACTTTGTTGTTCGGATTTGCTGGTGGTTGTGTGGGTAGCTGCGTAGGTCTCACTGCTGGCAATGCCGATAAATTCTATTGGGGGTGAACTGGTGCTACATTCTATGGAACCTGATTCCACATAGTATGTCCTCTCCATTGCTGCCTAGGATATGGATATGGCATCCATGGCTACTAGTTTGGGAATGCTGCTGGGGGTGCGTTAGACTAGGGTGATGGCCCCCACCACCCCATGTTAGGTGGTTGAGGTGGTCCTTGGTGCATGTATGGCCCTCCCCCATATGGCGGCATTCTAGTCGGCATATTCCCTGCAGGGGGCTATGGCCAACTCTTCCTATTGCCTATGAAATAGGCATCCATGCTTTCAGCCTCCTCCTGATTACTGGGCAGTCATGGGCACAATCAATTTTTATGATTCAGCCTATAAACTGTGCATACTCTGACTTTGTTCTTTGGGCATGCATTCTTTGCATGCCTCCCTCTGCATTTTGGACAAAAATAAGCTAATGCTACGTCATTCTCTTGCTTCTTTTTCTCTAACAACAACGTATCCATCTGTAATACTAGAGATGAGAGCATTTCACTCTTTAAATCCTCCAGCATGTTACCTATTTCTATCTTTGTGATTGAAGTAGTTGCTTTCATGGTTCTGGATGTGGCCTTGCCTTGCATTCTTGAGTAGTTCCAGCATAATTGTTGGATGTCTTCCATAGCATGCTGGTAGACATAACCTTCGGAGATCATGTTAGGAGCCTCTAGTGATTCATTGGTAAGTCCTCTTAAGAAGATGCTTTTGAGGGACTTATCAGATAGTCTCACGTGAGGATATCGTTGAAGATTAAAGTTGAATCTCTCCCAGTACTCCTCGAGAGACTCATCTTCTTTTTGTGTCATGCTCAAGACCTCCTCCCTGGAGTCTTTTGCTCTCCCAAAATCTTGGTATTGTTATAAAAAGAGCCTCTTCATCTGGTCCCAAGTGGCAATGTGTTTGTCTCCTAGATCGATGAACCACCATAGAGTTGCATCGTCTAATGTAGAAGGAAAGAGTTTCAGCTTCTATGTATCGGATTTGTAGTCCACATACCTGCATAAGACATCAAACTTAAATAGAAACAGGTCAGGGTCATCAGTCGAGTATCCTATGAAGGATGGAAGGTGAGCACGGGATATGTTTTTCATTTTAGCATCTCATACATCTTTCTCTATCGAGAAACTAAAGCCAGATGAGACCTCATCGTTATCAACCATTTTTTCAAGAAATGTGGTTTCTAATGTAGTTCTTATGGCCTTATGGTCGTTTAAGACTTTCTGAGTCAAAGCTCTAAGATTTTCTGGTGAGATCGTCTAATCTTCTACAACCTTCCACAACAGGGCTTCTTCTAAGAGAGAACTATTAAACAGGGGATTTATGATGATTCATTCTTCTCCACATTGGTGGGATGAGGAGGCACTTTGCACAAAGTGCGGTTCCTCACTCTAATGGATTGTTGGTGGGTCGGGCGAGTCTAATTCAAATTCAGAATGCTCGGTTGACTCTAGTTCTGATGGATTGGTTCTTACAAACCGACCGTTCGGTCCTCTTCTTCTCAAAGAACTCATACAAGGTCAGATGCAAGGTTTCAAGGTATTGTAAATAATCTACTTAAGAGGCTTCCCTGGCAACGGTGCCAAAATGTTGTGGGCCAAACAAGGTTAAATTTTTCCTACTTTTGTCACATGCCCGTGCATTTAATTATCAACCCAGGGAGCTTCGTAAACTTGTGAAGGGTCTGAATAAGATTGCTTACAATACCACTTGAGGTGAATCTGCTAATCCTATTATTGGGGGGTATTTTCAAAATGGTTGTCAATCATTTATGCACTCAATAATTTATGTAAGAAGAAAATAATTAAATCTACAGAAATGAAACATTCACACATTCTTGAAAATGAATCTACTGCAAATACTGGGAATAGTAATGAGGTAAACGATCTTTCAAAAGCAATAGACTATTCTAGAAAATGGAAGAAAAGTGGGGAAGAAATACTGGCTTGGAGTGGGCCTAGGCTCCAGTAGCTTCCTCCCAGCTTGAACACGCGCTAGAACTCTTAGAACTGTAATATATTTATCAAAGTGTTACAATCTCTATCTACCTATGCATCTCTGTATGAATCTATCTCAATCTATATATCTTAGAATGGTCTATGCGCATTTATATAACACACTCGTAGAACTTCTGTTACAAAGAGGTTACAATAGTTGATTCATCCCAGACTAAATTAAGATAGTCTGGTGAATGCAATCGATGTCTGCTTAAAATTGGCATTTGGTTCTAACAATGACGTGTTCGTTGATTGGTTCGTGCTTCACCTGGCATTGGTAAGATGTTTTCATACGTTGGTGCGATCTCTAATTTAGCTCTACATGACATAGAGTTGGAATTACACCAGCTGCTGTTGTCCACGTCATGTAAATCTGGTCAACGGGTGAAGAACAGAGGTGCCTTCCTTATGAGGAAGGCATCTTATTGCCGTGGCACCTTCCTAGAAGAGGAATGCGCTTCCCTTCTATTGGCACCTTCCTGTGGGAGGAAGGCGCTTGCCTTCTAGTGGCACCTTCCTTATGGGAGGAAGGCACTTTGCCTGTCGTGGCGCCTTCCCATCGGTGCCTTCCTTATGAGAGGAAGGTGCTTCCTTCCCTTTGGTGCCTTCCTAGAGGAGGAAGGCACTTTTTATTTCCTTGGTGCCTTCCTGGAAGAGGAAGGCACCTTCTTACTTTTGGCGCCTTCCTGGAAGAGGAAGGCGCCTACATTCTCTTGGTGCCTTCCTGGAAGAGGAAGGAGCCTACTTTCTCTTGGCACCTTCTTGGAAGAGGAAGGTGCCTATGTTCTCTGCATTGATCCCCATAGAAACAAAGTGCCAGGTCCATCAAGAAGACCTCGACTGATCCAAATCTAACTAAACCAACTGCAATTTCACAAAACACACTGAAAACACACAATTTAGATGACACGCATAATTTCATCAAATACCTATATAATCATTTATAAAAGTACGCAATCTCTATTATACAACCACATAATGATCAAGAAAATGTGTACAAAATATGAGCATTTCTGGTGCTCATTAATGATAATTCCATGTAACTCATCCATAGTCAACTGATCAATATATTTCATCTCTTCTATAGATGAAACTTTTCCATCATACCTTGTAGGAAGTGACCTTAAAACTTTCTGAGAAACATTGGATTCTTCAACTTCAAATCCAAGTCCACGCATGGTATTAACAATCTCATCCACACAAAGTAAGTATGTAGCAATTTCTTCCTCCTATTTCATCTTCATATGTTCAAACCTTTTCTTGTGGTTTTGTAGTTTTGCCATATTGACCTTTTTATTTCCCTCATAGGTTTGCTTCAATTTTTTCCAAATATCTTTTGCTGATTTTCAATGCATAACTTTCAAACATTCTGCTTCATGTAATCCACTTAAGATTGCATGCATATCCTTGGTATTATTCACATGTAAGATCTCACCATATTTATTTGTGGGAGGATTAGTTGTAGGTGTGAACCCATCCTCAATTGATTTCCATGTCTCATATCCTTGTGCCATCAAGTAATTCCTCATTCTTATGCTCTAGAAATAATAATTGTTCCCATCGAATAATGGTGCCTTATTTGATGAAGATCTATTTTAAGATGCCATCTGTGTTCCTGTAATCTCTTCCTTCAAGCTATTAGACTCTTCGGAAGGAACTCTCTCTAATACCAATTGAAGAACATAGGATTATATTGAGAGGGGGGTGAATAGTATAAGACCAACTTTTACTTTTCTTTACCAAAAAATATTATCCAATATTATCAATGGAAATATCAATAGCAATAATCAAAGCAATGCACAAATCATCACACACAAGAGAGACACAAATTTAATGTGGTTCACCCAATGTGGACTACTCCATGGATAAATATTTTCTCTAAATTTTCTAAACAAATATCTTGGGAATCAATTCCCTATTACAATATTTATGGACCTTTGTCCAAAGGAGACACCAATCCTCTATGCTCTAATTTGTGGATCTCTCTCCACAGGATAACTCTTTCCACTTTTCTCTGGTTCGTGGAACTTGATCTAGGATAACTCTATCTCCTCAATTGGTTTGTGGATCTCTCCATAGAAGAACTCTATATACCCAGTTGTTTCACGGATGTCACTCCATATAATTATTTCCCCTTGTTCTGGTTCATGGATCTCTCTCCATAGGATAACTCTTTCCCCTTGCTATGGTTGGTGATCTTCTAGAAGACTTCTTCTCCCACTAATCCAGCTTGTGGATATCTCTCCATAGGAAACCTCTATCCCCACTATATTGGCTGATGGATCTCTATCCACTAGAGACTATTGTCCTCTTTGCTCTATCACCTCCAAAGCTTGTTCTCAACTCTATATGGAATCTACACCAAACTATGTCCCAAGTATAGCACAAATCTACTCCAAATCTACTCATGAATCTTCACCAAACTCTATCTCAGATATTTCCCCAATCCTTAACACAAAACTTGATCAATTCAACAACCAAACCTACTCTCAAGCCTTCTCAAAAGACTTGCTCAAATCTGCCTTCAAGTCTTCTCAAAATACTTGCTCAAGTCTGTCCTCAAGCCTTCTCAAAAGACTTGTTCAAATCTATCTTTAAATCTGATTTTAAATCTACTTCAAGTCTTCTCAAAGGACTTGCTCAAATCTGCCTTCAAGTCTTCTCAAAGACTTGCTTTAATCTGTCCTCAATGCTACTCACAAAACCTGCTCAAATAACTCCAAATATTACATACAAAACACAACTTAAATCCTTTTTCACATAAACAAATTCTGCTTAGAAATCATTTTACCTCTGGAACATGTAGAGAATGATATGCTCTATCAAGAACTCAATATGTTCTAATAAATCATTAATTCTATCGCTTTCACATGTCTGACATTTAGTGCTTTTTTTAAAGATAGATCTTGTCTAGCACACTTATCTTCCTGATGCACACTTGATTTAAAAAAAATAACTTCTAATGTTTGCACATTTACTTTCAATATCACTAAAACCCAATGCTTAAAAACTTCACACAATAATTCAACCAATGAAGCACAACTTGCTCAGAAACCCTAACACAGGTTTTTCCACTTTATTTCAACAAGGATGCATAATATAGATTTCAAAACCTAACTCAAATATTTCCAACAATGCTTACCAAACAATCCTTTTCACTCCACCTTTTGTTCCAAAACATTCATTCCAATAAACACTTTAAACAAATGATGATGTGCCCATACCTCTTAATTGCTCTTATGGAGATATGTCTTCAAAACCTGTCTCACAAATGACTAATTTCTCTAATGCCACTCCAATGGTTAGATTGCAATATATCTCCTCAACACATCCACTTGAATTTTCACTTAAAAATATATTTCACCATACACAGATTACAATAAAATATCAACCACTATAACACCTTATTACTCCTATTCTCTCATGCAAAATAATTTTTTTGTAGCACCCTAAAATTGGCGCAGTAAAACCTTAATAATTACAATTACTCTAAGTAAATATTCAAATTCAAATTTCAACCCCCAAAACCGCTCCCAAACCGCCGTGCAACCCGTTTCCTCCTTTCCCATGCCATTTTTAGAGTTTGTTTTGACCGTTTGACGATATCGTCGCCGATCAGACGATATCGCCTCAGATCGGACGATTTCGTCTAGACTAGGACGTCCGGACGATCTTGTCCCAAAACTAATTTTTCTCAATTAGCCTCTGTTCCAACGACGTCTCTAATCCGGGCAGAAGCGTGTCTGCGCCGTTAGAGACCCTCCCCGTTGGAGATCTCCCAAATTGGGATGATCTCCAACCTCCTAACCTCCCTCCTAAGCCTATTTAAACTTAGGCCCTCCCCTTAACCTTCCCCTCGGCTGAATTTTCCTGTAAATCGACCTTCACACGCATTAGAATAATCAGTATTACCATCTACATTTGTTGCATCCAATTTTCTTGCAGGAACCTTGTCATTTTTCAGCCGGAGCAAGCTTACATCGTCGCAGACGATCCCTGTTCGGATCGGAGACGATCCTCGTCAAATCGGAGACGATTTCGACTCGCAATCATCATTGGGGGCAATCGATGCCTCGTAGTTTGCATTTTCCTCTTTTCATCTCGCTGTTTTATTCTCGCAATTAGCTAGTTTATTTATTATTTTTTGCTATTCTACATTTTGGAGTTCACCCATGTAGCTTTAAATGCATAATTAAGTCACCAATTGTCATCAAATCATTGTAGTGCACTCGTATTTTGCTTATTATCATCATTTTAATGTTATTGCTGTTATTCTACATCATTGCCCTCTGTTAGAATAGTTGCATTTTCTGCATTTTGTGTCTACTTCTCTGATTGCAGGTCTCTGACGAATTCGTCTGACGAATTCGTCAAATCTCAGACGATCTTGTCTGATAGCAGACGATCCTGTCAAATCAGAGGCGATCCTGACTGCTTCAAGAATCAGAATCTCCATCAGACATCCGGATCAGGTATGGTTCTGTAATTTAGCTCTTTCTCTCTGTTTCTGTTCATATTTGTCTGTTGTATTTCATCTAGTCTACATTTTCATAATAGTATAACTTAGATTCATTTGGCCAAACCTAGGACTCGAATGTTTAAAGATAAAATTGAACACATAAAACACATTCCCAACCTAGGCGTGGAAACTGCCATTCAAACGTTTCCCGGTGAACCCACCATCCGTCGAAAAATCACCATAATACACCTCCCCCGAGAGGCGGGACCTTCGCAAGGCCTCTCAGTCCGAGGTACCGTGCCATCCTTTTCCCATCCTCCTTCCGGGCACGGATCCTATAGCCTGAAGGTAAGGATGCAAAAAATTTGGAGCGATACATTTTGGTGAACCCGACGTGAATGCAACTAAAACCTTTTGAAAACAAAAAAAAAAAAACAAAAACCATAGATGCATTTAAAATCATTTAAAAATAATAAGTTGCATATCATGTTTAGATGGTAGCTCCTAGGAAAATATTAGCAGTTATTATAAATGTTGAAAACCAATTGGCTGCCATAGAAGTTAATTCTGTGCTTAGTGTGCCTGAAATAGATAGAAATCAACTTTTGTGGGACGAACTTGATAGAAGACTAGGTGTCATTTCATCTAGGTCAACCGAACTTAGACAAATCAAAAGGCTTGTCCTAGATAGAATCCTGGATCCTCATCAACTTGTCTTTTATCATGAACTTCAGAGAGCCTGCCATAGATGGTTAGCTTATAGGAGAGCTCTTGTGTCTTCAAAATTGTTCACCTTCGAGGAATACCTCGAGAACGCAGCCACTATACACCAGTTCCTAGGTCGTATAGAAGACCAAGAGGTCGTTCTTACGGATAGAGAAATATGGAATAGAGTTCCTCGAGCTGTGTTATATCGAGAGTATTGCCATGAGCTTTACTTCTATCAACCGGAATCTGAGATAGATAATATCACTATAGCCCTTTTCATTAAATTCTTGAAAGAAAATTTTCAATTTGAAGAACACTTCATGACTCTTGAAGAACTTGAGCCCATTAATGACATTTATAAATTATTTATAGAAAACTAGATCATTGCTTTCATTATTTCTTGCATTTATTGTGTTGTTTCTTATCTTTACAATATTATTACAAAAACAAAAAAAAACATAAAAACCAAAACATTTCATTTTAAATATTGTAGTAGGTATATAATTAATATATACCTCTTAAGCTTGTTGCATAAAAAAAATATATATATATATATATATATATATATATATATATATATATATATTTGCTGAAATCTAATTTAAGCACAATGCCTAAACTTAGGAATGGTAAACAAACTGAAGGAGAAGAAGAAGATTGGTTAGAAGATAAAACTAGAAACCCAAATGTCCTTCCCGAGGATCCAATTCCGGAAGGAGAAACTCTAGATCAACCGAAATATGACCTAGGTGAAGACAATGAACAAGAAGAAAATGTTAAAGAGGATGGATCCTCATCCCCTAGAGTAGCTCCAGATGGAACTATTGCTTTTGATAACCTAGATCATTTCTGGAAATTTTTCAATAATAACATTGGCGCTCTTAATATGGCAGTTCGTATTGATAAAGGGCAAATTAGTGACACTCAAGCAGCCATGGAACATATGTTTGATGTGCACACTAATCCCTTGTCTTTCATTGATCAAGAAAGTGATAAGGCTGGACCATCCAATAGAGATATGGTCACTATGATTCAAAACATGCCAAAACAACAAAGTTACCCAACCTCCTAAGGAACCTGTTATTGAGCCTAAAATCATTCCCACACAAAAGAAAACTTCCTTCACTGCTTTACTTCGCCAAACTATTGATCAATATGCTTCAAGTAAACAAAAATCTAAAATGAAGCCAAACACCAATTTTCAACAATCTGGAATACAACATAATACAACTTCAAAATTCCTTCATAACACCTTTCCTACCAACAATTTACACAATAGCAATATAGCATCTAATATGCATGTCCCTCCATCATATGCTCACAAATCCCATATCAATGCCCTACCGAACCAATATGGTGGGCAAACTAGTAATCCGGAAGCCATGGTGAAACAGCTTAGCTTCGCGTATGGACCGAGATAGATCCCTACCGTCCCTCGTACAATTATCGAGAGATATGTAGTCAACCTTTGGATCCCATAGTTGTAGCACAACCGTACCCTAAGCATTTTCCCATGCCCATCCTGCCTATATATAAAGGAACCGAAGATCCCATAGAGCATCTTCGCATGTTTAGGATAGCATGTCATGATATATCACATGATGACTTGCTATTACTAAAAATGTTCCCGAAAAGTTTAGGTGGAATGGCATTAGAGTGGTACTATCAATTGCCCACTCATTCTTTGAGAAACTTTGAAGAAACAGACGAATCTTTTGTCCATCAATTTAGTGCCTACATCGAGAGGCATGTCACCATTAAAGATTTATACAACTTAAAACAAGACAAGGATGAATGTTTTGCTGATTTCTTAGCTAGATGGAGGCAGTTGACAGGAAAACTGCACTTTGTGCTACCTTATAGAGAAATGTTGGACATTTTTATCAATAATTTGCAAGAACAAATATCTTATGAGTTATCAATTGCTACTTTAACTACCTTCGATCAAGCTATAGATTTAGCTCGAAGAGTAGAAGATGCCCTCATTAGGAGAGGCCAACTTAGGAAGAAGGATGATGAGAAAACATCCAGAAATCAATATAAAAACAAACAAGTCGTAGGTGACGGAGTCACTGACAGCAGAAATGTTGCTAATATCAATGCAACGAAGACAACAAAAAAATTTATATTGAAACCTCCTGATAAACCTCCTCGAGAGTTTACTAGATTGAATCAACCATTATCAACTATTTTACCTCAATTACTCGAAAGAGGTTTGATTCAATTACCAACTATCCGAGAACCTGATCCAACCATACCCGGATACAGAGCTGACTTACACTATGATTTTCATAGAGGACCTGGACACTCTACCAACGCTTGTAAAAGGTTGAAACATAAAATACAAGATTTGATTGATAATAATGAAATGGAAGTGCAAGCTTTCCAACCTAAACAAAATACTCCTAATAATCCTCAAAAGACCATTCCCCAAAATCAAAATCAAAATGCTAATCAATCATTAGACATATTTCAACATCCTTTACCAAGACATGGTAAAGAGGTGGCCAATCAAATCGAACATCATAATGTTCCCCCTCCTACCCGATATGTAGGGACTATTAGCGGACAATTACCTGTTCAGGATCCTCAAATATTTGACACAACCTTATCCCTGGTCACAACCAGGCCCCTACATAATTTTCAAACTCCCGATCCTAGTGATGTAGAATCAGATACTGAAAGTGAAATAGACATCACTTCAAACCAATCGAATAGTTCTGAAAATGAATCAGATCCTATTCAACCTATCACAGATGCTATGGTTCCAGAAGAACCATTTCCTAGAAGAGTTACTACTCGACCCTCTTCTAATCAATTCCTCTCTAATGAACAAGCCATAAACGCTCAACCGAGACCAGTTCAGCGTCTTCAATATAACATTGTAGGTACCATCGGAGTCGTTACCCGACAATAAGCTCAAAATTCTCAACAAGAACCAAACCATAATGATGGATCAGCTCCATTTGTTTTGAAAAATCCCAATAAAGGGAATCATGCTCCTAATGTTCAACCTAAACCCCCTTACAATATTAATGAGCAATTATCTAATACTACAGCCATAATTTCCCTTTTGGATTTATTAAGATCTTCTCCTACCCATAGGGATGAGTTGATGCTTACATTAAGCCAAATGATGGTACCTCAAAACATTCAACCTGAAGCCATGGCCAATACTATCATCACTAGAGAAGTCGATTGTATTGACTTTCGGGATAAAGATATCCCACAACACAGTTTACATAAGGATAATCCCTTATATATTACTGCTCTAATTGGAGATGTAGTTGTTAAAAGAGTCCCGATTGATAATGGTTCATCTCTAAACATTTGCACTTTTGACTTCTACCAACGATTTGGCTTTAGAAGTGATGAAATGAAGAAAACTGACATGATCATAAAAGCTTTCAATGACGAAACACAAGAAACGTGTGGAGTTATTACCATCCCATTGCAAGTTGGTCCTAGAACCCTAGATACAACCGTGTTTATTGTACATTGCCCAGCATCGTACAATATACTTTTGGGTCATCCTTGGATCAATGCAATGCGGGTTGTCCCATCAACTTTACACCAATGTGTTAAATTCGAATTTAAAAACCAGTTGGTCACTATCCATGGTGACCCTAGACCCTTTGATATGTGTGCTTTGGCAGAACCTGTTGGAGTGCAATTTTGCCCCGCTCTGTCATCCACACATCCTAGTTCTTATTTTTCATCTAAACGTGTGAAACACACACACATAACATCATCTACCCCATCAACTACACCTATACATTTAACTCAACCATCTTCTGAACAAATCACACTAGAACCTCAAAAAGATCTTAAATCTACAACCAATTCTTCATGTTCCATCCCTATAATCTCAAAACCTATAGACCCATTCATTAACACTTCCACATTATCAACATCTATCATACCTTCCACATCTAAAGATATAGGGAATGATCCTTCTACATCTTACGCTCTTTCTGATGAACTTTTACCAGATTTATCCACAATCTTAATATCAGAAAAAACAAATGCTTTCATGCAAGATTCAATTATTTTCAATAACTTGCCGCCATCTCCTCGTACCTTGGGCCTCCCACAACCTATGGGAAGTACTTACCAAGTCGGGAGTTGTGCTTTTATTTATAAAGGATATGACTGGGGAAGAATACCTCGGAATATCAAAACTCATCATGATGGATATGCTCGGTGTTATTTTACTAATGAGTATATTAAAGCTAAACCCATAATGCTTAAAATGGGATATAAAGGGAAAGGCTTGGGACCTTTCCAAAATGGCATGAAAGAACCTTTCGAGGTAGAACCGTGGCCTGCCCGATGTGGTGTGGGCCTATTTCCTAGTAAGGGTCAACCCTTTCCTTTTGAAGATGATGATCAACTCATATGTTATCAAGATTATTTAGATAGGCGTGATGATTTGCCTCTAAAAAATCAGCCATTTACATGTAACATGCTATCCATAGCTTACCCTGAATTGATTGTTGACTCCGATGAGGAGTTGGAAGGAGATATCTTCCACGATGTCTCCGTTGAAGAGATGTTACACAATGGATTTTATTTTGATGGTTCTATACCAACTATAGCCCAGCTTGAGGCCACTAATCCTCAAGATGAATTATCCAACTTAACCTTAAAATAATTACAAGAATTGGGCGTCTCACCCGCCCCACCTAATTTTGAAAGAGATCTACACATGGAAGTCGAAAACGTCATTAAAGTTAACATTGGAACTGAGGATAATCCTCACATAATCAATATTGGGTCAGAATTAAGTCAAGAAAAACAAGAGCAATACATTGCATTCCTTAAAGAATATGAAGATGTCTTCGCTTGGACATACGAAGATATGCCGGGTCTGGACCCTTCCGTAGTCATGCATCATCTAGTAGTCCATCCGGATGCTAAACCTGTTAAACAAAAACTTAGAAAAATGCATCCCAAAGTGGCCCTGCTAGTCAAAGGGGAGTTAGAAAACTCCTAAATGTTGTTTTTATACAAGCTATTGATTATGCTGAATGGATCTCAAATGTAGTTCCAATCACCAAGAAAGAAGCTACCAAAGTTAGGGTTTGCACAGACTTTAGAGATATTAACGCTGCATGCCCTAAGGATGATTTTCCTCTTCCAAACATGGATCAAATCATTGACTTTACTGCCGAAAGTGGAATGATGTCCCTAATGGATGGATTTTTCGGCTATAATCAGATCAGGATAGCTCCTGAAGATCAAGCTAAAATAGCCTTTATTACCCCTTGGGGTACCTTTTGTTGGAAAGTGATGCCATTTGGCTTAAAGAATGCAGGTGCAACATATCAACGAGCTATGACTTATATTTTTCATGATATGATGCATGATATCCTACATGATTATGTAGATGATATTATAGCTCGCTCTATTAATGAAGATAATCATTTAGATGATTTGAGAAAAGTTTTTAATCGCTTAAGAGAATATCTTATTCGATTAAATCCAGCCAAATGCATATTCGGAGTTAAGTCCGGTAAACTATTAGGGGTTATAGTTTCTTTACGTGGTATCGAAATTGACCCTCTCAAGATTGCGGCTATCACTGATATGCCCGCACCTACCAATATATCTGAATTACGAAGTTTACAAGGTAAACTTCAAGCTATCCGTCGCTTCATCGATAAGTTGGCGGACAAAACCGGTCCCTTTCTTAAGCTCCTTAAGAAGGATGTCCCTTTTAATTGGGACGACGAATGTAAAGAAGCTTTTGAACTTCTCAAACAATACCTCCTTACCCCACCTGTGCTTTCACCACCTAAACCTGATCGCCCATTTCTCCTGTATATTTCAGCTTCAGATTCTGCCTTAGGAGCTATGTTAGCTCAGCTTGATGATGCGAAGAGAGAACGTGCTAATTATTATATTAGCCGAACCTTCATCAGTTATGAAACCCGCTACACAGCGTTAGAAAAACTATGTCTAGCAGTTGTTTTTTCTACGCAAAAATTATGCCATTATATGCTTAGTCAGAAAACTTATGTCATTGCTAAATATGATCCCTTGAGGTATCTCATGAGTCGACCTTATTTATCGGGTCGCACAGCCAAGTGGGTTCTTGCTCTAAGCGAGTTTGACCTCACATTCATAGGACAAAAGTCTGTTAAGGGTCAAATCATAGCAGATCAATTAGCTGCTGCACCCTTAGAGTCTACCCATCCCCTCATCATCGAGTTTCCTGATGAATGCCTTCAATTAGAGGCAGACCATATTGAGCAATGGTCCTTATACTTTGATGGAGCCCGATGCATGAGTGGGGCTGGTGTGGGTATTATTTTAATATCCCCACAAAAACATCTTATTCCTCTGTCCTTCAAATTAACATTTGCTTGCACCAATAACACTGCTGAATATGAAGCTCTCATCCTCGGATTACGAGCTGCCTTGGCGCTAAAAATTAAACATCTGTTAGTTTTTGGTGATTCTCAACTTGTCATAAACCAAATTAATGAAGTTTATCAGACCATAGATGATAAACTGCGCCCATATAAAGCCTATGTTTTACAATTAATGTCTCTATTTGATCAAGTTACCTTGGAAGCTATTCCTCGAACTTGCAACCGTGCGGCTGACGCTATGGCCGCAACTGCATCTCTTCTGCCCTTGGAGTTAGATGACGAATATGCCACTATCATTATTCGTCGACTCCAGGAACCGGCTTCAAATAAGTCATGCTTAGAACCTTTGGATGTGTTTCTAATCAATGAAACTACTCCTGAACCTTGGTATACAGATATATTTGATTTTCTTCAAAATGGGACTTTCCCTGCCAATTCTAATAGAAACCAGTGTCGGTTATTACGTCGACGTGCAAGTCAATTTGTAATCATTGGCAATACTTTATATAGGAGATCTTTTGAAGGTATCCTATTAAGATGTTTGAATCTAGAAGAATCCAAATCAGCCTTGAGTGAAGCCCACGATGGATCTTGTGGAGGACACTTCAGTGGTAGTGTCATTGCTAAAAAGCTCCTTAGGATAGGATATTTTTGGCCTACCATGGAGAATGATGCACATGAGTATGTGCGCCATTGCGACAAGTGCCAGAAACATGCTGACCTTGTCCATGCCCCCGCACAAGAGCTGCAGGCTATTTCATCTCCTTGGCCCTTTTCAAAATGGGGCTTAGACATTATTGGCAAAATCAATCCTGTGTCATCTGATGGACACAAATTCATCATAACCGCCACCGAGTATTTCACGAAGTGGGTTGAAGCTATGCCTTTAGCTTCTCGCACTGGCACACAAGTTTCTAAATTTATTTTTAATCAAATCATTTGTAGGTTTGGAATTCTTGCAAATCTCATCTCTGATAATGGAACTTGTTTCAAAAATAAAGATGTCAAGAAATTATGCCAAAAATATAAGATTCAACATCGCTGGTCCACTCCCTATTATCCTCAGGGTAATGGTCAAGCAGAAGCATCTAACAAAACCTTAATCAAAATTCTCAAAATATTGGTCAATAAACTGGCCGTGATTGGCACATTCAATTATATCCAGCCTTGTGGGCCTATCGAACTAGTGTTCGAACTCCCACTGGAACTTCACCTTTTGTTTTGGTTTATGGTGCTGAAGCCATTTTTCCCTTTGAATTAGAAGTTCCTTCTTTGGCTCTACTACTTCAAGATACCGAAGTAGGAGATGAATATCGAGATGTGCAGACTCGACCACTGGAACTCCTAGATGAAAAATGCATCAATGCTTTGGAGCATCTCCGTGCCTACCAAAACAAGCTTAAAAGATCATATGCTAAAAAAGTTCGTCCTCGATCCTTTGAGATCGGCGACCTTGTTTTAAAAGAAAATCAAAAAAATACTAATGCAACTAAAGACCTTAAAGGTAAATTTGAGCCCAACTGGCTTGGACCATACATTATCACTGCTAAATTTGAATCAGGAGCATATAAATTATCTACCTTAGATGGTAAAGAACTTAAAGAACCCATGAACATTTTGCATCTTAAACGTTACTATGCGTAACAAAAATTAATCATTTCATCATTTGTACATATTTTGCATGTTGTTTTATTTTAAAAATATATCAAATTGTTTACACAAAAACAAAAACAAATAAAAATAATAAAAATAAAAACAACAATACTCTTGACTCTTTCGAAACCAAAACAAAATAAAGAAGAAAGAGAGAGTCAACATTCTCAAACTTCTCAAAAAAGTATTTGTATATATTTCTTCTTACAAATGTTGCAGTTATATATTTCAAATTATTTTGGATAAATTAGCATTTATTTGGAATCTCTCACTTTTGCAAACACAAAAATAAGTATCTTGATTTTATCTAGCATGATTACTAATCTCTCTTATATCAAAGTCCACAAAATTCAATTAAATAAAGTTTGAGCACAGAGAATTGATCTTGTTATTTACTTAAACCAAGCACATCCTTTCACAATAAAATGATTATATTTGTAATATCCATGCTATGCTACATAGTAGAAGTGGTTTCTTGAGCGAAAAGTTTCCCTTGCTATCCTATCATGCACATGGTCTAGAATCTTTGAGAATTGGCAAAAGGACAAGCTCACCCCTACCCGGAATAAAAATCCCTTGCTCTACAGCTAATCCGAGCAAGTATCCCTAGCATAAAAAAAAAAAGCAAAGTTCAAAAAAAAAGAAAAATGTTATTTTATATCATTACAGCAATGTTCCAAGCATTATCAAGCAAAAATACAAAAGAAAAGCAAAAGAAATACAAAAGAAAAGCAAAAGACAGCAAAAGCAAAAGCAATAAAATCCCTCTCCCTACCCTTTGAAAAGAAAAGAAGGGTTGATGAGCTTGAATCCCTGGAATTCTCAATTATTCGAAAACTGTGAGGTAAGCCCCATAACAGGTGGTTTGTGCCCAACCTGCTTGGCCTTGGGTAACTCCTAGCGTGGCGATATGTCTGTCACATTAGCGACCTTCTTTTGTACAGACCTATGTCTGCTTATGGATTAGCTAGCTCTTGATAATCCGACTTACATAGTAGTCTGGTATGGTTATATGCATCTCAATCATGGTTAATGAACATTTATTTGGTTCATTCAAATCACTTGTATCATGGTATCTTGCTCAAACTGGTAAATGAACAATGCAATTGCACACACATTTTGTATTTGAGAGATTTTGTGTATCATCATGATAAATCAAGATTGGAAATGAACTCACATATGCACATGGGATTCCTTATAAATCTAACCTTTGTCTTTAAGATACTTTGAAATATTTCTGCAAAATGTTTGGAATAAATTCATTTTCTTCTTTAAAGTACAGTTGTTTAGTATAAAGACAACTACATGCATAATCAAAAAATCAAAATTTCTTTCAAACCATACAATAAAAATATACTATATATATATATATATTGTCGACTTTCGCGACGATGGTATAGTTCCAAAACCAAAATTGGAATTTTATGCCTAGCGCAAGTCCTCATCTTCATATTTTCTGTTTATTAAAAATCAACCATGCAATAAAACTATCTCTTTTTGGATTTCGCGATGATGGTATAAGTCTATACCTAAATATTCTATGCCTAGCGCAAACCATTATACCAATTTTATTCTCCATTTATTTAAAAATCATAAAAAACCATATGACTTAAATCATTCTGTTACACAATTATGCTTTAAAAACAAACAAACACCTATTCTATTTCATGTCATCATGTCAAACTGCAAATTTGCAACCATGGTATAATTTCTAAGGAATTATTCAACATTTTATCACACTTAGGAATTTATGCCTAGCAAAAGCCATTTTAAAATATTTCATGCATAATATTTTCATGAAAAGTCTGAAAACAAAATCATCATCATCATCATTTGCATCCTCACAACCAAAGTCTTAAGACAGTCTCTTAAGCACCCTTTTACTTTTAACAATATTTCTATACTGGGATTAGCTTGACGACCGAGTGAGCGGCGACTCCATGAAATGGTCTATAATAGCGACAATGTCCTTTGAAATTATTGTTAAAAGTCTTTTTATTTTTTATCAAATCACCTCATCACAAACAACCAATTTGTTCTATCAGATTATTTCATTTAAATTTTAAAGCATTTATTAAAAACCATACATATTTCCAACGACATAATTACATGAATCATTAAATCAATCACACCAAAACATTAAAAGCATCATACAAACGCATAAGACAAGTCATATGATCAAAAAAATATCTCATCTATATATATATCAAATATATGTACATCATCTCAAAAATAGATTGGTATGCCACAATCTACATCTTGGCATACTCAATCCTCTCAAATCATACAATCAATCTGTACAGTGCAGTAGCCTAGCCTCGAGAACCCCTCGAGCTCTCAGCCTCATCTCCTCCCCCACCCTGAGGTGGACGAGGTGGCCCCATCGCAGTATGTGTGGTACTACGAGTCCTAGTTGTCGATCGAGATGAAGTCCTCGATGACCCAATCCTGATCGGGTCAGCAATGCCGACTGGCAGCTGTACCCTCTGACCCTCTGGCACCATCTGGAAGTAGATGCCCTGGTAGAACGTGGTCTGAGCAATCGACCGTGCCAGCTCCTACGTGCTCGCTCCTCCGCCCCGTGCTCTGAGGCGTGCAATCTCATCTCTGAGCTGTGTAACCTCAGCTCGATGGCATGTAGCCTCATCCTGCAATGTCTGCACCTGTGCCTGGAGACGGACTGTCTTCGCTCGGAGAGTCACTGTCTCGCTGCTCTCCCTAGTGTCAACACCCTTGCCCTTATCGAGCGATGGTGGCCTCTCTCTCTATGGAGAAGGGGGTCTCTCCTCCCTCCTCTCTCGCTATCGTGGCCTCGACTGTGCCTGTGGTCTCCTCTGCTCTCTCCCGCCGTGACCCTGTGCCGCCTCAATGGCCGCCTGGCACCGCCTCCCCATCCGATGCACAACTGCATGGATTGGGCCCTGAGCCCTCGTCATCCGAGGAGGGCGGATGCCTATGTACTAGGCATCATAGCCGTCGGCTACCCCAACGTCGTCCCCATCCACTGGCTGAATGGGGGCATCATCTACGTCCTGACTCCAGAATCGCTGCATATCTGGAGCCCCGCTAACCGTAGTGTTATCCCGGATAGTCCGAGAAAACTCGTAGTCTCTCAGAGATGGAATCCCCTGTTGTAGACCGACCCAAGAGCTCCACCTCTCCCTCTCCATCCTCAGCCAGCAGACTCGCCTGATGCGAGCCAGCTCCTGTCCATCCTCGGCCCACCCTGGATGATCTCTCCAAGGCCTCCAGGTGATCTGGTCGGAGACGAGGTCATCTAGTAGTCTCCGGGACACTGGTAGATCTATCCGCCATTGTGCCCCTCTCTGGAGCCACCAATAGAAAACTCGGGGCCTCTCCCCATCAATCCTTATCAGTGGAAGCCCTACCGGCCTCCGCACCATGATGTGCTCCTAGCACCAAACTTGTAGTAGCGATGTCATAACCAGACATCGACCGCCCTTGTACACGACCCCATGCAGGATCCTGTACAATCGATAGAGCACGAAGCTCCCCCAAGCAAACCTATATCCATGGTCTCTCATGTCATAGACCACATCTGCCAGTACCCATGGTACCCTGCACCCGCTCTGGTGGCACAAGCAGAAGTCCACCTACCACTCGACCAAAACCCGTGTGAGTCTAGATGCCCTAGGCATCTGGCGTAGCGACTCGATGTTCACTCCGCCCTTCTCCAGGGCGAAGCTCGGATCGCCACACAACCGCATCATAGCATGACCCTGGTTGGCCATAGGAGTGATCAACCATCCTTGTATGGGGATCCTCAATATCCTCCATACATCCTCCAATGTGGGAGTCATCTCCCTTGTCAATAACCAAAAATAGGAAGAACCCGGATACCACCTCTCTGCTAGGGCTGTCAATAGCCCCATATCTGTAGATACCTGTGGCATCTCTACCACATGCTACAAGCCGACCTGTGCTAGCTGATCTCGCTCTGCCTGAGACAGGGCGGCCAAGTCATCCCTCAACCCGCCATATTTCCATTCTCTGCTCTTTAGTAATCCTCTCCGTAACATAAACAAAATCAACAATAAAAATCATTACTAAATCATTAATTAAAAATGCAAGTTAAAATAAGTTCAATTTCATAAATGATGATATCGTCCACAATTGGACGATATCGTCCTCAATTTGAGCAAATTCGTCTCCTATTTTGCCAGCCGAAATCGTCCCCTTTTTGACGAAATCGTCCCCCTATCGCTGATTTCGCCCTCAGACGAAATCGGTGATATCGAGACGATTTTGACGAAATCGAGACGATTTCATCTCGACGACGTCGACGGCCCAAAAATGGCCGCGATGCTCAAAAATCAAGCAAATCTAGTCTAAAAAGCATTAAATTCTAAAGTAAAGCATTCTAAACTAAGTTTAGACCCTTACCCGTAGCCCGTGCTGGACCTCTGTCGATCTGTGTGCTGTCTCGACCATTTTGTCTGCAGAGCTCCAGAAACCAAAAAACTAAAAAATGAACAATAACAATGAATTAGGGTTTTACCCTATTTTTCTTAATTTTATTCAAAAACAACTAAAAACATTTAAAAATTTTGCTTTTTCACGTTTTTACCTCAAACGTTCGATTTGGGTAAAAACACAGAGGGGGCACCATAGTAAGTCGTCGTACGATTCGACCTAGAATCGTCGCCTAAAAATGGGAATAATTTTTGCTTTCTCGTAGATCGAGAAGAACTCATCTTTAACGCATTTTCTTCAGAAAATTTGCTAAAGAGGGGGCAAAATGTAGCACCCTAAAATTGGCGCAATAAAACCTTAATAATTACAATTACTCTAAGTAAATATTCAAATTCAAATTTCAACCCCCAAAACCGCTCCCAAACCGCCGTTTAACCCGTTTCCTCCTTTCCCGTGCCATTTTTAGAGTTTGTTTTGACCGTTTGACGATATCGTCGCCGATCAGACGATATCGCCTCAGATCGGACGATTTCGTCTGGACTAGGACGTCCAGACGATCTTGTCCCAAAACTGATTTTTCTCAATTAGCCTCTGTTCCAACGGCGTCTCTAATCCGGGCAGAAGCGTGTCTGCACCGTTAGAGACCCTCCCCATTGGAGATCTCCCAAATTGGGATGATCTCCAACCTCCTAACCTCCCTCCTAAGCCTATTTAAACTTAGGCCCTCCCCTTAACCTTCCCCTGGCTGAATTTTCCTGTAAATCGACCTTCACACGCATTAGAATAATCTGTATTACCATCTACATTTGTTGCATCCAATTTTCTTGCAGGAACCTTGTCATTTTTCAGCCGGAGCAAGCTTACATCGTCGCAGACGATCCTGTTCAGATCGGAGATGATCCTGTCAAATCAGAGACGATTTCGACTGCAATCATCATTGGGGGCAATCAGTGCCCAGAGTTTGCATTTTCCTCTTTTCATCTCTATTTTATTCTGCAATTAGCTAGTTTATTTATTATTTTTTGCTATTCTGCATTTTGGAGTTCACCCATGTAGCTTTAAATGCATAATTAAGTCACCAATTGTCATCAAATCATTGTAGTGCACTCGTATTTTGCTTATTATCATCATTTTAATGTTATTGTTGTTATTCTACATCATTGCCCTCTCTTAGAATAGTTGCATTTTCTGCATTTTGTGTCTACTTCTCTGATTGCAGGTCTCTGATGAATTCTTTGACGAATTCGTCAAATCTCAAATGATCTTGTCTGATAGCAGATGATCCTGTCAAATCAGAGGCGATCCTGACTGCTTCAAGAATCAAAATCTCCATCAGACATCCGGATCAGGTATGGTTCTGTAATTTAGCTCTTTCTCTCTGTTTTTGTTCATATTTGTCTCGTTG
The DNA here is from genome assembly GCA_028583015.1 of Wollemia nobilis. Classification (NCBI taxonomy): domain Eukaryota; kingdom Viridiplantae; phylum Streptophyta; class Pinopsida; order Araucariales; family Araucariaceae; genus Wollemia; species Wollemia nobilis. The sequence continues at coordinate 4,081,293 of JAQPPZ010017021.1, forward strand.
TATTTCATCTAGTCTTGCATTTTCATAATAGTATAACTTAGATTCATTTGGCCAAACCTAGGACTCGAATGTTTAAAGATAAAATTGAACACATAAAACACATTCCCAACCTAGGCGTGGAAACTGCCATTCAAACGTTTCCTGGTGAACCCACCATCCATCAAAAAATCACCATAATACACCTCCCCCGAGAGGCGGGACCTTCGCAAGGCCTCTCAGTCCGAGGTACCGCGCCATCCTTTTCCCATCCTCCTTCCGGGCACGGATCCTATAGCCTGAAGGTAAGGATGTGAAAAATTTGGAGCGTTACAGTTTCAATAAAACAAACCAAAAATTACATACATGAGTTTCACATATACACCTTATACCTCCTTCTTATGAAAACACAATAATGCACTTCAAATTTCAATAAGACCAAAGAAATTATTATTTCATCTCATGCATCCACCAAACACTAGCAATCTAAAATTCCACCTTTCAACCTCTTCAAAACAAAAAGCAAATCACTTTACTATCCTTATGGATCCCTAACCATTTCACATCAACATAAAAAAATTAACTAACCCTTATAACTCCCTAACAAAGCTTTAAAGTGCATACCTTTTAGAAAAATTTAATTATGTCGTCAAGCGTTGCTGCTGCTATTTGAAACCATGACCTCGCTGACCTTCACGCCCTAGCACAAGGGCAAACACCACATGGGATATCTGCCACACACCAAAAGAGCACACACTCATTTTTATCCTTTACCACCAATGCAAAGACTTCAACATGCAAAATCCTTCGTGCGAATTGAACGTCGAACCTGCTGCCAACTACGCGCTCTGCAAGCCAAGCTTGGTCACTAGGCTACCATCCACCATTGGATGGAATTTGTACACCCTCCGCATTTATCTTCACACTACCTCAAATTTCGTAGAATCTTCTATGTCTACCTTCACACCTTTTTCAAACAAATATTAAAAGTAATAATTCGGGGGTTAATTAAATTCGAACACCTTGGCTTTGCAATACCTTAGCCCTTTTATACACATTGCCTTTTGACCTTGGACATCGGTGCACTTGAAACAAATACTTCCATGCAATTTTAATTTTTCAATTTTTGGCACCATTAAACCTTTTCAAAAATATTATAATAAATTAAATCTAAGGTAGATTTAATTATTATAATTTTATTTTAACCTTTGGGATTTTTAATATTTAATTAATATAATTATTTAAATCTTCATAGATTTAAATATTATAATTTTTCTTCTTCTTGGACCTTGTCTTTGGAAAACCTCTTCCTTTTTCTTTTGCAAATGCCACCATGGTAAAACATTAAACCTTTATTTTTCTGGTCATAAATGACAACCAATGTCATTAACTTGTGCCATTAATTCTTTGATATCAATGACAACAATATACTCAATATTTATAATATATTATCTATGCCAAATATATATAAAATCAAATGCATAACCATTTAAAGATATTCAAGGGAGAGAGAAAGTTCACCTACACTCCCTACCTAGTCTAGCTCATCCTTTATTAGAAAAACCAATGCATTCTAACTTTATAACTAGGTTAGGTAGGGGCATATGGATAACCCCTCTCCATGGTAGAATGCATTGATTTTTTCTATTGAGAAGTGGTCAAAACCTCTTATCATATCTATGATGAGGTATATGAGGTCATTATAGAAAAATTGAAAGGAAAGGTGTCAAGCTTGTCAAGTGAGTCAAATAGATTCATATAAAATGATCCAACTCATGAGTCAACTATAATTAGTATGGATATAAATTTGGCCAGTTGGTAGTAGAGGATGAAGCATTTGGAAATAAGAAGGAAGAGCTTACTGCATAAGTGGTGTAGCTCAAATCCCAAAGGGATAAACTTTAGTTGCAGAACGAGGCACTAAAGAAGGATACCTAAAAAGGAAATCAACTAAAGAAGGAGGTTGAGGACCTCAAATCCTAATTTGTCGAGGCTAAAAAGAATACATGGCAATTGGAGGACCTCTCACAATAACTTGTGTAAGGGGAAATTTAGATTGTAAAAATTCAAAAAGCACTATAATAGAGGTATTATAAATTTGAGAACCTCTAGGAAGAACTTGTAGCTTTAATATATATGGAGATAGTTATAGATCCTAAGAAGGGCTTTAATATTCAATTATTCAAGTCTCTCTAGGAGACAATTAGGGTAAAGTTCATGAATAACCAATAATATTTCCACTTAATGCATATGCAAAGAAAAACCTTAATCAAGTCTTAAAGACTATCAAATAGATTGAGGAAATATTGGTTGTAAGGGAAGGATTCCAGGAGGTACTTAAGCTCCTATCCATGATGACAACATCACAAGCATAATAATACAGGATAGCCATAAAACATTTAACCAAGAGACACAAAAAAATATTGGATGCATAGAGACATCTACAAGTCTATAGAGACCCTCTAAAAGCCCTAGTACAAGAAATGACCAAAGAGATTCAAGGTCTAGTTATTGAATTATAAAATATATTTGATCCATAATTGAAAATCCTTGATAATAATAGTGTTGATGTGATGCTTAAAGAGAAGGATTAGGATGAAAATGGAGACGTAGTTGAAACATATAACAATTTAAAGTCCATCTATGCTATGTTGTAAGAGCTCGAGGGAAAATAGGTTAGGTTATATTAAAACTATTATAAATATCTTGTTGGAGAATACAAAGACTTAGCTTCTATTCAACTACCAGTCGATGAAGAGTGGTAAAAATTATTGGGACTAATGCCATAAAAAATAAAGTAGGGGAATAATAATTTTGATAGCTTTGTATTAGAGATCCCAAATTTTTATACTTTATGCCTAAAGATAAAGGTAGGATCTAGGATCTCTCATCAATCAAGATCGATATCCCTTGAAGCCATCGGATATGTAGTGCCTCATCACTACCTTGGAATTCATGATTTTGAATGAGTATAAAACAATACAATTAGATTATCATTTCCTTACAAAACCCATCAAAATTTTAACTAAATGCAACTTAGTGTCAATGTGCTCAAATGTGTCAAAATTTTTAAGAACAATCCACTTGCAAAGTATCTTGATTGGTGTAGACACCCAATTTTGACACACCAACAAATAAAAAGATACCAAACAAGTCACACACATCATAAAACATCAATCCAACCCAAACCTAGTAATTTGGGCACCTTTTTCAACCTCTTCCAAATTCACCACCTTGACCAAAAATGCCACTAGCAAATTTGGCAAGCCAAATGGTAAATTTGGTAAGCCTCACAAAATCAAATCCTGACAGTCAGATTTGATCTCTGACCAAAATCGCTAGTCAGAACCAAAATCACCACTGGAAAATTTGGTCACAAGTGGTGAATTTGGCTAACAACCAAAATATCTTAGAGCAAGCTAGGGGCACATGGATTCCATCCTTCCACTCCCTACTCTGACCTCACATGCTCCAACAATAGACCAGACCTACAAAATTCAAATTAGTCCTAACTAATTTCCCCCTAATCCTTCCTTCAAAATCTATTTAAAAAACCCTTGGGGTAAGGCATAGGGGAGGATTCTAAGAGCTAATTAGACTCTGCTAAGATTCTTCTAGCATCTCTTCTTCTTCAACATTCTTCATTTGCAAGCATTTTCATCATTTGCAAGCATTTTTGGAGGTTAGTCAAGCAAGGCAAAGAGATACTTGGAGGCAAGGGAGAGACTATTGCTAGGTGATATCACTCCTAGTGCATCTCTCCTCTCCATTACTTTGCTTCCCATTTTGCATTTAGTTCTCTTAGCATTAGCCTTGCTAACTTGAATACTTCATTTACTTGCAACTTTCTTTCATTTTCATGCTCTTAATCTTCTTGTGTAGGGCTTATATTTGTTTGTAGGTCTTAACATCTTCATTGCAGGTCTTGGTTGAGCATCTACACTCTCATTTCAAGCATCTAACATCTCTTTGCAGGCTTAGTGGAGCTATTCTACTTGCTATCTTCACTTTTGTTCACTAATCTCTCCATTTTGCAGGGTTATTTTCATGCATTTCTCTTCTATAGCATTTGACTACTTGTTGTTCTTTCCATTTATAGTCTTATTTACCTTCATTGCAAGCATTCTAATCCTTTATTTTCATATCCATGCTCATACATGTTTAATCCATTATCATTTACAAGCATTTAGCATTGTTATTTCTCTTTTTCAAGCATATTTGACTTGATTTTGGTGAAGTTTCAAGCATACAAGCACTCCTTTCATTCCCATCCTATTATAGTGGTGGATACAAGGTTATCATTACCTTTTTGTCCCACTAATAATCCCTTTTCAATCACCATTTGCATGCATTCATCTTCTTAGTTTGTTATAGACTTCATTTTATAGCAACACTCATCTATTCATTATATTTGCACTCACTTCTCATTGCTCTCACAAATTTTGGTTAGAATTAGGATATAACTAAGTTACCTTGCTATATTCCTAACTCTTTCATACTCATTTCATCCCATTTTACATCTCTTTAATTATTCAAAATAGTCATTGAGAGACCTCCCCTTGTCTTTTACACTTGCATCCACTTTGATCACAAATTTGCAAAGATTTGTGGCATTTTCCCTTGAATTCTTGCATCATAACCCTAGAAAATCCTTCTAGCAGTACAATCCCATAGTTGCATCACAAAAATAATCAAAAACCCATCCAAAATCATCCTTGCAATCATCTTAGCCCTATTTCAGACCAAAATCACCAACCACCACAGTAACTAGTGATTTTGGCTCTCTAGAATACATAGACCAAAAATGCCACTCAGACCAAAAATACCAATGGTAAATTTGGTAAGCCAACTAGAATTTTTGGCATAGCCTTATTTCCATCCAAGGAGGTAAGCATACTCAAATTTTACAAAAATAGGGGGTCTGATCAGCTACCTAGACAAGGAATCCACCTTCTCCAGCTCTCAGATAGACCTCCCAAAATAGAAAACCTAATTTTTTTGGTTTCTTTGTGTAGGTACCAAATTTTCTAATCAAGACCAAAATTGCTAGTGGTATTTTTGGTAGTAGTGGCATTTTTGGTCAAACATCTACAAAGGTAATTCGACCACTTGGCATCACTCTAAACTCTATTTTTCAACATTTTTATATGTTTTGCTCTCTATCTATCATTGTTTTGCATCTAAAATCACATTTCAATTTGGAAAGTCAAAGAACCCTAATCTAGTTTTAACTTTCTTTACAAAACACATTTACATTGGGAAAAATCAAGGAATCTTAGGTCAAAAGCTTAATTTCTTTTCATTTTCATAAGTACCTAGGCAAGGAATCAAAATCATATAGTTGCATTATAGGCTAACTTATCTTTTGCATCATCTCTTGTTTGCCTTGAAACTTAAAACTCTCCTTAGTTAGCCTATCATCAAAATGAAAAGCATATAGGTTAGCTCTTATTTTCTTGCATTTGTGTGATATAAGCTTAGCATGCATTTTAGATGATCTTAGCCTTAAAGTCTTAAATAATCATTTAAGGCTCAAAAAAGAGTCAAGATATAGTGATCCAAACTTTAGGTGTTTTGTTGAATAAACCCATATAAACACCGATCTACAAGCATTTACATCTACATTTACACCATGAAAAACTGCATTGAGTAGGGGTCTAATCATGTAGAGGATATTCATATCCTTGGGGTCTCCTTTGGAAAGAGATCCTCAAGTGGGGAAGCAGAGATTCCAATGAATCTCCCTCGTACATGCTTGACGTGGTTAGATTAAAAATTTCCCATGCCTACATATTTGGTGAACCCAACGTGAACGCTCCTTTTGCCTTAAACAACATAAAATTTTGTTAAACTTAAACAAGATCATCTAATTTGTTTGCATAGCTTACATCACATTAAATCAAGATAACAAGAACATAATCAATTTTTAATCCTACTAGGGGAAGGATAACGACCCCTTGAGAAAACCGATGTACAAACCTTAGGGGAGCAATATTCTTTGGCTAGTATATCATAGTGGATTAGAAGGAGTCACAAGGAGGGTTGCTTTTCAAGGTGACATAAGGAGTTCAAAACATCTTCTCTTATTTGCTATAAGTACTCTAGAAACAAGACTTTAATAAATTGATCTCCTTCAAAACAAAACTTTCAAAACATGTCTCAACATCCTTACAATACCCAAAACAAGGGTTTAACTTCTTCATCTCATGAGGTTTTCACACATGAGCACAATGACCAAGAAGAAAATCCTTGGTCACAACAAGTGACTAGGGAACAAGAACAAGTTATTGAACAAATTTCTTTTCAAACCATAGATCATGTTAAAGAATACATTAGAAGAAACAAAGATATATTTTTAGATGTTCTTAAGGATGAACTTAGAGAACAAGCTGAAAAGGAATCAACTACAATTCATGATGGTCTTGAACATTCCAATGATCAATCAACCATAGCTCAAATCAATAAAACTCAAAACAACTTGGCTAGTCTCAATGTGGCTATGACACAACCCACCAATTCTACAACACCTCCAACCATATCCATAGGGACACCCACTATGGGTAACCCCTTTTCAACATCTCTCAATGATACAATACCTACCAATTCTACAAATCCTTTTCTAACTCATAACTTGGGGCTTAACCAAGCCCCTCCAACCATGTCATCTAATAAAAATACTTCAAATCTCATAAATCTACCTTTCATATCTCAAGATTTCACCCAACCACTTACACAACCATTCATAACTTTACCTACACCACCGAATCCTCCATCCAACGATATTTAGAATATCAATACTAAAATCCTAGACCTAGAAAAGAGGGATTCCAAGTTTGAAGAACTTGAGCATCAAATTACCTCTCTTCAAGGGACATCCAAGCTAAAGTACTCTTTTGAAGAGTTTTATAATGAGCCATTAGATGCTATGATCATCAATCACCTCTTTCAAAATAATTTTGAAACTCCTAAATTTCAAATGTACAATGGAAAGCAAGACCCCATTAACCATCTAAGGTTATTTCAAATAGCTTGTAGTGACATCAATCACGATGAAAAGCTTCTCCTTAGGTTATTCCCTAAAAGTCTTAGTGGTTTAGCCTTGGAATGGTATTTCCAAATACCTTGTCATTCCATTAAGAAGTTCAAAGAACTTATGGAAACCTTTGTTAAGCAATTCTCAATCTACATAGAAGACAAGGTTACCATAGATGACCTTTATCAACTTAAACAATCTAAGACCGAACGGTTCTCAGACTTCTTGGCCAAATGGAGAGGCTTAGTGGGAAGACTTCAATATATTCCTCCTCCTAAGGAACTCCTACATATCTTCATAAGAAACCTTCATGAACAACTATCATATCCCTTAGAAATGATAAACCTAACCTCTTTTGAAGAAGTTGTTGACATGGCTAAAAGAGTAGAAGTCATCCTCATAAGATGGGGATAACTCAACTACAACAAGAAAGAAGAGGAAAAACCCCCTAGCAAGGGACAATACAAAAACAAACATGTTGTAGGAGACGGTGTAATAGATTCCTATCAAAACAACAACATAAACACAACTCAAAATGCTCCTCAAAAGCTAGTTATCCAAAGGCAAGACAAACCCAAGAGACAATATACAAATACTGGACAAAGTCAAGTAACCATGTTAAAAATGCTCCTTGATTCCAAGATGTTGGAACTTCCAAACATTAGACCTTGGGATACAACCAAAGAATTACCAAATTGGTATAAGCATGATGAGTATTATGAATATCACTATATAGAGGGACACACTACCAAAAAATGCATAACCTTAAAGAACATTATCCAAGACCTCATAGAGGAAGGGAAAATAACATTCAATCAACCAAAAACTCCCAACAAAAATTTGGGGATCTTTCAAAATCCCTTACCAACACATAATCAAAAGTCAGCCAACTTTGTAGGCACTATGCAATTATCAAAACCTTCCTATGCCATGACTAGGAAACAAGCAAAGAATCAATCCTTAGATCAACCTCCTTTGGTTATCCCAAGAAGCACTAAAATCAATATTCCTAATAAATCACCTTTGGTTCTCACACCTTCTCAAAATACCTTACATACTTTTGATCTCCATCAACAACTAGATGAGATACCCACAAAAATATCTCTTCTAGAATTGTTAAAAACATCACCCACTCATAGGGAAATATTGTTGAAACTCTTAAGTGAACAAGAGGTCCCTCAAGACATATCTCCAAATGATATCACCAATATAGTTGGGTTCATTGGAGTAAACAATGCTATCCTAGCATTCCATGAGGTAGATACCCCTCTTGAAACAATATCAGGAGACTCACCTCTTTACATCATAACTCAAATAGGTGATAAACATATCAAAAGAGTCCTAGTGGATAATGGGTCAACCTTAAATGTATGCAATATCAAATTTTTACAAAATTTTGACTTAAGCATAAATGATTTACAAAAATCTGACCTCATCATTAGAGCCTTTGACAATGAAGAAAGAGAGGTAATAGGCACTATTACCCTACCTATCAAAGTAGGGCCACATGTCCTAAACACCCTCTTCTATGTTATATCATGTGATGTAACATATAACATGCTCCTTAGAAGGCCTTGGATACATGCCATGAAGGCAGTACCTTCTACCTTACATCAATGTCTCAAATACGAATATCAAGGTAGGATTATCCACATCCCTGGGGATCCAGAGCCTTTTGCCTTATGCAACTTTATTGACACACAAGAGATTAATCTTTGTCCTTCTATACAACAAGCATTACCAACTAATCAACCAAAAGTAGACAAAGGGAAGGAAATATTGGAAGAACCCCTCATTAACCTAGGGGACACTCCCCAATCATCCTCTCCCAATGATCAAGTCAATTTAATCCACCAAAAATTAGATCCCTTCACAGAATTGGTAAGCATGTTCCTATCTCCTCATGACATAGGCATGCCAAGTAGGAAAGGACTCAAAGTCCAAATAGGGACTTGTGCTTTCATTCATGGGGGAACCACCTTTGATGAAAAGATTCAAGGGTGCAACTTCATGCCAAGTGAATGAACATACATCGCATGTTATATATCACCCTCATTCTCTATAGCTAAGAAAATGCTAACCAACATGGGATACCAAGGTAAAGGCCTAGGTCATTATGAATAGGGTATCAAAGAACCCCTAGAAGTTGAACCTTGGCTAGGATGATGTGGGATTGGATTCATCCCTAACAAAAATGAACCCTCACCTTTGTTAGAAGAAGACAATGAGGATCACTACCCCAAATCACTACATGGATCTCAATGGGGTGATGAGGATGAAGAAGAACTATGGTCACTCCTCAACCAAGCACCCTGTAAAACCATACAATTTGGTAGCATCAACATGCTAGAAGTGGTTCATCCAGAATCAATAGCAATAGAAGAAAACTTTGAGGATTCTCTGGATAACTATCCTATGGAAGAATCCCTTAAGAAAATCTTTAATTTAAGCTTTACCCAACTCCTTGAGTTAGAAAAAACATCTCTAGATCCATAAGAACTTGAAGAATTAGGGGTACTAACTTCCCTCCTCATTTTGAGGATGAATCACAAGCCTTAATCAAAGAAACAATAGATATCAATATCAAAATAGATCAAGATCCTCACCTTATCAAACTCGAAAAAGTCCTAACTCAAGAAGAATAGATGGAATACACAAACCTATTAAAATAATTCCATGACATATTTTCTTGGGGATATGATGATATGCCAGGACTTGACCCTTCATTGGTAGTCCACCATTTGGTAGTGCATCCCAGATGCCAAGCCTATTAAACAAAAATTAAGAAAAATACATCTGAAAGTCACTCTTTTGGTAAAATATAAACTGCAAAAACTCCTAGATGTTGGCTTCATAAAAGCCATAGATTATTTAGATTGGATCTCCAACATTATTCCTATCACTAAGAAGGAAGGATCCATTCAAATTTGCATAGACTTTAGGGATATAAACAATGCTTGCCCAAAAGATGATTTCCCTTTACCAAACATAGACATGATAGTGGACTTCACTGTAGGATCTGAGATGCTATCTTTAATGGATGGATTCTTAGGGTATAATCAAATTAAAATCATGCTAGAAGATCAATCCAAAATAGCCTTCACTACCCCTTGGGGAACCTTTTGCTATTAGGTCATGCCATTTGGCCTTAAAAATGTAGGAGCAACATATCAAAGGGCCATGACATACATATTCCATGACCTTATGCATAAAACTATAGAAGACTACGTGGATGACCTCTTAGGTCGATCCAAGAAAAGACAGAACCATACTCTAGATCTTAGATGCATTTTCAAAAGATTACAAGACTACAAAGTTAGGCTAAAACCCCAAAAGTGCATCTTTGGGGTAACATCAAGAAAACTATTAGGGTTCATTGTATCCCATCATGGGATTGAAGTTGATCCTTCCAAGATTGTAATCATAATAGACATGTCACCACCTACAAACTTAACTAAATTATGTAGCTTTCAAGGCAAATTGTAAGCTATCCATAGATTCATATCACAACTCGTAGATAAATGTCAACCCTTCTCTAAAATACTAAATAAAGGAACAAAATTCAAGTGGGATGATGGATGTCAAAAGGCCTTTGAAGCTTTAAAGACTTATCTCTTAACACCACCCATCTTAGTACCACCAAACTTAAATCAACCACTATTGCTATACATAGCTGCTACTAAACATGCCCTTGGAGCTTTATTAGCCCAATATGATGAAAAACATCGAGAAAGGGAAATCTACTATATAAGTAGAACTTTGGTGAACTACAAAACTTGTTACACACCATTAGAGAAGCTATGCTTAGTCATCATCTTCTCATCCCTCAAATTGAGACATTATATGCTTAGTCAAAAGACCTACATCTTAGCAAGGGTAGACCCATTGCATTACCTCATGTCAAAACCTTACCTATCAAGAAGGACTACAAAATGGGTCATAGCCCTTAGTGAATTTGACATAGAATTCATCAATCAAAAATCACTAAAAGGGCAAGTTATAGCCGATCAACTCATCATGGCCCCTTTAGAATCAAAACACCCCATGGACATATACTTCCTCAATGAAATAGTTCTCTCAATAGAAGCTCAAGAACCTAAAACTTGGATCTTGTACTTTGATGGAGCTAAGTGCGCTAAAGGTACAGGGGTAGGGATTATCTTAGTCACTCTGCAACAATAACTCATTCCATTATCTTTTAAACTTCACTTCTCATGCACCAACAATACAATAAAATACGAGGCATTGATATTAGGTCTTAGGGCCACATCAAAATTAAAGATCAAAAGCATAACAATGTATGGTGATTCACAATTGGTGATCAACCAAGTGAATGACACTTATCAAACCAAGGATAAAAAGTTAAAACCTTACAAAGATATTGTAGATATGTTGAAAACTCACTTCAACCAAATCACCATAGAAGCCATCCCACGATCTAGAAATCATCACATTGATATTATGGCTACTACTGCATCTCTCATTCCCTTAGATTTGGAAGACGAAGAAGCTTCTATTATCATCAGATCAATCAATAAGTCCTCTACACTCGAATCATGATTGCAACCCCTCAACATATGTGCCATTGAAACATCTACACCTTAAGAACCTTGGTACCAAGACATATTTAAGTTCCTCAAAGAGGGAATATTTCTCGAGGGATCCAACTCTCAAAAGAGAAGACAATTTAGATTAAAAGCTTACAAATATGTCATCATTGGAGATATCTTATATCGATACTCCTTTGAAGGCATACTCCTCAGATGCGTAAATATATAAGAAGCCCAAACTATCATAAAAGAAGCCCATGATGGATCATGTGGTAGACATTTTAATGGACTAGTTGTAGCCAAGAAACTCCTCAAGATGGGTTATTATTGGCCCTCTATGGAAAAATATGCTCACAACTATGTTAGGAAGTGTGACAAATGTCAACGACATGATAATCTTGTCCATGCCCCCTCTCAATAATTACAACCAATCACATCTCCTTGGCCTTTCTCCTCTTGGGTATTAGATATCATAGGAAAAATCAACCCTCAATCATCAGATGGGCACAAATTCATTATCACTACCACAGAATATTTCACTAAGTGGGTCGAGGCAATACCCCTATCCACTACAATAGGAATTCAAGTATCCAAATTCATCCTTAATCAAATCATCAACCGATACAAAATACCTTCTACCTTAATCATTGATAATGGCACTCCCTTTAAAAATAAAAAAGTTTCCAAACTATGCACCAAATACAAAATTCAAAAAAAATGATCAACACCATATTACCCACAAGGGAATGGAGAAGTTGAATCATCCAACAAGACACTAATAAAAATCCTCAAGAAGCTAGTAAATAAAAATGGCCGAGATTGGCACCTATAACTTTATCCTACCCTATGGGCATATTGCACTAATGTGTGTACTCCCATGGGGGCAACGCCTTACACCTTGGTCTATGGTACAGAAGTAGTTTTCCCTTTCGAACTAGAAATACCTTCTCTAAGGGTCTTATTGCAATATTATTTGATAGGAGATGAATATCATCTAGGTCACTTACAACAACTAGAGCTCTTGGAGGAAAAATGCATTAATGCTCTAGAACACCTCAAAACATATCACAATAGACTTTGATGTGCTTATCACAAGAAATTACATCCAAGATCCTTCAAAATTGGGGACCTAGTCCTCAAAGAAAATCAAAAGAACACCAATGCTGACATTGACCTCAAAGGAAAATTTGAGCCTAATTGGTTAGGACCTTTCATCATCATAGCCAAATTTGGATCCAGAGCCTACCATCTAGCCACATTGGATGACCAAGAACATAAGGAACCAATCAACATCATGCATCTTAAAAGATACTATGCATAAAACACTGTTGGCAATTTTGGGTACCTTGGGTACATTGCCTTTGCTCTAAGTGTAGATGTTGTCATTGATGTCAAGAAGGTCTTGAAGCATTTTGGTTTGATGTCAAAGAATGTGTCTTGATGAAGGTTTCAGCATGGACAGTGAGTTTCCAAGAAGATCAGGGTAGCCCGAGTTGCAAAAGATCAAGAAAAAGACAAGTAAGAAAAAGTATGCGAGCGACTGGAAAAACTGTCGCGATTTCGCGACATGTTTGAGGAGAGAGAAAGTGCTGACAAAACTGTCACGATTTCATGACATGTTTGAGGAGAGAGAAAGTTTGGGCAAAAGTGTCACGATTTCGTGACATGTTGGAAGTCAGAGACGAAGCTGGCAAAACTGTCACGATTTCGTGACATGTTGGCAAAGAAGGAGAGCAAGATGGAAAGTGTCGCGATTTCGTGACATGTCGCATTTGAACTCGAGAAAGTCCGAAGGCGAGAAGGAAAAGTGTCGCGATTTCGTGACATTCGACAGAGAAAGTTGTACGGATGTAAAAGTGTCACGATTTCGTGACATAATGCGAAAAGAGAGTCGAAGTGAGAATGGTCACGATTTCGCGACATGATGAAAAAGTTCGAAGTGAGAAGTGTCACGATTTCGTGACATGCAGCAGAGGTCAAGTTGAGGAGCAGTCACGATTTCGCGACAGGCAGTGGAGAAAGCATATGGAAGCCAGAAGTGTCGCGATTTCGCGACATGCAGTAAAGAGGAAGAGTACGAAAGGAGAAGCGTCACGATTTCATGACAGGTTGCAAGGAAAGCTTTCGAAAGCTGAAAGCGTCACGATTTCGCGATAGGCTACAAAGAAGTTGTACGGATGCAGAAAGTGTCACGATTTCATGACAGGTTGAGATGGCAGCTTGCAGTTGGAGAAAGTGTCACGATTTCATGATAGAAATAGTTAGCAAGTCTTAAACAGAAGAAGCGTCATGATTTCGCGATGAATTGAAGAAGGAAGAGCTCAAAGGTGAAAGCGTCGTGATTTCGTGACATGTTCCAGTTTCACGGGCATATGGCAAAAAAGAGCTTAAGGCAGCGAAAGCGTCGCGATTTCATGATAGAGTTGCAGATGACGTCAGCAGAAGCAGATGTGTCATGATTTCGTGACAAAAGTAGAGAAGAAGGCTTTGTAGACTAAAGCGTCACGATTTCACGACAGAGTGAAGATGACGTCAGCAAAAATCATAAGTGTCATGATTTCGTGACAAAAGCTGAGAGGAAGGCCATGAAGACTAAAGTGTCACGATTTCACGACAGAAGTGAGATGACGTCAGCAAGAGGCAAAGGTGTCACGATTTCGTGACAGAAGCACAAAGGAAGTCGACAAAGGCCAAGGTGTCACGATTTCGTGACAGCAGGCTATAGAAGGTGTACGGTTGTAAAAGTGTCGTGATATCGTGACATGTTGTAGTTTCATGATGGAAGCTACAGGGGAGTGATAGAGGCGGTTGAAGGACAGAGTTAACTTTGAGCCGACAGAGTTAAATCTGGGCCGACGTAGTTTAGGGTTTTGCAGCCGATGATCTTTAGGGTAACAGCCGACTAAAGATTAAGTTTTTGATCATGAATTAATGCTATAAAAGGAGGACTATTTTCGAGTTTCAAAGTATCGAATGTGTGTGTCGAATTTGCGCAAGTGAATTCTGTTGTGCGCAAGAGAGCGAGTCGAGTCGAATCGATCAAGTGTGCGTTCGAAGTGCGATTTGCGCAGATAGAGTGCGGGGAGAAGTTCGATCGTAGAGGTGCATAAGTGGAAGTCTGATCGACTACTATGTTTGCACAGAGTGCGAAGATCTGTCTGTGCTATGTTTGTGCAGACAGTGAAAAGTTGGTTTTGACCAAGTGCGGTTGTAACAAAAAAGAACAGAGGAAGAGGATAGATTTGTGCTAGACCGAAGGACTGTGTTTGGTGCGAATTTGAGGAATGGCTTTGCAGTGATAGAGTTGAGGACGAGAGATCTTCCGACCGGAGCGGGGAAGACGGGTGTCTTCTGTGGATAGAGTTCCACTTGCTAAGGGCGAAGGAGGTAGAGGTCTTCTAGAGGATCACCACTAAGAGCAGAGCTAGGGGAAGGTGTCTCCTTTGGGTTGGTGCCCATAAACTTTGTAATTGGGAAGGTTTCCCAAAGAACTATGATATAACTTTTAGAGAAAAGTTTTATCCATGGAGTAGCCCACATTGGGTGAACCACGTAAATTGTTGTGTCACTTTGTGGATGGTGTGTTGTGCTTTGCTTTGATTACTGTTGTCTATTCACTGCATTATACTATTTTGAAAGTTGATTTTAAAGCAAATTAAAAAGTGGTCTTATACTGTTCACCCCCCCTCTCAGTATAAGCTTGTGTTCTTCAATTGGTATCAGAGCAGGTTCCTTCGGAAAGGTTTAACAGTCGGAAGGAAGAACTGGTTAAGAACACAATGGATTTTTTAGGTGGCAATGCAGCACCTATTCTTGATGGATCAGATTTTGGTCTGTGGAGTGCAAGAATGAGAGTTTATCTAATGGCACTTGGTAATGAGGTATGGGAAGTGATTGAAGACGAATACACTATTCCTGAACATGGTCCTTATACCAAAGAAGACAGGCTCATGCTTCACAACAATTCAAAAGCCATGAATGCAATCCTGAGAGGCTTACAGAAAGCAGATCTCACCAAAGTTATTCACTGCAAGACAGCTAGTGAAATGTGGAAACAATTGCAGGTGGTTCATACAGGTGATGCAAATGTTCGAAAGGCCAAATTGAGACATTTTAAAGGTATGTTTGAACAACTCAAAATGAATGATGATGAAAATATTAGTGACTACATGCTTCGTATGGATGAGGTTGTTAACTCCATGAAAGACCTAGGTCTTGAGGTTGCTGAAAATGATGTGTGTGATAAGATTTTAAGATCTCTTCCTAATAGATTTAGTGAAAATATTTTTGCTATTGAGGAAGCTAAAGATTTAGATAAATTGAAAAAGGATGAGCTCCATAGTATTCTTGCAGCATTTGAGCTGAGAACTCAAGTGAAAGTTGATGTCAAGAAAGAGGCGCCTTTCAAAGCTACCAAGAAATCAAAGGGCAAACAGATTCAAGAGAGTGATGAGTCTTCTAGTGATGAAGAGGCATATTACAGCAAGAAAGGCAAGTTCTCTAGAAAACACAAAAGCAAGAAAAACATAAGATGTTTCAAGCTGTGGAAAGTTTGGTCATTATGCTACTTGATTGTCTTGTTTCCAAGAATGAAAGTGATGAAGATATACGGGATGTTAAGAGCAAGGATTACGAAAAGCACGAGGTATTACAGAAAGAACAAAGATGAGCACAACAATCAAGGAAAGAGGCATTCACACAAGAATAAGAAGAGCTTCTACCTAGACAAAGCAAGTAAGTGTTCTAGCAGTGATAGTGAAAGTTCTTCTAGTGATGATGAAAATGAGATGCTGTTCATTTCTAGAAAAAGAGGAAGAACCGAAACATAAATTCATTGTCATGAAATGTTTTAGATGTGGAAATTTTGGGCACCTTGAGGATGATTGCACAAATAATGAATTGGTTGCTAGTATGTATGAGGATGCTTCAGAAAATGATAAGGAAGATGCTTGTATGGTTTTTGAAAAGGGTAGCACCTCTAGTGATAAGAAATCTGAAAAAGGCCTTGATGATTCAAAATGCAATAAAATAGAGGATCTTGAATGTGAACTTACTAATGCTCTTAGTGTTTTGAAAAAGGAAAGAAAGAAGAATGCTAGACTCAAGGATAAATTAGATGAATGTTGTATGGAGAGAGATGAACTCATAGAAAGTCTTGACATCTCTATGGCTAAGACACAAGAACTCAAGAATGAGTTAGAATCTAAGATGCTTGAGTATAGTGAATTAGAACAGAAAATGGCTGCCTTGAAAGAGGAAAATAAAGAATACAAGGATAAAGCTGTACAGGTTTCAAGAAAGCTCCAAAAAGGTTAAATCTCTTATCAAAGGTCAAAGAAAGACAACAGATAAAACAGGTCTTGGTTTTGTTAAACCACACAAGGAACGAGGTTGGGGAATCTAGTAAAAGATTTCAAAGAGAAGAGAGTTCTGATGAAGAGAGTATCTCAGAGAAAGAGTTCATGAGTGATAAATGCGCAGAAACAGAAAACAGAATTTTGAATGCGAAGAAGAAGTTTTCGGGACCCAAAAGGTCGATTAAAAGAATATTTTACGATAGATGTTTTGCGTGTCACAGGTTTGGTCACACGGCTTCACAGTGCATAGATCAAATAAAGAGGGTAAACAACAATTTCAGAAGTTTTAGTTTCTTTCAAGGGTATTGCTACTCTTGTCAACAGTTTGGGCACAAGGCAATTTTTTGCAAGGCAAATAATAGGAACTGGGTTAGTTAGAACAGGCGGATTCAAAGAACAGCTATGCCCAAAAGAAATAATATTGTTACTTGTTATAAGTGCAACAATGCAGGTCACACGACCAGACAGTGCAGATCTGATCTTCCAAGGTACAAGAATAGGAACAGTGGTATAAACAGGTCCAAGGATCAAGGTATGGACAAGAAAAGAGATGAGAACAAGAACAAGAACAGAAACACTGACAAAGAGTTCAAGAGAAGGCCCGACAAAGAAATTGTAGACACTGATGATGATGAGTGCCTAATGGGAGTTTCACTCCCACCCTTGTTTTAAATCACCTCATCGGGAGGTGGGGGAGGGACTAAGCTAAGAAGCTCATTCTTAGTCCCAAGCCCCAAAGGTGACCCTTTGCCATTGATGACAAAGGGGGAGAGATATGAGTAAGGGGGAGAGCTTCATAGTGAAGAAGAGAGCTTCAAGTCAGGGGGAGCAAAAACTTCAATGGCAGATTCTCAGTTGTTGGATCAGTTGGGTTCAGTTTTGGCTCTTGACTAGTGTTTTCGAGTTAAGGTTTGCCATCAATGACAAAGGGGGAGATTGTTGGCAATTTTGGGTACCTTGGGTACATTGCCTTTGCTCTAAGTGTAGATGTTGTCATTGATGTCAAGAAGGTCTTGAAGCATTTTGGTTTGATGTCAAAGAATGTGTCTTGATGAAGGTTTCGGCATGGACGAGTGAGTTTCCAAGAAGATCGAGGTAGCCCGAGTTGCAAAAGATCAAGAAAAAGACAAGTAAGAAAAAGTATGCGAGCGAGTTGGAAAAACTGTCGCGATTTCGCGACATGTTTGAGGAGAGAGAAAGTGCTGGAAAAACTGTCATGATTTCGCGACATGTTTGAGGAGAGAGAAAGTTTGGGCAAAAGTGTCACGATTTCGCGACATGTTGGAAGGCAGAGACGAAGCTGGCAAAACTGTCACGATTTCGTGACATGTTGGCAGAGAAGGAGAGCAAGATGGAAAGTGTCACGATTTCACGACATGTCGCATTTCGAATGAGAAAGTGCAAGAAGGCAGAGAAGGAAAAGTGTCACGATTTTGTGACATTCGAGAAAGATAAAGTTACGATGAAAAAGTGTCACGATTTCGTGACATGATCTACGAAGAGAGTCGCAGTGAGGACTGTCATGATTTCGTGACATGATGCGAAAGTTACAAGTGAGAAGCATCACGATTTCGTGACATGCTGCAAGAGGTCAAGTTGAAGGAGCTGATCGCGATTTCACGACATGCTAAAAAGCTCGAAGTGAGAACTGTCATGATTTCGTGACATGCAGAAAAAGAGAAGAGTCTGAAAGGAGAAGCGTCGCGATTTCGCGACAGGTTGCAAGGAAAGCTTTTGGAAGCTGAAAGCGTCACGATTTCGCGATAGGCTACAAAGAAGTTGTACGGATGCAGAAAGTGTCACGATTTCACGACAGGTTGAGATGGCAGCTTGCAGTTGGAGAAAGTGTCATGATTTCATGACAAAAATAGTTAGCAAGTCTTAAACAGAAGAAGCGTCATGATTTCACGATGAATTGAAGAAGGAAGAGCTCGAAGGCGAAAGCGTCACGATTTCACGACATGTTCCAGTTTCGCGGGCATATGGCAGAAAAGAGCTTAAGGCAGCGAAAGCATCACGATTTCATGATAGAGTTGTAGATGACGTCAGCAGAAGTAGATGTGTCATGATTTCATGACAAAAGCAGAGAAGAAGGCTTTGTAGACTAAAGCGTCATGATTTCGCGACAGAGTGAAGATGACGTCAACAAAAATCATAAGTGTCACGATTTCACGACAAAAGCTGAGAGGAAGGCCATGAAGACTAAAGTGTCACGATTTCGTGACAGAAGTGAGATGACGTCAACAAGAGGCAAAGGTGTCACGATTTCATGACAGAAGCACAAAGGAAGTCGACAAAGGCCAAGGTGTCACGATTTCGTGACAACAGGCTATAGAAGGTGTACGGCTGTAAAAGTGTCGCGATATCGCGACATGTTGTAGTTTCATGGCAGAAGCTATAGGGAAGTGATAGAGGCAGCAGAGGTAGTTGAAGCCGACAGAGTTAAATCTGGGCCGACGAAGTTTAGGGTTTTGCAGCCGACGATCTTTAGGGTAACAGTCGACTAAAGATTAAGTTTTTGATCATGAATTAATGCTATAAAAGGAGGACTATTTTTGAGTTTCAAAGTATCGAATGTGTGTGTCGAATTTGTGCAAGTGAATTCTGCTGTGCGCAAGAGAGCGAGTCGAGTCGAATCGATCAAGTGTGCGTTCGAAGTGCGATTTGCGTAGATAGAGTGCGGGGAGAAGTTCGATCGTAGAGGTGCATAAGTGGAAGTCTGATCGACTACTATGTTTGCGTAGAGTGTGAAGACTGTGCTGCTGTGTTTGCATAGACAGTGAAAAGTTGGTTTTGACCAAGTGCGGCTGTAATAGAAAAGAACAGAGGAAGAGGACAGATTTGTGCTAGACCGAAGGACTGTGTTTGGTGCAAATTTGAGGAACGGCTTTGCAGTGACAGAGTTGAGGATAGAGATCTCTAGTAAGAGCAGGGAAGACAGGTGTCTTCTATGGATAGAGTTCCACTTGCTAAGGGCAGAGGAGGTAGAGGTCTTCTAGAGGATCACCACTAAGAGCAGAGCTAGGGGAAGGTGTCTCCTTTGGGTTGGTGCCCATAAACTTTGTAATTGGGAAGGTTTCCCAAAGAACTATGATATAACTTTTAGAGAAAAGTTTTATCCGTGGAGTAGCCCACATTGGGTGAACCACGTAAATTGTTGTGTCACTTTGTGGATGGTGTGTTGTGCTTTGCTTTGATTATTTGTTATTACTGCTGTCTATTCACTGCATTATACTGTTTTGAAAGTTGATTTTAAAGCAAATTAAAAAGTGGTCTTATACTGTTCACCCCCCCCTCTCAGTATAAGCTTGTGTTCTTCAAACACTATGTCATTTACTTTCTCATATGATTGAATGCATGGAAAACCTCACAACAAAAACAATACATTACACCCCTTGCATAGCTACCTATTTTGCTTAATCATAACATAGATTTATGGGGATTTTTTATGATGCAAAAATCCAATCCTTATTACAAAATCCATTTGCATTGCATTCATACAGGTGGACCTCATGTTGAGTAAATCCTCTAAGTCCTAAAAATATTGCTTTTAAATATTCTTTTATATCTCACTTCACAACTATTATACTTCTTCTCATATTCTCCCTCCCTTGGGTTAAGTGATGTATGACACAATCATCCATGGCCTTAATTATCTGATATTTTCCATTTCTTTTGTCCCAATCTTGGGACACCCAACAACAAACACCAATCAATTACACTGATTCTTCTATTTTCCTCTCTTGTTCATCATATTTCCTTTATTCTTCTCCCTCTCTTGGGTTAAGTGATGTATGACGTGATCATCCATGGCCATGAAAACCCATACTCATCCCTTTCTTCTATATTATACATATTTAAATCACTACTATCAACATTTTTTCACAATGATAATATCAGTATTGCATATCTACAATATCCTTCAACAAATAGCCTTTTGCATCAACACTCATAGTTATTTTATAGGCTCCTCTAGGACACTAATTCTTCTCCTCTAATGCATCATAAAATTACAATCCTTATGTAGGTATGTCATGCAGTATAGGAGAACTTTAGCATTTCAAAACAATCTATCAAATGAATCATGACATCTATTCATCACTTTCATCAAGTGTAACTCATTTGACAAACCACCCATGGATAGGAAATCATATTCAACCAATATCTTGTAAACTCATAATCATTTGTGAATTTCACTAGTCACTGGTTGAATGGGTTTTTCTTCCCTGGTTGGCCTATCATCTAAGTTAAAAAATCATACCTAATACAAATTTCATCAATAGCCTTCTTACTTGGTAGATCACACGAGCCAAGAAGCCCTATTTATGTAGGTTTGCACTTATTTATGAATCTTATAAAGGAAAAAAATAAATAGGTTCCTCTTTCCTATTTTATTTATCATTTAAGAACACATCAAACATAAATCAAATCCTCATGCACTTCCTTTTCAATAGATCACAAGGATCGTAGAGTTTCATTAATCTAATATCTCATGGGTTTGTAAATTCTTACAAATCTCACTAGGCACTGGATCAATGGTATCTTTACTTTCCTCTTGATTTGTTGTATTAGCATGCTATCACATCCAAATAATAGTCTTATCAATTACCTTTGATAAAACCATGTGAATTAGGGAGCCTCTATAGATCCAATATCTTGTAGATCTACAATTATTTGTAAATATTAGTAGGTATTGGATCTATATTATCTTCCTATCCATATGGTATATTTCATTAGCATTCTATCAAATACAAATCAAAATCTCACAAACTATTGTTCAAATAGATCAATCATACTATAAAGTTCCCTTGATTCAATGGCTTATGAGCCTATAATTATTTGTATGCTTCAACATATATTGGATTGATGGTTTCCTCATAGTCACCTGGTCTTCTACAACAAAAAACCATCCATAAATCATACTCTCTTCATTAGCTACTTGTCTAATGAGTCATTGAATTAATAAAACTCTATTTTCCAACTAATTTATTATGCAAGTGTGCAATAACAACAAATATCATGAATATACGTAACTATATAAGTACATATTAAGACGACTAGTTATTCTCTATTTGTTCATACAAACATCAACATGTTAGTCAATAGATAGATAACTTCCTCCATCTTGATATGCTATAACAAACTATCATTTCTTCTTTCTTTCAAAAATCATTATATCTAACAAAACAAAAATATCCTATCTAATTTGTAGACCCTTTGGGAACATTGGGATTTGATGATCAACACTTTGTGTATCCATAATCATTTATGGTTGTGCCAATTGATTGATTATAAAATTCCTATGCTTCCTAACGATTTATAAGCCAACATAGATGTTATCTTTTCATTTGCAACAAGATCCTTTAGACTAAACGCCATGCTATCATATGGACCTCCTAGGAAAGAAGATTTCTTTTTCCTATGTTTTGTGCATATACAATTCTTTGTACACACGTCGAGCAAAGGAGAAGGGCTTCTTATTCTCTTAGATTGTTCATATGAACGCATTACCCTTAGTTTGAAAGATTTTGTTTGTTTTACAAATTCTCAAATCTTGTAATACATCAAATATGTTCCAAGTACCATCTCTATGCCTCATGTATCTATAAATCCTTGCATACGCATTAGAAAACAGACCTGTATCCCTAGATTTTTATCTTATTCATTCAAAAGTTTAAGGATCAAACATTATTAAACAACTCATTTTACACAATAAAAAATTTGCCTCTTAGGTAAACTTATTTATCATATCCCTAAATTGCATACTTACAATTACATTGTAGATGCACTAATTTGGAACATATGATCTTCAAATATAACCCTTAATGGTAGTTTGTACAATACAATCTCGTTTAATTCTTCTAACATGTCATAGGTGGCAACAATTATTAATTCCACTTCCTCATGTACATGTAAATATTTGCATATGTGTGAGGTAACAAACTTATATCATCTTGTTCCCTTCTCTCATGTCATAATTTTTTATAGAAGCATTTTCTTCCAAACCAATGGGGCAACTCACCTTGAAAAAAATAAAATATCTCTTCATATACAAAATTAGAAATCCACCATTATCTATCACTACTACAAAGTCCTTATTTAAGAAACACTTTATCAGGGCGAAGCATACAAATCAAAACATTGTAAAATCACATTGCAAACATTACATTATATATCCATTTCAAAAGCATTTTTGTTACTCTCAAAACATTACAAAACATTGCAAACATTAAAGTACATATCTCTTTCAAAAGCATTTTTGTTACTCTTAAAACATTACAAAAATATTATGAAGCATACAAATTACTCATTTACAAAATCATACTATAAATATTACATTACGCTTTCAAAGGCATTACATTATGCTTTCAAAGGCATTACATTATGCTTTCAAAGATATTACATTACTCTTTACAAGGCATTACATTACTCTTAGAATACAACAAAGCATTACAAAAGCATAAAACACTTCGAGTATGCCTGTCAAAGCATGTATAAAATCCTTCAGGTATGCCTCTCAAAGCATGCATAAAATCCTTTGGGTATGCATCTCAAAGCGTGTATAAAATCCTTCAGGTATGCCTATCAATTTTTGCATAAAATCCTTTGGGTATGCCTCTCAAAGCATGCATAAAATCCTTTGGGTATGCCTCTCAAAGTGTGTAGAACTAACATCTAACAACTAACTCTACTAACCATAAATACTTATAACTTGTACATATTACAGGTACATCATTGTCTTAAATGCTTGTCTTTTATGCAGTTTCATAGGCCACCATTTATGCATAAAGAAATCATGTTTCCATATACAAAAACATGCAAGGGATATTTGGGCTCAAGGGATAACCTTTGGCATTTGATCACATGAGTGATTACCTTTATCGAGTCTGAAATACCATTTCTCATAGCAAAATTTGAATGTTTATCTATCATCATACATTAAGTTACCACTCAACATAGTAACTACTCTCCCTTAACATTTAATCAGCATTAGACTCATAAGGTCATTGCTAAGAAATCAATCGATTTCCAAAGACTATCATTAGCATTCAATACATCGTACAATAAATCTCATATAATAAATACATCATACAATCAATGCATTACACATTACATAAGCAAACCATCAAATCACATCATTGTTAAGAAATATCAAAAGCTAAAATATCATTACTATATATACCTCAAATCATACATGTCTCTAGAGAAGGTATATCACAAATAAAAAAATTATTTACTCAACCCATATGAAAGAAGGGTGTACTACATCTCAAAATTGGTACACTCACTCCTAAATACATGATAGCTAGAACCAGTCTCTCCTCGCCTAATTCTTGGTGGAGGTGGTGGTAGGCAAAAGCTAACAAACCATTATGAAAAGCTACTAATTGATTGTATCCTCAATCATGTCCCTTAAGGTGAAGGCACTCATTGCTCTACAAGGACCTCTATGTGGTACAACTATTGATGATAAGTAGTCCTACCTTGCTTCTTATCAGCATGAAGCTTTGTAAACTATACCCTTTCTAGAAAACCAACCAGTTTTGCCCTAGCAAAAGCCAACTCTACCCTAGAATCTCATTGATTTAACTCTAGTGGCCCTATAATAATGGTCATTATCTTGACATCCAAATCCTATCCAATACTTGTGCAAGCCTCATACCACATCATCCATACCATGCATACCATGTAGTATAGTTTGTTATCACCCCACATCATCCCTTGTAGGAGTCAAGACTATGGGATCATACATATCTACCTCTATAAAGATATAAATATCAATAGGATCCCACCATGTCTCACATCAGATCCATTGCACCCATACCTCTCTTCTGGTCGATATACCTTATACCTCCTCATGTTATCATAATACATGATCATATCAATATAACTCATATGTCTGGTGCCCATCATCTAACCATCATGTTTACCTCACCTTGGCAAGCTCTCGGTGATGATCTACACATATGTATTTTTACCTCAATAATCATAAAACTATATGAGCATACCTCAACTCATCAATAAAATGTCATGCATGCTCCAACAAACTATGATAAGGATGAATACACCTCGTCCACCTATAGAATTTTGGTCACTCAAGTTTATAGCCTCTCATCACTACCATAGGTTGCCTAACGACTATGTGCTCCAAATCCTAAACCTAAAGAAGAGTACAACATACCAAGATCTTAACCTACCTATATACCACTCTATATAAGGTATGGTAAAGCCTCACCAAATTTTTTGGAGTCCATAAATAGACAATCTGATCATTTCTCAATACGATAATGATATCTTCCCATACCCACTACATAAATTACCTACTAGTATTACCCATAAATAACCTTGATACAATAGACACCAGAAGCATAGTCAACCAATCAATATGCCCTCCTATAAAATAATTATTTATCCTCAACCCTTATTTCATCTTGGAAAAGTTATCATCCTTTAAAAAGGTCAACTTTCTAGCTATTACATCTATCCCTAGATGAATGGGCTCACCCTAGATAGGCACTTGAAGGATGCGCCACACATCCTCTAGTGTCGCAGTCATCTCCCCTATCGATAATATAAAATTATTAGATGATGGATACCATATATTTTCTAAAGCTATCAATAAAGGCTAGTCAAACTCTAGCTTGGGTATGTACATCACATAGTACAACCTCATTGTCGATAACACTCCCACCTCCTCTTTTAGCTTGTTTTCCAATATGCTCTCCATGTTGTTCGAGTGGTACTCTCAACTCACCAAAACATACATCCCTTGTCAAAACCACATCCAAAGCACAATTAGACAACTTCCCAACTAAATTTTTAGCCAGTTTCAAATTTGCCATTGGTGCAAAAAATGTTAGTACCAAATTTTCCAAACATGTCACAAAACATCATAAAATGACCTAAAAATAAAATTTTTGGGATCAGGATCAAGAACACACCTATCCCTCAAATGACATCAACATGATGTGGCCACCTCTAACTATCTGCCATCTTCAAAAGTACACATTTTCCCTCTCTCCAACTTTATAAAAAGGATAAGGTAAAAATAAAAGTAATTTCACCTCCTTTCCTCCTTTTTAGCCCCACCTCCCATTCCCAACTACCTCAACTACACTTCCCATTTTGAGAATTCGTCCTAAATCATCAACTTGGCACATCATTATCGAGGGGACACCATAGAGAAAAACATTTTTTTATGAGGTAACTTTTTTTCCAACATCAACAAGGTACATCATAAAAAATGAGGCATACATTCATTAATGATGCAAAACAATCAAAATAGATGCAATCATAATAATTTCTTCAAATCAACATAACAACACAACAACAATACATCACAATGTCAAAATTGAGTTTTACTACTTAATTTTTGATGCAATCTCACAAGCATCACATCAAAACTTAGACAAAATATAGACACCTAATTTTGACACACCTATAGACACCAAAATCTAGGCATTTGCATTACACATCATAATTCTGCATAATAATATATGCCTAAGTCTAAACTTAGGCAAATAATTCCTACACATTATTCATTGGCTTTACACATCATAATTTTACATAATAATATAAGCCTAAGTCTAAAATTAGGCATATAATTCCTACACATTATTCATCCACATTGCACATTTTAGACTGCATAACATTATGTGCTTAAGTTTTGACTTAGGCATAAAATCCTACACATAATTATATTTTCTAGATTTTATTAAATCTGGGAAATATCCTCCTAGGATACCCTCTATCCTCACTAGACACATCACCATCACCCGTTTGCCACCTCTCACACACCCTTGTCCCCTTTGTCCCTTCACATGGGGAAACCCCCCATAATTCACTCCACTTGCACCTACCCACTTGTCATATCTCACACCTCACTCTACACTTCACTCCACTTCCACCTACCCACTTGCCACATCTTACACCTCACTCCACACATCACTCCACTTCCAACTACCCACTTGCCACATCTCACACCTCACTCTACACTTCACTCCACTTCCACCTACCCACTTGCCACATCTTACACCTCACTCCACACATCACTCCACTTCCAACTACCCACTTGCCACATCTCACACCTCACTCCACACATCACTCCACTTCTCCCTAGTTAAGTGAGACACTTCTAGTGACTCATTGCAACTACCTAGGATAGGTGGCTACCTAGTCCCTACCACTTGGCAGCCCTGGCTTGCCACCTGTCCTTCCCTCCAAAACCCTCAAAGACCTATAAAGGCACCATCACATGACTAAGAAGAGAGAGGAGGGGAATGCTAATGTTATGCTGCTCGGATTATGCTATGTAAGCCACATTCATTGTTCATCTTCTTCTATATTCATTTTACATTAGTCATTTTCATTACATTTATCATATTCATTGTGACAGGTGCTACTAAACCCTTGTCCATTTGCATGTGTGCAGATTTTAGGTTCAGGATTCAACAAGCTCGCATTCAACATGGTGGTCATGAAAAACCCACCTCCGATATTGTTGTAGCATGAAGAAGAGTCAAGCACCATTTTTTATTGTAAAAGGGGATCACCCCCTTTGGGCATCTTTATTGTGAAGCACCCTACAAAGGGGCTTATTGTATCACAAACTCATTTTACGAAATATAATGCAATGCTTCATTTTTAGTGCAATGGTGTTTTTCTTTATGTATACAAATTGGCAATCACGGTGGGTAAGCTAAAATCAAAAATTTCAAGTCATTCATTCTTTGCATCGAGAATATTTGATCCCATTCCTACATCAAATAAAACCAGGTGTCTTTTGTTTTTGCACCATATTGTGTTTCACACAACACGATACAAAAAGGAGCATATGTAGACACAAAAATCTAGGCATTTGCATTACACATCATAATTCTACATAATAATATATGCCTAAGTCTAAACTTAGGCATATAATTCCTGCACATTATTCATTAGCATTGCACATCACAATTTTACATAATAATATATGCCTAAGTCTAAACTTAGG
Organism: Wollemia nobilis; assembly: GCA_028583015.1. Taxonomy (NCBI): domain Eukaryota; kingdom Viridiplantae; phylum Streptophyta; class Pinopsida; order Araucariales; family Araucariaceae; genus Wollemia; species Wollemia nobilis. The sequence continues at coordinate 4,109,202 of JAQPPZ010017021.1, forward strand.
CATATAATTCCTACACATTATTCATCCACATTGCACATTTGTTTACATAAAGAAAAACACCATTGCACTAAAAATGAAGCATTGCATTATATTTCGTAAAATGATTTTGTGATACAATAAGCCCCTTTGTAGGGTACTTCACAATAAATATGCCCAAAGGGGGTGATCATCTTTTACAATAAAAAATGGTGCTTGACTATTCTTCATGCTACAACAATGTTGGAGGTGGGTTTTTCATGACCACCATGTTGAATGCGAGCTTGTTGAATCTTGAACTTGAAATCTGCACACATGCAAATGGACAAGGGTTTAGTAGCACCTGTCACAATGAATATGATAAATATAATGAAAATGACTAATGTAAAATGAATATAGAAGAAGATGAACAATGAATGTGGCTTACATAGCATAATCCGAGTAGCATAACATTAGCATTCCCCCTCCTCTCTCCTCTCCTCAGTCATGTGATGGTACATTTATAGATCTTTGAGGGTTTTGAAGGGAAGGATAGGTGGCAAGCCAGGGCTGCCAAGTGACAGGGACTGGGTAGCCACCTATCTTGGGTAGTTGCAGTGAGTCACTATAAGTGTCTCACTTAACTAGGGAGAAGTGGAGTGATGTGTCGAGTGAGGTATGAGATGTAGCAAGTGGGTAGTTGGAAGTGGAGTGATGTGTGAGATGTGGCAAGTGGGTAGGTGGAAGTGGAGTGAAGTGTGGAGTGAGATGTGAGATATGGCAAGTGGGTAGGTGGAAGTGGAGTGAAGTGTGGAGTGAGGTGTGAGATATGGCAAGTGGAGTGAATTATAAGGGGTTACCCCATGTGAAGTGACAAAGGGGATAAGGGTGTGTGAGATGTGGAAAAGGGGTGATGGTGATGTTGCCAAGACACATGTCTAGTGAGGAGAGAGGGTATCCTAGGAGGATATTTCCTAGATTTAATAAAATCTAAAAAATATAATTATGTGCAGGATTTTATGCCTAAGTCAAAACTTAAGCACATAATGTTATGCAGTATGAAATGTGCAATGTGGATGAATAATGTGTAGGAATTATATGCCTAAGTTTAGAATTAGGCATATATTATTATGTAAAATTGTGATGTGCAATGCTAATGAATAATGTGCAGGAATTATATGCCTAAGTTTAGACTTAGGCATATATTATTATGCAGAATTATGATGTATAATGCAAATGCCTATATTTTGGTGCAAAAATAAAAGACACCTGGTTTTATTTGATGGAGGAATGGGCTCAAATATTCTCGATGCAAAGAATGAATGACTTGAAATTTTTGATTTTAGCTTACCCCCTCAATTGGTGAATGGGTAAAGAATGAAACCCACGATCCAATTGATAAAATGTGGATGATGAAAGGAGGTGGTTGATTGAATGATGTGGATGTGATGCAAATGTATGTTATTTTGACCAACTTGATGCTCCAAGTTTGGGATTATTTGTGTTCTTGTAAATTTGCCTTTGGTTTCATTGATGTGCACAATGTGTGCTAAAATATTCGACCACATTTGGAGTTCTTGTTCTATTATGACTTTAAAAATTCCTTCCAAATGATGGGTTCAAGGAACTAGTCATTCGAGAATTTGATACTCGAGTGATTTCTGATTATTACAAAATTATTTTTGGTTCTTTTCTGCTTTTGACCCAATGAAAGGGGTTGAAGGACAACCTTCTGCAAATTTGTTTTGAACACATCTAAGTTCAAATATTTAGGGACCTAGCTGATTTAATGTCATAGTGATCTAATGTTGAATATTTGAATGAGTTTCCTTATGATGAGCTACCCATCCGACTGGATTGCATGGATTGCTAGTCACTGCAACCGCTAGATGTATAGGGTAATCCACTAGATACAAGGTTCACTAAATGATGTGATGATGATGATGATGATGTTTGTAAAAATGCTTGATGTGATTGATGTAAATGTTGGAAATCAGTATCAATTTGGATACCCCAAGTATGGGGTGGACTTATGTTGTAAATTTACCTTTTGGTTTGATTGACATGCAAGATGATGAAGTAAAGGAACTAATCACCCTAGGGGATTGTCCTAGTGACTGTTAGAAATTCCTTAAAGCAAAATGATGAAGTATAAACTTTCCATGTTTTGTAACCCCATAGAGTAGGCGTCAATGACAACCTTGGGAAAATCTACTTGAATGCAAGTCACTCAAAAATTGAAGGACAAACCTGGTTTAATTTCGAATATTATGATGTGAAATGGATTTGAATAAGTGTCTTTATGGTAATTTATCCATCCTACCAAATTGCATGGATTGCTAGTCGCTGCAACCGCTAGGTTTCTAGGGTAAATTACTAGATACAAGGTTCACTTGTGATGATGTGGATGTAAGATGATGATTTTGAGGGTTTTACAATGTTTTTGTAGCCATTTGCATTCGAAGGGGAGTTGTGTAAGATGGTCACAAATAAAAGTCAACTTGTGTTGCTTTAATCAAGGAAAAGATGCTCATTTTAATGAGCATAATTTGCATGATTGAATATTTTGAGTGTTGACTTTGATTATGAAACTAAAATTGTTGATTTTGTCTTTCCCTTCAAGCGATGAGTCAATGGAGAAGATATGAAATGATAAAAGCAATGAAATAAATGATAATGGTTTGATGAGATGTTTTTGTTTCTGTTTCAACTGTGATTTTGACCATTGTTGATAATTGTGCACTTCTATCCCTTGGAGCAATCCAACCGTATGGCTTTCTTAGGGAATTGAGATGATAAAAATTCATTTCTTGCATGAGGTGAATCACTTTTCAAGGGCCTTATGGTAACTTATCCATCCTACCAGATTGCATGGATTGCCAGTTGTTGCAACCGCCAGGTATATAGGATAAGTTATTGTATACGAGGATCACTTGAGGCTAAGTGGAAGAAGGAAATGTACACCTCTATCCCTTGGAGCAGTCCAACATCATGGCCTTCTTAGGGAGTTGAGATGAGAACACTTCTATTCTTTCAAGAGCCTGTTGAATTTGTTTTTCACCAAAGGAATTGAGATATCTTTGGAGTTTTTCTTTGTTTTTTTTGTGTGTGTGTGTGTTTTTTACAAATGTTTGTAATTTGAAATTGTTTTTTTTTCAAAAGTTTGTGATTTTTTTTTTTTAATTAATTTGTTTGATCAAGTTTTATTTTCTTGAGAAGATGAAAATAAAATGACTTATTTTTATTTTTTATTTTTTGAAAATAAAATACTTAAATTTTTCTTTGTTGATTTTCTTGAGTTTTTTTTTTAAGGTTTGATTTTTTTTTTGTTTTTATTTTGTAGAAGTTTTTATTATTATTATTATATATGTATATATAGCGTACGTGCGCCTTTTTTTTTAAATTGAAAATTTTAATTTTTTTTTTAAGTTTAGTTGTTTTTTTTTTAAGTTTTTTTTTAATGTTTAATTTTTTTTTAATGTTTTGTTTTTTTTTTTTTTTACACAGATAAACTACGCAGTTCCTACTCAGTTAGTGCAGTTAACTACACAAAACTACGCAGTGTTGTGCAGTTTAACTGCACTAATTACTTAGCCCGTGTAGTTTAACTGCACTAACTATGTAGTATGCACAGTTTAACTGCACTAACTGCGCAGTTAAATTGCACGAAACTACGTAGGACGTCAGGCTTGACACAGCCCAAGCCTGACGTCAGGTCTAATGTAGCGCAGTCCTGACGTCAGGTTTGCGTAGGCCTGACATGAGGCCTACGTAGGTCAGACGACCTAATGCAGGCCCAAAGGGGGTCGCGACTTGTTTTTTTTTATATATATTTTTAATTAAATTAAATTAAATTAAAAGAAGTATAATTTAATTTAATAATTTTCATACACATTGCATTTTTAATAAATTGCTTTCACAATCCATCTTCCATTGCATTCACACATTCCAACTTTCATAACATTTGCACATTCATACCATTCATATTCATTAAAATCAAGAATAATTGATAGTGCACTATGTCTTGTTGCCTTAATCAGGGGTATCTCACATCAAACATCACCAAATCCATCACTCATAATTATACATTGCTTCCTAAGTATAATCCTAATGTTTTCAATCACTCAGCCACTGCTAGTGTCTTAAGAAACCTCTAAAAAATATATCGAATTCTTTTAGGACCATTGCACATATATACACTAAGCAAATCTTGAGTATTTGGAAATGATCTCAAAAACATTCACAAACCAAACACAATTTCACATCTTAAAAACATCTTGTGTCAAATAGGGATAACACCATACTTGGTAAGAACCTTGAGGTGAAAATGGTCATCCTTGCTTGTCCCATTATGCAACATAATCCATGACAACAGTGGTTTTCACTACTATCACAATTGCTTCAAATTCAAAATATAGAGTAGTAAGGATAGGATACAATTCTCATCACACTTAGGTTGAGAATCCAATTCTCCAAAGCTCTAAATATTTTACATCACACACCACTGATTAATTGGGTTGTAAGGATCATACTACATTTTTAGTTAGACGGTTAAGTAGTCATCCCCAAAATTCAAGAAATAAAAAACAAAAATCATGGACTATGGAGTTAGCCTCCACCGAAGCTATAGATGCTTGACTGGTAGTGGATTACACTCATGCATGGTGACACATCTCTTTTAAAGAGACCTCTAACCGCACATACAGACAAGCTAGCTTCTGGGTTTTCATCCATAATAGGTTTACTCAATTTACTCAAGATGAGTTAATGAACTCAATTGCACACACACTAGTTCTTGATTGTCTCGGGTCATTACCAAGATCTTGATTTGGTAAATGAACTCATTACACACACATTTGGTCCTAGAAGAATTAGGTAGTTCTAGTGAGTTTGTTTGAGATCACTAGGATGTTTGAGTCTTTTCAAAACAACTCTAGATCCTTTATCCCTAAGGACAAGAAATTCATAAACAAGCCTCCATTCCATACCACCATCGCATAGTCACAAATATCATAATACATGTCATCCATGTGTTCATACTAGTAGTATCATATTGGTGCCCCTGATTAAGCAATGAAGGCAAAGTTTGCTAAATAATGGTTCAAAAACCTCTTTGAAAAACGATTAATAAAAATACCATTCATTCAAATGGTTCAAAATCTCTTTGAACAACGATCAATAAAGCAACACCATTCATTCAAATGGTTCAAAATATCTTTGAACAATGATCAATAAAGCAACACCATTCATTCAAATAGTTTAAAATATCTTTAAACAATAATCAATAAAGCAACACAATTCATTCAAATGGTTCAAAATCTCTTTGAACAATGATCAATAAAGCAACACCATTCATTCAAACAATTTAAAATATCTTTAAACAACAATCAATAAAGCAACACAATTCATTCAAATGGTTCAAAATATCTTTGAACAATGATCAATAAAGCAACACCATTCATTCAAACAGTTTAAAATCTCATTGAAAAGCAATCAATAAAGCAACACCATTCATTCAAACAGTTTAAAATCTCATTGAAAAGCAATCAATAAAGCAACACCATTCATTCAAATGGTTCAAAATCTCTTTGAAAAAATATTAATAAAGCAACACCATTCATTCATAACACATTCATTTCATAACATAAAAAAAAAATGAATAATCAATCATTACACATATACATAAACAATCACAAAACAACTTGGGGGGTTCAAGGTCTCACACCTTCCCCATAAATCACATCAAACAACCAATCAAACAACTTGGGGGGATTCAAGGTCTCACACCTACCCCAACAATCACATTAAACATTCACATTTCAAATAATAAAATTCAAAAAGCTCCAAAGGAATCAAAACTCCTTTGGTCACATTCAATTCAAAAATATCCAAAGGAATCAAACTCTTTTGGTCACATTCAATCTAAAAAGGCTCCAAAGGAATCAAGCCCCTTTGGTCACATTCAATTCAAAAAGCTCCAAAGGAATCAACCCCTTTGGTCACATTCAATTCAAAATGCTCCAAAGGAATCAAGCCCCTTTAGTCACATTCAATTCAAAAAGCTCCAAAGGAATCAACCCCTTTGGTCACATTCAATTCAAAATGCTCCAAAGGAATCAACCCCTTTGGTCACATTCAATTCAAACACCGTGCATCTTTTGTCATACAAAAACATAAAACATCAAAAAATTTCCATGCATCTTTTGTCATACAAAAACATAAAACATCAAAAACATTTCCATGCATCTTTTGTCATAAAAAAACATAAAACACCAAAAAAATTCCATGCATATTTTGTCTTACAAAAACATAAAACACCAAAAAAAATTCAAGAATATTTTGTCATACAAAAACATAAAACACCAAAAACATTTCCATGCATCTTTTGTCATCCAAAAACAAAAAAAAAAAAACTCCAAAGATATCTCAATTCCTTTGGTCAAAAACAAATTCAACATGCTCTTGAAAGAATAGAATTGTTTTCATCTAAACTCCCTAAGAAGGCCATGAGGCTGGACTACTATAAGGGATAGAGGTGTACATTTCCTTATTCCACTTAGCCTCAAGTGATCCTCGTATACAGTAACTTATCCTTTATACTTAGTGGTTACAACGACTAGCAATCCATGCAATCCGGTAGGATGGATAAATCACCATAAGGCCCTTGGATAAATCACCATAAAGCCCTTGAAAAAGTGATTCACCTCATGCAAAAACTGAATTGTTATCATCTCAATTCCCTAAGAAAGCCATACGGCTAGACTGCTCCAAGGGATATAAGTGCACAATTATCAAAAATGGTCGAAATCACAATGGAAAAAAAAAACAAAAACATCCATCTCATTAAATCATTATTATATGTTTCATTGCTTTCATCATTTCATATCTTCTCCATCAACTCACCGCTTGAAGGGAAATATAAAATCAAAAAATTCAGTTTCATAATCAAAGTCAACACTCAAAACACTCAATCATGCAAATTACACTCATTAAAATGAGCATATTTTTTGTGATTGGGGTAACACAAGTTAACTTTTATTCGTGACCATCTTACACAACTTCCATTCAAATGAAAATGGCTACAAAAACATTGTAAAACCCTCCAAATAATCATCTCACATCATCATCATCTTGAGTGAACCTTGTATCTAGTAATTTACTCTACAAACTTTGCGGTTGCAGTGATTGATTATCCATGCAATCCGGTAGGATGGATAAATTACCATAAGGACACTAACAAAATCATTTCACATTATCATATTTGAAATTAAATCAGGTTGGTCCTTCAATTTTTGAGTGACTTGCGTTCAAGCAGATTTGTCCAAGGTTGTTATTGATGTCTACTTCGTGGGGTTAAAAACATGGAAAACTTATACTTCATCATTTTCCATTAAGGAATTACTAATAGTCACTAGGACAATGAGCTCCTAGTGTGATTGGTTCCTTTACTTCATCATCTTGCATGTCAATCAAACCAAAAGGTAAATTTGCAACAACACAGGTCCACCCCAAACTTGGGACATCCAGATTAATCTTGATTTCTAAAATTTAAATCCATCACATCATGCATTTTCATAATCATCATCATCAATCACATAATTTAGTGAACCTTGTATCTAGTGGATTACCCTATACACCTAGCGGTTGCAGTGACTAGCAATCCATGCAATCCGGTAGGATGGGTAGCTCACCATAAGGACACTCATTCAAACAAACATATCAAATCACTATGGCATTAAATCAACTAGGTCCCTCAATCTTTGAGCTTAGATGTGTTCAAAACATATTTGCACAAGGTTATCCTTCAACCCCTTCCATTGGATCAAAAGCGAAAAACAATCAAATCAATTTTTATGTAATCAAAAATCACTCGAGTACCAAGGTCTTAATGTGCTGGCTCCGATGCACAGGAGTGACTACAATAGCGGGACTCACGAGCTCACAAATATGGTTAATGATTTTACCACACCATATAGCGCATCATCGAAACCAAAGGTAAATTTGCAAAAACATAAATAATCCCAAACTTGGGGCATCAAGTTCATCAATATGTCATACAGTTGCATACACAATTTACATCATGCAATGAACCACATCCTTTCATCATCCATATTTGGTTAATTGGCTTGTGGGTTTCATCCTTTACTCATTCACCAATTGAGGGGGTAAGCAAAAAAATCAAAAATTTCAAAAAAAAGTCATTCATTATTTGCATCGAGAAGATCTGAGCCCATTCCTCCATCAAATAAAACCATGTGTCTTTTGTTTTTTCACCACATTGTGTTTCACACAACATGGTACAAAAATGAACATTTGTAGATACTAAAATCTAGGTATTTGCATTACACATCTTAATTATGCATAATAACATATGACTAGGTTTAAACTTAGGCATATAATTCCAGCACATTATTCATTAGCATTGCACATCATAATTTTTATATAATAATATATGCCTAATTCTAAACTTAGGAATATAATTCCTGCATATTATTCATCCACATTGCCATTTGAGACTAAATAACATTACGTGCCTAAGTTTTGACTTAGGCATAAAATCCTGCACATAATTATATTTTCTATATTTTATTAAATCTAGGAAATATCCTCCTAGGATACCCTCTCTCCTCACTTGACATGTGTCCTGACCACATAACTATCACTCCTTTGCCACCTCTCATACATCCTTGTCCCCCTTGTCCCTTCTTCACATGGGGTAACCCTCCACACTTCACTCCACTTCCAACTACCCACTTGCCACATATCACACCTCACTCTACATTTCACTCCACTTACACCTACCCACTTGCCACATCTCACACCTCACTTCACACATCACTCCACTTGCACCTACCCACTTGCCACATCTTACACCTCACTCCACACATCACTCCACTTGCACCTACCCACTTGCCACATCTCACACCTCACTCCACATATCACTCCACTTGCACCTACCCACTTGCCACATCTCCCTAGTTAAGTGAGACACTTCTAGTGACTCACTACAACTACCTAATATAGGTGGCTATCCACTCCTTGCCACTTGGAAGACCTGGATTGCCACCTGTCCTTCCATCCAAAACCCTCAAAGACCTATAAAGGCACCATCACATGACCGAGGAGAGGAGAGAGGAGGGGAATGCTAATGTTATGCTGCTCGGATTATGCTATGTAAGCCACATTTATTGTTCATATTCTTCTATATTCATTTTATATTAGTCATTTTCATTACACTTATCATATTCATTATGACAGGTGCTACTAAACCCTTGTCCGTTTGCATGTGTTCATATTTCAAGTTTAGGATTCAACAAGCTCGCATTCAACATGGTGGTCACGAAAAACCCACCTCCGACATTGTTGTAGCATGAAGAAGAGTCAAGCACCATTTTTTATTGTAAAAGGGGATCACCCCCTTTGGGCATCTTTATTGTGAAGCACCCTACAAAGGGGCTTATTGTATCACAAACTCATTTTACGAAATATAATGCAATGCTTCATTTTTAGTGCAATTATGTTTTTATTTATGTAAAAAACACCAATAAATCAAAAGATACCAAACAAGTCACACACATCATAAAACATCAATCTGACCCAAACCTAGTAATTTGGGTACCTTTTTTAGACTCTACCAAATTTACCACCCTAACCAAAAATCCATTGGCAAATTTGGTAAGCCTCACAAAATCAAATTTTGATAGTGAAATTTGATCTCTAACCAAAACCATCAGTCAAAACCAAAATCACCACTAGAAAATTTTGTCACAAGTGAATTTGGCTAATGGCCAAAATATCTCAAAGCAAGCTAGGGGTATGTGGATTCCATACTTCAACTCCCTACTCTAACCTCACATGCTCTAGCAATGGACCAAACATGTAAAATTAAAATTAGTCCTAACTAATTTTCCTCCTAATCCTTCCTTCAAAATCAATTTAAAGTCTTTGGAGTAAGGCATATAGAGGATTCTAAGAGCTAATTACACTCTATTAATATTCTTCTAGCATCTATTATTCTTCAACATTCTTCATTTGCAAGCATTTTCAATCAGTTGCAAGCATTTTTGAAGGTAATTCAAGCAAGGCAAGGAGATGTTCTTAAGGTAAGGGAGAGACTAATGCTAGGTTATATCATTCCTATTTCATCTCTCCTCTCCATTACTTTTTCTTTCCATTTTGTATTTAGTTCTCTTAGCATTAGCCTTGCTAACTTGAATACTTCATTTACTTGCAAATTTCTTCCATTTTCATGCTCTTAATCCTCTTGTGTAGGGATTATTTTTATTTGTAGGCCTTAACATATTCATTGCAGGTCTTTTTTGAGCATATAAACTCTATTTCAAGCATATAACATCTCTTTGTAGGCTTAGTGGAGCTATTCTACTTGCTATCTTCACTTTTCTTCACTAATCTCTCCATTTTGTAAGGTCATTTTCATGCATTTCTCTTCATAGAATTTAACTACTTGTTGCTATTTTAATTCATAATATTATTTACCTTTATTATCAGCATTCTAATCCTCTATTTTCATGTCCATGCTCATACATTTTTAATCCATTATCATTTACAAGCACTTAGCATTGTTATTTCTCTCTTTCAAGCACATTTGACTTGTGTTTGGTTAAGTTTTAAGCATACAAGCATATATTTTACTCCCATCCTATAATAGTGGTGGATAAAAGGTTATAATTACTTTTCTTTCCCATTAACAACCCCTTTTCAATCACCATTGAATGCATTTATATTTTTATTGCTATAGATTTCATTTTGTAGCAACACTCGTTTATTCATTACACTTGCACTTCTCATTATTACCACAAACTTTGTTTAAGTTAGGATTTAATTGAGTAATATTATTATATTCCTAACCCATTCATATCACTTTTCACCCTCTTTTCACTCCTTAAGCTATTCAAAATAGTCATTGAGAAGTCTCCCCTTGTCTCTTGCACTTGCATTCATTTTGATCATAAATTTGTGAACATTTATTGTATATCCCATTGAAGTTTTGCATCATAACCCTAGAAAATCCCTCCATTATTCTAATCATATAGTTTATTTATAAAACTAATCAAAAACCCATCCAAAATCATCCTTACAATCATCTTAGCCCTACTTCAAAACAAAATCGCCAACCACCATAGTAACTAGCGATTCTGGCTCTTTGGAATCCATAGACAAAAAATTCTACTTAGACCAAAAATACCACTAGCATTTTTGGTAATCCAACTAGAATTTTTGACACAACCTAATTTCCATCCAAGGAGGTAAGCATATTTAAATTTTTTGAAAACAAGGGGTTTGATCAACTACCTAGACAAGAAATTCACCTTGTCTAGCTCTTAGACAAACCCCCCAAAATAGAATACCTAATTCTTTTGGTCTTTTTGTAGCTACTAAATTCGTCAAGCAGGACCAAAATCACCAGTGGTAATTTTTTGCAATAGTGGCATTTTTGGTCAAACATCGATAGAGGTAATCCATCCACTTAGCATCACTCTAAACTTTATTTTTTAGTATTTTTGTGTTCTGCTCTCTATCTGTCATTGTTTTACATCTGAAATCACATTTCAATTTGGAAAGTTAAGGAACCCTAATCTAGTTTTAACTTCCTTTACAAAACACATTTACATTGGGTAAAATCAAGGAATCTTAGGTCAAAAGCTTAATTTCTTTCTCATTTTCACAAGTACCTAGGCAAGGAATCAAAATCACGTAGTTGTATCATAGGCTAATTTATCTTTTGCACCATCTCTTATTTGCCTTGAAAAATCAAAACTCTTTTTAGTTAGCCTATCATCAAAATGAAAATCATTTAGGTTAGCTCTTGTTTTCTTGCATTTGTGTGATATAATCTTAGCATGCATTTTAGATGATCTTAGCCTTAAGTCTTAAATAATCGTTTAAGGCTCAGAAAAGAGTCAAGATTTAGTGATCCAAAACTTTAGGTATTTTGTTGAATAAACCCATATAAGCACCGATCTACAAGCATTTACATCCACTTTTACACTTTAAAATTTTTTATTGAGTAGGGGTCTAATCACGTAGAGGATATTCATATCTTTGGGGTCTCCTTTGGAAAGAGATCCTCAAGTGGGAAAGTAGAGATTCCAGCGAATCTTCTCTGCGTGTGCTTTACGTGGTTAGATTGAAAATTTCCCATGTCTACAATTGGATTCTAGAAGATAAGTTATAGGAGTTTGTTGATGAATCACTAGCAAGTTGAGGAATTTGCTTAATACCTAGAGTGAATCACTACATGCCTATGGAGGGGTTAAAAAAAAAATGTAGATCATGAAGAGAATCTTTGGAAATCAATATTTTGGTTTGAAATTTTTATCATAACTCATTTTAAAAACCTTCTAATCCTTTTGGAGGCATAATGATAATAACATTTAGAGGCACATCATTTTGTTAGAGGTGCCCCCAAATTTTTACTCTTACTACAAGTAATAGGTTCTCACCCTATGTAACTTAGGGATAAAATCCTACTATAAATAAGAGCCAAGGAATCTATTATAAACATTTTTGGACATGAGAATTTATATCCACACTCTATGAAATCCACATAATTCTTTGTAACTCAAGCAATTGGTGATAAAGTGATATATTTTGCTTTCCATTAGTGGCACTACCTTCCTAAATTATAGAATGAATAATGATTGAGATAGGTTTTTTGCCCATATTATCATTCACTTTACAATTTCAAGCTTGTTGAATGGAAAATATAATTGTTATTTGGATTCTAATGTGTTTATTGATTACACACTTCCTTGCTATGGTTACAACCGTATTTTATTTTTAAACCCTTTCACCCCTAAACTTCAAAAATTATTTTTCATGCATTTAACTTATGCACCTTTATGTCTTCAAATTAGAGTAGGTTAGGGTAGGAATTAGCAAATATAGTGGGGAATTAGCTTAATCTAGAGGTTGGAAGGATCCATAAACCCTTCCATCCAATAACTTGTTAAAATACTATAAATCGGTTGCATTATTTATTTAATTAGAATTCAAGACTATTTCCAAATTTCACATACATGTTAAAATTTTCAAATTGTAATTAGTTAACAAAAAAAACACAAATTCAAATTCTAAATTCCAAAAAAAGATCATGGTTGTGATTTTTAAAATTAAACTAAGTAAAATTACATTAATACCAATCATTTTATACTATTGAGCATTATCTAAAAGAAATTATAATATGAGTGGGTTTAATAATGAATATTTTAGAACACTAATCAGAAGGTAAGGTTTGAATCATAGGGGTAGGTTTGTACACTATGTTTTAGTTTACTTTGATAAAAATCCAATCCTAGGTGATGATGCATTTGTACAACATGCTTCAATGTAATTCAATGAAAATCTAATCCTATAGTAACTTTACATTTATATAACCTCATGGACATTAGGAAACACTTTTCTTTTCTTTTTCTTTTCTATAATTCTACATCCTTATGATGATGTTACATTTATATGGTCTCATGCAAATTAAAAGCCACTTTTATTTCCTTTTTTATTTTCTATAAACTTACATACTATGCATAAACAACCTTGAAGGCTTAATCCTAGACAAGTCAACAACTATTAATACATTAATAATGAGTGGACCTAATAATGAAGACTTTAGAAATCTAAATCGAAGGTTCAAGATTCAAATCTTGTGGGGGCAGAGTCATACAATGCTTTGGTAAGTATAATATGTTTGGATAAGCATAAAATTGAGTAAACATCCCCCATGAAGATCATCCCATAACCTATGCCCTTATGGATATTAAAAACTACTTTATGTTTACCCTTATAAAAATCATATCTAAATACTCATAAAAGGCTATATTAAACATTATAAAATGTCTAAGTTGAAAAAATAAATTATTTGTTATAGCCTTTTAGAAAGTCATGTTACCTAAAAAATGATAAAATAAAGGGAAAGAACTAAATGAAGAGATCATTGTAAAAATTTAAAACATCAAACTTTTTCATTACCAAATGTCCATGTGGAAGGGGATCCTATTCATTCTCATCAATGTGAAGCTTCCTTAGCATATCATGAATGCATTTAATTAAACTCCTTTATTTATGAAGTTAAAAAAAAAAAACTCAACAAAACATGTGTAATAGTAAATGAGACAACCTTAGCAAATGTATTTATTAAAGCATTATGGAGATCTTGTAGTTTGGCAAAAAAATATTTTATGGTATCATCCATTTATACCAAGTTCACTCAAATCTCCTTGTACTGGTGGGTATGACATGAAGCACATTTGAACCTATCAAACTCATTAATTGGCTTAGCTATATTTTTTGTATTTATTGGTAAAAAACCATGAAGAGACCCAATTGTTTGAACCATTGTTGATTTTTTTCTATTTTGTGTTCTATGACCCACAATATCAAATTTGAATACTATGCCTCCCTTTTATCTTCAACTTAGAATTTCCTATATCAATGTCCTATGACATCAAGTGGGTACTATTTCGACTTGTTAGGTAAAATTATTACATTATTTAATGATAGACAAATTTAACTAAATGAAGATATCATTGTAAAAATTTAAAACATCAAACTTTGTCATTACCAAATATCCATGTGGATGGGGATCCTATTAATTCTCATCAATTTGAAGCTTCCTTACCATATCATGAATGCATTTAATTAAGCTCCTTTTTTTGGCAATTTTGGGTACCTTGGGTACATTGCCTTTGCTCTAAGTGTAGATGTTGTCATTGATGTCAAGAAGGTCTTGAAGCATTTTGGTTTGATGTCAAAGAATGTGTTTTGATGAAGGTTTCAGTTTGGATAGTGAGTTTCCAAGAAGATCAGGGTAGCCCAGTTGCAAAAGATCAAGAAAAAGACAAGTAAGAAAAAGTATGCAGGTGGTTGGAAAAACTGTCGTGATTTCGCGACATGTTTGAGGAGAGAGAAATTTTGGGCAAAAGTGTCACGATTTTGTGACATGTTGGAAGTCAGAGACGAAGCAGACAAAACTTTTGTGATTTCACGACATGTTGGCAGAGAAGGAGAGCAAGATGGAATGTGTCACGATTTCACGACATGTCGCATTTTCGCATCTCAAAAAGTGCAGGAAGGTAGAGAAGGAAAAGTGTCACGATTTCGCGACATTCTACAAAGTAAGTTGTACGGACGAAAAAGTGTCATGATTTCATGACATGATGCTGAAGAGAGAGTCCGCAAAAAGAACTGTCATGATTTCGCGACAAGTTCGAAGAGAGAGAAAGTTACATGTAAAATGTCACGATTTCGTGACATGCTAGAGGTCAAGTTGAGGACTGTCGTGATTTCATGGCATACTAAAAAGCTCGAAGTGAGAACTATCATGATTTCATGACATGCAACAAAGGGAAGAGTCTGAAAGGAGAAGCATTATGATTGAGAAAGTACAAAAAGATAAGAAAGAAGTCGATAGACAAAGAAGTTGTACGAAGAAAGTGTCATGATTTCATGACAGGTTGAGATGGTAGCTTGCAGTTGGAGAAAGTGTCATGATTTCATGATAGGAATAGTTAGCAAGTCTTAAATAGAAGAAGCATCACGATTTTGTGACGAATTGAAGAAGGAAGAGCTTGAAGGCGAAAGCGTCATGATTTCGTGACATGTTCATACGGGCATAGGAGAAAAGAGCTTAAGGACGAAAGAGTCACGATTTCATGACAGAGTTGCAGATGACGTCAGAAGAAGCAGATGTGTCACGATTTTGCGACAAAAGCAAAGAAGAAGGCATTGTAGACTAAAGCATCACGATTTCGTGACAGAGTGAAGATGACGTCAGCAAAAATCATAAGTGTCGCGATTTCATGACAAAAGCTGAGAGGAAGGCCATGAAGACTAAAGTGTCATGATTTCATGATAGAAGTGAGATGACGTCAGCAAGAGGCAAAGGTGTCACGATTTCATGACAGAAGCACAAAGGAAGTCGACAAAGGCCAAGGTGTCATGATTTCACGACAGCAGGCTATAGAAGGTGTATGGCTATAAAAGTGTCACGATATCACGACATGTAGTTTCACGAGAAAAGCTATAGAACAACAGAGGCGGTTGAAGCCGACAGAGTTAACCTTGAGCCGACGAAGTGTAGGGTTGTGCAGTCGACATTGTTTTAGGGATATACAGCCAACTAAGATCAAGAATCTAATCTTGAGATTGTCAGTATAAAAGGAGGGTTGTTCAGAGAGTTTGATCATCGAATGTGTGTGTCAAATTTGTGCAAGTGAATTCTGCTATGCGCAAGAGAGCGAGTCGAGTCGAATCGATCAAGTGTGCGTTCGAAGTGCGATTTGCGTAGATAGAGTGCGGGGAGAAGTTCGATCATAGAGGTGCATAAGTGGAAGTCTGATCGACTGCTGTGTTTGCGCAGAGTGTGAAGACTGTGCTACTATGTTTGCGTAGATAGTGAAAAGTTGGTTTTGACCAAGTGCGGCTGTAACAAAAAAGAACAGAGGAAGAGGATAGATTTGTGCTAGACCGAAGGACTGTGTTTGGTGTGAATTTGAGGAACGACTTTGCAGTGATAGAGTTGAGGACAGAGATCTCCAACCAGAGTAGGGAAGACAAGTGTCTTCTATGGATAGAGTTCCACTTGCTAAGGGCAGAGGAGGTAGAGGTCTTCTAGAGGATCACCACTAAGAGCAGAGCTAGGGGAAGGTGTCTCCTTTGGGTTGGTGCCCATAAACTTTGTAATTGGGAAGGTTTCCCAAAGAACCGTGATATAACTTTTAGAGAAAAGTTTTATCCGTGGAGTAGCCCACTTTGGGTGAACCACGTAAATTGTTGTGTCACTTTGTGGATGGTGTGTTGTGCTTTGCTTTGATTACTACTGTTATTACTATTGTCTATTCACTGCATTATACTATTTTGAAAGTTGATTTTAAAGCAAATTAAAAAGTGGTCTTATACTGTTCACCCCCCTCTCAGTATAAGCTTGTGTTCTTCAATTGGTATCAGAGTCAGTTCCTTCGAAAAGGTTTAACAGCCGGAAGGAAGAACTGGTTAAGAACACAATGGATTTTTTAGGTGGCAATGCAACACCTATTCTTGATGGATCAGATTTCGGTCTATGGAGTGCAAGAATGAGAGTTTATCTAATGGCACTTGGTAATGAGGTATGGGAAGTGATTGAAGATGAATACACTATTCCTGAACATGGTCCTTATACCAAAGAAGACAAGCTCATGCTTCACAACAATTCAAAAGCCATGAATGCAATCCTGAGAGGCTTATAGAAAGCAGATCTCACCAAAGTTATTCACTGCAAGACAACTAGTGAAATGTGGAAACAATTGCAGGTGGTTCATACAGGTGATGCAAATGTCCGAAAGGCCAAATTGAGACATTTTAAAGGTATGTTTGAACAACTCAAAATGAATGATGATGAAAATATTAGTGACTACATGCTTCGTATGGATGAGGTTGTTAACTCCATGAAAGACCTTGGTCTTGAGGTTGCTGAAAATGATGTGTGTGATAAGATTTTAAGATCTCTTCCTAATAGATTTAGTGAAAATATTTCTGCTATTGAGGAAGCTAAAGATTTAGATAAATTGAAAAAGGATGAGCTCCATAGTATTCTTGTAGCATTTGAGCTGAGAACTCAAGTGAAAGTTGATGTCAAGAAAGAGGCAGCTTTCAAAGCTACCAAGAAATCAAAGGGCAAACAGATTCAAGAGAGTGATGAGTCTTCTAGTGATGAAGAGGCATATTACAAGCAAGAAAGGCAAGTTCTCTAGAAAACACAAAAGCAAGAAAAACATAAGATGTTTCAACTGTGGAAAGTTTGGTCATTATGCTACTGACTGTACTATTTCCAAGAATGAAAGTGATGAAGATATACAAGATGTTAAGAGCAAGGATTCTGAAAAGCACAGGTATTACAGAAAGAACAAAGATGAGCACAACAATCAAGGAAAGAGGCATTCACACAAGAATAAGAAGAGCTTCTACCTAGACAAAGCAAGTAAGTGTTCTAGCAAGTGATAGTGAAAGTTCTTCTAGTGATGATGAAAATGAGATGTTGTTCATTTCAAAAAAAGAGGAAGAACCGAAACATAAATTCATTGTCATGAAATGTTTTAGATGTGGAAATTTTGGGCACCTTGAGGATGATTGCACAAATAATGAATTGGTTGCTAGTATGTATGAGGATGCTTCAGAAAATGATAAGGAAGATGCTTGTATGGTTTTTGAAAAGGGTAGCACCTCTAGTGATAAGAAATCTGAAAAAGGCCTTGATGATTCAAAATGCAATAAAATAGAGGATCTTGAATGTGAACTTACTAATGCTCTTAGTGTTTTGAAAAAGGAAAGAAAGAAGAATGCTAGACTCAAGGATAAATTAGATGAATGTTGTATGGAGAGAGATGAACTCATAGAAAGTCTTGACATCTCTATGGCTAAGACACAAGAACTCAAGAATGAGTTAGAATCTAAGATGCTTGAGTATAGTGAATTAGAACAGAAAATGGCTGCCTTGAAAGAGGAAAATAAAGAATACAAGGATAAACTGTACAGGTTTCAAGAAAGCTCCAAAAAGGTTAAATCTCTTATCAAAGGACAAAGAAAGACAACAGATAAAACAGGTCTTGGTTTTGTTAAACCACACAAGGAACAAAGTTGGGGAATCTAGTAAAAGATTTCAAAAAGAAGAGAGTTCTGATGAAGAGAGTATCTCAGAGAAAGAGTCCGTGAGTGATAAATGCGCAGAAATAAAAAATAGAATTCTGAATGCGAAGAAGAAGTTTTTGGGACCCAAAAGGTCGATTAAAAGAATATTTTATGACAGATGTTTTTCGTGTCACAGGTTTGGTCACACGGCTTCACAGTGCATAGATCAAATAAAAAGGGTAAACAACAATTTTAGAAGTTTTAGTTTCTTTCAAGGGTATTGCTACTCTTGTCAATAGTTCGGGCACAAGGCAATTTTTTGCAAGGCAAATAACAGGAACTGGGTTAGTCAGAATAGGTGGATTCAAAGAACAGCTATGCCCAAAAGAAATAATATTGTTACTTGCTATAAGTGCAACAATGCAGGTCACACAGCCAGACAGTGCAGAGCTGATCTTCCAAGGTACAGGAACAGGAACAGTGGTATAAATAGGTCCAAGGATCAAGGTATGGACAAGAAAAGAGATGAGAACAAGAACAAGAAAAGTGACAAGAACAGAAACACTGACAAAGAGTTCAAGAGAAGGCCCGACAAAGAAATTGTAGACACTGATGATGATGAGTGCCTAATGGGAGTTTCACTCCCACCCCTGTTTTAAATCACCTCATCAAGGAGGTGGGGGAGGGACTAAGCTAAGAAGCTCATTCTTAGTCCCAAGCCCCAAAGGTGACCCTTTGCCATTGATGACAAAGGGGGAGAGATATGAGTAAGGGGGAGAGCTTCAAGTGAAGAAGAAAGCTTCAAGTCAGGGGGAGCAAAACTTCAAAGGCAGATTCTCAGTTGTTAGCATAGTTGGTTTCAGTTTTGGCTCTTGAGTAGTGTTTTCAGTTAAGGGTTGCCATCAATGACAAAGGGGGAGATTGTTGGCAATTTTGGGTACCTTGGGTACATTGCCTTTGCTCAAGTGTAGATGTTGTCATTGATGTCAAGAAGGTCTTGAAGCATTTTGGTTTGATGTCAAAGAATGTGTTTTGATGAAGGTTTCAGTTTGGACAGTGAGT
The DNA here is from genome assembly GCA_028583015.1 of Wollemia nobilis. NCBI lineage: Eukaryota > Viridiplantae > Streptophyta > Pinopsida > Araucariales > Araucariaceae > Wollemia > Wollemia nobilis. Next base: position 4,128,837 of record JAQPPZ010017021.1, read on the forward strand.
TTCCAAGTAGATCAGGGTAGCCCAGTTGCAAAAGATCAAGAAAAAGACAAGTAAGAAAAAGTATGCAGGCGGTTGGAAAAACTGTCATGATTTCACGACATGTTTGAGGAGAGAGAAAGTTTAGGCAAAATGTCATGATTTCGCGACATGTTGGAGGAGAGACGAAAGTCGGCAAAACTGTCGCGATTTTGCGACATGTTGGCAGAGAAGGAGAGCAAGATTGAATGTGTCACGATTTCACGACATGTCGCATTTTCGTGACTCGAAAAGTGCAGGAAGGCAGAGAAGGAAAAGTGTCGTGATTTCGTGACATTCTTCAAAGTAAGTTGTACGGATGAAAAAGTGTCACGATTTCATGACATGATGCTGAAGAGAGAGTTCGCAAAAAGAACTGTCACGATTTCATGACAAGTTTGAAGAGAGAGAAAGTTACATGTAAAATGTCACGATTTCATGACATTGCCAGAGGTCAAGTTGAGGACTATCACGATTTTGTGGCATACTAAAAAGCTCGAAGTGAGAACTATCACGATTTCATGACATGCAGCAAAGGGAAGAGTCTGAAAGGAGAAGCGTCACGATTTTGCGACAAGTTGAAGAAAGCAAGAAGCATCATGATTTCACGAAGACAAAGAAGTACGGATACAAAGTGTCACGATTTCATGATAGGTTGAGATGGCAGCTTGCAGTTGGAGATGGTGTCATGATTTCAATGACAAAATTAGTTAGCAAGTCTTAAAAGAAGAAGCGTCGCGATTTCACGACGAATTGAAGAAGGAAGAGCTCAAGGTGAAAGCATCACGATTTCGTGACATGTTCTGGAGCATATGGCAAAAAGAGCTTAAGGCAAAAGCGTTCACGATTTCATGAGAGTTGCAGATGACGCAAATAGAGATGTGTCAGATTTCATGACAAAGAGAAGAAGGCATTGTAGACTAAAGGATTACAGACGAGTGAAGATGACGTCAAAAATCATAAGTGTCATGATTTTGCACAAAAGACGAGAGGAAGGCCATGAAGACTAAAGTGTCATGATTTCGTGATAGAAGTGAGATGACGTCAACAAGAGGCAAAGGTGTCGCGATTTCATGACAGAAGCACAAAGGAAGTCGACAAAGGCCAAGGTGTCACGATTTCGTGACAGTAGGCTATAGAAGGTGTACGGCTGTAAAAGTGTCACGATATCACGACATGTTGTAGTTTCACGAGAAAAGCTACAGAACAACAGAGGCGGTTGAAGCCGATAGAGTTAACCTTGAGCCGACGAAGTGTAGGGTTGTGCAACGACATTGTTTTAGGGATATACAGCCGACTAAGATCAAGAATCTAATCTTGAGATTGTCAGTATAAAAGGAGGGTTGTTCGGAGAGTTTGATCATCGAATGTGTGTGTCGAATTTGCGCAAGTGAATTTTGCTATGCGCAAGAGAGCGAGTCGAGTCGAATCGATCAAGTGTGCGTTCGAAGTGCGATTTGCGCAGATAGAGTGCGGGGAGAAGTTTGATCGTAGAGGTGCATAAGTGGAAGTCTGATCGACTGTTGTGTTTGCACAGAGTGCGAAGACTATGCTGCTATGTTTGCGTAGACAGTGAAAAGTTGGTTTTGACCAAGTGCGGCTGTAACAAAAAAGAACAGAGGAAGAGGACAGATTTGTGCTAGACCGAAGGACTGTGTTTGGTGCGAATTTGAGGAACGGCTTTGCAGTGATAGAGTTGAGGACAGAGATCTCCGACCAGAGCAGGGAAGACAAGTGTCTTCTATGGATAGAGTTCCACTTGCTAAGGGCAGAGGAGGTAGAGGTCTTCTAGAGGATCACCACTAAGAGCAGAGCTAGGGGAAGGTGTCTCCTTTGGGTTGGTGCCCATAAAATTTGTAATTGGGAAGGTTTCCCAAAGAACTGTGATATAACTTTTAGAGAAAATTTTTATCCGTGGAGTAGCCCACTTTGGGTGAACCACGTAAATTGTTGTGTCACTTTGTGGATGGTGTGTTGTGCTTTGCTTTGATTACTATTGTTATTACTGTTGTCTATTCACTGCATTATACTATTTTGAAAGTTGATTTTAAAGCAAATTAAAAAGTGGTCTTATACTGTTCACCCCCCCTCTCAGTATAAGCTTGTGTTCTTCACCTTTCTTTATGAAGTTAAAAAAAACTTAGCAATACATGTGTAATAGTCAACGAGACAACCTTAGCAAATGTATTTATTAAAGCATTATGGAGATCTTGTAGTTTGACAAAAAACTCTTTTATGGTATCTTTCATTTATACCAAGTTCACTCAAATATCTTTGTATTGGTGGGTATGACATGAAGCACATTTGAACCTATCAAACCCATCAATTGGCTTAGCTATATTTTTTGGTAGCTATATTTATTGGTATTAACCATGAAGAGACCCAGTTGTTTAAACCATTGTTGAATTTTTCCCCCATTTTGTGTTCTATGACCCATAATCTTAAATTTTAATATTATCCCTCCCTTTTATCTTCATCTTAGAATTACCTATATCAATAAGTCCTATGACATAGGGTGGGTACTATTTCCACTTGTTAGGTAAAATTATTACATTATTTCATGATAGATAAATTTAACTAAATGAATAGATCATTGTAAAAAGTTAAAACATCAAACTTTGTCATTGCCAAATGTCCATGTGGATGGGTATCCTATCCATTCTCATCAATGAGAAGCTTTCTTACCATATCATGAATGCATCTAATTAAAATATTTTCTTTATGAAGTTATTTTTTTTTTAGCAAAACATGTGTAATAGTCAACGAGACAACCTTAGCAAATGTATATATTAAAGCAATATGGAGATCTTATAGTTTGACAAAAAACTCTTTATGGCATCTTTCATTTATACCAATTTCACTCAAATATCCTTGTATTGGTGGGTATGACATGAAGCACATTTGAACCTATCAAACTCATTAATTGGCTTAGCTATATTTTTTGGTAGCTATATTTGTTGGTATCAACCATGAAGAGACCCAGTTGTTTGAACTATTATTGATTTTTTCTCCTATTTTATGTGTTCTATGCCCCACAATCTCAAATTTTAATATTATCCCTCCCTTTTATCTTCATATTAGAATTTCCTATATCAAGAAGTCCTATGACATAGGTTAGGTACTATTTCCACTTGTTAGGTAAAATTATTACATTTTTTTGCTTGATAAAAAAGGGTTGTACTCGGGTCCCCCACCCTTAAAAAATTACATCTCTCTTATTTAGAGCTTGATAGTTTACAAATAGATACACACCTCATATCAATTGAGATGCTATAGTTATAAACGTACATCATTTTACATAAAATGTCTGAATTCTTGATTTTCATTTTCTGGATCTTTTCAAATCTCTATATGAATACAATTACTCTAGAATTTAGTATGTTTCTTGACATTTTTCTATAGCAGTCTTCACAATGCTAAAAATTCACCTCTACTATCTATGCCTTGCATCTTAGTAGAGTGATATTTCCAAAACATCGCACTAACATAGTCTGCTTTACCAAATCTGGATTGCTAGTTTCCTTTCTGAAACACAAGTTCAACCAAAAAATAAATTATTACATTATTTAATGATAGATAAATTTACACCTCATGGGAGGTTACATGGAGGATATCTTGATCTTTATCCATTACAACTTCATGGAATATAAATTACTACATTATTAAATATGTTGTATTGATTAATGAAATTTGAATTATTCTCTTTATTATTCCAACATTGGTATTAGAGCTATCTTGCATAAGATAATGGTTGGTTGGTACATAGGTCATGTTGTTAGGCAATGTGAGGACTTAATAATAATAATAATAATAATAATAATAATAGAGAGAAGTATATTGGGATCAGTCTTGTGTTTCAACATAGGAATTTGAGTTCCTAGACTTCAACAAGCAGACACAAAAACAATGGTAGAAAGAGGTGGCTTTGGCCAAGGAATCAAGCACAAAGGTTATAGGGAGGATGAAGATAAATGATGCCCATAACAAAACTAGGTTGCCTAATAAGGGAAGAAAATATCTAGTCCCTAGAGCAGGTCTATCTCTTATTACTCCCCATGAAGGATCACTAGATAAATGAGAGTATTCTAGGCCCCTATTTGAAGGGCGTGGTTACGAAGATCATGCCCATGCAAAAGTAGATAAAGGTCATAAAATGCATGTGCTTCAAGGTCTTTGTTATTATAAATAATATCAATGGCTACATGGAGTTCAATGTGAAGTACAACGATATCACCACTGCCATCATGGGAGTACTTATACTCACCTAGCTATTAGTCATCCTTTTGAGAATGGAATAACAGGGGAACAAGATAAAAAAAGGTGCACACCATGTCCTATAAGGTCACTAAAAAGTGTGTCTCTATCAACATGACTGTTGAGTGTTAATTTGTCATATTACAAATAATAACACGCAACTTAGAGTCTCGAACAAAAGACTCTTTCTTGCAAAGAAATAATTTATTTTATTTTCCTTCCTTTTATTATTTCTCCAAGCTTCTTCGTGAAACAACTTTTACGTATATAAAAATGAATTTCAATTTAATACATACAACTGATATATCCCATAATAACTCAAATCCTGCAGATAGTTGTTAACAAGGGGCCTTTATTGATTCTCAATGAACTTTATAATCTTGACTTGTTTGATTAATCAAAAAATAAACAAAAATCCTTTTGATGTTCTAATATTCACAATTTATTCTAAGGTTAACCTGTTCGTTTTATCTCTATTCAATAGTTCTGTTATTTCAATGTTAGTCTCTGACATGAAATTAAGCATATCAAGGAATAAAACAGAAACTGTTATTTTGAGTCAACTGGAAAATAATGAAGGATATTAAAATGGTTAACGATCTCCTCCTTGCAAAATCCCAAGTTAAGAGATGAAGTCCCCAAAACAACCCAACCAATCAGATCTGTACTAACACAATCTAATCAGATCAGATGCAAGACTCTAAGGAAAAGAATATAACCGCATCATTCTACCATTCACCTATCGTAACCCATCCCATGGCGTAAACGAAATAGATACAAGACAAAATGATGCAACGAAAATATTGACAGTAAAACAATAGTTTTGGCTTCGATATCCTTTTGATTTTACACACAAAAGTCGTGCTACCAAAGAAAAATCCTTTATTTCAATAAATAATGCTTTTTGTTATAGTCTCCAGCCCAGTATCCATCTACATTTCTGCTATTTAACCTTTCTGTCGTGCGTTCTCGACTGTTCCATGACGCTTCGTTTCGACTCCCAGGACCCTTCGCTTCAATTCCCGCCTTTTGGTATTCTAACCTTTGCGTGCAATCGTAACGCTCGATCTTTGTGGCCAGTAATTGTTGTTATGAAACGTTACTCTGGTTCTGTCATTTCTGCCACGTGTCCTGCGTCTCCTGCACCTTTCGTAACGCTTTCCCACGAAAATCCCGACAGAATTTGCATTTGGCCTCTTCCGTTTCCTAGACGCGATAACACGACATGTCATGAAATCGTGACATGTCGCGATATCGTGACATGTTCTTGGTCCGTACGCCCGCAGTAGCTCATTGTAGCGATATCGCTATCGACTTTTCTTTGCCTTCTTTTCAAAAAGTGGTAGCGATATCGCTACCACTTTGGTTCCGAGCCTTCCTTCGATGAAGTGGTAGCGATATCGCTACCACTTTGGTTCTGAGCCTTCCTTCGATGAAGTGGTAGCGATATCGCTACCACTTTGGTCTCGAGCCTTTGCTTCATGAAGTGGTAGCGATTCGCTACCACTTTTCTTTCGAGCCTCCGCTTCATGAAGTGGTAGCGATTCGCTACCACCTTTCTTTCGAGCCTCCGCTTCACGAAGTGGTAGCGATTCGCTACCACTTTTCTTTCGAGCCTCCGCTTCACGAAAAAGTAGTGAAATGATTACCACTTTCAACCTTGTGCTTCCTCTCGGCAACTTGTAGCGATGGAGAGACAGGTCGCGATTTCGCGACCCTTTCAACACTTAGGCATTTTTCTTCTTTTCTTCATTTTTAGCATCCGGGTCTTTGATATCTTCCCTAAAACCTGCAAAAACAAAGGTGGGTCCCCACTTCTGGGGTGTTTTGTGGATGAACCACAACAATGACATTGTAATCATGGCCACCATGTGCCTATGAAGGCCTTGCAGTTCACCAAAATCAAGAACATGTTTACTTCCTCCTATGGATCCACCAAGACCTTGGGTAACTTCGTCAAGTAAAATTTTAGATTTTTACTGAAGATATGCATTATTGACACCTAATATATGGAGGGATTCAGTTTCTCAAAATTACCTTTCCACTTTGTTGGCACAAGCTCAAACCTAGTGTCAACAAATATTCTTTCTCTTTGGCCATACCCCCATGTCTATAATAATGATAATGACATCTTCCTCATATTTTTATTGTGGCAAATTCAAACCCAAAAAAATTAACATTTGGATCATGTGGAGCTTGTAAAACTTCTCTAGAAGAATTCCTAGCAACTTGTGTACCACTTGTAAAGACTTTGCTAATGACAACAAGTTTGGGAGAACTAACAAAAATAACAAGTCTAGGAGATATTGATGACTTGAATTTCTTAGAGAAAGTGGAAGTAGGAGAGGCACCTCAAGGTCAAGGAGAACCATATCAGCTAGATCCAATATCCATGTACTCGTCTGCTTGTATGGACCTTGCACCACTGGGAAACAACCACAATCATAGTCAAAGTCCCTCTATTTCTTTAAATTAATAAGGTGGAGATGTTAGGTAAAATTACTACATTATTTAATGATAGTTAAATATTACATCTCATGGAAGGTTAAGGAAGGATACAATAGTTAAATATATTTATCTTGATTTGTTACAACTTCTTATAACTGGTCTAATGTATTAAATATGTTGTGTTGTTTAATTAAATTTGAATCGTTCTATTTCTTATTTAAACAACACTCCCCTAAGTAGTTTAAGAGTGAAATCCTTGGTATTTAAAATATATCTAATGTTAGAATTCAAAGGGATATAATATGAATGTTCTATAAGTAGGACAGGGAAACACAAATGCTTTCTCAATGTTAATACAAGTGTGGAAAGAATGAATATACAACAAATAAAGATATAATTTTAATCAATAAATAAAAAATTTATTACATAGAATAAATATGAAACAACCCCAAATATACATAATAATTATATTATATTATATTATATTACATATTTGACATGTGATCATAAGACCATATTTTACAACCAAATGAATCCTCCTTGAATCCTACAACTGAATCCATTGAATCCTACAACTGAATCCCTTGAATTCTTTGAACTAAATCCTCTTTCAATTCTTCAACTAAATCCTCCTTGAATTCCTTGAATCATTCTTCAATTCCCATGAATCCTTATTATAATAGGCTCCTGACACCCAATATGTAGACATCTTACATGCCAAAAATAACATGACATTTTTATATCTAGTTTTCTTGTTTTTTTTAATCTTCTTTTTCTATTTTTAAAATACTATTTTTATCACTCACTCATTTTTAATTATAGAATTTTTGCATTATGCAATTTATATGCACCTTTTGCTCTTTATATTGTAGTAGGGAAATGAGGGTAACTAGACTCTCGTAGGGAAATATTGGTGCAGAGTTGAAGGTGCATGTGCAGGTGCAAGTGTAGGCAAGTGCAGGTGCACTATATTTTCTTGTGTAATTCTACAAAACACTAAGGTAAAAATGTAGGTGCATGTTGGGAAAACCTCAATAGAAGGACTTATAGTGCAATGTAGGTGTACGTTAATATTGGAGGAAACCTTAACAAAAGGATTTACATTGTAGATACAAGTGTAGCTACAATACATAAGTCGAACAAGGAGTTTATAATATATTATGGTTGATGGTACAATTGCTGATCTACTCCTTGGTTCCTAAATTTTTTGGGTGTAGGTAAGTACCAAATATTCTCTATAAAATTTGAAATAAATGTATTTATTTTGTAGATATAAGTTCAAGGGTCAAAAATGTCTCTCTACTTACTCATGGCTAAATGTGAGGGCCCTTATTGGGCCCTCCCTCTACTCCCTTCTCCCAAGCGATCCTTTGCAAACATAGTGAAGGTGAGATAAAAATATGAGGATGAAGCTTTGAGAAGTACTTCCTTAAAATCCCTCTTCTCTAATGCTATTGAGAAGCCAATGGATAAAGGTTTCCAATCCATAATTAAGATTATCTTCCCTAAGATTCCCAATGTTCCAAGCTTGTTATTGAATAGAGTTTAGTGGATGAAAATATCTTTTACAAGAGTAACCATAATCTAATCTACAAATTTATTAGAATGAGGTCATCTCTAGGGTTTATGAACTCCTGTATTCAAAAGAATTGGGATCCTTTAGGGGATATTACAATAGTCCTCATTAGTAATGGATATTATATAGTGATTTTCTCTTCAAGATAAGATATGGATAAAGCTTTTGAATTAGAGAAGAAAGGCTATAGAGCAACAAGTCTTTTGTGCAACCTTAGAAGCTAGGTTTTGATCCATGAATGGAACCCACTACAGTGGTTGTATGGATTTGATTATATGCTCTATCAATGGAATATTGTAGTGAACCTATTTTTGAGAGATTGGACAATTTCTTAGGTTGCTATCTAGGAGTAGCTAGAGATACGATAATGGGAGCTTCAACCATATATGCTCGAATATGTGTTGATATGGATCTCAATCACCCATTTTTAGCTGAAATAGAAATAGATATGGGGGATTTAACTTGGGTCCAATAAATAGACTATGAAGTGATCTCCTTTCAATGTAGAATTTTTCATAAGCATGAACATCTGGCCCATTTTTTCCTTGAGACTATCCAAAAAAAGGTCATCCATAAAAATATATTGACAATGACACCAAGATGCATAAGAAGAAGGAAAAATATCCATCCACAACCTCAAACCTAAATACACCAAATGAGGGTTTCGAAACAACTAAGAAGAAGAAGCAAAATAAGAAGGTGGTGCAATCACACCAAAAAACAAATATAAACCTAAATAGGTATGAAATTTGTAATACCTTAATGGATATGGCTAATGAGATCATTTTCATGCAACAACCACAAGGGAAAAAAATTCCCTCTAAAAATGTGGAATTAGTCCAATAGAGGACAACTTAATCAACATTGGAGACTAGTATCCAATCAATCCGAAACCATATGGCCATCACAAATTTAGACAACATTAATCTTGTGATGGTCTTAGTTTATAAGGATATCTCAATGAAAGACAAAGATAAATATAAAGGTAAGCCCACTCTTGGTGTTCAACAAGAAGAGAAAAAATTAAAATACACCCAATCCAAGAGTAGGAAAAAATCGAACTAGGAGAAGTTGGTAATGGAGGGTGACTAGCTAGTAAAGCAAAGATGAGTAAATAAAATTGATACATATTGGAATCTAGGTTCCCAATGATTGTACAATCATGGAATATTTTTGGCTTCAAAAATAGGTCTCATCAAAATGTTCACATTTTAATTGAAAGTAGTCATTCAGATTTCATTCTCCTTCAAGAGATGAAATCTTCAATACAGATAATGGATAGAGTAACTAATAAAATATGGATATAGGTAGAGCATATGGTTGTAGCATCCCATAGTGTTTCAGGGGGTATAGTTACTTTGTGGAACCCTCTAAACTAGATAACAATTGATCATGTTGTAGGAATGGGGCTTCTCACATATATTTTTAAGAGTAAGAGTTCAAGAGAATTATTGTTGATTTCAAACATATACGGTTCAAAAACAATTGTGGATAAACACCTCCAATGGGTAGTTTGACAAGAAAATAGGATATGAAAGTAAGAGGTGAATTGGATAGTGGCTAGAAAATTTGGAAAAGAAACAATAAATTAGACTTTTAGCTTTAGATGGTTTCACTAGCTACAAGGATGGAGGAGTTGGATACACTCTTTTAGACTAAAATAACCATAGAAGACTTGAAGCATGAAGATGAGTTGGTCAAACAAGACTTAAAGAGTATATACAAATAATAATAGATCTATTGAAAAAAATGAGCTAGAACTTATTGGCTGCTAAAGGGGGACTAAAATACTCAGTCCTTTCATTGCTTAGCAATGATAAGAAGACACTCCAACACATTGTCCAACCTAAAATATATTCATGGTAATGTGATAGACATTATCGCAGGTATGTAACAAGCTATAAATTTCTACTTTGAAGATATTTTCTTTACTTTTACCCATTCTAATATTACAACACAACAAGAGATACTTAGTTGTATCCTAAATCTTATAAAAATTGAACAAAAACAAACCCTCTTTAGAGCTATGGATCTAGAGGAGGTGAGAGACATATTTTTCAATGTGAGAACTAGAAAGTCCAAAGGCCCTAATGGGTTCCTGATTGAATTTTTCTTGTATTTTTGGGATAGCATACAGAAGGATGTAGCAAGAGAAATGGAGGAACCTCATGCAAATAAAAACATGTTATAGGCTATGAATCACACTTTTATTTCTTTGATTCCTAAAGTGGGAGAGGCTTCCAAACTTTGAGACTTTCACTCGATTGCACTTTGCAATGTAGTCTACAAAATCATTGCCAAATTGATGACCAAAAAGCTTAAGTAGGTATTGGATAGTATTATATATTTGAAGCAACGAGGATTTGTAGAAATCCTAGAAATTTTGGATGGAGTGATCTTAGCATAAGAAGAAATTCACACAATGCATCAGAAAGGTTGAAGAGGTATGTTTATCAAATTAGACATGTCTATAATCTATGATAGATTCCCTTGGTAGTTATTGGATAAAATGCTAGAGAATTTTGGTTTCTCTCAAGGCTGGAGAGAGTGGTTCATGAGTTGTGTCTCTTTAGCCTCCTTCTCAATCCTCATAAATGGTATTCCTTCAACTCCATTTCAGACCTCTAGAGGAATTTAGCAAGGAGATACTATATCCCTATATCTCTTTAATATACTTACTGAAGGATTGGGTAGATTTCTTGAAAGGAAGAGATAACAAGGAGTTATCTCTAGAGTGCAAGTGGGAGCAGTGAATCTAACCCATTTACAATTTATGGATGACATAGGGTTGCTTGAGGCAGCCAATGTCTGGAAGGGAAGAGTACTTAAAGATACCTTAAATACCTATTTGGAATCCATAAGCTAGGAAGTGAATGCAACCAAGTCTAAGATAGTGTTCTTTAATACTGAAAGAGGGATCCAAGAAAACATCTTAGGGTTCTCTTAGGGCTCCCTCCCTTTAGACTATGTAAGGATTCTAATCCATTATAAAAATTTGAATATGATAGAATGGAAAATATTGGTGCAAAGCTAAATCATTGGATACACTACTCGTTTTACTTTGGAGGAAGAGTGACTTTTCTTCAACTAGCAATTCAAGCAATGCCAATTTACAACTTCTCTATCCTTGCTGCTCTGCTTGGAATCCTAAAAGATCTATAATTTCTCATGCAAAAATTTCTTTATGATAGCCTAGGGATGGAGAAGTGATGGACTCTAGTAAGTTGGGACAAAATATGCTAGCCTAAAGCAAGCGGAGGAATAGAAAGAAAATAAGCAAAATTGAATAACCAAGCTCTAGCAAGCAAGCTTTATTGGAGATGTATCTCCAATTAAGAATCCTTTTTTATAATAGTCATTACCAATAAGTATTTGGATAATATTCCCCATGATGAATCAAGTCACATCCCTATGAGTATCTAAGGTTCTATTATTTGGAAGGTGCTGAAATTAGGAGAGAAAGTGATAAAACCAAGATAATTTTGGAAAGTGGGTAGAGGGGATAAAGTGATTTTTTGGACTAATTCTTGGGACCAATTCCCCCTCTTAATTTTAGAATTTCTAGAGATGTAACCCCTTCAATAGGACCTTGAGGATATAGGTTGGATCAATATATCATGCTATCTACATACAAGGCAAATTGGGACCTTCTCTCTTTTGCAACTAAAGTGTTGGGAAGAGTGGTTAGTCCGAATCTCTCCAAATTTGCTACCACTAGTAGAGAGTATATTAAAGCAATACCACCTTGCAAGAAAGGAGTAAGAGGACAAGATAGTTTGGGATCATGATAATTTAAGCATATATATGGTTTAGGATGGTTATATTGAATTACACCCTTCCCCACCGATGCTACTAGATGTTCCCTAGGATAGAATATGGTTGAAAAAGGGTTGGCAAATTTTTTTTTTTTTTGCTAGCAAGTTATGCATAGGAGCTTCCTCACTTAATAACTTACTGAAGATGGGTTTTCATGGTCCCTCTAAATGTATTATGTGCAATACCTAAGAGGAGACAACAGAAAATTTGCTCTTCCAGTGTGACTTCACCTTGGATTTATGGAGTTGAGGGATGAATATATTTAAGACCCATATCAACCTACAATTAACATTTAGTAATATATGGGAGGTCTAGAAATGAAGACATTTTAATTGGGTTGGTCTCTAGGCTTGAGATTTATATGGTGGCACATAAATGCCAGGATTTATAGAGGTATATGCTCTACTAGAGCAAGTTTGGTAGAAAATATTAAACAAGGATATTGAAATATTAAACTCTCATATGGAGAAGCAACAAAATTAGGAGGGAGAAAATGCTAAATTGAGGTAGACTCATCAGGTTTGGCAACCCCCACCCATAGGCTAGGAAAAAATCAATATGAATGGAGCAACCAAGGATAACCCAAGGGAAACAAGAGTTTGGTTTTCTCAAAAGAAACTACAAGGGAAAGGTGCTTCATTGGGAATTAGAAGGCCTAGGAGTAGCAAAAAATGATGAAGAAAAGGCTTTCACAATCATATAAGGATATCTTAATGCTTAGGAGAATGGAGTTTGGAAGATCATACTGGAGTTTGACTCAAAAAAAAATTGTGGGGTCACTAGATGAGATTAGAAAATTCAAATCAAGTGTGTGGTGGCTCAAGAGCATAGTGAGTCGAATCAAAACCATCTAATAGTAGTTTGAGGATGCCATTCTGGTTCATGTAGGCAGAGAGAAGAATGTAGTGGCTGAATTTTTTGCTAAAAAGGGAAGAGAGGATAATGTTGGTTACTTCTTGAAATCTGACCAAAGTAGAGACATTGTGGATTGGATGAATGTGAATCAACAAGTTTTATTACTAACCAATAGGTATTTAGGCAATGTAGTATGCAAGACGAAGGTTGATGTTTATGATGATTACCATTTGGTTCGACATTATATTTTGGCTTATATAAATTTTAGCTCCAATTTGGGATAGCCCAAAAAATCATGGCAAGAGGGAGAAGCTAATTTGGGTTCTCTATAATAATATTAATCAAATTTGTAATCAATACAAGTGTTTCTATTTTTTGGATCACACTAAGGCATTTGTGGTCCAAGGAGATGCTAGAGTTAGTTTAATTAGGATCTTGGGTATGGTCAAAAGTGGTAGGCCAATTATTGTAACTTTGCTCCTATTGTCTTAATTAAACTTTTCACCTTATTCGAAAAAAATTCATATGCACTTTTCTATTTTTAACTGCTTTTTTATTTTTAGATTTACTTTTCTTATTTTTAAATTATTTTTCTATCTTTAGAATTATTTTTCTTAATTTAAAAAAAATATTTTTTCCATCTCTATGCATAAATAAGAGCTAGTTAAAAATTAATTAAAATCATAATTAATATTATTAATTATTAATTAAACAATTTTGCATCACAAGTTCTAACATTCCTCCCTTCAATGCAAAATAGAAAAATATCTAGCTTTGTCTTTAGCTTTGCATGTGCCTGCTTCAATAATTCCTTGGTCAAGATATCAACAACTTGATCTTCAACCTTGGGATGCTCAATCTTCACCATCTTCTCTTACACCAAATCTCTTTCATAGTGATGTTTTAGATCAATGTGTTTAGTCTTTGAATGAAAAACTATATTTTTGAAAAATTGAATTGACCCTTAAGAACTCAACACCTCCATACTCCTTGAGTACTTGTCGATGCCAAATACACATATTCTGTTTCTATAGATGACAAAGCAACTATAGATTATTTCTTGGATCTTGAAAAGATCGACCCAATATAGAATTTCTATCATCAATAGAACCTATCCAATATAAATCTATGAATCCAATTAGCATTGCATTCTTGGATGGTCTATAATGGATACCATGATCCCTTGTCCTTCACATATCTAAACATCCTCTTTTTTTTTTAAGATGCCTTGAAATGAGAGCATATATTTCCTTATAATCAATAACAACTTGGACCACTTGATTAACAACTTGATTTTAATTACCTTGTCACACTTGAAACCAAGTTTTTCTCCTTTTAAATTATTGATTCAATATTTGTGTAGGTGGATGTGGGAGCAACAACCTTTTAACCTTTCTTCCTTGGGATGTAGAACATGGACCACTTAATGTCAGAGTAGGTGATACCTCAATACGTGTCGATGGAGTAGCTTGTATGTCCTATTCCTTTAATTATTCACCCATTGAGGGTCCCTCTTCACTTGTAAGCTTCCTTACTTTTTTGTAGTGATCTTCATAGACACCACTCTCATCAAAGATAATATCTTGGAAAACAATCAGGGTTATGGATAAGGGGTTGACCCCAAAATGTATTTATAAAAAATTTGTGAATCAGTTTTGAAATCAAATCAAATAGTGTCCAAACACATGTGGAAGGTTCACTATTATTTAAACCTAAAATGATCCAATTATTATAAAATAGGGGTGAATCGACCCAAAAAAAATTACACCCAAAATTTTTTGGCTAATGGGCCCTGGTCAAGGGTCCCAAATATTAGCTAATTATAAATTTTGAAAATCCTAATTTTAGCCAATTTGGCGATAGATAGTTGCTACACATAACCCTGGAAACAATAGTCTTCTTATTTTGAGGGTTATAGAAATTGTATGCCTTGATCTCATCAATATAGTCTATGAACACATGAGACACACTTTTGGGGTCCATCTTCTTTCTCTTCTCATAATTAAGATGTACATATGCTAAGCATCCAAATACTTTAAAATATGAAACACTTGGTTTCCTACTGTGCCAAGCCTCATATGGAATTTTATTCTTGAATACCATGATAGGATTCCTATTGAGTATGTAAATAGTTGTCTTCACTACTTTATCCTAATACATCTTCTCTAAGCCTTTACTTTCAAGCACACTTCTAGCTAATTCCATTATTGTTCTATCCTCTCTTTTCCATGTTATTTTGTTATTAAGAATAAGGTGCAGTTAGCTTCCTTTTAATGCCATGTGAGGAACAATAAACAAGAAATACATTGGAGTAAAATTTACCTCCATCTGTCTTCAAAGTCTTGATGGATCTTTTGCTTTCATTTTTAGCCATAGCTTTAAATATCTAAAAGTTTGAAAATATTTTTGTTGGACATTTTGAGTCCATAGAGTTGTCATTGATGTCAAGGCATGAGGTTGTCATTGATACCAAAGAGTGAATCACCATTGATGCCAGAATGCCAAAAGGAGCAATGCAAAATTTTGATAGTAAAGGAGCTTCATAATATTTATTTTTAAATATTATGGGAAGCAAATTAAAAGGTTTTCATTTAACCCCCAAGGAGGCTTTAATATTTATAAATCCAAAGGTTTAAAAAGTTAGTTTATAATATTTAAATTCCAAAAAGAATTTAAATAATTTATAAATTAATTATTTAAAAATCAAAGGCACCGATGTCTAAAAGAATGCATCTATCGACATGCAAAATGAGGAAGGGCAAAGGTATTTAAACCTTAGCCAAACTCCAAAGTTTGGCATTCAATTAATTCTCGATATATCCATGCCAAAATTCATGCATCAAAATTCATGGAGGAAGCACCAAGGGAACAACGAACGAAGTTGCAAAGGCTCATGCATAAATCAAAAGAGGAGCGCCTTGAATGTGCTACGTGGCAAGAGGAGAAAAGGGAGCCAAAGGCTCTAAGGCATTGGAAAAATATTAAAAGCGCTCATTGCACTTTTTGTGGGCACGTGAGCGCTTGGCTCACATGGCTAGGAAGCCATGGCCAAGGCGCCTAGCAAGGCAAGAGGGTGCAAGTTCGAATCCTACAAAATGTGAAGCGGGAAAAATAAAAAGGTTTTTATTTTTAATTTAATTTTTAAATTGCTTTGCTAAGGTTGTGGAGAGATAAGGGTTGTTAATTGAAAAATAAATTATTTTGCTTAGCTAAGGTTGTGGAGAGATAAGGGGTAAATTGGTTATGTTATTTACCTAAGTGGTAAATGGAAATTTACTAGGGTAATGTTGTTTTTACCTTAGGAAATAAGAAATTGATTTATTGCATGTATTGATAAAGTGACTTAATCAATTATTGCAATATTGAGAAAAGAAAAGTTGTGTCATATTTTTGAAAGGGTTTTTGATGAAAATTATGATGTTGGAATTTATTATTGAGATGGAGCAATAAGGTGTATTTGGGATTTGAGTTATCATTGTGTTTTGTGAAAAGTGTTAGGGTGATAATTCTTGTCATCTAACCCTTTGTACTTGGCAAAGAAAGTTGTGATATTTGATCTAGGTTTTGAAGGTCATCCTACATCAAAGAAAAAGGTATGGGCATATTCTTCCTTGGTTGAGTTGATTGGTTGGTTTTCTGAAAAACAACTTTGGAGTGAAAAGGACTTAATTAGGTTTCCTTGTTGAGTTGTTGAGCTATATGTGAAGATTGTTTTATAAGCATTGTTGTTGAAGCCATTGATTGAGTGAAGAACTTGAACTAGGGTTTGGAAAGAACATGAGTATCATTGTTATGTGAGATTGGTTGATGAGCATTGTTGGAAATATTTTGAGTGAGCATTCATATGTTTGGACTAGGGTTTATAAGCAAGGACTATTTCATTGAGTGATTGGTTGAGTAGAGTTGGTTGAGCCTAGTCAAGTGGATGTGTGTAGTGATTGATCAAGTTCCATAAAACAAATTATTCTATATTCTGAATTGATTTGAGAAAGTGGTTGAGTTGTGATGAATGTGAAGCATATTGAGTCTCTAACAATTCTCTTTATGTTTCTATGAGATTGGACAAGTTCTTGTGATTGACTTGTTGAACAGATTTGATGCAAGTCTTAGAGAAGACTTGTGGACAGATTTGAGTGAGATTTTGTGAAAGCTTACAACATATATTTGAGGATAGGTTTGTGCCTGATTAGAGACAGATATTGAGTATAGATTTGAGGATAAAATTTGGTATAGATTTGAGGATAGGTTTGTGCCAGATCAGAGATAGAGATTGAGCAGATTTGTGCTAGATCGAAGGACTATGTTTAGTGCAGATTTGAGATAGAGCTTTGGAGGTGATAGAGTATAGAGGATGACAGTCTCCAGTGGATAGAGATCCATTAGCCAGGGTAGTGAGGACAGGTGTCTTCAGTGGATAGAGATCCATTAGCCAGAGTAGTGGGGGCAATAGTTCTTCTAGAAGATCACTAGTTAGAGCTAAGGAGAAAGGAGTTCTCCTATGGATAGAGATCCATGAACTTGAATAGGGGATTGGTGTCTCCTTTGGATAGAGGTCCATAAACATTGTAGGGAAAGGATTCCCAAGAGAATTTATTTGAGAAAAAATTATAAGAAATATTTTCTCCGTGGAGTAGCCCACATTGGGTGAACCACGTAAAATCATGTCTCTCATGTGTGTGATGCTTTGTGTGATGTTTACTACTTTAATATTGTTGGTGTTATTATTTGGTTTAAAAAGAAAAAAAATTATCTTATACTGTTCACCCCCCTCTCAGTATAAGCACATGTTCTTCAATTGGTATCAGAGTGGGTCTCTCCGTGAAAAGACTAACAACTTGGAGGAGGATCCATCAGAAACACACATGACTTCAAAAAATGAAGAGGAGACTATGTTTGATATAAAAGAGGAATTATTTGCTACTCTCAAAAATTTGGAAAGAATTAGAGAGAATAATTCAATCTTGAAAGAACAAATTCAAGAGGATGAAGAAGCAAGGATGGAACTTCTACAAAAACTCATAGAACTCAAGATAAGGGTAGAAGAAGGAAAGAAAATTGAGTAGGATATGACAGATCTATTAAGAACAAGAGAAACATAATGTGAAATATTGGAAGCAGAAATTGTTTACCTAAGGAATGAAGTTGAAAGGACCAAGGCACTACAAGATGTAGAGTATGAGAAATAGAAAAAGGAATCAAGTCTTCAAGAAGCAGAAACTTCAAACAAATATAGGCAAGCTAAGGACATCAGAAAGGAAGAAAGCAAAGAAGAACCTTGGATGAGAGTTAATCACAAAAGGAGAAGCACTCCACCACAATCCAAAAGGCATCCAAGCAGGTTACATAATTTCTTCCATGGTCATTGCTTTTCTTGTAATAAATATGGTCATAGAGTTGTACATTGTATTAGTCATGCAAGAAGCAATGTCAATAGAAATTTCAATTCTTTTGCACCTCTTATGGATGATGATATTATATGTTACAAATGCAATAATTTTGGGCACAAGGCTAGATGGTGTAAGATGATACTTCCTGAGTCTAGAAAAATAATTTCAACAACTAGGAAATATGAAAGGAAAAATGTTAAGGCTAGATCAATGTTAGTTCAAACAACCCTTCATGCTCAGGATAAGGAAGAACAATGGTATCTTGATAGTGGTTTCTCTAGTCACATGATAGGAGACAAAGACAAATTCATTGTACTAAAAGAAACCAATAGAGGATCAATAAGTTTTGGTGATAATGGATCAGCAAGGATTGGTGGAAGAGGAACTCTAAGTTTAGATAATGGGAAAACAAAAATAAAAAATGTGTTGTATGTTAAAGGGTTAAAACATAATCTGCTAAGTATAAGTCAACTTTGTGATCAGGGGTATATGGTTACTTTCCACCCAGATAGATGTGAGATAAGAAAATCAAAAACTGGAAAGGTCATTGCCAATGCAAAAAGAACTCCAAATAATCTATACATGCTTAGTGAGATCAAAGGGGAAAAGTGCTTTCTATCACAAGAAGATGAGAGTTGGTTGTGGCATAGAATATTGGGTCACTTGAATTTTGACAACATAGTCAACATAAGCAATAAGCAGGTTGTCAGAGATTTACCCAAAATAAGAAGACCACAAAACATAATTTGTGCACCTTGTCAACATGGAAAGCAAACTAGAACAAGCTTTAAGTCAAAAGGATATATGTCATCTGAGCCATTGAGTCTAATACATACTGATCTATGTGGTCCTACTAGAACACAAAGTATTCAGGGTGAGAGTTACTTTATATTGTTTATAGATGATTACTCCATAATGGTTTGGGTAGCTTTCCTGAAAGAGAAGTCAGAGGCCTTTGAAAAATTCAAAGCATTTAAGGAATTGGTTGAAAATGAAACTGGAAAAAGGATTAAGTGTCTGAGATCTGAAAGAGGAGGAGAATTTACCTCAAATGAATTTGTAGAGTTTTGTGAACAACATGGAATCAAAAGAGAATACTCAGCAACAAGAACTCCTCAACAAAATGGAGTAGTTGAAAGAAAAAATAGGACTATTGAGAATATGGCTAGAGCTATGCTAAATGAGTCTAAGCTCTCAGATGGATTTTGGAGAGAAGTAGTTAACACAATAGTATACATAATCACTAGGGCTCAAATGAGGGTAAACCATCACAAGACTCCATATGAGCTTTGGAAAGGAAGATCGACCATTGTAAAACACTTCAGGATTTTTGGAAGCAAGTGTTACATAAGACGAGAAGATCAAAACTTAGGCAAGTTTGACCCAAGATGTGATGAGGGAATTTTTCTTGGTTATTCCTCAAGGAGTAAAGCCTATAGATGCTTCAACAAGAGAACACGTACTATTGTAGAAAGTATAAATGTAACAATTGATGAGAAGATAGATTCAAGAGAACCAGTTCAACAAATTGTGTATCAGGAAGATGGAAGTTGTCAAGAAGAGTTTCATGAGGAATCAGATGAAGAAGAAGAAGAAACACAAAGACTTCTTCCTAAAACTCCATCCAGGTATGTACAGAAGCATCATCCAAGAGATTTAATCATTGGGAATCCAGATGAAAGATAGACAAGGAGAAGAATAATAACACCATCTCAACAAGAAAATTTTTCTTTACTATCTAATATTGAGCCAAAATACTTCACTCAGGCAAGTGAGGATAAGTTTTGGATTAAGGCAATGAATGAGGAATTAGATCAAATAGAGAAAAGCAAGACTTGGGAACTTGTTCCATGACCAAAGGACAAAAATGTGATCGACACAAAATGGGTATTCAGAAACAAGTTAAATGAAGATGGACAGGTGGTCAGGAATAAAGCAAGGTTAGTATGCAAAGGTTATGCACAGGTAGAGGGAATTGACTTTGATGAGACATTTGCTCCAGTTGCATGACTTGAAGCCATAAGAATGTTTTTAGCCTTCTCAAGTTTCAAAAACTTCAAGGTATATCAGATGGATGTTAAGTCAACATTTCTAAATGGTGTTCTAGAAGAAGTTTATATTGAATAGCTAGAGGGATTCATATTAGCAGATAAACCAGATCATGTATGCAGATTGAAAAAGGCACTATATGGTCTAAAGCAGGCTCCGAGAGCATGGTACTCAAGATTGGATAAGTATCTTCAGGAATAGGGATTCAGAAAAGGAATAGCAGACAACAACTTATACATCAAAAATGAAGGGAATAATCTACTAATTGTGGTTGTTTATGTTGATGACATCATTTTTGGGGGAAACAATGATAAGATGTGTAAAGAATTTGCTAAGAACATGCAAAATGAATTTGAGATGTCTATGCTTGGTGAGTTGTCTTTCTTTCTTGGACTTCAGATCTCACAATCAGAGAAAGGAGTATTTCTCTCACAAACCAAGTATATAAAAGAAATGCTAAAGAAATTTAGGTTAGAAGATTGCAAACCGGTAAGTACCCCCATGGTCACAAGATGCAAGTTAAGTAAGGATGATGAATCTCCAGAGGTAGACCAGAGATTATATAGATCTATGATTGGCAGCTTGTTGTATGTTACAGCTACAAGACCAGACATAGTGTAGTCAGTGGGATTAGTGGTAAGGTTTCAGGTAGCACCTAAGGAAACACATGTGGCAGTAGTAAAGAGAATTCTTAGGTATCTAAAAGGAACTATGGATTTTGGGCTCTGGTATCCCAAAAGTGATAGTTTCACACTCACAACATATACAGATGTAGATTGGGCTAGAAGTATTGATGACAAAAAAAGCACAAGTGGAGGAGCATTCTTTCTTGGAGACTATTTAGTCTCTTGGCTAAGTAAGAAGTAGGTTTCAGTATCCTTATCTATAGTAGAAGCAGAATATATTGTAGCAATAGCCAGTTGTACACAGGTATTATGGATGAAGTGAACTCTAGAAGACTTCAAGATAAAACATGATCACCCTATTCCCATATTATGTGATAATACAAGTGCTATAAGTATCTCAAAGAATCCAGTGATGCATTCCAGGACAAAGCACATTCCGATCAAGTATCATTTTCTGAGAGAACAAGTGACAGATAAATAGGTCAGGTTGGAGTATGTTACTACAAAGGAACAGATAGCAGATATTTTTACTAAGCCACTTTCAAAAGAGACCTTTGAGTATCTTCGAAGAAAACTGGGAGTAATACTCCCACCCCAAAATTAACCACCTCAAGAGGAGGTGGGGGAGGGGCTAAGCTAAGAGACTCATTCTTAGCCTCGAGCCCCAAAGGTGACCCTTTGCCATTGATGTCAAAGGGGGAGAGATTTGAGTAAGGGGGAGAAATTTGGTATTTGAGTAAGGGGGAGAGATTTGGTTTAAGGAGAGAGCAATTTCCTAGGGGGAGCAAAATAAAAAGGTCAAGGAAATGGTAAAAAGTTATTGGGTTGCCATCAATGACAAAGGGGGAGATTGTTGGACATTTTGAGTCCATAAAGTTGTCATTGATGTCAAGGCATGAGGTTGTCATTAATACCAAGAAGTGAACCACCATTGATGCCAAGAGGTCAAAAGGAGCAATGCAAAAGTTTGATGGTAAAAGAGCTTCATAATATTTATTTTTAAATATTATAGGAAGCATAATTAAAAGGTTTTCATAAAAACCCCAAGGAGGCATTTAATCCATTAAAAAGCCAAGAAGGGTTAAATATTTAATTTATAAATATTTAAATTCAAAATAAATTTAAATTTTATAAATTAATTATTTATAAAATACAAAGGCGTCGACGTCTAAAATAATACCTCCACCGACGTGAAAAATAAGGAAGGCAAAGGTATTTAAACCTTAGCCAAACTCCAAAGTTTGGCATTTGATTAATTCCTGAGATATCCACGTCGAAATTTGTGCATCAAAATTCATGGAGGAAGTGCCAAGGGAATAGCAAACGAAGTTGCAAAGGCTCGTGCATAAATAAAAAGGGGAGTGCCTTGAATGCGCTACGTGGCAAGAGGAGAAAAGGGAGCCAAAGGCTCTAAGGCATTGGTGAAATATTAAAAGCGCTCGTTGCACTTTTGGTGGGCATGTGAGCGCTTGGCTCACATGGCTAGGAAGCCACGACCAAGGTGCCTAGTAAGGCAAGAGGGTGCAAGTTTGAATCCCATGAAACACAGAGCGGGAAAAATAAAAAGGTACAAATTTTGATTTAATTTTTAATTGCTTTCCTAAGGTTGTGTGAGAGATATAGGTTGATGATTAAAAGTGGATTATTTTACTTATAAGGTTGTGAAGTGATAATTGGTAAATTGGTTATGTTATTTACCTAATGATAAATGGAAATTACTAAGGTAATTAATTTTTACCTTAGAAGAATAAATTGAATTATTTTATAAATTATTTTAATTGATAATTGCAATTTGAGAAAGGAGTTATAAGTAGAAAGTGAGTTATATTTTAAGAGTTTTTGATGAAAATTATGATGTTGAAATTTATTATTGAGATGGAGCAATAAGGTGTATTTGGGATTTGATTTATCATTGTGTTTTGTGAAAAGTGTTAGGGTGATAATTCTTGTCATCTAACCCTTTGTACTTGGCAAAGAAAGTTGTGATATTTGATCTAGGTTTTGAAGATCATCCTACATCAAAGAAAAAGGTATGGGCATATTCTTCCTTGGTTGAGTTGATTGGTTGGTTTTCTGAAAAAATAACTTTGGAGTGAAAAGGACTTAATTAGGTTTCCTTATTGAGTTGTTGAGCTATATGTGAAGATTGTTTGATAAGCATTGTTGTTGAAGTCATTAATTAAGTGAAGAACTTGAACTAGGGTTTGAAAAGAACATGAGTATCATTGTTATGTGAGATTGGTTGATAAGCATTATTGGAAATATTTTGAGTGAGTATTCATATGCTTGGACTAGGGTTTATGAGCAAGGATTATTTCATTGAGTGATTGGTTGAGTAGAGTTGGTTGAGCCTAGTCAAGTGGATGTGTGTAGTGATTGATCAAGTTCTATAAAACAAATTATTCTATATTCTGAATTGATTTGAGAAAGTGGTTGAGTTGTGATGAATGTGAAGCATATTGAGTCTCTAACAATTCTCTTTATGTTTCTATGAGATTGGACAAGTTCTAGTGTTGACTTGTTGAGAAGATTTGAGGTAAGTCTTAGAGAAGACTTGTGGATAGATTTGAGTGAGCTTTTGTGAAAGCTTACAATACAGATTTGAGGATAGGTTTGTGCCTGATCAGAGACAAATATTGAGTATAGATTTGAAGATAGAGTTTGGTATAGATTTGAGGATAGGTTTGTGCCAGATCAGAGATAGAGATTGAGGATAGATTTGTGCTAGACCGAAGGACTGTGTTTAGTGCAGATTTGAGATAGATATTTGGAGGTGATAGAGTATAGAGGATGATAGTATCCAGTGGATAGAGATCCATTAGCCAGGGTAGTGAGGATAGGTGTCTTCAGTGGATAGAGATCCATTATCCAGAGTAGTGGGGGCAACAGTTCTTCTAGAAGATCACTAGTTAGAGCTAAGGAGAAAGGAGTTCTCCTGTGGATAGAGATCCATGAACTTGATTAGGGGATTGGTGTCTCCTTTGGATAGAGGTCCATAAACATTGTAGGGAAAGGATTCCCAAGAGAATTTATTTGAGAAAAATTTATAAGAAATATTTTCTCCGTGGAGTAGCCCACATTGGGTGAACCACGTAAAATCATGTCTCTCATGTGTGTGATGCTTTGTGTGATGTTTACTGCTTTAATATTGTTGGTGTTATTATTTGGTTTAAAAAGCAAAAAATTTTATCTTATACTGTTCACCCCCTCTCAGTATAAGCACATGTTCTTCAATTTCATATTTTCCCTTTAATAAGAAAACCCATACATGTCTAGTAGCATCATCAATGAATGTAATAAAATAGAGATTCTTACCAATGCTTTGGCAATACATAGGACCACATAAGTTGGAATGGACCATATCTCCACTTGTTAGAAGGAAAATTGCCCTTATGATGCTTTCCAAGTATGCACCCCTTGCATGCATCATCTTTGCTCTTCACTTGAAATTTTGGCATCCCATGAAACATTTGTTTTTTTAAGGAATATGAAGACTACCAAAATTGAGGTTCCCATACCTCTTATGCCACAACAAACTTTTATCTTCAATACTTATATTGTAAGTACCATTGGTTGTCATATTGATATTCAAATGGAACATACTATTCTCCATCATCAAAGATGTGTCAATCAACTTGTCTCCTTGATTTTTGTATAACATAATACACTCGTTGCAAAATACCAATTTGAAAATGTTGGTTTTTTAAGCCTTACTACCACAAAATATCACAGGTTCTCTCACACATGTCCCAATATAAAATAGCCACAATATATTAAAGGTCAAGATAATAATATGAGTAGAATAATATGAGTAAATTAATATTTATATCAAGGCTTATATAAATCAAATAACATTCATTTATATACTGAAATATGAATGTGAATATGCTGAATATTTATGAACTATGCATGAAGAAAACTCACAATATTAATTATTCAAAATGTATACAAGCTGTATTGCTCCTCTTCTTGTTACAACTTTCAACTAGATTCTAGATTTCTTCTCTTCTATTTGATGCATTCTATGGAGCATTATCTCCATAATATAGCCATAGTGATATGACTCTTTAGGTACTTAACTATCTCTACATTTGCTAAGTATCATTACTCTTGGCTTATCAACTTTCCACTTGCATACTTGATGGACACTTAACTCTAGATACTTGTCAATTCCCTATATCTTGTATTTTTGAACACTCAAACAATTTATCATTAACTTCAACTTGATATAGATATTCAATAATATCTTGAGAAACCAATTGTATCTAAGGCATATATTCCATTTTTATTAAAAATATAGTTTTTATTTTGTTTTGATTCTTGATGATTCATTTTCTATGTTCATTTATATATTTTAATTCAACTGATCTTCCTTTTTTTTTGGTAGGTGGTAGAAATTATATTAAGTAGGTTTTAACTGGTTTCCAAAACCAAAAACATAAGCATATGATGGAAAGTATGTAGAAAATCACAAAATAGGGTGTCTGCACCCTAGCCACTCCATGAACCAGAACAGATAGAAAATAGACCCATGCAAGGGTTGCTTAATAGAAAACATAAGTCCGAATGAGAGAACACTTGCAAGGGCTTAGGAAAACATAAAGTAAAACCAAACCAGAGCCCACACAGGGGTCAAAATATTAATACCAAAATTCCCACATAGGGGAACAGAGCTCGAAAGACAAAATAAACCAACTCTAATCATTGACAATCTCTTTAGCTATAGAGCTCTTTTGGCCATGTTTCTTGACCAGTAATTTTAGGGAGGTGTTGATGCTATCCATGTCACTAATGATGCTACTGAGGATGGTGTTGTGGATCGAGTCGATAATGGATGTTGAAGAAGTAGTTCTATCACTCCCATCATCAAAAGTGCACTAGAAAGAGGTTTGACCAGTTTCAAAGGTAAAATTTTTAAGGTGAGCATACCTTCTATTCTGAGTCAAGCTTTATTCCATAATAGCTTTATGTTTAGGATATAGAGAGGGACCAGTAATAGGGGAAAAATTCACATTAGAGGCTGGGGAATGGGTTCCAAAAGTAGATTCACCACTATTATCATCAAGAGGGGATCAGGATGGACTAAAAGTAGATGAGGAAGGGGACATGGTGGAGTGGATATAAGAGGAGAAAGAGCTAGGTGAAATGGTGGCTTCAACATTGTAGTAAATTATGGCAAAAATACCTTGGTGGATTGGTGGGATTTGATATCAACTCATCCTAGCATTGTGGATGGAGTACCTAATTGATCGGTGAAGGAAATCCAGGATGTTCACCAGATTAAAACCTTTCAACCAATTGAGTAACTAAGATAAGATTGGTTGATAGTCCAAGAACATATAAAATATTCTCTAGCACAAAATATGAAAAAGGTATGCTAGGTATTACTCTACTAGTTCCTTGAACTTGATATCTCTTATCATTTGAATTTTTTAGAGATATTATCTTTGACTTCTAAATATTCAAACCAATGTAAGTTTCTAGTCATATGATGACTAGATCTTGAGTCTATATACCAAACATATTTTTCCATTTGAACATTTTGATTTGACTCAAGTGATATTATATTACATCTTTGATAAGAGTTTTGAAGAACTCTTTTATGATGTTGTCCATTATATTCAAAAAATTACCTTTGATATAAATTTTGTTTTTGAACTTTTCCTCTCATAAAGTATGATTTTTCATTTTGATAATATATTCTATTTTGAAAAGTTCCTCTTTTCCATTTATCCATCTTGTATCTTTAAGTTGAAATCCTTATATCTCCTAGGTTCAAATAATTCAAATATGAAGTTTGCAAATTTGATTCCTATGGAGTAGTAAACCTTATAACTCCCAAATTAAAAAAAAAAACTTAAATATAAATTTTGCAAATTTTATTTTTCTAATATTTTGATGTTGAAAACCTTTTAAATCCCTAAGTTGATTTACAAAATTCCAAAAATAAAAAACTTCAAATTATAAAAAAAAACTTAAGCCTTTAAAGTTTTCAAATTTTCCAAATAACTTTAAAAAGTCAAAAATTAAATAACACCTAACACCTTATATCTCCAAAGCTTGTTAATTTCTAATCTTAAAAAATATTTTACTAAATCCAAAAATATTATCTCCTTAAATCTCCATATCTTTCAAAACTTAAAAACTTTCAAACAAAACCTTATATATTCTAATAAATAAATCAAGATGCAATATTCAAATTTCTTATATATATATATATATATGTGTGTGTGTGTGTGTGTGTGTGTGTGTGTGTGTGTGTGTGTGTGTGTGTGTGTGTGTGTGATGTTATGATATTACCTAGCGGTAATATCAAGAGTTTTTAGGAGCAACTTATTTCATGATAATTTTGGTGTAATGCCTCAAAATTACACTTTCCTTTCTTCCATGGGCGATTGTGCTATCTCATCTGCATTATCAACTTGCTTCTCCCTGGTATGTCATGCCTCTGGTTCTTTAACCAAATTTCTTTATCCTTTTATATGATGCTTTTCTTGAATATAAATCACCTTTTCATTGATGTTTTTCTTGAATGTTGATTGCTTTCTAACTAGTGATTTTCATCTGGTTCATGATTACCTTCTCTCTATTGTTCACCTCCAAAACATTAACTGGTTCATCTCCTAGCTTAATGTTATTAGCTAGATTGATGCTTCCTAGATTGATGCTTTTTAGTTCAGTGTTTCCCCGTTTGATGCTTTCCTTTGGATGATGTTACTCGTTGATTTTTCTTCTTCTTTGTTTCATAGGAGAACCACCTATGACGCTAGATTTTTATTGAGTGTGCATGTTGTATTTTGATTGAGTTGAGTACATTGGATTTTGGTTAAGTGTGCAAGCTCCAAATACTACACTGTTCCCTTTCTTTTTTGCTCAACCATTTGACTATAACTTTTTTAATACTAGTTGTATGGCCTTTTATTTTCTTCTTTGGCTGAATAGACCTTATATGTTATTTAATTTTCTCAAGTTGGCCAAATGGCCTCTATCGACAAAAAACCTCATTCATTGTTATTTGGACAAATGACTTCTTTTACTGCTATCTATTCGAATGGCTTCTTCTACTACTATTTGGCCAAATGGCCTCTTTCACTGCTTTTTGGCTAAATGGCCTCTTCTATGTTGCTATCTAGTTGAATGGCCTCATTCCTTTAACTTTGATGTTTTTATTTTAACTTGGCTTCTTGAGCCAGATCTATATTATCCTTTTAGGTCTCTCTTTACTCTATATTGGCCTCTTATGCATTTCTTTATTTCTATTGGCCTCTTAGGCCTCTCTTTACCTCTCTATTACAAAATATTTACCTTGAATAAGCTGCTTCAGAAAATGATCGATGACCAAGATTAAAATGATATTTAGTCAGCCTAGTTATTCAATGTACCTTGGGAAGATACTTCCCTCTTTCCTCATCTATAATTTTATAATTCTTCTTCAAGTATGTCAAGGTCAATTTGACCTGATTCTTCTTCTTTTTCTTATACTAATATATTCACCTTTAATTGAGATCTCTCAAATCTTCAATATAGGCTTCTCTAACCTTTTCCTTCAATATAGATTTCTTGAACCTATCCTCTATGTCATTGTATTTCTAGTCCTTCTCTATATTATGCTTTTTGTACTTAAAAGCTAAATTTCTTCTCTATTTTCTATAAGAATCTTCTCAAACTTTTATATCTTTTCTTCTTTACTACTATTTTGAATCTTCAATGTCTTAGGTTGCACCTAATAAACCAATATGATTCTCCTCCTTACTAGAGAATCCAATAGCAATGTCAAATTGGCACTCTATATCCCTAAATGATCAACTATCTTCAGAGTCGATTTTACCTCAATATTTAATATGCATATCTCAATAACTTTAAATTCTTCAAAATTTTAAATCAATGTCAAGGTTGGCTTTATCCCTAAATGACCAACTTCATTTTGGGTTTGTTCTACCTATCAATCAATGTCCAACTTCTCTTGTAATTTGGCCCCTTTTTTTTAATATAGCTAAGTCCTAGTCTTCATTGGTTTTCCTTAAACCTAGTAGAAAGACCCTAGTCTGCTCTATTTAATAAGACCTTTAAACATAGAGTCCAAGTCTTCATTACCTTTAAATCAGGAAGACTCTAAATTAAATTTATCAAAATGGAAAAAGCTAATTAATAATGGTGGCTTAATAAATAACTCTATCAAATTGGATAGATTTTGGTGGTAGCTCTAATACCATTGTTGGCTTTTTAAGCTTTACTACCACAAAATATCATAGGTTATCTCACACAGGTCCCAATATAAAGTAGCCACAATAAATTAAAGGTCAATATAATAATGTGAGTAGAATAATATAAGCAAAATAATATGTATATCAAGGCTTATATAAATCAAATAACATTCATTTATATAGTGAAATAGGAATGTAAATAGCCTAAATCATTCATAAACTATGCATGAAGAAAATATACAATTTTAATTGCTCAAAATATATACAAGCTTTATTGATCCTCTTTGGTTACAACTTTCAACTAGATTTTAGATTTATTCTCTCCTATTCGATGCATTCTATGGAACATTATTTCCATAATATAGCCATAGTGATGTGACTCTTTAGGTACTTGACTATTGCTCTCCATTTTCCAAGTCTCATGTCTCTTGGCTTATCAACTTACCACTTGCATACTTGATGGATACTTAACTCTAGATACTTGCACACATGACTCTTGCACTTCTACATGCACCCCTAATCTAAGACACTTACGCACATCTTTACATTACATATTTGCACTCTTCCATACAAAATATTTGTGCACATTCACTCAACCTACACTTGCACTCTAAATTATATGACACTTGTGCATTTCATGCACATTGACACTTACATAAAAGAGGAAATATTAATCACACTCTAAACTATAGACTCAATCCTAAACTATTACATATAAACAAATTGTTAGCTTTTGATGCTATAAACTTAAATAAAATGCAACCACAAATAGTAAATAAACATGCAATGTTATATCTATGATAATGAAAATATAATAATCAAGTAAATAGCATAAGAAACTTCTAAAATAACTCATTAAATAGCCATTAATGAAAGCTCACAAAAGTTTGAACTTGTTACAATATGTAGAGATCTCAATGCTCCATACTTCATACAAGTTCTACATTGTATCTCCTCTAGTCTACCTTATACCCCATTCTCTCTATCTATCTACTCACTAATCAACTTCCTCAACTCATCTACCAAAATCCTATATAATGAGACATGACTCCCGGTCTTCCATATTCCTTTGACTCTTCATCTTCCTATTCAAAGGACTCATGTACATGTGGACACCATGCACATTTACATAATTTCACATTCTAATAATACTTGTGCATTTATTACATTACATAAAGTAAATACTCAAGCATTAATCTAAGATAATATCCTAATCTAATAATGTACCCAAGATGGCACATTAGCATGTACCAAATAATGTAATATATTCCAATAACCCCTTGTATTACATTATTTGGTTATTGAAGACTTTAGTCTTCAATATGATATTCATATTGTCTTCAATTTACTTTGCATTGTATGCCTCCTTTGTTAGGTTTATCTTCTTCTTCTTTATCTTCATTATTAGATTTAGTCTTTGTGATTTCATGAGTTGTCATTCTATCATCAGATTCCTGCAAAAATATTTTCTCTTTGCCTTTGTCCTTCTCATCACAATTCTTATTTAGTATAGAATCTTCTGAACAATCACTTAAAGCATCATGATAATATCTTGAGTTAGAAGAACTTGAAGTATTAATACTGCATGAAGAATAAAATATCTTCTCTAAGAAGGATTCATCTATTTTTGTTTTCTCTTTAAGTGATTCAATCAATTCCTTTTGCTCAATATTTTTTTCTTTGTAATATTTGAATGTAAGTAATACCATATATAATATGTTACCAATGTCTAAAGGAATTTGAATATCATCCTTTCTATTATCAATCGATTCTGTGATTCTAGAATGTAGATAATATTTCAGAATTTTAAATTTTTCTTCTAAGGCTTCATTATAGATCACATTTGAAGTAAGATCTAAGTTTCCTTTAGACTTTGTAAGTAAATTCTTGATTCAAATTTTTATAACATTTACCCTTTCCTTTCTAATGATATTTTCCATATCATTATTCATTGTATTCTTTGAAGTAGACATCCTTTTTGCTCCTTAGTATTTGATATTGAGAATAGTTTGATAGACTATTTTATCTTTTAGGAAATTGTTGATGTTGACTACCTTATGACTCCCTGGTGTTTTGAGATCAATCTCAATGAACTTTTTCAATTCTCAAATTTGTAGAATACCATGATGTTGGAAATATTAATAATTTTTGTTGTCTTTGATGTCAAAGGTAGAATTATCTTCAAGGCAGAAATATGTTGATGAGAAAAATTGAAATGGTTATCAAGGCAATATACATATCCAGGTTATTTTTACTAAGAAAAAGGTATTACAAAGGAGGCAAACGTTTCAAAGACAAAATTATTTCCAATACACCAAGGTTTCAAAGGTTTCAAATATATTAACATTATAATATTTTAATATTATAATGCAAAGGTTTCAAAGTTAAAAGAAGTGCCAAAGGAAATAATATTCAAATTTTTTTTAAGCATCGATGTCAATTCATGAAGGGGAAAGCTTTAAAGAGGCCAAATTATTTCATTTGCCTAAGGTTAAGACCAAGAAAAAATCGTGAGCTCTGCTCGATTGTTCGATTCATTGAGGACATAGTAGAAGAAAAGGACATGCGCACAATTTCCAAAGCAAATTTTGAAAGTCAAAAGGGGAAGCAACAAGTTTGAAGTCTCATCTAGGCGACTAGCCTAGATGGTAGGAAGACCCTGCGCTAGATCGCTAGAAGAGAGGAGGTATTGAGTTCAAAGCACAATAGGGATAGGTTTGCTGAAGATTTAGTTGAGAAAGATATCACATCGTGTGGTAGTTGAAATAGGAGCGTGTACATTTTAGTTATTGTGTGGGCATCTATCCCACGCAGTGCCCTAGCTTGCACTAGGGCACGAGCCAGCTAGAGGTTGTAGGTTCAGATTGCGGTGATAGTGTTAGCAAAGTCTCAAAGTTTTAAATTAAAAAATATTTTGAACGTCTAAGGTATGCGCTTTAATTCTTGATATTAGGGGAGACATAAGGTTTGATTTTTGCATAAATGATTGGGGTCAATATACAACATTATAAATTATATTTTTGTGTACATTATTAGACACTGAGTGCATTGAAAATTATTATTTTTACTAGGAGGTATAAGGTGCATGAAGTTCATTTAAAATTTTTAATATGTGCCTTAGGTCATTAAGTGTGTTGGTAATTATTTTATGAAATTAAGGAGGTATAAGGTGTATATGGATGATTTAAATGTTGTAATTTTTGCTTCGAGTTATTGAGTGCTATAAGAAACTTTGTGGTGTGGTTAAAATTATTTCTTGCAAAATTAGGAGTTATAAGGTGTTATTGTGGTTTGATTTTTTGTTGTAATTTTTGTATGGTGAAAAGAAAGTTTGAGGGATTTTGATAATTGTTAATGCCCTATATTTTGAGAATAAAAGAGAGTCATTAAGTATCATTTTAATATTCCATTGTGCACCTCTTTTTGAGAAGAAATTTAATTTTGATGGTTTGAAAGAGAAATCTACTAACCAGTTTTGAAGTGGCACTTTGAAAAGGAAATTCTTTGGAGACAGGTTTTTGAGAGCACATCTTCATCAAAGCAAGTTAAGAGGTATGGTGAAATTATTCCTTATTTAAAGTGTTTGTTTGAGCAAATATTTTTGAATCATAATGTGGAGAAATAAGGATTATATATGTGCATTTTTGGAAATATTTGAGCTAGGGTTTGTGAAACAAATTGT
The DNA here is from genome assembly GCA_028583015.1 of Wollemia nobilis. Classification (NCBI taxonomy): domain Eukaryota; kingdom Viridiplantae; phylum Streptophyta; class Pinopsida; order Araucariales; family Araucariaceae; genus Wollemia; species Wollemia nobilis. Next base: position 4,161,749 of record JAQPPZ010017021.1, read on the forward strand.
GCATCCTTGTTGAAAGAAATTGGAAACACTTGTGCTAGAGTTTGTGAACAAGTTGTGCTTCATTGTTAAAAATTATTTGAAACACTTGTGCTAGAGGTTGTGAACAATTTGTGCTTTATCCTTGAAATAAATTGAAAACACTTATGCTAGGGTTGAGAGAAAATTTGTGCATTATTGTATTTTATCTTTGAGAGCAAATTTGCAAGGAACATAGACTAGTTTTATGAGGTAAAGTTATACACTAGCATGATTTTATTTGAAAGAAATTTGTAAGCGGTAGAGATATGATTTGTTGAATGTGATACATGTGAAAGCGATAGACTTAATGAATGTGTAGAACATATTGAGCATTTGTCAAGTGCATATCATTCTCTATATGTTCAAGAGGTTAAAAAAATTATGGGTAGAATATGTCTAAACTACTTTAGTGAAAGAAAGCACATTGAAGATTAGATAAAATACTTGATGATACTATTATGCAAGATCTGGAAATAGATGAACATTATTTTGTATGTAATATTTATAGATTTGAGACATATTTGTGCATGTAATGCATGCATATTTGGGGCAGATTTGAGACAGATTTGTGCATGTAATGTGTGCAGAGATAGGGTAGAGTTGAGATAGATTTGTACATGCAATATGTGCATATTTGGGGTAGATTTGAGACAGATTTGTGCATTTAATGTGTGCAAATTTGGGATAGAGTTGAGACAGATTTGTGCATGTAATGTGTGCAGATTTGGGATAGAGTTGAGACAGATTTGTGCATGTAGTATGTGCAGATTTGGGGTAGCATTGAGACAGATTTATGCATGTAATATGTGTAGATTTGGGGTAAATTTAAGACATATTTGTGCATGTAATGTGTGTATATTTGGGGCTAATTTGAGATAGATTTGTGCATGTAATGTGTGCAAACTTGGGACAGATTTGAGATAGATTTGTGCATGTAATATGTGCAAATTTAGGGTAGATTTGAGATAGATTTGTGTATCTAATGTGTGCAGATTTGGGACAGAGTTGAGATAGATTTGTGCATGTAATGTGTGCATATTTGGGATAAAGTTGAGACATATTTGTGCATGTAGTGTGTGCATATTTGGAGCAAAATTGAGAGCATATTTGTGAGAAAATTTTAGTAAGCATCATGAGTAGACTTGGAGCAAAGTTAAGTAGAGGTGTGTACTAGCTTTGGAGGTGACCAGAGCAGATAGGAGAGGTGTCTCCTATGGATAGAGTTACACAAACCATAGCAGAGAGGAGAGGTGTCTCCTATGGATAGATTTCCATGAACTAGAGCAAAGGAGAGGTGTCTCCTATGGATAGAGTTCCACAAACCAGACCAGTAAGGGGATAGATTTCTCCTATGGATAGAGTTCCATGAACCATAGTAAAAGGGATAGAGTTCTCTTGTAGATAGAGGTCCATAAAATTGAGTATAGGGGATTGAGATCTCCTTTGGATAGAGGTCCATAAACATTGTAATAGGAAATTGGTTCCTAAGAGATTTGTTGAGAAAATTTAGAAGAAGAGAAAATTTAGAAGAAAGATTTTCTCTATGGAAGTAACCCACATTGGGTGATGTTTCTCTCATGTGTGTGATTATTTGTGCATTGCCTTGTTACTGCTATTGATGAGATTGGTTAATACTGCTATGAAAATATATTGCAATTGATAACATTGGATAATATTGTTTGGGAAAGAAAAGTAAAATTTTATCTTATATTGTTCATCCATCCTCTCAATATAATCTTGTGTTCTTCAATTAATATCAGATCAGGATCCTTCAAAAAGTCTAATAGCTTGAATGAAGATATTACAGGAACACATATGGCTTCTTAGAATGGATCTTCAACAAATAAGGATCCAATATTTGATGAAAATAATTATGCTTTATGGAGTATAAGGATGAAGACTTATTTGATGGCATAAGGATATGAAACATGATAATCTATTTAGTATGGGTTCAAACCTACAACTACTACTCCCACAGATAAGGATGGTAAGCAAAAATATGTAAATAATTTCAATATTATGAATGGAATCTTAAGTGGATTACGTGAATCAGAGTTTGTGAAAATTATGCAGTGAAAATCAGAAAAAGAAATATGGGACAAATTGAAGCAAACATATGAAGGATACAACAAGATTAATTTTGTAAAACTTCAAACTCATAGGAGGAGGTTTGAAGAATTGAAGATGAAATATGAGGAAGATATTGCTATGTACTTACTCTGTGTTGATGAAATTTTTAATACTATGCAAGGACTTGGATTAGAAATTGAGGACTCTAGTGTTGCTCAGAAAGTATTAAGATAACTTCCTATGAGATATGATGCAAAGGTTTCATCAATAGAAGAGATGAAGGATCTTGATAAGTTGACAATGGATGAGTTACATGGAATTATCATAGCTTATGAGATGAGGACAGAAAAAAATAAAAATTCCAAGAGAGAGACAACATTCAAAGTTTCAAATAAGACAAAAGATAAGAAACTAGAATCAAGTAATGAGTCAAGCAGTAATGAAGAAGCTAACTATGTGAGAAGAAATAAGAAGGACTCAAGAAAACACAAAGGTATGAAGACTGTGAAATGTTTTAATTGTGGTAACTTTGGTCACTATGCATTTAATTGTCCACAAATTGGAAGTAGTAGTAGTGAAGAGAAACAGGATTATAAGAAGAAGGAAGAAAGAAAATTTAGATATGAAAAGAAAAAAAGGTATGGTCAAGACAAGCATGAGAAGAAGATTTTTCAAAGGCACAAGAAGAGTTTCTATATTGAAAAAGCAAGCAGTGCTTTATGTGTCAGTAATAAAATTTTCTTAGATAGTTAAAAATAAGAGGCTCTATTTTTGGCAATAGAAGAGAAAGAGGACACTCCTATTGAAGACCAAGTAAAATATGAAAAATAAGATACTCTATTGTTGAGGAACTAGAGGATGGTTCAGAAAAATAAGAAAAAGAAGCCATAATTGACCTAGAAGAGGAACTTATTGTTTCTCTTAAAGAGTTGGAAAGAGTTAGAAAGAAGAACTCAAGACTGAAGGCTCAAGTTCAAGAATATGAGGAAATAAGAGAAATGCTTCTACAAGATCTTAAAAACTTGAAAGTTAAGGCAAGGAGATTTGAATAATTATGGTTAAAAAGTTAGGGTAAAAGAGTTAGATTGTGAAAGATTAGAACATGAAGTGGTTTCTCTAAGTATGGAAGTGAAATATTCTAAGGATAAGCTGCACAAATTTGGGAAAAGTTCAAAATATTTGGATAACATTACCAAAGCACATTATCAAAGGAGGTCAAGAGGTACAAAAAGAGGAGTCAAGATCAAAATAAAAGAAAGTCTTAGAGGAAGATATTGAAGAAGAACCTAATATCTATGTTGATAATTTGAGGATTCGAAGCATCATTGAGGAAGAAAACAATGCACAAACAAGAAATAGGGATCATCATAGCGAAGGTAAAGAAAGGACCAAGAGACCATATTTTTCAAGGCAAGATGAATATTTCTTCCAAGGTTATTGTTACTCATGTGATCAGTTTGGTCATAAAGTTGTGCATTGTAGGACTCATGGAAAGAATGATTATGGCTTCACCAAGAGGAACTTCAATTCATTTGAAGATGAATATTTCTTCCAAGGTTATTGTTACTCATGTAATCAGTTTGGTCATAAAGTTATGAATTGCAGGACTCATGGAAATAATGATTATGGCTTCACAAAGAGGAACTTCAAGTCATTTGCACCTTCCAAGAATCACAACATCAGGTGTTACAATTGCAGTAATTTTGGGTATAAAGCAAGGTGGTGTAGAACAAAGTTTCCAGAACTTCCAAAGACAAGCAAGGACATAGATGATCAAAATATTCAAATAGGTACAACTTCAAAGGTATGGAAGAAGAAAATTGAGAAAGGAGAAAAGCATTGTAAGTTGGAGTAGTCTTACTCCCACCCTAAAATTTATCACCTCAAGGAGAGGATGTGGTGAGAGGTTTGAGCTAAGAGTCTTATTTTTAGCCTAAAAGGAGCCCTTTGCCATTGATGTCAAAGGGGGAAAGTTTCAGTAAGGGGGAGAGAAATCAGTAAGGGGGAGCAAATTTGGAATTTAGTGGTTGTAAAAGAAATTTTTAGAAAGGGTTGCCATCAATGACAAAGGGGGAGATTGTTGGAAATATTAAGTATTTTGGTTGTCATTGATGTCAAAGGTAGAATTATCTTCAAGGTTGAAATAATAAGGCACAAGGCAGAAATATGTTGATGAGAAAAATTGAAATGGTTATCAAGGCAATATACATCTCCAAGTTATTTTTACTAAGAAAAAGGTTATAATATTTAAATGAAAATTTAAATATTACAAAGGAGGCAAAAGTTTCAAAGATAGAATTATTTCCAATACACCAAGGTTTCAAAGGTTTCAAATATATTAACATTATAATATTTTAATATTATAATGCAAAGGTTTCAACGAAAACATTAAAAGGTTAAGGAGACCAGTGACAGTGCATAATTTATATTTTATACTTAGAAGTTTTTACAAAAAAATTCTAGTGTGGCAAAATTGTCAATAGGTGGTTGTGTGTTAAATTCCCTATTGATAAGCATAGCTCTCGAATTTAGGAGGGGTCATGGTTGGGGGGGATTTTGCTCAGCCGTGTGCATTGGTCGTAGGGGTTTCTCACACTAACAAGAAAAAAATAGATTCCACGTATATTACATCATCACTTAACATGGATCTCTTCCTTGAATGTTAAGGAATCTAAGAGTTCTTCACATTGGATATCATTAGTTTTTTTTAATTGGTTATATGGGATTAAATGGGTTCCACTCATATTACATCATCACTTAGCATGGGCTCTTCCTTGAATGTTAAGGAATCTAAAAATTAAACTAATGTCATTCTATACATTTGGATATCGCTAATTATATCAAGCTATACAACCCTTTTTGTTGGCCTTGATATTTGAACCTTGGTGTAGGCTACATTATCCATATGACTCAACCATTGAACCAAGGCCTAATTAAGTGATATTAGTTTAAATGGTTAGATTTTTTAAATTTACATAGACTAAGGTTCAAAGGGATACATCCATAATTGTTGAGCTTGTTGTAATACCACCATGTGATCATAATATAATACTAATGTCCCTTTCAATCTCATAAAACAATTAAAGATTTTTTTTTTTAACTTTAAATTAAATAAAAATTATTATAATTATTTTTAAGATTTTAAGATCTTTTAATACTAATTGTAAAATACAATGATTAAATGGTGTAAGTTCAAATGGTTAAATATGCGGATTTTGATATAAAAAAATCCTAGTTTAAATCTAGTCAAATGATACATGATGATGTAATTGTATCTGCTTATGTAGCACAATTGCTGAAATTCTTGGGTGCTGGTAGAGGTCGACCCCGGTTCTATTTGTCTTGCCTCCACACTGTAAATATACAACATAGTTAGGAATGTCCTATGTACTAGTAGAGGCTGACACGACTCCATTCCTCCTACACCCACCTTATTGATAGGGGTCCAGGCCCCTTTAAAAATCTTGTGTTTACCCTAAACAATTTGTTCACAAGGATGATGTAGTGGTTAGGGCTTTGGCCTCTCTTTGGAGAGGTCCAAGGTTCAATTGTTGCATACCCATAAATGGATAGGTTGGATGGTAGCGGACGAGTGACTACCAGTTGGCTATCCCAGTTCGATGTCTTGGAGGGCTGGGGGTCCTGTTGATTGTGCTTTACCCAACGGGCCTATGGTTTATAGAGGCAACCCATTCATGGAGTTATCGATTTTCCTATGAAAAAAATACAAGTAGGATTTATTTCAATTCAATATAACAAAATTAAAAATATAAAATAAAACAAGTACGACATAGTGGTTAGTTCTTAATGGAGTTGTTTATTTATATATAATCTTGTTGTGTTGTAAATTTTCTTATTTGCTAGTTTCTTATATTATTTAATCCCTTATCGAATTATATTAGTCACTTAATTGATTTGTCGTTATTTTCGATAAAGAAGAACAATGTTGATGTTAGGGTGCTAGCAATATTAAAAAAAATCTCTTGCCTTTCAAAACAATGAATATAAGTTTTGAAGTTCAAATTTGATTCCTTGTACTCCTAAAAACATGTTGATCACGATTTCACAATTAAAAAAATAGTTAAAACTTAAAATTTACAAGAATTTTTAAACCAATATGTGATTTTGTTTACCATGTACATAAAATAAAATATTCTCCTAAATGTTTGCATGTCATTCATCAACCCTTTGGAGTGTGTATTTTCGTGTGCTTCACTTGACTTGTCAATGATGAACATTTTCTTGAACACGTTCTTTGTCATTCCATAATTGATTTGGAAGGGCATCTTTATAATGCAAACAAGCACAAATTAGTCTGGATACTAGGGAGACATTACTTATGTATTTATGGTCGATCTTAAATACTATAAATTTTGAATATGCATTACCATATTATATTTGATTTGGTAGTGCTACCATCTTGCATAAGTGTGGGTGACCTTGGCTTTGGATGTCATAATAAAGTCACAATATAGTTGAGACTATAATTAAAAGGTAAGATGTCTTATGTACCAACATTTTAGATTCCTTCCCATCGCCCAACTAAAACATATGTTGGTCTTTGTTGCCTCTCAATTGGTTCATTATGCAAAAGAAAGTTGTTTTATGAGCATTAATAACCAAAGTCATTATAAAGCATCTTAAAAAAAACCTTTTTATTAATGAACTCAAGACTAGTGTATGCCAATGCATAATTAAACCTACTACCATAATTCCTGGTATTTATGGGATTAAATCATGACCATGTAGAACAACTTTATGCCATAATGGCCAATGACATATTTGAAGAATGTGAGCCAAATTATATGCATTAGTCATGCATGGAAAAGGCCTTGGCCCCCTTAAATGATTGTAACAAATAAAAATATAAAATAATTACAATGATTTCATGTGAAATCCCAATCATTGCTAAAAGAAATTAAAGGGGAAACACAAAGAGACATATTTAACTATATGCCAACTTATATTATGTTAAAATTTCTTGAGATTGTGAATCACTTATGTATGTTCAAATTAGTAGCTTGCACTTGCATAGGATTCATGTACCCCCTATGATGAGTCTCCCGATTAACCTATTTAATACAACCTTTTTGTTTGTTAACCCTATACTTTCATATGGATGATCATGTTTCAATTCTTTTTTTTTATTAGAGTGACAATGTTTTTTAGTTTTGTGAAAGATTGTATAATTTAGAAGTTTTTTAATAAAAAATAAATGTTTTATCTAGGTTTATCTATAAATTATGATGAATGTTAGATACTAACATGTCTCACCTCGAAGTGAGCCTACATTTCCTTTGTGCCACTGGAAAAACGCTTGTTACAAAAGCATGTTTACTTATATCTTTTTGGATAACTACCTTTGAACTATGGGATCATGAGTTGGTTTAATTATTGAAACATATCTAGTGCTTATCCTATCAAGACGATGTATTGGCCAATCAACTATAAGACCTATCATGCATCATTTTTTTGTAAAAAAAAAATCAACTCACATACACCTATGGGATTGACATTTGATTTGAGGAGAAAGCTTAATGTAATGAAAATACACTAGTGTATATTTTTTCAAAGTTGCTAACTATTGACTATATGTCATAAGTAGGTAGTTGGTTAGGAATAGTAATCAAAGTCTTCTTACCATATTAGATTCTTACCAACAAATATTTTTTGTTCTCTCCATAAATATCTTATCTAGTAGTCCAAAATAGATAACATTGATTGTTGATATTTTTCAACTATAAAAAAACTAAAAATATCTTTCTATTGTAATCTCTTGTCTATAGTTAGGATTTGACCATGGTAGTTTCAACTTCATCTGTGTTATTCAACAATTTAAGGATTTGTTACATGTTCCTTTAAATTGTTGCACATAAATTAGAATGAGTTAGTTAAGTTAGTCTGATTGTAAAGGTAAATGGAAGTCACTCAATTGGATTCAATAGCTAGAACAATGGTTAAAACTCTCTTATATATTTTCATTACTCATGAATATTTGTATTAAATTATTTTTGAACATTTTATCTCTACTCCTTCTATGGGGGAACTATGTCTACTCTTGGACAAAAGGCTTGATGTAAGTTGTGTTGTTTGCAAGAACTCCCATGAGAAAATGGAGGGCACATCAAAGGATGCCCTAATAGTGAGAGGGCGTACCAAGGAAAAGGAAAAATCTAGATATGGTGATAGGTATAAGTCTATAGGTAGATCTAAGTCTCGAGGAAATTTTGAGAGAAAATGCTGGAAATGTGGTAAGCCTGGTCACATGAAGAAGGATTGCAGATCAAAGAATGTTGATTCTAGAAAGAGATCTGATGAATCCACTTCCATAGAGATAAATAAATCCACTAATGAAGGATGGGATGTATATTTGGCATCCTTCTCCACACGTTCAGATAAAAATAATTGGTTGATCGATATTGGTGCCTTTTTTCATATGACTCCTCACAGGGGGTGGTTCAGTGAATATGAAAGATATGATGGAGGGGAGGTACTATTGGGTTATGATTCAACACTTAGAATCATTGGTCGTTAGAATCATTGGTCGTGGAAGGGTGAAAATTTTATCATATGATGGTAGGGCTAAAACCCTCCCAGGTGTGATGCATATTCTGGGCCTTGCTAGAAATTTAATTTCTATAAGCAAAATGGTTGATGCAGCAGTAAATATAAATTTTAGTAAGGATTCATGAAAAATGGTTCATGGATCAATGGTTTTAGCAAGAGGAGTCCAGATTGGAACTTTGTATAAGCTATTGAGAAACACTATGACAAATGAGTGTAATAGATCAACTGTTCCTGAGGTTGAATCAGATAAAAGCTCAACACTCTAACATCAAAGGTTGGGACATATTGGAGAAAAGGGATTTCGTACCCTATACATGAAATATATGGTTCATGGTATCCCTAATTGCATAAAGTTTTCTAATTTCTGTGAACACTGTATTTATGGTAAAAAAAATCATGTGAGTTTCCCATCTGGTGCTGCAAGATCAAGAGGGGTATTAGATTTGATTCATAGTGATATCTTTGGTCCTATCCCTATACCATCCATTGGAAAATCATGGTATTATGCTTATTTTGTTGATGATTTTTCAATAAATGCATGAATTTATTTTCTTAAGAGTAAAGATGAAGTGTTTGATTTTTTAGAGAATTTAAAGCACTTGTTGAAAATAAAACTAATAAAAGGATTAAAGTGTTGAGGTATGATAATGGAGGAGAGTATTCTTCAAATAAATTTAAGAATTTTTGTAAGAAATGTGGTATTGCAAGAAAGAATACTGCTCCATATACACCCCAACAAAATGGAGTTACAGAGAGATTGAAAATATCCCTGATGGAAAAGGCTAGAAGTATGCTCAGTGGTGCAGGTTTGGCATAAGAATTCTGGACTGAGGTAGTGAATGCGGTATGCTACTTGTAAAATCGATCTTCTGCATTAGCATTTCCAGATTAAACTCCATTTGAAGCATGGTTTGGTAATAAACCCTCTCTTTCATATATTAGATTTTTTGGTTGTGATGCATACATGCATATTCCAAAGGAGAAAAGAAGTAAGCTTGATAATAAGGTTGTTAAATGTATCTTTATTGGTTATAAAGATGGTGTTAAAGGATATAAACTTTGGAATCCAAAAACTAAAAGTACAGTCTACAGTAGAGATGTGGTGTTTAGGGAAATGAAAAGTGATCACAGGAAGGAAGTAACAGAAGAACCTGAAAAGGTCCAATTTGATCTTATGGAAGAAGATCACATAGAAGAGAATTTGGAAGAGGAGCAGATAGATGAGGATCTGTATGAGGATGAACAAGAGGTTCAAACACTTGTGTTAAAGAGATCAACATGAGAAAAGAGGTAGCCTAAAGGTTTCATTGTTGTAGGAAAGGGGGATCTTGTATGTAAGTTAAAGAAATATCTGTACAGACTGAAATAGTCACCTAGAATGTGGTATCAGAAATTTGATACTTATGTCTTAGGAATTGATTTTGTTCGTAGCAATGCTGATCATTGTGTATATTCAAAGAAAATTGGTAATGTAATTATCATTATAGTTTTGTATGTTGATGACATGTTACTAATTGAAAACAGTAAGAAAATGATTAGGGAAGTGAAGTCTCAGTTAGCATCACAGTTTGACATGAAATATCTTGGCCCTGCAAATTTTATTTTGGGTATGCAAATAAACAGAGATCGTTCTAATAGAAATTTGTGGTTGGATAAAAAAAAAATTGTTGAGATAGTATTGAAGAGATTCAATATGCAAGATTGTAAACCAGTGAAGGTACCTATTCCTTTGGGGAAAATATTGTCCGCTAAACAATATCCAAAAATAGAAGAAGAGGTAGAATAAATGTCCCATGTTCCTTATGCAAATGTTGTAGTAGTTTAATGTATGCCATGGTTTGTACTAGACCAGACATTGCCCATGCAGTGGGAGTTTTGAGAAGATATATGTCTAAACCTGGTAAAGTGTATTGGACTGCTGTGAAAAGGGTTTTCAGATATTTGCGTGGTACTTCTAATTTTTCAATCTGTTATGAGGGTACATGTAAAGAAGACAGATCCTTGGATATAGAAGGGTTTGTTGATGCGGATTGGGCTGGATATCTGGACAACAAAAGATCTACTAGTGCTTATGTATTCAATTTGTTTAGAGGGGCTATTAGTTGGATGAGAAAAAGGAAAATGGTTGTTGCTCTTTCAACCACTAAAGCTGAGTACATGGCAGCCATTGATGCAAGTAAGGAAGCAGTATGGCTACAAATAATATGTGCTAAATTTGGGTTCGTTCAAGGAGCTATGAAGATAAATTGTGATCTCTAGAGTGCTATTGTTTTGGCAAAGAACCCTGCTTACCATTCAATAACAAAGCACATTGATACAAAGTTCCATTTCAGTAGGGACATGATTGAACAGAAGAAAGTGTTTCTAGAAAAAGTGGATACCAAGGAAAATGTTGTAGATGCTTTAACCAAGGCAGTTAGCACAAAAAATTTTAGATTTTGTACAGTTGAAATGGGTCTGGCAAAGTATTCAACAAGTGGGAGAATGTTGGATGTGTCTCATCCTTTATCGAGGAAGTGTTGTACAATAGGTACGAAAGGGTAAGAGGATCAAATCTCCTCAAGGGGAGGGTGAAGCCCTCTCGGGGGGTCCAAGGTGGGGCGTAGCCTCCCTAGCTACGTAGGAGGCGTTAATTTTGACAACGCAAAAAAACATTTTTGTCTCATTTTTCTAGAGTGATTTTTGGAGCGAAGCGATTTTAGGGATTCCCATGGTTGGTGTGTGGTTGGTGGTTTAGCCCATGGTTTTGTTCCCATTGTATTCTAATACCACATAGTGGTTTAGGGTTTTAAGAGTTTCCTTTATATTTATTGTAATGTCCCATTTTTGGGCAAGAAAGAGAATAATAATATCAAGGAGGTGTGGCTCTTGTTTTGCTAGAGTAGCCCATATCGGGTGAACCAAGGTAAATCTCGTGTGTTCTATGTGCATTGTGTGGTGTCATTTTCTTCTAAGTTGTTTATTTTTGCTTTATTTTTGGAATAAGTTTCTATAAATCTCTTCACAACAGAGGCATGTATCTAAATTTTTGGGCTATGATTATTAAATCATATATAAAAAGGAAAGGAGAATGTAGTTGTTGATGCACTATTCTAATATTATGATGATCGAGGTATATATTAAATGATATATCTACATGGATAAATTAGTTCAAGAAGAAATAGCCAAGGATTCTAGTTTGTAAACTTTGATCCAAAAAATCTAAGAGGAGGTCAAATCATGCCCTAGATACACACGGGATGGTCAAGAATTGAGATATCATGATCGGATTATTATTCAAAAAAATTCTCAAATACAAGAATTTATCTTGCAAAAAATGCATGCATCACCAACAATGGGATATTTTGTGTTTCTAAAAACCTATGAAAGGATCAAATGAACCTTCTTTTGAAAATGAATGAAAAAGGATATTCATTTTTTTATGGAAAAATGTAGTGGATTCCAAAGGATGAAAGGCAAACCTATGTGATTCATAGGAACCCTTCAGCTCTTTCCAATTAAAAACAGGTGTGGACTAACATTTCCATGGATTTCATTGAAGGACTACCCAAACTGGGAGTAAAATCAGTAATTATGATGGTAGTGGATCATCTCACAAAGTATGCTCATTTTTGTTCCTTATTCCATCCCTACACAACATTCATAGTTTCTCAAGTCCTTTTAGATTTCATCTTTCACCTTAATGAAATATCCAAATCTATTGTGTTATATAGGGATCCTACATTTACTAGTCACTTTTGATAGGAACTATTTATGTTGTAGGGCACTAAGCTCAAAATGATTTTGGCCTATCACCATTAGACTAATGTCTAAACCAAAATTCTTAACAAGTGCTTGGAAACATAACTTTTTACTTTGCATCAGAATATCCTACATAATGGGCTAAATGACTCCCTTTGGTTAAATGGTGGTATAATACTTCATATCATATCACTACCATAGTTTCCCCATTTAAAGTAGTATACAATATTCCTCCACCAACACCCTTCTCATAGATTCCAAAAATCTCCAAGGTTTAAGTTGATTCCACTCTTAGCCAACATGCTATCATCATTTGATAACTTAAGAAAAATATTGAATTGGCCTTGAATTGTATGCATTATCGTGTGGATCAACACTATTTTGAGTGTAACTTTGAAGTGGAGGACATGGTATTTCTTCATTTTTAGACCTACAAACAATCGCCTATCTAGATCCATGGATGTCAAAATCTTGCAACCAAATATTATGATCCATAAAAATTAACAACCTACAAATTGGTACTTCCAGTCACTTATAGAATCCATCCAATATTTCATGTCTCCTCATTGAAGAAGTTTATCAAAAACAAGGTATAGGTTCAATCCACATTACTAGAGCTATATGAATATGGATCCATCATTCTTGAGTCCAAATAATTTTTTGACAAAATATCATGTACCCTTTTGCACCGTGTCATCACTAATGTTCTTGTTCAATGGTGAGGATTACAGCCTAAAGATACCACATGGGAGTCCCTCCAACAACTCTAGCAATAGTTTCCTCATCTTCATCTTTGAGGACAAAATTTTTGAATGAGAAGGGCATGTTAGGACCCCATACTAACATTATTATGTAATAATCCCCTTTCTAATGTGGGGACTCCATCCTAATGATGTTATGTAATGTTTTGTAATAGTTTATGGTACTAAAAATACCTACACAAATGGAACCATTTAATGTAACTGTTATAAAAAATAAAATTGTTTGTTTGGTAGAAGATTATAGCTCAGGTGGCAATTTGCGTGTGAGCCAATTCTTGAGAGTTTTATTTAGGGTTATGAAGAGCCTTTAAAATTATGAGGGAAATAGATGGATGTATCATTTTTTGCATATTAAATCAAAGTTGTATAGGAGTTTGTCCCCTTGAAGAGACCGATGATTATGTATTATGATTCTGTGAGATTAATAGAGGTTTTTGCATTTCCATTTCATATTGCAATATTTTTTTCTTTCATGATTTACTACTTTAATCACAATATTTATGTGGATGTGCTTATTTTAAATGGAAATTTTCTAATAGTTTGTCATGTCATTTGGCCAAAGAGCCACTTCATCCATAGTAATCATGAGCTAGATCAAGGTGGCATTACCACCCTCATTACACCATGTTGGTGAGCCTACCTTGTGGACCAAGGATGTGACCCCTCCTATCGAGTGTTGTGGACTATTTTCAATATTGATAACCATGCACTCAAAGTAATTAATGCTTATGCTCCCAATGATGCCACATAACAAGCCCATCCATGGATTTGGATTGTTGACTCTTTACCTTCCATCGCATGGGTTATATATGGTGAATTTGATAGGATAGAATTAATATCAAAAAAGAGTGGTGGCCACTAGATGCATTTGACATCTGGCAAAAGGGTTACATGGTTTTTTTTTTATTTGTGGAAAACATCCCAAAAGGGATGCTACTTTTAGGCAAGACCTAAGGAGGTAGGGGTATCCATTCCGCAAAAAATGCCAAGGACTCGGACCTGGCCTACCACATTTGACATACTCAAGGAGCAAACAAACACACAAAACCAATTTAAAAATAAGTAAATAACAACAAAAATAATAAAATAAAATAAAAAACATACTCCTTGAGTGTGTCAAAAACAAAAGCACAACCAAACACACACACAATAAGATAAAATAAACCACAACATGAACCACATTGAAAAACACAAGAACCACATAACAAAACATAAACAAGACAAAAACAACAGAACACTACAAAGACAACCCAAAAAAACATGAAAAATAAACACAACCAAAACCTAAAATATTAAAAAAATAAAATAAAAATGAAAAACAACCAACAACAGACAATAAAAAAAAGCAAAAAACATAGAAAACACTCACACAAAAAAATACGAATTAACACAAACAAATAGAAACACAAGAACATGAACGACAAAAACACAAGAACAATAAAAAAAAACACCAAACAATAAAAACACAATTAAAAAAAAAACAATAAAAAGAACACAAAAATAAAAGAACACACACAGCTTAAAAAACTAAACAAAAAAATAAAAAATAAAAAAAGAAAAAAAATTGAACATAACAATGACCTATCTAGACCAGAAGATTATTCAGGCAAGAAACAACAAAGGAAACAAAACAAAGAAAAGAGTGAGCTAGGGAACTAAAAAAACCTGAATGAGCCAAAGAAAGCAAGAAGAAACTAGGTACCTTAAAAACTGGAGCCATACAAAGAAATGGTAGAAATAAGAGCTTCCCTAATTTGTGAAGCCCACCATCTAGGAGGGTGGCCATAAAAAGTATGGTTACATGGTTCTACATGCACAACAGGTTAAGATTTCTTTGTTCCAATACTAATCATCACCGCACTAATTCTTCTTAGTACACATGGTCAAACATGTGTGTTGAGTTAGACAAGATCCTCCAATGGTTGATAGGGTGATGTTGTTAGGGTAACCCATAATTTTGGCAATTACTTTTCTCTCTTGGTTGAACCGTTGTCTAAGGTAATCCTCATAGAGAAATAGAGTTACAATCCTAAACAATCATTTATATATGAACACATCATTTCTTAGTCACAAGCCTTATCTAATTCATATATAGAACATCTAAAATTTGGTACCATGTCCTCACACTCAAAATGTATAGATAAATTGGTGGAAATCAAGTATACCATACACTTCCTCTACAAATATGGGTTCTAGATAGCTCTTTTTCATTGTTGCTTATATAATACCACCACAATAGAGCTTAGACAAGCCACTTTAGACCTAGAATCTCAGATTCACTCAGGCACCCTTGGAGGATGAGATACAACCCAAAAGATCAAGATAATTTGATAGGGTCAACAAGTGCTTTCTAAGCTTCCTGACATTCTACAAGCCTTTGTGCGATATTACTAATTGGTATTCATAACCCAAGACCCCTCCCTTAAATAAAATTATGCATTACATCAATGCATTAGTGTAGTGCCTTGTCATATATCTGCCTTGAAATGATCCCTTTGTAATAACCATCTATTCCAAAATGAGCTTAAAGATATTATCTTGTCCATGGCAAATGATAGCAAATGATAAAGCTATAGGTGAAGATGGTTTTCTCTATGAATTCTATAAAGCTCTTTGGGAAATTATGGGACTTAAATTACAGCAGGTATATCTTAGAGCCCTTAGAACCAATTATTTAGGCTAGTTAATCAATAGGGAAAATATCAAGCTCATTACCAAGTCTAGGGATCTTGAGGACACCTTCAATTGGAGACCAATCATTTTACTCAATATCTCCTATAATATCTTTTCCAAAGCTCTCACCCTAAAATTGAGGAACCTTCTTCCTCTCATCATCCAAATAGAGAAAATGGGCTTTATCAAAGGCAAATATATCTTGGACAAAATCATTGTTTTCTAGAAATTAGTGGAATAGGAAAGGTAATCCCAATAGGATTAAATGGTATTTCATTCTAGCTATATTACATGTATTAGGTTTTAGATCAAACTTCCTACATCCTATTCAAATGATTTTCATAGACACCTCCACTTGCATTACCATTAATAAGTGATAATATTCATTATTTTGGTAACATAGGTCAATCCACCAAGGCTACCCTCTTGCCCCAAATTTATATGTTTTAATAGTAGAAGGGTTTGGGTATCTATTAGTTGATGTTATCACTAAGGGTTGAGTGAAAAGGATAACCCGACCTAGCACTTATCAATAGTTGGTTAATGGAAACTTAGTGAATGACTCTTTTCTCATTCTCATTTAAGAGGAGGATAACATTGAACATGCTTTGCAGTGTGTGGAAACATATATAGCCTTTGGTTCTAGTATTCAATGACAAAAACTAGTGTTATAGACATTCCTTCCTGCCACAACCCTCTTGGATTACTTGCTATGGCTAGAAGTGGATTAATACGAGAAAATATTCAGATTCATAGGGATCCATTTCACTTTTAATCCTCCTCCTCTTCCTTATAATAATATGTCCTTGATAGAGTGGAAAAAAATTGCAAAAATGGCTCTCCAAGCCTCTCTCATTAGCAAGAAAATTATGTCTACTTAAAATTTTTGGCTACCACTCATGTCTATTATTCGTCATGTTTTTCCACTCTAATATCTCATACCAAAAGTTGAAGAAACTTCTTCAAGATATTCTTTGGGCCTCTTTTAAGTAGAGGAAAGGATCCCATAAAGAGGCCTAGGAATTTTGTTGTACCCCAAAATATGTTGGAGAGTTGGGTCTTCTAAACACCTAAATATAGGGGACAACTCTTTGTGCAAAGTGAGTTATTAGAGTTATATAGGAAAATGGGGCTAGAAAATTTTACTCTACAACTACATTACCTCTAGCACCCCTCATGGAAAAATAACTTGAAAAGAAATTGGGATGCCCTTACTTCTGGTTGTGAAGGTACCTATTCAGATACTAGGCACTTTTGTGGTCGAAAACATTTGGAAATCTTGGGAGGTAGTTTGACGTTGGGTTTAATGGGCTGATAATGACTTTAGTAATGGTATGTCCATCCAAATCTTGGACTAGTGGTACCCCATATTTATATATCAAGGCCAACCTTTAGGTAAAGTCCCCTAGATTTGGGCCTTACATTTTTTCCATAAAGGCATAAAGGTCGTTTATGATTTTTTCTAGTTACATCAAAAATAGCTTTCCTAGATGGAATCCAAGGCCCAATTTAACTTCTTAGAGTAGGATAAAGAGACCTTCCAAGTGGTTCAAGATGCAGTTTCCCATAATATACTCCACAAAATTAGGGTTAGAAGAATTTATCCTTGGTGAAAAGATTAGAAATAACACTCTAACACTTCATTCAAGAGCTATAAGCTCTACAATGGATACTCTTGGCTCTCGCTACATTTTCCCATGGTTCTCAAGCTCAATGAATGGTGGAGAATTTAATCCTCTAGTAAAGAATAACAACATAAATTCTACATAGTTTGAGATGCAAGGTTGGAGCCAAAAGTGGCTCATTTTACATGGTGTCTTATTTTTTAGGGTTTACCTATTAGAGAGTGCATGGTTTATTTAGAGGTGACTAACCCCAAATTCCTCCATTTTTTCATCACAAAGAGTCTATCAAGCACCTATTTTGATTTTTCTCTAAAGCCCAGATATCAAGGGCTTAGATTCGTGACCTGTTTAGAAATTTTAGGCCTAGAACATTCTCATGGTGCATGATTTTTCATAGGGATAAGACTAGATTAAATATATTTGGCATATATTTAGAGTAAAAATATTGTTTTATATTTGAAAAAAGCGTAATAATGCGATTTTTTCTAATCAACAAGCTTCCACTAATTTTTCTAATTATAAGAAAGCTATGATTTACTGTAATGTATTATTGTAGACCTAAGTGCAATCCAATAAGGTTGATCTTGAAGTTCATCATTTACTTACTCTATTAGATCACTAGATAAATTCTCCCTCATGGTGGACCATGTTCTGCCTTCCCCTCCCCACCAAAGGAATCGAGATCAAACAAGGGATCAAAGCTAGATTCAAGCTTCTTGTAGCCCTAAGCTTCAAGATTATACCACTAGAGGATGAACTAACTCTCCACCTTATCCCCCTAGTTTAAATACTAGAGCTCATAATCAAGGTGGGCTAAGTTGATATCTACATAATTTTAAACAATAACATATTTTACAAGGAAGCATGTTGAGTGTCAAGATAGTGGCAAATTTGGTTGGGAGCCCATTCATGCAAGACATGACTCGCAACATGGGTGGGATGATCCTATGGATAAATATCCTCCTCATTCTATTGGATCCATCCCAATGACTACTTGAAATTTATTGGGTTATCACTTTTTGATTGTTTGTTTTCTAGTTATTAGCCTAGGATCATGTTAGATTCTAGAATGGACCTATAGCATTGGCTTTTTAGGGTGTGCTATTATACCACCCACGTTTTTGTGAATAGTGTACTCTTATTCTTCTTTCAATAATATCAAAGTCACTTTCAACAAAAAATGAGCTTTGGATATCTTATTTGGATAAAATGAAAGTTTGTTTGGTAGATTGGAAAGGTAAGTTGTTAACCATAGTAGGAAGGCTACGACTCATAAAGAGTACATTGTAATCCATCCCTCTTTATATGATATCACTTTCAAGATTGCTAATAGGTGTAACATCAAAAATTGATAAAATTCAAAGGGTCTTTCTTTGGAAAGGTTGTGAGGAAAATTTTAGGTTTCCTCTTTGTAAGTGGGATAGGGTTTGTAAAGGAAAAAATATTGGATTAGGCTTGAGGAATTGCAAATTTATGAGTTTGGCATTAGGGAAAAACTTGGGTGGAGATTATTTAGAAATCAAGAAACGAATTGGGAAAAAATATATAGGATCTCTTGATGCAATGAAATTAATTAGAAAAAGAACCCTATCCAAAGGATCATCAACATGGAACTTCATATCAGATTTTTTGTAATTGATAAAAAAACATATTAGATGGTTAGTCAATGAGAGAAATTATGTAATTTTTTGGTTTGATGATTCCTTATATCTCTAACCCAAAATGGAAACCATTGGCTCAAGAATGCCTAACTTGTAAAGGTCCAAAGGTCAAGGACCATATTAATATGAGCAACAACTTTAGATTATGGATTTCTTTTGTTAACCTAGTTGAAGAAGAGGAACTAGCATAAATTATAAATGAACTTCAAAAGATGATTCAAGAATTGTATTTGTCTATTTTTATGAAAGGATGAGTTGGTTTGGAATCTATCAAAGAATGGTGGATACTCAGTCAAGCTGGGATATAAGGATTTAGAGCAATAAAAATTTCCTACTCCTAATGATTTTCCTTGGAAGAATGCTTGGTCACTAGAGGCTCTCCCGAAGGCATCAACATTTTTTTCATTAGCAGTTCAAAGTAAGATTCTTACAAAAGAGAGTCTATAAAGAAGAGGATATCATTGACCTTTTATGTGTCTAGTGTGAGAAGGATTTAGATACATCAAATCATTTACTTCTTCACTGTCCCTTTGCTCACACCATTTGGGGTTACTTTTTTCAAAATATGAAAATATATTGGGTATCTCCATCAACATTGAAAGAACTGATGAAATATTAGATTATTTATTTCAAAGCTCAAGTATTATGTATTTTGTTGAGGATTGAACCTATCATTATTTATTAGAATTTATGGCTTGAAAGGAACCATAGAATTTAAAAAATTAATTTCTTAAAATCATGCCCAAGTTTGGAACCATACTATTGGCTCTCTTGCATAATGTCTACAAATATGGTGCTCATCATGGGAAGTCTCAAATGCAAAAAAGGAGGTGGTAACAACTTGGTTACAAGATTTGAATATACATGAAAGAGTCATTTGTGATAATAGAATTAAAACAAAGGATATACTTCAATCTAGGGTAAAATAGAAATGTCCAAAAATTGTGTTTATCAAAATTAATTTTGATGGTGCTTCTAAAGGAAATCCAAGAAAAGTTGGTGGATGTGGTTTTTTTAGAAATAGTGAAGCCAAAATTTTCCTCACTTACTCAAAATAATATGGAACTTCAAATAATAACTATGTAGAGGCTAGGACACTTCTTCTAGGAATTAAATTTAAAATAGAAAGGATGGAAATATATTTCAATTGAGGGGGGTTTACAAACTATCATCAATACTGTCAATAAAATTGGATGTGGAGTTTGGATAAAAAATAATGCTATTTCTGATGTTCATCACATCTTATTGAAGGGAATATCTTGGAAATGTGAGCATATTTATAGAGAAGGAAATCAAATAGCAGATAATTTAGCCAATCACGGTGTTAATATTCATGTTGGTGAAATTCAAATTTTAGAAGGCAAATGTCTAAATGAGATTTATCTTTTAATCAAAATGATGTCAAGGAGTTGATTGTGGAAACATAGCACTTCAAGGAAGTTGAAGAATATATTTAATAGAAAAATAAATGAAAAATATTTATGATAAAAAGGTATGCAGAATATGGTTTAATTGACTTTACAACAAATGTAATATTTTGGTATTTTGATGGGAGTGGCCCCTAATAGAAACCACATATAACTTATTTTTAAAAAAAAAAGTGGAATGGGAGCATCGATTTTGACTTTCAATAGGTGATTAAATTAGGAGTAATCAATAATCATTCACCTATGCCTAGCCTTCTCCGATAAAATAGCATTTGTGTATCAAGTAATTTTTATCCATTTTTTCCCTCTCTTGAGTATATTGCATATTATTTTGATTTAGGTAGCATCATATAGACAATAAAATAATAAAATAGGTATAAGATGTGTTATATCCTTGAGGTGTGTCAAATATTTACGAGAGAACTATCCTATTTTGATCACCTTATCCAGATAATATGAATAGGTTACATCTTTGATAACCCTTTTTGGAAAATTTTCCTTCAAGATTTGGAATTGCAATCTCTCAAGGTAGTGTAATTTGAATCCATTTTATTTTCAAGGTGAGGTATTAATCCGATGATTAGTAAGGACAACTACATGTGGTGAAGGCTATACCAATTACAAGATTTTCTCCTAAGAAATCATACATAACATCATAAAAATATCAATAGTTTTAACTATGTGGTCTTTAACATGGGGCCATAATGAGTTCCTTACCTATTTATTCTAATAGAATTCCATATTTTGAAGAATCTATGTTGAGTTGGATGAATTTGATGAATATGAGGATTTTTAACACTGAGAGAACTTGTGACATCAATATTTCTTACATCGATAATACTTAATAGAATATTATTTGAGTCAATCTTTAGCCAATTTTCTAGAGCTACCATGGAGGTAATAAAGACATAGTGTTATTTGGAGTTTGAATTTCAATGATTGGCTAGCCATTATATGACAAAAGATATCAAAATAGAGATTGAGAATGATAAAGCAAGGAATCCTTTGGAGATGATGCATAATCATCACACCAAGTATAGTGATTATGATTCTACTGTAAGATTTATATGGATGTAAATATTGGAGGAGAAATTAAGTTTCTCTTGTGGCCTTCCCATATATTAGTATCGAAACTTGATTGTCATTCTTAGGTGAGGACCGAGAGGTTGGATTCTAAAATGAAGTGTTTATTATAGTTATACAAGATCCTTAAAAGTGCAAAAGTCACTCTAGTATATGAATACCTAGATACTCATGCTTTTAATTAAATTACATGGAAGATAAGATGTATGGGTTGTGCTTCTTCATGGCCAAAATTCAAGCAGATGTATTGAAAATGTTTAATAAAGGATATTCATATTCTTATGACATTTAAGTTACTATAGACCAAACAAATGGACCCAGTTAATCAATATTGTAATGTATCAATGAACACTCTCAATTACCCATATAATTTGGACTAAGTAATAATAGTCGAAGATATCTAAATGGAAATTGATATGCATGATCCTCACTTTATTTAAGATGTTGAAAAAATGATTAGAGCAACCAAAAAATAAAAACTCAAGGTATCTAGGTTCTAGCTAAGAAAATATTTTAATATATGAAGTCCATATTTCAACCCAGAAGGTGATGATCAAGTTGTAATATTGTATGTTACAAATACAAATCTAAACATTTGCATGTGAAAAAATAAACTTTCCCATATAATTTATATATAAGATGAGATTCCAATTATAAAAATCATTAGTATTAAAATGGAAATATAATTTATATATAGGATGAGGTTTCACTTACAAAAATCATTCCTATTAAAATGAAAATTGATATGCATGATCCTCACTTTATGTAAGATGTTGAAAAATTGGTTAGAGCAACCAAAAAAATAAAAACTCAAGAGAGTTTTAACTACCCACTTGCTCTCCAACTCCTCTACATAAGCGGATATGTTGTATATAAAAGGTTCCTCATAAAAATAAAAAAATAAAAAAATATTTTAATATATGAAATCCATATTTCAACCCATAATGATCAAGTTATAAGATTGTATGTTATAAATGTAAATCTAAACATTTAAGTATGAACAAATAAACTTTACCCTATAATTTATATTTAAGATAAAATTCTAATTACAAAAATCATTAATATTATCCAAAAAAAAATTACTCATTAAATTTTTATTTAAAACTTATTTAAAAATAAATTTCTAAAACTACATAAAAACCAACTATTAGTAACACTGACAGACTTAAAATTTAAAACCCTTATTCATATAAGGGTCAACTACTAACAACACTCAAATTCGAAACTCAAGCAAACCCATGTAATATTGTTAATTAACAATGAAGCTCCTAAATTTATAGTGGGATAAAACATGCAAAGGCCTTCTTCATACAAAATCATAATTAAAAATTAAATTTCAAGTCAAAGAGTTTCAGCATACATAATCATGGTAAAGTCAACGAGTTTTTGCAGACTTATGTCTTGCAAAATCAAGTCGAGTGAAACCAATTCATAGAATAAAAACTATTAATAAAATTATCAAACTTGCTCGATTCACATGAACAGCATTGACCCGTAATACCAAAATCATGTGTTTTTTTTAATTTATTCTGGTGGGTTTCATATAGATTGTGACGAACAAAGGAGATAGCATGCCAACAACAAGACAATTAGTTTAAATTAAAAAGACAATGACTCTATTAAAAAACCTCCTCTAAAACTCTCATAAGAGTTGGAACTTTCTATTATCATGTCCTTGGCCATAGCCTATTCCATGCTGTAACTGCAGCATTATATTTATCGCTACCATTATACTATTGCGTTCTAGCATCTACGTAACAGGAAAAAGCTTCAATTAAGAAAGCACAGCAGCATGCCATAAGTGACCCAAAAGGATCTAAGACTGCAGAGACTTGAGAATGTCATCAGCACTTGAAACAGTGAAGTTTCCACCTTCTTCCAGATTTACAACCTTCACCTCAAGATTGTCACAGACAAGGGAAAACCTTCTGGATCTGATTCCCAGGCCCATGTCTGTTAAATCCAATTCCAGACCCATTGCATGGGTGTACTTGGCAGAACCATCTGCAAGAAATTTGACACTCTTGTTGTTTGGGTATGTCTTTGCCCATTCCCTCATAACAAATGGATCATTCACTACACAACACCCACAAATATTATATATTATATTAGATCTTATAAAATAGAAAATAAAGAAAACACTTATTTTTTAAAAAATCATACCACTAATGCAAATGATCTCGTCCACTCCTTTTGTCTTCAACTCCTCTGCCTTCTCAATGAATCCTGGGACATGTTTAAGACTGCAACAATCACCCCAAATATATAAATAAATCATTAAGCATTTATAAGCACAACAAAAATGCATACTCTAAAAACAAACATTAGATATTACATCATCCTGGTATTACAACAATTTACATATTATTTATATATTATTTACTAAATCAAATATTAATAATATTATAACAATTTAAATTTTATTTTAAAAAATTCAAATCTCTCTCGTCAAAACCAAATGAAATTCACCCCTGCTACGATTATAAACCAAATCGAAATACACCCCTGCTATCTAAGCTTAGAACACCAATCCAACAGTCAAACGATCTCTATAATATATGTAAGATAAGAATGGAATAGAGGGAATAGCAGTTACAAATCCAAAAACAGGGATATTGACCTGCAGGTAGGGGTGAAGGCTCCAGGCACGCCGAAGAGAACAACCTTCTTTCCGGCAGCGAGGGAGTGAACGGAAACCTGCTCAAGGTTGCCTTCTGCGTCGAAGTAGCCCAGAGTTCCGTCGGGAATCTTATCACCCACAGCAATGGGAGCCATAACTTCTTCGATTCGGCGAAGGTTGTGAAATTCGATCTGTTGACGTCGTGTGTGTGTCGGACAGGCAACAACAACAATCGACTTGATTTCGATGAAGAGCACCCGCCGGACTGTACCGGATTTATATAGACGGATGGGAGCTAAAACCTTAGGTTGGGTTTAATGAAATTTGATGTCCGGGGGAAATGGTCAACCGGAATCTAACCGGCGGACGAACATAAATAAGGAAAATATATTTTAATTTTTTTAAGTTTAAATAAATTTTTTTATGCTTGTTGTTGAACCACAATTTTTAAATAATTGTTTTTATTGTTAAAATAATTAAATAGAAACCATACTCTGAAAACATAACAATAATAAGAATTTGTAGTTAAAATGCCAACTAAAGATATAGTTTCTCTTTCTTGTAAAATACCATACCAACAACATATTGTTGGAGTTTCTTGACAGCAACTAATGTTTAAATTTTGGCCGGCTTGTGAGAATGAATGGACAGGTGGGGATTGGAACATGTTATTTTTAAGTGTGAAATTGAAGTTTGGCTAAGTATTGGCTTGGCATTATTACATTTTTGTTTTGGAGTTCTTTTATTTTTTATTTTTTTCCCCTTAATAGGGAGTTAGTTAACTATGAAGACAAAGCATGGGACACTTGGTGAAAGAATGTAACTCTGGTTGTTTTATTGGCTTTTTATAGAACAGATCTTAAATTTTTATTATTTTTTTAATTTGTTAATTTTTTTAACAAATTATCTTTCTAAATCTTAACAAACAATATAAGTAACATAAAAAAATGGGTAGCCAAAGGTATTAATACTTTTAATGATATATTGGTCAACGGTAATATCATGCTTTGGGAATGTCTTAGTTTCGTGTATGATCTTCCATAATCTCAGTGGAGGACATATTCTTTACTAAGGCTTTCCTTTTTTCCGAATCTTGTAAGTGGTTCGATGGTACCAGACTCAAGTGCACTAAGGTTAAGTTGTTGTATATTCTCTTACAGAATGCTTCTGGTATTGTTTGTCATGTCAACAATAGTTGGCAACTGACTCTCACTGTTAATCAAATTCAAAGCATTTTCCAGTACTTATGGTTTAGCTCATTAGAGCCTAAAAAGGCTTGTTTCAAATGGATGCTTTTGTTACAAAGGTTGCCAATCAGTAAAGAGTCTCATAATTATTCTATATGTTCTCTTTTTCGGGTTCCAGATACATTTGATTATATATTTTTTGATTGTTTATATGCTCATGAAATTTGGAGTTTTTTTTTCTACTATGACTGGTTGGAACATCAGTAATGTGCATTTTAGACAACATATCTTATTTGACTTCATTCCTCAAATGCATCTTGTTTTAATATGTTTTGGTTAATGTTATCTATTGAGATTTTATGGCATATTTGGTCTGCTAGAAATGATGAGTTATTTCGACATGTTATGAGAATCCTTACCGAGTCTCCGAGAAAACTCACAAGGCTGAAAAGTTTGCTACATGTTGCTCGTGTGATGATAACTTTCAATTCCAAATTCAGATCAAAGAATTCTCTTTTCTTTCCTCATCTTCAAAAGGTTCATTTTCAAATTGACTGCTATTCTCAGGTGCTTTTGATTCAACATTATCTTCAGATGTTTGCTTCAGATTACAATGCCAAAAATAATCGCAGCTTATAGTTTTTTTTATGCAGATCCGAGGTTCCTTCCTGTTGCTGCCTTGGATTTTGGGATGATAAAGATATTTTGTAATGGGTTTTGTTGGGTAGTTGTTCGTAGTTCTAGTTTTTATAATCTTTTTTATATAATTGATATATATATTCTGTAGTCTTTAGCCTTCGGGCGGATGCTTTGTACATTTTTGTTTTGATATTAATGAAGTAAACGATCTTTCATTTCAAAATATAAGCAACATAATGTTGTTTATGTAATCACCAATACAAGTTATCCTCAAAACAAACAAACAATATTATTATAATAATAATTAAATTATTTATTTATTTTAATATTTTATTAGGTTGAAATTTTATTAAGTTACGCTGAGTATATCAAAGACTATCAAATTTAAATTTTGTTAAGAGAATCCAATATTTTTTTTTGAATTTAAAGAGAATCTAATATTTTTACCATTAGAATATTAAAAAAAATATTTTAATATAAGAGCCAAATTGTAAAGGGTTATTGGTTTCCTAGAATTCATAAATACTGGTGAAAACAAGGCAATTTGGAGAATAAAAGGTGTTTATGGTCGTTATAGATAAAATTGATAATAATAAAGGGATATTAATTAATTTTAAGGTGCATACGATTATTTTATACGTTTATAATAAGTGGGTTGTTAGAGATTGTGATACAAAATTGATTAACTAGTAATCAATAATATTAATTATCAATTATTGAGTGTAACTAGTTTAAATTCTTTAATATTTAAAGAAAAACCAACGACCAAATCTTATCAAATTATATATGGATAATATCCGAGCTTTATTGTAATTTCACTATGTGGTGATGATGTAATATGGGTGGGGCCCATTTTAATCTTATATAACGAATAAAAAAATATTAATTATTAATTAATTTATTTACTATTTTTGTAACTAGCTTTTATTTATGTAAAGTGATTGAAAAATAAGAAAAGCAGTTCTAAAGAGACAAAGGCAATTGCAAAATAAGAAAAGCAGTTCTAAAGAGACAAAGGCAATTACAAAATAAGAAAAGCAGTTCTAAAGAGACAAAGGCAATTACAAAATAAGAAAAGCAATTCTAAAGATAGAAAGGTAATTAAAAAATAAGAAAAACAATTTTAAAAATAGAAAGGCAATTGAATAGATAGAAAAGTGCATATGAACTGCATAATGTAAAAAACTCATAATTTTATTATTTTTGTTAGGTTATTGTGAGAAATCTCTATGATCAATGCACAGGGCTGAGCAGTCTCCTCTCAACCATGACCCCTCGTAAAGCCGAGAGCTATACTTATAAATAGAGAATTTAACACAAAGCCACCACACCCATCCCCTCACACACTCACCCCACGCCACGGTTTGAACCTTGAACCTCCCGAAGAAGAGCCAAAGCCCGAACCGTTGCGTTGCACCCCCAGGTGCAAAAAAGCCCATAATTATAAATGGGTGAGTGTTAAAAATATAATTCTAAAAATAGAAAACTAAAAAAAAAGAAATAGATATAGAAAAGTTATGTTATTTTTGGCATGTAAGATGTTTATGTAGTAGGCGTGAGACATCTATTTTTTAATGAGTTTACACAAATTTTTATGAGGGGTTTTGATCCCCTCATACTAAGTGGGGTTTGAACCTTAAACATTTCAAAGAGAGGCCAAAGCCCTTACCATTGAAGTAAGCTTGCAGCTAGGTGTGAGGCATATATTATAATAAGGATTCACAGGAATTCAAGAAGGATTCAAAGAATTCAAGGAGGATTCAGTTGAAATAAAAGAGGATCCAATTTAAAGAATTCAAGGGGATTTAGTTGCAAGATTCAATAAGGATTTAATTGAGTATAAATCTAGTCTTATGATCACAAATCATATCTACAATGTAATATAGCATAATTATTACGTACATCTGGAGTTGTGCCATCTTTATTCTATGTAATAAATTGTTGATTTCTTGATCAAAATCAAATCTTTATTGGATGTATATACACTCCTTTTACACTTGTATTGACATTTGGTATCAGAGCCAAGGCTTTTGTTTGCTAGTTACTATCTTGCAACCTCAAATTTTTTGGCCTAGGATATTATTGGTTCCTAGAAATTATTGGTCCAGGTTGTTGTTGGTTCCTTGAAGAAGAAAAAAGTTCTTGGTGAAAGATTTAACTTGGATATTCCTTAACCAGAATTTTGATAAATCTTGTTGGAGAAAACATCGTCATCAATTGAAGAATCTATTGTGGCTTTCAATGATGCTTCCATGAACATTCCTTTGTTCAAAGGAGATAATTTTAGAGTATTGGAAAGATCAACTAAAGTGGATATTAATGTGGAAAGGTGTATGGGATAGAGTAGTGACGAGTTACGTGGCTTCAACTAATTAGAGCAACTTGCCACAAGATCAAAAAATAGAAAAGAGGATGAGGAAAATATTTATGCACAAGTTTTTTTCTACATTCAAAGTGTTAATAGATCCTAACATCCATCCTCATATTGATGGTTGTAAAAACATAGATGAAGCATGGATAACTTTGGAGACTTCCTATCAAGGAATGGAGAAGGTTAAGGCATCTAAGCTCCACACTTTGAATAGAAACTTTGATAACATGTGAATGGAGGAAGAAGAAATTATAGGATACTATCACGTCAAGGTGAATGCCACGATGCACAAGATGTACGTCTATGGTGAATCTATTGAAGAAAAGGTGGTTGTCAAGAAGATCTTAAGATCATTGAGACATAAGTGACTACACATAGTTGTTACTTTAGAGGAGTGCAAGGACATGGACAATCTAAAAGTTGAAGAGTTGGTCAGTTCACTCTTGTCTCATGAAGACAATAAATATTACACCGACAATTTGGATCAAGCTCTTGAGACAAAGATGAGGATTTCAAACTCCCATGGAAGGAAGTTGATAAATCATGGAGGTGGATTAGAAGGCACCTCCAAGAGCTCCAACCAAAAGGGTAAGAAGCATGGCAACTCAAAATGGAAGAAGAAGTCAAACAAGAAAAATATCACTTGCTATTATTACAAGAAGCCCAAACATATGAAGAAAGATTGTAGTATATTTGTAGCCAATACTCAAGGAGATCAAAGTAGCAAAAGCAAGATGACCAACAATATGGAGTATAATAATAACTATGTTATGTCATGCAATAACTTTGTGGATTTTGATAAGAAAGTTTAGTTTCTTGATAGTAGTTTCTCTAACCACATGTTAATTTGTAAATATGGCTTCAACAAGCTTGATGATAGCTATAACACTCAAGTACAATTGAGAAATAAAAAGATGGTTCAAGTGGTGGGCAAAGGCAATATACCTATAAAATATAGTAATTTCAAAGGAACCATAAAAATCATGCTTCCAACATAAAATAAGACTTGATAAGCGTGGTGCAACTTGTTAAGAGAGGTTTTTATTGAGATATATTACATTATTTGGTACATGCTAATGTAGCCTCATGGTACCTTCATGGTACATTTGTGTTGGAATATATCACATTATTTGGTACATGCTAATGTACCATCTTGGGTACATCATTATATTATAAGAGTGTCTTGAATTAAGGCTTGAGTATTTACTTTATGTAATGTAATAAATGCACAAGTATTATTAGAATGTGCAATGATGTAAATGTGCATGGTGTCCACATGTACATGAGTCCTTAGAATAGGAAGATGAAGAGTCATAGGAATATGGAAGGCCAAGAGTCATGTCTCATTATATATAGGCCTTTGGTAGATGAGTTGAGGAATTTGGTTAGTGAGTAGATAGATAGAGAGAATGAAGCATAAGGTAGACTAGAGTAGATACAATGTAGAACTTGTATGAAGTATGGAGCATTGAGATCTCTACATATTGTAACAAGTTCCAATTTTTGTGAACTTCATTAATGACTATTTCATGAGTTATTTTAGAAGTTTCTCATGTTATTTACTTGCTTATTATATTTCCATTATCATATATATAACATTGCATGCTTATTTTTGATGCAGGAGCATCCGGTGGTAGCAGAGCAATCTTGCATCGACAAAAATTTCTAAGTGTTCACCTAGATGTCACGATATCGCGACAGAGAAAAGCGTCGCGATATCGCGACATGTCACGTTTTTGCGACTCAAGAAGGAGAGAGAAGGCACGGAGCAGAAATGTCACGATTTCGTGACATGTCACGAAATCGTGATCGAAATAAGAGAGAGAAGGCATAGAACAAAAATGTCATGATTTCATGACATGTCACAAAATCGCGATCGAAAGAAGATAGGAAATGCACAGAGAAGAAGATGTCGCGATTTCGCGACATGTCATGAAATCATGACCGAAGAAGTAGAAAGAAAGCAAGGAAGGAAAATGTCATGATATCATGACATGTCACATTTTCGTGACCCAAAACAGAGAGAAAGAAAGCAGAGCCAAGTTTTCGCGATATTGCGACATGTTGCAATTTCATGACCCAAGAGGCAAGGAGGAGGCAGAAAGGAAAGATGTCACGATATCGCGACATGTCACGATTTCACGACCGAAAAGGAGGAAGAAGAGCCAAAAAGGAAATATGTCGTGATATCGCGACATGTCGCATTATCGTGACCAAAGGACGAGAGAAAACGCAAAGGAGAAGAAGTGTCGCGATATCATGACATGTCGCATTTTCACGACTCAAAGAGAGCAGAAAGGCAGAGGAGTCAAAAGTGTCGCAATATCGTGACATGTATTTTCGTTACTCGAACGAGACAGGAAGGCAGAGGAGCCAAAAGTGTCACGATATCGTGACATGTCGCATTTTCGTGACTCGAAGAGGACAGGAAGGCAGAGAAGCCAAAAGTGTCGTGATATCGTGACATGTCGCATTTTCATGACTCGAAGAGGATAGGAAGGCGGAGAAGCCAAAAGTGTCACGATATCGCGACATGTCGCATTTTCATGACTCGAAGAGGACAAGAAGGCAGAGAAGCCAAAAGTGTCATGATATCGCGACATGTCGTATTTTCACGACTCGAAGAGGGCAAGAAGGCAGAGAAGCTGAAAGTGTCGTGATATCGCGACATGTCGTATTTTTGTGACCAACGAAAGAAAAGAAAGTGCAGGCGATTACAGGAGCCGTTATAGAGGAAACTATCGAGCGGTGGGTATACCGAATGTCATCATTGGTTGATAGGCAGATAGAGTCTACAGTGGCAGCACTGAACAACACGTGGCACCAAGGTGCAGTAGAAGCAGACGAAGATCGAAAAGAAATATGTTTTGAAAGCCAAGACAATGAAGAGGCACGGGAATTGAAATGAAGGGTCAAAAAAGGAAGGCGAAGAGTCACGCCAGAGATGTTTAAAAGTGGAAGCGAAGGCAAGCACAAGGGGTCAAAAAATGACCAAGAAAGTGTAGCAGACGTGAAGGCAAGAGTGCCATTCTAGACCTATTGAGGCTATTTTTCTTCTAGAGTTGGAATTGCAGTAATGTGATAGGGTCAAAAAATTGCTGAGACAGTGTTGCAGACGTGAAGGCAAGAGTGCCATTCTGGACCTGTTGAGGCTATTTTTCTTCCAGAGTTGGAATTGTAGTAATGTGATAGGATCAAAAAATTACGAGACAGAGTTGCAGACGTGAAGGCAAGAGGGCCATTCTGAACCTGTGTAGGCTATTTTTCTTCCAGAGTTGACATGTTGTAATGTATTAGAAAATTCTTCCTAGGGAAGATGTTGTAATGTAAGAGAAAAGAAAATATAAACTGCCTTTCAGGATAAAGGAGTTTATTTGGCAGACTACTGCCATGGTTGTAAATTTTCCAAGCTTAATGAATGAGATTTGAGAATTAAGCATGAGCAAAATTTTGGCTCCCTATGAGAGTTTTTGTGAGTTTGGGGTTAGCGATTTTGAGTCCCCATCAAGTGGTATCAGAGCGGGAGTTCCTGAGCATATAAACAGATCATCGAAAGTGAGGCAGTTTGCACCAGGATCTGTGGAAGAGCGAGAGTTCCTACGTATGTAAAATAGATCATCGAAAGTGAGGCAGTTTGCACCAGGATCTGTGGAAGAGCGTAGGGTTCCTGAGTGTGTAAACAGATCATCGAACATGAGGCAGTTTACTCCAGGATTTGTGAAAATATTATGAGAAGAGAGCGAGGAAGAATGCCTCCATGAAGAAACCATGGTGGTGGGAGAAATGTGGTACCTAAAGAAGATTTCAGAGCTTTGCAGAGGCAAGTGCAAGCCCTACAAGAGGAGTTGCGAAGAGGGATTGAGCCAAGGAGAAAAGAGTCAGGCTGAGGTTGAAGATTTTGCAAGATTTGAGATGTTGAAAAAGAAGGTGACAGAATAGTATAGAAGTAAAGGTCACTTCTCAATCCACCCCGGTTGTCTGATGTAGGAGCATCCGATGGCAGCAGAGCAATCTTGCATCGACAAAAAATTTCTAAGTGTTCGCCTGGATGTCGCGATATCGTGATAGAGAAAAGCATCGCAATATCACGACATGTCACATTTTCGCGAATCAGAAAGGAGAGAGAAGGCATGGAGCAAAAATGTCACAATTTCGTAACATGTCGTGAAATCACGATCGAAAGAAGAGAGAGAAGGCACAGAACAAAAATGTCACGATTTCACATGTCGTGAAATCGTGACCGAAAGAAGACAGGAAAGGCGTAGAGGAGAAGATGTCGTGATTTCGTGACATGTCATGAAATCACGACTGAAGAAGCAAAAAGAAAGCAAGGAAGGAAAATGTCACGATATCACGACATGTCGCATTTTTACGACCTGAAATAGAGAGAAAGAAAGTAGAGCAAAGCTGTCGCGATATCGCGACATGTCACAATTTCGTGACCCAAGAGGCGAGGAGGAGGCAAAAAGGAAATATGTCGCGATATCGCGACATGTCGCGATTTCGTGATCGAAAAGGAGGAAGAAGAGCCCGAAAGGAAAGATGTCGCGATATCGTGACATGTCGCATTATTGCGACCAAAGGACGAGAGAAAATGCAAAGGAGAAGAAGTGTCGCGATATCATGACATGTCGCATTTTCACGACCCATGGACGAAAGAAGGTGCTAAGGAGAAAAAGTGTCACGATATTGCGACATGTCGCATTTTCATGACAAAAGGACGAAAGAAGGCGCTAAGGAGAAAAAGTGTCGCGATATTGCGACATGTCGCATTTTCGTGACCCATGGACGAAAGAAGGCGCTAAGGAGAAAAAGTGTCATGATATCGTGACATGTCACATTTTTGCGACAAAAGGATGAAAGAAGGCGCTAAGGAGAAAAAGTGTCGCGATATCGTGACATGTCACATTTTCATGACAAAAGGACAAAAGAAGGCACAAGGGAGGAGAAGTGTCGCGATATTGTGACATGTCGCATTTTCATGAATCGAAGAGAGCAGGAAGGTAGAGGAGTCGAAAGTGTCGCGATATCGTGACATGTCGCATTTTTGCGACTCGAACAGGACAGGAAGGCAGAGGAGCCGAAAGTGTTATGATATCATGACATGTCGCATTTTCGTGACTCGAAGAGGACATGAAGGCGGAGAAGCCAAAAGTGTCACGATATCGTAACATGTCGCATTTCGCGACTCGAAGAGGACAGGAAGGCAGAGAAGCCAAAAGTGTCACGATATCGCGACATGTCGCATTTTCGTGACTCGAAGAGAATAGAAAGGTAGAGAAGCCAAAAGTGTCGCAATATCGCGACATGTTGCATTTTTGTGACTCGAAGAGGCCAGGAAGGCAGGGAAGCTGAAAGTGTCACGATATCATGACATGTTGCATTTTTGTGACCAACAAAAGAAAAGAAAGCGCAGGCGGTTACGGGATCCATTATAGAGGAAACTGTCAAGCGGTGGGTATACCGAATGTCATCATTGGTTGACAGGCGGACAGAGTCTACAGTGGCAACACTAAACAACACGTGGCACCAAGGTGCAGTAGAAGCAAACGAAGATTGAAAAGAAAGACGTTTCAAAAGCCAAGACAACGAAGAGGCACGAGAATTGAAATGAAGGGTCAGAAAAGGAAGGCGGAGAGTCATGCCAGAGATGTTTAAAATGGGAAGTGAAGGCAAGCACAAGGAGTTGAAAAATGATCGAGACAGTGTAGCAGAAGTGAAGGCAAGAGTGTCATTCTGGACCTATTGAGGTTGTTTTTCTTCCAGTGTTAGAGTTGTAGTAATGTGATAGGGTCGAAAAATGACCGAGATAGTGTAGCAGACGTGAAGGC
Source organism: Wollemia nobilis (assembly GCA_028583015.1). Classification (NCBI taxonomy): domain Eukaryota; kingdom Viridiplantae; phylum Streptophyta; class Pinopsida; order Araucariales; family Araucariaceae; genus Wollemia; species Wollemia nobilis. The sequence continues at coordinate 4,196,023 of JAQPPZ010017021.1, forward strand.
AAGAGTGCCATTCTGGACCTGTTGAGGCTATTTTTCTTCTAGGGTTGGAGTTGCAGTAATGTGATAGGGTCAAAAAACCACGAAGACAGAGTTGCAGACATGAAGGCAAGAGGGTCATTCTGAACCTGTGTAGGCTGTTTTTCTTCCAAAGTTGACATGCTGTAATGTATTATAAAATTATTCCTGGGGAAGATGTTGTAATGTAAGAGAAAAGAAAATATAAACTGCCTTTCAGGATAAAGGAGTTTATTTGTTAGACTGCTGCCATTGTTGTAAATTTTCCAAGCTTAATGAATGAGATTTGAGAATTAAGCGTGAGCAAAATTTTGGCTCCCTGTAAGAGTTTTTGTGAGTTTGGGGTTAGCGATTTTGAGTCCCCATCAATTTTACTACTTGTAGTTGCATTTTCTTTAAGTTTATATCATCAAAATCTAACAATGGTATCAAAGCACTAGGTCGATCGATTGGAGATAGAAAGAGCCACAAAAGAGATTGAGAGGAGATAGGAAATCTCATTTTCAAAATTTTTAAAATTTCTATTTGGCTATAATATTTCCATAGAGTTGAAAAAAACTTGTGAATACTAAGACTCAACATTGATTCTACTAGATTGACAAATCAACTAGTGAATTTCATTTTCTTGAGATTTGAAGAAATTTCTATTATCGCTTTCCAATACTTTATTGTAAAGAGAGTAGATTCAAAGAAAATTGAGAATATTCCTACAAGAGCTAGGAAGAATATCTTCTTTGGAATCAATCTAGTGCTTGAAGCAATAATTTGAATATTTTAGAGACCTTAAGAAAATCCCATCGCAAGATTTGCAAAGTTGAAGATTGAATATTTTAGAAGACCTAAAGGAGGTACCATTGAAGAACTTCTAGATTTGAAATATTGAAGATAGAGAAGGACTAGAAAAAGTCCTATTGCAGATTTGAGAAGCTGTAAAATTTGAAGGGCCAAGAGAAGGCTAGGAGATCCTCATTGAAGGATTTTAAGAGAGCCCATTGGAGAAGATTGTAAGCGAGGAGAAGTTATTGATAAAGAAGAATTTGGGATAATTGTCACCATATGAAAACAAACCCAAAAAGAAGAAATATTTGGAAAGAAGTTTGTAAAATTTTGGAAGAGATTCTTTAAGACCTCAAGACATTCAAATTCTTGAGAAAGGAGATAAAATTTGAAGTCAAAATTTGACAAGGAGGTTGAAGGAGGAAGGAGCTAGAAGAGGACACAAGTTTGTGAGGTTTAAAGTTGCAAGAGAAAAGGTTTCAAGTTTATTTCTTCAAGGGTGTAGAAGATAGCATTTACAAGGAATTAAAACTTGCACAAAAGAAAGATAAGTTAGATATATTACAAGGAAAGAAAATATCAACTTCTTACTATCTATTGAAAGCAAAGAAGACAATATAGTAAAGCAAATATTGGATATACTAAGATATCCAAAAGAAAAAGTATTGGCATGATTTAGAAGCTTGGAGTCACCACAAGAAAGGTCACCATGCATTGAGCCAATAAGGAGACATAGTAGATGAGTTTCCAAAGAGAAAAAGATAACGTAGAGAATCCATTACCATGGTTTGGAAAAAGGAGAAGCACCACCATCATGTTCAAGAGGAGAACCCATAATTTTATAAAATCAAAGGTGAAGATTGAAAGCATAGAGGGCAAGTATTTGAAAGGCATAAGCTATCATATTTTGAAGCTACATATAGCAGTCAACAAGCTTTAAAGAGCCAAAAAATAGTAGGGTCTAATCACCATAGCACCATTAGCGAGCAAAGCAATGCAGGAGCCATGTATATTTTCATTAATAGAGATAAATAAGGTGAAGAATATAATTTAAACATTAGGGATATAAAAAGGATTCAACTCAAGGAAAACTAAGAAAGCTAAGCATATTATCAGAACCATATTGCACTCAAAATCATGTGGTAGATACAAAGTATTTTTAAAAACTGTAGAAATTGAAAAGATCTTATCAAACTTGATCTTTTACTTAAATACTTGGGAGTTAAAAGGTATATTACCTAGAGATTTGGAAAACTAAATCTTTCTCAAAAATATTGATTGAACATTAAGATTTTCAAGGTATTCTACAAATTTGAGAATTGAAAATATTCATTGAGTTTGATCTCAAAACACTAGGGAGTCATAAGGTAGTCAACATAAACAATTTCCTGAAAGATAAAAAAGTCTATCAAACTATTCTCAATATCAAATGCTAAGGAGCAAAATGGATGTCTACTTAAAAGAATGCAATGAATAATGATATTGGAAACATCATTAGAAAGGAAAAGGTAAATGTCATAAAAATTAGAATCAAGAATTTACTTACAAAGTCTAAAGGAAACTTAGATCTTACTTCAAAAGTGATCTATAGTGAAGCCTTAGAAGAAAACTTTAAAACTATGGAATATTATCTACATGCTAGAATCACTAAAGTGATTGATAATGGAAAGTATGATATTCAAATTCCTTTAGACATTGGTAGCATATTATATATGGCATTACTTACATTCAAATATTACAAAGAAGAAAATATTGAGCAAAAGTAATTGATTGAATCACTTAAAGAGAAAACAAAAATATTTGAATCCTTCTTAAAGAAGATATTCATTCTTCATGCAGTATTAATACTTCAAGTTCTTCTAACTCAATATCTTATCATGATGCTTTAAGTGATTGTTCAAAAGATTCTACACTAAAGAAGAATTGTGATGAGAAGGACAAAGGCAAAAAGAAAATATTTTTGTAGGAATCTGATGATGGCATGATAGCTCATGAAAACACAAAGACTAACTCTAATAATGAAGATAAATAAGAAGAAGAAGAGGAAACTGACAAAGGAGGCATACAATGCAAAGTAAATTGAAGATAAGACGAAGACCATATTGAAGACTAAAGTCTTGGGTACATTATTACATTAGGAGGTTATCTTAGATTAAGACTTGAGTATTTACTTTATGTAATGTAATAAATGCACAAGTATTATTAGAATGTGCAATGATGTAAATGTGCATGGTGTCCACATGTACATGAGTCCTTAGAATAGGAATATGAAGAGTCATAGGAATATGGAAGGCCAAGAGTCATGTCTCATTATATAGGCTTTTGGTAGATGAGTTGAGGAAGTTGGTTAGTGAGTAGATAGATAGAGAGAATGAAGCATAAGGTAGACTAGAGTAGATACAATGTAGAACTTGTATGAAGTATGGAGCATTGATATCTCCACATATTGTAACAAGTTCAAATTTTTGTGAAATTTCATTAATGGCTATTTCATGCATTATTTTACAAGTTTCTCATGCTATTTACTTGCTTATTAAATTGTCATTATCATAATTATAATATTGCATGCTTATTTTACTACTTGTGGTTGCATTTTCTTTAATTTTATAGCATCAAAATCTAACAATTTGTAAATATATAATAGTTTAGGATTGAGTCTATAGTTTAGAGTGTGATTAATATTTTTCATTTTATGTAAGTGTTAGTGTGCAGGAAATGCACAAGTATCATGTGAGAGTGAAATGTGTAGGAAATGCACAAGTGTCATGTAAGTTAGAGTGCAAGTGTAGGTTGAATGAATGTGCACAAATATTTGTATGTAAGAGTGCAAATATGTAATGTAAAGATGTGTGAGAGTGTCTTAGATTAGAAATGCATGTAGAAGTGCAAGAGTCATGTGTGCAAGTGTCTAGAGTTAAGTGTCCATCAAGTATGCAAGTGGCAAGTTGATAAGCCAAGAGTCATGAGACTTGGAAAATTGAGAGCAATAGTCAAGTACCTGAAGAGTCATATCACTATGGCTATATTATGGAGATAATTTTCCATAGAATGCATCTAATAGAAGAGAAAAAATATAGAATCTAGTTAAAAGTTGTAACCAAAAAGGAGCAATCAAGATTGTATACATTTTGAGCAATTAATATTGTAGGTTTTCTTCATGCATAGTTTAAGAATGATTTAGGCAATTTACATTCATATTTCACTATATAAATGAATGTTATTTGATTTATATAAGCCTTGATATACATATTATTTTGCTTATATTATTCTACTCACATTATTATCTTGACCTTTAATATATTGTGGCTATTTTATATTGGGACCTGTGTGAGATAACCTATGAGATAAACACACCTCATGCGCCTAATCCTCAATCTTAGGCGATTAAAATTTTAATCAATGCTTACAAAATTTACCGTAAGGAGATTCAAACGCATCACCTACCGTCTTCCAGCATGCTAGTGCCTTGTGGGCCACCGCTAGACCAACCGCCCACATGAGGACTAAAAAGCATGACTTGCACCTTATTCCCATGAAAACTTCCTTGCCAAGAAAAACTAAACAAAACTATTGTCGCTCCAAGACACAAAACCTTCTGTTTGCCCTGCACCTTAACACTACCCAATCTGTTGCTAGGCCAACTGCCTAGTCGGATATAAGATCGAACGATCTTATATTAAAATCATCGACGCCTTCCCTTAGATAAAAAATTATCTTTTTCTTCTCACAAAGCGCACACAGGAGAAATCACATTGATTGATTTTATCGCACATTGAACACACACCACAGGGCATCAAATATTATTCATATTAATATGGATTACCAACATTCTAAGGACGTCAATGATGCTTAGAAGTTTTAAAAATAACTTTTGAATATTGATGCCAAACCCACTTTGGGTTATATACAAATTATAATATAAATATTATAATTATTTTATAATGCATCCTTAGGCTTTAACCTTTGGGCCCTTTTAATTTTTAATTATTATAATTATTTAAATCTTCATAGATTTAAATATTATAATTTTTTTCTTCTTCTTGGACCTTTTCTTTGGAAAACCTATTCCTTTTTCTTTTGCAAATGCCACCATGGTGAAACCATTAAACCTTTATTTTTCTTGACATAAATAACAACCAATATCATTAATCTATGCCATTAATTCTTTGACATTAATGACAACAATACACTCAGAATTTCCAACAATCTCCCCCTTTGTCATTGATGGAAACCCTTTTCTAAAAATTTATTTTTCCAAACCATTTGATTCCAAATTTGCTCCCCCTAAGAAACTGCCCCCCTAACTGAATGCTCTCTCCCTTACTCAAATATTTCCCCCTTTGACATCAATGGCAAAGGGACTCCTTTGGGCTGAAGATAAGACTCTTAGCTTAGCCCTCTCCCCACCTCCTCTCTTTGAGGTGATTGATTTTGGGGTGGGAGTATTTCTAATCCCAACATACAATTTTATTTTTCTTTTTCAACCTTCTTTCTCAACATACCCATTTGATATTTTTGAGTGTCCCTATTCTTGCTTGTCTATGGAAGCTCTGGAAACTATGTTCTGCACCACTTGGCCTTATGCCCTAGATTATTGCACTTGTAACACTTAATGTTTTAGTTCTTAGAAGGTGCAAATATCTTGAAGTTCCTCCTGGTGAAGCCATACTCATTTATATTATGAATCCTGCAGTGGATTGCTTTATGAACAAAGTGATTACAAGAGTAACAATATCCTTGAAAGAAATATCCATATTTTAAAGAGTTGTCATTCCTTTTAGTGAAGCCATACTCTTTATTTCCATGACCCCTACAATGCATAGCCTTATGACCAAACCTGTTACATGAAAAACAATATCCTTTGAAGAAATCTTGCCTTGAACCCTCTGGTCTCTTAGTCCTTCCTTTGCCTTCTTTGTGATGATCCTTGTATCTTGTTTGTGTGTTGTTTAATTTCTTAGTGAAGCTTCTATTCTTCAACTTATCCTTATAAGTCTAAATTAATTATTCACTCACCTCCTCTAAAACTTCCTCTTCTTTAGATCTTGAGCTTGACCCTTCTTCTTGTTTCCCTTTTCCTTCTTCAAAACCAAGTCCTATTTTGATAAATGAATATCTTTGTGCTTTGGTAATGTTATCCAAAGCTTTTAAACTTTTCCCAAATATGTGTAGCTTATCATTGGCATCTTTCACTTCCATATTTAGATAAACCACTTCATGTTTTAATCTTTCACATTTTGACTCTTTTGCTTCTAACTTTTCACTCATGACTTCTTCAACTCTTTTTGCCTTTTCAAATTTAACTTTCAAGTCATTGAGATCTTGTATAAGCCTTGCTTTTGTTTTCTCATCCTCTTGAACTTGATCCTTCAATATTGAGTTCTACTTTCTAACCTTTTTCAATTCTCTGAGAGCAACAATCAGTTCCTCTTCTAGATCGACTATGGCTTCTTATTCTAGGTTTTCAAGAGCATCTTCATTTCTACTAAAATCGTTATTTGTACAGGGATATTCAAGGTGACCAAAGTTACCACAAATAAAACATTTGAGTATTCTTAGTTCCTTCTTATCCCTTCTTATAAAGTTAGCTTATTTTCCACTTTCTTGGATTTTAATTACTAGAGCATCTTCTTTGATTTGATCTTTAATAGGAGCATCTTCTTCCTCTTCTATTGCCAAAAATAGAATCTCTTCTTCTTCACTATCTGGGGGTCTTTCATCACTATCACTTGAAGCATTTCCTGTCTTGTTAACATAGAAACTCTTCTTGTGCCTTTGAAAAAACTTCTTTTTATGCTTGCCTTGACCATACTTGGATTTTCCTCCTTCCTTTTCTTATGATCTTGTTTCTCTTCACTGCTACTACTTCTAGCTTGTGGACAATTAGATGTATAGTAACCAAAATTTCCACAATTAAAATATTTCACTATTTTTGTACCTTTGTGCTTTCTTGAGTCCTTATTTATTCTACCATAGTTAGCTTCTTCATCACTGCTTGAATCACCACTTGATTCTGGTTTCTCATAGTTTATCTTCTTTGATGCTTTGAAAGTTACCTCTTTCTTGGAGTTGGTATCCTTTACTATTCTCATCTCATAAGTTGTGAGAATTCCATGTAACTTATCCATAGTCAACTAATCAATATCTCTCATCTATTCTATAGCAAAATCATACCTCATAGGAAGTGACCTTAAAAATTTTTGAGCAACATTGGAGTCTTCAATTTCAAATCCAAGTCCATGCATGGTATTAACAATCTCATCCACACGAAGTAAGTATGTAGCAATGTCTTCCTCATATTCCATCTACAAATTTTCAAACCTTTTCTTGTGGTTTTCTAGTAATGCCATCTTGACCTTTTTATTTCCCTAGGTTTTATTCAATTTGTCCCATATCTCTTTTTCTGATTTGCAATGCATAAATTTCACAAATTTTGCTTCACATAATCTACTCAATATTCCATTCATAACCTTGGCATTATTCACATGCAATAGCTTACCATATTTATCTATGGGAGGATTAGTTGTAGGTGTGAACCCATCCTCAACTGATTGCCATGTCTCATATCCTTGTGCCATCAAGTAAGTATTCATTCTTATGCTCTAGAAATCATAATTATTCCCATCAAACAATGGTGCCTTATTTGATAAAGATCCATTCTAAGATGCCATCTGTGTTCCTGTAATATCTTCCTTCAAGTTGTTAGACTTTTCTGAAGGAACCCGCTCTGATACCAATTGAAGAACATAGACTTATACTAAGAGGGGGGTGAACAGTATAATATCAACTTTTACTTTTATTTCTCAAAAAATATTATCTAATATTATCAATGGAAATATCAATAGCGGTAATCAAAGCAATGCATAAATCATCACATACAAGAGAGACACAAATTTAACATGGTTCACCCAATGTGGGCTACTCCATGAAGAAAATATTTCTTCTAAATTTTCTCAATAAATCTATTGGGAATCAATTCCCTATTACAATATTTATAGACCTCTATCCAAAGGAGACACCAATCTCCTATGCTCTTATTTGTGGATCTCTCTCCACAATATAACTCTATCCCCTTGCTCTGGTTCGTGGATCTCTCTCCATAGGAGAATTCTATCCCCTTGCTCTGGTTTATGGAAATTTGATCCAGGAGAACTCTATCTCCTCAACTAGTTTGTGGATATCTTTCCATAAAATAACTCTATCTCCCTACCTAGTTCATGAATCTCACTCCATAGGAGAACTCTTTCCCCTTACTCTAGTTTGTGGATCTCTCTCCACAATATAACTCTTTCCCATTGCTCTGATTCGTGGATATCTCTTCACAAGAGAACTCTTTCCCCTTGCTCTAGTTCATGGATCTCTCCACAGGAGAACTCTTTCCCCTTGCTCTGGTTTGTGGATATCTCTCCACAGGAGAACTCTTTTCCCTTGCTTAGGTTTGTGTATATCTCTCCACAAGAGAACTCTTTCCCCTTTTTCTAGTTCATGGATCTCTCTCCACAAGAGAACTCTATCCCCTCTACTCTAGCTGGTGATCTTCTAGAAGACTTCTACTCCCACTGCTATGGCTTGTGGATCTCTCTCCATAGGAGACCTCTATCCCCACTGCACTAGCTAATGGATCTCTATCCATTGGAGACTACTATCCTCTTTGATATGTCACCTCCAAAGCCTACTCTCAACTCTATCTCAAATATGCACCAAACTATATCCTAAGTCTAGCATAAATCTGCTCTAACTCTACTCACAAATCTGCATTAAAAATTTTTCTAAGTCTAGCATAAATCTATTCTAACTCTGATCATAAATTAGATCTTAATTCTATCTCAAATCTATCCCAAGCCTTAACACAAAGCTTGAACAAATCAACAATCAAATCTGCTCTTAATTTTATTTTCAAGTCTTCAAAAGACTTGCTCAAATCTGCCTTCAAGTCTTCTCAAAAGACTTTCTCAAATATGTCCTTAAGCCTTCTCAAAAACTTACTCAAATCTGTCCTCAAGCCTTCTCAAAGACTTGCTCAAAACCTTTCCTTAAGCCTTCTCAAAGACTTGCTCAAATCTGTCCTCAAGCTTTCACAAAAACATGCTCAAATCTGTCCTCATGCCTTCTCAAAGACTTGCTCAAATCTATTTAAAACTTGCATACAAACACAACTTAGATATCTTTCAAAATACTTTCTTCACTTGTACTTAGAATTCATTTAACCTTTATAACATATAGAGGATGATATGCACTATCAAAATACAATATGTTTCACACTCATAAATATTATACTCAATTAACCAATCTCTATCTCTTTCCAAATCCCTTGTTAGCATAGCGTGCATTATTATATTACATTATTAATGCGCACATGGTTGGTATAGTTAGTTGCTCAACTAATGGAAATAATCCACCAACCACCTTGCGGATTATATATCAAGAGAATTGTTTTCAATGAATAAAATACTCCTCGGATTTTATCTTGGTATCAGAGCAATTGGGGAATGTTGTTCAAGCGCGGTGGTAAGGCAATGTTAATGTTTTTCATTGTTCATCGACCAAGCATCAGTGGCAAGCAAGTTTTGAGGCAATAATTGGATGCGTACTTTGAGGTGCATGATAGTCAACTCAGGCACTAGTGGCAAGCAAGTTTTGAGGTGGTAATTTGGGCACATACTTTGAGGTGTGTGATAGTCGACTCAGGCGTCGAAGAACAATTATCATGACTCAAGCACAGGAGAACACATATCAGTTTTTTCTACATGTGAATGTCACCTTGGGCATGAAACCCAAGGATCACTGATAAGGACGATAGTAGACACATGGTAGGCAAACACATGGATGACTGACAAAGACAAACAATAGACACGTGGTAGGCTTGGAACAACGAGAGATAGTAGGCAGAGTGGACTGGTGTGGAACTTACGAACATGTGGTAGTAGTTGGACACATGACATGGCATAAAGACAGTCTAATTTAGCGTAGTTGATATGGTTCTTATGAAAACTTGGCAATAGTTGAGTGGTTAGTCAACAAAATCCATGGTGGGAGTTAAGAGTACTGTTGGCGACACATGGTAGTGGCAAAATAGTTGCTAAGCAAAAAAACTACCCGAAGGCAATCAACATATATCTTGTGCTTTGTTGTTCATAAAGCACGTCAACATCACTGCACCAGCGATGTGGGACAAATAGTCCTACTACTTTTTTTTCTTCGTCACGTGGTGAAGAATATTCTAAAAGGGACCTCTTGTCCCTTTCATATCGATGAGCGACGTAGTTCCACTAGCACGTTGGACTTGTGCCAAGGTCTAGGCAACCCGGAGGTTACAGTTTCAAACCCTGCTCACAACCCTCAAAAATAGTGTTTTTGTCATTAGTAATTTTTCCTTGACAAGAATTTTTTGCTACAAGTTTTTTGACAACAAAAACTTTTTTTTTGACGACTTTTGATATTTTTTTGACAAGTTTTGCCTCACCTATTTTTGATCAAGGAGGGTCATTTTTTTGTAAATAATGGTTATTTTTTTGTCAAAGGAGGGCACAGGAGCATTTTTCTACCACAAGCTAGAGGAGATACATATTTTTTGAGGTATTTTTCCATACTTCGATTTTTCCTTTCAAAGCAATTTTGGAGGGATAAGTTGTTTTTTTTTTGGAATTAGAAAGGGTCCAAATACAATTTTCTCATCCTTGTTTATTTTGCAACAAAAATGGGGGATCACAAGCATTCTTTTTGCAAAATTCTAAGACAAAGGGGGGAAGAAAATTTGTTGATTTGTGGAAGTGAATATTTTTTCATTGTAAAACTAACATTGTAATAGGTGCATTTTTTATGGAAACCGACACCTAGAGTAGGTAAAATTTTGTGGGAACTTATGATTATTTTTGAATTTAAATTTCCTATTTTCTTGTATTTCAATCATAAAGTAAAATATACAAAGCAAAGAAAAGATCCCAAATTTTATACCTATTTGTGCAATTTATTGCACAATAGCATTCGATATCTACGATACCTCTGGTCCACACTTACAGGTAATGTTGTTGTGCTTGGACTACTGTATCTAATGCCTAATATAGCTACAACAATGATGTTTGAGCTTGTTCTCTATTAATCATCGAGGAGAAATAAGGTAAACCAGTTCTGATATTCACTCCATTTATACCCTAATTGTTATTGTTGTTAGACGTAAATCCTAACAAAGTGATTTTTGAAGTGTTTAGGGGAATTTATACCCCACATATGAGGAAATACCTTCTATGGTAGGTGTCATAAACAAGATGATTCTCTTTCAGTACCACCTAAGTTCCATGTATCATTTTGCTCTTATATACTTATAGTCTCCCTCACGTAAGGGTGGGTATATATAGAGAAGTTTGGTATAAAGGCCTAGAAGGTATAAAGAAAGGGGGACCATTTGGTGTTATAAGGAACCTTCACAATGGCCACTATTTACAAATATCTATTAGATTCATAATTACTGAAAGGTTCTAACTTTGCACCATGGAAGACAAATATGAGAGTTATCCTTCAGGTTGAATATTTATGGGATGTAGTGACTGGCACTACAAAACAAACTGGAATAGTAGGGCCATATCAAGAGTCCTTTGATAAAAAATGATAGAAGATATCTCATGTTTATTCTGCTTGCTACTAAAAATGAGGTTCAACCTCATATTTGTGATGCCAAGACTGGTAAGGAAGCTTGGGATGCTTTGATTACTATGTATGAAGGAAATAATTAGTCTACTATTCTAAACCTTCAAACTCAACTCCATACACTCAGTATGAAATCTGGTGAGACAGTTGACCTATTCCTATGCAGAGTGGTAGAATTGAAATCCAAATTGAATGTTATGGGACAGACAGTGGATGATGCTCTCTTGACCTTAGTCATCTTGAGAGCTTTATCATAATCCTATAAAATATTGATCACTTCTCTTCATGTGTTTGGTAGACAAGTTACCTTTGTGGAATTGGTGAATTTTATTCAAACTGAGGAGGCAAATCAGTTTCAAAAATATGAAGTGCTAGATAATGCCCTCTACACCAAACAAGGGGGTAAGAAACAAGGTAATTTTCAAAAGGGAGGATCTTCATCAAAAGGAAAATGGAAACAACATCAGCAAAAAGACAAACAATATTGCAAAATTTATGATATGAATAACCATGATACCAATAGGTGTTGGTTTAAGAACAAACAACAGAATGACCAAGATCACAAGAAGAAGAGTAAAGGAAAATACAAACCATAGAAGAAGCATAAGAAACCCAAGGGGAATGTTGCTTATGCCAAATCAAACTTAGACTCAGATTCTGCCACATCCGACTCGAACTCAAATTTTGAGCGAGCACACAAGGTGCTCATGCCTCACACTTCATATCAGCAGATAGATGCAGTGTGGTATATTGATTCTAGTGCCAATAAACACATGACTGGTGATAGATCATGGTTTGAGACATTTGAGGAAAAGGAAGGTAAGCCAGTAACAATTTCTGACAATATGACCTACCAAGTGAAGGGTGAAGGTAATATTTTTGTCACTCTTCCAGATGGTAAATTTTAGATTAAGAAGGTACTCTATGTTCCTAGATTGGCTAACAATTTTTTGTCAATCCCTCATATATTGGATTGAGACATGGATGTTATGTTTCGAGTTGAGAAAGTCAAAAAGATATGTTTTATCACCAAAAAAGGAAAACATGTAGCAAAAGGATCATACAAGCATGGCTTGTTCATTTTATATGTCGTTTCAATACCTCATGTTGCCCTGACAACAACTATAAAGGAGGCTACTTCTTTGTGGCACAAGATATATGGGCATATAAGTTTAGGATATTTGCTCGAGTTGAGAAAATATGATATGGTGAGAGGTCTTCCCAATATTTCATCCACATTGCTAGTCTGCTCGGATTGCTTAGCAGGGAAGCAACACTGGGTACCATTTGAAGTTAGCTCTTCAAGAGCTAAGAAATATTTGGAGTTGGTACACACCGATCTGTGCAGTCCTATGCCAACCAACTATGGTGGAAAGAAGTATTTTTAATTTTTTGTTGATGATTATTCATGGAAGATGTGGATTTTATTTCTTTAATTGAAGTCAAAGGAAATTATGTACTTTAAATAGTTCAAGAATCTTGTTGAGGAGTCAGGATGTTCCATAAAAACCCTCTACTTAGATCAAGGGGGGAATATACATCCAAGGAATTTTCATCATTTTTGAGTGAACATGGAATTAAGAGACAACTGACAACTGCCTATACTCCACAACAAAATGGATTTGCTGAAAGGAGGAATTGTTCCATTGTGGAAATGGTTTGATGTATGCTTAAGGGGGCACATCTTGAGCAAGAGTATTGGGTAGAAGCAGTGAATACAACATTGCATCTCCTGAATAGGACACCCACAAGAGCTCTACAGGGCAAGACTCCATAAGAAGCATGGAGTGGGAAGAAACCTTCCATTTCTCATCTAAGAGTTTTTGGATGTAAGGCATTCATGCACATACCCAAACAGAAGAGGAGGAAGTTAGATGAGAAAACCCTAAAATGTATTTTTCTTGGTTATGATGAGCATTCAAAGGGATATCGATTGATAGATTCTATGACCAAGAAGACACATAAGTCAAGATGTGGTATTTGATGAAGCTTTCACATCAAATAACACTTCTAAAACTATATACCTTGAGGAAGATGGGCCTAAGAAAGAGACTCTACCCCCATAGAACAAGATTCCAAAATGGTATACTAGTACATTGAGAGATTCTAAGTTGACATCACTTCCAGATCTAACTCTAGATCGACCTTGTACTCGTAGTATGACTCAACAGATGAGAGCAGAGGTATCAACTTCAGAGGTTGATGAGATTTACCAACAATTTGATGAACTATCTATAGACGCAGAGGAAGACAAAGAAACATATTTGGATGATGAGAGGGTTTATATATCAATATTGGATGAAAATGAACCCACAACTATTTAGGATGCACTTAGTGAGCCTCAGTGGAAGGCTACTATGGAAGTAGAACATACATCTGTCATGAAAAATCATACATGGAAGCTAGTAAATCTACCTTCAAGAAATAAGCCCATTGGCTGCAAATGGGTGTTCAAAGTGAAGTATAATGTAGATGGTACTATTGATAAGCATAAGGCCCATCTTGTTGCCATGGGATATGCTCAGAAAGAAGGCATAGATTATGAAGATATTTTTGCCCCTACTGCAAAAATGACTACCATTCGAGTACTTTGTGCCATAGTAGCTCAGTTTGAGTGGAATTTACATCATATGGATGTAAAGAGTTCTTTCTTGAATGGTGATCTACAAGAAGAAGTGTACATGACCCAACCAGAAGGATTTGTTTTTGAAGGGCAAGAACAAAAAGTTTGCAAGTTGATCAAATATTTGTTTGGACTAAAAAAAGCTCCATGAGCTTGGTACATCAAATAGATAATCACATGATGCAACATGGATTCAAAAGAAGTCCTTCAGATGTAAATATCTATATCAAGAATAATGGCTCTGACATAGTGATTTTGGTGCTATATGTAGATGATTTGATCATAACAGGGATTTCAGAGAGTATGATTGATGGAGTAAAAGATGATTTGAAACAATATTTTGAAATGACAGATCTAGGAATTCACTATTATATTGATTTGGAAGTGACTCAACAAAAGAATCATATCAGAGTATCACAAAATAAGTATGCTAAGACATTGGTTGATAAATATCGTATGACTGATTGTAAGTCTAAGGTAAATCCAATGGATCTTGGACTTAATTTATCGTGATATGATAAATCACCATAGGTAGATGGTACTCTCTATCGCCAATTGATTGGGAGTCTCATATATCTAGAAAATACCAGGCCAGATCTCAGTTTTGTTGTGGGATATGTTTCAAGGTTCACGCAGGAACCTAAGGTGACTCATTGGAAATCAACAAAGAGAGTTCTTCACTATGTCCATGGTAGTACAAATTTTGGCTTGGAGTACAAGAAGAATAGCAAGTTCTATTTACAAGGATACACATACTTAGACTATGTTGGATTCATTGATGATCGTAAGTCGACTTCTGGATACATTTTCCATCTTGGATCTGGTCATGTCTCTTGGTATAGTAAGAAGTAGTAGGTGGTTGCTATATCATATACAAAGGTAGAATATCACGTAGCAAGTGGAGAATTTTTTGAGATAATATGATTAAGTCACATTCTTACAAACATGGGTCTTCCAAAGAATCTTCCACTTCATTTGTTTTGCGATAATAAAGGTGTTTTGAATCTAGTCAAGAATCCAATATTTCATGATCGTACCAAACACATCGACACTTGATGTCATTTTATTTGATATGAAGTTCTAAATAACCACATACAACTCCATTACATTCCCACTGATTAGCAAGTTGTAGACATTTTCACCAAGGCACTTGCACGTGTCAAATTTGAATTTTTGCAATGCTCTTTGTATTTTCTAAAAATGTAATAAGGGGGGATGTTAGCATAGTGTGCATTATTATATTAAATTATTAATTCACACATGGTTGGGATATTTAGTTGCTCAACTTATGGAACGAATCCACCAACCACCTTGCAGATTGTATATCAAGAGAATTATTTTCAATGAATAAACTACTCCTCTGATTTTATCAAATCAAATCAAACAATGTAAACTTGTTTCACAAAACTGGTCTATATTTCTTGCAAATTTACTTCAAAATATCAATCACATTAATGCACAATTTCCCTTCATAAAATTAATCTCAACCACTTCCATACTTGTAATCAATATCTCTCAAACCAATGTTTAAAAGATTTCACAAAATGCACTAACTTGTCTTCAACCCTAGCACAAGTAGTTCACAATTCTCTAGCACAAATGTCTTAAAATTTTTCAATAATAGAAGCATATATTGTTCTCAAATTCTATCCCAAATGTTTCCAAACCATTCAACCATGAAGCACAAATCCTAACTCAAATATTTTCAACAATGCTTATCAAACAATCCTTTTCACTCCACCTTATGTTCCAAAATATTTACTTCAAAAAAACACTTTAAACAAGGAATAATGTGCCCATACCTCTTAATTTCTCTTATGGAGATATGTCTTCAAAAATCTATCTCACAAACAATTGATCTTTCTAGTGCCACTTCAAGAGTTAGATATCAAAATACTCTCTCAATACATCCATATGAATTTTCTTCTCAAAAGATATTTCACCATACAAAAATTACAATAAAATATCAAACCACTATAACACCTTATTACTCCTATTCTTGCATGACAATACTCAACAAAACAAGCCATGAATTACACACATGAATTTCTCATATACACCTTATACCTCCTTCTTAATTTAAAAAAAATCATAAAAGAATTATCAAAAGTTCTTATTACTCCACAAAATCACTTTTCAGCAAAAATACATTCTCATAATATTTTTATCCAAAATAAATTGCAATAAATAATTAAAAATTATTTCTCCTTATACCTCCCTAAGTCAATAACGATCAAATAATCAAACACAACTCATGCGTCTAACCCTCAACCTTAGGTAATTAAAATTTTAATCAATGCTTACCAAAACTACCGCAGGAAGTTTCGAACACAACACCTACCGCCTTCTAGTGTTCTAGCGCCCTTTGGGACACCACTAGGTCAACCGCCCACACGAGGACTAAAAAGAACAACTTGCACCTTATTCCCACGAAAACTTCCTTGCCAAGAAAAATTGAACAAAATTGTCACTGCCCAGATTTGAACATAGAACCTGTTGTCTGCCTTGCACCTTAACACTGCCCAGTCTTCTGCTAGGCAAACTGCCTGGTCAGATATAAGATTGAATGATATTATATTAAAATCATCATCACTTTCTCTTAGATAAAAATTTATCTTTTTCTTCTCACGAAGTGCATGCAGGAGAAATCACATTGACCAGTTTTATCACGCATCGAATACACACCATAGGGCATCAAACATTATCCATATTAATATGGATTACCACCATGCTAAGGATGTCGGTGGCGCTTAGAAGTTTTAAAAAAATATTTTGAATATTAGCGCCAAACCGACTTTGAGTTATATAAAAATTATAATTATTTTATAATGCATCCTTAGGCTTCAAAATTTGGTCCCTTTTAATTTTAATTATTATAATTATTTAAATCTTCATAGATTTAAATATTGTAATCTTTTTTTCTTCTTGGACCTTTTCTTTGGAAAACCTCTTCCTTTTTATTTTGCAAATGCCACCATGGTAAAACCATTAAACCTTTATTTTTCTTGACATAAATGACAACCAATGTCATTAACCTATGCCATTAATTATTTGACATCAATGACAATAATATACTCAAAATTTCCAATAGTATAATAGTCAACAATATTTAAAGAGCCACAAAATAGTAGGGTCTAATCACCATAGCATCATTAGCGAGAAAATCAATGTAGGAGAAAAGTATATTCTGCATTGAAGGTTTGAAAAAATTGCATTATCTTGAAAACACCACTCAACAATGATAATAAATGTAAAGGAGAAGGTTAGTTACAGTAGTAAGCTTTACTAAGCATTGAAGGAGCTAGAACATTATAAAGAAGAGCTCATCATTTAAGAATTCATGATGAGAAGTTACAACATCTATAGAGAGTGTTACAGTGCAAAAGAGATCACTATGTAGAATATAGTGTATGAAAGGGAATTACAAATCATAAGCACCACATGGAAGAAGTGTCATAAGGGATAGTGCCGCCTATAAAAAAATTACATAGTAAAGAACAACACCACATGGAGGTGAGCTAACACCCTACCAAACATAAGGAGGTTCACATCACTTGGAAGAAAGACAACACACTAGGAAGAGAAAGAACATTACAAAAAAGAGTGCAAGCACTTGGAAGGTAAAGGAGGTGAAGAGTCATTACCACCAACTGACACAGTGCTAAAGAAAACTCCAAGGGAAGAGGAAACATTTGCCTTACATGAGTGACAAGTCTTACATTTATTCATGCAATAAGAAGGTATTCTAAGAGTATGTAGAGGATGACAATGAAGTAAAGACCAAGAGGATAGTGAAGTGAAACCTGAGTAGAGTTAAGGAGAACGTAACCAAAAACATGTTAAAACTTTGAAGGTACCAAAATCAAGTGCAATTAATGTTGTAAGAAATTATCATAATCATTGAAGAGGGAGAAGTGAATAGCACCATAATACAAGTGCAAGTTGCAGGGAAGTCAAAGAGAGGAAGACTTCAAACTCAATGCACACCAAAGTTAAAGAAGGTATTGAATTTATTTAAATCAAAGTGTATTTTTATAAAGTAAAGGAGGAATAAGGAACATTATTACTAAGGTTAAAACTAGTTAATATTTAATGCTTGAGATTAATTATATAATTGGAGGTATAAGGAATTGCTTTGATATAGTACAACCTTAGATGCATTATTGAAGATTTGAAAGCATGATTGAAGCAAGGAAGGTTTAATTAAAAGCATTTGAATTACTTTATTCAAGCACAAGGATTATTTGCAAATATTTTATTTTGGAGGAAAAAGGAATTCTACATAGAAATTAAAACATTAAATTTGCAAATATCCATAGTTTCTAAATTTCCAATTAGGGAGATATAAGGAGTTCTACATCAATTTAGATTATTGAAATTTAGAAATTATACTTTTGAGATTTGAAAGAAGCTTAATATAGCATTGATAGAAAGTTGGAAATTGCATTTTGAATTAGTCTCTTGCTCTAATTTATGAGACATAAGGAATCTAACTTAAAGGTCTTGAAAACAAAGAACCTTATCAAAACTTGAAGGTGCATCTATTTAGCTTTCTATTTATTCATTAATAGGGAGAAATAAGGTGAAGAATAGAAGTTGAACATTAGGGAGATAAAATGGATTCAACTCAAGGAAAACTAAGAAAGCTAAGCATATTATCAAAACCATATTGCACTCAAAATCATTTGGTAGATACAAAGTATTTTACAAAACTTGAGAAATTGAAAAGATCTTATCAAACTTGATCTTTTACTAAAATACTTGGGAGTTAAAATATATTCTACCTAGATATTTGGAAAATTAAATCCTTGTCAAAACCATTGATTGAACATTAAGATTTTCTACCCAGGTGTTGTAGGTGAGTTGGAGAGGAGAGGGCAATCCTCCAAGAGAGGTCCTAGGTTAAAATATCCACCCTACAAAAAGCTGAATTGGATATCCAAAATCCAATTGATAATGTTGGTGCGGGCAGGGTCGGGTGCGACTCCCGGGTGGCTTTAACGGTGTAGAACCCCCTGTTCATGGTCTCTCAGACCAAGGCAGCCCTGCAAGGGGTTTTTTCTTAAAAAAAACATTAAGATTTTCAAGTGAAGAAAACAAGCTTATATTGAGAGAGGGAGTGAACAGTATAAGATAAAATTTTATTTTTATTTCCCAAAACATTATCCAATGTTATCAATTGCAATACCTTTTCATAGCAGTATTAACCAATATCATTAATAGCAATAACAAGGCAATGCACAAATCATCACACACATGAGAGACACAAATTTAACTCGGTTCACCCAATGTGGGTTACGTCCATGAAGAAAATCTTCTAAATTTTCTCAACAAATCTCTTCGAAACCAATTATATATTATAATATTTATGGACCTCTGTTCAAAGGAGATCTCAATACCCTATGCTCAATTTCATGGATGTCTATCCACAGGAGAACTCTATCCCCTTAACTCTAGTTCATGGAACTCTATCCACAAGAGAACTCTATCCCCTTATTGTTTTGGTTTATGGAACTCTATCCACAAGAGACACCTCTCCTTTGCTCTAGTTTGTGGAACTCTATCCACAGGAGATACCTCTCCTCTCTACTCTGGTTCATGGAAATCTATCCATACGAGACACCTCTCCTCTCTACTCTAGTCACCTCCAAAGTTGGTACACATCTTTGCTTAACTTTGCAGCAAGCCTACTCACGAGACTTGCTTAATTTTGCTCATAAATCTACTCCCAAATCTACCCCAAATATGCACACACTACATACACAAATCTATCTCAACTCTATCCTAAATTTGCACACATTACATGCACAAATATATCTCAAATCTATCCCAAATTTGCACACACTACATGCACAAATATGTCTCAATTAGGCCCCAAATCTGCACACATTACATGCACAAATCTATCTCAACTCTACCCCAAATATGCACACATTACATGCACAAATCTGTCTTAACATTACCCTAAATATGCACATCCTACATGCACAAATTTATCTCATATATGTCCCAAATCTGTATACATTACATGCACAAATCTGTCTCAAATCTATCCCAAATCTACACACATTACATGCACAAATTTGTCTTAAATCTGTCCCAAATATACACATATTACATGCACAAATCTATCTTAACTCTGCCCCAAATCTGCACATATTACATGCACAAATTTGTCTCAAATCTGTCCCAAATATACACACATTACATGCACAAATCTGTCTCAAATCTGCCCCAAATCTGCATACATTACATGCACAAAGTTATCTCAAATCTGTAAATCTTGCATACAAAATAATGTTCATCTATTTCCAGATCTTGCATAATAGTGTCATCAAGTGTTTTATCTAATCTTCAATGTGCTTTCTTTCACTAAAGCAGTTTAGACATATTCTACCCAGAATTTGTTTATTCTCTTGAACATATAGAGAATGATATGCACTTGAAAATTTCTCAATATATTCTACACATTCATTAAGTCTATCGCTTTCAAATGTCTCACATTCAACAAATCATATCTCTACCTCTTACAAATTCCTTTCAAATCAAGTCACGCTAGTATATAACTTTGCTTCATAAAACTGATCTATGTGCCTTGCAAATTTACTTTCAAATATCAAATACTATAATGCACAAGTTTGCTCTCAACCCTAACACAAGTGTTTTCAATTTCTTTCAAGGATAAAGCACAACTTGTTCACAAACTCTAGTACAAGTGTTTCCAATATTTTTCAAAAATGAAGCACAACTTGTTCACAAACTCTAGCGCAAGTGTTTCCAATTTCTTTAAACAATGATGCGCAATTTATTTCATAAACCCTAGCTCAAATATTTCCAAAAATGCACATATTTAATCCTTATTTCTCCACCTTATGATTTAGAAATATTTTCTCAACCAAACACCTTAAAGAAGGAATAATTTCACCATACCTATGAACTTGCTTTGATGAAGTTGTGCCCTCAAAAACTTGTCTCAAAAGAATTTCCTTTTCAAAGTGCCACTTCAAAACTAGTTAGTAGATTTCTCTTTCAAACCATCAACATTAAATTTCTTCTCAAAAATATGTGCACAATGGAATCTAAAAATGATACTCAATGACTCTCCTTTTGTTCTCAAAATATAGGGCATTAACAATTATCAAAACCCCTCAAACTTTCTTTTCACCATACAAAACTTATAACAAAAAATCAAACCGCAATAACACCTTATAACTCCTACTTTTGCAAGAGATAATTTTCACCACACCACAAATTTTATTATAGCACTCAATAACTCAAAGCAAAAATTATAATATTTAAATCATCCATATACACCTTATACCTCCTTACTTTCATAAAATAATTACCAACACATTTAATGACCCAAGGCACAAATTACAACTTTTAAATGAACTTCATACACCTTATACCTCCTAGTAAAAATAATAATTTTCAATGCACTCACTATTTAATAATGCACACAAAAATCTGATTTATAATGTTGTATGTTGACCCCAATCATTTATGCAAAAAACAAACCTTATTTCTCCCCTAATTTCAAAAATTAAAGTGCATACCTTAGACGTTCAAAATAATTTTTAATTTAAAACTTTGTGCATTTTCTAACACTACCACCACAATTCGAACTTGCCATCTCTAGTTGGTCTACACCCTAGCACAAGCTAGGACACCGTTTGGGCTAGCTGCCCACACAAAAACCAAAATGTACGTGCTCCTATTTCAACTGCCACACGACATGATAAATTTCTCAACCAAAACTTTAGCAAAAATGTCCTTGTTGTACTTTAAACTCGAGGCCTCCTCTCTACCAGTGATCTAGCATAGGGTCTCCCTATCGTCTAGGCTAGTCACCCAGATGAGAATTCAACTTGCTTCTTCCCCTTTTGAATTTTGAAACCTACTTTAGAAATTGTGCACCTATCCTTTCCTTCTACTCTGCCCTCAATGAATCGAACGACTGAGCAAATCTCACGATTTTTGCTTCATCTCAACCTTATGCAAATGAAATAATTTTCCCCCTTTAAATATGATTTCCACTTCATGCATTAACATTGGCGCTTCAAATAAATTTGAATATTATTTCCTTTGGTGCTTCTTTTGTTTTGGTATTTTCGTTGGTATATATCTCTCTTTCAATGCTTTCGCCAACAAAAATAAGTAATTATGTGTTTGATAAAATTCATGCATTTTCAAAGGTCAAAGCCAATTTCACATTTCTCTTCAAAAATATACCGTTTTTGCTTGGTTTCGGGCGAAAATAATGGTTGGGCGTCCATTTTTGCCACATTAAAATTTTTCCAAAATTCTACCTAAGTATGAAATAAATTTCGCCAGTGAAATCATCTTTCGGGCAATTTCACCCCTGGGCGCAACAAAATTATCTTTTGGGCATTTTCGCCCCTACGCGTAGCAAAATCATCTGGCAGTTTCACCAATGAAATTATCTTTTCAGCATTTTTGCCCCCAGGTGCAACGAAAATCATCTCCGAGCAAAGTCGTAGTGCAATTCATTTTCGCCCCAAGTTGGAGCAAAATTCATTTTTGCCCCCTTTCTAAGCGAAATCCCATATTTTCAACAAAATTCCTTTTTGCCCCAACGCCTTGGTGAAAATCATCTTTGTCATTTATCCTCCAGAAGAAATCATTTTCGATGGCACTTTCAGTGCAGATCATTTTTGGGAAAGTGCAAGGACCAGTAAATTTAACTCTTGCGATAAAAAAGCTGATATTTAAAAAATTATTGCTGAAGAATTGTCGAGATTAAATATTGATTCGCTTCACCTTTGACTCTGGTATGATTTTTTTCATTTTCAAGGCACCATCCACTGTGGTGGGTGCTCATTTTCAACTCATCGACTTCTGAAATGAATTTCCATTATTCCTTCTTGCTGATTTCCAAGACGTTCTCCATTGAAGAAGGATCGTAGCTTCCCAAGGTGTTCGTTGATTTGTTCATTGTTGTTCTCAAAAAGAATATTTTTACCAACCAGGCTGCAATTTGCCACCATTTTCTTTAATGCTCATTCAATTACAGAGGTGCAACCCTCTATAAATACTAAAAAAATTGATGTAAAAGGAGGGGGAACATTCTGCTAGAAAACTCTTTAATTTTTAACTTCTGCCTCAATTGAAAGACTTCAAACTCTAGTTCCTGGATCAGTCATGTATGTGATTTTTTTCTACCTATTATTTTTGCTATATTCATTGCCTTTGTTAGATAAGTTAAAATTTTGCATTTGAATTTAATTTCTGATGAAGAAATGAATGTTGAATTTGAAATCATATTTGCAATTTGTGATTGGTTCCTATACTCTTATTTTTTATGAATGTTGGATAGAACTTTATTTGATGATTTAGTTGTTAGTTCATTTTCCACTCTATCTTTTAGGCTTATAGCCATATTTCCCATCTTAATCTGTTAATTTATATCCCTAATATTTATACTGACTTTAGATTAGTGCGGGAACCAGCCCTCTCTAGAGATTGGACCAAAGGACATATCTTTCCTTCGGCCTTTCAATTTTGGTCAAGTCTAGGATGCATATTTTTACACTTAGGTAGATTCATGACCAACAATTTTTGGCGTGCCTGGTGGGATGAATAGTCTTTGTGTTTTAAAGGAGCTTGAGTTTGGTCAATCTTTAGCTTACCTTCATCTAGAAAAATCACCTGGTGACTCCATTGAGTTGAAGATCTGGATCTCATGATTGGTGGATGCCTTTTGTGCTAAAAAAAGACATCTCTAAGGACCCAAGGTTTGGTTAGTAGCCTTGACCTCACAAGCGAAGAAAATAATGTTTGTTTGGTGACTCTGACTCAACAGCAAGGACTGTGATCTCTAAAGACCACTGCTATAATGGCACAGGTATGCTATCCCAGCTGGGATGATCCTCGCCCTCTGAATCTCCAAAGTTGACATGAGATTCTTAAAAATACCCTGAAGACCCTAAAAAAATACAATGGCACTGAGGGAATGGCCTGAGAGCACCTTGAATATGTTGTTGCTCTAGCGACCCTCCATGGCATAACCCACGAAGATGTCATGATTAGACTTCTGGTCCTATCTTTGGAAGGAAGGGAATTATAGCATAGGGGTGTAGTATTCCTAGTGGGGAGGTGGTTCTCAAGGGCTTAGAATGATCAATTTACTATTCTCAATCGATGGACCAAATCGTACAATCGTACAGTCTTCACAACCATCAATATGCGACAACAAAACAACTTGTACGGATCCCAAATCGTACCACTGTACGATCCCAAATCATACAGTGATAGGGCTTGTATGATTTTACACTCATCCAATCCTTCATATTCGGTTTTGCAAGCTGCCGTACACAGTTTTGTAACTAAATTGTTCGATTTCCCAATATTGCCAAATCGGGTAAGTTTTCCTTAATCGCATAAACTGCCAAATCGGGTAAGTTTCTTTTGTACGATTTGTAGCACGTCTGGTGTACGATTTGTATGAAATGAAAGTTCAAAAAGGTGCCAAATTGGATACTCTTCTATACCAATCTCTCTCAGACAAGTTTTGGAAAGTTCTAAAATGGCAATTAATCCATTCCTACCAACATGCAAGTTCTATCATCAGGGTTTGAGAGAGTTCTCTCCAATGGCAATATCCAAAAATCATACAAACATTCAAGACATCCTTCTTGATATCATCCTCATCATAGATCATTCATAAGGTTCACACCAATGCTAGTTCAATTCCATCCTTCCATAGCAATGCATTAATCATCAACCACAACATAAAGAAGTACATGCAACAACAGATAAACTACAAAACATTACTCCATCATTCCAGAATCATACAATACATGAGAAAAGACTATGAATTGTGATTCTTCTTCATTAATTGTCAATAATGCAATACAATCACTAAAGGTAAGGTACTCAATAATCATAGATATGCATTCAATACTCAGACTAGTCAGACCAAATCATAACCAGACTAATCAGACTATCAAAATTGAAAAGGGGGTCTTATATAACATTGCCTAGGCTATTCCCAAGTGGTTCCTGAGGTAATTCATTATTCACAACTACCCATGCATAACAGAATACATAATTATACCTTTTACTAAGTCTAAACACATGATTTATCAAATTCATGCGCAATTACAACTCAAATTGCATTTCCTTTGCATTTCATTGCACTTTGTATGATTTACCCTCTAGTTTGTATGGTTTACCTCCTGCTTGTACGGTTTACCAAAACTTATCAAAATTATCAAAACTAGGCAAATCCTCTTGTCACTTCTTCTAGGAGGTGGATTTGTTGCCTACATCTACCCTCCCCTTTACTTTGGTCGGTGTCCTCATCGACTCATCTTTCTATTTTAATTGAGCCTCATAATCTTTGACTAAGGCTTCCAGGTCTTCCACCTAGGTGCGAAGAATTACGCATTGATTCTGCAACTTGGCTGCGTAGTTGCCCATTTCTACTACTTTCATACCATGTTGATTGGTTGTCTCTTCGACAGTCTTCAAGAGTTCCCTCAATTGTTGTTTGCACTCAGTAGCACTCTTCTTAAGCTTCTCCTACAAATGTGCTTCTATTCGAGATGCTACTTCTAACTCTTCATTCTTATCTATAATGGTCTTCAGATGGTGATTAATATCAGCCTCCAAAGCATGAACAATCTCCTCCTTAACATTCAATTGTGTTTGCTTCTCCAGGACCATATCATTATATCATTTATTATCCTGTGTGAGCTCTTCTATATTCTTATCCTACATTACCAGTTGCTCATATTTCATAGCCAACTATGTTCTCAACTATTCTTCTTTTGCTCTTAGTTGAGCTTCCAACTCCTTGATCCTATCTTCTACCATTTGTGAGACCTATCGCTTCTCCTCTTCAAGAAAACTAATTCTAGCCTCAAAACCAGCCCTATTACTTAGTTCTTCTTCCAATTTCTTTAACTTCTCTTCTACCATAACCTTACTCTTCTACAATTCTTCCTCCATTACAACCATTTCCTTTCGAGTGGCCTCTATCTCTTCTTTCTAAGCTTCCTTGAGCTGATAGATCTACTCCAATCCTATGCTCAACCACTCTATCCAATGTGTTAGGAAGTTCAACTTCCTCAGAGTGATAGCCAAGCCTGAGGTGACCCTCTTATGTTCCAACTCTATTGTATTCAAGGGACAAGTCGGATAATTGGCTCTATCTAGGTACAACCTCGGATGCTGCCTATAATTGGTTCTCACTCCATCTAGCAAGTCATCTCTTCCTAACATCATTGTTACCTCTTCCTTAGGTAACTTCCATGGGTGTTGTACATGAATATCAATAATTTTCCTTGTACGCTCCTCACTACTCACCCATTCTATTATCTTTTCCAATTCGATAAACACTTGTTCTTCCCATAGCTTCAACTCTCCCACGCATCCAATACAAAACTATAATTTGGTGCTAGCCATGGCATTGCCTATCTGAGAGAAGAAATGTTCCACCTGATCTTCTACCCTTTTTGCATCCTCCTCAGTTTCAATATTTGAGAACTATGGTACCTCCAAGAGGTAACTTGTTTGCATCCTCCATAGTTCTTCCTCTATAGGAGTTTGTTCTTCCTCTTCTTCCAAGTGGTGACCAGAGCTTCCCCCAAGCTCCATTAGTGCTCTCTCTATGTTTATATTTTCCTGTGGTGGAGTCTATCCTCATTCTCCACCTCCACATCTTCTTCAATATTCACAATCTCTTGATGAGATTGTTGCTTCCCTATAGATTCTTGGGCTTCTTTTGTTTAGTTAAGTCCACCTATTGTTCTTCTATCACCTACTCTTCTTCCTGATTCTGTTGGGTTTCCATTGTTGTGACTTCTTCAACAATAGGATCTTCCTATTCTTGTGATGCATTCATATCCTCTTGTGCATCACTCTGATCATTTTGATTCATACCTCCTCCCATCATGAATCTGAAGTGAGGCTTCTTCTTCTCTCTTGACTCTTCTTCTAAGGCTTCCACTATCACCTTGGCTTTCTCTTTTTCCTCCTGAGTAGTGGCTACTACTTCTTGTACTATTTGCCTCACTTCTATATCATCCAAAATTTTTGAAGAGTCCAAAATTTTAAAATCATCATGCTAGAAAATCTATGGGGATTCCACCATCTCTTCTACTTCTACCCAATTCCAATCTTGCAAATCCAGCTTCTCGAGTCTGACTATTCTTCCTCTTGCTGATTCTCTGTATAGGCTTGACTTGTTTTTTTTGGAATGGGATTATTTACCATTCTTTCCCATTGTCTTCTTGTTCTTACTCATACTAGGCTGGATTGCCTCCCCATAATTTCCTCCCTTTCCTAAACTGATGGTTGCTCCTACTACCATTTTTGAAGTGCTTGTTGTTCTAGTTCAGGTTCCAACTACCTAGGCCTTTTCCTTTGATGGTGTACATCCTCCTCGAAGAAGTATCCTCATGTACTACATGGCTGCTTTCTTTGTTCGAGACTTATCTAGAGTCTCCTTCTGAATTGGTACTAACTTTGCCCACCGCAAAATGGTTGGCTTACCTGCATCAATATTCCTAGGTTCTATCAAACCTAGAAAATGGATTCCCATATCTATAACAACATTCAATAACAATCCAATAGCATGGAAAGTCATCCCAAAATTCTTAGACCTCTTTATCAACACATCATGCATATTTTTCTCCAGATAGGTACCCCAATCATACTAGATTCCTTTGGTGATACCTTCCACATATTGAGCCATCCAGATTGGCATCTCCATGGCTCATGTTTCCCTTGATAATCGAGCCATCACAATATTCATGGTACATGGCCAATATTTCCCTATCAACTAGCTCTATTTAATTCCTTGAGTTCCTACACCCGAGATCTTTGCTTTGATCGATGATTTCACATTGGTAAGTGAAGTGATGATGCGATGTGTCTCAATCAGATCAAGCAACTTCTTAACTACCTTAGTGCCATATTATGGCAACCCAAATATTTTCCTGAATGCCTCTACTATGAATTCTACCTTCATCGATCGCTTGCCCACATTGACATAGGTAAGTCTGCTTGTAGGATTATATGCCTGAACCATCTACAATAGATAGTTATAGAAGAAGGTCTTCTAGTGTGGTGGCACCTATGCTATTACAGCTACACCAACCTTCTCAAATTCTTTTCTCCATGGGTGGTTCTTATTTTCTTCGTTGCTCCACCACTTCCTGCATGTATCTCCTCCATGTTGTATGAATGATATCCTTGTTATCTCAACCTGGTTCTCCTCAGGTTCACTACTCAGATCCTCCTCTAGATCTGGGTAATGGACTTCACTATGCAACTCCCTCCTCGAGATTCTTTCCTATGCCATTTCCTCCTCTCAAAACCTTGGTGGTGTCCTTCTTCGATCAACCCTCCAATACCTCTACCCTCTCCATGACCTGTATCCTCCTCTCCTCCAAGGATGAGTACCATGCCAACCATGGGACTAAAACTATCACCCTTGGTATTGTCATGGATGTGACTCTCTCTCGTGTAGGGGTCCTAGTGACCATTCCACTCTATTGGCTACAATTCTTCTTAATCGATATCCAAACTCTTTGGCTGAAATCATTTTCCTACCATTCCTCCGGTTAGATTTGCTTTTGGACATCACCTATCATGCAATTAGAAGTCCCCTAAAAATCATACATTGCTACTATAAATCGTATAATACACCCTCCAAATCATTCATGTACGTTTTTAGTTCAACAACCACCTCCAGATCATACAATCTCTCAAACTACTTCAAACTATTCAACCAACTACAAATCATACATCTACTACACCAAAATATATAGGGCCCATACCAATCCATACAATTCCTATCCTACCTATTCTCCTTTTTAATTCATACAATTTTGTATGATTTTCTCAAAAGCTTAAATCAACCCTAAAATTGCTTGAAATCGCATAATTTTTCTTAAGATCATAC
Organism: Wollemia nobilis; assembly: GCA_028583015.1. Classification (NCBI taxonomy): domain Eukaryota; kingdom Viridiplantae; phylum Streptophyta; class Pinopsida; order Araucariales; family Araucariaceae; genus Wollemia; species Wollemia nobilis. Next base: position 4,225,014 of record JAQPPZ010017021.1, read on the forward strand.
AATATACCCTCCAAATCATACAACACATCCTTTGAAACCCTTGTTCACCTAAAACTCATGTTTTTCACTTCTTTTCCATGATTTCTCACCAACCCAATTGTCGAAATATCTCGATCTATCTTTTCAGTGCAATTTCAGAGCAAATCTGCAATTTTTCATTACTTGGCACAATTTCCCCAAAAAAAATTTTTGGCTATAATGCAGGGTTGTACGATCTTCTCCCTTCTTTCTTCTACCTTCTCCAATTCATTTTTTCCTTTTCTCTGATTAGGGCTTGTAATCTCCTTTTCCTTACAATTTCTTCACTCTAACTCCAATCTACAATTTCTTTGAACCCTAGGTGTATATTTTTCACAATCTAGTTCTTGCTTGGATACCTTCTACTTGCAAACCCTCACTTCCCTTCAACTAAAATTCGAAATCTACTTTTAATGGAGTCGAAACCCTTGCTTTTCTCTTTCGGTTCGATTTTCTTGAATGCGAAAAGTCTCCCTAGTGCAAATTTAGAAATGGGTCATGCAATATTGTAGTTTACTAATGAATTTCAATGCCCATGTAGAAAATTTCATGTAGTTGCATGCTTTTCACCTTCATTCTCCTTAAAATTTTGAATTCCTCCTTGTACGATTTGCAAAATTACTAAAATTATCCCTTTATTTAAATTGCTATCAAACCCTAACCATTCAAATTTTAAAATTGTACCACTTTACCCTCTTGCATGTCTTTTTATCTTCCTTTGCTCGGATGATTGACAACTCATCACTTTTCCCATGCGATTTTATCTTTTTCCTACTCTTTTTCAACAACTCATCATTCCACTCATGCAAACATTAAATGCGATGGTTGAAAATCATACAATTACTCCTAAAATCATACAATGTACGATCTAAATCATACAACATGCTTCCTTGTACAATTTTACTTTTTCCATTTTTCTTGTACGATCTCCCACTTATGCTTTTTCACCTTTAAAATTGATTTGTACGATCTATTACTTAGAGAAATTTTTCTATTTTCTCTCTCTTGAAGAGGTCATCATTTTCGATTTTCAACCCACTTCCTTCTTAATTGCATCCTAAGGGATTTTCACAACTAAGGCATTTTAATTTTATTTTTTTTTTTTTTTCATTTCCTAATACTATTTACACTTTTACCATCATGGGAATCGCATAGTGACATTCACTTGTATGATCCCATATGATTCTTCTCTTGGAGGTTCGACCATGACATTACGAGTGATTGTGTCATCTAGCACCACTTGCTCTCTAGGGTGATTCATCTCCACTTGTGATGTTATCGAGTTCCCTGGCCTTCCACTACCATGTGTACAATTTGGAATTGTACAATTGCAAGCTAGAGTATCTTCACCTAGTGTCCCTTCCTCTTATCATATAGGTGATTGATCCCTTGGTAGCGGTGCTCTAACTATTCTACTATCATTTGAGCGACTTCTCCACCTATCTCCTCAAATCAATTCTATCTCTAAACTTGGTGATCAGATCCTTTGTTGTCCCTAGTTTCTTTCATCTACAAAATGCACTCTTCCTCTACCAACAAGGCCTCTACCTCACAAGTGTCTTCCACATCCTATTCCTCTTGACATCGGACTTCTCTACACTAGTGGTGATTCCTCCCTTCCTTGGAGTAATCCTCTACCTCCTACCACTCTTCAAGGTCCTCATCGGATTAGTGGTGGTCATCCCAATGGATACCACCTTATAGGGTTTGGTAAGATTCCTCTTATCCTTAGTATACCTTACAGATTCCTTATCCAGTTCAAACATGCTAAAGGTGCATCTCCCAACCATCTAGGAGTAGGAGGTCAAAACCTTCCTCATCCTCTTCCTCCTCTAGCTGTAACATCACCTTGACTTCTTTCATTCCATGGTCGAATACCTCCTCCCCTTCCTAGGTTGAAGCCTTAGGGGTCCTTGTCTATTCCTTCCTCTCATTGCTTGGTTATCAAGAGTTATCTCTACCAACTCAATGTTGGCTAGTGGACTTCTACTTCATATTACACTTGGTGAAAATTGTCATAGTGCTCTGATTCTATGATCTGCATGTACTAAGTGATATCTCCATATTCTTTCCTTGAAGCATATTTGTGGAGATGAGGTTGCCAAGATCTCTCTATATGCATCAAAAAATTTATCTCAGAACTTGAGTCATTCTGATTATCTTCTCTTTGTTCTGACCAATTCTTGGTAAATTCATCAATCTCTCCAATCTCCTTACTTCTCTCCTTTGTCTTCTTAATTGTCGATAGGCTATTGTATATGCTTGTAGATCAAGGTTGGTTTGATGCTCCTGAGATCTCCCTAGTTGTCGATGTGTTGTTGTATAGGCTGGGGGATCACGATTATCCTGAGGATTCTAGGGTCTCCCTAGGAAATCATCATCATCACTACTTTCTATGCTAGGTTCCCTTACTAGCCAAGGCATTCCTTCATCACTAGATTCACTCAAATCTACTCGTGCATTACCTTGTGATTCAGGTGATGTGGTTGCTTCCTCAATATCTCGCCAAAGCATCTCTGCATCTTCATTTGTCATTGGTGGATCACTTGGTGGTACTTGTGAACTTGTGCTTGCACCATCATTTCTTATACCACTCCTTGGAGTTATCCCCTCATTATCCTCAGCTTCCCCTTCTAGTTCCTGTAGCCTAGTTGTTCTTTGTTCATCCAACCTTCGTATTGTACTATCCAATTCCTAGATGGTTTGTTCCCTCAACCTTGCATTATGACCTCGCAATATCTGATATTCCTCCTATAGTTGTTGGGTCTGTAGTCACATTCTCTATTGTAATAGCCCTATCTAAGCTAATGGAGTAAGTCCAACCAATTCTTCATCAATGGTCTCATTCCTATTCTCCTCTGGAACTTCCATTTCAAAAGTGTCCACTCTATCTTCATATCATACTATTAATCGTATCCTTCTTCATCCTTCTACTTGTTGGGGTAGTTCTCTACGTTCCACCCGAGGATACATCATATTTTTATTTACTTGGGGTGCTTCTTCTTGCCTTCCCCTATTTCTAGGTAATAGTACTATCTCCTGATATCCTCTTTCATTTGGAGGAATCCACTCTTCATCTTCCTCTATTACTCATTCGATCCCATCCAAATCTGACATGCACCCACAATCTTCTTCTTTCTCTAGGTCAAGGTACCAACTCCTATTATTCTATAGTTGGTCTTGTCTCCTCCCCTTCTACAAATAAGTGTGTGAGTCCCATGTCAGGCTCTTCCTATGATGGACCTTGCTCACCTTGAGTTCTCCATTGAGCTTACTTCTTCTTCATTCAATCTCTTTCGAAGAAATGAATAAGCATTATACTTTATAAGGCTTCAACTTTGAGCCATTTACAATGTTGGGTACCTCAGTCCCATTCAAGTTTTGCAACTTGACTACTCCATTATTCATTACTTCTACCACTTTATAGGGACCAAGCCATAAAGTCTTCAACTTACCAGGCTTGATTTCTCGCTTTCCATTAAACTTTAGAACCAAGTCACCCGAACTAAGTTCTAGCTTCCTCAAGTGTTTGTCATGCCACAATTTCCTTATTTTTTAGGCTACCTCAATTTCCCATTGTGCCATGAATCTTCTTTCATCCAACTTAATCAATGTTGTCAGTCGCTCTTCCAAACTTTCTTGATCACCCAAGCGATGCTCCACTATGACTCTCAAACTTGGTATCAAGAATTCAACTAGCACCACTACCTCTTATCCATACATCAACTAGAAAGGTGTATGCTCTATTGTTGGTTTAAAAGTTGTTATGTATACCCACAAAATAGATGGTAACCTTTCCTCCCAATCTGCTCCTTCTATTCCATAGGTTTTATACAAAGTAGATACCAGGACTTTGTTTGTTGCTTCCACCTGCCCATTCGCTCTGGGATAGTACGAACTAGACAATGAATGCAAAATCTTAAATTTAGTTGTCAACATCTTGATGATCTCATTTACAAAGTGTCCTCCTCGATCACTTGTTATCTGTAGTAGAATGCCAAATATTGTAATTACCTACTCATACAAGAATCTTGTTGTACTTTTAGCTGAGTTATCAGGTAATGCTCTCACTTCGACCCACTTTGTCAAGTACTCTATTGCTACCACAATGTACCTACACTTCCTTCTTCGAGAAGTTTTCAATGGTCCAACGAAGTCCAATCCCCATATTTCAAATAATTCCTAGGGTTGTGATGGATGCAATGGCATAAAGTCCCTCTTTACTGGCTTCCCTATCCTTTGACAAGTATCACATGCTTTTACATATTATTTTGCATCATTATACAGTGTGGGCCACCATAATCCTGCTAGTAATATTTTCCTAGTAGTTGCATCTGGTCCCATGTGCCCTCCTGCTAAGCCTTCATGAGCTTCTTTCAATGTCGCTTTAACTTCTTCCTCCATCACACATCTTCGTAAGATACCATCACTTCCCATATTATACAACAATCTTGCTATCAATTGGAAAGGTGTTGACTTCATAATCACTTTATTTTTCTTGGTTGTCATCATTTCTTGTGGCAACTCTCCTATGGATAGATACTAGCCAATCAACTTGTACCATGATGGAACAACATTGATGGTAAATAACTATGCATCAAGGAATTCATCTAAAATCCCTATTCCTATAGGCTCTCCTGATCGTATTCGAGATAGCTAGTCTACAATTACATGCTTCTTACCAGGTCTCACTACTACTCAAAATACAAACTCCTATAGGGTGATGAGCCACCTACTGACCCATCCTTGTATCACCAATTTGTTTATCAAGTACAATAGAGCTTGGTGATCTACATAAAAAGCAAAGGGATTCACTAGTAGGTAATGCCTAAAATTTTGGACTGCATATACCATTCCCAAGGCTTCTCTTTCTATTGTACTATAGTTTCTCTCCACCCTTGACAATAGGTGACTAGCAAAGAAAATAGGTTGATCCAACCTAAACTATCCTTCTTGTGCCAAAGCACATCCAATTGCAAAATTTGAAGCATCAATGTGGACATGGAATTCCTTATCCCAATTTGGGAACACCAAAATTGGGCTACTGACAAGCTTGGCCTTCAACTCCTCAAAGGCTCCTTGGTGCTCCTCTATCCATCTGAAAGGAACATTCTTCTTTGTCAATGAATCCAATGGATAAGATACATGTGCATAATTCTTGATAAACCTTCGATAATACCCCATCGATCCAAGGAAGGTTTTAAGTGAACTCACATCATATGGTTCTTCCATGTGCAATATCACATGGATCTTATCAAGATCTATTTTTAATCCCTCACTACACACTATGTGTCCTAACAACTTTCCATATGGTACCATCAGGTAACACTTTCCAAGGTTTAATGAGATCTATGCATTTTTGCACCTACTCATACATTCACTGAGGGTAGGAAGATGCTCCTTGATCTTCCCATAAATGGACCAATCATCCAAAAATGCTTTGAAGTTCCCTATTGCCAACTGATCAAATATATATAGTATGATGCATTGAAATGTAGTTAGGGCATTACAGAGCTCGAATGGTATTCGATTGTATGCATAGATGCCATTCTCCATAATAAATGTGGTCTTCAACTTATCCTCCTCGACTATACTTATTTTATTGTAACCCAAAAATCCATCCAAAAATGAATAGATCTCATGTCCTATGACTTCCTCCAAGATGGAATCTATGAAGGGAATAGGGAAGGGGTCCTTAATAGTTACTACATTTAGACTCCTAAAGTCCACATATATTCTGATTTTGTCCACTTCCTTCTTCAAGGTGACCACTATAGGTGATACCCATTCACTGGTTGTAACCCTGAAGATGATTCCTACCTCCAACATCTTCTCTATCTCTGCATTCACTAATGCAACATATTTTGGGTTCATCCTATACGGTCTCCTCCTTACTGGTTGTGCTCCAGGCATTAGTGTAATCTTATGGACACATAACTCAAGTGGTACTCCCTTCAAGTCCTTGTATGTCCATGCAAAGACATCCTTATATTCCAAGAATATCTTAAAAGTTATCACTTTCAATACAGGGTTCCAATCATCACCACAATGAATCATCCTAGGTTCATCCTCCATCCCTAGATTGATGTCCACTATCCGAGGTCCTTCATATTTGATATTCTCTAGCTCACTCACTACTTTCTCCACATTCTTTGGGTGTGCCAGTCTTGCATCAATTTCTACATCTCCTACTATATATTCTACAAAACTTTTTGGAAACATCCATTTCTCTTTCACCTCCTTCTTAGGTTCCTAGCTGACTTTGGTTTCATCTTATTTTTCCTTGATCTCCTCTAAGTCAATACAGAGGTAGTTGGGCTAAAAATTTTATACTCCTCCATTTTCCAATGAAGAATTCCACTATCATATCTAGCTTCATCTTCACTACATTCATCAAGGTACAACATTCCTTCTCCATCTAGTTCATATCCTTCATCTCCTGAGGAATTTTTTGATTCATCGATCATGGCTACATCCTCACTAACCTTTTGATTAGTCAAATTAATCATATATTTATGTTATCCCTTCTTAAAAGTGATCTGATTCTTTCCCTAGTTGTGATTAACTTTGGCTACACGTAGCCATCCTCTTCCCAATAGAGCATCATATGCAGGCTTCTACATAGTAATCACAATGAAATCCAAGATGAACTCTTGGTCAGCTATCACCACTTATTGTGCTATCAAGACTCCCTTTGTCTCAATACCATACTGGTCAACACCATATAATCAAAAGCTCGATGCCCATAGAGATGGAGCACCCAGTTCTAGCCAAGTCCTTTTAGGTAGCACATTGATGTTGGATCCTCCATCCATAATAACTTGTGTCAATTTGTGCCCTAGGATCTCCATATGAACTAATGTGGGTTTCTTTCCCACATCAATCATTAATATGGTAGGGTCCATAAATTGGTCTTTTTATTTCTTTTCCTAAATCAGTTGACTCTACACTTCCATCACCTTATGAGGTTGTATCTCTTCCACCATCACTTTTTGTAATGATGGGATAGCTTCCAACAAGTTAGCCATTTTGATCTCTACTATGGTGTTCAAAACCTGTGTTGCCAGATTCTGCACAATTGCCTTCTCTTCTGATGGTTTTTTAGTTCCTTCTCTTCTGCTAACTTCACTTGTTTAGCTTTTTGTGCTTCATCTTGTAGTACTTTCTTTGCTACTTGCCAACATTGCTTTTCTTTTTTGGCTCAAGATACTTATCCTTTTTAGCCTGATTCCTTGTCATAGCTAAAACTTCCTGAGTTTCCTCTTTAACTTGAGGAACCTCAATATCTAAATAATTTACATTTTATGGGTTACTTGAACTCACCTACTTGGGGCAATTTGCTTCCTTGTGGTTACCCAGACCACACCACCTACACATGTGTGTAGTGTTCGCTTGCTGCATTTCTTATCTTTGAGGTGAAGGATAATTTTTCATGAAATGCCCCCACTCTTGGCAATTGTGACATTGTATGATCGGCCTCCCTTTTGAATCATACTACAAATGACTCTATCCTCCTTGTCGATTGCCCTAGTTCTACCTTCCACCTCATCGACTATTTCTATAACTACCACTTGTTGCTTGTTGCCCGCTTCCTAGGGTCTTTGGTTTCTCTTCCTACTCCTGGATTGTTAGGACCTATGGATGTACTCTTGCATTATATGGACATAGCATCACCTCATGTCCCATCATATTATAGATATGATAGTAATCATTTCATGGATACTTTACATTTGTATGACCCTTAATTTTACATTTTGTGCACCAAATGTCATTCCTGTCAGGCTTGCTTCTTTGTTCTTTCATGATCTTGTCGAATTCTTGATGAAATGATGCTACTATCCTTTGTATAGTGTCATCTTCTCCACTATCTGAATCATTGGACTTGGGATGAGATAATATTCCTATGTACATCTACTTTGAGTCACTTTCAAAATTCTTTGCATGCTTCAAAGCTTCATCATACATTTTTGATGGTACTACCTTCATATTTTTCTTATATTTTGGTAGCAATCCATCTACGAACCATCACTTTACCAATACATCTACCAAAGGCATCTGCATCTTATCTACTAACTACTTTAGTCTATGGTTGTATGATTTTACATCTTCATCAAGCTTTTGCTTCATCATACAAAGTTTAGTGACAATGTCTCCATCATCCTTCAAAGGATGAAATTCTTCAATGAATTTCTCCTTCACTTGATTCCAAGTCTAAAAATCTAATGCATTTTCCCTTTTTAGATACCAATCCATCACCAATCCTCTCAAGGTAGCAGGAAATAAAGTCAACCAATCATCTGGCTGGTCTACACCATTTTCCCTCCAAATGGTTATACAAGTTCCGATATGTCTTGTGGGGTCTTCCTTACCCTCACCTGTAAAGGGTGGACATCTCTGCTTGGCTGCCTTGTTAGCCATCTTTGGAGAATCATCCTCATCACTTGAGGTATCCCATGGAATCTCTATCTGATTCCTCCTTGGGGGTGTTTTACTACACTCATCATCAAAAGTTTCTATCTAAGGTATCTTATTCTATCCCACCAATCATTGACCAAACTCATATGCATCTTCACTCCATGACTTCCTTCACTGATGTGAGGGAGATGGTCTTGGTCCTTCTTCTTGAGACCTCATGCTCTATTGCCCTGGTGCTTGACTCCCATCCTCTACACTCCCTTGCAACCCTTCCATCACTTTCTTAGGTGTCACCATCCACTCTCCTTCCTCATGCACTACTTCTATATCAACTTGCTCCTCTACATTAGGTGGTTCTGGTACCTCCTCTTCTATCTCTATCAATAGCACCTCAAAATCTCCTTCTTTAGATGTCCAAACTTACTCTATTTTTGGTTCATGTGTACTATGGTCTGAATTACTTGCATTATCTCTTTGAGAAATTCTTATGCTCCTTCTTACTAGAATTTTCTCTCATACTTCTCATCTCCTACACCTTTGCACACTGGTGTCTATCATTCACCTCCAATTTTGTAATATTCTTACTTTGTCAATTTGACCCATTTTAACAAAAATGCCAAGTTTGATAAGGCAACGATACCAAATGTAGCATAGGGGTGTAGTATTCCTAATGGGGAGGTGGTTCTCAAAGGCTTAGAATGATCAATTTACTATTCTCAATCGATGGACCAAATCGTACAATCGTACAATCTTCACAACCATCAATATGCGACAACAAAACAACTTGTACGGATCCCAAATCGTACCATTGTACGATCCCAAATCATACAGTGATAGGGCTTGTATGATTTTACACTCATCCAATCCTTCAGATTCAGTTTTGCAAGCTACCATACATAGTTTTATAACTAAATTGTTCGATTTACCAATATTACCAAATCGGGTAAGTTTTCCTTAATCGCATAAACTACCAAATCAGGTAAGTTTCTTTTGTACGATTTGTAAACTATGGTGTACGATTTGTATGAAATGAAAGTTCAAAAAGGTGCCAAATTGGATACTCTTCTATACCAATCTCTCTCAGATAAGTTTTGGGAAGTTCTGAAATGGTAATTAATCCATTTCTACCAACATGCAAGTTCTATCATCAAGGTTTGAGAGAGTTCTCTCCAATGGCAATATCCAAAAATCATACAATAGCCTTCAATATGTCCTTCTTGATATTATCTACCTCATAGATCATTCATAAGGTTCACACCAATGTTGGTTCAATTCCATCCTTCCATAGCAATGCATTAATCATCAACAACAACCATAAAGAAGTACATGCAACAAAGATAAACTGCAAAACATTACTCCATCATTCCAGGATCATACAATACATGAGAAAATACTATGAATTGATATTCTTCTTCATTACTTATCAACAATGCAATACAATCACTAAAAGGTACTCAACAATCATAGATATGCATTCAATACTCATACTAATCAGACCATATCATAACCAGACTAACCAGACTATCAAAATTGAAAAGGGGGTCTTATATAACATTTCCCAGGCCATTCCAAGTGGTTCCTGAGGCAATTCATTATTCACAACTGCCCATGCATAACGAAATGCATAATTATACCTTTTACTAAGTCTAAACACATGATTTATCAAATTCATGCGCAATTACAACTCAAATTGCATTTCCTTTGCATTTCATTGCACTTTGTATGGTTTTCCCTCTAGTTTGTATGTTTTACCTCCTGCTTGTATGGTTTACTCCTACTTGTATGGTTTACCAAAACTTGTCAAAATTGTCAAAACTGGGCAAATCCTCTTGTCACTTCTTCTTCTGGGAGGTGGATTTGTTGCCTACAGGCACTGAAGTGGTACAAAATGCTCGGGCGTAAGAGCATCTACTCATGGATGAATTTATCTAGAGCACTCGTCAACACATTTAATGACTTTCAAGATCCCTTTCAACTCCTGATGCACCTCTCCACCATCACAAGAGTACCTTTAGAGTGCATCACAGACTTCAATGTTCGATTTTGGAGGAGTTGAAGGAAAATTCCAGAGGAAATCTGATTAACACCCGCCCAGGTCCCTATACTATGTTCGTGCTTTCCACTCGGACATAAGCCTCCTCCTACTGCAATCTAGGGAACATAGATTCCCTCAAGTTTTTTATGAGGTAGTACAAGTAGAGTGGCTCCTACTCTAAGCAGGAAAGTTGTAGTGGAGAGAACTCATCTCCCCATCTATTCTTTCGACGGTTGCTACCCTCGTACATATCACATAGTATCCACCATCATGGTCATCAAAAACTATGCAAAATTTTAGAATACAACTTTTACAAAGCACAAAGGAATAGATATATCCCAGTACCGATAAAAAGAATATGCAAGCATTACCTCAGTAATAAAAAATATGGTAGCTTGCAACTTCCTTCAGGAGAAGAACTGAGAAGAAGAGAAGGGTCTAACAACAAGCTTTGAGTGCAAAGAGGGCATAATTTTACACCCTTTTGTATCCATGAGCATAGCACACAAGTACTCGATCAAGACCCAATAAGCATACCTCATCAGAATGCTGGTCTTGAGGAGATCCTAATAGTACGTTTATCACTAGAAAAATCCTATTGTCACATCAAGGAGTCAGAGGAGCACGTACTCAAGACCTCGTAGCCAGTGGACTCTCAAAAGTGGTGATATTGAGGCTAACCATCACTGTAACTGATACTCAAAGAAGGCTCCCATGTGGTAAATCTCTTTGCCACATTATTCATTAATTGTATGAGTATTGACATGCATGATAACCTACCATGTTACATCTTGTTTACAACTTGACAAACTTTAGAAAGAGAGCTTAAAAGTAAAGACTATTTTATAATTTTTTTTTTTATATTATATAGGGTGATTCTCCCTAATGTATGGGGCAACCAATGCTTAAATCAAATAAAATTAAATTACACTGTAGTAATGTAAACCAAAGAAACATTCGTTGTTCCTACCAAAAGTTTATAATATCTTTTGACTTAACTAACCCACACCAGTTCACATCTATATCTATAAATTTAAATGATGTTTTAGGCCCATCCATCATGGAAGTTTCCTTTGAGTATTTCACTCGAATACTTTTCTAGTGGCAGCTTAACTTTTAATAAAGAGTGTTGATATGACAGCATTTGTGGTGATCATAGATTTTTATATGTTTAACATCATATTACAAGTGAATTTACAAGATTTTTTCCCCTAACATGGAGTTGCCTTATCGTGCATTTTACATAAATTTAAATTTAGTTAGTTTGAGAAACCTTTACGACCAATGCAAATGGTTGAGTAGTTTTTTTTTAAAATGACCTCTTGTAAAGCCGAGAGCTATACAATTGCCTTATCGTGCATTTTACATAAATTTAAAATTATTATTATTATTATTATTTAGTTAGTTTGAGAAACCTTTACGACCAATGCAAATGGTTGAGTAGTTTCTTTTAACCATGACCTGACCTCTTGTAAAACCGAGAGCTATACTTTTCAATAGGAAATTTAACAAATCCACCACACATCCAACCCTTCACACACTCCTATGCAACTATTTGAATCTTGGACCTCTCCAAAAAAAACCACCAAACCAAAGTTGTCCCCTTAAACAATTTAAAATTATTTTAACTATAAATAAGATTTAGAATTATTAATTTTTTTTTTTAAACTATATTTAATATTTATTTATTATTTATTTTTTGAATTTACATGATAGCTCCCACACAAATTCAAACAAACATATTTAATGTTTATTTAAAATTAATTTTTATTATAATTATAATCAAATGGTTTAAGGATTAAAAATTTAAAACTTTAAATAAATATTTAAAGTTTAATTTTTTTGAATAATATTTATTATAAACATTATTCTTAAGAATTGAACCAGATTACAAAAGTTCTAATTTTATATAAGTGATTATACATTATATTAAATAATCATATATAATTATATTTTTATATATAAAAATTCAGTTAAAATATTAAAATCATATATAATTTTTTTTAAATGATTATATAATGTAATATAAACAAGTCATTTTTTTTGGTAAGTAGTGTTTGTATTTACGGTGGGTTTTAACAAGGATCCCAAAACCTGATTACATAAGCAATGGGCCTAGGGCATCAATCCCTTGAAACTGAACACCAAAGCGAAATCCCGCCCAGTGGTAACGATAAGCATGAAACAATCCCTCTCGGCGAGAAACAAACAAATAAGAAAGAAAGTAGTTTTGGAGATCCCGCCGAGCAGGGAGTAGCCAAAAACCACCATCGAGAAGATCCCGCCCGACGGGAAGTAAAGAAAAACCGTTACAATAAAATCACGCCTCGCGAGAAGCGGTAAAAACCACCACAAACGAGTCCCGCCTAGCGGGAAGCGACGAGGAAATCCCGCCATTCGGAAACCAGCGAGAAAAGAAAGGATCCCGCCTCGCGGGAAAACCGACGGATTTGGCGGATCCCGCCCTGTGGAGAAACCATCCCGCTCACCGGAAAACATATCGTTCGGCGAGAGCCATCCTGCGGGAAGTCGACGGCCCGGCACGAGAGAGAATCCGGCCCATCGGGAAGCGACCGAGAGGCTGCACCACGATGAACCCACCCGGGAAAAAAAAGAGGATCCCGTCCCGGCAAAACAAAAAGAAACAACAGGTTAAGGGACCAGGGATCCAGGGACTGGGAATCTCGAGCGGGAAGAGGAACCAGTCACAGGGATGGGATCCTTAGGAACCAAAACAGTGGGAAGCTGTCCAAACCCTAAACCATCACCTCCACCGCACCAAGAAACACAGGGGACCAGATCCATGCGAATAACCTGCAAAAAACCCCAGGGGGAAGCCTGAGGGAAAAAGGGAAGGGATCCCCAACCAAACAGGGATCCCTGGGAAGCACCAGTCCGAAAAAACAACCAAGGAAACCCTAGCCGGGCGGGAGGGGCACGAGATAGTGGAGAAGGATCTCCCTCCAGGAGATCATCCGCAAACAACCACTCCCCGGGAGGGATGACTCGGGTTGAGCCGAGGACCAGGCGGGAACCGAGGAGCCATGGGAGGGGGAGCAGGGGAGGGACCAGAGCCCTCCCCTCTCTACTTTCTTCCCTCCCCCGCTTCTCCCAAAATCATATAAACAAGTCATTTTAATTTATATATAATTTTTATTAAAAATAAATTTTAATAATATAAATAATTTCATTTTAATTCATATATAAATTTTATTAAAATTTAAGAACTATACTTTTATTAAATAATTTTTTAATAAAAATGTAACATTCTTTAATTTTCAAAAATGTTCAAATCAACTTAAAATATTAAACCACTCATATAATAAATAATAATTTATATTATTACATTTTATTTATTTAATAAATTTTATTATAAAAACGTATATCACTTATGTATATAGAAAATACGTGAAACTATCACTTATGTATATATAAAATACGTGAAACTACCAGACACTATACATCACCAAAGCATAATAGTTTTTAAAAATAATAAATATATTAATTTATTTAAATAATGAAAATAGGGGGCTGTTTGTTTCTGTTCCAACCACCAACCGACGGTGCCAGAGACTAGTGTTCACACCAGAACTCATTAGTGGATATTCTTTTGTTGGAAGAGTTCTTATAATTTTCTTCTTTTGGTTGACTTTGCTGCATAAAGCCAACTTTTTTTAATAAAGTAAAGAATTGAGGTCTAATTTTTGGGGTGTAACAATGAACAATTTCTAATATTTGTTAACAGTTTTTCAATCCTATGTTCTTCACTGAAATAAATAATTACTAAAATGAACCAACGAAAAGAATCCAAACCTTTCATTCCAAAGAAACTGGATTTCAGATTTTATTAAAAAACACCAATATTTTGTTGTGCTCTGCTCCTTTGTAGCTAGGTTGTGGGTGATTTCAGTAAAGTCTTGAGTTCAGATCACGCTGCTGCTGCTCGTATAACATTTATCGCTCTTTATCGATGGCTCCTCCGATTGCCATAGGCGATAAACTTCCAGAGGGAACCCTCTACTACGTCGATGAAGAAGGCAATCTCCAGCAAGTCACAGTACAATCTCTTGCGGCGGGGAAGAAGATTGTTCTCTTCGGCGTGCCGGGGGCCTTTACTCCTACTTGCAGGTCTTCATTTATTTTTTTTGTTCTTTTGGTCTAGGGTATGTTGAGGGTTTTAATGGTTGGAAAATTTTCTTGCAGGTCTTCATTTATTCTTTTTGTTCTTTTGGTCTAGGGTTTGTTGAGGGTTATAATGGTTGGAAAATTTTCGTTAAATTATTGTGATTGAGGTTGAACGCATTTGATTCTTTGTTGAGGAATATGTTAAGGTTTAAAGGTAGCATTTGATTCTTTGTTGAGGAATATGTTAGGGTTTAAAGGTAGCAGCGTGTTTAGTGTTTGATTCTTTAAATGCTTTGAAAGAGATGTTTAGTGTTTGATTATTTAAATCCTCTTAAAGTGGCAGGGTTAATATCGTGTATTGTTGGTACACGTTAAAGTTTTTTTTAATTAATTTGTATAAAACAGAATTTTTGTGGTTGAAGGGTTTGTTTAGGGTTTGAATGGCTGGAAAAAGGGGCTTGAATTATCGCAAGCAGAGTAAAATGTGTATCTTTTAGTCTGAGTTGTCTAATGTTGCAGTGTAGTGCCTTTGTTATGTTTGTTACTGAAGAGTTGTTGTGACCGTTACAGTGTGAAGCATGTGCCGGGTTTTATCGAAAAGGCGGAGGAGGTGAAGGCCGAGGGGGTGCACGACATTATCTGTATAAGTGGTATGATTTTTCTAACTCTGTATGATAATGATTTTTTTAGAAGGGGTGATGGGGATTGTTTTAGCCTAAAGCGGAGAACGGCCAGGGAATTTAAGGGGAAAATGTGCTGTTGTGTGGGGTTTGAGAGAAAAAAACTTTCGAAGTTATTTTGCCTTGAAGATAAGGATGATGATGCCATTAGTCTACCAAACAAGTCTTTTTACGGCGGTTTCTCAAAGATTGACTTCTTATAAAAGTATGAACTTAATGAAATATCCATCCCCTGTCCTTTTGCCCAGTAATTGCCAAGCCCTCGACATGTGGAAGCATATCTTGCTGGTTATGTTCGGCCGTAGGTTATAGGCCATCGTATTGTGTGCAAGAATCTTAGTTAATCGAGTATCACATTTTTATTAGGCACATAGCCAGCGTGCCATGTACTCTAGAATTATGGATAAATTTCTATAAGAGGATTTGAAATAAATAATCTATTACAACAAAATTCTTTGTGCAAGATGTTTGCATGTGAATGGATGATTATTTTTGTTTGCATGTGTTGCCTGGGTCATTCTGATTCCACATCTTAGCAAATTATTCGTATTTTTTTTAATTGGGTATTTCGGACTGAAACGGTCCCATCTGTATATATATATATATATCTTAGCGTATATACACATTTTAGAAGCTAGCTGTCAATTTGTTTTAATTTTTTTAATATGTTAATTGGTTATATAGTATTAAAATGTTTTTTTTTAATTATTTTATAATTACAATTTTTTTAATTTATGTTTCTTAAATTATTTTAGTATTTATAAAATTTTTAATTTGTTAATTAAATATATAGGATTGAAATGTATTCTTTTAAAATTATCTCCTAACCAGATGCTAGCAGTAAAACAATTAGTTACTATAATGTATATGTATTATTTAACAAGGTTTTGGTAAAGTTTAAACTGATATTTTACATTAAACTTGATATTTTACATCAGTGGTTAATGATTAATGTTAAAGTGTTATTTTTGTCCAAAAATAACCACTGTAATGGTCAATGTTGAAGTATTATTTTTGTCCAAGTGGTTGGTGTTGGTTCAAGTAGCTGATATCTAGTTAAAGGAGTGTTATTTAAGTTGGTTTTATTTTTTTTTTTTTTTTGTGGAAAACATCCCAAAAGGGATGCCACTTTCGGTAAGACCCAAGGAGGCAGGGGTATCCATTCCGCCAAAAACGCCCAGGACTCCGGAGCAAACAAACACACAAAACCAATTTAAAAATAAGTAAATAACAACAAAAATAATAAAATAAAATAAAAAACATGCTCCTTGAGTGTGTCAAAAACAAAAGCACAACCAAACACGCACAATAAGATAAAAGAAACCACAACACAAACCACATAGAAAAACACAAGAACCACATAACAAAACACAAACAAGACAAAAACAACATAACACTACAAAGACATAACCCAAAAAAAACATGAAAAATAAACACAACCAAAACCTAAAAAATTAAAAAATAAAAATAAAAATAAAAAACAACCAACAACAGACAATAAACAAAAACAAAAAACATAGAAAACACTCACACATAAAAACACGAAATAACACAAACAAAGAGAAACCCAAGAACAAGAACGAAAAAAACACAAGAACAATAACAAAAAACATAAAAAAAAAACAAAACAACAAAAACACAAGAACAACAAAAAACAACACAAAGAACACAAAAACAAAACAAAACAAAAGAACCCACCCACCTTAAAAAACTAAACAAAAAAAAAAAAAAAAATAAAAAATGAACAAAACAATGACCTATCTAGACCAGAAGACTATTAAGGCAAGAATCAACAGAGGAAACAAAATAAAGAATAGAATGAGCTAGGGAACTAAAAAAAAACTGAATGAACCAAAGAGAAGCAAAAAAAAAAACAAGAAGAAACTAGGTACCTTCATAACTGGAGCCATCCAAAGAAATGATAGAAAGAAGAGCTTCCCTAATTTGAGAAGCCCACCATATAGGAGGGTGGCCATAACAAGTAAGATCACCTTTGTCCAAAGCCCAATTAGCTAAAGCATCAAGACTCTTGTTTTGATCTCTGACCACATGATTGTAATCAACTTTCAAAAATCCCATCCTGGATTAACCGAATCTTCTCAATAATTCTTTTTATTCTCCAATCCACCTTATGATTCTTAGAAGGATTCTTCAAGAGATTAATCATAAGTTGAGAGTCGACTCAACTAACACCTTTTCCCATCCAACCTTAGTAGCCTCCTGAAGGCCTCTTGAGGATCCACAAGGTTATTGGAAAGAATACCCAAATTCTCAAGAAAAGTAAAAACCAGGGAGCCATCTGAAAGTCTACCAATTCCTCCCACACTGGCTTTTCCAGGGTTCCCTCTAGAGGCTCCATCAGGATTGACTTTTCCAAAATCCTTAGGAGGAGGTTGCCAATTTCTATTCCTATCCATCTTACTAATACTCACATTCCCTTTAAGTTGGTTGCCCTTAGAAGGTTTAATCTTCAATATTTGCATCACTTGATCCCATCTTTGGTGGGAGTTTTGGGGGTGATTAAGGAGATGATGGACTGATTCAACTAAGTTGGCTATGGTCTTTTGCCAAATATAGTGAATATCCTTCCTATCTTGATTAAAAATTTGGTTGTTCCTTTCATTCCAAATATTCCAAAGAAGAATGGTAGAACCCATCCAAACTAACCGCCTAATAAAATGATCAACACCCTCTTGATTAGGCCAATCCCTCCAAAGTTGTTCAAAAGTAAAAAAATTGGACCACTGTAAGCCAAGTAAAGTGGCCATTCTCCTCCATAGCTCGGAGGCTAAAGTACACTCAATAAAAATATGGTTGATATTTTCTACATTCTCTTCACACATTTCACATCTAAAAGGGCCATGAAAACCACGCTTCATAAGTTGCTCACCAGGAAGCACCCTACGATGCAATAAAAGCCAATTAAAGAACCTCACCTTAGGCCAGAGCTTTTGAGCCCACAATCGAGAAAAGATGTCGAAAGAATGGTTGGGATTATTATGGCATAAGGTCAAATAACCTTGAGCAACCGAATACTCACCCTTAGTAGTGTTGTTCCATCCAAAACAATCTTTTTCATGGGACCAAGAGAGGGATCTCATATGAAGGATGCCTTGGATATCTTGTCTTTGCCTTTCTCGGGATTTGAATAGGCCAGTCCTCAATAGGGATCCAATATCTACCAACCTTTGAATTACCAAGATGGTACCGACAGTAATTAGCCACCTTTATCCAATTAGCTCGGTGAAGCTCCTCCATCCAAGGCCTCCAATCGGGAAACCGAGTTATCAAAGGCTTGTGACCATCCCAAGAATCTGTCCAAAAATTTGCATGTTGACCATTATGAATGATCCAAAATAATTTTTTCTTTATCAAATCCTCACCAGCCTTAAGAACTCGCTAAAATGGGAGAACCTTTGGTAGGAAGTTGATAGCGAACAAGGTCTTCAGGACTTTTGTTCTCAAGATATTTAGCACGGAGATTATTGGCCCAAAGAGCATTGGGGTTATGCAACATCCTCCAATATAATTTAGCAGCTAAAGCTTTGTTGTTATTAATTGAAGACCGTAATCCTAACCCCCTTCACTCTTAGGAAGACATAAAGTATCCCATTTCACCAAGGCCCATTTTCTTTTCTCCTTAGTACCACTCCAAAGGAAACGATGACCGATTTGATCCAATTCTCGAAGAACAACCTTTGGGATATTCAAAACGGAAGAAACATAAATAGGAATAGCTTGAAGGACTGATTTTACCAAGGTGATTCTACCCCCTTAAGAAAGCCACTTGTTGGTCCACTTTCCAATTTTCTTCTTGACTTTGTCCAACAACCAATTCCAATATTTATTTTTCTGCCTTTGAATATTTATGGGAATACCTAAATAAGTGATTGGAAGAGAGGTCTTCTTATATCTTAATTTATCCAAGACCATGGATTCCTCGTCTAGCAGAGCAGTGAAAGAAAATAACTTTAGATTTGTCTTCATTGATCAACCGCCCAGGAGGCCTTAGAAAAATAGCTAATGATTTGCTTAATATTAGAAGCTTCCTTAACCGTAGCTTTACCTAAAAGAGTAGAGTCATCCACAAATTGAAGATGAGAGATAGGTCTAGCTCCATGAGCAATGGTAACTCCCTCAAGGGTTTTGTTTTCCCTCTTTTTGGTTATAGTCCTACCCAAGCATTCAAGAAGAATGATGAATAAATAAGGGGATAGCGGGTCACCTTGCCTAATACCTCTGGAAGCCGGGAAAGACCGAGAAGGCCTGCCATTGATAAGAACTAAGTAGGAAACTGAAGAGATACATCCCATAATCCAATCCATCCAATCCTTAGAGAAACCAAATTGCCTCAAAACTTTGATAAGGAAGTGCCAATCCACTGTCATAAGCTTTGGATAAGTCTAACCGAATGAACATGGAAGGAGAATTTTGCATATCCATGGAATGGATGGCTTCCTGAGCAAGAACTATCTCATCTACTATTTGACGTCCTTCCACATAACCCCCTTGCTCGGGGAAATAATCTTATGCAAAAGAGGCTTCAACCTTTCTCGCCATGATTTTAGTAATGATTTTGAGAAGAACATTACATAAAGCAATAGGTCTAAAAGCCGAGATATGATCAACCTCTTGAGCTTTTGGAACAAGAGTAATATAAGTTTTATTGATAACCTTCAAAATTTCTTTGGCTTTCCTGGCTTCTTCCACCACCTCTAATAAATCAACATGAAGGATATCCCATAACTCTTGGTAGAACTCAATAGGAAAACCATCAGACCTGGGGTTTTCCCTTTTTGCATTTTAAAAACTACTTGTTGAAGCTCATTGATAGTAACAAGAGCAATCAAAATAGAGTTCTCCTTAGAAGTGATAAGAGAAGGGATTGCTTGAAGAACATTATATTGTGAAGCTGAGTCAAGGGGAGTAGCAAAGAAAATATTGGAAAAGTAATCAACAACAATAGAGTTCATGCCATCCCAAGTATAAACAACATCTCCGTAATCTGATTTTAAGGAAGAAATAAAGTTGTGAGATCTTCGAGCTAGAAGAGATTTGTGGAAGAAATTTGTGTTTCGATCTCCTTCTTTGAGCCATTGAATTCTAGATTTTTGCTTCCATAAGATTTCTTCTCTTTTTTCCCATTCCTCTAACCGAGTTGTGAGTTTAATTTCATCTCGCACTTCTCTTCTCTGTGAGGCCATCTAAACGGATTTTCTTATTCAAATTTTCAAGATGAGCAATAACTTCATGTTTTTTTTTATGAACATCCCCAAACTCTTTCCAGCTCCAAGTCTTGATTTTGGATTTAATGTATTGCGTCTTTTGGCAAAACAGAACATCTTAGTCCCATGCCTAGGTTTACCTTCCTTCCACCATTGTTGCACATGAGGTCTCGAAGGAAATGTCTCTAAGCCACATTAATTGAAAACGAAAAGGAGAGAAACTCACATTGGTTTTCCACATTTCCACCATGACCGGCCAATGATCCGAACCAACATTATTAAGAGTCTTCACTTTAGGAATGTGACCATGGATTAAGAAATTTTCAGAGAGCAAAACCTATCCAATCTCTCCATTATACAAGCTAAGCCTTGCCTTCGTTAGACCAAGTCATAAGGCCATTATCTCAGTTGGATATCCACAAGATGGAGGTTTGCAATATATTCGCTCATGAGGTCGTTGCTTTTGTCCAAATTTCTATTTCCCCCCTTTTCTCATCCAGAGAGAGGATGGTATTGAAATCTCCTCCGATCAAGATCCAAGCTTTAGGAAAATGAGAGATAATATGAGTAATATCCTTCCACTGTCTTCTTTTTTCCTCCAAAGAAGTCGGAGCATAAACAAGTAATGCAGAGCATAATCTAGTTGGAATGTCTACTTTGAATAGCTATAGCCAACAAACCCCAAATGCAAACCATATGGTGAATAACTACCTCTTTTGGATCCCAAAGACAAGCAATGCCACCCGAAGTCCCTTGGGAACCGAGGGAAACCACTTTTCCAACTGGCCAAATTTTACCGACAATTAAGTCCATATCCTCCATTGACATCTTTGTTTCTTGAAGGAAAACAAGATGTGGATGATTTACCCGAATCATTCTTCTAATTTCATTTTGTTTTGAAAGACTCCCTTTGAGTCCTCTAATATTCCAAGTGATGATCTTCATTAATACCATGGCTAAAAAAGTTGGGAAGGGCATTAATCTTACCTTCCTCTACAAGCTTTTCACCTTCTTTTACCATATGATATTGATTGGTCTTGCGACCTACTTTTTGATTAGAATCCATCTTCAATTTTTTTTCCCTGTTTCTTGACTTATTCCAATTGAATCCGAGATGGCTTCTAACCTTGAAGAATGCTCGTACACAACCAAAATTTTACTAGATGGTTCAACGGAGTCTATATTGGGACCTCCATTATTTGAAGTTTTGACATTTGAAATATTGTTTTTCTTGTGTAAATTTTCTCCTTTTTTTTCTCGTTGAAAACCTTTGATTTGTTGGTTTGTCTCTCGAGTTCTTCCCTTCATATTTAAATTGTGTTTCTAAGATTTCAGTTTCCATTATTTCCTCTTCCTCACTTGGGACATCATTTGTGGAAAGGATTTCAAACATATTAGCAGATGACTTTGATTGATCCTTCATAATTGGTTTTTTCTTAGTGTTCTTCTTAGGTATTTGGAAACCTATCGAGTTTATATCTTCTTTCTTTTGATCAGGAATTTTATTTGGGCAAGCACCGGCCAAATGACCATATTCATGGCAAATTCTACAACGAAAAGGAATGTTCTCATAGTCCACTACTTGCTCCCAAGTGTCTTCCCCAAATTGTAATGTGATATTTTTAGGTAGGGGTTTGTCAAAATCCATTAAAACACAAATCCGAGCATAAATAATATGTTCAAAATTTTGAGTACAATCAACAATCATCATAAAAGTTCCTAAAGAGTTTCCAATTGAAGAAAAATAGTAGGATTCCAAAATTCAATAGGGAGGCCAAAGAGTCTAACCCACACGGGAGCTATAGAAGGCATCTCTTCTTCGACTTTAAATTTAGTATGCCAGGGCTTCATGAAAAGCCCTGCCCTTCCAAAAACCAAGGACCCCCTTGAAAAGTTTTCTCTCTATCTTCATTATTAGCAAATAAAACAAGAAAATAACCATTTGGATAAATAGAGATTTGTAACTCACCTTTAGTTTTCCAGATTTTTGCAGCCCAGACTTTGAAAGCAGATAGACTCGGACGAAAACCCACGAACCGACAAATTAGTCCTCTTTTTTCCAAATCTTCAATGCCATCTGAATGTTACCCATATCAAGCTTAACAATAGGAGTTCCATCACCGCTTTAAGACATCCTGACTCCGTTTTCCTGGGATCAATCTTAGGCATTCTTAGAGGTTTATGGGAAGCCCTAATATTGATATTAGCATTGGGCTGAGGCTGTCCACCACGAAGGGCATCCCTAAAATTCATTTTTGGGACCGAGTCTTCGAAATTCTTACCCTTGATAGGGGTTTTCACAAGAGAATTATTTTGTGGGTGCACCTTAGCACCAGATTCACTTGAGATATGAGCCATTTTTTGATCAACTCGCTTGAAACTTGTTTCGTGATCTCTTTAATCCTTGCCCTAGACGTCGTGGAAAGGTATGGTTTTCACTTTTCTTTGTGCAGCAAATTGGAAGCCGTTGTCACTCAAGTTCACAGTATGATCCGTTGAAAGACAAATTTCTAACCCATCTTGTATCCCCTGCAACATTTCCTGCTAAAATATTGAGCATAAACCACAAAAATATTGGCCGCTAGGGCCCGAAGGCCCTAAAAACCAACCTCCTGGAGCCGCTTGCACTCAACCCGGATGAAACCCTCGCATAGCCGCTTGCCAAATATGTCGTTCACACATAGGGATGCGCTAGGATCTGTGTTGCTCCAAATGATATGAAAATTGGTGGAGACGTTCTAGGGTTTTTCAGGCATCTACCCTCAAAATTTCAGCTCAATCCGAGTCCGGATGAGTGAGATATGGCCGAAACGAGTTCGACAGTTTGGGCAGTCCTGCGAAAAACGTCTCATCTATCTTTTTTTTTTGCTTAAAATTCTCACCCAATTTATTCCAATTCGGTTCTATGTTATGTTTATATTAGATTTACCCATTTGTTCTCGGCCAACATGCATACTCTCTCTTATTCTCAGGTCATATACATACTCTCTCGTATTCTCAGGTCATCCATGTTTTCTTGGGTTGTTTTTTCCCTCTAAAGGAACTGGATGTTGGATATCTTGTTTCCCATGTTCGAAGGTTTATGTGATACGTTATCCTGGTTTCTTCCTCATCACATCTTATGGCCTAAGCTAGTCTATGTCATACGCTATCGTGGTTTCTTCCCCATCACATCTTGTGGCCTAAGCTAACCTGTAAGACCCCACATCATATCCAATGTTGCCTAAGCTGCCTTTAAGATCCAATGAGGGGAAAAAAGCCCATTTATGGTGTTTTTTAATTTTGGCTTAGTTGAAATAGATGTCGCTAAAGTGTACCGTGTCACATACCCTTGGCGTCAGGTCCTTTATATTCTAATATTCAAAATCTCTCTATTTGCAATCATATTCGTTTGTTTTATATTTATTTATTTAGTTTGATAATAAAGTAAAGTAGTGTAGTTTTTAATGCACCGTGTCACCTACCATTGGCCTCAGGTTTTTATATTTTAATATTTTATATTTAGTTTGATAATAAAGTAAAGTAATGTAGTTTTTAATGCACCGTGTCACCTACCATTGGCCTCAGGTTTTTATACTTTAATATTTTATATTTAGTTTATTTAGTTTGATAATAAAAGTAAAGTAGTGTAGTTTTTAATGCACCGTGTCACCTACCATTGGCCTCAGGTTTTTATACTTTAATATTTTATATTTAGTTTATTTAGTTTGATAATAAAAGTAAAGTAGTGTAGTTTTTAGTGCATCGTGTCACATACCATTGGCCTTAGGTTTTTATATTTTAATATTTATATATTAAAAAAAAATTATTTTAATTTTTTTAAATTTAAATTGATAATAAAAATAAAAATAATTTAATTTTAAATATGTAATTAAATTATAGTGAACATTTTAATTCTAAACTTTAAATCTTTTCAAAGTCTTGTCATTTAGACCTATTCAAGTTATACTTCAACTTCAATGCTATATATTTATTAAGGTTACCAGGTGGGGTGGGTGAGGCGGAATCGTGGGTACGCCCCGCCAAATATAGGGTTGGTCGAGTGCGAGTTTGGTTAATTTTTAAAATATATACAAAATAATAAAATAAATAACGGTTTGGGCATTGCTTCTTCTTCAGGATGTCCAAGGTTCAAATTGTGACGTGGATGAGTGTGTGCCTCCCTGGTGGAGTTGTTGTAATAGGTTGGGAGATTCCTGTACAAAACCCCCATCTCTTAATATTATAAAAAAAAAAAATTATAAATCATACACATTGACATCATAAAAGCATATATGACATTCAACAAGATGTTAAAGTTTTTTTTTGATATATAGAAGCAATGGTTACAATCACGATTTTTAGTAACTACCAGCACAATTGATAGGGTTCAAACTATCTACGAAGGCTCCCAGGACTTCCACTATCTCGGTACATGGTAACTCGGCGTGAGATGGGGATCGCCGGACGCACAAGGGTTGCACCGTCGTCATCAATCTGGCGCACCACTCAGAGGAATCGGATTTGGGCTACTATATGTGCATGGGCAAGCCCGTGGGATTGGAACCTAGGTCTCCTCTCAGTAAGCGCTCCAACTTACCAATCCACCTAGACCCACGGACAACAAGATGTTAAAGTTATCAAAAAGTTTTAAGATAACAATATATAGGCCCTCCTCAAATAGTGTATGTACAATATATAGTAGTGCATGTATAAAGATGACATCAAATATCAAATATCTAATGTTTGACTCTCATTTATCATATTCCTCATCATCATCTTCTAAGTCCTCCTTCTGTGAATCTAGTGGTGATAGATGAAAAATAGTTTTATCTTAGAGAAGGGTTTATATAGGAGAAGTGGACTCCAATTCACTTTACAATGAATTAGAGTCCACTTTATAAATTATAATTTAATATTTATTATAAAAAAGTTTAAAAACTAAAAAGTTTAACATATAAACTTTTAAAAATTAAAAAAATTAAAATGTGTCAAATTTTGAACTTTTAGTTTTATTTTGTATGTTCTTTTAAGGTCCATATGGGTTGGGTTGGCCTTACTTTTAAGTTTTTTTTATGTTCTTTTAAAGTTCATATAAGGTGCGTGGACCCATAGTTGAGCCAACATTAAAAAAAAATTAAAATATAAAGTTAATTTAATTAAAAAATAAAAACCTTTAAAATTTAAAATATAATTTTTTTAAAATTGATTTTTTTTAATATTATTTTTAAAAAGCCTGGGTTGTGACTGAACCTACAGAAATTAAAAAAAAATTAATTATACATTTTAATGTTCAAATAAAACAACAAAACCCTAACTGACCATAGGATTTGGCCTAACCGCACCGACCCACCCAACCCACCTGACGTGGTTGCCGGTGTGGGTTCTGGCACCCACCCTGTTTCCTATATATATATTTAAATTTTGCCTTATACTTGCATCAATCACTTGTTGGTCAGATAATCTTATATCATTTATTGTTTTCTTATTATATTTTAATATTCAAATTCTCTATTTTCAATCATTTGCCTTAATATTTCCTTGCAAGTCAACATCATATGTATTGACGGGTTCGCGCACCCAGCCAACCGGGTGCCCGAACCCTGTTTCCTATACATGTATTTAAATTTTGCCTTATACTTGCATCTATCAGATAATCCTATACATGTATTTAAATTTTGCCTTATACTTGCATCTATCAGATAATCTTATATCACGAATTGTTTTTTTTTTTTATATTTTAATATTGAAATTCTCTATTTTTAATCATTTGCCTTAATATTTTCTTGTAAGTCAACATCATATGTATCGACTTCAATGTTTTACAATTTCCATCGTTTGGCTCTTTATGTAATCTGATACTCCATTTTTTAATGATTGCGTTACTGTTGTATCAAACCAAATAATAGTATTTTGGGATTATTCAAGTGTTGCAGAAGAATAGAACTTGGATTTCTGATTGAAAAGTACAATGCCAGGGTTTTCGATTTAGAAGACTATAATTTTAACTGCTTGAGTTTATACCATTTGATAATTTAAAAAACATTTACCTAAATTGTGTTTTTTTTTCAAGGATTGCATTTTTATTTAACATCTGACTCAAAATTTTTACATCCATGAAGCATGTGGAGCCTGCAAGCCTGCACATCCAGAGAAAGAAATTTGATGATCTACCTTATTTCTGTAGCTAAGTTATTTCAAATATTTTTGATGATATACATTATTTCTGTAGCTAAGTTATTTCAAAATTTTATAAGGGAATTGGGTGACATGCACTGCTTGATGGCTCTATAGTTTTTCCTTTTCCGAGCATATTCTATAAAAAAGCACATGAACAATTTCACATGCTTTGATCTATATATTTTTAGTGGCTTTGGTACTTACCTTGCGAGTGAGGAGGTTGTGTGCTTGGTTGAATTTTTGTTCTGTTATCTTCTTTATGTTTTGCTATTTCTTGTTGAACAGAAGTCTCAGACTTCTGAAACTTATTGGATTGTAGGTTCCATCAGGTTTCTTGTGCAAACGATAATATCCCATGCTATAGCACCATGCATTTTTATTTTTGGCAACATAGATTGGGTTGATGCATGCTTTCTTCAACTAAAATGGTATTGTTTACTTTTCAGTGAATGATCCATTTGTGATGAGGGAATGGGCAAAATCATATCCCGAGAACAAGCATGTCAAATTTCTTTCTGATGGTTCTGCAAAGTATACGTAGGCACTGGGTGTCGAACTAGATTTGTCAGATACAGGACTGGGGATTAGATCTCGAAGGTTTGCGCTGGTCTCTGATAATCTTGATGTCAAGGTTGCAAATCTAGAAGAAGGTGAAAGTTTCAGCATTTCAAGCGCTGATGAAATACTCGAGGCTCTGTAAGTTTAATGGTTTTTGGGTTATTTGTACTGGTGTTATTTTGTGGAATTTTGTATGAAAATATCCTAAAGATTAATATAAGCTGGATTTGGCTAATTAGTGGTTCTTTCTTTTTTGATGAAAGGTTCTCTATAAAGAAATTGTTATTTTAATATTTTAAGCCAGCTATTTTGTTGTTAAGCTAATGGAGAGTACAACTTTTTGTCCATCGACAGAAATGGATGATGTTTAAAAATCGCTAGTTTCTGCTATAATTATTGTGACGAAGAGAGGAGGTAGATGTAGACAATAGGAGTCACAGCAGAGCAACTACATCTTAACCGTGGCTAAGGTTTAATTTGAAGCACCAATGGCCCTCTGTGCGCTTTGGTCTTAAGATGGTTTGGAGTAAACAAAGGATTCATGTAAGAAATCCTTGATGAATGAAAGGAGAAGGTAGGAAAAATCACTTGATGGAACCAGAAATGAAAATCTCATCACGTCACATCAGATTCGAAGAATATTTTATCTTTTTATTGACATGATGTGTGGCTAAGGTTTCCTTTCAAGCACCAACGTCCCTCTGTGCGTTTTGGTCTTAAGATGGTTTAGAGTAAACAAAGGATTCGTGTAAGAAATCCTTGATGAATGAAAGGAGAAGGTAGGAAAATTCACTCGATGGAACGAGAAATGAAAATCTCATCACGACACATCAGCTTCGAAGAATATTTAGCTTTTTATTGGGATGATGTGTGACTAAGGTTTCCTTTCAAGCACCAATGTTCCTCTGTGCGTTTTGGTTAAAATGGTTTGGAGTAAACAAAGGATTCGTGTAAGAAATTCTTGATGAATGAAAGAAGGTAGGAAAATTCACTTGATGGAACTAGAAATGAAAATCTCATCACGTCACATCAGCTTCGAAGAATCTTTAGCTTTTTATTGGTCACCTATATATATGGTCTATTGAGATCATAAGGAACATTGTTGTTTGTGTATTGGGACTCTAATTCTTAACGATTTTCAACTTCTTTCACTCATTACTCGAGGTTTTATAAAATTAATAGGCCACTTCTTTCACTCATTACACTCTAGGTTTTATAAAATTAATAGGCCAATTTCTTTCACTGAGTTCTCTCGAGGTTTTATAAAATTAATATTTAATTGTTTAGAGACCTCTGAAATCCACACTTGATATTGTAGAAAATGATCCTTGCAAGGTTTAAGATTCTGAGACAATGTTTTTTTAATTTTAAGAGTAATATTTTTTTTCTCTTATGAGAGTAATAGTTTTTTTATTTTTATTTATTTTGGGAGTAATATTTTTTATATGCATTTATAGTAGGGATTTTTTTAACTTGGAAGTTCTTTTTTTTTTTTTTTATGAAAAAGCCATTATATTAATAAAATAATGTTTAATCATACAAAAAAGGGTGGGTGGGATTAGCACACCTCGTAAACCAATACATTAACCATTGTGGTTAAGAGTATACAAGAATGTCGAAATGACCCACAACCGCCAATAACAATCGCCAAAACAGATATTAAATATGCATTCGAAAAGAAAGAAGCCGAGAAATTATTGTCACCTGGAAGGGGAAAGAAGAAGCACGTGACTCATAGCGCAGGTGCATTCCCCCAATGATCCATGAGGGTAGCAAGTACTGCAGCTCCACCTGTACTTTTTTAACCTGTACTTGAAACTGTAACCAGCAATCAAAGAATATATCATATTTATCAGCAACAGAGAAGACATGTCCGACATCTTGCTGAGAAAAAATAGCTCTATTCCGGGACTTCCACAGATAAAACAAGGTACCAATTCTAAAAATATTCCAAACAACATCCAAGTTGAAGGAAAAAGTAATAGGGTCACCCAAAATAGCATGCACCCAAGTAAAATCCTCCTGCATAAAAGGTCTGAAAAATTCAAGAAGCCACTCCCAAGCTGACTGAGCCCGATCACAAGACCAAAAAACATGCAGTAAATCTTTCGCTTGTCCACAAATCGGGTAAATGAGATTATGAACACCCAGATGCTTGAGCCTACTGCCAACAGGTAACCCTTGATGTAAGAGACTCCAAGCAAAAAAACTCGGTTTAGGTTCAATATAAGTAGCCCAAGCAATCCGAAACCTCTTATTCCATTGGGAGGGAAGAGAGACTAAATTCCATCTCAGAGTGAGCTTATCAACCATTGGAACTTGTGGGGTGAGCCATTTGTAACCAAGATGAGCTTTATATTGCAAAACGGGAAGCTCCCTAGGCCAACACCAATCTGACCACCAGGGTTTTTGAAAATGCTTATGTAGTTTGCTCCAAATAGAAAACGGAATACTATCAATAACCACCTCATAAGTGTCTCTATCACCAGGATTTAAATTGTGAATTTGACAAAAAATTTCCCAGGGTATCCAACACCTGGCATGTCGGGAGAAGAAATAAAAAATGGAAGCAATACCACGCTTATAGAACCTTTGCACTCTGACCCACTGCACCGGAGCTAAGGGAGAACCTTGCCAAGTGATAACAGGAGACCACCAAATATTCATGGAAGACAAAGAGGCACCTGCTTGCGAAAACTCCCTTTCCAACTAAGCCGGGGTTTGAAGGCCTCCCAGGCTTTCCAAATACTCCGAATGACAAAAGAACCTTTAACTTTAATAGGGACAGAGGCAGTAAGAATGGATTGCAATCCCACCCCTTTCCAAATTTTCTTCCCCTAAAGCAAACCAAAAGAAATGCAATGCCTGACCAACACTTTCCAAGATTCATCCCCAATTAAAGATCGGGTGATCCATTTAGCACAAAGGGCAAGACCTTGTCGGTGACAATCAAACAAACCCATGCCTCCACAATCCTTGGGCAAACAACAAATTTCTCAGGCTACCCGATGAAAACCTTGCTTGACAGAGTCTTTGGCCCACAAGAAGTCTCTCATAAGCTTATCCAGTTTTTTATAACAAGATTTGGATGGAACCCAACAAGATGAATAATAGACATGGGTAGTGGCTAAAACCTTAGAACAAATCTGAAATTTTCCTGTCGGAGAAAGTTTCTTACTACTCCAGTAAGAAAGCTTCTTTTCCACTTTATCAATAACATACTGCCACAATTGAGCAGAGGAACCATGAAATCCAACTTCTTTCACTCATTATTCCGGAGGTTTTATAAAATTAATATTTAATTGTTTAGAGACCTCTAAATCCATATTTAATATTGTAGAAGGTTTAAGATTTGAGGGCGAATTTTTTAGTAATATTTTTTATAAGCGTTTTTTTTTGCTTATAAAAAAAGTTGATTTGGGAGGAACAACTACTAAAGACCAAAGGTATGTTTTTAAGATTTGAGGGAGAATTTTTTAGTAATATTTATTTATTTATTTTGGTGGTAAACATCCGTCCTGAGAATTTGTTTTCAATCAATTTTAATTCGAAAGTTCATTTGAAAGGAACAACTATTAAAAATCAAAAGGTATGTTGTCGCAATAAGATTAAGATTAAATTTAAATATGATAAGATTATATTTTAATTAAATTAAAATTTAGGGATGGACTTTGACCTTAAAGCCTCCTACTAACCATTGCGCTAATTAGGACAACTAAAATCTTACCGACAAGAACATAAAAAAAATCAGCGCTAGTTGGTGTTGTCAAATATAGTGCTGAGGTTCTTGACCTAACAAGGGAGAAAGAAGGTCATCGTGCGACTCATATCCTTGCACACCTAAAGCGCTAATACTAGCATAATTTATTTCTCCACGAGTTGGGAGTAAACTAAACACCTACTAGAAAAACACGAATTTATACTTCCATGCATGGTAGAAGACAATACATTGTCACGACCCTAGACTTTGCTACAACGACGCTAACCAGTGCATCATTCCTTACCGAAGAAATTTAAAATGCCTTAGCAATTATTAACATTGTTCATGGATTTGCTACCAGAAGAGCATAAACCTCATTGTCTTATTGTGCAACAAATTATTGTGTGGAATATTTTAATTTTGAATCATAAAATGCTTGTAGGCTTATATAATGATTATAGGGTTATAGATATAGGGTTACATAACATTTACCTATAGACTGTACATTAAGAGTGTCCAAAGGCATTTTATAAATGTTTTCGTCTAATATAGTTATATTAGAAATATTCGAACATTTTTTTGAAAATGATGTGAGGAAAATTTTAGGTTTTTGCTTTGAAAGTGGGATAGAGTTTGCAAAGAAAAGAATAGGTGAGGTGAAGGCTTAAGAAATTGTAAATTTATAAGTTTGACATTAGAGGTAAAACTTGGCTTGAGATTATTCAAAATTCAAGCAAAGAGTTGGGCAAAATTGCTACCTCAAAAATTATATGATAAACTAACCTTACCTAAAGGATAGCCAAAATAAAACTTCATATCAAATAGTTTGCAATTGATCAAGAAAAATATTAGATTGTCAAACAATGACAGGTTCTACATTTTTTGGGTTTAATGCTTGGTAAGCCTCATCCTATTATTTATAATCCAAAATAACAATAGGTGGCTTGGGTATTTCTAGTTTGTAAAGGTCCAATGGCTAATTTTTTTATTAATATGAACAATAATTCCAAAACATGGACTTCAATTGGTAGCCTAATTGAAAGAGAGGAACTTAAACAATAGTAGATGAACTTTAAAAGATGTTTTAAAAGTTCCTTGTACCCATTTTTATACAAAAGGATGAGTTGGTTTGGAATCTACGGAAAGATACTTAATCAAGGTGAGATATGAGGATTTAAGGCAATCCAAATTTTCCAAGCCTCATCATTCTTTTGGTTAGCAGTTCAAAGCAAGATTATTATTACAAAAAAGAGTATACAAAGAAGAGGATATTATGGATTGCAGAAAAAAGTATGCAAAGAAGAGGATATTATGGATCTTTCAAGTATGGATGAGAGAAGGATTTAGAAACATCATATCATTTACTTTTTCTTTGTCCTTTTGGTTACACAATTTGGGGTTGCTTTTTCAAAAATATGAGAATATATTGGGTAGCTCCTTCAACACTAAAAGAGTCATGAAATAAACAAGGGAATGGACCCCTCGTAAAAATTCTTGTAAACGTAAATTTTATCAAGTAGCATTAGCTCAACCGATTAGATTCACATTCAATGATGAAATCAAGGTTCAAATCTTACCAAGTGATACATAAATAATATCCAAGCTTTGTTGTAATACTGCTATGTGATGATGATGTAATATAGGTCGGGCCCATTTCAATCTTATATCAATTGAAAAGAAAGGGAAAAAAAATTGAAAAAAGAGAATCACGGAGTGTTAGACTATTGCTTAAAAGTTAAAGCATCATCCATTATTGATTAAAATTTATGGATTGAAAGGAACAATAGTCACCGGTTCCCCGGTTACTGTAATGACCCCCAACTCAAAAACGAAGCCGAAGGCGAAACCAAATACTTGTTCCAGAAATTATCAGGCCACAACAGCTAAACCGCTTCGCCTTCCCCTTTCCTTCCCCCTTCCCTGCTCCTTCAAACAAACATGGAGCGAACAGAACAAACCACCAACGGAATCCACGACGCCGCCACACAAGACAACCTAACTGTAATTCCCGATCATTTGGCATGGGCATACCCCGAATTCACTTCCATATCTGACGACGAAGAACAATATGAAACCTGTGCCCTCGACGATGACGAAGAGAACCAGCCGCCGCGTTTCCACAGAGTTTTCGTCAACCGACTCCGGCGTCCTGCCGGCCACAGGGAAAGAGCACCGGAACACTTAAAGCCCGTGCTACTCTCCAACATCCG
Source organism: Wollemia nobilis (assembly GCA_028583015.1). Taxonomy (NCBI): domain Eukaryota; kingdom Viridiplantae; phylum Streptophyta; class Pinopsida; order Araucariales; family Araucariaceae; genus Wollemia; species Wollemia nobilis. The sequence goes on from JAQPPZ010017021.1 coordinate 4,258,139, forward strand.
GCCGGACGTGGACCACAGATACTCCCTCCACAGCGCCATGATCGACCGCGAGGAGTTCCGGCCGCTGCTGAGCTCTGGCAGCCACGAGATCCAAAACGAGCCGCAGCACATGGAGGATCGCCACCTCGTAGTCGACGACCTGCACGACCACGTCGGATTCCGGTGCTACGGCGCGCCGGAGCCCGTCGCCGTCTACGCGATCTTCGACGGCCACGGTGGAGCAGACGTGGCGGAGTTCCTCAACGACAACCTGGTGGACGACCTCTTCCTCGACCCGGCGTTCCCGTCCGACGTGGCGGGCGCTCTCAAGTCGATGCTCGCCAAGCTGGACGGGGCCATCAGGGATAAAGAGATCCGGGCCGGCGCGTGCGCCCTCGTGGCGGTCGTGGTGGGGCCCAAACTCTACGTGGCCAACGTGGGGGACTGCAGGGCCGTGATGATGAGCGGGGGATCCAGTCTGCAGCTGACGCGGGACCATAGAGCCGAGGGCGAGGTCCAGCGCATCGAACAAGCTGGCGGCCACGTGGATCCGTATGGGTACATAGGGGTGTTTTGCAGGTGGGGCGCACCGTGGGGGACTGGATTTTCAGGGGCGGACACGTCGACGTGGCTGGCTTATTTCGGAGCAGGAGGTCACGGTATATGACCTGGGGTATAAGGACGAGTTTCTCATCATGGGGTCCGACGGCCTCTTCGACTCGATGTCGTGCATGTACGCAGGGAGGTGGCGTGCCGCACTTTGATGGGCGGCGGGAGTCCGCAGGAGTGCGCGAAGGCGCTCGTGGAGAGGGCGAAGCAGTGGAGGTCGGAGGACAATATAACGTGTATCGTGGTGTGCTTTCAGAGGTATAATTTGTCGCCACTTCAAAAGGAAAGGCGTATCGAGCTCGAGTCCGTGCCCCGCAGTAGGCGGAGCAGAGAGGACAGTTCCCACCAGAGTAAAAGTGTATGGTTAGATAATTATATATAAAAATTACTATACCCTTTATATTATTATAAAGGGTATTACAAAGAAACGTTTCAAAAATATTCTAAAGATTGTTGAATTTGGATGGGGATTGCATTCTGTTTCAATTTGGAGATGATTCCCACTTTTTTTTTATTATTTGATGTTATTGACATAATTATTTCAATCGTAGTTAATTTGATATATATAAAAAGTCATATTTAGAACCCAAACAATATATTATAATCCACCATGTTAGAAGAATTATATTTAAATTCCATATGTGGTTTTGACATGAGTGCCAGAAAATAATCAATTTTAAAAATCAAAAGGCAAAGCTTTTCAAAATAGATTTCTTACTAGGAACTCACATGTCCATGATTTGAGTTAAGCTTTTCCAAATATATTTCTTACGAGGAACTCACATGTCCATGATTTGAGTTTGTTGTTTATAGAGAACTCACATATACCATGTTGATGTAAAATAATACCTGACTATTAAATCAAACCATATGCAGGACGAAGCTTGAACTCGAGCTGGGGGCTGCTGAAGCTTTATTAACCATAAACCAAACTGAATGTCCATCATCGTCAACCTCTAATTCCAATCGCTATGCAAGCGCAGAAAAGCATGTGCGAAAGAGGAAGAAACATGAGCCTAAATCCATGGAGGCAGCATCAACTGAAGCTCTCCGCACTCATACAACAACTGAGGCTGCACAACCACGTCCACCTCTACCAGGTGAGCAACCTCCTCCTATGTTGAGATCTACTACTATTAAAAGGAAGTCTGCTACCGGAGAAGAAGCAACTCAACCCTCCTCGCAGAAGCCAACGGGGAAATGTATTAGCGAAGCTTCTTCACCAACGTCTCACTGATACATTTATGTGCAAAACAGAAATTAGTGATACCATAAATCTAAATATTCTATGAGTTGATTAAGTCGTCCTGGGTTTGGGAGACCTTTTATACCACCATTCAAGAGGAACGGAATTTTAATATGCTATTGGAAAACAATTTGTATGACATAATAGTAATTTTTAATTTTTATTTAATTTTATTTATATCTAAGAACATGGATGTTTATTCTCATTTAGGTCATATATGTATAACTGTTGCTAACTAACTTATTCTTTTCAAGTATCAATCAAATGTTATTTATTCATTCATGCATAAGAAGTATTAATCAAATGTTATTTATTCATTCATGCATAACAATAATCAAATGTTATTTATTCATTCATGCATAAGAAAGGATAAGTGGTTTTGGTACTTAGTTATAGGTTAATTTATGAAAAAAAAACTAGATAGATAGACATGTTAAAGTAGAACAAAATTTTAATGAAATATGTTACTAGACTTGCATCATCGCAAGAACGCCAGTACCACACATACCAAATATTAATAAAAATGAAAAATTCTACATAATAAAATCATAAACTTACACCTTACCTATTTAAAAAATATAAAACTAATGAAATATAATCTTCATATCCATTGAATGATTAACCCGTGCAATTTACTTGTTTACTATTTGTAGACTAATTTTGACATTGGCTAAATAAATTAAAAATTGATTGTTCCCTTGGTGAATTCAAGATATCTTAAGTTTAAAAGTTTATAAGATCGTGAAATATCAAGTTACGTGGAAAATCAAGGGTACTTACATGCTTGTTTAATGTTACACACATGTTACTATTATTAAATGCAATTTCTAAGATAATATCAAATTTTATTATATTAATATGTTTTAAAACATATTATTTAGTTTGCTACTTAGTTATTGTTTTATTAAAAAAAATTAAATTTAATACTTTTGTAATATTTTATATAGATTTGTTTTAAAATATTTAATTGATTTTTTAAAAGAATATGAAAAAATTATATTAAAACAAAGATCATTTACCAGGTGGAATGAAACATTTATCAGTTTTAGCTGACGATACTTGTTTACATTAGAACCAAATCGCCTAAAACATGTATCTACGATGGTTGTCCAAATTAGCTAAACACTGGATTTTCTTACCAACCGACCTAATCCTCTCATCCTCAATAGCCATGCCATTGTGCCATTAAACCCCTACCTCCTTAGTACCCATCTTAGCCAAGAAGTTTATCACTTAATATAGATCTCTATCCACATAAAATAGAATCACACCATATAATTCTTTTCACAATTCCTTAATTTGAATGACAAAAATCTTCAACCTCCATGTCTTCAAAGCAAAGTTCTTCATGCAATCTAAAGCTCCTACCAATATTTGAGAATCAAATTCTATGATTATCCTTCTATAACCTTGTCTTACCACCTAGATAGAAATATATTTGATAGCTAAGGCTTCTGCTTCATTGTTCGTGGTTGCGAAGGCCTTGCAATTTCCAATAGAGCCTTGTCCCAACATGATTTCTGTAGACCACTCCAATTCCAACTCTACCTGGATTACCTTTTGTAGTTCCATCAGTATTAATTTAAATCCAACCTTTTGGGGTGGCTTCCAACTAGCTTTGTCCTGCCCCTCTTGCACTTCGACTCCATTCTCTATCGTCCGTGCTTGAGTTCCCTTGTTAACATATACTACCATAATTTTTGTGACTTTGCTCCAAATGACCTGCCAAACCCTAGCTAAGGATGAAAAGCTTTCTCTAAAAATTCTACCATTTCTCTCGAACCACACTTATCACCAAATGAAGTCTAATCCAAAATTCCAACCGATACAAAGAGCTTTAGATTTAAATTTATTCCTCTTTCATCTTTTCCAAATATTAATATGATTTAAATCAACATTGACTCAAATTTTATAAGATAAATACCATTGTTCCTAGATCTAACATGTGAAAAAGCACTCAAACATCAAGAGGTCAAATGTTTCCTCACTCTTGTAGCATAAAACACATTGAGATGGACCAACAATTTCCCTACATCTTAGATTGTCAAAAGTAAGAATTCCATTGTGCATAGATTGCTAGGCAAAGAAGTTTACTTTTGACCAACCCTTGGAATTTCTCCAATCCTCAACCTGATATGCATGAGGAGGAGGTTTTAGAAGGATATTATCATATCCATCCTTCAGTGTGTAGACTCCAAGGCTCTCATTGTCCCAAAGCTAATTCATCCTCCTCATCTCTACTTGTGAGAAATATTTCTGCCAAGAATTTAGTCATGATGGATGTCAATTATAGAGGGATTGGAAATGGCAACTCTTCCAATTCCTTAAACTATTGTGGGTGAGATTTTATGCTTCTTCACCCACTTTTCCCCTTTTGATTTTGAGGTATCAATGGTTAAGGTTGATGCCAAGGATCAAATGGACGGGTGGAAGAGCAGAACTTTGGAAAGTGACTAAGTCTAGAGCTGGATGGAACATTGGGTAGAAGGATGATAAAAGAGAGATCCCAAAACCCCATCTCACCTAGAAGGAGAATTGGAAACTAAAAACTACAGATAATTGTGTTGCTGCTAAGTTTAGGTAACAATCAATAACTAATTGTTACACAAATAGGTGATAAGCTTGTTAGGTATGAAGACAGTATACAGGTTAGCTAGATGTTTGGGTCAGATGTCTAGGCAACAAGACATACGTCTAACCTGCTAGACGTCTAGGCCAGATGTTTGCAGACATTTGGGTTGGCAGATGTCTAGTTCAGATGTTCGGGTTGCCAGACGTTTAGGCCAGACATGACGTCTGGCAGACGTCTAGGCCAGACGTCATGCCAAGTAAACGCTAAAGCAGTGTACGTCTAGGGAGATGTCAGTACGCGAAAGATGAACAATCTTGGGAGCGAAAGACGAACAATATTTGGGACCTAAAATGAACAGGTTTTGGAGGCTTTTGTTGGAATATGAAACGAACAGTTTTGGAGTCTTCCTTCTGCTCTATAAAAGGGATGTGATCCCTTGCATAATGTTAGAGCGTATGAGTTGTTGAAAACGTCAAAGGACGTGAATGTAAATTTTGCTGAAATTAATAAGAAAGAGAAGTTGCCATTGCCCTGTGGTTTTTCCTGCACATTGTAGGTTTCCACATAAATCTTTGTCACTTGTGTTATTGTTTTCATGTTCTATATTTTTGTTATTGTGCTTCCTCTTACAAGTGTAAAATATTGGAGTTTTTCCTAACATCTAGTATCAGAGCTAAGTTTTTGTGCGAGTGGGAGCTGCAACAATGACAAAATGTGTAACCAAGTTTGAGATTGAGAAATTTGATAGCAGGAACTTCGCTCTATGGAAGATGAAGGTGAAGGATTTGCTAGTTCAGAATGACCAAGTGCAAGCCTTGAAAGGGATCACAAGTAAACTGAGCAGCATGAAAGATGAGGAGTGGGTAACGCTTGATAGGAAGGCGGTTTCTACAATTCATCTCTACCTAGCGGATTTTGTCTTGTTCAATGTAGTTGAAGAGAAGACCGTGAAAGCCCTTTGGCAAAAACTTGAAAATTTGTATGAAACAAAATAAAAAACTAACAAGGTTTTTTTGAAAAAGCAGATTTATAGCTTGAGGATGAAGGAAATTTCATCCGTGGTAGATCATTTGAATGAGTTTAATACTCTGATCAATAAACTGGTTTTAGTTAATGTGAATATGGAGGATGAAGATAGAGCCATCACCCTACTTTGTTCCCTCCTAGACACTTGGGATCATATGGTGATGACCATCAATAATTCATCATCAGGAACTCTCAATTTTAATGATGTGGTAGCCGCTTTGTTGCAGAAGAGTTGAGGTGAAAAACATGTCTATAATCCTTAACCAATGAAGCCTTATATATGAGAGGTCGATCATTGGAGAGGAGTAAACAAGGTAGAAAGCATTCCAAATCTAAGTCTAAAGGGCATAAGCAAAAAAGGAAGTGCTAGCATTGTAGGAAGCCAGGACACTCCAAGAAGGATTATTGGCAATTAAAGAATGATGAAAAGCAAAATCAACCATCAACTAAAGCTAGTGCAACAGATTCAGTAGAGACGACGACATGTGAAGCCTTATGTATCAGTAACAGCAAATTAGTGTTATATACCTAGGTTTTGGACTCAGGGGCATCCTTCCACATGTCTCCCCATAGAGACTGGTTTGACAAATATCAACCATACTATGGTGGAAAGGTCTATTTGGGTGATGATCATCCTTTCAAAATTATGGGAAGAGTGGATATAAGGATCAGGTTGGACGATGGTAGAGAAAGGATGTTATGTGATGTGCGACATGTGCCTAATTTGAGGAAGAATTTGCTATCAATCAAAATGATGGATAAGTTAGGGTATTTTGTCACTTTTTGTAACAACTACTGCAAGATTACCATAGGAGCTTTTGTAGTAGCAAAGGGAGAATCTTATGGGACCTTATACCATTTATGCGATGATATGGTGATAAACCATGCAGCAACAACAACTTCTATTCAAGATTTAATAATGCTATGGCATCAACGCCTAGGCCATATGAGTGAAAAATATCTAAAAATTTTGCATGACAAAGGTATGCTTTCTGGGATTAAGTCTGCAATTTAGAATTATGTGAGCACTGCATTTTTTATAAAAAAGAGGGTTCGGTTTACTGCAAGTCCTGGTAAGAGTTCTGATTTTTTGCAACTTATACATTCGGATATATTTGGACTTGTCCCCACTCAGTCCTTGAATGGCGCCATCTATTTTTTGACTTTTATAGATGATTATTCTAGGAGAGTGTGGGTTTATTTTCTAAAGAAGAAGTTAGAAGTTTTGCAAAAATTTAAGGAGTTCAAAACACAGGCGAAAAAGAGTTTGGGCAAGTCAATTTTATGTCTCAGGTTAGATAATGGGGGTGAAAATTGCTCCAAAAATTTTGATAAAGTTTGTATGCAGGAAGGTATTAAGAACCAGAAGACTGTACCATACACTCCACAACAAAATGGTGTGGCTAAGCGGATGAATCACACAATCATGAAATGTGCAAGAAGCATGCTTAGCATAGCCATGTTGGAGAAAAATTTATGGGTAGAGGTTGTTAATACAGCTATTTATCTTATTAACAGGTCACCTACAACTACATTGGATGGATAGATTTCGGAGGAGGTTTGGTGTTGTAAGCCAGTTGATTACTCTCATTTGCGCACTTTTGGTTGTGACGTGTTTGCCCATGTACCCAAAGAAAAAAGGTCCAAGCTTGACCCAAAGTCAATAAAATGCATTTTTCTCGGCTATGGAGATATAGTGAAGGGGTATAGACTGTGGGATCCTACTTCCCACAAGAAAATTATTAGCTGAGATGTAATTGTTGATGAAAATCCATGCAAATGAAGGAGGTACATCAAAATCCTAATGTTGTACCTGTTGAAGTAGAATTGAGTGAAGATGACTATGAAGATGAACATGCTAAATTTTTTGATCAGCATGCAGAACAATAAGTAGAATAGGAAGTAGAGCAGCCACAACGGTCATAAGACCAAGAGCCAGAATCGATAGATCATTGGGTTAGAAGATCTACACATCCACAAAAGTGTTCAAAAAGGTATTCTCATGTGTATCAGTCCTCTTTTGCTTTGTTAACTGATGATGGTGAACCTAGTTCATTTCAGGAAGCTAGAGAGTCTAAGAATACAACAAAGTGGATAAAATCCATGGAGGAGAAAATCGAGGCACTTTGAAAGAATAAAACTTAGGAACTTGTGGATCTCCCACCTGGAAGAAAGACTATTGGAAAAAAGTGGGTGTACAAAGTGAAGAAGAACAAAAACGGGTTTTTGGAACGCTACAAAGCTTGCTTGGTGGTAAAGGGCTATGTGCAGAAGTCAGGTGTTGAATTTAATGAAATTTTCTCTCCAGTTGTGAAGATGACTACTATTAGAGTTCTACTTGCACTTGTAGCTGCACAAGATTTGGAACTAGAGCATCTTGATGTAAAGACTACTTTATTGCATGGTGATCTCGAGGAAGAGATATATGGATCATCCCGAGGGCTATGAAGAAAGAGGCAAAGAGCATTTGGTTTACAGACTAAAGAAATCACTGTATGGGTTGAAACAGGCACCAAGGATGTGGTACAGGAAATTTGACACCTTCATGAAGAGCCAAGGTTTCAGCAGGAGTGAAGCTGACCATTGGGCATATTACAAGAGGTTTGATGATGGCAATTTTATTATTTTGGTGTTGTACGTTGATAATATGTTGGTTGCAGGCCCCAATATGAAGAAAATCGTTGATCTTAAGGCTCAGTTGGCTAGGACATTTGAAATGAAGGATTTAGGATCAACAAACCAGATTTTAGGGATGAAGATACATAAGGACAGAAAAGGAAGAAAGATCTGGTTAAGTCAAAAGTCATATGTGGAAAATATTCTACAGAAATTCAATATGCATAATGCTAAACCAGTTAGTACCCCACTTCTTCCACACTTAAAGTTGTCTTCCAACCAATGTCCTAGAATGGAAGCAGAGAATACAAGCATGTCTCGTGTATCGTATTTATCAGCAATAGGAAGCCTCATGTATGCCATGGTGAGCACCAGACCGAATATTGCCCAACCAGTGGGAGTAGTCAGCCAGTACATGGCAAATCCTGGTAAGGATTATTAGAATGTGGTGAAGTGGATATTCAGATATTTAAGAGCCACTTCAGATGTTGCCATTTACTTTGGATCGACATATTGGCAAGTTACAGGTTTGGTGGATTCTTATTATGGTGGAGATAAAGATGGGAGAAAATCCACTACAAGATATACCTTCACCCTTGCTGGAGGAGCGGTGAGTTGGGCTTCTAAGTTGCAGTCTATTATGGCTTTATCAACCACTGAAGCAGAATACATTGCAACAACTCATGCCAACAAAGAGGTGATTTGGCTAGAGCAATTGTTGGGTGACTTCAAGGTAATGCAGGAGAAAATTACGTTGCATTGTGATAGCCAGAGTGTTATTCAATTAGTGAAGAATACAACATTCCATGAACTCACAAAACACATTGATGTCAAGTACCACTTTATTAGAAATGTGGTGGAATAAGTTAGGATCCCGTTGCAAAAAATCGACACTGAAGTGAATCTTGTAGATATGCTTACAAATCCGGTCAAGGTAGAGAAGTTTGAATGGTGCAAAACTTCTTTGGGCTTGCTGAAAAAGTAACAAGGGCAACATTGGGAAATTTGAACTGGATGAAATCTTTTGGCAGAAGAATTCCCGAATACTGACTTCAAGTGGGAGAATGTTAAGTATGAAGGCAGTATACAGGTCAGCTAGACATCTAGGTCAGATGTCTAGGCAACAAGCCAGACGTCTGACCTGCTAGATGTCTAGGACAGACGTCTAGGTTGCCAGACATCTAGTCTGGCAGACGTCTGGGCTGCTAGACATCTAGGCCATATGTCTAGGTTTCCAAACATCTAGGCCAGACATCATGCCAAGTAAATGCTAAAGTAGTGGACGTCTAGGTAGACATCAATACATGAAAGACAAACAATATTAGGGGTGGAAGACGAATAGTATTTGGGAGCTGAAATGAATAGATTTTTGAGGCTTCCATTGGAATATGAAAAAAACAATTTTGGAGTCTTCCTTCTACTCTATAAAAGGGATGTGATCCCTTGCATAATGTTAGAGCATATGAGTTGTTGAAAACGTCAAAGGACGTGAATGTAAATTTTGTTGAAATTAATAAGAAAGAGAAGTTGCCATTACCTCGTGGTTTTTCTTGCACATTACAGGTTTCCACGTAAATCTCTGTGTCACTTGTGTTATTGTTTTTGTGTTCTATATTTTTGTTATTGTGCTTCCTCTTATAGGTGTAAAATCTTGGAGTTTTTCCTAACAAAGCTAATAATTAGCTAAAGACAAGAAATGACCCAACTAGCTAACAACTAATTGACTAACAAAATCCAACAACTTAATCTAATGTGAGGTTTGTGAAAGCTTCATATTTGACACTAGCAAGCATAGCTTAAGATAATAATAAACACCTAAGCTATCCTAAGTCTTGAAGATGTCCTCATCATACCTCCCCATAATAGAAGCATTGGACTCCAATGCTTTTACAATAGAAGTGGAAGTGTGATACTAAATGTTAAAAATAAATACTACTATTTGTATGGAGTGAAGGTTGTGGTGCCATATCATCATTGGCATAGACAAGGTCAATGAAGCCCATTGGTGCCTATACTGGAATGCCACACTTGGTCACAACTCTGTCACCACCTCAAGAAGGAAGAGGAAGTTGACAATGTTGGACATTTTGAATCCCTAAGCTAAGAGTTGTCATTGATGTCAAAAGGATCTATGTAAGTAAGCACTATGTTTGTGTTTCACAAAGAGCTTCATGAGAAGCAAAGGTTTTTGATCAAAGGTTCAAGAAGGGATGCATGACATTCGGTTTGAAAAGGAGCTTCAAGGGAAGCTTTGCAAAAGGTTTTTATTTAAAACCATGGATGGCAGATTTGAAATGGGTTTTTCTTAAAACCCAATTTGACATTTCGGTTCATCGAAAAAGGTGCCCCGATGATGGAGATATTTAATTTTAAAGATTTAGTTTAAATTTTAATTTATTTAAAATTTACATTTAAATTTTAAAATTAAAATTAAAAGTTTATCCGTCGATGTCATGGAGGAAGTTTCAAAAAGATCGACGTTTCCAAAGCAAAGGAAAGGCATATAAATATGCCATTGATTTTTTTAATTCAATCATCCTTGCTCGTTCATATTTGCGCTTGGTATTTGTGAAGAAAAAGAGCTCATGTTTTTCATTTAAGTGATGCAGCGAAAATTAAAGGGAGACAACGACCACTTCCGAAAACGCATTGGTCAGCGTGGCCTAGTGGCAACTTGAATTGTGCACAGGTGTTGGTGACAAGGAGGTTGTGCGTTCGATTCCCACAAGCATCATTTTTAGCTTTGTTCTATTGAGGCACCCAAGGTGCATACTTCTCGCTTGGTGAAAGAGGGTGAAGGATAAGAAGCGGGTGGTGCTTATTTTCCACCAACGAGCTCGTAGCTTGTGCGACAGCTTGGTCGCGGCTAGGGCTTTCACGTTGGGGCAAGACGAGGGTTCGATTCCCCTCGAGGCAGGTATTAAGGTTTTTATTAATCTTTTGTTTGGATTTCCTAAGGTGAAGTGATAAGGGGTAAAGGTGCTTCGTTAGTTGATTTGTTGAGTAACCTTAGGGAATAAGGTCATGGTGGTTGTTTGAGTTGTGAATTTTTTTTTAATTATGATTTTTGAAATTGTTATGAGTAATAAGGGTTTTTAATAAAGTTCTTTTTAGTGAAAGTTATTTTGAGTAAGGGTTTTCTTTTAAAAAGAACTTTGGTGGATATTAAAATAAAGTAGGAGTAATAAGGTGTTATTTGGATATTATTGTTGTGTTATTACTCAAGATCTCTAACCCTTGTTAAGAGTTGAAAAAGAAAGTGTGTTGAGTGTGACATATTTAGTGGACAACTCATAAGGCATAAAAAAGGTATGAGTAATACTCTCCATTGATTTTATTTGGGTGGTTGATTTTTGAAATATCATTGGAGTGAAAATGATTGATTATGGTTTCCTTTTCAAAAGTGGTTGAGTTAATGCTTCAAGGTTTTCTGGATTGTGAGTTGTGATTAAACCTTGTTTGATAAGCATTGTTGTTTAGACCATTGGTTGAGTGAAGTACTTTGATTTTATGCTTCAAGGTTTTTTGAATTGAGAGTTGTGATTAAAACCTTGTCTTATTAGCATTGTTGTTGAAACCAATGGGTGATGCAAAGAACTTGAACTTGAGTTAGAAAATAACATGAGTATCATTGTTATGTAAGATTTGTTGTTGAGCATTGTTAGAAACATTTTGAGTTAGTTGATTCATGCTTGGACTAGGGTTTGTGAGAAAGAGTTGTTTCTTGAAGTGATTGGTTGAGTAGAGTTGATTGAGCCTAGTCAAGTGGTTGCATGAAGTGGTTGTTCAAGTTCCATGAAACAAACTATTATATATTCTGATTGAGTTGAGATTGAGCCTTGAGAATAGAACATATTGAGTCTCTAACAATTCTCTTTATGCTTCTATGAGATTGAGTTAAGATTGAGCTGAGTTGAGATTGGGATTTGAGTATAGAACATATTGAGTCTCTAAAAATTCTCTTTATGCTTCTATAATATTGAGTTGAGTTGAGATTTCTTTGAATTGATATTGGGATTTGAGTATAGAACATATTGAGTCTCTAACAATTCTCTTTATGCTTCTATGAGATTGAGTTGATATTTTGTTGAGCTGATTTGAGGCAAGTCTTTGAGAAGGCTTGTGGACTATTTTTGTGTAAGCTTTTATGAAATATTTCTAAGCAGATTTGAGAAGGTTCTGAGTGAGACTATTGAGCAGACTTGAGTAGGTTCTGAGTGAGCCTATTGAGAAGACTTGAGTAGGTTCTAAGTGAGTCTATTGAGCATATTTGAGTAGGTTTTGAGTGAGCTTATTGAGCATATTTGAGCAGGTTCTGAGTGAGCCTATTGAACAAATTTGAGCAGGTTTTGAGTGAACCTATTGAGCAGGTTTTGAGTGAGCCTATTGAGCAGATTTGAGGACCTATTGATAGAGATTTGGAGGTGATAGAGTACAGAGAATAGAGTCTCAATGGATAGAGATCCAGTAGCTAGTAAAATTGAAGACATATCTGAGTGAGGAGTCTTCAAGTGGAGAGAGATCCACTAGTCAGTGCAGTAGAGAGACAAAGTCTTCTAGAAGATCACTAGCCAAAGAAGAAAGAGAAATATTTCTCCTGTGGAAGAGATCCATGAACTTGAGATTTAGGGTATCAACATATCCTTTGGACAGATGTCCATAAACATTGTAATTGGGAAGGATTCTCAAGAGATTGATTGAGAAATTTTTAGCAAAATATTTTCTCCGTGGAGTAGCCCGCATTGGGTGAACCACGTAAATTGTTGTGTCACTTTTATGGATGGTGTTTTGTGCATTGCTTTGATTACTCCTATTGATACTTCTATCTATACATTGCATAATATTGAATTGAAGAGAAAAGAAAAAGTGGTATTATACTGTTCATCCCCCCTCTCAGTATAAGCTTGTGTTCTTCAATTTGTATCAGAGCGGGTTCCTTCTAAAGAGTTTGACAACTTGAAGGAAAAGCGGTCTAAGAACACAATGGGTCACAAGGATCAAAAGGATGGGTCCTTCAATAATGCAATACTAGTCTTTGATGGAAGTGACTTCTTGTATTGGTGTATGTTGATGATATTTCACCTTATGGCACTTGGAAATGAAGTTTGGGATGCAGTGGAACTTGGATATGATTCTATAGTCAATCCTCCTACAGATAAGGAAGGTAAGCTTCTAATGCATGTAAATTCAAGAGCTATGAATGCAATTATAAAAGGATTGGGTAGATCAGAATCTATGAATGTTATGGATTGTAAAACAACAAAAGATATGTGGGATCTATTACACGACATATATGAGGGTGATAAAGGTGTCAGGAAAGCTAAGATCAGAAATATTAAAGGAGAATTTAAGAACTTAAGAATGAGAGATGATGAAAATATTCGTGATTATTTTAGTAAGATTGATGAACTTGTACATGAGATGAGAGGTCTTGGAATGAAGGTTGATGAATCTAATGCTTGTGATAAGATATTGAGAACTCTTCTAAAAAGGTATAGTGAAAAGGTTTATGTTATAGAAACATCAATTGATAGTGATTTTTTGACAAGGAATTCTTTGCTTGTCATGCTTACTACTTTTGAGATAAGAACAAAAGATCTTATTCCTCTAAAAGAAGTTGCATTCAAAGTGGACAAAAAGAAAAAGGGTAAAAAGATAGAATAAAGTAGTGATTCATCTAGTGATGAAGAAGCTAACTATGGTAGAAGAGATAAAGGTTACAAAATATTCATATATGTAATATCTATTAAGTGCTTCAATTGTGTGAAGTATGGACACTATGCGACAAAGTACAAATAGCCAAAGTACAACAGTAATGAAGAAAAACAGGATCACAAGTACAAAGAATTAGAAAGACACAGGTACAAGAAGAAAGGCAAGGATGGACAAAGCAGACAAGGAAAGAAGTTCTTTCAAAGGCAAAAGAAAAGCTACTATGTGGATAATGCAAGTAAGTACTCAAATGATAGTGATGCTAGTTTTTCAGACAATGATAGAGATGAAGTCCTATTTATGGTTAGAGATAAAAGGACTCTAGTTATTCTCAAGTGTTTTAGATGTGGTAAATTTGGACATCTTGAAGATAATTGCACTAGGGATGGCTATAGTTTCAGTAATTATGGTTTTGAAGATGCACTTGAAAGACCATAAGAGAATCTTCTAATGACATTAGAATATGAAGTAAGTGATCCTATAGAAGACAAGCCAAAAGGAAGTAATGATAGGGACAAAGGTAAACAAATAGAGGATTATTCAGTGGAGAATGGATATGATATCAAGGGAGAACTTATCTATGCTATTGACACAATAAAGAAGGTAAGAAAGCAACACTCTAAGCTTGAAAGTTAGTTTCAAGAATGTGATGAAGAAAAATTATTGCTCATAGAGGACTTAGAAAAGTCAAAGGCTAAGGCAAGTAAGTTCAAGGATAAGTTAGAAGCAAATATTTTGGAGTGTGAAAAGTTAACACAAGAAGTGGCACTACTAAAGGAATATTTAGAGCATTCCAAGAAAAAGTTGTACAAATATATGAACAGTGCAAAAAGTGTAGAAAAAATGTAGACACCTAAAACGCGTCATGTCGATGGCGACTACTCATATGGACATGCTACAAGACCATATGGAAGATCTTGGATAGACTCCAAGATAGAGCAGTGGTTCTAACCACTCAATTTGGGCTCCTTGGCCTAATCAGTCTGAACCGCAGCCCAGACCTATGGTCTACAGTCTGAACCATGGCTGAGACCTACGGTTTATAGTCTGGACCACAGTTGTAACCTACGGTCTTAACTGAAGTTCAGTTGGCCTTCATCCGAGCCAAATCGGTTTGAACGACCATTTGTTCTAGAAGAAGGTGGTTAGAGGATGGAAGCTTCCAATCCAACTATCCTAACCACCCCTTCTTGATCTTGGCTTCTCCATGAAGCCACCCCTAGCCCTGGGACATCCTATAAGTACCCCTTCAAGAATTAGGGCAAAAGTATCAATGAAGCATTGGAGTTTAGAGTAGCGAAGCCCTATCAAATTGTGGACTCACTTGAGTGCATAGAGAGAGCCTTGTTGTCATCACCATTGTCAATTTGTCAAGCATCATGACGAATTAGGCCATGGATGCCCTAAGGACCTAGGAGAGCCAAGAAATGCTAATTCGGGCAAACAGAGGCCCTATTCAATGATTCAACCACCAAACCTATCATAGGACACCGAAGGTGACCCTTGAACATCAATTGGACAAGGAGGTCAAGCCCACAACCCTTGAATTTGGAGGGCAAATCACTTGGTTGCTCACCATGGCTTTCAACCATGGTTTATAGTGCAGACCGCTCATTAGAGCTACGGTTTGCAATAGAGGTGAATTTTCCTTACTATTTCATTTCTAGTAGATTTAATTAGGCTCAAATTAATCAGTTTATTGCTTTATTTAGTATATTAAAGACTTTGACTAGGTTAAATATTTTATTAGTTTATTTCCATCTTGTGCATAGTAGTTTAGACATAATTAGATTCTTTTTATGCTTTAATGCTTCATTTTATATAATGTATTTCATAGATTGATAGTTGTATTTCTTGTTCATATATTTCCATCAATCTTGATAGGATTTGCATATGTTTAGCATAGTTTATGCACTTTCTTGATTTTATGTCATTATGCTATTCTCATGCTATTTGTCTTTAAAGGGCCTCATCATGAGAGGCTTCCTATGCTTTTGACATTCTTGTGTTGTTTCTTGATCATAGGAGATAGGTTTTAAAGGAGCTACAACCATCCATTTCCTTCCTCAACACGAAGAAGAGGGTCTACTCCACCCTAGAGCAGTTCGTGTCATCCTAAAGGGCACTTTGAAATCACACCTACCCTTGAGAGGGAAATAAAATACATCCTATTGTAACAATTGTATCAAGATGATTATCCCTAAGAGGGATGTACTTGTAATTTGAGTTTGGCATCGAAATATAATGGAATAAAGCATCTTTTATTGATCATTTCATTGTCAATTTCTTGTTCTTGTATGCATTTTGTATTGTTTTTGTCAATTCTTGCAATAGGATACATTAGGTGTGAGCCTTTTTGGTGGTTACAGAAGGCGATCATGGTGGCACCCCACAAAAATAGACATCTGACTATGTTTCTTGTGTTTCTTGAATTGTAGGTATAGACCGCAACTATCAATTATGGGCCAACAACTGAACCATAGGTACAACATATGGTTTATAGTCTGAACCATAGATCAGACCTATGGTTTACATCTGATAGAGCAGACAACAGAAAACAGAGTGCAGATCGGATGAGGACCTGAGGTAGGCCCCATTTTCACCCTCTATATTTTTTTATTTTTATCTATGTTTTCCAGAGAACAAAAATTGAAACGTAAATTTACTAAGGCTAAAATGAACTAAAAATGGATTAGGTCCTTAGGTTTCTCTTTCTTAGTTTTTGATAGGCGCTGCTAGGAACAACGGATCTCTGATTGCAGTTCACCCTAGAATACAACATGCATATGATAACATTGTGTGTTTGGTGTGCATGTGTGAGGCCCAAGTAGTGGCCATTATCATCGTAATATGCATTGTCTAAAGGAGCATCTAGAATAGCTTGCATTTTCTAAATTTGAAATGTTCTTTCATTTGCATAGCATATAGAAAATGAGCATGAGTGCTATATGATGCATTTATTTTATGTAAATTAAAATGAACCACACACACCACGTTTCATTTAAACATCAATTGAGTTGGGCTCTCACATCCAACCCATTTTATTGAGACCAATAGTGGATGTCATTACCACTTGGTTGGCTCATTTGAAATTGTATTATCGGAGACCCTGCTACGTGGCCAAGGCCAACCCAAGAACTATCCTATCCATGAAAAATAGCATGCACTCATCTTCGAAAGAGTGTATCACTATGCACAATGTGTTGGGTGAGGGTTGGTAGTACCTATGCTACCTCATTGAGTATGGACTTCACTACCATATTTGGCTTGTGCGAGTATATAGGTGAAAACCTTTGAACAAATTGAGTATAACATCAACTTTTCAAAACATGATAAGGAGTTCTATACTGATACAACAAATCATTGAAACAACATCAAACAGTCTAGGGCTCATTTTTAAAAATTAATATGAGATAAACACCATTGTATACCTTGTTTGCTTAATAAAGAACAAATCTAGACATTAGGTGCACCATGGTGGAGACACGAGGTGGTCGACAAAGGCACAAGCCTGAAGCCCATGACCAAGCCCCAATAGATTCACATCAGCATATGTCGAATCCTCACCCACATGCACTTCCCAAACATCATTCGATGAGCATTAGAGGAGATAATTCGACAAGAGGGGAACCTATTGAGCATACCCCCAATAGAGGAGCTTATGTGCATTCCTCTAGACATAGAATAGAGCAGGGAGCCTCTCAGCATGAGGGTGTTCCACTCGAAAGCCATTACCAGGATCGCATTGCACGTGCATCCATAGGATCGGCTGAAGAGTATGTTATACAGGGATCCAAATTGGTACCCCTACATCATAGGTCTATAGGAGGATCCATGGCTCCACCTTTGAAGTACAGACGTGATCGAGACCCACCCATTCAAGGGCATGCAGATAGGGCCATCGCTGAGCATAGGCCTATGTAGACTCCCACACATGGTGAACATCAAAATATCACTATTGATATGGCTAAGGTGGGAGCCAATGGCACACCACCACATGAGCGATGGAGATCCAGATAGTTAGATGGCTTAGGTAGCATCCTTGAGCAGCTAGGCTATAAGCCTTTGGCTCCACCCACCCATGCTCTGAGTGAGCATAGTGGAGGTTCTATTAGGACTACTAGAGAACATGGAGAGGCTTCTAAGCACCCTCATGTGACACATCCACCATCCATGCATGGTGGCACAGAGCACAGAGCTCAGTAGGATGCCCATGTCATATTTACAGACAAGGGCAAAAGCATCACAAATCAGTCAGATGGGTACAGAACCCATAAGGTCGCTCACACAGAGCATGCATACCAGAGGCCTATCATGGCCAATGACCTTGATAGATCACATAGACTGGTATCTGAGCAGCGATGATAGCTCCTCCAAGATCAATTGGAGGATGCTCACCTAGAAAGGCAATGCATTGAAGAGGAGAATCTTCAATCGCAGAGGCTCATCAGACAAAGACTATACGAGCAGTGCATGCATGAAGAATGCATCCTTACCCAAAAGGAGCACATAGAGCAGGAGGATAGGCTAGCTAGGGCTGGTCTATATACTCATGTCGAGAATAGAGAGCGCATTCAGAGAAAGGCTTTTCACAAGCCGATGCGTAGTAGGAGCGCAGAGATGCTCATACTCATATTAGTGCCCAACAAAGAGAATGACCACCACCATTCGAACATGAGGGGCAACAACAATATGAGGAAGAAGAGGGAGAGGGAAACAATCAAGAGTATCCTAAAGAATCCCAAGTTGAGGAGGAGGAAGAGCAATGACCTCCACCTCGATAGAGGAAGAATGTACCTTCGAGACCACCCTCGCATCAGCTTAGGGAGGAGGACTTCTTATCCTCAGAGGCTTATAAAGCCCTAGCTGAGAAGGTAAAAGTGATTGAGAGGCAAGGTGCGACACTTCAAAAGCTGACATTAAGAAAGATTCATAATGAGCCTTTGGACCCCTCGATACCTGCTCCAACGTACCCTGAGCATTTTGTTATGCCTAGGTTAGACAAATTTAAAGGTGATGAAGATGCACAGGAGCATGTCACGAGATTTTTGGATGCCTATTTCCAAATTGCTAGCAATAATGCCTTGCTTTTGCACACATTTGTCATGACCCTTTCAGGCCCAGCCCGAGAGTGGTTCAATCAGAAAAAGAGGCACAACATTACCAGTTTTGAGCAACTGGCTGACGCTTTTCTTGAACGCTTTTCTTTTGGCATCAAGAAATAGGCTAACCTTTTCGATTTGGTTGTGCTAGCTCAGCGCGATGATGAGCCAATTGAACAATACAAAAAGAGGTGGAGAATATTGATGGCAAAGCTGCCATTCCCTATTCCTGCTATGGAATTAACCCGAATGTTCACCAAGAGTTGTGCCAAGCACATCTCGCTACTATTGCAACTGCAATAGTATCCAACATTCGAGGAGGCTTTGGTGCAAGCCAAGGTAATTGAAGACATCAAGTTGCAGGAAGGCAATTTGAAGCTTAAGAATAGGAAAGAGGGGCCTAAGAAGAGCTCCACGAAGCAAAAGGGCAAGCAGGCCCACGTCAACCAGGTAGTGCTAAACCTCCAGAGAGAGGATAAAGGGCAGCAAAAGTAGAATTATCAGGCCCAACCTCCTCCTACGTAGTACAAAAAGTGCAATAATAACTATAAGGGCAAAAACAAAGAACAACGCCCACCTCACCAATTCATACCTCTAACAGAATCATTGACTTCAATATTCCACCAATTATGTGAGGCTAAGGTGATCAGACTACCCGAGGTTAAGCTAGTCGATCCGAATCAGCCCAAGTCGAAGGGATATCAGGATGACTTGTTTTGCATCTACCATCGAGCGAAGGGCCACGACATCGAGGTATGTTGGTCCTTCAAGCATATTGTGCAAAACATGATTGAAAAGGGTGAGCTTGTAATACCAAGTAATCCATAGGTGCCTGACAACCAGAACATGGGGATTTACAAAAATATGCTACCAAACCATGAGGCACCATGCAACAACGTTGGCCAGGTCAACCAAGTGCGCGTCGAACCACCTACCCAAGGGTTCATAGGCATGGTGAATGTTGTTACAAGACATGGGAGATATGAGCAGCTGAATCAACCATGTGCTCCCATAAGAATACAAGCCACACCGAATCAATGGCCGACACAGAATATTCTAGGTCCACCAATGAGACCGGTGGTGACCATACGGAGCAGGTTAGTCCAAAACCATAGACAGCTCCTACGAAGCTATCTATATATGAACTGATACAGTAGTCCCCTAGGCACAGGGAGACTCTTATGGACATTCTAAGGTCCATCAAAGTACAGTCTCAGGATGCACAAGCATTTACCAATTTTATGGGACATGTACAATAGTGCCAAGAGCCCATGATCCAATTTTATGATCATGAAATTAAGATGGTTCCTATAGATACGGCTGACCCACCATTGCATATCATCATGTGCATCAATCACGTACCATTCAAGAGGGTCTTTCGATCAACACTAGTTCATCGATCAACATAATAATGACCAAGGCATTGAATCATCTAAAGCTACCAAAATCACACATTGTGCCCACCACCTTCACGTTGAGAGCATTTAACGATGCCCTATGCTCGATGGTTGGCACAATTGTCCTACCTATGCAAGTAGGCCTAAAGACCATCTCTATGATGTGTCATGTGATCGAGGGGGCCATGCAATACAACATCCTACTCGGGAGGCCTTGGATTCATGAAATGCATTGTGTTCCCTCTATATTACACCAATGTGTAAAATATCTGCATGAGGGATGGGTTCACGTAGTGTCATCAGATGAAGAACCTTTTAAGTTCATGAACCTAGCGGATTTTCTTAGGGGTTTCATACTCCCATCAATGCACCTGGACATCCGCCTGCATCATCGATTAAAAATCTAGGAGGTAAACCAATAGTACATGCTCAACCATCGATATCTGTGTCACATAGATCTGAGCGCACTACTGCTACTTCACTAAAACTGACTGCATCAGTGATGCTTCGGGATGACAAGAAGTTAAAGGTGAATATGGGTGAAAAAGAGAAGAAGCAAATGCCCGAACCAGTCGCTAAGGAGGCTCCCATCCCCATGGAAGTGGAGGAAGCCCAAGACATAGCCAAGGAGGTACCTCAGCCTACCTCACCTGCATCATCAATAGGGTCATCCACACCATGGGTGATGGTACATCTCACCAACACCAGATTAGGTGAGTACATTGTGTAGAATGTAACCTTCGAACTAATTCTGGAGACTACGCAAGAGATGGGTCGACCATCCACTCATCATTATCCAGTTGGATCGATGGTTCCATTGGGAGAGCCACCTAATCAGACTAATTTCATATACACTGGGCTAGATCAACTTCCAACGCGAGAGCCCATGGATGAAGATAGTGATGAACCTTTCACAATAAATGTTCATTATTTATCCAACCCAAAGTACTCCATGCATATTTTTGAGTTGTATCACTGGCATGGGTACGAACTTGGTCTATTTGAACAAGGGCATAGAACTCCGTTCGAGCCATGTTATCAGCTAGCAACTGATAGGTTTGGATTGGGGTTACAGATACAAGGACAAGATGATTTGCTTGTAGCATCCTTAGATCACTTGTACCTGAGTCTAGGGGATGATGTGGACTTCAACCCATATCATCCTAATATTTCTAACTTTTGGAGGACTAACCCGATGGTATCTGTCATCACTTCTGAGCCACTTGAAGAACATCATGAAGGGCTCCTAGAGCAGACTGATACAGATCAGAACCCCAGAGGCAACCTGGGTCATCAAATCTATAATGCAACCGATGACACAGGTGTGTAGGGGCATAACCCCATAGTTTTAGGTGATCTCGAGTCAGGAGATCTCTACAATGATGATGGAGAGGAGTCCACCTCCGAGATAAGTGGACCAAGTTATGATGCCGATAGTGAATCCTCAAACGATGATCAATATGAGGAGGAAGTTGAGGGGGGCTATTTAAGGCCTTTGTATGTGCATCACCTACTACCTATAGAGTCGGTACATGTTACCGAGGAGATCCTTCCCAACATTGATCATTTGGGGGAAGAAGCAGAGCTAGATTTCTTGGTAATGTCACACTTACGGTATAATTATCCAATTTTTCTAGATAGTGATGACAACAATCAAGAAGTCAGATTCATGGGGCCGCACTTGCCAGAGCGCCCCATAGGAGTAGGAGTGAATTATGGGTTCTAGTTGTCTGACAGTGATGAAGAAGATGAGTTAGAGAGGGCCTACCTTGGTCCTCCTTATTTGCATTACCATCATCAACCCATCGACATAGATGAGGTCTATCATCAGTTACATGTCGGTCCTCATCTGAGAGCAAGACGATTAAACCTAGATCAAATTTATCGATTGGTTAATCCCTTTCCGCCAACCTACATGGAGCTCCATGAGCCAAATGATCCTATTTTGTAGCCAGTGCATAGGGAGGATCCAGTTGTCCGTAGTCCTCACAGAGAAGACCCCTTTGTGCCTGTGCCATTAGAGCCAGATCATGGGTATGAGGACTACATCGATTATGTAGAAGTTGGTCCATGTGGTCCTGGAGATCAATTCCATTCCATCAATATGGTCTCCATTGATTTGACCACTCCACTCCACAATCCAGCAGATCCATCCAAACCATTGTATCTTAACAAAGATGCTATCGACTGGGATCACATTGATTCACCCATTGAGCCTGAAGATTTCTTCCCTAACGAAGAAATGTTACAACCATTTCATTTTGTGCCAGGCTATGCATATGATGTCTATCATGCCAAAAATGCTTCCAACGTGGAACCTATCAACCCGGATGATGACATCCATTTGATCCCTACGCCTCATCAGCTTGAGGAGGGATCACATATGTCAATAGAGGAAACCTTTGAGGTGGATATTAGTAATGATCCCACCAATTCAAAGAAGGTTAAATTTGGAGAGAGTCTCACTCCAGATGAGTGGGCCACCCTCATCCCTCTATTGAAAGAGAGACCAAATATATTTGCTTGGACGTATAAGGATATGTCAGGTCTAGACCCAAAATTGGTTACTCATAACCTTTCGCTAGATCTGACGAAGAAGTCGATCAAGCAAAAGCTTAGAAATATGCATCCAAAAATAGCCTTAATGGTGAAATATGAGCTACAAAAGTTGTTGGATGTAGAATTTGTAATCTCCATCGACTATCCAGAATGGGTGTCCAATATGGTACCCATGGGAAAACCTGATGGAAGAATCCGTATTTGCATAGATTTTAGAGACCTAAATAAGGCAACACCCAAAGATTCATTTTCATTGCCCAATATTGATGCTCTCGTAGATGCAACTACAGGTCACGAAATGCTCTCCTTAATGGATGGTTTTTCTGGTTACAATAAAATTTAGATTAAACCCGAAGACCAACATAAAACCATGTTTATAATGCCATGGGGAATATTTTGCTATAAATTTATGCCATTTGGCCTCAAAAATGTTGGTGCCACATATCAATGGGCCATGACATACATTTTTCATGACTATATGCATAAAATTCTAGAAGATTATATCGATGACTTGTTGGCCAAGTCATTGCTGCGAGAAGAGCATGCAGAGGTCTTAAGGAAGGTCTTCGATCACCTGATAGAGCACAATGTCAGGTTGAATCCTAAGAAGTGCGTATTTGGTATAACTTCTAGAAAACTACTAGGATTCATCATCTCTAAATGAGGCATCGAAGTTGACCCAACGAAGGTCAAGGCTATCTTGGAAATGCATCCTCCCACCAATATTAAAGAGTTAAGAAGCCTTCAAGGCAAGGTAGCATCGATAAAGTGATTCATCACTCAGTTATCGGATAAATGTCGACCCATGAATCGATTGCTACATAAGGGGGTCCCATTCAACTGGGATGAGGACTGTCAAGCAGCCTTCACTGAAATAAAGCAATACCTGGTGACACCGCCAGTGCTAGCTCCACCAAGGCCAGAGGTGCCTTTTCTACTATATATATCGACAACTGACTTTGCACTGGGAACCATGTTAGCCCAAAAGAACGTGCAAGGCAAAGAACAGGCCATATATTATATTAGTCGAACCTTGGTGAGCTATGAGCTCGGGTATGCATATGTGGAAAAACTATGTTTAGCAATAGTGTTCGCTACAAAGAAATTGTGACACTATATGTTAAGTCATACGACATATGTTATATCCAAACAAAATCCTTTGTAGTACATGATGAGTAAGACGTATCATAATACGTGTACTACGAAGTGGATCATGCTACTGATAGAATTTGATCTAGAATTCATAAGCCAGAAGTCCATTAAGGGACAAGTCATAGCTGATCAATTAGCTGAGGCACCACTATCAAAAAGTAGGCCTCTGACCATAGAGCTTCCGGATGATGTAGTCTTCATCATATCTGAAGCTCCCAAACCCGAAGAACCAGAGAACAATGTTGATATGACTCTATTCTTCGATGGTTCGAAGTGCGAGCAAGGGGGTGGTGTAGGAATAGTGTTTTTCATGCCGCAAGGAGCTCCTATGCCCTTGTCATTTAAACTAGACTTTTCATGCACCAACAACAATGTTGAGTATGAAGCCCTACTATTGGGCCTCCACACAGCCATCACCATGAATATTAAAATATTAAACATCTTTGGTGACTCCTTGCTCATAGTAAATCAAGTTAAGGGGCTCTTCTAGTGTCGATGTCCCATATTGAAAGCTTACAAGGATCTTGTTGCTATATATCTAGCTAAATTGGAATGGTATGACATCGAGGCAATCCCTCGATCATCAAATAGGTTCGTAGACACCATGGCCTCTTTGGGATCCTTAATCCCTCAGAATCCATCTACTGATTTCACTACCATTCATGTTAAAATGCTTTCACACCCGACTGTAAAACATGAAGCCTTTGATAATAGAATGTCAATCAACATGATCAACGTAGAACCAAAAGTTGAATGGTTCTATAGAGCTGAAGACTTTCTGAAGAAGGCACCCTAGGGGTCATTAACCTCTTAGAGTCCGACGGGGAGTGGTACCACCATTCACCATAAGGTTGTTTCCTAATCTGCATTTGCAAAAGTAAATACGTAGGGGGAGCAAGTCATCTTAGCAGTCAAAGTTGAGGCTTATCAAAATTGGATGTCACAAATCCATGACTTCCTGAAGCTTGGTGTAATCCCAGAGGGATTATCACATGCTATGAAATGCACATTTAAATAGAAAGTGGCTAAATATGTCTTAATAGGAGACATCTTGTACCGACGAGGCTACGATGGAGTTCTCCTTCATTGCTTAGAGCCCCAAGAGGCATCATGGGTGATTTCACAAGCTCATGATGGTACGTGCGGTGGCCATTTTAGTGGCATGGCCATCATCAAGTGCATCCTTTGAATGGGCTACTATTGGCCCACTATGGAGAAGGAGTGCAATGTGTATGTCAAGAAATGCATCAAATGTCAGCATCATGCTAATCTTACGCACTTGCCATCATAGGCCTTACAACCCATCCAAGCGGCTTGGCCATTTGCTCAATGGGGACTAGATCTTATAGGCAAGATCTCTCCTCCATCATCGGGTCGACATACATTTATAATCATGGCTACTGAGTATTTCACAAAGTGGGTGGAAGCAATACCCTTAACAATGACAACTAGAGCTCGTATAGCAGAGTTTATACTAGAGCATATCATAAGTCATTTTGGGATTCCATCCAAAATAATATCGGATAATGGAACGTCCTTCAAGAACAAAACTGTGAGAGCTTTGACATCTAAATATAGAATCAAACATAGTTTTGTGACTCCATACTATCCACAAGCAAATGGGTAGGCTGAAGCTTCAAATAAGATAGTGGTGGCCATCTTGAAAAATATGGTCCAAGAAAACCACAAAGACTGGCATATCCAGCTACCCCTTGCATTATGGGCTTACAGGACTAGTATTCGGATGCCCATTGGGGCAACGCCATTCTCACTAGTATATGGCATTGAGGCCATTATGCCCTTGGAATTGGAAATTCCAATGTTGTGCATCATATTGAAAGAGTTCATCGATGATGACACCGCATGACAAGCTCGACTGGATCAACTGACGCTGCTTGATGAACATCGCATGAATGCCCTGGAGCATCTCCGTATTTATCAAGAGTGACTAAAATGAGCTTACAATATCAAAGTCCACTAGAGAGACTTTGAAGTTGGGGATCTTGTCTTGAAAGAGAACCAACAGAACTCTAATTTACCGCCAGATATGCGAGACAAATTCATGGCTAATTGGCTAGGACCCTATATCATATCTAAAAATATTGGTCCAGGTACCTATCGCCTAACATCGCTAGGAGGTGTTGAAGAGCCTGAACCTCTCAACATCATCCATATTAAGGTATTTTATGCTTGAGAGCATAGTAAAAGGCTTCGAGGGTTTGCTTATAACCGCTCGATCATCCTAAAAGGCTCCAAACACTCTCATAAGTAGTTTATAAAACAATATTTGTCAATCCCAAAAGGCTCCAAGGGTTCCTAAAACCACTTGGTCATGTCAGTCAAAGGCCCCGAGGGTTTGTTCAAAACCGCTCGATCATCCTAAAAGGCTCCAAGCTCATCTATGAGTAGTTTGGTCAATCAAAAGGCACCAAGAGTTTCTAAAAAATTGCTTGGTCAACCCAAAATCTCCAAGGATTCTTAAAGATCACTTGGTCATCCCAAAAAGTCCCAAAGGTGCTCATAATCCCTTTGGTCAAACCCAAAAGGCTTCGAGGGTTTGCTTAAAACTACTCGATCATCCTAAAAAGCTCCAAGGATTTTGCTAAAAAATTGCTTGGTCAATATAAAGGCTCCAATGATATTTCCTCATCATTTGGTCACTCCTAAAGGCTCCAGAGGCATGTACTCACCATTTGGTCAGATATGAGGCTCAAAACTCATAAAAATTATAAAATCAATAAAATCCAAAAAATTGGTAAAGCATAAAATCCAAAAACATTTTGCATTTTCATTTTGCATTCACACATGCATCCATTGCATTATTGCATTGCATATAGGCATTCGTCATCCATTGCATTCCGTAGTAGGAGGGATTATGTTTGTCAGTCTTACAAATGACACCACGTTTGTGTCTAAATCATGCATCTCTGCATTTATCATAAATCCATCATTCATGTGAGTAATTGTGTTTTTCAACACAACCTATTTTGTTGCTATGGAGAATATACTAGGGTTTTTCAGTCATTCAACCATACCTAGAGGTCTTATCAAGAGTTGATAGAAAGCTTGCTTTGCTTTTGTAGTTGAGGTCTAGTTAGTATAGCCCTTAGCATATCATAATCCTATCACTAATCAACAAATTAAACAATCCTAACAAGGACTAGGGGAAGATGAAAGTCGTGAAGCAAGACCAGGTATCCTGAGGTGAAAAGAGTTATTCTTGCTTATCCCTCTATGTGGACGGTATGGGAAATGTTGGTAGTTGGAAAAAGGATAGGTTAGTTCCCTATTCAGAATCCCTTGCTTATGATAAAATGAGCAATATCCCAGAGTGATATCCCACATCAATCCTCAAGATTGATACCCTAGATCGATATCATAGATCGATTTCCCATATTGATATCATAAGATCGATATCCTCAATCGATATACCAAAAATAATTTCCCAAAGTAAATCCCCAAAGGGAAGTTTCTAAAGAAAATTATCACATGTAAATGCCAAAAAGTGAAGATCAAATGAAGATAAAAAAATAGGCTCAAATCAAGTTCAAAGTGAAGATCAAATGAAGATCATAAATCAAAGTTCGAGTGGAGATCAAATGAAGATCAGAAATCTAGTTCAAAGAGAGATCAAATGAAGATCCAAAGATAGTTCAGAGTCAAATATGGAATCGACTCCCTTGCTTCACCACATATGAGCAAGTATCCCAAAAATTGAAGGATAGAAAGGAAGGAGCCTGAATCCCTAGAATTGTTGGCACTACTGTACCTTACGCATGATGATATGTCTGATACACTTGCATTTTGCTTGTGGGCAGACCAATGTTTGAATGTGGAAGAGCTAGCTTCAGGTGTCCTGCATTGCCTAGTGGCTTAGTCCAACTAAAATCTAAACTTGGGATTGGATAAGACATTTGTGGAACCCCTATCTTAGCAATGGGCTGAAAGAATCCTGTCTGACATCGGGGAACGCTCGTGTCTTATCTTAATATACTCATGTGCACACACAGGGATAATGAATAGTTAGGGCCTATCCTAGCAAAAGCCTTGCACTTCAAAAGTCTAGTGTGGTTAGTATGCAACTTTTGATAAGTCTACTAGGGTGTTTGAGTCTCATGGAAAACCTCAAAAATCTCTCTAATAGCAACAAAATACCAAATATCGCAAACCATATAAAATCATCAAACTGCAAAGTATCGAGTCCATGATACATCATTATATAAAGCACAATCAAGATATAGGATAGATACCGGATGGATATTAGAAATAATATTTAGATGACCACTGACTATATTGTGCATATTTTTCAAACTTGCAAAAGAAAATAGAATGACACATTATATCATTCGCATCATAACATCGCATACCATTGCATTTCATATATGGGTGATTAATTGATTAAATTCTTATTTTGAGGATTTTCAATTACATTCATGATTTTTATACATTCTGTGGTGTCATCCATTAGATTGATAAACACATATTGCATTCATTCCTTATGTTTTAAGTGATTAAAGCATACAGGTTCATTTACATTAGATTACCATCATGTAAATAATGCATTACATACATTGCATTAGCATATCGTGACATCATCATAAATTAAATGCATGCAATAAAGCAAAATCAAATATGCATTTAAGTAAACATCGCATCCATATGCATCCATCATACATAGCACATCTAAGCATCTAGATCACTGCATATCATCATCATCATAAATTAAATAGCTATCTAGTGCATGTCATCCATACATCACATCATATAGCATCAAATTAACATAAGCATTGCATCCATGTGCATAACATAAACATAAAATTAAAAACATACACAAGTACACATAATGAGCCATAAATGATCAAATCATATATATATTTTTTTTTTTCCAAAAGAGTACATCAAGAGTACAAAATGCCCATAGGCTACAATCGTGTAGGTCCTAGACCTTACACCAAAAATGATACATATACAAAAATGTAGCCTAGATCTGATAGAGCCCTAGCTCTGGCCTACTCCTCCTGAGCTAGAGCTCTCACCACCTCCCTCAGCCCTATGCTCTAGAGCCTGCTCTACAGTCGGCTCTAGTGCCTATTGTGTGCCCTACTGAGGGCCCTATGTGCCACCTAATCCAAAGAGGCCTAGCACATGGGATACTAGTATCTCTATGTGATGAGACCTATGACTAGAGGTCATAGAAGACTGATCGGTCTCTCTGGTCCTAGTATGGGAGCTACCTCCATGTGTGCTAGAGGACCTATGTGTCCTCTCGATCCTATGAGTCCATTGACTAGAGCTCATTATGGACTACCCCATAGTCCTAGACCTAGTCCACTGAGACCCCATAGCATGTGAATCCTCTAGGACCTCCCCACCTATCAACCTGATGTGACCCTCCAACTGGTCTACGCGAGCTACCCTAGATGTGTGCCTAGCATTGGCATCCACCAACAGGTCCTATAAGCATCGAATATCTGACATCGGGTCATCGACCTAGTAATAATGATAATGGTGTAGCTGGAGGTCCCATAATATCCTAGGAGGATGAAGGATCCCCCTCTATACCCTGAGCAAATCTCGCTCTACGATAGCCTCACCCCACTGCACTAGTGCCACATCACATGCACTAGTGAGATCATGGACCTGAGTCTCTACCACTATAGCCCATGCTGTAAGACCCATGATCTGCTCCTGAGCCTTAGCTAGCTACCTATCCCTATGAGCTAGCTTCACCTCTAGAAGGGTGATAGAAGTATCTCGCTATAACTATTGAGTCTGTAGCCTCCCAACCTGACTCTACAAGTCAGTGATCTAAGCTAGGAGCTATCCTACCTCACTATCAAGAGGTACCTCACCCTCCTTAGATCCCTCAAGCCTCCTCCTCAACCTCTACCTATAGAGCCTCCTCTATAGTGGCCTCTATGCCCCATCCACCCTCAATCCATTAGTGCACCCTACGCCCATCTGGATCGACCTCTACCTCTACCTAGTCATCTACCCTACCTAGAGGTCCTGATCCCTACCACTATAGTAGGGACCACCATGTGTCATATGTAGGGGTGGTCCTAGCCCTATCATCCCTAGACTCCTAGAAATCGTCAACCTCATATCCAAGTGTCGTAGGCTGAATCCATGATAGGTGCATCTCCAAGACTAGATGCCTATAGACAAAAGGAATCTCTGGGATGTCCTACACTAGGTCAAACTACCATAGGACATGAGAGTAGAACTGGTACTCCCTAACCTCGACCTTATGACCGAGTAGCCACCTATCTCGATGAGCCTATCATAGTCACTCCCACCTCTAGCCAGTCCAAGCAATCCATGTAGGGATGCCACTCAATGTCATCTAGCCCGAGCACTACAAATCATGCAATGTAATGATCAACATCGCCAGCATGGGTCCTACTCTAGAATCCCTCCTCCTCTCAAGGCCAGCATGATGTAGCACTGATGCTGATCATCAATCGTAGAAATGTGAAGGGGCAGCTCTACAGGATGCTCTATCCTAATATGCTACCAACCCTAGATCTATAGAAAGCTACAACTAATACCATGATGGCTTCGACTAGTGATCTAGTACAGCTCCCAATAGAGCTAGCATAGTAAAGTGCTCCCCCAGGCTAGGAGTAATGGCTGAGTAGTGGAGCTCTGAATAACTCTCCTAACACTAGCCAAGAGGTTCTAGGGAATCCTCACACCTGAGGAGTCTGGAAGAACAATATGCACCACCAGGTGCATGAAGATCACCTCTCTCACAGAGAAGATGCGCTGACCCTACCAATATCCGATGTGGACTCCTCCATGATCAATCATGCACTGAGCCTCCTAGCTTCGATCATCAAAGATAGCATCAAATACAGGCCCCTTGCTCTAAGAGGAGGAAGAGGTGATGGCCTCACCATCAATAGGGATCCTAAAGATCCGATAGATGTCCTCGAGAGTGATGGTCATCTCACCCATGGGCAGGTGAAAGGTGTTGGTCCACGCATTCCAACGTCGGGCCAACGTAGTCAAATAGGCTTGATCTACCCTAATAGTGGGTAGATCTAGAACGTAGCCGAAGTCGACAGCTCCAAACCATGTCCGCTCTCCAAGAGTGAGCTGTCTATGGAGAGTCTTTAGAAGGTCTGGCTCATGAGCTCTAGAGGTCAACCTCTGAAATAAAAGCATTGTATAAGAGAAAATCTAACTAAAAAACAAGCAAAAATAGATAAAAAATGACCTTAAAAATGTCAAAAACATTTAAAAACTGATAAAAAGACAAAAACATGTCACAAAGCATTCAAAAAAATAAAAAAAATCAATTAGGCAAGTCAGAATTGCATTAAATGATATTAATTGCCTATTAAACCTTAGAAAAATTAAAAATTTGATAATTTTTTTCTAAAGTCAGTGAACCGCGGGTCAACCCTGCGGTCCGCATGCGGTCAAAATTTGACCGTTGGAATTTGAATTCCAACCGCAACTGATAGCTACGGTCCCCAATATGACAATTGGGAACCATAACTACCAGTTGCGGTCTAGGAAGGATACCCATTTTGGGTCACTTCCTAGCCTCGCTGACCAAAAAATAAATAAAAACTAATCTAACCTAATCTAGTGTGGGGTTCATTACCAATTGTTTAATGAAATTCATTTACCCATTACTTAATGTGGTTCATTTTAAATTGGTATTGATTGCGAGGACTCGATTTTGAGTTACCTTGCCCGCTCTACGGCCTCCACTAGTCGATGGTTGTCCAGGATCCACCATCGGGGTATAGGTGTGAGGTATGGTCGAGTTTTAGGTAGCATTCTGGATCAAGGATGTCTTCTACCTCTCAGAGCTCTCACAAATGTAGTTGCTTTCAAGAAAATAATGAAAAATTCAAATGGGAAAGGCTACTTATAGGTCCTCCTAATTTTGGTGGACCGTAGTTGACACCTGTGGTCCCAAAATTAGGGTTTTTCACCCATAGGTCCAACCTACGGTTCCCAAAATTTGAAAACTTCAATCATAGACCGTACTCATGGTTCGCAACTAGCATTAAATGCACTCAAACCCCACCGTGGGAAGGTCTAAAATGATAAATTAATGACTCCTAATAGATCAAATTTCAAAAAGAGCAATCAATATTGCAAATTTGGTGATGTTCAAAGCACCAGGATCGATCAATAAATCAAAATTAACAAAAAAATCAAATAATTAAAAACCAAATGCACCTCGTATTCAGTAATTTACCCTATACACTTGGTGGTTGCAGTGACTTGTGATCCATGCAATCCGAAAAGATGAGTAAATTACCATAAGGACATTTGGGGCAAAAATTGTCATCATTGATCTGATATGCTTCTTTTCAATCCCTAAGAAGGCCTTCGAGGTCGGACTGCTCCATGGGAATGAGGTATTTCATGTCATTTCTCCTATGACATATTTTTAGCAAATCATCGATAACTTGATTCAACACAAATCTAATTGGATTTGTATCATTTTGATTCCCTAAGATGGCTATTGCAGCCCGACTGCTCCATGGGATAGAAATGTGCAAATACTATTAACAGTTGCAATCAGAAGCTGAACTAGGCCTAGCCAAGGCATTAAAATGCTCAAATCTAAATTTGTTCAGATCATTCATTATGGTCAAGCGACCTCGTCGCTTCATACATTGTCATTACCCTCATCGACTCATCGCTTGAGGGGGTAGTCATAATATCAAATCATAATCAAAATCAGTAGAAGATCCCTGAGATCGTAGATCCCTTGATCTTGTCAAAATTGTGTTCGTCCTTGCGAATCATTGTCAACAACTATCATAAGCTTACCCCTTTGCTTGGGGAAAATAGCAAATATGATAATTAGTTTGTAACTCTCATCCTTTCGGTTATATAGGCCTAACTCCTATTGTAGCACCAAAGCTACTCGAATGTCTGATGACGAGTGCAAACTCTTTCAAGTTTAAGCCTCCAAAGAGTTGGAAGCAATGATTCCAGGATGCACATCCTTTTGCAGGACCTGGGGCATCTAATGTTGATCCGACTAATGATCATCATAGAACCTTTGACATCATTTTAGGAGGTCTATTTTTGCTCAGCATTGTTCGATCTCACAATGCATCTCAAAAGGGGCATCTGTAGACACCTAAAATATGTCATGTCGATGGTGACTACTCATATGGACATGCTACAAGACCATATGGAAGATCTTGGATAGACTCCAAGATAGAGCAGTGGTTCTAACCACTCAATTTGGGCTCCTTGGCCTAATCAGTCTGAACCGTAGCCCAGACCTATGGTCTACAGGCTGAACCATGGCTGAGACCTACGGTTTACAGTCTGGACCATAGTTGTAACCTATGGTCTTAACTGAAGTTCAGTTGGCCTTCATCCGAGCCAAATCAGTTTGAATGACCATTTGTTCTAGAAGAAGGTGGTTAGAGGATGGAAGCTTCCAATCCAACTATCCTAACCACCCCTTCTTGATCTTGGCTTCTCCATGAAGCCACCCCTAGCCCTGGGACATCCTATAAGTACCCCTTCGAGAAATAGGGCAGAAAGTATTGAAAGAGTGCATTTGGAGTTTAGAGCAGTGAAGCCCTATCGAATTGTGGACTCACTTGAGTGCATAGAGAGAGCCTTGTTGTCATCACCATTGTCAATTTGTCAAGCATCATGACGAATTAGGCCATGGATGCCCTAAGGACCTAGGAGAGCCAAGAAATGCTAATTCGGGCAAACGGAGGCCCTATTCAATGATTCAACCACCAAACCTATCAGAGGACACCGAAGGTGACCCTTGAACATCAATTGGACAAGGAGGTCAAGCCCACAACCCTTGAATTTGGAGGGCAAATCACTTGGTTGCTCACCGTGGCTTTCAGCCATGGTTTACAGTGCAGACCGCTCATCAGAGCTGCGGTTTGCAACAGAGGTGACTTTTCCTTACTGTTTCTTTTCCAGTAGATTTAGATAGGATAGATTAATCATTTTACTGCTTTATTTGGTATATTAAAGACTTTGACTGACCGGGTTAAATATTTTATTAGTTTATTTCCATCTTGGCAAGTAGGACCTAATTAGATTCTTTTTATGCTTTAATGCTTCATTTTGTATAATGTATGTCATAGATTGATAGTTGTATTTCTTGTTCATATATTTCCATCAATATTGATAGGATTTGCATATGTTTAGCATAGTTTATGCACTTTCTTGATTTTATGTCATTATGCTATTCTCATGCCATTTGTCTTTAAAGGGCCTCATCATGAGAGGCTTCCTATGCTTTTGACATTCTTGTGTTGTTTCTTGATCATAGGAGATAGGTTTTAAAGGAGCTACAACCATCCATTTCCTTCCTCAACGCGAAGAAGAGGGTCTACTCCACCCTAGAGCAGTTCGTGTCACCCTGAAGGGCACTTTGAAATCACACCTACCCTTGAGAGGGAAATAAAATACATCCTATTGTAACAATTGTATCAAGATGATTATCCCTAAGAGGGATGTACTTGTAATTTGAGTTTGGCATCGAAATATAATGGAATAAAGCATCTTTTATTGATCATTTCATTGTCAATTTCTTGTTCTTGTATGCATTTTGTATTGTTTTTGTCAATTCTTGCAATAGGATACATTAGGTGTGAGCCTTTTTGGTGGTTACACAAAATAATCAAGATACAAAGAGGAACAACAAACAAGACAGGTCTTGGTTCCAAATAGGCTCAAAAGAAATGGGAAGAAAAGTCTATTTCAAGTGTAGAAGAAGAAGGAATTTCAGAAGAAGATACTTCAGAAAATAACAATGTAAGTTAGAATGAGATATCAGAGGATGATTTGGACAACAAAGAGGTCAAAGATAGAAATAATGCACAAAGAAGATACAGATGGAACAACAATCAAAATAGGATACCAATGAGGTCTAGGCAAGGAAGCTTCAATGGGAGATGCTTCTCATGTCACAGGTTTGGGAACATGACTTCACAGTGTAGGTCATACAAAAGACATGAATATGGAAAAGGACAACTTTTCCATGGGTATTGCTACTCATGCAATGAGTTTGGTCACAAGGCAATGAATGCAGGGTTTATGACATAAGAGGATATGGCTTCACTAGGAGATGTCCTAAGACATTTGCACTTACAAGGAATAATAACATTAAGTGTTATAAGTGCAATAATGATGGTCACACATCAAGATGGTGTAGAGCAAATATTCTAGAAGCAGGCATGAACAGGAACATAAACATGGATGAGAACAAGAATAGGAACAAAAATAGGAACATGGATGAGAACAAGAATAGGAACAGGAACAAAAGTGATGATGACTTGGTAAGAAATAGTGAGAGGATTTAGAAAACTTAGAAAAGAAGAGAGAAAGGTAAAGGTAAAGAGTAGTGCTTTCGGGGAGTAGAAATACTCCCACCCTAGAATTAACCACCTCATGTGGAGGTGGGGGAGGGGCTAAGCTAAGAGGATCATTCTTAGCCCCGAGTCCCAAAGGCGACCCTTTGCCATTGATGACAAAGGGGGAAATATTTATGTATATTGAGGAGAGTTTTTGGTATGGCGAGAGATTTGATGTTTGAGAAAGAGCTAGGGGGATCAAAGTCCCAGGGGGAGCAAAAAAGAAGGTCAGATTTCAGTAAAAGGATACGGGTTTCCATCAATGACAAAGGGGGAGATTGTTGGACATTTTGAGTCCCTAAGCTAAGATTTTTCATTGATGTCAAAAGGATCTATGTAATTAAGCACTATATTTGTGTTTCACAAAGAGCTTCATGAGAAGCAAAGGTTTTTGATCAAAGGTTCAAGAAGGGATGCATGGCATTTGGTTCCAAAAGGAGCTTCAAGATAAGCTTTGCAAAACATTTTTATTTGAAACCATGGATGGCAGATTTGAAATGGGTTTTTCTTAAAACCCAAGTTGTCTTTTCGTTTCATAGAAAAATGTGCCCCAGTGATGGAGATATTTAATTTTAAAGATTTAGTTTAACCTTTAATTTATTTAAAATTAAAATTAAAAGCTTATCCACCAACGTCATGAAGGAAGTTTCAAAAAGTTTGATGCTTAATTCAATCATCCTTGCTCATTGATATTTGTGCTTGGTATTTGCAAAGAAAAAGAGCTCGTATTTTTTGTTTAAGTGACGTAGCGAACATTAAAGGGAGACAACGACCAATTCCCAAAATGCATTAGGCAGCGTGGCCTAGTGGCAGCTTGGATTGTGCAAAGGTGTTGGTGACAAGGAGGTTGTGTGTTTGATTCCCGCAAGCATCATTTTTAGCTTTGTTCTATTGAGGCGCCCAAGGCGCATACTTTTTGCTTGGCAAAAGAAGGTGAAGGATAAGAAGTGGGTGGCGCTTCTTTTTCACCAACGAGCCCGCAGCTCGTGCGGCAGCTTGGCCACAGCTAGGGCGTTCGTGTTGGGGCAAGACGAGGGTTCAATTCCCCTCAAGGCAGGTATTAAGGTTTTTATTAATATTTTGTTTGGATTGCCTAAGGTGGACTGATAAGGGGTAAAGGTGCTTCGTTAGTTGATTTTTTGAGTAACCTTAGAGAATAAGGTCATGGTGGCTGTTTGAGTTGTGAATTATTTTTAATTGTGATTTTTGAAATTGTTAGGAGTAATAAGGGTTTTTGATAAAGTTATTTTTAGTGAAAGTTATTTTGAGTAAGGGTTTTCTTTTAAAAAGAACTTTGGTGGATGTTAAAATAAAGTAGGAGTAATAAGGTGTTATTTGGATATTATTGTTGTGTTATTACTCAAGATCTCTAACCCTTGTTAAGAGTTGAAAAAGAAAGTGTGTTGAGTGTGACAGATTTAGTGGATAACTCATAAGGCATCAAAAAGGTATGAGTAATACTCTCCATTGATTTTATTTGGGTGGTTTATTTTTGAAATATCATTGGAGTGAAAAGGATTGATTGTGGTTTCCTTTTCAAAAGTGGTTGAGTTAATGCTTCAAGGTTTTCTGGATTGTGAGTTGTGATTAAACCTTGTTTGATAAGAATTGTTGTTTAGACCATTGGTTGAGTGAAGTACTTTGAGTTTATGCTTCAAGGTTTTCTGAATTGAGAGTTGTGGTTAAAACCTTGCCTTATTAGCATTGTTGTTGAAACCAATGGGTGATGCAAATTGAACTTGAGTTGGAAAAGAACATGAGTATCATTGTTATGTAATATTTGTTGTTGAGCATTGTTGGAAACATTTTGAGTTAGTTGATTCATGCTTGGACTAGGGTTTGTGAGAAAGATTTTTTCTTGAAGTGATTGGTTGAGTAGAGTTGATTGAGCCTAGTCAAGTGGTTGCATGAAGTGGTTGTTCAAGTTCCATAAAACAAACTATTCTATATTCTGATTGAGTTGAGATTGAGCCTTAAGAATAGAACATATTGAGTCTCTAACAATTCTCTTTATGCTTCTATGAGATTGAGTTAAGATTGAGCTAAGTTGAGATTGCTTTGAGTTGAGATTGGGATTTGAGTATAGAACATATTGAGTCTAACAATTATCTTTATGCTTCTATAAGATTACGCTAAGTTGAGATTGCTTTGAAATGATATTGGTATTTGAGTATAGAACATATTGAGTCTCTAACAATTCTTTTTATGCTTCTATGATATTGAGTTGAGATTTTGTTGAGCTAATTTGAGGTAAGTCTTTGAGAAGGCTTGTGGACTATTTCTGTGTAAGCTTTTGTGAAAGCTTGCTAAGCATATTTGAGCAGGTTCTGAGTGAGCCTATTGAGCAGACTTGAGTAGGTTCTGAGTGAGCATATTGAGCAGATTTGAGCAGGTTCTGAGTGAGCCTATTGAGCAGATTTGAGCAGGTTTTGAGTGAGCATATTGAGCAAATTTGAGTAGGTTCTGAGTGAGCCTATTGAGCATATTTGAGAAGGTTCTGAGTGACCCTATTGAGTAGATTTGAGCAGGTTTTGGGTGATTCTATTGAGCAGATTTGAGCAGGTTCTGAGTGAGCCTATTGAGCAGATTTGAGGAGGTTCTGAGTGAACCTATTGATAGAGCTTTGGAGGTGATAGAGTACAGAGGACAAAGTCTTAGTGGATAGAGATCTAGCAGCCAGGACAATTAAAGATAGATTTGAGTGAGGAGTCTTCAAGTGGAGAGAGATCCACCAGTCAGTACAGCAGAGAGACAGAGTCTTCTAGAAGATCACTAGCCAGAGCAGAAGGGGAAAGAGTTATCCTATGGAAGATATTCACAAACTTAATATTTAAGGGATAAAACTATCCTTTGGACAGAGGTCCATTAACATTGTAATTAGTAAGGATTCCCAAGAGATTGATTGAGAAAGTTTTAGCAAAATATTTTCTTCGTGGAGTAGCCCGTATTGGGTGAACCACGTAATTTTTTGTGTCACTTTTGTGGATGGTGTTTTTTGCATTACTTTGATTACTACTATTGATACTACTATCTATACACTGCATAATATTGAATTGAAGAGAAAAGAAAAAATGGTCTTATATTGTTCACCCCCCCTCTCAGTATAATATTGTGTTCTTCAAACGAAGAGCAATACCTTGTTGTTGATGTTGTTGAGCCTTCTAAAGAGTTGGAGGAGCAGGAGGAGCAATAGGAGGAGTCAATGAAGAAGAATATGACTCCATAGGAGGAGGAGGAGAAGGAGGATATGGTTCAATTGGTGCTGGTGTATCCCATGGTCTGTTAAAGATTAAGGTAATCTTATTTGGTTGTGGTTGAATGGGATGCATCAAAAGTGCATTATAATTAATGCTTCCAACAAGAAAAGTATTGTTCTCATGGTGTAATGTGTATGTGTTTTCAAAAGCATCATATACAACCCTCTTGTCATATTGATAGGGTTTACCCAAAATCATACCATAACAATCCATGGGAGTCATGTTGCATGTGACTCTATCCACATAATGTGGACCAAAGGCAAAGGACACCATACACATTTTGTTGATGTATGAGGAGGAACCCTTATCCTTCCATCCTAATGAGTAAGGATGAGGATGAGGTTCCACCGGTAGTTTCAATCTATCAACAACGGA
The DNA here is from genome assembly GCA_028583015.1 of Wollemia nobilis. NCBI lineage: Eukaryota > Viridiplantae > Streptophyta > Pinopsida > Araucariales > Araucariaceae > Wollemia > Wollemia nobilis. The sequence goes on from JAQPPZ010017021.1 coordinate 4,297,116, forward strand.
CTTCACAATTAAATTCTTTTGCAATACGTTGTCAAGGATACAATGCAAAAAAACGTCATTCATCAAGTGGGACCTAGTGATGAACAAATTATCAAGGGTACCCTCATACAAAGGATGTGACATTAGTTTAACATTATTGATCTTACCTATAAGCTCAACATAAGGTCTTGCCTCTCCTATAGTATTAATAATACCATATTATGGTTCCTCATCTGGTGTTTGTATAATTATTTTTTTCTTCTTTCTAAAACAATCCTTTTCTACATGACCTCTTCTTTTACAATGATTACAATTTTTTTCTATTGAAAGAAGGAGAAGAGGAAGAATGAGAGAAATAATATGGAGGAGAGAAAGAAGAAGAGGAAGGTATTTTTACCTAATGTGATTGTTGTGAACTTGGCATCGTGGAAGGGTGCACATATTAAGCACCACCTTCTTCTACGCTAGAAGTGCATGATTGAATGTCACATCCAAGGTAGTGAAGGGAGTGAATTTAACTTCCCTAAATATATGATCTTGCAACCCACTAGTAAATTTATCAATTAGATCCTCTTCTAAATATTTGACTCCAAGAAGAACCCTTAGCCTATTAAATTAAAAAATGTAGTCTAGGATTGACATATTATATGCTTACCTCAACCTATACCATTTGGTATTGAGATCACTTTGGTAATTAGGTGGGTAAAAGGTGTTCTTCAAGGCTTGGACAAGTTCCTTCCAAGTTGTGATGGGGTGTTGACTTTGTTGTCTTTCTATGGTCAAGATTTTTGCTAAGCCTATGAGTTTTTTTTAGCAAAGGCAACTTTTTCATCCCTAGGGATTTCTGCATAGGAGAACCAAGTCTCCATATCTAGAATCTAACTAGATAAAACATTTGAATTTTTTGATTCATCATAAGGATTGATCTCACACTTTGCCTTATAAGAAAATTTGTTTTTATATATCTTGAAATTAGCAAGATTCATTTATACTATCATGTCCTCTACTTTATCCATCGATTTTTCCACTACATTGGTGAGTTTTACCACTTGTTTTGTGAGATCATAAGCCATTTGAAATCTTGTATATGCTAGACTAGGAGAGTACTGAGTGGTTGCAATCAATATCTAGGCAACTATTAGAAACAAGTTTGAGGGATTTCTAATGTGACAATTGGATCAATGAGCACCGAAGTATTCCATAGGATCACATATATAAGTTAGTGTACCAAGGTATGACCACTAAAATTGGGAGGGGATGATCCCCCAGACAACTAACTATGAACGATCTCCTCTTACATGCAATCATCGAGATGAGGCAAAGTGTACTTTGACCATTTTTTTTGGTAGGATGCTTCATGATTATCCAAAAATAGCTCTTATTTATTAGAGGTAAAAATATGTGTTATATTGGACATGGGAACCTCATGAGTTGTGGACCAACAATCAAAATTGGTTATCCATACATCAACCTATGCGCGATGGTGCAATTTGTAACTCTTGTGCCAATGTAGGAGTCAAGGCGAATGTTTTGCAATCAAACAAATGGATAAGAATCACATGCTTGTCTAAATATAAACACAACTTAGATATCCCAAAATGCCTCCCTTATTGGTCTTGTTTCACTATAACCAATAGAGCAATGATGTCGTTGATCTACCTATGTCGTGTCACCTCCATGAGTTCAACCGAAGTTTGACCCATTCAAATTTTGTTTACTACGTCTAGTTCAATATGAACATCTTCGTAGGTGAGAACTCTATAGTGAAGGGTCTTAAATAGTATGAAACAAAGACATTGTAGTCATCTAAAATCCTTTTTAGCATCGACGATCTTGTGGAGGCCACATAGACTATTCACAAGGAATACTAGTATTATTTTGTCATTAATTGGAGCTTATTCACTTGGTTGAAAAATATGCAATCTAAATATTCCACATTGAGGTTTCAACTCATGGAATTAGTGAATGCTCAAAGGTCTACCAATAAGTCTTCAAAACCAAATTCAATCCAAGTGATCAAAACTTGGGCTCTGATACTAGTGATGTGGCATCAAAGTGCCTCATGAACAATGGAGAGACAAAAAACCAAAGCTAAATATTGCATTGATGAGGATGCTTAAATAAGAATCAAAGGAACAATAAACCAATGAGGCATGCATTGTTTTGCTGCTAAGTTTGGGTAGCATTCAACCACTAACTGTTCCACAACTAGGTGATAAGCTAACAATTAGCTAAAGACAATAACTAACCCAACTAGCTAATAACTAATTGAGTAACAAAAGCCATCAACTTAATCTAATGTGAGCTTTGTGAAAGCTTCACATTGGGCACTAGAAAACATAGCCTAATATGAATAAAATAATAATAAACACCTAAGCTATCCTAAGTGCTAAAGATATCCTCAGTGTTACTCCTTTTATCTCTATCTTTTCTCTTGAATGACAATGATAATATTATGACGCCAAGGGTGTCACCAATAGATCTAAACATGTGGTCTAATTTATAAAATTAAGTTCACACTTCTTTACTTGGCTCTTGAAGACTTAGAAAGTATGTCAAGCCATCTCCACTTGTTAGGGTTTGCCTAGATCTTGCTCTACCAAATCAAGCTTGCCTACTTTGTTAGAGTTAATAAAGGAAGTTGAAGTTCTAGGGTTGATCAAAATAGATCTTTAACAATTTGATATATTACCTAAAATTTTGATCACAATAACTTGATGCTAAACTTGGTGGTTTTCCATAGTTGCATACACTTGATGTTGATTGGATGGGTTATTTTTAGTTTGATAAATTTTTTGTTGCCTTGCATTTCCTCTTCTTGCTCTCTCTTTAGCTTAGAAATTTTCTTTAGCAAAATGGGGAACCCCATCCAAAAAGCATCCTCTTATAAATCCCATCCTCTAAGCATTTGAAGTGGATCTATTTTGATTATCTTCTGGCAATATTGAAAAGTAGAGTTTTGTTGAGGAGGTGTAGGAGGTCTTGTTGGTATACCTCACCCTACAAAACCTTCTTTGAAATTACCTTGGATGACTTCAATCCTTAATCTTTCTTGGTATCCATTTAAATTGATAAGGTTTACATTTTATTTATTGTTATTACTACTAAAGGGATTGTGATTAAAGTTAGGAGGATTTTGTGTAGATGATTGGAAATTATTAGTCCCTTAGCAAAGGTTTTTCTCTCTACTCACTAATGGACCTACAAATCCATCCTTTTTGACTAAATATTATTTATATTCCTCTTTCCAAATCATTGGATTGCTCCTCTTAACAATTTGGGCTTTTGTTAGTCATAACCCTATAAGAAATTGATTCACTTATATAATGCTATCACCAATTAGACGTATATTTGTTAGGAGTTATATAAGCATTTTCTCATATTATATAACCATATTATTCCATTAGTGGAGTTCATAAAACTCATAGATTCTTCATTTTATGTAGACTTGAGATATGTACTTATTCCTAAATTTTTTTGTGTTCTCTCCAAGTTACATCTATTTCTTCATACCACAATATCAACTCTTAATTGTGTCAGTATGTGGTAATGGGCCTATCTAATTAAAAAGTGTTTATTTCATCCTTCTCTTGGTTGGTGTGAATATCCACTTTAAATTACTATTTCATCTTGATAAGTCAATTCATGGTTAGTTTTGCATCAACCAACCCAAAGAACTTTGGTGTTCTACCTTCTTCAGGTTTTTGAAATATACCTGTTGAGTGAATATTTTGCCCTATAGCAAAATGATCACCACAACTAGAGTATCAAACAAGAAACTCTCTCTTGCAAAGAAATTAAGTAGCATTATTCATTTCTCCAAGGTTCTTGTGAACAAACATTCATGTGCATGTAATCAATCAAGACTAAAGCAAATAAATGAATGTATACCAGAATAACTTAAACCAAGCAAGTAACAGTTAACAAGGGGCCTTTAATGATTCAAACAAGTACTTTACAACCATAATCCATTAAATCAACGAAATGTGAAGATAGCTTCTTTTAATTTTCTTGAGATTAAAGTGATCTACCCGAAACCCAGTTAGTAACCTCTTTTATCTTCAGCTTAAAAAGATTCCAAATGAGAAAGTGTGTGGTATAAGCCACTTCATTTTAAGCTTCGTGCCTTTAACATGAGGTTCATTTTTAGAGTTAGCAGATTTGTTTTATCTTCATTTAAAAGTGTTCCACTATCCCTATGTTAGCATTTGGTGTTAGTAAAGTTAGCAATGTTAGCATTAAATGTTAGCAAAAATTAGTAAGTTAGAAAGTTAGGATTCATTCACTTGATCTGATTTAATGTGCATTTGGAATTAGTAGCCCTCCTAAACCCATGTTTTGTCTAAAAATTAGATGAAGGTGTTTGGAGATGCAAGAATGAAAATCTAAATTAAAGAAGTGGATCTAGAAGCGGCTTTCTCTTCTCCACTATTAATCCCTGGTTTTCTTTGGGAAACACTAGATCTGTAAACAAACCCTCCAATTTTTGGTGCGAGCAAATCGCTTTCTCAAGCGTAGATGCAGAGCATACTCTTGGCAGATTTATTTACCTTCTTTATAACTTAGATTATTCATGGCAATAAATGAACTATTTATGAACATAAATTTTGGAATGGACCAGAATCAAGAAATCAACTGCACACAGAAATTATGGAATGGACCATAATAGAATGAAAACAAGAGCAAAATTTTTGGAATGGACCAGAATCAAGGGACAATTAGCAGAAATTCTGGAATGGACTAGAATAGAATTAAAACAAACACAAAAAAATCTATAATGGACCAGAATCAAGGAACAATTAGCAAAAATTCTGGAATGGACCAGAATAGAATGAAAACAAATGCAAAAATTCTGGAATGGACCAGAATCAGAAAAGCAGCTTTTAAGATAAGATTAATCTAAATATCAAAAAAATAAAACAGAAATATTATCTACAAAAGTTAGCTGGAAAAACCAAAACAGAACATTAATTTGGTTAGCAATCTCCTCCCTGCAAAACCCCAAGTTATGAGATGAAATTCTAAAACAACCTGACCTAACAGACTCACAACATAAACACAGTCAGATTAGATCAGATGCAAGACTCTAAGGAAACAAATAATTGCATCATTCTATCATTCACCTATCATAACCCACTTTATGGCATAAACGAATAGATACAAGAAGCAATAATGCAAAGGAAAGATTTACAGAAACAACGACAGTCTTAGTTTCAGTCTCCTTTTGATTTCACACACAAAAGTTGCTCTCGCCAAATAAAAGCTCCTTTATTCCGAAAAATAGTCCTTTTCTCCCATTTCCAACCCCCTGTACAATGTCCTTCTCGAGTATTTAAGGCTTTCAAAATGTCTATTTGTTTCAACTTCCCTTTTCTTTACAACATTAAAACCCAATGCAACTTCCCTTTTCTTTACAACATTAAAACCCAATGCAAAGTAAAAAAAAAAAATTTTACAAACCACTTGGTCTTATGCATTATAAACAGATAAAACCAATTTTAGCAATAAAACTCCCCTTATAGCTCCCACTACTTATATTATAATATAAATAAAACTTATAAAAAAACTAAAACTCCCCTTATGGCTCCCATTATTTATATTATAATATAAATAAAATTTGTAAAGCCTTAAACTTCCCTTATGTCTCCCCTAGCCAACGTATATGAAATTTTAATAAAGGTTACCACAAGGCTATGGTGAAAGTCTTATGGTCCACCTTTATGCAATCAATCATTAAAACATGGCGTGCATAAGTCTAGATAACAATGAAAGAATAGGGTATAAAGTAATTAACCATAAAACTTTGGCACTTCTACCCAACTACAACTGCGTCCTTCCTTCAACGTGCTCTGGCCACCCATGCCTTGAGACTTCGTGGCATCTTGAAAATCTCTATTGTTTCTGGAAACGTTTGGAATTTTTTTCTTGGGAGCCCTCTACTTAAAACAAACTAGAGCCGAGAGCATCGCTACTTTTCTCGTTTCAATACTTCACCCATCCTATGATCTACGCTTCCGCAGCTACCTTTCGTTACCCGAGATGAGAGATTATTTCGTTATTCGATCCTCAAGCAAGAATCTTTCAACCTTCCATTCTCTGTCTTTGTGTGATTATAAAGCAGAAGCATGGGTTAAAAAAAATAAAAAATTAGGGTTTTGTAGACTGGTCAAATGACATCCTCTACCTCCAACATATTCAGCCCTAACAGTGCTGTCAACCCAATCACCTATCAGGTGCTAGGTGAGGACAATCTGTCACGACTAACTCCTCTGCGACCGCTACATTAATTTGTATCTAATCTGCCATCGACCGTTACTTGATAAATTTGGCAATCCACATAGACAAAAAGTGATCCTTCCATGGGCTGTTTATTTTTTTGTGCTCCTTTCGTTACCTCGAATGGTTCTTCTCTGTCCCGTATGACAATTTCTATGACTAAATATTATCCATATTTGTTAGATGCCCTTGACAGTGCCCGCTAGACTGTCATTGCCCACTATGAAAAACTACTGCTATACTAGAAATAGAACCACTCGCATCGTCATTGATTCCACATAGCCGCTGTCTATCTCGTTGGCTTGCACATATTCCATGCGGTGTTTGACTATTTACTCTGTTGTCCATCGGTGCAATCCAAGCCAGGAATGGATGCACGTCGAAAACCTCTTAGTTCGGCTACGTCCTACGTGGCATCCATCTCTGTCTCGCTGATTTGGATGTCAAACTTGCACGAACATTTTATTTATTAAATGCTTTTGGAATGGATATTCGCCACCAACTCCTCTATGCTTTCAACTCTGAATGTTTACGCTGCTAATATCCAATAATGACATCTCCTTGTCTCATTTGATGGTGTCCTCGTATCTGATGTGCCGTCCATTGTGGCATCCTGGTCATTACTGAATATAATCTTAATGCCACCCAGCTGATGTCATTCTTCACACCCGGTTTGGAATTGTCTACTTAACTCTCATCTGATGTCTTATTGGTTATCGGTCACGTATTAGGATGTATGTTATAACATGGATGCCACCTTGGAGTCCTCGCATCCACTTTGGTCGTAGAATTTCCTCAACATAAACCCCGTCCACGTCGATGATTAATGTCGAGTTGCCACTCCACGTGAATGACTAATGCTGAGTCGTCCATCTGTCAAGCGCCCATAACCAGGATGCCGTCAAACTCTACCTGTGATTTCACCAAGTCATTGACCCAACCTCATCTCTAATTATATTGCACCATTCACATCTTCAGCTGTCTATGGGGGGTCCTTCCTTGGTGTCATTCGTTTGGCCAGATCTGTCCCAACGTCATGTTGGCCTCCTTACCAACCAATTTCACCCACGTCACCGTTCATTCATTGCTATGGATTGATCCTCGTCAGCTTCGAAAACCCTTGCATCCAACCACTGTTGTTCGTAGGCCTGTGGTGGGTCCACGTCGTTGTTTTTTATTCCACCGGTCGTCACTGCTGCCAAGATTTCGTCATAGTCCTCTACGTATTATCATTTTGATCATGCCTAGCTATCACCTCCTTCATCCGGCTACCACCGTGTTCAAATTTTTTTCGAAGCCTTTGAATCCTGACGACGCGATTCGCCATGTCTGGCCACATCACTGAGTGGGCTCCCGTATGCCTCGGTGTCTATTCACTGCGCTTCCAAGGCCACCGTGTAATTGCCAAATTATCAAATTTACTTGATGTTGTGATTATGCTTCTCTGTGATTTTGGTTATCCTCCACACATATGCCATCAAATCCTCCAATGCTATCGTAGGGTTGATTTCTATATTCCAACCGGGTAGAAGCACCATGTTCCACGCTGTTCCTTTTGTCGTATTACCTTCGACCTGCATTAGAAACCATAATAATCATTAGGGATGATAATTCCTATTATAACACATACTCCACACCTTTATACTTACAAAAATACAACTATCTTCAATGATAAGAAGCTACAAGCGTTGAAATTCTCATTTGCGAATAAAGATCAAAGACCCTTGAGGTATAAGTAAAAGACACTTGCCTTTATTTTTTTATTTTCATTACTATTATTGTATATAAAATATACTTAATAATAATGATTTATATATATATATATATTTTTTTTTATTGCTTTTAAGTATTATATATACAAATATAAATTTATATATATTATTTTTTATTTTTTTTTATTTTAATATTGAGTAAATACTTCTTATACATATACATGTCCATCGTGGGATTGAACTTTTTTATTTTAAACATTTATATGTACAAAAAGCTTACTTGAAACACTCAAATGAAGAAAACATAAAATTTAACCATAAAAAAAAAAAAAAAACTAACAGTAAAATTGATGACAAAGAGTCGTTGATACAAAAAACAACAAAAAAAATCATCGACAAGAAAGAAAAATCGTCGACAACAAAATATCGTCGACAAGAAAAAGAAAAATCGTTGACAAGAAAAAATAAAAATAAAAAATCGTCGACAATAAAAAGTCGTCGACAATGAAATATCGTCGACAAGAAAAAGTCGTCGACAAGAAAAAGTTGTCGACAATAAAATATCGTTGACAACAAAATATTACTGACAAAAACTAATGATAAATGCAAATTCAAAACAAACCGAGCATTAGACACTCAAAACCAACATGCCAACACCCAAATACCAAAAATAAAAAGGTGGGTCTCCAATTTTGGGGTACGTTGTGGAGCAGCCACAACAATACCTCTGACTAGTTTCTTAATCGTGTTGATGAGGAGGTCGCTCATTCTAACCTTACACTTCCTAGTTCATACTCCCCATTTGATGTTCTCTATACACATTTGGATTCTCTAGAAGTTGATTCATCATAATAATAGTTGTGTTGTGAATGTTCTCTAGAATTTATTCTATTCGATCAAGTTATTTACTTCCTAATATTCCATAGTTATGATTTATTCTTGAGTCCTCGTGATTTGTTTCCCTTTACTCCTCCATAGAGTTATTACTCTCTAGGTTTTTAATTGGATGTCTTCCTCTTCTAACATTGGTTATACCACCATGAAAAATAGTTATTCATCCTCTTTTCTCATGTGGCATCTACAACCAAGTAGTATAAGTTAAGCATTTCAATTGACATAAAACTATTTAACCTAAGGCTAGATTGTTGTAACTTAGTCTTTGATACTAGATATAGTGTCTCTTCTTGGGCACTAAAAAAATCACAACTATTTTTTTTATTTAAATCATATATATTTAATAGTTGAACTAGGTTTGTATATGGGTTATATCATTTAGGATGCACAAATAAATAACATCATGTATAACATCTAGTAGAAAAGCTAAAATAAACTTACTAAATTTATCTATGAAAGAGGACAATCGATAATTATGCCAATAACAAGGCAAGATTCAAACCTAGAATATTTCCACCTTTCCACATTTAATATTTAAACCAAGTCCACAAGTATGGAAATTTTCTACAATGCTCTCTCTAGGACACTTTCCTTATGTGCACAAAGAACCAAATGCATTGTGTAACTTGGGTAACTTTATGGGTTAATTGGATAAGGTTGAAGCTCCTTAATGTTAAGTTTTGTTTGCACAATGTCGATATTTGCTTATAAAAAACTTTATTTGGTCTCTATCCAAGTTTTGAACTTAGGCACCGATAAAATCTTAGTAATTAATGCTTTGCTCATACGAAGTCAAACTTGTCAAGAGGAAACTCATTTTTAAGGGTTATAATAGCTAAGTTTTATTCCCTGGAGGTGAATATAATTGCATAAAGAGCTTTGTCTAGATTTTACCCAAGTTCCATACTTGGGTAACAAAGCATCCATAGTATTAGAGTTTATGCATGTGAAGATAAATTAGCAAAAGGGTAAGTTACTTGTACAAAGCCAAACATGCTTGTCAACATATTTATTCAAATGCTAACCAAGTTGAGAAATTGGGTATTAAAAACAACTAATTTCAAAGTCAAACTTGCTTAGATGAAGTTCATTCAAGCAAATTCAAACTTGTCTAGGAAAAGGTTCATATAACGGGACCTATCATGCTTAGGGAAGGACTCATTTGGTCAAAGTCAACTCTTAAATGAAAGTACATTGATGGTTGGGAATTTACACTAATTTTCCTTTTTATTCAACTAAAGTTAAATACAAGCAATGGTTAATCTCTCATCCATAATTAAAAACTTCTCAGGTTTAGACTTTAGATGGTGTCATCTATTTAAAATTTGTTATGCTCATAAGGTTTACTTTTGGGTTTAAAGGTAAGTTTAAGTTGATGGTGGATATGTGTCAAGTGTGAATGCTACCCAAATTTTGATCTTGGACACCCAAACTCACCCCAACTACAAATATCATATTTAAATATAATCAAAGGTCTTGAATTTATAAGTTTGAATTCTTGAAGGTCAAAGGTTTAAAATTTGAGGATCAATTCCAATGGTTTGATATTTTAAGCTTGAGTTTTGAAGGCTCGAAATTTGAAGTCTTAGAATTAAAATCTTGAATCTCCAAAGTTCAAAGATGGAAGTTTGGATATTTATCATACAAGATATGAAGTTCAAAATTTTAAATATTGAAGTCTCACTAAGGCAAAGGGGTTTTGTACATTAACTTGGATACTTCTACACATAGACTTGACCTAATATTTTATTAATCAGAACAACTAATAAGTTGTCAAAGGGAATATATTGAAACATTCATTTACTAACATTGATTACCTTTTTTAACCAATTATATAAATTACTTAAGGCATTGGAAAGAGAAGTCCCATAAAATTACCTATCTAGATGTATAAAAGCGTCAAAACTCAAAATAATATTTCTTAAGATTTGATAGTTGTAAATATATATAAGTCAAACCAAGTCAAACTAACATGGGGATAACTCTATTAATTGTACAATCATTCAAAATCAAAACTTGATGACAGAAGCATTAAAATTTTAAAGGTAAAGGTGGAAGCATGGTTATGTGTAAGGGGTTGGTCCCAAAATATATATATATATATATTTGTTGAAACAGTTTCTAAATCCAGGCGAATAGTGTCCAAACGCATGTAAAAGGTTCACTATTATTAAGGGTAATGTTGGAAATTTAAACTTAAAATGGTAAAATTATTATAAAATTGGGGTGAATCGATCCAAAACAAATTGCACCCAAAATTTTTTGCTTAAGCCCTAGTCAAGGGTCCCAAATATTAGACAATTCCAAATTTCAAAAATCCTAATTTTAGTCAATTTGGCAATAAATAGCCGTTATGCATAACCTTGGGTGGAAGTCTGAAGTCCAAATACCTAAGTGCCACATTCATTTGAATGATACCTAATTTCTATATATGGGTATGAATTTTAGCCAAGTTGACAATCCCTTATCACTTATGTCATTGTTACTTCTAAGTCTAATGACTAAAGTGCCACAAGTTGAGTTTCAAAATCTGAAATTCGAAATTTAGAGGCCTAAATTATTAGTCGCCTCTAAAGATACCCAATTTCTAACCTTAAGTATAGATTTATCCAAATAGACAATTCCCATAATTAATGTTATCAATGATCTAAAGTCCAAATACTAAAGCATTAAAGATTAAAGGAAAAAGGATGAAGTTTGAAGTTAATATATCTAGGTGACAAGTTCACTCGAACAATACCCAAGTTTTGAACTTGGTTATGAACTTTATTCAAGTTTCCATACACTCATCACTAAATTAAGGCTCCAAAGTTGGATGGAAAAAATGGTCAAAAATTACCATAGCTCAAATCACCCTTAAACACTTCAATGAGGGAACCATTAGACTAGACAAATTGGTAATTTTGCTATGTAGAAAAAAACCCATGGTTGAGAAAAGGCTTCTATAGGATGTATTTTCATTCATATGCAAAATTATAAATGGGGTCTTGACCAAGTTTAAGAAGATGTATTGTGTGCAATAAGGTTATTTTCCATTAATTATTATTAGCTTCAATTATTAAGCAAGAACACATAGATAAAATTCAACTCTCTAGTTAACATTTGATCTAGGTCGCTATCACCTTTTCAAGCATCAAGGCATGAAATTATTATCACTAGTAGAAAAGGATAATTCATGGTTTTATCAAAATTCTAATACCATATGAAATTATTATATTCATTCATTTATAGCTTATAATTTCGCCCACATACACCTATTCCATTCATGCATTCAAGGAAATTATTAAATCATATTTTTATATTCACTATATTTAAATGTACAAGATAGCTATATGATCCACTCATTCAATTTTTTCTTATACTACTTAATAAAATCAAGTCTATCTAATATCCCAAAGGAATCTATTATACACATTTTGAACATGAAGACACATAAAAAAACCCCAACGAAATAGGATTTACAATAACATGAATTTAAACCAATTGGTACATAGTATTATAACTTTTGATCATATTTTGTGCACTAGACAACCCATACCCTTCTTACTTTATCATACAAGGGCCTTCTTGATGTATATTGTAACGTTGAATAACTCCTCCAATGGCCCCAACCACCCTAGGATGATCATAATTAAGGCAAGGATTTACCACCCTACCTCCCTTAAAGCCCCATAAGCATTCCAAAAATAGGGTATTAGAAGGCTTCTGCTACCATCATACTAGCCCAAAAATATAGTCACATGAAAACCACAATGCAACCCCATAGACACATGATCAACAAGCATATTAGATGTCCACATGAGCAACACATAAACATAGGAAGTGCATATGGACTTGTTTTTAAGTTTTTTTCCATTTACATAGTGGGATTAATATATATTGATTGCATCCATCCTTGGAGAAGCCCCTACTCCAACAATAGCCAAATATGGGGATCACATCCCTCTTCAAAGAAGTCACACTTTCTCTGACACGAATCACAAGAAGAATATTGAGTAAATATAGAGACACATATAAATACTCTTGTGACTATATTTGAGCTCCCAACATCCTCACTAAGTCAAGTTAGCATATACAGGATATGCCAATCTTTATAGAATTTCTCTTGTATAAATCTCTCCTTATCCAACCTTAGAGAGGCCTAGCTTACATTGATATTTAGTTACAAGAGGATCCCTAATTCATATCCTGTGATATCTAGTGTGAAGCTACTATTGTGCTCCATATCCATATTTGGCAACCCCAAGCTACCCTTTAACTTGATCCCATATTTGAAATTCAAATACATGTGTTATCAAATGGTCATTATATAATATGCTTTAGGTTGCGATGCAAAAGAATTTATTCTAAACAAATGAAACCTTCTCACACATGCATTGATTATTGAGTTTGTTGACATAAATATAACAATTAGCCCAACTCAAAAACCCCATATAGGGGGTTTTATTGACACACATACATCATAAGACCCAATATAGGGATACAATATAAAGGATTCTCTAATTTATTCTAGGAATGCTTACCTCTTTCCTTAGCTTACAGTGTTAATTTTTATTTTTCCTTTAGAACTCTCTCTCTCTCACACACACACAATTACCCCTTTCTTGTTGTTGTTTCTCTTTCTTATTCATTTATCTCTCTCGAAATATCCATGCCACTCAACCCATTGTCCACATGTTCATTATGGGAGTAAACATGTTACTTCCCCACTACCCTTATACTGATCTAATCTTGTGTTAGAATGGTAAATTAAAGGAAAAAACAACTACGTTTGGCATTGAGTAGAAGTGGTTGAATAACACATTGGTTGGTAGTAGTTCTAGGATATTTAACTTTAATGACTATGATTTCTCACTTAGGAAGAGAACTTATGAGTAGTTGGTTGGTTGTTGAATTTGTGTCAATGGGATTTGAGGTTTATTTGAGAATATGATACAATATATGATTGTTTTAGTAATATCCACTCCTTTCCATGATATGTACGCCTTTGACTTGACTTTCAACACAAGTTTTATAATACATTTTTACTACAAGCAATTGACAATACAAGATTTTGGCAATACAAAAGTCATATAGGTTTTTGGATTGCTTTATCTTACCTCAATTATTGTCTTCTATCCTACAAAACACATGAACATTTTACTTTTTTTACATGTTTAATATAATTTATTGGAAGTATTAAATTCTTTGGTACCTTGTAAGATGAATGCAATAACCATGTAAATAGTTTAGTTTAGAGTGTGTTTAATATTTGAGCATAGTAGGTGTCATGTAAATAAGTTTGGAGTTATATAAGTGAGGTGTCATGTTAGTAAGTGTGGGTTATGAGTTATGTGCAATCATGAGAGTCTTTATCTTTATGTAAATATGTGAGATTTATTATGTATTGAGAAATACAAAGTGTTAGATCTCCTATGTGTGTGAGGAGATAAAAATTTTGTGTAAATGTAAAGGTCGAGTCTTGTGAATATGAAGATTCACACACACACACACACATATATATATATATATATATATATATATATATATATATATATATATATATATATATATATATATATATTTATTTATTTATTTATTTATTTATTGAATTCAAAGCTTTGTAATAGAGTGTTGAAGAATAAGCATTGCATTATTATCAATAATATTTACTTGAGTTATTATTCATTATTATTATGGATTGAATGTATGAATTTATGAGAATATCTTGTCTTGATTTATTGTGAGATCCTATGATAAGGATCTTGGATTGCTAACTTAATTTCATAAAATCATCATTGTAAAACTATTACATGTATTCATAACAAGAAAATATCACGTTCAATTTAAAATGATATCGTAAATAATGGTACATCATATTAGAATTCCATATTCTATTCATCATTTTATATAACACAGTTCACTACAATATATATTATTATAACAATCATTTATAAATTTTAGTTTATTAAGAATTCAAAAGGATGAGCATTACGAAAAAAATCTAAATTTGTTATCATAAAAACTAGAAAATGTTGATTTTATGTCATGTTCTGTGAAAAATGAATTCATATTCAATTATATTGTTGTAAAGGACTTTACATAATCTAAGATATTAAGAACTTTAAGACTATATTTAGAATACTATTTCAAAACTTTTAGTTGTTTGCTCTTTTCTCATAATATATCTGTTAAGAACAATGGTCACATTAGAAGGAATACATGAGGTTAAGTAACATTTTGAGGATGGATCACTTGAGTATGTCCCTCTATTAGATCCAACCAAATAATTGTGAAACAAATATTATGAATATTTTCTTATCACAATTTTTCAAAATGCGTCACCAAGACAAAATGATTACTAAGGGTCATCTATTGTTTGAAATAAATATAACTACAAGAATAATTTATGGATTGTGTATAATAGTGGATATAGGAAAAGTTAATGAAACCACTTTGACTTGTTACATCCAACAAGGATAACATAGTGGTTAGGGCTTTAACCTCTCTTTAGGGAGGTACAAAGTTCAAACCATGACTTACCCATAAGGGGATAGATTGGATGGTAGCAGTCAATTTTTGTTGGTTGGCTACCCTAATTCGATGCCCTAAAGGGTTAGAGGTCCCATTGACTTTGTCTAACCCAACGGGTTAGGGTTTATAGTGGTAGCACCCGATAGTGTTACCGACTTACCTATGTATTAAAAAAATCAACTTGTTACAAATTATGAGGGAATAATCATTTTCTAAACATGAGGAGAAACACAAATATTTAAATAGATAAAAATTGAACAAGTAGGTTTCTAAAGCTTATTTATGTTTGGTAAGATAATGAAGTAAAACTATATCAATGTTCATGTGACTCAAAAGTACATCATTATACATTAGAATGTACAAATATAATAAGATACATCTTTTAAAAAGAGAATATAAAATAACTAAAATTGATTGGAACAAAGATCCATAAACCAAAGGGGCCTAAATCCTAGACATAAATCAATAAATACAAGTGTATAGATCCCATAATGAGACTTTCTTCAGTGGACTAGATGTTGATGAGAAAAAAATCTAGAGAGCAATATAATAGAGTTGTGTTGTCATACCTCTGTAGTTGCATTATGGGTTTATGAGTATATGTTATTACCTTCCATTATGTGCATGTAGACAAGGGTGATGAATACTAAATAGGTCAATCTAGATAAGTATACTTATGAGGCACTTGGCACTATTTATGCATTACAGTAGCTAGGAGATAACCCAAGAATTAACGTATTCTTATAGGTCAACTCCAACTTATACCAAGGGTGAATTATTACATGCTTTGCTCACCCAAGGATTCCACAAGAAGAAATAGTAAAAGAATGGTATAAATGTTACAAATTAATTAACAAAACAAGAAAATTATAGGAAATCGACAAACCAAAACTATTGAATTAAAAAATGAAAGGTGGTAAATAACATAAATGAAATTCAACATACAACATCCATAGATTTAACCACAAAAAATAAAATAACTGAATGTAAATTATTTTTTGAGAACTATAGACTTATAAGTACATCTATCTACAAAAACATAAATAAAAATCATTTGCTCATGGGAGTTCTTGCAAACAACACAACTTACATCAAGCCTTTTGTCCAAGAGTAGACATAGTTCCTCCATGGAAGGAGTAGAGATAAAATGTTCAAAATAAATTTAATGCAAATATTCATTAGTAATGAAAATATATAAGAGAGTTTTAACCATTGTTCTAGCTATTGAATCCAATTGAGTGACTTCCATTGACCTTTACAATCAGACTAACTTGACTAACTCATTCTAATTTATGTGCAACAATTTAAAGGAACATGTAACAAATCCTTAAATTGTTGAATAACACGGATGAAGTTGAAACTACCTTGGTAAAATCCTAACTATAGACAAGAAATTACAATAGAAAGATATTTTTAGTTTCCCTATAGTTAGGAAATATCAACAATCAATGTTATTTATTTGGACTACTAGATAAGATATTGATGGAGAGAACAAAAATATATGTTGGTAAGAATCCAATATGGTAAGAAGATTTTGATTACTATTCCTAATTAACTACCTACTTATGACATATAGTCAATAGTTAGCAACTTTGAAAAAATATACACTAGTGTATTTTCATTACATTAAGCTTTCTCCTCAAATCAAATGTCAATCTCATAGGTGTCTGTGAGTTGATTTTTTTTTACAAAATAATGATGCATGATAGGTCTTATAGTTGATTTGCCAATACATCGTCTCTATAGGATAAGCACAAGATATGTTTCAATAATTAAACCAACTCATGATCCCATAGTTCAAAGGTAGTGATCCAAAAATTAAATTGTAAACATGCTTTTGTAACAAGCCTTTTGCCAGTGGCACAAAGGAAATGTAGGCTCACTTCGAGGTGAGACATGTTAGTATCTAACATTCATTATAATTTATATATAAACTTAGATAAAACATTCTTTTTTCATTAAAAATCTTCTAAATTATACGATCTTTCACAAAACTACAAAACATTGTCACTCTAATAAAAAATAAAAATTGAAACATGATCATCCATATGAAAGTATAGGGTTAACAAATAAAAAGGTTATATTAAATAGGTTAAGTGGAGACTCATCGTAGGGGGTACATGAATACTATGCAAGTGCAAGCTACTAATTTGAACATACATAAGTGATTCGCAATCTCAAGAAATTTGAACATAATATAAGTTGGCATATAATTAAATGTCTCTTTGTGTTTCCCCTTTAATTTCTTTTAGCAATTATTGGGATTTCACACGCAATAATTGTAATTATTTTATATTATTATTTGTTACAATCATTTAAGAGGGCCAAGGCCTTGTCCATGCATGACTAATGCATATAATTTACCTCACATTCTTCAAAAATGTAATTGGCCAGTATGGCATAAAGTTGTTCTACATGGTCATGATTTAATCCCATATATACCAGGAATGATGGTAGTAGGTCCAATTATGCATTGGCATACACTAGTCTTGAGTTCATTAATAAAAAGGTTTCTTTTAAGATGATTTATAATGACTTTGGTTATTAAAGCTCATCAAACAACAACCTTTTGCATAATGAACCAATTGAGAGGCAACAATGACCAACATATATTTTAGTTGGGTGATGGGAAGAAATCTAATCTTTCACATTGGTACATAAGACATCTTAAATTTTAATTATAGTCTCAACAATGTTGTGACTTTATTACAAAATACAAAGCCAAGTTCACCCACACCTATGCAAGATGGTAGCACTACCAAAACAAAGATAATATGGTAACGCATATTCAACATTTATAGTAGTGAAGATTGATCCTAAGCACATAAGGGACGTCTCCCTAGTCTCCAGACTAATCTGTGTTTGTTTGCATTATAAAGGTGCCCTTCCAAAGCAATTATTGAATGACAAAAAATATGTTCAATAAAATGTTCATCATTGACAAGTCAAGTGAAGCACTCGAAAATACACACTCCAAAGGGTTGATGAATGACATGCAAACATTTAGGAGAATCTTTTCTTTTATGTACATGGTAAACAAAATCATATATTGATTTAAACATTCTTGTAAAGTTTAAGTTTTAACTATTTTTTTTAATTGTGAAAACGTGATTAACATGTTTTTAAGAGTACAAGGAATTAAATTTGAACTCTAAAATTTATATTCATTTTTTTGAAATACATGAGAGTTTTTTGAATATTGCTAGCACCCTAACATCAACATTGTTATTCTTTATTGAAAATAATGACAAATAAACTAAGTGACTAATATAATTTGGTAAGGGATTAAATAATATAAGAAACCAATATTAGTGCAAATGAGTAAATTTACAACACATCAAGATTATATATAAATAAACAAGTACATTAAGAACTAACCACTATGCTTTACTTATTTTATTTTATATTTTTAATTTTTTATATTGAATTGAAATAAATCCTACTTGTATTTTTTTTATAGGGAAATCAGTAACTCCATGAAAGGGCTGTGTTGGACATTTTGAGTCAAAAGTTATCATTGATGTCATGGAACGAAGTAGTCATTGATGTCAAGGAATAAGCTACCATTGATGTCAAAATTTCAAGAGGAACAATGTAAAGGTTAATGGCAAAATAGCTTCATGATATTTTTTATGTTATATGGAAGCATATGAAGACGGTTTTTTATTAAAATGATGGATAAGCAAAATAAAAAAAATTTCATAAAAACCCAAGGAAGCATTTTGAAAAGCTAAAGGAGGTTTTAATATTTATCTCATAAAATATTTAAATTCAAATTGAATTTAAATTTTATAAATAAATAATAATTATACAAAGTGGTAAAATCAAAAAGGCTTTAATAAAGCCAAAGGGATTTAAAAAATTAATTTATAAAATTTAAATTCTAAAGAATTTAAATAATTTATAAATTAATGAGTTAAAAATTGAAGCACCGATGTCTAAAGTTTGAAAGAAAATCGAAGCGCTGACGTTTAAGGTTGAGGGTGAAAATTGATATAAAAACAATATGCCTTAGAGGTATTTAATTATCCTTTTTCTCGAATTTAAAAATGTGCAATCATGTGTTAAGAGAATGTGTGCAAAGAAAGAGAAAAAGACTTTGTTTTAAGTGCCAGCGAATAAGACACAAAATCGATGAATGCTAAAATTCTATAGTCATCCAGGAAGCATGGCCTAGTGGCAAGTGGACAGAGGCTAGAGTGTTTGGGTGCAGAGTGACCCGATATCGATTCGCGATGGCAGCGTATTTTTTGTATATAGCATTGAAGGACAAGGTGCATGATTTTTGCTTAGGCAAATTTAGGGAGCTTTATAGAGCACGTAGTGCTCTTTACTCCCCAAGCAAGCACCTAGCTTGTGCGGCGGTTGGAGCCGTGGCTAGGGCACAGGTTGAGGCTACGTCGTGAGTTCGAGTCCCACCAAGGCAAAGGTAATAAATTTTGAATACAATTTTTATGATGTTAAGGTTTGACATGAGGTCTTAGGGAGTTAAAAGGGTTGTTTAAAAATATTTTTAATTAATCATTATTAGTGTTGAAAAGACTTCTTACCATTGAGTTATTTTGAAAAGGAGATTGCATTGATATTATTCTTGGTATTGAATATTATTTTAATTGGGAGATTATAAGATGTATTTGGTCAGTTATTTTTGTATATGTTGATGGATGCTTTCTTTAATATGGAGTGATAAGATGTATGTGTGTTTGGATATTTGCATTGTATCTTTGAGAGAGTTTAGTGTCTTCTAACTCCTTTGAGCTTGGCAAATTAGTGTTTGTCGTTGTGGTAGATTTTAGAGGTTCCTTCATCATCAAGAAAAAGGTATGAGCACATTCATCCATAGTTGAGTTGATTGGTTGGTTTTCTAGAAAAAAAGTTTGGTGTGAAAAGGACTTAATTAGGGTTTCCTTATTAAGTGTGTTAAGTTAATGCTTCAAGGTTTTATGGGATAAAGAGTTGTTGTTAAAACCTTGTTTGATAAGCATTGTTGTTGAAGCTATTGGATTGAGTGAAGAACTGGAACTAGGGTTTGAAAAGAACATGAGAATCATTGTTATGTAAGAGTGGTTGATAAGCATTTTTGGAAACATTTTGAGTGGGTGTTTATATACTTGGACTAGGGTTTGTAAGGAATAATTGTTTCATTGAGTGATTGGTTGAGTAGAGTTGGTTGAGCCTATTCAAGTGGATGTGTGAAGTGATTGTTCAAGTTCCATAAAACAAACTATTCTATATTATGAATTGATTTGAGAAAGTGATTGAGCATTGAGGTGAATAAGAAGCATATTGAGTCTCTAAAAATTCTCCTTATGTTTTTGAAAGAGTGATTGAAAGTGATTGAGTATTGAGTTGAATTTGAAGCATATCGAGTCTCTAAAAATTATATGTATGTTTCTAAGAGAGTGATTGAAATTAATTGAGCATTGTGATGAGTGTAGAACATATTGAGTCTCTAAAAATTCTCTTTATGTTTCTATGATATTGGACAAGTTCTTGTATGGACTTGGTGAGAAGATTTGAGGCAAGTCTTTGAGAAGACTTGTGGACGGATTTGGTGTGATCTTTTGTGGAAGCTTACAATACATATTGAGAGCATATTTGGATAAGTTCTTGAGAGAAATTATTGAGCAAATTGGACAAGTTCTATGGAGGACTTGAGGACATATTAGTATGAAATTTTGTAGAAGCTTACAAGGCAGATTTGAGTCAAGTATTTTAGAAGACTTGAGAGCAGAGTTGATTGATTTATTTGTTCAAACCCTTGAGTTAAGGTTTGGGGTAGATCCAGCAGAGTTGATTTGAGATTGCATCAAGATTTGAGTAAAGGCTTGAGGATAGATATTGAGGATAGATTTGTGCTAGACCGAAGGACTATGTTTATTATAAATTTGAGGGTAGAGTTTAGTGCAGATTTGAGAACAGGTTTGTGTTAGACCAGAGACAAATATTGAGGACAGATTTGTGCTAGACCAATGGACTATGTTTAGTAAAGATTTGAGACAGAGCTTTGGAGGTGATAGAGTATAGAGGATGACAGTATCTAATGGATAGAGATCCATTAGCTAGGGTAGTGAGGACATGTGTCTTCATTGGATAGAGATCCATTAGCCAGAGCAGTGGGGGTGACAGTTCTTCTAGAAGATCACTAGCCAGAGCAAGAGGAGAAAGGAGTTCTCCTGTGGATAGAGATCCACAAAGTTGATTTAGAGGATTGGTATCTCCTTTGGACAGATGTCCATAAACATTGTAAGAGGTAAAGTATTCCTAAGAGATTGATTAAGAAAATTTTGGTGAAATATTTTCTTCATAGAGTAGCCCACATTGGGTGAACCACATAAATTATGGTGTCTCTATTGCGTGTGATTATTTATGTATTGCTTTAATTACTGCTATTTATATTGTTATCTATACATTGCATAATATTGGTTGGGAAAGAAAAGTAAAAAGTTGTATTATACTATTCACCCCCCTCTCAGTATAAGCTTGTGTTCTTTAGGCTGCCTCTATAAACCCTAATCTCGTTGGATAAAGCACAGTCAACGAGACCCCCAACCCTCCAAGGCATTGAACTGGGGTAGCCAAATGGCAGTCACTTGACCACTACCATCCAACCTATCCCCTTATGGGTATGCAACGATTTGAACCTTGGACCTATCTAAAGAGAGACCAAACCCCTAACCACTACACCATCCTTGCGAACAAATTATTTAGGGTACACATAGGATTTTTAGAGGGGCCTGGACCCCTATCAACAAGGTGGGTGTAGGAGGAATGGAGCCTTGTTAGCCTCTACCAGCACATAGGACATTCCCAACTATGTTGTATATCTATAGTATGGAGGCAGGGAGAATGGAACCTGGGTTGACCTCTACCAACACCCAAGACTTTCAGCAATTGCGCTACACAAGCAAATAAAATTACATCATCATGTATCACTTGACAAGATTTAAACTAGGATATTTTTATCAAAATCCACATATTTAACCATTTGAACTTACACCATTCAATCATTTTATTTTACAATTACTATTAAAAATCTTAAATTATTAAAAATAATTATAATAATTTTTATTTAATTTAAAGTTAAAAATGTTTTTTTTTTTTTAATTAGGTATATGACATTGAAAGGGGCATTAATATTATATTATAATCACATGGTGGTATTACAACAAGCTTAACAATTATGGATGTATCCCTTTGAACCTTAGTCTATGTAAAATTAAAAAATCTAACCATTTAAACTAATATCACTTAATGAGGCCTTGGTTCAATGGTTGAGTCATATGAATAATGTAGTCCACACTAAGGTTTAAATCTCAAGGGCAACAAAAAGGGTTGTATAGCTTGATATAATTAGTGGTAGCCAAATGTATAGAATAACATTAGCTTAATTGTTAGATTCCTTAACATTCAAGGAAGAGACATATGCTAAGTGATGATGTAATATGAGTGGAACACGTTTTAATCTCATATAACCAATTAAAAAAAACTAATGATATCCAATGTGAAGAACTCTTAGATTCTTTAACATTCAAGGAAGAGACCCATGTTAAGTGATGATGTAATATACGTGGAACCTATTTTTTGTTTATTTGGTTAGTGTGAGAAACCCTACAACCAATGCACATGGCTGAGAAGACTCCCCCCAACCATGACCCCTCCTAAAACCGAGAGCTATGCTTATCAATAGGGAATTTAACACACAACCACCTGTTGGCAATTTTGCCACACTAGAATTTTTTTGTAAAAACTTATAGGTATAAAATATAAATTGTGCATTATCGTTGGTCTCCTTAACCTTTTAATTTTTTTGCTGATTTGTTTTGGCATTTTCACTGGTATATATCTCTCTTTCAATTTTTCCAGCGAAAATAAGTAAATATGTGTTTGCTAAAATTCATGCATTTTCAAAGGTCAAAGTCAATTTCACCTTTCTCTTCAACAATATACCATTTTTACTTGGTTTCGGGTGAAAACAATGGTCGGGCATCCATTTTTTCCACATTCAAATTTTGCCAAAATTTTGCTTAAGTATGAAATGAATTTTGCCAACAACATCATCTTTTGGGCAATTTTGCCCCCAGGCGTAGCAAAATTATCTTTCGGGTATTTTTACCCCTAGGCATAGCGAAATCATCTTTTGGAAGTTTCACCAACGAAATTATCTTTCGAGCATTTTTTCCCCCAGGCGCAGTGAAAATCATCTTCAACGGAATTCATTTTCACCTCAAGTCGGAGTGAAATTCATTTTCACCCCCTTTCTCATAAAAATTCCATATTTTCAACAAAATTCCTTTTTGCCCCAACGTCTTGGTGAAAATCATCTTTGTTATTTCCCCTCCAGATTAAATCATTTTTGATGGCACTTTTAGTGTAGATCATTTTTGGAAAAGTGCAAGGACTGGTAAATTTAATTCTTGGGGCAAAGAAGCTGATATTTCTAGAATTATTGTTGAAGAATTACTGATATTAAATGTTGATTCACTTTGTCTTTGACTTTGGTATGATTCTATTCATTTTTGAGACACCGTCCACTATGGTGGGTGCTCATTTTCAATGCACCAACTTTCGAAATGAATTTCCATCATTCCTTCTTGCTAATTTCTAAGACGTTCTTCTCTGAAGAATGATCATAGTTTCCCAAGGTGTTCATTGATTTATTCATTGTTATTCTCAAAAATAATATTGTTACGAACCAGACTGTAATCTGTTACCAACCATACTGTAATCTGCCACCATTTTCTTTAATGCTCATTCAATTACAGAGGCACAACCCTCTATAAATACTAAGAAATTTGATGTAAAAGGAGGGGGAACATTATGTTGGAAAACTCTTTAAGTTTTAACTTCTACCTCAATTGAAAGACTTTGGACTCTGGTTCCTGGATCAGTCATGTATGTGATTGTTTTTTGCCTATTATTTTTGCTATATTCATTGCCTTTGTTAGATAAGTTAAAATTTTGCATTTGAATTTAATTTTTTATGAAGAAATGAATGTTGAAATGTTAACTAGAAATCATATTTACGATTTATGATTGGTTCCTATACTCTTCTTTCTGATGAATACTGGTTAGAACTTGATTTGATGATTTAGTTATTAGTTTATTTTCCACTCTATCTTTCAAGCTTACAACCATATTTCCCATCTCTTTTCATTAATTTCTATCCCTAATATTTACACCGACTTTATATTAGTACGGGAGCCAACCCTCTCTATAGATTTGCCTGAAGGACATCTCTTTTTTTAGCCTTTCAATGTTGGTCGGGTCTAGGGCGCATATTTTTAAACTTAGGTAGATTCATGATCAACAGTTTTTGGCACGCCCTGTGGGACGAACAGTCTCTATGTTTTAAGGGAGCCTAAGTTTGGTTAATCTTTGGCTTCCCTTCATCTGGTAAAATCACCTGGCGACTCCGTTGAGCTGAAGATACGGACCTCATGATCAGTGGATGGCTTTTGTGCTAAAAAAATATACCCCAGAGGACCCAAGGTTTGGTGACCAGCCTTGACCTCACAATAAAATAAAAGAATGTTTGCTTGGCGACTCTGACTTAGCAACAAGGACAGTGATCTCTAAGGACCACTGCTATAATGGCACATGTATGCTATCCCAGATGGGATGATCCTCACCATCTGAATCCCCAAAGTTAGCATGAGATTCCTGAAAATAACTTGAAGACCCTAAAAAAATAAAATGGTACTAAGGGAATGGCCTGAGAACACCTTGAAGATGATGTTGATCTAACAACCCTCCATGGCATAACCCACAAAGATGTCATGATCAAAATTCTAGTCTTATATTTGGAAGGAATAGCATTGTAGCATAGGGGTGCAGTATTCCCAGTGGGGAGGTGGTTCTCAGAGGCTTAGAATGATCAATTTACTATTCTCAATCGATGAACCAAATCGTACAATCGTACAGTCTCCACAACCATTAATATGCGACCACAAAACAACTTGTACGGATCCCAAATCGTACCACTGTACGATCCCAAATCATACAGTGATAGGGCTTGTATGATTTTACACTCATCCAATCCTTCAGATTTGGTTTTGCAAGCTGTCGTACACAGTTTTGTAACTAAATTGTTCAATTTGCCAATATCGCCAAATCGGGTAAGTTTTCCTTAATCGCCTAAACTGCCAAATCGGGTAAGTTTCTTTTGTACGATTTGTAGCATGTCTGGTGTACGATTTGTATGAAATGAAAGTTCAGCAAGGTGCCAAATTGGATACTCTTCTATACCAATCTCTCTCAGACAAGTTTTGGGAAGTTCTGGAATGGCAATTACTCCATTCCTACCAACATGCAAGTTCTACCATCAGGGTTTGAGAGAGTTCTATCCAATGGCAATATCCAAAAATCATACAACAGCCTTCAAGATGTCCTTCTTGATACTATCCTCCTCACAGATCATTCCTAAGGTTCACACCAGTGCTGGTTCAATTCCATCCTTCATAGCAATGCATTAATCATCAACCATAACCATAAAGAAGTAACATGCAACAACTAGATACTACAAAATATTACTCCATCATTCCAGAATCGTACAATACGTGAGAAAATATTATGAAATGTGGTTCTTCTTCATTACTTCTCAACAATGCAATACAATCACTAAAAGGTTACACAATAGCCAAAAATTCCACACAATAATCATAGATATGCATTCAATACTTCAGACTAATCAGACCAGATCATAACCAGACTAACCAGACTATCAAAATTGAAAAGGGGGTCTTATATAACATTGCCTAGGCCATTCCAAAGTGGTTCTTGAGGCAATTCATTATTCACAACTGCCCATGCATAATGGAATACATAATTATACCTTTTACTAAGTCTAAACACATGATTTATCAAATTCATTCGCAATTACAACTCAAATTGCATTTCCTTTGCATTTCATTGCACTTTGTATGGTTTGCCCTCTAGTTTGTACGTTTTACCTCCTACTTGTACGGTTTACCAAAACTTGTCAAAATTGTCAAAATTGGGCAAATCCTCTTGTCACTTCTTCTTCTAGGAGGTGGATTTGTTGCCTACATCTGCCCTCCCCTTTACTTTGGTCGGTGTCCTCGTTGACTCATCTTTCTGTTTCAACTGGGCCTCATAATCTCTAACTAAGGCTTCCATGTCTTCCAACTGGGTGCGAAGAATTACGCGTTGATTCTGCAACTTGGCTGCGTAGTTGCCCATTTCTACTGCTTTCACACCATGTTGGTTGGTTGTCTCTTTGGTAGTCTTCAGGAGTTCCCTCAATTGTTGTTCGTGCTCAGTAGCACTCTTCTTAAGCTTCTCCTACAAATGTGCTTCTGTTCGAGCTGCTACTTCTAACTCTTCATTCTTATCTATAATGGTCTTCATATGGTGATTAATATCAGCCTCCAAAGCACGAACAATCTCCTCCTTAACATTCAATTGTGTTTGCTTCTCCAGGACCATATCATTATATCATTTATTGTCCTGTGTGAGCTCTTCTATCTTCTTATCCTGCATTACCAGTTGCTCATCTTTCGCGACCAACTGTGTTCTCAGTTGTTCATCCTTTGCCTGCAACTGTTCTTCTTTTGCTCTTAGTTGAGCTTCCAACTCCTTGATCCTGTCTTCTACCATTTGTGAGACCTGTCGCTTCTCCTCTTCTAGCGAACTAATTCTGGCCTCAAAACCAACCCTATTACTTAGCAGTTCTTCTTCCAATTTCTTTAGCTTCTCTTCTGTTGCAACCTTACTCTTCTGCAATTCTTCCTCCATTACAACCATTTCCTTTCGAGTGGCCTCTATCTCTTCTTTATGAGCTTCCTTGAGCTGATAGATCTACTCCAATCCTATGCTCAACCACTCTATCCAATGTGTTAGGAAGTTCAACTTCCTCAGAGTGATAGCCAAGCCTGAGGTGACCCTCTTATGTTCCAACTCCATTGTATTCAAGGGACAAGTCGGATAATTGGCTCTATCTAGGTACAACCTCGGATGCTGCCTGTAATTGGTTCTCACTCCGTCTGGCAAGTCATCTCTTCCTAACATCATTGTTACCTCTTCCTTGGGTAACTTCCATGGGTGTTGTACATGAATATCAACAATTTTCTTTGTACGATCCTCACTACTCACCCATTCTATTATCTTTTCCAACTTGATAAACACTTGTTCTTCCCATAGCTTCAACTCTCCCACGCATCCAATACAAAACTGTAGTTTGGCGCTAGCCATGGCATTGCCTATCTGAGAGAAGAAATGTTCCACCTGATCTTCTACCCTTTTTGCATCCTCCTCAGTTTCAATATTTGAGAACTATGGTACCTCCAAGAGGTAGCTTGTTTGCATCCTCCATAGTTCTTCCTCTGTAGGAGTTTGTTCTTCCTCTTCTTCCAAGTGGTGACCAGAGCTTCCCCCAAGCTCCATTAGTGCTTTCTCTGTGTTTATATTTTCCTGTGGTGGAGTCTGTCCTATAGTCCTCTCCACCTCCACATCTTCTTCAATATTCACAATCTCTTGATGAGATTGTTGTTGCCCTATAGATTCTTGGACTTCTTTTTGTTCGATTAAGTCCACTTGTTCTTCTATCACCTGCTCTTCTTCCTGATTCTGTTGGATTTCCATTGCTGTGACTTCTTCAACAATAGGATCTTCCTGTTCCTGTGATGCATTCGTATCTTCTTGTGCATCACTTTGATCATTTTGATTCGTACCTCCTCCCATCATGAATCTGAAGTGAGGCTTCTTCTTCTCTCTTGACTCTTCTTCTGAGGCTTCCACTATCACCTTGGATTTCTCTTTTTCCTCCTGAGTAGTGGCTACTACTTCTTGTACTATTTGCCTCACTTCTATATCATCCAAAATTTTAGAAGAGTCCAAAATTTTGAAATCGTTATGCTAGAAAATCTGTGGGGATTCTACCATCTCTTCTACTTCTACCCAATTCCAATTTTGCAAATCCAGCTTCTCCGAGTCTGACTATTCTTCCTCTTGTTGATTCTCTTGTACAAGCTCAACTTGTTTTTTTAGGATGGGATTATTTACCATTCTTTCCCATTGTCTTCTTGTTCTTACTCGTACTAGGCTAGATTGCCTCCCCATAATTTCCTCCCTTTCCTAAACTGACGGTTGCTTCTGCTACCATTGTTGAAGTGCTTGTTGTTCCAGTTTAGGTTGCAACTACCTAGGCCTTTTCCTTCGATGGTGTACATCCTCCTTCGAAGAAGTATCCTCATGTACTACAGTGGCCTACTACTTAGGTGCTTTCTTTTCTTGAGACTTATCTGGAGTCTCCTTCTGAATTGGCACTGACTTTTCCCACCGTAAAATGGTTGGCTTACTTGCATCAATATTCCTAGGTTCTATCAAGCCTGGAAAATGAATTCCCATATCCATGATAACATTCAATAACAATCCAATAGCATGGAAAGTCATCCCAAAATTCTTAGACCTCTTTATTAGCACGTCATGCATATTTTTCTCCAGATAGGTACCCCAATCATACTGGATTCCTTTGGTGATACCTTCCACATATTGAGCCATCCAGATTGGCATCTTCATGGCTCGTGTTTCCCCTGATAGTTGAGCCATCACAATATTCATGGCACATGGCCAATATTTCCCTATCAACTGGCTCTATTTAATTCCTCGAGTTCCTGCACCCGAGATCTTTGCTTCGGTCGATGATTTCACATTGGTAAGTGAAGTGATGATGCGATGTGTCTCAATCGGATCAAGCAACTTCTTAACTACCTTAGTGCCATATTATGGCAACCCAAATATTTTCCTGAATGCTCTTGCTATGAATTCTACCTTCACCGATCGCTTGCCCACATTGACATAGGTAAGTCTACTTGCAGGATCATATGCCTGAACCATCTGCAATAGATAGTTATAAAAGAAGGTCTTCTAGTGTGGTGGCACCTATGCTATCATAGCTACACCAACCTTCTCAAATTCTCTTCTCCATGGGTGGGTCTTATTTTCTTCGTTGCTCCACCACTTCCGACATGTATCTCCTCCATGTTGTATAAATGATATCCTTGTTATATCAACCTAGTTCTCCTCAAGTTCACTACTCAGATCCTCCTCTGGATCTGGGTAATGGACTTCACTATGCAATTCCCTCCTCAAGATTCTTTCCTGTGCCATTTCCTCCTCTCGAAACCTTGGTGGTGTCCTTCTCCGATCAGCCCTCCAATACCTCTACCCTCTCCATGGCCTGTATCCTCCTCTCCTCCAAGGATGATTACCATGCCAACCATAGGACTAAAACTATCACCCTTGGTATTGCCATGGATGTGACTCTCTCTCATGCAGGGGTCCTGGTGACCATTCCACTCTATTGGTTGTAATTCTTCTTAACCGGTATCCGAACTCTTTGATTGAAATCATTTTCCCACCATTCCTTCGATTAGATTTGCTTTTTGGACATCACCTATCATGCAATCAGAAGTCCCCTAAAAATCATACAATGCTACTGTAAATCGTACAGTACACCCTCCAAATCATTCATGTACATTTTTAGTTCAACAACCACCTCCAGATCATACAATCTCTCAAACTACTTCAAACTGTTCAACAAACTACAAATCATACATCTGCTACACCAAAATGTATAGGGGCCATACCAATCCATACAATGTCCCTTCCCTCTTGATCTCCTTTGATGAATCTGTACACTTACGTATGATTTTGTATGATTTGCTCAAAAAGCTTAAATCGGCCTCCAAACTGCTTGAAATCGCATAATTTTTTCTTAAGATCATACAATCTACCCTCCAAATCGTACAACACATCCTTTGAAACCCTTGTTCACCTGAAACTCATGTTTTTCACTTCCTCTATGATTTCTCATCGACCCAGTTGCCGAAATGTCTCGATCTATCTTTTCAATGCAATTTCGGAGTAAATCTACAATTTTTCCTTCACTTGGTGCAATTCCTCCCAAAAACAAATTTTTTGGTTGTAATGTAGGGTTGTACGATCTTCTCCCCTCTTTCTTCTACCTTCTCCAGTTCATTTTTATCGCTTTTTCTTTGATTAGGGCTTGTAATCTCCTTTTCCTTGTAATTTCTTTACTTCGGCTCCAATCTGCAATTTCTTTGAACCTAGGTGTACATTTTTCCATAATCTGGTTCTTGCTTGGATGCCTTCTACTACAAACCCTTACTTCTCTTTAACTAAAATTTAAAATCTGCTTTTAATGGAGTCAAAACCCTTGCTTTTCTCTTTCGGTTTGATTTTCTTGAATGCGAAAAGTCTCCCTGGTGCAAATTTAAAAATGGGTCATGCAATCTTGTAGTTCATTGATGAATTTCAATGCCCATGTAGTAGATTTCATCCAGTTGCATGCTTTTCACCTTCGTTCTCCTTAAAATTTTGAATTCCTCCTTGTACGATTTGCAAAATTACTAAAATTATCCCTTTATTTAAATTGCTATCAAACCCTAACCATTCAATTTTTAAAATTGTGCCACTTTACCCTCTTGCATGTCTTTTTGTCTTCCTTTTCCTGGATGATTGACAACTCATCACTTTTCCCATGCGATTTTATCTTTTTCCTGCTCTTTTTTGACAACTCATCATTCCACTCATGCGAACATTAAATGCGACGGTTGAAAATCATACAACTACACCTAAAATCATACAATGTATGATCTAAATCGTACAACATGCTTCCTTGTACGATTCTGCCTGTACTTTTTCCATTTTTGCTTGTACGATCTCCCACTTATGCTTTTTCACCTTTAAAATTGGTTTGTACGATCTATTACTTAGAGAAATTTTTCCATTTTCTCTCTCTTGAAGAGGTCGCCATTTTCGATTTTCAACCAACTTCCTTCTTAATTGCGTCCCGAGGGATTTTCACAACTAAGGAAATTTTTTTCTTTTTTTCTTTTTATTTTTTTTCTTTTTTTTTCATTTCCTAATCCTATTTACACTTACCATCGTGGGAATCGCACAGTGACATTCACTTGTACGATCCCATATGATTCTTCTCTTGGAGGTTCGACCGTGACATTACGAGTGATTGTGTCATCTAGTGCCACTTGCTCTCTAGGGTGATTCATCTCCACTTGTGATGTTACCGAGTTCCCTGGCCTTCCACTACCATGTGTACAATTTGGAATTGTACAATTGCAAGCTGGAGTATCTTCACCTAGTGTCTCTTCCTCTTGTCATATAGGTGATTGATCCCTTGGTAGCGGTGCTCTAACTATTCTACTATCATTTGAGTGACTTCTCCACCTATCTCCTCAGATCAATTCTATCTCCAAACTTGGCGATCGGATCCTTTATTGTCCCTAGTTTCTTTCATCTACAAAATGCACTCTTCCTCTACCAGCAAGGCCTCTACCACGTAAGTGCCTTCCACATCCTATTCCTCTTGACATCGAGCTTCTCTACACCAGTGGTGATTCCTCCCTTCCTTGGAGTAATCCTCTACCTCCTTCCACTCTTCGAGGTCCTCATCAGATTAGTGGTGGTCATCCCAATGGATACCGCCTTGTGGGATTTGGTAAGATTCCTCTTATCCTTGGTATACCTTGTAGATTCCTTGTCTAGTTCAAACATGCTAAGGGTGCATCTCCCAGCCATCTAGGAGTAGGGGGTCAGAACCTTCCTCGTCCTCTTCCTCCTCTAGGTGTAACATCACCTTGACTTCTTTCATTCCATGGTCGAATACCTCCTCCCCTTCCTGGATGAAGCCTTAGGGGTCCTTGTCGATTCCTTCCTCCCATTGCTTGGTTATCAAGAGTTATCTCTACCAACTCAATGTTGGCTAGTGGACTTCTACTTCATCTTACACTTGGTGACAATTGTCATAGTGCTCTGATTCTATGATCTGCACGTACTAAGTGATATCTCCATATTCTTTCCTTGAAGCATCTTTGTGGAGATGAGGTTGCCAAGATCTCTCTATATGCATCAAAAAAATCTATCTCAGAACTTGAGTCATTTCGATTATCTTCTCTTTGTTTCGACCAATCCGTTGGTAAATTCATCAATCTCTCCAATCTCCTTACTTCTCTCCTTTGTCTTCTTAATTATCGATAGGCTATTGTATATGCTTGTGGATCAAGGTTGGTTTGATGCTCCTAAGATCTCCCTAGTTGTCGATGTGTTGTTGTATAGGTTGGGGGATCATGGTTATCTTGAGGATTCTAGGGTCTCTCTAGGCAATCGTCATCATCACTACTTTTTATGCTAGGTTCCCTTACTAGCCAAGGCATTCCTTCATCACTAGAGTCACTCAAATCTACCCGTGCATTACCTTGTGATTCAGGTGATGTGGTTGCTTCCTCAATGTCTCGCCAAAGCATCTCTACATCTTCATTTATCATTGGTGGATCACTTGGTGGTACTTGTGAACTTGTGCTTGCACCATCATTTCTTATACCACTTCTTGGAGTTATCCCCTCATTATCCTCAACTTCTCCTTCTAGTTCCTGTAGCCTAGCTATTCTTTGTTCATCCAACCTTCGTATTGTACTATCCAATTCTTGGATGGTTTGTTCCCTCAACCTTGCATTATGACCTCGCAACGTCTGATATTCCTCCTATAGTTGTTGGGTCTGTAGTCGCATTCTCTACTGTAATAGCCCTATCTAAGCTAATGGAGTAAGTCCAACCAATTCTTCATCAATGGTCTCATTCTCATTCTCCTCTAGAACTTCCATTTCAAAAGTGTCCACTCTATCTTCATATCGTATTATTAACCGTATCCTTCTTCATCCTTCAGCTTGTTGGGGTAGTTCTCTATGCTCCACCCGAGGATACATCATATTTTGATTTACTTGGGGTGCTTCTTCTTACCTTCCCCTATTTCTAGGTAACAGTACTATCTCCTGATATCCTCTTTCATTTGGAGGAATCCACTCTTCATCTTCCTCTATTACTCATTCGATCCCATCCGCAAATCTGACATGCACCCACAATCTTCTTCTTTCTCTGGGTCGAGGTACCAACTCCTATTATTCTATAGTTGGTCTTGTCTCCTCCCCTTCTACAAATAAGTGTGTGAGTCCCATGTCAGGATCTTCCTATGATGGACCTTGCTCACCTTGAGTTCTCCATTGAGCTTCTGCTCATCTTCTTCATTCAATCTCTTTCGAAGAAATGAATAAGCATTGTACTTTATAAGGCTTCAACTTTGAGCCATTTACAGTGTCGGGTACCTCAGTCCCATTCAAGTTTTGCAACTTGACTGCTCCATTATTCATTACTTCTACCACTTTGTAGGGACCAAGCCATAAAGTCTTCAACTTACCGGGCTTGATTTCCCTTTCCATTAAACTTTAGAACCAAGTCACCCGGACTAAGTTCTAGCTTCCTCAAGTGTTTGTCATGCCACAACTTCCTTCTTTTATGGGCTACCTCAATTGCCCATTGTGCCATGAATCTTCTTTCATCCAACTTAATCAGTGTTGTTAGTCACTCTTCCAAAATTTCTTGATCACCCAAGCGATGCTCCACTGTGACTCTCAAACTTGGTATCAAGAATTCAACTGGCACCACTGCCTCTTGTCCATACATCAACTGGAAAGGTGTATGCTCTGTTGTTGGTTTAAAAGTTGTTTTGTATGCCCACAAAATAGATGGTAACCTTTCCTCCCAATCTGCTCCTTCTATTCCATAGGTTTTATACAAAGTAGATACCAAGACTTTATTTGTTGCTTCCACCTACCCATTTGCTCTAGGATAGTATGGACTAGACAATGAATGCAAAATCTTGAATTTGGTTGTCAACATCTTGATGATCTCATTTACAAAGTGTCCTCCTCGATCACTTGTTATCTGTAGTAGAATGCCAAATCTTGTAATTACCTGCTCATACAAGAATCTTGTTGTACTTTTAGCTGAGTTATCAGGTAATGCTCTCGCTTCGACCCACTTTATCAAGTACTCTATTGCTACCACAATGTACCTGCACTTCCTTCTTCGAGAGGTTTTCAATGGTCCAATGAAGTCCAATCCCCATATTTCAAATAGTTCTTAGGGTTGTGATGGATGCAATGGCATAAAGTCCCTCTTTATTGGCTTCCCTATCCTTTGACAAGTATCGCATGCTTTTACATATTCTTTTGCATCATTATATAGTGTGGGCCACCATAATCCTGCTAGTAATATTTTCCTAGTAGTTGCATCTGGTCCCATGTGCCCTCCTGCTAAGCCTTCATGAGCTTCTTTCAATATCACTTTAACTTCTTCCTCCATCACACATCTTCGTAAGATACCATCAATTCCCATATTATACAATAATCTTGCTATCAATTGGAAGGGTGTTGACTTCATAATCACTTTATTTTTCTTGGTTGTCATCATTTCTTGTGGCAACTCTCCTATGGATAGATACTAGCCAATCAACTTGTACCATGATGGAACAACATTGATGGTGAATAATTATGCATCAAGGAATTCATCTAAAATCCCTATTCCTGTAGGCTCTCCTGATCATATCCGAGATAGTTGGTCTACAATTACATGCTTCTTACCAGGTCTCACTACTACTCAGAATACGAACTCCTGTAGGGTGATGAGCCACCTACTGACCCATCCTTGTATCACCGATTTGTTTATCAAGTACAATAGAGCTTGGTGATCTACATAAAAAGCAAAGGGATTCACCAGTAGGTAATGCCTAAACTTTTAGACTGCATATACCATTCCCAAGGCTTCTCTTTCTATTGTACTATAGTTTCTCTCCACCCTTGACAATAGGTGACTAGCAAAGAAAATAGGTTGATCCAGCCTGAACTATCCTTCTTGTGCCAAAGCACATCCAATTGCAAAATTTGAAGCATCAATGTGGACATGGAATTCCTTATCCCAATTTGGGAACACCAAAATTGGGCTACTGACAAGCTTGGCCTTCAACTCCTCAAAGGCTCCTTGGTGCTCCTCTATCCATCTGAAAGGAATATTCTTCTTTGTCAACGAATCCAATGGATAAGATACATGTGCATAATTCCTGATAAACCTTCGATAATACCCCATCGATCCAAGGAAGGTTTTAAGTGAACTCACATCATATGGTTCTTCCATGTGCAATATCACACAGATCTTATCAAGATCTATTTTTAATCCCTCACTGCACACTATGTGCCCTAACAACTTTCCATATGGTACCATCAGGTAACACTTTCCAGGGTTTAATGAGATCTATGCATTTTTGCACCTACTCATACATTCACTGAGGGTAGGAAGATGCTCCTTGATCTTCCCATAAATGGACCAATCATCCAAAAATGCTTTGAAGTTCCCCATTGCCAACTGATCAAATATATACAATATGATGCACTAAAATGTAGTTGGGGCATTACAGAGCCCGAATGGCATTCGATTGTATGCATAGATGCCATTCTCCATAATAAATGTGGTCTTCAACTTATCCTCCTCGGCTATACTTATTTGATTGTAACCCAAAAATCCATCCAAAAATGAATAGATCTCATGTCCTACGACTTCCTCCAGGATGGAATCTGTGAAGGGAATAGGGAAGGGGTCCTTAATAGTTACTACATTTAGACTCCTAAAGTCCACACATATTCTGATTTTGTCCACTTCCTTCTTCAAGGTGACCACTATAGGTGATACCCATTCACTGGTTGTAACCCTGAAGATGATTCCTACCTCCAACATCTTCTCTATCTCTACGTTCACTAATGCAACATATTTTGGGTTCATCCTATACGGTCTCCTCCTTACTGGTTGTGCTCTAGGAATTAGTGTAATCTTATGGACACATAACTCAGGTGGTACTCCCTTCAAGTCCTTGTATGTCCATGCAAAGACATCCTTATATTCCAAGAATATCTTAAAAGTTATCGCTTTCAATACAGGGTTCCAATCATCACCACAGTGAATCATCCTAGGTTCATCCTCCATCCCTAGATTGATGTCCACTATCCGAGGTCCTTCATATTTGATATTCTTTGGCTCACTTGTTGCTTTCTCCACATTCTTTGGGTGTGTCGGTCTTGCATCAATTTTTGCATCTCCTACTATATATTCTGCAAAATTTTTTGGAAATATCCATTTCTCTTCTACCTCCTTCTTAGGTTCCTGGCTGACTTTGGTTTCATCTTGTTTTTCCTTGATCTCCTCTGAGTCAATATAGAGGTAGTTGGGCTAAAAAATTTTGTACTCCTCCATTTTCCAATGAAGAAGTCCGCTATCAGATCTAGCTTCATCTTCACTACATTCATCAAGGTACAACATTCCTTCTCCATCCGGTTCATATCCTTCATCTCCTGAGGAATTTTCTGATTCGTCGATCATGGCTACATCCTCACTGACCTTTTGATTAGTCAAATTAATCATATATTTATGTTATCCCTTCTTGAAAGTGATCTGATTCTTTCCCCAATTGTGATTAACTTTGGCTACACGTAGCCATCCTCTTCCCAATAGAGCATCGTATGCAAGCTTCTGCATAGTAATCACAATGAAATCCAAGATGAACTCTTGGTCAGCTATCACCACTTGTTGTGTTATCAAGACTCCCTTTGTCTCGATACCATACTGGTCAGCACCATATAATCGAAATCTCGATGCCCATAGAGATGGAGTGCCCAGTTCTAGCCAAGTCCTTTCAGGTAGCACATTGATGTTGGATCCTCCATCCATAATAACTTGTGTCAATTTGTGCCCTAGGATCTCCATATGAACTAATGCAGGTTTCTTTCCCACATCAATCATTAATATGGTAGGGTCCATGAATTGGTCTTTTTGTTTCTTTTCCTGAATTGGTTGACTCTGCACTTCCATCACCTTATGAGGTTGTATCTCTTCCACCATCACTTTTTGTAATGATGGGATAGCTTCCAATAGGTTAGCCATTTTGATCTCTACTGTGGTGTCCAAAACTTGTGCTGCTAGATTCTGCACAATTGCCTTCTCTTCTGATGGTTTTTTCAGTTCCTTCTCTTCTGCTAACTTCACTTGTTTAGCTTTTTGTGCTTCATCTTGTAGTACTTTCTTTGCTACTTGCCAGTACTACTTTTCTTTTGCTAGCTCAGGATACTTATCCTTTTTAGCTTGATTCCTTGTCATGGCTAAAACTTCCTAGGTTTCCTCTTTAACTTGAGGAACCTCAATATCTAAATAATTTACATTTTATGGGTTACTTGAACTCGCCTGCTTGGGGCAATTTGCTTCCTTGTGGTTACCCGGACCACACCACCTACACATGTGTGTAGTGTTCACTTGTTGCATTTCTTGTCTCTAAGGTGAAGGATAATTTTTCATGAAATGCCCCCACTCTTGGCAATTGCGACATTGTATGATCGGCCTCCCTTTCAAATCATACTACAAATGGCTCTATCCTCCTTATCGATTGCCCTGGTTCTGCCTTCCACCTCATCGACTATTTCTATAACTACCACTTGTTGCTTGTTGCCCGCTTCCTAGGGTCTTTGGTTTCTCTTCCTGCTCCTGGATTGTCAGGACCTATGGATGTACTCTTGCATTATACGGACATAGCATCACCTCGTGTCCCATCATATTATAGATATGATAGTAATCATTTTATGGATACTTTACATTTGTATGACCTTCAATTTTATATTTTGTGCACCAAATATCATTCCTGTCAAGCTTGCTTCTTTGTTCTTTCATGATCTTGTCGAATTCTTGATGAAATGATGCTACTATCCTTTGTATAGTGTCATCTTCTCCACTATCTGAATCATTGGACTTGGGATGAGATAATATTCTTATGTACATCTACTTTGAGTCACTTTCAAAATTCTTTGCATGCTTTAAAGCTTCCTCATACATTTTTGATGGTACTACCTTCATATTTTTCTTATATTTTGGTAGCAATCCATCTACAAACCATCACTTCACCAATACATCTACCAAGGGCATCTGCATCTTATCTACTAACTGCTTTAGTCTATGGTTGTATGATTTTACATCTTCATCAGATTTTTGCTTCGTCATACAAAGTTCAATGACAATGTCTCCATCATCCTTCAAGGGATAAAATTCTTCAATGAATTTCTCCTTCACTTGATTCCAAGTCTGAAAATCTAATGTATTTTCCCTTTTTAGATACCAATCCATCGCCAATCCTCTCAAGGTAGCAAGAAATAAAGTCACCTAGTCATCTGATGGTCTACGTCATTTGCCCTCCAAATGGTTATACAGGTTTTGATATGTCTTGTGGGGTCTTCCTTACCCTCACCTGTAAAGGGTGGACATCTCTGCTTGGCTGCCTTGTTAGCCATCTTTGGAGAATCATCCTCGTCACTTGAGGTATCCCATGGAATCTCTATCTGATTCCTCCTTGGGGGTGTTTTACTACACTCATCATTAGAAGTTTCTATTTGAGGTATCTTATTCTATCCCACCAGTCATTGACCAAACTCACGTGCATCTTCACTCCGTGACTTCCTTCACTGATGTGAGGGAGATGGTCTTGGTCCTTCTTCCTGAGACCCCACGTCTTGTTGCCCTGGTGCCTGACTCCCATCCTCTGCACTCCCTTGCAACCCTTCTATCACTTTCTTAGGTGTCACCATCCACTCTCCTTCCTCATGCACTACTTCTATGTCAACTTGCTCCTCTACGTTAGGTGGTTCTGGTACCTCCTCTTCTGTCTCTATCAATAGCACCTCAAAATATCCTTCTTCAGATGCCCAAACTTGTTCTATTTTTGGTTCATGTGTACTATGGTCTGAATTACTTGCATTCTCTCTTTGAGAAATTCTCATGCTCCTTCTTACTAGAATTTTCTCTCGTACTTCTCATCTCCTACGCCTTTGCACACTGGTGTCTATCATTCACCTCCAGTTTTGTAATATTCTTACTTTGTCAATTTGACCCGTTTTAACAAAAATGCCAAGTTCGATAAGGCAACGATGCCAAATGTAGCATAGGGGTGTAGTATTCCTAGTGGGGAGGTGGTTCTCAAAGGCTTAGAATGATCAATTTACTATTCTCAATCAATGAACCAAATCGTACAATCGTACAATCTTCACAACCATCAATATGCAACAACAAAACAACTTGTACGGATCCCAAATCGTACCACTGTACGATCCCAAATCATACAGTGATAGTGCTTGTACGATTTTACACTCAGCCAATCCTTCATATTTGGTTTTGCAAGCTGTCGTACACAGTTTTGTAACTAAATTGTTCGATTTCCCAATATTGCCAAATCGGGTAAGTTTTCCTCAATCGCATAAACTGCCAAATCGGGTAAGTTTCTTTTGTACGATTTGTAGCACATATGGTGTACGATTTGTACGAAATGAAAGTTCAAAAAGGTGCCAAATTGGATACTCTTCTGTACCAATCTCTCTCAGATAAGTTTTGGAAAGGTCTAGAATGGCAATTAATCCATTTCTACCAACATGCAAGTTCTATCATCAGGGTTTGAGAGAGTTCTCTTCCAATGGCAATATCCAAAAATCATACAACAACCTTCAAGATATCCTTCTTGATATCATCTACCTCATAGATCATTCATAAGGCTCACACTAATGCTAGTTCAATTCCATCCTTCCATAGCAATGCATTAATCATCAACAACAACCATAAAGAAGTACATGCAACAAAGATAAACTGCAAAACATTATTCCATCATTCCAGGATCATACAATACGTGAGAAAAACTATGAATTGAGGTTCTTCTTCATTACTTCTCAACAATGCCATACAATCACTAAAAGGTTACACAATAACTAGAAATTCTACACAATAATCATAGATATGCATTCAATACTCAAACTAATCAGACCAGATCATAACCAAACTTCCAAAATTGAAAAGGGGGTCTTATATAACATTGCCCAGGCTATTCCAAAGTGGTTCCTGAGGCAATTCATTATTCACAACTGCCCATGCATAACGGAATGCATAATTATACCTTTTACTAAGTCTAAACACATCATTTATCAAATTCATGCGCAATTACAACTCAAATTGCATTTCCTTTGCATTTCATTGCACTTTGTACGGTTTGCCCTCCAGTTTGTATGGTTTACCTCTTGCTTGTATGGTTTACTCCTACTTGTACGGTTTACCAAAACTTGTCAAAATTGTCAAAACTGGGCAAATCCTCTTGTCACTTCCTTAGGAGGTGGATTTGCTGCATACAGGTGTTGTAGTGGTATAAAATGCTTAGGTGTAAGAGCATCTACTAATGGATGAACTTAGCTGGAGCACTTGTAAACACATTTGATGAATTTCAAGATCCATTTCAACTCCTGATGCACCTCTCCATCGTCACAAGAGCACCTTTAGAGTGCATCACAAACTTTAATGTCTAATTTTGAAGGAGTTCAAGAAAAATTCTAGAGAAAATTCGGTTGACACCTGCCTAGGTCCACCTGTACTATGTTTAGGCTTTCAACTCGAACATAAGCCTCCTCCTACTGTAATCTAGTGAATAGAGATTCCCTCAATTTTTTTAGGAGGTAGTACAAGTAGAGTGGCTCCTGATACAAGTAGGAAAGTTGTAGTGGAGAGAACTCGCTTCTCCATCTCTTCTTTCGACGATTGCTACTC
Organism: Wollemia nobilis; assembly: GCA_028583015.1. Classification (NCBI taxonomy): domain Eukaryota; kingdom Viridiplantae; phylum Streptophyta; class Pinopsida; order Araucariales; family Araucariaceae; genus Wollemia; species Wollemia nobilis. The sequence continues at coordinate 4,337,993 of JAQPPZ010017021.1, forward strand.
CCATCCATATTGCATCATGGTCATCACAATCTATGCATAATTTCATAATACAGTTGTTCAAAATGTACGGGGTGGATATCTCTCAGCACCAATAAAAATAATATGCAAGCATTACCCCAGTAATGAAAAATATGGTAGCTTGCAACTTCCTTCAAGAGAAGGATCGGGAAGAAGAGAAGGGTCTAATGACAAGCTTTGAGTGCAAAGAGGGCACAATTTTGCACCCTTTTTGTATCCCTAAGCATAGCATGCAAGTACTCGACCGAGACCCAATAAGCATACCTCATCAAGAGGCTAGTCTTAAGGAGATCCTGATAGTAGGGCTATCACCAAAAAAATCCTGCTATCACATCAAGGAGTTAGAGGAGCACATACCCAAGACCTCACAACCAGTGGACTCTCAAAAGTGATGATAGTGGAGTCAACCATCATTGCAATCGATACTCAAAGAAGGCTCCCATATGATAAATCTCTTTGCCACATTATTCATTAATTGTATGAGTACTAGCATGCATGATAACTTGCCATGTTGCATCTTGTTGGCAACCTGGTAAACTTTGGGAAGAGGTCCACCAAACTTTAAAGATCGATTGAAGTACAATCAGATTTGGTTTAGACACTACAGATTCATCGGGTAGGCATCCAACACCAATTTTGTGATGGTGGCATGCTAATCATATCGTAAATTTTTGTGTAAATAATGTAAATATGTCAGATGATAAATAAGATGCAGAGAACATAAAGTGGTGTGATTTAGCATCATTAGATTTGGGTGACTCAAAGTGGAAGGTACTCTCTTTGTTTAAGTTTTCTTATGTTGTGTTTTGTTATGACTAAGTTGGCCAATGGATAAAGGCCCTAGGGTCGATTTGCATTTCGAAAAGTTAAATACCCCGTAAGCCACCAAAAGTGTTGGCATTTTCACCACACTAAAAATAAAATTTTAAATTCATCCAAGTATGAAATGCATCCAGTGGTGAAAGAAAAATTGGATGAAATAATATTTAGATATTTCATCATTTTAGATCCTTTCTCAAGCTTTCCAATGATATATTACAATAGAAAATTGGGTCAACGAGTCAAAAATTATGGGTTAGGGAAGACGTACCCCTGAAAATCCATTTTTGGGCACTTTTTGGGCGAAAATCCATTTTTGGGCACTTTTTGGGCGAAAATCAATTTCAGACGATTTCTCTAGCAAAATTGATATTCAGGCAATTTCTCCAGCAAAATCAATTTCAAACAATTTCTACAACGAAATTGATATTAGGCAATTTCTCTAGCGAAATCAATTTCAGGTAATTTCTCCAGCAAAATTGATTTTCAGGCAATTTCTCTAGTGAGATCAATTTCAGGCAATTTCTTCAGTGAAATTGATTTTTAGGTAATTTCTCCAGTGAAATCAATTTCAGGCAATTTTTCCAATGAAATTGAATTTCAGGCAATTTCTCCAACAAAATCAATTTTAGGCAATTTCTCCAATGAAATTGATTTTCAAGAAATTTCTCCAACAAAATCAATTTTAGGCAATTTCTCCAGTGAAATTGATTTTTAGGCAATTTCTCCAATGAAATTGATTTTCGAGCAGCAAAATTAAATTTTTAAGCATTATTTTTAGGAAAGACCAATTTTGACAAATGACCACGGGTAGCCAAAATTAAATGTCGTCATTTCCCAAAATGATCCGCGCTTATAATATGTTGTTGATTCTCGAGGCACTGACCATGAAGGTCAAAATTATATCGATGATTTTTGTTGAGTCCCAATATGCTACTAGTTGTAAATGCTCGTTGATTTTCGAAGCATCATTTGATTGGTTCATTGTTGCATGCCATCGATTTGCTACCATTACCACCATTTTATTTAATGCTTATTAAATTTTAGGGGTAAAATACACTATAAATACTGTAAAACATGATAAGTTTGGGGGAGGAACATTCTGCTAAAAACTCTGAGTTTAATTTTCTGCATTAATTGAAATTGACTCTGGTTTTTGGATAAGTTGTGTATGTGATTGCTTTATGTCTGTCATTTTTGTTATATTCATGCCTTTGTTAGATAGATTAAATTATGCATTTGAATTTAATTTTTGGTAAAGAAGTGAATGTTGAAATGCTAATTGGAAGTCATCTTTGCAATCTGTGATTGGTTCCTGTGTTGTTCTTTCTGTTAAATGTTGGTTATAACTTGATTTGGTTATTTAGCTGCTAGTTCATCCTCACTCTGTTTTTCTAGTTTCAACCATATTTCTGATCTCTTTTTGTTAATTTCTCTCCCTAAGTTTTATACTGATTTTTAGATTAGTAAGGTAACCAACCCTCTCTAGAGATTGGCCCAAAGGACATCTCTTTCCTTTGGCCTTTCAATGTTGGTCGGGTCTAGGACACATATTTTTATCCTTAGGCAAATTCATGACCAAGACCACCACACACCCACCCCCTCACACACTCGTCCATGCTGCGGTTTGAACCTTGGACCTCTTGAAGAGCCAAAGCCCGAACTGTTGTGCAGCACACCCACCCCCTTACACACTCATCCACGCTACGGTTTAAAACTTGGACCTCCTAAAGAAGAGCCAAAGCTCAAACCATTGGGTTGTCCCCCATGGAACATGTGAAGCCTGTTTTAATCCCATATAATCAATTTAAAAAAAAATTAATAACACCCAATGTGAAAAACTCTTAGGTTTCTTAGAGCATATTTTAATCCCATATAATCAATTTTAAAAAATAAAAAAACAAATGATACCCAATAGAAGAACTTTGAGATTCCTTAACATTAACTGATATAAGGAGTTTGTTTTAATTTTATATAATCAATTAAAAAAAAACTAATGATACCTAATGCGAAGAACTTTTAGATTCCTTGGAGCCTATTTTAATCCCATACAATCAATTTGAAAAAACAAAAAAACAAATGATATGCAATGTGAAGAACTCTTAGATTCCTTAACATTAACATTAAGGCATTTTAATCCCACATAATCAATTAAAAAAACTAATGATATCCAACGTGAAGAACTCTTTGATTCCTTAACATTAACCAATTATCAATTAAACGTGCAAATTTTAGTATCAATGACAACTTTGTCTCTACAAACATGATATCTACAACCAAAGGGTACAATATCTAAAAATAATGTGGTTGTGACCAATTCTCTTATGTAAAAAAAAAAAACATTAATCAATTTAAAAAAAAATAATGATACCCAATGTAAAGAACTCTTATATTCCTTAACATTCAACACATTCAAGGAAGAGACCTATGCTAAGTGATAATGTAAACGTGGAGCCCATTTTAATCCCATATAATCAATTAAAAAAAAAAAAAAACTAATGATACCTAATGTGAAGAACTCTTAGATTCCTTAAGATTCAAGAAGAGACTTATGTAAAGTTACCATGTGACATGAGTGGAGCCCGTTTTAATTTCATATGGCAATTTTACAAAACTAATAATATTCAATGCGAAGAACTTTATAAAAAAGAAACCCATATTAAAATCTTGCTAAGTGATGATGTATTACAAATGAAACTCATAAAACTAATAAAAACAAAACTAATAATATTTAATATAAAAAACTTTATAATTAATTTAAAAACCTGATTCAAAAAACTAACACAATATAGTTTAATTATTTTATTTTAATATTATAATATAAATAATTAAAAAATATAATTAAATTAACAAATATTTTGATGCAAAGTCTAATAAAAATATATTTTATTGCATGGTTCGGATCTAGTCCCTTTGCTACCACGCCTCATCATCACCACCACTCCAAATATAATATTTATATTTTGATTAAATTTTCAAATGTGTGCAATGGGCTTAGAGGTAGAGAATATTTTATAATTCTTTTATATTATATAGAGTGATTCTCCCTACTATATGGGAAAACCAAAGCTTAAATCAAATAAAATAAAATTACACTGTAGCAATGTAAACCAAAGAACTTTCGCTGTCCCTACCAAAACTTTATAATATCTTTGACTTAACTAACCCACAACAGTTCACATCTATAAATTTAAATGATGTTTTTATTAGATTTTGACCATAGGCCCATCCACCATGGAAGTTTCCTTTGAGTATTTCACTCGAATACTTTTCTAGTGGCAGCTTAACTTTTAGTAAAGAGTGTTGATGTGACAGCATTTCTGGTGATCATATATTTTAATATGTTTAGCGTCATATTACAAATGAGTTTACAAGATGTTTTCCCCTAATATGGAGTTGCCTTATTGTGCAAGTGTTATTTATTTATTTTTATTATAAATTTTAAATAAATTTAAAATTATTATTACTATTTTTATTTAGTGAGATTGAAAAACTTTTACAAACAATGTACGTGGTTGAGCAGTCTTCTTCTAAATCTGACCTCTTGTACTAAGGAATTTAACAAATCCACCACACACCCAACCCTTCACACACTCCCTTGTGTTGTCCCCTTAAACAATTTTAAATTATTTTAACTATAAAATAAATTTAGAATTGTTAAGGTTTTTTAAAATTATATTTAATATTTATTTTTTTTAATTTGTATGGTGAAATATGACATATTTAATATTTATTTAAAATTAATTTTTATTATAATTATAATTAAAGGTAGAATTTTAAACTTTAAATATTTAATTTTTTTGAGTGATATTTATTATAAACTTTCTATGTAAGAATTGAACCAAGGTTACAAAAGTTCTAATTTTATGTAAGTGGTTATATATTATATTGAATAATCATATATAATAATATTTTTATAAATATAAAATTTAGTTTAAATATTAAAATCATATATAAAACTAATTGAGACGATTAATTTTTTATCAAATAAATAATGAATCAATAATGTAATCCAAATTCAATTTCCATGACATATGTATAAAAATATTATTAAAAAAATAAAAATAAATAAATATTCTATGTAAAAAAGCAAAACATTTATATAATATAATATAAACCATTCATTTTAATTTATATATAATTTTTATAATATAAATAATTTCATTTCAATTCATATATAAATTTTATTAAAATTTAAAAACTATATTTTTATTAAAAATAAATTTTTAATAAATAAATTTTTAATAAAATTGTAACATTCTTTAATTTTTAAAGAATGTTCAAATCTATGTTGAAACTTAAAATATTAAACCACTCATATAATAAATAATAATTTATATTATTACATTTTATTTGTTTAATAAATTTTATTATAAAAACGTATATCACTTATGTATATAGAAAATACGTGAAACTATCACTTATGTATATATAAAATACGTGAAACTATACGCCATAAACGTTTTTAAAAATAATAAATATATTCATTTATTTAAATAATAAAAATAGAGGGCTGATTGTTCCTGTTCCAACCACCGACCCACGGTGCCAGAGAATAGTGTTCCCTCTTCAACTAACACCAGAACTCATAAGGTGATATTTTTTGGTTGGTAATTTTTTTTATAATTTTTAGTATTTTATATAAAGAAAAAGTTAACACATTTACTTTCTAAAAATAAATTAAGATTTGATTAAGATTTAGACGTGTTCATTATAAAAGATTTATTCTTTTCTAACTAAGAAAGATAATTTTCATTTACACTATTATTTATAAATGTGGTTTACGTTGCTACATAAAGCCAATTTTTTTTTAGTAAGGCAAAGAACAAAAAAAATGTTTGAGGTTTACATTTTTGGGTGTAACAATGAATACTATAAGGTAGTAAACTGGATAATTTTCGAATATTTTGTCATGAAAAAATGTTGAGGTTTACATTTGTTTAACAATGAATATTACTAGTTAGATATATAAAATATATATCTATAAACGTGGAGAGTTATGAATCTTGAGGCGTCTATTTCATAGTTAAAATATTTTTTAAATATTTTAAATTCATCGTAACCTTTAATATTGACTTTTTAGTAAAATATTAATATTGTTTAGGGCGTGGCTGACCTTCTTCGGTGCCATGGTAGGACGCTCCGTAATAAGGTAGTAAACTGGACAATTTTCGAATATTTGTTATTAAGTTGAAGGTTCCCCACTGAAATAAATAATTACTAAAATGAACCAATAAAAAATTCACACCTTTCATTCCAAACAAACGGATTTCAAATTTTATTAAAAAGCACCAATATTTTGTTGTGCTACATAGCTCAGCCCCTATAAAATGTAGCTAGGTGGTGGTGATTTCAGTGAAGTCTTGAGTTCGGATCACGCTGCTGTTGCTCGTAAAAAATCTATCGCTGTTATCGATGGCTCCGATTGCCGTAGGCGATAAACTTCCAGAGGGAACCCTCTCCTACTTCGATGAAGAAGGCAATCTCCAGCAAGTCACCGTACAATCTTTTGCTGCGGGGAAGAAGATTGTTCTCTTCGGCGTGCCGGGGGCTTTTACTCCTACTTGCAGGTCACACTCCAAACCCAAAGTGATGATATTTTTTTTGTTTCTTTTGTTCTAGGGTTTTAATGGTTGAAAATTTTCGTTAAATTACTGTGATTGAGGTTGAACGCTTTTGATTCTTTGTTGAGGAATATGTTAGGGTTTAAAGGTAGCAGCGTGTTTGGTTTTTGATTCTATAAATGGGTTCAAAGAGGTGTTTAGTGTTTGATTCTTTAAAAAGAGGCAGGTTGTACATAATATTTATGGATCTATAAACTTACATTGTACAATTTCATGTATTACACATCAAAGTTTTTTTATTAGTTTATTTAAAACAGGATTTTTTTGGTTGGAGGGTTTGTTTAGGGTTTGAATGGCTGGAAAAGGGGCCTTGAATTATCGCAAGCAGGGTAAAATGTGTATCTTTTGGTCTGAGTTGTCTAGGGTTGCAGTGTAGTGCCTTTGTTTTGTTTGTTACTGAAGAGTTTTTGTGACCGTTACAGTGTGAAGCATGTGCCGGGGTTTATTGAGAAGGCGGAAGAGTTGAAGGCCAAGGGGGTGGACGACATTATCTGTATAAGTGGTATGATTTTTTTAACTCTGTGTGATAATGATGTTTTGAGAAGGGGTGATGGGGATTGTTTTAGCTTAAAGCAGAGAATGGCCAGGGAATTTAAGGGGAAAATGTGCGGTTATGTGGGGTTTGAGAGAATTTTGTTTTCGAAATTATTTCGCCTTGAAGATGAGGATGATGATGATGCCTTTAGTCTATCAAGTAAGTCTTTAATATTTTCGATCGTTCTCTCAAAGATTGACTGTTATAGAAGTATGAACTCTTATGAAATATCTATCCCCTGTTCTTCTGCCCTGTAATTGCCAAGTCCTCGACATGTGGAAGCATATCTTGCTTGTTATATTCGGCCGTAGATTATAGGCCATCGTATAGTGTGCAAGAATCTTGGTTAGTCGACTATCATATTTTTATCGGGCCATAGCCTGTGTGCCATGTCCTTTAGAATTATGGTTTTATAAGAGGATTTGAAATAAATACTTTTATTTTTCTGATGAATGTAGCCATTTCTTTTACAACAAAATTCTTTGTGCAAGATGTTTCCATGTGAATGGATGATTATTTTTGTTTGCATGTGTTGCCCTGGTCATTCTGATTCCACATCTTAGCAAATCATTCGTATTTTTTTTAATTGAGTATTTCGGATTGAAACGGTTCCATTCGTATATACACATCTTAGCGTATATACGCATCTTAGAAATTAGTTGCCAATTTTTTTATTATGCTAAATGCTTTTTAATTAATTATCTTATAATGGAATTTTTTTAATTTGTGTGTTTTTTAAAATTATCTCATTAATTGGTTATATGGATTGAAATGCTTTTTTTTCAACTATTTTATAACTACAATTAATTGTTTATATGGATTGAAATGCTTTTTTTTCAATTAACTTATAATTACAATTAATTGGTTATATGAATTGAAATGTTTTTTTTTGAATTATCTCATGACTACATGTTGGTATTATAACAATTGGTTATTATATATGTATCATTTGACAAAATTTAAACATGGTATTATAATAATTTAATTATTATATATATTATTGACAAATATTATTGACAAAATTTAAACATGGTATTATAATAATTTAATTATTATATATATATTATTGACAAAGTTTAAACCTGGTTTTTTCTCTAAAAATTGAAAATTTTATTTACTTGTTGATAAACTAGCTGTCAAATTTTCACCTTACGTGTTATTTTACTTCAGTGGTTAATGATTAATGTTGTAGTATTATTTTTGTCCAAATAACAGTGGCTAATGGTAATGTTGAAGTACTAATTTTGTCCAACTGGTTGGTGTTGGTTTAAGTAGCTGATATTCAGTTAAAAGGGGTGTTATTTAAGTTGGTTGTCTGTTGTGTTTATAATAGATTAATGTTGAAGTATTACGTTTGTCCAACTGGTTGGTGTTGGTTTAGGTAGCTGATATCCAGTTAAAGGGGTGTTATTTAATTTGGTTTTTTAATGTTTAAGTATTACTTTATGTCCAAGTGGTTGGTGTTGGTTGGTAGCTGATATTCAGTTAAAGGGGTGTTATTTAAGGGGTTCTATGTTATGTTTATAATAGTTTAATGTTGGAATAATACTTTTCTGTTTATAATAGATTTATCCAATTATTTCTCGGCCTACATACATACTCTCTTATTCTCAGGTTATACACATACTCTCTTACTCTCTTATTCTCAGGTCAGATCATCCATGTTTTCCTGGGTTGTTTTTCCCTCCCTAACGTGAATGCATGTTAGGTAACTTGTTTCCCAAGTTCCAAGTTCTTGGTTTCTTCCACATCACATCCCATGTGGCCTAAGCTGCCTTTAAGATCCCGTCAGGGAAAAAAGCCTATTTATGTTGCTTTTTAAGTTTTATATTTAGATTGATAATGAAAGTAAAAGATAAGTCCATCGGCCTTAGATTTGGATTGATAATGACGTAAAAAAAAAAGTTTTAAAATGTGTAATTAAATTATGGCAAACATTTTTTTTTTTGGTAAGTAGTGTTTGTATTTACAGCGGGTTTTAACAAGGATCCCAAAACCTGATTACATAAGCAATGGGCCTAGGGCATCAATCCCTTGAAACTGAACACCAAAACAGAAATCCCGCCCAGCGGTAACAGTAAGCATGAAACAATCCCTCTCAGCGGGAAACAAACAAATAAGAAAGAAAGTAGTTTTGGAGATCCCGCCCAGCGGGGAGTAGCCAAAAACCACCATCGAGAAGATCCCGCCCAGCAGGAAGCAAAGAAAAACCGTTACAATAAAATCCCGCCTCGCGAGAAGCAGTCAAAACCACCACAAACAGTCCCGCCTAGCGGGAAGCAACAGGGAAATCCCGCCATCCGGGAAACCAACAGAAAAGAAAGGATCCCGCCTCGTAGGAAAACCGATGGATTTGGCGGATCCCGCCCTGTGGAGAAACCAGCCGCCCACCGGGAAAACATTCCGTTCAGCGAGAGCCATCCTGTAGGAAGCCGACAGCCAGCACAGAGAGGATCCAACCCATCAGGAAGTGACCAAAGAGTTGTACCACAAGGAACCCGCCCCGGGAAAACAGAAGAGGATCCCAGCAGTAGGGACCAAGAATCCCGTCCAAGCACAGAGCCCGCCGAGGATTCACAAGAAAAAGGGGGAAGCTGTCCAAACCCTAAACCATCACCTCCACCGCATCGAGAAACGCAGGGGACCAGATCCACGCGAATAACCTGCAAAAAACCCCAGGGGGAAGCCTGAGGGAAAAAGGGAAGGGATCCCCAACCAAACAGGGATCCCTGGGAAGCACCAGTCCGAAAAAACAACCAAGAAAACCCTAGCCGGCCGGGAGGGGGCGCGGATAGTGGAGAAGGATCTCCCCCCAGGAGATCATCTGCAAACAACCACTCTCCGGGAGGGATGACCTGGGTTGAGCCAGGGACTAGGCAGGAACCAGGAGCCATGGGAGGGGAAGCAGGGGAGGGACCAGAGCCCTCAAATTATGGCAAACATTTTTATTTATATTAGATTGAAACCTTATTAAAGATCCAGAATCTTGTTAACTAGACCTACCCATGTTATACTTCAATTTCAATGTTATATATATGTATTTAAATTTTGGCTTATACTTGGATCTATCGCTGGTTCTTGTACGTTGGTTAGATAATTTTATATTATGTTTTGTTTTCTTTTTGATATTTTAATATTCAAATTCTCTATTTTCAATTATTTGCCTGAATATTTTCTTGCAAGTCAACATCATATGTATCTGACAATTTCCACCCTTTTGTTCATACTTCGACTCTTTAGGTAATCTGACACTCCATTTTTTTTATGATTGCGTTATTGCTGTATCAAACCAAATAATAGCATTTTGGGATTATGCATGTGTTGCAGAAGAAAATTTGAACTTGGGTTTCTGATTTATAAGTGCACAATGCCATGGTTTTTGATTTAGAAGACCACCATTTTAACTGCTTGAGCTTATACCATTTGATGGTCTAACACTTACCTAAATTGTTTTTTTTTTCCATTTTTTTTAATGCAGCTATTTTTGTAACATCTGACTCAAAAATATTGAGTCCATGAAGCATGTTAAGCCTGCACAACAAGAGAAGGAAATTTGATCTCCATTGTATGATCAAAGGAAATTTGATCTACGTTTTTTTTTCTGTCGATAAGTTATTTCAAAATTTTATAACGGAATCGGATAACATGCACTGCTTGATAGCTATATAGTTTTTCCTTTTCCCAGCATTTTCTATAAAAAAAGCTCGTGAACAATTTCACATGCTTTGATCTATACAATTTCTGTGGCTTCGGAACTATGTTGCGAGTGAGGAGGTTGTATGCTTGGTTGAATTTTCGTTCTGTTATCTTGTTTATGTTTTGGTATTTCCTCTCGAACAGGTCTCTGACTTCTTTAACTTATTGGATTGTAGGTTCCATCAGGTTTCTTGTGCAAAAGATAATATCAAATGCTATAACACAACGCATTTTTAGTTTTGGCATTCTTATTTTTGGCAACATAGATAGCGTTATTGTATGCTGTCTTGAACTAAAATAGTATTGTTTACCTTTCAGTGAATGATCCATTTGTGATGAGGGAATGGGCAAAATCATATCCCGAGAACAAGCATGTCAAATTTCTGGCTGATGGTTCTGCAAAGTATACGTATGCACTGGGTCTGGAACTAGATTTGTCAGAGAAAGGACTGGGGATCAGATCTCGAAGGTTTGCGCTGGTCTCTGATAATCTTGATGTCAAGGTTGCAAATGTAGAAGAAGGTGGAAATTTCAGCGTTTCAAGCGCTGATGAAATACTCAAAGCTCTGTAAGCTTAAGGGTTGGGGTTTATTTATACTGCAGTTATTTTGTGGAAGTTTGTATTTCAGTAAAGTATCTAGTAGAATGGTTTTCGGTCTAATATCATACACATTAAGATAAGAGGTTTGACTATCAATTTCCATATAAATAAGATGGCTACTAGTGGTTCTCTTTTTGTTGAAAGGTTCTCCCAAAAAATGTTTATTTAATATTTTAAGCCAATCATTTTATTATTAAATGGAGAGAACAACATCTTATTCACGGACAAAAATGGATGATATTTAAAAATAGCGAGTTTCTGCTACGATTTTTGTGACGAAGAGAACTTAGATGTAGACAATAGGAGTCATAGCAGAGCAACTACGCCACGCCTTAGCCGTGTCTAATGTTTCCATACAAAGCATCAACGTTAATATTCACGTGTGCCTCTTTTTTTTTATTTTGTGTTTAACTTTTTTTATTAGATAGGAGAGTGGGTTACTTTTTAGTAATTGATCATGTTGGGTTCAAACCATAAATCTAGATAATAGAAGCCATAGCAGATCAGTGCAAAGTTCAAACCATAGATGTAGACAATAAGAGTCATAGCAAAACAACCCCACGCCTTAGCCGTGTCTAATGTTTCCATGCAAAGATCAATGTTAGTGTCTAATGTTTCCATGCAAAGATCAATGTTAATGTTTACGTGTGCAGTCTTTTTTTTGTTTTTTATATTACAAAGGAGAGTTGGTTACTTTTTAGTAACTGATCAGTGCAGGCTTCAAATCATAAGGACTGCTCTAACAAACCTATCTGTTTCGTTTTTGTTGATCGGGTGTGAGATGGGAATCACCGTTCAAGGTTTTCAAGGTTTGTATCGACATCGTTGGTTTGGTGCACATTCAAATGATTCCGAGCAGACGACTACCTTTGCAAAGGGTTGGCTTTCCTAAGGTTTGAACCTAGGTAAAATTTTTTGTGGTTAGTGTGATAAACCCCTAAGGGTTCGTATCGTCATCCTTCGTCGTCCTCGGTCCGGCATTCACTTAGAAGATTCGGAGCAGACTACTACCTTTGCAAAGGGTTGGCTCCCTTTCAAGGTATAAACCCCTACTTTTGGAAAGGGTTGGCTTCCCCTCAAGCTTTGAACCTAGGTAAAAAATTTTGTGGTTAGTGTGATAAACCCCTATTTTTGTGGTTAGTCTGATAAACCCATCTGACCAATGGATGGGGCTGAGCAGTCCCCTCTTAACCATGACCCCTCAGAAGGCCGAGAGCTACAGTTGTCAATAGGGGGAATAACACAGCTTTTTGGGTATGAATAGGGTGAGTACACGGGAATGGAGCCTTGTTGGCCTCGGCCTCTCCAGTACATAGGACATTCTCAGGTACTTTATATCTGCAGGTGGACACGTTATATCTGCAGGTAGACACAAAGAATGGAACCTGGGTTAGTCTTTATCAAGACTTTTATCAACTACGTTACACCAACAAATATACCAACTGCCTTAGACCGACAAATTTCACGCGAGGAAACAAAGGATTCATGGAGAAATGAAAATCTAATCAAATGATATCCCATGAGCTCCACTAAAAATGAAGAATATTTGGTTTTTTAAACTGGGTTGCTCATGTGAATGGGCTATTGGCATGATACCTATGTATAAGGCTTATTTGTATGTGTTATGCATGTCTATGGGATATTGAGACCATGAGGAACATTGTCCTCGTCCTCAGGATTGAGAGGATTTTAACCCTCGACCTTTTCTTCCTTTTTTGAAGAGATTGTATAAAGTTAAAACTTAATATTTTAAAACGAAATAGACTCAAAACTTTTGAAATCCATACTCACAAAATATAAATAATGTTTCAATTTAAGTAATTAGTTGCTAATTCTATCCTTATTTAGAGTTTGGAAGGAAGAAGGCCAATTCTGGGATTGACAGGGATTTTAGTTCCATCTTGTACCCTCCAATATGATTTTTATATGTCAGGAGATTTGCCCATAAATGAAGCTTCAACCGGGATCAATAAAAAGTCTGAAAGCTTTTGAAATCCATACTTAATGTTGTAGAAAATGTTTAAGAAAGGGCTTGGATTACCAATCGTCTTTCTGATTTCTTACTTCAGGTTTAAGATAAGGACGGACTTAATCTTTATTAAAAGAAACTTTTGGGTTCTAAAAATATATATTAAATTTAAATCAATGTTCTTGCAAGATCAAATTTGAATGTCATAGATGTTATAACAAGTGAAATGTCATAGATATTATATGACTGTTTAAGTATAGATGTTATAAGATTGTTAAATAAAAATAAAATTAAGCATGAGACTAACTTCGATATGAAGCAAAGAAATCACGTAGGAAATTGAAGTACACAAGGATTTTTCACTTTCCATGCTATAGGAGAAAGAAATTGAAGTAGATAAGGATTTTTCACTTGCCCTGCTATAGTAGAAAGAAATTGAAGTAGATTGAGGAGAAAGAAATTGAAGTAGATTGAGGATTTTTGACGTGACCATAGCACAAGGTTTGATTACAAGTTTTCAAGTCCCAACATAGGTCCTTTTTCTTCATTTAGGACAAAATTTGTTAATATAGGTGGATTGTCGTTGATCTCTTAAAGTATGCGTGTGGCATGTTGGTAAAGTTTGCATTGCTTAGGCAAGGTCTCACATTCAATTTATGGCGAAGTTTTTTTTTAATGAAGTTTTATTTCAAGTGGTAGTATTTGATTTGGGTATATTTTTTTAAAGATTTGGTATTTGATTTTTTTTTTTAATTTTATTTGAGTGTTATTAAATCTTTCATAAGTTATAATTTGTGCATAAGTGTTAGAAACTCCTTTTTTTCTACATCACATGATTTTTCAAGTTTTAAGTAGTGTAACATTAATTTACGGATTTATTATAGTTGGTGTAGACATTTTGCACAAAATTGATTCTTTAGGGTACATTACTCGCTTTGATAGGTAAAATTATAATACTTGGTTAATTCCGTTGATAAGGTTATCTAATAGTAAGAATTTCTAGTTTATCTTTAATGTGAAATAGCTCTTATGATCATGAACTTAATAAGGAGGAAAGGCATCCTATTTAGATATGGACAATATTAAAGGATCTCTATGGAAAATCAAGTGCTAGTAAAGTTAAGAGAATAGGGGTGGAATCTCTATGAAAAATCAAGTGCTAGTAAAGTTAAGAGAGACAATATTAAAGGATCTCTATGGAAAATCAAGTGCTAGTAAAGTTAAGAGAATAGGGGTGGAATCTCTATGAAAAATCAAGTGCTAGTAAAGTTAAGAGAGATGGAGTTTTCTATTCTTAAAATTTCAGATTTTGGTGATGAAAGTCCTAAAAGTTGACGTACTTGCGATAAAAGATTTTGGTGATGAAAGTCCTAAAAGTTGACGTGCTTGCGATAAAAGACAAGGTAAAGGGTGATGAAGAGTGCCAAATCATTAATTTCCAATCATACTTTTTTTCTTACGAATGGCTTGGTTCTTTATGTGAAGATTTGACTATCACAATATATATTTTCATATAATTTTATTTTTTATTTTTATATAAAATTTAAAAATCAAATATACAAAATTATAATATTTGTTTTTAATAGTTTTTAATAATATTTTTAATATATTTTTTAAAATATATACTTTAAAATATATTAAATTATTTTTTAAAATATAAATATTTATATAACTTTATATGTAAATATGTTAATTTTTTTAACAAATGAGAAGATTTTTAGAGGTTAAATCAGTATTTTTTTAAAATATAAATTATAAGTTTTTTACCAATTATAATAAAAAATCATAAAAAATTATTCAAATCATGCATAAAAGAAATAACTTAAAATATCTTATATTATTCAAGTTTAAAAATTAGAAAAATTTAATGTTAGGTTTCTTTAGAAGCTAGGGTTATGATTAAAAAGTAATGTTTTTTTCTTTTATTTTGAAGAACTGGGAAATTATATTTGAGAGAAGGAGCATTTCAAATAGAAGGTGCATAAATAATGAAGTCTTCAAATGGGAGATTTTTTTTGTTGTCAATTGCAACTTTCAGGAGCTATCCATTCTCTCAAATGTTGTTAAAGAAATAAAGAAAACAATATCCCCATGAGGTTGAAATAGTTTAAAAATGGTTGCTTTCGATAGTATTTGCAAAAAAAGTTCAACCTTCCAAATTGCATGTTGCAGGAGGGAGATTGTAGGAGGGTTTGTTCACAGCTGCTGTGTTTATAGTGCTTCCTATGTATTTTTTTCAACAACTAAAATTTGATTTTAGGGTTTTTGATGCTTGTTTTTCATCCAATTTTTTATTGGCCGAATTTAGGGTTTTCTCGTCGAATTTATGTGATAAGATTTTAAATTCGATGATTTTTTATTTTCGAACTTTATATAGAAAATTTGACGAATTTGATGACTAAACATGTGAGTATTGTAAAAGGAAATGACACTTTATAAAAAATGTATAACAAGTTTGAAGAAGATTAAGAGAAAATTCTTGAGATTCCGACATAAGCTTTTTGATGATAAAGAAGATGATGAAGAAAAGTGGAGGCCCACTAGAGCATGCATTAATGGGGGTGGGAAAGTTACTTCTAATGTCTCCTTTCCTTGGTACTTTAGCTCAGATTATGGGGGTGTTAAAGTATGTATAATTTGATCTTATTAGGTCAAGTTCAAAAGTATGAAAGAGTACTAATACAATCTACGAGCAAGTGTATATGTAAGCCTAGGATCATTCTTCATATAAGCCTATGGGCATTCATATAAGCCTATGGGCATCACTTACGTAAGCCTTCTGGCATCATGTATTAAGTCTATAGACATCTTTGTGTAAGCTTAAGGGCATCCTTCATGTATTCACCCTTAGTGATATTAGTTAATCCACCTTTATGGTTAACCTTGATTGAAGTGTGTAATATATATATTATATTGTAATTTAACTTTCAAGTCATGTAGGTTTAAGGGTAACAACTAATTGGGGATTTGGTATCATTATAAATACTCTCTCTCTCTCTCGTTTGTCAATGTTATCTTGAAATCGCTCTTGCATATATTTTTATTATGGTCATGGTGAATGTATGTTTCTAGAAAATATTGTGAATTCTAACATAAATGGCTAAGGCCATTACAATTTACTCAATTAGTCCTTAGAAGAAACAAAGTACACCAAGGATGAGGAGGTATGCATAAAGTTCAAATTCAGAAGGAATTAAAGGTATGAAGAAAGATGGCGAGAAACATTTTAAAGCAAAAGAGGCCAAAGACATCAAGGTTAATTGTGGTAAATCATCTTCATTTTCCTTAAGTAGTAATTACGGTTAATGATGAGGAGGTACAATGCATAATGTTCAAATTCAAATGGAATTAAAGGTATGAAGAAATATGGCGAGAAAAAATTTAAAGCAAAGGAGGCCAAAGACATAAAGTTAATTTTGATTTTAGGGTTTTTGAGCTTGTTTTTCACCCAATTTTTTTTTGGCAGAATTTAGGGTTTTTTCGCAGAATTTATGTGATAGGATTTTAAATTAGATGATTTTTGAATTTCATATAGAAAATTCAACGAATTTGATAATTAAGCGTGTGAGTATTGTAAAAGGAAATGACACTCCATAAAAAAATGTATAACAAGTTTGAAGAAGATTAAGAGATAATTCTTGAGATTCAGGCATAAGCTTTTTGATGATAAAGAAGATGATGAAGAAAAGTGGAGGCCCACTAGAGCATCCATTAATGGGGGTGGGAAAGTTACTTCTAATGTCTCCTTTCCTTGGTGCTTTAGCTCAGATTATGGGGGGTGTTAAAGTATGTATAATCTGATTTTAATAGGTCAAGTTCAAAAGTATGAAAGAGTACTAATATAGTCTACGATATATGTAAGCCTACAATCATTCTTCATATAAGCCTATGGGCATCACTTACGTAAGCCTTCAGGCATCATATCAAATCTATAGACATCTTCATGTATTAAGTCTATAGACATCTTTGTGTAAGCTTAAGGGCATCCTTCATGTATTCACCCTTAGTGATATTAGTTAATCCACCTTTATGGATAACCTTGTTGAAGTGTGTAATATATATATATATATATAATTTAACCTTCAAGTCATGTAGGTTTAAGGTTAACATCTAATTAGGGATTTGGCATCATTATAAATATTCTCTCTTCTCTCTCTCTTGTTTGTCAATGTTATCTTCAAATCGCTCTTGCATCTTTTTTTATTATGGTCATGGTGAATGTATGTTTCTAGAAAATATTGTGAATACTAACATAAATGGCTAAGGCCATTACAATTTACTCGATTAGTCGTTAGAAGAAACAAAGTACACCAAGGATGAGGAGGTACAATGTATAAAGTTCAAATTCAAAAGGAATTAAAGGTATGAAGAAAGATGATGAGAAAAATTTTAAAGCAAAGGAGGCCAAAGACATCAAGGTTAATTTTGGTAAATTATCTTCATTTTCCTCAAGTAGTATAAAATCCTCTCATTGCAATAAAAATGAAAGTAGTGTAGAGTGGATCCCTTGCACTTTAGGGTTTCAAGATCAAAATAATAAAGAAATGAGTATAGAGGATGTCCATGGAAATTGTGGGTTTCTAAGATGGCATAAGAAAGTATGTGGAGGGTCATCTTTCCACTTCAAAGGTTTTGAGGGCAACATCTAGGGTTTTCCTAGCAACCTAAGAAAGTAACCACTATAGAGGATCATCCATGCACTTTAGGGGTTTGGGGCAGCAAAAAGAAGAAAGTGTTGGTGGAAACATAAAAAGGAGATAAAATGCCCCAAAGCAAGAAGAAATAAAAAAAGAAACTCAAAGGGATATAAATTTGGGAAACCAAAAACAAATATTATAGGTGTTAATAAGAAGTGGTAGAAGCCCACAAATAAAAATAGAAAGTGTTGACGAAAATGGTATTATAAAATATGAGGGGTATCATTAAGACCTCTAAAAAATATTCATTAAAGAACAAATAGGTCATTGTAGTCTTGAGTTTATTTTAATACATAAAATGAAATTAAGTACTGAGGAATGCATAGATGCATTAAAAAATAATTGCAAGATGAGGGATTAGATAGTAATTTATTCTATAGGGGCTTTTGGAGGTATTGCAATAATGTGGAACAAATGCAAATGAGATAGACAATTGTTAGAAACAAAAAATAATTGGGGTGCAGGTCTATATTTTAGGAAAGAGAAATAACAAAGTTGGAGTTAAAAAAGTATATGCTTCAATTAGAGTTAGCATATTTTTGTCAAATACAATAATGCTTCATAATTGTGACCTATAGATTCCGAGGGAGACTTCAACACAATAAAGAAGTGAAGTGTGGTAATTTTGGATGGTCTAAATCAATGCAATATTTTGCTTCATTTGTCAATTCAAATGGTCTTTGGGATGTTATTCCTTCAAACTTCGAATACATAGGGGATTGGAAAAACTCATATAGCAAAAAATTGGATAGATTTTTGTTATCCAATACATTGCTATAAACAAAGTATACAATCTCTTCAAACATTTTATTGTGAGCATTATTGGACCACATACCCATTCTCTTGAGATGTGACTTAATCAATAATGGTCATCCAAAGCCATTTGAATTTCAATCTATTTGGTTCCAAGACCATGATTTCTTTCAGATGGTTATGTTATGGTGGGATGAAGCAAAGTTTGAAGGATCATATATGTATAAGTTTGTTCAAAACCTAAAATTTATAAAGGGGTAAATGAAGATTTGGAATGTCAAATCTTTTGGTAACATATTGAAAGTAAATGAGAATATTGAATCCAAGCACAAAAACATACAAGAGCTAATATAAATCAATGGCATAGACCATGATTCTTATGTGCAAGAAAAACAATTACTTTTTTTATTATCATAATGTAGTTAAAAGGAGTCATTGAAATAAAAATTCTAGGGAGAGATGGCTTAAGGAAAGGGATACCAAATTGTTTCATGCTACATCCAAAACAAATGTGTCTTTTTATCGCATAAAAAAAATTCAACTTTAGATGGAAGAAAATGAAGGAAGAAAAAAACATCAAGAAGGAAGCAATTAATAATTTCAAAGTTATTCTGTCAAATGTTGGGCAAGATAAGAAGGCTCAAGGTAAGTTTTTGTAAAATATTCCATCAATTATCACATAGAGACAAAATGAAAATTTGATGAATATCTCTATGGAGGAGCTATATGAGATAGTAATCTCTTTCTACCCTAACAAGGCGTTTGGCCTTGATGGATTTCTTGGATTTAATTTTTTTTAATATTTTGAAGAGTGATATGTTGGCTACAATTAAAGAGGCTAGTAAAAAAAAGGGTTCAATAAGTAATATAAATACCATATTTATTGCATTATTTCCCAAGAAAGAGAAGACAAAATATTTTAATAATTTGTGTCCAATAAGTTTTTGTAATGTGATTTATAAAATCATTTAAAAAATTATGATAAATAGATTGAAAAGCATTCTAGATTATGTTATCTCAAAAGAATGAGGTGGTTTTATTAGTGGTAAAAAAGTTCTTTATGGTGTGATAATTGCAGAGGAGGCCATGCATTCTCTTCAATCCATGAAAAAGCCAAGTATTCGTATGAAATTAGATATGCACAAAATAGTTTGTTAAGTTTTTCTAGAGTTCTCTACATGACATTCTTAGAAAAAATGGGTTTGATCAAGGTTGGTGTGAATGAGTTAGATATAACACTCTAAAATGCTTTATTTTGATTTGGAGAACTTTGGTTGATTTCAAATTTCTACAGTTCAAAAATATTTGGGGAGCAATCCCTCCAATGGGCAGTTTTACAAGTAAGTTGGATAGGAAAGGAAGAGATGAATTGGATAGTGGTTGGCTATTTCAATGCTAAGCTTTCAGCTAGGGGGCATCCCATCTTTGGATCAAGGTGAAAAATTTATGATCTCTATACTAAACCGACTCAATTTGATTGATGTCTAGTGTGTGAGGCCTTCTCATACTTGGACAAAAAACAAGCTAGGTTGGGAAATAGGAAGGTGAAGCTAGATAGATTCTTGGTGTTCAAAGAGGCTTATCTATTATGGTCATTCTCTAATTCTCTTGGAATGGGATACGGGCCATAAATATTTCTCTAGACCATTTTGGTTTGAGAACTTTTGGTTGGAAAGAGAGGACATTAGGGATAAAATCCTAGTTTGGTGGGAGGAGGGGCACCTTACCCATGGGATAACATTGCTTGGAGTCTTTAAACAACTCCATGTCAAATTTCAACTCAAAATTTGGAAAAGCAACAATCAATCAAACTTTCAACTTTAGAGAGTTCTTCTAGCTACAATGATGGAGGAGCTAGCCACACTCTTTTGGACTGAAACAAGCATAGAAGACTTGAAATAGGAAGATGAGCTGATAAAAAAGAGTTAGAGAGATTAGACAAACAAGAGGAAATCTATTGGAAATAAAGATCTAGAACTTCTTGGTTGCTAGAGGGGGACCAAAATACTAAGTTCTTCCATCGATCAGCCTTGTTGGAGATTGATGCTGACTAAGAAAGAGAAAACCAAAAGTTCTCCCACGAATTTGAAGAAGCCCAAAAGTTTCTACAGGCCTTGAAGAGTCACCATGACTGTTGGACTTCCTAGAATGTGAAATGAAGTGTTGTAACATCATTTTCTCTCTTGTAAATGTACAATAGAGTATTATAGCTGTAGGAGATTGTGGAAAAAGCTTTGTAATACTTCTGAGTTCGTTTGGAATGAAAAACAACATTCTATTCCATTCATTTTGTGAAAAACATGCTTGTTGTCCCTGTTTTCTGAAACCTGCAATCAACTTTTAGAGCTCATAACTTTTGTTTTACAGCTCTGTTTTTCATGTGTGATACACCGTTGGAAAGGTCTTTTTGTGTAGAATTCACTCCCAAAATTTCATCAAATTCTGAGCACTTTTGGTCCCTCAAATTTAGACTGTCTGTGCTGTTGCAATTTGTACTACTTTTTTTTGCTGCTGTGTTTTTGCTGCACTTTGGTGCTCTTCATTTTTGGGTCATTTACTTCATTTGGTATCAGAGCTTGGTTGGTTTTTGGGTTTGAGTGAACTTGGGTTCGTGGTCAATCTAACATTTGATCAAGTTCTTGGACAAGTTCATTGAAGAAAAACTTCATTTGTTGTTGCTTGAGTCTAATGGCCAACTTCAACAACTCATTACCCATTCCAAAATTTAATGGGCAAGATTATGATTATTGGAGCATAAATATGAGAACATTGTTAATTGGAAAAGATCTTTGGGAGGTAGTGGAGAGTGGTTATGAAGAACCACCTGATTGGAACACATTACAAGGAAATGATAGGACAACAAAAAGGGAAACAAAGAAGAAGAATTCATTAGCCCTCTACCATATTCAGTCTGCTCTTGACAAGAGTTTATTTCCACATATTGTTGCTGCTACATCAGCCAAGGAGGCTTGGAAGTCTCTTCAAGAGGCTTACCAAGGAAGTGACCAAGTGAGAATGGTTAAGTTGCAGACCATGAAGAAAGAGTTTGAGAATCTGTAGATGAAAGAGGCTGAAAGTGTGGGTGATTATTGTGTTAGAGTGAAGGATGTGGTGAACAAGATGGCCACCCTTGGAGAGACCTTGAAAAAAGAGGTAGTTGTGAAGAAGGTATTGAGATCTCTTACCCCTAAATGGAATCATGTTGCAATAATTTTTGAGGAGAGTAAAGATTTGTCTACACTTGAATTTGATTGTTTAGTTGGTTCTCTTATGTCACATGAGGAAAGACTAAGAGAAACCAGTAAAGAAAATGAGGAGAATGCTTTTAATTCTAAATTGAAAATTTCTGAGAATGATGAAGCTGGTCCAAGCACAAGTAAACAAGCACATGGAAGAGGAAGAAATCAGAATTACTCAAGAGGTAGAGGAGGAAGAGGAAGAGGAGTTGTTGCTGCTGGAAGAGGACATGGAAGGGCTGATAAAAAAAGAGTTGAATGCTACAATTGTCATAAAATGGGCCACATTGCACGAGATTGTAGAGTGAAGACCACAAATGGATATAGAAGAGCCCACTATGTATGTGAGGATGAAGCTGCACAAGGTAATTTGTTTTTGACTAGTGACATGGCTGAAAAAACTAGTCAAGAAGTTTGGTATCTAGATTCCGGTTGTTCTAACCACATGATTGGAAAGAAAGAGTTGTTTGCTGATGTGAATGAGAATTTCAAGACCAAGATCATTCTTGGGAACAATAATGCTTTGGATGTGGCTGCAAAAGGCACCATGGAGGTTGGCACTAAAGAAGGTACAAAGAAAATTCATGATATCTACTATGCTCCCAATTTGAAGAATAATTTGTTGAGTGTTGGACAGCTTGTAGAAAAAACTATAAAGTTGTGTTTGGATACCGCAGATGCATTTATATAGTGATGGACCCGGTAACCCCAGGGAGGTGTAGAAAAAGTATTACTAAAAAAAAAAACAATGAATGTATCATTTATGATAAGAATAATAGGAACCGTATGGTCACCATTGTTCCTATGACAAAGAACCGGATGTTTCCTTTGAAGTTTGGAGGAAAAGGGAGTATGAACATGGCACACATGGCACTTGAAGATAAGAATTGGCTTTGGCATCTCAGATTTGGACACTTGAATTTTAAAAGTCTGGAATTTTTGTCTTCACAAGACATGGTAAATGGACTACCTAATGTTGGAGAGCACAAGGGTGTGTGTGAAGCATGTGTGATTGGAAAGCATGCAAGGAAGGAGTTTCCAAAAGGAAAAGCATGGCGGGCCTCATACCCACTCCAACTTGTACATTCTGATATTTGTGGACCTATGCAAACACAAAGTTTGGGTAAGTCTTCATATTTTCTCACATTCATTGATGACTTTTCAAGGAAGTGTTGGGTGTATTTTTTGAAACATAAGGATGAAGCTTTTGGCATGTTCAAGAATTTCAAAGCATTGGTTGAGAATGAAAGTGGATATAAAATAAAGTGTTTGAGAACTGACCGTGGAGGAGAATTTTGTTCAAATGAGTTCAATGATTTTTGCAAACAATATGGCATCAAGAGGCAGCTCACTACCGCCTATACACCACAACAAAATGGGGTAGCTGAGAGAAAAAATAGAACCATTGTAGAAATGGCAAGAAGCATGTTGAAGACAAAAGGTTTGAGCAATTCTTATTGGTCTTATGCAGTTGATACAGCAGTGTACATTCTCAATAGATGCTCCACAAGAGCACTACACAAGAAGACTCCACATGAAGCATGGTATGGCACAAAACCCATTGTAAGTCATTTGAGAGTTTTTGGTTGTCTTGCATATGCACATGTGAATGATGAAGTGAGAAAGAAGTTGGACCCCAAGAGTGAGCCATGCATTCTTGTGGGATATTCTGAAACAAGTAAGGCATATAGACTGTATAATCCAAAAACTCACAAGTTTGTAGTCTCTAGAGATGTAATTTTTGATGAAGGGGGAGTGTACAATCATCAAAAATCTACAGACAAAATATTTGATGTTGAAGAAGATAATACAGTTGGGGGACAGCCTTCAAATGTTCCCTCTACTCCTCCAAGCCCACCTAGCAGCCCATCAACAAGTTCAAAGGAGACTACACCAAGTTCAAGCACAAGCAGCTCATCTACAAGTCCCACCAAGAATACAAATAAAGGAAAGAGAATACTCAAAGCACATCCAGCCAGCCAAATGATGGACAAGAACTTTCAAAGGAGGTTAACAAGAAGCCAATTGCAAGAGTTGGACCAAGTTGTTTCAAGATTGGAAAAGCTCCAAATGTATGGTGATGATGAAGAAGAACCAAAAGGTGAGTTGGTGAATTATGCTCTGTTTTCTGAAGCTGATTTGGAACCTTCATGTTATGAAGATGCTTGTACTAATGATGTTTGGGTGCAAGCAATGAAAGAAGAAATTGAGTCCATTGAAAAAAATGACACTTGGGAACTTGTGGAATTGCCCAAGGACAAGAAGATTGTTGGATCCAAGTGGGTCTACAAAACAAAGTTTAACAATGATGGAAGCATAGAAAGATACAAAGCAAGGCTGGTTGCAAAAGGATTCACTCAAAGATATGGTGTGGATTATGAAGAAACATTTGCCCCTGTTGCAAGACAAGAGACAATCCGGATGGCTCTTTCATTGGCAGCCAATAAACAGTGGAAAGTTTATCACATGGACGTGAAAAGTGCATTCTTGAATGGTTATCTAGATGAGGAGGTTTATGTTCAGCAACCTCAAGGCTTTGAAGTGGAAGGAAAGGAAAACCATGTTTACAAATTGAAGAAAGCATTGTATGGACTGAAGCAAGCACCTAGAGCATGGTACTCAAGAATTGATGGGTACTTCCAAGATTGTGGTTTCAAGAAAAGTAAGAATGACCCCACACTCTATTTCAAGAATGAAGGTGATGATATTCTTCTTGTGTGCCTATATGTTGATGATTTGATCTACATGGGAAGTAGTTCAAAGATGATGAATGATTTTAAGCATGCTATGATGAAGGAATTTGATATGAAAGATTTAGGACTGATGCAATACTTTCTTGGTGTGGAAGTACATCAAGGTGATGGCAAAATTTTCATTTGTCAATCAAAATATGCAAAAGATATGTTGAAGAAATATGGCATGGAAAATTGCAAACCAGTTTGGACACCTATGGCACATGGAGAAGTGTTGTGTAGAGATGATGGAGAAGAGAAAGCTGATGAAAAATTGTTTAGAAGCATTGTTGGGAGCTTAATGTTCCTTACTACAACAAGACCTGATATTGCATTTGCAGTTTCACTTGTATCAAGGTACATGAATGAACCTTCACAAAACCACATGAGAGCAGCCAAGAGAATCTTGAGGTATGTCAAAGGAACCTTGAATTTTGGCATACATTATGATGCTAACAACAAAATGGAGCTTGTTGGATATAGTGACTCAGATTGGGGAAGTTGCTTGGATGATAGAAAATCAACTTCTGGAAATTGTTTTTCACTTGGTTCAGGAGTGATAACATGGAGCTCAAAGAAGCAAAGTATTGTTGCTTTATCTTCTACAGAGGCAGAATATGTTGCAGCTACTGCAGCAAGTACACAAGCACTTTGGTTGAGAAAGGTACTTGAAGAGATTGGTGAAGTTCAAAACAGTCCAACAACAATTTTTTGTGACAACACAAGTGCAATCAAGATTGCAAAAAATCCAGTCCATCATAGTAAAACTAAACATATTGATTTAAAGGTTCATTTCATAAGAGACATGGTGGAAAAGAAGGTTGTAGATTTGAAATATTGCAGCACCAAACAACAACTTGCAGACCTGTTTACCAAAGGTGTCAATAAAGAACAATTTTTGAGATTGAGAGACAAACTTGTCTCACCACTCAGCATCAAGGGGGAGTATGTTGGAGATTGATGCTGACTAAGAAAGAGAAAACCAAAAGTTCTCCCACGAATTTGAAGAAGCCCAAAAGTTTCTATAGGCCTTGAAGAGTCACCATGACTGTTGGACTTCCTAGAATGTGAAATGAAGTGTTGTAACATCATTTTCTCTCTTGTAAATGTAAAATAGAGTATTATAGCTGTAGGAGATTGTGGAAAAAGCTTTGTAATACTTCTGAGTTCGTTTGGAATGAAAAACAACATTCTATTCCATTCATTTTGTGAAAAACATGCTTGCTGTCCCTGTTTTCTGAAACCTGCAGTCAACTTTCAGAGCTCATAACTTTTGTTTTACAGCTCCGTTTTTCACGTGTGATACACCATTGGAAAGGTCTTCTTGTGTAGAATTCACTCCCAAAATTTCATCAAATTCTGAGCACTTTTGGTCCCTCAAATTTAGACTGTCGTGCGCTGCTGCAATTTCTTTGTACTTTTTTGTTGCTATAAAATTTTTTGCTGCACTTTGGTGCTCTTTGTTTTTGGGTCATTTACTTCAAGCCTCAACTAGAAGACACTCCAATACATTGTCCAACCTAAAATGCCTTCATGGTAATGTGATGGACACTATCCTAGATAAACAAGTTGTAAATTTCTACTTTGAAAATATTTTCTCTCCTTCTGTCCATCCTAATATTACAATGCAACAAGATATACTTAATTGTATCCCACAAATAATAACAACTGAACAAAACTAGACCCACTTCAGAACTATGGATCTAGAAGAGGTGAGGCACATAGTTTTTAGCACGAGAATAGAAAATCCCTTAGGCCCTAATGGATTACTAATTGAAATTTTGTAGTATTTTTGGGGTGACATAGAGGAAGATGTAACCAGGACGGTGGAAGAATATCATGCAAATAAAAGTATGTTACGGGCTATGAACCACACTTTTCTTTCTTTGATTCTTGAAGTGGGAGAGGCTTCCAACCTTGGATACTTTCACTTGATTGCACTTTGCAATGTAGTCTACAAAATCATTACCAAACCAATGGTTGAAAGACTCAAGAAGGTATTGGATAACATTATCTTTCCAGAACAAGGAGAATTTATGGAGGGTCAAAATTTTTTGGATGGAGTAATCTTGGCACAAGAAGCAGTTCACACATTGCATAAAAAGGGTCGAAGAGTCACATTTATCAAATTATACATGTTTAAGGCCTATGATAGAGTCCCTTGGCAATTTTTGGATTGAATGTTAGAGAACTTTGGTTTCTCTTAGGGTTGGAGAGAGTGGATCATGAGTTGTGTCTCTTTGGCCTCCTTATCAATCATTATCAATGGTATTCCATCGGTTCCATTTTAGACCTCTAAGGGAATTTGGTAAGGATATCCTATATCCCTATACCTATTTATTATTCTTGTTGAAGGATTGGGTAAATTTATTCGAAGGAATAGGCAATAAGGAGTTATCTCAAGAGTGCAAGTGGAAGCGATGAATCTGAACCATTTACAATTTGTGCATGACACAGGGTTGCATGGGGCGGCTAATGTTAGAGAGGCAAGAGCACTCAAGGATGCCTTAAATACCTGTCTAGAAGCCACAGGATAGGAAGTGAATGAAGTCAAGTCCAAGGTAGTGTTCTTTAATACCAAAATGGGGATCCAAGATCAAATTCTAAACATCTTAGGTTTCTCTCAAGGATATCTCTCGTTGGACTACCTAGGGATTCCACTCCATTATAAGAAGCTAAAGGTGGCAGAATGGAAAAAATTTGTGGGAAGGTAAATCATTGGATGTATTGTTGGATTTATTTTGGAGGAAGAGTGACTCTTCTTCAATTAGTAATTCAAGCAATGCTAGTTTACAAGTTCTCTATCCTTGCATCTCAGATTGGAATCTTAAGGGATCCGGACTCACTCATGCAAAAATTCCTTTGGGATAGCCCAAGGATGGGTAAGTGATGGGCTCTATTAAGTTGGGATAAAATTTCTCAGCCTAAAGCAAGCAAAGGATTAAGAATTCAATAAGCAACAATGAATAACCAAGCTCTAGCATGCAAGCTTTATGGGAGATGGATCTCTAATCAGGAAGTGTTGTTTAGCAAAGTTATTACTAGTAAGTATTTGAGTAACATTCCCTATGAGGAAGTAAGTTGTGTCCCTATGAGTGGCCAAGGTTCTGTTGTTTGAAAGGTGTTGAATTTAGGAGAGAAAGTGGTAAAACCAAGACTATTTTAGAAAGTGTATAGAGGGGATAAAACAATTTTTTGGACTGATTCTTGGTACCAATGCCCTCCCTTAATTTTAAAAATTTCAAAGTTGCAACCCCTTCAAAAAATCTTGAAGGCTATAGGCTAGATCAAGATAGCATGCTATCTACATACAAGGCAGATTCAGACCTTCTCTCTTATACAACTAAAGTAGTGGGAAGAGTGTCCAATATTGATCTCTTAGAATGTGTTGCTACTTTTAGAGAGGATATTAAAGCAACACCATCTTAAAAGAAATGAGGAAGAGGATAAGATAGCTTGGGGCCATGTGAATTTAGGAATCTATATAGTTTGGGATAGTTATAAAGAATTGCTCCCTCCTCCTTTGGTTTCGCTAGATGTTTCATGGGATAGAGTATGGTTGGAAAAGGGTTGGCCAAAAATCAATTTTTTTGCTTGGCAAGTTATGCATCGGAGCATCCTCACCTATGATAACTTACAAAAGAAGAGTTTTCATGGCTCTTCTAAATGTATCATGTGCAATACCCCAAAGGAGACAATATAACATTTGCTCTTCTAGTGTGACTTTACCTTGAAGTTGTGGACTTGATGGGTTCATCTCTATAAGGCCCGTCTCAACCAATAGTTAACATATACTAATATATAGGAGGTTTGGAAATGAAGAAGATTAAAAAATAAATCAGTTTATCTAGGTTGGTATTTGGGTCTGAGCTTTATCTAGTGGTACATATGGTTGGAAAGAAATACTAGGATTTTTAGAGAGGAATACACTCTGATAGAGCTTGTTTGAAAAAAATATTAAACAAGGTTACAAAAATAGTAGAATCTCATGTGGAGGAGTAGAAAAACCAATAGGGAGAGAAATATATCAAGAGGTAGACTCAGGGGGCTTGGCAACCCCCACCCCTAGGATGGGAAAAAATCAACACGGATGGAGCAACCAAGAATAACCTAAGAGAAACGAGCATTGGTTTCCTCAAAATATACTACAAGGGGAAGGTTCTTCATTGGTAATTGGAAGGCCTAGGAGTAGTGCCAAATAGTGAAGCAAAGGCTTTGGCAATAAAACAAGGTTGGGAGAATGAAGTTCGAAAGATCATTATGGATTCTGAATCTCAAATATTGGTAGGGTCGCTAGATGAGATTAGGAATTTTAGATTGAGTGTGTGGTGGACCAAGAACATAGTGAGTCAAATTAAATCCATCTGGCAACAATTGGAAGATATCATTTTGGTTTATGTAGGCAAAAGGAAGAATGCAACGACTAACTTTTTGGATAAAAAGGGAAGTGAGCATCTTGCTAGATATCAGTTGAAATATGATCATAATAGAGATACTATAGATTGTATGGAGGTGAATAAACAAGTTTTATTACTAGCCAATAGTGATTTAGGCAATGAAGTGTGTAGGACTAGGGTAGATGTTTATGATGATTAGCCTTTGGTATGGCATCATGTTGTTGCTTATAGAATTCTTAGTCCTATTTTGGGATAGCCCTCGAAGTCATGGCAAGAGAGAGAAGCAAATCTACTTTCTTTGAAATAGTATAAATAAAAATTGTAATCGGGATAGGAGTTTCAGTTCTTTTGATTGCACTATAAAATTTTTAGTCCAAGGATATCTTAGAGTTATTTTTATTAGAATCTTGGGACTGACCCAAAGTGATAGGCCAATGATTGTAATTTTGAATTTGTCTTCTTAAAACAATTTTCACATTTTTCAAAAAAAAATGTTCTATTTTGATCAATGGATCCCCTGTTGGTTACTTTGAATCATTTCATGGAGTCCACCAAGGTGACACACTATCTCATTATTTATTTATTATTCTTGCATAGGCATGGGGGAGAGCTTTGTCAAAGAAAAAAATGGAAGGAAAAACCAAAAGTATTCAAGTTACAACAAATTATCCCTTTTTATCTCATCCCTATTTTTGTGATGAAACTTTTCTTTTAGGCCATCCCTCAGTTAGTAAGGCCACATAGTTTAAATCAATATATTATGCTATCAAAATTTTGTTGGATAGCTAGTTGATACTACAAAATGGAGGATTTTTTCATGAATAGTACCCTAGATTTATGATAAATTATTGTGGATATTTTAGTGTTTAAAGAAGAGGCTTTGGGACTCACTTTTAGATAGAATGAAATCTTGTTTAGTAGGTTGGAAAGGTAAGTTTATAACCATGGTTGGAAAGATACAATAATAAATATTGTATTACAATCCATCCATCCATATATATATATAATCACTTCCAAGATTACCAATATGTATATAAATAACATTCAAATTTGATAAAATTTTAAGAGATTTTATTGTTTGAATTCATAATACTTTTCATAAACATTCCAAACATACATTCACCACAATATATTTAGAAAAGGAATAAGAGAAAATTAAAAGAGCATATACATGAAATTAGAAAGAGATAATCGAATAAGAGGAATAATGGGTTGATGCCTATAGGCAACTCCACGATCTCACATCAAAAACTGACATAATGGATCAGTCATTGGGGGTATTTATAGTGATACCTAATCCCAAATTAAATACTAACCTCAAGCCAACATAACCTAACTTGAAGGTTAAATTAAATATAATAAATGTATTAAACCCTTTAATCAAGGTTAACCATAGAGATGGTTTAACCAATATGTCTAAGGTGAATACATAAAAATGTTTGTAGATTTAAATAAAGATGCTTGTAATCCCACATAGAAGAACACCCATAGACTTACATAGAAAAATATTGTAGGTTTACATGGAGAATGCTTTAAGGCTTACATAAAACTTTCTTGTAGGTTACATCAAGAATGCCCAAAGGTACTTCATCATTGTCAACCTTGGCCTAATAAGGTCAAATTACAAATTTTCAACAACCTCTCACAATTTGAACATAAGGGTGAAGGAAAAAGATAATAAATATGGCACATCTCCCCCTCCATAATGAATGCTCGAATGAACTAATGAATCTTGCTATCTTTTTTTTCCAAAGGTGCATAAACGGGATCATCCTCTCTACAAACATGAAGTTGTGACTCCACCCCTTAAATACAAGATGTTGAGCTTCCCTTGAGAAGATCCTCAACATACGATATGACGACCAAAATATATCCTTCATACTCAAACAAATGTAGATAAATCATCAAGAAATCATCAAGAAATAGGTAAGTCTTTGAATAATCAACCTCAATGGGTAGAATGAGATCTGTAGGAATAATATGTACCTTACACAAACCATCCAATGCCTACTCTTTGTAGTGAAAATATTACCAATTATCATGCCAATAGGTTGTTGGAGTTAAAGAGTAGACAATGTATTGGACATGGAAAAGAGGCACACTATGAGAGAAATGTGAAAAAAGATAAATACAAGGAATTTAACTCTTAATCTCTTGGATACAATATAGTTGATTAATTGCTACAATAATGAGCTCAATTGGAGTTAGATGTTTGGTGCTCCTTGAAGACATCAAACCTTGAGTGTTGTGATAAAAGAAATGAGAGGAAATGATTTTTTAACCTAGGATATTTTTGTTGAAGAAGGCTTTTAAAGAACTTACACTATTTAGGATAGCAATGGATGATGTGGATTCCATTATGCATGATTGATTTAAAAATCCTGTGAGTGACACAAGTAGAAGAAGGAATTACCAAAAAATTCAACCTTGTTGCTTGTGCAGTTTTGAATCATAGATCTTTTCAATGCGAGTGATCTTACCAACTACCACACCAATGTTGGAGTTAATGTTGGACTAGAGTAAAGAGGAGAATACCAATTAGATCCATTTTGCACAAAAAGTCCCAAAAACTATAACAAGTCCTAGAATTGTCACTAGTCTATAAAGCTCAAAAAATTGTGCAATCTAGAAGAAAGGGACTAAAACACTTTCATATGAAAAATTTATGGCCTCCAAAAGTTTACGCATATTAGTACTTCAAAACCAAGAAAAAAAAATTCAAACCTTAGAAAATTTTTGGCCAATCAACAACTGGTACTTGTCACGTCCTAAAGGTGTCGCCTCTACTATTTTTCCATCATCACTCTAACTGGGTTGCCAACTATACTGGAACAATAACTAGAATCTAACATTTGGTTTTAAATGATTAGTTAAACTCTTCAATATTAAACAAATATAGTTTTATATGGTCGGGTCAACATGTTAGCCTCTAAAATGGAGCTAAGATTCTAACTTTCAACCTAGTGCTAGCTAGCTAGTGTCTTACACATATAAATTGCACTACATCACAACACACGTTGTAATAATAGAAGAAAATGCCTTCAACACATACCCTCTACCACACAAAATTTTCAAAAAAATCTATCAGTGAGATTCAAACATGAGATCTCCCACAAGCAACAAGCATGCACTACCACTACAGTCACAACAAACAAAAATAAAAGTTTACATTCACATTGATATTGCATGCTCCAAGGTGCCAAATAAAAAAGAACTTTAAAAAATTGATCATGTCAGGATTCAACCTTAAAGCCTCCTACCAACAAACGACTCTACGAACCATTGTGCTAAGTAGGACAACTAAAATCGTATTGATGGGAAAAGAAAAAAATTAGTGCCAACAAGGTGTTGTCAAATATAATGCTCAGATTCTTGTCCTAACAAGGGAGAAATATGGTCATCGTGCAACTTGAACTCATATCCTTGCACACCTAAAGCACTTATTCTAACCACAATTCCTTTCTCCATGATTTGGGAGTAAGTAAACACCTATTAGAAAAATAAAAACTCGTACTTCCATGAATAATAAAAGAAAATTAAATTATCACGACCATAGACTTGCTACAACGATGCCCAATCAGTGCGTAATTCCTTACCGAAGAAATTTAAAATGCCTTATCAATTATTAACATTGTTCATGGATTTGCTACCAGAAGAGCATAAACCTTCCCGTATTTTCTCATTGTGCAACAATATATTTTATGAAATAATCTAATTTTGAATCATAAATATGCTTGTAGGCTTATATATAGAATGACTATAGGCTTATATAGCACTTGCCTATAGGCTATACATCAAGAGTGCCCAAAGGCATTTCATCATTGGCATCCTTGGCCTAATATGTGTTAGCTTTTGGAGCCTTAAACTTAAAGGAAATGCAATCACAAGTATTGAAATAAGCATGCAATATTATAACTATGATAAAGAAAACTTAACATGCATGAAAATATGATAGAAAACTTCATACAATGCTCTAGAAATGCTCATATAAGAAAGCTCACGAAAATTACAATGCTCCTCTCATGGAGTTTACATCTACTCCATGATAACAAAATGGAGCTACATTGTGACTACTACTACTCTAACCTATGCACTCCAAAAATCCTCACACAAACACTCACAATGAGGCCTTTATATAGAAAGATAGATTCCTTGCCTCTTACTCAACCCTAAGACTCATGTACATGTGGACTACATGCACATTTACATCATTGCACATTCTAACACTTGTGCATTTATTAAATTACTCTAATAAACTATTTATCTCCTAATATAATCCTAATCTAAATATGTACCCATGAAGGTACATTAGTAAAGAACCAAATGATGTAATATATTCCAACACCCCCTATATTACATTATTTGGTTTTGAAGACTTTAGTCTTCAATATGGATCTTTGACTTTTGAGTAGTCTTCATCTTGATGAGGTTCTTTCTGTGATGTTTTTAATTTACCTTGCATTGTATTCCTCCTTGATCTAATGCCTCCTCTTCTTCTTCTTTCTTGTCTTTGGTTCCAGTTATTGTGCTTTCATATGTGGTTGTACTATCACCTGATTCCTGCAACAATATTTTCCTTTTGCCTTTATCCTTTTCACTACTATCCTTGTTGTGTATAGAAACTTTTGAACAAGCATCATGATAAAATTTTGAGTTAGTAGATCTTGAAGTATTAGTACTACATGATGCTTGAAACACTTTCTCTAGAAATGATTCATCTATCTTTGTTTTTACTTTGAGTAGTTCAATTAATTATTTTTGCTTTGCAACCACTTCTTTGTGAGTTTGAAGTGAAAGTAATGCCATGTATAGAATGCTCCCAAACTCCAAAGGAACTAGAATATCTTTCTTTTCATTCTCAATTGCTTCAATAAGCCTAGCATGAAGATAAAATTCCATAGTAGTGAAATCTTCTTTTAGCACCTCACTATAGATCAATCTTGAACCAAGATCTAAGTTCTCGATTTTATTCAGTAGATTCTTGATTCCTGATTTAATAACATTAATATTTTTCCTTCTAATGGTGTTGTTCATATCATTGTTTACTTCACTCTTTGAGGTTGACATCTTTATCTTCCTTTTTGGTTTGGGTCTTGTAGTATTAACCTTTGTAGTAGTCTTCCTTATAGCTCCCTAGTAATGAGATATGCTATAAATATGATTCACTTCTATCACTTGCAACCAACTATTTGTAGAAAGTCTTTTAGAAATGCAATTTCAAAGATAAGAGTTCAATATCTTTAGTTGGATTGTCTATGTCCTTCTATCTCAATCTTCCAACTATAATTTTGATGCAAGCAATATCTAAATCTCTTCAACTATGATTCAATACTATATTAGGTTTCTAAACTTCTAGAAATTTAGTTGAAGTAGGATTCCTTATATCTCCCTAATTAGAAGTTTTAAAAATACTAAGTATTTGCAAATTAAGTTTTACTAATCCTTTTATCTCCTTGACTTTAAGATTTGCAAATATTTTGAAGCAATAGAAATAGTTTAGATGCTTCAAATTTTAACTTCTTTCTTCATGTAACCAATAAACATTCTAGAGATTCTTTTCAACACCTTATTACTCCTAAAACTAATATCTCTAGAGTATAGAGCGTAGTTGATATCAACCTGAATAAACTTGCAGTATAACTTATGTATAATTCTCACCTTTCAAATGCTTGATTCGGGTTTGCAAGTTGACTGAGATAACTTAAGATTGAGTGTTCCTTATCAATTTTTGAATGCTCTTGTTACTCTTTACTTTTCTTGTGCACTTTCTCCTTGACGTAGATACGCTGGTTTACCTTCCTTTCTCCAACCACGAGCTTGTTGAATATGTGCCTTGAACTCACTCTATATCTTCGACTATTATGTGTGCTATTCTCCACTTCAATGTTGGTCTTCTTTCGGTGATTGGTCATGCCTTTCCTCCTTGTTAATCATGCCCTTTTTCTAGTTTCTCTATCACTCTACGTGCTCTCTAAAACAATGATTCTCTCCTTGCTTTCAATGCTCTCTTAGCCTTTTAATAGCTACGTACGTGGGTGCCTTCTCTTAAGCTCAATGCAGTGTAGAATGGGAAGTGCCAAGTGGCACTTATTTTCTCTAACCTCTTGAAAATGGTTCTTGTTGCACCTCCTCCCAATGCCTATGACAAGTGGCGCTTGATTCCTTAACTCTTTGATGATTGGTGTTGTTAGCAATGCTTCTTATTTCTTTGGGTGCTCAAGTTGGAAGCATTATCAAATGATGTCTCACCTACTTCTCTTTGTTGGGTGCTCAAGTTGGCTTCATCAACATGGCACTCTTATTTTGTTTGCATGAAATGGCTCCTTCCACATGGTGAAATATTCCTATCTTCTTCTCAACTTGCTTGGGCTTGTCCAACATCCTTTCCAACGCTCTTCAATGCTCACTTCTTGGTGATATTCCTTGTTGTTTTTATCTTCTTCTTGGGCTACCTTTGAATGGCGTTATGGAATGTGAATACTCTTTGAGTTCTACGTCGCTTTCCAGCCTGCTTCTACCATGGTGGCTCCTCTTTGGTGGTGATAATAGTTCTACCAAACTACTTGCACTTCGTCCTTAGTTCTAACCTTGTGTTCTTTCACTTGCACTAGCTCTTTGTTGAATATGCAGGTTTGGTTCTTGTGCTCCATGTAGGTGGTAACTCTAGTGGCTCTTGCACTACGTTGGGTGTCTTTAGACACCTTAAATGACTGGATTTTTGAGCCTTTGGATGACTCTTTCTTTTGCTTCCTAAGGCTTTCTTTTAGGGTGTTGTAGGGTGCCCACTTGAAGACTTTGATACGTCTCCCTATTGTTGTGTAATCTACCTCTTGACCATGCTTGTAGAGTTCTCTTGAATGAATCTAATGTGTAGACTATGATTGCCCCTTGTGCTCATAAACCGAGCCTTTATCTTACTCGAAATGTAGGCTTCAATTGGCTGATATTGCTATTCAAAGTCTGTCTTAGCCCCTTTTCAAACCTGTCCAAAAAATGCTTTGGAAATGTAGCCTTTAGTTGCACCGTAGACTTGAAATTTTTGTCTTCCTTTCAAGCTCTCTTCCTGCTTTAATATGGTGACTTTCTTCTCCAACATTTGGAGGTGATATTAACCTTTTTGGTGGCTACTCCTTGCCACAAAATACTGCAAATAAACTACCTTCAACTCCCTTGTTTTGGCTGAGATAAAACTGATATTATTATTGCCTTTAACCCTTGGCAATACCTTCCTTGCTTGGCTATTCTTTCACTTATCAATCCAAGCTTTTCAATGAAATATTTTGCACTATAGATTATGCAAAAACTATAGTCTTCTTTTCTTAGAATAAGCAATAGAATGTTGATACATTTCTTTCTCTCGAAATATACCTAACTTCTATTTTCTTCTATGTGCAGGTTTGAACCTTGTAGACTATAACTTCTGCACTACCTTTGAAGACTTGAAATGAAACTTTTGATGCAACCTTTAAACTTTTGTAACTGGTGCTTTATAACTTTAATAAAAATCCAAATATGAAAAGCTCAACTAATGAACTTTTGCACCTTTTGTTGCATACCTTTTTCCTTGTAGATGATGATGATGATAGTGACTTTGGTCACTTAAATTTGCTGCCTTTTGTAGATGTTATTTGCAGCTCTTCTAGGCTGTCCAAAATAGCTCACTTGCTCACCTTTTTGCAGCTTCAATACTTGACTAATATGCTGCCCAATATTGTACCTTGGTGGCTTAAATGCTCCTTTAGAATGTACCTCTGAAATCTGATTTTTAGTAGCTACTAACGCTGCCCAAATTGCTGCCTTTTTCTATCCTCAAATCTGAAAAATTTTAGATTGTAAAGCAGTCAATACCTTCACTGAAATGCTGTCCTTGAATCCCAAAAATTTGGTGGGATGCTCCTCCAAATCATAGCTGAGATGTTCACTCAAGAACCCTTCAATGATGGCCCCCAAATATCTCAGATTTGGTGGTTTTCTATCTCTTTTCTCTTGCCGAATTCTGACTTCAAACTAGATCTCCTCCTCAAACAATCTGTCAATCTTGAGATCTATTCCAAACTACCTTGAAATTTGACAATATTCTTGCCAAACCTTCTCCTTTGGGCTTGTTTTCGGATGGTGACAATTATCCCAATTCCTTAGCTATCACGAGCTTCTCCCTTGGTAGTAATTTCTCCAATGAGTTCTTCTAGGAACTCCTTCAATGAGGCTCACCAAGCCTTCTTCTTGTTTCTCCTTGAGACCTCTCCAAGGTCCTCAAACTTGCAGCTTCAAAACCTTCAATGAGACCTTCCTTGACCTCTTCAATCTTCAACTATGGAAGTTACATAGTGAGATCTTCTTCTAGGATCTCCTAAATCTATTGCTACTAAAATCTGCAATAGAACTTTTGTTAGTTCTTCTCAATGCTCAATCTTCCACTATGGAAGTTCTTCAATAGGGCCTTCAATGGACCTCTTCTTCAATGTGAAGTTTTTAGTTTTCAATGGAGATCACCAATCTCCAATCTTTTCTAGGACTCTTCTCCTTGAGTCTCTTCAATCTTCAATGGGGTCTTCTTTCTAGGACCTCCTTCCTAGATTTG
The DNA here is from genome assembly GCA_028583015.1 of Wollemia nobilis. Taxonomy (NCBI): domain Eukaryota; kingdom Viridiplantae; phylum Streptophyta; class Pinopsida; order Araucariales; family Araucariaceae; genus Wollemia; species Wollemia nobilis. The sequence goes on from JAQPPZ010017021.1 coordinate 4,375,651, forward strand.
CAATCTTCAATGTGGCTTCCTTGGCCACTAGATCTCTCCTCAATATTTCAACTAGGAGTCTTCAATATGCAAATCTCTCAATGGGACCTTTCTCCTTAGGCCTCCAAATCTTCAATCCTTATTTTTCTGCAACAAAGAATTAATCCCTGCACGAGGAAAGTAACGTCGACCTTCAGGCAATGAAGATGAAGTTCTTCTCTATCTATTGTAGGAAGCTTCCCAACTTTTGAGAGTTAATTTTCTGCAACAAGAAAAACTTAGATGATAGTAACCCAATGGTTTTCCTAAAAACTTATTTTCTCTCTTGCAATGAAATATTAGAGATAATAAAAATTTCTATGACTCTATAGAAAATAATCTTCACTAGTTGGATTGCCAATCTAGTGGATTCAATGTTGAGTTCTAGTCTTCACAAGTTTTTGCAACTCTATGGAAAAACTCTAGCCAAATCAATCATGTGGCTTTCTCTACTTTCTATTATTCTACCTAGAGCTACTTCTATCAAAAAATCTATTGTGATGGTATTTGCATGCAATGGCGCACAATGGTTGATCCGGTTTGCAAATACTCAACAATAGCAATGGTGATCACTTGTGGATTTCCTTTGATCCACCGTGGCTCTGATACCATTGTTAGCTTTTGGAGCCTTAAACTTAAAGGAAATGCATTCACAAGTATTGAAATAAGCATGCAATATTATAACTATGATAAAGGAAACTTAACATGCATGAAAATATGATAGAAAACTTCATACAATGCTCTAGAAATGCTCATATAAGAAAGCTCACAAAAATTACAATGCTCCTCTCATGGAGTTTACATCTACTCCATGATAACAAAATGGAGCTACATTGTGACTACTACTACTCTAACCTATGCACTCCAAAAATCCTCTCACAAACACTCACAATGAGACCTTTATATAGAAAGATAGATTCCTTGCCTCTTACTCAACCCTAAGACTCATGTACATGTGGACTACATGCACATTTACATCATTGCACATTCTAACACTTGTGCATTTATTAAATTACTCTAATAAACTATTTATCTCCTAATATAATCCTAATCTAAATATGTACCCATGAAGGTACATTAGTAAAGAACCAAATGATGTAATATATTCCAACAATATGGTCATATTATAAATATTCCAATATTTCTTTGGAAAGGATGTAAGGAACACTTTATATTTCCTCTTTGGAAGTGGGATAAGGTTTGCAAAGAAAAGCCTATGGGAGGTGAAGGCTTGCGAAATTGCAAATTTATAAGTTTCACATTAGGGATAAAACTTGGCTTGATATTATTCAAAAGTCGAGCAAAAAGTTGGGAAAATTTGCTACTTCAAAAATTATCTAAGGAACTAACCCTACCTAGAGGATCGCCAAAATGGAACTTCATATCAAATAGATTGCAATTGATCAAGAAAAATATTAGATGGTTAGACAATTGATCAACAAAGTCAAATATATCTTTAATAAGGATCAAAATGAATTTACTTGATCCTTATTATGAAGATAAATCATAAAGTCGTTTTTAATATCTAAGAGACCATAAACCATATGAGATATATCTAATATATGTGTTATCAGCATGGGTGGGTCTATCGACAAGGACACCACTTGCATTATCGGTGATGAGACTCGGGTTCAACCCCCATAGTGAATGTGTATAAGAAGTATTGATCATATATATATATATAATCTAAGGGAACTCTATGTTCATGAATTTGCCTAAGTACAAAAGGCTTGTGCGCCCTAGACCTGACCAACATTGAAAGGCCGAAGGAAAGAGATGTCCCTCGGGCCAATCTCCAGAGGGGGGTTGGTTCTCGTACTAATCTAACAATTGGTGTAAATCTTAGGATAATAGGAAGAGATGGGAAATGATAGAAAGAAATGAAAAATATGGCTATGAGCCAAAGACGTAAGGTGGGGATAAACTAGCAGCTAAAATCCACATCAAGTTTTTAACTAGCATGTAACAGAAAGGAAAGCATAGGAACCATTCATAGATTGCGGGGATAATTTCCAATGAACATTTCAGCATTCAGTTCTCTATCAAAAATTAAATTAAAAATGCAGAATTTAAATTTACCTAACAAAGATCATGAACCTAACAAAAATGAAAGGCAGAAAATAATTACATACAACACTACTCCAGGAACCAGGGCCAAATATCTTTCAATTGATGTAGAGAACTTAAAGTATTTTTTGGCAAAATGTTTATCCTCTCTTTACATCAAAATGCTTAGTATTTATAGAGGATTTTGCCTCTATAATTAAATGCCAATACGAAAAAATATTGGCTAAGCAAATACCAACAAGAGCAATTGCCTCCTCGACAACTGCGATACACAAATTAGCACATTCTTCAGGTAGTGGCGATCCCGTTTTCATGGAGAGTGCTTTGGAAATTAGCAGGAATGGACAATGGAAAAACATCTCAGAATTCGATGCATTGAAACATAGCAAAGTCGTGCAAAAATTAGGAGCTCAAGCATTAAATCTTGGTCACTGCTTCGTCGTCTTGTGCCTTGGAACTTTATTTTTGCCAGGAAGACCCAACGAAAATTAACTTCGTTTGGAAAAGGAGCAAAATCAGTGGATGGTGCCTTGAAAATGAAGGTGATCATATCATAATCAGGAGTGCAGCATTTAATGTTGGCAACCCTTCAATAGGAATTTTGGAAATATTGATTTTATTGCCCCAATGAATTAAAATTCGCCAACCTTTGATCCTTCCAAAAAATGATCTACAATGACGACGCCTTCAAAAATGAACTTCGCTGAAGAAACTACCCGAAATTGATTTTTGCCAAAAAAGTGCTCGAAAATGGACTTTCACTAGACATTCGAAAGACTTTCGCCCAAAAATGGACTTTTGCCAGACATTCCCCCGAAAATGGATTTTCACAAAACATTCGTCCGAAAATGGACTTTTGCCAGATATTCACTCGAAAATGAACTTTCACTAGACATTCGCTAGATATTCACCAAAAAATGGACTTTAGCCAGACATTCGCCCGAAAATGGATTTTTACCCGAAAATAAAGTCTTACTGGTGTCCAGGGGCGAAAATAGGATTTCGCTTATCAAGGAGGGCGAAAATGGATTTTGCCCCTACTTGGGGCAAATTTGACTTTGACTAGCGTGAGAAGATGCTTTTTTTATTATTTTCGCTCTAAATTGGGCGCTTTTTATTGCTTTCACTGCAAATTAAGTGAAATCATCAAACTTGCTAGAAAAAGGGCAAAACCACTTTGGTAGATGCTTTCACTAATTGTTTTCGCTCTGAAATCGACTAAAAGCAATTATCGCCCAAAGGAAAGGTGAAATTAACTTTGACTATGAGAAATGCATGATTTCGAGCGAAATTATCTTAATGCCCCTTTTACTTGCTTTTGTCAACGGAAGTAGTACTTGACTTGCACTTAGTTTTTTCCTTTGCTTTATTTTGCCAGCGCAACTCCTTCTCTTACATTTTCGTCCACGAAATGCCTCAAAGCTATTATCTTCGACGAAATCATATGAAATGACAATATCATCCCTTTACTTGCATTTTAGTGTGGTAGAATTGCCAACACTCTGGTCACCAAAGTATGGTGTAAATTCTATACTCGTTAGACCCACTCAATAATAATATGCAATAATCATAATTAATAGAACATTTTATATATATAACAACTTAATAGTCTAGAGACTTTTGAATTTTGAATAGAGGTTCAAAATTCAAATCTTATGGAAGGTAGAAGGTAGGATTATATATTACACTTTTGTAAATGAAGTATGATTAGATAACCATATATTGAATAAAAACTATTTTACCCTTTATCATTTATAATAATAATAAATGGATAAAGTTTTTCACTGATGAATAGATTGTTGTTTTACATGCAAACCATCTATTTTTAAAATTTGAATTAAAAATAAATAATAATAATATAAACTTTATATAAAAATTAACTATTTTTTTATTATATAGTATTGTTTAATCGATTAAATTTAACTAAACTTTTAAGAAAATAAAAAAATTCTGATTTCTACGTTAAGGTGATTTATGCCCCTCAGCATTTACAACTGAGGTGGCATTCCTCTTGGACGGCTGCTGTTGTTGGTGATCCACTTCCACGGGGTCATAACAATGGTCGAGGGCATCGTAAAACATCTCGTCATCAACCTGACACGTGGACTCGGGCTCCACTTTTTCCTTCTTGCGGCATTTCTCGAAGAGGATATGGTAGTTGTGGGGTGGGCCATGTTCCACTTTGTCCACGTGGTTGCTTACAAGCTTTGGATCATCATCATCTTTGCCACGCCGGATGTTGAGGAAAGGCAGACAGCACTGTTGACGGTGACGTGTTAAAAATATTCTGAAGATGTTAAATTTAGATGGGGATTTCGGTTCGGATTGCATTCTGTTTAAATTTGGAGATAATTTCGACATTTTATTTATTTATTTGATGTCTATGGATTCTAATAATATTGTTAGAGGAGGGTGATGGTGTTTGATATGTAAGGTCACGTCTCTTCTTATGAAGTGTTGATTTATTTGAGAAAATAGGTCCATTTAACATTGGCAACTTCATTATGGTTTGATTTCGATAACTTTAAGTTGTATAACTATATATATTTTTTAGTTTTATTTTTTTAGTTTTTAACGTTTTAATTTTATTATGTAAACTACAAGTTAAATATTATTTATTATAGTTTTGGTTAGGATTTTATAATGGTTAGGTTTTGGTTTTTTCTTAGACCAATGTTATTTATTATAGTTTCGGTTTTGGCCTTTCTTTGGGAGGTCCAATGAACAAATGTGTAATCGTTTTGACCTTTCTTTGGGAGGTCTCCAAGGTTCAAATCGTGACATGTATATGGCATATATGTAATGGCTTTGGCTTCTTTTTAAGAGGTCCAAGGTTCAAATTTTCAAATGTGTAATTTTGTATGGTTCGAGTTTTAATTTTCGTGTACATTATGATGTGTTTATGGTGTGTTGCGTGTTCAAATAAATAAATAAAAACAAAGTTATTTATTCATCGATAGGAAAGGATAAGTGGTTTAACTTTGAGTTAATTTAAAAAGAAAACTCTTATATCTATTGAATGATTAAGTCATGTAATTTCCTTGTAATGTTTTTTTATTTGGGTAGTGTGATAAACCTTTACTTTTAAGTTTAGATTGATTGAAGTTGAAATGTTGTCTAAATAAATTAAAAATTGATCGTTCTTTCATGAATTCAAGATATCTTAAGTTTATGCCAATGAGTTTTGGGTTCAACGTGTAGATTGATTGAAGTTGTAATATTGTCTAAATAAATTAAAAATTGATTGTTCTTTCATGAATTCAAGATATCTTAAAACTAATTGATGTAGCCTACACTAAGGTTGAAAACTCAAAGGTATCAAAATCCTACTTAAAAAAATAAAAATTTAGTTTATGAGACCGTAAAATATCAAGTTAGATAGAAAATCAAGGATACTTAACATACATGTTTATGTTTAGTAATCTCAAACCTTATTACATCAATATGTTTAAATTTTTTTAATTAAGTTTGATAGTTATTTATTATTTTTTTTTTGGTAAATTTAGTAGATTAACAGTGGGTTTTTATAGAGGATCCCAAAACCTTATGTACAAAATCAGCCTTACTTCTAATGATGCATCATGCCTCCTGGCTGGATATATAAGCCTGATTGCAGAGATAGCAAAACCTAGACTAATTGCCCGGAGGCTACAAAAAAGGCATTTATGCCTGATTAACCAGAAACCAAACCAAAAATTAACCGAGGTAACGAAATGTAATAGCCGAAGAAACTGAAACATTGGAGAGCAAAAGCAAAACAGCCAATCACCAGACAAAAATAGCTACTGCGGATCCTCCTGATCCTCCGAGTTCTGACGCTTCTGGGTCTGCTTCAGAATTTTAATCATGGAGTTGACAGAAGTGAGAATGGTAGATGCCAGGCCCAGGAGGGATTTATCAGGAGGGATCTCCTTGTCACTCTCAGTGTCCGACGAAATCTGCTGTGGGAGGACGTCCTTCTCCTCCTTTCTGATTTTCTTCAGGCGCTGGGAGGATCTGTCGGGGGTGGAGGACTTACCGCCAATGCTCCGTTTTGGCCGAGTTCGAAAGGTGTTGTTGTAAGGGGAAGGCCTGTCAGCGCTGGGAGGGCTAGTTCTGAAGGGACTGGAAGCTTGGCCCTCCGTAGGGGAGGACACATTGCCAGGGGCCTGGGAATTTAACGGATTGACAACCTGAGGAGGAGGGCGCATGGCCAGGGCATGCCTGTAAATGACTGCCATGAGGCCTTGATGGGTGGGTGGGGATGACGATTTCCTACTCTTCTCAATGGCAAGGGCAAGGGAATACGTTAGGTAATCAGGAAAGCTCACTTGCTTGGCATCACGGAGGTGATTGTAAAAACTAATGTGGAAGCTACGGAGTGGCTTCTCGGGATCATCACAAGTTATATATTGCATGATGGGAATCATGGCGGACCTGTATGGTTCAGGGAGGGCTGACCGGAGGAGGCACGACTTGTCCCATCCGAGGTTTTTCCCTTTATCAGGGAACTGCTCCAGCTCCTCGGCCCAATTGTGGCTATCTCTTCTGATGATCCGCCCAAGGGAAGGCAGACCAGAGACCGCCGCCATGAAATCAACAGACACACGAATATTAATCCCTTTTACGACCACATCGCCCTGGGTCCAAGTATCAACGAAGCCCTGCATGATTTCCTGGTCGGGACCAACAAACTTTTCCAGAAAGGGCAACAACTTCTTGGCTTTCATAAACATTCATGCCTCATCGCAAAGGGAAAGAGTAGAGGGCTCGATGAAGGGAACAACCATGGTTAAAACTACTAGAACCCCCAGAGAAAGGGGGGGGAAAAAAAAAAAAAAAAAAAAAAAAAGGGGGGGGGGGGAAACTACAACCCCAAAAAAAAACAAAAAAAAAAAAAGGGGGGGGGGGATGACCGTGAGCCGCCACCCACGATCGACCCGGAGCCAGCATCGCAAGCCTAGGGCCAAATAGGGAAGGTGGCACGCAGATCACGAGCTCGCCCATCCTCAGCCTGAAGGTGCCACGTTGCCTCTCCATACGCCTAGCCATAAAGCCTCCGTCATCCTTCCATGCACGGGAGACAGTCCGATAGAGGCACCGAACAAAAGAAGGACTGAAGAGAGCATGCCAAATCCGAGGCAAGGATTTGGCGTGATCCAAGCCCAAACATTCCCACACTTTGCCATTGTCCCAGCCATGCGTGGACACCATTGGGAAGGGGTACTTTGAACTTCCATCACCGAACAAAAGGGGAAACTGTAAAGTGCGGGAAAAAATAGCTAGACCGCCTTGGTGGAGAGGGGTGCGCTGATGACCACCAGGGCACCAAGTCTGGTGCGCCTTGGAACCTTGAAAGCAACAAGCTTTGGAGAAAGGACTGCACTTCGCGTGACTCGTGCGGGCGCTATCGCACAGGGGATTGGATAGAGCTGCCACCCCAACCCGATACTCATCGGGAAGGACCTTTCAAAATCTGCACGGAGAAAACATCATGAAGGGATATCCGCTCTGGCTAACCTTTCCACCTCGGATGGGAAGCGAGATCGCCACACGACCGGACACGTGGTCGCGAGCCCTTTGTTGGCCATATGGTCTGCCACGCGATTGCCTTCTCTGAGGATATGACCCGCTTTCCACCTGCCACGTTGGGAAAGGAGCATTCTTGCCTCAAGAACGATGTTAAAGACCCTCCAGGATGGGTCTTTGGTGCCTAGAAGGTAGTTCATGATGTTGAGCGAATCTCCTTCAATTATTAGAGGTCGAGGATCCTCTGAGAGGATCTGGATTCCTCTCAGGACGCCTCTGGCTTCGGCATAGTGATTCGTCTGGGAGCCCAACTCTTCACAGTAGGCCACCACAAGGTTCCCATCATGATCTCTAACAACTCCACCTGATCCAGCGGGCCCAGGATTACCCTTTGCCGCTCCGTCAAAATTCAATTTAATCCACCCCCGGGGGGCTTGGTCCAAATGACACTTCTTCGACAGGGACCTGTAACAGCTTTCGAAGACGGGCAGAGATCCATCCTTTTGAAAATCACTTCTTCGCTCGAAAGGTGGGGACGGGGACTGGGAATAGCTTTAGAGTTCTCGATGGCGTAGGATAAGGCCCTTTGAGCGACACAAGGAGGCACTTTTGGGGCTCTGCCAAAGACTCTGGCATTCCTTTCTAACCAGATTTTCCAGATGGAGTGGTGGAAGGAGGCCTCAAAAAGGAAGCGGAGTTTAAGATTCTTGAAAGGATTGGGCCATTGATGGAAAGCATCTCTGAGGGAACGGGGAGAGCACCAGAGGATTTGGAAGGAGGATAGGACAATGCTGAGGACCGAGTGGGAAAAGGGGCAGTGCAGGAATAAATGATCCATCGTCTCGCACTCAGCTAAGCACATATAGCACCTATTGGGGAAGGCAAAGCCCCTCTTGTGAAGGTTGTCAATGGTTAAAGCTTTGTTGTGGAAAGCAATCCAAGCAAAGAAATTCACTTTAGGGATGACCCCTTTCCTCCAAACAACTTTCCATCGATAATCCAGGGTAGTCTCGCTAGTTAGAAAATCATAGGCAGATTTGACAGAGAAAAGACCATCCTCCGTGCCTCGCCAAATGATTCTGTCAGTCCTCCTAACAGATGGGATTAAAACCGATTGGAGGATGTTTGACAGAAAGGTCACTTCATTATTAAACCCGTCCACGACTGGTAGCTTCCATCGAGGGGGAAGGGTACTCCGGTCTATGAAATCCACCACCTTGAGTTGGGAATTTGGGTCGGTCTGAGCTCTCAGGCCAGCAAGGTCCGCCCTCAAACCAAGGGCCTCTTCAGAAGCCCACCTATCCTTCCAAAAGAGGATGAAATTGCCATCACCCAAAATCCAGCGGGCTCCCAAGCTGATCAAATGACGGGCTTGGAGCACAGATTTCCAAAAAGCCGACGCTTCGGAGGGAGCCCCAGCTTCGAGGAAAGAATTGGAGCCTAGATATTTCCTTTTGACCAGCTTGACCCACTCAACCGGGTCATTTGTTAGGATCCTCCATGCATGCTTAGCGATCAAAGCTGTGTTCATAAGCCCTGATCTCCTCATCCCCATGCCGCCTTGGTCTTTCCGCGAGCAAACCTTATCCCAGGCAACGAGAGGGATTCTAAATTTTTCTTCATTGCCAGACCACAGAAAGGTCCTCTGGATCTTCTCAATTTTGGAGTGGACAGAAACTGGAAGCATGAACACAGACATAAAGTAAGTTGGGATCCCCTGAAGACAAGCTTTGGTAAGGGTGGCTTTCCCGGCTTGTGACAGGAGTTTGCCTTTCCAAGTGCCTAGTTTCTTGTGAAGGCGTTCCAGGATCATGTTCCACATACTTTCGCTGACACGGCCATTGCAAGACAGGGGCAACCCCAGATAAGAAGTAGGCAGGGAGTCAATGGTGCACTCTAAAATTTTGGCAATCCGGAGTTGCCTTCGCAGGGGAGTGTTAATAAAGTAGATTTTGCTCTTAATATAATTGACCTTTTGCCCGACAGCCTGCTCGTAACGGGAGAGGATCCGCTTGAGGGATTTGGCTTGGGCAACAGATGCCCCAGTGGAGATGAGGGTGTCATCCATGAATTGCTGGTGAGTGATGGGTTCAACTCTAGTAGTGGGCAGAATGCCAGAAATCTTGTTCTGACGAAGAGCCTCTTTCAAAGACCAGCTCAGAACCTCCGCCAGGAGGATGAAGAGGATGGGTGACAAAGGGTCGCCTTGTCTGAGGCCTCTGGCGCTTTGGAAATACCCAGCAGGGGACCCGTTGATCAGGACGGAGAAGAAGGGAGTGGATATGCAGCTACAGACAAGGTCGATCCAGTGAGGATGGAAGCCGAACTTGAGGAGAACTGCACACAAGAACCTTCTATCAACTCTGTCAAAGGCTTTGTTCATGTCTAGCTTTAGAAAGAGTGCAGCATTCTTGGAGCGGTAAGCAGAGTGAAGAGTTTCATGGACAGTGATGACACCATCAAGAATGTTTTTGCCTTTAACAGTGCTACCCTGGCAAGGATCAATCAGGAGAGGGAGAACAGGCCTCAGTCTGTTGGCTATAGACTTGGTGAGGATCTTGTAAAAAACATTGCACAGGCTGATGGGCCGGTAATCAGAGAAGCTTTTGCAGGTGGGAGACTTAGGAATGAGAGCAAGAAAGGTGGAATTGAGTTTCGGGTGAATGGATCTGGAAGCTTGAATATCCCGAATAGCTTCGCACACATCCGAACCCACAACATCCCACATGACTTGAAAAAAATGGGGGGGAAAACCATCAGGCCCAGGGGCCTTGTCTGGTTGCATGGAGAACAAAGCTTCTTTAATCTCGGATGGGGAAAAAGGTTCCAGTAGCTTGATGCTTACCTCGTGGGGGACTTTAGTCGAAAAGTTGGCAAGCAAAGATTTCTGGACCTGGAGGTCACTGTCGGGAGGAACGCCAAGCAAGTCCTAAAAAAAGTCAACCGCTTCATTTTTGATTTCCTCTATCTCCCTTGTTACGCGCCCATCCTTGCAAGACACTTCCCTGATCTTGTTGGCCCCTCTGTGCCTCATGGTTGACGCGTGGAAGAACCTCGTGTTGGAGTCTCCATTCTTCAACCAAAGGTCTCTAGATTTCTGGCGCCAGAAGGTTTCCTCCCTTGCAAGAATAGAATGGAAGTCCACCAAGAGGCTCCGTTCTTCCTCCCTGAGGGCCTCGGTGTAACCTTCGAGCTCCATTCTCTCCTCCAAAATTTTTAGGTTCTCCGAGATGGACCTTTTGGACTCGAAAATGTTGTCGAAAACCTCTTTATTCCATATTTTCAACTTCTCTTTGACCATCTTGAGTTTTATAGCCACTCTCTTTGAAGCGGATCCTCCCACCTCCTGTTGCCACCACGTTGAAACCAATCCTTTGAAGTCTTTATGAGAAGTCCACATGGATTCAAATCTGAAGGGGGTCTTAAAGGCAGGCCCGTCGTTCATCTCCAAAAAAATAGGGTTGTGATCAGAACCAATCCTTGGTAGGGTCGAGAGAGTTGCACCACCAAGGATGGGAATAGCTTCTTGGGATATGAAAAATCTGTCGAGCTTGACTTGAATAAGGCTGCTCCCGATCCTCCTGTTGCTCCATGTGAAAGATGCCCCTTTGAGTTCGATGTCAAGCAAGCTGTTAGTAGAGACAAAATCTCTGAAGTCCTCCAGGCTGCGGCTGGAATGGTCGGAGCCTCCTTTATTTTCAGATGGGTGAAGAGGACAGTTGAAATCTCCCCCTAAGACCCAGGGAAAATTACTAAAATTTTCCCTCATCTGGGAAATAGCTTTCCACATTTCTGCTCTCTCCGTGGCAGAATTCGAAGCATAAACATTGGACAGAATCCAGGAAAAATTGATGGTTTTGGAATGGAACAACACGTTGATAATCCTATTGGAGGTTGATAGCAAGCTGCCCTCGACACTCTCTGGATCCCAAAGAACCATGAGACCGCCCGTTGTTCCCACTGCAGGACTGGAAATAAATTTTGCCTTGGCCCAAATGGCCTTAGCAGCTTTATCAGAGGAGATAGCATCGGTCTTGGTCTCTTGCAAAATTAGGATGGAGGGGTTGGTCCTCTTTCGGAGATCAGCCACTAACCTCCGTTTGGTTGCTCCGTTCAGTCCTCTCACATTCCATGAGAGAACTTTCATCTGGACAGTTTGAGGTTCTTCTTGCCTCCCTTTCCTTGTTGGAGGGGAGGTTTTGGTACATGCGTTTCGCCCGTCTGAGTATCGGAGTCATCCAAAAATAGCAGACGTTGGGTGCCATTCGTGACGTCTTTCGCCATCTCTTTGTCTCTTCTGTCTTTGTTGGGAGGTCGGCCCTGCTTCCTCTCACTACCATAATCCATGCTTTGCTTTCGGCTCCTCGTATTTTGAGGGCTAATATGATCGGACTGTTCACCCCTCCTTCCTAGGAGGTAATCTTCTAGCAAGGTTTGGGAATGGTTGAAATCGGGAGGGCCCTGGTCCTGGATCTTGGGTGAATCTGACTGAGTGGTGTTTTGGGGGGGGACCATTCCTTCTCCTCCTGTGGATGACTCTCCAGGCGGGAGTTTGCACCTTGCTGGGTGTTCGCTCTAAACTGCTCTGAGTCCAAATGGTGGGTGGTATCCTCCTCTGGCTGGGAGATTTCGTCATGGTCCCTGGAGGGGCCTGGAGAACCATGGCCCTCCGCATTTGGAAGATTTGGCTGTTTCGCTTGGCCTTCACCATGTTCCAGGGGGTTACAGGTCTCCCGCTTCTTCTTACCCAATTTTTGAAGAGGACAATTGGACTGAAGGTGTCCTTGAGAACGACACTGGGGGTAGAAAGCTGGTCTGTTCTCATAGACAATAGCTTGTTTGTGGAGGATGGTGCCTCCAGACCGGAGGGTGATGGAGGATGGGAGGTCCGCCTCCAGATCCGTCAAAATGCAAAAATGGGCTTGGACGAACCTTGTTCGAGCTCGGGTGGGAGGGTCAATGGTGACCAACTCCCCTATAGAGCGGGCAATGCCTCTTATTACATTTTCATGCCATCCGAAGAGGGGGAGACTCGGGAGCCTAACCCATATTGGAGCAATGTTGATGTTCTGGGTGTCAGGATTGAAGTCCATGCCCCACTTCCTAAGAAACAGGCTTCTGCGGCCCAGGAACCATGGACCTCCAGCCAAGATTTTGCAGTAGTCCTCCTTGTTGTTCAGTCTTATAGCGAAAAAGCCCCGGGTTAGGGCCGCCAACTCCATGTGCCCAGAGGTCCTCCATTTGCTTGTCGCCCATTTGCGAATGGTCTCCATGTCGGGTCGACCACCAATGAACTTACCAATGAGAGTATATTTCTCGTACTCCACGAAGCTTGAGAGGACTTCCATCGGGATGTCCAACTCATCCCCAATCGAAAATAGCTCCTTGGTGAAGTGACCGCTTAGGGTTTCTGAAGCCGCTGCCTGGGCATACGACTTCTGAGGCCCACCTCCCCATTTGTCTGGCGGTTCCTTACCTTGACTGTCATCGACATCATTTCGACCTCCTTCAGTTGGCAAGGATGCCTCAGTATCCCCGAAACCCGGTTGCCCTTCGTCTGCTCCGCTGTGCCCTTGGTTCGAGCCGTTGCCGCTCCCGTGCGCTCCCGCAGAGGACTTCCCGCCCTTCGACATCTTCTCAAAGGTTATTTGACCTTATCAATAGTTATTTATTATTTTCTTAAAAAACCTTAACTCTAATTATTTTTTAATATTTTATAATGAAATGTTTTAAAATATTTAATTAAATTTTAAAATTTTAAATATATTTTTTATATTTTTTGCTTGAGAAAAGGGGTTATACTCAAGGTATCACACCCTTAAATCAAAATTATCTTCTTTAGAGGTTGAGAGTTTACAAACAAGTTTTTCTCATCTCAATTGAGTTACTATAGCTAAATACCTACATCTTTTATCCTTGATAGGACACCACAATGGTAAAGGTATTGGGCTCTCCTAGTGGAGACCCAAGATCAATTCATGGGGAGGGTGACCCCCGGTGTACCTCTAGTTGTATTCTTCAATTGTTATTATATGTTTTCAAAAAAATATCTACATATTTTTCATAAAAAGAGTAATATTTTTAAAACATCGCATTATCATAGTCCGCTTTCCTTCCTGAAGCATAAGTGCAACCACAATAACTATAATAAATAGGTTAGAAGTATCAAAAAGTTAAAGTTCATGATTAAATATTAACAAAGAGTACATGCATAATAACTACACTATATGTTACTATATAATACAAGTGGAATTCATTTTAATACCAAATAACCAATTAAAATTTATTTTACCAAATAACCAATTAAAAATTATTTTACCATTTTAATGAGTTGTGAAACGAATCTCATTTATATTATAATGACATTTAACAAATCATAATGGTATTATTTTAATAAATAACAAGTCTAAAAAAGTTGAAAGTTCCAATCCATATTTTGTCCCATAATCCAACCAACAACTCAAATAATTCATTTAGTGACGAAGTCCATCTGATATCATCTTCTTCTACTTCAACATACAAAAATTCTACTCACTTCACAAAATCATACTCTGCTTTACCAAATATGGTCTATTAGTTTCCTCCAATACATTGATCTATAAATAGATCCCCTAAAACATTTTGTAATCCAATGGAACATTATTTTGAATTTCTCCTTTCAAATATTTCTTGTCAACTTAAGCTAAACTTACTACTTCCTCTAACCATGGAAAAGAGAATTTAACTTCACGATCCTCTATTAAAACCCTTCTATTGGCTAGGTTATCTACACATTTGTTCTTTTCCCTTAACGTATGTGTAAATCTAATTTCTTCAAACTCTATAGCAAGGTCTTGTATTTCCACAATGGTCTCATGTATGTTCCATGGAGGCTTTGCTTTCCTCAAGATTGCATTTATTACTATTAGTGAATATAACAACTATATATTATTTGAAATATTGTAATAAATATAATTTATAATTTTATTATTAAATGGCATTAGTTCACTTGATTAAATTCCTCAACTTTCAAGGAGGGAACCTAGATTCAAATCTTGTTAGATGATATATGTATAATAGCCAAGTTGTAATACCACTATGTGGTCATGATGTAATAGGAGTGGAACTCATTTCAATCTCATATAACTAATTAAAAAGTAAATATAATTTTATTTTCCTCAATAGTTGGGTTATAACACTATAAAATTGAAGTAAGAGTAAAATAGAAACCTTAAGAAGAAGACGAGATAAAATTAAGTAATGATGGAACTTCCAAAGGTAATCAATATAAGACAATTAAGGGAGGTGTTTTAAGGAGCTATAAAGGTGAAATATTACTAAAATATGTAGAGAAATATTGCAAGATAATTAAAAATATTATGAGAGGAGTACCTTCTTTGTCTATGTAGGCTAATCTTGATGATAGAAAAAGGGTTGTATAATTTATATGTAAAAGAAAAGTTTCTATAGTCTTAAGTATATTGAAAATTCTTGAATACACAAAGAAAGTGTAATGTTTGGGTTAATTTTTTGACTAATATCAAGGTTTAATTGAATATAAATTTATAATATATTTTCATCCTAAGCTCATCTCTTTTAAAATAAGATCTTGAATTGGTCATATTTATATGGTAAATAAATTGTTAAATACTAAAATTTACTAATCAAATTAAATGAATGTTGGGAGCGAGTGCGAGTTGGGGGAAAGCATTATTTTTTTCTTATTTTAGAAAGTGAGCAAGTGTTATGGGTGCAAGCAAGAAGCATGAGCAGAAGAGAAAGTTCAAGAAAGGATTAAGTGTCATTTCTTACTCCAAATCATAGAAGAAACTCAAAAGCTAAAGGATTCATGTGAAGAAAATCTAGGTAACATGGCAAGAAAATCATTTTTGAAAGTCCTTACTAGAAATAAGGATGTCCTAGTTGGAAGTAAGGATTTTCTAGTTGGAATCGTGTATGCCCTAGTTAGTGATCAAAGGAAGAGCAAATCTAAGGCAAACCCTATCCATCAAGCAAATACTACACTAGAAGTGATTGTCAAATATGAGATGATTGAGCATGATATAAAGGTTCTTAACAGTAAAAGATAAATATGTAAGCTCTGTGTATATTGGTTAGGTTTTTTTAGAGATTCAAAATTGGATTAAGTGGGAGTGGACATTGAATTCAAATTACTCCATGAATTTTCTTTCAAATGTATTTTTCTTCATTGTCTTCTCCAATTTAGAAATAAGGGATAAAATAGTAAATGATGACCCTTGGTTTTAAGGTTAAAGATGCATTATATTTAAGACCATGGAGTGAGAATTTTTCTATGGATACAAAGAATATTAAAATGCTTTAAGTGTGGATTAGGTTTTTTGGACTTCCTTATCAACTCATCAATAAGGAGATTTTGAATAATATCGGTGGTACTCTAGGGGAGTTCATCCATGAGGGACCAACTACTAAGGAGAGAAGGCATGTTGTATACACTCGAATATGTGTTGCCATGGAAATTTTAGAACCTTTACCATAATCCATTTGAGTTAAACTTGAATCAAGAGAATAAGATCAACAAGTGGATTATAAAAATATTATATTTTGATGTCATAAATGTTATGAGAGGAAACATGACAAGAGATTGCAAAGTGAAAATGATGGAGAAAGAGATGGAAACTTTTGGACATGAGCCAAACTTCAATATGAAATAATAATATTATATCATAGTAGAAGTTGGTTCAAACTAGGAATTTCCCACTTATAAGAAAGTGGCAAGAAAAGCCCCTTTATATCATCAAATGATAAATGTCATTATAGTTTACTCTAATTAACCATTAGAAGAAAATATGATACAAGGGATGAGGAAGTATAGTGCAAAATTTTAAATTCAAGAGTTAAAGGTATGAAGAAAGATTTGGAATCAAATTTTAAAGTGAATGAGATGAAGGATGTCAAAGTTAATCCAAGTAATTCATCTTCATTTTTCTCAAGTAGCATAAAATCCTCTCCTTGCACTAAAAACAAAAGTAGTATAGAGTGTATTAGTTGCATTTGAGGGTTTCAAGAGCAATATATAGACGATACCCATGGAAGTTTAGGATTTTTAGGATGATATACAAAAGGTAATTATTATGGAGGATCATCCTTGTAATTTACGGTTTCTAAGGCAACATAGAGAAGAAAGCGTTACGAGTCTATTCCTTACATATCAGATTCTTTAGGGCAACATAAATATTTAGAAGATAAGTTTCATCATGAAAATATGGAAAAATAGAAGAGATTGTTGAATATGGAAGTATTATTGGGAATGGAAAAGGAGATGAAGGTTGCCAAAGAATGAACAAAAAAAAAAAGAAACTCAAAGGGATATAAATTTGAGAATCCAAATAAAAATTTCATAGGTATTAACAAGAAGTGGGGCAAATCCCACTAATAAAAATAAAAAGTGATGATGAAAATGAGAATAAGAAGCGAGAAGATGATTTTGAAAGGATTTTAAAGATGGAGGATTGTCTAGAAGTTTCTTTTATAGGATCTTTCAATGGTATTTCAACAATATGGGACAACCCCAAATGGGATGGACAATTATTAGAAATAAAAAGCAATTGGGATGCTAGACTATTTTGTAGGAAAGAGGAAAACATAAAATTTGGGGTTATAATGTATATGCTCCAACTATAGTTACTCCTCATGAAAGATATTGGAAGGACCTTAGTATATTTATTTTAAATACAATGATGATTCATAATTGTGATCTATGGATTCTTGAGGGTGGCTTCAACACAATTATATATCCTTTGAAAAAGGAGAGTGGTGCTCCTAGATTGTCTAAATCAATATAATATTTTGCTTCATTTATCAATTCAAATGGACTTTGGGATGTTAATCCTTCAAGTTTTCAATATACATGGGATAATAGACACATTGGATAAAATCATATAACAAAAATATTGGATAAATTAATGTTTTCTAATAAATCATTGTAATCAGAGTATACAAACTCTTTAGATATTTTATTGTGAAAAAATATTAAATCACAAATCCATTCTTTTGACTTGTGACTTGCTCAATAATGGTCATCCAAATCCATTTCACTTCTAATATATGTGGCTTCAAGACCCTGAATTCCCAAATGGTTATGTTATGGTGGGGTGAAGCAAATTTTAAAGGATCATATATGTACAAGTTTGTTCAAAAAATATCTAAAGGTTCAAATGAATATTTGGAATGTTAAATATATTGGTAATATTTTTAAAGAAAATAAAAAATTCAATCCAAGCTTAAAAATTTATAAGAGGGAGTAGAAATATATGGAATGGACCAAGATTCTTATGTACAAAAAGAATAACTTTTTTTCTATTATTTTTTGAACCAAGGAATTATCCTGATTTCTAATTAAAATTTGTACCTCAATTCTAGTTTTAACAAAGTTGAAAGGGATTTCCAATGGCTTCTAACCTTTGGATTAAGGTTGAATCCTCATTGTTCCTCATAGAATACTTCTACACTAGCCTACACTAACTTGAATTGAAAGCAAAATATAAAAATTAAAGTGCATGAAAAGTTAAAGGTGCTAGTGATTCAACCAAATACAAGTTTAAACTATAGCGACAAAAGCGTGTGCTTAATCAATACATGAGAAGTCAAATAACATCAATGTACACCCATTCATTAAATTATAAAATTGATAAGCAAATGGCAAGATAGGCTAAAAGGGTCATGCCACAATTTCCATGCACTCAGCAAACTAGGAGGGCGGTGCCATTGATGGAATGCCTAAGGACTTGCCAATTTTTTACAATCTCATGAGGTCAAAACACAATATGGTTTTAATAGAGTGTAGCTCTCAATTATTATGGCCAAAATATGATTGAGAAGTCAAAAAACAATATGGTTTTAATGAAAAGTCAAATAACATCAATTTCCACCATTCATTATATTTATGAAATTTATAAGAAAATGATAAGATAGGCTAAAAGGGCTATGCCACAATTGCCATACACTTAACAAACTAGAAGGGAAGTGCCACTGATGGAATGCCTAAGGACTTGCCAATTTCTTACAATATCATGAGGTCAAAACACAATATGGTATTAATATAGTGTAGCTCTCAATCATAATGGCCAAAATATGAATACAATGAGGGCCCTAGGCCCCTATTTATAGTAAAATTTTACCCCTAAGTTACCTAGGATGAGAAACAATTACTCCTAATAAAAGTAAATATTTGGGGGAATCTTTAGCAAAATGATGCACTACCAAATGTTACATGCCTCTAAAGGTTTAAAATGCTTCTAATATGACTCAATACACCACTACATGCAAAAATATCACTTTCTAAAACATTTGCATTGAGATCTACACCTTCAAATGAATCCCTATGACTATCCAAGAGATTTGCTCTAGTTGGCAAGCAAATTGTTCGCTTTTGCAAGTAGATCGATACCTTTTATAGAGCAAACCACTTTTTGTATTGAGTAGACACCTTTTTCTAGGGGATCACTCCTTAGATCCAACTGATCTCTTTTGCAAGCAAATCAATACATATTCCATAAAAAAAAAATTGAGAGGTTATGTGAGGTGTTTGTTGTCTAATTTTGTTGCTTCATACTCAAATATTTGTAAAATCTCAAGGTAGTATCGAGGTACTAAATTTTTGGTGACTTCATGGGGTGCCAATATTTGTTGTGATAATATTACTAAATATTTCCTTTATCCTTGGGCATGAAGTCTAAAAAATTGGGACCTCTGTAGCAAAATTTTCAAAATTTTGATTCTCCTTATTGTCTTTTATGGCCAACAATCCCAACAAATTTTACAATTCTATGTTGATCAACAACTTAGATTGATGTGAGGTCATTTTATTCCCTTATCAAATTTTTAAAAGGATTTTTGATAGCTCTTGTTTCACAACTAACTCTTGTAGCTTGACATATATTAGCTCTATTTTCTCATAGATTTCAGTTGCATATCCTTGGTTAGCTTAGCCTTTCTCCTCTTCAAACAGAGCATTTATGTTATCATCGTTCAATATATTCTTATGTTTATCAAATATGTCAAACATTCCAGCAACAACTAACCCTTGAATTTCTTGAACTTGAGTTTTCAATGATGCTAGATTGTTCTTGCAAGCATGGAGGTTTCTCTAGACATGCAACATTTTCCATAATTTTCTAACTAGGTCCTTATGATCTATCCAAAGTTATTATGTTTATGATATTGTCATGGAGACAAGGAGTTTAAGGACCTTATGGTGTTCACTCTTTCTTGATAGTTTTTATTCCATGTGTTTACTGTTTTAGCTACTTATTTTAAGCTCACCTTTGCAAAGGAGGTTGATAGAAAGTACTCATAAGTATTTTCACCTCTTCTTTGATCTTGTCCTAATGTTACTTGATCCTCTGGATGTATTAAGTTGCCTTAAGGTCTAGAGTTATATTCATTGATCTTGAGGTTTTCAATCTTTAATATACTAATCTTTTGCCTTCAAAGAGAGCTAATTCTAATCCTATGCTAGCTATTATGTGAGGTCTTTGAGTCTTGTTAGTTCTTCTTAGCTTCAACAATTAGGATTTAAGGTCCTTGATCTACTTTTTTAGCTGGTCCTCTTATGAATTTTCCCCTCTAAGTGTCTCTTTTTATTTTTGGATTTGGTCTCGCTATTCCTTTAGCTATGCCACTTTTACCATGAACTCTTTGTTTCTTCTATGTGTTGCTTCATCCTTAACTATGAGGTTAACAAATTTTATGGTTGAGCCAAGTGTGAGCTAGTTTTCTAGTTGAATTAATTGGTATGAGACCATTCTATTTATATCTAGGTTAGACACTTTGGTAGTCAATTTAGTAGGAGTTGTTACTACTTTGGAATATTTAGACTTGGTAGCCTCAATGGTGTATATCTTGTCCCCTCTTCTTTCCAACTATGACTAGATGAGTGTAGAGTTCCTAGAGGTTATATTATTGATTCATTTGTATTATTTATTTCACTTCTTATATTTAGCAGTGAAGACGCCAAACAACTTAGTGATACTTATTCCTTTAGACCCACACACAAATTTTCATGTAAATACCAAACTTGGCCTGGAAATCATGTTGGTTTGATGGGGTGCTCCTACAAACTCAACTCCTTGGGATGGGAAAGTGGGTATCATATTCTACAAGAGGATTTTTCTTGCATGGGGTTATGGACATGTTGGATGTGTGGAAGTGGATGGTGGAGGGAGTAGAGAAAATTATGTGGTGGTAGTGGAAAATGAAGTGGAAACGATGGGAGTGGGCTATAATGCCAACTATATTAGAGTGTCCACATGGTTGGCAATGGCATGCATGATGGAGGAAAAGTGGTATATAGACCAATGGGTATTTGGTGATGGCTTGGATGGTGGGATATTGAAATGATGTAATGGTCATGGTCCCAACTATGATAGAGACTATTGTGGGTGGTGTGCTCCTTAAAGAACCATAGGTTACATTGGTAGAAGGTGATAGAAGTGTAGTAGAAGAATGGGAAGGGAGAGAAGAAACAATAATATAAGAAGAACAAATAGATAAATAAATGGGATCAATGGATAGTGGAAGGGGATAACAATGGTAGTAGTGGTGGCCATGGAGCTGGTCATTCCCAACTTACGAGGGGGGTCTCATTGAGGGATTTTCTCCTCAATTTTATTTGTTTGTTGTTGTTGTTTTTCTACTATGACTTTCCCAAACATAAATCCATACCTCAATGATGGATACTTTGTAACTCTAAATATAGATCCAAGGTTTGAATCCTACTAGGGTTTAGGGTTCTACACATGCTTTGGTAACTAGACTATGGTTGGATAACCATATATTAGGTAAAAAATAATCCTCCATGAGGGTTATCTCATTTGGCCTTTGGCATTGTGGAAATTAAAAACTACTTTACTTTACTTTACTGTTACTTTTTACTTTACTTCAAATCCTTTTCATCCTTTGATGATTGTCTACCTTACTATTAGATTGACCACTTCCAGAGTCATTGGTGTGGAAAAGATAGTGATTTTGGGTACCACTTTCTTCTTAGGTATCTAGAAGGATGAGGTGCTTATCACTACTTCACTTATTACCTTACACCTATTTATGCTCTTTGGTTTCCTTCTATACCATATGATGGAGGATTAGGCATCAAAATATCTCTAATAGTATTGGTTATCATACCCATTTTTTACCTTTTCATATGCCATGCTAAAATTTTCCATTTTGTGCATTCTATTTTTTTGAGTTTCCCTAGCATCTAATGGTTCATTTTGATGTTTGTATCAAAGTCATATTTCATCTTCATATAGAAGGTATTTCACTCTAGTGGACTAGTGTACCAACTCAATATTTCATCTTTGTATCCATAGTTGCTTTCCAAAGTGGTAAGGGTTAATTCTTCTCTCATATTTGCTTCTTATTGTATGCTATATTTTATTATGAATGAAGAAGGTAACTAACTTCTTGATCCTCAATGTCTTCTTGAAGACTCCTCTTGGGTCATAGGACTAATGATCCCTTAATCATTTCAAGCTCATTTCACTCTATCATACCTCTTCCATTTGAATAAAACCATAACTTTTGGGTGATGCTCATGATTGGCTACTTGAGTGAGTAGAATGTGGTTTTCTTCTACCCCTTGAAATACTTTAGGTCCATGTAATCAAGTTGCCACACATATTCTAGGTTGAACATGTGATTGGGAACACATGCAAGCAAATCTGTGGGCATGGATGAAAAACCATAGGGATGGATAAAATTTTGGATCCTTCCCATATAGAAGTATTTACTCAATTACTTTTCATCACTTAGAAGTTGTTGTGCCACATTTGGTAGTCTTGGCACCTTTCCTCTAAACCTTTCTATGTTGGCCTCATACACCTCATCATAGAAGTAGTGGGAGGTCTCTTTTGCTTCTTGGTAGGGTATGTTTATACATTCCATAACTAATAGGGGATAGTCATTGTCTCCTATTTTTTCTAGCTATAGATTTGGGAATCGATATTTCTTAAGATGTAAAATTAACCAATTCAAGTAGGAGGTATAGTTAAATTTCCTCTCCTTAAATGCTCTCAATTAATTGTCCATTTGATCTATGATGTACTTGGCATATATTATCTATGAGTGGTTAAGGTAGGTTTATATAGCATAGACTAGGGTAATGTGCTCTTTATATAGCTTTAAGTCAGTTTGTTCCTTCAAAATGATCACTATTCTAGATAACACCATTTAAACATCCTCCTTAAACAAGTCTATCTCCAATGGGTTATTGGAGTCAACTGACAAATTAGGTTTATTCAGGTGTGATATTAAGAAATATTGATAGTATGTATAGGTGTGTCTACAATAGTAGTGATTTTGGAATTTTGGTTTATAGGACACCCACATTGAAGGATCATCAGTCATTTTGAGTATATCCCTTATGTAAAAAGCTTCTTTGGTCTACTGTGAAAGTCTAATTTTTTTGTTTAAGGGGTCATATCTTTGCACAACTATATCTACCAACTTTGGAAAGCTCTAAAATTGGGGCACTAAGTTCATGGCTAGTCCTCATGTCCAATTTAAATGATGCTCTAGGAATTAGTCAAAGGGCCTAGGTTGAACCTCCTGAGAGATTCCTTTTTTACTTTCCCAATTATATGTGTGTAATTTCCCTCTTCCACCCATCGATCATAGAATTCCTTAGATATATTTGAAATAGGGGAGTCCTATCTCTTTCTATTCCTTTTCTTCTATGGTTGTTCCCCTAATGACTCATTCTCCTTTAAAAGTATAAGAATTGGTGAAGGTAGAGCAGAAGTGGTTGGGCCAATGGCAACAAAAGGTGATGAAACTAGATGTGCTTCATGCAAGGGGTTTGGCAGATAAAGAAGTATTTTCCATGATGGCTCAAGAAAAAAAATGGAGAAATGGGAGACATCGATGAAAATTTGTAAAAAGGTAGAAAAATTTGGCTATTCTATAATAAGGAGTGATTCACGTGCAATTTGCTTACTTTTAAGCCCTTTGGAAAATTTTATGAAAAGGAGTGGTTTGCTAAAAAAAAAAGTGATTTGCTTGTAAAATCAAGCAATTCACTTTCTTTGGTAAACTTGGTAGACTAGGAAAAGTTAAGTGATTTGCTCCTTAACTTCATCGATTTGCTCATACCAAAGGAGTTGGAAAATGTCTTTTTTGGTGCAATCTACTAGAATGTGAGTGAATCGATTGAGAAAATGAATAGATATTGGGACATATCACTTGAGGTCCAAGAAATTCACTTGGTGCCTTGGAGAAATCCACCGTGCAATTTTCTCACTTTTAGGCCCTTTGTAAAATTTATGAAAAGGAGTGACTTGCTAAAAAAGCAAGCAATTTGCTTGTAAAATCAAGCAATTCACTTTCTTTGGTAAATTTGGTAGGCTAGGAGAAGTCGAGTGATTCATGTGAAATTTTATCACTATAATAAGGAGTGATTCACATGCAATTTGATCAATTTTAGGTCCTTTCAAAAATTTTATGAAAATAAGTGACTTGCTCCTTAACTTCATCGATTTGCTCATGCTAAAGGAATTGGAAAATGTCTTTTTTGGTGAGATCTACTAAAACATGAGTGAATGAATTAAGAAAAAGGGATATATATTAGGACACCTCACTTAAGGACCAAGTGATTCACTTGGTGTCTTGGAGAAAAATGCTCTAGATGGGGAGCCAATTGGAGCTCAACTTGAGTGATGGTGCAAGTCATTGGATAATATGTGCATGGTTTGCATATAAGAAATGAGAGGCAAAAGTGAAATTAGAGAGAGAGGGATGAGGGACTTTATAGCCCCTATCCCACATGGTTATTTCCTACCAACACCATGTATAGTGGGTCATTCAAGTAGGTTATTAGCTCATTAAAGGATAATTCACTTGTTTGGATGGTCGACTCATGTGGCATGGGTTAGGAAAGCATGTCACTTATTAAATGTGAGAGGATAGGATCCCTCTATTCTAAAAGTAGTTAGTACTTCTTGAGGACACCCTTGTTTTTATAAAACTATTTTTCTTATAGGGTTAGTAGTTCTTAAAGGTGGATAACTCCCAAGAGCTATGGATTAAAAAATGGGCATTTATGCTCTCTATTTTAAAAGGTGATTCATGAAGCATTATAAGCTCTATTAAACTTATCCAGTTCTCAAGAACCTCTCTATTTTAAAGGGATAATCACCCTCTTCTTATTATTTTTTTGGTCTTACCGGATCTAAAAATATAAATCATTAATTTGTCAACACCTTAAAATATAGATCTTAAGAGGTAGTCCTCTCGACATCTCACAATGTTCTCCTCAACACCAACCATTCCATGAATTTTTATTTAGACAATGCAACCAACCTGCCTAAAGGATTTACTACCATGGCCAAGCATAGTCTTATCAACAACACCTTTATAATTAGTTAGGTGACCTAAAGGATTTATTGCCATGGCTAGGGACACCCATGAGTGACCAGCATGAAAGGAATTCTTTAAGAGGAAAAGGAGGGAATAATTAGCAAAATAATATCCATTATGAATATATATATATATATATATATATATATATATATATATATATATACATACTCTTTTGGATATAATTATTATCACTAAATCAAACAAAGATACCATCAATTCATGAAAATAGGTAGTGTTCCTTTGTCCATTATGACAAGCTTGTAGGCATTTGGACCCATGATCTTCATGACTTGGTAGAGCCTACTCTACAAAGAGTCAAGCTTCTAGTGTTCCCAAAAATTTTCCATGTCTTCATCCCATTTGAATATGAGGCACCCTTATTTAAAAACCACACCAGTGGATTTTTTGTTGAACCACATTTTAACATCTTCTTGGAGTTGCACTATCTTCTTGAAAGCCTTTTATCTTTCCTCTTCCAAGGCTAACAAAGCATTTTGTCCTGTTTGCATGGGATCAATGTCAATATATTCAAATTCAAGTTGTAAAATTTAGAGGGAGGGGAGTTCCAAATTGATTGGTAGCACAACTTCCTTGCCATAGACCAACTTGTAAGGATATGATCTAGTGGATGCCTTTGGTGTCACTCTATATGCCCATAATGTCATATGATTTAGTAGGCTAGTCCCTTTGTGACTAAAAAAATGGTTCTTTTTAGGATCCTTATAATATTTTTATTAGTTAAATCAACCAAGTCATCTTGGGGATAGTATTTGGATGATGTTTAAGTAAGAATCTATATTCTAGGGAGAACTTCATTACCCTAGCCCCTTTGAAGTGGCATTATCTATGAATATGATGGAAGGCGCTCCAAATCTAGTGATGATATCCTCTAAAAATTGAACCATTGTTTCTTGATTGTCCACTTTTATTGGGATAGCTTCAACCCATTTGGTGAAATACTTCATAACAGTGAGGATCCATATCTTGTGCTTGATAGTGGATTGGTATTTCCTGTGAAATCTAGGTCCCATTGATTAAATGGTTTATTTACAATAATTTTTAGGGGTATTGAGGATTTTCTCATCCTTCCTCTAAACATGTTGTAGGATATGCAATATTTGATCCATCAGTAATAATTGATAAAAATGGTAGCCAATAGTATCCAATTATTAGGATATTACAAGCTAGTATGCGTGTAGATTAATTTCCTCATTCATCATGATATTTCTTCATCAAGGACTCTATATTTTCTTCTTCTATGCAACATCATAAGATGCCATCATCCTATTTTCTAAATAATGCACCATCAAGTTAGTGATAATGTGTTACTTTCTATGTGAATAGGGCAATCCTTTTGGTACCTTTCCTATAGTCATATCTACACATGTTGCCTATCCAACTAGTTTTTAACTTATATATATATATATCTTCTACAAGGGAAAATTGATGTTTAAGGACTATCATTACTAGTATTTCATACAAGACTCTTCCCCTGATCAATTTTATAGGTTTGATTTCAATGTCAAATTCTTGAATTTTATTGATCCATCCAACACTCTTTTCTCTTAATTAATCATGCAGTATAATATATTGAATGTTAGTGTAAACCAAAAATGAACAACACCAATACAAAGATAAAGTAACAAAAGCACAATAACACCACAAGATTGCACAAAATAAATAAGCTTTTATTAATATGGGAAGATCTTTGAGTTGTACAATGAATGTGCCCCAATATGAGATTTTTACAATGCATTTTGATACAGACATTACAAATATGAGGGTTTCAAAACCCCATTTCAATGAACAATTGGTGTCTTATCGCTCGTACTTGATCCAAACAAGAGTATGGGTGGGCTTGTGTATCCCTGCAGGACCACCCTAGCTTCAATAGCTTTTAGAAATATGATTCCTACACCTAAAAAACAACAAACAACATAAAAGGGTATAAAACCACATGCGAGGGCTCCACTACGTGAGGCCCTCTGAAAGATAAAAAAAACTAATAAACCCTAGATGTGCAGAATATAACTGTAAACAAAAATATAGAAATGTAAATAAATTGCATCGAATATTTTACCTTATCAAGTGATTTTTTCTCCTAATTTTGTGGTTGATGGTCGTGCAAATGCTTGAAAGGTGCCCAAGGGTTGGGGGATTGCAAAATCTATTTTGGAAAACACCCAAAGGCATTCAACAATGGATGTGAATGCCCATAAGAGTTCTAAAAATGCTCATCAACATTTTGTGAACTCTAGGGAGTGTTCGGGGGTTAAGGGAAGGGAGGTAAAACTATATCTAGTTCATGAGGATTTGGCAACAACGAAAACGAGATGAGCGATGGCGACGAATGATAGAGAGATGGCTAGGGAAAATTTTCAAATTTAGAACTTTGAAAAAGTTTGTGGATAATGTTTGTGGACCTTGATTCATAAAAATGAATCACTTTTATAATCTACCCTTGAACATGTTAGGGTTTCAACGACACAAAATGGGTGATCGAGATTAAAACATGAGGAAGGGTGGATATTAAGCTTGGGCAAGTGGCATGGATTGAGATGGATGAATGGATAAGATTAAAACATGGTGGATGGCTAGGATTTATTCATATAAATACATATATATTTATTAAATATATGAATATAATATATAAAATATTAATATTTATATATATTAAGTAAATACATATATATATATATATATATATATATATATATATATATATATATATATAATGTATGACTATGATTGGAGGACACATATGGATGACAAGTGGTTAGATTTTGGTGTCTTCAGTTAGGGTATATAACAAACATAGTGGTCTTTATCTAAGTTAGATAATACTTGAACTTCTTAAGAGCCTTCATGATGATGAACACCTAAGGGTATACCTTATGAATGGATTAGATCATGAATGAGATGGAATGGTCATCTTTTGGAAGTTACATTAGGTAAAAAATGTTTTTACCACAGTGAAAGGGTGGACTTACCTTTTACCTCATGGACGACGGAGTTTGGACGGCATGGGCGGCAGAGAGAGAACTCAAATTCAATTTCCTTTTCTTCTTTCCTCCCTATTTTCCTTCTCCCTATTCTCTTTCCCCTAAGTTAGGCGTATGGTTAATTAGCTCCTATTTAAACTTTGTAACCTGATTATTATTGTTAATGGTTAATGCTCATTTGATTTTTATTGTTTCGACTCTTTGGTTTCTAACCCTAAGCTCCTGATCTCAATATCTGGTATCAGAGCAGGTTGGAAGCGAAGCTGGTGGGCGTTGCCGAGGTAGGCACGGATCTCGAGGAGGAGGTCAGCCCATAGCACGTGAACCGAGGTAGGCACGAATCTCGAGGAGGTCAGCCTAGCCCGTAGCATGCGAACCGAGGTGACCCTGGAGGCACAAAGATCGAGGAGCGGACAGAACCAGAGACGTGGACACGTGGCACGACGAGACCAGACTAGACACTGACACGTGGCATGACCAGACAAGAGCAGACCAGACTGACACGTGGCGCGAGGAGGCACGACTTGCGCGGGGAGGCAAAAGGCAGTCCCGATTGCCCGTAGGCAATCGAGAATCTACCGACGACGTTAGGCTTTTAAAGCCTACAAAAACATCCGCACAGCGGATGTGGGACTAAAGTCCCAATTTTTTAATCCTGTAGCTAGCGCCGACAGGAAATAAAAGGAAGGACTCTTCCTTCCTTTCCCGTCGGATACGCTAGCCCGACTGGCTATTCGGGCCAGCGTTAAGTTGAGGCGCGGGAGGTCGCGGGGTCGAACCCCACGCGCGCCTAACAAAGTTTTTTTTGCTTATAAAATATAATATATATTTTTTATTTTCTTTTAATCATTTTTAATTTTATAAATTTATATTATATAGATAAATCTTTTAAATTTTTTTAAATTTTTATCTATAAAAATATATAGTTTATAAAAATTTTGATTAAAACTAAAAAAAAATTTTATATATATTAAAATTTTTTAAAAGAAAATCTCTAGCATTCTCTTTCAAATTTGATTCTTAGAACTAGAGAAAAATTATTTCCTAAGAGGAAATAGATGTAAAAGTTTTTACGCTTTGACAGGTAAAAACTTAGAAAAATTTCCTAAGAGGAAATTGTTGTAAAAAAGAAATTTCGGGGAAATTTTCTTTAAAATATCTAGATGATCAGATCTGGTGGGTGTTATCATGCTCTATGTAGTTTGTTACTAAGAACAAACGCAGAAAATTTTGACGAGCATGTAAGAACGCTTGGACTTAACACTGTATTTTCACAATTACAAAATGCAGTAATTGCAAATCAGCGAAATCCTGAACTAGGCTACGAAGCAGATTCAGAAGATAATTCTTTTGGAAGCAGATTTGAACAATCTGAGTCAATACCAATTGCTCCAGTAGAATCGAAATATACTCATTATAGTAATTCCATTGAAATTATTGAACCAGATTCACCAGAAATCATCTTAATCAGTGACGACGAGGAAGAAGTTGCAGACAATTTTGTGCACCAGGAGATAGCAGAGTCTCATCAAGCAGAATAAAGCCCTTTGTGAAAAGTTAAAATCAAGCAAGGCTTGATCTTTGTAATTTTCTTTATTTTCTTGTAATTGCACAATAATAGTAGTTTTTTGTTATTGTTTGTAATGGCATCAAACTACAATCTACCCATCCCTGAATTTGATGGGGATGATTATGAGTACTGGTCCATCAAGATGAGGACACTACTCATTGGAAAAGGCTTATGGGATATTGTCGAAGATGGCTACACAGCTCCAACGGATTGGACTACTTTGAATGCAGCAGACAAGAAAACCCTAAAGGAAGCCCAGAAAAATAATTCTTCTGCCCTATCCCTACTTCAAGCGGCATTAGTTAAAAGTATCTTTCCTAGGATTGCATCAAGCACAACTGCTAAAGATGCATGGAAGGCCTTACAAGAAGGTTTTCAAGGAAATGATAAAGTGAAGCAGGTCAGGCTTCAAACACTGAAAAGAGATTTTGAAAATCTCAGAATGAGAGACAATGAAAGAGTCGGAGATTACTGTGTAAGAGTTAAAGCAGTAATCGATATGATGCAAACCTTGGGTGATGACACAAAACCTGAAATAGTGGTGAAGAAAGTGTTGAGAACACTTCTTCCTAAGTGGAATCACATAGCAATCATAATCGAAGAATCAAGAGACCTTTCTACTCTCACGTTTGATAACTTAATAGGTTCATTAACTTCTCATGAGGAGAGGTTACAGGGGGCACCTTCCACAAGCTATGGAGGTGAAGACAATGCCTTCACTTCAAACGAAGCCGCAGGGCGAGGACAAGGAAGAGGAAGAGGCAGAGGACGACAACAGAGAGACAGAGGCCGAGACAACTCAAGAGGAGCAAACTCCTACAAAGGAGGAAATCAAAATAGAGGACAAAATCAGAACAGAGGAGGTAACCAAAATCAAAGCGGCAATCCAGGCCGAAATGGAAATCAAGGACGAGGAAGCAACAAGTCCAAAACAACATGTTTCAATTGCGGTAAACCAGGACACTTCGCTCGTGACTGCTGGTCAAAAACTTCACAAGGACAAAGCAGTCAATACGGTTCCTTCTATGGAGAAGAAGAAGACCCCTCAAATCTTTTTCTTTCATATGGACAATCAGATCACAATCTAGATGATACATGGATTCTAGATACTGGTTGTTCCAATCATATGAGTGGCAAAGAAGAACTCTTTGCTACCTTAGATTCAAATTATAAATCCCATATTAAGTTAGGGGATAATAAGACATTGCAAGTAGAAGGCATTGGAGCCATGGAGGTTCCAACAAAAGAAGGCCTTAAAAAAGTGAATGACATTTATTTTACTCCCAAGCTCCAACACAATCTCCTCAGTGTTGGGCAAATGATGGAGAGGAATTACAAACTTGTTTTTGATGAAGGTAGATGTACCATACTTGATAAAAACAATTGTAATAGAGTCATTACACAAGTACCTATGACAAAAAATAGGTTATTCCCTCTGAAATTTGGTGAGCCAGGGGGAGCACAACTTGCGAATGTAGCTATTTCAAATCCAAGTGTACTGTGGCACTTGAGATATGGTCACCTTAATTCCGCTAGCTTGAAAATGTTAACTTCACAAGCTATGGTGACAGGACTACCAAAGATTTCAGATCACAAGAAAGTATGCGAAGGTTGTGCTTTGGGAAAGCACTCCAGATCAAAGTTTCCTAAAAGACAAGCCTGGAGAGCCAGTTATCCTCTTCAGCTAGTGCACTCGGACATCTGTGGTCCTATGCAAACAAAAAGTCTAGGAAACAATTCATATTTTCTAACTTTTATTGATGATTATTCCAGAATGTGCTGGATTTATTTTCTGAAACATAAAGATGAAGCATTTGATTGCTTCATAGATTTCAGAAATAATGTAGAAAAGCAGAGTGAATATCATGTAAAATGTCTAAGGACAGATAGAGGAGGTGAGTACTCCTCAAATGAATTCTTGCAATACTGTAGAGAGAATGGGATTAAAAGGCAGTTCACTACTGCCTATACTCCTCAACAGAACGGTGTGGCAGAGCGAAAGAACCGCACCCTTGTAGAGATGGCAAGAACTATGCTACAAACAAAGCATCTAACACACACATATTGGGCAGATGCTGTTAGAACCAGTGCATACATAATAAATAGAAGTCCAACTTCTAGTTTAGATGGTATCACTCCTTATGAAGGATGGTACGACAAGAAGCCAAATGTAAAGCATTTCAAGATATTTGGTTGTTTAGCCTATGCACATATTCCAGAAGAGAAAAGAAAGAAGCTTGATCCCAAGAGTCAAGCATGTATATTTGTAGGGTACTGTGAATCCACAAAAGGATACAGACTCTACAATCCAAAGACCCATAAAGTAATTATTTCAAGAGATGTAATTTTTGATGAAGGGGGAGAATGGGGTCATCAAAAATTTGCTAATGTAGAATCTGATTCAGCCAGTTCTTCACAGGTACAAATTAAGAATAGCAGTGGTACCCCACCACAGAGTCCTCAAAATGAATCTTCTTCGAGTACATCGAGTGGTACACCAAGTCCTAGAAGAAGTCCTTTGAAGGCACCACCAAACTCTCCAAGAAGATTTCAGAGATCTGTAAGTGCTCCAAGTCCTATGGATATTGATCCATCTTCTCAAAGGAAAGAGACTAATAAAGGAAAAAGAACACTACAGAATCATCCATCTTCTCAAATGTTGGATAGGAATTTCCAACGAAGATACACTAGAAGTCAAGCTAGTGAGATGGATGACATATTATCCAGACTTGAAAATCTTCACATGTCTGGAGATGATGAATCTCACGAACCAAGAGGAGATGTAGTCAATTATGCTTTATTGGCTACTGCACAGCTAGAACCATCTAGCTATGAAAAAGCATGTACAGAAAGTATATGGCAAGATGCCATGAAAGAGGAAATATCCTCTATTAACAAAAATGATACTTGGGAGCTTGTGAAGCTACCCAAAGGTAAAAAATGTGTTGGTTGTAAATGGGTCTATAAGACCAAATTCAATGCTGATGGAAGCATTGAAAGACATAAGGCAAGACTAGTTGCAAAAGGTTTTACTCAGAAATATGGAATAGACTATGAGGAAACCTTTGCTCCTGTAGCAAGACAGGAGACAATTAGAACAGTTCTTTCCTTAGCTGCTCACAAAGGTTGGGCAATACAACACATGGATGTGAAAAGTGCATTCTTAAATGGATACTTAACAGAAGAGGTGTATGTTCAGCAACCTCAAGGTTTCCAAGAACAAGGAAAAGAAAACCTTGTTTATAAATTGAAAAAGGCACTTTATGGCCTCAAGCAAGCACCAAGAGCTTGGTACTCACGCATTGATGGCTATTTTAATGAGCTTGGATTCACTAAAAGCAAAAGTGAACCAACTCTGTACTACCTCAAGAATGGAACAGACATCCTCATAGTTTGTTTATATGTGGATGATCTTATATTTATGGGTAGTAATAATAAAATGAACATGGAGTTCAAAAACTCCATGATGAATCAGTTTGAGATGAAAGATCTCGGATTAATGAGATACTTCCTAGGCATGGAAGTACATCAATCAGAGAAAGGGATCTTCATATGTCAACATAAGTATGCAAGTGACATGATCAATAAGTTTGCTATGCAGCAGTGCAAATCAGTTACAACACCAACAGGACATGGAATCCAGCTGAGCAAAGATGATGGATCACCAAAGGTTGACATGACCACTTTCAGGAGTATGGTTGGGAGTCTGATGTTTCTTACCAACACAAGACCTGATATTCAGTACGTTGTTTCTCTTGTTTCAAGGTTTATGGCTAGCCCATCTGAGTTGCATCTTCAAGCAACCAAAAGAATTCTACGTTATGTAAAAGGTACATTGGATTTTGGAATCCATTACCACAAGAGTAACTCTGTGAAGTTACTTGGTTTTAGTGACAGTGATTGGGGCAGCAATATAGATGACAGGAAATCTACATCAGGGAACTGTTTTAGTCTAGGTTCAGGACTAATAACTTGGAGTTCCAAGAAACAATCTGTTGTAGCATTATCATCTACTGAAGCTGAGTATATAGCCATTACACATGCTAGTACTCAAGTCCTCTGGTTGAGGAAAATCCTTGAAGAGATTGGCAAAAAACAAAGTGGTCCAACAACTCTGAATTGTGATAATATTAGTGCCATTCAGTTGGCATATAATCCAATCCATCACAAAAGATCAAAACATTTTGATATGAAGTATCACTTCATTCGAGATATGGTGGATCAGAAGATAGTTGAGCTTAAATACTGCAGCACTTTGGACAATATAGCAGATATCTTCACCAAAGGCATAGCTACAACTCAATTTATAAAGCTGAGAGACTGTATAGTCAGTCCTCTCAACTTTAAGGGGGAGAATGTTGGAAGTTACATTAGGTAAAAAATGTTTTTACCACAGTGAAAGGGTGGACTTACCTTTTACCTCATGGACGGCGGAGTTTGGACGGCATGGGCGGCAGAGAGAGAACTCAAATTCAATTTCCTTTTCTTCTTTCCTCCCTATTTTCCTTCTCCCTATTCTCTTTCCCCTAAGTTAGGCGTATGGTTAATTAGCTCCTATTTAAACTTTGTAACCTGATTATTATTGTTAATGGTTAATGCTCATTTGATTTTTATTGTTTCGACTCTTTGGTTTCTAACCCTAAGCTCCTGATCTCAATATCATCTTCATCATTCTTTTGTGTTAAGACAATAACAATTCTTTCATATGTACTAAATACATCCATTACAAAATCTATGGAGAAATTTGAATTAATCAACATTGGATATCTATTGATAGCATCTTTAACATCTTGAAAAGCTTTCTTCCCTTCATTGATCTAGTTTAGGGAGGTATCCTTCTTCATCATCTTGGCTATGGATTCGACCATTAGAGAAAATTTATAATGAACTTGGAAAGAACTATATTTGACCTAGGAATAACCTAATTCCTTTGACTGGCGAGGGAAATGGTAGGTCTTGGATGGATTTTATTCGATTGGGGTCTATGGCTAAACCTTCTTTTGACACAACATGACCTATAAATTTGTCTTCTTGGACCATAAAAATATACTTATTAGTACTAATCAATATATCAAATTCCCTACACCTCTAGGCACTAACTCGAGATGTTTGACATATCTACTCCTATATTTGGAAAATACCATTAAATCATCAAGGTATATGAGAATGGTCCAGCTCAAAAGTTTGGTGAGAGTTATTCCCATATTCGTTTGGAATGTTTCTCTTATGCTTGATATACCAAATGATATTCTTTTATATACGAAGGTCCCTCATATGGTGGTGAAAGTTATCTTATGCTAATATTGATCTTTAAACCTTACTTTTTTGTATCCTAATAAGCCATCAAGGAGAGACAATATCTATGATCCAATTATCTTCTAGAAAATCTAATCAATGGTAGGTAAAGGGTATTGATACTTTAAAGAGGCTTGAATTAGGTCCCTAACTAGCACATAATTTTATATCGTTATTTTTTTTAAGATAATTTGGAAATCCAAGTGGAGTGGTTGATTAGAAATATTATCTAAGCCTATATGAGCTTCAATAATTCTTTCTTCATAATTATATTTATTTTAGAGTTTATGAGTTACTTTTCTATTTGAAATGTCTAGCATCAGGCTCCAATTTGATGGTATGCTCTGACTTTATTATTGTAAGACTTAAGATATTTATAATATCATGCAATCATTCTTCATATATGCCATAAAGCTCTTTGAAGAGGTCTCTTTCTTCTTGAGTGTAATGTTTTTTGAGCAATAGGTTCCTCCCTTCAACCACCTTGATAGGACGATATGAGGATGATTTAACTACGAGACTCATCTTCATTGTACTATCATCTAATTAAATAGGCTCTCTAGAGTGATAAAACCTTTGGGTAACTAATTTGTATTTAGTTGTATGACTTCATCCTTGATGTCATACCTATACTTGTTCTTTTCTTCAACATTTTAGACTTCCATAATAAAAAACTTTGACTTGTTCATCATTATTAAAAGCTTTTCAATGATAAAAATTATGAGGGATAGTTGGTCTAAATACTACCTCTAATTTTTTAAGTTTATCCCACATGTTGTTGATGAGGTTGAATTGGGTTGCTATCCCTACCAACTAATCTACTTTTGCATTCATTTATTTAGATATTGCTTTGATTTTGTATGTGTCAAAACTTTCCAACAAATCCCAAACATGATGTTTATGACTTTAGTTGCTTGTTCTTTGTAGTGCACTAGGAATTGACCTAATTTAAAATTATTTCAAAGTCACAATTTATTTTAAGGTTCCTAATTTCTATCTTCTCTACCTTTCTCAAACTGGTACAAAGTGCTTCATATTATTCTACATTGTTGGTATAATTGAATAGAAATATATAGGCATAGTGAATTTGTGCACACTATGGGTCAATCAATTAATCACCAATTTCTACTCCATTCTTGGTTATGGTACCATTAAAGTACATTATCCAGGTATTATTTTCTCCTTGACTTGTTAGGGTCAAAATATTAGAAGACATTTCAATGATGAGATAGTTGCCTAATTTAGTCTCCTTATATTTGCCTTCATAATACTCTTCATATTACAATACACCAATTATCATGTTAATTTTTGAGTCCTAAGCATTATAAAGGTAACCTTCATACTCTACAAAATCTAGGAGCTCATTCACATTTATTGTACTTTCATCATCTAACTGATGTACTAGATAATTCTAATGTAGTTCATTTTAAATCTTGGCCATCTTTCCATCCTTAGGTATGTTCATATGGGTATATTCCATTTTCAAATAACCATATTCTAACACCATGTGAGTCTAATATATGGACAACAACATACCAAAGTAGAGAGGTAGGTCCACTACCATTGCTTCTTGTACTACAAACTCTAGATGTATAGCTATAATCATGACTAGATCTTTGAGTACCCTTACTTCATTGAACCTTGTGCCATTCATTAAGATATATCCATATCTTCATAAGTGTCTTTAGGTGTAACTATAAATGTTGCCCTTGAATCAACTATCCAACTCCTTAATATGTAGTTTACAATTTTGAAGATTACATAGTGTGCTGACTTAATACTTTACCAGATGTTTTACAATCAAATTTTGTTGATCAACTACTTTGATTGGAGTGATTTCTATTTTCTTACCTCTAGCATAAGTCCTTTCTTATTATTTAGAGCTTTTTTGAGTAGATCGTGTTGTCCCAGTAGGGTTAATGCTTCTAGCATGTTGAATTTAGCTGGTATCTTTTTCAATTCTTTTATGATGTTTAATTTGAATTTTGTAGAGGCACTTTCACTTTGCATTATGAAATTTTGATATTGCCTTATGGTTTTCACACATTCTTTGCTCGTGAGAGGGGTATTTCAGCCATTGGTTGATAGCAATTCTGCCAAATTATCTCATAGGTCTACTTTCTCAAGATAAAAAATTAATCACATAAAATGCAATCACAAAATAACATAATATTTCACAATAAAAATCTCACACATATATTCATAAATCCAATATACAAATTGATTCATTATATATTACATTACATGGAGCTTTATATCCATTATATAACCTTATAAATGACTCTTCAATACTCTAACTATTGCTCTCCTCAAACATCTAGGAGATGTGTCCTTTTAAATTTCACATTTTGACAAAAATATCATGACTCTTCATTTTACATCTTACCACATCTCATGTGACTCTTCACTTGCATATTTAACACCTAACACCTATGACTCTTCACTCACTCACTTGACACTTTGTACACTCAAAATGGTTGGTCCTATTGTTCTTATATGGTTGCACAGGGTTGCAAGAAAACTTGTGAATACTAGGACTCAACATAGATCTCTTTCCACTAGATTGAAGGATAACTAGTAGAGTAATTTTTTTTTTAGAGATCTAGAGATTTATATGAATTTGATTGTTGTTGTCTAAGTTTTATGTTATAGAAAATTATTTCTCAAAACTTGAGAAGCTTCCTAGAACAGATAGAGAATAATTTCATCTTCAATTGCCTTAAAGTCTATGTGCTTTCCTTGTGCAAGGATTAGTTATTTTTTGCAGTAAAATAATAGACATTGAATATTAACAAGGTCCAAGAAAGAAGGCTCCATTGGAGATTGAAGGTTAAATATTGAGGATACCCAAGAAGGAGGTCACCATAGAAGATTGAAGATTGAATAATATATATTAAATAAAGGAGAAAGCAACTTTATTGCAGATTGAGAAGGAGGAGAAACTTTTAGATTTGTAAGATAGAAGACTACATATTGAAGATAGATGAGGACTAGGAAAAGTCTTATTGAAAATTTGAGAAGCTGTAAAATTTGAAGACCTAAGAGAAGAGGTCTCAAGTAAACTTGGAAGGAGAAATAAGAACGCCAAAAAATCCCATTGAAGAAATTGAAGAAGTGGCCATTGGAGGAAATTTGAAGAAAACTCAAGGTAGAAGATTGTAAGAATGAATAGCTACTGAAGATCTCAAAACATTTAGATTCTTGAGGAAGAGACCAATGATAGAGGTCATATTATAATATAAAATCCAACAAGATCTAAGGAGGAGAAATAAGATAGAAGAGGCCATCAATTTGATAAATTTTAAGACTACCATTGCGAAGAAGAATATTGTTGATTACTGCAGTAGAAGTTGAAGAGTCACAGGACAAAAAGTTGAAGGTGACATAGTGCTGCAAATTAAAGAAGATACGGGCAGATTCTGAAGTACTTTGAATAGCCAATTGAAAGCAGTCTTGATAGAAAAATAAGGCAATAATTTGGAGGAATTAAATGTTGTTTTTGGACAACAATATAAAGGAGAAGAAATCAGAATTTTGGAGCAGCAAATTAAGATATTTGGACTGCAAAATTGGGAAGCATTAGAAGGAGAAAATAGAGCTGCATTTTGGAGAACTTCGAGGTAAATTTGAGAGTTTTGGACATAAAAACGAAGGAGGAATTGGCAGTATTTGAAGCTACAAAATTGTAGAGTTTTTGGACAGCAAGAGGGCAACACTAATAGCTGTAAACTTTAGAATTCAAGAGAATAAATTTGGAGGAGAATTGAAGTCACAAAAATCAGGAAATTTGGGTAGCAAAATAAAGCTGCAAATTTTACAAATTTGGGACAGCATACAAGCTGATTTTGGGTAGCAAGCTAAGGCTAAAAATTTGAAGATATAGAACAACAATTCCGAGTAGCAATAAAGGAGAGGATACAAGCTACAAATATAACCAAATAGGTTTGGAATTAGGTGATTAAAAAAGTATTTTAGTTTTATAAAAATTTAATTGAATTTAATTTTATTTTGCACTATATATTAGAGAGTTCAAATCAGGAGAAGGAAGAAATCTAATTTTATTACCTCCCAATTAAAGGAGATTTAGAAGCTTGCAAATTAGTGAGGTAATATAGCATAAAGGAGTTGGTTCATCAAGATTTATATGCTATTAATAAAGCAAGCATTAGCAAGCTAAGGAGCTTCAAATACAAAGAGAAACACTCATAATATTGTGCTTAATACACGATTTTGAAATATAAGTCTTCAAAAGCTATTTTGATTGTTTCAAAACTTGTAAAGTACATCAACAAAATATAGAGGTAGAAATTGCTCAAAAATGAGAAATAAGGAGAAAATAATATTGATAACGAGTATCATTTTAAAAACTTGCAAAAAAGGAGATTTATTGAAAGAATATGAGATTGAATAAGGGCCCAGGATAGAGCAATATTTAAAGTGTCAAAAGACACTAAGGAGCATAACCAAATTTAAAAAAATTGGTAATGAAGAAGTTGTTATCTAATTGAGAAAAGCAAAGAGAACAAAAGGAGATTGAAAGATAGCAAAAGGTATAGTTGTTCCAGTCTAGGTGTGGAAATAACAAATCACATTAGAGCTGGAGAAGAAATTATCAAGGAGTCATAGAAGGTGGAGCAAAAGGAACACCACCAAGGTTGAGGAAGAGCCACCTATGTGTAAGGAAGAACCACCAAAGCACCACCATAAGGAACATTTGGAATCTCAAGAGTCATTGCAAAAATACCAAGAAATGTTTATCTTCAACCATTAAAGATTTACTTAAGGGAAGATGAAAGGAATAGAGTAACATAGCTTCTACAACCATGTAATGCTAGGACAAGCAAAAATATCAAGAGGAAATTATTTTTATAAGTCTTGAAACATCTTGGAATGAGTGACATCATTCGAGCATTGGCAAGAAACTATTTTTTAGGTGAAAAAATCAAAATCATAATGCCCAAGAGGAAGGAGCACCATTTAGAAGCATGTGAAGAATATGTGTGCCACATGTCATCGTAGAAGGAGGAGCACCAACCATCATGCAAGCAAGGTGAAATGTCTTCTTACATATATTGATTGCATGGAGTAAGACCAAACTTAGTATATCCAAGAAGCGATAAAGAGAGTTTTGAATGATCATTGTAGCAAAGGAGAGTTTCAAGGAAGGAGAAGATCAACCACCACTGATCATGATTTGCGCATGCTCATTGCAGAGAGTAACATAAATTCCTAAAGAACACAAATCATTGTACAAAGATATTGAGTGCCATGTGGTACGTGAGAAGAGGAACGTTAAAGAAGCCCAAATATTTCCTAAATACGTATTAAACACATTGTTGGTCAAATAAGGGCAGAGGATGCATTGAAGAATCAAACTCTTGAATAATGAGTTTAATGAGCATCAAGGAGCATTAAATTCTTTACAGTGAAGGAAGAGCATCTTAAGAGCATAGGTTGTAGAGTTACAAGAGGTAAGTCAAGTTTAGCATGCCATATACAAGGAGGTATGAAATATTTGATTTAATTTATAACCTTTGCAAATATTAAAGGAGGTATAAGGCATATCATTGCGATTAAGATTAATTACTCTTTATACCCAATGTTATTTGGATAAATGGAGTTATAGGGTAATGAATTATTGAATTAAAATCTTAGAAGATATATTGAATGATATAGAAGATTTTTGAAGCAAGGAGAATTTAATTTGAAAGCATTTGAAATTACTTTATCCTATTTGAAAATCAAATTGCATAGAAATATTTGTAAATAGTGTAACTTGGAGAAATAAGGATTTCTACATAGAAATAGAAATATTAAATTTACAAATACCTTAGTTTTTTAAATTTCCAATTAGGTAGTTATAAGGAATTCAACACCAATTTAAGTTTTTGAAATTTAGAAACTATATTATTGAAAATTGAAAGCTATAAGAAACACAACATAGAGTTATTGAAAAGTTGGAAAATTATATTGGTATTAGTATTGTCCTCAGATTAACGAGACATAAGAAATCCAACTTATAGTTCTTGAAAAATAGAGAATCTTATCAAAATTGAAATTGTATCAAAATTGTCTATATAGGGAGACAAAAGGGATTCAACTCATAGGTAACTTAGAAAGCTAAGTATTTTATCAAAGCCATATTATACTCAAAAACTAGGGAGACATAAGGTAGTCAATCTCAAAGGTGTAGAGTTTTCTACATCAAAACTAAGGAGTTACAAGAAAAATTTACCTTAGAAGAACAATGGAAGAACTTATTAAGTATACAAGATTCAAGGAATCAAAAAGGTTTAGAGATATACTTAATTCAAGGAATGACAATATGAAAAGCAAAAGAGAAGAACCAATATGGCTTAGAAAGTTTTTTGGAAAGTCACAAACTGATAGTTTGGCAAGAGTAGAATCTATAATGACATCCTCCAACAACATGATAGAATAAATTGATGACAATCATATTAATGGAAATATGGAGAATAAACTCAAAAACCACTCTCAAAAAGTAGCAAAGAATATTGATCAAAAATATGACTTACAAATTTATAAAAGAAGTAAAGATAGAATAGCTTTAGTTGTACACAAATGGTTTTACTATTTTATCAAGGAAATGGATGAACTCAAAATTTCAAAGACAAGTAACAAAGAAGTAGAGATATCTTCACGATGTACTTATTGCAATAAAATTGGTCATGAGAAAGCAAACTATTGGAATCTCCATCCATGTAAATATTGTGGAGGAAAATCTCACTCATTCTTTTTCTTCTACTATAAAGGTAGGTACTACTAGATTGGCTCTTTCAAGTTCTTATTTTTGAAGCATTTACTAACAATGAGTTTGAGTTTAAAGCTTTTAAAGAACAACCAAAGAAAATTAAATGGATTAATTCTGATCCACTCATGACTTGTAAGATAATGAGATCTCTTGTTCATCAATGCTACTTCAAGGATGAAGATCTTATCAAAGACTTTGAAACATCGATTAACAATGAAATGAAGAAAACAAGAAAAGACAACATGAGTTCCAAGAACAAGGTGAAGACTCAACCAAAAGAAGAACAAGAACCTAATCCAGTTGAAGAACATATAAAATATGAAGATCCATATTGAAGACTAAAGTCTTCAATAACCAAATAATGTAATATAGGGAGGTGTTTAAATTTATTACATTATTTGGTACATGTTAAAATTACCACCA
The DNA here is from genome assembly GCA_028583015.1 of Wollemia nobilis. Taxonomy (NCBI): domain Eukaryota; kingdom Viridiplantae; phylum Streptophyta; class Pinopsida; order Araucariales; family Araucariaceae; genus Wollemia; species Wollemia nobilis. Next base: position 4,417,682 of record JAQPPZ010017021.1, read on the forward strand.
TGGGTACCTCTTTATATTATGAGTGTCTTGGATTAGGGTTTGAGTTATATTTTATGCAATGTAATAAATGCACAAGTATTGTTTTTTTTTTTTTTTGAATTTACATGGTGGAATCGGTAGCCGCCATGAATTCAAGCAGGCTGTCCAGCTTTTTATGGCCGCCACAGTATTCTATGTTGTCCGCCCCAAAAGCTGCCACACAGATCTTCGCACAGTCCGCCCCTATAACCACCATGCCACAATCATTTTAAACCTTTTACGTCGTTGAAAGCACCAGGAAAGGGACAAGCGTTCAGTCCGACGAGGCCCGAGATTTGAACCTTGGACCTCCGCCCCCTTATGGGGTTTGGATGAACCAATTGGTCTACACCTCGGACCAATGCACAAGTATTGTTAGAATGTGCAAAGTACTTAATGATGTAAATGTGCATGTTTTCCATGTGCACATAAGTCCATATAATAGGAAGATGAAGAGTCATAGGAATCTAGAAAGCCAAGAGTCATATATCATTATATATAGACATATAGAGACAATATGAGATATGGCATATTAGAGATTTGGTACATGGCTCATTAAAGAGATGGGAGATGGTAGACATTGTAGTAGATAAAATGTAGAGCATGTATGAAATATGGAGGGATAGAGATCTCCATTTTATATCAATGTACTATTTTTTGTGGGTTTTCATTAATGGCAATTTTATGAGTAGAAGAAGTTTTTATGAATTTTACATGCATAGTATATTGCCATTATATTATATTTAATATTTCATGCTTATTTTTAGACCTTGTGGTAGTTTTTATTAAATATATAGCATAAAAAAATAACAGGGAGTGGGAGGGTGTGATGGCAAAAGAGAATATTATAAGCAAGAGAAGATTATGGAAAAGAGGAGATTTGCATAAGAGGATATTTGCGAAAGAGGAGATTACTAGAAGAGAATATTACCAACAAGATTGTCAATAAAGAGAAGCAAATTGAAGTTTACTATCAAAGATAAGTGATTTGAGTTTTAGCTACGATATCTTGTTTGTTGACAAATTTTTTTAAGCATTATCATTGCCACCATCGAAAAGAACTATGTTGCCATAGAAGCCATCCATGTTTCTTCGCAATAGTAGTACCAGTTTTCATATTAGTGTTAAACCCTTTAGAGGAGAAGCTTGGTAATGGATAAATGCAAAGTCATAATGGATGAATGCATTCTTTTTTATGTTAATTATTTTGCATTTAAATTATTTTTTGATGATAGTAAGTATTAGAGGATATTTTAAAAATAAATAAAAACCCTAGCTTTTTTTTTCAAAACACTAGCTACTTTTGGAATATTTTTGGGTTGAGATCATGGAGTTACCAATTTTTATTGAAAAGGATGACATTGATGCTCAAGAATGGTGGATGAAGTTTAGATCTCTATATTCTAGTGAGATTTTTTGGACTTGCAAACTTTTATATGTTTTAAAAGAGGAAGCTCATGATTGGTGGGCAAGTATTACTAAGGAAAGAAAACATAGTTTCACTTGGGATGAAATGGAGCATGCATTATTGATTCAATGGAACCCATATAAAAAGATAGCTAGTTTGAAGGTCACCATCAAAAAATATGAAAAATAATTAAAAAGGCTTTTGAGGGAACCAAAAGAAATGAATAAAGAAGATTTAATAGAAGGAAAAATACATATGACAATATGCATGTTTATGGTTGCATTCAAAAGGAAAATCTTAAGAAGCAACGATCCAAGAAAAACAAGAAGCAATTATGGCAAGGGAACAAGTTGAAGAACCATTAGAAAACTCAAAAGTTGAATTTATAATAACAACAATAGATTCCATAGAAGAATCAACAACAAATTCCAAGGAAGCTTTTTCAAAAGCACACAAGGATGCACCAAAATAAAGGTATAAGAGAGAATATTGTGAAGAAGAATTTAAAATAAATAAATAAACAAATTGTTGAAGAATCAAAGGAAACAAAATATCAGGTTAAGGTTGTAGCATATTGACACCCACACCATCTTGAGCGACAAAAATCTTGGAGGCGTGACTTAAGGCATCAATATTTCAGATCTACATGGAGTCAAAAAGGCATCAAGTATGACAATATTTGGCAGAAAAAGATTAATGTTTTTGGATTTCAAAGGGGTGCAACAAAATCAAGGAACAATAGGATGAACTATTTGAAATTTTAGAGTAGAACCGCAAAAGCATGGTGCCAACAAAGGATTTATGGATATTCAAATGGCACAATAGTAACTTAGCATCATCAAAGACCATCACTAATCAAGAGTTCACTTGGATAGATAGATGAACAAGATTGGAAATTACCAAGAAAAAGGATGCAAAATATTTGTATTATAAAAAAATTTAAGAAGATACAAAAAATGAATATAAAAAATTCATACTTTTTGTGAAAAAAGATGTAGATATCTAGTTATAGCATCTCAATTGAGATGAGAAATGAATATGTTTGTAAACTCTCAAGCTTCATAGAAAAGAGTTGTGATTTATCAAGGGTGGAGACTTGAGTACAACCTCTTTTAATCAAGCAAAAAAAAATATCAACACTACAAATGGTTAAAATACATGCTACCTAGTTTCGTTCTCTATAAATATGTTGGCTATAACAAACTATTAGTTCCCCATATACCACTTTTTTTAGAGGTCTTATTCATGCCCCTAATATTCCAAGATATCATTTTGATCATCATTTTTTGTTTTTATTTGTGTTCTTAGTCCTACTTCTTGTTAACTATTATAATATTTGCTTTTGTTTTTCCATATCAATATACTTTTGAGTTTTCTTTTCTTTTTGTTTTGCTTTTGGAGTCTTCCTCTTATTTTTCACTGTCATCAACACTTTCAGCTTCATCAATCTCTTACTTTTTAATATTGTTTATAGTGAGACTTATCATCCATAGGTTTATCTTGTTGTGAAGGATCTGAGTTGCTAGGAATAACTTCAAAAACACTTTCCTCTATATGTTACCCATGAAACCGTAAAGTGTGAGGATGTTCCTCTATAGTAATTACCTTCTTATACTATCCTAAAAATCCTAAATTTCTATCGATATCCTCCATCATCATATATTTATTATGTTGCTCTTAAAATCTTAAAGTGCAAGGGATAACCTCAATACTACTTTTATTTCTATTGCAAGAAGAGGATTTTATACTACTTGAGGAAAATAAAGATGATTTACCTATAATAAACTTAACCTCTTCTCCCTCTTTTGTTTTAAATTTTTCCTCTTAGTGTTGCCATTGCACAACTTACCCCAATTGGGGACACACTTGAAATTTTGGCTTTAATTTGAAAGTTTTTCTTGCATTAAGATTTTTGAAAATTTGCTTACACAAGGATTTTTAGAATGTTGATCACATTTAGATTTTGAAATTGTTGGCATTTTGCATTTTGAAGACTTGGCTTTAGTTGCATTGATTTAAATTGAATATCTTTGAAGATTTGCATATAACTTGCATTATTTTGGCTTGATTATTTCAAAAAAATGAGTTTTAAAGGTTTTTCAAAGGTTTAAATAATTAAATTTCATTTTAGGGTTGTTTGAATTTTGTCACTTTTGCCCTACAATTGGATGTAAAATTGAAATGGCCATCACTTGAGCTAGAAAACTCCATTTAAAGTGATTCAAAAAATAGAGGAAATATCTTAATCCCATATTCATAATGGTACCAGATTTACTAAATTTTAGACATGAATTATTTCCAAAAATAGTAGTTTTCTAAAACAATTGTCAACTTCCAAATGCAATATTTCTTGATTCAAAAAAATTTTTTTGTGTGTTTTATTAATGGATTTGGATACCCATTTGACCCATTTAGAAATGTGTAAAATTTCATTAAATTCTAGAAGCTTTTATTTTTTACCCATTTTTCGTACTACAAGAAATACTAGTCACTCTAGTCCGTGATCAATCAACGTTACCCAGAATTGCATTCAACATTGTCAAAATGGTAATATATAATCCAAAATGTGGCCTAACAATACAAGGCTCCAAGCCACACTCAATATAAGTCGGCTCAAAATCGTAGTCAACATGGTCAAAATGGTAAATGCTTCAATCTGAAATGCAGCCCAAGGTAAGGTTGGCGTTATTCTACAATAAAAGCTTGCTTTGGTTCAAAATAAATATTTTCATCCTTTCAAACTCTAGGCTGCAATCAAAATAATCAAATATGGTGAAGTGTGAGAATTAAATGTGACCTAGAGCCCAAAATAAACAAGTTTGCTCAAAGCTAAGGAAAACTTGCGGATTTTTTGAAAAATTAATTTCACTTTAAAATATTTTTATTTCTCCATGCAAGGGTTGTGGATTTTTGGAAAATTTAAATTTGTTCCATATTTTCTTAGATTTCACTAAAGTTGCAAATTTTTGAAAAATTTAATTGTGCTCTATAATATTTTTATCTCTTTACTCCAAAGTGGCGAACTTTCGTGAAGATTTCATTTTGCACTATAATGACTTAATTCTTCCAAGGACCACAAGTCTTTATTAAAGCTAGGTTTTTGATCATGATTGCAAGACAATGTCTCTACACCATAGTCAACAAGCGTTGAGTAAGCCTAAGGTAAATTTAAAGTGCAACCTAGAACCATCTTCGCACCACAATAGCAAATTTACTACTCGATGACTTCGGATGCCAATTGCAAATTTTATCCAATTTAATGATTTACATAATTTCGCTATAATTTAAGAGTTATTTACATATTGTGACTGTAAGCTTTCTCAAGTAATAATTTTTGGGTTTTCAATCACAAGTATTCTTGATTTCGAAATGCTATCTTGGTTGTGAGACAATGTCTCCAGGACACGGTCAAGAAACGTTGAATATGCCTAAACCGAGTTTAAAGTGTGGCTTAGATCCACCTCCATATTTTGGCTTTGAGACAAAGGAAATATAATAAAATCTTACCCAGCCCAAAGCATGTTGAAAATAAAACATGACATTTTTTATTAAATATAATATTTTGCCCTAAAATTAAAAGCAAAACCTTAGCAAGTAATAAAAAATTAAAAAATTAAAATGAACTATAATGTCAAACCTCAAAAAATCCATCAATTAGAACTAATAATCATTAATCTTAGGTAATAATAATAAATAATGGAAATAAAATTATTTTCTTGCCAAAACTTTAATTTGGTTAAATTTTCCTTTGTGGTTGCAGGTGACAAAACTAGGAGCAAAAGCCAAAGCATTGAGAGAAGACAAAACGCTAAGCTAAGAAGATGAAACGATGAAGTCTAGAAGCTTCTATAATGATTCGAATAACAAGATGCAGTTGAAGATCTACCGTGGTGGATTCATCACAAGAACAAGGGACGGTTCAAATTTAAACTAGTAGATTTCCTAACAACTAAAAGCTATTAAATTCGAACAAGTTGCAGGGACCAGTTGTAGAGAATGAAAATCGAAGGAGATACATTGAACCTGGATTGAATTTCAACCACCTAGTGTTTGATAGCTCATCGTTTCCAAATAATTACAGAGATCCATGGTTGAAATCGTAGATCAATATCAAAGATAATATCCAAAAGGCCACATCATCCAAAGCCAACTAGCCAAAAACAACTATAAATCATGGAGAAAATCTGAATTGTAAGGCTATAAAAAACCATTGAGATCCCATTCCAAAGGGTTGAATGCCATTTTAGTAATAAAATTTTAGGAGTTCTCTATTTTCTTTGGTAGTTTCATGAGCATTTGCACCCCTAGAATTGTACTTGGAGAGTTGTATTTGCAATCATCTATAACAAGCAATTTTGAGATTGTAATCATTGAACATCTTTATTAATGCAAAGTATTGTGATTCTTGGTGTAATCTATGCATGATGATGGTGGTTGCATTTGAGTTAATCCCAATATTTTGTACCCTTTCCCTTTGAATATGACACCATCTTAGTTTAGATTGTGTGAATACTGATCGGGCTAAGACTGGTTGATTTGCAGTTGGTTACTGCAAAATATTATTTGTAAAGCTTCAAGATTACAATGGCTTGTTTTCTTTCTTTCTCTAAATTTTTTTTTAAATTTCTTTGACAATCAAGTAGATTAGAAGTAGTTTAGTTTCATATTCTGGAACTTTATTTTCATGAACATGCATGTTACTATTTTAAGTTTCAGAATATCCCTTTAAATATGTTTCTAGATCATAATCAAAAGGCAACAAGCCTATAATCTTGCTTTACATTCATTTTACTATGAAATTTTTCAAGAAAAAGACAATTGAATTGATAATTGCAGTGGATTAGATTTGAATTCAGACCTTAAAACTAGAATTAATTACTCACCCTTGTAATAGTTACATGTGGCCTTGAACATTCCAACATTATTCTCTATATTACAATTTGAATTAAATCAACCAGGTTAGACCAACCTTACCAAAACCTTGAGGAAATTCATATTTCCTTTCAAGAGAGGACATCTTGTCTTGATCATTGGTGTATGTTTGCAACTGGGAAAATATATCACTCAACACCTCCACATCTTCCTTTGCACCTTTTATTATTTTTGAATTCAAACTTGCACATTGTACTTAATCATCCTTACATCCTTCTTTGCTTCTTGTAATGATTGATCCAATGAATTATGATGGCCTTTGTCATATGATGCTAGAAATATGATTTCTTTACCTATTTTTAGGGAGTGGAAAGTCCTTAATATAATCCAATTGCTACTATAATATAATATCCTTGCTTCATCTTGAAGTTTGTCTCATGACCAAAATTTATTCTTTTTTTCCATAATTTTCACCTTGTAATCTCTTGGTGTATGTCCACTCTTTTTTTATCCTATTATCTTGATTTGGATTTAATCTTAATGGATTATGGTAAAGTTTTTGAAGTATTCATACTAACACATACTTGGATATATACAACATGCTTTTGCTCCTTAGTAGTTCATCCCTCCTAGATGAACTCGACATTGCTAATATTCTTCAAAACATCATTATTGATAAGTTGACATAGAATTCCAAATCTAACCCCTACTAGAAGCTTTTTCATAGTTTTTATCTTGATAGGAAAAATCTCACTCCATGGTCTTAAATACAAGGTATCTCTCTCCTTAAACCATGGGTCATCACCAATTATTTTATCCATAATTTTTTAACTATATAATATTATGAGGAAACTTCCTTTCAAAAGGAAAGTAATGGATTAATTTGAATTCAATCCCACTTTTACTTTATCTATTTTTTAATATCCAAAAATGTTGATCAATATCCATGAAACTTGTATATTAACTCTCTACTTTTAAGAACCATTATGTCATGCTTGATCATCTCATCCTTGACAATCATTTCTAGTGTGACATTTATTGCCTAGATAGGGCTTGTTATATTTCACTCTTCCTCTTGTCTCCAACTGGGACATCTATAATTCCAACTAGGAAATCCTTACTTCTAGTTAGGGATTTTATAAATGTCTTTCCTTTTATGCTATATCTCGCATTTTCTCATAAGAAACATTCATTTATTAAAGCTTTTCAATAATATGAAACAATAAATGGTGAGGCTCATTCCTTGCTTACATTTGCTTTCTATTTAAATTTTCTAATTTAATATTTTTTAATTGGTTATATAGGATTGAAACAGGCCCCAACTATATTATGTCATGACCACATAATAGTATTACAACAACTTGATAATTATACATGCATTGCTTGACAAGATTTGAATCTAAACCTCCTTGAAAGCCAAATATATATTTTTAATTGGTCATACGGGATCTGTTTGAATTTGCAATATTTTCTAGAAAAAAATTGAAACAAATCAAACACTCAAATCTTATATAGAATAAAAAATAAGGATGAAAGAATAATTTGGTGGGTACCCATTGGCACCATAAATAATCACTATCTTAAGATAATATTGCACAATAATTCGATCAAAAAATGAGGAGTGTGAGAAAGGTATTTATAATAATACCAAAACCCTAAATTACATCATAAAGTTTAACCTAAGCCAACATAATAAGTGGGCTTTAGATTAATTATAAATATTAAATAAGTTTTAACCATAACAAGGTTAACCATGGCCCATTAAGCTTACATAATAAAATATTACAAAATTATAAATACTCAATTTATTTGAATACTCAACCTTGTTCGTAGACCCCTATGTCTTAGCTTAAGACAAGAAAGCTCTAATTCTAAGTGACTTCAATCGTATTAACCTTTCCAAAAAAAATATGTAGCTTTTACCATACCTTGATAAGATCACTCTCTTCGTTGATATGGATAGGTAACTTTGGTTCAATAAATAAGGAAAACAAACCTATAGCCTCTTCTACCTTTTGGTGTCAAGTTTCATCATCAAGAACAATTGCTCTATCCTCCTAAAAGATGCACAATAGGTTCTTACTTCATAGTAGGCCAATCCTTTGAGTTGACTAAATACAATAATTTTATCCATTAAGATGAGTAACATAGGTTTTATGGTCCATATTACATAATGTAACCCTTAACACTACAATAGGTCCTTGAATAGATGCCACTAGTGCATACAACTCAAAAAATCATGTGATTTGAAAAAAAAGGCTCAAAACACTTCCATATGCAAAAGTTATGGACTAGAAAATATTTTTCCCAATGGACCCCAAAAAATAAGAAAATTAAAGGCTCTTACCTTAGGGATGTAAACATCAATCTTGAATTGCCACTTGGTGAGCTCTTATTTTCTAGAGTGATGCAATCACTTTTTGCCACCTCAACTTCTCTAGTCCACCTAGTCATTGACATTTGCTCTATTTTGATTGGCTAAGAGTGTATATATATCAAAAAAATTGATTTACTTAGTGGTAAAGAGTCCATGTTGACCAAGAGGTTGACTAAATTCCACCTTGTGAGAAATAAAGAGTCGAATGCACTTGACGAGACTCAAACTTGAGTCTTCTTCATACTAAGACCTACCCACTATATAACTTTTCATAATGGTCGATGAGATGAGAAGGGCACATTGTTACTTTTGAAAAACCCACAAAATCATCAATGTATTACAAAGAGTGGAGGTCTGGGGTTTAAAAAAATGAACTCCCCTCTCGAAAGTGGCTCCTTTGACCGATCCACCTATGCAACTTTATGTGACGATGAACTAGCACCTCCTATAGAAAATCATAAACTCAAATTTGACAAATAAAAGATAGGGACACAAATTGAACCCATGTCATGTTGCCTCTAATGCAAATCATGAACCACCATGTCATCCATGGATTTTGGTCAAAAACCAGTGACCAAAAAAGTTGTTGCATAATTGCCATGTAGGTCAAGGCTTACCTTTTCTCCAAGGTAGTTGAGACCACGTGATTTAAAATTAAAACGTGATGATCCAAAATTCTTAACGCTTCCTCCCATAGAGACCATGGCATCATCCATAGATGGTATTTAGTGTGCCTCTTCTCCATAGAAAGAGGGATCATACCCTTTTGTTGCAAATGACACCAAGGCTAGGCAAAAAAATGGGCCCTTTTGAATTAAAAAATTGACATGTGGTCCTATCAAATCATGGAGCACCTTTTCTTACCGAATCTTCAAATCTACAAGCAAATTCTATAGCAAATAATTGAGGTTCAATTCCTTGATATATTTTTAGGAGAGTGGAGTATTTTTAATCCAAGAGCTTTCAAAAAAAAAATATAGAAGATTCATCCTTTAAATCAAAGGAAAAATCAAAGGGTTCAAAGCTCGTTCTTGTGTGACCAAGAGAGGTTGATTCATTCCCACTCTAATACCATGTTGGAATTCACATTTTTTCTAGAAACAAACTAAAATGAACCATGCACTCAAATATTATAAATATAATGAAAAAAGAAGGATGAAATAAGAATTTGGTGGGTGCCCATATGCACCTTAAATAATCACTATACATTGATAATATTGCACAATACTCAAATAAAAAATGAGAAATGTGAGGGGGGTATTTATAACAATACCAAAATCCCAAACTGCATCATAAATTTTAACCTAAGTCAGTATAATTAGTGGGATTTATATTAATTACAAATATTAAATGATATTTACCTATAACAAGGTTAATCATAGCCCATTAGGCTTACATAATAAAATATTACGAAATAATAAATACATTACACAATGAAATACCCTTAGGCCTTTCCAATACATTGCACAATGTCAATTATTAGCCATCAATTAGATTACAAACTCAACAAGATTGAAATGAGCCCCACCTATATTACATCATCACTACATCATGGTATTGCAACAACTTGGCTCTTATGCATGTATCGCTTGACAAGATTTAAACCTTGGTCTCCTCCTTGATCAAGAAATTTAAGCAATTGACCTAATGCTATTTAATCTAATTTTATATATTTTTTAAATTGGTTGTATGGGATTGAAGCAAATCTTGCTCATATAACATCATGACCACATAGGGTTATTAAAATAACTTAGCTATTACACATGTATCACTTGACAAGATTCAAATTTGGGTCTTTTCCTTGAAGTTAAGGAATTTATTTGGTTGAGCTTATGCTAATCAATTAAAAATTTTAAGGCTTGCCAAATAGATTTAAACCTTGTTTTACAATGTGAAACTCTTCAATCCAAGCCAATTACTTGAAATACTTCAAGCATCTATTTTTTTTTTGTTGGATAATGATGGGTTGTACTCAGGTCCCCCACCTTTGATAAATTACAACTCTCTTCTTTGGAGCTTAATAGTTGACAAGTAGATGCACTTCTCATCTCAATTGAGATGCTATAGTTAGAAACCTGCGCCATTTTACATAAATTGTCTGAATTCTTGATTTTTCATTTTCTAGATCTTTTCAATTTTTGTATGAATACAAATATTCTATAATTCAACATCCTTCTTGATATTTTCCTATAGCAGCCTTCACAATACAAAATTTTACCTCTACTATCTATGCATTACATCTTAGTAGAGTAATATTTCCAAAACATTGCACTATCATAGTCCACTTTATCAAATTTGGATTGATAGTTTTCTTCCTGAAACACAAGTGCAACATAATAAATAGTTTATATGAAAACACATTATTGTTACAAAATAAAGCAAATATTACCAATGGAAAACATTAAATTAAATCTTAATCATTAATTGATTCAGGCAATCAATATTTTCTTGTTAGCTTCAACTAAACTTACTACTTCCTCTAACCATGGAAAGGAGAATTTAACTTCATGATCCTCAATAAAAACCCCTCTATTGGCTAGCCTATCTGCACATTTGTTTCTTATTTTAATGTATGTGTAAACTTAATTTCTTTAAATTCTTTAGCAAGATCTTGAATTTCCACAATTATCTCTTGTATGCTCCATGGAACCTTAACTTTCCTCAAAATTGTATTTGTTACCATGAAAGAATCACCTTCCATCCATATTTTGTTGCATTTCATTTTTTTGCATATTTTAACCCTTCTAAAGTCGCCCAAGCTTTAGCTTCATTATTTATCTTAAATCCACTATTGAAAGTGTAATGAGATAAAATCTCTTCTCTATTATTTCTAATTTTTCCTCTTCCTCCTATTAGTCCCCGATTTCCTTTAAATGCTCCATAAATTTAACCCACTCTATATCTGGTGGTTTCCACTTTATATTCTTTGCCTTCTTTTTGCTTCTCTTGTAACCAACATCATAATTCCATTTAATGACTTGACTCCATCTATCAAGGCTCTCTGCTTCCATATTAGAGACTAGGTGAGTTGATAGGATTGGTTTAGAATCCTTTATGGCTAACATATCTTCCTTTACATTACCTCTAAACTACTTTCCTTTCCTTTAAATATTCTTCTATTCCTTTCTAGCCATACAATCCAAAGTATCGTATCTTTTGATATATCCCATATTGTCTTTAAAGCCTCAATTTTATAAGTGCTCTGACATTACTTTAACCAATATTCAATTATTCTATTCATCACCATGCAATTACCAAACATATTAAGAATCCATTTCCATAGATTCTGAACTACTGAGAAAATGTCCCAAGAGATGGTTTACACTCTCCTCCTCCTTTTTACAAATAACACATTGAGAGGATAATACCATGTGATGTTTCCCCCTAAGGGGCCTAGAAAAATGTTTAGTGCTTTAACGATCAGTAAATCTAAAGGCTAAAGGAGCATGGAAGGTTGAATGGTAAGTTGATCTTTGAAGTGTCAACGCTGAAGGAGCACGGAAGGCTGGGTTGGCTGAAGGAGCGTGGAATGCTAGGCTAGCTAAAGAAACTACAACAAAAAGCTAGGATATTGGGTGGAAATCTGGGATGGCTAAAGGAACGTGGAAGGTTGATAAGGTTGAAGGAGCATAGAATGTTAGGTCAGCTAAAGGAGCTACAACGGAAGGTTGGGATGTTGAGTGGAAGGTTGGGAAGGCTTTTATTGAATGAAAGATTTGTTTGAGACCAGATCATCTGAGGGAACCATAGCAACAAGTTGGGTTGTTGAGTGTAGTGCAACAACAAGTCAGGTTATTAGATGGAAGGCTAGGTCAACTAAATCCCCCTATTTTTGTCTTTGGTGTACTTGTCGGTTTGGAACCCACAAGTATTATGGTGGTTTTTCTCCCATATTTACAATAGAAAAATGTGCGAAGGAATAGGGTTTTTTCTAAAAAATATCTCATCTTTTAGGAGCCATATCTTCCCTAAAAGTTATCTGATTCAGTTAATTCTTGGACCAACTTGTGCGGAATTTGAATAAATTTAAAATGAGTGGTCATATGCAATAATTCAAGCAATATTGAGGGAGATTCAACCTTGTGAAGTCAACCATTCGAAACAAGGGTAGTGATGATTTTTCAAGTCATGAAAAATGAAATTGCAAATATTTTTTAGTTAGGGTTCGAATGATGGGAAGAGCAATGAAGGGCTAGGAATTCAGTGACGAAGGAAACTAGCAATCTAAATTTGGTAAAGCAGACTATGATAGTGCTATATTTTGAAAATATTACTCTACTAATATATAGTAAAGGTGAATTTTTGGCATTGTGAAGGCTGCTATAGAAAAATGTTAAGAAATATGCTAGATTCTAAAATAATTGTATTCATACAAAAAAATTGAAAAGATCTAGAAAATGAAAATCAAGAATTCAAATGTTTTATGTAAAATGATGTAGGTTTCTAGCTATATCATCTCAATTGAGATGAGAAGTGTATTTATTTATAAACTCTCAAGATCTAAATAAGAGAGTTGTAATTTGTCAAGGGTGGGGGACTTGAGTACAACCCCTTATTATCCAGAAAAAAAACACATTGAGAGGGACCATAAAAACCCTTTTCATAAGGTTATCTCAAGATAAAATTATTCTATGACCTACTAGCCAAACAAACATTTTAACTTTAGGAATGCTTGGGCTATCCCAAATATCTCTCCATATTCTAGTGATATTATTATTTTGTTGGTGTTGTACATTATATCCACTTCTTGTTGTGTATTCTCTTGAGCTATTCAACTCCCAAATCAATTTATCCTTGGCTCCCCTCGGAATAATCACAGTTGTTATATTTCTACTCAATTGCCTCCTAGCATCAATGTCTTGTATACTTGTAAAAAAATATTATTTCCATTTGTATCTTCCTTCTTGATCCTTGTACAAAGTGTTTGAAACCCTATCACCATATTTATATTGAAGAAATCTCATCCAATGTTCTAACGTTGGATCTAAATTGAGTGGTTTTTTATCACACCAAGTATCCACCCAAATAAAAAAAATTCTCCAATTCCCACCACCCATATTAAACCTTTAATCGTAAGATCAATAGTTTTTTTTTAAACATTCCAAAGAGTAGGACCATTTGGTAGAGAGAATGCAGTAAATATTAAACTTAGATCATCGGGATCAACATACTTAGAAAAATTTTTGCACATTGTCTTTGACTTTCTTTGTATAATCTCCATATTAATTCTCCCCTAAGAGCTAAGTGTGCATCTGTAAGAACTCTTAAACCAATACCTCCCCTAGTTTTATCATAACACACCTTGCTCCATTTCATCAAAGTAAATTTAATTTTATCATGTAAATGTGACCATAAAAAGGATCACATAAAATAGATTAAACTTTTTTCAACTGATTTTGGCATAGAATAGAATGACATAATATGTTGGAATGGCATGTAACACTGACTTAATGAATTGCACTATTCTTGCTAATGATAACCATATACATTTCCAAGATAAAATTTTATTTTAAACTTTACTAATAATTGGATTCTATAATTCTATCCTCATTCTCCCCTCAAATAAAGACATCCCTAGATAAGTTGTTGGCAAATTTACCTCCTCCATTTGAAGTAACCTATAAATTCTTGCTTTGATATTAGTTGGAGTGTTAAGGAAGTAAAATTCGAATTTTATTCTATTAAATTTTTGCCTCAAAGCTCTTTTGTATTCCTTTAAAAAATTATTTAAAGCTCTAGCCTCATATATCCTTGCCCTTCCAAAAAGGGTTGTATCATCTACAAATTGTTGATGGGTGATGTTGTCGATGTTATTACTAACCTTAAGTCCACTTATAAACCCATATTTTTAAGCCTTAATTAAGTTCCTACTTAAAACCTCTGCCATAATAATGAACAAATAAGGATATAGAGGATCTCCTTGTCTAAGGTCTCTCTTGGCTTTAAAAGATTATGTTACTAACCTCTTGACCAAACATTGAATAAGAAACTGTAGAGATACACACTTTAATCTATCTAACCCATTTCTACCTAAATCCAAACTTTTCTAAAACTACAAAAAGAAAATCCCATTTATCCTTATCATAGGCTTTAATCATATCATGTTTTAAGATCTTCGCTTTCTCTTTTCTTGAATTTGCTAGATGTATAACTTCATGAGCTACTATGATCTCATCCAGAATTTGTCTCTCTTTCACAATTCCTCCTTGCTCTTTTGAAATGATTTTGTCTAACAATGGTATTAACAACCTTAATCAATTTGACATTACTTTGGAGATAACCTTATATTCCATATTACATAGGCTTATGGGTCTAAAAGAATCAAACAATTCAACATACTTCTTTTTTGGAATTAGGTAAGATATATTGCATTTATTTTATACGGTATGTATTGTTTTACCTTAGACTGTTCCACTACCACCACTAAATAATCCTTTAATATATCCTAGTTATGTTGGTAAAAATTTATATAGAGCCCATTTGGACCTAGGGATTTATCCTTATTAAAATAGAAAAGAACTAATTGAACTTCTTCTATAGTAATAGGCTCCATCAGTTTTCTATTGTCTTCATTTGTTATAATCGAAGGAACATTTTGAAGGAGTTTATCGTTAGGAACTCTAGTCTCCTCTGATCCTAGAATATTCTGATAAAAATACTTTACCTCTTTTGTAATTTCACTATGATCTTCAATCCAAACCCCTTCTATTGATTTAATTCTACTAATTCTAGATGTTGATCTCTATACTATATCCATCCTATGAAACAATTTTAAATTTGTATTTCCTTCTTTTAACTACGTCTGTTTTTATTTTAATCTCTAGAATTTCTCTTCCTGACTCAAAATATTATGATATTCACTAAGCAACTCCCTTTCCTCCGAGCTTGGATTATTATGATCACCTTTTTAAAATTTTGAAAGTTTATCTTTTAGTTCTTCTTTCTTCTAAAAAATGTTTCAAAAAGTGTTCTTGTTCCATTATTTTAATCTAGATGTCATAGATTTAATTTGATTTGGAAGAGCATACAACCCATCATTACCTGAAGAATTCCACATTTGAGCTATCATATCAAAAAATTGAGGATGGTCTTCCCACATCTACTCATATTTAAAATATGATCTTTTTTGAATTCACTTACCACCATTTTAACTCTTATTGGCTAGTGATTTGAACCAATCCTTGTTAAGGTATTAATTTTAGCACAAGTTCCTTAATCTAGCCAATGATTATATTTTATGCATTTGTCTAATTTTTTACTATTAGGTTCTGGCCTCTCCTGTTTTTGGTCCAAGTATAGTTGTCTTCTTCAAATTCAACCTCCCATAGATTATTGTTTTGAATAAAAGCTGAGAAATCTCTCATACTTTGGGTTAATTTCCTAATTCCCTTAAAATTTTCATCCAACTTGGTTATGGTATTAAAATATCCTATTATCATGAATATGGTTTATTGGTCTTTACTTCTCATAAAGGTTTTAATCCTACTCCAAACTTCTAATCTACTTGACTGAGTTGTAGGTCCATATACATTGATAAGGATGAAATGATAATTAGCAAAGTAGTAAGTGATTAAAGAGGCTATCTAATGCCTAGTTTTATGAATGGTTACACAGGAGGTTCTAGAATGATTCCAACAAGTTAGAATTTCCCTCGTTGCTCCTTCAGAATCCATAGCATCCCCTTCACATCTTGTCCCTACTGCTTTCATAGTTTTTGAAATTTCTTATTTTATCATTTTAGTTTCCTAGATACAAAGAATATTAAGCTTATTACTTAAACATTGGTTCCTAATACACCTATGCTTTGAGGGGGCATTAGCACCCCTTATATTCCATGATATGACAATCATGTATTATTAGGGCTTTTGCCCCACCTACATATTACCAATATCATTTTGTTGTTTGGTAAAGAGAAGTTCAACAAACTTTTTATGTATTCCTTTCTCTATTTTTGATCTTACTTCCTTGTATCTTGCTTGATAATATGAGGGTTTTCCTCTTTTTGCCTTACCTATATCAGAAGTAGGTCTTATTATTCTATTCCTCAAAATTATTTCACATTTGTTTCATCATATTTATCCTCTCTTAACTCTATTACATAAGCTTTTGACTTGTCCTGCTCATTTTCTAGTATTTCCTTATTAATGGCAAAGGTATTAACTTCTAAAATTGCATTTTATTTACCAATTTTTTTCTCTTGAATGGTGCATGGTACTTCAACAGTATTCAAAATCTGATGAGACACATTCCTTAGGTTCATCGATAATGTTCTTCTTTAGATTAGGATCATGCCGAATAGACAGTTCCTTATTAATATGTTGAAATTGTTGTACTGTGTCCTTTAAGTTTTGATCTACTTTTTCTTTATATGCTAAAGCCTCAAAATAGTTATTATTTCTTCCAATATCCTTTCTTACCGGTTTCCATTATTTATTTTCTTTTATTTTTTTTTTATCTTTATTTTGGAAGCTAAAAACCATCTTCATCCATAACCATTTGTAAGTTTCTCTGGTTTTCTACATATGATTTTGTTGGGCTCTTATTAGGGCATGATCTCTCAATATGCCCCACATCATGAAATTTTATACATCTAAAATATATTTTTTCATAATCTATTATTTGGATCCACATCTTATCTCCATACTTAAGAATGATTTATTCTAGTAAAACTTTACTTATATCAATCATGACCAATATCCAAGCATAAATAACCAAGAATCCATCTTTCATCGTATTTGAAATCTCAAGGAATTCTCCTAGAGTGTTGCCTATTTCCTTGAAGGTATCTATTTCCTAAAATTCAATAGCCAACCCAAACATCCTAACCTAGACTGGTACTAGTGATAAATTTACATTTTCAGGTGAAAAGCCTTCATACAAATGGGTAAGGAAGAGTCCTGCTCTTAAGACCCCCTTTTAGGATTTTTCTCTTTCTTCCCTAGAATAAAAAATAGCTAGGAAGAAACATTTGGAAATAAATGATAGAATCACTCCTAAATACTTCCAACTCCTATCAATTCATTTTCTCAAGGCTGAAACCCTCGACCAATACCCATTAAATTTACCAAAAATCACCTTATCTTGGAGCAATGAGGATCTCTCGAAGGTGCACTCACTAACCTCTACCACTAGAGATGATTCTAAGGATTTAACTATAAATCAATCCATGGAAAAGAAACTAAAACTTAAAATCTATTGAAATTTATCTTAATGTCCTATAGCAAATATAATATTTGATAAAAACTTTATAATAATTTGCATGCAAAATTTCTAAGATAAAGAAAGGGAAAAAAACTTAGCTAAAAAGTTTTGTCCCGATAGAATATCTTGTCTCACCGAAGTCTTAGCCCTTAATTGCTCTTCCCATCATCCAAACCCTAGCTGATAAATATTTGCAATTTTATTTTTCGCGACTTGAAAAATTGTTACTACCATTATTCCAAATGGTTGACTTCATAGGGTCGTATCTCCCTTAATATTGATCAGATTCTTTCATATGACCATTCATTTTAAAGCTATTCAAATATCACACAATTTGATCCAAGAATCAACTAAATCAAATAACCCTTCATGAAGATAGGACTCCTAAAATATAAGATGCTCTTAAAAAAAACTTAATCTTTCGTGAAGCTCTCCCTCACTCTCATCTCTCTTATATTCAACTAGAGCCCATAAGTATCTAATTTAACATTATTTTTTAGTTAGGTTATATGAGATTCAAATGAACTCCACTTGTATTATATCATGGCTATAAAGTGATATTACAATAACTTTAAAATATTTGAGCCTTAGTTTCTGTTGGAGCCAAAATTGACTAAACATCTGAAACCCCCAATTTTAAATTTTTGGTTTTAATAAAATTAGCAAAATTTGCTAGCCTCTGTTGCATTTTCGTCTAAGAAGTTGACTTCCATATGATTGATTTGTGAAATTAACCTTAGTCGCTTTTGGATTAATTTTATGACCATTGTTTTGTCCTATAAAAATCCACAAAGGTCAAATCTTTAAAATACCCAACTTTTTATGATCCATGAATTTATAATTATCATAATTCACAGACCTAAGTCAAAATAATAAACCCCTAATTCCCAAGGTATCTAAAATTTTTAATAAAATTATTTAAGGGACAAGGTAAGCGCCATGGTCTAAAGTCTATGAACCTAAGGTCTTAAGCCAAATGCTAACTATTCTAAGGTATGCACCCCCTTTCATTAAATATAGAGCACCTTCCCAGCCTACCCAACTAATGAAAAAACTCTCATCTGGATGGGATGAGGGAAAAAAGTAGAGAGGGGAGGGTCCCGATCCCTTCCCTGCTCCCCCTCCCCTGGTTTCTGCCCAGTCCCTGGCTCATCCCAGGTCATCCCTCCCTGGGATTGTTTGTTGTAGATGATATCCTTTAGGGAGATCCTTATCCTCTTTCTGCACCTCTCCCAGTCGGTCAGGGTTCCCTTGTTTGAGTTTTTGGCCTGGTGCTTCCCAGGGTTCCTTGCTATTTTCAGGATCCCTTCCCTTTTTTTTCCCTCAGGCTTCCCCCTGGGGTTTTCTGCAGGTTTTTTGCATGGATCTGGTTCCCTACGGTTCTCTAGGTGGTGGGGGTGATTGGTTGGGTTTTTGACAGCTTCTTGGGGTTTCCTTTGAGGTCCTTACTACTTTGGGGGTGGTCTAGGGGGGCCTCTTTCCCCCTTTTGCTAGTGAATCCTCTTTGGGATCCTGTGGCTGCTGTTGGTCCCGTCCTTATGGGGAGGGCCCTCTTCAATTTCCTGCTTGGAGGCTTCTTCATGCTAGTTTTTCTCCTTGGTGGACACCCTAGAAATTTTTTTGGCCTTGGAGGGGGGGGCTTTTTCTCTGCCTAGGCTGTTCCCAGCCTCAATCCCAATTCCCTGAAGTTTCTCCTGTGCAAGGATGGGATTCTTGGCCCCTGCTATTGGGGTTATCTAGGTTCTGCTGCATTTTTCAAATCATGGAGGGATTTGATCTATGCATGTAGACCTTGGATCCCCTAGGCTAGGCTCCCAGGTATCCCATCTTTGTGGCCGTTACCTCTTCCCGTCTGGGATCCCCAGTCCTTGTATCCCTGGTCCCTTAACCTGTTGTCTTTTCCTACTAGTTGTCCTAGGGGTGGGATTCTCTTGGTGGTGCTTTCTGGCTGCTTCCCAATGGGCGAGATCTCCTCTTTGCTAGTTTTCAACTGCTTCCTACTGGGTGGGATTCCCCATTTTTTTTGGGCAATATGGTTTCCCGCTAGGCGGGATGGTTTCCCGCAGGGCGGGATTCTCCAGAATCGTTGGGTTTCTCGCTGGGTAGGTTTTTCTCATTTCCTACTGGTTTTCTCGGGAGGGGGGATTCAATTGGTAGAGGTTTTTGTTGCTTCTTGCTAGGCGGGATCTACACTGGGATGGATTTCAGCTGCTTCCCATTGTGCAGAATTCACTCTTTGGTGGATTTTCAACTACTTCCCGCTAGGCAGGATTTATATTATAATGGTTTTTTGTTGCTTCCTACTGGATGGGATTTACACGATGGCAGTTTTCAGCTGCTCCCCATTGGGCGGGATCTTCAAACTTACCTTCCTTCAAAATTGGTGGTTTCCGCTGGGCGAGATTGTTCAAATTTACCTGTTCCCACTGGGCAGGATTTTTGTTTGTTTTTCATTTTCAGGGTATAGGTGCCTTGGGCCCATAATTTTGTTGTAATGGCTTATTCTAGGCATGTTATTTCCAACTTTTATGTAATCAAGTTTGTGATTCTAGTTAAAACCTGCTATAAATACAATAGCTACTTATCAAAAAAAAATATAGAGCACCTTGAGGAGATCGAAGGGTAGTGCCCATATATTCCTTGATCAGATGGATGTGCACACTTTAAGAGTCAATCCTTCAATTCCCCATGGTCGAAAGAGGTAAAAGCTAAGGTTTGAATGAAGGTCTTAATTAAATCCTTGAGGGTATGCACCCCCTTGAATTAAACATCAAGCTATTTTAAGAAATCCAAGGGTTGTGCTCGATTGTGGTCAAATCGGGTGGTCGCGCTCGTTTGAAACTCGTCAAGTATCATTAAATGGGTTAAATTTTGATTAAAATCACTAAGCTAGATTAGCAAGGGTCTAATACGTCGCTAATACCTTCCCCTTCCTACTAATGCAAGATTTATTTTTGGTTATTAAGTTAACAGGTCATGGAGGATCCAACGGTTGCGTCCAACTCACATCTAATCCGACGGTAGCGCTCACTTCAAGTAAACAAAGGTAAATCTATTGGTAAGACCAAGTCAGCACCTGATTAGTCAAATTTAATCATATTTAGCTAGGGCCCTAACACATTACTAATCATCCCTCTTTCACTTAAACAAGGTTAAGAAAAATTAGTAGTATGCATTTTTTGGTTACCTAACTTGTAGGTTATAGAAGATCCATGATTGCGCTTGATCGAGAGTCAATCCGACGGATGCGCTTTTACCATGAATCACCAAGGTTAGTTTAAAGTTATTACTCGCACTCACGATTAAAGCATGTGTAGAATCGAGAAATATCAATGAATGCACCATCACTAAAGATGATCCAATAGTAACACATGTCTCAAGATGACCAACCATTAAAAAAATCCCCACTTAAATCAAAGACAAACACCTCATGTTCAAACAGATCTGAAAATTGCGCTTGAGCCTGGTTGATCCAACGATTGTGCTTCAATAAAGTTGCTTAGAGATTAAAAGAGGGCTTTTTCCAAATCAATGGGATTTGATGGTTGTGTGCAATCAAGAAATATCCAACGGTGACGCTTCGCTCAAAGTACAAATCAAAGCTAATAAAATCAATGAATGTATTTAATCTCACCTAGATCTAATGGCTATGATTTCATGAAGCCACAAAAGGTTGGCAGGTCAAAAATCTGAAGTGAATTGATGGTTACGCTCGAACTAGCTCAGATCCGACAGTGGCACTTCATTTAAAAAACATAAGAAACCAAAGGGAAATAAATGGTCATGTTTCAACCCACTGAGATCTAATGGCCATAATTTAATCAAGGATATATAAAGGATAAAATGGAATCCAATGATAGCGCTCAATCCAAGTAAATATCCTACGGTTGCAATCTCATGTAGCTATTGAAGAACACAAGCTTATACTGAGAGGGGGGTGAACAGTATAAGACCACTTTTTACTTTTATTTCCTAAATAGTATTAATCAATATAATCAATGGCATATTAATAGCAATAACCAAAGCAATGCACAAATCATCACACACAATAGAGACACCAATTTTAACGTGGTTCACCCAATGTGGGCTACCTCCACAGAGAAAATATTTCTCAAATAATCTCATGGGAATCCTTCCCAATTACAATGTTTATGGACCTCTGTCCAAAGGAGATGTTGATCCCCTAAATCTCAAGTTCATGGATCTCTTCCACAGGAGAACTCTTTCCCCTTATGCTCTCACTAGTGATCTTCTAGAAGACTTTATCTCTCTGTTGCACTAATTGGTGGATCTCTCTCCACTTGAAGACTCCTCACTTAGATCTGTCTTGAATTTTCCTAGATGTTGGATATCTATCCACTAAGACTCTATTCTCTATACTCTGTTACCTCCAAATCTCTGTCTCAATACTGTACTAAACACAGTCCAGTCGGTCTAGCACAGCTCTACTCAATCTCTTGTACTAAACACAGTTCATTCGGTCTAGCACAACTCTGCTCAATCTCTTGCACTAAACATAGTTCATTCGGTCTAGCACAACTCTACTCAATCTCTTGCACTAAACACAGTTCATTCGGTCTAGCACAACTCTGCTCAATCTCTTACACTAAACACAATTCATTCGATCTAGCACAAGTCCACTCAAATATGCACTAAACATAGTTCATTCGGTCTAGCACAAATATTCTCAATAGGTCCACACAAAACCTTCTCAAATCTACTCAACAGGTCCACACAAAACCTGCTCAAATCTGCTCAACAAGTCCTCTCTAGGACTTGTCCAAATCCACTTGCCTTGCCCTCGGTGGGATTCGATCCCTCGACGTCCTCCTTCCCAATGCCTTAGCCGCAGCCAAGCCACCGTTGGGCCACGCGCCCTGACGTGTCTAAAATGGCACGTCCACCATAAAGTTTCCGTGAACAACGCTCCTCCAAAAAACAAGCGCTTCAAGCGCTTCTTCCTTGCAATCCAAAAGGCCTCACGCGAATCGAACGTGGGACCTCCTCCTTAGTACCAAGCCAACATACCACTAGGCCACGCTGGCCTTTGTGCTTAGAGCCTCCGAACCTTCACACCTTTAGCCTTTACGTAAATCGTAAGGCCTTCGAAAAACAAAACCTTTTCGCATGCGCTTCGAATAATAATTGCAAGGGATGCCTTGGTAAATGTTTTTGATGGCATTTATATAATGCCTTTGTCCTCTTTTGCAATCATGTCGACGCTTCGAATAATTTCGACGTCGACATGATTTTTAATTTATAATTAATTTAAATTTAAATTTAAATATTATAAATTAAAAAGAACCAACCTTAGGTTTAATTTAATTAAACCTTAGAACCTTGTCTTAATGCCCAATCTTGGTATAATTAAATATTATTTATAAAATTTAAATTCCTTGTGAATTTAAATAATTTATAAATAATTATTAAACCTCCTTTTTAACCTTTGCAATAACCCATCTTGGGTTTTTATAAACCAATCACTTAACCTGTGCTCCCAATAATATTAAAATATTATGGAGCCTTTTTCCTTTCACTTCTGCACTGATGAAGCTTTTTCCTGGATGACTTGGGCGACTTTATTTCTTGTCGAATTCCTTTATAAGAGTGATAACTCTATCAGGTGACATCAATGACAACTTTGACTTAGAGGACTCAAAATGTCCAACAATCTCCCCCTTTGTCATTGATGGCAACCCTTATCCTTTTACTGAAACCTGACCTTTTCTGCTCCCCTGGGACTTTGCTCCCCCTGGCTCAATGCTCTCTCAAATATCAAATCTCTCCTCATATCAAATCTCTCCCCAATATACACAAATCTCTCCCCCTTTGACATCAATGGCAAAGGGTCACCTTTGGGGCTCGGGGCTAAGAATGAGCCTCTTAGCTTAGCCCCTCCCCCACCTCCACATGAGGTGGTTAATTCTGGGGTGGGAGTATTTCTACTCCCCGAAAGCACTGTTCTCTACCTTCATCTTTCTCTCTTCTTTTCTGAGTTCTCTGAATCCTCTCACTATTTCTTTCCAAGTCATCATCCATGTTCCTATCATCACTTTTGTTCCTGTTCCTGTTCTTGTTCTCATCCATGTTCCTGTTCTTGTTCTTGTTCCTATTCTTCATCGTTCTTGTTCTTATTCATGTTCCTATTTTTGTTCATATTCTTGTTCATATTCATGTTCCTATTCATGTCTATTTCTGGAATATTTTCTCTACACCATCTTGCTATGTGACCATCATTATTGCACTTATAACACTTAATGTTGTTATTCCTTGGAGGTGCAACTATCTTAGGACTTTTCTTAGTGAAGCCATATCCTCTTCTGTCATGAACCCTGCAATTCATTGCCTTGTGACCAAACTCATTACATGAGTAGCAATACCCATGGAAAAGTTGTCCTTTCCCATATTCATGTCTTTCATGTGTCCTGCACTGTGAAGCCATGTGCCCAAACCTGTGACATGAAAAACATCTTCCATTGAAGAAACCTTGCCTAGACCCCATTGGTCTCTTAGTCTCTTCTACATATTTCCTGTTCCATATGTTCCTAACTTGTGCATTGTTCCTTTCCTTGTTGAACTTTCTATTGTCCAACTTATCCTTAGAGGTCTCACTCTCTCTTTTACTTACTTCTTTTGACTCTTCTTATTTTCTGGTGTTTGAGCTTGACTCTCCTTTTTTGCTTCCTGTTTCCCTTTTTCTTCTTTAGAACTAAGTCTTGTTATGGTGACTGATGACTTTTGTGCATTGATAGTCCTTTCCAAGGTCTTTGAATTTTCCTCAAACTTGTGTAGCTTTTCCTTAGAACCTTTTACTTCCAACCTTAGTGAAACTATCTCATGCTCTAATATTTCACACTCTAGATCTTTTGTTTTTAATTTTTTGGCCATACCTTCTTCAATTTTTCTTGTCTCTTCAACTTTGATTTTGAAGTTAGTGAGTTCTTGTAGACACCTTGCTTTTTCTTTCTCATCTTCTTGAGCTTGAACCCTTAATCCTGAGTTCTCCCTTTTTAGTTCTTCAAGAGTAATCATAAGCCTTTCACATTCTATCTCTTTTGCCTTTGACTATTTAATCATACCTTCTTCAACTCTTCTTGCTTTTTCAACCTTATCTCTCAAGTCAGAGATATCCTGTAGAAGCTTTGTCTTACATTTCTCATCTTCTTGTATTTGAGCCTTCAATTCTAAATTCTCTCTTTTCAATTCAATAAGCTCCTTAAGAGTGGCTTTCCCTTTTTCTTTTTCTGAAGCATCTTCTTTTTCTTCTATTACTGAAAGTAGAGTTTCTTCTTCATACCTATTTTGATTGTCCTTGTTATCCTTTCTTGAACCAATCTCTAGGATTTCATTTTTGAGAATATCATCTTCATCTTCACTACTACTAAACCCATTACAATATCTTGCATCATGGCCAAGTTGACCACAAACAAAACATTCTTGTGGACAATAAGTTGCATGGTGACCTGTGTTCCCACACCTGGTACAAAACTTTATCAGTCTAGATATTTCTCCATTACTTGATTCATCTCTTGAATCTATTTCCATGTGTCCTCCCAACACAACAATATTAAACTCATCTTCCTTTTCTTTCATGACCATAGGTGTTATTTTCTTCTTGTGTCTCATGCTTCTACTCTTGCCTTTCTTTGCCATTTGTGTTCTTGTAGGATCTTCCTTCAAGCTGTTAAACTTCTTTCGAAGGAACCTGCTCTGATACCAATTGAAGAACACAAGCTTATACTGAGAGGGGGGTGAACAGTATAAGACCACTTTTTACTTTTCTTTCCCAAATAGTATTAATCAATATAATCAATGGCAGTATTAATAGCAATAACCAAAGCAATGCACAAATCATCACACACAATAGAGACACCAATTTTAACGTGGTTCACCCAATGTGGGCTACCTCCATAGAGAAAATATTTCTTCTAAATATTTCTCAAATAATCTCATGGGAATCCTTCCCAATTACAATGTTTATGGACCTCTATCCAAAGGAGATGTTGATCCCCTAAATCTCAAGTTCATGGATCTCTTCCACAGGAGAACTCTTTCCCCTTCTACTCTGGCTAGTGATCTTCTAGAAGACTATGTCTCTCTGCTACACTGACTGGTGGATCTCTCTCCACTTGAAGACTCCTCACTCAGATCTATCTTCAATTATCCTGGCTGTTGGATCTCTATCCACTGAGACTCTATCCTCTATACTCTATCACCTCCAAAGCTCTATCTCAATACTATACTAAACATAGTCCAGTCGGTCTAGCACAACTCTGCTCAATCTCTTGTACTAAACATAGTTCATTCGATCTAGCACAACTCTGCTCAATATCTTGCACTAAACATAGTTCATTCGATCTAGCACAACTCTACTCAATATCTTGCACTAAACATAGTTCATTCGGTCTAGCACAAATCTACTCAATATCTTGCACTAAACACAGTTCATTCGGTCTAGCATAAGTCCACTCAAATCTACACTAAACATAGTTCATTTGATCTACTCAAATATGCTCAATAGGTCCACACAGAACCTGCTCAAATATGCTCAATAGGTCCACACAGAACCTGCTCAAATATGCTCAATAAGTCCTCTCTAGGACTTGTCCAAATATGCTCAATAAGTCCTCTCTAGGACTTGTCCAAATCTGCTCAATAAGTCCTCTCTAGGACTTCCTCAAATCTGCATAGCAAGCTTCCACAAAATCTTACACAAAATCAGTCCACAAGCCTTCTCAAAGACTTACCTCAAATCAGTTTAACAAGCTCACATAGAACTTGTCCAATCTCATAGAATCATAAAGAGAATTGTTAGAGACTCAATATGTTCTATACTCAATGCTCAATCAATATCTCAATTCAATCTCATAGAAGCATAAAGAGAATTGTTAGAGACTCAATATGTTCTATACTCAAATCCCAATCTCAACTCAATCTCAATCTCATAGAAGCATAAAGAGAATTGTTAGAGACTCAATATGTTCTATACTCAAATCCCAATCTCAACTCAAATCAATCTCATAGAAGCATAAAGAGAATTGTTAGAGACTCTATATGTTCTATTCTCAAATCTCAATCTCAACTCAAATCAGAATATAGAATAGTTTGTTTCATGGAACTTGAACAACCACTTCACACAATTACTTGACTAGGCTCAATCAACTCTACTCAACCAATCACCTCAAGGAACAATCCTTTCCACAAACCCTAGTCCAAGCATGTATCAACCAACTCAAAATATTTCCAACAATGCTCAACAACAAATCTCACATAACAATGATACTCATGTTCTTAACTCAAGTTCAAGTTCTTTGCATGACCAATTGGCTTCAACAACAATGCTTATAAAACAAGGTTTAATCACAACTCTCAAACTAGAAAACCTTGAAGCATTAAACCAACAACTCCTCAAAAAGGAAACCACAATCAATCCTTTTCTCTCCAAAGATATTTTCAGAAATCAATCACCCAAATAAGTCAATGAAGAATATTGCCCATACCTTTTTGATGCCTTATGAGTTGTCCACTAAATCTGCCACACTCAACACATTTTCTTTTTCCAATATCAACAAGGGTTAGAGGTCTTGAGTAATAACACAATAATAAAAATAATATCTCAATAACACCTTATTACTCCTACTCAATAAAATGCACCATACCCTCTTATGCAAGAAATAAACCCTCAAAAGAATGAATCAAACTTACTTTTGAAACTCCTTGACAAAACCAGAAATATCTCCTTGCACACACCTTATTTCTCCCTCTAAGAAATCTAAACAAATAGCTCTCGAAAAGAGCTTTCCAATGATATATAATATGATATACTTCCAAAAATAAAATCAGCAGAAATCTCTATCTTTCCTAGGGCATACCATATCCTTATTTCTCCTTAGGCAACCTTGGCAAAAATTAAAATATTAAACAACATCAAAAATTAAATCCACTTGCCTTGCCCTCGGTGGGATTCGATCCCCCGACGTCCTCCTTCCCAATGCCTTAGCCGCAGCCAAGCCATCGTTGGGCCACGTGCCCTGACGTGTCTAAAATGGCACGTCCACCATAAAGTTTCCGCGAACAACGCTCCTCCAAAAACAACAAGCGCTTCAAGCGCTTCTTCCTTGCAATCCAAAAGGCCTCACGCGAATCGAACGCGGGACCTCCTCCTTAGTACCAAGCCAACATACCACTAGGCCACGCTGGCCTTTGCGCTTAGAGCCTCCGAACCTTCACACCTTTAGCCTTTACGTAAATCGTAAGGCCTTCGAAAAACAAAACCTTTTCGCATGCGCTTCGAATAATAATTGCAAGGGATGCCTTGGTAAATGTTTTTTGATGGCATTTATATAATGCCTTTGTCCTCTTTTGCAATCACGTCGATGCTTCGAATAATTTTGACGTCGACATGATTTTTAATTTATAATTAATTTAAATTTAAATATTATAAATTAAAAAGAACCAACCTTAGGTTTAATTTAATTAAACCTTAGAACCTTGTCTTAATGCCCAATCTTGGTATAATTAAATATTATTTATAAAATTTAAATTCCTTGTGAATTTAAATAATTTATAAATAATTATTAAACCTCCTTTTTAACCTTTGCAATAACCCATCTTGGGTTTTTATAAACCAATCACTTAACCTGTGCTCCCAATAATATTAAAATATTATGGAGCCTTTTTCCTTTCACTTTTGTACTGATGAAGCTTTTTCCTGGATGACTTGGGCGACTTTATTTCTTGCCGAATTCCTTTATATGAGTGATAACTCTATCAGGTGACATCAATGACAACTTTGACTTAGAGGACTCAAAATGTCCAATAGCTATCAAGGGTTGACAAGTCATATAAAGACAAAATGGGATCCGACGATCGCGTGCTATCGGGAAAGATCCGACGGTAGCGCTATTTAGAGCAATCATCCGTTAAAAAGGGTACCATGATGGCTTAATCTAATGTATGCGCTCATCTTCACTCTCATCCAAAAGTTGTGCCTAATCGAGGCCATCAAAGGAAGATAGAGCTCGATAAGAAGCACGCAACACTTCCAAAATCTAACGATAGTGGTGAGTCCCGACCAGATCCGACGATCGCACGTAATCTAATTTACCTGAACGATTAAAGACATGGTTTATTTCACCAACAAAAAATTAATTGAGATTAATAACAGGTCTAAACAAGTGATAATGACCCCTTCCCTTCAATAAATGTTGGCACAGGTTTGGGGTGATCGGACGAATGCACAAAATTGCATGTGATCAAACGATGAGTTATCTAGCAAGGTAAGAAAGACATTAAAGGGTGAGAATTAGCCAAAGGTTAGTAATTTTTAAATCACTGATGAATTCATATTCAAAAAAATATGAAAGCCTTAATTTAACAATTATTATGCAATTGATTAACCAATAAAATGCTAGGATATCCTCTATAATGTGCATGACCACCATTGACATATGTCCTCCATATTATAGGGTTAACATTCTTGCAGGTTCAAAGGTATCAAGCACATGTATGCAATGTGAATCTCATCCAACGGTCATCATCAGTTGATGGATGCAATGGGCACACATTCTAATAACAAAATATGACGACAAATCCCTAAGATAATCACCACCATGTTAATGGCGTAACTATTTTTGAAGTTGAATGACTTTCAAGACCAAAAGGGCCAAACACTTTCTCATGAAAAGCCACCACCACCACGTTTGTATTTCTACATCAAAGGGACAATCAGTTTAGTAACCAATAGGGGAACTATGAATTATTACGAGTACATAGATCAAAGTCCCCGTGGACGTGCAGGATGATGAAAACCACCTAACATAACTATCTGAAATTAGAAAGAGACGCTTTGGAAATCTCTATTGGTGAACTTGAAAATATAGTGGGTGACATGATATTAATGACAAGGTATGCAAGGAAATTAAACCCACTTCGCCATCAAGTATTTAAAATCACCATATCAAACGACCTTACCACACTAGTAATATTGAACAAAGAATTGGTTTGAAAGAGCAGAAAGTGAGCCAAGACTCGAGAATTTCATTTCAATGAGCTAGGACAATTTCCAAGAGTAAGATGGAGGATTGGAAAATTGCTTTCATGACCAAAGATATAGAAGAAGCAATAAAATTTATCACAAACCAATTGCCTTATGCCAAGCTCCCTAGACTAGCCATGCTTGGGAGTACGATGTATGATTTTGCCTATAAAAGTGGGTCCGGTAAAAAGCTCACTCTCGTGCAGCAATATGAAATTGAAAATACTTGCATTCGAATTTTTTCTTGCACAATGGAAAATGATGATAGAACCCCTTGGTTGCTAGCAGATCTATTTCACAAAGCAAGGAGACTGCAGCATAAGGGTTTTCCCAACAGTACTAGGTGGACTAGTAATCTGGGAAAGTTGATATGTTTGAGGGTATACTCTCTTTCGACTTATTATCCTGGTTAGCTGTGGCGTACGATGAGAAAATAAAGACATTTCAAGATAATAGAGCTAGACTAGTATTCAATATCATGGCTAGACACATCGCTCAAGTATTCAAACTGGCGCCCGCCAATACTCAACTGATTAGACAAGTAATTGAAAGACAATCTCAAATGTTAAAAAATTTAGATATTTTTAAATCATTTTTTGAAGAGCATGAGAAAATAGTCGATAAGTTTTTTCGTCAAAAAAACTACTTTCAAACCATGGGTCTGAGAATTTTGTGATATGGTTAACATTGTTCTAGGAGTACAAGACCTCAGTGTAGTGGGCACGAAAGTATTACATTTAGTAGCACAGTGTAACCAGGAAATAGGCACCCCAATTTATGCTTGGGAGCGAGAATTGAGTGATCAATGCACTCACAGATGTCATAATTGAAGGAAGCTATTTTAAAACAAAGACAAGAGATGCTTGTGTTTTCTAACTACTCCATACTCATACACCTACTTACGAGAAAATTAGGAGAGGAAAGCCAAAAAGGATAGGAGCTATTGAGAGTCCATACGTCCAGATCATTTTTTGGAGGATACACAAAGATCATACTCACATGGGTTGGTTTTTTGATATTTTCATGATTGAAATTCACTAGATTCTGACTGGTTTCCTCCCTGAGAGATTAAGGCTTGAGGTGAGAGCTTTTATAAAGAAAAATTACATAGGAGATTACTTCTTCTCTGAGGGGTTCACATACATTTGGCTCTATGGAGCTAAGATCCCCCCAAAAATGTTGCCTATGTATTTTCCTTTATCTCTTGCTACCTTAGAGTTGTGCATACAGGTAGCCAAAGAGGCCAAAATGAGACTGGTAAAGAAGCACGACAGAGTTCCATAGATCAGTGTCCCTTGTAAATTTAGAAGTTATATATTTATAGGGTATCCAAATTTACTCAAGGGAATGTATGATTTAGACCTCATGTATTTTGAAGAGATAACTTGGAGGTCCTACGATCCAGATAAGAAGTACGAGAAGTTAATGAAAAATCATGATTACACCTAGGTTGAGCACAAGAAAGATGCTTACGAAGAAGAACTATTAGATGCTATAGAGAAAGGGAGAGATTTGAAGACAGTTTGGGATAAGTACCCTTTTGAAGAAAGGGGCAATTCACAAGTGCAAAAAGCCTATGATTACCCCACTGAATTACTTACAGTTAGAAGAATTTAAGTAGAATTTGCATCCCCCATCTTACTAGAAGCCACCCAAGCAATCATAGAAGACCCCTTATTAGAATTGATAGAATATTAGGGCATTGATCAAATGTAAGTCATTGTTAGCTCTGCATATGTTGTAGAACAACAAGTCCTATCCCCTGATGAAACTCACCTTAGAATAGAGGCAGCACACAACACTTCCCAACAAGTCTCTAAAAGCCTATATATGGCAAAAGGAAAGGAGGTAGTTGATGCACCTATTCAAGAGTTGACTTCTTCCCAATAGGCTATAGTTCCGATTTCTAGCTAGCTATTAGCAGTAACCAATGTGATGAAGTTAGCTCCCAAGGCCATTCCTAGCTCTTTGAAGATAAAGGACAAGGAGATAGAAATTCCATCAGTAATACAAATGAATATGAAAAGAGCAGGTGGATTTGGAGGTATCTTTAGGGATCTCAAAGTTAAGAAGCAAACAACTTTATCTGCTCCAGAAGAAAAGAATCCTAGGTTGTCACTACCCTCCATGAATGTTGTGTTGGAAATATCTGAAGAACAAACAATTTTTAGTGTTGCCGAGGAGCATGAGCTACAAATGGTAGTAGGAATGAAAGGCAGAGGAGATGATTCTACAACCAGAGTAGAAATAGAAACTCCCAGATCAAATATGGTAGAGGTACACATACCTTCCCTACAAGACCCTATTATTCTCAAATTTGATGAGAGAACTGGAGGAATTTTAGTTCATGGAAAATAAGGTGATATGGTCAGGGTAGCCAAAGTAGTACAAGAGCAAACTTTAAACCAGTTGCACCAGAGAAACACAGAATTGAGAAGCCAACTAGAAACAAGTGATAAAGAAAAAGTAGAGATGCAAGCCTTAATAAATAACCTGAAGGGAGAGTTGATGCAGAAGAACACCCCAATAGCACCGCCTCCCTCGATGGTAAGAATACTCAATTACACATACTATTTGAATATAATAAAAAAGGATATGTCAATTAAAATTCAAGACAATATCAAGGGGATCACTGAGATGTTCAAGCAGATAAAGGTAATTAGAATCACTGCTCAAGAGATGGAAATTTTGATTTGCCAACAAGAAAAAGACTTTGAGGTCATCTGCCCTACCCTTGACTTAATATCAAAGTATTTCAAGGATATGCAGAGCAAAGAAGTGCTACTGAATGATGGTATTGAAATCAAGTGTAATATTAAATTCATGAAAACAACTATGTTTGGATCAAATAAAGAAAGATGGCTCAATATTGTTGCAATTTTTTTTACTTTGTTAGATGACATAATAAAAAAATTGGCAGATATTGGATTATCATTGGAGTTCTTAAACTCTGCTAGTATTGAAGACCTCCTTAAAGATAAAATAGAAGACTTTGATTGTGAGTCAGATGATGAACCAAAAATGACCAGGCAAACAACCTTCTTGGTGAATACTGTGGAGATGTTGATCACCTAGTATGAAAAGAGTAAAAGTTATATTAGCATACAAAAAAATAGGATTTTACAAGAAATGAATACGTTGAGGTTTTTTGTATCTTTTAACACTGATGCTTGGAGAATGATTGGAAAACAGATTAGATGACTACAACAGGGTAAAAAAGTAAAAGGAATTAAAATATGCAGCCTATAGCTAGAAATGAGTTCACCCCCTAGAGATGAATAACATGTTGTACAAGAAGGGGAAACACCCAAGGCAGAAGGTCAATCAAATGATTAGCAAGAAACCAAAAAAGGATTGATCAAGAAAGGAAGCCCTCAGTGCACTGATATCACCGGTTGAATGAATCAAAACCAAAAAGGGCCAAAGAAAGGTGTATGGTATGAATAAAAAGAAATAATGGAAACCAGATGTACCATTTTTGGAAGACAAATCGAGAGATGACAAGTGTAATGCCAAGATCAGCTCAAAAATAATAAATTCAAGAATCATAAGCTATAAAGGGAAGCATTCGGGGCTAGAATCAGCATCAAGCATTAGAGATAGCATTTTTTCTAAGAGGTATACTTGAGTGCCCTTTTGATTTTTGTTGTTATATTCCCTTTTGTGTCTTTTTTTTCTTGCTCATTTCTCATTCCTCCCATTACTATGCATGATTTTGATAGGGAAGCACTCAAGTAGCTGAGATCATTTCTAGATCTATTGAGCTTGAAGTTCAAAGATTTTTCTATTACCAGATTGGAATAAGAAGAGTAGAAGAGTTATGTTACATCATTTGAATAGAATTTCTTCATTGTATTGATGTATTTATTTGAAAAACAAAGTTAAATGGCATTCTGCCAACTCTACGTGTAATTTTCTATTAAATAAATATAATTTTGAGTCTCATTTCTATTAATTCTTTGTCTCGGTACTGTGTGTTATTGTACGACCATAAAGGCATGCACCCGATATTGCAATTGCGTAAAATAAAGTAAAAAGCGATATTCAAACACAAATTGACAAAGACTAAACAATTAAGTAAAATGCATCTTTATTTCCTTTTGGAACCAATTCATGTGTTACAAATGAATCCCTCTTAGGGATACCCCCTTTTGATATGCAATTACAATGTTGTAATCCCCTTGGGGATACAATGCATTTTTCAAGCCTTTAAGGTGACACGAACTGCTCTAGGATGGAGTGAACCCTCTTCTTTGCATTGAGGAAGGAATTGAATGGTTGAATCTCCCTTGAATCTAATTCCCTGCGGTAAAGAAACAACAGAAAAGCATTAAAAGCATATGAAGCCTCTCATTATGAGGCCCTTTAAAGGAAATATACACAAAGATAGCATAGCAACACAAAATCAAGAAAGTGGATAAACCATACTAAACATAAGCAATTCCTATAAAGATTGATAGAAATATGTAAATAAGGACTACAACTACCAATCTAATGAATCAAATGTATGAAATGAAGCATTATAGCATAGAAAGAAACTAATTATGCCCTACTTGCTAAAATGGAGTAAATCTAATCAAATCATTAATCCAGTCAGTCAGAGTCTTTAAACTACCAAATCAAGTACTAAAATAATTAATCTAACCTAGCTAAGAATATTGTAGAAGGGACAGTAAGGGGATCTTATACTTGTTGTGAATCGCAGCTCGGATGAGCGGTCTGCACTATAAACCGCAGTTGTCAGTCGCGACGAGCAATAAAATGGTTTTGCCCTTCAATTCTAGGGTTGTGGTCTTGATCCTCCTTGTCAAATTGATGATCAAGGGTCGCCTCAGTATCCTTTTATAGGGTTTGGCAGTTGAATTGCTCGATAGGGCCTCTGTTTTCTCAAATTCGCATTTCTTGGCATTCTAGCTCCTTAGGGCCCATGGCACAAATTTTCATAATTCTTGGGTTAGCAAAGTGATAGCAACAAATATCTCTCTTAGTGCACTCAAGTGATTCCACAATTCAATAGGGATTTGCTGCTCTAATCTCCAACTCTCTCTCTCATTCACTAGTTCGATAGCACTTCACTATCAAAATGCACTATATCATTGCCCTAATTCAAAGGGGTACTTATAGGACTACTTAAGATCTAGGGGTGGCTTCATGGAGAAGCCAATAACAAGAAGGTTTGGTTATGATATTTGGATTGGAAGATTTCATCCAGTAACCACCTTCTTCTAGAATAAAAGACCGTTCCAATCAATTTGGCTCGAATGAAGGCCAACTGAACTTCAGTTTAGACCATAGGTGGCAGTTGTAGTTTAGATTGTAGACCGTAGGTCTCAGCCACGATTCAAACTATAGACCACAGGTCTCAGCTGTGGTTCAGACTGATTAGGCCAAGGAGCCCAAAATGAGTGGTTAGAACCACTACTCTATCTTGGAGTCTGTCCAAAATCTTCCATATAGCCTTGTAACATGTCCATATGAGTATTCACCTTCGACATGACATGTTTTAGGTGTCTACAGATGCCCCTTTTGAGATGCGTTGTGAGATCGAACAACACTGAGCAAAAATAGACCTCCTAAAATAATGTTGAAGGTTCTATGATGATCATTAGTCGGATCAATATTAGATGTCCTAGGTCCAACAAAAGGACGCGTATCCTAGAATCATTGCTTCCAATTGGGTGAAAGGCTTAAATTTGAAAATCTTGTGCCCTTCTCATCTCATTCGGTGCAGTTGTGCATTCCATAGGTATCTTCTGACCCATAGATCCGAAAGGTAGAGAACAACAAGTAAAACTGTCATATTTGCTATTTGCCCCAAGCAAAGGAGTAAGCTTATGATAGTTGTTGACAATGATTCGTACGATGAATACAATTTGATAAGATCAGGGGATATACAATCTCAGGGATCTTCTATTGACTTTGATTATGATTATGATATTATGACTACCCCCTCAAGCGATGAGTCGATGATGGTAGGAAACGAACCAAACTGTATTATTGTCGGGTGAGTTTAAATAACACAGTAGCACAAACAGACTTCCTGGATTAGCCCGGAATGGGCGCATCTCAACAGGATGCCGCTGCAACTAAAATAACTAGTTGCTAAGTTAATTTAACAAACTAACAAAATATTAAAGTACGCTAACATCCCCCCTTATTACATTATTTGGGTAATGTAATAACTAATAGTTGTACTAACATCCCCCCATTATTTTGAAATACATAGAGAGTTACGAAACAATTCAAATTTGACACGTGCAAGTGCCTTAGTGAATATGTCTGCAACTTGAGCATCGGTGGGAATGTGCTGAAGCTGAATTCGGTGCTTTGGAACTTCATCTCGAATGAAATGACATTGTGTGTCAATGTGCTTTGTTCTTTCATGATGGACTGGATTCTTGACGAGGTTCGGAACACCCTGATTGTCGCAAAACAAGTGTATTGGAGATTTTGATGGATGGCCCATACTTGTCGAATGCGATGCAACCATATCACTTCGCACACAGCTTCACGTGCGGCGTGATACTCTGCCTCTGTTGATGAAATACCAACCACCTACTGCTTCTTGCCGTGCCAAGAGACAGGATCAGATCCCAGATGAAAAATGTATCCAGAAGTTGACTTGCGATCATCAAATGATCCGGCATAGTCGGAGTCCGTGTATCCTTGCAAGAAGAATTTGTTGTTCCTCTTGTATTCTAGGCCATATTCCATAGTACCACGGACATAGTGAAGAACACATTTTGTTGCTTTCCAATGAGTGGTCTTAGGCTCCTGCATGAACCTCGAAAGATAGTTGACAAGCAAATACGAGATCTGGCCTAGTATTGGTCAGATATATGAGACTCCCAATCAACTGTCGATAGAGAGTACCATCTACCTGAGGTGAATCATCATATCGCGATAATTGAAGTCCAGTCTCCATCGGAGTTGCCATTGGCTTGCAATCAGTCATGCGATATTTTTCTAGCAATGTCTTGGCATATTTTTTCTGAGACACTTTGATGGAGTGCTCCTTCTGGCTGAATTCCAGACCAAGACAATAATGGAGAAGTCCGAGATCTGTCATCTCAAAATATTTACACAAGTTTCTTTTGACAATAGAGATCATAGTTTCTGAACTCCCTGTAATGAGCAGATCATCAACATAGAGTACAAGCAACACTATCTCGTAACCCTGTTTCTTGAAATAGAGGTTTGCATCCGACGGACATCTCTTAAATCCATGTTGCATAAGGTGATTGTCCATTTTTATATACCAAGCTCGAGGAGCTTGTTTCAGCACCATATAAGGATTTGACCAATTTGCAAACCTTCTGCTCTTGGCCTTCCACTTCAAATCCTTCTGGCTGAGTCATGTAGACTTCTTCTTGGAGATCACCATTTAGAAAGGCACTTTTGACATCCATCTGGTGAACTTTCCACCCATATTGTGCTGCCATAGCACACATAACTCGAATTGTGGTCATCCGAGCAGTAGGTGCAAAAGTTTCCTCGTAGTCAATGCCTTCCTTTTGAGCATAGCCCTTTGCAACAAGACGGGCCTTATGCTTATCAATTGTTCCATCTAGCTTGTACTTGACTTTATATACCCATTTGCAGCCAATGGGTTTCTTTCCATGCGGCAGATCAACAAGCTTCCAAGTTTTATTTTTCATCAAAGACTCATACTCGGTATCCATAGCGGCCTTCCACTGAGGCTCACTAAGAGCATCTTGCACTGATGCAGGTTCAAGATCGTCTATGGTAGACATGAACGCCCTGTCATCATCAATATCCATATCCTCTACTTTTGTACGTGGAGTTACAGAAAGTTCCTCAAAAGATTGACAAAGATCATCAACCTCACCAGTTTCTTTGGCTTCTTTTTCCTTTTGAGCCATACTGCGTGTACGAGGTCTATCCAAGTTCAAATTGGGAGGAGTGGATAAATTTGCGTCTCTCGATTGTATTTGTACACCATTTTGGATTCTTCTTCGGTGGTGTTGAAGAAGATGTAGAAGGACCTCCCGTCTGTGTTGACGAAGGAATCTTCTCTTCCTTATATTCCACAAGATCTAGGTGTACTTTAGATGTGCTCTGTGATGTGAAAGCTTCATCAAAGACAACATCTCTGCTGACATGAATTTTCTTGGTCAAAGGATCTATCAAACGATATCCTTTAGAGTGCTCATCATAACCAAGAAAAATACATCTCAGCTGTTTTCTCATCTAGCTTCTTCCTTTTCTCTTTTGGTATGTGCATGAAAGCGTGACATCCAAAAATACGTAGATGAGATATGGAGGGTTTTCGACCACTCCATGCTTCCTGTGGAGTCATTCCTTTTAGGGCCTTTGTGGGTGCCCTATTCAATAGATATACTGCAGTGGTGACAGCTTCTGCCCAATATTGTTGCCCAAGAGTAGCTCCTGTGAGCATACAACGAACCATTTCCATGATAGAACGGTTCCTTCTCTCAGCAACTCCATTTTGCTGAGGAGTATAGGCAGTTGTTAACTGTCTCTTGATTCCATGCTTATCTAAGAATGCAGAAAATTCTTTAGAGGTAAACTCCCCCCCTCGATCTGAGCGGAGGGTTTTAATAGAAGCTCCTGACTCCTTCTCAACGGATTTCTTGAACTGCTGGAAGAATGCGAAAGCTTCGGATTTCAGTTGGAGAAAGAAAACCCACATCTTTCGTGAGTAGTCATCTACGAATAACTGAAAGTACCTCTTCCCTCCACAACTGTTGGGTGTGAAAGGACCGCACGGATCGGTGTGAATTAACTCTAGAGGTTTTTGTGCTCTTGTTGAGCTCTTCTCAAATGGTACTCTATGCCGCTTTCCCGCTAAGCGACCGAGCACACCGGCAATGTGGCGGAAAGGGAAGGAAGACCCTTTACCATCTCATACTTACTGAGCTCAAGTAAGTAGCCATAACTAAGATGCCCATATCTCTTGTGCCATAGGGAAGTTGCCTCCTTGGTAGAGACAGTCATGGCAACATGTGGAGTAGAGATAGCATCTAGGGCAAATAAGTCGTGCTTATATGAAGTTGTTGCAATCTGCTTACCCTTCCTGGTAATAGTACAACACTTCTTGCCATTCTCAACACGAAAGTTGACAACCATATTTCTATCCAAGATTTGTGTGACTGACAACAAATTGTTAGCCAATCCCGAAACATAGAGGACTTTGTCAATCTGACACTTGCCATCAGGAAGAGTGACTGAAACCGTACCCTCTCCCTGAACCCTGTAGGTTTTATCATCAGCAATGGTGACAGGTTTGCCCTCTTTGGCCACGAATGATTCAAACCACGATTTGTCGCCATCATATGTTTGCTAGCTCCGTAATCGACATACCAAACAGGATCCCTCTCTGTGGAATCTGTGGTAGTCATGAGCACCTTGTGTGCCCATTCAGAATCTGAGTCAGATTCTTCAACAAGCAACATTCACCTGGGGTTGCTTGTTTTTATTTTGTGGTTTGTTTTGGCCTCTCTGCTTGTTCTTATGCCAACACCTGTTGGTGTCATGGTTGTCTTTCTCACAGATCTTGCACCACCTCTTCTTCTGTTGAGGTTGTTTTCCTTTTCCTTTCATATCCTGTTGAGAATTTCCTCCTTTCTGAAAGTTGCCTCCTTTTTGCCCATTACCTTTCTTCCTAGAACCCCCGCTTGTTGGTGTATAGGGCTGTATTGGAAGAATCATCCTTGTGAAGTTGGCGTGCCTCCTGTTGTTGAAGCAGATTGACCAACTCGATGTAGGTAATTTGTCGTTGAGACACCTGGATGGAGGTGATCAACATATCAAATGAAGAAGGCAAAGCTCTCATCACAATTGAAATGAGAAGCTTTTCGTCCACAGGATCTCCCAAAGAATTCAATTTCTCTTTCAATTCAGACACTCTGCACAAAAAGAGTTCAACTGTTTCACCCTGTCTCAAACTCAGGTTATGAAGTTGTTGTTGAAGATGAAGAATGGTGGAATCATTCTTTCCCTCATAGATGGTTTTAAGGGCATCCCATGCCTCTTTACCACTTGCTTTGTCAGCTATATGAGGTTGCACTTCATCTGAAACAACAAACAAAATGAGCACCTTTGCTCGACTGTCTTTCTTGTCAAAAGCTATCTGATCAGCAGTAGGAGCTGTGGATCCTGATGTTGGTGAAGGCCTAGGTGTTACTCCAGTAACAATATCCCATAAATCTTCCATTTGGAGAATTGCCTTCATCTTATGTTTCCATGGTGTATAATTTGGACCTTTCAATAACTGATGAGGATCAGTCATCAACTTTGCAACAACGGCCATAGTGAAGGTTCCTTATATCACCAATTGGTCCCCCTTTCGATATACCTTTTGCTAGGCCGTTATACCATACAAAATACCCGCCCTTACGTGAGGGAAACTATAGGTATTTAGAAAGATCAACAAAAAATCACCCGCCCTTACGTGAGGGAAACTATAGGTGAGTTTTAGAGATCATACGATACGTGGAACATAAGCAGTATCGAAAGGGAATCGCCTTGTTGATGGCACCTACCATAGAAGATTCTTCTCATGCGTGGGGCGTAACTTCCCCTAAACACTATGAAGAATACTTCGTCAGGATTTACGCCTAAACACAAGAGCGATTAAGGGTAGTGGATGGAGTAAAAAAATGCAAAAATGGCAAACTTATCTCTCCCCGATGATTTATAGAGAACAAGCTCAGACGTCATTGTAGCAGCTATATTAGGCGGCGGATACAGTAGCGCAATCACGACAGCTTTACCTGTAAGTGCTGGCCAGAGGTATCACAAATACCGAATGCTGCAGTGCAATAAATTGCACGGATGGGTTTTAATTATTCCGGGGACTTAGGGAGTGAATTTGATTTTAACTTTTAATGTTATAGTGCAAAAAATCAAATATGCAACATACAACAAAAAAAGTGCCCACAGGAATAACCCACTAGGTGTCAGACTCTGCCGAAAATGCACCTTTTACAATAATGCCAAAAATGCTTTTGAAAAAATTACTCGATATCCCCCCTGTGATGTTTGAAAAATGAAATATCCCTTCGTTCTTCAGAAATTGCCCCCCCTTTTTTTTTAATATTTTTACCGCTAAGGTTAATAAAAAATTAATTTTCACTATAGTAAAAAAAAAATTTAAATTTTTACTATAGTAAAAATAATTAAAAAAATTTAATATTAACCTTAGGTAAAAAAAATTAAAAAAAATAATTAAATTTTACCTTAGGGGAGTGGAAGGGATTTGAACTCCTGACTGCTGGGTTCCCGGAACCCACCACGCGGCTCACTTGCCAGTGAGCCCGTGGGCTGATCTGGGAGGAGAAAGCCGGATCAAGCTAAAAAAACACCTCCGGCAGCTGCACCCCGTCAGTCAACTTCCCGCTGCTGCTCGTCCTCGAGCAAAAAAACACACAGCTACCTCCTTTGTGCACGTCTGGAAAAAAATGACGTCTGGCCCATGATGTTTCCATGCTGTGCGTGGCTGCACGGGCCACGCTCTGGGCAAGCCGCTCAGGCTGCGCGGGTGCGCGCGGCGTGCTGCCCAACCCGCGCACTGCGCAAGCTGCGCGTGGCGCAGCGTGGTATTTTACCATGCACGCGTTGCGCACGCAGCTATTAGCTGCAGCTGCGCACGCGCGGGCTGTGCGTAGTCCACGTGCGCAGCGCTGGAAAATATATGTTCAGCTTCTCTGCAACTGGATCATCTTCGGCATGCTCTACTCCTTCTCCGTCTGTGCATATTTTTCACTCCTGACAGAGGGAGGAAAATAAATAAATAAAATGCACAAAAAAAATGTTCCGCCCAGAGAAATTTCAGAATGGCTCTGATGCCATGTTAGGAAACGAACCAAATTGTATTATTGCCGGGTGAGTTTAAATAACACAGTAGCACAAACGGACTTCCTGGATTAGCTCGAAATGGGCGCATCTCAACAGGATGCCGCTGCAACTAAAATAACTAGTTGCTAAGTTAATTTAACAAACTAACAAAATATTAAAGTACGCTAACAGATGAGGGTAATGACAATGTATGAAGCGACAAGGTCGCTTGACCATAATGAATTATCTGCACAAAATTAGAATTGAGTATTTGATTACTTGGCTAATCCTAGTTCATCGTATGATTGCAACTATTAATAGTAAGTGCACATTCCTATCCCATGGAGCAGTCAGGCCGTAATAGCCTTCTTAGGGAATCAAAATGATACAATGCCAATTAGATTTATGTTGAATCATTTTGTTGATGATTTGATGAAGAAAGGTATCATAATATAAATGACATGAAACACCTCGTTCTTGTGGGGTAGTCCAACCTTGAAGGCCTTCTTCGGGATTGAAAAGAAGCATGTCAAATCAACGATGACAATTTTACCTCAAATGTCCTTATGATTATTTACTCATCTCGCTGGATTGCATGGAGCATCAGTCACTGCAACCACCGAGTTTTATAGGGTAAATGACTAAATACGAGGTGCATTTGGTTTTGAATTATTTGATTTTTTTGGCTCATTATGTGTACTTGTATATTTTTAATTTTATGTTTATGTTATGCACATGGATGCAGATGTTTATATTGATGCTATGCTTATATGATGTGATGTATGGATGACATGCACTAGATAGCTATTTAATTTTATGATGATGATGGTATGCAGTGATCTAGATGCTTAGATATGCTTTCTATGATGGATGCATATGGATGCGATGTTTTACTTTTAAATGCATATTTAATTTTGCTTTATTGTATGCATTTAATTTATGATGATATCGCGATATGCTGATGCAATGTATGTAATGCATTATTTACATGATGGTAATCTAATGTAAATGAACCTGTATGCTTTAATCACTTAAAACATAAGGAATGAATGCGATATATGTTTAACAATCTAATGGACGACACCACAGAATGTGTAAAAATCATGAATGTAATTGAAAATCCTCATTACAAGAATTTAATCAATTAATCACCCATATATGAAATGCAATGGTATGAAGCGGTATGA
Organism: Wollemia nobilis; assembly: GCA_028583015.1. Lineage (NCBI taxonomy): Eukaryota > Viridiplantae > Streptophyta > Pinopsida > Araucariales > Araucariaceae > Wollemia > Wollemia nobilis. Next base: position 4,460,602 of record JAQPPZ010017021.1, read on the forward strand.
TGCGAATGATATAATGTGTCATTCTATTTTATTTTGCAAGTTTGAAAAATATGCACAATATAGTCAGTGGTCGTCTAGATATCATTTCTGATATCCATCCGGTATCTATCCTATATCTTGATTGTGCTTTATGTAATGATGTATCATGGATTCGATACTTTGCAGTTTGATGATTTGAATGACTTGGTATTGTGTTGCTATTAGAGAAACTTTTGAGGTTTTCCATGAGACTCAAACACCCTAGTAGACTTCTCAAACATCACATACTAACTGTACAAGGCTTTTTTTGGACAAGGCTTTCATCACGAATGACCCAACTGTTCATTACCCCTATGTGTGCATGTGAGTATTTTTAGATAGACCATAGGCATACCCCAGATGTCAGTCAAGACTCTTCCAACCCATATGTGAGATCGGGTTCCTCCTATGTTCGTATCATCCTTGTTTCAGACTTGATTGGACTATACTGCTAGACAACCCCAGGCACCTAGAGCTAGCTCATCTCGCAAATTGATCAGGACTACCCCTCCAAAAATAGTCGGGACTCTTTCAACCCATTGTTGCATTTGGGGATCACCCAATAAAACTACTACTCCAGAAGCAGGCGAGACTCTTTCAACCCATTGTTGCACTCGGGGTTCATTCTATGGCTTTGAATGGTGAACAATCCAGGGATTCAAGTTCTCACCCCGTTTTGATTTTTGCTCATATGTAGTGATAAAAATCACTGTTTTTCATGTTTTACTTTGAGTGATAAAAATCACTGTTTATTCTCATTTTTCTTGAGCAAGGGATTTGTATAGTGCTTTTGATTCACTATATCATTTTAGATTTGAACTTTGAACTTTGGGTTTGAAATTTAAACTGTGTATCTATGTACGAGTAGGGGAAATTCTTGTCCTTTTGCCAAGGTTCACCACTCTAGACCGAACTATTTGCAAGATAAGAAGGTAATAAAACCCATCTCTCTAAATACCCAGGACCACTTTCGCAACTTTCATCCTCCCTTATCTTAGCAAGATTTTAAATATTTCCATTAGTGACGGGATCCTGATATGCCAAGTACTATCACAACTAGTGACCTCATCTACAAAAGCAAAAAAAGCTTTCTACAATGTCTGAGAAACCCACTAGGTATGGCTGAGTGACTGGAAAACTTTGGTATACACACATATCTCATAGCAATAGGTGTTGTGTATGAATGCAGCGGATTATGATAAATGCAAAGGTGCATGATTAAAACACAAATGTGGCATCGTTTGTAAGACTGACAAACACAATCCATCCTACTACGGAATGCAACGGATGATGAATGCCTATATGCAATGCAATAATGAAATGAATGCATGTGTAAATGAAAATGCATAATGCAAATGCACATGTTTTTGGATTTTATGCTTTACCAATTTTTTTGGATTTTATTGATTTTATAATTTTTATTGATTTTGAGCCTTTATATTTGACCAAACGGTGAGTACATGCCTCTGGAGCCTTTTGATTGACCAAACTACTCACAAGAGAGCTTGGAGCCTTTTAGGATGACCGAGCGGTTTTAAGAAAACCCTCGGAGCCTTTTGGGATGACCAATAAGAAGGAAAGGTTGAGGAACTGGGACTTTTGATTGACCAAACTACTCACAAGAGAGCTTGGAGCCTTTTAGGATGATCGAGCGGTTTTAAGCAAACCCTTGGAGCCTTTTGGGGTTGACCAAAGGTTTGAAATACCCTTGGAGCTTTTTGATTGACCAAACTACTCACAAGAGAGCTTGGAGCCTTTTAGGATGACCGAGCGATTTTAAGCAAACCCTCGAAGCCTTTTGGGATGACCGAGCGGTTATAAGCAAACCCTCGGGGCCTTTGACTGACATGACCAAGCGGTTTGAGGAACCCTTGGAGCTTTTGGGATTGATCGAGTAGTTTTAAGCAAACCCTCAGAGCCTTTGACTGACATGACCAAGTGGTTTTAGGAACCCTTGGAGCCTTTTGGGGAGGGTATGCTACCCTATGTACCCCTAGTGTACGTGCCACTTGATGACAGTGAGGGAGGTGTGATACCTCTAGACCCCTCACTTTACCTTATCAAATGTGGCGTGGATGGTGGGGAAGGTATGCTACCTTGGAGACCCCCAACATGCATGCTATTCACTGAAATGTAATCAACTTGTTTAGGAAGAGTGATAGAAATCAACTCTCCCAACTGAGGAATGGACCTCAGTGGAGTGCCTATGTCTTGGCAGGGTTGAATGAGCGAACCATCCTCATGGATCGCATCTCATTCTACTAGGTCTTGGATGACCCTCTTAAATGATTGACAATCTCGAATGTCATGTCCATGCGCTCGATGATACACACAAAAGGGGATTTTACCAGGTGACCCAATCTTGGATGCCCTATGCTTGACTTCGGGCAATATGAATGCCTTTGCCTCGTGTAACTTTTGGAACAAAGTTAGAGTAGTCATCTAAAATGAAACTACTCATTGCACTGGCTTATCGAGCTTACGAGGTGACTGACGACCTTGGGGTCACTCCTGAGGAGGTGTGACCTCTATTTTAGCATGTTGGGGCACTATAAGAGAACCATCTTCATTATAAACCCCCTTATCTATCAGGTTTTGCACCACACTCTTGAATTCATGACAATCTCGAATGCCATGACCCTCTATTCGATGATAGAGACAATAGTGATGCTCCTTGTAACCCATAGGCTTAGCTCTATTTGGGTCTAAAGAGGTGATATCAGGCAAGGTGATGACCTTAGCCTCTTGCAGCTTCTGAAAGATGTCAGACATAGACTCTTTTAAAGGAGTCCAAATGTGCTACGACTATTTTGGGTGCTCGACCCGCATTGGCTTACTTTGAGGACCCAATGGTTGGGTTGGCCGCATGGGCTCTTGCTTTTGCTGAGGTTTTTCTTGCACTTGCACAGGAAGTGGTTCGGCCTCAAACAAGGGTTGCTTTTGTGATCCTAGTTTTCCAAGCTGGTTCATGATAAAATGCAACGCCTTATCTTGCTCATCCATTCGATGTTCCATTTGTTCTAGATGGCTTAGAATGGATCGCAAGACTGACAAAGAATTCATATGTATTTCCAATGATTGATTCGAAATACCTTTGTCTATTGAAGGAAACAGAAAAGTGGATGCTAGAGATCCATTAGGTAATTGCAAATCACCTATTTCCTTCACTTGGGTTGATGCGGACGCTTCTTGATGACACACTTCATCAGTGCTATCCACATGCTCATGCGCACGACTCAGTTCAGGTTGTTGTTCGACTTGAAAGAATTGAACTGTGTCAGTTTTAGTACCCCCAACATGATATGGGGTACACACTTGCTCTTGTCCTTGAGAAGGTGGCACAAGAAATGAGTCAGGAGTGACTAATTTTAAAGGTTCGGACCCCTTCGATGTGGAAGCAATGTCTGATTGCCCCATCTCCTGCTCTATTTTCTCTAGAGTCACTCGATCCTCTGACTTAATGTCAACCATTCCCACAAACTCATGAGAAGACTCCACAACTGCATGAGTCGTAGGTGACTCGTCAACATATTGAGGTTGTCCTATTTCAGTCGTGATAACTGAACCTTCCTCATACTCATGCGATGCCTCCAGGATAGGATCCATAGGTAGAGACTCGACAAAAAGTTGACCTAAATCCTCACTGGACTCCATGGTGGGTGACACCATGGTGCTTGCCTCTATAAGCTCTTCATATTCAACATCATCCTCATGAGGACTATCTTGTAATATGGTGGATGAAGATGGTATGATACACTCAGGTTCATCCATATCCACCATAGGCTCTTCTACTTCGATAGGAGCAAGAGGTTCCTCTAAAGACACATCAGAGATAGTTGTGAGCATCTCCATAACTGCATTCATCAATCCCTCCCTGCTAAGAGATGTTGAGGATGGAGGGGTGATGGGTGAAACCACCGAGGACAGCGGTGGTGAAAGTAATTCCACCATAGTCTGTGGGGTTGCATCCGAACTCTGGATAGACTCCCCAAGTTGAATGTTCAGATGCCTAGGCGACCCACTAGATTCTTGAGGGTGATCCTCAGGTTTATAATACTTGAAAGGATCTGGGTCCACCTCTACTATATGGACTTCATTTCCATGGGTGTACTTAATGCACTGATGCACTATGGATGGTACGCACTCCATGGCTCTTATCCACGACCTTCCAAGAAGCAGGTTATATTGTCTTGATCCCTCTAAAACGTAGCACAATGTAGGAATAATATTTTGTCCCACCTCGATGGGGAGGACTATTGTGCCTACTATAGGGGATTCCACATCATTAAAAGCTTGTAGCATTAACATTTTTTCCTTGATGTGGGATGGTGGAATTTTGAGATGTTTGAATGCTGAGGTGGTGATGATATTAATCGACGATCCTGTATCCACCAACACTCGCTTATACGCAATCTGATTTATCCTCGCTATGATATGCAATGGAGGATCAGATTCCTTGACAGGGACAGGTTTGACTTCCTATTTATGGAAAGTAATCACAGGTTCCTTATATGGTGGAATAGACTGTATATGCCCCAAGGATTGTGATGACTTTCGAGCATTGACATTGCTCACCTGTCGGACTTGACTACTCTCAACCTCATGCTTGCGCATGGGATCCTTGAACATGTCTTTCTGTTGTTCTTCGATAACCCTAGGTATGTCTATCTACCTAGAAGAATGGCTATCTACTTTCTTAAGAGGTAACTCTTGATGATGCATAGGGTGCATCGCGTTGACTTGTTGCCTAAGCACTCTAGGTATGAGCTTCTTTTTAGGAGTTACCTCACATGATTGTTCTTCATGTAATTTTTGTTGGTAAATCCTCTCTTCCCATTGTTGGAGCTCATCCAACCTCTGTTGATGTGCTCTCTTCCTCTCTACGCACTCATGCTCTAGATGCTCATGCTCAATGCGTGCCTCCTCCAATTGGTCTTGGAGTAGTCACCTCTTATGGGCTGCATGAGACTTAGGTTCCCTATATGATTGACTCATGGAGTAGGATCCACAACTCTCTATCTCGCTAGGAGGAGACCTAACAACGTGGGTTCTCTCTGTGTGTGGAGAAACCCCATGGCCTATATGGGTGAACCCCCTGCATGACGAAGGGAGCTCACGATGACTATCAGAGTGTCACGTTGGGAGGATTAGATCCTCAGGTGAATGATGCGTGTGATGCCTAGCAAGGAGGCATGTGAGGTCTGAAAGATCCTCAGGGGAATATCGAAGGCATTGAGGGCCTCTCCTCGCATATTCTGAGTCATTAGCTCATGAGTGAGCTCGACTATGCCTAGTTGTCATGATGTGCCAACTAGACAAGTCTTGAGAGGAAACCTCTCTTACTAAAAATTTTGGCCTCAAGGAAGGCCTTATCTTGATGAATTAAGCAATAAAGAAGCATACAAAGTAAACAATGTGATTATCTCCTTTACATTTTAAAAGTGAGCCCTAAACTGTTTGATGTTGTTTCAATGATTTGTTGTATCAGTAAAGAACTCCTTATCATGTTTTGTAAAACTTGTTGGATGATATTCTTAGTTTAAATTGGCTTTCATCGGTATGCTCATAGCTCGAAAACTTGGGTGTGAATCCAGGTCATGTAAATCCCCCATGTGTGGCAATGAAACTCCACACCCGGACAAGGAGCATCGGTCCTACCAGTCCCTCACCCATTTTCCCCAGTCAACGTTATACCCTCCGAAGAGAATACATGCAAATTTTCTAGGGTACGAAAGGTTCTTGGGCCCGACCTTGGTCTAGAATAATAGGTACGTGGGATTTGGGCCAACGGATGGAAATAACTGCCACCGTCGTTGGACCCTACTAGTGGTTGGATGTCACTCCCAACTCACTAGCATTTAATTGAAACGTGGTGTGTGTGGTTCATTTTTAATCTTTTGCATATAAAGGAAAATGCATAATATAGCATAAATGATTGTTTCCTACATGATATGCAAAAATAAACGTTTCATTTTAGAGAATGCATGCTATATCCTAAATGATTTTTGACAATGCAATTACGATGATATAGCCTCTGATTGGGCCTCAAGCATGCAAACCAACACACAATTTTTATCAAGCACGTTGTATTCTAGGGCAGACTGCACTCAGAGGTCCGTTGTTCCTAGCAGCGCCTTTCTAATGATGCAAACACGAATACAAATCTAGGACTTAGTTCATTTCCCTTTTTTAGTTTTCCTAGTTGTATTGCAAATTTGGCATTCTGGAAAAACACAGAGATAGAAAAAGTTACAGAGGGTGAAAAGTGGGACCTACCTTAGGTCCACATTCGAGTCTGTGTTTTGTCCTCTACTGTCTGATCTGTCTGTTGTAAACCGTAGGTCTGATTCGCGGTTCCGACTGTAGGCCGCGTCTTGAAGTCATGGGCCAACAATGAGACCACAGCTGGAAGCTGCGGTTTGCACCTGCAATCCAAAAAACATAGAAGATGTCAGATTAGGTGCTTAAAATGTGGAGTTCCACCATGATCACCGTGATCGCCTTTTGTATGACCATAAAGGCATGCACCCGATATTGCAATTGCGTAAAATGAAGTAAAAAGCGATATTCAAACACAAATTGACAAAGACTAAACAATTAAGTAAAATGCATCTTTATTTCCTTTTGGAACCAATTCATGTGTTACAAATGAATCCCTCTTAGGGATACCCCATTTTGATACGCAATTACAATGTTGTAATCCCCTTGGGGATACAATGCACTTTTCAAGCCTTTAAGGTGACACAATATGCTCTAGGGTGGAGTGAACCCTCTTCTTCACGTTGAGGAAGGAATTGGATGGTTGAATCTCCTTTGAATCTGATTCCCTATGGTCAAGAAACAACATAAAAGCATTAAAAGCATATGAAGCCTCTCATGATGAGGCCCTTTAAAGGAAATATACACAAAGATAACATAGCAACACAAAATCAAGAAAGCGGATAAACCATACTAAACATAAGCAATTCCTATAAATATTGATAGAAATATGTAAATAAGGACTACAACTACCAATCTAATGGATCAAATGTATGAAATGAAGCATTATAGCATAGAAAGAAACTAATTATGCCCTACTTGCTAAAATGGAGTAAATCTAATCAAATCCTTAATCCAGTCAGTCAGAGTCTTTAAACTACCAAATCAAGTACTAAACTGATTAATCTAACCTAGCTAAGCATACTGTAAAAGGGACAGTAAGGGGATCTTATACCTGTTGCAAACCGTAGCTCGGATGAGCGGTCTGCACTATAAACCGTGGTGTCAGCTGCGATGAGCAATCAAATGGTTTTGCCCTCCAATTCTAGGGTTGTGGTCTTGATCCTCCTTGTCAAATTGATGATCAAGGGTCGCCTCAGTGTCCTTTGACAGGTTTGGCGGTTGAATTGCTTGATAGGGCCTCCGTTTTCCCAAATTAGCATTTCTTGGCGTTCTAGCTCCTTAGGGCATCCATGGCACAATTTGTCATGATGCTTGGGTTGGCAAAGTGATAGCAACAAATCTCTCTCTTAGTGCACTCAAGTGAGTCCACAATTCGATAGGGCTTCGTTGCTCTAATCTCCAATGCTCTCTCTCATTCACTATTTTGACAACACTTCGCTATCAAAATGCACTATATCATTGCCCTAATTTGAAGGGGTACTTATAGGACTACCCAAGGGCTAGGGGTGGCTTCATGGAGAAGCCAAGAACAAGAAGGGGTGGTTAGGATAGTTGGATTGGAAGCTTCCATCCTTTAACCACCTTCTTCTAGAACAAATGGTCGTTCCAACCAATTTGGCTCGGATGAAGGCCAACTGAACTTCAGTTTAGACCGTAGGTGACAACTACGGTTCAGACTATAGACCGCAGGTCTCATCCATGGTTCAGACTGTAGACCATAGGTCTCAACTACGGTTCAGACTGATTAGGCCAAGGAGCCCAAAATTGAGTGGTTAGAACCACTACTCTATCTTGGAGTCTATCCAAGATCTTCCATATGGCCTTGTAGCATGTCCATATGAGTAGTCACCTTCGACATGACGTGTTTTAGGTGTCTACAAATATTATGTAATTGTTACATTATTTGATGTGTTACGTATGTTTCCCTTGTTGGCCAATTGTTATGTCTATTATGATATTTGAATGAATGTGACAGTGCCAATTCTTTCTCAATCCCTTTCATTCTTTTCATTTTACAAAGTGTTGTTAAATTGTTATAACAACCCAATAAATCTAGGCACCGGTCCACATAAGGCATAATAATGATTATTTTTATTGCTTGGTCATTTTAATACATCTAGCATATTATTCTAATCTGGAGTGTGTAATATTTGTAATATCATAAATTACCACTGGGGGTTTCCTTACCCATTCTGTAGTTTTTCTATAGCAATAGTTGTTTTTAATCAGAATAAAGAGGCAGGTTGCCCAGAGTTTGTAATAGCTCGTTGATTTCAAACGATTTCTTGTAGCATGAAACTCGTACCCTATGGATGCAAGAAATGGTTCCAATTGTTTTTTGGCACCGTTTTTGGGGATGACTTATTAATTAGACAATTCGTCTTAAGTTTTCTTTCAAGCAACTTTATTTTAATCAACAACCGACCAATAGGAATAAAGAACCTACATCTTGATTTTTACGTTCTTTATTTTATTTTACCCATAGTTTTCAATTGTATCTTGAAGTGTTTCTACGTTTCTTGATTTTCTTGAATTTTCTCCAAGAACCTTTCCCTATGAGGCTAAGAGATAAGAATCAAGCAATCTTGATTATACATTCTGTTCTTTCTGCACTACCCATGTTGGCGACTCTATTTGGACAAACCTAGAAATCAAAAATCAAGGAAGAAAGAGTAGAATGTGCTAGTGCACACCAGGAGAAGCAGTAAGGATCTATTCCCAGAATTAGAGAACCTTGAGGTAATTTTGTATAATCAAAGAATTCCACTTCTTAAGAATATTATGCATGAAAGTAAATTTTGTCCTACAATCAAGAGATACGTAAGAAAAAATAAAAAATAAAATATTATTGATGTTGATATTTCTGTAGATAAATTTGAATTATGATGTAGAAGATACATGTGATTATTTTCATTTCCCTACTAATAGTAATATTGTAGTATAAAATCCATTAGATTATATCCAGGCCACCCATACCCATATCTCGATAGGTGTTGCTGCTGTAAATTTAAATCCCATTATACCTACAGTAACAATGGCCCAAGCAAACCAGCAAAATAAAAATCAAAATAATGTCCATTTATGGAGAACTAATAGATACAGGCCATTTGTTTTACCTACAAATCTTAATGCCTTACCTAATAAAGCCCACAAATACCTCCCAAAATTCTTAGAAAATAATGCATTAACTAGAGAAGATCATATCAAAAATTTTCTGTATGCAATGGATAATCTAGAGGTTGAGCATGAAGATGTAGTCTTAAGACTATTTTTACAAACCTTAGAAAAATATGCTAGAGAGTGGTTCAATTCTCTCCTTGATAATGACATCCCAGATTTCACCAAAATGGAAGTTTTTTTGAAGAAATATGGTGAAAGAAAATATGAACAGTATTTGTTAACTAAGCTAGCCACTATGAAGAAAAAGGAAAATGAGGTTGTTAGTGATTTTAACATAATATTCTCAAAGACCATAAATAAAATCCCTGTCAACCTTAGGCCTAGTGATATTCAGTCCATTTTTTTCTATAAAAATGTCTTTCAAGGAGAGTTTAACTATGAGCTGAGGCAGGAACAAGCCACTACCATTGATAGTTGTATGGATAAAACAATGGATATAGAAAGGAACATGCTTGATAGTGGTAATATGAAGCCTTACTCTCTAGAAGTCAATCTACCTAAGAGAAAGCCCAAAAGGGTAGCATTTGATATACAAAGAAGAACTGAAATAGATCCAATGGAGAAACTGACTAATCAAATGGCTGAGATGTTCAATACCATGAACAATAGGTTAACAATAATTGAAAGAAACAATAGTAATAATGGTGAGACATCACAAACAGAACGATCGTATGTTGATAATCGCCCTCCCTTTAAGAAAAATTTTAACAAAAATTGAGGAAACAACAATGGCCCTAAAGAGGGAAATAGGAGCAAGAATAATGGAAACAATAACTAGAAAAATAGAGAATCTAACAAAAATAAGAATAGTGTTCCTAACCCTATACCATCTACTAATGTAGTAGAAGGTTTTCCCTATTTTTTCTCTACTTGTGATGCACCTCATAACCCTGATGCATGTGGAATACACCTAAGTGATTAGTGCAATGTATATTTACATGATGATTCAAAGGATGATATAAGAATTAATGCATGTTGGTCTCTAGAAGATGAATCCAGAGAAAGGTTGTTTGAAGAAAATATGGATAAGTATTCCTCAAATCATAATCCTCAAATTTTTGTGACTAAAGGTACTAAGATCTTGCAAAAACCACATGAGTCAAGATATGACAAAATGAAGCAAGGAAAACTAACCCCCACTGCTAAGGAAGTGGAAGAAATAGAATCTACCAATACTCTGAGTTTAAGGAAAAGAATTGTACTTGATAGAACGAAAAAAGCTTCAACAAGTGAAATAAGAAAACAATTTTTCACAAATAAGAATACTAGTAAAGAGAAAACTGATAGAACCTTCAAAAAGATTATTCTTGAGATAGTAGAATTAGAAGAAGAGACATCCAAAGAGGAAAGCAACAAACCACTAGATATAAAAAAAATAGAATTTGATGTTGGGTCAGAACTCAGTAAACAGAAGGTTAACATTACATTTGGAGAGCTTATGAAAGTTCAGCAATATAGAGAACAAGTCTACAAAGCATTTGGACTAGTTGAACAAAAATAAGATCCAACCTGCAATGTTGCAAGACAAAATCAACATGATACAAGATCACCATCCTCTGTCAGACCTTTCTATGTATCATTAAGGTATAATTAAGATGAAGGAGAAAGGTACGTAATTCATAATTGTATGCTAGATAGTGAAGCCTCACATAATATCATTGCCCAAATTAATATTTGACCAAATGGGATTAATTTGTACAAGAGATTCTGCCCCTATTTTTGTAATGGACAACAAAAAAATTCCTTGTGTAGGGGTAATAATTGGATTACTGGTTTTTCTGGACCAACACCCCAAAAATGGCATAGTAATGGATGTTGCAATAGTTGATGTTGACTCATTTTCTCTCTTTTACTCAGTAGACATTGGGTAGAACAACTGGGAGGTTCAATCCAATTGGATTGGTCCTATGCTACTATCCCAATAACAGATAAAGAAAACGTAATCTTACGAAGGGAACCATTTAAAAAACACTCTGTAGAGTTAATTCAAATAGATGAAACTATGATAAACTTGATGAATTTTATGGAAGAAAAAGGGATGGTATTTTATTCCATATGGCACAACCCATTCCTGGTAGAAGTGCCAAAAGCAAGAAACATGGATCCAAAAGTTATGAAAATAGTAGATGCTGAATCAGATAGAGTTTTAACTCAGGGAATGTGGACCATGTCTTTTGATGGAGCTAAGTCCCAATCTAGATCAAGTGCAAGAATTAATCTGACTAACATAAAAGGAAACTACCTTGGTATCCCTTACAAACTGGAATTCCCTTGCACCAATAATGTAGTTGAATACAAAGCTTTATTGCTAGGGTTAAGAAAAGCAAAAGAATTAGGCATTAACTACTTAATTGTAACAGGGGATGTAGAATTAATTATATAACAAATCAAAGGTAAATATCAGACCAAGCATCCTAGGCTAAAGCAATATAAAAATGCAGTATTGGAAGAAATTGAAAAATTCTTAGCTTTCAATATCTCATTTATTCCAATAGAACACAATCATGTTGTAGACCTTTTAGTTGTAAATGCCTCAGGCCTAGATCATCCAGAAATAACTACAAAATATATGGATAGGTTCCCAACTATTTTATTTTATAAACCCTTTGTGCCAGATAACATAGTTTACTTACAAGTATTTCAGGATGATGTGGATATAAAGGATTTCATGACTTTGTAAAATCAGTATGCAAAGAGGTCCGAGGTGTAGACCAATTGGTTCATCCAAACCCCATAAGGGGGGCAGAGGTCCAAGGTTCAAATCTCGGGCCTCGTCAAATTGAATGCTTGTCCCTTTCTTGGTGGTTTCAACGGCGTAAAAGGTTTAAAATGATTGTGGCATGGTGGTTATAGGGGCGGAATACGTGAAGATTTGTGTGGCGGATTTTGGTGCAGACAACACAAAATACTATGGCAAACATAAAAGTTGGACAACCTGCCCAGATTCGTGGCGGCTATCGATTCCACCATGTAAATACAAAAAAAAAATCAGTATGCAGATATAATCTGCTATGAAAAAGATGAATACAAGCTAAAATATCAAATAGGTGAACCAGAAGAAGTAATCCAACTGAAAAAAAATAGAACACCCAAAGGATTGGTTTATTTAGAGAATCTATTTGATGATTTTGCCAAAGCTCACAAGCCTTTATGCAAAGAAGTAATATCTGAAGACAATAACATTGGTACAATGAGAGAGCCTAGAATAGTAAAGGTAGATATGGTCTTACCAACAAAAGAAAATGTTGGATACATCAGTTTCTTAAAGAAGAATAAGGAACATTTTGCTTGGACTTATGAAGACCTTAAAACCTTCAAAACAGATGTGATGACACACATAATACCCCTGAAGGAAGATTCCAAGCCATTTAGACAAAAACAAAGGAAATATAACCCCACTCTGCACCCAATAATGTAAAAAGAGGTACAAAAATGACTGGATTCCAAAATAGTCATAAAGGTGAGATTTTCTTCTTAGATATCTAATTTATTACCAGTCAGAAAGAAAAATGGTGATATTAGGCTTTGTGTAGACTTCAAAAATTTAAACAAGAGTTCATTAAAAGACAATTACCCATTACCCAATATGGAACAATTGTTGCAAGCAGTAGTTGGTTCATCCAAATTATCTCTGTTGGATGGATTTTATGGATACAATAAAATTTAGATAAACCCAGAAGACAGACAAAAAAACATTCACTACACCTTGGAGCACATTTTAATATTTAAGAATACCTTTTGGCCTGATGAATGTAGGTGCTACATTTCAGATAGCAATGGACTTTGCCTTCAAAGGATTAATGTTCAAAATAGTAGTCGTATACCTGGATGATATCAAAGTATTTTCTAAGAATCCATAAGATCACTTAGAACACTTAGTTGCAATTTTTGCTCAATGCAAGGAATTTGGAATTTCTCTAAATCCCAAGAAGTGCATATTCGGGACTACACAAGGAAAATTTTTAGGTCATATAGTTTTAGAAAAGGGAATAAGCAATGAACCAGAAATAATAGAAGTTATTTCCAAAATCCCTCCTCCCAAGAATTTAAAAGAAGTCAGGTCATTCTTTGGCAAAATAAATTTTGTTAGAAGATTTGTCTCAAATTTTGCAGAGATGACCAAACCCATAAATGACATGGTTAAGAAAATTGGAGAAATAAAATTGCCAGTAGAAAATATGGAAGCATTCAATAAGATAAAAGAAGTCATTTCTATTACTCCAACCCTAAGCTACCCTGGTTATTCTAAAGACTTTTAACATTTATTCATATGCATCTGAACATTCAATTGTTGCATTTCTTTCCCAAAAATATAATGAAAATAATGAAAGGCCAATAGCTTTCATGAGTTCAGGTCTGAAAGGAGCACATCTTAAATGTACCCTACTAGAAAAGTATGCTTATGCTGTTGTTCAATATTTAGAACATTTCAAAGGTATATTCAGTTCAAAAAAAGTTTACTTTTGCATCCCTTTCATAACAATAAAAGATATTTTTTACTCAATCTGAGCCATTAGAAAGGCCAACAAGATGGATTATGAAACTTTTGCACTATGATGCCGAATTCAAAATAGTCAAAACTGTAAAAGGATAGGGCTTAGCTAAATACCTGGCATATAAAGGAGAGGACTCTAATAATATCATCACAATAGATGAAATACATGATAATAGGAGAATCAACAATGGAGACTGTAAATGGTATGATGAAATTATGGCATAGTTGCAAACTTTGTATTTTACTAAAGATATATCAACAAATAGGATGAGGTCAGTAAATCTTCAAGCTCAGAAATATCATGTGCAAGATGGTGTGCTTTATTGGAAGCACCCTGATGGAGTGTTATTAGTATTTTTATAGGAAAATGAAGTCCCAGAAATAATTAATGAATTCCATTATGGTTTTTGTGGAGGACATTTTGCTCCAAAAGCCATCGCTAATAAAATGATGAGAGCAGGATATTATTGGCCTTCCATTTTTAAGGATGTATATAAATATGTTAGGAACTATCATAATTGTCAGGTTTTTGTAGGAAAGAAGCAACTAGTATCCATGCCCCTCAAACCAATAATCATCGAAGCACCATTCACCCAATGGGGCATTGACTTAATTGGATAAATAAAGCCTAATTCATCAGGCCAACATAAGTGGATCATAACTGCTACATACTACTTCACCAATTGGGTAGAGGCTGCTCCTCTAAGAACCTCCAAAACTACCACCATTATCAAATTCTTGGAAGAAAACATTCTAACCAGGTTTGGAGTTCCTCAAAAACTAGTAATAGATAATGGGCAGTATTTTATTTCATATAAAATGTTAGAATTTTGTGCTAACTATGGAATTGAACTCTCACATTCTGCTAATTATTACCCCCAAGGGAATGGTCTTGCTGAGTCATCAAATAAAAATGTAATGACTAGAATAAAAAGATCATTGGGTAAGAACAAAATGGGATGGGACAGTGAACTAAAATTTGCTCTTTAGGCTGATAGGTTGTCTATCAAAAGAAACACAGGAAGGACTCCATATGAAACGATATATGGAGAGAAATCCTTATTGCCCTCAAGAATAGAAAAATTGGCACTTTCCCTCTTCTTGCAAGATCATGAAGACCCCAAACCCTTACAAAGAAGGCTAGACCAAATTGTCCTGTTAGAAGAGCAAAGAAGAGAAACCCTCAATAGAATGATGGAACAAACTCATAAAACTATGAAATATTTTAATAAGAAATCCAAGGGTACTCCTTTCTCAAAAGGAGATATAGTCATTTATTGGGACCCTAAAAATGATAAGCTTGGTGAAAAGGGCAAACTCGAACCTAAATGGATTGGTCCATATCAAATAGCCCATGTTGTAGGTCAGAATACTTACAAATTGCAAACTTTGCAAGGAGAACTAATGGCTATCCTTATTAATGGCCAACACCTCAAGATGTACAATCCCTTTTGAAGGACTTAAAAAAAAAAAAAAAAAAAATAGAAAATAGAAAAAAATCAAAAATCAAAAACCCCAAAAATAAGAGTGATATGTTTTGTTGTTAGTTTGTTTACCAGATAAGCTTTTCTTTTCTTGTTGGTATATTTCAGAGTTTACTATTTCACATAGTATTCTTAGTTTGATGAGTATACATTACTGTTGGTTCCTCCAAAAACAATGAGAAGAAAGGAGATTTATTTTAGACTTTGATGATGTTTACAATTTTTCAAATATGAATGCTTATGCAATGGCCATATGATAAGAAATAAAACAGAATGAAATCAGAGTTAATTGAAACACCATGATAAGGCCTCACATTACAAATGATACATAAGGTGATTTCAAGGTCCAAGGAACAGAGTTATCTTTGAGAAGGTGGTTGAGCTAAAAATCATTACACTCATACTTTTTAGCCAGAAACTAATACTCAACTCAGGCATACTCATTGCACAATTTTCTTATATCCAAATACTTCTCAAACGAGAAAGAAAATCAAAATAACGCAAGTTGAGTCCCTATCTAAGATATCTTGGAAAACCTCTACCAGGGCTATAGACTCTTGACTGGCAGTAGAGTAAAATAAGATGGGATTAGAAGCAACTCCACCGAGGCTATAGACGCTTGACTGGTAGTGGAGCCCTATAGAATGGTGAAAATATTTAAGAGTGAAATCATACATTAAGCTTAGCTATTTTTCTCAAATATGGTAAAGTTCTGGAAAAATTAGGAATCAAAATGAATGCACAAACACCTTCATGGTCCAAAGCATGATGGAACAAATAATTTGACAAATTATGTGTAATCATATCCTATGACTTACACCCAGGTGTTGTAGGTGAGTTGGAGAGGAGAGGGCAATCCTCCAAGGGAGGTCCCAGGTTCGAATCTCCACCTTACCAAAAAGATGAATTGGGCACCTAAAATCTAATTGATAATGTTGGTGCGGGCAGGGCTGGGTGTGACTCCCGGGTGATTTTGACGGTATAGAACCCCCTGTTCGTGGTATCTCAGACCAAGGCAGCCCCGTAAGGGGTTTTTCGCTAAATAAAAAAATATATATATCCTATGACTTAGCTAAAACAAAAATAATAATATATCTAAAAACTCATTTGTTTCTAAAATTCTGATCCTAAGTTCCAAAATTGAATAAAAGGAATTACAATTTTCAATACTCCGTTACTTTGATATTATGTTGCTATTATAGTTTTCAATTTAAAAGTTGTTATGTTTTGTTTTTCAAAGCTTTACTTATCAGTCTTGATGATTTGAATTTTTGCCCAAGATTGCAATAAAACCAGGAGATTTTGTAATTTTCAAGTGCCTCATGTTTTCAGCACATTGTCCCAGTTGGAGCCTATGTTGGAGCTAAAATTGACTAAACATCTAAAACCCCCAACTTTAAATTTTTGGTTTCAATAAAATTAGCAAAAGTTGCTAGCCTCTGTTGCATTTTCGTGTGAGAAGTTGACTTCCATATGATTGATTTGTGAAATTAACCTTAGTCGCTTTTGGATTAATTTTATGATCGTTGTTTTGTCCTACAAAAATCCACAAAGGTCAAATATTTAAAATACCCAACTTTTTATGATCCATGAATTTAATGTAAGCTTTCCTTTAAAAATAATTATCATAATTCACAAACCTAAATCAAAATAATAAACCCCTAATTCCCAAGGTATCTAAAATTTTTAATAAAATCATTTAAGGGACAAGGTAAGCGCCATGGTATAAAGTATAAGAACCTAAGGTCTTAAGCCAAATGCTAATTGTTCTAAGGTATGTGTCCCCTTTCATTAAATATAGAGCACCTTAAGGAGATCGAAGGGTAGCGCCCAGATCTTCCTTGATCGTACGGATGCGCACACTCTAAGATCAATCCTTCAACGCCCCATGGTCAAAAGAGGTAAAAGCTAAGGTTTGAATGAATGTCTTAATTAAATCCTTGAAGGTATGCACCCTATTGAATTAAAAATCAACCTATTTTAAGAAATCCAAGGGCTACGCTCGATTATGGTCAAATCATGTGGCTGTGCTAGTTTAGAACTTGTCAAGTATCATTAAATGGGTTAATTTTTTATTAAAATCGCTAAGCTAGATTAGCAAGGGTCTAATACATCGCTAATACCTTCCCCTTCCTACTAATGCAAGATTTATTTTCAATTATTAAGTTAACAGGTCGTGGAGGATCCAACGGTTGTGTCCAACTCACATCTAATCCCACGGTAGCGCTCACTTCAAGTAAACAAAGGTAAATCTATCGGTAAGACCAAGTCAGCACCTGATTAGTCAAATTTAATCATATTTAGCGAGGGCCCTAACACATTACTAATCATCCCCCTTTCACTTAATCAAGGTTAATAAAAATCAATAGCATGCATTTTTCGGTTACCTAACTTGCAAGTTATAGAAGATTCACGACTGTGCTTGATCGAGAGTCAATTCGATGGACGTGCTTTTACTATGAATTACCAAGGTTAGTTTAAATTTATTACTCGCACTCACAATTAAAGCATGTGCAAAATCGAGAAATATCAACGGATGCACCATCACTAAAGATGATCCAATGGCAACGCGTGTCTCAAGATGACCAACCATTAAAAAATTCCTTGCTCAAGTCAAAGACAAACACCCCATGTTCAAAAAGATATGATGGTTGTGCTTGAGCCTAGTTGATCCAATGGTCGCACTCCAAGAAAGTTGCTCAAATATTAAAAGAGGGTTTTTTCAAATCAATGGGATTCGACGGTCGCGTGCAATCAAGAAAGATCCAACGGTGACGCTTCGCTCAAAGGACAAATCAAAGCTAATGAAATCAACGGATGTGCTTGATCTCACCTAGATCCAATGGTTGTGATTTCATAAAGTCATCAAAGGTTGACATGTCAAAAAGCTAAAGTGAATCGATGGCTACGCTCAAACTAGCTTAGATTCGACGATGGCACTTCATTTAAAAAACATTATAAACCAAAGGGAAATCAATGACCATGTTTCAACTCACCGAGATCTAATGGCTACAATTTAATCAAGGATATATAAAGGATAAAATGGAATCCAATGATAGCGCTCAATCCAAGTAAAGATCCTACGACTGCAATCTCACGTAGCTATCAAGGGTTGACAAGTCGTATGTTAAGATCCTATCCTAACACCATGTTGTAATTCTCATTTACCTATGTAATAACCCACTTCCAACGTGGGGATCCCATTTTAATGTTATTATGCAATACTTAGTAATGTAGGTGGCAATAAAGGTACCTCGCCAAGTGGTACCATCTCATGTAACCATTTTTATCAATATTGTAACCGATGTAGTAAGATACCTCGCCAAGTGGTACCATTTCATGTAACCATTTTTATCAAGATTGTAACCGCCATTTGGTGGAAGATTCTAGCTCAAGTGGCATTTTGCATGTAAGCCACCTCTTGAGCATTTAGGTAGGGTTGCATGAAGTTTTCCTTTAAAAATATATGAAGCCATGTACGAGATTATCCTTTTGCAAGCTAATGAAATATTGAAGGAGGTTGCCCCCTCGAAGAGGCCCGCGATTCAGTGTTACTGTGAGATTGTTTCATTTCTGTAATTGATTTCTGCATAGTGATATTGAGTTATTTGATGTATGTGAGTTATTTTTCAGTATTTTGTGTGAGTGTGCTTTATTTTAATAGTAGGTTCCTAACAAGTGGTATCAGAGCGCTTTCCAGGGCCAAGTTCTGCTGCAACTAAGATGATTCTTGCCAGTCATTCCGCCTGTTAGGTATAATTTTCCTGTGTGTTTTTTATTTCTGTTTTTCCTTTATCAAAAAAAAATCCAAAAAATACAGTCATTTTTTTCAGAAAATCAAAAAATACCAAAAAAATACAGTAGTTGTGTAGGTTAGAAACCCTGTGCCGAGGGTTTTAAAATATCGTGAAGGAGCTATCATTATTGGCTAAGCTAGATAGCCCATAAAGCGTCTAGTGAAGTGAGGGGCGATCAGGCTCCAATACCCAGGCCTCAGACAACACTCGCACATGGAATTGAGCTCCCACGTATCTTTGGGTATATCGGGAGACAATCTAGGTTTAAACAAGATTTTATCCATTAGGAAGCTTTTTGGCCTTGTATTATCCATAGTCCACGGGACACAACATCCCGAACGATTACCCTCCCGTACTATCAGAGAGGCAGATAGTGTGCTCAAGGGTATGTGTGGAATCCTCCTTGAGTAGTGGCCTAAAATATTGGTCCGAGCACTATTGTTCATCACTACGGTATAACAGAGGGCCTATGGGTATTACATACTCCCTTACTTAGCATACCTAGTTCACGAAAACAAAACAAAAACAAAGTATCATCCCCTTGCAAATCAACCCATCCCTATTCTGCTAACCTGCATTCACCATCCCCAAAAGTGAGCATACGGAGAAGGCTTTCCCTATCACAAAAAACAACTTGCATGCACCAACAATCAAGACAAATTTTTGCAAGTGTTTGAAACAACCTGTGGTCAAAATCTGAATAGTCGGGACATAATATCCTCTATACCAGTCCAGAATTGTAGACTTTTAGTGTCAGAAATAGAGTTGTCAGTGTCAAAAAATTCCCTAAGGTCAAAAGCAGCAACTATGTCAGTAACCCTAGTACAGGTGACAGGAACAGAGAATAGTGAGTGACACGGTGGTCAGGGTACAGACTACACAAGTCAATGATAGTTGATTCCAGAGGGCAACTTTTGAACCGTAACTCCAAATAAAAAAAGAGAACACCATACAACACAAGAAAAAAACATTGAAATTTTATTAAAATAGGGATATCTCTTCACACAGAGCTCAGATTGACTCAAAAATTTAGCAAAAAATTCTACACTCTATTCCAGACAAAATTGTCCTTGGCAGCTCCTGGTCAAATTTTGCACCAAATTTCTAAAAATAGCAAATTTTGATTTTTCTTGCTAAGGCCATAACTTTTCATCGGTCCATCAAATTGATCCAAATTTTTGGGAATAGAATCTACTTGTTATTCTGCACAAAAGACCCTCAAGGACTCATTGGTGAAATTTTAAGTACAAGTGGAAGAAATTACCTTGACATCGACTTGCAACCAACAGGAGATCACAAAAAGTCAAGAAATTCAGTATATCTCCTCATTGAGCGCTCAGATCAAACAACCACCGGAGTGGACCCTATCCTAAAATCAGTGTTGCAACTCATTTCCCAAATTGAATTTTGGACCCTTACTAAAAATAGTAACTCCTAAAAATCCGAGGTCTATTTTTAGTAAATCAGCACAAGAGGGACCGCAATGGCAAGCGACACTCGAGGACAACAACAAAAGGATTTAGACTTGGGCACATTATTGGCCGACCTACAAAAATCCATTGCTGACTTGACCTCTGCAAACAAGAACATAGGCACAGAGATTCGAGAGCTTCGACTGGATCAGGATAACACTAGAATCCGTTTAGAAGAACAACTCACAGAGATGGAGACCAAATTGCACGATAGTACCAAAACTGAACACCATGCTAAAAACTCTGAACGAGGTCGATGAACACCAGATGACAATCACTCTGATCGGGATCCAACCTTCAGAATGCCTAAATTAGACTTCCCTAAGTTCAGTGGAAAGGATGTCGATGGGTGGTTATGTCGGGTTGATCAATTCTTTCGACTCCATAATGTCCCTATCTATCATCGGGTTCAGATGGCTTCCTTCAACCTAGAATCTGAGGCCTTACACTGGTTCCAATGGCTACGGGTTGCTAACCCTGATCTATCCTGGGAGGACTTTGAGTCCCAACTACTCACCCGATTTGGCCCTAATGATTATGATGACTTTACAGGTGCACTGACAAAGCTGAAACAAACCACCTCAGTTCGTGATTACCAGACCCAATTTGAGAAATTGGCCAATAAAACTAAGGGTTTGAATGAGGGATTTTTTATGAGTTGTTTTGTTAGTGGGTTACGAGATGATCTCCAGGCTGAAGTCAAGATGTTCAAACCCCACACCATGATGGAGGCTATCAGTTTAGCCCGATTGGCCGAATCTAAACTCTCAGCTCAAAGGCGGACACCATGATTTTTGCATAACCGACCTTCTTTCCCTCCTCGGGTCCAAAACCATACTGATAATAAACCTCCTGCTCCCAAGCGGTTGACTATAGAGGAAATGGATGCGCGTCGCGCCCAAGGGTTATGTTATAATTGTGATGAAAAGTTTACGAAGGGGCATAGATGTGCAAATAAGAGATTGTTTTTAATAGATGTGGAGGAACCAGAAAACAGTGACCATAGTGATGAGGAGAGTGATACAACTGAGGCACCAACTCCACAAGAAGAGGAACCATCAGAAACACCAGCAAAAATTTTAGTCCATGCTCTTGTCGGGATTACCACCCCACAAACCATGAAAGTTGTGGGTTATTTCAAAGGCCAACGTCTCACAATTCTTATTGATTCAGGAAGTACGCACAACTTTATTGATCCTCAGGTGGCCAAACGGACCAACTGCTATATACACTCATGCAATTATTTTGAAGTCATGGTGGCCAATGGAGGCACCTTACCTTGTAAAGGTAAATGTCGAAATGTCAAAATTCAGATAGGGGATTATGAACTCAAGCAAGATATGTTCGCCCTCCAATTGGGAGGATGTGACGTTGTGTTAGGATCCCAATGGATGAGCACCTTGGGCACTTTCTCCTGCAACCTTGTAGAACTATGGCTGCAATTTTCACAAAATGGACAAACATATACCCTCAAGGGTATCAAGGCTGGCCCTACACAAATTATTAGTTCCAATCGCATGGAGAAGTTGTTGAAAAAGTCCTCCCGTGGGGTCATTGCACAAATATTTTCAATTCAGCCACCCACTTCTACAGCAGATCCACTTCCAGCAGATTTGCAACTTGTTCTAACCAAGCACAATGGCGTCTTTTCAGAACCAACTACACTGCCACCTCGTCGCTCTCATGACCATGCTATTCCACTACTTTCGAGTAGTGCACCACCGAACATCAGACCGTACCGGTATCCTCATGCTCTCAAGTCAAAAATCGAGAAGATGGTACAGGAATTGCTCAAGGCAGGTGTCATTCGACCCAGTACCAGTCCCTATTCTTCTCCAGTTTTGCTAGTTCGCAAGAAATATGGCTCGTGGTGATTGTGCATAGACTACCGTGAGCTCAATAAGATCACCATCAAGGATAAATTTCCCATTTCGATAGTGGATGAATTGTTGGATGAATTACATGGAGCTATGTACTTCTCCAAGTTGGACCTTCGTTTGGGGTACCATCAAATCAGGCTCAAGGATGAGGATATTCCAAAAACTGCTTTTCGTACTCATGAAGGTCACTATGAGTTCTTGGTAATGCCATTTGGTTTGACAAATGCACCATCCACATTTCAAAGCCTTATGAACAACATCTTTCATCCCTTCATGCGAAAGTTCATCCTGGTTTTCTTTGATGATATATTGGTTTATAGCCGCTCGTGGGAAGAACACCTTACCCATGTGGATCAGACATTACAGTTATTGGCCCAACATCAACTTTTTGCTAAGCGGTCTAAGTGCTCCTTTGGTCTGATTGAAGTGGAGTATTTAGGACACATTGTTTCCAAAGATGGTGTCAAGGTCGACCCTAAGAAGATTCAAGCAGTTCAGGACTGGGCAAAACCCCGCACTCTCAAAGGACTTCGAGGATTCTTAGGACTTACAGGTTATTACAGGAAATTTATTCGTAATTATGGGAAAATAGTAGCTCCCCTCACATCTATGTTAAAGAAGGACTCTTTCACTTGGACAGGACCCGCTGATCAAGCCTTTCTTGAATTAAAGCATGCCATGACCACCACACCTATTCTAGCCATGCCAGATTTCTCTAAACCATTCATCATTGAAAGTGACGCTTCTGGTCATGGCATTGGGGCAGTATTGATGCAAGAAGGGAGACCCTTGGCCTTCACCAGTAAGGCACTCTCTGAGCGTAATTTGGGAAAATCTACATATGCCAAGGAGATGTTGGCCATCTTACATGTTGTCACCCATTGGAGACCATATCTCATTGGGTGCCATTTCTCCATTAAAATAGACCATCAGAGTCTCAAATATTTCTTAGAACAATGGGTTGCTACCCCAGAACAACAAAAATGGGTTTCTAAACTCATGGGCTATGATTATGATATCACCTATAAGAAGGGCAAAGAAAATCTTGTGGTTGATGCTCTCTCTCACCAATTTGAGGCCCTCAGTATGATATGTGCTATCTCCGCACCTGTCCCCCAATGGATAGATTCCTTACGATAGGAGGTACTTCAAGATGCAGACCTGCAAGCTTTGATGGCTTCACTTCAAGCTGATCCGACTTCATCCCTAGGCTACAATTGGGATGGCCAAGATTTGCGTTATCGCCAATGCCTTGTTATTCCCTGTGCCTCGCCACTCCGTGACCTCTTCATGAAGGAACTACACACTGCTCCCTCTGTAGGTCATTCTAGATTTCTCAAAATGTATGAATGCCTCAAGCGCACATTCTTCTGGAAAGGGATGAAACAGGACATCCGTGACTTCGTGGCAGCTTGTGATACCTGCCAATGGATGAAAGGTGAAACAGTTCATTCTCCGGGTACTCTTCAACCCTTGCCCATTCCAGATCAGGTTTGGACTGATATTTCTATGGATTTTATCGAAGGGTTACCTAAATCGGGTGGTAAGTCTATTATTCTCGTGGTAGTGGATCGCCTTTCGAAGTATGCTCATTTTTGTCCCCTTGCCCATCCTTACACAACCTCCACCATTGCCCAAATCTTCCTCGATTCCATTTTTTGCCTTCATGGTATGCCCACCTCCATTGTGTCCGATCGAGACCCAACCTTCACTAGTCATTTCTGGCAAGAGTTGTTTAAGTTGCAGGGAACGAAGCTCAAAATGAGTTCAGCCTATCATCCACAAACAGATGGTCAAACTGAGATTGTCAACAAATGTTTGGAGACCTATCTTCGTTGCTTTGCATCAGATCATCCTTCTCAATGGGCGAAGTGGCTTCCTTTGGCCGAATGGTGGTACAACACGTCCTATCATACAACTACCAAACTCACTCCTTTTGAGGTTGTTTATGGGTGCCCTCCACCCATGCCTTCTTCATACATTCCAGGCAGCTCCAGGGTCCAGGAAGTCGACATTACTCTTCGCCAATAGACCGATGTCCTTCACCAGCTGAAGCATAATTTGGACATGGCCCAGAATCGGATGCGACAATAGGCCGACCAACATCGATCCGAGCGTAGCTTTGATGTGGGTGATATGGTTTTCCTTCGCTTGCAGTCGTACAAATAGTCATCCCTCCAACTCCGTCGGTGCCAAAAACTTGCTACAAAATTCTATGGGCCTTACCAAGTCCTACAACGGATTGGTTCCACTGCTTACAAATTGGCTCTTCCGCCCACCTCCAAGCTCCATCCTATTTTCCATGTTTCATCTCTCAAGAAAGTTGTGGGCACACAGGTACAGGTTCAATCAGCATTACCATAATTGGATGAGGAAGGGTCCATCTTACTCGAACCAGAATAGTTGTTGGATCGCCGCACCCGCACTCTCCGCAATCGTACCATCACAGAAGTCCTTGTCCAATGGCGTGGGCTCCAGCCAGAAGATGCTACATGGGAGTCTCTCCATCAACTCCAACACCAGTTTCCTCAATTTCAGCTTTGAGGACAAAGCTTTTCGAAGGGGAAGGACATGTTAGGATCCTATCCTAACACCATGTTGTAATTCTCATTTACCTATGTAATAACCCACTTCCAACGTGGGGATCCCATTTTAATGTTATTATGCAATACTTAGTAATGTAGGTGGCAATAAAGGTACCTCGCCAAGTGGTACCATCTCATGTAACCATTTTTATCAATATTGTAACCGATGTAGTAAGATACCTCGCCAAGTGGTACCATTTCATGTAACCATTTTTATCAAGATTGTAACCGCCATTTGGTGGAAGATTCTAGCTCAAGTGGCATTTTGCATGTAAGCCACCTCTTGAGCATTTAGGTAGGGTTGCATGAAGTTTTCCTTTAAAAATATATGAAGCCATGTACGAGATTATCCTTTTGCAAGCTAATGAAATATTGAAGGAGGTTGCCCCCTCGAAGAGGCCCGCGATTCAGTGTTACTGTGAGATTGTTTCATTTCTGTAATTGATTTCTGCATAGTGATATTGAGTTATTTGATGTATGTGAGTTATTTTTCAGTATTTTGTGTGAGTGTGCTTTATTTTAATAGTAGGTTCCTAACATCGTAATACAAAATGAGATCCGACGATCATGTGCTATCGAGAAAGATCCTATGATAGCGCTATTCAGAGCAATCATCTGTTAAAAAGGATACCATTATGGAGTTAATCTGACAAATGCGCTCATCTTCACTCTCATCCAACGACTACGCCTGATCGAGGCCATCAAAGTAAGATAGAGCCCGATAAGAAGCATATAAAACTTCCAGAATCTAACGATAGCGGTGAATCCCGACCAGATCCGACGATCGTGCGTAACCTAATTGACTTGGAAGATTAAAGACATGGTTTATTTTACCAACAAAAAATTAGTTGAGATTAATAACAGGTTTAAACACATGATAATGACCCCTTCCCTTCAATAAATGCCGATACAGGTTTGGGGTGATCGAACGAACGTGCAAAATTGCATATGTGATCGAACGGTGATTTATCTAGCAAGGTAAGCAAGACATTAAGGGGTAAGCATTATCCAAAGGTTAGTAATTTCTAAATCACTGATGAATTCATATTCAAAAAAATATGAAAGTCTTAATCTAATGATTATTATGAAATTGATTAATCAATAAAATGATAGGATATCCTCTATAATGTGCATAACCACCATTGACATACGTCCTCCATATTATAGGGCTAACATTCTTGCAAGTTCGAAGGTATCAAGCGCAGGTATGCAATGTGAATTCCATACAATGGTCATCATAAATTGATGGATCCAATGGGCACACGTTCCAATAACCAAATTTAATGACAGATCCCTAAGATAATCACCACCATGTTAACGGTGTAACTATTTTCAAAACCGAATGTCTTTCAAGACCAAAAGGGCTTTCAAGACCAAAAGGGCCAAACACTTTCTCGCGAAAAGCCACCATCGCCACATTTGTATTTCCAAGTCAAAGGTATAATTAGTTCAGTAACTAATAGGGGAACTGTAAATGATTGCGAGTACATAGATCAAAGTCCTCGCGGATGTGCAGGACGAGGAAAGCCACCTAACATAACTGTCCAACATTAGAAAGAGACGCTTTGGTGAATATCTATTGGCAAATTTGAAAAGGTAGTGAGTGACACAATATTAATGACAAGGTATGCGAGGACAATAAACCCACTTCACGATCAAGTATTTAAAATCACCATATCAAATGACCTTACCACCTTGGTAATATTGAGCAAATAACTGGTTTGAATGAGTAGAAAGTGAGCCGAGACTCAAGAATTTCATTTCAGTGAGCTAGGACAATTGCCAAAAGTAAGATGGAGGATTAGGGAACTACTTTTGTGCCCAAAGATACAGAATAAGCAGTAAAATTCATCACAGACCAGTTGCCTTATGTCGAGCTCCCCTGACCAGCCATGCCTAGGAGTACGATGTATGATTTCACCCAAAAAAGTGGGCCCAATAAAAAGCTCACTCCCGTGTAGTAGTATGAAATTGAAAATACTTGCATTCGAAGTTTTGCTCGCACAATGGAAAATGACGACAGAGCCCCTTGGTTGCTAGCAAATCTATTTTACAAAGCAAGGAGACTGTAACATAAGGGTTTTCCTAGGAGTACTAGGTGGACCAGTAATCTAGAAAAATTGATATGTCTAAGGGTATACTACTCCTTCGACTTGTTATCCTAGTTAGCTGTGACGTACGACGAGAAAACCAGGATATTTTGAGATAATAGAGATAGACCAGTATTTAGTATCGCGGCTAGAGACATCGCTCAAGTATTCAAACTGGCACCCACAAATACTCGACTGATTATATAGGTAATTGAAAGACAGTCTCAAATGTTAAAAAATTTAGATATTTTTAAATTATGTTTTGAAGAACATGAGAAAAATAGTCGATAAGTTTAACTACTTTCAAACCATGGGTTCAAGACTTCTGTGATATGGCTAAAATTGTTCTAGGAGTACAAGACCTCGATGTAGTGGGTAGGAAAGTGTTACATTTAGTATCACAGTGTAACCAAGCAATATGCACCCCAATTTGTGCTTGGAAGCAAGAATTGAGTGATCAGATGCACTCATAGATGTCAGAATTGAAGGAAGCTATTTTAAAACAAAGACAATAGATGCCTATGTTTTCTAACCACTCCATCCTCATACACCTAATGGTGGGACAATTAGGAGAGGAAAGCCAAAAAAGGGTAGGAGTTGTTGAGAGTCCTTACGTCCAGATTAGTTTTTGGAGGATACATGAAGGTCGTACTCACATGGGTTGGTTTTGTGATATTTTCATGATTGAAATTCACTGAATTCTGACTGGTTTCCTCCCTGAGAGATTAGGGCCTAGGGTGAGAGCTTTTATAAAGGATAATGACATAGGAGATTACTTCTTCTCTGAGGGGTTCACATACATTCGGCTCTATGGAGCTAAGATCCCTTCGAAAATGTTGCCTATGTATTATCCTTTATCTCTCGCTACCCTATAGTTGTGCAGAAAGGTAGCTGAAGAGGCCAAAATGAGACTAGTGAAGAAGCACAACAAATTTCCATGGCTCAGTGTCCCTTGTAAATTTGGAAGTTATATATTTATATGGTATCCAACTTTACTCAAGGGAATGTATGATTTAGACCTCATTGATTTTGAAGAGATAACTTGGAGGCCCTACGATCCAAATAAGAAGTACGAGAAGTTAATGGAAAATCATGATTACGTTTGGGTCGAGCACAGGAAAGATGCTTACGAAGAAGAATTATTAGATGCTATAGAGAAAGGGAGAGATTTGAATATAGTTTGGGATAAGTACCATTTTGAAGAAAGGGGTAATTCACAAGTGCAGAAAGCCTATGATTACCCCACTGAATTGCTTGCAGTTAGAAGAATTTCAGTAGAATCTGCAGTCCCCCTCTTACCAGAAGCCACCCAAGAAATCAAAGAAGACCCCTTATTAGAATTGATAGAAGATTAGGGCATTGATCAAATGGAAGTCGTTGTCAGCTCTGTAGATGTTGTAGAACAACAAGTCCTATCCCCTGATGAAAATTGCCTCAGAATAGAGGCAACACCCAACACTTCCCAAAAAGTCTCTGAAAGCCTGAATACAACAAAAGGAAAGGAGGTAATTACTACACCTGGTCAAGAGTTGACTTCTTTCCAGTAGGCTATAGTTCCAATTTATAGCCAACTATTAGCAGTAACCAGTGTGATGAAGTTAGCTCCCAAGGCCATTTCCATCTCTTTGAAGATAAAGGACAAGGAGATAGAAATTCCATCGATAATACAGATGAATATGAAAAGAGTAGGTGGATTTGGAGGCATCTTCAAGGATCTCAAATTTAAGAAGCAAACAAATTTATCTGCTCCAAAAGCAAAGAAGCCTAGGTTGTCACTACCCTCCATGAATGTTGTGTTGGAAATATCTAAAGAATAAATAATTTTTAGTGCTGCTGAGGAGCATGAGCTGCAAATGATAGTAGGAATGGGAGGCAGGGGAGATGATTCTGCAGCAAAAGTCAAAATAGAAACTCCCATATCAAATATGGAAGAGGTACACATACCTGCCCTACAAGACCTTATTGTTCTTAAAGTTGATGAGAGAACTGGAGGAATTTTAGTGCATGGAAAAGAAGGTGATATGGTCAGGGTAGCCAAAGCAGTACAAGAGCAAACTTTAGACCAACTGCACCAGAGCAACATAGAATTGAGAAGCTAACTAGAAACAAGTGATAAAAAAAATTAGAGATGTAGGCCTTAATAAATAAGCTGAAGGAAGAGTTTACGCATAAGAACACCCTAGTAGCATCGCCCCCTCGGTGGTAAGAATCCTCAATTACACATACTATTTGAATACAATAAAAAGGGAGATGTCAATTAAAATTCGAGATAATATCAAGGGGATCACTAAGATGTTCAGGTAGATAAAGGTAATTAGAATCACTGCTCAGCAGATGAAAATCCTAATTTGTCAACGAGAAAAAGGCTTTGAGGTCATCTACCCTACCCTTGAATTAATATCAGAGTATTTCAAGGATATTTAGAGCAAAGAAGTGCTACTGAATGATGGTATTGAAATCAAGTGTAATATTGAATTCATGAAAGCAACTATGTTTGGATCAAACAAAGAAAGATGGCTCAATACTTTTGTAGAAATGTTTACTTTGTTAGATGACATAACAAAAAAATTGGCAGATATTGGGTTATCATTGGAGGAGTTCTTAAACTCTACTAGTATTGAAGACCTCCTTAAAGATAAAATAGAAGACTTTGATTGTGAGTCAGATGATGAACCATAAATGACCAGGCAAACAAATTTCTTGGTGAATATTGTGGAGATGCTGATCACCCAATATGAAAAGAGTAAAATTTATATTAGCATACAAAAAAATAGGATTTTACAGGAAATGAATATGTTGAGGTTTTTTGTATCTTTTAACATTGATGTCTAGAGAATGATTGGAAAATAGATCAGATGGCTACAATAGGGCAAAAAAGGAAAATAAATTAAAATATGCAACCTACAACTAGAAATGAGTTTACCCCCTAGAGATGAAGAACATACTGTATAGGAAGGGGAAACGCCCAAGGTAGCAGGTCAATCAGATGATCAACAAGAAATCAAAAAAGGAAGGACCAAGGAGGGAAGCCCTTAGTGCACTGATATCACCGGTTGAATGAATCAAAACCAAAAAGGGCTAAAGAAAGGTGTATGGTATGAATAAAAATAAATAATGGAAGCCAATTGTACTATTTTTGGAAGACAAATCAGGAGATGAAAAGTGTAAGGCCAGGATCAGGTCAAAAATAACAAATTCAAGAACCAAAAGCTATAAAGGGAAGCATCCGGGGCCATAATCTACATCAAGCATTAGAGGTAGCATTTTTTCTAAGAGGTATACTTGAGTGCCCTTTTGAGTTGTGTTGTTGTATTCCCTTATGTATCTTTTTTTTTTGCTCATTTCTCATTCCTCCCATTACTATGCAGGATTTTGATAGGAAAGCACTCAAGAAGCTGATATCATTTCCAGATCTATTGAGCTTGAGGTCCAGAGACTCTTCTGTTCCCAGATTGGAACAAGACGAGTAGAAGAGTTCTGTTACATCATTTGAACAAAATTTCTTCATTGTATTGATGTATTTCTTTGAAAAACAAAGTTAAATGGCATTTTGCCAACTTTGCGTGTAATATTCTGTTAAATCAATACAATTATGAGTCTCATTTCTGTTAATTATTTGTCTCGGTACTATGTGTTATTACGTAATGTGTTACATTATTTGAATGTGTTATGTACGTTTCCCTCGCTGGCCAACTGTTATGTCTGTTACGATATTCGCATGAATGTGATAGTGCCAATTCTTTCTCAATCCCTTTCATTATTTTCATTTTACAAAGTGTTGTTAAATTGCTATAACAACCCAATGAATCTAGACACCGTTCTATATAAGACATAATAATGGTTATTTTCATTGCTTTGTTATTTTAATACATCTAGCATATTATTCTAATCTGGAGTGTGTAATCTTTGTAATATCATAAATTACCACTAGGGGTTTCCTTACCCATTCTTTAGTTTTTCTGTAGCAATAGCTGTTTTTAATCAAAATAAAGAGACAGGTTGACCAGAGCCTATAATAGCTCGTTGGTTCCAAACGATTTCTTGTAGCGTGACAATCATACCCTATGGATGCAAGAAATTGTTCCAACAATTTCCTCTTTAAAAGTCAAAGAATGCAACCAATTGAGTTAATGCCATTTAATATTTAATTTAACATTTTTATTCAATATATTTTATACATTTTATTTAAAAAATAATTACATAGCAAAATAAATTAAATATTTATCAATTAACAATCTTTCACAACAATATCAAATTCAATGATTAAATTCTTCAACCTTTAAAGAAGAAACATAGATTCAAATCTTGCCAAACAATGTATGCACAATTATTTTATCATAATTGTCAAACTATTATTTTTTTATACATAGAGGAATCGACAACTACCTTTCCTTTTTGAACAACTGGTCACATGGTTAAGTTGCATTGCCTTCGATCGTAGCATCAAATCATGGTGCTACCACTATAACCCCTATCTCGCCTTGGTAAACACGACCCGAAGTGAGGGAGACCCTTGGTGGCTCAAGGTTGGTATCGCCATCATCAAGTTGGCACACACTTAGTGGACTCAAATCAAACTACTACCTTTACCCTAGATTGGGCATGCTTGTGAGGTTTGAACCTATGTCTCCTCCTAGTAAGTACCCAAATGCTTACCAATCCACCTAGCTTTTACGGATAACTGTCAAACTATTATTATATACTCATAATATATCAAAATATGACCGTCTCGTCTCAATAGAGGGGTTTTGATTGAGGATCGTGAAGTTAAATTCTCCTTTCCATGGTTAGAGAAAGTAGAAAGTTTAGTTGAAGTTGACAAAAAAATGTTGTTTGCCTAAATCAATTAATGATTAAGTTTTATTTTAATGTTTTTCATTGGTGATATTTGTTTTATTTTGTAACAATAATGTGTTTTCAATTAAATTATTTATTATAATTTTTGTGGTTGTACTTGTGTTTCAAGAAGGAAATTAGCAATCCAAATTTAGTAAAGCAAACTATGATAGTGCGATGTTTTGGAAATATTACTCTACTAAGATGCAAGGCATAGATAATAAAGTTTGGGCATTGTGAAGGTTGCTATAAGAAATTGTCAAGAAATATGCTAAATTTTGGAGTAATTTTATTCAAACAAAGATTTAAAAAATTGTCAAGAAAGATGCTAAATTTTGGAGTAATTTTATTCAAACAAAGATTTGAAAAGATAAAAAAAATGAAAATAAAAAAGTCACACATTTAATGTAAAATGATGCAGGTTTCTAGCTATAGCATCTCAATTGAGATGTTTGTAAACTCTCAAGCTCTAATTTTTCAAGGGTGGGGGACCCGAGTACAACCCCTTATTATCAAACAAAAAAAATAGGACCGTCTCAATCCTTATTATTAAACAAAATTCATGAGTTTAACACAAACAAAATTTAAATCTAATAAAAGTCAAGATATAAACAAAATTTAAATCTAACTTCCATAAACTTCAATTTTTTTGTTTAAGTAAATTTAACTTTGTATCCGCGTGGGTGTGGTTTAACGGCAAAGACACCACTTCATTATTGGTTTAAGGGCAAAGACACCACTTCATTATTGGTTTAAGGGCAAAGACACCACTTGCATTATTAGTGATGACGGGTTCAACCCTATGACAAATTTGTATAAGAAGTAGTCTGTTTGATCTGAATCCTCTGAGTACGCCAAATCGATGATGATTGTACGAATCTTGAGTGACCGATGGTCCCTTTCATGTGGGTCAATAATAACGAAACGAAATAGGTTTGATAGAAGCAGTCCCTGTGGTTTGAACCCTGCACTTGTCAGCTACTAAAAATAGTGTGGTTGTAACCAACTCTCCTATGTAATCGAAAAAAAATAGTAATAAAAAAAATTAACTTTGGAGTCCTTGGACACTCTATGGGTATGTCGTTAGGTTTCATCTAGGTGACTTGAGTTCAAATTATAGGGAGGGAGGCCCCATATTGTTGCCCCAATTGCTTCTGCTTCTCCATTTAAGTTTAATCTCAGCGATCTAAATTCAAATCATGAAAAAGGAAGCTCCATATTATTGGTCTCAATTGTACTTTAAAAAAAAAAAAAAGTGGGATGATTTTTAAGATTGGACATGTTTGAGCTGGTGGTTTTTTTTAAAGAGGATAGGATATGTTTTTGGAACGAGTCTGCCGATGGTGAGTGAAATATAAATAAACAAACAAATATATAATATTATCGCTTTTACCATCGATATATGTGGAAGGTAAAAATAGAAGAAAAGGAATTCCAATTAGTGGAAGAACGTTGGAAACCAGAACCCCACGCCCGCGCTTTGCAGAGGGACAACCACACCAATAACAATGTCTATTGCAGGATTGGAGTCCATGGTCGACCGTAAGTCATTTTTCTCTTCACATTCTACACAGCAATGAATGCTCTGCCAGGTTTTCATCACCATTATTTTTATTACTATTATTTTTTTTAAGGTATGCAGAGAGAACTTTATATTCGGGATTATGCATCTCATTTGCCTTTGGCTTTTTGTCTTTCAGAGGCCATCTCTGTCATTACCAACGATGGACGTAATATTGTGGTATGTATTTATGTACCTGCTGAGCTTTGGTGTTCTGTGTTTAAGGAACTGAAGTTGTATGAATTTAATTATGTATTTGATTAATTATTTATTTAATATTGAGCAGGGCATATTGAAAGGATTCGACCAGGCCACAAATCTTATTCTAGATGAGTCCCACGAACGAGTTTATTCCACCAGAGTGAGTTCGGTTCAGTTCTGTTTATTTTTCTTGTTGTTTATTATTATTATTGGTACTGTTATTATTGTTGCTGGCTTTGTTTCGGAAGTTCAGAATGCTTTTGGATACAATATATTATAAAGAGTTAAAACCCTAAACCTCGAAACTTATTTTATTTATTTATTTCTTTGTTTAAAAAATAAAAAAACTGTTATCAAATTTAGAGGAGGGTCCTGTGACTTCAAGGTTGACAAATTCTGCAAAATTCAGTGTTTTTCATTTTTCTTTTCCCCTTACAACCAATCCTAAACCCAATCCCATTTCTCCCTCAGTAGTCAAAGACTTTGGATTGTTGAGGTCGTCTGATGGTTGAGGTTATTGAAAATGATTAACGCAAGCTACTTGAGGCATACGTCTGTGTGGAGAAACCCTAAATAAGATAGTGATTTATGCATGCCATCTTATGTTAAGTTATTGGCCGTGTTTCACCAAGTACCCATTTAGAGGAGACAAGGACACCCAG
This sequence comes from Wollemia nobilis, assembly GCA_028583015.1. Taxonomy (NCBI): domain Eukaryota; kingdom Viridiplantae; phylum Streptophyta; class Pinopsida; order Araucariales; family Araucariaceae; genus Wollemia; species Wollemia nobilis. The sequence goes on from JAQPPZ010017021.1 coordinate 4,495,025, forward strand.
GGGGACAAAAATTGCCCTAAAATTTATGCATCCGGTACCGAGTTTCAGCGGAAAAGGGGGTCTACTCTGATTCTTCGAAAATCATCCTACCTGTCCCATGTTTGTCACGGCTACTCCCTTAAACCAACAAGGGGACATTTGCAAGTTTGTTTTGAGTCCTAGAACAAAGGGGAGAACAAAGGGAATTGCGGTACAAGGGGAAAAGAAGGAAAAAAATACGAAGTGTAAGAACATAGTTCGTTTCTACTATGTGTTAGTGTGGCCAAGAAGTTACAGCAAAAACAATGAGTTTTATGCCCATTTTTGGTGGCTACAGGAACAAGAGGAATTGCCTTTGAAATTCCATGTCTATGAAAAGCATTTTTGAATGGAAAATGGAGACACGTCTCAATGAGAGGGGATAGACGGACGGGTACCTACTGTTATCAATTATAGGTGACATGTTCCTGAGGGACATAGGGAATACGTACAAATTGCAGTATCCATTTATTTTTTTTCTTTTTTTCATGGGGCTTTTCTCGGTATATTTGAAAATGTGCCTAGAGACAAGCATGTGGGCCAAAAAGTTTCTTAGCAAATTCTGGGTCTATAGACTTACTAAACTGCAGATTAATCAGATAGATGGTCTTATTCGGTTCTCTAAAATTGATTTTTGTCACAACAATAATTGTAGGCTTTCTTGAAAACAGCATTGAAATGTTTCAAATCACAAAAAACCATTATGACTTAAGCAGTAAACTTTAAGTTGAATGAAACAGAAGAAAATAATTAAGGAGCAATATGGGACTAGTGGACCTTTCATACCAATCAGAGACACTGGAGTCATGTCCAATTTGTGGGAAAGATATGAGTTGGGTGGATGTTTTATTGTTTTGGTCAGGCTTGCTTAAGCTTTGGAAAATTTGTTGTTCCCTAAAAGTTAAAACAAAACATTGACAGAGGAAATTGTTCCAAGCATAGTAGTGTTGTTGAGATTAAGTCACATGGAATGAGTTGAAAATATTTAACTGCATGATTTAAGAGACTTCTAAGCCATGAAGAGTTATACGGCGCACTAAATAAGGATAAGCATAGAATAATAATATTCTTAAAAACTCTTTATAGACTTTGGTAACATTTTGGAAATTTATGTTGAAAATATTGCTTTAAAGGGTAGGATGGACAGAATTTATTCTCTTGATATGAGGATAAGCAGGAGGTGATGTGAGAACAGTAACATAGATGGAACAGAAGATAAATATGCAGGCATACTATTTCATGCACTTTTTCAGAAAAGACCTTAGAATAAGCAAGAAAGGACAGTGAATGTGTAAATACATACAATAGCAATGTACCATAAACCCAGGAACCGCATGATCATAAACAAGAGGAGGACCAAAGGACTTGATAAAAGAGATGAAGTAAGATCACTTGGTGGAACTCAAAATTTTCATTCAGTAATAAACAGCCACTTGCTATGATGGTACTAGAACAGCACTGTTTGCACAAGGGAATTGAGGTATTAACACTCCCTGTGCTGGTGTTGTGGTATTGTGAAATTCACATGTGTTACCAAGATTCTGTCTACATATCATTCTATGGAAGGGATGGGCAGATTCTCAAGAATATATTCAAAACAATAGGAGACTTATTGGTTAGGAACTTTGGAAGAGCATTGAGAAAGGTGAGATCAGGGTTTATACCCTGTTGATATTTGTAATGTTGATATCCTTTTGCATGGTTTCTTAGGTCAACTTAAATCTTTACTTGCTAAAATATGGTTCAAAATCATTCTAATAGGGCTAAATACTATTTCTTTGTTGCTTTTATTACTCTTGAGGTAAATTGCCTCTTATTTTTCAACTCCATCTGGAAAGTTTAAAGATGCATTTGTTGGTTTTGTAGTTTGTGAATGAGTAACTAGTGGATCGTTTTATGGAGATTTAGTTCATATTATTGAATCTCATCCATCTCCTTTGGCAGGCAGGAGTAGAGCAACTTGTCTTGGGCTTGTATATTATACGAGGAGACAACATGTATGTCAATTTAACCTACTTGTTAGAGAGTAGAATATTTAGCTTGCATTGGTTGTACATTTGATGACAACATAGTATGTGTGTTAGTGGGATCTGTGTGCTATGTCCCATTTGCATCCAATATTGGAGGTGTTTCATCCTTTCTTTGTAATTCTCTATTTACTAATAAGTATTGTGTTTGTTTGTGCAGTAGCGTTGTTGGAGAGTTGGATGAAGAGCTTGAAGCAAACCTTGACTTGTCAAAACTTAGAGCACATCCTTTAAAGCCTGTGGTCCACTAACTATGGTCTGGCAAACTCTTCTTATCTTAAAGGGCTACAATTCAACAACTAAGTTGTTTTATTTTCTTTCTCTGGAAGTTTGTTTTTCAAATATTCTTTTGCTTCATTTTAAAAATAATTATTTAAAAAAATAATTATCAAGTACTAATTGAATTGATTTGGGGATATGTTTCACAGGTGGGACAGAGTTTTTTTTCTTTTCTTTCAAAAATGCATTTGGCCTGTCCCACAGGTTGAAATAAACTGAATGAATTCATGATATGGAGATCATAGAGAAGCTTCACCTTAAATTCCTTGTATCATTGAGTTTCTGGAGAGATTTGAACTTTAATTTTGAGTCCTCTAGTTAATCATGTAAAATATATTTTGTTTTGAGATCTAGCAGAAATATTAGTCTTTTTATGAAAATTTCAGACTCTTGGAAGGGAAGTTAAGATTGGCTGGTAGTTTTATTAGTGATATAAGACATTTTTAAAGGAATGTGCAAGTAAAATGAATTAATTTGTAGAAAACTAATTTGAGAGTCTTTCTGAGTTTTTCAGTTATAAATCTGGTGTGTGATCAATGACTATGGTCTTTACTTTTGATTTATAATATATATGGGTTGCAGATGATTGCTTTTTCTTCTTTAAATTGGTTATATGGGATTGAAACGGGTCCCACCCGGTTTACATTGTGACTGTGTTACTGTATTTTGGCAATTATGCATGTGTTGCATCGTAGGGTCGAACTTGGATCTGCTCCTTCAAAGTTGAGGTATTTAACCGGTTGAGCTAATGCCATTTGATTCAATGTTAGGGTTCATCCATAGGATTCAAATCTTGATTTATGGTGTGAAACTCCTTGCTCCCCACCATTTGTCCTAAATCTATGGGCTTTAAAGCGTTAAGGTTCACCCATGGGATTGGAACCTTGGTTTATTGTGTGAAATTCATCACTCCCCACAGAATGCTTCATATCTCTTGTGTTATATGGTTTGCAGATGATTTGTAGGCAGGAGCTTTATTAATTTTATCAAGCATGAAATTGGTTAGGGTAGTTTTATAAGTTGTCCATATTTCATTGAGTAAAATTTAACCAATATATTTCTCATAACTTTTTTACTTTAATGAACAAAAAACAAATTTATCAATTTTTTTTATAATTTTTTATAATTGGTTATATGGGATTGAAATGGGCCCCACCTGTATTACACCATGACCTATTTGCTGATGACTAAGATTGGCATATAAGTCCTGATGCCATTACGAAGTCATCTTTGCCAATGTCAAAGGTAAGAAAAAAAAACGATTATTTAAAGAAGACAAATTTACCACATTGCTAGCATCAACTTTTCTTCATTGGGTAGGGCTCCCTGGGGTATTTTTTCATTGCCATTTGCTCTTGCCTTCTGCACATAGATAGGGAAGTTACAAAAAGGACCAACATGCTATCATTTACAAACAGCAGACACAAAGAGGCTCATTAGGACTTACATCAATGACGCCATCCATCTTCTCAAGTAGGAACTCTGTATACGGTTGAGTCTCATTAAGAAGTTCATTTAATTTCCTAAACATGGACTCATGAATTTTTGGAGTCTCATTCTTGAGTGATATTTCTGTTTTTGTATTCCACTTTCAAACATGGATTTAGGTTTTTGCTGTTTTTGCTCTGGATCAAGTTCATCTAATTTGCTGAACATGGGATCATCTATTTATAGATGTTTATTAATTATTCTTGATTTATACTAAAGCTTTTGTATCGTGCTCTTTCAAATATGCTCCTTCATTCAAGTCTTCTTTTCTCTTTGGGATTTTGCTCTGTGAGTGTCACCATTTGTCAAGGTCAGTGGCATCTCATCATCCTTTTCATTGATATGTACATGATTTTCCACAACTTTTTGCTGTGCATTAAAGGGATTGTGTCACAAAATTATACTATTTATATTTAAAAAAGAAAACAAAGCAAAATTGAAATACAATTGAGATAAATGCCAACTACTAAGAAATGAGAAAATGGTCTATTATATCTCTTACACAATATAAGAGTGAGAAACAATAAAGCTTCAAGATTCTAATAATCTGAACAAAAGACCAAAAATTGAAAATAATAAGGGGCCTAGAAAAATGTATGTGGAAAACGTTTCCACCTGTAAAAAATGAGGATAAGAATAAATGAACTATTACTGCTAACATAAAAGAAACCTTTCAGTGTCGTATTGCCTCATAATGATGACAACTTTCAAGGTAGTTAAGGAATCATCTAGTATGATCAAACAATAAGGTAGGCTTGACCTCTTTGGAAACAGAAACTGATGAACGATTAACTTTTCCGTTCATGAGGGTGGCCCTATTGTCCTCCATGCTGTGCTTCTGTTCAACAAGCAACAAATTTGCTGCAGTGTCATTAAGTTCCAAGTCGTAATATCACACAAGACTTTCTAAACCATGTATTGCTCAATAGATACAGTAGAGTATGAATGGGTCAAGTACTTTTTTTATACAGAACTCCTGTTTGTCAAGCTGATAGTAACAAACAACCTTGGGGACATTCTTCTTCATTCAACAGCATCTATTATCATCATTCACATAAGAGTAGAAAAACAGGTCTATACATTAGGAAATGGGATCCAAATATTGGTCAAAATCACATATTAAAAGCTTGAAATCTGAAAACTGCGTAGCTTGATTTATCAATTATCCATCAATAATCACATACAGGGTTACACATTAAGAGATAAGATCCATACAACTGGGAAATATTCCAGGGAAAGACATGGTATACCAACCTAAAAATTTCAGCTCTACAGGATCCATACAGCAGTAGTTAAATATCTCAAGAAGGAAAGCCAATACCCATTGATGACTGAAAGACTATCGCATCAAATTTGCTGTGAGTACTGTAACCTTTTTTCGAAGTATCTGGCTGCAGTCTGCTTTTTACTCATATAAATTGCACTGTGGCTGAAGATTATAGTTTAAAGTCCTTTGATGCGTGGCCATCAAATGACAACTAATAAGTTTATAAAAGACCTTTTCTTTTTAAATTATTTCAGAATGGGTGGGGGAAACCCTTATCAAGATTTTGCTGAAAAAATAATAACAAACCAACTGAATGCAACTTTATTTATTCTGTATGCTTCCCCGTTCCCTTAAGCCAATTTGGAGACAAATAGATGCATATTGCATAATAAGGACAGTCAAGACAATGTAACAAAACTAGATCAGATATTGACCAACCTTATGATCAAGCATAAGAGCCATTAAATGTGCCCCACATATATTCTTTCACAATCACTGATCCATCTTTGGTTTGCAAATCCGTACTGAAAACTTAACTTTGGTAGTTTCAGTGGCAGTACCTTAGGGCCTCCCATTATCAGGAGAGCGTGCTTGGTATGCATACGAGATTTTTAGGATCTTGGTACATAAGAACACAATGACAAAATCTATGGTCTCATGTAGTTCATTGTGGGTTCAGAAACCAACCAAAGGGAGGCACAGCCACAGTGGCAGTACCTTAGGGCCTCCCATTATCAGGAGAGCTTGCTTGGTATGCATACGAGATTTTTGGGATCTTGGTACATAAGAACACAATGACAAAATCTATGGTCTCATGTAGTTCATTGTGGGTTCAGAAACCAACCAAAGGGAGGCATAGCCACAGTGGCAGTACCGTAGGGCCTCCCATTATCAGGAGAGCTTGCTTGGTATGCATATGAGATTTTTGGGATCTTGGTACATAAGAACACAACGACAAAATCTATGGTCTCATGTAGTTCATTGTGGGTTCAGAAACCAACCAAAGGAGGCACAGCCACAGTGGCAGTACCGTAGGGCCTCCCATTATCAGGAGAGCTTGCTTGGTATGCATACGAGATTTTTGGGATCTTGGTACATAAGAACACAACGACAAAATCTATGGTCTCATGTAGTTCATTGTGGGTTCAGAAACCAACCAAAGGGAGGCACAGCCACCCTCCCTTTAGAGGAAACATAAGAAGGGTTGCAACCTGATTGAGACCAATTTGTGATTTCAAGATTTTTTTATTTTGCCTCTAAGAAAGGAGCACTTTCACCATCTGAGAACTCTAGACATGAGCAGGCATTATAACAATTTAGTAGAACGATTTCATCCTAAATAAATGAGAAAGACCAAGTGAATTCAATTATCTTTTACCAGTCTGTTTCTCCTCCTTTCACGTTGTTGATCGTAAAAATAACATCATCTTCTTTTTTTCCTTTTGGCTTCTTACCCATTATTCCACAGCCCTTTAATGATTGAATCACTTTTTGTGTCTGGTTGTGACTGTCGTTCACTGAACAATTTCTTATCATCGAGAAAATCAAGGTCATCCAAAGGATCCGATCAGTTTCTTCTACCATATTGTTGCTAACATGTGAAGTCTTTATGAAGGAAACAAAAGGAATAGCATGTATATACCTTTATCACAATCCTGAGTACTTCCTGAAGATCCCTGTCTAAATCCGTACCTTCTTTGGCAAAACCTATACTGCCTGCATATATGTGTTGAAAACATATCATATCACAGGGAATAAACTGAAATATTGGCAAACACTTGTTACAGGACCATAATTAATCATACTTGATTGTGACTGATCACAATAGTAGTTCCTCTTTGGACTGAAGCCTTATCTGAAAAAGGTTGAACCAAGAAAAGATTTCACATTCAAATGAGTAGCAAAATACATATCACAAATGTTCTACCAAGGACCAATTTCCTCATGAGAAATTGCCTTACAAAGCCCACAGGATCCTGTAAGGGAAGTAGATGTTCTGTGGAGGACAGCTGAGTCTCCTCCATTGACAACAACTCGCATTAAAAATTAACAGGCTATTGGCTAAGGATACGTCTTGTAAGTAGAACATTTGGAAGCAGAATACCGAGTTTTCCTTTCATAGCCATATGGGATGGACGATTTATCCCCTTTCCAATGTAAACTCTTCCTCTCTTCCTATATCAAAAAGGCTAACCTACAGGTTGTGACAGGTGTGACAGACTTCTTGACTCACACAACAGTCCCGTAGCTTGCGTGGTTTCAAAGTGCAGGATGATCCGTTGGTTGTGATTAGGAAACCTTCATGCTTTCTTCACTGGTTTGACAGAAATTTCTGTATCTTTTCTTTTTTTAAATCGATTAAGGCTGAGGGGTTCCTTCGTCTGCTTCTAATAAATCTAATCCCTTGCAAACAAGCACAAGTCCAAATAAAAGTATAGATGTGTTTTATTATATAGTAACTGGTTTATAGGTTTACCGTTGGCAACAACTACTGTACCGCCCATAGTAGCAAAATGGGCATAACCTTCTGTCCACTGTAGAATTTATTTATTCTATTTATTGTTAACCATAGAGAAAATACAATAATCATGCATTATCTATAGTCACTTGAACTTCATCCATTTGCTTCATCAGATTACAGACTGATCACCAACTGCTGGTTCACAAGTGCATTTTCACTTTTCATCTTGATACCAACATGGAACCAGGAATGCAAAATATGCTCTTGAATTATGCCACTAATAGGAAGGCTGCAGTACAGAGTGCATTTGCCTGGCATGCAATGGTTCGGTCGTGCGTCACCTAATAGTCCAACTGCGGGGAAGCACAACACCAGCGTGAAGCACAACACCTTGGCCACTTGCAACTAGACAATTGCCTGGACTGCAAGCAGCAACACTGCCATCCAAGCCACAAGTAGCACCATTGCCACCCTAGCCATCGCCACTTACCCTCTAATTGGAAGCAAAGTTTCTGCCTGTGGCTCGACTCACATCCTTACTACCTTCAAGAAATTAATTTAGAACTATTATCCTTTTTAGGCTTGCACAAGTCACTGATACCTCATGGCAAATCTCCTTCATGCCCTGTCTAGGCAGTCCTTCATGTCATGCAGCATTTTCCAGATGCATTCACCTACATCCAGAGGCTAGCCTGTTATGCCGATGAACATGATGAGCCTCTCGATAAGACCAACCTTCACTCTTTCGCCAAGGCATCTCTCAAGCCCACTCCGTTCTAACCATAATTTTTATGTAGACTGTTATGGTTAGTATTTGTTATGTGGTCATATAATAGTTAATTAGCTTAGGTGCCAATTTTTTTATGTATGGCCAACCTTGGAGCATAAGCTTAGGTGCCTATTTTTTATGTATGGCCAACCTTGGAGCATTAGGGTCAGGGGTTAGTGGATGAGAATGCTTTCTATAAGAAATAGAAAGCATTCTGGATAAGTTATATTCTGAGCATTGCTTTAGGAGGTTGCCCCCTCAATGTGATGTTGCAATTTTTGTTTTTATTAATGTAATTTTTTTTGCCAAGTGCATTTATGTTTTTTATTTCTTTTTCTTTCCGCAAGTGCATTCATATTATTTTTGAATGAATGAAAAAACACTATATTAAGAAAAAAGGGCTAATCATACAAAAGGATGGGCGGACGGACACGTCACGTCCCATACACAAATCAATCGGCTACATGACAGTCAGGACAAAGTTCAAGGTACCATCACTAAACCACCATTGACTGGCGGAATGCCTAAAGCATTAAATCAAAACACATTGATCAAAAAAACAGAAAGTGAATCAAAACAACCCTTAATTGTTCTCCACCCCCTCATCTAGAGAATCTGTCACCTAGGCTTCCTCATTTCCAGACATTACTGGGAAGCAAAGTGCTCCAGCTTGGACCTGGACGCGTGTCATAAACCTCGTGGCATTTCGGGCGGGTGGGATATGTCGGTGCCTCATTAACTACAGGTTGAGTGGGAACAATCCATCGTGTATTTGCATTTGAACAATCATCAATGCCTGTGCTCTAGCTGTTGCAGCCTGCATCATTGTTGCCGTTCCAACCATCATCTTGGCTTGGAGAGGGTGGGTGGGACCTCTAGGTATCCCCTCGACGAGGAGAACGTGGCCGAGCTCCCCAAGCATTGGGCCGCTGAGAAATGCTAGGGTTTGGCGGCCAAGACCCGCTCCTTTCGGGTGGTTGAGCACGAGCCCTAGAGGCTGGCCGGTCTCACCTCTTCGGGGGTGGGCGATGATGCTGTCGGGACCTGGAACGGTTTCTCTGTTCAGGCTCTGGGGGAACTTTGATCACAACGCATAGAGCATTACCCTAGTAAACAATCAGATCCTGCAGGTGCTTGATCTCCATTGCTACCTTGGCGGTTTGAACTTGAATCTGTAACCAAGGATCATGGAAGACCATAAGCTTATTTGAAAGAGAAAAAATTTCAGAGGGAGTTTTATCTGTGAAAACTATCTCATTTTTGGCTTTCCAAAGGTGAAATAGAATGTTAATTAGAAATATGTTCAAGAACTCTAACAAAGGTTGAGAAAAATCAAGGGGATCCCCCAACAGATTTTGAAGCCACGTTAGGGGATAAGGCAAGAACGACCTGAAAAAAGATTCCATCCACCCCATGCCATTTTAGCGTTTCTGCAATCCCGAAAAAGATGAATGGTAGACTCATTCTCCCCATAGAAAGGACATGTGGGATTATCACCACCTAGGTGCTGAAACCTTTGGTCCAGCGGGAGACCATGAAATAACATACTCCAGGTAAAGATAGCCTGCTTGGGATCAATATAACTGACCCACGTAATCTGAAATCTTGCACGCCATCTGGATTTGGAGGAGAAAATATCTCGACGCTCATTGAGCTTTGTTACCATTGGTAGATTAGGCGAAAGCCAACTATAGTCGAGCTTAGTCACATAGTTGAACAGAGGCACATTTTTAAACCATTTCCATTCTTTCCACCAAGGTCGTTGGACAACCTGTCCAAAGCTTCGACCAGAGGGAAAAGGGAGTACAACTGGTAACAGTGTCATAAGTGTCTTTATCTTCAGGCTTTAAGGCATACCTTTGTTTAAAAATTTCCCACGGGATCCAACCTCTGATTTGTCTGCAAAAAAAATCTAAAATGGACACAACTCCCTTTTTATAGAATTTTTTGGCATGAATCCATTGCACATTGGCTAGTGGTTGGCCTTGAAATTGAATAACAGGGGACCACCAGATATTCAGAGCAGCTATAGCGGTCCCACGTTGGCGGCCAACTCCTTTCCACTATAACCAAAGCTTGATAGCCTCCTAGGCCTGCCAAATACTCTAAATCACGAATGACCCAGATATTTTAATGGGAACAGGGGCCATAAGGAGGGATGGCAGATCCATTCCCTTCCAAACTTTTTTTCCAAACGGTAACCCTGTTGCAACACAGTGCAAGATTAGAACTTTCCAAGCTTCAGAGCCTTTAAGAGCTCGTATAATCCACTTAGTGCTCAGAGCCAGACCTTGGCGATGGCAGTTGAACAACCCCACACCTCCCGAGCTCTTAGGGAGGCAATAAAATTCCCATGCAACTCTGTGAAATCCATTCTTCTGAGAAGAATTAGTCCAGAGGAAATCTCGAAGAAGCTTTTCTAACTTCTTATAGCAAGTTTGAGAGGGAACCCAACAAGAAGAATAATAAACATGAGTAGTGGCAAGAACTTTGGAGCAAATTTGGAATTTTCTTGCGGGAAAGCTTTTTTTGTTACCTAGTAATTGAGTTTTTGTTCCACTTTTTGCACAACATATTCCCAAAGCTGGGAGGGGGTACTCTGGAACGCAAAGGGGATGCCCAAAAACTTAAACATCTCCCCCGGCTGAATCCATTTCCACTGATAATGCTCAAGCCAACTTGGCATAGGTCTGGAGGATTGTCTGGAACACGACGTTTTCCTCCATTTAATGCTGGAACCAGAAGCCATGCAAAAAGAATCCAAGCAAGAAAGAGCCTATGTGACGGATTGTCTATCTTTAAGGATGGTTAAGAATGAATTATCAACAAAATGACCATTGATTAGTTGCCCTTGTTTTCTCGGGAGAGAGATTCCCTTAACCAGTCCTTGCGAGGCTTTGTTGGCAAGAAGATAGCCAAAAGCTTCAGCAGCAAGCACATAAAGGGAGGGGGCAAGAGGACACCCTTGTCTAACTGACCTGAAAAGGCCTATATTCTCAGTTTGAACTCCATTCAGTGTGAGAACCGCGGAGGCATGTTTGAACAACATTTGCACAAAATTAACAAAGCAAGGACCAAACCCAAGGGCTTTGAGCATTGATAGAATGAAATTCCATTCAATTCTATCGTATGCTTTCTCAAAGTCAAGTTTGATAAACAGGGCCTCTTGTTGAGACTCCCTAGCCCATTCCATGCCTTCCCAGACTGCAATGACATTGTCGAGAATATACCTATTACGAATAAACCTTGTTTGCTCAGGTCTCACAATGAGAGGAAGCAGAGGCCGAAGCCGAAGAGCAAGGGCCTTAGTAATAATTTTGTAGCTTATATTCAACAATGTAATAGGTCTCTAGTTTGTGATAACCTCAGGATCTCCAGGCTTGAGGATGAACAAGTCCCACAACGCTTTATAAAATTCACAAGGGAAATCGTACATCCCTGGTGCTTTGTCGTTAGCCATGTAGGACAGAGCATCAGCTAAGTCCTCTAAGGAAAGAGGCCTTTCACAATCTTCTTTCTAGGAGTTTGATAGTTTTTCTGGCACAACCGAGCAACATTCATCAAGAGCTTGTTGTCTTTCAGGAGAGAAGGGCTGAGCAACAAAAACTTGCTGATAGTGGTTAACAAACACTTTGGCAATGTTAGGCAGCTCTGTAAGACGCTCACTATTGTTCACAATGGCTTTGAATTGAACCACTTGTCTGGGCGGTCAAAGGCGTTGAAAGAATTCTTTTGAGACCTTGTCTCCAACTTTCAGCCAGTGCATTCGAGCTTGGATTTGGGCACCTCTAGCCTCATAAAGCTCAGACTTTTAAGCTCATGCCTAAGAGCTGCAACATGCTGTTGCATAGAGATACTTAGGGGGGAGGCATCAAGCCGAACTGAAGCTTTGGCAAGTTCATCCTTTAGAGCCAAATTGGACTGCTTACACAACTAAGCAAGCTTGATTCCAAGAGCTCTGAGAATGGTAGTTGTGCGAGCAATGACACCACTCCACCATTCAATCCAACCCGTGTTCTCGGCAGGGCAAGGAAGCATGTTCCAAGCTCGATTTCGAGACCGAATGTTGCAATAAAGAGACATTCATAAAAAAATGAGAGTGGAACTTTTTGACCAACTGTTGGTTTGAGGAAACGTTGAAGATAATGGGCACATGATCGGAAACAATGGTGCATGGAATGACCACCACTAGAGGGGCGAACTGTATAATGTTCTGAAACCTGAACCCAAAATGATCAGTAAGCATTGCTCTGTCAAGTATTTTCAAAATTCTATCATCTCCGCTTTGAAAATTGGACCAAGTAAACCAAAGCGAGTTTTGGAATTTTTTTGAAGGAGGACAAGCATTGGGGTCCATCAGACCCAAATTTATTCTTCATAAAAAACCAGGGTTCTCTTTCCCCAACACACCACCGCATAGAGAGTCAACAAACTTTATCATTACCTTTCTTAATCATATTGAAGTCACCACAAAGCAGCCAGATTGTTGGCGGTAACGACAAAGCCAACCATTGCCACAAAGCACATATCTCGGGGGCATGATTGGAGGCGTAAACATTGACAATTCCGAAGGAATGTCCATCAATATCAAAAAGGGTCCACATGGCCTGATTGGAGGGATCCACCCCATGTGACCAAATGGGACTGCCAGGCAGGTGCCACGAAGGTGACAACTCATCCCAAAGAATAATAAGTGGAAAAAAACTGGTTACTATGCCAAATAATCGAACAAGCACACTGTAAATTAAAATTAGAAATTTTGACTTCTTGTAAACAAAGGATATCAAACCTGTTGTACTGGTGAGAAATAATTTCAATCTCACTTCGGACCAAATATTTGCGGACTGGGTCCGTCAACCCTTTCATATTCTAGGACAAAAAAATCATTGAGCACAATCCAGGTGCATATCATTGTCGATATCCTCAGAAGCACCTATCTCCCCAAGCGAGGAATAGGGGTTGGAGAGGAATCGATCAGGATTACCATCTAGAAACATGCTGAGCAGCCATTTGTCTTGGTTTTGTGCTGAAGGGTCACGATTGGGGCTACGAGACCTTGCTGTTGTCGCCTCACGGAGTTTCTGTTTAAGCACAACGTTCTCCACCGAAACGGAAGGCCCTTGGAGGTTCTCAAGGACTACTATGTGCATGTTCAACTTTTTTTGTGCATGCAGCGGAGGGCCATGAACCTGCCCTACCGTCCTAACAAATTGCTTAACAGGGCGGTTTTTCTTGGCAACAGTGATCCAAGACACCTGGGAACCATTGCTCCCATTCCCCTGAGCATCATGAGTTGCATGAGGTGGTGTCACAGGCGCAAGGTTTGGAACGTTAACCGCGACCTTGTTATTCTTGAAACGCCTCTCCATTAAGGGGCAATCTTTAATCTTGTGAGCTGTCGACTGACAGCGGTAACAGGTGTTCGACAGGTTAATGTAGACCAGTGTTAGGATCTCACTATTAGAAATAAGCACACTCACAAAATACTAAAAAATAACTCAAATACATCAAATAACTCAATAACACTATGCACAAATCAAATGCAAAAATGGAACAATCTCACAATAACACAAAATCCCGGGCCTCTTCGAGGGGGCAACCTCCTTCAATATTTCATTAGCTTCCAAAAATATGAATTCGTACATGGCTTCATATATTTTAAAGAAAAACTTCATGCAACCCTACCTAAAGGCTCAAGAGTTGGCTTACATGCAAAATGCCACTCGAGCTAGAATCTCCTACCTACCATTGGTTACAATCTTGATAAAAACGGTTACATGAGATGGCGCCACTTGGCTAGGAATCCTACTTGCCACATACATTACAAAGTATTACAAAATAATATCATAATGGGATCCCCACATTGGAAGTGGGTCATTACATAAGTAAATGAGAATTACAAAATGGTGTTAGGATATGATCCTAACATGTCCTTCCCCTTCGAAAAGCTTTGTCCTCAAAGCTGAAAATGAAGGAACTGGTGCTGGAGCTGATGGAGAGACTCCCATGTAGCATCTTCTGGCTGAAGCCCGTGCCACTGGACAAGAAATTTTGTGATGGTATGGTTGCGAAGAGTGTGGGTTCAACGATCCAATAATTGTTCAGTTCGAGTAATATGGACCCTTCTTCATCTAATTCTGGTAATGCTGACTGAACCTGTACCTGTGTGCCCACAACTTTTTTGAGAGAGAGAACATGGAAAACAAGATGGAGCTTGGAGGTGGGCGGAAGAGCCAATTTGTAAGCAGTGGAACCAATCCATTGAAGAACCTGGTAGGGTCCATAGTATTTTGTAGTAAATTTCTGGCATCGACGGAGTTGTAGAGATGATTGTTTGTATGGCTGCAAGCGAAGGACGACCATGTCATCCACATCAAAGCTACGCTTAGAACGATGTTGGTCAGCCTGTTTTCGCAATCGATTATGGGCTTTGTCCATATTCTGCTTCAACTGGCAAAGAACATCGGTATGTTGGCTGAGTAGTGTCGACTGCCTGGACCTTGGAGCTGCATGAGATGTATGAAGAAGGCGTGAGTGTAGGGCGCCCATAAACGACCTCAAAAGGGGTGAGTTTGGTTGCAGTATGATAGGAAGTGTTGTACCACCATTCGGCCAAAGGAAGCCACTTCGCCCATTGAGTAGGATGATCAGATGCAAAGTAACGAAGATAGGTCCCCAAACATTTGTTGACAATCTCAGTTTGACCATCCGTTTGGGGATGATAGGCTGAACTCATTTTGAGCTGAATTCCCTGCAACTTAAACAATTCTTGCCGGAAATGACTAGTGAAGGTTGGGTCTTGATCGAACACAATGGAGGTGGGCATACCATGAAGGCGAAAAATAGAATCCAGAAATATTTGGGCAACGGTGGAGGTTGTGTAAGGATGGCCAAGGGAACATAAAATGAGCATACTTTGAAAGGCGATCCACCACCACGAGAATAACAGACTTACCGCTAGATTTAGGTAACCCTTCTATAAAATCCATAGAAATATCAGTCCAAACTTGATATGGAATGGGCAAGGGTTGAAGAGTACCCAGAGAACGTACTGTTTCGCCTTTCATTCGTTGACAGGTATCACAAGCTGCTACAAAATCATGGATGTCCTGTTTCATACCTTTCCAAAAGAATGTGCGCTTGAGGCGTTCATATGTTTCAAGAAATCCTGAATGGCTTGCAGAGGGAGCAGTATGTAGTTCCTTCATGAAAAGCTCACGGAGTGGGGACGTGCGAGGAAGAACAAGGCGTTGGCGATAACGCAGGTCATGGACATCCCAATTGTAGCCTGGGAATGAAGTAGGATCATCATGGAGTGATGCCACCAAAGCTTTCAAGTCTGCATCCTGAAGTAGCTCTTGTCATAAGGAATCTATCCATTTGAGGAACAGGTGAGGAAATGACACATAACATACTAAGGGCCTCAAATTGGCGAGAGAGAGCATCAGCCACAAAATTCTCTTTGCCCTTTTTATAGATGATATCATAATCATATCCCATGAGTTTAGAAACCCAATTTTGTTGTTATGGGGTAGCAACCTGTTGTTCCAAGAAGTATTTGAGACTCTGATGGTCTGTTTTAAAGGAGAAATGGCGCCCAATGAGATATGGTCGCCAATGAGTTACAACATGTAAGATGACCAACATCTCCTTGGCCTATGTAGATTTTTCCAAGTTACGATCAGAGAGTGCCTTACTAGTGAAAGCCAAGGGTCTCCCTTCCTGCATCAACATGACCTTGATGCCACGACAAAAAGCATCACTTTCAATGATGAAATGATTGGAAAAATCTGGCATGGCTAAACCTAGTGTTGTGGTCATAGCATGCTTCAATTCGAGGAAGGCTTGGTCAACAGGCCCCGTCCAATTAAAAGAGTCCTTTAACATGGATGTGAGGGGGGTTGCTATTTTACCATAATTACGAACAAATTTGCGGTAGTAACCTGTAAGCCCTAAGAATCCCCGAAGCCCCTTGAGAGTGCAAGGTTTTGGCCAGTGTTGAACTACCTGAATCTTCTTAGGGTCGACCTTGACGCCATCTTTGGAGACAATGTGTCCTAGATACTCCACTTCATTTAGACCAAAGGAACACTTGGACCGCTTAGAAAAAAGTTGATGTTGTGCCAACAGTTGTAATGTCTGGTCCACATGGATAAGGTGTTCTTCCCACGAGTGGTTATAAACCAAGATATCATCAAATAAAACCAAGATGAACTTCCACAGGAGAGGGTGAAAGATGTTCATCAAGCTTTGAAATGTGGAAGGAGCATTTGTTAGACCAAATGGCATTACCAAGAACTCATAGTGACCTTCATGAGTACAAAATGCAGTTTTGGGGATATCCTCGTCCTTGAGCCTGATTTGATGGTAGCTAGAACGAAGGTCTAACTTGGAGAAGTACATAGCTCCATGTAATTCATCCAACAACTCATCCACTACCAGAATGGGGAATTTATCATTGATGGTAATTTTTTTGAGCTCACGGTAGTCTATACATAATCGCCACGAGCCATCCTTCTTTCAAACTAGTAAAACTGGAGAAGAGTAAGGGCTGGTACTTGGTCGAATGACACCAGCTTTGAGAAATTCGTGTACCATTTGCTTGACTTCAGACTTGAGAGCATGAGGATACCGATACGGTCTGATGTTGGGTGGTGCATTACCTGGTAGTAGTGGAATAACATGGTCATGTGAGTGGCGAGGCGACAAGGTAGTAGGTTCTAAAAAACGCCATCATGCTTGGTTAGAACAAGTTGTAAATCTGCTGGAATTTGATCCACTGTGCAAGTGCTTGGTTGAATTGAAATTATTTGTGCAATGACCCTGCAAGATGACTTTTTCAACTTCTCCATACGATTGAAACTTACAATTTGAGAAGGGCTTGTTTTGGCACCACGGAGGGTGTGTGTTTGTCCATGTGAAAACTGCATCCATAGTTCTGCAAAGTTCCAATTGATAGTGCCCAAGGTGCTCAATCATTGGGATCCCAACACAATGTCACATCCTCCCAATTGGAGGGCAAACATGTCTTGTTTGAGTTCATAATCCCCCATATTTATTTTAACATTGCGACATTTACCTTTACAAGGTAAAGTGCCTCCATTTGCCACCATGACTTCAAAGGAATTGCATGTGTGTATATAGCAATTGGCCTGCTTAGCAACTCGAGGATCAATAAAGTTTTGTCTACTACCTGAATCAATAAGAATAGTAAGGTGTTGGCCTTTGAAAAACCCACATATGGTTTGTGCAGTGGTAACCTCGACAAGAGCATGGACAAAAATTTCTGCTTTAGGGTCTTGGGTTTTCTCTTCCTGTTGAGTTGGTGCTTCAACTGTGTCACTCTCCTCATCACTATGGCCACTACTATCGGGTTCCTCTGCATCTATTAAGAACAATATATTATTTGCACATCTATGCCCCTTCACAAATTTTTTATCACAGTTATAACATAGACCTTGGGTGGGACGTGCATCCATATTAGCTGTAGTCAGTCGCTTAGGAGCAGAAGGTTTATTATCAGTATTATTTTGGAATAGAGGAGGAAAGGGAGGTCGATCTTGAGAAAATCGTGGTGTCCGCTGTTGAGATGAGAGTTTAGATTCGGCCAATCGGGCTAAAATGATAGCCTCCATCATGGTTTGTGGTTTAAACATCTTGACTTCAGCTTAGAGATCATCTTTCAATCCACTCACGAAACAACTCATAAAAAATCCCTCATTTAAGCCCCTTGTTTTATTTACCTATTTCTCAAATTGTGTTTGGTAATCACAAACTGTGGTAGTTTCTTTGAGCTTTGTCAATGCTCCTGTAAAGTCTTCATAGTCATTAGGGCCAAATCGGGTGAGTAGTTGGGACTCAAAGTCCTCCCAAGATAGATCAAGGGTAGTGGCTCGTAGCCATTGGAACCAATGTAAGATTTCAGATTCTAAGTTGAAGGAAGCCATTTGAACCTAATGATATATAGGGACATTGTGGAGTCTAAAGAATTGATCAACCCGACATAACCACCCATCGACATCCTTTCCACTGAACTTAGGAAAATCCAATTTAGGCATTTTGAAGGCCGGATCATGGTCATAGTGAGTGTCTTCGGTTCCCCTTCTTTGGTCTTTTGTTTCCCTTCTTCGACCTCATTCAGAGTTATCAACTTGGTGTTTAGATGTGAGAGTACCCTGCAATTGTGTCTCCACCATTATAAGTTGTTTTTCTAAGTAGATTCTAGTGGTATCCTGATCCGTTCGGAGCTCTTGAATCTCTTCTCTTATTGTGTGGTTTGTAGTGGTCAAGTAGTTAAGGCCTTTTTGCATATCGGCCAATATTGTGGCAATTTCTAGCTTCTTTTCTCCACGGGTGCTGCTTGCCATTGTAAGCCCTCTTTTACTCAGTTATTAAAAATAGATGTGGGATTTTAGGAGTTACTATTTTTAGTAAGGGTCCAAAATTTAATTTGTAAAATGGATTGCAACACTAATTTTAGAATAGGGTCCACTTCAGTGGCTATTTGATCTGAGCGCTTAATGAGGAGATATACTGAATTTCTTGACTTTTTGTGATCTCCTATTGGTTGCAAGTAGATGTCAAGGTAATTTCCTCCACTTGGACTTAAAATTTCACCAGTGAGTCCTTGAGGGTATTTGGTGCAGAATAACAAGTAGCTTCTATTCCCAAAAATTTGGATCAATTTGATTGACCGTTGAAAAGTTATGGCCTTAGCAAAAAATAAAAAATTGCTATTTTTGGAAAATCGATGCAAAATTTGACTAGGGGCTGCCAAGGACAATTGTGTTTGGAATAGAGTGGAATTATCTGCTAAATTTTTGATTCAATATGAGCTCCGTGTGAAGAGATATCCCTGTTTTAATAAAATTTCAAAGCCTTTTGTCCTACTGATGTTTTCGGTTTCTGATTTGGAGTTACAATTCAAAATTTGGGGTCTAGGATCAACTGTCTCTGACCTATAGTCTGCACCTTGACCACCCTGTCACTATCCTGTTCCTTCCTTTGTCACATGTATTACGGTTACTGACATGGTTCCTATTACTGACCTTGGGGATTCTCTGACATTGACAATACTATTTTTTTTGGTAAATAAACTATTACATTTAAACCGGGTTTTTGAGGTTAACCCAAAACCTTTTTGCAAAAGTCAGCCTTAAGCTGAGAAACCAGAACTTAACCATGCTGAGGATCCTCTGTCATCTACCTAATAACATCTTCCTATACAGGGATATTCCAAACTGATCATTCCCCCCAGACCAGACCTGTAATACAAAAAAAAACATAAGGCCTCACAGGCCCCGAATACCCTAGGTGACCAACCCAAACTAGAGAGCTTACCCAAGCACATACCATCAACCAAAAAATGACAAACTCTACCCTAAGAAAAAAGAAAATTTAGCACAGTCGCTATCAACGTTGCCAAACCTCAAAGCAGCAGAGCCCGAAGGAATCCCTAGTCCTCCTCTTCTTCCTCCTCCTCCTGGTCCTCGTCTTTGTCATCCTCATTGTCGTCCGTCTCCAGGTTGTAGACCACAGGTTTGTTGCTCTGATAGCCCTCGTTGAAGAAGACCCTGGTCAGGACTTCCTGAAGTTCCTGCATCTAGTGTTTCTGACACTGGAAGTCTGTAATTCTGGACTGTTAAAGAAGGTTTTTACTATCGACCTGACTACCTCTGTTACTAACCCGACTGTTTCTATCATTGTCCTGACTATTCTGTTTTTGACCACGGGATGTTGCAGATACTTGCAAAATTCTGTCCTGATTGTTGGTGCATGCACGTTTGTTTTATGTGATAAGGAATGCCTTCTCCGTATGCTCACTTTTGGGGTTGTGAATGCAGGTTAGCAGAACAGGGATGGTGTTGATTTGCAGGTGGAAGTTATGTTTTGTAGAACCAGGGTACGCTAAGTAAGGGAGTATGTAATACCCATAGGCCCTCTGTTATACTGCAGTTGACGAACAATAGTGCTCGGACCAATATTTTAGGCCACTATCCAAGGAGGATTCCACACATACCCTTGAGCACACTATTTGTCTCTCTGACAGTACGAGAGGGTGATCGTCCGGGATGTTGTGTCCCGTGGACTATGGATAATACAAGACCGAAAAGATTCCTAATAGATAAAATTTTGTTTAAACCTAGACTGTCTCTCAATACACTCAAATATGCATGGGAGCTCAAGTCCGTGCACGAGTGCTGTCTAAGGCCTGGGTATTGCAGCCTGATCGTCCCTCACTTCACTAGATGCTTTATGGGCTATCTATCTTAGCCAATAACGACAGCTCCTTCATGATATTTTAAAACCCCCGACACAAGGTTTCTAACCTACACAACTACTAAAACAGAGTATTTTTTTTGTGTTTTATGGATTTTTGGTCGAAAACAAGAATGTATTTTTTTGGATTTTTTTAATAATGGAAAAACATAAACGAAAAAACACACATAATTTTATATCTAACAGACGGAATGGCTGGAAAAAATAGTCTCAGTTGCAGTAGAACTCAACCTTGCAAAGTGCTCTGATACCACTTGTTAGGATCTCACTATTAGAAATAAGCACACACAAAATACTTAAAAATAACTCAAATACATCAAATAACTCAATAACACTATGCAAAAATCAAATGCAGAAATGGAACAATCTCATAATAACATAAAATCACAGGCCTCTTCGAGGGGGCAACCTCCAATATTTCATTAGCTTGCAAAAGATGAATTCGTACATGGCTTCATATCTTTTAAAGAACAACTTCATGCAACCCTACCTAAAGGCTCAAGAGTTAGCTTACATGCAAAATGCCACTCGACCTAGAATCTCCTACCTACCATCAATTACAATCTTGATAAAAACGGTTACATGAGATGGTGCCAATTGGCTAGGAATCCTACTTGCCACATACATTACAAAGTATTACAAAATAATATCATAATGGGATCCCCACATTGGAAGTGGGTCATTACATAAGTAAATGAGAATTACAAAATGGTGTTAGGATAGGATCCAAACAACAAACTTTTGAACAAATGAGGTTTCAACAATGTTCACGGTGAGATGGTCCTTAAGGTCCTTGGACAAATCAACTTTCACACACACCCTTCTGTAGGGGTGGACACCAAAGAATTTCGGATTCTCAATGCAAACAAAGGGACCTAACAAAGCAACAATGGTTTCCAAGAAAGGCCAAAGGGTAGTCAGAAGATCGGGAAGTTCAACCCAAACAAGAACCTCAAGGGAAGCATCGTCCTCGATGAAGAAATCTCGGGTCCAGGGTTGGAACACTAGTAGGGAGTTACAGACATACCAGGGTCCATGGTCAAACACAGCCTGAGCATGCACAAGATCAAGGAAACGAAACAAGAAAAACCCTTTTGTCAAATTCTGGATTCCTTCGACCTCAATACCATAAGTAGTCCAATAATGCTGAGTCTAGTTGCAGATTAGCGATTCATTGGGAATACGTCCCAAAAAATACCCGATAAGAGTATGCTTCTCTAGCCATCTACAAGACTTGTTAAAATCCTCTAACGGAATGACAACATCAGGGACATGAGTGTTACCTCGTGAAACACCTTCGAACGAATTTCTTGGGCTCCTTGCGTTGCTCCATTGTTGAATCTAGCAACTTCAACAGGGGTCGAAGCCGCTATGTGCTCAAAGGAAATTTAATAGAGACAGTAAACCAAGGTGGTGGATACTCAGTATCGAGGTGGTCAGAGCCACCGCAAAAGCACCATAAAATCCGCTTCTTGAAAACCTAAAAAAATCCAGACCAGCCGCTCTCACCTTTCAACATTCTCGTCCTTCCTCCACGAAGGGTCAACTCAATAAGACTATGGTATAGCCTATGTTTGTAGGGTAATAAAAGATACCTTAAATTTGATTTCTACTACTTAGATTTATATTATTTATACTTTCAAATATATAATTTTAAATTAATATACCCCTTACTTTCACCATGTATACGAGGTACTTTTTTTCATGACATTTTTTATTTGTTTTTATTTCTATCCTTTCTATGATAAGGTTAGTTTTATTTTTAATAGTTGGATGAATTCTAATCAATACTTTGTTGAAGTTGAACCAAATAAAATTAATCATGAACAAGGTCCATAAGAAATTTGTTTCTATGATCAATCAATACTAAAGCATTACGTATAACAAAAACCCTCAGTTACACATGCCAATTATTTTGCAAATCAAATCAAGATCTAAATTATAAAAGTTAAATCTATAATTTGTGCAAAAACTAATAATATTTAAAAATGCAAAATCAAAAGCATAAATATGCAAAAACCCTTGGTTACACATGCCAATTTTTTTGTAAATCAAATCAAGATCTATATTATAAAAGTTAAATATATAATTTGTGCAAAAAGTAATAATATTTCCAAATACAAAATCAAAAGCATAAATATGCAAAAAGTACATTACGTTGAGGGTGCATGGAACAAACAATAACCAAGTAAAATAATTGTCATTATCGAATCATCCCTACAACATCATAAGTTGATATTTTATACATCAACAATATTCATTGGTAGCCAATAAACTATTATAATAAGAAAAGCCAAAATTGATTGTAGATCTCAATTATTTTTGCTTTGAAACAAACATAATCAAAGAGCAAAATTGTGAGCATTAATCTATCATATATATGTTTAGGTTACAAGACAAAAGAATGGGTTGATAGTTCCTTGCACCCCTCAAACCCTTATTTAAGAGAAAATACTATCTGAGCAAAGTAGACGTGGAGGATGAAAAATAAGGGAGGAAATTTTTTCCAATTTTCCCTTATTTTTTATACAAGTTACCCCTTTTTGAAAGTGTAATCTGACTTAGGACAAGGCCGACATTGTATAATGTAATCCTAGATAGGTCTAAGAGCATTTTAGTGTATAATACATTTAATCTATTGTAATATTTTCTAATGTAAGCCCTATGGGTAGCGGTTAACCTTGTTATGGTTAAACCCACCATATAAACTTGTAATTAATCTTAAAGCCTTTATTGTTATGTCGACTTAAGTTTATTTATGTATTTGGGATTGTGGTATTAGTATAAATACCCTCAACCACTATAAATTGTGCATCAAAGTGTAGTGATTCTTGTCTACAAATAATAATGATTATTTATGGTGCCTACGAGTGTTCAGGGGGGTCACAATTTTTTTATCTCTTTTCCTTTATTTTGTCCTTTTATTCTTTTTATATAAGATTTGAGTGGATGGATTGCTTTTGTTCATTTCTAGAAAATATTGTGAATTCCAACATGGTATTAGATTGGGTATGGAGCAAAATTCCTTGATCATGCAAAAATAATATTTGGAGCTTCCAATCCTCTCTTCAAATTTTTTTTGGTAAGTAGTGTTTGTATTTACAGTGGGTTTTAACAAGGATCCCAAAAATTGATTACATAAGCAATGGGCCTAGGGCATCAATCCAAATCCCGCCCAACGGTAACAGTAAGCATGAAACAATCCCTCTCAGCGGGAAACAAACAAATAAGAAAGAAAGTAGTTTTGGAGATCCCGCCTAGCGGGGAGTAGCCAAAAACCACCATCGAGAAGATCCCGCCCAGCAGGAAGCATAGAAAAACCGTTACAATAAAATCTCGCCTCACGGGAAGCAGTAAAAACCACCACAAACAATCCCGCCTAGCGGGAAGCAGCAGGGAAATCCCGCCATCCGGGAAACCAACATAAAAGAAAGGATCCCGCCTCGCGAGAAAATCGACGGATTTTGCAGATCCTGCCCTGTGGAGAAACCATCCCGCCCACCGGGAAAACATATCGTTCAACGAGAGCCATCCTACAGGAAGTCGACAGCCAGCACAGAGAGAATCCAGCCCATCGGGAAGCGACCAGAGAGCTGCACCACGATGAACCCGCCCCGGGAAAAAAGAAGAGGATCCCGTCCCGGCAAAACAAAAAGAAACAGCAGGTTAAGGGACTAGGGATCTAGGGACTAGGAATATCGAGCGGGAAGAGGAACCAGTCATAGGGATGGGATCCTTAGGAACCAAAACAGTGGGAAGCTGTCCAAACCCTAAACCATCACCTCCACCGCACCGAGAAACACAGGGGACCAGATCCACGCGAATAACCTGCAAAAAAACCCCAGGGGGAAGCCTGAGGGAAAAAGGGAAGGGATCCCCAACCAAATAGGGATCCCTGGGAAGCACCAGTCCGAAAAAACAACCAAGGAAACCCTAGCCGGCCGGGAGGGGCGCAGATAGTGGAGAAGGATCTCCCTCCAAGAGATCATCTGCAAACAACCACTCCCCGGGAGGGATGACCTGGGTTGAGCCAGGGACTGGGCAGGAACCAGGAGCCATGGGAGGGGGAGCAGGGGAGGGACCAGAGCCCTCCCCTCTCTACTTTCTTCCCTCCCCCATCGAGGAGATCCCTCCTCTCTTCGAATTTTAGGACGAATTACTCTTTGAAGTTTCATAAGCATTCTTGACATGAGAAGCAAAGAGATATTTTCCTACAACTTACTATCAATTTTTATAAGAATCATTGAAGAAACCTGCTCACTTCATGTTATTGAGGTAAATCTGATCTACTTCTTGCAAATTCATTTTGTTTTTGATGTTATTTTATTTTATTTAAACATGAGAAAGAAAAGCTATGTTTTTAAATGAAAATGGTGCCAACTGGTTTGAATTTAAATTTTGTGCTATCACATGCATTTTTCGTTGCGTGCGTTCCCTCACCACATGACTTTGGTACCTTCGTGAGTTCGTGGTGTCTTTGTCAAGGTGGAAATAGGCCAATGTGCTTAAAGCATGATAGCGCCAAGATGGTTAGGTGGAGGAATCTTATGGCATTGTTGGCATTTTTGCCACATTTATTTTGATCATTGATTATTCATGCTTAAGCTGTTGCAATTCTAACTCCTCTACAGGTTTTGATGCAAAAAATGACTAAGTCCGAAGACTGTCGCGAAATCGCGACAAAAAAGCAGCCAGGAGAGCCAAAGTCAAAATTGTCGCGAAATCGCAACATATCTCGTTTTTGCGGGTCGATCAAGGAGAGAGAAAACAAACGCAACAGTTGCACGATTTCGCAACATGTCAAAAAATCACGGTCAGCGCAGTCAACAGCAGCAGAAAGGCAAAAGTTGCACGAAATTGCGACGTGCTAGCTTTTCACGGTCAAAATGGTCAACGGAGGGCAGAGCGACGAAATTGTCACGAAATCGCGACAAAACCAAGCAACAAGCAATGAGACTCGAGAGTGTAGAAAAATCGCGACGCAGTATGGCACACGACACACAAAGCAAAAGACGTAGCGAAATCGCGACGCATCTCATTTTCGCGGCGTAGGGGCACAGAAAGGTTCAAGTTGTAAAATGGTCGCAATTTCGCGCAAGTTGAATGATGAAGCCAAGCAAAGCAAAGAATTGTAGCAAAATCGCTACGTGTTTCGTTATTGCGGTTCAGGTGAATGAAAAGAGTCTAAGGCAGGAAACCATAGCGAAATCGCGGCATTTTTGAGAAAATGTTCAAGCAAGGCAAAAACGTTGCGAAATCGCAATAGAAAGTGGGATCAGTGAAGAAGGAAGAAATGGTAGCGATTTCGCGACCCATTGTTGCAGAAAGACATGGTGGAAGTTGAAGAGATACTAAGGCAAGAGTGTTGTGTTTTTGCGAGTTCGACGCAGGACCGTACAACATGCAGAAAAGTTGTAGCGAAATCACGACATGTTGGATTTTCGCAATGTAAAAGCCAAGACTAAGCAGTGGGAAGATAGTGTAGCGATTTCGCGCATTGTCTCATTTTTGCGACATGGAGATAATGATGAAAGTGCCAACGAAAAGATGCAGTGAAATTGCACAATGTCATGTTTTCATGATTTGATGCAGCAAAGAGAACAGAGATATGAAGGATGGAGCGAAATCGCGACGTGTTGCATTTTCGTGGAAACAAAACAGAGAAAGAGCATAATTGTATGGATGTAGCGAAATCGCGCAGCGTTGTGTTTTCGCGGTGCAAGCTTGTGAAGGAGATAAAGAAGCCGAACTTGTAGCGATTTCATGACATGGTTGGTTTTCGCAGGTTTGAAGCAGTAGAAGCGTACGGAGCAGAAAGACGTGATTTCGTGACTTGTCATGTTTTCGTGACCTGTGACAGTTTGGCGCCAAAACACAGTTTAAACAGCCCAATGCAGTTTTGTGAGTTCCGATGATTTAAAGCGGTCCAGAATTAAACGTGTTGTTGATTTTCGATGCGGTCAAGGTAGAAGAACGCGCCCAAGCTACCAAAATTGAAGATTTCCATATTTTGAAGCTGCTGTTCGTGATTGTTCTAACGGTTTCATGCACATTTTCAAGAACATCATTTAATAAAAAAGACCAACTCTTCCATATGGCATTTAATTTATGATTTTTCCGAGGCTGTTTAAGGATATCATCTCCTTGTTTCCGTTGTATACGTTGTAGATCTCGAGGAGGTCCGTTGTAAGTTTTAAATGATTGTAAAGAGGCAAGACCTCTATATAAAGCAAAGTAGATCTCAAGAACAAGTATCGGGAGTGAGAGATACTTTTGCTGAAAGCTTTTCAAGTGCTTTGCATGAATATTAGACATTCGGCTCACTGGTTTCGCAAGTGATTTTTTTGTGTATTTTCCCTTCTGTATTCTGCATTCCTAATTAGTGCTCGCATTTCTTATTTGCTGCGTAGTTTTAATTTTGTATTGAGTTTTAACAATTGTTGGTAAGGGATTGAGTTCTGGAATGTTATCTTGGAGGTCATCTATGCAAGGTTGTGAGTGGATCACGTCATTGTCTTCTGTTATTTGTTGTTGCTGTACTTAGAGTTATTTTCTATTGTTCTTTCCCGATCAGATAAATTCGGCCTACGACCATATTTCCCGTTTCTTTCTGTAGCTTTACAATTTATTTTTTGTAACTTTGATCTTAAAACAAGTTTAGAATAGTAAGGGAACCAACCCACTCTGGAGATTGGTCTGGGAGACATTTCTTTCTCCTAGAATTTCAATGTTGGCCGGGTCTAGGGTGTATTTTCTAGAAAAATCCATTCCTGTGGCAGATTTGTGACCAACAGTTTTTGGCACGCCCGGTGGGACAGACTTCTTCTGTCTCAAAAGATCCATAATCGGTGAGATTGATTGTTTTATTATTTCATACCCGGAGGTCTCAAGATTTTGATGAGCTGTCTTGGCCTCATAGCGGAGATTTGTAAGTTCATCTGGCGACTTTGCTGAGTTGAAGATCCAAATTTTTTGATCGTGGATGCCTGCCTTTTTCAAGCTAAAAGAAGATACCTCGGAGGAATCAAGGTTTGGTGAGCAGACTTGACCTTGCAAGCGAAGAAAGAATGTTCATTTGGTGACTCTAAATTAATGGCGATAGCCGTGATCCCGCAGACCACTGCTATAATGGCAAGGGTTTGTCCTAGATGGGATGATCCTGGCCCTCTGAATCTCCAAATTCGGCATGAGATTCCCAAAGGTGCCTTGAAGGCCCTAGCAAAATATGATGGCACCGAGGGCATGGCTCTGGAGCATGTTGAAGATGTTGCTGCTTTGTCAACCATCCATGGCATAAATCACGAGGATGTCATGATCAGACTTCTGGTCTTGTCTTTGGAAGGAAGGGCGTTGCAGTGGTACAGACTGCTCAGGCGTCAAAGCATCAGCTCATGGGATGATCTAGCGGGAGCACTAATCAGAATATTTGATGAATATCCCTTTAACGGCTCTCAGGATCCCTTTCAGTTTTTAATGTACATCACGAGAGCACCTCTAGAGAGCATCATGGACTTCAATGTTCGATTCTTGAGAAGCTGGAAGAGAATTCCAGAGAGGATCCGATCGACACCCACCCAAGCCCACCTATTCTATGTTCAAGCTTTCCATCCAGATATAGGCGTCATCTTGTTGCAATCAGGTGAGCAAAGGTTCCCGCAAATCTTTGAGGCAGTAGTGCGAGCGGAACAACTTTTGCTCTTGTTAGGAAAATTACCATGGAGAGAACCTCCATTACTTTCTCCGGTAGTTGCTGTTCCTGTCTATCCCGCATAGTATTTTTCATGCTAGATCCCTTATACTGTGCAAAAACCTGAGATGCAGCTATGTGGAGCTCAAGAGACAGCTTTCATCCAAGACCCACGATGGGAATCGACAAGCCTTGTCTCGACAATGAACAATATGGTTGCTTGTAGTTTCTATCAAAAGATGTATCAAGAGGAGATGAGCAAAGTAGAAGGAGATGAGCTGATTCAAGTTCCAGAATCTGAACAACCTAAGGAGAGCATAATTTTGCATGACACGCAAGTATTTAGCCATAACCTATTGAATATATCTGATCAGGAGGAAGAGCCTGAAGAGATCCTAAAGAAAGTACTGCTATTGGACAATTTCTGTGATCAGATCCAGGAGTTGGAGGAACTCGTTCTCAGTCCCCAATCAGAGAACCCTTCAAGATGGTGGCATTGGCTTCAGTCATTACTACGATTGGTACCTACAGGAGCTCGTCATGTGGCAAATTTCTTTGCTACATTATTTGTCGATTGTGTGGATATTGATCTGTAGGATAACTTGCTCGTATCTGAAACGTGGAGAACTTCAGGAAGAGGGTATCCTAATTTCAAGGATCATCTCAAGTATGACCAGATTTGGTCAAGACACTGTCGATTTACCGGATAACCCTCTGAGACTGGGTTTGCGGTGACAACATGCCAATCATGTCGTAAAGTATTGTATATATAAAAAGCAAAAAAAAAAAAAAAAAAAAAAAGAGGTATTGTTTTTATTTTTCCCCTTCGGTTCTTTTTGCATGCGAGCCGTAGGTGCTTGTTTTTTTTTCCTTTTTGCTTTTCCCATCCCAACAGCTAGTGGCTTTCTAGCAATTTCTTCCTTTCCCTTCCCTTTTTCTTTCCTTCCCTTCTTCATCTTCCTCCTTCTTTTTCTTCTGCAGTAAAAAAAAGCCACTGCTATTGTTTCTTTCCCCTTTCCTATTATTCCCGCTCCTTCTTATCCCTTTCTTCTAAGTTCTCTGTTGTTTTACGCATTTATTTATAGTTCAGTTCATCCTCATTTCACTACACCATTCCATAATATCACTATTCCATTTGCATTTCACCGCCTGCGTATCCATAGGATCTCATTCCATCATTCATCATTTCCATTCCATGATCAGTTGAGCCAAATGCAGATTCTTTAAGTTTCAGTTATTCAGCAAAATATGTTGCAGCAGTCCATCGAGATGACCCCAGTAGCCAACTTTCTGTTCTAAGTTTTCATGACTCTGTTGCCCAATGGATTCAGGCCTGGGATTCTTGCATACAACAGAACTGTATACCCCGTGAGCTGCCAAGAATGTTGGCATTTTTGCCACATTTATTTTGATCATTGATTATTCATGCTTAAGCTGTTGCAATTCTAACTCCTCTACAGGTTTTGATGCAAAAAATGACTAAGTCCGAAGACTGTCGCGAAATCGTGATAAAAAAGCAGCCAAGAGAGCCAAAGTCAAAATTGTCGCGAAATCGCGACATGTCACGTTTTCGCGGGTCGGTCGAGGAGAGAGAAAACAAACACAAAAGTTGCGTGATTTCGCAACATGTCGAAAAATCGTGGTCAACGCAGTCAATAGCAGTAGAAGGGCAAAAGTTGTGCGAAATCGTGACGTGCTAGCTTTTTGCGTTCAAAATGGTCAACGGAGGGCAGAGCGACGAAATTGTCGCGAAATCGCGACAAAACCAAGCAACAAGTGATGAGACTCGAGAGTGTAGCGAAATCGCGACACAGTATGGCACACGACACACAAAGAAACAGACGTAGAGAAATTGTGACGCGTCTCGTTTTCGCGGCGTAGGGGCACAAAAAGGTTCAAGTTGTAAAATGGTCACGATTTCACGCAAGTTGAATGATGAAGCCAAGCAAAGCAAAGAATTGTAGTGAAATCGCTACATGTTCCGTTATCGCGATTCAGGTGAATGAAAAGAGTCTAAGACAGGAAACCATAGTGAAATCGTGGCATTTTTGAGAAAATTTTCAAGCAAGGCAAAGACATCGCGAAATAACGACAGAAAGTGGGATCAATGAAGAAGGAAGAAATGGTAGCGATTTCGCGACCCATTGTTGCAGAAAGACATGGTGGAAGTTGAAGAGATACTAAGGCAAGAGTGTTGCGTTTTTGCGAGTTCGACGCAGGACCGTACAACATGCAGAAAAGTTGTGGCAAAATCACATGTTGGATTTTCGTGATGTAAAAGCCAAGACTGAGCAGTGGGAAGATAGTGTAGCGATTTCGTGCATTGTCTCATTTTTGCGACATGGAGAGAATGATGAAAGTGCCAATGAAAAGATGCAGCAAAATCGCACAATGTCATGTTTTCGCAATTTGATGCAGCAAACAGAACAGAGAGATGAAGGATGGAGCAAAATCGTGACGTGTTGCATTTTCGCAAAAACAAAACAGAGAAAGAGCATAATGGTACGGACGTAGCGAAATCGCGCAGCATTGTGTTTTTGCGGTGCAAGCTTGCGAAGGAGATAAAGAAGCCAAACTTGTAGCGATTTCGCGACATGGTTGGTTTTTGCAAGTTTGAAGCGGTGGAAGCGTACAGAGCAGAAAGATGTCGCGATTTCATGACTTGTCATGTTTTCGCGACCTGTGACAGTTTGGCGCCAAAACACAGTTTAAACGGCCCGATGTAGTTTTGTGAGTTTCAATGATTCAAAGCGGTCCAGAATTAAATGTGTTGCTGATTTTCGATGCGGTCAAGGTAGAACGTGCCCAAGCTACCAAAATTGAAGATTTCCATATTTCGAAGCTGCTGTTCATGATTGTTCTAACGGTTTCATGCACATTTTCAAGAACATCATTTAATGAAAACGACCAACTCTTCCATATGGCATTTAATTTTTGATTTCTTCGAGGCTATTTAAGGATATCATCTCCTTGTTTTCGTTGTATACATTGTATATCTCGAGGAGGTCCGTTGCTGTTGCTATACTTAGAGTTATTTGCTGTTGTTCTTTCTCGATTAGATAAATTTGGCCTACGGCCGTATTTCCCGTTTCTTTCTGCA
The DNA here is from genome assembly GCA_028583015.1 of Wollemia nobilis. Lineage (NCBI taxonomy): Eukaryota > Viridiplantae > Streptophyta > Pinopsida > Araucariales > Araucariaceae > Wollemia > Wollemia nobilis. The sequence goes on from JAQPPZ010017021.1 coordinate 4,526,400, forward strand.
GCTTTACAATTTCTTTCCTGTAACTTTGATCTTAAAACAAGTTTAGAATAATAAGGGAACCAACCCACTTTGGAGATTGGTCTGGGAGACATTTATTTCTCCCAGCATTTCAATGTTGGCCGGGTCTAGGGTGCATTTTCTAGAAAAATCCTTTCCTGTGGCAGATTCGTGACCAACAGGCATATGGAACGATGGATCTTAGGTTCCAAGTTTAACGTGACCTTTTTCATTGGCAATTGAAAAATTGTTGAATGTATGTATTAATGTGCCATGGACAACATGAATTTTATTTTGTGCAGTGTAAACTATGTACTTCAAGGAGGCATTGGTTTCTTCACCGCATTTGAAGCCATGTGCAGATGGCTAGATAGTTGCTATTAAGGCATTGATAGTTTAGAGGTTTGATGTTCAAGCTTGGACATGAAACAAATTTTTTCGACTGCTTTGCTCTTTCTTGACAACAAAGGATTTTTATTGCAAATGATAGACTTACCTATTGCATATATTCAACGAGTGAGTTGGTTGGCACAATGCTCCTAGCCCACAAGAGACTAGGGGTCGAATCCTAGCACTCTTTGTTTTATATATTCTTGGTAGGACTCCCATTTTTATTGACGTTACAATCGACGTGGCACTTAGGAATGCCACATAATATTCCTTTAGCTAATTAGAAGAGGGCAAGTTCAAAATTACAGTTAGGCTAGCCTTACCATGCTGTATAGATGGTGAAAAATAAGTGGTATACCTATGAATCAAGGAATGACACATGACATATTACAATTCAACACTACATTTTTTAGGGCTATTTGGGAAATTTTTTTGGAGGCCATATATTTTACATGCAAAAGCATTTTGAGCTTTTTTTTTTTTCAAATTGCATGATTTTTCAATCTTTACGCATTGGTAACACCGGTTTATGAACCTATTAAAATTTTAGGAGTCTAATTGTGTGGAATAGTCCTCAAGCCCTAGTGCCCAATTTTGAAAGGGTGGATTTACCATTTTTCTATGTAATTAGAATCTTTGGTCTACTTTTTTGGAAGATGCAGTTGGATTTGTGACAATTGTAGTAGTCTTTGAGTCTTTTGGAGGTATTCAAGAAAAATAATTCAAGATGTGCTTTAGTCAATATTTCTTCTCCCTTTGGGCAATTGATTTACCTTATTCATAAATATGTAATCATTCATGATCTTGTCCTATTTCTTGTCTAGGTACTCTTGGAAGTTTGTCATAGCTTTTTTTTTAAGAGGTTCATGCAAAAGCCTTTTTTGATGATGAAAATTAGGTGGCCCAAGTGCACGTGGAAGACCTCAAACAAGGTGATGTATGCTTTAAAAGGAAAATCTATACCTTCAAGTCATACCTTATGCAACAATGGAAGATTGAAGCACCTTATTGTTAGAGATGGTGGTGATCTTGACTTGTCTTCTTAATTCGAAGTCTTAACGAAAGTACTTTTTGGATGTGTGTAGGAGTATTTAATAGCGATGGTGATGACTACGGTCTAGCCTACGGAGACTCTTATGCAAGAAGTATTTTTGGAGTAGCAGATTTCAAATGATTAGGGAGATTCAAATGAGTCTACCTCAAACCCACTAGAGTATCCATTAGGGGGAGAGATATTACTGTCACTAATATCTTATGAGTTCTCTTCTTGGTCCCTTAGTTAAAATTATGAGGGGGTGTTGAAAGTGTAATCTGACTCATGGCCAAGGCCGATATTGTTGGATGTAATCTTGGATAGGTCTAAGGGTATTTCATTGTATCATGTATTTAGTTTATCGTAATATTTTATTATGTAAGCCGTATAGGCAATGATTAACCTTGTTATGGTAAAACCCACCATATAAACTTGTAATGAACCTTAAAGTCTTTCTTGTTATGTTAGCTTAAGGTTAAATTCCTTAATGTATTTGGGGTTTTGGCACTGGTATAAATACCCCCCACCACTCCATTTGTTCATCGGAGTGTAGTGATTCTTATCTATCGATAATACAATGATTATTTATGGTGTCTATGGGAGCCCACCAATCTCTCTCTTTTCCTTTCTTTCATACTTTTATGCTTTTTGTATAATATTTGAGTGTTTCATCTCATTTATGAAAAATAGTATGAATTCCAACAACACCACCCCCCTAAAAATGAATAAGAAATACATAGCTCTTAATTTTATTTTAATATACCTACTACTTACTAATATTAACACTTCTAATTTTTTTTAAAATTAAAATTACTCATAATATGAAATCACTTATACTGGTATTCTACAATTGACCTCGATGGTTGTACATCACATTTGAAGAAAATTGCAACCTGTATCACAACTCTTTCTAAGGTCGTGTTTCATAGTAGTCGTAGTAAGAATTTACTATTTTTTCTCTTATGTATTAGTGGTCTAGGCTAGAAATCATTTTCTAGGGGTTTTAAAAGAATTGCGAAAGGCCCATGGTTACTAGTTAAACACACTTGCCCATAAAGGAGTGTACGAAGTGAGGTATAGAGAAGGCACATCAATACCTAGGCCCTAGAAAAAATTTGCCTATGGATTTGGGCTTCAAGGTACCTCTGGGTATGTCAAAAGATCACTTAGGATCACCTAAAACCTAACCCTAGGTAAACAACTAATCGACTTCTCTATAGTGCACCTGGTTACAAGGTCCCTGTGAAGTAACTCTTGTGTACTCTAGAGGCAAGTAGCATAACTACAGGTATAATAAATCTCATTGTTGGAGCCTTGAAATATGGGGTTGAGTGCTATTATCAAACAAGATAATTATATTAGGGAGTCTATAGACTACAAAATCCTTGCCCTAGCTTACCCAAATTTAAGGCCTACCTGGATACATAAGTGGGCATAATTGGTGAAGGCACTACAAAGAATTAGGATAGAATAAAAGAATGACAATGCTTAGAACTAGGAAAAATATCCAAGATTTTGAAAATACACTATTGTAATATTGAGATCATATCAATTGCCAAAAAATTAGTCTAGTGCTATCGCTCAAGTTGTTTTATAAATGTATTAATAAGAGTTGTGCTTGAAGGTTGATGCCAACTAGATTAGATGAGAATTACCATTTTGATCAGGCCCATTTTGATCCTTGTGAAACTGTGATCATTTTGGTATAAGTCACTGATAACCCCTTTGGTAGATCTGGAGTGACCAATATATGACTAGGTTATAGATCTCAAAATGTCACACTAGAGACATTGAGTGAAGCACTTATGAAACTAAATACATGCCTCAATAAGAAGGTATCCAATGTGCACCTCCTTGACATACTTGAAATTAAACTAGAGAACATTGATAATAGAATTTTGAGTTTAGTAGTACAAAATGAAAACATTTTGGGTGCTTCTAGCTCACATTCAAGAGTGCAAGGTAGTTCTGGTGGTAACCAAAATATTAAGGAATGTTCAGGCTTCCTAGGTTATATTTTCATAAGTTTGATGGCAGTGATCCAACAAGTTGGTTGTATAGTTTTGAGTAGTATTTCTCCCTACATCAAAAACCTTCTAACCAATGAGTGCATATGGTCTCCTTCAATCTAGAACATAAGGCTATTTAGTGGTATTAATGGCTAGAAAGAACTAATGACACTCCCACTTGGGATTAGTTGTATGAAAACTTGGTAATTAGATTTGACTAAAGTAAATATGAGGGTTTCACAAGAGCATTTGACCAAACTATGCGAAAGAACTTAGTAAGAGGTTACCTAACTCAGTTTGAGAAATTGGAAAATTGAACAAGTGTATTGAATGGTACCTTTTTAAAATTTTGTTTAATTAGTGGCTTGAAAGAAGACATTGGTGTTGAAGTCAAAATTATTAAACCAAACACTCTACAACAAGTAGTTGAGCTTGCCAAATTGACCAAAGATATATTTGTAGCTCAAACTTATCATACAAATCACTCCATACTTTGGTTCCAACAACCCTTTAGTCTATCATAACAATAGGGTGTCAAACCCCCATCCATTAAGAGGTTGTCATATGATGAAATGGATACCAAAAAAGCTAAAGGATTGTGCTATAACTATGATGAAAAGTTTCCAATGAATGATCAAATGTATAAAGCAAAAGCTCTCTCTCTTAGATACTAAAACCTCCTCAACCTTTAAACCTATCAAGGTAATCAAATAATATGTATAAGAGGAACAATTACCTAAGGAAACCCAACTAGAAGTCTATGTTCCTAAGATATCATTGTATGTTGTAGCGAGAATCACTAACCTACAAACCAGGAAAGTGCAAAGATTATTTAAGGGACATCGGGCAATCATTCTCATTGATTATGGTAGTACATATTATTTCATTAAAAATTGATTGGCCAACAAACTAGGAAGTTAAGTTTATAAAGAGGTAAAATATGAAGTAGTTTTTAATGTCCATGAGACCATAGGCCATATGAGATGATCCTCATGGAGAATGTTGTTTACCCAATTTATAATTATCCAACCATACTTTGGTTATTGAAGAGTGGTGTACAACCCTATACCTTATAGGTTTTGAAGCTTGGACCTTCTATTTAGAGTTCTAAAGTCTTCACAATTAGGCCCACTCATGTTGTATTACCTTCCATTATGGGTGTAATACCTTCTTAGTGATGGTTGCCTATTGGGGAACAATGGCTTGTAGGGGTATATGCAAAAATATTAAGTATCAAAGGAAGACTATCACCTACAATAAGATATGTTTGCTATACAGTTAGGAGGATGTGATATAGTGCTCGAAGCACAATGGTTGTGAACCTAGGGCTGCTATTGTAAGATTTATTTGAATTATGGATGCAATGCACTGTTCTAGAACAAACATATACCTTGAAAGGTGTGACAGTTGGGTCCACAAAAATTATAATCTCCCATCACATGGAGAAGTTAATTAAAATATTATTTGTGCACTTTAAATTTTTGAGATAATTGTAGCCCAAAAAATTAGGAACTATAAATTGTGCTTGATAATCATGCTCATGTATTTGAAGAACCTAAAGGGTTACCCCCCACCAAGATAACAAGATCATGCCATTCAATTGATCTTGGATTTTACAAAACCATTGGTCATTGGAAGTAATGCCTTTGGGACTAACATTAGTATTGTGCTAATACAAGAGGGTTGTCCTTAATTCCTTCACAAGTAAGACCATTTCCAAAATAAATTGGCCAATTCTGCCTATGAGAAGGAAATGCTAGCTATTGTGCACATGGTACATCACTGAAAACTATACCTATCGGGACAATAATTTTAGATCAAGGTAGATTACCATAGACTAAAGTATTTTATGGAACGACATATAATCCCCTCTCAAGAATAGAAAAAATGAGTCACCAAACTCTTAGGTTATGATTGTGAAATCACTCATAAAATGAAAAAAGATAATGGTAAATACTCCATCTAGAGTGAATGAAGAAACCAGTACCTTGTGTTACCTATTACTACCTACATTAAATTTGCTTGAAGAGGTTAAGGAGGAGTAACTTGTTAATTACCAAATTTAATAACTCAAAAAAATTGGTGGAGGAGCCAACCACTAAGCTTAGGGTATTCATGGGATGGCTAGATGTTGCACTTTTGAAATATTGTTTTATGTGTCCAGTTTGCTCTATGCTAGAGGATATTACATGAATTGTATTTTTCACCTTCAATTGAACATGTTAGATTTCTTAAAACTTATTAGAATTCTAAGAAGACTTTCATTTGGTATGGGATGAAGCAATATATCTAGGCATGGATTGCAGAATATGGCAATGCCACAAGGAGGAAACCATAATAAATCTTGGGTGTTTTACAACCTCTTCTGATTTTGACCATAGTCTAGTTTGATATTTCCATGGATTTTATTAAAGGGTTATCCAAATCTTGAAATAAACATGTGATCATGGTAATTATTGACTACCTCACAAAGTATGCTCATTTATGTTCTCTAGCCCACCCATATACTGCTCTTGCTATTGATCAAATCTTTATTGACCAAGTTGCTTGCATCTCTAGTATGCCATGTAGCACAAGTGGAGTGCAGTATTCTCAGAGGGGGATGTGATGAGAGGTATTTAATATAAATTGCAATAAATTATACTTAATCTGGCCAATTCCATATGATTGTACTATTTAAAATTATACTATCTTCAAAACAATCCCAAAACATATAGTTGTACGGTCATAATTGAACACTTGTACTATTTCTCCAAGAATCTTGGAATTGATCAAATATTACTCAATTTGCCAATATTCACTTGGAAATCACTTGATTTACCCTCAAAATGCTTCAAAGTACAATTTTAGGCCAAATATTCATCAGATATATAGAATTACAAACCCTTGTATGGTTTGGTCACACCGTTGTACGGTTTGGTAAAAACTCTCATTCTACCCAATCTCTTGACTTAGGAAAATACCCATTTGTCTCTTATTTCCAAAAACATCATTTCCCATAATGGGTAGCAACCATTAATATGAATTTCTCTTTATTCATCTATTTCACATAAAACCCTTGGATGGTTGTACGTTTTTTGGGTATGCAACTCCACAACAGATCTAGACTTCACACTACCTATAATATCAATAAAAATTCCCCAACAATACATTTATTGAGATTGCTCTTAGATCCACACACATGCATAACTAGATTTGACTGAAACAAGGATTTATATTATTCCAAAATTGTACATAGGGAGTGTACAACATTACATAATAGTAAATATAAATTGCAACATTAAATCCATCTCATTCCATGGATAACATTGATAATTCAATCCAACACCAGCCACAATGACTGAACTACAATCCACCATGAACCAATCCAACAACCAACAACCCAAAAATTCTAATGGGGGGCTTATAATGGCTGTCCAGGCCGTTCCAAAGCGGTTTTGAGACAGTTCATTATTTACAATGACCCATACATTAATAAATTTAATTAATGTTTACTAAGGTTTAATGTAATTTATATCAAATTACATTTCATCCGCATGTCATTTCATTTCATTTCATTTTACTTTTATTTTAATAATTTATTTTCCAATTTTACTATCTCACTAGATAGTACATTCTTCTTTCCAATTGTACTATCTCACTAGATAGTACATTCTTCTTTTAAATTATGCAAATCTAGCTTTATTATTGCTTCTCCTTTCAAGATGTGGATTTTCCTGCCTACATGCCCACTTCCATTGCCAGTGATAGAGATCCCATATTCACAAGTCATTTTTTTGGTATGAGTTCTTTAGGCTACAAGAAACACAACTAATAATGAGCCTAGCTTATCACCCACAAATATATGGTCAAACATAAGTGGTCAACAAATGCTCGAAGATCTATATCCATTGCTTTTCTTTTGATCACCAATCCTAGTGGGCTAAATGAATTCCTCTTGTAGAATGGTGGTGTAATACCTATTATTACTATTCCACTTACATCAAGATGACTCCATATGATGCTGTCTATAGTCAACCATCACTATATTTTCTTTCTCATAGGTAGCTCCAAAGTTAAGGATGTTGATTCTACACTTTATCATTGCAAAGTTATCTTACATACCCTTAAAGATAACCTTACTTCAGATCAAAACTGCACGAAGGAACAATCTGATTAACACCATATGGAACATACTCTTGAGGAGGTGACATGATATTATTACATATTAAACCTTATAAGTAGTCATACTCAAAGTTGAAAAGATCCAAAAACTTGTGTGCAAATTGGACATATTGCTTACAAGTTGGATATTCTTCCATCCTCCAAGGTACATCTTGTCTTCCATGTCTCTTACCTGAAGGTGGTCGTTGATCATAAAGTACATGCACACTTTGTTATTTCAGAGTTGGATGAAGAAAGTTCCATTCTCATCAAACCAAAAGCAGTCCTTGACTACCACTCAACTTACCTTTGTGACCACATGATCACTGATATTCTTGTTTAGCAGTATGGTATGCAATAAGAAGATGCAACTTGGGAATCTCTCCACTAGATTCAATAATAGTTTATAAACCTCAAGCTTTGAGGACAAAGCTTTTCAAAGGGGTAGGGCAAGTTAGGATTCTGTCCTAACCATTATTTTTATCTAAACCATTATGGTATGATTGTTATGTAAATAAGTACAATTACTATTAGTCATTTGATCATAGAATAGTTAATTAGCTCGAGTGTGTATTTTGTATTTGTGGCCAACCTTGGTGCATCAATCTTAGGGTAAGTGGATATATATAATAAGAATGTATGTAGAAGAAATCATCATCTTAGATAATTTGTATTGTAAAAACTATTGTAGGAAGTTATACCTTAAGGTGGCACTAGGATACTTATTTCTATTAATGCAAATCATCTTTTCACAAGTGCATTTATGTACTCTTGGTCTACGATCTACCTAATGGATAGGATTGTGCTCTTGACTATAGGGCCCAGATTGGATGGATTAGGATTTCTCCTTAGCAAACCTCCAAAGTAGGTTGATTCCTTATTGCAAAACAAAAAATAGAAGTATGGGGGAAGACTAGAGTAAGAAATGGAGGGTTAGGGGTAGAAAGTATGGATTAGATGTACATATTTGACTAACAAAATTTCCATATACTATGCAACACACACTACAACTAAACTATATACATGGCCTAATATATCAGTTACTACGTAAAGTATCATTGAATATGATTTGAGCCTAGATCATGCCCTCCCCTACTCCAATAACTCTTAGTACCCTAAGAAATTTTTATAGAAGAAAGTAGAACCACACAATCAGACACTAACCATCCATAATATTCCAATAGTCAAGCCTAAAATAATAGACTACAATTATAACAAAGGTTAAACAAGTCTATTCATTAGGATTGTAGAGCACTATTAAATAATATACAATAGGTAAACATAAAATTCCAACCCTCATATTGAGGTAAATGCCATTTTTTATAGATTTCTATTCTAGCCTAGCTAATGATTACAAAGATGGCCTATCATAGGCCTGACAACATAGGCACAAATTGACCTTGTTTGGAGCTCATGCTTCATCAACATGCTAGGAAGTAGTGAATGCTAGTTTCTACTCTATTTTTTCTAGTTGCTTTGATCAAAATTATCCATAATTTGTAGTGTCCACATGTATTTAGTATATTTGTTCCACCTAAACATGCTTAGCCTCTCCCATCATGCCTTATTATTGTGCCAGCTATTAGATTTGCAAGGAACTCAAATTATGATTAGTGGTGGCCAATGCTGATGTAAGTTTCAAGAGACTACCTATCGCTTCCTATAAAAACCTTGTCCTAGATGGCCTAGAAGTGTCTAGGTGGCTCATTCCATTGATGCACATTATTTCCCCTAAAAGAGACTTACTTGGGAGGGGTTCTCCTCTTGTTGTCATTTATCGATTACCAAAAGTTCAAGGACTTGGCTGGAGCTATCATAAGGCTTTAGAGATTTTTACCAATAGAAAATGCTTAGCCACTATAAAATGACCAACCACCTATTTACCCATCCATTTATGCATATATATAGTCTAAACCCAACTAGTCTGGAGTAGTGACATTTTCCTACCTTAGTTTTGGGTTTGACAAGTTGCTTTCTAGCTCCTAGACAAATTCTATCCAAAGATTTTAGGCTTAACAATTTTTCCTTGTAATTGGTCTTCAAATATTTACAAAATTGATATTTCAACAAAATTTTTTGGAACTATATATGTGGGAGCTCTCATGGACCCACATTATTGGTGCATCCCATGTATTTTTGCTTGTAAAATTGAGAACCCAGGTAGCCTTATTCATTGGGCATTAGAGTTAAAAATAGGATGAAGAATCTAGATAAAAACTTGAAGTAAAGGATCCCCCAATGGGCTTAAGTTTTTTGATCCCTAGAGACCTCACCTTGTTCTTGCCACCTTCGCTCCAATGTTCCTTTCCTTGGCCAACTGGGATATCCTTTCTAGGGTGCAAATTTCGTCAAGCTACATCCCAAACCTATTGTTGTGGGAGTTTGATATCCCTTAGACTTTAGATATGACTTTAAGTTTATAGGCATTTTTGTAAGAGATGTCTAGATATATTTTTGCCAATTTTTTTATCTTTATATGCATAATGGCTATAGCTTGTCAAAAAATTCTAAAAAATTCTTTTCCTATCGTGTCTGACCAGGTATTAAACTCGTATTAACTATTGTCTAGCCACTCAAATTTTGAATTTAGTTGCTTTATAATAAATATGTTTTCATTTTGGTCCAAGAGCCAAGGAAATCCAAGACCAACAACTTCTCACAATGAATCAACCATCTTATCCCCTTTTATCACTAAGTTATTTAGATACCTCCAAACCTTTTTAGTAGGGTCCTTCTTCTAGAGACCCTTCCTTCAATTTTATTTAAGGACCCTACTAGAATTTTTGATCCATGTTAGTAGGGTCCTTCTTATAGAGATAATTTTTACACCTAAAAACCCACCATTATTGAATCTTTTCTCCCAACCATTTATGCCTATTTTGCATTATTTATTTTGCTCAAGATATGGAATTTATTATTAATTGGGTCATTTGGCTTCACCACCACATAAAAATTATTCCATGGAGGAATTTTATCTACCTAGCACATATCCATGTCAACCTCTTCTATTTTTGGTTTATTCCAAAATACCTCTATCCCTTGTCTTTGAACATTACTCACTTCTATCAACTTGGCTAAGAAGATACTTTCTAGATCATATCATCATATTTCCTAAATCACCTCGAGTTTGAGCCTCTTAAGCTTTGAATCCAAGAGTTAATGCTTCATTTGGGCTCTTTAAATGATGGGCCCATAGTTAAGGGAAAGGTTATACGTAAGAACTTTGTTTATTCCTATCCCAAAACTTGCATCAACATAGTCTATCTATAGATAAAATTAAATTACAAAGATCCAATTTGTTACATAATAGGGTAGTAGATAGGGTTCCCCATTGAATCCATATACACATATTATTGTGCCATATTTTAGAAAATACCTATCTTCGATCTCTTTCCTCGGGGTTGGAGATGTTATACAACTTGCTTTGATAATAAAAGCATTTCTCCAGAGATGTAAGCTAGAGTAGGGCCCAAAAAATATTTGTTGAATTTCATATAGGAACTAGATGTTTAAAGATCTAGGTTCTAATTTACCACCAAAAGAATTCCCCCTGGGGTTTTCTAGTTAAATTTTAGATTTGGAAATATTTTTAGTTTGTGGTAGACAAAAAACCAGACTAATTATGAAGGATACCTAAATACCCCATATTCTTTTTTATTAAAATGTATTAATTGGTCATTCATTGCATCACTAAGGTATTGACTCTAGTTAACACAATAGTGGATTTTGGGATAGGTAAGGGAATATGCCATTTTTATTTGGAAATCATACACATTTTCATCACTACTCATACCGAAGATAATTATTAACATAGTGCACATGTCATTAAAAAATTTAAACTTAGAAATATTAATAAATCATTAGAAAATTTAGAGGCAGTGGTACAATTGGCCATTAAGCCAAAGGAACATCTTCTTCTCATAGTATTGCTTTTGTTTCTCCTTATTGAGCTTAAATATTTTTTTCTAAGATGAATGTGAACCCCAATGCAAATGCAACTACAATATTATTATAAAAAATTGTGAAATGTACTTGGCATTTGCTATTATAGACCACTATTTGCTTTATGTCGTAATGTTCTACCACCACTTTTATGAGTGTTGAACAATGATGTACGTGCATGTGCATATAAAGCGATATTAAGGAATGCTATATGGCTAACTAGATGTTCCCTTGGATACATGATAACCTCCTACTTCATTTTTATTTGAATTTTCTTGTCTTGACAATGAGCTTCGTGTCATAAACCTTAACCAAATTATCCTAGAATTCAATTTTCTTGTCAGAAATAGTCGTTTAGCTAATTTTTTAGGCAATGGTTTGTAACAATGCTTTGCTCAAGTGCTTTTTCCTTTTTGGGTGCTCCAATTTTTGAATACCTAATTACTTAACTATCTAATTATGTGAATACTACTACAAGAATTATACTTTAATAGGCTAGGGTTAGTTAATACAAAATATTTTCTTGGTTTTCCTTTGTTACTAAAATTTCTCTTTCAAGCTATCGAGGCGTGAGAGCACCTAAAATCACATACTAGCATTAATTATTATCATGTTCTAGACCAATGGCTTATTTGCTGTTCAAAATTACTACGTGCCACTTATTTTTTAAAATTATCACATGCTTGAACAATTGTACTTTCCTATGCACAATCATAATGCTAATCACAATGCTAATCACTGCATTTCTTGTTTTGTGCAAAGTGTTCCATGCACTCACCATTTTATCATTACTAGTAAATATTCATCATTGATTCTTGTTAGCACATATGCATTGCACTTGCACCTTTGGATATTTCACTAAGGCTTAGCCCTATGGGCTCAGATATTTTATGCTTCCCCAACTTAGCTTCTTCTGCATCCCAATCCAATGGGTCACCTTTTAGGTATTTTTGTGACCAAATATCCATGTCAAAATGATGTTTAGAGGAGTCTTGTTGCTACCATAGACCATTAAAAGCCTTATTTTTGGATTCTTCCTATAATAGCAATCCAACTACTCTCATTTCATAGAAACCTTTATTTGGAGTGGTTAACAATTGCTGACCTCCTAACCTTACATCATCATACAAAACTGGTCCATTCTCAGATGTGGTAATAAAATACTCTAGATAAAATTAAGCTTCCATTTTGAAGTCTTTAGTTACATTTTTTGGGTAGTGGTAGAACCCTGAAGGTTCTAGCATAATTTTAATAAAGAAATAATTAAAATAGCATCTAAATTAAAAGAATCACTTTTATAAATAATCACTATTTCACTGGTAGGAAGGTCCCTCCAATGCATTCAATAAACAATTATTCTTCTTCATGGATGATTTGTGTGAATGACCAACCTAATATATACATCTAACCTAAAGATACGTTGGTGAAGAGACATGATGGTTCACGTTAGGAAGAGATGTGATAATTCACGTTATGAAGAGATGTGATGGTTCACTTTATGAAGAGATGTGATGGTTCACTTTATGAGTTAATAATATAACAATTAAATGATTAATAATACTAACTAATAATGTTAGGATGGAGGATCCTAACATGCCACCTTCTTAAAAAGAGTTTTGTCCTCAAAGCTCAAAGTGAGGAGCTTTATCTTTTGTTTTCCAAGCAGAATTTTTGCAAGTTCTTGTACTATTTTAATGTCACTTTTTTGAAGGTAGGGATATCTTGAAGGTCGGAGTGTTAGTGGGGGGTTTCCAAGAACAATAGTAGAATATTCCTTAGGAGAATCATGATGATTATGGGAGGGCAACCCTTGGGGTTCCTCAAACACTTTAGAAGGATGCATCAAAAGTGGTGGTAACGCTTCCATATCCTTTTGTTGTTCCCTAGGAGAGCCAATAGTGAATGAGTGTGTAATCACCTTTTTGTGTTGTTTTCGAATAGGTTTGGTTATATGGCAAGAACTCACAATTGGGGGGAAATTTGAGTGTAGTTCTTGTAGAGTGTAAGTTTAGCCATAATGGGTCATTTCGAGAATGTCTACCTCATCCTTACTTGATGCATCAATCACTTCTGGTATATCAATCGTATTGCCTTTATCATTGTGATCAAGTGTTTGGGATATTTCTTGCTCATTGTCCTTGTTTTCCACATCTTCCTCCTCTTTCTTATCTTCTATGGCTTCCTCATATTCCTTACCTTCCTCATAGTTTCCATATTTAGTGTTATCTTCAGGTGTATCTATCACTATGTCTACCTCAATCACATTTTTTTTGTTGGGAGAACTACAAGGAATAGTTGCATTTGAAATATATAGTGTAGGTGTAATACATTGATGATTGCGAATAAACTTCTCATCGCAATGATAGCAAAGGTCTTTTGCTTGTCATTCTTTCATTTCTTCAAAACTAAGATATTTAATTGGTAGGGTTGGGTTAAGTTTGGGGGTTGTGTAAGTGCTTTGTGCCTTTCCATTATGCATAGGTTTGGGGGCAATGTAAGTGGTTTGAGATTTCCCCATAGGTGGTTTCCCTAATCGACGTTGTGCATTGATTTTATCTTTGACTAATTTGGCCAATCCAATAGTCTGCATCATGGTACTAGGGTTGAACATTTGTACCTCTAGCCGAATCTCTTCCTTTAATCCACTGATGAAACAATATATGAAAATTATTTCATCCAACCCTGTGTATTGTTTGGTGATATCCTTAAATAAAATTTCATAATCACACACATGAGTTTTTTGATGAAGGTCCTAAGTGTTTTGATGAAAGTCCTTGAGAAAATCCCACATGGTTGGGTCCCACATGGATCTGATACCAAATGGTATAACCTTGAATGTTCTAGCACAATTTTAATAAAGAAATATTTAAAATAGCATCTAAATTAAAAGAATCACTTTTATAAAGAATCATTGTTTCATTGGTAGGAAGGTCCCTCCAATGCATTCAATAAAAAATTATATATTCTTCTTCATGGATTATTTGTATGAATGGCCAAACTAATATATATATCTAACCTAAATCTATGTTGGTGAAGATACGTGATGGTTCACGTTAGGAAGAGACGTGATGGTTCACATTATGAAGAGATGTGATGGTTCACATTATGAAGAGATGTGATGGTTCACTTTATGAGTTAATAATATAATAATTAAATGATTAATAATAATAACTAATAATGTTAGGATGGATGATCCTAACAGGTAGTTATCATCCTCCATTTCATTCTCTCCAACCACTTCTTTAATGCAATCTCAGTCTTCTTCAACCAAGTTCACCTCATTGTAGTTTATTTATTTTTCCAATAAGTTAACTCTTTCCTCTTTAATTTTCTTAATGAGAAAGGGAAATGGCTTTCCACATATATCCTTATATTTCTACCCTTGTACGTGATGATTATATGAGAATAATCCAAGGACATATATCTCCCAATTTAGCAATGAACTATCTACAAAGGTATAGAAAAAAGGATGTTAAAATATCCACCACAACTATCTCTTGAATGACCATAATCTCTAATAAATTATGAAGTACCATTGGTATATCTTTGATTACCCAAACTATTCATATAGGATTATCATCCAATTGCAAAAATTTAGGGCTTGAGCGGATGTATTCCATTTCCATTAATTTGTACACTACCTTTGGCATGACATTAGTGGCTACTTCAGATTCAACCATGTAGTTGCATACTATCCATCCATCCATTTACAAAGATATGTAAAATGAGAGTGGTTAGATGTTATCCATGTTGGGGCTTGGTTGGTCCTAAGCCATATTTAAGTCTGATAACTTATCTTCTTTAGGATTGATAACTTTTAACACCACTATGAATAAATCAATTTGACTAGGGATTAGCAATGCATCATACATGCTTGCCTTGGAAGGATTCTTCTTGAGTTCTTCAACAATACTATACCCGATCACTCCTAACAACTTTTGTTCCTTTCGGTTAGGTTCTTCAAATCTTCTTTAATATTGCTCAACCTTTTCCAATATTTTTCTTTTGGTCATAGAGGGATACCAAAACCTTCTTAGTGCTTATTCCTTAGGATCCTCCTGTGCAGATTTTACTTTTGCTAGTTTTGGCCTTGTTGGATCTAGCCTTGGTTGCTATTTTGCTTGACCTTTTTAAGGTTGAGCAAGGAATTTGAATGAAAACAACTTTTGTGGCTCCATTTATAGTCTTTTTTTTGGATCTGGTCAAGACTTGAATAGATTATTTTTTTCAAGTTGCTCATCTACCATGAATTATTTAGGATTTGTTAGAATGTTGATCATTTTATTTTATGCATTGCTCTCTTCATTTTATTCATTGTTGCCAATTGATCTTGGTGCTAGTAGAACATACATGTGTTTATCTTTTAGGAATCATTGTAGGTAAAGCATCAAAATATTTCATAAGTAGCAAAGGTAGATGGCATCTCCTCTAGTTCATTATATGTAGCATTTGTTCATTTGACGATGTTGTTGCTAGAGGCCCCTTGGTATTTGGAAATATAGAGGAACCTCTTGGGCTAATATCCCTCATATATCTTCTTCACATTCTACCTCTCTAGTAGAATGAACTTATTGCTAATATTATTCAATGCTACCCTTCGCTCTAATAATTTTTTATTTTCTTTAGGTTCTAGAGCTAACAAGAGAGGGAGAGATGGTGCAATAGGCTTATGTAGAGCTCTATGTGCTAAAGTAGGAACATATTATTGCACAATATTATCTAGATCTTGTTGTGTAGGATGTGACAACTCTAGGAAGTATGGCATAGTAACTTTAAGAGGAAGATTTACAACTGAGATGAAAGCATTTTCTATAGTAATTGCAACTTGAAAGACTTGAAGGAATATCATCTCATTGGCTAGCTAGATTTGGAGACCTAGATCTGGGTCAAAGGCTTATATGTAAAAAATTCATGCTTGAGGTTAGGAAAGTCTAATATCTTGAGGAATATACTTCCACATTTTGCTGAAATTGACATTAAAGTTACAGATATTTTATTGCAGAAGCCTTTGAATGGAGGTGAACTAGGTAAGCAATAAAAATTGATCTCCTATTTGGTTTAACTCCAATATGAATGGTTTAGCAAGCTATGCCCATGAAATAATACTATTATCACTAATGAATCTATACCAAGTGAGCACCTTTCCTATGAAAGATATGGCTAGTAGTCTCACCATAACATCTTTGTGTTGGATATTGTGAATAACAACTAGGGTGACCATATCTTGGTAAATATTTAAGAGTAGACTAAAGGATTTCTTGGAGATCCATTAGGAAGAGGGGACCATTTCTATTCCACCTTGGGTAGATTTGTTCAACTATGTTTTCTAAGTGGAAACTATTTGGAGATTTCTTAGGAAAGGATTGCAAAGGAACATGACTTTGAATGAAAGGAATTCTAACTAGAGGATGGGATTTTCCTGGTCTTCTATGAGACCTTAAGTTATATAATTTAGCAAATTTCATAGGTTCTTTGATATTTTTAGCCTCTAATATCATTAATGCACAAGTCTAGAACTTATCCTTGGAGTTTGTTCCTTCAATAGAGTTATCAATATTAGGTTCTTTTAATAGTGAAGTCGCTAGGTAAATGTGTATTATTCACTTGTGAGGTCAAGATATTCATGAGAATCTTGGGTCCTCCAAGTAACTAAGATGAATATTGAATGACTCATCCCATTAATAATTCATTGGTGGAAACAAATTAGATAGGTTTGATCACACCGAGGATCCAAACAAATCTTGGTCTACAATCTGCCTAATGGATAGGATTACGCCATTGACCCTAGGGATAATATTGGATGGCTCAAGATTTCTTCTTGGCCAACCTCTAGATTAGACCGATTCCTTATTACAAAATAAAATATATATGGGGTAAGACTAGAGTAAGAAATACACTGCTAGAGGTAGAAAATTTGGATTAGATGCGAATGCCATTTGGCTAATAATATTACCGTATACTATGCAACACACTACATACATGGCCTAATAAACCAATTACTAGGCAAAGTATCATTGAATATGAATTTGAGCCTAGATCATACCCTTTACTACTCCCATAGATCTTAACACCCTAAGAAAAGTTTATAGAAGAAAACATAACCACACAATTGGTAACTAAGCATCTCAAATATTCCAATAGCTAGACCTAACAAAATATACTATTAGACCTCCACAAAGAGTTTTTAAAAAAATATCTTGGGTCTACGAAGCACCCACATATGAAAGAATTTAATAATACCATGCAAGAAAAGGTCAAAAAATAAGTCGATTCATTAAATTTATAGAGTAGTATTATATAATATACAATAGGTAAACACTCAAATCGTCAACCCTCATACTGAGGTAAATGTCACTATTTATAGATTTTTATACTAGCCTAGCTAATGACTAAAAGGATGGCCTACTCTAGGTCTAACAATATAGACACAACCTAGACTTGTCCTAGATGGCTAAGAAGTGTCTAGGTGGCCCATGCCTTTGATGCATACAATTTTCCCTAAAAGAGGCCTACCTAAGAGCCATTCTCCTTTTATATTCATCTATCAGTTACTAGAATTTTAGGAAACTGGTTTGATTTATCATAAGACTTCAGAGATTTTGACCACTAGAAAATGCCCGACCATCCATTCACATGACCATTTACACATTTGAACAGTCTAATCTAAACCTAGCCAGTCTAGAGTGGTAAAATTTCCTTGCCTTAGTTTGGGTCTGACAAGATGCTCTCTAGCTCCGAACCAAATTATATGCAAATATTTTAGGCTTAAAAATGTTTCCTCATAATTGGTCTTAAAAGCTTTATAAAATTGATAGTCCAATCAAATTACTACGAACTATCTATGTGGGAGCTCTTATGGGTCCACTTGTATTCTATAAATAATATCTATGTTTTATTCCATTTTTTTTTGCATATCACATTCAATAGTGAAATTTAGTGGGAATCAAATTAGTAACTTTGTGCTTACAGATACAAGTACTTAATCAAAATCCTAGAGTAGGGGCCTTGGCAAGGTACCCACTTTATTCTCACACATAAGCATACACTTTTGTAAAAAAACATGTTAAGAAATGAGTTTATTTTTGCCTTGACATATCCTATGATAGTTGGAGATTATCTATAGTACATAATAGAAGATAATAGAGGCACAATTATGGATAAATCTATTGGTAGATATGGTCTACCTTACCAATAATTTCCATGAACATATTGTATGGAAGGATGAATATGAGTTGATACTCTCATTTACTTTGACATATTTGTTACAGTTTAGGATTTGTCCTTGCAATTGATAATACAAGCCATTGTTTTCCCTCTTGCTTGCAAATAAAACAAAGTTTGCACTTCATTGATAATATTTTGTCTAACCAGATTAGCTTTAGAGGATTGGAGGTTTGACTAGCCTTCAATAGATTCATGTCTAATTTGAATTTATTCATTGGTATAAATTCATCCATGTAATCAATTTCTACCATTCCATTGCATAGAAATGTCCAATCATTCTAGTAATAGACTGAGTTAACATGCTAAGTTACATAACATTATGAGATATTTTTGAAGATGCATTTGATGAGAAGCCATTATTTTTGAAACTAGAATGGGATCATTTATAAGATTTAGGGATATTTGGTAGGCTTTTGGGTCTTGGTATGAGTTGTCCATGGTGCACATCCAAATTTTCTAAATAGATCTAACCATATGTATGACATAGGTAGTACATATCCTACTTAAAACATCATAGTATGGGATGATCCATGAGTTCTTGATACTTGATATGATATTTTTCATGTTTAGTGCATGTGACCTAACATTTATGTTATCTTGAAAAATATAAAAAAATTGTAAAAACTATTTTTGATCTTACCCTTTATAGAGTCAAGATGAGTGCTTATGAAACATATTCAAGGAAAGCACAAGGGAGCTTATCCATACTCACAAGATATTTTCCAAGTAATTTTCTATAGTTTATCGAAGGGCAAGTACATTTCATTTTATGTCATATCCCAATCCTCTCATTTTGTACATGCTCTATTCAAGCTCAATTTTTCTCCCAATATTTTGTGAAGTTTACATGAATTCAAATCCATTCATTTAAGAACCTATTCAAAGGTGTTATTCTATATATTATTACAAATTAATGGAACATGTTTGTTTCTTAATTCATTATTTATAAATACCTTTAATTATAAATTTCAACACACTTTTGAAGTCCCTACCTATGTATCTATAAAGTATTCCAAAATAGTCCTTGTCATAATGTCAACTAGTGTTAAGTTTGTTAAAATTATAAGGTAACCACATAGTGGTAGTACAATAACTTGACAAAAATGCATGTATTGTTTGGCAAGATTTGAACTTGGGTCTCGTCTATGGCAGTTTGGATCAATAGATATTGTTTAGTTCAACATGGGAGGTTGTAATAGTGAAGAGTAGTTCTAGGTGGTACCATTCCACCATTTTAGAAGTTGAAAAATGGAAGCTCTAAAAGGGCATATCAAAGTAATAAGATGTAATGTTTGTATTTAAAAAATGATTTACCTCGTGCATATTATGGTGCTTTGTTTTGATGAATAACACTGCATATAATCCTAACTCATACAATCTAGAAAAGCAAAAATAGAAATAGAGAATGGAGGTTAAGGTTGAAAGTCATGCCCTAATATAGAAGGAAACTCATTTTCTTGCTAAATTGTTTGTAGGAAAGAAGTCCACTAGATGAAATAGGGTATACAAAACAAAATATAAGACTTATGGATATTTAAAAAATATAAGGCAACATTGGTGGTGAAGAGAGAATGTTCAATGGGAGTGTATGGACTAAAAAAGACCTTAGATTCAACAAACAAAGATGTCAACAATAAGTTCGATTCTAGTTATTGCTTTATAATTTGGTTGGAAGATCTTCAAAATGGATGTGAAAAGCACATTCATTGATGGAGATTGAAAAGATAAAGTTTTAAATAAATTAGGAGGATAAAGTTTAAATAAAGTAGTAGGATTTAAAGGTTGCAAGTAAAAATCATCGTACATATAGGTTGGCATATCTTGTCTTATCAAATAACATAGGTCCCATGAGTTAAGCACATTAAAATTGATCTTCATTTCAAAGGACCCTAGATCTAAGAGTCATTTTAGTCAAGATACATATTTTAAAAAGTATATATAATGATATATGGGAATACTATAACCAAACAACTACATCCAAACACAATTTTTTCTTGACTTTCATCTCTATGAAGGCATCCTAAATAAAAAAATATAACCAATACATCTCCTTTACCAGAGTTATTGCGTATCCTTCTATTGATTTGGGGAAAGGTCTAAATTCTTATGCACCCAGAATTCTAATTTCAACAAATTTGGATGGAGGGTTTAAGGCCTCTTCCAACCTTGAATTTAGACTAAATCCTCACTATCCTTGCTAAGTCTCAACTAATTGCATGTAATTAAATGCGAGGAAATAAAACATGGAAAGTAAATAAGGAAATTAAAATGCATGAAAGTAAATTGTGAAGATTATTGTATGTAGCAAGGAGATGTGTGATCAATTGGAATATGAAGAATTCAAATAAAAATAATGGATTTCCATTCAAATGAGTAGGAATGATAAGATGGGCAAAAGGGCTATGTCACAATCATCATGCATCCTACAATCCAGGAGGGCAGTGTGACTAATTGAAAAAAACTTATAAATCTATCACAAATATCATTAAATACAAGAGCATAATGTGGGTTTTACAAAGTGTATCTTTGTTTCTCAAGGCCAAAATATGTTTACAATGGATCTCTTGGCTCCTATATATAATAAAGGTTCACATTTAAGTGACTTGGTATTCATCATGCACTTCAATGGACCCTAAGATTGATTGGTGAGAGATCCTAGTTCTTGCATTGGGTATGCGGTCTTGAAAATTGGAATCCTAGCTACACAATTATAAAATAATGGTTATCATTATTTTACATTTATGGTAGTAGTGCTGGCAACATTTGTCATTCTTCACTTCTTGGTAGTTGGATGTTAGCGAGGTCCTTCATGTCTCTTTACAAATACTTATATGGGTTATCTGACAAACCATCTTGCTTTACCACCATCTCCTGTAGCTTGGCATATAATGACTTCAATTTCTTGAATTGCTTAATTGTATCTCCAACTTTATTTTTATCCTTATTCTCTTATATAATCGAGTCAATGGTGTCATCATTGAGGAGTTTACTTTGAGGGTCAATAATGTCAAACAATCCAGTAATGATGAGCCCCTACATTACTTTCACCATTTCCTACATTCAGGATTCTAGAGAGTCTAACCCATCTTTTTAGGCCTATAGGTCTCTTTGGGAATTAGTGACCTTTTTCAAACTTTTTGACCATGTCCTTTTGGTCTATCCCTAACTATTGGGCTTGTGACACTAACATTGTAGCCATAATTTTGAGCATCTCCTCGTACTTCTCTTTTACAACTAATTCCTCTTCAACTTGTTTGATGATTTTATCCATTTGACTTAAGCTATGTTTTGCGTAGGCTACAAATTCAAAGTACCTCTTGGGACTTATCAACTCAACTTTAATGTGTCCTAGAGGAAATTCATACTTTTGATCTTGAATGCTTAACTTGAATCTGTTGTTGCTCCTTTTAATATTGTTATCTCTTCCTAAGGCTAAAAAATATTTTGATCTCTTGCTTGTTGAGCTTCTTGAATTTGCTTCATTTGGTGCTCTAGTTGAGATTTTTCTTGTTTTTATTTTCTCAACTGGTTTTGCCCTTGTGTAATATTTTGTGAGAGATATTATATATATTGTTTATTTTTAGCCTCATCAACATGGGACATGAGGTTCTCAACTAGTTTCTTCAACATATCCTTTTCAATAACATCTTTCTTTAAGGCTTCATTATCTTGTTCTAGTTGTTCTTTCTCAACATTTAATTGGGACATTGTTGCCTCTAGCTCTACATTTCTCTTATTTAGTATGTCATACTTCATTGTGATTGGCCAAATTGCATGGACACAATAATAACTAGTTGAATTATGAGTTGGATTATTTGGTATAGATTTGTTCTACTTATATTTAACTTAGATAATCTAGTGGTGAAGTCAATAGGGGACATGCCGATTCTAGAGGGATCATTTTATAGTGCTTCTATAATGAGAACTTTGATGCCTCTTTGTTCCAATTATGATAACATTGTGATGAAGCCTAAGAGGCTTTATATTTCAATCATTTGTACTCTTTTATAACCCTCCTCTCCTTGTATTAGAGGAAATCAAATAGCTTTTGGACATTTATATCCTCAATATCATTGGGGATATTACAAAAAAATGCCTTTCTAGACCCTACAACTTAACTATTATTTGAAGTTGCTTTTATAGGCTTGGTCATAGAAGTTGACATGGGCAATGCCATTGATTACAATAGGAGTTGCTTGAGTGGTGATAGGGAGAAGTGTGAATGGGATGATACAATGGACAAAGTGATTTTTCTAGATATAGGAGTGAATTGGGATGTGGATGGGATGGTTCATGATGCTAGGAATGATATAATATTTCAACTATGAGAAGATGGGTTCACAGTGTAGGAAACCAAGGGTTGTGAGGTGGTGACTTGGATGGTGGGTGATAGGAATGAAGTAATTGACCAAAAATGAAGCTCATGGTTTGAGGTGGGATACCTCTAGGAGAACCATGGGATGTACTAGTGTATGGTGAGGAAAATGTGATAGTAGAATGGGTAGGGTAAGAGAAAGAAGTGTGAGTAAAGGAAGTAGAAATGGAGAAAGAAGTAGGAACAATAGAAGGGGGAAGCGAAGTAGAGGTAAAAGTGGTGGCGGCCATTATACTGGTCTTTCCCAACTTAGGAGAAGTTCATCCATGGGGGATTTCCCCTCTTAGTTCCTCCATGTTTCTCCTTAGGTTATTTCCCCCTTCTTGAGCTAAGATGCTTTCTATTGTTGCTATTGTGTTGTTGGAACCTTTTTAAACATTGACCCATGAGGGCCACCTTTCAAATTTTGTAGCCTCTCCTTTGTTTTTTATTATACTATAGAGCTAACAACAACTAGGGTGGTTGGTGTTATGAATATTACAGTTTTTAGCATGGAGGAAGGAGGTGGGCTTGTGGGTTTACAAATTATCTTGTTGTCCTTTCTATTTTCCTATTCCTTGGGTGTCTTCTATCACAATTGGCCAAAAACTATTTGTCAAATAGGATATTTTGTAATGATATCATTGTTATACCTATTTTGTATAGGATCCTCTACCAAGAAATGATACTTCTTTTAGTGTCTCCAAATTTTCCAAGGCACCCAATGGATGATGGTTAGGCTTGAAATTAGAGTTAAAATCATCATTGACCTTTACCTCTACATAGAATGTGTACAAATTTAGAAAATTGGTGTACCAAAATTGTACCTCATCTTCTATCCCAGGTGCTCCACATAGTGGCTAGGGATAGCTTCCCATTTAATTTATCTCATTTTATATCCCATAAATCTCATGTACAAAGGAGGTACACAAACCCTTGTTTAGTTTATTTCCAAAATATTTTCCCCAAGTCGTAAGACCACATATCCAAGAGTTGCTCTAGCCTTATATCTATGAGTTTCTCCTATAACACCATATGGAACTCTTACAACTTGTGCATGATATTCATTATTAGTTGCTTGAGTGGGTGGAAGGTGGTTTTCTTCTACCCCCTAAAGTATCTTAGCTCTACATTGAGTTTCCTAACATACTCGAGATTAAACAAGTAATTTGGCATAAATGTTGACAACTTGAAGGGGATCACTAAAAAGTAAAACAACTAGATGAAAGACCTTTTTCTCCCTAGGTAGAAGTCCCCATTAAGATATTTATTAAACCTTAAAAAATTCCTAACCTCTTCTAATAGCCTCAAGGTATTTCCCTTCATCTTTTCCATGATATTATACACTTTGTCATTGAAGAGGTATGAGTCTTCCTTGATTCTAGGCAAGGTACATTATTGCATTTAACCACTAAAAGTGGTTGTCAATCTAGTCCTATTTTATCTAGCTAAAGGGTCAAAAACTAGTCCTTTTGGTATAGGATAAGCCAAACTAGATAAGAGGTGCAAGTGAAATTTCATTCTTCCTCGAATTCCTTGAGTTGGTTGCTCATCCGATCAACTATATATCTTGTGCAATCAATAATTTGTGAGTATCTAGGTCTATGTTAGGAGGGCAACGTGCTCTTCATACACCTTGGCATCTAATTTTTCCTTGAGTACAATTGCAATTTTAGATATGACCATCTAGAAATATATTGGAATATGTAATGCAACATTGTGTAAATTATTCTTAGACTAAAATATAAAGTCTAAAGAATAATATTTGAATTAGAAAATAATTCTATTTTATGTAAAAATATTCCCACCCAATTAATAAATAAAATAAGGGTGCTAGGAATATTTAATTTGTGGGAAAAAGTTATTTCCCCTTTTCTAGCAAATATTAGAAAGTAACTAATCACTTTCTAATATTTGATAGATGCCACTTGTCACACATCTCAAGATTAGATTGTGATAAGATTAGATTGTGATAAGATTTAGGGTTGTAGTAGAAAAGCTTCTCTTTAAATAGGGGTGTTGTCTACTACATCTTAACATATCTTGTCATATTGACTTGTGTTGTAATATCATGTTGATGCATATTGTTGCATAACATTGAAGCATTCTTGTATTGTTGAATCAAATGAGTAATATAGTGAGCTTCATAGTGGATGTTTCCCTTCTTCATTTGAAGTAGGGTTTTACCACTTAATATTGGTGTTGTGGGTTTTCCTCTTTTGTGTGTGATTGATCTTGTGGAGCATTCTTCGATCTTGGGGAGACTTTGCTTGTCTCACATTTGGTATCAGAGCGGTTGGGATCTCCATCAAGTGTCTTCAATCCTTTGAGGTGAAAAACCCATTAAGGTATATATATATATATATATATATTTTGCATGCATTTGATATTTGGGTATTTTATGCAAACTTATTTTGCAAATCTGCCATTAGGGTTTATAGATTTATTGTGTTTTTAGATCTAGTTGTTAGATCTTTTGCAAATAGTATTTTCATTTTAAATCTATAATTTTTTTTTGGCATTGAGTTTTTTTTGGAAGGGTTTTGGAGCCAAAAGGACCCCATGGTTGCGTCCGGAAGACCCAAAAACCCCTATTTCCATATATAGTCATTTTTTAAAATTTTTTAAATAAAAAAAATAGTCGACTATATATATAAATAAAAAAACAGTCGACTATATATATAAAAAAACAGTCGGCTATATATATAAAAAAAAATAGTCGGCTATATATATATATATATAAAACAATCGACTATATAAAAAAAACAGTCGACTATATAGTCTAAAAAACTTTTAATTTTTTTTTAAAAGTTTTGCTTTATAAAAATCTTTAAACTTTTTCATGCGATTTTTTTTATTAATTATTTAATAAAATAAATTTTATTAATTTAATTGCATTTTTTTTAAGCAATTTTTGTATTAAAAAATTATTATTATTTTCCTTAAAATGCAATATTTTTTTGTCTCACATTAACAATGGTTGTTTGTGAGTTTGCTTGTTTTGCAAGGTTATCCAAGTATGTTTTGGAGTATACAAGGCAATTTCGGATCAACTTTTTCACTCTCTTCCCCTATTTTTATTAATTTCTTCTAATCTCTCTCAAGCATTTGCTTGAAGCATAATGTAAATTAATGTAACTTGTATCTCTCATAATGAAAGTAAAAGAGAATGAAAGTGAGAGTGAGAGAGAGAGAGAGAGAGAGAGAGAGTGTATTTGTGTTTTGCTTTGTGTCTCCACTATCTCTTGTTCATCTTTCTTACATTTTTTTTTGCATCTTTTGCATTTTGCATCTCAACTAATCTAACTACTAACTTACTAACTTGCTACTAAACAATCTACTAACCAACTAACTTGCAATTTACTAATTTTCATATTAATCAAGAAGGTTAAAAATGAATCAACTTACTAACCACAACTTTAGTATTTGATTAAAATTTACTTAATCTTGCAACACAGTTTATATTTGCTAAACACCTATTGAATCCAAAAGAATCCGCTCTATCGGTAGCAAGTCCTTTTCGGGTCCTCGTACCCGTACCCTTTTGGGTAGCTTGGTTGACCTTGGGTGAGATGAATTGGCAATTCATTAGGCTATAGCAAAACCTTAAAATGAACACTAACTTACTAACTTATTGACTATCTAACATTTAACAAATGTTTTATGGTTCAATTCAAGTTAGTTTATTTTGTTGCAAGATGGTTGTTATGATTAGTTACCTTCTTATTGCAAGTTAATCTATTGCAAGTTGATCTTGGTTTATTTCCTTTATTCAATTGCAATATGGTTATAGTTGTTTATTGCAAGATGGTTATAGTAGTTCATGATAATGTTGATTATCTTTCATGATGATGCTTATCTCTCTTGATGATGCTTAATTTTAATTATCTTTCATGATGATTATCTTTGATGATTGAAAAGTAGATTACTTGAAAGTTATGTTTTTTTATATATGCAAGTATGTTTATCTACTTTCTTATTGCATCATTTATTTCCTTTGTCAATGCATCTTATGTTTTGATTATGTTCACTTTCTAGAATGGCTGATCATGGAATCTCCTTCACACCTAAGCACATCCTTGATGGATCAAATTTTGGAATATGGGAACCAAGGATGAGGGCTGAATTTCAAGCAAGAAAGTTATGGCCCATTGTGAATGGAGATGAAGCAATCCCAACCCAGGCAAGGGCACTTGAGACATACAACAACAAGAGTCACCTTGCACTTTCCATGATTATCAATAGTGTGAGTGATGAGATATTGCTCACTATAAGCCATTGTGAGCATGCTAAAGATGCATGGGATTTGCTAAAACAAGTCCATCTAGGGTCCAACACATCAAGGAAATTCACTTTATTGTCCAAAATTCTTAGCACTATGCAAGGTGAAGAAGAAAGTGCCTTGATCTTCCTCTCAAAGATGAAAGACATGAGAACTCAACTATTGGCTTGTAATTGTGATTGGATAAGTGAGAAGCTCTTAAGCTTTATCATTTTGAGGAACTTGTCAAGCAAGTTCAAGAATTTTGTCACCATTATTGAGACTAGGCTAGAGCAAGAAGAGGATGGCATTCCTCTCAACACTCTTTCACAATTATTGATTCAACATGAAGAGTCTCTTAATAGAGACAAAGTGAATGGTCAAGTTGTCAAGGAGAAGAATGTTGCCTTGAGTGCCACTAAGGCTTCCTTCAAGAAGAAATACAAGGGAAGGAAAAATCAAAATTTCCAACCCAACAAGCCTAGAGTTGATTTCACTTGCAACTTTTGTGGCAAGAAAGGCCACAAGGAACAAAATTGTTTCAAGAAGAAGAAGATTGCAGAAAAGGAAGAGCAAGAAAAGGCTAAGGGACAAGGACCTAAGAAATGGTTTGGCAAGGGAAAGAAAAAGAACAACAATGTAAAGCAAAATTCTAATAAAAATGCCTTTGTTTGTGCCCTCTACTCCATTGACTCATCTACTTCTAATGAATGGGTGTTAGATTCTGGATGCACTAACCATATGTGTTTTGAAAAGGATAAGTTTGTGGACTTTCATAAGCACTCTTCAGATTCAGTTGTCATTGGTGATAATACTAGACTTCAAGTAGAAGGTGTTGGCAATGTTGTAATTGAAGGGAAATTACTTGATAATGTCCTATATGTGCCTAACCTTAGGAGAAATTTAATTTCAGTTTTGCAAGTTGCTAGAAGTGGTCACACTATTGAGTTCAATGCAACTTCATGGAGCATTAGGAAAGGCATGCTACCAATCATTACAGGTTATGTGAAGAATAATATTTATGTGTTAGGTGATGCTCCTCCTAAAGTGTGTTTAGCAACTAATGTTTCTCCTAGTAGCAAGCTTTGGCACTTAAGGTTAGGCCATACAAACTATCAAAATATTCAAATGATGAAGTCCAAAAATTTGGTTGAAGGCTTGCCTAACATTTCACCTATTCATGGTTTGTGTGAAACATGCATCTTAGGCAAGATGAGCAAACAAAAGTTTGCAAAGGACAAGTCAACAAGGGCCACACAAATTCTTCAACTCATTCATACAGATATTATGGGTCCATTACATGTTAGATCACTTGGTGGTGCATCCTATATTCTCACCTTTATAGATGATTATTCAAGAATGATCTTTGGGTATCTACTTAAGAATAAATCAGATTGTTTTGAGACATTCAAGGAGTTCAAAGCTTTGGTAGAAAATCAAAAGGGAGCAAAGATCAAAATGATTAGAAGTGACAATGGAGGGGAGTACAATAGCAATGATTTCAATGAGTTTTGTTCTTCTCATGGGATCAAAAGGCAGTTTACTTGTCCATACACTCCTCAACAAAATGGTGTTGCAGAGAGGAAAAATAGGACAATCATGGAGATGGTAAGATGCATGCTTGGTGACCACTTACCTCAATTTCTTTGGGGTGAAGCAAGCCAGTACAACAATCTACATTCTTAACAGGTGTCCTTCAAAATCAGTTGAGGGGAAGACTCCTTATGAGGTTTGGAATGGTAAGAAGCCAAATTTGTCACACTTAAGAGTGTTTGGATGTGATGCATTTTCATATATTCCTTCAGAAAAGAGGAAGAAATTGGACAAAAAGTCTCAAAAATGCATCTTTGTTGGCTATGATGCAGAACATAGGGGCTACAGATTATACTCACCTTCTTCACGCATTGTATTTGTTTCAAGAGATGTCAAATTCAATGAAGACCTTCTTGAGTTAGAAAAGGGTGGGCCTTGTGTCAAAAGGACCAAGTGGTTGGATCATTCTAGGGGTCCTAAAGAGCAGAATTCAGTTAGCCAAAGGATAACTAGAAGTATGACCCTTAACATGTCTCTTCTAGCTAAGATAGAGAATGATCATGAGCCTACTTCTTACCAAGAAGCTTCACAACACTCTTGTTGGGTTGATGCCATGAAGGTTGAGATGGATTCTCTTCTAAAGAATAAAACTTGGGATCTAGTGCCTTATCCTAATAAGAGAAATGTTATTGGGAACAAGTGGGTCTATAGAATCAAGTACAATTCTAATGGAGAGATAGAAAAGTATAAGGCTAGATTGGTTGCTAAGGGTTATGCTCAAAAACATGGCATTGACTATGATGAAACCTTTGCACCAGTTGCCAAAATGCCCACCATTCGGCTTCTCATTGCTATTGTTGCTGCTCAAGGTTGGCAGATTTTTTAGCTTGATGTGAAAAGTGCCTTTCTAAATGGTGATTTGGATGTGGATATCTACATGAGTCAACCACAAGGATTTGTTGTACAAGGTAAGGAAACACTTGTGTGTAAACTAAAGAAAACCTTGTACGGTCTGAAGCAAGCACCTAGAGCATGGTACATGAAGATTTCAAGTTACTTCTTGTCTCTTGGTTTTGATAAATGCTATTCAGATACAGATCTCTATGTGCTTAGGAAGGATAACTTGGTCATTTTAATTGCTCTATTTGTTGATGACCTTGTTGTGACTGGAAATGAGAATGAGGCCATTTTTTATTTCATCTCCAAATTAAAGTCAGAGTATGAAATGACTGACCTTGGTCTTCTACACTACTATCTTGGCATGCAAGTTTATCAGCATGAGGATTGTACCTTTTTGAGTCAATCCAAGTATATTGGAGATCTTCTTAAGAGGTTTGATTTGGAGGATGGCAATCCTACTTCCATTCCTATTTCTATAGGGGTTAAGTTGGAAGTAAGTACAGAATCTCAGTTGGTTGATGCTACATTGTATAGGCAGCTCATTGGTAGTCTTCTTTATGTTACCATCACAAGGCCAGATATTGCTTTTGCAGTTGGTATGATGGCTAGGTTCATGCAGAAACCTTATATTGAGCACTTACAAGCTACCAAGAAGATTCTGAAGTACCTTTCAGGTACTAGAGATTTGGCACTCAAGTATTCTAGGCTTCCTTCCTTTGCTCTTTTTGGCTATGCTGATTCTGATTTTGGAGGGGATAGAATAGACAGAAAGTCTACCACAACATATGTTTTTAGTATTGGGTCTGCAACTATCTCTTGGTCTTCCAAGAAGCAAGATACAATTGCTCTTTCTACAATGGAAGCGGAGTATAAGGCTACGACAATAGCTGCACAAGAAGCGGTTTGGCTTCGTACCCTCATGAAGGAAATTGGCTTTGAGCAATTTGGTCCTTCACGTTTGCTCTCCGATAATCAATCAGCTATTGCCTTGGCTAAAAATCTTGTAATGCATCAAAGGACAAAGCATGTTGAAATCCAAGCCCACTTTATCAGAGAGAAGGTATTGGATGGGACTATTCAGTTGGAGTATTGCCCATCATCTTCTAATTCTGTTGATTTGTTCACCAAACCTCTTCCCAAGGAGCAGTTTTGTAAGTTGAGGGACTCACTTGGTTTGGTGAAGTTGTCCTCAAGGGGGAATGAAGTGTAGTTACACTTGTGTGATGACAACTTCATCCTTATGAGGTGTTTTGTGCTATATATATGAGTTGATATTTGGTGGTATAATTGCTTTTTGCATCTCTTTTGAACATGGTACTTTCTTGTTTGCCTTGTGCAACTTTTGTACATGTTACTTTGTAGATGGCATTGTGCAATTATGGTATATGATGCAATTGCTTTATGCGACTCTTTTACATGGTACTTTCTTGTTGCCTTGTGCAACTTTGTACATGTTTTTATGTAGTTGGCATTATGCAATTGGTTTATCATGGTACTTTCTTGTTAGCATTTATGCTACTTTTGTACATGATATTTTATGGTTGGCTTTATGCAACCGGTGTGCACACTTTATTATTTTCATATACCTTATGCAACTTTTGTACATGGTACTTTAGAGTTTGCATTATCATGGTACTCCTTGTTTGCTTTATGCAACTTTGTTCATGATATTTTTTGATCAACTATATAGCACGTGACTATAAGTATGGCTTGGCATATTTTTGTGATGACTTATAGTTCACTATTTGTTAGATCAATTTTGTTATCATCTTTGGATATTCATATATGTTGTGGTGAATATATTTATGATGATGTATCTAACTGATCTTATGTTGAGCTGCTTGTAGCTTGCAGGTACTTCCATTTGGGGTTTTGCAGGCTTACTGAAGACACCCTTGTGATGTTTTCTTCTTGTCATTTGCAACCACTTGTGGTTGATGGATGGCTTTGTAAGCTGCTTGTATCTGAAGCTACTCCGTTGGGGGCTTGCAGTCTCATTTTGGCCCATTTTGTATTGGTGCCTTATTGTAGACCATTCTTGGTCATAGAAGCTCATTGTAACTATATTACTCATTTGATTCTCATCCCCGTTTGTATCTTTAGGGGGAGAATGTTTCTTTGTTTCATAATTCCTTTCCCCAATATTGCATTAAGGGGGAGTGTTGGAATATGTAATGCAACATTGTGTAAATTATTCTTAGACTAAAATATAAAGTCTAAAGAATAATATTTGAATTAGAAAATAATTCTATTTTATGTAAAAATATTCCCACCCAATTAATAAATAAAATAAGGGTGCTAGGAATATTTAATTTGTGGGAAAAAGTTATTTCCCTTTTTCTAG
This sequence comes from Wollemia nobilis, assembly GCA_028583015.1. NCBI lineage: Eukaryota > Viridiplantae > Streptophyta > Pinopsida > Araucariales > Araucariaceae > Wollemia > Wollemia nobilis. Next base: position 4,558,530 of record JAQPPZ010017021.1, read on the forward strand.
AAAATATTAGAAAGTAACTAATCACTTTCTAATATTTGATAGATGCCACTTATCACACATCTCAAAGATTAGATTGTGATAAGATTAGAAAGTAACTAAGCACTTTCTAATATTTGATAGATGCCACTTGTCACACATCTCAAGATTAGATTGTGATAAGATTTAGGGTTGTAGTAGAAAAGCTTCTCTTTAAATAGGGGTGTTGTCTACTACATCTTAACATATCTTGTCATATTGACTTGTGTTGTAATATCATGTTGATGCATATTGTTGCATAACATTGAAGCATTCTTGTATTGTTGAATCAAATGAGTAATATAGTGAGCTTCATAGTGGATGTTTCCCTTCTTCATTTGAAGTAGGGTTTTACCACTTAATATTGGTGTTGTGGGTTTTCCTCTTTTGTGTGTGATTGATCTTGTGGAGCATTCTTCGATCTTGGGGAGACTTTGCTTGTCTCAAAAATCATATTTGAACAATTCTAACTCCAATGGGATACTAAATTTGACAATTTTTTTTGGGTTCTTTAGAGGAGGGATTAAGGAATGGTCACATTTTTAATATATGTTCTTCTAGGTCTTTAGATTACAAGTGACCCATTTTTTAGATAATAAACTACCTTCAACTTCTTCTTTGTCTCCCTCTTGGATGTAGAGTGATTTCTCTATCCATTGGAGTGGCCTAATGCTTTGACTCATGAAGTCATACCTTTCTACATAAGCCTCTACTAATTCTAAGCAATTTCACACATGTGGGACCAAGTTCATTGCCAGGCCTAAGGTCCAAACCTAACTTATGTTACATGAATCTAGTTTACAGGCTCAAGTCGAATCTCCTAAGGATTATTTTCTCACATTTCTAGGAGCATGTTTGTATTTTATTTCTTCTACTCTTCTATTGTTCTTTAAATAGATCCTCAAATATTTGAGGAGAGGAAAAGAGCTTCTTCCTTTTCAAATTATTTGCCTTTTTTTTTTATATGGTCTTATCTCTTGAGTTATTGTTGGGATTAGAGTTGATGGTGCTAACATGAGAGGGGAAGTAGATGTGGAAGACAAAGAAACTAGTTTAGCCTTGGGTATGGAAGGGCTTGTAGAGGGCAGAAGTGGTGTCCATGCTAATAAAATGTAGAGTAGATAAAATATTTGGGAAGACGGAGGAAAATGATCAAGTTAGGAATTAAAGAGTGATTCACTTAGACTTAGGAGCAATGTTCTAGCTATGGCGAGTGATTTGCTCGACCTAAAAATGTTGGAATAGTTTTGCTTATCTAGTGAATCACTTGGGATTTTCTTATTTAGGCTAGTGAATCACTTGGGATTTTCTTATTTAGGCTAGTGAATCATTAACTAGATTTGACTTAGGCAAGAGTTTACAAGGTTGGTCAAATGACATATTTTTTGGAGTGATTTTCTCATTGAGTTGAATGAGTTTCTAGGAAGTTCAAACATTGGAAAAGTTTTTCTTTTGAGGTAAGTGACTTGTTTGGATTGGGTCACTCTTTTAGTATTGCAACTAAGCTCAACTCGATTGGTTTGTGGGTAATTTTCTCGAGTCAATTGAATCAAGGAGCCTACTTAGAGTTCTACTTGGTTGACCAAGATATCATAGGGTTGATATAGAAAAATAGGAGCACACACATTGAAGGGCCATTTAATTGATTTTTTTGAGTAGGGAGTAGCTTACCATTTGCTTGGTTGAACTACAAGGAGTGAGTGAATCGATAGTAATGGCACATGTAGGTTTGGGAAAGGTAGCAGAGTGGTGGAAAATCACTTTAACAAATTTATGTACAAATGAAGGGCCCTTTGAGGTCTAAGGGAGATTTATAACCTTCCTCTCCCTGGTTGTATATGCCTAACACTTAATGCTCAAGCAGGTAGATTGGCTTGGGAGGGATTAGTTTTCTTGCCTAGGAATTTTGTTTGCTAGGTAGACAATTTACAAGTGGTTTTCTCACCTATGCAAGTGATTTGCTTATAGAGGTGAGTGAATGACTCCTTGACTCTAATATTTTAAAAATTTACAAAGGAAAAATTAATAAGATGATTACAATGACTCTAATGGAAATATAATTTTGAGGAGAAAGGGAAGAAAAACAAAGATGAAAGAAGGATTCAAGGAGGAGGAAAAATAAAAGAGAGAATAATAGTTGGAAAAATGCAAAAGTAAAGGGAGTATGTACATATTTTACATTATTTTGGTCAGATAGACTAAATATGTTGCCTATTCATTGAAATAGATAGTAATCTTCCATCCATCATGGAAAGCATGTTCATGTTTAAACCCACAATATAGAGTAACTAATATGGTCCACTCTAGAAAGGATAAAAATATCGATGACCTCTTAGTTTAGTTCTATTTTCATCCCACTTGAATACCAAGTCATCTTATTTGTAGTCCATTTTGGTAGCTCATTTATTGAACCACCTTTTGGTGTTGGACCATCCTCTTGAATCCCTTCTTCAAATATTATTTTAGATCTAATAGGACATACATATATTCAAGCTCCAAATACTATGATATTTGGAGGGAAGGGAGTTCCAAATTTATTGGTAATACAACTTGTATACTAGCATGTAGGGAGATAACCCTCAAGATGCTTTTAGAGTCACTTAATTTTCCTATAGTGCTTTCCATAGTTTGGTTTACTAATATCTTTATGATTCAATAATAACATTTTTTAGGATCCTTCCTGTGTTCTTGTTGGTAGAATATATCTGTCCATCCCTTTGAACCCTGTGAATGAGGTGGTATTATTTGCAATTACTATGGATGATGTCCCAAGTTTAGTCATGATAGCTTCTACTAGCTGAAGTACTACTTTTTTATTCACCAATTTGATTGGCATTGCATCACCTAATTTGTGTAGTAATAAGTTGTGCTTAGAATACATCTACATCCCACACTAGATAACAAGATTATTTTTCCAATGAAGTCTAAATCCCATTGTCAAAAATATTTGGTGACAAAGATAGGCTTTAGAGGTATTGGTGCATTTCTTCTTTCCATGAACATACAATAGGATTTGTAATTATTGACCCATTGGAAACTATTAGAGAATATAATAGGCAAATAATATCCTACTATTAGGATTGATTATAATGGAAGGTGTCCCAAATCTAGTAATGGTATCTTCCAATAATTGGATAACTACTTTTTTATTAGCTGATTTTACTAGCACTGCATCCACCCACTTTATGTAGTAGTCAATTATGTTAAAAATACATCTATTTCCTACACTAAATAATAAGATTATTTTTCTAACGAAGTTTAAAACTCACTGTTATAAAGGTTCTAATGATGATGGTAGGATTCATAGACATTAGTGTTTTTCTTCTACTTCCCATGAACATACAAAAAAATTTATAATTCTTGACCCATTGGAAATTATCATAGAAGATAATGGGCCAATTATATCCCACTCTTTATATTGATTACTATGGATGGTGTCCCAAATCTATTAATGATATTTTCTAGTAGTTGGATGACTGCTTTCTGATTAGTTGATTTGATTGGTATTGCATCCACCCATTTTGTGTAGTAGTTAGTTGTGGTTAGAATCCATCCATGTCATACACTAGATAACAATATTATATTTCCATTGTTGGAAATGTTTAGTAACAATGATGGGATTTATAGGTATTGGCACTTTTCTTCTTCCCAGGAACACACAATAAGATTTGCAATTCTTGACCCATTGAAAACTATCAAAGAAGATAGTGGGTCAATATTATCCTGCTCTTAGGATTTAATGTGCCATAGTTGGTGCAAAATAATGCCATAGCTCATCATGATATTCTTTGATTATGGATTCGATCATTACTTCTTTAGTGCAACTTCGAAAGATGCCATTATATCATTTTCTGAATATTACACCTTATAGTGAAGCATAGTGTGTTATATTTTGATTGAGTTGAGATATTTCCTTCAGTGTTAATCCTTTTGGGACATATTTAGTTTCCATGTACTAGTAGATATATCCCATCCATCCTACCTAATTCTTAGGTTCTATTTTGTCTACTAGGTCAATTTGGTCGCTCAAAGAAAATATTGTAAGATTTTCAAATAAGGTTCCACCTTTGATGATCTTAGTGTATTTAGTTTTTATATCAAACTGGTAGATTTTATTTATCCACCCAACTCTTTTCTCCTCTAGTTCACCACGAAGCATCGTAGATTAGACATTGAGATGAACTACAAAGATGGTGGTCTTGCTTTATGATAGGTACTACCTAAAATTTCTAAGAGCTTTCATGATATTAAATAGCTAGTTTCAATGGAGGTGCATCTCTCCTTGTACTTGAAGTACATAGATCATAAATGATATGGGGTGTTCTTCATCCTTATCATTATTCTAGGTTAGTACTATAGCAATACTCTCATCTATCCTAAAGACAAAGCCTAAAATATTTAGAGAAATCATGGTTTACTAGGACTGGGGCCTTGGTGATGGCATATTTAGTGTCCTAGAAATATTTTTCTCCTTCACTGGTCTATACTAAGGTTGCATCCTTTTTCAATATTTTGGTGATTGGACTGATCAGTTTCAAAAAAGTGGTTATAAATTTGATAACAAAATGTATTTGGCCTAGGATGGACCATATTTATTTAATAGATAAGGAGGAAAATATCTAGAATTGCTTTTATCCTATACAAATCCCTAGTTAAGCCTTCTTTCAACACCACATGACCTAACAAATTTTCATCTTGACACCATAAAGAAAATTTTTTAGGGTTGAGTGAGATATCATAATCCCTACACCTTTGAAAGAATAAATCTGGGTGTTTAATGTGCTTGTTTCTATATTTTGAAAATATAGTCAAATCATTGAGGTATATAAGAATGATCTCAATAACTAATATTGTGAAGTAAACGCCTTCTACTTGTCTTCTAACAGAAAATTAATTATTAATATTCTATCATGCAAAAGAACACTCAATCGATCGAATACGCAAATGCAAGAAAGCGGATAGTAATAAAAATTCTATTGCCACTAGGAGGGCAGATCCCGCCGTGAAGGCAATGCCGAAATGCAGAGAATATAAAATAAAAACGATGATATAATTTGGAATAATCTAACTACTATATATATGAAATATTTTACTCTTGGAATACCTAGCCGACGGCTAGGTTTGGTGTGTAACATGACTCCCCTCCTCGGAAAGCTTTGTCCTCAAAGCTGGAAATGTCTGGAAGATACTTTCAGGTTCCCATGTGGCATCCTCCTCTCGGTAAATCTTGCCATTTAATGAGAAATTCTTGAATCTGACGTGATCTCAGTCTTCGGATTCTATGTTGTAGTATATCTTCAGGTTGGAGATGTATGCGTCCTTCCTCATCGAGCACTGGTAATTCTGATTGACTTTGTACTTTCTGACCAATTACTTTTTTGAGACATGAAACATGAAATACCGGGTGTATTCGTGATGATGTAGGTAGCTCTAATTGATAGGCTACTTCTCCAATGCGGCGCACAATTTTGTAGGGACCATAGAATCGTGGAGCCAACTTTTGGCTGGACTTTATCCTTAACGATGATTGTTTGTAAGGTTGCAACTTTAGGAAAACCCAATCACCTATATTAAAAGTTCTCTCTGATCGGTGCAAGTCTTGTTGTTGTTTCATACGATTTTGTGCTTGGACTAAATTCTCTTTGAGGATGGTGAGTGTAGACTAGCCTTTGTTGGAACCAATCATCCACTTTGGCTACTTTGGATGATCCATGTACGTAATCTGCGATTGTTGGAGGTTTGGTGCCATACAATGCTTCAAATGGAGACATCTTAATTGAGTAATGGTAAGAAGTGTTGTACCACCATTCTCCCAATGCTAACCAATGGCTCCATTGGTATTGTTTATCTTGAGCGAAACATCTTAAGTACGTACCCAAACATTTGTTAACTACTTCTGTTTGACCATCTCGTCTGTGGATGGTAGGTGAAGACATGTTCAATTTGGTACCACTAAGTCGAAATAATTCCCGCCAAAAGTTACTAGTGAAGATGGGGTCTCTATCACTTACAATATTTTTTGGCATACCATGTAATTTGAAAATTGAATCCATAAATACCTTTGCCACCTTGCTTGCGGAAAATGGATGTTGTAAAGCCTGAAAGTGAGCGTATTTGGATAACCGGTCTACGACGACGAAGATTACCGTCTCCGCCTTCCGACTTTGGAAGACCTTCAATAAAATCCATGGATATATGTTCCCACCGTCGTTCAGGGGATGGGTAATGGTTGTAACAATCCCGGTGATTTGACTGTTTCTCCTTTATTGCGCTGGCAAACTTCACATTCTGCTACCCATTGTTTGACTTCTGCTTTTAATCCTTTCCAACAAAATGATTGTTTGACCCTTAAATATGTTTTCAAAAATCCTGAATGTCCCGCTGATGGAGAAGCGTGCGATTCATCGAGGATCTTCGATTTGAGTTCTGAATTGTGTGGAATGTAAATGCGGTTCTTCTTCCGGAGGATTTTATCTTCATAAGAGAACAAAGGGTGTTTAGAGGACCCTATAGATAATTCTTGAAGTATCTGAGCAGTTTCGCTATTGGACAACCATTCATCTTGTAATTGATTCACCCATTGGGAGCAAGGACCTGAAATAGCGTTAATGACTACTTCATCTTCATATTTCTTGGACAGCAGCGCATCGACGGCTATATTTTCCTTCCCTTTCTTGTATTCGATAACAAAATCATAGCCCAATAGTTTGGTTAACCACTTATTTTGTTTCGGATATGAAAACCTTTGCTCAAGAAAATGTTTGAGACTACTATGATCTGTTTTTATAATGAAGCGGCTACTGATTAGGTAGTGTCTCCATTTTTCTATGGCGTGAAGAATAGCCAACATTTCTTTTTCGTATGTTGATCTTCCCAAATTTTTCTCGGAGAGTTGTTTACTTTCAAATGCCAACGGATGACCTTCTTGCATTAATATAGCCCCAATTCCTGTTCCTGATGCATCACATTCGATAATAAATGGTTTGTGAAAATTGGGAGTTGCTAATACTGGAGTTGTACACATGGCCTTCTTAAGAGCTTCGAAGGCTTGAGTGGCCTCTTTCGACCAACGAAAAGCATCCTTCTTTGTGAGTGCGGTGAGAGGTGCTGCAATCTTACCATAATTTCGTACAAACTTGCGATAGTAGCCCGTGAGACCCAAAAAACCACGAAGTTTCTTGATGGTTTTAGGTAAGGGCCACTCTTGAATTGCCTTAATCTTATTGGGGTCGACTTTGACACCCTCGTGTGAAACTATATGACCAAGATACTCGACTTCTTGGACACCAAATGAACATTTGGAACGTTTGACAAATAGCTTTTCTCTGTGTAAAATGTGAAGGGCTTTATCCACATGATGTAAATGGTCCGTCCATGTTTTGTCGTATATGAGAATATCATCAAAAAAAACTAACACAAACTTACGGAGGAGTGGACGAAACACTTGGTTCATGAGACTTTGGAATGTGGATGGTGCATTGGTGAGACCAAAAGGCATGACCAAAAATTCGTAATGACCTTCATGAGTACGAAAAGCAGTTTTGGGAATATCTTCTTCTCTAACACGGATTTGGTGAAATCCGGAGCGAAGGTCTAATTTTGTAAAAAATTTTGCACCATGCAACTCATCTAGTAGGTCATCTATGACAGGGATAGGAAATTTGTCCTTGATAGTGAGTTTATTGAGAGAACGAAAGTCAGGACACATACGCCAAGAGTTATCTTTTCGTCTAGCCGGAACTACAGGTGAGGAATAAGGGCTAGTGTCTGTGACGAATGACTCCATGATCTAGCAGATCCTAAATGATCCGTTCGATTTCTGTCTTTTGTGGTTGAGGATAGCGGTAAGGACGATTGTTAGGTGGGACACTCCCTGGAATCAAATGGATGGCATGGTCATGAGATCGTTTAGGTGGTAATCCTTTAGGTTCTTGGAAAACCTCTTCGTAATGTGTGATGATGTCTCGTAACTCTGGAGCAGTAATATCCGAAGTTGCTTGAGATTGTTTTTCCAAACAATTAATTTGAGCTATAAATCCATATCCACCCTTTTTTAACATCTTCTCCATACTATGAGAGCTCACCATTTGTGATGGAGGAGTAGTAATGCCTTGTAAGCGAATGACTCGTCCGTTTTCCTTCCATTCCACAAATAATTTTTTGAAGTTGAAGCTAACCGTGTCTAATGTTTCCAACCATTCAACTCCCAAAATGACATCATAGTTCCCCAAATTCATGACGAAAAGGGATCCAAACCAGGTATAAGTTCCCATTTTTATGGAAACTTGAGATGTTCGACCAACACATTGCGCGTTCACCCCGTTGGCCACTAGAACCTCGAATTTGTCTTTGTTGGAAGAGTTAATGAATAAATTCAAAGCTTTTGCTGTTTTGATGTCGATAAAATTGTGGGTACTGCCGTAATCAATTAGCACATTCACCTTTTTCTGGCGGAGAAATCCTGGTACCTTGATGGTATGGTGGGCGGTTAACCCCATGAGGGCATGCACGGAGATCGCCATTGTATCCTCTTCCTTTTCTTCTAAAGTACTTGGTAGTTCTTCTTGCATAGGTTCTTCTGGGTGGTAAGTTTCTTCCTCTTCTCCTTCATATTGATCGCCTTCAATATGAAAGTTTTGTTTTTGGGCACATGCTTGTTCCCTGGGGTGATGAGTGCGACATTTATAGCAAAAGTATCTTGATGGTTGATCATTTCTACGAAAGGAATTGTTGCGATACGAAGGACGACTATAAGTTTCACGCCGTGCATACAACTGATTTCTCTTCTCAGCCAGCTTAGCTATTCTTATACAATCGTTCAGCGAGGTTGGATTGTGCATGTCTACCTCCACTCTAATATTTTCTTTCAATCCATTGCGAAAAGCTCCTACCACTGTGTCGGGACTGAGGTCTAAAGTATATGGTAGTAAACTGGTGAACTCCGAAACGAATTCGCTAACCGATCCTTCTTGTTTAAGAGATAACAGTCTTACTGTGTATGACGATGTAGCTCCTTCATCAAATCTTTCTAAAAAAGAGGTAGTGAATTTTCTCCAGTTAATAGTAGCTCCTTTCTCTCGCTTAAGCCATACGAACCATTGGTAGGCCTCAGTGCCTAATTTTGATGCAACGAAAGGGACTTTATCAAATTCCTTAATTTGGTATAAGTCGAGAATGCCTTCCATTTTGGCTATCCAACCACGAGGATCATGACCCTCAAAAGTGGGCATATCAATGCGTGGAAAATTATTAGGGCCTCTCGGTTGGTGATAACCCGTATCCCTTTCTTGATCTTGGTTATACCGTTGTCTATGATAGCGATCCTCGGAATTATCCGAAGTGCCTCTTTGTTGTTCCCAATCGTCATCTTGATCGACATTTTCTTCATTCCTTTGGGCATGGGAGTGATTTTGGGGATTAGTATTGGGATTAAGCTGGTTTTGTGCTCGCACTAGGGTTTTTAGGTTGAGACTAATTTCGTTCATACCCTCTAGTAAGAGTCGAAGAGATTCATCGTTGGAAACGGCTGAGTTACTTGAGTTTCCTTGTGTGATGTTTTCGTGAGTTGGGGGAGGGTTAGTAGCCATAGGGTCTACCAGTGGATGATGTGGATTATAACTACCAATTTTGAAAGGAGAAGGAGAATTTTTTGTACCTGGGCTTCGATTAGGTCTTCTTGCGTTGTTATTGGTCATTTTCGAGCTTGATAATCGACCGTCAGATCCTTTGGTCCACCTTTTGCTCATGCACTTGTTAACATAGCCTGCTTAGGAGCTTTTGAGCTTTGACTACTGCCAAATTTGGTTGAGTTTAGCAAAAATTTGGATTCCGCTTTAAGTATCGCTCCAACTGCGACGCGGAATTTAATGTGGAATTTGGGCTCCTCCTTGACAGCAACTTGGACAACAACTTTGGACAGTTTATGACAACTTTTTTAACAACTTTTAGTGACAACTTCGACACACATAGACCGGACAACGAGGAAAGACCAACAATTGACACAAATTTTAGTGACAACTTTTGACACACGTAGACCGGACAACAAGGAAAAACCAACAATTGAAACGCGAACGGACCGGACACAACGAACTGACACTACGTGGACAAACTGACACGATGTGAATGGAGACCGAACAACGAGGTAGACCAACCAATTGACACGACACGAACGGACAGGACACGACGGCTGACATGACGCGAACGGCCGAATAATTGACACGACCCACGAGCTGACAACGAGGGACTACCGGACACTTGATACGACACAGGAACGGATAGGACCACACCAAAACAATACGACACAGGGACGGAATGGACCACACCAAAACAATACGAATGACGAGTTAGCTGGAAATGATACGAAGACCAACTGGACGACAACTATACAAATGACACGTAATATGATGATTCGGATAGGCTAGTGACACGAAGGACGAAGAACCATTTCGTGCGAGGATAGAGAGGAAGCCGTGTGACCTAAGTCACAACTCTTTTATTGCGACGAAACCTTTATAAATCGCCTTGCACACGCAGCACAGCGTATGTGGGAGAATTGTTCCCGATAAAAAAAATTAAAAAATTAAATTCGTCGCATACCTTAGGCTGAGCGCAATAATTTTTGATTTTCTCGCCTTGTGATTGGTGGACGGCGAAGTGACTGTTACGCTGCATTTTTGCTTCAGTTTGCCGATGATTAGAAGACGTTTCAGGGAATTACAACCCCCGATTCCAGCCAGGTAACTTAAATTTTATATTTTGTATTTTACGGAGAGCCTGCGCGAACTTCCTACCGCGAGTATGTCCAGCAGGGCGAATACTACGTCTCCGATAGTGAGTGTGAATTTAGCAGCGGTGTTTCTTCAGCGAGTGCGATGTTGCGCTTTGCGATCGAGTTACTCCCCGGCGTGCGAGATAATGTGACGGTTATTTTTTGCGAAGAGTGGACCGGATGCACTGTAAATTACCCTCTCGCTCATTCCCAGACTGATACCACTTGGAAGGTTACGCCTTCTACTTGTATTTTAACGAAATTAATTATTAATATTCTACCATGCAACAGAACAATAAATTGATCGAATACGTAAATGCGAGGAAGCGGATAGTATTTAATTAAATCAATTGCCACTAGGAGGGCAGATCCCGCCGTGAAGGCAATGTCGAAATGCGAGAGAATATAAAATAAAAATGATGATATAATTTGGAATAATCTAACTACTATATATATGAAATATTTTACTCTTGGAATACCTAGCCGACGGCTAGGTTTGGTGTGTAACAGGCTTATTGAAAATGGCTCTGGAATTTGACAACCCAAAACACATCTATTGGTAAGCAAAGGTTCCCCATTTGGTGGTTAAAGTAATTTTGTGTTGATCATCATTATGAACCTAGGTCTGGTTATGCCTTGAGAAAGAATCCAAGAGTGACAATATTTGTGACCCTACCACTTTTTCTAAAATCTGATCTATAGTAGGTAAGGATAATGATTTTTTAATGAAGCCTTGTTAAGGTTTTTGAAGTCAACACACAACCTGATATCACCATTCTTATTTTGGATTGATACTAGGTTGGCAACCTAGGTGGAGTGCTTAATAGGAAATATGATTTGGGCCTATTGGATTTTTAGGAGTTACTTCTTTATAAATACCTAAATTTTAGGATTCATGGGTCTTTTTTGCTAGAAAGGATTTGCATATGATTCTAATTAAATGGTATGTTCTATGATATTTTTCTCATACACCATTGGATCTTTATAGGATCAAACAATGATATATTAAAATTTTCTATAGAGCTTCTTGAACATACCAATTTCCTCTTCAGTGTACTCTTTATCAAGTAGCAAATTCATCCCTTGAATGACCTTGTCAAAGTAGTAGGAAGAAACCTTTTCCTTGACATTGGATTTCTTTGTAATATCATCTAGATTGAACAAAATTTTTGGAGTGATTAACCCCTTTGACATATGAATTGGATTTAATTTAATAAACCTATATTTCATATCATCCCTTGAATATTTTTTATATTTGACATGTCGAGCTTCTTTATTGAGGAACTTGATAATTTGCTTGCCATTGTTGAGGATTTTCTAGGGATCAAAATTGTTTGGGACTATTGGCCTAAACACTACTTCTAACACTTTTGGTTTATCCCAAATATCGACATTGTGATTGAATCATACTTCCATTAATGTTAGATCATTTACTTTGGTGTTTAACTCCCTAGGAACTGCCTTGATCACATAAGTATTAAATATTTCTAGAAAATACCAAACCCAGTTCTTGTATGACTTTAGGTGTTTATTCTTAATGACACATTGAGAATAACTAATTAATAAATAATTAAAAATTGCCAAACATTTTCAAGTTTTTGATTTCCATATTTTTGGCTTTCCTCTAGCTGATACAAAATATTTCATATTTAGTCACTTTATTTATGCAATTGAATAGCAGTTTGCATGTAAAATTGGTTTATAATATTTATAGATCCATGAGTTGAATGCCTGCACCTTCTCCATTCTCAATTTTTGTACCATCAAAGGGAATTTCCCATTATTTTTTTGACCCTTTTTCTTATTGGCTAGTAGAGCTGGAATGTTAGATGGTTATTCTAATATCAAGTAGTTTCTAAGTTTGAATTTCTTGAAGTTGAAATTTAGATCCTCATAATCCTAAAGTACACCAATAATCATGTTTATATTGAACATATAATCATCCTCCATGATGTTATCATCTACAATTTTTTGTAATACATTCCAATTTATTATGTTATCTTCATCCAAATTGTATATCAAGTAGTTACATGGAGGCATATTCTAAAATTGGATCATTTTCCATCCCATGGTACCTTCCTATAGGTGTAGTCCAATTTCAAGTACCCATTCCCAAATAGCTTATGCATCCATTATCTAGAAAATAACACACCAAAATATGAGGGAAGGTTGACTACTATTACCTCTTGTAAAACCATAAACTTTAGATGCCTAGCTAAATATTTTAGAATCTTGATGATGTTTACCCTAGTGCCACCCATCTAGATCAAGTGTCTAGCTATTTTGGTGTTAGGTAATCCCATATCTCTTAGATGAATTTTGGCATCACTATCATGACTGCTTTTAAATTGACTATGCAACTTAACAAGTAAATTTCAATCTTTAGAGTCACATAGAACATCATGTGCTTTAAATTTTCTAGAATTAGTGTTTAAAATATCTATTATATTAATTTTAGTATCAGGTGGGTCTTTTTATATTAGGTTTACTATTCAACTAGATTAGGTTGAACCAATTTTGGTTATTAAAAGAATACATTTTTTCTTGCTCCTTAAGAGTTTTCTAGAGTAGGTCCCATTGATGAAGATGGGCTAATTTTTTTAACATGATCACCTTTGAAGGATTTTTCTTCATGTCTTCTATAATGTTGAATTTGAATTAGACTGAGCTACACTCGCTATGAGCCATGAAATCTCTATACTGTCTAATAGCCATTACACATTCTTCAGTAGAAAGGGAAGGATATATGAGACATTTCTTTGCTTTCTTCTAAAGTTGATCCCTCTCTTTCTCAGTCCTCCCTCCCTTGGATTTGTATGCTTTCTATGAGTTCACCTTTTTGGCTTTCGATTCCTTTCCTTTATCTATTTATCCTTACTAGATTGTATGTTTGTATTGAATGTGTTAGTAGTCTTTTACCCAATATTTTTCTATATTTTTCTTGTTGTGTAGTCATTATTAACATCCAATATTTCAAGTGTAATAGTGGTTGTTCCCTCCTTAGTAATGTAGTGCCTTTGTTTAGTTTGACATGTTTATGTGTCGATGCTTGATGTTTTTATTCTGTACTTTTACCTTTGATTCCAACCCTTTGTTGATTTGTGCACACAACATTATCCTCTAACATATTTTTTTGTCCCCTTCAATTGCAGTAAAATTAACAAATATTATGGTTTTAGGGTTTGGCAAGGTATGGACTACTTGCTATGCTTAAACTTGGTATGCTAGTTGATTTGGGATAGGATGCTAGTATGCAGATTGATTCATCACTGGTTCCATTTTATCCAAGGAAATAACCTGTTGAGCTTGACATTGTTGATCATACTAATTTATTTATGAATATCTAAGGCACTATTCCCAATATTACATGGAAGGCACTATAATGTGTTAATATTTGAGTTGGAGTTTATCATATCATTTTGAACCTAATTTTTCCCCTTATTAGCATCTTGTTGTAGTACTTGATCTTTAGTGAGATAAGGAGTTTTCATGGATTACTAGTTCTATTGTTGTTGTCACCTTCCATTCTACTTCCATTACCTCTTTTTAGTATTATTCTAGTTTGTAAAAGTTTTTAATATGTCCAACATTTTTCTCATGTTGAGATTGTATTATTCTCTAAAGGCTTTGTATTCATTGTTGGTTTGTGATAGATTATGTAGGATTGGAAATTGCAATTGGAATGCAATAGTTTATTATGAACTTTGGACTAGATATGTTATGATGTATGGAGAAATGTTTGCATTTGTAGGTGAATGGATGTTCAGAATAGGTGAAACATAAGGCATAAATCTGGGGATTTTTGGATTTTGGGTGACATGGATGACAGGCCATAGGTGAGGTAAGTGGTATTTTTCCTAACTTGATTTGAACATATTCTACATGGGCCACTTCTTCAAAGCCTATAGGTAGGTTGAAATTGTTAATATTACAAACCATAAAATCTAAGGTTATATAGTAAGACTCTAATGTAATTTGACAAAGTTTATTCTTCATTTGGCCTAACATTTTATGGAATTAAATTCAATATCCTAAAAATCAAGTATTTTTCTCATGAATGTTTTCTTAAGGATTCCTTTGCATAACATTTAATTGAAATATAACATAATATCCATTACCCATACTACCAAATCTATACATTAAGGGTTCTACAATTGATTCCCAACTAGTAACCAAATTATTAGGTAGACCTCTATACCACAACTCAACTTTATCATGCAAAGAATAACTTAGTAAGTGTACTATGATTTCTTCATCCTAGATGTGATGGATTGACTTGAGTTTAGATAGCTCATTAAAATGATCTTACCATATTATTTCTTCTCTTGTTAATATTATCTTTTGAAGCTAAATGCATATAATAAAGTAATCACAAGATCTAAAATAAAATTGTAATATGAAATATATGATAATGGCAAGCATGTAAAAATCATAAAAAATTTAGAAATGAATCATATAAATACCACTAATAAATGCTCATAAAAATATGATCTTTATTGAATAAAGACCTCAAATACATCATACTTCATCGGTCTCCATTGTGACTGTAAATGACCAATCACTCTATATCTTTCTATGTATTGCTATCTATCCATATACCCATTTATAGGATGGAATGTGACTCTTCATATGGAAGATTCTTGGCCTTTACTCTTCCTATGACTCTCATATTCCTATTCTATAGACACATGTACATAGGGATAACTATGCATATTTACATTGCCAAAATACTTTGCACACTTGTGCATTTATTACATTGCATAAAGTAAATACTTCCATCCTAATCTATGACACTCTTTCCTAATATATAGATGTGCCCATGGTGGTACATTGGCATGAAACAAATGATGTAATATATTCCAACACCCCCCCGTATTACATTATTTGGTTATTGAAAACTTAAGTCTTCAATATAGATCTTCGATCTTCAGATGTTGTTCAACTTGATTTGGTCTTTGTATTATCTTTAACTCACATTGCACTGTATGCCTTATTGGTCTGGTTCCTCTTCTTCTTCTTCTTTATTATTATTTTTGGAGTCATTACTTTCATAGGTGGATGTACTATCACATGATACTTGCAAAAGTATATTCTCTGTGCCTTTGTACTTTTTATCATTTTCTAGGTTCTGTATAGAAGCTTCTAAACAAACAATTAAGGCATCATGATAATATTTTATGTTAGTAGAACTTGAAGTATTAATACTGCATGAGGATTGAAATATCTTCTCTAGGTATGATTCATCCATTTCTTTTTTTAGTTTAAGTAATTCTATCAATCCTCTTTTTTCTACATTCTCATCCTTGTAACATTTGAATGTAAGTAATGCCATATATAATATGCTACCAAATTCTAAAGGAATTTGAATTTCACTCTTTCCATTATCAATTGATTTAGTGATTTACGCATGTAGATAATATTCCATGGTTTCAAAGCTATCTTTTAAAGCTTCACTTTGAAGTAAGATCTAAGTCTCCTTTATACTTTTAAGTAAATTCTTGATTCCAATTTTTATAACAACCACTATTTCATTTCTAAAAGTGTTGTTCACATCATTATTCACTGTATTATTTGAGTAGACATCTTTCTTAGTTTTAGCTCTTTATGTTTTAAGAATATTTTTGATAAATATCTTGTAGCAGACTACGTTATGACTCCCTAGTTTAGAGTTTATGATAAAACTACTAACTTTGAAGTATGCTCTGTATTCCTTTTGCCCCCTTAATATTTTAATTAAGAGTATTGTAGAATACTATATATTTCTCAAGTAAATTGAGTATATGATCAAATTTGATAAAACCTCTTCAATTCTTTTTGTAGGATTCCTTATATCTCCCAAGTGATTTAATTAATATAAGGTTTGGATAAAGTGCTTGATAGTAAACTTAGCTTTTAGGTTTACTTTGAGTTGAATCCCTTTTGACTCCTTAATGGTTTGATGATATAATGTTCAACTCCTAATTTCCTTTCTCCTAATGTACTTTTCAATTTTTTGAAGTTCTCTATGGTTGGATTCTTTTGTCCCTTTAATGTGAGTATGAGACAAGTATAAGCAATTAGTCCCAACTCTTTCAAGTAAATAATGAAGTTCTTTTTATCCTCTTAATATCCAATAGTTTAATATTTCTAAATTCCAATAATCTATGTTGATGTTGGATTCCTTATAACTCCAACTCTAGAAATTTAAAAATTTTAAAAATAATATTTGCAAGTTTTGTGTATTCCTAATTTGATGTAGAATACCTTGTTTCTCCAAACTTATAAAATTGCAAGTATTTTAATTTGTTTTGAAAATTAAAATATGCAAATTACAAAACTTCAAAATCAATGCTTTAATATTCAAAATAATATTTAATACTTTGTAAAAGGCTTTAAATTGTAATATTCAGATTTCTAAGGTTTCAATAATTCTTATCTCTCCAATAAAATACTTTTAAAATTTTAACCTTAGATAATATATCATTTTACACCTTATAAATCCTACATAGCATAAAATTTAATTCCAAAAAGTAATAAATATTACCTTTAATGTTTTAGGCGCTCCCACCTTAATGCTATGCTTGGTCTTCCTTTGAAATTGGCTACTCTTCCTCTAGTCAAATTTTTTAAAATTGATCAAAGCACTTTTTCTTTAATATAGTGGAGTCCTTGCTGTGATTGATGAGACTATTCCATCTCATGCAATAAATGAGCATTCAAATACTTTCATATTCCTTAGTAATACTTGTAATCTTTGAAATATGAGTGACAAGTGTCACTAGAGTTCTTCCTTTGCTCTTGTTAACATAATTTGTGGCTGTGTGGTGTTTCTTCTTCCTTATGAAAAATGACTTCACTAATATCAATGCTCCTGTGACTCTTGGATGGTTTCCAACACTTCCTCTTTCTTGTGACAAGTGTCTCATGCAATTTTATAACACTCCCTACACTCTATGAGGAATTTGTAACATATTATTTGACCAAAATTTTGGTGCTCAAAGTTGTAATGTTCCTTGGATGCATTACGTTTCACTTTTGGATACTTGGTTGTGCATGTAATATGATTTAACAGGCTGGTGTTGCATTGTGAATGTCTTCTTTCTTGGTGAATACATAAAATTGAATCTTTAGCCTCCTTGATACCTTTTCAATAGCAAAACATAGCCTCTTCTTTGTTGGTTACATTTCTAGATTTGTAGGTGTCTCTTCAACTTCACCAACGATAGCTTTCAAGTGCTCTTCTTTGGTGGATTATTTCATGGAATTTTTCTTTTTCTTGGGCACTCGTTTTGTGGTTTTTCGATAGTGATCCTTCTTGGCTTGGTTGCTCTTTTGGTGTCTATTCGACTAGACACTGTTAGGGTGCTTGCCCCCCTATATTCTATTATAACTTTTGCACTCTTCAATGGTACCCAATATGTGTAGTTTATTGGTGATTCTAGTGGTGGATTTTACCACACTTTTGGTAATTTCCTTCACCAACATGATCTGCAAGCTTGGGGTTTTTAAACAACTTAAATCTACCTAGATTTTGATGACTATTCAGCCTCACTATAATGTAGGATAAATTTGCTCTTTCTCTTATTATGGAAATAACATATACTAATCTTCTTATTACTCCTTTTAAGCTCTTTACAAGATTTAAGTCTAGATATTATAATATGCATATTTCTACAATAATAATGGTGTGCAACGGTGTATGTTTCCTTGTATTAGAGACACTCTAAAAAATCCTTATGCTAGCTCTTAATAGCTCTAAAATTGCTGCTCTTAAAAACTTATAATAAGCACTTTTAAAGTTTCTAAAATAACACTTTGTATGGCATCAATTTAACATGCCTTTTATGGATTATTTTTAGCTCTCCTTCTTGATAGCTTGCTATCCTGAATTTGTAGCAATACTCATTTTATCTTGCTATTTGTAGGCTCTTTATCTTGCAGCTATAGTTGCTGCCCAAAATCAGCTCTCTTGCCTTGAAACGTGTGCTATTGATATATGAAGTTTATAGCTGCAAATTCTGCCATTTTGCTGTCCAAATCTATAGTAAATATTCTCCTTAGATTCTGCTAAATCCTCGTGCAGTTTAGTATTCAAATATTTTCCAAATCTATCCTAAAACTCCTTCAAAATACAACTTGCTTTACTCTTTCAATGCTGCTCAAATTTGTAGCTTAAAATTATTTCAATCATTGCTTATAAAAATTTGATTCTTTGATGTCCATGAATCTTAAAATTTGCTGCTCTCTTTTACTATCAAGTCTTCCTTTAATTGGCTATCCAAAAGTACTCAAAAATCTTTCCAAAGCTTCTCCATATTGCAGCTCTATGCTTTATTCAATTTTCTATCCTATGACCTTTCAACTTCTCCTCTGAAAATCAGCAAATTATCTTTTACAAATCAGCCTACAAAACCTTTGTGGCTGTTCTCAAATCTCTTGAATATGTGGCCTCTTCAATCCTGCTTCTTTATTCAAGATTCTTGTCAAATTTTAACTTCAAATATGATCTTGTTCATTGTCTTCTTCCTTAAGAATCTGAATGTCTTGAGATCTTCAAAACTTCTTTAAATTTGGCAAACTTATTGCCAAATACTTATTTCATTTTTGGGTTTGTTGTTGAATGGAAATAATTGTTCCAACTTCCTTTTAGGAGCTTCTCCTGTTTGCAATATTTTGACACAAAATTTTCTTGAAAAATCCTCCAATAGCCACTGCTTCAAATCTTCAATGAGGCTTTCTCTAGTCTTCTTATTATATAGAAATCTTCTTGAGACCTCTTTTCTTGGGTATTCTAATTCTATAATGAGGCCTTCTATAGCCTTCTTCTTCTTCTCTAGAAATATTCTTAAGACCTCTTTCCTTGGGTATTCTAATTATGTAATGAGGCTTTCTCTAGCCTTCTTTTCCTTCTCTAGAAATCTTCTTGAGACCTCTTTTAATCTTCAATGTCTACTTTTCTACTATAAAGAGTTAATCCCTAAATGAGGAAAGCACATAGACTTTCAAGCAATCGAAGGTGAAATTCTTCTTTATCATTTGTAGTAAGCTTATCAAATTTTGAGAAATAATATTCTACAACAAAAAATTAGACAATAATAATCAAATATATTCAAAGTTCCATAATTCTAAAATCAATAATCTTCATTAGCTATCTCAAAAACTAGTGAAAGTATATCTTTGCTGAATCCTAGTCTCCATAAGTTTTCCTTCAATCATGTGGAAATACTCTAGTCAATACTAATTTGGAATCTTCTCTCTCTCTCTCTCTATCAAACTTATCAATAGGACCTCATTTAAGGGTCTTTTAATCTCTTCAATATAAATGTCTATCTTCAAGACCTATAAATTTCCTTCTATTCCAAATTTGTTCTTGGAATAGGTAAATCCTTAATTATCATTGGTTTTCCTTCAATACAGTAGAAAAGCTATCTTCTCTGGTTTTCCTTTACAAATGCAATTTCTTCAAATTTACTCGTTTCTCTTTAAC
Source organism: Wollemia nobilis (assembly GCA_028583015.1). Lineage (NCBI taxonomy): Eukaryota > Viridiplantae > Streptophyta > Pinopsida > Araucariales > Araucariaceae > Wollemia > Wollemia nobilis. Next base: position 4,578,779 of record JAQPPZ010017021.1, read on the forward strand.
TAGTACAAATCATCTTTGCAACCAAAAACCTGTGCAAGATAAAACCTTGATGTAGCTCTGATACCACTGTTAACTTTTGAAGCTAAATGCATAGAATAAAGTAATCAAAAGATCTAAAATAAAGTTACAATATGAAATATATGATAATGGAAATCTATTAAGCATATAAAACTCATAAAAAACTTTACAAATAAATCATATAAATACCACTAATAAATGCTCATAAATATATGATATTTATTGAATAAAGACCTCAAATACATCATGCTTCATCACTCTCCATTGTGATTGTATATGACCAGTCAATTCGTATATATCTATGTATTGCTCTCTATCCATATACCCATTTATAGGATGGAATGTGACTCTTCATATCAAAGATTCTTGATCTTCACTCTTCCTATGACTCTTCATCTTTCTATTTTATGGACACATGTACACTTGTGCATTTATTACATTGCATAAAGTAAATACTTTCATCCTAATCTAGGGCACTCTTTCCTAATCTATAGATGCACCTATGGTGGTACATTAGCATGAACCAAATTGTGTAATATATTATAACAATTAATGGCAACTAATTATTTCATAGTGATAAGGAGGATAGGGGAAGAGATCCCTAAATTTAATGATCCTTGATAGGTATAATCGGGAAGCTAGTTCTAAGGCCTAGGTGGTTGAGGTGCTAGGTTATTTTGTGGAGGTTGACTATATTATGTTGGATAGGGATATATTACATAATATTGAGGTGTGTATGGAGGCATTGATATGCGATATATTAAGGTTATGGAATCAAAGGTGGTGGATTAGGGCAAACCCATTTCTAGTTTGAGTGAGATTGATATTTTAAAATGGGAAAGATACTACAAGAATTGCAAAGGAATTTGCTAATTTTAAAAAAAGAGATTGATACAAATTTTATAGTATCTAGATGGTTGGAGGAGGTGTTTGACTTGGTGGGTTTCTCTATGAACTTTGTGCTCCCATTTGACCAACTGATATTTTCATATTTAGAGAAAAATATTGATTTTGGTTAGGGACAAAAATTTATTTCAAAGAACCAACATTTGGTGATAGATATGGACTAAACAAAAGGGTTGTCTCAATGGATATACTAGATCAAATAAGTTATAGAAGTGGTTGAAGGATATAAGGAAAAATTTCATATTTACATACAAATAAAGGACCTACCATTCAAGAAAATTCTATTTGAGGAAGTGTTATTTAAAGAATGTTGTACAAGTGGTACCAATAAGTAGTTTGATACAAGTGATACCAGCAATGACTACCATTCTAGTGTTTTCCATTCTAGTGTTTGCCATTCTAGTGCTTTTCATTCTAGTGCTTACTATTCTAGTGCCTATCATTCCATTTCTTGTCATTCTAGTGCTTGTAATTTTAGTACTTATTCCATGGATTACCATTCTAGTGATTATTGTTCTATTTATTTCCATTCCAATGCTTTCTATTCTAGTGCTTTCCATTCCAATGTTTTCCATTCTATTGCTTTCCATTTCAATGATTTTTATTCTAGTGCTTGCCATTTTAGTGTTTTCCATTCTAGTGCTTGTTATTCTAGCGCTTTTCATTTAAACAAGTGTCATTCAAGCACTTTGTTGTTTAACCTAATATTCCATCCAAATCAAAGGCTAATAAGTAGTCAATTGGAACATGAGAGCAATAAATTACAATCAATAAAAAGCTATTTAAGTGGGTCAAGTTAAGGCTATCAAAATGTAGACAATAAGAACAATATAGTTTAGGAAGTAATGGTTGCAATGGTTTTTCCATTAAGGTTTTGGAGCATTATCCCTTGACCCACCCTATATCACGATAGGGTATGCATGAAGGACATTGTCCCTCAACCTCACAAAGGGTGCTTACCTTAATCCTATAAGGGGGATATTTCCTCCTTGAACCATAATATATATGGGAATGAGTATTTCCTATCATGTTCATCATATTGGTTATGAAACTCATATTGATCAAGTTGACAATGTAACTAATTACAAAAAGTAGAGTGAACAATTAGAAAATAATGTATTATGGGCAACAGTTTAAAATGATACCAATTACAAAAGATGAATGGAATAGAAGAAAGTACGAGTGCGATAAAATATTCTAGTATGTTATTTAATGCTTCTATCCCCTATGTTAATCTCATGTATCATTAAGGATATCAACAAGTTTCAATAAGGGGATAGATGTAGGTAGGCAAAGTGATATATCTATGTTTAGTGAACAAGTTTTGTTAATTTGTGTTATTTTATAGTTTGTACACCAAAATGTTTGAAGAAATGTGTGGACATATATTTATTAAGGTTATAAAGTGGTAATGTAATATTTAGTATATATGAAAAATTCATATATTGAGTTAGGAAATAACATATAAATGTAAGTCAAATGTAGGTGAAATATAATTTAGAAAAATAATGAGGTGTTGGGTAGTTGGAGGATGCAAATCATTTTTGGTTGTATAAATAAGACCCTTGCCTCATTCACTTGGATAATGTATGGTGACGATGATGGTGATGGTTATGGTGTATGGTCATAGTGTGTGGATATTATTAGCCAATATGGTGGTTATCAAGTCACGTGGTTGCTAGTGGCTGTAGATAAATATTGGCATGAAGAAGATTCTACACAAGGTTGTAGAATGTGTATGTAATGCAAGTTTCATATAGCCCATTGCTAATACAAAGATCTATTCATTAATTTAAATTCTACTATTGCTATTGTTATTGTATGTTGCATGTTTGTATTATTATTGCTAACTGTTGTAGGTAGTTTTGTAGGTTTATTTAAGTACAAATGTAATTGAGTTTCAATATGTTAAATTTTATTTCGACAAACTTGAGCAAATAATTTACAAAATTAAACTTGGAAAGATTTTATAAGGGTCAAGTTTTTTGCTCAAAGATAATCACTTTAGTTTCGGGGTGAATTTCCTTCCTTGGAGGAGTTAGAAAAAGTTATATTAATGAGCAAATTAATCCTCAAAACTTGGACAAATTTCTTCTTGAATTCTACTTGGAGAAATTTTACTATTTTGAAGTGAATCTCTAGTTGGATTGAACTTTGACAATTTTTTTAAAACTTTATCCCAAATGCCTTCTACCTCTGGTAGATGCAATAATTGAATCCAAAAGTGAGATATTTTGCTGATTTATTGCTAGTTTTCTTGCTTTTTTCATAAAAATTATGATTCTAAATTTTGTAATGGATTAACCATTCACAAAGCACCTACACAAATCAAACACAAATAATAGAAAAGTGTGAAATTCTAGGTCAATATAGGATTTGGTTTGATAAATCAAGTCCTTTGCTCCAAAAAATCACTCTAGATTCAAATTTGAAAATTTGAAAATATTCAAAGCAAATTACTAGCTTAGTGGAGTTAATTACTCCTAAAATTGGACTTAGGATCTTTTGATGTTTTCTAGGCTATTGGCCCCATGTATGGAGCAAATCAATATCTAGTTAAGGACTTGGATTTTTTTTTAAAATTTGAACTAAACGCTTCTCACGTGTGACAAATTATAATTTTGGAACCAAAATGAAGGAATTCATCTAAATTTTGAACCAAGGGTTTGAAAAAGTATGTCAAAAACTAGGTTCGATTGTGGAAAGGTTTGACATTTTATGTGTCCATAATTTAGGTTTTAACAAAGTCGAATGGAAGGAATTCTAACCTTCACATTTAGGTTGGCTGTCCACTATACTTGATAAATTCTAAACTAATTAACATGAAATTAAATATAAAGAAATAAAATTACAAAAAGTAAATGTGGAAATTAAAATGCATGAAAGTAAAATTTGAAGTTTAGGGTGCAAGATATTGAAAGTAAATATGTATGAAATCATACCAAGTAGAGTGTGTGATAAATCAACACATGAAGTATTTTAATATCAACAATGTATTCCCATTCAAATGAGTATAAATTATTATAGGAATAATAATATGGGAAAAGGGATATGCCATAATCATCACATATTTCGTAATCCATGAGGGTATTGCCACTGATGAAGAGAAAAAGAGTTATTAATTTCTTGCCAATCTCATGAATTACAAGAGCACAATGTGGGTCTCATAAAGTGTAGCTTTGAATTCTTCAAGGTTAAAATATGTTTACAATGGAGTCCTTGGTTCCTATTTATAATCAAATTTTACCTTGAGTTACTTGGGGTTAAAAGCTATTATTCCTACTAAAAGTAAACATTTGGGGGCTTATTTAACAAAATGATACACATCCAAATATAACATACCTCTAAAAGGATTAGAAGGACTTTAAAGAAGTTATGGTTCTACTACATACCAAAATATTGTTTTTTGGAGATCTTCCTTAGGATCCATGCTTGTCATTTTATCCCTTAATTGGTCCTTGAGTGATTTGCTCAATGAGACGAATGAATCAATCAAATTTGCTAGGGATTTAGCACTATGTCCTTAGAACTCCACTTTTCTAAGCCAATCATATTCATATTGCTAGTGGATGACTCATCTAACAAATTGGTCTTCATGGAACAAATCTATCCTTGTCTTTGACTTAAAATAATTTAAAGTATTAATTGTCTGATTCCATTATTTTGTAACCTTCAAAATTACAAAGTTCCTAAGGTAGTGACTTGTCACTACACCTCCATTATTAAATAACAAGTGGAATATAAATTGAATATAAATTGGTCCATTTTAGATAAGAAGGTCCATCTTAGACAAGTAGAATAAATGATAAATTTGGATCTCTTTTAGAAATAGATATTCAACTAGCACTAGAATCTATTTTATAACAAACATATTCATTTCCAACAAAGGCAAATGTAAAGATAAAGGTAAAGTAGGTTTTAATGTCCACAAGAATGTAGGCAAGATGACCCTCACAAAAGATGTTAGTTACCCAAAATATGTTTGTCTAGTCAAACTCTAGTTACCGAAGTATTGTGTACAACTCTACCTCCCATTAGATTCAAACCTTGAGTCTTCTATTTGTTGTTCCAGAGTCTTACCTTATTATTGGATATAAATCTATATTCAACAAATATTATCAACAAACTATGGGATCCACCTCAAGAAAATAAACTTTGTCATGGACAAGGAATATCAAAATTATAGTTACCCATTTGAGACAATGATATTCAACCATCCTTGGGACCCATCCTAGGACAAAAATAAATTTTAATCATTAATAAGTAAAACTAAATTAAGTATAGCGAGTTCATGGACTACTCACTACCTTCTTTTTTGACTCTATATTAGAAAATATTCAAATATTGTGAAGGGCCATGTTTTCAATTGAGTTATTGGGACAAATTTGACAATGTAAATATACAGAAGAGAGAAATTCATAATTGAAGACTATTTTGATCCAATATATTTTGAGTTGGTCCTCATATCAAGACAAATTTTTAAAAATTTTGAGACTAATTTCCATTATTTGGCCCTTCAAACATACAATCAAATAATATTGTTCTTTTCAACATAAAATAACATGTTTTAGGCATAAATCAATCATTAGTTAACATTTTTAATAATTCAAACACATATGAGAGGGGATTTAGAGGATTACTTGTATTTAAATTTTCAACCCATAGATCAAGTAAGAGCTCTAGATCAAACATATTATTTTTTAAATTATTGAATTATACATATTAAAACCATTATAGAACTATTTGCAAATGTTTTGTCCAAAATTCATCCATTTGATATGTTAAATACTTAAAATAAAATTTGAGAAAATACACTGGCAATAGAAACAAATTAGATAGTGCAATAAAAAATCCAAAACTATAGATCTAAACATCATGCATTTTAACATATATTTAATATACATTATACATGCTAAAGGACAAAAATAGAAAAATCAAGTTTGAAGTTTAAGACAATGTTCAATTAGATGTTCTTAATTTATCTCTAAAAGTTGGATATTTTTATTTAATTGTTTCTTAAAATAAAGAACTCTTGTGCCACTTTTAGATTTTAATTATATTATGAGTATGTGCATTGAGCATATTGTACAAGATTTGATCCTCGATCCTTAGAACTTAGAAATAAATTTTTATTTTATTTTATTATGGTGGGATTCTATTATACAATTTTCTAAAATAGAAGGGATTTTCTAAAATACAAGAGACTATGGTTGGGATTTTTTTTATCATTTACTTCTATGGTTTACCTCATGGGTGTGTTACAAATTATGATTTACATTCGTTTCAACCTTTCACTATTAGTTATTTTTCTTATTATATCATTCTTCATGCATGATTATGGAAATGATGTAGTCTTGGATTGGAAATCTATTTTGGTTTCTTGTGATCATTTGATTATATCACCCATGTTTTTAAAAATTAGAATTTAGAGTTGGTTTCTAACACTTTTTTTTTTTAAGAAATTTGAAATACTAGGGAGTTGTCCCTCTTTAGATGTTGGTCTAACAAAAATTTGGGCTCTTAGTTATATCATTGATCCTAGGCATAATAAATAACATTAGGTAGATCAACAATATATATTTTTTGGCATGTAAGGCGGTATAAAAATTGAATAATGTGTTCAAAACTTTAGAGTTTGAAAGGTTTTTGGTTCATATATTATGATGACTCCATTGTAGATAAACCCAATAATGTATTATGAAGTTTCAAGCACAACTTCAAAATTTAGTATTTTTTTGGTAAGCTTCAACTAGAAAAAGCCTTGGTAAAAATAAAAGAAGAAAAAATTAGAATACCATATTGCCTCAAGTACTAACATGAAATATAGGTTTTTGAGAATGGAATTATTTAAGTCCTTTGGCATTATATAATTATCATGAAATTCCGTCTTGTGTGTTTAAGAATTTACACTTGTTTGATGGATGTGAATAGAAGGCAACACATGTACATCTTCAAGATTTAAATTTGATAAAACCAGTTAATGCCACCCAACATGAAAAAAATCATAGGTTGGATTTGTATGTTGTCCTTGCAAGTTAAAGCTTCATTATGGTATAATATTTGAAGGATATAACATTCATTTTTGAGATGATATAGGAGAGCAATTTATTTAGAGATTCAAAGAGCCATTTGATGCACATTCACTATTGATGTATGCTACCACCATCTCCAAACATCACATTAAATATACTCATGATTTCAACCCATGCTTTCAAAAACATGGAACCGAATCATTTTAGAAATCAAATAATTTAATGGATAATCTTTGATATTTTATCTAAAGATATACAACCTAATTTGGCACACTATAAGGTGGTCAAGTGACTAGACATTGGGTGCAGTGTACAAAGAGGCTATACATGCTAAATATATGCTTATTTAGGTTAGGTTATTCACATCCATACCCTCACTAGAACTTCATTAAGATTTTTAACTACTTTTAGCTTGATAAAAAAGTTCACTAGCTATTAATACATTAGGAACCTTGCCTATCCTTACAAAATAAGGTATCATGGATTAATGTAAAGGTAAAATGGGAGCCTAAGCTTAATTCCAAGGAGCTATGCCATAAAATGGATATGGATGAGATGTAAGGCTATGAACATGGAGAGGACAACTATTAACATCCTATAACACTCTTGAAATCACAAACTTATTAAACTTTGGAAGTAACTAGAGTTCATGGGTTCTCTTTTTCTATCCAAGATGCGATCATGTGCAACTTCTAGTTGATGAAGTAACACTTTTTCTAGAGGAGTATAAAGTTTTCTAATAGGAAATGTGTCTTTATCATATTGAGAAAAATATTGAGGTTTTATAGCTAATTAATTAGAGTCTAAAAAGGCAATTGAGAGAAGAAATAAATTAGAATATGAAGTGTTTAATTTTTCTCATATAAAGAAAAATTTTATAGACTTTGGAGAATATTCATATGAGGATTCCTTTATGGAGATACTTTACTTATCTAAAGATGAAATTCCAAAATGGAAATATAGTAATTTAGTTACAAAATTCTATTCCCAAGGAATTAGCCATAGAAAAATAGATTTTGCAACCCCCCAAAAATATTACAAAATAACAAAGTTTGCAAAATTGAAAAAATTTGGCTCTCTAAGGTGGGCTGATTTGATCGTGTTGATTTGCTCCATGAAGACCAATTGAATTAGAAGGCCTCCACTTACAAAATTGACCGATTGTATTATAGGAGCAATTCACATACAAATTTTGTAAAATTTCTAGAAAAGTGGAGCAATTCACTCACTTCTTGGAGTGAATTGCTAGTAGCCTTGCATAGGGGTAAAAATAAAGATGTGGATCCTGAGGATAATATTTGAAAAGTGATATTTTGGCATGTAATGGAATCATAACTAATTTTAGAAACCTTTTAATTCTTTTAGAAGCATATTTAGAGGAACATGATATTTTGTGGTGCATCATTTTGTTAGATATGCCCCAAAATATTTACTTTTATTAGGAGTAAGAATTTCTAATCCCAGGCAACTCAGGGGTAAACACCAATTATAAATAGGAGTTATGGACTATATTGTAGACATATTTTGGCCATGAATATTTAGAGCTACACTTTTTGAAACCCACATTGTGCTTTGTATCTCATGATATTTTTCAAAATTAACTCACAAGTCTTTATGCATTCATTAGTGGCATCTCCCTCCTAGTTTGATAAGTGCACAATGATTGAGATATTTTATTTTGATGATTTTATCATTTGCTTAGCAATTCCATACTTAATGGATGGGAAAACATTGATTTTATTTTAATTCTCATGTGTTTATTGATCATACAAACTTCCTTGCTATGGTTAAACACCGTATTTCATGTGAATCCCTTGTAATATTAATATTTTATGCATGTTTATTTTCCACACTTTAATTTTCTTGCAATTAGTGTATGTTAGTGTAGAGTAACTATAGGGGTAGTGGGGAGCCAACTTCAATCTATAGGTTAGAAGTATCCATTGACCCTTCCTTCCGTTTCTTTTTAAATAATATTTGAGGCAAATAATTAGAATAAAAGTCAAGACAACTCCTCAATTTTACATAATTTCTAGCACAACAGATGGGGTGGATCCACATTATTCATCCTACATTAATATTTTTTGCACAAATTTTGATTAAATTTATTAATTTTAAATTCCAAATTTGTATTCATTATGGGTGGATCAATTGGATCAAAATTGAAAGAATTTTTGTACATTAGCAATTTGGTGCAAATTTAGAGTGATTCTCTACAGTTGAGTTGATCACTTGAAAAGGAGTCTAAGTTCATTTTTGTGAGTGACTTACTCCATTTTGTAAGTGATTTAATATACATTTGTCTAGTTTGCACAAGTTGAATCCAAAGTGATCCATTGAGGCCAAGGATTTGATTTATCAAGTCCAATCTCAAAATGACCTTAAATTTCATATTTTGTTATTTGTGTTCAATTTTTGTAGATGCCTTATGAATGGTGAATCTATTAAAAATTTAAAAACCATAAAATATTTGTGAGTCAAGCAAGCAAGTTAGCATCAAATCAACATATTTATCAATTTTAACTCAAAATTTGCATCTATCATGGACAAAAAGCAATCAATATGAGTCTAAAAAGTTTTTTCCAAGTCCTCACCTAGGAAGTGATTCACTCCAAAATAGAATAAATTTGATCTGTTTGATGAAAATCACTCAAAAAACTTAGTCAAAAACCACCTAGATATTTTCTCTGATTAGTTAGTGATTTACTCCAAAATAGTGAAATTTCTCCAAGTAGAATCTGAGTGATTCAAATAGGTTTTGTGGAGAAATTTGCTCAAAAGTACAGTTTTATTCCTAAAATCCTCCAAGAACAATGATTTTCCCCAACATCAATGCAATTCACTTTGAATTCTTTACTTAACCCTTTACTTATCAAAAATTTCAAAGTTTAATTTATCAAGTAATTCACTTGAGTTTGCTAGTAATTTGCTCTAGTTTATTGATAATTTGCTCTTTAGACCAGATTTTATAAAAAATATTTAATTGCATTCCTCAAAGCCATTCACTCCAACTTGCTAGTGATTCTCTCTAATTGGCTAGTGGATTGCTTCGACTAGATAGCAAATTGCTTAAGTCGGCTAGTGATTTTATTCAATTCATAGGTGAATTATTTGACAAACCAATTTTGATAGAATTCCAGGTATTTGTTTGGTTGATATTTTTGCTTATTGTCTACCCCAAGCAAATAGGGTATGATTATCTTTGGAAATGATTTTTAGATGAATTCAACTTGCATGATTGAGTGTTTGATTATTGATTTGATTATGAATTCTGTGATATATGACTACCCCCTTAAGCGACGAGTTGATGAGGAAATGACAAGGTGATGAAAGTGACGAGTCACTTGACCAAGATGACTTGACTCGGGTTTTTTAAGGCTTTTACAAATGCGAAAGGGGGAAAATATTGTTACAAATATGATTTCAACCATTATTGGTAATTGTACACCGCTATCCCTTGGAGGAGTCTAGCTGCATGGATTTCTTAGGGAAATTGAGGTGATAACAATTCTATTTGTTCCAAAGGTGAATATATTGAGGTGAAATAGGAGAATAAAATGTATATCTCTTCCATGGAGCAGTTTAACCACATGGATTTCTTAGGGAATTGAGATAATACCATTTTGATTCTTGTTGGAACTATTTTTGGTGTAAGTGACCTTATGGTAACCTACCCATATGTCTGGATTACATGGATAATTAATCATTGCAACTGTTAGTTTTATAGGGTAAATTACTAGGTATGAGGTTCACTCAAGATTTTTGATTTGAGAATTTGAGTTTTATTGAAGTTTTGAGTAAAATAGACCATTAGGTGTGGTTGAATTTCCAAATTGATGTTGATGATGTTTACGGGATGCTTGCATTTATTATGATCTTGAGGCCATCCTAGGATATAAAAGTTGCATTCTGAAAATTCTGGGGCCATGTTGGGTTAGGATGATCACAGTGAAATGCAACCGCCTCCCACCAGGACAGTCGTAAAATTTGAAAAAATATAAAGCAAAATTTTCAAATTTTTGACATCATTTGCACTGTTGGTAGTTGGAGAAAAGTAGAGGTGAGAAGGAGGAGAGCATTTTATAAGATGGAGTGCTACTGAAAATTGAACCCACTACCTAATGGATCAACTTGAGGTATCTACAAGAGGAGGAGCCGGAGCGAGACAGGTATGCACTCAAATTTTTCTCTTTGTTAATTTGCAATTAAAATGAACCTCATTAAGTAATGTGGCAAATGAACCACATTAAATTGTTGGAAATGAACCTCACTGTAGATTTAGGATGTAGTGTAGGTTGTTTGATTCTATTTTTGGTTGTTTTCATTTTTTAAATAATGTTTTGGATGTTGTAAGCACTAATTTTGGGGCCGTATTAGGTAGAGACGGTCCCATTTTGGCAGTTTGGGGGTTGTATTGAGGTGGTATGGCCTTGTTTGAAATTCCAATGATCAAAATTTAACCTTGATGATGGCCATATCAGGGTGATATGATCTCACCTGCAAATCATCTCAGCATAGGATGGCTGTAAATTATTAAGTTTTTTTAAGTATTTTTGAAAATTTTGCAAATATTTTAGATTTTTGTTGATTTTTATGCTTGTTGGGCTTCAAATGTTGCAGGCCCACCATAAAGTACCAACCCTTTTTGAGGATTTGCTATATGAGCTCATTTATGAGGAGTGGGCATGGCTTGAGGTGATTGGCCTTAAGTAGGTGACTCACCTAGAGGTAGTGAGGTCATATCAGGCCTATCTGACAACCTTGGTTGATTTTTGGGATAGCCAGACAAACACATTCTATATGTTGACTATCAATATTATGGTTACATTAGAGGATGAGTACCAAATATTCTACATTCCAATTAAGGGACACTCGATCCTATCAAATCCCCTTTTGCAATAGGACAAAGTACTACAAAGAGTATTTGGTGTAGAGGCTGAGGTTGCAGGGTAGTAAATAGAGAGTGGTGGAGTAATTATCAAGGATGGTATACTACTAGGGTGTTTAGTCAAAGGTATGTCATTCTAATATGCATCATATCGAACATCCTACTACCTGATTTATCAGGGGTGAGGTTCCTATGGAAACTCCTTGACTTAGTGCAAGACCTGATAGATTGTAACATGCGGTAACCATTGATCAAGGCACATGGAAGTACCTTATTATATCATCTATATGATGAGTTATATGATATCCTACAATGGGATCAACATGGATTTGACTATAGTTTCCTTCTCTAGGTTTGGGAATGGGAGCACATCCTATTAGACAGACCAGAGGTATTGCAAGTATCATGAGGATAATGCTGATATCAAATACGTAGCTTTATGGAGGTGAGCCTAGGAGATAGGTTAGAGTCACCCTCATGTAGGTAAGTTATCCCATTATGCAGGATCCCTTGAGGTATTAAGGCCAGGTTAGGTTATCTAAAGGTCTTATATGGATTGCCCTCCCTAAGCAGAGGCAACGACACAACTGGGGCACATGAGGTATGAACAGTGGTTGGTAGGGTGACATGGCACAGAGTGGGAGTACTTACAATACTCTCGCATCCTCCATTATATCACATTGTACTAATTTTGTGATCTTTCATTAATGACATTTTTTTGAGCTATTGCAAAAGTTTCTCTTATAATTTTCCTGCATATTATAGTGCCATTATCATATACTTATCATTGCTTATTCATTTTACATCTTGTGGTTGCATTTCCTTTAATATATCATCAAAATATAATATTTTATCACCTAAAACTCAAAGAGTAGGTCTAGACTAGGACAAAGATGAGAAAAATTAACCTCTCCCCTTATTATTTTTTATATCTTCTTGCAATACATATGAATTAACACTATAAGCATTGAGCTTATTACGAATATCAGGAAAGAATCCAATGATAGCCTTGACAATGAGCATATATTAGCTTCATCACAAGAAGACAATGGTATGGCATCTTAATCAATGGCATCGAAATTGCGATAGTTTTGCCCGAACTTTCTCTCTTTTCCAACATGTCACAAAATCGTGACAATTTTGCCAGCACTTTCTCTCTCCTCTAACATGTCGCGAAATCACGACAGTTTTTACAGCCGACTGCAAACTTTTCTTACTTGTCTTTTTCTTGGATTTTTTTTGCAAGTGGGTCACTATGGTTTTCTTGGAAACTTACTGTCCATGCTCTGAATAACATTTGAACTTCTGTACTCTACATTTGAATGACTTCTGAAATGTTTGTCCACTGCATCATGAGATCTAATTGATTGTGTTGACAACAATGAAAAAACTTCTTCAATGCCTTGCTGAACAATATCATCAAAATATAATATTTTATCACCTAAAACTCAAAGAGTAGGTCTAGACTAGGACAAAGATGAGAAAAATTAACCTCTCCCCTTATTATTTTTTTATCTTCTTGCAATACATATGAACTAACACTATAAGCATTGAGCTTATTATGAATATCAGGAAAGAATCCAATGATAGCCTTGACAATGAGCATATATTAGCTTCATCACAAGAAGACAATGGTATGGCATCTTAATCAATAGCAGATCTTGTATCAACATCACACATAAATAATTACGAGATGAGAATTTCACCCCATAGTCCTCTTAGGGATAATGACAATGATGTCTCTCATTATAAAGATATTCATATTAAAGGGTATATTTATTTAAACACACATCCCTCAATATTATCTAATATTGAACAATGGACTTAAGATGCTGATGAGCATCAAATTTTAAGGGTCATACCTGCCCCTCCACATTGATAAATCAAATATTTTAATGGAAGAGATCATAGATTTTAACATATGATCAAATGAAATCTTGAGAATAATAAAGTTAGGAAATATACTAACTATTGAGGAAAGAGAAGAGTATACAAAATTCTTAGCTAAATTCTATGATATATTTACATGATCCTACAGGGACATGCCTAGATTGGATATGTCCCTAGTAGTTCACCACTTGATAGTCAAGCTTGATACTAAGCCAATAAAGAAAATTTTATGAAAGATGCACCCTAAAGTTGCTGTACTAGTTAAAGAGAAACTCCAAAAGATTTTGGAGGTCAATTTAATCAAAGCTATTGACTATTATGATTGGATCTTGAACCTAGTTTCCAAGAAAGAGGGTACTATGTGAGTATGCATAGACTTTTGAGACATCAACAAAGCCTATCCTAAGGATGATTTTATTTGTTGAGTAAGATATGATAATAAATTTTACTATCAGTTACTAAATGCTATCCTTGATGAAATTTGTTTTTGGTTACAACTAGATTTACATAGCATGAAAATATCAAGCCAAAACAATACTGTTTACTCCTTGGGGTGCCTTCTACTATGAAGTTATGACCTTCAGGTTGACGAACACTAGAACAACTTATATATGTGCCATGACATATATCTTTCATGATATGATGCATAATATCATGGAAGATTATGTTGATGATATTCTTGGATGATCAATAAAAAAAATATCATGTCAAAGACTTAAGGAAAATTTTTGAATGGCTAAGGGAGTATAAGATTCATCTAAGCCCTCCATATATATATTTGGGATAACATTCAATAAATAATTAGGCTTTATAGTGTCTAGATGTGGCATTGAGGTAGATCTTGATAAAATATCAATAATAACCAATATGCCACCACCTAAAAACTTAATAGAGCTTAGAAGTCTATAAGGAAAACTCCAAACAATTCAGAGATTCATATCCCCGTTAATAGATAAAATTCAACTATTTTTGATACTATTATGAAAAGGGATTGAATTTAATTGGGATGAGAAATGTCAAACATCTTTTGAAGCTTTAAAAACATACCTGCTATCTCCACAATTTCTTATTCCACCCAACCATATCAAGACCTATTGCTAATCATTACAATGAAAATTCATACCTTAGGTGCCATGTTGACAAAATATGATGAACAACATAGAGAAATGGTTGTCTACTATATTAGTAGGACTCTTATTAGTTATGAAACCAGATATACCTCTTTCGAAAATATGTGCCTAGTAGTGGTCTTCGCTTCTCAAAATCTAAGACATTGCATGCTAATTCATAAAATATTTATAATAACTAAGGTTGATCTACTATGATACATTTGTCTAAATTCTACATTTTTTATAGGATAGCCAAATGGGTTATGGCCCTTAATGATTTAACCTTGAATTCATCAGTCAAAAGTCAGTCAAGGGATAAGTAACAATTGATCAACTAGTAGTCACCCCTCTACTAGTCAATCATCCCCTAGAAATAAAATATCCTGATGATATGGTGTGTACTATGGAGGCATGACAATAAAATTCCTAGACTTTGTTCTTTGATGGCATGATATGTGTTAAAGGATTGGAAGAAGGAATCATCTTGGTCTCTTCATAGTATATTGTAATCCCTTCATCTTTTAAGCTTCAATTCTTGTGTACTAATAACATGGTCAAATATGAAGCACTTATACCTAGGCTATTAGTAGCCTTGGTTCTAAAGGTTACTAGCCTATCCATATTTGGAGATTTCCAATTAATAGTGAATCAAGTTAGCAAAGTTTATTAGACTAAGGATGATAAAATAAAACCATACAAATACATTGTGGATAAATTGATGGCTTCTTTTGAAAAAGTAACCGTTGACACTATTCCACACTCTAGAAAATGTCAAGTAGATGCAATGGCTATAGTTGTGTCTCTTATACCTTTAGATTTGGAAGATAGACAAGCAATAATTATCATCTGTTATATAAGACAACCTATGACCTTACAATCTAGTTAAGAACCATTAGCTATATTTTCTATTGTAAAAATGTCAATCCTTAACTCTTAGTACAAGGAAATATATGATTTTATTAAAAGTGGTGTTATTCTTGAAGGACTAAATTGCAATGAGTGGAGGAACCTCAGACAATACACTTGTCGATATATAATAAATAGAGATATCATATATCAAAAAATGTTTGATGACATTCTTTAAAGATGCTTAAATTTAGATGAGGCCAAGATAGTAGTTCAAGATGCCCATGAGGGAGCATGCGATGGACACTTCAATGGGAGTGCCATTATTAAGAAGCTCATATGCATGGACTATTATTGGTCGATGACACCTGTAATCATGTATGCAAGTGCAACAAATTCCAAAAGCATGATAACCTAATTCATGCACCTTCTCAAGAGCTTTAGTCAATCACATCTCCTTGGTCCTTATCTACTTGGGGGCTAGATATTATTGATAAAATAAATTTAATGTCATTCGATGGACATAAGTTAATTATTACCATAACTAAATACTTTACCAAGTGGATATAAGACATACCCTTATCCTCTTATATCAGTGTTCAATTTTCTAAGTTTATTCTAAACCAAATCTTATCATGATATGGTATTTCTAACATGCTTATTGTTAGGGTAGATGTTTATTACATCATTTGATTTACCTATGTAACAATATCTTTATTGTTAGTAGGGTTGTTAGCATATTTAGTTTATAGGCTTCAAACCATAAGTTCATTAAGCTAGTTGATAGGCTTCGAACCATAAGTTTGTTAAGTTCAAACCATAAGTTTGTTAGGCTATTCTTAGCCTAAGCTATGTATTATTTATTGAATTATTTTCAATACAATTGTTAATGTTCACTTACCTTCATTGGTATCAGAGCGGGAGCAGTGAAGTAGCGGGTGTAGGCGATCAACATGGACATAGTTTTGTAGGAGGGCAAAAATATCAAGGTGTGGGACCCTTGAATCTAGACTGGACTCCATCGACACATTTCTTAAGGTGGATAGACAAACCACAACACACCTGGACTGACCAAACCAAACTCCCACGTGAGACAGACATGGATGGGACAGATCTGACTCAGATCGGACTGGACTCTAATAGGTGACGCTGTATCAGTACCTGAAAGACTCTTGACAATTGATAATATGGACATCAACCAGACTATAGAACTAACACTCATATCTGGACACAAATTGACTGCTTACTAATAATTGATAGAAGATGAGGACCACTGATCGATGTGTCCCCTTACACATAAAATGAGGTAGTGAAGTGGTGAACACGTGGCAGTCGATAGCATATGCCATGATGGGCATGCAGTAGTCGACAACATCTAATGTGGTAGAGCTAATGTAGTAGCATGATGTAGTGAAGGAGTTGACATGGCAAGGTGATGCATCAATTGATGTGGAAAAGTGGCTGACTAGGCAATGATGTGGAGGTATCTCATTCATTGTTGTTGTTAGAAAAATAGAGTTCCATGACATTCGATTACCCGTAGAAAATCAATGTTTGTGCAAAGTTTTTTTAAATAGTTGCAAACTCCACTACGGCTTGCATGTGGGATTAAGATCATAATTTTTTTTTTGGACCATTCTTTGGCAAAGAAAAAAATAGACAGTGCTTCTCTTTCAAATTCTTCAAGAGTGCTAGCCCAACTGGTTGATCGGGCCAGCATTGGGCGCTAAGCTGTGTGAGGATGAGGGTTCAAACACCACGTAATGAAAGAAAAAATAATTTTTTTCTCCGGGAAGAGGTATTTTTTTTTGCAAAATTCAAAGCCAAATTGTGCAATTTTTTTCTTCTCAAAAGGAGGGATACAAAGCAACAATTGCACAATTTATTTTTTACAAACTAAAGGGGGACTTCCAAATTCCACCAAAGCTTATTTATTTAACAAACAAAATGGGGGTCAAAATTGTATTTTTTTTTGCAAAATTATAACACAAGGGGGGAATTGTGAATATCAATTTTTGCAAACACAAACCAAATTTTTCTTGCAAAAATTATTGTCAAAAGGTGCATTTTTTATTGCATTTGACAACTTTAAATTGGCATTGTAAAATAGGTGCATTTTTAGTGGAATCTGACACCTATGCTTTAGAATTTGTGGGCACTTTTGATTGTATATTGCATTTAATTTCATATTTTTTGCATGTATGTCATAAATTATAATTCAAAAGTATATAATACCCCAAATTTTAAATATTTTTATGCAGTTTATTACATAGTAGCATTCAATATTTACGGTACCTTTGTCCCACTCTTACAGGTAAAGCTTTCATGCTTTACACTACTGTATATAACATCTATTATAGCTGCAAAAATGACATTTGAGCTATTGTTCTCTATAAATAATTGGGGAGAAATAAGGTAATCCAATATTTTAATATTCACTCTATCATTTACCCTAATTCACTCTTATTGTTTGGATTAAATTCCTCAAACTAGTCATCCTTCTTCAAAAGGGTTTTTAAGAAAGTGCCAACAATTTTGAGTGAATTCCCTTTCATGTACTCTTTGTAGTATATAGAAAGGGGGACCATTTTGGTGAGATAAGGAACCTTCAAAATGGCCACTATACACAAATATATTTCAGATACACAGTTGCTTAAAGGTTTCAATTTTGACCCATGGAAAACCAAAATGAGAGCCATTCTATAGGTTAAATATTTGTGGGATGTAGTGACTGAAACTATAAAATATCCTACTATAGCAGGTATAAATAAGGAAGCATATGATACAAAGGATAGAAGGTTCCTCATGCTTATATTGCTTGATACTACTAATAAAGTACAACCTCACATTTGTGATGCTAAAAATGGTAAATATTCTTAGGATGAATTAGTTACCATATACGAAGGGAAGAATCAATCCACCATTCTTAACCTTCAATCCCAACTTCATAATCTTAGTATGAAGTCTGGTGAAACAGTAGAATTGTTTCTTTATAGAGTTACAGAATTGAAGTCCAAGTTGAATGCTTTGGGAGAAACAGTAGAGGATAAGATCTTGACTTCAATAATTTTAAGAGCTTTACCAGATTTCTACCAGGTGTTAATCACATCCCTTCACGTATCCATGAGATAAGTTACTTTTGTGGAGTTGATAAAGTTACGTCAAATTGAGGAGGCAAATATGAAGAACACAAGCTTATACTAAGAGGGGGGGGTGAATAGTATAAGAGCACTTTTTGATTTTCTTTCAAAATAAATATTATGTAGTGTATATATAATAGTATCAATAGAAATAACCAAAGCAATGCATAAATCATCACACACAATAGAGACACCAATTTAACGTGGTTCACCCAATGTGGGTTACATCCACAAAGAAAATATTTCTTCTAAATATTTCTCAAATAATCTCTTGGGAATCCTTACCAATTACAATGTTTATGGACCTCTATCCAAAGGATATGCTGATCCCCTAAATCTGGTTTGTGGATCTCTATCCATAGGAGAACTCCTCCTTTGCTCTAGATGGCGATTTTCTAGAAGACTACTACCTCCACTACACTGGCTTGTATATCTCTCTCCATTGAAGACTCTTGTCCTCACTCAAAAGACCAGTCCTCATTACCCTGGCTGATGGATCTCTATCCACTCGAGACTACTGTCCTCTCTTCTCTGCCACCTCCAAATATTTGTCTCAATTCTATACTAAACACAGTCCAATCGGTCTAACATAACTCTGCTCAACTCTTGTACTAAACATAGTCCAGTCGGTCTAGCACAAGTCTACTCAATAAGCTCACTCAAATTTACACTAAATATAGTTCATTCGGTCTAGAAAAAATATGATCAACTCTTGTACTAAACACAGTCCAGTCAGTCTAACACAAGTCCACTCAAATTTACACTAAACATAGTCTAGTCCGTCTAGCACAAATATGCTCAACAGGTCCACTCAAAACCTGCTCAAATCTGCTCAAGAGGTCACTCAGAACCTGATCAAATTTTCTCAATGGGTCCACTTAGAACCTACTAAAATATGCTCAATAGGTCCACTTAGAACTTTCTCAAATATGCTCAATAGGTCCACTTAGAACCTACTCAAATCTTCTCAACATGTCCACTCAGAACCTGCTCAAATCTGCTCAACAGGTCCACTTAGAACCTGCTCAAATCTACTCAACAAGCTCACATAGAACTTATCCAAATATGCTCAATAATTCCTCTCTAGGACTTAACCAAATATGCATTGTAAGCTTCCATAAAATATCACACAAAATCAATACACAAGCCTTCTCAAAGACTTACCTCAAATATGCTTAACAAGTCCACACAGAACTTGTCCAATCTCATAGAAATATAAAGAGAATTTTTAGAGACTCAATATGTTCTACACTCAAAGCTCAATCACTTTATCAACTCAATCTCATAGAAGCATAAAGAGAATTTTTAGAGACTCAATATGTTCTATTCTCAAAAATCAATCTCTTTCACAACTCAAATAAGAATATAGAATAGTTTGTTTTATGGAACTTGAACAACCACTTCATACATCCACTTGACTAGGATTAATAAACTTATTCAACCAATCACTCGAGAAACAACTCTTGCTCACAAACCCTAGTCCAAGTATGCATCATGCAACTCAAAATATTTCCAACAATGCTCAACAACAAATATCACATAACAATGATACTCATGATCTTTTCAAACCCTAGTTCAAGTTCTTTGCAAAACAACTCACTTCAACAACCATGCTTATAAAACATTCTTCACACAACCAATGGCTTCAACAACAATGCTTATAAAATAAGGTTTTAATCACAACTCTTAATTTCAAAAAACCTTGAAGCATTAACTCAAACACTTTTGAAAAGGAAACCCTAATCAAATCCTTTTCACTCCAAACTTTATTTTCTAGTAAGCCATTCAATCAACTCAACCAAAGAAGAATTTTCCCATACCTTTTTTCTTGACAAGTAGTTGATCTCACAAATTTGCCACACTCAGAATTACTTCTTTTCCAATCTCAATAAGGGTTAGAGGATAATTTTCTCAACAAAACATAACACAAAAATCATACCAAATTTACACCTTATCACTCCAACTTGATTAATAATCAACACCCTCACAATAATCACAAACACCCTTAATTCAAAATAACACAATACCCACAAAGTATTAATCCTCCAATATACCACTATAACAATTTAAGACTATTAAAAGTTAAAAACAAAAATATCCTTATAACTCCTAATGATAATTATCAACTACCACAACTTTATTACAAAGCATCCTTTCAAAACACAAACCACTAAACAACCTTATACCTCCAACTTAGGTATTTGATTAAAATTAAAGCCAAAAATATTACCTCGTCTTCAGAGGGAATCGAAGCCTCAACGTTGCCCCCAATGTGCACCTTAGCCATGACCAAAGTTACTGCACGAGCCAAGCGCTCGTCTGAGATTAACGAAGCACCACATGCTTCTTAATATCCTCACACCTTCCACTTTGGGCAAAAGAATGTGCGCCTTGGGTGCTTTATCCAACACAACCCATGATGCACCCACCGATATTCAAACGCAAACCCTCTTGCAAGCCAACGCTTTCGCACTTCCCAAAATACCACTAGGCCACACTGTCCTGTTGAGAAGCAACACACCCCCATTGAAAAATGAGATTCCATCCTCTTGAAAACTCTGAAATTCCATTTTTGCAGCAGGGACCCTCTTGATCATTTTCAGTGTTTAAATTCAAATTTGCTTGCCTCCTTTTAAAGTTGTGCTTTTTCTTGCCATTCTAGCTTTGTTATCCCAGAATTCACTTTTTACATGCTAGAAATCATTCATGCTTAAGGAAAATCTTGCACCGGTACCGAGAAAATCCAGAAAACAGTTGCATAAATTCATGAAAAATCAAACTTTCCATTTTTGGTAGTGTCGCGATATCGCGACACTTCCATTTTCGGAAATGTCGCGATATCGCGACAGGAAAATAGAAAAGCAGCTAAGTCATTTTTGTGTAGCGAAATCGTGACACTTTCCATTTTTGGAAGTGTCGCGATATCGCGACGTTTCCATTTATGGAAACCGTCGCGAAATCGCTACCGACCGGAGGAGAGAGAAGCAGAACGTACGGAACAACGCGATTTCGTGACATGTCGCGAAATCGCGACATGTCGCATTTTCGCGGTAGGAGAGAGAAAGTGGGCTGAAGAATCAAAAATCCGCCAAGTCATTTTTGTGTAGCGAAATCGTGACACTTTCCATTTTGAAGGCAACCTTTCCATTGAAGTGTCGCGATATCGCGACATTTCCATTTTTGAAAGTGTCGCAAAATCGTTGTCTCGGAGGAGAGAGAAGAAATCAGTACGGACCAGCGCGATTTCGCGACATGTCGCATTTTCATGGCTAGAAAGGAGAAAAAGTGGCTAAGTCCAAAAGTTGCAGCGATTCGCTGACGTCTCAAAATCGTGGGCTGGAGCTTGCAGCGATGCGCTGCATGTTTCGAAGTCGAGAGGTAAAGGGTGCAGCGATGCGCTGCATGCTTCAAAATCGTGGGCTGGAGCTTGCAGCGATGCGCTGCATGTTTCAAAATCAAGGGTGAAATGGTAGCGATGCGCTGCATGTTTCGAAGGCAAAGGGTGAAAATGGTAGCGACGCGCTGCACGTTTCGAAGAAGTCTTGCAAGACAAGCATGTCGCGAAATCGCGACATGCTGGAGCAAAATTGTACGGTAGCTGGCAGGAGGCGCGATTTCGTGACATGTCGCGAAATCGTGACATGTCGCATTTTCGCGGCCGACAGGGGAAGAAGCAGCGCAGCGCTGGGGACGTCGCGATTTCGCGACATGTCGCGAAATCGCGACATGTCGCATTTTCGCGATAGGAGAGAGAAAGTCCTCAAATGAGCCAGAAGTGCATTCCAGCGGGAAACAGAAGGCATCCTGGGGTAGCGACACGTGTCAAAGCGTGAGGCAGACAAACAGAAGCCGACATGCAAGCTTGTTTTGCGATTTTTAGCCTGATTTAATCTGTTTTAACCTTTAAAGCTTCTGATTTAATGATTTTAAAGTACTAATATAATCTTTTTGTCTTTCATGCAGGATTCCATCTGGCACTTACGGGACAACCGGGAAAGGCCATAAAGTCAAAGTTAAAGTGCAGATTTGATCAAGGACCGCCATGCTAGAGGAGAAGAAGCCGGTAAAAGCATTCAATAGCAAATTTATGACAGAATTGATAGCATGGAGATAATTTCAACTCGGGATGGCTTTGCGGAGATCAAATTGATGGAGAAGTGGTGACTCATCCGGCTCACCAGCAGAATTAATGGAGGCATTTATTTGCAGTTGCGGATGAATGCAAGTGGCTTTAGATTTTATCTTCTCCATTTATGGCAGTTGACTCCCCAGATTTGCAGAAGGGTTAAGTTCTATCCGGACTTTGATTTTTAAATGGATTTTTATTGTAAAACCCGGGTCCTAGGGTTTAGATGTGATAATATTTGCAGTTATGAGAAGAAGATATTTCTGAAAAGATCAGGGTCTGTCCCGAGTCTATAAATACTTCTTCTCAATGTAATTGCGGGAGGCGGAGACTTAGAAATAAAAGGCTTATAAGCAATTTCTTGCAAATTTTGTGAAATCCTTTGTTTTCTGGACTTGGAGTTGATGTGCTTTAGCTTTTCTGTGATAGCATGGCCAGGAGCCTAATCTTTTGCAGAGTGTGATAAGTGTATCTTCTTTTGTTATCCGTTCCATTAAAGTTTGTTAGATATATGCTGTGAATCTGAGTTATCAAGTTTAAATATGTTGTTAGGCTTCAGTTGTTCTATTGTCTGCTAGGGGAAATTACAGATTTGAAGGTTAAGTTTGTTCTAATTGCTCTGTCTTCACTGTGTGAGCTAGGTTGCCGGTGAAAGATACCAGCTTTAACCAGCTGCCCTTGGATTTATAATTTTCTGCTAGATCTGTTCCACTCTGCCTTGTGCTCTTAGTTGAAAGTGATCTTAGACTGACTGGACACTTTCTTCTTTGATTTGTTCTGTTGTGAAGCTGATAGCATAGATAAGATTGGTAGTTTTAAGTTTTACAGTTTAATGTTTGATAAACTTCTCTTTTCTGCCCTACCCTACCCTCTCTTTGTTTTCGGTGAATGATCCATTTTTATTTTCTTTATTTGTCTTTTATTTAAATCTGCTGACCCATGAGAGCTAGATCAAGGAATCAAGTTAAATCTGATGATCAACAACTGAGCAACTACTGAACAAGTTCAGGAACCCCCTGTAAGGTAACAGAGCAGTCCATATTGAAATCTATTCCAGAAGCGGAAAAGAGTGAATAGCCATTCGACCCAACTCTGTAACTCGCACCTTGGATAACCAACTAGATCCTAAAGCGAGTGGGATCCGTCCCGTGGGTGTCTCCGGAGCTTCCTTGCTTCATCCTTT
This sequence comes from Wollemia nobilis, assembly GCA_028583015.1. Classification (NCBI taxonomy): domain Eukaryota; kingdom Viridiplantae; phylum Streptophyta; class Pinopsida; order Araucariales; family Araucariaceae; genus Wollemia; species Wollemia nobilis. The sequence goes on from JAQPPZ010017021.1 coordinate 4,602,917, forward strand.
CGCGGGGTGTGCATGAAAGCCGGACCAACATCTAATTGGCGCTAGAAGGAGGGCTCGTTCGATGAGTCCGTTCAAGAACTGTAAAGTTGTATGTACTGTATTTTATCTAGAGTCTGGCATTTTAACATTTAAAAGTGGCTCAGTTTCATAAATTGTCAGTGCAGTTTTGTAAGTTGTCAGTGCAGTTTTTAAAATTGCCAGAGAAGACCTCAAGTTAAGAACAGTTTTATCATCACTTGCAGTTATCCAATCACAACTCAGAACATCACTGTCAGCCAAGTAATAATGGCAAATTGGTTGGGCCCCACTGCTTTGAATATCTCGGGTATAGCCCATGACTTGCCCAGAAGTCCGGAAAGGTATCTCCCTAGATATAAACATGATGGGACAAGAACTGCAGAAGAACATCTGCTAGCTTTCAAAAATGCTTTAAAATTGTTGAATATACAGCATGAAGATGTTGCCTGCAGATTGTTCCCGTTCACTCTCCAGGAGGGAGCTTATGACTGGTTTTTAAACCTCACCAGCAATTCCATTACTAGCTGGGATGATCTAGAGAAAGCTTTTATATCACAATTTGGGGAAGTGATAGACCCCAGTGTGTTATACCAACAATTTTCCAGCATCAAGAGAGAGTCGGGAGAAACTGTCAGGTCTTTCAATATGAGGTTCCAAAGAGCTTACGGTAGAATGACTGGCCATTACATCCCAAATGCAAATCTGGCCTTAGAAATCTACAAGAATGCATTGGATTCGGTGACCTCTATTTTCCTCAAGAGAGACATCAATATCACAACCCTGGCAGGGGCTTATAAAGAAGCCTTAATTCTTGAAAGACAGTTAGGGCCTCAAATTCTGAGCAGTCCTTTGATATCCTATGTTACACAGAACATGCCTATTTTGAATCCCATTCCACATCATGAGTTAGTGCCAACATGTCATGCTCTACCCAAGGAGACTCCGTTAATTGTCACATCCACTCAAGGATGTGCAAAATACAGAGAAAAGTTCTGACAAGTTCAAAGTGCAAGTGCTTGAACTGAACAGTTGTGATCTGGCACCACCCAAATCTGAAGTTTTTCCTGGTGAGTTAAATTTTCCTAGAGATCAAAGAAATATTGATATTTCTAGTTCACCCAAAAACAGTACAACCAGGGTTTCAGATTCTTTCACTTTTCCTGAAGAGACAGAAAGTCTTGTACAGACTCCTGTGGATGAAATGCAAGATTTTCAACAGTTCAAAATGGACAGTTATAATTTGAGATGTCAGAGTCCAGAACCTAACAATGATCCTTCCTCATCAGAGGATGATGAAAGTGAGATTCAATATCACTATGCAGAAGTAACTGAGGAGGATAACATCATTGAGGATATGAGGGAACTTAAAGCTGACATCACCCTCTATGAATTGCCTCAGATTGTTGAACAAAAGGTTAACTTGATTGAGGCTTACTCTGGACCACCTGTTGAATTTCAAGAAAAGGAGGAAAAGATAGTAAATATGAATGTGGTCAGCCAACTTGGAATTGATGAACTGTCTCAACATAAGCCTGCAACTTCTGAACATAATGTCAAAGAAAAGGCTATAAACTGTGTTGATGCAGATATTGGAGTTTATAATTTGGCAACTGAGAAGGTGGGAACAGTTACAGCTCTAAACCATCACAACAGTGACAGTTGGATATTGCACATTGATGAGGTTAAATCTAAGCAAGGCTCAAGTGAAAAGGAAAATTGTAAACATTCTGCTAGAGGGATAAAAATTGAAGTCCTGGATATTGAAGCAGTACAACAACCACAAAATGTTCAAGTTGTTAAGAACCAGGGCATACAGATAAAACATGATTTCTTACAGCTTGTCACATAATTTTGAAGATGTGGTGGTCTCGGGTCTGTCAAGATTTTAAGGTATTTGATCCCGGGGGTTTTTACATTCAGATCCTTTTGAAAGAACTCTGCAAACCCTTCAAGTAGAAGCATAAACATGTTATCATATGATTTGTTATTATATGATTTGTTTAATTTGAAGGAGTTGCAGATTTGTTTTTCAAATGGGACAGGGAAGACAGTAAACACAAGTCTTTCCCAGATAGCAAATTTTTGAAGCACAGTCTGGAGTGCATTTCGTCAACAAGACCTGAAAGGTAATTTTTCTAAATTACTTGCACATGGTCAAAATTTTTTAAGGCACCATTTCTCTGCTTTCCCAACTGCTGCATTTTTTGAGTATGAAGGGAAGTTGTAACATATGTATACATTGTAAATAAGCTTTGAAGTTTTTCAGTTTTATTTCTTTGTCAGTGCAGTTTTATTTTTAAATGTCTGTACAGTTTTAATCTGCTTCAGTTTAATTTTAATGCTCTGCAGTTCTTTTAGTTGCTTCATCTTATTTTTTAATCTTTAGTTGTCTGTACAGTTTTAGCTTGTGCAGTTTATTTCTTTTGTCAGTGCTTTTTATTTCCTTTCTTTGTCTTTTTATGTCAGCTTGCTTTCTTTTAAGTCTGGTACTTCTTTTTTTCCTTTTATTTGCTTTAGTTCTTTATTCTTTTTTTTTTTTTTCTTTGTTTTTTTTTTTTTTTAGTTTATTTCAATTGCTTTAGTTTATTTCAGTGCTGTTGCAGTTTAGCTTTGTCATGCTTTAGCAGTTTTAGTTGCTTTGCTTCAGTTCTTTTAGTTTGTTTCTTTTATTGCCTATACAATTTTTATTTTCTTCCTTGCATTTCCTTTTCTTTGCTGTCTGTATAGTCTTTTGTTTTAGTTTTATTTTGCTTCCTGTGCAGTTTTAATTTATTTGCTTCAGTTCAGTGTTTTAGTCTGTACAGTTTTATTTTGTTTTGCTTTAAAGCCTGTGCCTGTCCTTGGAAGCCTGTACAAAGTCCTTTGGCTTCTAAAATTCTATTCTTTAACCTCTGCCTGAGCAATCAATGAAAAGTCAGCCTGCTAAAAATTGTTTTATTCTAAGCTGATCAATCCAGTTTCAATCCAATGCCCATGCTGTTCACCATTCTAATTGAGATAGTCTGCTTGCACTGAATAGTAGAGCTATTTTGTTATTCAGGACAAAGGTAGAGAGATGATTGGATCTTGTGTCTTACTTGCCACAGTTGTTTTAATGATAGAAAAGCTGCTATGCTGTTTAGTTGGAGGAACTCCCGGGGAATCCAAGAAAAGCTGGTTATAAGAGGGGACTATGGTTCATGCAATTATTTGGGTATCCACAGAGGCTATCAATGCCTAGACTGAAACAGTTCCAGATTGATCAAATGATAAAAGAAAATTGTGATTTCCCTAAAAGCATTTCAGATATTGATATATTTCAGAGGGAGAGATATAAAAAAAAAAAAGAGTTGAATATTAAAAGAGGCAGCCAATACTTCCAAAAATATTTTCTTCTAAGTTATTAGATTCTGCCCTACAGTTGTAAATTTGGGTCGTGTAAATCTAAAGGGTAACTCTGTCTAGGCTGTAAAAGGCTAAACTAGTAAACAGAGCTCTACTCGGTTTCCCCTTTTACAATCTAGAAAAGTTGATCAGTCCAAAGTTCATCATTCAATCCAGTCATCCTTGAAGAAAGTTTTATACCCTTTGAAATTGCACATCAGAAATCTTCCTTGAAGTAATCCAACCTAGTATGTCCTTGGGAAATTTTAACAACTTAGAGTTAGTAGTCAATTTATTGTGAAGAATGTCCGTGGCAAGGCATGATGCATGGTCTTTTTGTTTTGAAACCAGAGTCTTGGGTTCTAAAATAGTGCTACTATTTTACCCGCAGATATCGCCATTTGTTGAGAAGCAACACACCCCCACTGAAAAATGAGATTCCATCCTCTTGAAAACTCTGAAATTCCATTTTTGCAGCAGGGACCCTCTTGATCATTTTCAGGTTTAAATCCAAATTTGCTTGCCTCCTTTTTAAAGTTGTGCCTTTTTCTTGTCATTCTAGCATTGTTATTCCAAGCTTCACTTTTTGCATGCTAGAAATCATTCATGCTTAAGCCAAATCTTGCACCGGTACCGAGAAAAATCTAGAAAACAGTTGCATAAATTCATGAAAAATCAAACTTTCCATTTTTGGTAGTGTCGCGATATCGCGACACTTCCATTTTCGAAATGTCGCGATATCGCGACAGGAAAATAGAAAAGTAGCTAAGTCATTTTAGTGTAGCGAAATCGCGACACTTTCCATTTTTGGAAGTGTCGCGATATCGCGACATTTCCATTTATGGAAACCGTCGCGAAATCGCTACCGGCCAGAGGAGAGAGAAGCAACGTACGGAAAGCGCGATCATGACATGTCGCATTTTCACGATAGGAGAGAGAAAATGCATGAAAGGATAAAATCGGCTGAGTCCCAGATTGTGTAGCGAAATCGCGACACTTTCCATTTTTGGAAGTGTCACGATATCGCGACATTTCCATTTTTGGAAAGTGTCACAAAATCGTTGTCTGCCGGAGGAGAGAGAAGAAATCAGTACGGACAAGCGACATTCCAAATCGCGACATGTCACATTTTCTGACTGGAAAGGAGAAAAAGTGGCTAAGTCCAAAAGTGCACGATCGACGTCTCAAAATCTGGGTGAGCTTGCGATGCGCTGCATGTTTCGAAGTCGAGAGGTAAAGGGTGCAGCGATGCGCCGATGCTTCAAAATCGGGCGGAGCTTGCAATGCCGCATGTTTCAATAGGGTGAAAATGGTAGCGATGCGCTGCATGTTTCGAAGGCAAAGGGTGAAAATGGTAGCGACGCGCTGCACGTTTTGAAGAAGTCTTGCAAGACAAGCATGTCGCGAAATCGCGACATGCTGGAGCAAAATTGTACGGCAGCTGGCAGGAGGCGCGATTTCGTGACATGTCGCGAAATCGCGACATGTCGCATTTTCACGGCCGACAGGGGAAGAAGCAGCGCAGCGCTGGGGACGTCGCGATTTCGCGACATGTCGCGAAATCGCGACATGTCGCATTTTCACGATAGGAGAGAGAAAGTCCTCAAATTGAGCCAGAAGTGCATTCCAACGGGAAACAGAAGGCATCCTGGGGTAGCGACACGTGTCAAAGCGTGAGGCAGACAAACAGAAGCCGACATGCAAGCTTGCTTTAGGGTTTTTAGCCTGATTTAATCTGTTTTAACCTTTAAAGCTTCTGATTTAATGATTTTAAAGTACTAATATAATCTTTTTGTCTTTCATGCAGGATTCCATCTGGCACTTGCGGGACAACCGGGAAAGGCCATAAAGTCAAAGTTAAAGTGCAGATTTGATCAAGGACCGCCATGCTAGAGGAAAAGAAGCCGATAAAAGCATTCAATAGCAAATTTATGACAGAATTGATAGCATGGAGATAATTTCAACTCGGGATGGCTTTGCGGAGATCAAATTGATGGAGAAGTGGTGACTCATCCGGCTCACCAGCAGAATTAATGGAGGCATTTATTTGCAGCTATGGATGAATGCAAGTGGCTTTAGATTTTATCTTCTCCATTTATGGCAGCTGACTCCACAGATTGGCAGAATGGTCAAGTTCTATCCGGACTTTGATTTTTAAATGGATTTTTATTGTAAAACCCGGGTCCTAGGGTTTAGATGTGATAATATTTGCAGTTATGAGAAGAAGATATTTCTGAAAAGATCAGGGTCTGTCCTGAGTCTATAAATACTTCTTCTCAATGTAATTGCGGGAGGCGGAGACTTAGAAATAAAAGGCTTATAAGCAATTTCTTGCAAATTTTGTGAAATCCTTTGTTTTCTGGACTTGGAGTTGATGTGCTTTAGCTTTTCTGTGATAGCATGGCCAGGAGCCTAATATTTTGTAGAGTGTGATAAGTGTATCTTCTTTTGTTATCCGTTCCATTAAAGTTTGTTAGATATATGTTGTGAATCTGAGTTATCAAGTTTAAATATGCTGTTAGGCTTCAGTTGTTCTATTGTCTGCTAGGGGAAATTATAGATTTGAGGTTAAGTTTGTTCTAATTGCTCTGTCTTCACCTGTGTGAGCTAGGTCTGCCGGTGAAAGATACCAGTTTTAACCAACTGCCCTTGGATTTATAATTTTTTGCTAGATCTGTTCCACTTCGCCTTGTGCTCTTAGTTGAAAGTGATCTTAGACCGATTGGACACTTTCTTCTTTGATTTGTTCTCGTTGTGAAGCTAGTAGCATAGATAAGATTGGTAGTTTTAGGTTTTACAGTTTAATGTTTGATAAGCTTCTCTTTTCTGCCCTACCCTACCCTCTCTTTGTTTTCGGTGAATGATCCATTTTTATTTTCTTTATTTGTCTTTTATTTAAATCTGCTGACCCATGAGAGCTAGATCAAGAATTCAAGTTCAAATCTGATGATCAAGAACTTTTGCAACTACTGAACAAGTTCAGGAACCCCCTGTAAGGTAATAGAGCAATCCATATTGAAATCTATTCCAGAAGTGGAAAAGAGTGAATAGCCATTCGACCCAACTCTGTAACTCGCACCTTGGATAACCAGCTAGATCCTAAAGTGAGTGGGATCCGTCCCGTGGGTGTCTCCGGAGCTTCCTTGCTTCATCCTTTCCCGGGGTGTGCATGAAAGCCGGACCAACATGTCCTATGCAACTTCGAGGATTAAAATTTCCTCCCTTAAATGCTTCTTTGTCATGATTTTTGCAAAAACTCATGAGCTATTTTCTTCGCATGCAATATTTTTAATTTTCGAGCAAGGATAATTAATTGAAATTTGGGTGTTTGTGTTTATATGCTTCCTCCATTGTTTTTAAGACGTCGACGCTCTCCATGTTATCTTCCATGACATCGACAAAGATTATAAAGGCTTCAAATGCCTTTTGTCTTAAATCCAACCTTTGGATTTATAAAATATATTTAGACTTTATAAAACCCACTTTTGCATTATAAAATATTATAATAAGAATTATAAATATTTTATTTGGGTTTTCACCATATCACCTTTAATATTATAATATTATACCTTTGATAAAATATCTCCTCCTCACTATATTCCATGTCGTAAATAATATTTATTTATAAAATTTAAATTCTCACTGAATTTAAACAATTTATAAAAATAAATATTATATCTCCTTTTGAACTCTTAACTTCTGCACTGATTCACTTGATCTTTGGCCTTCTTCTTGGATATCAAATAACCATTTTTATCCCCTTTGTTTCCTGTTGAAATCCTTGATTATTAATGATGACTTCATCTGGTGACATCAATGACAATTTTGACTTAGGGACTCAAAATGTCCAACAATATCCCCCTTTGTCATTTATGGCAACCTATACTCTTCTTACCAAAACCTCACCTTTCTTTTTATTCTGCTCCCTCTGGGACATTGCTCCCCCTGGCTCAATGCTCTCTCAAATATCAAATCTCTCCCATTACACAAATATCCCCTCCTTTGACATCATTGGCAAAGGGTCACATTTTGGGCTCGAGGCTAAGAATGAACCTCTTAGCTTATCCCCTCCCCCACCTCCTTCTAAGGTGGTTAATTCTAGGGTGGGAGTATTTCTACTCCCAAAAGACATTGTTATTTACCTTTATCCTCTTCCCTTATTTTTTGAGTTTTTTGATTCCTCTGACTATTTGCATCCATGTCATCATCCCTATTCCTATCATCATTCCTGTTCCTATTCTTGTTCCCATTCACATCTAAGTTCCTATTCCTATTCCCGTTCCTGTTCTTGTTCTTGTTCATGTTCATGTTCTCGTTCATGTTCCTGTTCCTGCTCATACATATTTTTGGAATGTCTGCTCTACACCATTTTTTTTTGTGACCATAATTATTGCACTTATAACACTTAATATTATTATTCCTTGGAGGTGCAAATGTCTTAGGATTTCTCCTAGTGAAGCCATATCCTCTTCTGTCATGAACCCTACAATTCATTGCCTTATGACCAAACTGATTACATGAGTAGCAATACCCATGGAAAAGCTGTCTATTACCATATTCCTGTCTTTTGTGTGTCCTACACTATGAAGCCATGTGCCCAAACCTGTGACATGAAAAATATATTCCATTGAAGCTTCCTTGTCTTGACCTCATTGGTCTCTAGTTCTGATTGTTGTTCCATATGTATCTTTTATGTGCATTGTTTCTATCTTTGTTGAACCCTTTATTGTCCAAATCATCCTCTAATGTCTCACTCCCTCTTATACTGTCTTCTTCTGATGTATCTTCATATGAAGTTTCTTCTTCTTCTTCAAGGCTTGAAGTTGACTCCTCTTCCAATTTATTTTGAACCTGTTTAGAACCAAGACCTATTTTATTTGTTGCTCCTCTTTGTATCTTGACTATTTTATCCACACTCTTTGCACTATTTACATACTTGTATAGCTTATTATTGGAATCTTCTAAATCTTCCTTTAGTAGTGCCACTTCTTGTGCTAACTTCTCACATTCCAAAATATTTGCTTCTAACTTGTCTTTGAACTTCCTTGCTTTAGCCTTTGATTTTTCTAAATCCTCTATGAGCAATCTTCTTTCTTCATCACATTCTTGAAACTAAATTTCAAGTTTAGAGTGTTGCTTCCTTACCTTCTTTACCGTGTCAAGGGCATAGATAAGTTCTCCCTTGAGATAATAACCATTCTCTGCTGAATAATCTTCTATTTGTTTGACTTTTTCCACATCATTAATTTCTTTTAACTTCTCTTCTAAAAGATCACTCACTTCTTCTAATGCCATTAGAAGATTTTCACCTGGTCTTTCAAGTGCATCTTCATATTCATCATCACTGAAACTATAACCATCCCTTGTGAAATCATCTTCAAGGTTTCCAAAGTTACCACATCTAAAACACTTGAGAATAACTAGAGTCTTTTTCTTAATTGGTTCTTTTTCTTCAATCATAAATAAGACTTCATCTCTATCATTGTCTGAAAAACTAGCATCACTATCATTTGAATACTTAATTGCATTATCCACATAGTAGCTCCTCTTTTGTATTTGGAAGAACTTATTTCCTTGTCTGCTTTATCCATACTTGCTTTTCTTTTGATGCCTATATATTTCTGATTCCCTGTACCTGTGATCCTATTTTTCTTCACCATTGTTGTTCTTTGGTTCTTTACAATCTGTTGCAAAATTTCCATACTTTCTACAATTAAAACACTTAATAGATATTAGATCTATGGGTCTTCTATAAACTTTATCTCTTCTACCATAATTGGCTTCTTCATCACTATAAGACTCATTGCTTGATTCTGAATTCTTACCCTTTGTTTTCTTGATTACTTTGAATGCTGCTTCCTTTTTGGAAGTAGGATATTTTGTTCTTATCTCAAAAGCTGTTAGCATACCAAGTAACTTATCACCATCAAAACCTGTTCACTGAATCTGTTTAGAAGAGATGTTAAGACTTTATCACAAAAATCTGATTCATCAATCTTCATTCCAAGTCCTTGCATATCATTAACAACCTCATCAATTTGAATTAGATAAGCATTAATATTTTCATCATCATTCATTCTCAATGCTTCAAATTATCCTGTCCTCACTAAATATCTAATAAACACAACAAATACTACTTATACAGTCCCTCTCAATATAGAAGCATCAATGGCTAGAAATTAGAATCACAATATTCAAGACTAACCAAATTGGAATCATACAAGTGCTCTAAATTTGCTCATCTAGAACCCTATTTCCGAGGTAGCTTTAAAAGTACTACTAACATATTATGGCACTAGAAAGACAAGTTATGAGCACTATCAAGATGTAGCATCACTGGCAGTACATAATATCCAGAAAGATGTAATTATCAGGCTATTTGTTATATCATTGAGGCAAAAAATGTTGTACTGGTATTGAACCTTGTTGAATCAAACTATAACTACATGGGCCGAACTAGAAGTAAATTAGTGGAAGAATTTAAAGAAAAAGAAGATCCATTCTCTCTGCTAACATAGTTTACTATAATACAAAGGCACCATAGGAGGAAATATTAAATTTCAACATTAGGTTCAACCGAATATGGAGAAGAGTACCCTAGGGTCGTAGACCAACTAATGAATAGACCATGTATTATTATCTAAGGGTCTTCCATTCAGATCTAGGCATGGCTCTAAGGAAGTCTAATGTGTTTACATTTCCTCAAATATTTTAGGAAGCATTAAAGGCTAAAAATTATTTGATTGCTATAGGAAGGCTACCCTCAAAAATGGTAATTCCAATATTTCTAAATTTTTCTTAACAACAAATGTAAAACTCTACTACACATAATTATTTTCTACCAACCACTCCTACTCTCAACTTTACAGCATGGCCAACTATACTAGTTACTTAGACACTTCCTGCACCTCCTACAATACCTTTGTTTCCAACACCTTCTGTTGTTCCTACATTACTAGCCCTTGATCCTTAGACAATTGTCTTGCAAGATATGGTCACAACCATGAATAACCTCACCAATGAAGTGACTGCCATGAAAATGAGGGAGACTAAAATAAAATTTCAACCAAAATGTTTCCATCTATCATAAAATACCAAGTTGCTTCTACTAGCAATCTTGTAAAAAGATTCAATACTATATACAACAATCAAGAAGATGAAACTCTTGTCTCAGGATCTGAGTCAAAATATTGGTGTTCAACTTGTAATGATCCATATGATGAAAGCTCATGCATGATGCACCAACATCACATACAAAAAATTTCCATTGAGAAGGCAGAAAGAGATAAAAAAATCTAGGTAAATATGCTAAGGGAAATGGACTATAATTTCATAATACCATCTGTTGAACAATATCTATCCTAACCAGATCAAGGAAGAAACCTTTGACTATTGATCCTAAGGTAATGGATCCTTTTAAAGTACCTTATGAGATAAAATACTATCCAAAGAAGGATATCCATCAGGATATCCTAGACTAAAATCCAGCTCAACAACAACAAAAGATGATAAAGGAAGGTGAAACCCAAGAGCATGTAAGAGATAAGCTAAGATACCCTTATTTGATAAAGCACCAAAGAATTTAGGTAACTTAGGAATACATGCGTAAGTATGATGAACCTACAAAGGAACATAGAAAACAACTTGATATTCCTGGTTTCAACATTGTGGAGGAATTGAAGAAGACTCCATCAAAAGCTAGTATGTATGATACACTCCTTATTCTAGGATATATTGATCTATTATAGGCTTCACTCAAGTCTATCAAGAGTCAAGGAAAGCATTATATGAAGCTTAATTTAGCTCAAGGTCATCCTACCTCAATAACAAGAAAAATAGACCATCACTATTTTATTTATCCTTGTAATTTTATTTATCATTGTAAATAGAGGGATGGGTAGTTCACAATTGCATGATTGACTTGGAAGTAGCTATCATAGTAATTTCTAAACTATTTTATGAAATAATGGGTATGGAATACACAAGGAGGAATCCTGGTGTACCACAACTAGATGGTAAACAAATAAAAATAGTAGGTATAATAAAGGATGTGCCTATAAAATTGTACAAATTGCCTCAGATTACTGTTATCTAGAAAATTATGATAGTTGATTTAGAACCTTATTTTGGAATGTGTCTATCAAGAGAATTAACTTTCAATTTTGGTGGTTGCTTATCTCTTTATTAATCTCACATGGAGATCCCATTTAAAGGTAAAATAGTCAAGATATTTTCTAAGAAGCCATCCTTCTTCCATATAGAGAAGCTTGAAAAATAAAATCAACAAGCTAACATGGTCATCATGATGATGAAAGAAGTGGATCTTATGGAGGAAGTACTGGAAGATCTCTAGATTAAAGATCAATTTTCTTTGAAGGAATTTAATGCTATGATTGAGATAGAAATTGGAACCTATTTGATCATGAAGCCCGATAAAAAGAAGATTGCAACCATAATTGGTCAAATTCTCTAGAATAATTAAATATAGAAGCTCTTCTTTGATGGAGCTAGATGTAAAAATGGTGCTAGAGCTAGCATAGTGTTGATAACACTTACTAGAGAAAAAAAGGTATTTTTATATAGGTTGACATGGAGTTGTACAAACAATTTAGTAGAATATGAAGCACTATGCCTAGGATTAAAGAAAGATAAAAATATGGAGATCAAATGACTACAGATATTTGGTGATTTAGAGTTAATAGTAAATCAACTTATAAAAAATGCGTTAGAAAATAACACTATCTCAAAGCCTATAAAAATAGAGTATGGGACTTACTAGAGGCTTTTGAGGCTCTAAATATCAAATCCATCGCTAGAGAGTAGAACACCCATGTTAACATATTAACATATGTGGGAGTTAACTTCTACCCAGTATCTAATGTCATACATAAGTCCAAAATAGTGAGGCTTGTGTATAGGTCTTCTGTTCCTGATAAGAACACCTTTTGGTAAGTGTTTGAGAATGATGAATAGGTAATTAACTTCATAATTTAGAAAATGAATTATGTAGATGAATGAATACCAAAGGAAGATGAGGAAAGTGAATTCATATAGCTTAAGAAAAATCACATCCCAAAAATATTGATAACACTAGAAAGTTTATTTGATGGAAATGATCGATCAATTACTCATAAAGTTAAGTTTGATGGCCAGAATTAAAAGGATGTACAAATTGAGCCAAGAAAGAATATCAAAATTGGTGTACATTATTCAGAGAAAGAGGTCAACCAAATTTTGAATTTATGCAAATAATTCAATGATATCATAGCATGGACCTATGATGACCTCAAAGTGTACATCAAGGAGACCATCCAACACACCGTTGAGCTCATACCAGATGCAAAACATTTTTTGCAGAAGCAACGATCAATAAATCCCAAGATAGAGGTCTTTATGAAATAGGATCTAAAAAAGTTGTTAAATGCTAAGATTATATATCCCATCAAGCATTCTACATGGGTGCCTAACCTGGTTTTGATAAGGAAGAAAAATGGAGACATCCATATTTGTGTGGATTTCAAGAACCTAAATCAAGATTCTCCTTACTGGATGTATTATTAGGTTTTAACAAAATATGGGTCTAGGATGAAGACCAATACAAAATTGCATTCACCACAAAAAGAGGTACCTTTGCATATCAATGAATACCTTTTGGCCTGTCCAATGCAGGTGCTACCTTTCAAAGAGCTATGGACTCAACATTTGGGGAGCTAGTAAACAAGATAATAGTTATCTATTTGGATGACATGACTATCTTCTCTCATGACAAAAAAAAATATGTAGAGCACCTTCGGATGGTGTTCAAAAAATACAGAGAATTTGGGGTTTCATTAAATCCCAAGAAATCATTTTTTTTAGTGTATGAAGGTAAATTATTAGGACATGTGATGTTAGAAATAGGACTAGCTATTTACGCAGACAATTGCTTTTGATTCAGCTACTAAATCTTGGACCAAAATGATAGCGACCCATTTTTGTGTACATGTGGATTTGGCTGAACCACTACCTAAATATATTAGGCTAGTTTTAGATTACAAGGAATGGAATAAGAGATTCAGTATGAAACTCCCATTTTCTTGTGTAACCTTTACAAAAGGGTAGGGCATATTTGGAAAACATACCCAAAAAATACTAAAGAGAAAGCTATGAAAAAAATAATTGGACAACTTTTGAGGATTTAGAGGAAAAAAGAAACTAAACAAAGAGAAATTTTGGGGTAGAAAGAAATTGGTGGAAGTAGTGAGGGTCCATATTCAAATAGCTTTGATATTCTTGCTACCCATGATGGGGATGGCATTGTTGAAGGGGAAAAATTTATTCCAAAAACTCAACTTGGAGATATTGAATTGGTGATTAAGGCTTTGATTGAAAAGGAAAATAATTCTTCTTTGCATGTAGAAGAGAATATTGAGAAAGAGCCACACTCTCCAATAGGGTTGAAGGAAAAGAGCATTATCATGAGAATAATGTTGTCATCACAAAATTCCATTGGAAGCCCCGATAGACTCACCCATAAGAGCATCAATTGAATAGTGGTTGTGGTTTGATTAAATCCTTGGATTCTATTTTGTAACTCTCTCAACAAAATATTTGTATCCTTTAGATTTATAAAGTTAAACAATAAAAAATTATTAGGCAAAGCCACCACTACTTCTTGCCCCAAAAGTTTCCATTTATCCCGAACCCACTTCCTTATTGTATCTAAATCTGGTCTATTGCCCAAAAATTTCCTGACCAAAGAATTTTTTCCTTTTTGAATCACTTTGTCAAAAAAAAAATTTGGGACCTTAAGAGAAAAACCCTTTTCATCCCAACTTGAAGACAAAACAAATCCTTCTTGCGAATTTTGACCTCTCTTCAAAACTTACACCTAAGAAGCGTCTCCCTTTGAACTTTCTGTTGTTGTCGAATTCGGATCTACTGCTCCTATATCCAAAGGATTAGAATCTCTCCTATCCGTATCTTTAAGGAATTCTATTATAACAGAACCCTCACTTATCACCTTTCTTGCTCCTATCTTTGCTCTTGTGTCTCCTGGAATTCTTTAGCTTTAGCAATTTTCTAGAAACAATATTCGATACACTCATGATAAGGGTTTGAAGCATTGATGTACTCTAGATAAACTCGTTGCTCTTGCTCCATCAATAGTTTTATTTATATTTATATAAAATATTTAACATTGATTAGCTCAAGTTTTAAAATTTTATCGAAAAATTAAATAATTAAATATATTTATAATCTAAAGTTTAATTCTACAAGTTGACTACTAATGGGACTATAGTTTAATAGTTAAGACATATATGTGATATAGTTCCCTGGGCATCAAATAGATTTAATAGCTTGATGTGATTAAGTTGAGGTAAAAGAAAAAGAGGAACCATTTGAAAACCCTACTTAAAAAATCGAAAAAATAGATTAAATCAACAAAGAAGAATTATGTTAATCTTACTAAAAATATAAAATGTAATCAAATATTAAATAAAACATGTTTAACAAATTTTGAATAACCAACCAAAAAAAACAAAAAAAAAATATATTGAATAATTTTTGTTTTGTCTTCTATATATAAAAAAAAAATTATTAAAATTTTAAACAACTTCCACATGGTTAACCTAAAGTTTTTTTTTGAGGGGGTGAAAACAAATTACAATCTTTAAGATTCTTAGGTTAATATCCTAATTGAAAGGAGAAGTCACATGCTCGTTAGCAAACAATTGATTTTTATCTTTCATAAAAATATTATGGGACTTCCAAGTATAAAGAGCATTGTCAAGATTTTAAAAAATAACTCAAACTATTAACCTCTTCGTGACATATATCTTTCACCAACTACCAAACCTCAATAAATCATAGATTGCAATTTTTATTTAAACAAAAATATACATTCTATAAAAAAAATCTATGTGAAGAAACTGTGCTTGAGTTCCCCTCCTTTTGGTTGAAACATCTTTGGATGATATTGACACTATGTTAATTTCAACATTTGGCAAGACATCATGTGCCATTTTCTCCCCACAAATGAACCTATTCCTAGGATTGTGACTTTATTAATCACATTTATTATCAATTCTTATTTCACCTATTTTAAGTGGCACTTATCTGTTTAAAAGCATTGCAACTCAATCTTCATCTCACTTATAAGAAATGTTTGTTCTCCATTACACTATACCCAAGATGAGATATTTTCTTGCGATTTTTTTTTTTGGTAAGTAAGAGAATATTATAATTAACACCGGGTTTTAACTGGTTGACCCAAAACCATTTTACAAAATAGGGTCCACTGACCAACTGGACAAAGCCAAAGCCCTAAAAGTTTAAACTGACAACAAAAAGGGCCAAGACCTACTCTTCCATCGAATACAACCAAACTAAACTATGGAAGCCTAATATTATGGCCATCAGAAAAGAAAGACGCAAAATAGAACTAACAAAGACAAAAACTAATCATGCAAGCACCATGCAGAGTAGCTTGTGCCCATATAAAAATAATAGAATATGGTAAAAAAAAAACATCCCATAGAATGGACAACCAAGAGGCCAAGCAGTCTTCCTTGTAGTCCTCATCTAACTTCTTATCATCCTCCTTGCCATCATCTTTAGATTTTGCCTTCGACTCCTTGTGCCCCTGGAACTGCTGGCTATAAAACAGAAGATTTAGAGAATCACACAAATCAACAACTGCATTGATGAGGCCAGACAGACTCTTCAACTGGTTGATACTGTTGGAGGCTGATGAAATTGTCATCTTCTCCAAGACTATTATGGTGGGGTCTGGTACCTCATTGTCAGGGATCTCCAACACTTTGTTATTTCTTGCTAGGGCCTTTTTGCGACATCGAATCCAAACACACCTTGGGAAATACTTGAGGCCAAAGTAGATGTTTCCCATGCATGAATTTGTAGATAAAAAACCTATATCAGTGCCCCACCAGCTACAAAAAACACTAGTCACATGAACAAAAAAAACAAATATGACAAAAGCCATTATAAGGTTCAAAAAAATATTTTTAAAAATGCCCCCATTTTCTCGTCATTGATCCACTTTGAGCCTTCCAATCTAAAATTTTTCATTATCTATCACCATTGAGACTGCATGAGGAAGATTTTCAGTCCACGTGATAAAATTTGTTGCTACAATGCCTTCATTTGCCGACCTATCACCGCCATGTTTGCTTCCGGAAGGTATGCAAAATTATGGCCTCGAGTCGATCATGAATTAGAGCCCTTGCTTCGTGGATGTAGTCATCAAATATCCAAGGAGCTCTCTTAGTGTTCTTTAGAAGATTTATAATAATAAGAGAATCACCTTCCACCAATAGTTTCCCTGGATAATTCTCTGCCACATTGAGGCTCCTCCAAACTGCCCTCGCTTTAGCCACATTGTTAGTTTGAGCTCCAAGATGTTCAGCAAAAGCTACAAGCACCTCACCCTTGTGGTCTCTAAGTAAGCCACCAGCCCCAGCTTCACCTGGGTTGCCCCTAGATGCCCCATCAAAATTTAACTTAATCCACCCTAGGGGGGGTGGGGTCCATGTGATCATGGTTCTAGGACAGACTTGAGGATGATTGAGGCCATCAATGAGAGGTAAGTTTAATGACTGGCCTAATGAAGCTTCAAAAGGATTTGGAGGTCTAGATGCTGTAGGCACTAAAAAAGCATTCTCATTAGCATATACTAAAAATTTTGACAGGACAGAGGATGACTGAGAAACCTTATCCAAGAAGGCTCGACGATTCCTTTCCAACCATATCTGCCATAAGTAGTGATGAAAGCAGATCTTCCACATATACCTAAGATGCTTATTCAAAAAGGGATAAGGCCACTGGACAAATAAGTCAAAAATGGACTGAGGATGGACCCAATAAATATGAAACACTTGTGATAGACCTAACAAGATTGAGACAGAAAAATTACAATACAGAAACAAATGATCAATAGACTCCCACTCAGACATACAGAGATAACACCTATTAACAACAATCACACCTCTTTTTATTAAGTTATCCATGGTGAGGATCTTATTTTGGATGGCTAGCCATGCAAAAAACCCAACCTTCGGAACAATGCTTTTGGGCCAAACTTCCAAGTGAGGGAAAGTAGGTTCATCATTATCAATAAGCATCAGATAAGCAGTCTTGATAGAAAATTCCCCATTTTCCGAAGCTTCCCGTATAAGCTGGTCCTCAAGAATGCCAGAAGGGAGTAAAGACTGTCTTAATTCATTCTCCAGAATTATTGATGCCCCTGGTAGATCATTGTTCATTATTGGCTTCCATACCCTTCTATTGTTTGACAAAGTAATAAAATCTGCAACTTTGGTACCAAAAACTTCAATTGTCCAAGCTCTAAGGGTTGAAAGGATGGGGTCTGTAGAGAGGGGATAGTCCTTTAACCATTTGTGGTCCCAGAAATCAATATTTCTTCCATTTCCCAGTTTCCAACGTAGCCCTTTGCTTAGCAGGTTTTTAGTTTGAAGGATTGATTTCCAAAAAATTTCTTGCGATTTAATTAGTACATAAAAGTTCAAAATTTTGGATATAAATTTATAAATAAGATAAACTAAAATTATAGATTTATATAAAAGTAAAATTTAAAATTATTATTTTTTAATGAGTTTACATAAGGTTTTAATAAGGGTTTTGGTTTCTTCATACTAAGTGGGGTTTGAAGTTGGACCTGTCAAAGAGAAGCCGAAACCCTTACCACTACAGTAAGGTTGCAACTTTTTTTCAATAAGTTTACATAGGTTTTTATGAGGGATCATGGTCTCCTCATACTAAGCGGGGTTTGAATATTAGACCTCTCAACAAGAGGTCAAAACCCTTACCACTATAGCTTGCAAATTTTAATTTAAAAATATTTTTTAAACTTTAAAAAAATTAAATTTTGTATATTCAAATATATAATTAGTTTTTAAAAATTGTGATAGACAAAAATAATAATTAGTTTTCTTATTTTAAACCATAAAATTTTTAAATATATGACAATTGATTATATAAAATATATAATAAAAATGAAAAAGAAAAATATAAATTTTTAATTTGTTATATATATATATATATAAAAATAATTTTATGAAATTGTTAATCTCTTTAAATTTATTTTTAAAGAATAGTGTTACGTTTTGGTGAAGTATTGTGGAACAAAAATCATTAAAAGCACATTAGATGATACTGAGAGTAATGAAATAATGACAAGGATTTTGTCTTGTTCTTAAGTGATGAATATGTTAATGACATTTGCATTTGATTTTATTTTTATTTTTTTTATGCAAGGATTTTTGGAATAATACTCAGAAGATCAAGGAATGATATTAGCTAGGGCCTCAAGGATGACCCTAATGCATACTTGACCATGGTAATTTACATTTTAAGGATGAGAGAGCAATTTCTTTACAACTTAAATTTGTGGAGAAATTACAATATTAATAGTGTAATAAAGATCATAGGTTGGATGAACTTAGACATGGAGGTTACAATACAAACTCTACTAAGGATTTCTAGAGGATGAATGGGTTGAGCCAAATTCA
Source organism: Wollemia nobilis (assembly GCA_028583015.1). NCBI lineage: Eukaryota > Viridiplantae > Streptophyta > Pinopsida > Araucariales > Araucariaceae > Wollemia > Wollemia nobilis. The sequence goes on from JAQPPZ010017021.1 coordinate 4,621,828, forward strand.
AGAATAGAGTAGAAAAAGAGGATAGTCCATAAAAGAGTCTAATGATGTAATGAAACACTTTTACAAAAATATAATAATAGTAGTAACAATTCAATAATATGCAGTAGAAAATATTCTAATAAGAATAGTAATATCATATTTAATACCACAAGTCAGAAATACAAGCTGCTAGATTCTAGATTTTATATCAATGTAAATCCTAGCCATTTAGAGAGGGCAAAGTATCATAGCCACTTGGAGAGGGTTAAGTCTCATATATGCAATAGAGGTGACTATGATTCAAATATAAAATATGACTCCAACCACAACATAACTCTTTATGTTTATAGACTAAATCAACATTAACCCATCCTAATGCTCAAAGGTCAACTATCTTTACCTAGGGCCCAAGCTAATAATAATAAAGATAGTCGTTGTGGCTATATTGGAGTCATTACATGGCCCCTCCCAGAAAGCTTTATCCTCAAAGATTTGAAAAACTAGAAAATGCTCTTAGGTTCTCATATTGCATCTTCTTTTAGAAGATCCTACCACTTGATAAGGAATTCATAAATCTGATGAAACCATAAAATATGAGCTTTAGACTACAACACAATTTCTAGCTAGAGAGTGATTCAACCTTCTTCATCAAGTACTAAAAGCTCCATTTGCATCTTGTGCCCAATAACTTGTTTGAGAAACATGAAAAGTAGGATAGATGCAAGAAGATGTTGAAATATCTAATTGATATGTTTCTTCACCAATATGATGAACCATCTTGTAGGGGTTGTAAAATTGGAGAACCAAATTCTGACTAGACTTGGTCTTCAAGAATAATTTCTTATAGGGTTGGTAGTGCAAAAAGACCATATCCACCATGATAAATTATCATTCAAAATGATGTGAGTCTTGCTACTATTTCATGCAGTTATGGATGTGAGTCAAATTATATTTAAGAAGCTATAGCACAACTTATTGCTACTACAATAAATCATCCATTTGAGCCATCTTGGAGGATCTTGGATAATAGTATGTCATTAATGTAGGTTTTTGACCATATAAGGCCTCAAATGGGGACACATTGAGAGAAAAATGGTAAGAAGTATTGTATCATTATTCATCTAAAGAGAACCAATGAACTCCATGATACTACTTATATTAGGAAAAATAATGAAAGTAAGTACCCAAACATTTGTTTAGAATCTTTGTTTAGCCATCTAACCAAGGGTGATAATACGAGACTAATTTCAACTAAATACCACTAAGGCAAAACAATTCCTTTAAAAAATTGATGATAAAAATAGGGATGCAATCATTGATAATGGACTTGGGTATACCATGTAATTTAAAAATAGAATCAAGGAATACCTTGGAAACCTTATTGGCTAAGTAGGGATGTTGTAGTGCACAAAAATGAGCATACTTGGAAAGGTGATAAATTACCACAAATATCACCATTTTCCCTTAGATTTGGAAAGGGCTTTAATGAAATCTATGGAAATATGCTTCCAGTAGTAGTCAAGAAGAGATAAGAGTTGTAAAAACAAAAATATTTAATAGTTTCCCCCTTGTTGCAATGACATAACTCACATTCTAACACAAACATATTGACATCTACTTTTAATGCTTTCCAAGAAAATGGTAAGTTTTTAAGAATCCAATACATGTAATTCTTGGAGGATACTAGCCTTAATAGATAAGGATGTAGGAAAATAAATGTGATTCTTCTTGTGGAGAACCTTATCAACATATGAGAGAAATAAGCCAAGGAGGATCCAAACTCATCTTCCTAAATGATCTAAGAAATCTCTTGATTAGAAATCCAATCCTCCCAAAGTTAGAAAAACCATTATGAAAGAGGACTAGATATGACAATGATAGCAATAACTTCTTCATGTTTTTGAGATAAAGCATCAACCACAACATTCTCCTTTCCCTTCTTGTATTCAATTATAAAATCATACCCTGAGATCTTGGTCAACCATTTATTCTATTTTGGAAAAGAGAGACAATGTTCTAGGAAATGCTTAAGGATGCTATGGTAAATTTTTATTATAAAGTGATACCCCAACAAATAAGGTTACCATTTCTCAACAACATGCAGAGAAACTAACATTTCCTTCTCATAAATGGATTATCCTATATTATTGCTAGAAATTTGCTTACTTTCAAAGGCTAATGGATGTCCATATTTCATCCAAACAACTCCAATACCTATGAATGAAGCATCACACTCTATGATAAAGGGCTTGTTGAAATCAAGAGTAGACAAAATAGAGGTGGTACACATAGCCTCCTTTAGGGCATGGAAGTTTGGGAGGCTACTTTAGGTCAAACAAAAACGTCCTTCTTAGTGATAGCAGTAAGAGGAGCAATAATATTGACATAGTTGTGGAAAAATTTCATATAGTAACCTATGAGGTTTAAAAATCCATAGAGCAAGATTTGGAAAAAGGCTAAGACTACATTGCTTTGATCTTATTAGGGTCTACCTTGAGTCCTTATTAAGATATTGTATGTCCCAAATATTTGATTCCATGGACCCCAAAGGAACATTTGGACCTTTTGATAAATATTTTTCCTTTTATAAGAGGTGAAGAACTTGGTCCACATGAACTAGATGATTCCTAGGACTTGATATAAATAAGATATCATCAAAGAAGACTAGGGAAAACTTGTAAAAAAAGGATGAAAGATAAAATTCATGAGGCTTTGGAAAGTGGAAGGAGCATTAGTGAGACCAAAAGGCATGACTATGAACTCATAATAATCCTCATTGTGTGAAAATAGTCTTAGGTATATTCTCTTCTCTAACCTTGATTTGATGGAACCCATAACATAAATATAAATTTTTAGAGTACTTATCACCATGCAACTCATCCAACAATTCATCTGTAATTGGGATAGAAAACATATATTTGATGGTTATCTTGTTGAGAGGTCAAAAATTAGGACACAAGCACCAATAAATGTTCTTTCACCACATCATAACCATTGGAGAGAAATAAGGATTGATTCTTAGATTGATGATTCTTTACTTCAACATTTTCTAGACTAGATTCTCAATTTTAGACTTTTGGGGCTAAGGATAGTGGAAAGGATGTACATTAGAAGGTTGACTTCTTGGAACTAGGTGGATGGTATGGTGATGTGTGCACTTAGGAGGAAGCCTCATAGGTAAACCAAAGATATGTGCATAGCAATCCACGATGTTTTGCAAGTCAAATGGAAGAGCTAGAAAAAGTGGCTATGAAGATTGAACTTCCATACAATTGAACTAGGTAAAAAATCTGTCTTACTTTCTTCAATATTTTTTCCTTGCTATGGGAACCAACCACCTTAGAGGGAGGAGGTTCATTTCCTTGTATACAAATGATATTTTCATTCTCTTTATAATTATCATATAGTTATTGCATATTAAGAGGAATATTACCAAGATAACATAGCCATTGTGTGCCTAAGATGACATCTACACCACCCAAATTCATGGTAAAGAGATTACCAAACCAAGTATAATGATCCATCTAAATGTTAACCTTAGTTTTTCAACCCACACATTGAGTTGTGGCACATATTTAAAATCAATACTTGAAATTTATCCTAGTTTGAATAATTGATATACAAGCCCAAAGATTGTGTTGTCTTGCTACTAATAAAGTTATATGTGTTACCTAAATCAATCAACACATTAACATATTATCATTTCAAAAAGCCTTGAACCTTGATGGTATGGTGAGATTTAAGCCCCATAAGGGAAAAAGTAAAAAGAATCATAGTATCATCCTTATGCTAAACATCGTCTACTTTAGTTAGTTTGTCCTATTGTAATGAATCTTTATCTTCTAATATTGTTGCTTCTTTTTCTTACGCTTGAAAGTTATAAAAATTCTTAACAAACCTAATCTCAAGGATGATGTGAATGAAATTTGAAAAAGAATAATGCTTAGGGTTTTTTTTTATGATTATTGAAGTAAGGTTGTCAAAGCTACACATTCAACGTACTTGAGGGCATAGGAATTGAGCATGTTGACTTCCTATCAAATAATATCCTTAATACCATGATAATATGATGATATAACCACTATTATATCCAATTGGTAGGTATAGGGGAGAAGGCTTATGAATCTGCATAATACTCCTCAATTGATCATATTTGTTTGGGTTACATAAAATAGACCACATAGTATGTGTAATATCCTTTGTCAAACTTACGAAGTCATATTTTGAACTTGTTCATAGAAGAGAGGTCCCTTATTAATAAAGCTTTCATAACAACAATTGATGAGCATGGATTCCCAACTTAGTAGAAACTAATGTGAAACAACCTTCTTAAAGAAAATGGTGCATACATATGATGTTATCCATATTAGATAGCCACCCATGTGGATTGACATCCTAAATGATGGGGATGTTGATGTGTAAAAAAAGAACGTCATAAAGTCAATAAAGTAAATTAGAAGCACCTCCTGTAGAGGGATCAAGATCAAAAGAAAAGCGTGAGGTATAACAACACATACTTGTAAGAGTACCTCTAATATCATAGGGAATGTAGTGACTTCCATAAGAAACCAAAGGTCTATGACCAGATATTGACAACTTATGGATGCCTATATTCCTTGGATTTGGTGCCTATTGCATACTTGGTGGCAACTACCTAGTGACTTTTTGAAACTCTTGGCCAAAGGAATGCATAGTAGGGGGCATATTGAGAAAGCTTTGAATGTTTGCTAAGGTAATCTTGATTTTATTTTGAGAGACCAAAATGGAGTTAACTACTATTTCTTGTTTCTCAAGAACATGCATAACTCTATTGATTGCAAGATAACGAATTCTTTGGGATTGTATATTAGTTCTTCAAACCAAGATAAATTTCAAGTATTAACTCTAAATGGGGGTATAACTTAGTGTGTAGGTTAATCGACTAATATTAACATCCTGATGGGTGATTATACTTGGTCTAGCAATATATTCACCATGAATATGGAAAGTGCAAATGTCATCATGGGAGAAAAATAGATAAATGCTATGGTACCTACAAATAGGAATATGAGGATATGATATTATATTTTACATGGGTTTTATGGGTATTTGGCATGGACCACACAACCCATGATTGATTATATTATAATAATGAGTTGGATGTGGGCTTAGGAGTCAATTATGCAAAGAAAGTCTCATCAATTAGAGGAGTATTGGAAAAAGTGATAGGAGGGTCATTGGGAGGAGGAGAGGAAGGAGTAGTGTTGGAAGGAGGTGAATCCATTGCATATAAGGAAGAAAGAACACACTAGTCAAAATTATTGATATTTAGAGGGGTCTTGTGATGTTTATCATTTTTTTGGGCTAGCAGTTATTTTTGCTAATGTACACATCCTATGAATGACCAATGAGCTACAATTGATCATTTATTTGTAGCCAAATTATAGAAGCAACAAGTTTGTTTATACACTAAATGCAAAACCTAAAAATTCCATTGGAGGACTAAAAAAATAGTGTGAGAATACCTCTTACTTCAATAAGCTTGAAGCAGCGAATGCAATGATATAGGTCTCCCACAAGGGTCCCAATACACCAAATTCCTAAAAATGTGTGTTGGAGATACCCCTTATCTAGATTGACTTAGAGAGAAAATTATAATGGGATAGATCTCCCACAAGGGTTCAAAGGGATTTGTTTCTTTTTTTAAATTGGGTTTAGAAAAATGAATTAACACTAACAAACTCATAATATTACAAAAGAAAAATGCACCTAAAGATTAATCCAAAAAAATTATCATGCAACAAGAAGTAGAACTATTCATCAAAGGTTCTAAAATAGTTTGCACACCTTTTTGTCATACTTTTGCACCGCTACAAGAAACCAAGATCTATGTAATAAAAAACTTCCAGAAATACAATAATAGCAGTAATAATTCAATAATGTGCAATAGTAAACATTCCAATGAGAACAATAATTTTATTTTCAATGCTATAAAAAAAATATATAAGCTATTAGATTCTAAATTCCAAATCAATGCAATTCCTAAATATTGAGCGTACAAATGATACATAGTCAAGGGTAAGACAACAAAATTGGAATAGGGATTTATTTCCTCTTGAAAGGGAAATGTCTTTCCCCTAAGGTTTCGATATGCTAGATCTTGGTCAGTGCAAAAAGACTTAGAGGTCGATGATAATTGTTCCTTTTAAGAGGTATTTACTGGTTTCATTTAGAAACATAAATTTTTCCTTGTACAATGCTAAAAAGGTGAAATGATTATCTGTATGAAAGCAACGATGATTGAAGTTATGTGAAATTTTAAAATGCACTAAAGAAATACCAGCTTCGATGCTTCGAACATAAACTAATCTAATCCTAATTTAAATAAGATTCAAGTAAAAGTCAAAGGTTGAAAGGTGAGAGAAAATAAAAGAAAACAAGTTGATACTGCCTTGGACTCCAGCTCCAATCCAGTAAAGCAACAAATCTAAGTTTAAACCAATCCCGATCCAACTAGTATTTACACAACTTGAGGTTCGAGATGGTGCATTCTTTAGAGGAGCAACATACTATGAAATGGAATGATTGCAACCACCATCAACATGAACAAATTGAACACAATACATTTCAAAGCCTTTATAGTAAAAGATAATCATTAAGCATGTTGTTTCAGACTTGTCCACATTGGTGGATTACAAAGAATAGAACCCAAAAAATAGTAGCAACTTGGTTCAGAAATGCCATCAAAATACAAAGGGAAAAGAAAAAAAACTAAAAGGGGGCCAACTAACAGATGGTTTCTAACCTTTGTAATAGGCCAATGAGCCATTATTTATACATTTTTTTGGTCTTCAGCTAGCATTACATTTTGTAATTAATTGTCATCTAATCCCTGGATGTGCCTCTTAAAATTAGATTTCTTGCCATACTGTAGTCATGCTTTCATTAAAGGTGCACTACTTAGACCATGCCTCATAAAGTCTTCATCTACGGTGAGCCTTGCAATGGCCACACTTCATTAAATTTTAGTCTACATGATGCTTAGGAGCTGTGGAACGATATTCCTCATTAACATGAAATCTGGATTGATCACTAATTTTCTCCATCTTTCTTCTTCCACGTTGTACTTGCCCTGCTTGCATTGAAATTCCATGTTCACCATCATGTCCATCATATTTAATGCAGCCACCAACAATTTTTTTGCAAAAAAATTAAAAAATGCAAAGGTTAGAACTTTAATACTATTATTAATTTAATTATTTTTAATTTTCCTAAGATTTTAAAATTTTCAAAATTTTTAAAAATTTAATTATTTTTTTTAATTTTAATTTTTATTATTATTATTTTTTTAATCCCTAAGGTTTGATATTATACTCCAACATGCTCTGGGCCCTAGTAAGATTTACTTCACTCCAAATCCAAGTCATGATATAATTTCCTTTGCTTTAGGCCCTGTTGAAAATATTTTTATTTCCTTAGGATTGTTGCGATGTCGCAATGGAAATATTATGTTATTCACCCTTCCATTGTTGGAAAAGTCTCAATTCTACATTTAATATCTGCTTATGACACTATTGATCATGACACGATAAAATTACGTGGTTTCATGACACATTTTATTAAGGCCTTGTCACGATGTCACGATAAATATGAAATCTCATAGTATGTAATTAAATTTCATAAAAATATGATACTTTAATAGAATCATCAAAATATTTTAGGGCAAAAATTAAGTTGCGTAGAAATCTAACATGCAATTGGCATGGGGTTATGTCACGATATCACATTGCATTTGTTTTCTTTTCTTGTTTTGACCAAGTGGACCATGACACGAAGGCATATCTCAATGTCGTGATATTTTTATTTCTTCAAGCTTCTCGAGCTTTGATAACCACGACATGGAGACATGTCACGATGTTGTGACATTTTTCTTTCTTTAAGCTTTCCAAGTTTTAACAACTGTGACATGGAGACATGCCATGATATCGTGACACTTATATCCATTTCATTTATCTTGACCATTTTGAGCATGGTGTTGAGTCAATTCACGATATTGGAACATTATCTAAAGTGCATGATTTCACAACATTTTTCTCGTAGTGCAAAATTAGGTAAAAATTCAAAGTACCTAGATTTTGAAAAAAATTAACACGCTTCTAAATAGGCCGAATGAGTATCAAAATCCACTAATAAAAATAAAAAATTCATTTTGGATCAAGAGATTGCATTTAGAAGTTCATTGGTTGCAACAAGAACCTACTATTTTTGGATGGAATTCATGTCCAATTTTCTACAAATTTTATGCCATTATGAAGAGGTGTTCTAGATATTTCCACCAAGATTTAAACCATCTCAAACATAATTTCCAATCAAAATTTATGGCAATTTCAATTTTGTAGTAAATTTAGGGCAAGATGATGAAATTTAAAGAACCCTAAAATTGATTTTAATATTTTGAACCTTAAAAAATATCATTGAAATTTAAAATTTTTGAGGTATTTAATCTAAAATAATACTATTGATATGCAAATATTCAATTTAAATCAAAGTAGCTAAAATATAAGTCTTCCACAATATGCAATGCAAGCAATCTTGGTGTAAGCAAAATTTAGAATCTTGATGCAAGCAAGCAATTTTCAAATTAAAGTTAAAATTTCAAGTGGGTCCCTAGTCTAGACCGACGTGTGTTGTGAAAGCACAACAAAAAATGGTGACTCTACTAGAAAATACTTCTAAGTATTATAGGAATAGAAAGAACCCTCTCTAAAAACAATGAAACTTAAAAATCAACAGAATAAAAAATTTGGCATCCACTTAAGGCTGGGGTTAAGCAATTTTATCTGAAAGCAATATTCCATTTTGCTTTAGCAAAATTATGTGCATGTGAGTTCATTTTGTTTTGAAATTAGTTAAAATTTTCCACCATAGTTTGGAACTTAGCCTAGTTCACCTCTGAGCGAACATTGGTCTACTAATGATGAGTTTTTGTCACATGAGTAGACATGTCACCAATTATCAAACATTCCTTCATTGTCAGCCAGACATCTATAACCTCAAAAAGTTATCTCTTATCCCACTCTAGACCTTGCTCTACTTCCAATCAAGCATTTATAGCCTTGGTAGAAGTTGTCTAAATCACCCAAGCATTTGAACCTTTTTTTTAGTGTCTTTTTCATACCAAAAATATCATAAGAGGGCAAATGAGAGGGCAAGTGCTTGAATGGATTTCGTTAAAAAATCCAACCATAATGGTTTCATTATTATGAATTGGAACTTTCCTTAAAGTATTTTCAATGTAAATTTATAACATCATTTTGTAGTACTTTCAAATTCATCTGCTTTGTCCCAAACAATGGATAAACATCAAATAGTTGATTAAACTAATTTTAGCTTCATTGAGCTCAGTGTGGGACTTTTCACCCCTAAATTGTACAAAAACCCTTATAGCTTAGAGTAACCACAAGTAGGTTGCACTTGGATGATTTAGGCCAAACCAAATAAAAACACAGATAAACCAAAATTGAAAAAATAACAACAAAGCGAAACTAAAAACTAAAACTACATACAAAATTATATATAGAATAGGGCTGAGAAACTCTCATGCATTGAAGTAATGTTTGATGGTAATGGAATATCTTCTCCAGTTAGGCTTTTCAACCTGAAATTATTCTCTCCTATAATATCAGATATCTAAAAGGGACCTAACCATATGGTGTCAAATTTTCCATGCTCTCATTTATTTTCATGGGCCTTATCCCATAGCAGTACTAGATCAACAATTATGAAGGCTTTTACTTTGGCCCTCTTATCAAATAATCATGTTACCAATTTTTCATGCTTACTAAAATGTTGTAGTGCTTCTTCTATTTTTTCATCCAAGCTCATCAGATTCAATAGTTTGGCTTCTACTTTATCATATGTTTCTAAGTGGTATTTCATGAATTATAAGCTAAGGATATTGAGGTTGGTGGGAAAGATAAGATCCTCACCATAAACTAGATGATAGGGAGACGTGCCCAATGAAGACTTGATACTTGTTCTTTTTGACCATAATGCATTATTTAGTTTATTATGTCAATCCCTATGATTTTTATCTAGAATTTTCTTAATTATTTCTAGTAGGTTTTTATTGGTGGATTTTTCTAATCCATTTCCTTGAGGATAATAATTAGAAGAAAATTTTAGAGTTACCTTGTTATCGTAGGCCCATTCATTAAATTGTAAAGAAGAGAAAGTAGGGCCATTATCACATACCAGAGCATATGGCATCCCAAACTTGGTTACGATGTTGTCTTCAATGAACTTGATCACAATCTCAGTTGTGCAATTTTTAAATGCTTGAGCCTTTATCCAACATGTGCAATAATCAATGGTAGTCAAGATGAACTTATGGATGGTTGGTGAGTTAGGATTAATGATACCAACAAAGTCCAATCCACATTGCACAAATGGATGAGTTTCAATTATTGGTTTCAATGGCATGAGAGAGTTCCTCTCTCGATGAGCTGCAGTTTAACAAACATGACATGATTGGACATGTGCATGATCATATTTAAAGATGCGGGGGTAGTGAAAGCACGAGATTTCGAAAACAAAAAGGATAAACTAAAAATGCAATGTAAATGAAACTAAAATAACGCTTAAATCCTATGTTATTGAAAAATGCGTAAAAAGAAAGAACATGAACACAAGATATTAAAGCAATATAAAAATCGGCCCTTTTATTGATATGCTTTTCAAATTTGTGTTACAATGCGTCTCCTTCCTTTTTAGGGGATAGGAGCGTTAAATGTTGGTCTTTTACAACTTGTTTCAGAATTCCTTCTTCCGCGTGCCCACATATAAGATGGGCGAACCAAAACGTTGTCGCCGCTTGCGTTGGTAAAGGTAGATTCCTCGCTGCTCCTCCAATGCTGCAAATCTGCGTTCAAAGAAACAAACAAAGAATCAGTAGCACCTGTGTATGAAAAATAAAAGATAAATCTAACGATGGTTAAAATGAATCTAAATAAAATGAAAAACTTGACAAAAGCATAAACATGAAACTAGCTAAATACTACAAAAGAAATAAAGCAATAAAGCGGGGGTGCCCGAAGGCAAACCACCCGCGGGTGAAACTTTGCTTCGACACCAATCCGCTTAGGATGGGTCCGAAACCTGATGTGATGTGTTGTCGACAAATTGGTAGGATATTGTGGTCAGAAAAATCGGTGTTGGTTCTTGATTCGTGCCTTCAAAAGTCACCCAATAACCTCTCTTTCGATTAAGAGATTATGGATGTTGAAAACACAAATCGCAAGTAAATGAATTAGCAGCACTTCGTCGCTCAAAATGCTCCTTCTCTGTATATCTTTTGGGTGAGGAAACTCACCATTTTATAGACCCAAGGGGTCTCTTTGAATTAACATGCAAAAGTGTTTCTTTGCATGAATGCTTTTTGTGTGAAGAGAAGACTTCTTCTTGATCAAGGGCTTCTTAACTGCCTCTGTGCATGTCTTTGTATGTTTTAGAAAAGCTCACTTGCACTCCCATGCAATGAAGGGATAGCTAAGTGGCAAATCTGAGTTGTCTTAAAAAGCTCACTCTCATTCCCATGCAGTGAAGGGAGAGTCAATTGGCAGATATGAGTTGTCAAAAGAACTCACTCGCACTCCTATGCCATGCAAGAAAAGCTAAGTGGCAGTTCTGAGTTGTCATATGCCGAGATCTGACTTTTTGTCGGTCAAACCTGGCGTTCGTCCCACCCCGAAGCGAGCGCCGGTAATCGTCTCGGGTGAGACGAGTATTAATCCGCACTCGTCCCTGGGTAGGACGAGTACAAATAGCACTCGTCCCTGGGTGGGACGAATAAGCAATAAAGTGTCTAAAAGGTGCCAAATTGATTCTTGACTTGCAAAACTGTTGTGTGAGTGGTTAGAACCATTGTTTAACCTCTGGGGGCTGCCCTGGGGGCTGTGTGTGTTAGTGCGATCAGTGCTTATTGTCACATAATCGGATTGGTGCTGTTTTGGTGTCTATAGATGCCCCTTTTTGGAAAGCGCTGCACATGGTGCAGTGCTGAGCAAAAATAGATAACCAAAGCACTAATGATTAAGGTTTTCAGTAACCTAACCAACTCTTGATGCCCCAAGTATGGAAAGGGCACGCATTCTTGAATCCTTGCTTCTGACGAGCTAAGGAACTTAAATCAAGCATTAACCTGGTTCGGTGAGGTATTACTTGAACTTAGACATTGATCAGTCATGAATAGGCAAAGGGCGCAACCTTTTGTCTGTGGGAACCTTGAGTTCATGATTCACGAATGCCAAGTATATGATCAGTTTGTGATAATTGCTTGTTTGCTGCCCCAAGCAGGGGCGCGATTGTCTTTTGCAATGATCCTTTGAATGCGTGTTATTTCCAAGACTGGATATAATGGTGTTGATTGGCAACTAAGTGTGACTACCCCCTCAAGCGACGAATCGATGAGGGAATGACCGACATGAGAAAAGCGACGAGTCGCTTGACCCAAGATGACTTTAAGTGAGGGTGCCTTCAGATGTTATCCGATGCATGCTCGAGCAGTTGCCCGATTGCTCTGACCTATTTTTGGTGGGGGTGAATCCATTTTGGGATGCCATTTGGGGTTAACATTGGCGAAAATCCGTCTTCCCGTGGAGCGGTCCGGCTATGGTAGCCTTCTTAGGGAGTAGGATAACGACAAGGTAGACCTCGACATCAGTTTTCTTATGCCAAGAGGTTAAGTGCAAGAGCACTTTTGTCCGGAAATTTTTAGTGGTTTTGTTGGCATTTGTCATTTTTATGTTGTGGTTGTTTTTGATGTTTTTTTTTTTTTTTTATTCGTCCCGGGGGGAGGGGGGGACGAGTGCCAGGATGGTACTCGTCCTGGGGTGGGACGAGCGCTCCTCCACGGGTACTCATCCTTGGGTGGGACGAGCGCGTCGAAAAGCGCTCGTCCCGGTCAGGGACGATTACCAGCTGGCAAAAAATATAAATATGCGAAAATGACGGATTTGGCTCATTTGCACTATTCAGCGATTGCGATTTGGAGCTCTAGGGAGGAGGAGGTAAATTTTCTGACGCGAAGCACTGCCAGATTTTCCAGCCATCATGAGTGCACAGACCGGGTCGTCGAGCGGCGGAGCCGAGGCGAGACCAGTAAGTGCACTATCTCCTCGATTTTGAATTTGAAAAATGCAAATGTGTTTTTATTGTTTTTCGTTTGTTTAAAACATGAAACCCTAATTAATTAAATTAAAAGGTGAATGAATGAAACCGAATGAAACGTGGATGCAAACCGATGGAAACTTAGATGGAAAACCATAGGATAAACCCAAAATGAAACTTAGAGTAACACTTTAGGGTAACCATGGTTAAAAATGTTTTTCTATGTGAATGGTAAAACTTAGGTCGAAACCGTAGGTAAACCATGCCCATATTTTTTTGTAATTTTTATGGAATTAAAAATGAAAAATGGATGAATTTTTTGTTTGAAATGGTAAACTTAGGTAAACCATGTCAAATTTTTGTCGTTTTTGAAAATGAAAAATGGATGAATTTTTTTTTGAAATGGTAAACTTAGGTAAAACCGTAGGTAAACCATGGTCAATTTTCGTTTATAATTAAAAAATGGATGAATTTTTTTGTTTTGAAATGGTAAACTTAGGTAAAACCGTAGGTAAACCATGTCAAATTTTTGTTGTTTTTTGATGAAATTAAAAACTGAAAAATGGATGAATTTTTTTGTTGAAATGGTAAACTTAGGTAAACCATGTCAAATTTTTGTCGTTTTTGATGAAATGTAAGATGAAAAATGGATGAATTTTTTTTTTTTAAATTAGTAAAACTTTAGGTAAACCATTAAATTGTCAATTTTTGAAAAATGAAAAAATGGATGAATTTTTTTGTTTTGAAATGGTAAACTTAGGTAAAACCGTAGGTAAACCATGTCAAATTTTTGTTGTTTTTGAAAATGAAAAATGGATGAATTTTTTTGTTTTGAAATGGTAAACTTAGGTAAAACCGTAGGTAAACCATGTCAAATTTTTATTGTTTGTTTTTTTTTTTTGGATGTACATGTGAATGAAAGATGTTACTGTATAGTTATGCATTTTTGTACATGTGATGGTAATTTGATGCATGTTTTTGATGTTTGTTGTTTTCTGTGATGTGCAGGTGGTGAAGAGTCGACATCGGGTGCCGACGATTTTTTCTAATGCCCGCGAGGCGTTGACAACTGAGGACTAGGATTGGCTTGATGCCCTAGGGCTCAAGCATGTGGCTCGGTTGGATGCAGTTGTGGCGGACCGGGCGTACATCACAGCATTGATCGGCCTATGGGATGTTCGGACGAACACCTTCCATCTTTCGACAGGGGAGATGACAGTCACCTTAGAGGACGTGTATCGGATTCTTCGGATTTCGATAGACGGGGTTCCCATTCGGACGACACCACGAGGCCAGAGGACGGCTGTACTGACGCGGTATTTTGGACATGGAGAGGATGAGGATGGGATGACCTCATTGGAGAGGGCGGAGCTGGATTGCCAGATTGGGGGGATTTTGGTACGATATTGGTACGCGAGGGGAATGTTGGGAGTGAGGCATGCACTACTCATGAGCCTCATTTCCAACATGCTCCTGCCAGACTCGTCGGGAGCGAGGTTCCCATGGAACCTATTGGAGGTGGTGTGGCAGTTAGTGGATTGCCCGGTGATAGAGCCGGTGATTATGAGATGGGGCCAGACGCTTTTGGCACAGTTGTATGATTAGTTGTATGAGGTCCGCTGCCAGAGGTGGAAGGGGATCGGTTGCAGTTTCTTGTTGCAGTGCTGGGCCTGGAAGCATATAGCCATAGAGCGACCACGAGGGCTACCCTGGACTACCCGAGCTGACATGGTGGATAGGGATATTGGTTATGGTGCTCTATGGTATCGGTCGGAGGAGCGGGGGCAGAGTCGACGGTTCACGGGAGACGTGGACCATTACAGAGATGCATTGGCACGACTGACTCCCGGAGATGTGGTATGGAGGCCATATCGGGATTGTCCCGCATGGCCAGAGGCTGATGAGTGGCTTCGGTGGGTTCGAAGGGGGAGATGGGTGATTGGGCGACATGGGACGGAGCAGGAGTACTTTCACTACCTTCGAGTGACGCGACAGTTTGGGGTACGCCAGGGGTTGCCTGGGGAACCCGTAGTCTATCGACATCGGAGTGATGAGAGGACCCTAGCTGCGCTGATCCTCGAGCCATTGGGGGAGGAGTCTGATATAGTTTTGGACATTCCGGACGTAGATGACGTCGGAGTGACGGCCGAGTATCAGGAGTGGTGGACGTTGCGGTAGTGGCGAGGTGAGGGGCCATTGGGAGGAGAGGAGGCAGCGGGAGGCGGAGAGGGTGCAGAGGCACCAGGAGAGGGTTGGGGAGCTCCTGCGGATGTGGACATGGTGGAGGTGGCAGATGTAGGAGATGACTTTGGGGATGAGGAGCAGCCGAAGATGCAGGATGCTCCAGAGCAGGCTGGGTCGAAGGAGACAGAGGCGGGGTTGCGCGCTGAGGTAGCACGACTGACGGGGTTATTGCAGAGGCGAGATGGAGAGCTTGCAGAGATGACGCAGGAGAGGGATCTCCTATGGACATAGTTAGCAGGGCGGGAGAGCATAGGGGCTGCGTCTCACCAGTAGGGTGGGGATACGGATGCTGCACGGGAGAGGGATCTCCTATGGGTGCAGCTAGCACAACGCGATGAGGCCATCGCGTACTATCATAGGCGAGAGGCAGAGTGGAGGCGACGGGAGGCAGATTAGGGGCGACATCGATCAAATATGGAGGGTGAGATTATCTTCCTGGGTGGGTGAATACCAGAGCCTCCGGCCAGTGGCTCGTCATATAGGATGAGAGACAGCGGGATGGAGCAGTCGGCATCATCCCGTCGTAGGCGGCGAGATGAGGGAGGTGCGAGTGGTCGGGATGTAGGGGCGAGCAGTCGCCCTGAGAGGTCTCAGAGGATGGATACCACAGGGGGTAGCTCTCGTCGCACCGATCCTACGTGATCATGGTGGCCGATGCCCTAGGTTGGGGGTTTTTGAGATTTTGGATGATGGGAGTGAGGTCCGAGGACCAGTGCACTGTAGCCTACGGGCAATTTTTGTTATGATATATATACAGATGATTCTTTTTGGTGTTTATCATTTTTCATGATTTATTTTTATGTACATGTTTTTACATTGATGTATGCATATGCGATTATGAATGCGATGGTTCTAATTTGTATGATGTATGCATATGGAATGAATGCAATGATTTGTTGATGATTTGTCGATGCACCATAGACTGGACAAAATTTGGATTGGACTTGCTAATAATGGGATAACTTTGTGGAATGCTTGTGCATGTGGAAACTTTGTTTTTGTATTTTGTCTATTTGCGGATGGTGATGTATGGAATGAAATGTATCGGTTGTTTGAAAATGTAGTTAAGCTTTTTTGAGATGCAGATATTTTAACTAACTAGCCAAGACTGTACATTTATCTCGCAAGACTTTTGAACAAGGTATAAATCCGACTTGAATTTAACCAAGTTATTTCACATCCCTGTGTGTGCAATTGAGTTCGTTTATGTGTTATTCATCGGGATACCGCCGATGCCGGATGGGCTTTCAACCGAACTCGTATCGAGGATCACCTAATTAGCTCCACTAACTCCTTTATTGTATTTAGTCAGATTAATCTGCGATGTTATCTAGGATACCATAAGCTAGCTCATCCACATGCAAACATTGATCCGCACACAAGTTAATGTGACAGATATATCGTCATGCGGGAGGTTTACCGCCAGTGACCAATAGGCTATCAACCAAATCGATACTGAAGCTTGCCTCATGACCTGTCGAAATGCTGAGAGTTCCAGGGATTCAAGTTCGACTCCCTTCTTTTCTTCAATTGTATTGGGATACTTGCTCTTTATAGTGATAAAATCACTGTTTATTTTTGTTTTATTTGTTGTTGTTTTTTTTTTTTTTTTTGAGCAAGGGATTTGAATATGGAGTGACGAGAATCACTATTGTTTGTGCCTTTTGATGTGTGCACTGTAGGATGTCAAATTTGTAATGTTTTGACGTTTTGCAAATTTTTGATGTTTTTGCAACTTATGAGAACTTGGGATTCATGGGGAATTGGGTAGGGAGGATGCTTGTCCTTTTGCCAACTCTCGGCATTCCTAGGGTCATTCGCACAGGGGGATAAGCAAGATAGCCGTTTCGCTTATGGTAACCGGGATTACGGTGCAGGTTTCATCTTTCGTTCACACAACTTAGGAATTATTTTATGTGTGTTAATTTGTGTTGGGATGCTACGTACCAAGGCGTGATCCAAGTAAAACTTTCCCGTGTAAAATCTGTTTAACTATGTACAGTTTTGGCTAGAAATTTAAAGACATCTGAATGACGAAAACCCTATATACATTAGGAGACAACTGACGATGCTAAAATAAAAAGGTGATATGCTGGATGTATGCATTTATGAAAATGGATTTGAGGTGGAAATAATGGAATTGCCAAGTAATGACAGCCTATGGTGCTTTTGACTTGTATGACCTATCGAAGTATGCAATGTATGGATGCAATGCTTAATGGAACCTATTTTTTTGTATTTTGATTTTTATGAGAATGCATGGAATTGGAATGCAATTGTTTTTGTAATTTTGATTTTTTTTTTTTTTTTTTATGAGAATGCATGGAATTGAAATGCAAATGTTTTTGTGATTTTGATTTTTATGAGAATGCATGGAATTGAAATGCAATTGTTTTTGTAATTTTGATTTTTGTGTTGTTTTTGTTGATTTTTGAATTTTTATGTTGACCAAGCAGTTATGGTAACGCTTGGAGCTTTTGGGTTGACCAAGCGATTGTGATAATCCTTGGAGCTTTTGGGTTGACCAAGCGATTGTGGTAATCCTTGGAGCTTTTTGTTGGACTATGGCTCTCTAGATGTGGAATGGCCTCAAATGAATGATGTTCAAGGGTTCTGTTTCCTTGATTCCTTCAAGAGAGGCAAGCCGGTATGTTTCGGGTCCTATTCTACTGTCAATGATGTAAGGACCTAACCAGTTTGTCGTGAACTTGTCCCGTAGATGGGACGACAAATTAGAATTCTGTTGGTTCTCTTTTAAGACCAAGTCACCAACCTAAAATTCCCTGAAGTGGACTTTCATGTTGTATGCTTTCTTAAGTCGCTCTTGATAGATACGCAAATGCTCGAGAGCATTAACACGTCGTTCGTCAAGCAACGTCAGTTGATCTAACCGGGCCTGTCGTGCAGTGTCATCATCGATGAACTCTTGCATTGAAATGCGCAGGGAAGGAATTTCCAACTCAAAAGGCATGACTGCCTCGGAGCCATACACCAGCGAAAATGGAGTTGCCCTAGTGGGCGTTCGAATGCTGGTGCGATAAGCCCATAGGGCAAGCGGGATCTGAATGTGCCAGTCTTTATGATTGTCTGCAATTGTCTTTTTGAGAATGGCGACTAGCATTTTGTTTGATGCCTCTGCTTGCCCATTTGCCTGTGGATAATAGGGTGTTGAAAAGCTATGTTGAATCTTGTACTTTGTGGTCAAAGCACGCACATCTTTATTCTTGAATGGTGTCCCATTATCTGACAGGATCTTGGATGGAATACCAAAATGACATATGATGTTATGCAAAATAAATTCCGCAATGCGGGCTCCAGTCGTAGTGGTCAGCGGAATTGCTTCCACCCATTTGGTAAAGTACTCTGTGGCCGTTAAAATGAACGTGTGATGACCAGACGATGCAGGGGAGATCTTTCCAATTAGATCAAAGCCCCACTACGAAAAAGGCCAAACCGATTGAATCGGCTGCAAGGCCTGAGAAGGTACGTGTGTCAAATTAGCATGGTGCTGACACTTCACGCACTTCTTCACATATGCGCAACAATCTCGCTCTAAAGATGGCCAATAATAACCCATGCGAAGAATGCGCTTTGCGATGGCCATACCGCTGAAGTGGCCACCACATGTACCATCATGAGCTTGGGTGATCGCCCAAGCGGACTCTTGCTGGTCCAAACAACGAAGGAGGATTCCTTCATAATTTTGACGATACAAAATGTCTCCTAACAAGACATGCTTTGCCGCTTTCTATTTGAATGATATTTTCGCGGCTTGTGTCAATCCAAGTGGGAGAGTACCTAGCTTGAGGTAATCCCGAATGGGTGTGTACCAATCTTGCTGATCAGAAACCTCGATAGTATGAACGGCCAATCCCTCTTGAAGTCTATCCCGAACAAAAGCTGAGCAGGAAAGAACTTGTAAAAACAACGTGGTGTTGCTAGTAAGAGGGGTCGGGGAGAACAAGGACCCCCAGTTGGCTTTAGTCAAACAATCTCGAATTCGAGAGAACTTATCCGGAGATGGTTCAATCTGGATCATGTGGATTCCTGGCGTCGGATCAGAGCTTGCACGCTCCATCGTAGATTGCGATAATGTTTTAACCTGAATGGTTGTCATTTCACCAGAAGGGTCTTGCGGGATGAGTGACCCCAAGGAGGCCATAGTATCCGCAAAATGATTTGATGATCGAGGGAGTGCCTCGATGTCATACCATTCAAGTTGTGCCAAGAATTTGTCCACAAGGGCTTTATAAGACTTCAAAACTAGACATTTACATTGGAATATCCCCTTTACTTGATTGACAATTAACAACGAATCACCAAAGATGTTCAATCATTTAATGTTCATGGTGATTGCTATCTGAAGACCTATGAGCAAGGCTTCGTATTCTGCATTGTTGTTGGTGCACGGGAAGTCTAATTTAAATGACAAGGGCATTGGAGCGCCTTGCGGAGTGAAGAATACAATTCTCGCACCACCCCCTTGCTCACATTTAGAACCATCGAAGAATAGGGTTATGTCAGCTTGTGACTCAGGCTCATCAAAATCTGGCGACTCTGAAACATGGAAGACCCCATCATCAGGTAGTTCAAAAGTCAGAGGCTGATCATCTTCAAGAGGAGCCTCAGCTAGTTGATCGGCGATGACTTGACCTTTTATAGATTTCTGTCCAATGAACTCTATGTCAAACTCCATCAACAACATGATCCATTTCGCCGTGCGGCTACTATGATAAGTACGACTCATCATGTATCACAATGGATTCTCCTTAGACACAACATACGTCTTATTACTAAGCATGTAGTGGCATAGCTTTTTGGTAGCAAACACCACTGCCAAGCAGAGCTTTTCAACATATGCATAGTTAAGTTCATAACTGACCAGGGTGCGGCTAAGATAGTATGTAGCCTGTTCTTTGTGAAGTTCATTTTTTTGGGACAGCATGGCGCCCAGTGCCACCTCAGTGGTTGAGATGTATAAATAGAATGGCACTCCTGGTCTCGGTGGTGCCAATACTGGCGATGAAGCCAAGTACTATTTAATGTCATCAAAGGCTGACTGGCACTCGTCATCCCAATGAAATGTGACCCCTTTATGCAATAATTTATTCATGGGTCGGCATTTGTCAGATAACTACGCTATGAAGCGCTTGATCGACGCAACCTTTCCCTGCAGACTCTTGAGCTGCTTGATGGTGGTTGGGGGATGCATTTCAAGGATTGCCTTGACTTTGTTTGGATCAACCTCAATTCCTCGTTTGGAGACTATGAAACCCAAGAGCTTTCCAGAGGTGACGCCAAAGATGCACTTCTTGGGGTTTAGTCTGACTTTATGCTCAATGAGGCGATCAAGGACCTTGCTCAAGTCACCGATGTGATCTGGGCGCAAAAGAGATTTGGCCAACAAATCATCCATGTAATCTTCCAAAGTTTTGTGCATGTAATCATGAAAGATGTACGTCATGGCACGTTGGTAGGTGGCTCCGGCATTTTTAAGGCCAAAAGGCATGACCTTATAGCAAAATGTCCCCCAAGGCATTGTGAATGCCATTTTTAGTTGGTCCTCAGGATTGATACGAATCTGATTGTATCCTGAGAAACCATCCATAAGGGAAAGCATTTCGTGGCCCGCTGTAGCATCTACCAATGCGTCGATGCTCGGCAAGGGAAAATCATCCTTAGGACTCGCTTTGTTAAGATCTCAAAAATCGGTGCATATGCGAATCCTCCCGTCGGGCTTCTTGACAGGAACCATGTTAGACAACCATGGCGGATAATCCACACAGATGACAAACTGGGCATCCAACAACTTTTGTAACTCATCTTTTACCATTAAGGCCACTGTTGGATGCATCTTGCGTAGTTTTTGCTTTACTGGCTTGATTGTCGGATCAAGCGTTAAATTGTGCGTGACTAGTCGTGGGTCTAGTCCCGACATATCCTTGTATGACCATGCAAAAACCTCCTTCTTTTCCTTAAGAAGGGCAACATAATCGGCTCGCTCTTCGGGGGAAAGACTTACCCCGACTTGAGAATCCGTGGATTCATTGGATCCGTGCCGATGTCTACATCAGTCGTTGCTTCAATCGACATATGGGATCCGTCTTCCAACTGGTGTGGAATTGGGATCAGATGGATATCGTTTGCTGAATTAAGATCATCATTAGGAACATCAAGTTCCTCTTCAACATGGAAGACATCCTGAGTCTATCCTGGAGTGAAATGAAACATCCCACCGCAAGGCCAATACTTTGATGGAGATGGTGGTGTGTCAGTGTGATCCCAATCAATAGCCTCTATGTCTAGATGCAATAATCATGTTGGATTGGCTGGATCATGGATGGGGGCGGTCAAGTCAATGGAGACCATGTTGATGAAATGATTGTAATCTCCATTACCGCAAATGTGACAACTCTGACATTCAGGATGTTCTTGGTGCTTTGGATCTGGCTCTGTAGGCACTGGCACAAAGGGATCAGCCCTATGCGTGGACATGCAAACAGGGTCTACCCTAGGCACTGATGGTTTGATAAGGTCTCCAGGTGAAAAATGCTCTATGTATTCCTGGAGGGGCGGGTGCAGTAATTGCTATAACTGCGCCAAGTTGAAATGCCTCCTATGTCTTGGACCTATGTGTAAGTGTTCAAACATGTCATCTATGTCCAAAGGATTTTGTTGCTATTGAGGTAGCCTATGCTCACTGGGATCATTCAATGGGAACATCATCAGGAAGTCCTCCTGATCGTCATTCAGTGGATATTCGTGCGAATGATCATACTCCGACTCATCTTCAGAAGACCCTTCGTAGTCTTGTCCATCTTCCCCTTGTGGGTGAGTCCATGAGGTTTCTCCTTGTTCGGCCATAGGGAAAGGGTTGTTGAGGTCAACAAGGTTATTTGTTTGTAATGGGAAATAATCCCCCAATGTATAAGTTGTATTTGGATTGGCATATGGATCTGATGCCAACCCATCCTTGTTGCCTATCCCTAGGCCTTGCATGTTTTCGACCAAGATGTCGAGGGGCAAAGGGTGATTAAACCCTACTCCTGACTTATCATAAGGCATTTGGTATCTTGGTTGGCACAAAACACGCATTCCTTGTTCATACCTACCTAACCCGTATCCATGCCAATTGCATTGGCTAAGATATCGTAATGCGAAGTCTGGGTTAGCCAGATAGTTGACATCTTCCACAAAGGGATCTTCATCTTCCTCTTCTTGTCGGGAAGGTTCAACGCCATGATCCAGGCCCCCAAAAATGAAGTTTGTCTGATTAGGTGGGTAGCCTAAAGGAACCACGGAGCCTATGGGGAGTCGAGGTCTTCCCATGTCTTGCATAGATTGAAGTGTGGGCGTTGCAACAACATTGCGCACTATATACTCCCCCATGCCTGTGTTAGACATCTCAACAATAATCGTTGGCGATTGAGGGGAAGTGAATGGGAGTTCTCCTTGAGTCCACTCCATGTGGGGTGAACTAGGCATCTCAACTTCCATTCTATTAGGCGTCTCTTCTGTAGAGATATTGGAGACTAAAGGTGGTTCCGCTTCCAGGGGCTTCTTTCCTTTGTCCGTTGGAGTGGCCACCGTAGGTGGCGTCATTGTGGGAGGACAGGATGAAGAAGATGAACCCGCCTGGGAATTTGATTCATTTGGTAATGGAGATTCTTGCTTAGTCGGACCCCTCTTAGATGGATTTAACTAGAAATCCACATGCGTTGAAGGGAGGGTCGACTACGGCATGATTTGCATTGAGTTGCAATATTTAAAAGGTTCCAAATCTACGGGGACCACGTGCACTTGTCCTTCAAATGTATACTTCAGACATTGATGAGCAATTGAAGGGACACACTTCATATCCCGGATCCAAGGCCGCCCAAGCAAGATATTGTAAGCCATCTCACCTTCTAAAATGTGGCACAACGTATGAATGGTCTTTTGTCCCACTTGTATGGGCAGGACAATTGTGCCAACTATCGAGCATATCGCATCATTGAATGCTCGAAGGGTATAAGTGGAAGGTGCAATGTGAGAGGCTGGCAGTTTCAAATGTTTCAATGTAGCGGTTGTAATAATGTTACTGGACGAACCAGTGTCTACCAACACCCGCTTGTATGGAGTCCCATTGACCCGCGCAATAACGTGCAGGGGTGGATCCGCTACATCTCCAGTCACCATTTTTAGCTCATCTTCCCTGAAGGTAATGACTGGGTTCAAGTACACTCGTTTGACATGCCCCACAAAATTGTTGAACGAATCCGCTTCGTGGGGTTGCAATTCAATTGCCTTTAATATCTCCATAAGAGCTTCCCGATGGGGCGCCGATTGTTGAATAAGCTCATAAATGGAGAGCCTAGCCGATGTGGTCCATAGACTTTGAGTAAGTCTAGTTCGAATCGTGGCCACTGGTCTAGGCGGGGGCAACTGTGTAGGATTCGGTTGATGTTGTGACGTGGATGGAACTTCCCTGGTGGCTGTCGCGGGGACAACTCCTGGGTGTCTCTTGTTTCTTGTCACAATGCTAATCATTCCAACATACCCCTCCATGGGGCAACTCTGTTGCACTTCGTTGACATGCAGAGGTTTTGTTTGTGCATCATGTGTGGGTAAAGGATCTTTGAAAACACCCATTTGTTGGTTGTTGGGTGCGATGGGGTTATCCACTACCAATGTGTGATTATCAATGAGATCTTGCACTAAACCTTTAAACGTCCAACAGACATTAAGGTCATGCCCTTTCCTTCTATGGAATCTACAAAAAATATCCTCTCTGTAGCCCTTAGGCTTTGGCGCATTAGGATCAATTGTTGGAATATCTGGCAGATTAATCAAGTTTGCCATTGACAAACGGTCAAACAAGGAGTCCCTAGACTCAGTGTATGGTGTAAATTGTCGCTTGGGGCGACGCTGCTGATTTTGATCCTGCTTTTTGTTATCTTTCTCATAATTATTGTGAGGCACCGCCTGATAATTAGCCTTTGGAGGCTGTGTTGCTTGGGCAGGCGTAGGGGCATTAATAGCAACTTGATTGACCGCGACGGGTTTTTGTTGCGTATTCCCTAGTTTGGTGCTCTTGTTCCACTCTTTTTTCTTAGGCTTGGCAATTTTGCCATCCTGTATCTTGATCTCTTCAATACGTCTAGCTTGCGCTAGAGCTTCTTCTAAAGTGGCGTATTGCTGCAGCTGCAATAGCACAGAGATCGATCGCAAACAGCTCTTTGCGAACATTTGAGTTAGGTCGGACATAGGAGGGAGGTAGGACAGCTTTGAAAGCACCGTCCTCCATCGATTCCCATATGCCACCATAGATTCTTCCTCATACTATTTGAGGCTAGCTAGATCATTGAGTGACGCCTTTTTCTTTGTATTGAAAGCAAAACGTTCTAGGAACGTGTCCACTAGTTGATCCAAGTTGTAGATGCTATGCTTCGGTAGATGGGTAAACCAATCCGAGGTAGATCCTGCGAATGTGGTTATGAATGTTCTCAATAACAATGCATCATTGTCTTGTATACCAAAGCATTGACTCAAAAATTGAGTCACATGTTCTTGAGCATCTTCATCCCCTTTAAAGAGTGCCAACTGGGGCATCTTGAAATGTTCGGGGTATGGAGGTGCTGGCACTGATGGATGTATCGGATGACTATGAAGTTGGCGTAAGGTAGGCTTTTGAGGCCCACCAGTCTTAAGTTCCATAGTCTCCAAGCATTCTAACAACACTTTGTATGCATCGGAGGACATAATCTCCTCCTCCTTGGTGTGTTCCCTCTGTGGGTTGCGGGGAACTTGAGGCCTTTGGATGGATAAATGGGTAGCCTCCCTTTTGCCTTGATAGGGCATTTCAGCCCGCTCTTCTTCTTGGTCATAATCCTCATAATCTTCTTGAGGAGTGTTTGGCCTAGGCCTGTAAACATGGACGGGTGCCCGCGGAGGATGCCCATCATGGTCACGGGGAATGGCCTCCCGCTCAGGTCTAAGAGGTCTTGGAGGCAGTGCTTGCTGAAGTCGTGGAGACCTGTCTCGCACTAAGGGGTTGTGCCTCACATACATCTCAGATTGCTGTGCGCGAGGGACTGGGGCCCTCTCAGGCGCATGGTTGTGAAGCAATTCAGCAGTCTGACGCTGAATGCGCTCTTGATCAAGGCGACACAAATGTTCTAATTCCTATTGTTCTTGCCTAAGCCGCATGATTTGTGCTTGGCGGGCGGCTAGTTGGGCAAATGCCAAGTCAGTTTGTTCTATCGTCTCTTGTTTAATAGGCCTAGATGTCTCTCCTACATATCTGTTTTGATCATGGTGCTCTGAGACCCCTATATGTTGCTTCCCTCTGTCGAGGTTGGCCGCATTTACTTGAAACTCTGGTCTCAATGAGCGATCTGGATATAAAGCAGGTGCAGACGTGCATCGTTTTCGCACTGGATACTATTCTTGAGGAATGTAGTGATCCTCCTCACTCTCTCTATGATATGCATAAAAAGTGCGGGCAGAATTGTCTTGCCCTGTCGGGAGAACCTGATGTTCTGGATATGGTCTACTATGTCCGACCTTAATCGGGGGTAAATTAGGAACCACAAAATCATATGGTTCTTCCTTTTGGACCCTTTGTTGTTCTAGAGCAGTACACAATGCTTCATCACTAGGCCACCCAAAATGAACTTCCAAAGGAGGCCTCGTGCTTAGACCAGGTGGTATATATAGGTTATTTTCTTGAAAATATTCTTGTTGCTCATGAGTTCCCCTTAGAGAGGGGGTTCTAAAGTCTCGTCTATTGATGGCCTGACTTGGAGAGCCACTCAATGAGGCACCTCTAGAACCATGTTCTATGACTGTATGGGTTGGAGTGCCCCTCAATGATGGGCCTCTAGAGCCATGTTCTGCATGGTGTGAACTAACTTGTGAACTCTGCCACCGAGGCGGGATGAACAAGTCTTCAGAGCTATATCGGAGATGATTTGTCTCTCTTGGTGCATTTTTTGCAGCTTCTGCCCGTGATTGGGCTTGGCTACGAGTATTCACCATGGTAATGCTAACCTAAAGATGCAAAAATTCTTTTTATGATTTTCTTTTTATGATTTTTTTTGTCTAAACAGAAAATAGCATACACACACAAGCAATGATTATCTCTTTTAAAGATTAATAGTGTGCCCTAAATCTGGTTTAGTGTGTTTTTGTTGTTTGTTTTGTTTTTGAAAATTTTTGTGAAACGTTTAAATGCAATTATGAAGGCTCTTATGACTCCCAAAATGGTCGCCCCTTCAATATACCATTGCCGGACCGATATACCAACCTCTCTATATACCCGCCCTTACGTGAGGGAGACTATAGGTACGTGAGAGCAGATGATACGTGGAACATAGGCGGTACGGAAGGGGAATCACTCTGTTTATGACACCTACCATAGAAGACTTATCCTCGCGTGCTGGGAATCACCCCAAGCTACACTCGGTCAGCTTTCATCAGGATTTACGTCTAGCAACAGTCACGATCGAGGTAATGGATGCAATATCTCAAGCCAAAGTGATAATGGAATCCACCTTTGGTCTTGCTCAAGGGTTGGGGTTTTACGACCAACGCCTTGGTTTAAAATACCACGTGATGTGTGGGGTTCATTTTAATTTTGCAAAAATTGAAACAGGCAAACGAAAAAGAAATCTTTCCCTAAGCCATACAAAACTGAAAAACCAAAAAATAGAAAAACAAAAATTTAACAGAAGCTATAAAAACCCCTACCTCTTCTCTGCCCAACAGGATGTTTCTGATTTGCTCTGAAAAATGCACTGAACTATACTCGTCCCTGGGTGAGGTGAATATCAGAACCGTAATCGTCCCAGGGTGAGACGAATAGTTTATTCGTCCCGGGGTGAAACGAGTACCAATTCTGTAATCGTCACTTGCAGAGACGAATAACAGTCCGATGTTGAAAAATAGGTACCTGTAAAAAAAACAAGCAATTTCAGATCAGTAATTTAACCTAAAAAAAAATAGAGGACAGAGGTCCCACCGTGATCGCCATTGAAAGCACGAGATTCCAAAAACAAAAAGGATAAACTAAAAATGCAATGTAAATGAAACTAAAATAACGCTTAAATCCTATGTTATTGAAAAATGCGTAAAAAGGAAGAACATGAACACAAGATATTAAAGCAATATAAAAATCGGCCCTTTTATTGATATGCTTTTCAAATTTGTGTTACAATGCGTCTCCTTCCTTTTTAGGGGATAGGAGCATTAAATGTTGGTCTTTTACAACTTGTTTTAGAATTCCTTCTTCCGCGTGCCCACATATAAGATGGGCGAACCAAAACGTTGTCGCCGCTTGCGTTGGTAAAGGTAGATTCCTCGCTGCTCCTCCAATGCTGCAAATCTACGTTCAAAGAAACAAACAAAGAATCAGTAGCACCTGTGTATGAAAAATAAAAGATAAATCTAACGATGGTTAAAATGAATCTAAATAAAATGAAAACTTGACAAAAGCATAAACATGAAACTAGCTAAATACTACAAAAGAAAAAATAAAGCGGGGGGTGCCCGAAGGCAAACCACCCGCGGGTGAAACTTTGCTTCGACACCAATCCGCTTAGGATGGGTCCGAAACCTGATGTGATGTGTTGTCGGCAAATTGGTAGGATATTGTGGTCAAAAAAATCGGTGTTGGTTCTTGATTCGTGCCTTCAAAAGTCACCCAATAACCTCTCTTTCGATTAAGAGATTATGGATGTTGAAAACACAAATCGCAAGTAAATGAATTAGCAGCACTTCGTCGCTCAAAATGCTCCTTCTCTGGTGTATATTTTGGGTGAGGAAACTCACCATTTTATAGACCCAAGGGGTCTCTTTGAATTAACATGCAAAAGTGTTTCTTTGCATGAATGCTTTTGTGTGAAGAGAAGACTTCTTCTTGATCAAGGGCTTCTTAACTTCCTCTGTGCATGTCTTTGTATGTTTTAGAAAAGCTCACTTGCATTCCCATGCAATGAAGGGAAAGTCAATTGGCAGATATGAGTTGTCAAAAGAACTCACTCGCACTCCTATGTCATGCAAGAAAAGCTAAGTGGCAGTTCTGAGTTGTCATATGCCGAGATCTGACTTTTTGTCGGTCAAACCTGGCGTTCGTCCCACCCCAAAGCGAGCGCTGGTAATCGTCTCTGGGTGAGACGAGTATCAATCCGCACTCGTCCCTGGGTAGGACGAGTACAAATCCGCACTCGTCCCTGGGTGGGACGAATAAGCAATAAAGTGTCTAAAAGGTGCCAAATTGATCCCTGACTTGCAAAACTATTGTGTGAGTGGTTAGAACCACTGTTTAACCTCTGGGGGCTGTGTGTGTTAGTGCGATCAGTGCTTATTGTCACATAATCGGATTGGTGTTGTTTTGGTGTCTATAGGTAGTAATAGCTAAATCTTAGTATTTGATGTGTTGTAGCATTCATTCCCAGAGCCATGCCCAGTTCCAAACTTTCCATGAAAACCTTTGAGAAACTGAGCAATTTCTTGCTTTTTTAAACACCTCAAATAGATTTCCTCATGATTTTTATGATATAATATTTCTCTTTTAATCATAAAATTTGTACTTTTTAGGCGTAGTGCTCTTATTTGGGTGGAATTCAAGTGACCAAGGCATATTTTGTTTAGAAAGTAATAAAAAATAGCTTGATACCACTAATCATTTGTAATTTCCTCCACAAAATACTGTTAACATGAAATTTAGGGGTCAACTTCTACTAGTGCTTTGCTCAGTCCTTGTCCTCTAATAATTCTCATAGGTTGAATTTCTAGATCAAAATATTGCAAGACAGACATCCATTTGGCTCTGTGTTCTCCTACCTCATTTTGTATCAATACTATCTTTACTTTTGGATTTGGCACTATGGTAAACACTCTGCTATGTGGGATATAATATCAAAATTTCTTCACAACATTGATCAAAGTAAAGGTTTTTTTGTCAATAGTTTAATATCTAAGTCGAGCACCTTTTAATGGTGAGCTCACAAAAGCTATTGTTCTCTCATCGCCAACCCTTTTCATTTGAGTTAAAACATTGGAAATGGAGTGTTTAGATGCAAATGAATAAATATAAAATGGTTGAGTGTAATCAAGACTAATTAATATAAGAGCCTTCTTGATCACCCTTCTAGTTTGAAAATCAACTTGTGCTTCTCCAGTCCATACAATCTTGAATTTTTTTTTTAACATTGCATTTAGAGGCTTGACTATTTATACAAAATAAAAAATAAACTTTCACACAAAATTAATCTTGCCAAAGAAATACTTCAACTTCTTACTTTCAGGAAGGGGAATTTTTTGAATTGCTTCAAGCCTATCTGGGTCAACAGAAATATATGATTCAAAAATAACATGCCCCAACATTTTTCCTTTTGTAACTCCAAAAATATACTTTTTTGGATTCAATTAAATTCCATGCTCTCTACATATTTGTAGCACCTTCCTCAAGTATTCCACATGGTTTATACGCATATTAGAAAACACAGGAAGATTATCCATATAAATCATAATGTATTTGCCAATGAAATCCTTGAAAGCAATGTCCATAACCCTTTGGAATGTTGCTCCCGTATTGATTAGACCAAATGGTATCCTCATGTATGTAAAGGTTCACCACTTGGTAGTAAATGCAGTTTTAATCCTATCCTAAATGTCTACCATTACCTTATTATACCCTAAATAACCATCTAAAAAAGACATCATTTGAGAGCCATTCACTATTTGTACTATTTTATCTAAGGAATGGAGTGGATAGTTATCCTTCTTAGATTCCTTGTTAAGATTTCTAAAATCTACACACAAGCATATTTCCCCATTTTTCTTATAGATAAGTACCAAAGTTTCCACCCAAGTAGAACGTCTTATCAGGAAAATAATGCGGGTTGCCAACAATTTTTATATTTCTTTGAGAATGACGAGCTCCAAAAAAGGATTCATTGGTCTGTGATTTTAATGAAAAGATTTTGTTCTTGGCTTCAAAGGAATGGTATGGGTAGTGATGGATGTGTCATATATCTTTAAATTTTCATAGCT
The DNA here is from genome assembly GCA_028583015.1 of Wollemia nobilis. Taxonomy (NCBI): domain Eukaryota; kingdom Viridiplantae; phylum Streptophyta; class Pinopsida; order Araucariales; family Araucariaceae; genus Wollemia; species Wollemia nobilis. The sequence goes on from JAQPPZ010017021.1 coordinate 4,652,233, forward strand.
CCATGCTATGATATTTTGATAATCCTTTAGTGGTTGGATTATTCCTTCATTTTATTCCTTAGTGCAAGCTTTCCCCAAGAAAACATTTTGGGCGTTCTCAATATTTCCTAAATTATGAGCTTCACATGATCCCTTCTCTGATGGGACGGTTTATTGTTTTTGAGTATGGTGATCCATATCAAATATTATTTTCAAATAAACCATACCTTTAGGAATGACATTTATTTTTAGATTCAATTCACCCTCTTCCCCTAGCTCTGTATAATTTGTCTTTCTCATCTATCATATGAGATTCAAATATGCGAGAGTTAGTGATAAAATCAACTACCTTTACTTGCATTTTTAGATATAATTGCACTTGTGAATAATGCAGTGGGTCAAGAAGAACCAGGTCAACCTAATAATTCTAATCCTCCGTTAGAAAATATACAAAGGATGGTTCAGAAACTAAGCAATGATATGCTTCAACTGCAAAGACAAGTTCCTCAAAACCCACCTACAAGTAATAACACTCAAAATAGGAACTTTGGTTTTCAGAAGACCAATCATTCGTCGAATACTCGTCCAAATAACGAAGGGGTTCCAAATCTTGTTGGAAATCAAAACCAACCAAATAACAACCCAAATACTTCAGTGAATTTGGTAGATATTGCTTTTCTCAGTTGGTGTAGGTTCCACTTCACAACTCATCATGGTGAAACTGACTATTCAGAGTTCAAAAATGCTTTGGATATTGTCCAAAATAAGATTGAAAATTTGGAATTAGTACCCACTCATGAGAATATTGGGAATTAAGTTTATCAAAATGCAGGGACAACTCTAGTTTTAGAGACTTATGAATTCTTAGGAGTGGATGAAGATGAATCAGATGAATACTTGGAAGAAGAGGTGCAAGCTTACCGATAGTTTCAAAGGGGCAGTAATTATATGCTTCGAAGTAAAGGAAAAGCCCCAATGACTTCTTCTACACCTCCTAACAAAACCTCCATCCCACCTGATGAGCAAACCAACAAAAATCCAGTCCCACATAAAGGTCCTATAATGCCTACTCCACCAAAACCCAATATGTCATTATCATAGGCAGAGAAAAATCTAGAGTAAAACAAGTCTGGATATAATATCATTGAAGACCTTAAGAAAACCAAGACACATATTTCTTTGTTTGAAGTTGTTCAATTAATTGAACAAGAGCATTTATTGCTTAAAAATATCTTTGGTAAAAGTAAAAAATAATTAAAAAGGACTACTGATGCTCAGGTGGTAGTATAAAAACATAAGATACTTGGAACAGGGCTTGAAAGGGAAATGTATTTCCCCTAAGGTTTGGGTATGCCAGGTCTTGGCCAGTGTAGAAAGACTTAGAGGTTGATGATAACTATTTATTTTAAGGGGCCTTTGTTGGTTTCATTTAAAAAAATACATTTCCTTGTACAATGCTAAAAAAATGAAATGCTTAACTGTATGAAAGCAATAATTATTTAGGTTGTATGAAATTTTAAAATGCACTAAAGAGATACCAGCTTCGATGTTTTGAACATAAACTAATCTGATATTAATGTAAATAAGCTTCAAATAAAAGTCAAAGGTTGAAGGGTGAAATAAAATAAAAGAAACTAATTTGATATTACCCTGGACTCCAACTCCAATCCGATAAAGCAATAAACCTAAATTTAAACCAATCCTAATGGGGAACAGAAAAAAAAAAAATTCATTCAATATTTTCAAAATTATTTTACATAGAACTAGCCTGCAGGCGTAATTTATATTCTCTATGCAATCTCTAACCCTCCATGCTCTCCAATTACAATTCTTGGGTTTTTATAGAGGCCTCGACCCTCTGCAATCTGTAATAACAATTATAGAATAATTACAGCAGCCATTAACCTTGGCTTTCATAGCTTTCACAGGTTTCTCACTCTACAGACCCTGGTGCAACTGCCTCACGTTCCTGGTGCAAACTGGCTGTCTACACTACCCAGGAACTCAAGATTTTTTGGAAGGAAGAACAATGCAGCAGGGCCAGAACGGCCCTCTAGTTATCGCATCTACAACCCTACTTCTTCGTCGTTCTCCAACCCCCTCTGCACACCTTTTGTCTGCCTTTTTATAATTTTTTGCATGACTCTCTGCCTTCCATCTGGTGACCCTTCAATCTATTTCTGCCATGATTGTTCATTTTGTTTTCCCGCTTCTCTTTGTTTCATTCTGTAACGGCCCCTATAACTATCGTCTACTCCCACTCACTGTCGGTCTGCACCTATTTTCACTGCACCTTGGTGCCACATGTTGTTTTGTGCTACCACATGTCGCTCACTGAACTCGTTCTGCAATGGCTTCTCAAAAATGCAGCATGTCGTGATATCATGACATCTTCTCCCTCTTGCTCGTCCTTTTCTCTTTTGGTCATGATATCACGACATGTCACGATATCACGACATCTTTCCTTTCTTCTGTTTCTCGCTTCTTTGGGTCACGATTTCGCGACATGTCACGAAATCATGACAATTTTGCCTTCCACCTTCACTCTCTCCTTCGGGTCGTGAAATCGTGACGTTGTCATGAAATCGCAACATCTCTATCTTTCACTCTCTTTTTCTCCTTCGAGTCGTGAAATCGCGACGTTGTCGCGAAATCACGACATCTCTGTCTTTCACTCTCTTTTCTCCTTCGGGTTGTGAAATCACGATGTTGTCGCAAAATCACGACATCTCTGTCTTTTGCTCTCTTTTTCTTCTTTGGGTCGCAAAACCATGACATGTCACGAAATCACGACATCTTTGTCTCCCGCTCTATCTTTCTGCTTTCGGGTCGCAAAATCGTGACATGTCACGAAATCATGACATTTTCCTCCTTTGGCTCCTTCGCTCGCCTTCTGGTCATGAAAATGCGACATGTTGCGAAATCATGACATCTTCCCCCATTGGCTTCTTCTTCGCCATCTGGTCGCAAAAATGTGACATGTCGTGAAATCGTGACATCTTTCTCCTTCGGCTGCTTCTTCGCATTCTGGTTGTAAAAATGCAACATATCGCGAAATCGTGACATCTTCCTCCCTTGGCTTCTTCTTCGCCTTCTGGTCGCAAAAATGTGACATGTCACGAAATCATGACATCTTCCTCCCTTGGCTTCTTCTTCGCCTTTTGGTCGCGAAAATGTGACATGTCGCGAAATCGCGACATCTTCCTCCCTTGGCTTCTTCTTCACCTTCTGGTCGTAAAAATGCGACATGTCATGAAATTATGACATCTTCTTCCCTTGGCTTCTTCTTCGCTTTCTGGTCATGAAAATGTGACATGTTGTAAAATCGTGACATATTCCTCCCTTGACTTCTTCTTCGCCTTTTGGTCGTGAAAATGTGACATGTCACGAAATCGCGACATCTTCTCCTCTGTGCCTTCTCTCTCCTCTACGGGTCATGAAACTATGACATGTCACAAAATTGTGACATCTTCTCTTCTGTGCCTTCTCTCTCCTCTATGGGTCTCGAAACTGTGACGTCACGAAATCGTGACATCTTCTCTTCCATGCTTTCTCTCTCCTCTACGGGTCACGAAACTGTGACATGTCATGAAATCATGACATCTTTCCTCCTTGCTTCCTTCTTTCATCTGCGGGTCACGATAATGCAACATGTCGTGATATCGCGACATCTTCCATCCGCTACTTCTCTCTCCTCTTTGTGTCGCGATATCGTGACACTTTTTTTGTTGCGATATCACGACAGTTTTTCCCTGCTGGCTTCTCTCCCACTTTGTGTCGCAATATCGCGACACTTTTTCTATCGCGATATCGTGACAGCTTTTTCCTGCTTCTCTTTCTCTCTCTTATTTTGGTCGCGATTTCACAACATGTCACGAAATCGTGACATCTTCCTTAACCAATTTTTCAAAAATGGCTCTGTTGCCATTGGATGCTTCTGCATCAGATGTCACTGGATGCTCCTGCATTAGACACCCGAGGTTGATGGAGAAGTGACCTTCACTTATGCACTGTTCTGTCACCTTCTTTTGCACAGGGACTCAAACTCTCTCAAATCAACCCTTCTGTCTTCTCACCACTCTTCCACAGATCCTGGTGCAAGCTGCCTCACGTTTGACGCTCTGCTTACATGCTCAAAATAACCTGGCTCTGATACCACTTGATGGGGAACAAAAAAAAATTTCATTCAATATTTTCAAAATTATTTTACATAGAACTAGCCCGCAGGATTAATTTATATTCTCTATGCAATATCTAACCCTCCATGCTCTCCAATTACAATTCCTGGGTTTTTATAGAGGCCTCGACCCTCTGTAATTTGTAATAACAATTATAGAAAAATTACAATAGCCATTAACCTCGGCTTTCATAGCTTTCATAACTTTCATAGCTTTCACAGCTTTCTCACTCTATGGACCCTGGTGCAACTGCCTCACGTTCGGTGAATCTGCTACATGCCTATGGATCCAAGCTTTCTCTGTTCCTGGTGCAAACTGTCTGTCTACACTACCCAAGAACTCAAGATTTTTTGGAAGGAAGAACAACACAGCAGGGCCAGAACGATCCTTTGGTTATCGCATCTGCAACCCTGCTTCTTTGTCGTTCTCCAACCCCCTTCGCATGCCTTCTATCTGTCTTTTTATAATTTTTTGCGTGACTCTCCGCCTTACATCTTGTGACCCTTCGATCTATTTTTGCCATGACTATTCATTTCATTTTCTCGCGTCTCTTCATTTCATTTCGTAACGGCCCCTGTAACTGTCGTCTACTCCTGCTCACTATCGGTCTGCGCCTGTTTTCACTGCACCTTGGTGCCACGTGTTGTTCTGTGCTGCCACGTGTCGCTCACTGACCTTGTTCTGCAATGGCCTCCCAAAAATGCAGCATGTTGTGATATCACGACATCTTCTCCCTCTTGCTCATCCTTTTCTCTTTTGGTCGCGATATCATGACATGTCACGATATCGCAAAATATTTCCTTTCTTCCCTTTCTCGCTTCTTCAGGTCGTGATTTTGCAACATGTCATGAAATCATGATAATTTTGCCTTTCGCCTTCACTCTCTCCTTCAGGTCATGAAATCATGACGTTGTCGTAAAATCGCGACATCTCTGTCTTTCGCTCTCTTTTTCTCCTTCGGGTCACGAAATCGCGACGTTGTCGTGAAATCGTGATGTCTCTGTCTTCCACTCTCTTTTTCTCCTTCGGGTCACGAAATCGCAACATTGTCACGAAATCACGACATCTCTATCTTTCGCTCTCTTTTTCTCCATCGGGTCGTGAAACCGTGACATGTCGTGAAATCGCGACATCTTTGCCTCCTGCTCTCTCTTTCTGCTTTCGGTCACGAAATCATGACATTTTCCTCCTCTAGCTCCTTCACTCGCCTTCTGGTCGTGAAAATGCGATATGTCATGAAATCGTGACATCTTCCCCCCTTGGCTTCTTCTTCACATTTTGGTTGCGAAAATGTGACATGTCACGAAATCACGACATCTTTCTCCTTCGACTGCTTCTTCGCCTTCTGGTCGTGAAAATGCGACATGTCATGAAATCATGACATCTTCCTCCCTTGGCTTCTTCTTCGCCTTTTGGTCATGAAAATGCGACATGTCACGAAATTGCGACATCTTCCTCCCTTGGCTTCTTCGCCTTCTGGTCGTGAAAATGCGACATGTCGCGAAATCGCGACATCTTATCTTCTGCACCTTCTCTCTCCTCTGTGGGTCGCGAAACTGTGACATGTCATGAAATCATGACATCTTCTCTTTCGCGCTTTCTATCTCCTCTACGGGTCGCGAAACTATGACATGTCACGAAATCGTGACATCTTTCCTCCTTGCTTCCTTCTTAAATCTGTGGGTCGCGATAACACGACATGTCGCGATATCACGACATCTTTCGTTCGCTACTTCTCTCTCCTCTTTGTGTCGCGATATTGCGACATTTTTTCTGTCACAATATCGCGACAAATTTTCCCTGCTGGTTTCTCTCCCACTTTGTGTCGCAATATCGTGACACTTTTTCTGTCGCGATATTGCGACAATTTTTCCTCCTCTTTCTCTCTCCTCTTTTGGTCGCGATTTCGCGACATGTCGCGAAATCGTGACATCTTCCTTCCTTAGCCAATTTTTTGAAAATGGCTTTGCTGCCACTGGATTGTTGGCAATTTTGGGTTTGAGATCCTAGCTTCTTGTCTATGAGTTGTCATTGATGTCAAAAGGAAATGGCATTAATGTTAAGAAGATGTGTTGGCTTCAAAGGTGGAAGATTCCAAGAGAATCTTTTTAAGAGAATCCGAAGAGATTCCATTGGCAAGGGTTTTTCATTAAAACCAAACCGATTTTTATTAAAACCAAGTTGGATAGGGTTTTTATTAAAACCAAGTTAAATGGTTTTTATTAAAACCAATGGAGGTTCTCTTTATTATTTATTTAATTATTATTTAAAACCCTTCAAGGTTTTAATTAATTAATTATTTAATTAATTAAGGGAGAAATTATTTTTAATTTATTAAAAATACTTAAAGGTTTTTAAACCTTTTTTATTCTTAATTTATTAAAATTATTTAAGGGTTTTTAAACCCTTTTTGAAAAGACTTTTGATTAATTTCGAAATGGTCTTTATTTTTGCCGACGTCAAGGTGTCTTCAAAGAGACTATTTATTCTCCAACTCCTAAGGTTGGAAGGCTAATTAATTTGAAATTCCCCGAATGCAATTTGCGGTGTTTGTGCTCTATATTCGCTACGATCGAAGGAAGACTTAGAAGCACGTGCGGTTGAAAAGTCTTCGAGAGTTTTTTCGAGGGTGAAGTGGAGGGAAGTTCACTTGTGAACTTCGTAGCCCGCGTGGGCTAGTGGCAGCGAAGGCTACTGTTGGGCACTGCATTGGCGGAGGTCACCGTTTCGAGTCTCGCGGGGGTGCTTTGCTAGAGTAACACACGTTTTTATTAAAATGTCTTTATGCCGCAAAATTCAAAGTTTCTTGGACAACAATTTATAAGGTGTGATTAAATTTTATGAGTTTTGGCTTTTGTGATTAGCATTGAATAAAATCTTAGGAGAAATAAGGGCATATTTATTTGGATGTATTTTTAAGATTATTCTTTGCTATGTTAAAATTAAATATGGAGGTATAAGGTGTGAGTCTGTGATTGTTGATTTATTGGCATGTTATGGTGGTTGTGTTTAAAGAAGTGGAGCTAAAAGGTGTAATAAAGGAAGTTTATATTATTGCTCATTTCTTTTTATTCTAACCCTAACTTGGTTGGAAGTTTGAGAGTTGTGTGTGGTGACAACTTGAAGGTTCAATTATCTTCTACTCTAATAAGGTATGGGCACATTCTTCTTATAAGTATGATTGGTGTATGTTTTCTGAAATAAGGTTGGACTGAAAATGTATTCTACTAGGTATCCTTTGGCTAGGTGTAAATCCTATTTTCTAGTTTGTTGAAGACTACTTATGCATTTTTATCCTTAAGGAGAGTTTTTGGTGAATGCATAATTTTTGGTTTAAGATAGTGGAAGCTTTGTGCACTAGGGTTTATATTTGTGAGTCTAGCTACTTGCATTGAGTTGGTGGAACCCTTGGTTGGCTGTTTTGAGTTTGATGGTTGAGTTGCTTCCATAGAGGTTGTTTGATCAAGTTATTGCTTTACTTGATTCATGATATTGGGTTTACTCCATTGAGTTGATTTGAGCAAGTTATTCTTTGCATTTGGTGATATTGTGTTGGTGGTTGTTTTGTTCAAATATCTTTGGAGGGAAAAGGATTTCTACTTGTTTCCTTTTCTTGTGATGATTGGTTGAATGCTTCAAGGTTGATGTTGAGTTGAATGGTGTTGGTTGACTAAACCTTGTTTGATGAGCATTTTTGTTGAAACCCTAATTGATGGTGAAAAGAACATGAGTATCATTGTTATATGATTCTTTGCATAGTTGGCAATTGTTGGGGTTTCATGTTCTTGAAAGAAAACATTCTATCCTATCCATTTTAGATATTGAGTTGAGTTTTCAGATTTGAGATTGAGATTGAGCTGAGTTGATTTGAGTTGAGTTTTGAGATTGGGATTTGAGTATAGAACATATTGAGTCTCTAACAATTCTCTTTATGCTTCTATGAGTTTGACAAATCACATTGGGTCTCTAACAATTCACTTTGTGATTTCCTACTAAGAAAGTTTTTTTTGGTGAGCTTGCTAAGTTTTTGGACAGGTTCCAGTGGGGACTTGTGAGCAGTTCTTGGATAGGTTCTAGTGGGTACTTGTGAGTAGTTTTTGGACATGTTCCAGTGAGGACTTGTGAGCAGTTTTGGACAGGTTTCGGTGGGGACTTGTGAGCATATTTGGACAGGTCCTAGCAGAGGACTTGTGAGCTGAGTTTGATAGTTCTATCAGAGAACTTGAGGACAAAGGTGCATTGGTTCTATGAGAAGAACCTAAGGACAGATTGGCAAGTCTTCGAGAAGGATTGAATGCGAGAGGATTGATTTGTTCAAGAGTTGGACAGATCCGACAGTACAGAGGAAGACTTGTACTAGACTGACTGACTGTGTTTGGTACAGGTTGTTGAGTTGCTGTGGACATGATCATAGAAGGCAGAGGTCTCTTAGGCTAAGCATTGAGGACAGGAGGTCTTCGATGGAAAGAAGTTCCACGTGCTGGAAAGAGGTAGAGGCAGTTGATCTTCTGAGGGATCATTTCTAGAGTAGAGGGGAAGGTATCTCCTTTGAGCAGAGGCTCATAAATTCTGATTGGGGGAAGGTATATTCTTTGAGCAGAGGCTCATAAATTCTGATTGGGGGAAGGTATCTCATTTGGGTCGAGGCTCATAAACATTGTAATTGGGAAGGATTCCCAAAGAACTTTGAGATAACTTTTAGAGAAATTTTTTGTGGACGTAGCCCAGCCATTTTAGGTGAACCATGTTAAAATTGGTGTCACTTTGTGGATGATATTGTGCATTGCTTTGATATTGCTTTGGGTATATTGCTTTACTTTTTTGAAGTATAAAGGAAAAAGTAAAAAGAGGTCTTATACTGTTCACCCCCCCCTCTCAGTATAAGCTTGTGTTCTTTATGGATGCTTTTGCATCAGATGTCATTGGATGCTCCTGCATCAAATCTTGACTCGACCAGTATTCACACAACCTGAGATCTGAGATGGTGCATTCTTCAAAGGAGCAACAAACTGTGAAATGGAATGAGTGCAACCACCATCAACATGCACATATTAAACACAACAAATTTCAAAGCCTTTACATTAAAAGATAGTCATTAAGCGCATTGTTTCAAAATTATCCACTTTGGTGGATTACAAAGAACAGAGCCCAAAAAAAGTAGCAACTTGGTTCAAAAACACCATCAGACTACAAAGGGAAAAGAAGAAAAACTAAAAGGGGGTTAGCTAATAGATGGTTTCTAACATTTGTAATAGGCTAGCAAGCCACTATTTATACAATTTTTTTACCTTCATCTAGCATTAAATTTTGTTATTAATTACCATCTAATCCCTGGATGTGCCTCTTGAAATTAGATTTCCCAACATGATGCATTCATGCTTTCATTAAATGTGCACTACTTTGGCAATGCCTCATAAAGTCTTCATCTATGATGAGCCCTACAATGGCCACACTCCATTAAATTTCAGTCTGCATAATGCTCAGGAGCTCTAGAACGACCATGCCTCATGATCGCGAAATTTGGGTTGATCACTAATTTTCTCCATATTCCTTCTTGCACAGTTATACTTGCCCTACTCACATTAAAATTCTATGTCTGCCATCATGTCCATCATATTTAATGCGACCACCAACAAATTTTTTGCAAAAATTTTAAAAAGGCAAAGGTTAAAACTTTAATACTATTATTAATTTAATTATTTTTTATTTTCCTAAGGTTTTAAAATTTTCATTTTTTTAATTTTTAATTATTTATTATTTTATTTATTATTATTATTATCATTATTTTTAATCCCTAAGGTTTGAAATTATACTCCAACATGCTCTAGGCTCAGGTAATATTTACTTCTCTCCAGATCTAAGCCATGATTTAATTTTCTTTTCTTTAGGCCATGTGTAAAATGCTTTTATTAAATATTATGTTATTCACCCTTCCATTGTTGAGAAAGTCTCAATTCTACATTTACTATTTTTTAATGAAAAACCTTATATTAGTTAATATTAATCATACAAAAAGGGCGGGTGGAATTAGCACACCCCATAAACCATAAAAGTCGCTATGTGGAGGAAATCATACCTCCCCAATAAAAACAGAGTCCAAAAAATATTACTACACACCGTCGCGAGCAATCATTACACAGACATCCTAAGACATAATCAGTAAACAAAGATCAAGGAGCAAAAGTTATCTTCCTCACTGACACACTACCAGCCACCATTTGAAGAGACTGGGGCAGTCCATCTTTCATTTGCATTACTACCAATCAAAGTCCATTGAGGAGGACCTTGGCTGACTCAGCTTGAAATGCTTGGTAGAATACATGTTGCTCGTAAGTTGTGACCCCTTGCTTATGAGACTATTGACCATATTGACCCTGACACGATGAAATTGCATGGTTTTAGGACACATTTTATAAAGCATATTTAGATTTCACAGAATTCCAACTTGATCATGAGTTTGAGGCCTTGTTGCAATGCCGTGAAGTCATGGTAAATCTGAAATCTCATAGCATACCATTAACTTTCACAAAAATCTAAAATTTTAATGGAATCATCAAAATATTTTAGGGCAAAAATTAATTTGTGCAAAAATCTGATGTGCAATTGGCATGGGGTCACATTGCATTTGTTCACTTTTCTTGTTTTGACCAAGTGGACTGTGAAATTAAGGAATATTTCGATGTCATGATATTTTTCTTTCTTCAAGCTTCCCAAGCTTTGATAACCATGACATGGAAACATACGTGATGTCGTGATATTTTTCTTTCTTCAAGCTTCCTAAGTTTTAACAACCACAACATTGAGACATGCTGTGATGTCATGACACTTTTATCTATTTTATTTATCTTAACCATTTTGAGCACGGTGTTGAGGCAATTCGTGACATTGGGATATTATCTAAAGTGCATTATTTCACAACATTTTTCCTATAGTGCAAAATTAGGTAAAATTTCAAAGTGCCCAAATTTTGATAAAATTTAACACGCTTCCAAATAGGCCAAATAGGTATCCAAATCCACTAATAAAAATCAAAAATCCATTTTGGATCAAGAGAAATTGCATTTACAAGTTCATTGGCTGCAACAGGAAACTACTATTTTTGTATGGAATTCATGTCCAATTTTTTGTAAATTTGATGCCATTATGAAGAGGAGTTCTAATATTTCCACCAGGATTTAAATCACCTCAAACAGAGTTTTCAATCAAAAGTTATGACAATTTCAAATTTGTAGTAAATTTAGGGCAAGATGATGAAATTTAAAGAACCCTAAAATTGATTTTAATATTTCGAACCTTAGAAAAATCACTGAAATTTAATTTTTTTGAGGTATTTAATCTGAAATAATACCACTAAAATGCAAATATTCAATTTAAATCAAAGTAGCCGAAATATAAATCTCCCACAATATGTAATGCAAGCAATCTTGGTGTAAGCAAAATTTAAAATATTGATGCAAGCAAGCAATCTTCAAATTAAAGTAAAAATTTCAAGAGTGTCCATAGTCTAGACTGGGGCATGTTGTGCAGTGCAACAACACTAACTACTCAAATAGAGCAAAGTATCATATGCACAATAGAGGTGACTAAGATTCAAATATGAAAGATGATTCCAACTATAATATAACTCTTCCTACTTATTAACTAAATAAGTATTAACCCTAACCTTAATGTTCAAGGGCCAACTACCTTAACCTAGGGTCTGAGCTAATAATATAGATAGTCCACATAGCTATACTTAAGCTATTAAAAATTAAGAACCAACTAGATAAATCTAGAAAATAAAGAAAAATTTGGATACGCCAACTTTCTCAAATAACCCATTATTTTAAATCATTACCAATGCCAGTCAAGAAAAATATGCTCAAATGTTCACCATTTTTTAGTGGAGATGTGAGTGTTGTTCATGAAGGTGATTGGTTATCACTAAGAACTACCTTTGAGGAACACAACAAGGAAGAAAAAGTATCAAATAGGAAATGGGAGTTACAAATGAAGGAAAGTGAGATAATTTGCCATGGATCTCACATAGTCTTTGAAAATGAAGGGATACTTGTAGTGCATATAGATTACAATGGGATGTAAATGGATAAGTTCATTGAGGAAACTCCTATCATAACCACCATAGTGTGGTAGCTTCATTGTTAAGGTTTACATGTGATGGAGTCATCTACTTAACATAGAAAGGAGACTTAAGGCTTTAGAACAACTTGTTGCTCAAGTCTATTGAGTCGAATCCAATAGCTCCTATTTGTCATTGTACATACCATTGCAAATGAGGTTCATGATGCATTAATGCAAACTATAAGAGGAAAGAGAATAATATTATAATGCATAAACCTCATGTTAAGTTTTGTATGGTAGATTTCAATGAATTATAGATTCCATTAATAGTTTTTCTTATGGTAGAAAAACAATGATATAGACTTGTTTATTTTTTAATAAATTAGTTTATTTTTTATGAAAAAATATATGTAAGGTAACCAAATTGCATGGATGTATGGGTGTGAATTTGTGGAGGATGCAACTACATAGTACCAATACAATCTTCTAAAGTTATGGTATGTTAATGCAAGGGTATAAGGTTATGCAAAGTACAAAGTTATAATAGATACAAGGATATGAGAATATTGGAAATTATGTTAAAAGCACCTTTACATTATCAAAATTTAAATGTACCTTATTGATGTACCTAGTACATCATCAACAATGTCGCTATGGTACATGCATCCAAATATCTAATGTGTATCATTAATGTAAGCCTAAATTATGGACATAGGCATCCATAAAACATTAAAGCCAACAAATCATGCAAATCAATTGATGAAAACCACTTGAAAAAATTTATGAAATTTTGAATTAAACTTTTATTTTATGAATAAAAAACATAGAACTCTATACATAATATAATCCATCAAACTAATCAAATATTATAAAACTTCAAGCATTAAATTAATTTTTTTATCATAAACCTTAATTATGTATAAATTATATTTTAACTAAACCAAAGGTATACCTTTTTCAATGGGCTACTATAAATTTTAGTTTATAGTAAAATAAAATATCTCACTTACAAATCAGACATCCATTTTTTGTGGAAACACCCATTTCAGGGTGCCACTTTTGGGCAAGTCCTAAGGAGGTAGGGTTATTTGTTCTGCAAAACTTTCCTAGGGCTTGCACCTGTTGGGAATGAAAGAGATGTGATTCTATTGATACAAGAATGATTACAATATATAGGCATGAGACCTATATTAGAACATGACAAGTGTCAAGGACACATGTCATAACATGCACACACAAAGTACACATTAATTCTAACATCCCCCCTTAATATGTACTTTTCTAAAAGAACCCTAACATCCTCCTTATTACATGATTTGGTCTAGGCTAGTGCTCTTTGCGCTTGGCTCTCCAACTATGAATAATTCTAGATCAATGATGTATACATCTCGATCTATTTCCTTAGGGTCAGCCACTTCCACTGGTCTGTTACCTCTAGGTTAGCCGTCTAAGTGCCTCAAGGTCAGCCTCTTAGGTCTGTTGCATAACAAATCATCCTCTAGGTATGTTGCCTCTCGTAGATCACTAACTAGGTTTACCATGAATATCATCAAATGTTGGGAATGAAAGAGACGTGATTCTATTGATACAAGAATGATTACAATATATATGCAGGAGGCCTATATGAGAACATGATAAGTGTCAAGGACACATGTCATAACATGCACACACAAAGTACACATTAATATTCTAACAACACCTAGCCTACCCCTTTAGACACACTCAAAGAGCATGCCTAGCCCAAAGTAAATCAGCCAACAAGCCGCACATGTACCAGCCAGAAAGGTCGACAAAAAACCAATTACTCAAGGCTCATGCAGATTGTAGCAGTCATAAGGCTTTCTCCAGCCTGCTTTCACCATGACTAGTGCTAGCAACACCCTCATTATCTTTATTGATCAGAGAAATAATTCTATGCTTGGTGCCCTCAAGAGCATCCATGTCAGCAAACTAGTTGATCCAGGTGATCTCTCTCAAACCTCTATCCACTCCCTAATTTTATTTTTAAAAACACATCAAAAAATTAAATTGATGGAAAAAATAGATTACATCTTTGGCCTTTCTAGGCCAAAAGGCCTTTTAGCCAAGATTCAATAGAGGAAACATAAGAATGATCTTTCTGAGTTGGGGAACTGAAATACCCTGATTGAACCAAAGAGAAGCTAATACAAAGTAAAAAGGAACTAGGTACCTCTAGTACTGGAGCCATCCAGAGAAAGGATAGATAGAAGAGCATCCCTGATTTGTGAAGCCCACCATCTAGGAGGGTGGTCGTAGCAAGTAAGATCACCTTTGTCCAATGCCCAATTAGCTAAAGCATCAACAATCCTATTATGTTCTCTGACCACATGATTGTATTCAACTTTCAAAAAGCCCATCTGGATTAATTGAATCTTCTCAACAATTCTTTTTATTCTCCAATCAACCTTATGATTCTTAGGAGTCTTCAATAGATTAATCATGACTTGGGAGTCAGATTCAACCAACACCTTTTGCCATCCAACCTTAGCAGCCTCTCGAAGGCCTCTGAGGATACCATACCCCTCAACAAGGTTATTGGAAAGGATACCCAAATTCTCAGCAAAAGTGAAAACCAAGGAACCATCTGAAAGTCTACCAATTCCTCCCACACTAGCTTTTCCAAGGTTCCCCCTAGAGGCTCCATCCATATTGAATTTTCCAAAATCCTTAGGAGGAGGCTGCCAATTCCTTGTTCTATCCATATTTTGATTACTCACATTCCCTTTAAGTTGGTTGCCAATAGTAGAGTGAATCTTCAATCTTTGCATTACTTGATCCCATCATTGGTGGGAGTCCTAGGGGTGATTAAGGAGTTGTTGGACCGATTCAACTAAGTTGGCAATGGTCTTTTGCCAAATATAGTGAATATCCTTCCTTTCCTATTTGAAAATTTAGTTGTTTCTTTCCTTCCAGATATTCCAAGGTAGGATGGTTGTTCCCATCCAAACTAACTGCCTAACAAAATGATCAACAACCTCCTGTTTAGGCCAATCCCTCCATAGTTGTTCAAGAGTAGAAAAATTGGACCATTGTAAACCGAGTAAGATAGCCATTCTCCTCCATAGCTCAGAGGCTAAGGGACACTCAATAAAAATATGGCTAAGAGTTTCCACATTCTTTCCACACATTTCACATCTAAACGGGCCATGAAAGCCATGTTTCATAAGTTGCTCACCAGTGAGCACCCTTCGATGCAATAAAAGCCAAATAAAAAACCTCACCTTAGGCCAGAGCTTCTGAGCCCACAACTATGTAAATATGTCATAGGACTGGTTGGGATTATTGTGGCATAAGGTCAAATAACCTTGAGCAACAATATACTCACCCTTAGTAGTGTTGTTCCATCCAAAATAATCCTTATCATGGGACCAAGAGAGATCTCACATAAAGGCCAATATTCCCCCCCCCTCTTTCTCCCCATCTCATATAAGTGCTAATCTTCCCCTCCGAATTTGAATAGGCCAGTCCTCAATAGGGATCCAATATCTACCAACCTCTAAATTACCAGTCTAGTACCGATAATAATTAGCTACCTTTATCCAATTAGCTTGGTGTAGCTCCTCCATCCAAGGCCTCCAATCAAGGAACTGAGTTATCAAAGGTTGGTGACCATCCCAAGAATCTATCCAAAAATTTACTTGTTGACCATTATGAATGATCCAAAATAACTTCTTCTTTATCAAATCCTCACCAATCCTAAGAACCACCAAAATGGGAGAACCTTTGGTAGGCAATTGATAGCGAACAAGGTCTTCAAGACTTTTGTTTTCAACATATTTAGCATGAAGATTTTTGGCCCATAGAGCATTGGGGTTATTCAAAATCCTCCAATACAACTTTGTAGCTAAAGCCTTATTGTTTTTAATAGCAGATCAAAATCCTAACCCCCTTCATGCTTGGGAAGGCATAAAGTATCCCATTTCACCAAGGCCCATTTTCTTTTCTCCTTAGTACCACTCCAGAGGAACCGATGATTGATTTGATCCAGTTCTTGAAGAACTACCTTTGGGATATTCAACACAATAGAAACATAAATAGGTATAGCTTGAAGGACTGATTTTACCAAGGTAATTCTACCCCTAGATGAAAGCCACCTATTGGTCCACTTTCCAATTTTCCTCTTTACTCTATCCAACAACCAATTCTAATATTTTTTTATCTCTAGATATTGATAGGAATGCCTAAATAAGTGATCGGAAGGGAGGCCTTCTTATATCTTAATTTATCCAGAACCATGGATTCCTGTCTGGGAGAGCAGTGAAAGAAAATGACTTTTGATTTATCTTCATTGATCAATTGCCCCATAGCATTAGAGAAACAACTAATGATTTGTTTAATTCTAGAGGCTTCCTTAACCGTAGCTTTACCTAACAGAGTAGAGTCATCAACAAACTGAAGATGAGAGATAGGCCTGGCTCCATGAGCAATGGTAACTCCCTCAAGGGTTCTATTTTCTCTATTTTTGGTCATAGTCCTGCCCAAGCATTCAACAAGAATGATGAATAAATAAGGGGAGAGGGGGTCACCCTGCCTAATACCTCTAGAAGCTGGGAATAACTATGAAGGGCAGCCATTGATAAGAACTGAGTAGGACACCGAAGAGATACATCCCATAATCCAATCTATCCAATCTTGAGAGAAGCCAAATTGCCTCATTACTTTGATGAGGAAGTGCCAATCCACTCTATCATAAGCTTTGGATAAGTCTAAATGGATGAACATAGATGGATATTTATGTGCTTCCATGGAATGGATGGCTTCTTGAGCAAGAACTATCTCATCCACAATCTATCACCCTTCCACATAACCTCCTTGTTCAAGGGAAATAATCTTATGCAAAAGTGGTTTCAGCCTCTCTACCATGATCTTGGTAATGATTTTGAGAAGAACATTACATAAAGCTATTGGTCTAAAAGCTGAGATATGTTCTGCATCTTGAGCCTTTGGGACCAGAGCTATATAAGTTTTATTGATTACCTTCAAAATTTCTTTGGCCTTCCTGGCTTCTTCCACCACCTCTAATAAATCAACATGAAGAATATCCTAGAATTCTTGGTAAAATTCGATGGGAAATCCATCAGGCCCTAGGGTCTTCCCTTTTTGCATTTTAAAAACCACTTGTTGAAGCTCATTGATAGTAACTGGA
Source organism: Wollemia nobilis (assembly GCA_028583015.1). NCBI lineage: Eukaryota > Viridiplantae > Streptophyta > Pinopsida > Araucariales > Araucariaceae > Wollemia > Wollemia nobilis. The sequence goes on from JAQPPZ010017021.1 coordinate 4,669,618, forward strand.
GCAGTCAAAATAGAGTTCTCCTCAGAAGTGATAAGAGTAGGGATCGCTTGAAGGATATTCTATTGAGAAGTCGAGTCAAGAGATGCAACAATGAACAGTTTGGAAAAGTAGTTGACCATGATAGACTTCATGCCATCCCAAGTGTGGATAGAGTCTCCAGAATCTGATTTCAAGGAAGAAATAAAGTTGTGTGATCTGTGGGCTAGAAGAGATTTGTGGAAGAATTTTATGTTTCGATCTCCTTCTTTGAGCCATTGGATCCTAGATTTTTGCTTCCATAAGAGCTCTTCTCTTTTTCCCATTCCTCCAATTGAGTTGTGAGTCTAATTTCATCTATACTTCTACTCTCAGTGAGGCCATCTAAATGGATTTGTTCATTCAACTCTTCAAGCCGAGCAATCACTTCTTGTTTCTTCTACCTGACATCTCCAAACTCCTCCCAATTCCAAATCTTGATTTTGGATTTGATGTATTGCAACATTTTGGTAAAACAGAACATCTTAGTCCCATACCTTGGTTTACCTTCCTACCACCATTGCTGCACTTGAGGTCTGAAGGAACTATCTCTAAGCCACATTAACTAAAATTAAAAGGGCGAGAAACTGACATTGGTTTTCCACATTTCAACCATGACTAGCCAATGATCCAAACCAACATTGTTAAGAGTTTTCACCTTAGGAATGTGTCCATGGATTAAGAAATTATTAGAGAACAAGAACCTATCCAATCTCTCCATGATACAAGTTGAGCCTTACCTTCTATTAGACCAAGTCATGAGGCCATTATCTGGTTGGATGTCCACAAGGTGAAGGTTTGCAATATATTCACTCATGAGGTTTGTGCTCCCATCCAGATTCCTATTTCCCCCCTCTTCTCATCTAGAGAGAGGATGGTATTGAAGTCTCCTTCGATCAAGACCCAAGCTTCAAGAAAATGGGAGATAATATAAGTTATATCCTTCCATTATCTCTGCTTTTCCTCCAAAGTAATTGGAGCGTAAACAATCAAGCAGAGCATAATTTGGTTAGATTGTCTACTTTGTGCAGCCATAGCCAAGAGACCCCAACTACCAACCATATGGTGAATAATGATCTCTTTTGGGTCCCAGAGGCAAGCAATGCTGCCAGAAGCCCCATGGGAGTTGAGGGAAGCCACTTTTCCAGCCAGCCAGATTTTACTTGCAATTGACTCCATTTCCTCTATTGACATCTTCATTTCCTGAAGGAAAACCAGATGTGGTTGGTTTGTCTGAATCATTCTTCTAATTTTATTTTGTTTTGAAAGACTCCCTTTGAGTCCTCTAATATTCCAAGTGATGATCTTCATTAATAATGGGGCTAAATATGTTGGTAAGGGCATTAATATTACCTTCCTCTACAAGCTTTTCACCTTCTTTTACCATATGATGTTGATTAGTCTTGCGGCCTACCTTTTGGTTAGTGTCCATCTTCATTTTTTTTCCTGTTTCTTGTCTTACCCCAATTGAATCTGGGATAGCTTCTAACCCTGAAGTATGCGTATACGAAACCAAAGCATTATTGGAAGGTTCAACAAAGTCTATCTTGGGGTCTGAATTATTTGAAGTTTCAGCATTTAAAATTTTTTCTTCTTGTCTATGTTTTCTCCCTTATTTTTTGTTGAAAACCTTTGATTTGTTGGTTTGTCTCTGAGTCCTTCCCTGCATCTTTAAATTGTGTTTCTAAGATTTCTGTCTCCATTATGTCCTCTTCCTCACCCAAGAGGTTATTTGTGGAAAGAATTCCAAACATATTAGTTGACAACATCGCTTGATCCTTCATAACTAGTTTTTTTTAGTGTTCTTCTTCTTAGGCATTTGGAAACCTGCTAAGTTCATGTCCTCTTTCTTTTGATCTGGAATCTTATTTGGATAGACACTAGCCAAATGACCATATTCATGGCAAATTCTACAATGAAAAGGAATGTTCTCATAGTCCACCACCTGCTCCCAAGTGTCCTCCCCAAATTGTAATGAGATATTTTCTGGAAGGGGTTTGTCGAAATCCATTAAGACACAAATTCGAGCATAAATAATGTGTTCAAATTTGTGTGTACAGTCAACAATCATCATGAAAGTTCCAAGGGAGTTTTCGATTGTAGAAAATACAGCCAAATTCTAGAATTCAACTGGGAGGCCAAAGAGTCTAACCCACACAGGTCCTGTAGAAGGCATCTCTTCTTCGGCTTTAAATTTAGTGTGCCAAGGCTTCATGAAAAGCCCCGCCCTTCCAAAGAACTAGGGACCCCCTTGAAATATTTTCTCTCTGTCTTCATCATTAGCAAAAATAACAAGAAAATAACCATTGGGATAAACAAATATTTGTGTCTCACCTTTTGTTTTCTAGTATTTTGCAGCCCACACTTTGAAAGTAGATAGGCTCGGATAGAAACCCAAGAAATGACAAATCAATCCTCTTCTCTCCAGATCTTCTATGCCATCCTGAATGTCGCCCATTTTTAGCTTAACTATTGGGGTTCCATCAACTGCTCTTAGACATCCCGACTCAATTTTTCTGGGATCAATCTTAGGCATTCTTAGAGGTCTACGAGAAGCCTTAAGATTAATGTTAGCATTAGTCTGGGACTGTCCACCATGGAGGGCATCCCTAAAATTTATTTTTGGGGTCGAATCCCTGAAATCCTTACCCTTGAAAGGGGTTTCCATAGTGGATCTATTTTGGGGGTGTTCCTTAGCATCGGGATTGCTTGAGTTTTGAACCATTTTTTCTTTTCCTAAGGAGGCTTCTCTTATTTGGTCTGCAACTTGAAACTTGTTTCTGGGTCTCTTTAATCCATGCCTTGGACGTCGAGGAAAGGTGTGATTTTTGCTTTTTTTTTGGGCAGCAAATTGGAAGTAGTTTTCAATCAAGTCCATAGCATGAAGATTTGCTGAATGATAGATTCCTAACCCATCGCGGGTCTCCTACAACATATCCCATGTTTATCTTGAGCAAAAACAACAAAAAAGTTGGTCGCTAGGGCCCATAGGCCCTGAAATACAACCTTTGTTGTCGCTTGTGCTCGACACACAGACAAAACCCTCGCATAGTCACCTTTGAAACCCTAGCTTCAGCCCAAACTTTATTTAGAAAAACTACTTGACATATCATCATATCCCCATTTCAAATTTTCAAGTTATATATATATTTATCAAACCAATGAGTTTACATATGTTTTTATGAGGGGTCCCGATCCCCTCATACTAAGTGGGTTTTGAACCTTGGACATATCAAAGAGAGGCCAAAGCCCTTACCACTGTAGTAAGATTGCAACTATTCAAAAATCCATTATTTTATTTTATTTTTGGTTAGTGTGATAAACCTCTATGATCGATGCTTATGGTTGAGCATTCACATCCTAGCCATGACCCCTCATAAGGTCGAGAGCTAAACTTATCAATAGAATATTAACACAACCTCTCACACACACGCCATGGTTTAAACCTTAGACCTCTCAAAGAAGAGTTAAACCTTGAACTGTTGTGTTTCCCCTTGGGACATCAAACATCCATTATTCATATGCATTACTATTATATACCCATCAAAACTAGAATATAAACCTTCTTTTAAATAGATAACTTATACATTTCAAACTGAATTTGATGAACTAACAAATAAGCATTTCTTACATAGATCTTACAAATCAATATTTTTAAAATAAATATTAAAAATATATCATTAGTAATTTTTTTTGAAATACAAAAATTATTTTATTGTATAAACTAAATCTATTAAATCAAAATATAATTACACTTTATGGTAGATTCCAAAGTGTCCTCTACACCACCAGATTCATGACAAAGAGATTAGAAGAACAAGTATAATGATCCATATGAATGCTAACCTTAGTTGTTCAACCCACACACCAAGTTGTGCACATATTTGTAATCGATACTTGAAATTTTTTCTAGTTTGAAGAATTGATATACAAGCCCAAATATTTATTTGTCTTGCTATTAATAAAGGTATATGTGCTATCTAAATCAATCAACACATTAGCATGTTGTCGTTTCATAAAGCCTTGAACCTTGATGGTATGGTGAGATTGAAGCCCCATAAGGGAAAAGGTGGAAAGAGTGGTAGTATCATCCTTATGCTTAACACCATCTACTTTAGTTGGTTTCTCCTATTGTAATGAATATTTATCTTCTAGTGTTGTTGCTTCTTTGCCTTCCACTTGAAAGTTATAAAAATATTAACAAACCTAAACTCAAGGATGGTGTGAATGAAATTTGAAAAAGAATAATTCTTAGGGGTTCTTGTTATTATGATTATTGAAGTAAGGTTGTTAAGGGTTGAATTCATGTCGAGGTTGGGAATAAGGCACTTAGATATTTTATTCTATTTTCAAAGCTACACGTTCAACATACTCAAGGGCATAGGGATCAAGCATATTGATTTCCTATCAAGTTTTATCCTTAAGACCATAACAATATGATGATATATCCACTATTATATCCAATTGGGATGTATAGGTGAGAAGGCTTATGAACTCTGCATAATACTCCTTAATCAATCATGTTTGCTTGGTTTACATACAACAAACCACATAATATGTGTAATATCCTTTGTCAAACTTATGAAGGAGTCATTTTTTGAACTTTTTCATATAAGAGAGGTCCCTTATTAATAAATATCCCACAACAAAAACTAATGAGCATGGATTTCCAACTTAGTAGCAACTAATGTGACATAACCATCTTAAGTAAAATGGTGCATATATATGATGCTATCCATCTTAGATAGCCACCCATGTGGATTGACACCCTAAAAGGTGGGGATATTGATGTGTAGAAAATGAACATCATAAATTCAATAAAGGAAATTAAAAGCACCTACTATAGATGGATCAATATCAAAAACAAAGCCTAAGGTATAACCACACATATCTAGAAGAGTAACTTTGATAGCATATGGAATCTAGTGACTGCCATAGGAAACCAAAGGTCTATAACCAGACATTGACAACTAATGAATGCTTATATCCCTTGGATTTAGTGCCTATTACATGTTTCGTTGTAGCTACCTAGTGACTTTTTGAAAATCTTGGTCAAAGGAATGCATAGTAGGGGGATATTGAGAAAGCTTTGGATGTTTGCTAAGGTAATATTGATTGTATTTTGAGATACCAAAATGGAGTTAACCACTTTTTCTTGTTTCTCAAGATAGCATGCATAAATTTATTGATTGTAATACAAAAAAGTATTTGGAATTGTATATTTGTTCTTCAAACCAAGATAAATTTCGAGTATTGATTCTAAATGGGGGCTTAACTCAGTGTGTGGGTCAAATGACTAAGATTAACATCCTGATGGGTGATTATACTTGGTCTAACAATATCTTAACCATGAATTTGAGAAGTGCAAATGTCATCATAGGAGCACAATAGATAAATTCTATGGTACCTAGGGATAGGAATATGAGGATATGATATTATATTTTATACGGGTATTATGGGTATTTGGCATGGGCTACACATAATCCATGGTTTATTTTATTATAATAATGAATTGGATGTGGGCTTAGGATTCAATTATATTGAAAAGAGTCTCATCAATTAGAGAAGTATTGGGAAAAGTGATATAGCAAGGTTTTTGGGAGGAGGTGAATCCATTACATATAAATAAGAAAGAATGAACTAGTTAAAACTAATGATATTTGGAGAGGTCTTGTGATGTTTATCACAATTTTTGGACTGGGACTTATTTTTACTAATGCACACATCCTCTAAATGACCAATGAGCTACAATTGACCATTGATTTATAGCCAAATTGTAGAAGCAACAAATTTGTTTATACACTAAATGTAAAATATAAAAATTACAATGGAGCACTTCTAAAAAACTATTTTGAGAAATACTCCTTACTTCGATCAGCTTGAAGAGGCAAATGCAATGAGATAGGTCTCCCACAAGGGTCTCAACACACCCAATTCCTAAAAAGTGCGTTGGAGATACCCCTTATCTATACCGACTTAGAGAGACAATCACAATAGGATAGATATTCCACAAGGGTTGCAAGGGGTTTGTTTATTTTTTAAAATAGGGTTTGAAAATTGAATTAACAATAACAAACTCATAATATTATAAAAGAAAAATGCACCTGAAGATTGAGCCAAAAATGTTTACAAAAAAATTATCATGCAACAAGAAGTAGAACTATTCATCAAAGGTTCCAGAATACTTTGCACATCTTTTTGTCATACTTTTTTTTTTTGGTAGATAAGATACTTAGCATTAATATTGGGTTTTACAGGTTGACCCAAAACCTTTTACAAAAATCAGGCCAGGGTTGTTGATGAACATGTCCTTACTAAGGATCCTATATATGTAAAATCTACATCCCGCCAAAGCCATTACATCCGGTAAGGCACATAGCCTATTATCAAAAAGAAACTTCCCATACAACATTTTGGGTATACCCCGATAAAACACACCTACATCATAATTACAAAAAATAAACAGACACAGATCCCTTCCTTGAAACAATGGAGAAAAAAAAAGCTACAGACACACATAGCAAAGTACTGAAAAAAACTCCCACAAGCTCTGTATTGACAGTTACTCTTAATAATTCTTTGGTAATTGCTTTCTTTCGTATATGACATGTTTTGGGACCACATCCCATATTATCCAATCAACCTAAGAGAAGTGAACCTGCTAGCTAGATTTATGGCGATGGCTATTTGGTGGTCCACATGGCTCTGGTTCGAAGTCTTATATTGCCATTTCTTTCCTGCCTTGTGATTATCAACCAACCTTAAATTACTAAGATGACTAGGAGCAATGTTATATGACATGTGACTGTCCCCATTAGTCTTTGTGGTATTTCCAAGCAGCATCCACCAAGACTGATAGCTCGGATAATTTTTATTGTGAGTCCATTTCAAAAAAGAGACGGGAATACTCATAGCCTTTGAACTTATAGTGCCTTCCTTGTTGGTAAATTCGACTATCATTCTTGGAATTATTGTTGAATAATCTCCTCTACTTTTCTCGGGACACCGTGTTCCCATTTTAAAAGTTTGTCACCATCGACACCCAAATTGGCCAGCTTATTAGCAACTTTGTTAGCTTCCCAAAAGACATGTTGGGTTTTTCTATCCTATCTTCCTTGGAAAAGGATCCTAGCCTCTTCAACAATTGTTTTAATCCTCCAAGGAGGTATTTTATAATTATTGAGGATATTTATAACATGCATAGAGTCTCCTTCTATGATCAAATTGCCTTCTAAGCCTTGAGTCATTTGAAGGCCTCTCCACATAGCTCTAGCTTCAACTTCGTTGTTCGTCCTTGTTCCTAAATATTCAAAAAATGCAAGAATCACATTCCCATTATTATCTCATACAATACCACCAGCGCCTACTCTTCCAAGATTGTCCTTAGCCACTCCATCAAAATTAATCTTAAACCAACCCATAGGAGGTGGGGACCACTTAACATTGGCTCTGGGGTTGACTACCCTAGGCATAAACTCATCTAACAAGGTTAAGCTTAAAGATTGAGCAATCGTGGTCTCCTACAGATGAGGTTTACGGATATCAAAAAGGAAAAGGTTCACATTATCATTGGAAAAGGATAGGATCCTAGTAATGATAGTTTGATGATCATGGATAGACTCATTAAAGACTTTATGGTTCCTTTCTAACCACACCTGCCAAAGATAGTGATTGAGAAAAATTTTCCACATGTATTTAAGTCTTTAGATTGAAATGGGATAAGGCCACTAGACGAAGAAATCAAGTATGGTGTCTGGTTTAACCCAAGAAATATTGAAGGCCTAAAAAACCCCACTTAAAACAGTCAGGGAAAAAGGGCACTCAAGAAAAATGTGATAAATGGTCTCCCAATTAGCCCTGCACAGATAACAACGATTAATGATACAAATACCTTTACGCATCATATTATCAATGGCTAGAATTCTTCCTTGGATAACCAACCATGAAAAGACTACAATTTTTGGAATTAATTTTTTTATCCAAACTAAGTCCTTTTGGAGGACAAAATCCTCGTCATCAAGCAAAAGCTTGTAAGCTGATTTAACAGTGAACTGCCCATTTTTCGTAGGAGCCCAAGTCACTTGATCTTCCTTGGGTCTCATGGGGATAAACTATTGCCCGATAATGTTACAAAGATCATTTGATTCTGCTTGAAATCCCTAAATCCTTATTTGTTTCCACTTCATTTTGCCTCTGTCCTCAACCATATAATCGGATACTTTTCTGCCAATGAGTTCTTTCGTGATATCTTTGATTCAGGCTAAGTTAGGATATTGCGTCAATGGTTCATCCTTAGCCCACCTGTCATTCTAGCAATTTATCCTCTCACCATTGCCTAAAACCCATCTTAATTTTTTTTTATGATTTCCTTACAATTGAGAATTGCTTTCCAAAAAGCAGAACCTCTGATTAGAACTGAGTCACTTAGAAATTTCATATTTTGAAGATACTTTCGTTTGATGATAACTGTCCATTCATTTTCTTCACCAAAAATGAGGCGCCATGCTTGCTTAGCTAGTAAATCTAAATTCATATGAGCAATTATCCTCAAAACTAAGCCCCCATTTTCCCTGGGTCTGCACACTTTGGTCCATCCTCTAAGGTGTATCCTTTTTTTCTCCTCTGATCCAGTCCATAAAAATTCTTTTTGGAGTTTCTCAATTTTTTGGAAAACCTTCACAGGGGCTTTGAAAATGGAGAGGAAATAGACTAGAATGCTCTGAAGAGAGGCCTTAGTGAGGGTCAGCTTTCCTGATTGATATAGAAGATGACCTTTCCATCCAACAAGTTTTTTTTTAATTCTTTCAATAACCTTGTCCCACATTGACTCTCTTGGAGAACCAATGAAAAGAGAGAGACCAAGATACGAAGTGAAGAGGTTTGCTATATCACACCCTAAAATTTTTGCAATCCTTCCTTGCCTCTGAATGGGGGTGTTCAAGAAATATAACTTGTTTTTATTGAAATTAACTTTTTGACCAGCAACTTCCTTGTAGAGTTATAGGATGTATTTAATTCTTTTGGCCTCAACCACCGATGCCTTAGTCAATAGAAGGATATCATCGATGAATTGTTGGTGAGAAACAACCCTAGTGAGAGATGTTGCCTTGATTCCTGATATTAGCCTTGAACTACAAGCATTTTTATGGTTCTGCCTAAAGCTTCTGCCACAATGATGAATAACATGGGGCTGATAGGGTCCCCCTGCCAAATTCCTCTATGACTTTGAAAGTAACCAACAGTTGTTCCATTAACCAGAATCGAGAACCATGCTTTAGAAATATATTCTTTGATCAAATTAACCCATTGGTGGTGAAAACCAAACTTAAGGAGGACAACAATAAGAAAGTCCCAATTTAGCCTGTCAAATGCTTTGTTCATATCAAGCTTGAGGGCAAAAATAGACTTGTTAGTCTTATGAGTAGAGTGCAGAGCTTCATAAACTGTGATAACTCCATCCAAGATTGACCTACCCTAGATAAAGCTTCCCTAGAACGGATCTATGATGCGGGTCATAACATCTCTCATTCTATTTACAATGGCTTTAGTTAGGATCTTGTAAGAAACATTGCACAAACTTATTGGCTTGAAGTCGGCCATAGATTAAGGGGTTTGCTTCTTAGGAATTAGAGAAATAAAAGTAGAGTTGAGACCTTTTGGGATATGATTGCTTGCTTGGAATTCTCTGACAGCAAAAATTACATCCTCACTTACGATGCCCCAAAAAGCTTGATATAAATGAGGGGGAAAGCCATAGGGTACCGGGGCTTTTTCTGGCTCCATGCTAAACAAGGCTTCCTTAATTTCCTCATCAGAAAAGGGAGCTAGAAGCTTAAGGTTTATATCCCCGTTTATTATGCTAGGAATGGATTGCAAGAGAATATCTTTGGCCTCCTCATTGCACTGTGATTCCTAACCAAGGATAGAATTGAAATAAGTTACTGCCTCCTTTCTGATTTATGTTAAGTCCTGAGTAATAGAACCATATGCTTTTTTTTTAATTTTATCTTGTTATTGCTTCTATTTCTAAGCGTGGTGACGTGAAAAAACTTGGAATTTGAATCTCCATATTTTAACCAAAGAGCCCTTGATTTTAGCCTCCAATAGATTTCCTCATAGGCCAAAATGTTATGAAACTCTGCTAGTTTTATCCGTTCCTCCTGCCTAGTAGTTTCATCAGCATCACCATGTTGAATCCTCTGATCAATTATCTTCAAAATTTTAACAACCTTTTTATTATTTTCAAAGAGTTTTCCAAATATCTCTTTGTTCCAAGTTCAAAGCTTTTCCTTAACAAAATTTAATTTGCTAGCAAGTTTAAAAGCTGCACTACCCCTATCAGGTTACTACCACCATTGAATTAAGTTATCTCTGAAACTGGAATGTTTGATCCACATAGATTGAAATCTGAAAGGTTTATTGAAGGACCGAGAGTTAGGGATCTCCAACAAAATGGTATTATGATCAGAGGCAATTTTAGGAAGGGCTTGTAGGGTAGAATCACCAAATAGAGTTGTAGCCTCCTTTGATAGAAAAACCTGTCAAGCCTTTCTTGAATGAGATGACACCCTATCCGTCGATTGCTCCAGGTATAATTCGCTCCTCTAAGTTTTACATCCATCAACATTTTGGAGTTCACAAAGTCATTGAACTCATCCATGCTCCTGATAGGTGGTCCATTTCTACCCATTTTGTCTCAAGGGTAAAGAGGAGTGTTAAAATCCCCAACCAAAATCCAAGGGACATTATGGAAGATTTCACTCAGATTTCCTTAGTACTCCCACAATAGAGCTCTCCCTTGAATTAAAGTTAGGGCATAAATATTTGAAAGGATCCATGACCTGTTGCTATTTATTTCATTAAAGAATAATGGTACCTTATACTATCCGGGGATCCCACAAAGTCATAAGGCCTCCAGATGCTCCTCTGGATGATTTTCAAACCATCTCCCATTGATTCTAGATTTTTTTGCTACTTTTTTTGACTGAATCTCATCAGTTTTTGTTTCTTGCAACATGATAATAGTTGGATTCACTTGATTTCTTATTACAATGACTTCCTTATGTTTGGATAGGCCATTGAGACCTCTCATGTTCCATGAGAGGAACTTCATTTAGATTGTTTGGGATTTCTTCCTCTCCCCTCCCTTGAGGGGGTTTTCCTAATTTGTTGTCTTTAGAACTCGGAATAACCTGTTGAAAAAAGGTTCTCTATTTTCCATTGGCAATGTCATTATCAATTTTAATTTTTTGATGCTCAGCATTTGATATTCTCCCTCTTATTTTTTCACTGCCAAAATCTATAGGAGACTTCATAGTGCTCCTGGTTTGTTTAGGACTAAACTGGGGGGAGGCAATTTGTTGTAGAACCAGACTGCCATATTCCTTAGTCTTAAGAGTTTCACATATCTCCACCCCTACATCCAAATATTCTTCTTTTTTCCTGTATTCCCCTGGTCTGTGGGATGACCCCTCAGTAGGATTCACCTGGCTCCTAGTGATGATGTTAAGGAGATGAGATTTTTTATTTTCCAATGCCTCAAATTTATTTCTAAGTTCTTCAACATTAGGGTTTGGATTTGGGATGCCCACTAGGCTTGAAGTATTTTCAGCATTAGGGTTTAAGGATCATGACTTAGATGGGGATTCTAGAGATCAAGCATTAGGGCTTGACTTTGTGATGCCCACGGGGCTTACAATAATTTCAGCATTAGGGTTTGAGGATCCTAACTTGGATGGGGATTCTAGAGAATCAAAAAGGTTAGCCTAAAGGTTATGGGATTCCATGTCTTTCGATAATCCTCCTACTCCCATATTGGATAGAATTGAAAATTTATTTGAAACTAGAGGATTGGAACTTACCTGAGTATTTTGGTTGCCGATAACCTGTTGTTTTTATTTGTCTTATTGGGACCCTGCACCCTCTCTTTTATTTTTTTGGTAGATAGTTTGCCTGATTGAAATCACCTCTGCTAGGGAAACTCCTCAAATTTCCTTTGTCTAGCATTCCCTGCTTCTGCTTTTCTCTATTCATTGCTAGGTTAGGGCACTGATTGCATAGATGTCCTTGATTTTTGCATTTTGCATAGAATGCCGGTATGTTCTCATATTCTATCGACTATTTTTGATAGTATTCTCCATACTCTAGCTCCATAAACCTTGGCAATTCATTATCCAAATTAGCATTTACACAGATTCATGCATGAGTCATCCTTATCTTGGCCAAGGTTGCATGGTCAATGGAGATCAGGTCCCCTATAGTTTTGGCTATGCCCTGCAACCAATATTCATTGAAGAACTGGGTAGGTAGACTCGGGAGACGAACCCAAATAGGGGTAATGTTAATATTTTGCTTTTCAGGGTCAAAATATTCACCCCATTGTTTGAGAAAAAGGCTCCTTTTGCCCAAAAACCAAGGACCTCCTGTTAAAATGTGGTTAGCATCCTCCATATTGTTAAAACGGATAATGAAGAACCCTTGAGTTAGAGCTACCAAATTCAAGTTGCCTATCGATCGCCATTTACCCGTTGCCCAAGCCCTGATAGTCTCCATATCCAGCCTACCTCCCAAAAAATTTCCTACCAGGGAGAATTCTTCCATTGAAAGAAAAGGGCTCATGGAACTTGTCGGGACCAAAATTTTATTATAACTGGAACTAGGGGCGAAAGAGAGAGAACCTCTTTTCTTTTTCCTCTAAGAGTATCATCAAAAGACAACCACTTCTTGGGCCCCACATTGTCCTTTGTATCTTTTTATCGGGTTCTTTCTGAGGAGGGTCGGACCCCCGCGTGATGCCCGCATCCAAATCTATCGTAGCCTGACAGCCTTCCTCTGGATCCTCACTTGATCCATGCTGGAGGTTCCCACCCGCTCCTTCCATACCTGCTCTACATCTGCCACCTTGGCTAAGATTCCTGCCCAAAAATTCAAACCCTCACTCTCATCGCACTCGCTAAACCTCAACTCACTCATTCCTGATGATACAAATTCAACAATGCCTTTTTGTCCTACTTTTGCATCACTACAAGAAGCCACAATCTATGCTTTGATACCAATTGTATTGAAAAATCTTCCAGAAATATAATAATAGCAATACTAATTCAATAATGTGCAAAAGTGAACATTCCAATGAGAACAATAATTTCAGATTCAATGCCACAAATAAAACATATAAGCTATTAGATTCTAAATTCCAAATAAATGCAATTCCTAACCATTCAGATAGGGCAACGTTTCATATGCACAATAGAGGTGACTAATATTCAAATATGAAAGATGATTCTAACTATAACATAACTCTTCCTACTTATTAACTAAATTAACAATAACCCTAACTCTAATGCTCAAGGGTCAACTAACTTAACCTAGGACCCAAGTTAATAATAAAGATAGCCAATGTGGCTATACACAAGCTATTACAAATGAAGAACCAACTAGACCATTCTAGAAAATAGAGGGAGAGGTAAAATTGGATTTGTCAACTTTATCAAATAACCCATTATTTTAAATCATTACTAATGCAAGTCAAGAAAAATATGCTCAAAAGTTCATTGTTTGTTGGTGGAGATGTGAGTGTTGTTCATGAAGGTGATTGGTTATCACTAAAAAATGCCTTTGATAAACACAACAAGGAAGATAAAGTATATAATAAGAATTGAGAGTTACAAATGAAGGAAAGTGAGATAATTTGCCATGGACCTCACTTAGTCTTTTAAAATAAAGGAATACTTGTAGTACATGTAGATTACAATGGGATGTACATGAATAAGTTCATTGGTGGAAGCTCCTATCATAACCACCATAGTGTGGTAGCTTCGTTGTTAAAGTTTACATGTGATGGAATCATCTACTTAACATGGAAAGGAGACTTAAGGCTTTAGAACAACTTGTTTCTCAAGTGTTTGAGTTGAATCCAATATGAGGTCTCATTTGTCATTCCACATACCATTGCAAATGAGGTTCATGATGCATTAATGCAAGCTATTAGAGGAAAGAGAATCATGATATAATGCATAAATACTATGTTTGGAGATGCATGAGACATGTGCATCTAATACATATAGGATCAAGTTAAATATGGAAGGTATGCTTGTTTTATTGTAGTCCCTTAGGGTTATTGGTATATATATATATATATATATATATATATAATGTAATAAACCTCATGTTAAGTTTTTATAGTAGATTTGAATGAATTATAGATTCCATTATTAGTTTTTCTTATGGTAGAGAAACAATGCCATCGACTTGTCTATTTTTTAATATATCAGTTTATTTTTTATTAAAGAATATAGGTAAGGCAACCAAATTGTATGGATGTATGGGTGTGAAGTTGTGCAGGATGTAGCTACATAGTACCAGTACAATCTTCTAAAATTAGAGTATGTTAATGCAAGGGTATAAGGTTATGCAAAGTACAAGGTTACAATAGATACAAAGGTATGAGAATATTGGAAATTATGTTTAAAGCACCTTTACATTATCAAAATTTAAATATACCTAGTACATCATCAACAATGGTACTATTGTATATGCACTCAAATATATGATATGAATGTGTATCATTAATGTAAGTTTAAATGATAGACATAGGCATCCATACAACATTAAAGCCAACAAATCATGCAATTCAATTAATGAAAACAAAACCACTTACAATTTACGACATTTTGAATTTAAATTTTATTTATGAATAAAAAACACAAAACTCTTTACGTAATATACTCCATCAAACTAATCAAATATTATAAACCTTTAAACATTAAATTAAATTTTTAATCAATTTTTTTTTTATACATAGGAGAGTTACATTCACACTGAAAAAACATATGGTACCTAATATGATTTAAAATTTGAACCGAAATTAAATGGATAAGTGGCACGGATTGCAGACCTAAACTTATCAACAAAGGATTAACACACAACACATAACCACACACACTATTATAGTTTAAATCTTAAACCTTCCAAAAAAAAAGAAGAGTCAAACCTTGAACTGTTGCATTGTCCCCTTGGGACATCAAACATACATTATTCATATGCACTAATTATATATACCCATCAAAACTTGAATATAAAACACACTTTAAAAAGATAACTTATACAATTCAAACTGAATTTGATGAACTATCAAATAAACATTTTTTATATAGATCTTACATATCAATATTCTTTAAATAAATACTAAAAAAAACATTAATAAATTTATTTTTAAAATACAAAAAATAATTTATTATTATATAAACTAAATTTATTAAATTAAGGAAAAGGCAATGGTTTGGGCTCTGGCTTTTCTTCAGGAAGTTTAAGGTTCAAACCGCAGCATGGGTGGGTGTGTGGAGGGATGTGTTTGAGTATGATTGTGTGTTTGGTCCTTGTTGATAAGCTCAACTCTTCCTTTTATGAGAGGTCATGGTGGGATGAGGATGTCCAACCTTAAGCGGCTGTCATAAGGGTTTCTCACACTAACAAAAAAAAAAAAATTATTAAATAAAAAATATAATTACACTTCATGGCAGATTCCAAAGTATTCTCTAAAGTTTGATTTTTTTTTAAGTATACTGACATAACTAGGGTCACATTTTCAAAACAACAAATTTCAAGTTTTCCTTTAAAGTTTGAATTTTTTTTTATATGTTAAAAGAAGGCTAAATACAATGAGTAGTATAATTAAAACCACACTCCCAAACTGATATCTTTCTCCTCATAACTAAAATCACACTCCCAACCTCTCCTAATTCAAATTTAAATAACATACCATAAATGTTCCAACGGCTACTAAACTTGAATTTTAAAATACAATCCTAGAAAAAAAATCTCTGGACACATCACCGACATTGACTTTCAATTATAAGAGAAGGTGATGAGTTAGTCTATGGTTTAGGCTAGGTTCACCTTTAACATATAACTATCATTACACATTTGAATTTAATTAACATTCAACAACGTCTCCCATAATTTCAAAGTTTTTTAAATATAAAAATTCCACGTGTAAATCCTAAAATTTGTGAAGCTACGTGCTCAGCATTTTTCGAGAAACACAACGTCGAGTACAGACAAAGTTCAGCAACAAATAATATATAAACTGACGAAATGTGTAGTGATTCGGTTACGTCTTACACCCATGTGACACTGTCTTTTTAGATTAGAGCAACGTTACAATCACCCACCATCTTGATAATATTTATTGGATTGGAGGTTGAACTTGGTTGTTCAATAGATTCTTCAAATCTGTTGTAATTTGGAGTTTATTTATTTTTCATATTCCTAGGAAATAAAATAGGGTTGCGGATTGTTTGATCAAATGGGCTTCTCAATTTTAGGGGAATTGGTTTGTTAAGGATTGGGATCACCTCCCTTTTGATTGTTTTCAGCATCTTCATAATTTACTTGTTGAGGATGTCTGGTTGAGGTTTGTTTTGGCTGTTTTTTGGTGGTTGTTTGTACTCAGTTGTAAGGTTTCTTTGATCTAATAAATTTTTACCCCTCTTTTATTAAAAAAATAATAAAAATTTTATATTATTTTTATTAAGAAATAAAATCTCACTTATATTTGTTAAAAATTATTTTATTATAGTTTATGTGATGAGAAATGTAGTATCTATTATAAGGATTGTTAAGAATCATTTTATTATAGTCTATGTGATAAGAAATGTAGTATCCATTATAAGGATTATGCATGCACTAAAAGTCAAGGGTTGTTGTATAATTAGTTAAGGTTTGCTATGCTTATATTGAAAAAAGCTTTGTATTCAAATATCTTTCATCTATAATACAATATCGTTGAAGCATCTAAGCATTAACAGTGGTATCAAAGTAGGTCTCGATGCCTCAGCGATGGAGAACACCAAGTTATTTCTCAAGCTTCAACATAGAGTAGTCCTAAAGAGTTCTTTGTTAAAGAAAATGTCTCAGGGTACAACAACCCTACCAAGGACTAGATTCCTGCTAAGAAGGGTCTAAGGATATCAAATCCTACCAAGGACCATAACAAAATAAGTGATCTCAAGATAAGAATTCTTGCCAAGAATCAACTTAAGTCAAGTTTTATGCAATACAAATTTGCAAGGACAAATTGAAGGCAATCAAAGCATCGAGATTGAAATTTGCTAAGCAGAAGAGAGGCAACAAAGCAAAATCATCAAGATGTCCTTAACAAGTTTTGGAACGATATATCACTTCCCTTGCATAGTTCCAAAAAGAGCTAGAACTTATCATCCACGAGGTATACAAAAGCATCAAGACACACACGGGAAGCAATGGTTTTATGGTTAACCAGAAATAGGTATCAACATCAAGGTATTTCATATGCTTCAATGATTTACAAATATAGCAATATCTAAAAAAATTATAGAACAAGCAATCGACTAGAGCATAGATATTATTTGAGACATCTCATCAAAGCAAAACGTGCGAAGATTCAAGATGTCTCAATAGGAGTAATGATTATCAATAAGTTTGGACGAATAAAGCAAAAGGATTAGCAAAGTGTTTGGTCTCAAGAACGTCATACGTATCAACTTTCTCACTAATGACAAGGTTGAAGAAGACTCTTGTGAATGTCGTCAGATCCCTTGAGGAGAAGCAACACATCCGAAAGGTACAAACACTCTCAAAGCAAATAGTGCAGTTCTCCATCATATTTTGGTTCCAACATAACATAAGTTTGTCAAAACACATAACACGAGTTTGGAGTTATTCTACCTTACATAATTCCCAAAAGCAACCTAACGACTTGGATAGATGACAAGATCCAAAAGGAATTTGAGACATCTCAACCAGTTAAGCAAGACATCAAAAGTATTTAAGGCAAAGAAAAACATTGATAATCCTTACTCCTAGATAAAAAATAATATCCATGAGATATTGAGCGCCTAGTTAAAAATGCCCAACTCAGACCTTGACATTAGTGATAATTGAAAAAAATTAAAAGAGAACTTGGAGAAAATATCAATAAAAATGATGCCAACATGTTTTATGAGAAGTTGCACATTGAAGTCATCATCTAAGAATAGTAGATCATTGCAAGAACAAGCTTTTAGGAGACTTAAAATTATAATATGATCTTAGAACAACATCATTGTGAATGATGTTGAATCTAGAATCTACAAATTGTAGTGATTCAAACACTAGATAATGACATGAGGAGAATATTGCTCAAATTTTGCTGGGAAGACGCTCTCGAAAATGCCCAAAATATAGAACTACATTTCCAAATGTAAAATTAAAAAAATGTGTGCTCAATAGAAATACACTGCATTCAAAAGGATAAATTTCCACTAAATTTCTCGCAATTCAAGGTATCAATTAAATCACAAGTATAGACTTATATATACTTGTTGGAAAGCATTTTTCAAGGCTGATCCACTAAAAGTAAAGTTTTCAAGTTTTGTGAAAGTTTGATATGGCTAGTGGTTCACCAAAGTTCCTATTGCCCAATTTATAATTATTGAGGGGGAATAACTATGCTTCCTAGAAGACCAAACTTAAAACATATCTAGAGTTTGAAGTATGGGAAGTTGTAGATGGATCCATTACCTATCTTGATGTAGAATATGAAGAGCAAACACAATTCGATAAGGTAGATAGACAAACGTGATTGATCATCATATTTGGATTAGTTGATGAAGTACAACCATACATTGATATTCTACCATAGCTAAAGATGCATAGAAGAAACTTCAAACAGTATTTGAGACCAAAAACTAGAATCAAATTCTATTTCTTCAAAGTTAACTTCATTGTTTAAAAATGTAGAATGGAGAAAAAATTGAATCCTTCTTGAAAAGAATTGCATAACTATGGACATCACTTCAAGCTATGGAAGAAAAGGTATCTAATAAGACACTTTTTCCTATCATTTTAAGATCTCTCCCTTCAAAATATAATGTATTCGTGACAACTTTAAATATCATTAAGGAAACACCAACATTTGAAAAGTTGGTGAAGTGATCTTAAAAAGTAGAGGTCCCACAAAAAACACAAGAAGAAGAAAAACTACTTATAAATAAAAAGGGGAAGCAATCATTCAGAAGATGCACAATATATTGACAATGCTTCCAACAATAGAAAGATAAATATCACATGCATAGACAACAACAACAAAGGTCATCAGTTAGTACAAAATGGAATACAATGAGTCAACAACAAAGTAATGTTGCCAAAGAATATCACTTTGGAAAAGAATAACATGTATTTGCTACACATGTTAATCTAAGTTAACCCAATGGTGTTTGATATGTTGATCCTAGAGTAACCAGACAATGATAGGTCAAAAAGTTTAGTTTCACAACTTGAACTCTTCTAGAAATAAATAAAAAGTATATTTGGTGATGACACATCATATGATATGAAAGGTATAGGTGATGTTAAATTGCAACTTGGATCACATATATGCAAAACCAACGAAGTTATATGTGTTCCAGGACTTACCAAGAATATGCTCTTTATCAATTAATTACATGACCACAACTTAAAGGTTGAGTTTAACAAGCAACAAGGATCTAGAGTATGCTTCATTAATGACAAAACTAATAATTTTAATATTATCAAAAATGACAAAGGAATTGGAAAAATGTTTGAACTTCATACAATTCATCATGACAATTTAGCTTTAGTCATCAACTCTAATATATTTGCCTCACTTTGGCACTGACGATATGGTCATATAAGCTATGACCATCGTTTTGCATTGCAAAATAAAAATATGGTCAAAGATCTTCCTTCTTTGAAGAAGTCCACACATATTTGCCCTTGCTGTTTAGCTGGAGATCCATGTTGCTTAGCTAGAAAGGAACATGGAGCACATTTCGACTCTTCAAAATATTAGGCCAAAGCACCTCTTGATTTGGTCCATATCAATATTTGTAGACCCATGGATTTGAGCTACAATAGATCCAGATATTTTTAATTATTTGTTGATGATCATACTATAAAAATGTAGCAAATATGAATTTTTTCTACTTCCAACAATTTAAGACCCAAGTGGAGACTTTCATAGGATGATGGATCCATGTACTCCACTTAGATTGAGGGTGAGTTTACTAATAATGAATTTTTAATTTTTTAAAGAAACATGTCATTCATCAACAACTGATAGCCACCTACACACCACAACAAAATGGTATTGCCAAACAAATAAATAGAACCATCATGGAAGTGGTCTAATGTATGTTAAAATATTCTCAACTTTCACCGTCCTTTTGGGCAGAAGCAACACTTACAAAAGTATACTTACTTATTTGGGCTCCCAACTGCATCACTTGAATATATCTCTTCAGAAGAACCATGGAGCGGATATAAACCATGAATATCTCATCTTTGAGTATTTGTTTGTATAACATATATGCACATCCCAAATGTTTTTTTTTTTTTAATTTACATGGTGGAATCGATAGCCGCCACGAATCCGGGCAGTCTGACTAGCTTTTATGGCCGCCACAGTATTCTGCACTGTTTGCCCCACAAGCCGCCACATAGATCTTTGCACAGTCCGTCCCTATAACCACCATGCCACAATCATTTTAAACCTTTTAAGCCACTGAAAGCACTAGGAAAGGGACAAGCGTTCAGTCCGACGAGGCCCGAGATTTGAACCTTGGACTTCCGCCCCCCTTGTGGGGTTTGGATGAACCAATTGGTCTACACCTCGGACCCTACACATCCCAATTGTGAAAAGATAAAAATTAGATGAAAAATATTTTTAATGCATTCTACTAGGTTAAAATGATGAATCAAAGGCCTCTAGGTTATTTGATCTAGCTACAAAGAAATTATAGTTAGTCATGATGTCATTTTTGACAAGTAAGAAAAATCACTATCATCCTTCCCATAGGAATCTTCATCTAACTCAGTTCTAGTTATGCTTGAAAATTATGAAGATGAAGAAGTCACTCATGAATAAAATTTAGGGACAAAAACGATGAACAAAGTAATGGAGATGTATTATTTTGCTCCACGACATCAAACACAAAAAATACCCAAGTGGTATACTAGCACAATAAGAGCCTTAGGGTTAGATGGAGTTATAGACACATCTACTACAAGACCAAGGATACAAATTATGACTCACTATGGATAAAATATGACTCTAATGCATACAATTGAACCATCCATAGTACAGGAAGCTCTTCAGTCTAATTCTTGGAAAATATTAAATATAAAGCATTATTGAAAAATAAGACTTGGGAACTTGTTGACCTTCCACCAAGTAAAAAGACTATTGGATGCAAATGGATTTTCAAAATCAAATACAAATATAATGGCAATATTGATAAACATAGAGTACGACTCGTAGCTAAAATCTATGCTAAAAAAGAGAGCATAGATCATGAAGAAACATTTGCACCTATAGAAAAATAAAATTTATCAAAATAATATTTGCTCTAGATGCACGATTTGGTTGGAAAATTCATGAGATGAATGTAAAAAGTGCCTTTCTCAATGGGGATTTAAATTTTTTTATATGACTCAATCAGAGGGATTCATCATACGCAGACAAGAAAAAAAGGTATGCAAATTGATCAAATCTCTCTATGGTCTCAAACAAGCCCCTAAAACATGGTATACAAAAATAGATGAATAATTTGGAAAGCTTGGTTTTAAGAGGAATCCATATGATCCAATTTTATATCATAAAGAGTAAGGTGGAAAAGTGTAATCATCAATGTATATGTGGATGATTTGGTCATCACAGGGAGTTCTAAAAGAATGATTCTAGTTACAAAATGAGACTTGCAAAAATATTTGGATATGACCAACCTTAGAATATTACACTATTTTCTAGGTTTTAAGGTATGGCAAAACCATCATCACATATTTATCTCACAAAGCAAATATGCCAAGACTCTTCTTGAGAAATATCACATGAATGATTATAAGCCTATGACAACTCCTATGGAATCAGGACTACAACTCTCATGTTTTGATTCCTCTCCTCCAATAAATGCAACTCTCTATCGCCAGTTGGTTGGAAGTCTCATCTAACCTACATCAGACCAGATATCAACTTTGTAGTCAATTACCTTTTACAATTAATGCAAGAACAAAAAATGTCATATTAGAAGGAAGTAAAATGAGTTCTAAGATATATACAAGGTACCACTAAGTACAATCTAGAATTCAAGAAGAGTGATCAGTTCTACTTGGCAGGCTATACATATGTAGATGACATAGCATGTATTGATGATAAAAATCCATATCTGGATACATATTCTTCCTAGATTATGCATCTATATCTTGGGTAGCAAGAAACAATCAACAATTTCTAGATCTTCCATCGAAGTAGAATAGCGTGCAACACGAGTTGTCTGTGAGGCAATATGGTTAAGACATATATTGACAAGTATGAGAATACCATAAAATAAACCAAAAATCATGCACTATGACAACCAAGGAGTACTAAAACTTGTTTGTAATCTAGTATTCCATAAGTGTGCCAAGCACATTGACATATAATGTCATTTTGTACGTGAACATGTTCAACAACACAACATTGAATTCAAATACTTTCCTACTCAAGAGTAACATGTAGACATCACCACTTGGACGTATCAAATTTGAATAATCTTGAGGTTTTCTATACAAGACTATGATGTAATAAGGGAGGAATGTTAGAAATTATTCCATCATAGTCCATGCGACAATAAGTGTGGTATAACCACCAATCACAAGAACTATGCTAGCACTAAAGGTTGAGGGTAGTTGTAGGATTAGTTAAGGTTTGTTATGCCTTTATTAGGAAAAGATTGTATTTAAATATATTTCATCCATAATATAATATCATCAAAGCCTATAAACATTAGCAGTATCACATAGTTACCTTTTGAAATTTAAATTTTGTCGAGACAATATTCAACACCACAAATGGCCAGAATATTTGTTGAATAGTTTCCATATCTATAAATATATTATCTATAAAAACTTGACAATTTCTTAATACCCTTTTTTAGGGTTTTTATTCATGCCCCTAATATTTTAAGATATTATTTTATTTTTTGGAAATTTTGAGCAAGATTTGTTATCATTGATGTCAAGAGTTGTCAAAAGGATGTTGTTTCAGTTTCGTCATCATTAATGTCATCAAGTGGTTTTTCCAAAAGGCAAGGAAGAGGTTTAAAGGAATACGATATAATATTTAGTTTTAATATTATATGCCTAAAATGGCCTAAAAGGATGAATTCCCAAGGAAGGCAAAGCAAGTTTAAAAGGAAATCCCAAGGAAGGTGAAGGAGGTTTAAAAGGAAATCCCAAGGAAGGCGAAGCAGGTTTAAAAGGCAATAATAATATTATAATATTTAATATTATAATATTCTGGGTAAAAGGATGAGATGAAGAGAACAGGTCCAAGGAGTTATTAAAAATAATTTATTCCTCGAAAGACCCATTGAGCAGTTTGCAAAATATTTAATTTAATTTATTTAAATTAAAATATTTTAACCTAAAGGTTAAAATTTTAATTTAAATAAATTTGGGCGCCAAAGTTAAAGGTTATAAATTAATTTATTAATTTGAATTTTTAAATTCGAATTAAAGCCGATGTCGAGTGCATAAGGAAAAACATATATAAAAGGGGAGTTAATTTTTAATTAACTCATCCATGCATTTATTCAAATTCCAAAGTCTTTGCAAGATATCGTGCATTGCTTTGTTGTGAGGAAGAAGAGACCTTCGCGCTTTTAAAAATATTTGGAGGGCAAGCGACCGGTTAAATGCATGTGGTGCAACCCAAGCATATCCATAACGCTGGTTAGCGCAGTTGGTGACCAAGGTAAAGTTAAGACATTTTTTGGTAGAAGTTGGGGTTTCAAATCCTCTCGCAATCGTTTTGAGAGGGTAGAGTATTTTGTTATTGTTCACCAAAAATTACGAAGATAACAAGGAGGAGTGCTCGCGTGTTAGTGTTTGTGTGCGCTATCAATTTTGCATGTGGGCCAAGGTGTATAAGGTAAGCATTAATTTTTTATTTAAATTTTAATTGTGCGAAGGTTGGGAAGCGCATATGCATTAAGACCACGTGAGTTTTAGATAGCACCTTGGTGAAAGTAGGGAGTTATAAGGGTATTTGATATTTAATATTATTTTGTGCTTTGAAAAATAAATAAAGGTTGGAGTAATAAGAGTTGAAAAAGGATTTAATTTTTATAGGTTGAATATTATTTTTGAGAGATTATAAAAGAACTTGGTCTTCTATACATTGATTAATTTGGAGTTAATAAAGGAAATTTATTTTTATGTGTTGAGAGATATTTTGATAATTTTAGAGATAATAAGGTGTACTTGAGTCTTGTTATTGTTTGTAACGGTGAATTAGTTTTTGAGGAGGATATTTGTGGAGATTTTGAGATAGGTTGTCTCTATCTAACATTGAAATTGGCAAAGAGAATTTGATTGTGATTAAGACAGGTTTTGAAGGTATATCTCTATAAAAACAAAAGGTATGGGAACATATTCCTTGTGAGTAAAATATTGTTGGATTGAATGTTGTGAAATGCAAAGTTGGAGTGAAAAGGATTGTTTGGTAAGCATTTTTGGAAATGTTAAGTGAGTTTTAATGTGCATAATTTGTGGATGTTGAAAGACCATGAGTATCATTGTTATGTGAAGTTGAGAACTATCTTGAACTAAGGTTTGTGAAAGATCATGAGTATCATTGTTATGTGAAATTGAGAACTATCTTGAACTAGGGTTTGTGAAAGATCATGAGTATCATTGTTATGTGAATTTGGAATCATCTTGAGTCAAGGTTTGAGTTCCATAGTGTGAGTTGATTGGAAGTATAGTGAAACACTTGGTTAGGGTTTGAAAGCAAGTTGTGTTTCATTGAGTGGATGGTTGAGTGAAGTTGGATGAGCATTATTGGTTGAATGCATTGGGGTGATAGTTCAAGTTCTGTGAAACAAATTGTTCTTTATTCTAAATTGATTTGGAAAAGAGTTTGAAAGTGATTGAGTGTTTGGTGAGTGTGAAACATATTGAGTCTCTAACCATTCTCTATATATTTTTGAGGTTAAACAAGATTCTGAGTGAAACTTTTTTATGTTATTGAAGAGGTTTTATGTAAGAGATTAAGTTGAGTTTTGTATGCAAGTTTACAATTGATTTGAATAATATTTTATGAAAGCTTGTGAGCAGATTTGAGTAAGTCCTAAAGGGGACTTAAGGACTGAGTTGAGTAAGCTTTGGTGAAATCTTAAGGACATATTTGTGTGAGATTTTGTGAAAGCTTACAATCAGATTTGAGGCAAATCTTGGTAAATACTTGTTGAGTATATTGAACAAGTTCTTGAGTGGACTTTATGGACAGATTTGAGATAAGTCTTACTGAAGACTTGAGAGAAAATTGAGCAAGTCCTTGAGTGGACTTGTTGGATAGATTTGAGGTAAGACTTAGAGAATACTTGAGAGCATATTGAGCAAGTTCTTGAGAGGAATTGTTGGACAGATTTGAGGTAAGTCTTAGAGAATACTTGAGAGCAGATTGAGCAAGTTCTTGAGAGGACTTGTGGATATATTTGAGGCAAGTCTTAGAGAAGACTTGAGAGCAGATTGAACAAGTTCTTGAGAGGACTTGTTGGACATATTTGAGGTAAGTCTTAGAGAAGACTTGAGAGCATATTGAGCAAGTTATTGAGAGGACTTGTGGACAGATTTGAGGTAAGTCTTTGAGAAGACTTGAGAGCAGAGTTGATTGATTGATTTGTTCAAGCTTTGAGTTAAAGCTTGGGGTAGATCTAGTAGAGTTGATTTATGATTGGATTAAGCTTTGTGTTAAGGATTGAGGACAAATTTAAGGATAGATTTGAGGATAGAGTTTGTTGTAGATTTGAGGGAAGATTTATGCTAGACTAGAGATATACTTGTGAGCAGATTTGTACCAGACTAGAGATAGAATTATGAGCAGATTGCTGCTAGACCTAAGAATAATATTTAGTGTATATTTGAGACAAAGATTAAGTAGAGCTGGGAATAAGCTTTAGAGGTGACATAGTAGAGGACAATAGTCTCCAAGTGGATAGAGATCCATTATCTAGGGAAATGAGGACAAAATATTCTAAGTGAGGACAAAGGTCTTCTATGGAGAGAGATCCACAATCCAGTGCAATGGAGGTAGTAGTCTTCTAGAAGATCACCAAGCAGAGCAGATGAGAAGGAGTTATCCTGTGGATAGAGATCCATGAACTAGTTGAGGGGATTGGTGTCTCCTATGGATAAATATATATGAAATTGATTAGGGTATTGGTGTCTCCTTTGGACATATGTCCATAAACATTGTAATAGGGAAGGATTCCCAAGAGATTTGTTAAGAAAATTTTAATGAAATATTTTCTCCGTGGATTAGCCCACATTGGGTGAACCATGTTAAATTGGTGTTTCTATTGTGTGTGGTGATTTGTGCATTGATTTGATTACTACTGTTGATATTGCCATTGATATATTAAATAATATTGTTTGGGAAAGAAAAGTAAAAAGTGGTCTTATACTGTTCACCCCCCTCTCAGTATAAGTTTGTGTTCTTCAATTGGTATCAGAGCGGGTTCCTTCGAAAGAGCTTAACAACTTGAAGTAAAAGCTTACAAGAATAGATATGGATTCTTAGAGTGGATCTTCACGAAATAAAGCACCATTGTTCTATGGGAACAATTATGCATTCTAGAGTGTAAGAATGAAGATTTTCCTAATGGCACTAGGAAATGATATATGGCAAGCAGTTGAGGATGGGTACATACCGCCAACTACTCCACCTATAGATAAATATGGTAAGCTCATACAACTGAATAATTCGAAGGCAATGAATGGAATTTTAAATGGTTTGCGTGAAATAGAGTTTGTAAAAGTTATGCATTGCACATCAACAAAAGAGATTTGGGATAAGCTAAAAAATATATATGAGGGAGACAAAAATGTCAAGATGGTAAAATTGCAAAATCACAAGAAAACATTTGAAGAACTAAAAATGAAGGATGAGGAAAACATTGCTACATATCTAATTTGTTTGGATGAGGTTGTTAAATCCATGCAAGGACTTGGGTTTAAATTTGAAGAAATAAATGTTTGTCAAAAGGTTTTAAGGTCACTCCCTAAAAGGTATAGTGAAAATATTTTAGCCATAGAAGAGTCAAAAGATATTGAACTTTTGACAAGGGATGAGTTACATGGAATTATCACAACTTTTGAGATGAGAATAAAAGAGGAATATATCCCCCAGAAAGAAGCAACTTTTAAAGTTACAAAGAAGATAAAGCGTAAGAAGTCAGATTCAAGTAATGAGTTATCCAGTGACGAAGAAGAAAACTATGGTAGAAGGAACAAGGACACAAGAAAGTATAAAGGTACAAAAATATTTAGGTGTTTTAATTATGGTAAATATGGTCACTATGCATCTGATTATCCAGAGGCTATAAGTAGCAATGATGAAGAGAAACAGGATCATAAGAACATGGAAACAGGGAAACACAGGTATCAAAATAAAAGCAAGAATGGACAAAGCAAACAAGAAAAGAAGTTCTTCCAAAGGTATAAGAAGATATTTTATGTAGATAAGGTAGGTAAGAGTTCTAGTGATAGTGATGGAAGGTCCTCAATTAATGAAGAAAAATAAATTCTATTTCTGACAGTAGAAAAGAAAGATGTTAGAAAAAGGGCACCAATAATTCTCAAGTGTTTTAGGTGTGGTAACTTTGGTCATCTTGAAGAGAATTGTAAAAGGAATGATTTTAGTTTTAGTGAATATGAATATGAAGATGCTCTTGAAATTCCAAAATAAGAAAGTCTACTTTTGGCAATAGAAGAAGAAGAAGGTGCTCCTATTGAAGATAAATCATAAAGGAATGAATATGATCCTAAAGGTAAAGGAATAGAGGTAAAATCAGAGGAAGGAAAAGTTGATCTTGAGAGTAAGCTTATTTATGCTCTAAAGGAATTAAGGAAGGTAAGAAAGCAGAACTCAAAACTCAAGATTCAATTCCAATAATGTGATGAAGATAAAGGAAAGCTTATAGAAGATCTAACCAACTCAATAGCTAAGACAATAATATTTAAAGAGAGGTTAGGGACAAAGGTTCTAGTATGTGAGAGATTAGAGCATGAGGTAGCTTCACTAAGGAAGGAAATAAAATATTCTAAATAAAAGTTACATAGGTTTAGAAGAAGCTCAAAGAAATTGGATAAGATTATCAAGGTACAAAGATCTTCATCAAACAAGACAGGAATTGGTTTTGAAGAAGAATATAGAGAACAAGAAGAGGAGTCAATATCAAGCTCCAAAGAAGAAGAAGCTTCATAATAAGAGAGTGTAAGAGAAAGTGAGACTTATGAGGATAAGTTGGAAAATAGAAAGTTCAACAAGGAAAGGAACAATACACAAATGAGGAATAGATGGAATAGGAAAAAACACAGGGTAGAAGAAACTAAGAGACCAATGGAATCAAGGCAAGGTTTCTTCAATGGAGGTTGCTTCTCATGTCATAGGTTTGGTCACAAGGCTACGCAGTGTAGGACACATGAAATATAGGGATATGAAAATTTTAGAAATGGGCATCTCTTTCAAGGGTATTGCTACTCTTGTAATCAGTTTGGTCATAAGGCAGTTAACTGTAGGGTTCATTATGGGAATGGATATGGCTTCACCAAGACGAAATTCAAGGAATTTGCACCTTCAAGGAACCAAAAAATTAAGTGTTATAAGTACAATAATGTTGGGCATATGGCTAAGTGGTGTAGAGAAAAATTTCCAGAGACAAGCATGGACATAAATAGTTAGAGGAATTAGAAGGATTAGTTGAGGAAGAAGGTGGACAAAGGTAAAGATCAGTGTATGCTAGGAGTAGAAATACTTCAATCCAGGGTTATGCATAGTGGCGAATATACCTTTGAATATAGAAATTAAGTTGGATCACAAGGTAAGATTCTTCAGTTAGGGATCTTATGTTGAGCACTCAATCTAATGTATTTTCTTTCAGTTAGTTTTAGGGTTCCCCTCAAAAATATGTCTGATCCTGGATGATACATTGATATGGCCTATAAGGCTGACGCCAATATCAAGATTAACTTTCAGGACTCTCTACACATTGTCTTTCTGTGATTGACTCAGACACCAGATGTGGCTGTTAAATGATTGGATAGATTCATCTACCTAAACCTAAAAAAATAAAAATACAATATGTTTTTAAGCTCATTTCACATACAAGCACAAATTAATGTTGAGGTAGAATTTACTGCTATTTTACTATCATGTCAAATAAAATCTCAGTGATCAAGTACCAAGTTACTATCAAGGTACCAAACTACTAATATTTTCTATTAAAATAAGACACTGCATCCACCCTTGTGGTGTTGAAGATTCATACCTTCACGATCTGCAACCCCAATTGCTGCTGTTGTGAGAAAGACACACTGGATTGTAACAATCAACCAGAGAAAATGCAAATTCCAATGCTCAATAACTCGAAGCTTGCCATCAAACTCCATCTTACAGCTAAAAAGTTTGTTCATCAAATTCCCACACGTATTTTTATTTTAAAAGTTTACCATAAAACTCCCATGCATATTTTATTTATTTTTTTAAAGTGATACCTTCCCTAATATGGCGGGTTTAAACCATCCTCTTAGGATTTATTAGGGTGGTTTTTTACCATCGTAAAAAATCACCTTATTTTAGTTGTTGTTAAAGATATTTTTTGGTGTTGTGCTCATTCCTTGAAAGAACAGTTTTCTATTAAGATTAGTTAAAATTTGCATACAAATTATTTTATAATAATGTTTACATGCTTGTGTACACCATGTGTAATAAATAATTTTTAGTTGAAACCAAATCATTCAACTTGGCAGGTCACAAGAATCAAGATTTCAACCGAGCAATTGATTTCCAAGAAAAATGTGTCTTGATGGTAAATAAGAACAAAACCATGCCAAGGGTGACAACCTAGTTTAAAATGTAATCTTCAACAATACCAAGTTCCAAGAGGCAAATTATGTTCCACACAAAGCCTAACTAGTAGAATTTAAGGTTCAATCCAAATCTACAATTCATACCATAATAATTCTACTTGTTAATATGCAATAATAAACAATTCATAAGACATTATGATTGTGGACAAGCATAGAATTAGTCGTTACTTGGTATATGTCAGGATAGGACTGGACCCCTAATCTTCAAAGAGGCCACTTTGTAATCACATTTATGGTAAATCATAATGTATAATATTTTGCCAAATTAGAGTTTCATTCCCTAGTTCTCATTTTGAGGTTATCATAATTTCTCACTAAAAAAAGTTATACCTAAAATATTAGGATGGACAATGCAAAACCATTTAGAGATGCAAATTTACATTTACAAACTGCATTCATAAACCCATTTTCTATGCTTTGATAAGCCCCTGATTTCACTCTATTATAAATATCGTTTTACGTATAGAATGGTTGTTTTAAGTAGTGTTGCGCAGTTCTGCTACACCACTTATGAGCTGCTTACCTCGAAATGTTATAGTGTGATCACTATAGAAGGCCCTGATTGCCTTGACTTATCCATCCAAGCATAAACCCTTTCTGGATACACTAAAGCAACAAACATTGGATAAATTATGTGGAATTAGCAAAGATGTTGTTGGTAGTTGATTATAACATCTAATCTGGAAGACGTAAGTATCTTATAAGAAGTATAATTTGTCATCAATGTGGCATCATAATGAAACCACTCTTGTCCATTAAACAACTCACAACTGCACCATCACTTTCTATGTGCAAAAGGGTGTCAACTAATGAATATATTTGTGTCCCTTGCACTTTCCCCTCTTTCAAGTTTGACAACACCTTTATGAATTGAAGGTAAAGAATCACTGCTCATTGCATGGTGACAAATGGAAATCAATGACTTGTATTGATCTAAATCAAAGTCCTCATAACAAGATAGTATTTGGCTTCATAAAGTTAATACCACATCTCCTTGCTGAACATGATCTTGACATTAGTAATATGATTTTCACCTGTGAATAGTATTTTGAGGTCTACCCTGGCTACTGTTTGATCCTCGGCCATTTGACTTCCATGGGTACCATTGGACATATATTGACTGTAGTTGGCTCATGGGCAGAATATGAAGCTCATAATGGGATCGCTAACACATTTGACTAACCATAGCATATTGAACACTACACCCTATGATAGTAACAACAATTGTGTATGTATAGATAGATAGTTGCAATCATAACATGGTGTAAAAAGATCATATTGAATTGTGATGTTCCTTACCGAATAGCATATATAACCAAAATTGAAGGATTCCCAACTGTACAACCTAATGACTAGTTGTAGGCCTCTAAGTTCTTGGCATTACCTATGATCCCGTTGCTCCAAATCCATTCTATTTGTCTGTTTGTGTCCATCCTAGATAAAGAGTATGCAATTGCAAAAAGTAGGGACACTCCAAATTGAAGCACCCGCTCTCCCTGATACAAGTTTGGACTAACAGGAGCAATCTAGATATGAAAGATCATCTTTAGATCCTGAGTGACAGAAATAAACACACTACAATTTCTCTACAACCATGCTCTAATAACAAATGGTAGTAATGAACACGCTGCAATTTTTCTGCAGCTATGCCATACTACCACATGTAGAATTAACATTCTGTTACCAAATTTCTGGGAAACCAAATGCTGCAGAACCATACAAATTTACATGCATCTTCACTATTACTATAACATGAAACATACACATAAAACTTTGTGCCATACAATTTCATATACTCAATGTGGGTGCAAATGCACATCGAATCATAACACAATTTTACTGTAACTTTATGCAATATAATCAACGGTGGGTGATGGATAATTAACTGGTGAAATACATGAATATATAAAATTGTTACAATGCTAATAAAAGGTTTTCTTAACTGTTTTATTTTCGAAAACCCTACACCCACAAGTATGAGTGTCTGAGTTTGAGGCCCTTCCCATTAAAGAAGAAACCCAATACAATACAATGTACATGATTTGAATCAAACTTCACAAGAAACCAAAATCATATAAATAAATTATTAAAAAAAAATGTTAAACCCTAAAAACCCTATAAGATTTCCAAACACATGTAGCGATAGAATCCAATTTATGAAGGTGGAATATATTTTTTCAAAAATCACAATGAAAAAAACCTAAAAAATTAATATATTTTTTTCCTTTAAAGAAACACATATCAGGTCTGAGGTGTAGACCAATTGGTTCGACCAAACCCTGTAAGCGGGACAGAGGTCCAAGGTTCAAATCTCGAGCCTCGTTGTACTGAACGCTTGTCCCTTTCCTGGTGCTTTTAGTAGCTTAAAAGGTTTTAAATGATTGTGGCATGGTGGTTATAGGGGTGAAATACGCGAAGATCCGTGTGGTGGCTTTCGGGGTGGACAACGTAAAATATTGTGGCAACCATAAAAGTCGGATATCTTGCCTGAATTTGTGACAGCTACCGATTCCACCATGTAAATTAAAAAAAAAACACATATCTAGCAAAATACTTTGATTAAATATAACCAAATTACCATGATAGAAATGTTACTAGATGTAATAGGACCTCTTCAATCTTGGTTGTTCTTGGTCTTTGCAATGCACATACAAGTGAAACTCCTCTTTGTAGTTACTGAAGATGGAAACATTGTTGCATAAGATGCCAGAGGGTAGGCACTTTGATCCTGATTACTATGCAATACTGCCTTATATGAATCTCCTTTTTGTAGTCAAGGAAGGAAACATTGAGAAACACTCACAGTCTTCACCAGCATTTCGAGGAGGGGTTGCCTGCAAAATTTCAGTGGTCTGTTTGTCAGGTCTTCTGGAAGTTTTAGTTTACAAAAAATGAGTAAAATTGAAATCTCGTTTGAATACGGGAGGAGAATACACACTTTGGCCACTGGAGAGTAATAATTCAGCTAAGAAAAGAAGATAGTGTGCTTCCTAGGTTTAAACGTTTTTGCAAAAGTTTTTAAAATTATATTTATACTAATAAAATAAATTGAATTAGTGTTTTTGATTTTTTTGTTGGAGGTTCATTTGTGAGAATTTATTCTGTGGAATTAGATTCCATGTCTAAGGGGTTCTCTTTCTTCAAATTTATTGAGATTCAACCCTATCCATGCTAGCAATCCTAATCAACCTTCAACTAAACTTTACATATCACCTACTTGTGAGGGGAGATTTGAAACTGAATCTCTCTTTTCATATTTTTAAATTTTTTATACCCACTTGTTCTCCAAATTTCCTAACATGAGTTGATGTGTTTTTTATATTTAACTTATATATCTATATTTTCTTGTGTTTTTTATTTACATGATTTTTATGGTCTATTTCGTGTGTGAGTATGTTCACTCAATTCATTGCAATGATATTTAAAAATTTTCAATGAAATAAGGATAGATGACTTTGTATTTTAATTTGATTATTTATTCACTTAGTTGTTTTACATTTAATAGGGTTAACTACATATGATTTCATGTGCATGGGATAAGAAACTTAAAGTATATTGAAAATCATGTTAAAGTAATAAATTTAATCATTTTTATATCATATACATATAAGTTGTATTCTTCAAAAGTGAATCAATATAATTATTTTTACTATTTTAAATAAAAATTGAATCAAATAAATCATATATATTGAAGTAGCTTTATTATATTTGACCAATATATTGAACCATTCATATTTATCTTTGGATAAAATTTGATAGGTCCTACAAACCATTGAGTGTAAGGGACATTAAAAGACATCATTCATTCATATTGTTTCACCTTTTATGAAGTTACTTAGGAGTGCTAATTGTTATCAACAAGAGGTAAATATAAGTACATGATATTTGATGATGAATGTGAATGAATAATTTTCTCTCTATTTATTATATTCTAGTGAAAGAGCACATTCCTTATGAAAAGTTATACCTTTGTAATTAATAGTTGATTATAATCAATTAAAGGGTCATATTCTAGTATTATTATTTAAATTCAAGGTTCAATATCTGGTTTTAAAAAGTTAAGTAAAATTTTCCTCTTTGTGTAATTTGAGTTTCAAATTTTACATGGTTTGTTTTGTTAAATATTTTACTATTTTAGAACTATTTGATGTTATAAATGATATAAATATTTGGCATGCAACTCAAATATAACCCCCACCCTCTCTTATCCAACCCCTTTTTTACCAGTAGAATCTATATCTAGGTATGGATGAACCCCTATAAAATACTTATCAATATACTGATGGTTCAATTTGATATTAAAAATACCCCTTGTATGCACTCAAGTGGTATTTATCATTTCCTCAAAGTGACCCCCCTGTACAATCACTTTTGCTTTTGAATGATCAACTAAAAGTGCCAAAAAGGCTTGATTGTTGTGCCTTCAAGCTCAGTCTTACAGCGGCCTAAGTAGGCCCCCAAACATTGATCAAATTTTCTAGGGTTTTGTGAATATATTTTATAGGTTGTGAAGGAATTAGATATATTTGAACACAATTTAAAAGCTAAGGTCAACCATTAGACTAGATAAGAGCTCTAAGTTAATATCTTAGATTGTTGTTTATTTTTTTTCCATTTCTATTTTAAAACCTAGATCATAAATAAAGGGAAATATTTGGTTACATTCTAGGTATTTGAAAGAATAAAAGCATATAGTTTGCACTCTAGGTTAAATATGTTTGTGCATTATCTTAAACCCTTTCCCCAAAGATCAATATTTATTTTATTTCAAGCTAGGGTTTAGTCATCATTAAAAATATTGAATCGGACTAGGGTTAGTCCTTATTTGTTTGTATTTTTGTTCACTTGCATTGTTCTTTCATTTTCTTGACTTAGGTTTTAAAAAGGTCAAATATAGGTGTTTTCTTAATATACACATCAAACATCTCCACCCTAAACTTGGAACGAGTCCTAAAACCATTCCTGGTGAACCCTTCGATCCCCAAGCCCCCGAGTGTAGAGAATATAACACACCCTCATGATCACCTCAGCTCCCAGAAGATCCAACTAAGAATCATACATGACAAGACAATTTTCCCCCTCTACAAGATTCCAGTATGGATTAGGCTTTTTGAACTACCTTAATGACTCATCAAGAAGGATATTTTAAAGAATATTAATACTCTAGGTGAATTCATCCAAGAGGGACCAACTACTAAGAAAATAAGGCATGTTGTATACACTCAAATTTGTGTTGCCATGGATATTTATAAACCTTTACCAAAGTCGAGTAGGATTAAATCTAAATCAATAAAATGGGATCAAAAAGTGGATTATGAAAACATTGCATTCCAATATCGTAAATGTCATGAAACTAGGAACATGACAAGAGACTACAAAGTGAAAATGGAGGAAGAGATGGAATTTTTTGGGCATGAGGGTAGCTTTAATTTGAAACAAGGAGATCATATCACATGAGAAGATAAGTCAAATAAAGGATTTTCCAATCTTAATAAAGTGGTTAGAAAAATCCCTCTACATTACAAGACGGAAAAGGCCATTACAGTTCACTCAAATTAGCCATGAGAAAAAAAAATGATGCAAGGGACGAATAAGTACAATGTATAAGTTCAAATATAGAAGGAGCTAAAGGAAGGAAGAGGGGAAATCAAATTTTAAAACAAAGGAAGATATGGAGGTAAATTGTAAAGCAAATGAGGTGAAGGAGGTCAAGCTTAATACAATTAAATCACATTTATTATCCTCAAGTAGCTTAAAATATTATCCTTACAATAAAAATAAAGTTACTACAGAGTGTATTCCTTGCACTTTAGGATTTCAAGAGCAATATAGTAAAAAAATATTATGGAGGATATCGAAGGAAATTTAGGGTTTTTAGGTCAACATAAGAAAGTGATAACTATGGAGGATCATCTATGCAGTTTATATTTTTTAGGGCAACGTAAAGAAGAGAATACTAATGAGGCTATTCCTTACACTTTCAAATCTTTAGGGCAACATAAATATTTAGAATATGAGTCTCATTTTGAATAATATGAAAAATGGAAGAGATTGATGAAGATGATAGTGTTGGTGGAAATGGAAGGAGAGGAAGTCCATCAAAGCAAGAACAAAGAGAAAAAGAAACTCAAAAGTATATTGATTTGGGAAGCCAAATAAAAATATCACAGGTATCAACAAGAAGTGGAGCTAAGCCCACTAATAAAAATAAAAAGTGTTGATGATGAAAATTATATAATGGAATATTAGGGGTACGAATAAAACCCCTAAAGAACGAGTTATTAAGGAATTAATAGGTTATATCCCTGAGTTTATTTTAATAAAATAAATAAAATTAAGTGAGGAATGTAAGGATATTTTTAAGAAGATTTGGAAGACGTGATTGTTTAGCAGTTTCTTCTATAGGAGCTTCAGGTGGTATTGCAAGAATATGGGATAAATGCAAATGGGATGAACAACTATTAGAAGCAAAAAGTAATTGGTTTGTTGTATTATTTTGCAGGAAAGAGAAAAACATCAAAGTTGGGGTTATAAATGTATATGCTCCAACTTTAGTTACTCCTCATGAAAGATGTTGGAAGGATCTTAGTATATTTTTGTTAAATACAATGATGAATCATTGGGTTATTTTAATAATTATTCTATATTCTTTGGAAAATAAGGGTGGCATTCCAAGATGGTCTTAATCAATGCAAGATTTTGCTTCATTTATCAATTCAAATGACCTTTGGGATGTTAGTCCCTCAAACTTTCAATATACATGGGATAATAGAAACATTGGGAAAAATCATATAGCAAAAAAATTGGATAGATTATTCTTATCCAATAAATGGTTGCAAGTAAAGTAGACAATATCTTCAGATATTAAATTATGAGTAAGATCAGATCACAAACTTATGAGCGATGAAATATGATTATGATATGCAGTTCTATTCCTGGTTTTGAGATGCAAATCTGATGATTATGGAAGTGTTTTGCTAGACAATATGCATAATTTATATGATTTTTGGTAAAATTGATCTATGAGAGATTATGTGATATATGCTGGTAATTTTATGTATATTGCATGAGAATGTTGTGTTGTTAGTAGGTATGAGTTACAAGTAATTGCAGGAGAATGCTACAACCAAACGCAACTGAAGTAGTTCATGGAAAAACAACAAAATAGGTTACGAAGTCATCTACAAAAAGAAACTATAGATACCACCTACGAAAAGTACCTACAAAAAGGTTCTATTGAAACCAGCTGATTTTGTAAACCTGTTTGGCATGATAAAAACTACCACGTATGCTGATAACTTAACGAACACAACGTGTATCTTGAAGTCAGCACAATTTTTACCACATTATTGATCGCATTAGCATTTGTTACCTAATTTGTTAGTGATATGTAATTTATTATGTAAAACAAAATGTAACAACTTTGTCCTCCTTAAGAAAAGGATAAAAGGAGTTGTTTTATTTTGTTAGTATTTTGTTAGTAAGTTATAGGTCTTTGTTACGTATATTTGGCATTATGCCACTTGGACAAGATTCGTTCAACAATCGTGTAACAAAGTAGTTTGAATTTCTATTGTAAGGGTTGAAGGAAATTATAATGTAAAGACCCTGAAAAAGGTCTACCTTCTATTGCTTTTCTACCATATGTCCAAGTTGTTTTAGCATATTACATTGTACAAATTATGAAGATTGGAATAAAGTGATACATTAGCAACAATATTTTCTTCTGAGTATGGTAACTGTGTTTCATAGTTTCTTCATGCTTTGCTTATTTCTGTAACTTGATTTATTTTCCTACAACCATGAATTAAATAGCATAAATATTAGTTTAATGAAAATAGCTTGTTGAAGTAAAATAGAGTAGAAAAGGAGAAGAGAATAATACTGACCTCGAGGAGGCAGGGCCCACTCCAAGATGGTTAGTCCCTTGCTCTCTTCCTCCTAAAATATAGTAGAATTAATTAGAACATAGAATAGTCTTAGAACATAGATTTAATTAAATTGCATAATATAGAATTATAAAATATATTAAATAGATAATGCATCATTAGATCATAATGTGGATCCACACACACTAACATAGACTAAATCATAATTGCATTAAGCATAATTTCATTCAATTTCATTTATTGCAAACTTTATTTCATGCAATAAAACTAAGGAAATGGAATAAAGTCAATAATTAAGAATTGTGGATATCTATACAGGATTACTATTCTTTAAATCTAACCTAGATTGACAATTTAAGTGTGAGAGATTACAACTCAACATTTTGGCATCATTGTCGGGGAGAATAGTGCCATAATTTTTGATTGGAGACTGTTGGATTGCATGAGAGGGAGGCTTACCTATGTGGTCAGAGTGGCACAAGAAGTTCCAACATGCATGCAGGTTAGAGTGGCACAAGGAGTTCCAACAAGTGTCTTCATCTCAACATTGCCAGGTTCCATTTTCTTAGGTTCAATTTTACTACTTTTCTAGTTAGCATTTAAATTCTAGCAAGTCATTTTTTTAAATTTATTGTTGTCACATCTTAGGTCTAGAAAATTTAACCTGTATACAAGGTAATAGGTGTGACAAGATCATACCAAAGTGTTTCTTAAAACCAAGTAGTGACAACAATTTAGCCTTTATTTCAGCATTTTTGTTTTTAGCAAATTTACTTTCAACATTGTGTGGTTGTTACATACTTAGGTCTAGAAACTTTAACCTCTAAACAATGTAGTAGGTGCAATGAGATCATACCGAAGTGTTTCTTAAAACCAAGTAGTAACAACAACATTTTACTTTCCCTTACTGCATTAATATTGATTGTTGTATTTTAGATCTGGTCTTAATAGTAGTAAGATTGCTCTAGAATTTAGTAAATTGTTTAATTTTCCTTGTGTTAAAATTGATTGTTGTATTTCAGATCTGGTTTTAATAGCAGTAAGATTGCTCTAGAATTTAGTTTTTGTGAATTGCATTTTAATTTCCCTTGTTGCATTAAGATTGACTATTGTATTTCAGATCTAGTCTTAATAGCAGTAAGATTGCTTTAGAATTTAGTTTTTGTGTATTGCATTTTTCTCAAAAATAAAACAAAAAAAAGGCAAAACCATTGAAAACTAAAAAGAGAAGTATATGTTGTTGATGGTGGAAAGTTGCATTATTTGGTCCACATTTATAGACCTCAAAAGAAAATTTCTAGAACAAGAAATCAACCTACTTTTTGAACAAAGACATAGGTCATCTTGGAAACAGTGGAACCACATGTGGGAACACCTTGATATTATTAGGGAAAGGTCAGAAGAGTTGGATAAAATTAAGAGGATCAATATAGCTAAGGCTCTAGGTGCAGATTATCACTCACCATACCTTACTCTCTTGAGGAGTTGTGAACGTTGGCTAGGGGATAGAAGAGCAAGTGTAAACTCAACTACATATCCTTGGGAGCATTACTTTGAGGATTCCCTAGTTGTCCATAATTTCTTAGCAGATATAGAAAATAGAGAAGTGAGTCTGGAATATAACAAAAGATACCACAAAGCACCTAGAATTATATACTTCAGAGAGTTGTGTCATGATTTACAGTTTGAAAATCCTAGCACAATTCAAGGACAAGCCTTTATTATTCAATTGATTCATCTTGTAAAACGAGACTTTACATTTGAAGAAGAACATTACATGACCCCTGAATAGTTAGAACCAATCAATGATATCCATAAACTGTTTAATGAGGAATGAATGATTTTGTTGCAGAAATTAAGAGCTTTGAAAATTTATGAGTAGACCTAGAGATTCAAAAGGAAGGTTCATCAAAGTCTACAAAGAGAGACAAGAAGAAAACTCTAGTGAAAATCTTGACATTACTAGATTAAAAGAGACTAAGATTGTAGCAACTAAGGATTCTCCAAAAGAACAAATTGAACTTCCATTAACTCTACTAGATCAAGATCCTGAAACATTTCTATTGCCAGAACCTAAATTTGATAATCATATAGATCCTTCAACTATATTTTCTGAACCCATACTAGGTCCAATCTTAGAATTCCTTCAATCAGTCATGGATGACCATATTAGTGAACATGGGGAAGTAGATGGAAACCAAAGGGGGAATGGGAAAAGGAATAGTGATCATAGAGAAGTAGAAGGAAACCAGAGAAGAAGTAGGCAAAGAAAAACTTTTACCTTTCCCATTCCTTCTCCAGAAGATAGGCTAACGAGAGAACCAAAGCCTGTCTTTGCTACTATTTTGCCTACCTTCCATGGGAAACCATACGAGGACCCTAATGCTTTTCTTTTTTAGTTTGAAGTGGTATGTCAAGCCTATTTATATACCAGTGATGAAAAAAAAATATGATTATTTCCCTCTACACTTAAGGATGTAGCTTTAATATGGTTAATGGGTTTAGGTGAAAGTGTTTGTAGGCGATGGGATGGAGAGAATGGATTGAAGGACATGTTCCTTGAAATATATCAAGATTATTGTAGAGTTAGGGATAAGAAGGCTGAATTATTTTGTATGAACCAACGAGAGGAAGAATCCCTTGAAGACTATCTTGAAAGATTTTAGTTTGTGGGATCCAGAGTCAATATTGAGCTTGATGAAGAAATCTTAAAGGAACTCTTCTTGAAAGGATTAAAAGAATATGTCCTTGACATATTAAATCTTATGGCTAAGGGAGATATTCATCATATGGCACTTGGAGATATTGTGAATATTTGCAAGAACTATTCAAGGAATAAGCCTCTTAGAAACAACAAATACTCATCCACAAGAGGAGTGACAAGAGCAAAAATTGGTAACATGTTGGAGAGCCTGAAGACTGATTTTTTGAGTACATTAACTACATCTCTTGACCTCATGGAAAAGAAACCAAAAGAGCAAGATATTGAGGAGATATATTGTCATAGATGTAGGAAAAGACACAATTTAAGAGAATGCCCTCTTAACATCACAAATATCTCCAATATTTCTGCTAGTTGTAAAATCTGTGACAAGAATCATAGTACTAAAAATTGCAAGTATATTTCAGCTATCAAATCTACTATAAAAGAACCTGAAGTTGAGGAAGTAGAGGATATTTATTTTGTAGCCCAAAGAAGAAGTGGCCCATTCAATGGTCCATCTAATTGGTCAAATTCTAGTTATTCCAACTAGCAAAGACCTAACCATTGGTCAAATGCATCAAATTGGACAAATTGGAACCCATCTAATTACCCAAATAATCAAGAATGGAATATACCTCCATGGGCTCAATTTATGTCCAACTCATATGGGAGTCCACCTCCATGGACTCAAGGAATGTCAGGTCAAAATATGTCTAATTGGAATATGAATGACCAATATAATCAAGGAGGACCTAGCTGGTCTCAAGGACCACCCCAATAACAAAACTTTCAAAATAAATTCAGGGGACAAGCCCCTCAAAACCAACCTCAAAATAGACTCCTCCCACCTCCAAATAATGTGAACAATCCTCCTAAGCAGCCACATTTACCAGCTCAACCGATACCCAATCCTAATAATAACAAAATAGTTCAACAAGTCTATGAAGCCAATGAAACATGTTCAATATTTGTGGTACCTTGCCAATAGATCCAATTAATATCTGGAAAGGTGTTGGATAATAATAGAGTGACTTTTACAAAAATTGAGGAACCTACCCAAAACTTGTTTGAAAAAGGAGACAAAGATGAAAAACTTGAAGATGAGGTAGAAACCTCACCAGAAATTATTCTAGCAAAGCAAAAGGAAGTTCAAATCCCTCAAAGGAAAGAAATGGAAATCCCATTTCCTGAAATACTACAATACCTAAAGAACCCTCCAAACCAACTTTCAATTTCCTTCAAGAATTAGAAAATATTACCATTAAAATTCCTCTTTTACAAGCTATCAAGGATATTCCTATTTACTCCAAATTAATAAAAAGTATGTGCACAAAAAATTTAGGAAGGAAAAAGAAAAATGAATCTCAAACCATTCAAGTTATTGGGCAATTATAAGAGATAATAATTGGAGGTAGGTTACTGCCAAAATATGCAGATCTTGGAGTACCTATACTCACAGTCCACATTGGTAAAACAACCTTGCATAATATTTTAGTAGATTTAGGGGCTGCCATCAATGTTATGACCAAGGAAACAATAGAATATTTAGGGGTATATACATTACAACCAACCTCTATAGTGCTTCAACTTGCAGATAGATCTACCATTAAACCAGAAGGAAAGTTAGAGGATATTATAGTTTCTGTAAGTTCATGGGAATATCCTATAGACTTTGTGGTCTTACAACCAAAGAAGAAGTTAGGGGGACATCCCTTAATTTTAGGATACCCATGGCTTGCAACAGTTGATGCTTACATTAGTTGTAGATCTAGAAATATGACTATTTCCAATGGTAAGCACACTAAAGATCTTAGCCTATTTCTTGAATCAACATTAGATGAAGGTTTCTCAAGATAAATTTGGTATGATTTTCTTGATGACTTGGATGATATTCAAACTTTATCAGTTAATGTATTAAGTGAACATTTACAACAAGAGATTGAAGGACCATTATCACTACTATTAGATGATCAAGAGGAAGACCAAGATCAAAACACTAGTTGTCCACTTGAATCCATCATGTCTCTTGACAAAGCAAGTACAAGTCAATCTCATCAATTAGTGCCTTATAACTATCAATTAAATATTCTTGAACATGAAATTATGGGAATAGATGCAAATACTAAGAACTGCAAACAAATAAACCACTACACCAAAAAAGGGCTTTAACGATAGCTAAATTAAGGCAGTTTTTTATAGCAGTAAAAAACCACCCTAATAGACCCTAAGAAGGTAGTTATAAATTGATGTCTTAGGGTAACTAATCTCTTGGGAGTAAGACGATGGTTATAAACCATTGTATTAGGTTGACCTAAGAGGGTGGTTTATAACTGCCATCATAGGGATAAACCACCTTAAAAAAATAAAAATTAAAAGAAATAAAATATGGTGGTTATGAACAACCGTCTTAAAAAAAATTAAGAAATAAAATATGGTGGTTTAAAACCTCCATATTAGGTCACACCTAAGAGTCCGGTTTAAAACCACCATCTTAGGTCACACCTAGGAGGGTGGTTTAAAATTGCCATCTTAGCCCATCTCATTAAAAAAAATTAAAGAAGGCGCACGAAAATCAAATTGTAATGTTACTCTTCATGGAAAATATTTGGCATTTTCCTCTTCTCTTGGCTCTTAGAAAGGACGCGTGGGATGGGACCTAGAGGAATGAAGCCAAAGTGTTCATCAATTGCATCATTTTATTGTATGGTTTAATATTTTTCTTCTACCATGAGAAGACGAGAATGGTTGTGTATTTTCTTCTTGCGATGATGGCTAAGCAATCCCATTTTAAGTTGAAGAGATCTTATGTTGTTAATTCCTGTAGTTGTATGCATTTAGGCATGTATTGTGTATGTTTGTATGTAGACTTTGGGTATCCTATACAACATACCTATTGGATCATTAAATTAGTCACACTTGTTACCAGAAGGATTTTATTTGAATCGCTAGTAGGTAAATCTAGGGAAAAGTGGAAATAGTTCTATACACACTTTTATAGAGTAGAATAGGGATACCTTTGTCTTTTAACATAAACCTTTTCATTGTATGGTTACTTTTATAGTAGCCTGGTATAGCAGAGGCATATTTTGGGTGTTTTGATGTGAAGATAGTGGTGAGGAATATCTAAGTACTTTTTTCTAGGATTGAGCTACCTAAGGCAGAAGAGGGTAAGGATATTATGGATCTCTGTAACCCTTCCACTCCTCTGCCACCATGGTTCACTGAATATGACCTCAATGTTTATGAAAGCCTATATGAAAAATTTAGGTTTATATTAGCTCTCCAAATTCCATACCAAATTAAAGAGAGGCAAGGCTACAAAACCCATTTATCATTTGATATTTGAACTGCCCACAAAGCTTATTTATACCATAGAGCTAAATGATTTTTTATTTGATTTTGGATTCTCCTTTGCAAAAATTGGGAGTGTGTGTCTGATAGATTTTGTTGTAAAAACTCCCACTCTACTGATTATGGGTACCAAATATTATGTCTTCAAGTTTCCAGGTCTGAAAGCATATGTTGGCAACGAGAAGCTCAAGGCTGATGTGCCCAATCTGGACATCATATTTTTTCCAGAAGGAAGCCATTTTGTCCAGGAGTAGTTTCTTGAGGAGGTTAATAACCTTCTCCTTGCCTTCTTCAT
Source organism: Wollemia nobilis (assembly GCA_028583015.1). Lineage (NCBI taxonomy): Eukaryota > Viridiplantae > Streptophyta > Pinopsida > Araucariales > Araucariaceae > Wollemia > Wollemia nobilis. Next base: position 4,713,818 of record JAQPPZ010017021.1, read on the forward strand.
TAAACACCTGTAGGTTAAAGGCTTTAGCCTCCTTAACATTCGAGAGTAAATGGGTCTAAATACGAACTTGTTATAAAAAAGTTAAAAATTAGAGTCTATAGTACCTTCATAGTGGTAACATTTGTATTTATAAAAATATATATATTTAAAATGAAGCAAATTCTAGGTGTTGCGATGGAAATACAATGAAATTAATTCAAGGTTCAAAATTCTTCAAATACCATTGGGTTACTTTCATATGACCCTAGAAAACTGGAGGTAGAAAGAGCCATTCAAATTTTTTTAAACATTTGGTTAAGTAGGAATTACCTTCAAGAAGAGTAAACCATACTAAACATTGAAATCAATGAGTTCTGAGTTGTGACTACCCTTTTCAGATAGGCCTTAACTTGTTTTGCATTGTTTCTACGAAGGTTTGTGTACCAAATTGGAATTTCATTATGCCCAATTTGATCCCCTATCCTTACATTAGTTTGTATCAAAGTGTTTATGTTAGGAGATGATAAAGTATAATTTTATCTATTTTTGTGGGTATTGGATATGCTCCTTATATTACCTTGCAATATTTGTATGTTATTACATTTATGCAAATGCCAATATTGCAAGTCATCCAAACATCAGCTTGTTATCAACAGGGCATTACATTTGTGTCTCCACTACAATAAGACTCCTTTCAACAAATTAGGCCTCTAGATTTTACTAGAGGAATTGCCACTTTAATTTAACTACAAAATGAAAAGAACCATATATTCAAGAAAGATCAACTTTACGTATATTTGTCCTATGTCTTAACAGGGTAGCCAAACTTGTAACTTGTTTGGGAGATAGGTGCAATTTATTCAACTATGACCTAGAATGATGTTGATGTTGCATTGAAAATATTCTGTACTAATTGAGCATAAGCTTTACTTTTCTTTTTCATAGTATTTTTTTAATATAGGAGGAATATTAAATAAAAGAGTACAAAAATCAGCATAGAAGCCTATCCAATAAGAGCAAAACAACTATAGTACACAACACTAACATAAATAGGTATTATCAAAAGACTAGCAGGAGCCCCTACAAGGAAAACATGGTCATCAAGTCATAATTGAACATAAACAATAGTAAGAGTTGTGCAAATCAAAACACACGATGGGAATATTTTATGATCACAAGGGTGGCCATAGGCTTAAGATCCATATGGTCCATAATGTTAGAGTATCTAGTGACCATGGTTTTTTATTATTATCAGTACGATGCATATAGAATTTTTACTATTCTCACTAAATATTAACTTAATATACTTTGTGTTTGACCTCAGAATCTGCACTTTACAAAATATCATTACTAGATTGGAGTAAAGATATTGATAAATGGAAGAACCCAACTATTATTTTAATTTAAATATTGAGGAGATTACATCTTGTCACTAAAAATTGAAAGGGGGGTTACAAACTATCATGTTATTTTTATTTTGTCACAATTCAGTCAAAGAGTAAAAGTGGTGGTTGTAACCTCCTCTTGCTACCCTTTGTTTTCATCTGATATTGATTACCTTGTGTAACCTTATTTGAATTGGTTACGTGGGAAGAGGGTTAGTTCCTTGAAATAAAATTATTTGTGAGGCATTTATATTATGATGATTACTTAGTATAAGTTGTGGATTATAGATTAGTATTTTGAATATGCATGTATTATTGTACAATAGGATGGTTCATCAAATGAGGAAGATAAACATTATCTTAGGACACTTTCTTACACACTCAGAGTTGGGTTTGTAATGAGAGAAAGTTGAACCAGATGATGAACATTCTTCTTTTGTTTATCTATTTATTTATTTATTGAAGTATTTGTAAGCTTGAGAAGTGCAATATACTGGGACATCTTTATTTTAGGAAAATATTTTTGAGAGGCATATATTGGCAAGTTGACTCATAAGATAAAAAAGTGAAACCTTGTTTGGATAGATTTATGTATATGTAGTTTTTGTTTCATGGAGTGTATGAACTTTTATGTATTTATCCTATATATCCATTTTGTATAGTATATTTATATGGAATGAAACTGCCCAACCTAATTTACATCATATGTAAGTACCATGTAAGTATGACTTTGAAAAATTAGTAAGATTACAATAGTTTTGCTAGAAATTATGCTTGTATGGCCTCGCAAGATTTTAATCTTGGTCTTCTTGGAAGGTCAGTTAAGCTAATTTCATTTCATTAAAACACCAAGGTTTAGATTAAGATAGTAAAATTTAGATTAGAACACTAAGGTTACCTGTGGAATTTGAACCTTGATTTATATTTTTGACATCTTCATTCTAAACTTCTTGAAACTGAAACATTTTAAGATTTTGTTTCTATCATCTATCAAGGTGCTCTATATCAATGGTGACGTGTGTGTGGAATTATGTGTATACCATATGAAATGTGCAAATGTGAGAAGGCTTGATTACTGGTAAACTACTTTGATGTAGGAAAATAGAAGATATAAGTTGAAAACTGAGTGAATCTGACATCTGGTCAGGTTTGGTCCTTCAAAGACCTCTAGATTATGCACTTGATTCTGATCTAATTTGGTTTGTCTTTCCTGTGCAACTCAAGATATGAAATCCTTTTTATAATTATCATGCACAATAAAGACAACAAATATCATATGACTTGATTGTTGGTAAACTACTTTGATGTAGGAAAATAGAAGACATAAGCTGAAAACTAAGTGAATCTGACATTTTCTCAGGTTTTTTCCTTCGAAGACCTTTAGCTTATGCCACTTGATTCTAATCTAATTTGGTGTGTCTTTTCTATGCAACTCAAGATATGAACTCCTCTTTATAATTATCATACATAATAAAGACAACAAATATCCAAAAATCTAATTTTTTTGTAAAGTGCAAATCCGTAACTTGTGCATATATATATCAATTTTATCCTAATTTGTGTTGGTTGTAGGCAATCATTTTAGAATGTCTTTCTTACAGTCTTGCTTTTGATGTTGCTATTATTTGATAACAATTATTTTGCTTGTGAAGTTTACTAATTGCAATAAAATAGTAAAGATCTGTCATCCATGATGAGATTTAGATGTTTCAACCATAGAAATATACAAGAATATTTGTAAAGTAAAAAATGGAATAATGAATAAACATTCTATTTGGAAACCCAAACTTTACCATTTCAAATTACTTAATAGCATTGAAACTTGAGTCTTATCTGGTTATCATCTTTTAGTTCCTAGCCATGTCTTTCTTTGATAAGTAGGTTAGGCTTTGGCGAGGGTGTGGACCATAGAGGGCAACCTATCATTCTCAATATTAAGTCCAATGCCATGGGTAATTCCATGGGTAAAGAAGATTGTTATCATCATGCAAGATTTGAACCTTGGTCTCCTCCTTAAATGTTGAGAAATCTAACCGATTGAGCTAATGCCACTTGATGGCTAGGATAACAATTTGATAAACCTACTATTTTTTTAATTTCTTTTGAGTTTCAAGATGTTACAATATATATTGTAGCTCATCAAATATATTTACTCCCATGTGATAATGCATAAACACTGTAAGAAAAGAATGAGCAAATCCTAGAGGGGCAATACTGATGAGCCACAGAAGGAAGTGATTACCCTCTTGACAAGTCTTTTGGAAGAATTTGATTGTCTAACCAACGTTTTATTTGAGGATTTATTTGACTGCAAAATTGTGCTAGCATAACATCAAAATTTGTACACATGTATATCTTTACCTTACTTTTGACTAAGAATGCACCTTTTTTATTTAGTATTACTTCATTGGTAATTTGATACATTATTTTCATTTCCAATGGCTGGTTATGTGTTATGGTAATTTGTACTTTTGATTGATTTAAGATATTGTATTCATCATGGTTTTTGTGTTTATGCCAAAAATATTTTAGAGGAAGACAATTCTGCACTCAATTTGGAGAGTATGGTGAACAAGATAACACGTGAATTGATATTTATCAGTGTCATTTCTTGTTGCTTTTATTAATATTATTTTTTCTACATTGTATCCTTGATGCTCCTTTGAAATTTGATTATATAGTGTAGGAGTAGAAGGCTTTTGTTCAGAAACTTCTTGTGTGACAATTTTACTTTTATTTAGGAATGCTTTCAAGCCAAGTTCAAAATATCTTTGTCAGTTTTTGTTCTTCTTTCGAGCAAATTATGGTGATATTTTTCGTCTTGCAAAAGCATGTCGCTTACTTTGTAGGACTATCCAAGAATCACGTAAGCTCTATGTGAAATATGAGTTGGATTGTGCTATTATTTTGACATTTTAGATATATCATTAAGATTATATGTGGTTTGACAAATTCTTTGATATTTTTTTAATCATCACATTACAATTCTTGAAAACATTGAATTATGAAATCGCTAAAATTAGTATTCATGTATTTTTTGTAAGTTAATGGCAAATACTATATTTATATAGATGTGAAATATTGGGATCATAAATCTTTGATGCATTGCCATATAGAAGCATAGATTTTTTTATCACAAAAGAAAAGGTAGTTTAAACTTTGAAACCTAGTTAACTAACACAATTGTATTTATGCTTAAAGCTTGAATGTTTGCATATGTGTAATATTGAATGAGAATGTTAAAGAGTGCAAGGTGTGATGTCGGTGTGTTTATCTCATGGATTTTCATTTTTTCTTTATTTTCCTATTGATCACGAATCTGCCTAAGTATAAACATATGCACCCTAGAGCCTGCCAACATTGAAAGGCCAAAGGAAAGAGATGTCCTTTAGGCCAATCTCTAGAGAGGGCTGGTTCCCATACTAATCTAAAAATTGGTGTGAATCTTAGCGATATAAATTAATGGAAAGAAATTGGGAATATGGCTGTAAGCCTAAAAGATAGAGTGGGGAATGAACTAATAGCTAAAGCATCAAATCAATTTCTAACCAAAATTCATCAGAAACAAGAGCATATGACCCAATAACAGATACAAAGATGATTTCTAGTTAACATTTCAACATTCATTTCTTCATCAAAAATTAAATTCAATTGCAGAATTTTAACTTATCTAACAAAGACAATGAATATTGTAGAAATGATAGGAAAAAAAAAATCACATACACAACTGATCCAGGAACCTGAGAAAAGTGTCTTTCAATTGAAGCAGAAATTAAAACTCAAAGAGTTTTTTAGCAAAATGTTCCTCCTCTTAAAATTATCAAATTTTACAGTATTTCTAAAGGATTTTGCCCCTAAAAATTAATTAGCATTAAATAAAATGGTGACAATGGTAGCAAGTCAGTGGTGTGGTCGGTAGTATTTTCCTCCTCGGTAGTAGCAATGAATAAATTAGTGAATGTCTTGGGGAGCAGTGATCCTTCTTCAACAAAGAACACCTAGGAAATCAGCAAGAAGGAACAATGGAAATTCACCCCGAAAGTCAGTGCATAAAAAATGAGTGTTTTTCACAGTGAATGATGCCTTGAAATCAATAGGATCACACTAGCGCAAAATACGAAGTGAATCAACATTTAATCTTAGTAATTATTCAACAATAATTTTGGAAATGTTTTTTTTTGAAAAAATTGAAAAAAGCTTGCATTAAAACAAATTACAGTTACAAGAGGGAGAAAGGGCATCCCAACCAAGAGCAAAGAGACCAGAAGAACAAAGGGCGCGAAAACGCGACAAGTCACGAAACACGACAGTCGCGAAATCGCGACACCAAACCTAACAACCGCCGCGCCACAACAACCGGTCGCGAAACGCGACATGTCGCGAATCGCGACATGTCGCGACATCGCGACAAAACAGCGCCGAGGCCACACCACTCAAAAAATGTCGCGAAATCGCGACAACACAGCACCAAAGCACCCAAACGCCAAAAACGTCGCGAAATCGCGACGAGAAAGCCAGAAGGCACCTGCTCCCCAAAATTGTCGCGAAATCGCGACGAGTTCTCCTTTAAACAACAACTTTGAGAAAGTGTCGCGATATCGCGACGACTTTTCCTTAAAGCCCCAGTTGGTCGGAAGTGTAGCGAAATCGCGACAAGAATTCCAATGGGCGCTCCTTCCGCAAAAGTGTCGCGAAATCGCGACATGTTCTCCCCCATGGTGCCCTTTTCTTAAACTAGTCGCGAAATCGCGACGTTTATCCTTCATGCAGTTTATTCTCCGTAACTGTCGCGAAATCGCTACAAGTTTGCCCCTTTGCTTCCTTTCCTTAAAAATGTCACGAAATCGCGACAAAGTTATCCTTTGAGAAGCTTTTCACAAAAAATGTCGCGATATCGCGACGGTTTTTCCACTTAACGCAATTTTGCTCAAAGCGTCGCGAAATCGCTACAGGTATGCCCCTTTGCGTCCTTTCCTCAAAAAAGGCACGAAATCGCGACAAATTTTCCTTAGAGTAGCTTTTCACAAAAATTGTCGCGATATCGCGACGGTTTTTCCCCTTCACGCAATTTTTCTCAAAGCGTCGCGATATCGCGACACTTTTCCTCCAGCAGCAGAACCAACAAAAAAGGTCGCGAAATCGCGACACCTTCTCATCAAAGACCGCGACGACGCAACAAGTCGCGAAATCGCTACAATTTTCCTCCCAAGGCCGCGGCAACAAAAAGGGTAGCGAAATCGCTACAGTTGTCCAGGAAAGGTCGCGACAGAGCAACATGTCGCGAAATCGTGACAGATTTCCAAACAAGGTCGCGACGGCGCAATATGTCGCGATATCGCGACAAAAACTAACCTTAGCCATTTTTGAGCTCATGGATGCAGGGATCGTTCCAGACCACTCCGAATCTCTTCATCTATCATAGGCATATCACTGTGCAGCTGAACACCTACCTCTTTCTCAGCACCCATCTTCGCAAGGAAGTCAGCTACCGTGTTCAAATTTCTACTCACATACACAGGGATAACATCATCTAACTCCCTCCATAACTCCTTGATTTGGGATATCAAAATCCGTAGTCTCCAGGCTTTTAATGAGAAATTCCGCAAGCAATCTAGAGCGCCGATCAGGACTTGAGAATCTGATTCAAGAATTATCCTCCGGTAACCCTGCTTAACAGCCCAGATAGACGCAGACTTAATGGCAAAGGCTTCGGCTTCATTGTTCGTGGCTCTGCCCAATCCCTGCAATTCCCAGTAAAGAACCGCACTCGAGTGATCCCGACAAACAACACCAATTCCTGCGCTGCCCGGGTTGCCTTTTGCAGCCCCATCAGTATTGATCTTGATCCAGCCAACAGGGGGAGGTTTCCAGCATGCTCTGCCTTGCCTCTCATGTCCCTCAACCCCCTCTTCAAGATGCCCAAGAGCAGCCTGATTCTCTTCATCAACAAAAATAGCAACAGTTTCTGTGACTTTGCTCCAGATGACCTGCCAAACGCCGTCAATCGAGGAGAAAGTGTTTCTAAAGATCCGGGCGTTTCTCTCCAACCAAACTTGCCACCAAATGAAGAGAAAGCCTAACTGCCAACCAGTTCGGAGAGCTATGGAATTGAACCTGCCCCTTTTCCATTTTTCCCAAATATTGGTACGATTGAAAACACCATTAGCCTGGAGTTTAAATTGAGAGAACCAATGTTCCCAAATCTGATGAGTAAAAGGGCACTCAAAAAACAAATGATCTGCAGCTTCCTCATGTTGGAGGCATAAAGCACATTGAGAGGGGCCATTGAAACCCCTACGTCTGAGATTGTCAAAGGTGAGAAGACCATTATGCATAAGTTGCCAAGCAAAGAAATTCACTTTCGGCCAACCCTTTGAATGCCAAATCCTTCTCCAATGCTGAACCGGAAAAGAGTGTGGGGGAGGCTCAGGGAGGATCTCTTCATATCCAACCTTAACTGAGTAGACCCCAAGGCTTCCATAGCCCCAGGCTAATTCATCTTCCTCATCCCTCCCCGTGAGGAACCTTTCTGACAAGATTTTTTGCAGGATGGGCGCCAACTCCGGAGAGACAGTAATTGGCCACTCCTCCCACCGCTTAAAATTTTTAAATTTATACCCCCCCAATTGACTGGTAAGTAGATAATTATCAATATGGATCCAGCCCTGGGCTTCTAAGGCGGTCATGATTGGTTGTAGCTCAGGGAACATGACAATAATGGGCGGATGTTGGTCCCAAGAGTCAGTCCGTAAACGAGCCTTGTCTCCTCTCCCCACTTTCCAGAATAATTGATCTTTGATAATCTGGGACCCAAGCTTGAGAGTATGCCACACTAAGGATCCAAGGACCTTCCAAGGGAAAGCGACCCACCTCATTGGGATGAACATGCCCCAAATATTTACTCGGAAAGAATTCTCGTTGAAGAGGGAGGTTGGCTGAGAAATCCACCTCCAATACAGTTTTCCAGCCAAAGCTCTGTTATTAAGCATAGAACTTCTCAAGCCCAGCCCTCCTTTGTCCTTAGGCTGGGTAACTTTGTCCCACCCAACCAAGGCCCATTTTTTCTTCCCTTTTGCGCCTTCCCATAAAAATCTTCTAGCCATTTTGTCCAGCTCTTTCCAGATGGTATGAGGGGCAGCCAGTATTGAGAATTTATAGATCGGCAAAGCCTGTATAATTGACTTCAGGAAGGTTAATCTACCCCCGTAGCTTAGCCATTTATGGGCCCAATGATTCATTCTGTCTTTGATGCCTCGCCAACAGATTCTTCCAGATGTCAATTTTTAACTTTTTGAAATGAAGGGGAACGCCCTGTAAACAATTAGAAGAGAAGTCCTTGTGAAGCCCAGGATCTCAATAACACGCTCCTGTAGCCGTTGGTCAAGATTGAAAAAGACCACTTTGGACTTCCCGTCATTTAGAACCTGATTTGAAGCCCTTAGGTAGAAATTCAAAGTATCTCTGATTCCTCTAGCTTCCCGAAGAGTGGCCGCACCAACCAGGCCAGTATCGTCCACAAATTGCAAGTGAGTCAGAGTTTCCTCCCCAACCTTGATACCAGAAAGCAGACCTTGTTGCCTTCTCCTCAGAAACAGTCTGCCCAAACCTTCAGCCAAGAGAAGGAAGAGATAGGGAGAACAAGGGTCTCCCTGGCGGAGACCACGAGTGGCACCGAAAGGATGCGAGGGAAGGCCCTTGATGAGAACAGAAAAAGAGGGAGAAGAAACACAACTCATAACCCAATCAATCCATTCCTGAGAAAAGCCAAAGGCAGCCATCATTTTCGACAAGAAGCACCACTCCACCCGGTCATAAGCCTTGGACATATCCAGTTTAATGAACATTCCTTTGTTGCCCGAAGTTTGCATTGAATGGATGGCCTCCTGGGCCAAAACCACCCCATCCAAGATTTGTCTTCCCTCAACAAAGCCCCCTTGTTCAGGAGAAATGATGTTGTGAAGAAGGGGTTTAAGCCTCTCAGCCATTATCTTAGTGATGATTTTGTAAATCACATTGCATAAAGCAATAGGCCTGAAATCAGAGATATGAGTCCCCGCTTCCCCTTTTGGAATTAAAGCTATGAAGGTGTGATTGATCGCCCTGAGCATTCTTCGATTGGATCTGGATTCCTCAGTAATAGCCAAAACATCCTCCCCCAAGGTGTCCCATAAAGCCTAAAAAAATTCAATAGGAAAGCCATCTGGACCAGGAGATTTTCCAAGACTCATACCAAAGACCACATTTCTCAGCTCATCCCTTTCAATGGGTCTAAGCAGGGCCTGATTGTCTTCTTCAGAGATAATAGAAGGAATAACATTAAGAACTTCGTTCTGAGCCTCAACATCTTGCTGCATACTTTCCTTAAAAAGTTTAGAAAAGTAATCGATAGCATGGGAATGCATGCCAGAAGAGTATCGAAGACATTTCCATGTTCATCTTTGAGAACTTCCATATTGTTCATCCGTCTCCTAGCACAAGCCGACCGATGAAAAAATTTGGTATTTCTGTCCCCCTCTAATAACCAAGTATTCCTAGCCCTCTCGCTTCCAAGATATCTCCTCTTGGTTGTCAATGTCCTCAACCGCTTTACGCAGCTTCATCATCTTCAAATTTGAGTTGCTCAAGAATTGATCCTTCCCTAAAAAGTTTCCGAACCTCCTCCCATCTAGCCACCAAGGGGGCCCTTTGGGACCGGAAATCCGACTTGTTTCCTTTCCTCCACTCGCTTCAATTGAATTTTGACAAATTGAAGTCGTTTATGAAATTTGAACATTGTCTGTCCCAAAAGGTGGACGGCCTTCCGTCCACCATTGAGTAATTTTCTCGTCGAAGGTCCTCCTTTTGTAACCAAAAATTCTCAAATTTAAAAGGCCTATGGTGCTGCCCTCTCGAAGTCCCTCCCTCTAGCAAAATGGGAAAATGATCCGAAATAGGGCCCTCCAAAATCTGGAACTTAAAAGTCCATTTAACAAAAGCCTCCTCCGAGACCAAAAAGCGATCTAACTTGACCTTCCAGCTATGTGGCTCCTTTCTCTTGTTTGTCCAAGTGAAAAAAACACTAGGGCCTTGAACGTCCACTAAATGAAAGGCCCGAACTTGGGCAATCGAAGCCGGTCCCCCGGATCCAAAACAGGGGTGCCACCTTCCCCGGTCACGAACAGATAATTTTGCATTAAAATCCCCCGCAATAATCCAGTCATAACACTCCCTGTATGCCCTCATGTTGTGAACAGCGTCCCATTGGAGCCTCTGGCCATCTAGGTCTTGGGCCCCATAAAAGTTGGTGATTAGGACCTGCTCATAATTGAAGTTATTTCTGAAGAGAGAAGTAAGAACACCCCTGCAAGCTATATGTTCTAAAGCAGTCCAGACCAGAGGGTTCCAAAGGGTAACAATTCCACCTGAAGCCCCTTGGGCAGCCACAGCCATATGCCCAGCTCCCCGCCAGATTTTAGTAGCAGTTTTACTCATAATATCTAAAGACATTTTGGTCTCCTGAAGAAGCAAAAAGTCTGTTTTACGGTTTTCTAAGAGTCTTTGAACAGCAGATTGATGGGTTCTACTGTTTAAACCCCTAACATTCCAAGATTGAATAATCATTGAAAACCTTGAGAGCAGTAAGAATCAATGGTCCTCACCAATCCTCCATTGATTAGCTTATCTCCTTGCGCTGTTAGTAGTTCCTTATTGGATTTTCTTCCCGCTCCTTGAGAGTTATTGTTTCTAGATCTCTTCTCCACCTGGGTAATCCCTAAAGCAGGCCTTTCTCTATTTTTATCTGCATTTCCCATGGTGACATCTTTGATAGCCGACTGTGCTGGGGAGTGTATAACCAATGCCCCTGGATTCTCTGACTGCAGATTCTCAACTGGCACAGTCACCTGTTCTACTACAGGAGTGAAGGAAGGAGAAACAAGAGGTGGAGTGTTGTCATTCACACCATTCCCATCCACTCCCTCCATAGATTGGTCCTCCAGATCCACTAATGACTTAAAAATTTCATACCGATTGTTTGGCTTGAGCTGCACCTCGCTCCTTGCCATTTTTCTTTTTGTTTCTCTTTCGTTTCACCTCGTTCAAAGCCATCCTGCTGAGCATCAGGACCTGGAGAATTGCTAGAAGGTTCATTGACCGGACTGGACTTACCCTCTCTAGGGCGGTTTGACATTCCGCTCGGAGCCTCCGTTTTTGTGCTCAATATGTTTGGGCAGAACCTTGCCAAATGTCCATGCTTATGGCATACTCGGCACCTGAAAGGTAGGGCCTCATAGTCTAGCTGCTGGATCCAGGGTACTCCTGCTAGCTCGAGTTCCACCTCACTCGGTAGAGGCTGACTAATGTCCATCTCTACACATATTCTAGCAAAGACAACAGTATTTCCCTCTATGGTATCTTTGGAGACTCCCAAAAATCTGCCTAGGGAATTACCTATTAGTTCCAACACCCGCTCACCCCAAAACTCCATCGGGAGAGCGTACGACCGAATCCGGACCGGGACAAGCCGTGGGTTCGATGCAGGGGGTCGAAACCCACTCTCCAGGGTTGGACAAATAACCCCGCCTGGTCCGTGGTTTCTCTTTTCTCGATTCAAATGCTCTGCTTTCTATCTGCTAAAGAAGAGAAACTAATGATGAAATACCCATTGCTTATAGGCCATAAAGAGTACTCACCGTGTGGCTCCCAGTTCTGGCGAACCCAGGTATGCAGAAAATTCAGTGTGGGCCGGATGCCCATGAATTTGCAGATCAAGTCGTGATTAGCTCTGTAGACGATTGTATCTTCGACCAGCATTGGTTCTATAAAAATCTTAGGCCTGGAAGTGGATTGCGGGAGGCATCCATTAACGCGGTGAGCATTTGGGCCATTGCCAACATTCTTGAGTATCGTTTGAAAAGCATTCCGCTGAGCTCCATCAGTGGAAGGCGAGGGATTATCTTTCAACTTCTCTGCATATGAAGTCTTTCTCCCAGCAGGAGAAACTGGAGGAGACCCCATCGGTCCCTCCCGGGACCACGAATGAACCTTCAGACGAATTCAAAATCAACCCCCCAATGCCCCAGGCAAGATCTTCGGGCCAGAATTCCTCGAGCAACACCAGACGCCGTCACAAAAAATTTCCCGCCAAATCGCCAGATCATGAATAACTTCCAATAATTTTGGAAATGTTAGCTTCTTTGTCCCAAGAATTAAATTTACCAGTCCTTGCGCTTTTCCAAAAATGATCTGCACTAAAAATGCCATAGAAAATGATTTCGCCCGGGGGCGAAAAGGAATTTCGTTGAAAATATGGGAGAAAATGAAATTTCACTGGGAAGTGGGATGAAAATGGGATTTCACTCCAAATAGAGGAGAAACTGCCCAAAAGATGTTTTCGCTGCTCCTGGGGGTTTTGCTGGTGAAACTAACACAAAATGATTTTCACTGGTATCTTCATCCAGTTTTGCCCGAAAAAGGTTTTCGCCTGAACTTGTGCCTAAAACGTGCTCAAAAAATACATTTCGCTTGAAATTGGAGTAAAAAGGGAATTTCACTAACAATTTTGCTCGAAAGTGGATTTGGCCAGCAATTTCGCCTAAAAAGGGGAATTTCGTTGCAAAAGGGGACGAAAATGAATTTTGCTCCATGTTGGGGCGAAAATGGAATGTCGTTGTGCCTTGGGGAAAAACTGCTTGAAAGAAATATTTGTTGGTGAAACTGCTCAGAAATCAATTTTGTTGAAGAAATTACCCGAAAATTATTTTTGCCCAAAAAGTACCCGAAAATGGATTTTCACCAAAAAAGTTCCCGAAAATAATTTTTGGTGGTACTTCCCGAAGCCATAACTTTTGATCCGTTGACCCAATTATCTATTGTAATATATCGTTGGAAATCTTAGGAAGAGATCTACAATGCAATAATGATCTAAATGTCATTAAAGTAAATTTGCATTCTTCTTTGGGGCCTCTAAGGTCTTCATAATATATTTTTAAGCTATGTTGGAGAAATTTCTCGAGATGAAAACTTTAATATCTCTCAAACTGTTCAGGATATTGGGGTGATTCTTTCACCACTAGATGCATTTCATACTTGGATAAATTTAAAATTTTATTTTTAGTGTGGTAAAAATTCCAACACTTCTAGTGGCTCGCGGGGTATTTAGCTTGTCTGAATGTAAATTGACCCTAGGGCCTTTATCCATTGGGCAACGGAGTCACAACAAAACATAGACACAAGAAAATGTAAAAAAAGAGAGTACCTTCCACTTTGAGTCACCCATATCTGATGATGCCAAATCACACCACTTTGTGCTCTTCCTACTTTATTTATCAGCTGGCCTATTTATATTATTTACACAAAATTTTATGACATGATTGGCATGCCACCACCATAAAATTAGCATTGGGTGCCTACTCTGTGAATCTGCATTGTTTGAACTAGATCTGATTATACTTTAATCGATCTTTGAATTTTGGTTGGCCTCTTCCCAAAGTTTTCTAGGTTGCGAACAAGATGTAATGTGGCAGGTTATCATGCATGTTAGTACTCATACAATTAATGAATAATGTGGCAAAGAGATTTTCCACATGGAAGCCTTCCTCGAGTACCGATTGCGGTGATGGCTAACCCCAATATCACCACTTTTGAGATTCCACTGGATACGGGGTCTTGGGTAGATGCTCCTCTGACTCCTTAATATGACAGCAATATTTTTTTGGCGATAGCCCTACTATCAGGATCTCATCAGGACTAGCCTCCTGATGAGGCATGCTTATTGGGTCTTGGTCGAGTACTGGTGTGCTATGATTAGGGATACAAAAAGGATACAAAATTGTGCCCTCTTCACACTTAGATCTTATTGTTAGACCTTTATCTTCTTCTCGGTCCTTCTCTTGAAGGAAGTTGCAAGCTACCATATTATTCATTACTAGGGTAATGCTTGCATATTCCTTCTACTAGTGCTGGTAGATATCCACCCCTTGCGCTCTGAATAGTTGTATTCTAAAATTTTGCACAGTTTATGATGACCATGATTGTGGGTATTATATGAGATGGACGAGGATAGTAACCATAAAAATAAGTGATGGGAAAGTGGGTTATCTCCACTACAACTTTCCTGCTTGGAGTAGGAGCCGCTATGCCTGTACTACCTCCTAAAAGACTTGATGGAATCTTTGTTCCCCAGATTGCAATAAGAGGAGACTTATGTTCGTGTGGAAAAATCGAACATAGTACATGTGGGCTTGGGTGGGTGTCGACCAAATTTTATCTATAATTCTCCTCAAAATCCTCCAAAATTGGACATTGAAGTTTATGATGCACTCTAGAGGTGTCCTCGTGATGGTGGAGAGGTGCATCAAGAATTGAAAAGGATCCTATAAATCATCAAATATGTTGACAAGTGCTCTCGCTAAGTTTACCCATGAGCAAATTCTCTTATGCCCGAGAATTTTATACCACTATAGTGCCCTTCATTCTAGATACAGGACCAAAAGTCTAATCATGACATCTTCGTGGGTTATGCCATGGAGGGTCGTTAGAGCAGCAACATCTTCAAGGTACTCTCGGACCATTCCCTCAGTGTCATTGTACTCTCATACCATATTTAGAGGATCAGGATCATCCCAACTGGGATAGCATTCTTGTGCCATTATAGCAGTGGTCCTCAAAGATCACGGTCCTTAATACTGATTCAGAGTCGCTAGGTAAAAATTATTTTCTCCACTTGTGAGTTCAAGACTGCTCACCAAACCTTGGATCCCCTGGGGTGTCTTATTTTAACACAAAATACATCCATGGATCATGAGATCCGGATATTTAGCTCAACGGAGTCACCAGGTGATTTTTCCAGATGAAGGTAAGCCAAAGATTCACCAAACTCGGGCTCTCTTAAAACACAAATACTGGTCGTCCCATTGAGCATGCTAAAAACTATTGGTCATGAATCTGCCTAAGTATAAACATATGCACTCTAGACCCTACCAACATTGAAAGGTCAAAGGAAAGAGATGTCCTTCAAGCCAATATCTAGAGAGGGTTAGTTCCCGTACTAATATAAAAATCGGTTTGAATCTTAGGGATAGAAATTAACAAAAAGAAATGGGAAATATGGTTTTAAACCTAAAATATAGAGTGGGGAATGAACTAATAGCTAAAGCATAAAATCAAGTTATAACAAACATTCATCAGAAATAAGAGCATAGAAACCAATAACATATCATAAAGATGATTTTCAGTTAACATTTCAATATTTATTTCTTCATCAAAAATTAAATTCAACTATAGAATTTTAACTTATCTAACAAATGCAATGAATATAGTAGAAATGATAGGTAGAAAACAATCACATACACAACTGATCTAGGAACTAGAGAAAAGTGTCTTTCAATTAAAAAAAAATTAAAACTCAAAGAGTTTTTTAGCAAAATGTTCCTTCCCTTAAACTTATCAATTTTTATAGTATTTATAGAGGATTTCACCCCTAAAATTTAGTAAGCATTAAATAAAATAGTGGCAATAGTAGCAATTCGGTGGCATGGTCAATAATATTTTCCTCCTTGGCAGCAACAATGAACAAATTAGTAAACATCTTGGGGAGCACTGATCCTTCTTCAAAGGAGAGCACCTTGGAAATCAGCAAGAAGGGATGATGGAAATTCACCCTAGAAGTCAGTGCATCAAAAATGATCGTTTATCACAGTGAATGACGCCTTGAAATCAACCGGATCACACCAACATCAAAGGCGAATTGAATCAACATTTAATCTCGGTAATTCTTTAGCAATAATTATGGAAATATTAGAACCCAGGTGTTGTAGGTGAGTTGGAGAAGAGAGGGAAATCCTCCAAGAGAGGTCCGAGGTTCAAATCTCCACCGTGCCAAAAAGCTAAATTGGGTATCCAAAATCCAATTGATAATGTTGGTGCGGGCAGGGTCGAGTGCGACTCCCGGGTGACTTTGACGGTGTAAAACCCCCTATTCGTGGTCTCTCAGACCAAGGCAGCCCTGCAAGGGGTTTTTCGCTAAATAATAATAATAATAATAATAATAATAATAATATTATGGAAATATTAGCTTCTTTACCCCAAGAATTAAATTTACCAGTCCTTGCACTTTTCCAAAAATGATTTGCACTAAAAATGCCATCGAAAATAATTTTGCCTGGGGCGAAAAGGAATTTTGTTGAAAATATGGGAGAAAAAGGAATTTCACTAGGAAGTGGGACAAAAATGGGATTTCGCTCCAAATAGGGGAAAAACTGCTCGAAAGATATTTTCGCTGCTCCTAGGGGTTTCACTGGCGAAATTGACAGAAAATGATTTTCGCTGGAATCTTCGCCCAGTTTTGCCCGAAAAAGATTTTTGCCTAAACTTGCACCTAGAACATGCTCGAAAAATGCATTTCACTAGAAATTGGAGCAAAAAGGGAAGTTCACTGACAATTTCACCCGAAAGTGGATTTGGTCGGCAATTTCGCTCGAAAAAGGGAATTTCGCTACAAAAGGGGGTGAAAATGAATTTTTTTCCATCTTGGGCCGAAAATGGAATGTCGTTGTGCCTGGGGGTGAAACTACTCTAAAGATAATTTTACTATCGAAACTGCTGGAAAATCAATTTCGCTAAAGAAATTGCTCGAAAATGATTTTCGCCCAACTCAAAAATGGATTTTCACCAAAAAAGTGCCCAAAAATGATTTTTGGTGGTACAACTTCCCGAAGCCATAACTTTTGATCCGTTGACCCGATTGTCTATTGTAATATATCATTGGAAATCTTGGAAAGAGATATACAACACCTTTTCATCCTTATTTGGGGCCTCTAAGGTCTTCATATTGTATTTTAAGCCATTCTGGAGAAATGTCTTTGGATAAAAACTTTAATATCTCTCAAACCATTGAGATATTGGGGTGATTCTTTCACCACTGGATGCATTTCATACTTGGACAAATTTAAAAATTTATTTTTAGTGTGGCAAAAATACCAACATTTCATTCTTAACACTTGTATCGTGTCACTATAGTATTTTAGTGTAAGTGACATGCATCTCTAAGAAAGTAGATCACTGAGAGGGCAATCACAAAAGTTTAAGATGAATGGAAATGACATACTAATTGACTTTCAAAACATGATAAGCCTCTATGCGAACTCTTGAACTTTGTATGGACCTTATATGCCATAATACTGTGAGTCAGGAGCCCAAGTAATATCCAAATATCTTCTATCAACTTTTACAATGCCAACAATTTAAAAGATATGGAAACCATAGATGTTGATGAAAAAGATCACAGTTCATTAAGGTCCTCCCTATAATTAATTTATTTTTTACCACAATTTTTGCCATTTGCACATTTAGAAAGCATTTTCCTAAGAAGTTGTCAAAGTAATTGTTGATTGTCTCCATGACTATATTATTTGTGTCCTTCAAATGGGTCTTTTGACAAGCTCTATTTTTCATTGATTGGCACTCCATAACTGTATCAGAAAACTTAGCTTCTAGTTCTTTTTTGTCTTTGCAGCTCAAGTTTCCTCTTTTTTAATGAATTATTTTGAGACAGCAAAGCTTGAATTATAGGTTTAACTTTGAACTTAGGTCGTATTCAAAACAGTATGCAATTCTTATGGTTAATTAAGTTCTTTGGAATTCTCCATGTGGGAATGACTCACAGGGACTAGACTATCAAAACATATTCTCTAAGAAACCTATTCAAAGAAGTTGTTATACTCTTCTATTAATGGTGGTCTTACATTCTAACAATCATCTCAACTTGAAATATCAATCAAATGTCATGTGCATTTTTTCAGCTTTATCGAACTTGTAATTTATTTATTTAAATTTTATTTCTAATTAGGTAGTTCTAGAAAGTAGGTTTCACTCTTGAGTGGATTTATATATGCTGAAAGTCACCTTTCCATTTTATAGGGAGTTCTTCTTTACCCTTTTCATTTTGCTCAATCTTCATAGTTTTATTTTTGTCACATCCTTGTTGCTTGATATCTTTTTATTTGGAAGAATGTGATGTTGCATTGAGTTTTGTGATGTAGGCATAGGTTTACGCGTGGAGGCGGAAGAGAGTAACCACCCCTGATGGAGACTGAGGTTGAAAGGCGTTAGGTAGGTGGGATATGATGTTGTGCTTCATTGCACCTTGGCCAGTGGATACATGGAAACCCACCGTAGAATTTGCATATGAATCATTTTGACTGTTGATGCATTAGAGCATGTGTGTGATTGCACTTTGTACAAGGTCACTACTACATTCTTACATATTCTTTGATGTTGTGTGCTTTTCTTGTGTGCTCCTTGTTGTTGTGTAATGTCAATGTTAAGTTTAATAAATGGGAAGAATAAAAATATATATAAATTAATAAAAGTAAAAATATATATAGATATGTTGTTTGTTTTTGCTTGGAAGAAAACTCATGTATTGTAAACAACATATATGACTATATATATATATATAGGAAATTATGAATAATAATAAAACATAATTCAAATGATATTTAATTTGAATATATATATATAGAAAAAAGAATTACCTTGATAGTTGTTATATGGAGAAAGCTAATGTAAAACATATCAAGAAGGCATCAATGAAGTCATCAAGTTTAATGATGATTAAATGACCAACCACTAAGACCACTCTCCTCCACTCGGAGAAGGAGAAAAATAAGCTATACTTGTCTGTGTATGGGTAAAAAAAATGATCTGGCATAACAAACCATGTAAGGCATCACCTTGGGATGGCGGAGAAAGTTTCTTTTAATGATAACAAAAATGAAGAAGAGGGATATCATCTCTAGACATTGAGGAAAAGAGTGGTGGGGATACGGACGCAAGAGAAGAGAACTTGAAGAGGGTGTTGAATAGTTAGTTGCAGTGCTGAGGTAATTGGCTGGTGGTAAAGCGGTCAATCGAAGCACTGTGTAACTAGGTAGACACTTGAGTTCTGGTAATAGAAGTATGCTACTTGTGAGATATGTTTCCTATGCTACCATTTTTGAACTGCATGCTCTTTTTGTGTGATTAATTGCTGCCATATTGCCGCTATTGGTTTTTTAAAATAACTTGTGGAAAACTCTCTCATGACGATATATTTTCGATTATGAAAATCATAGCACTTAGTTTTAATGAATTGATGGGTCATTGTTTCTAGAGATGGCCTTTATAGTTTGTGTGCTTACATGAGAGGATATTTTCAATGAATCTAAAATATTGCTATAACTTGCATGTTTGTGCATTTCTTGAATGGAAATTCTTTTATTAAAATCTGAATCGTTGCTATAACATGTATGCTTGTGTGGGAAATATTTTATTAAATCTGAAAAGAGCTTGATAGCTTGCATGCTCTGTGTATTACATGAGTGGGAAATCCTTTATTTAAATCTGAAAAGAGCTTGATAGCTTGCATGCTCTATGTATTGCATGAGTGGGAAATCCTTTATTTAAATCTGAAAAGAGCTTGATAGCTTGCATGCTCTGTGTATTGCATGAGTGGGAAATCCTTTATTTAAATCTGAAAAGAGCTTGATAGCTTGCATGCTCTGTGTAATGCATGAGTGGGAAATATTTTTGTTTTAAAAAAAATCTAAAAAGAGCTCGATAACTTACATGCTCTGTGTATTGTATGAGAGGGATTTCTTTTATTAAAACCTAAAATGGGTTCTAAGTTTGCTTGCTCTATGTGAGTGTGAATCCTTATTAAAATCCGAGAAGGTTTCCATAGCATATGTGTGTTGTGCATGAATGTTGTTTGCATATAGATGCATTCTATGGCCAAGCTGATCCCATACTCTCACCTTTAGACTCATGTCTTTTCCCTGATCGGGTGGTTTGCTGAAGGTAATGGAGATGTTTTTCGAGTTCTAGCTTGCACAAGAGCCATGGCGCTATAGCCATTTTCTGAAAGAACAGTAATATGTTGTCTATAAAATAAATGGTTCTTATTTAGTTATATGCATACTCCGGCAATTTATATGAGAGTGATTTGTGAGCCAAGTCTGGCCATATATTTTATTCCTCAAAGTGAATGAGCAGAGATGTGCCATGAGGATATAAATGTATTCATTTTTGTTAAGGATATGCATATTTAAACTTTCAGATTTATGTGGATAAGGGAAGCCATAGATTGTGTTCACCTATAGTTTCTTTGTGACTGTGTTGTCATATCGAATTGTATTGAAATATTTTAAATATCAAAGGAACCTCCTCATAAAATTGCAAGTCATATTCGTGTGTTGTTCAATTTCTGAATGTTGAGAAAACTTGAACTATGTTGGATTGAAATGATATTTAAAAAAGGGCAATGTTATAATAAGAAGTCTGATGCCTTTTATATGATGGAAATTTTATTGAAAATTCTTAAAAGGTAAAATAGGGGAATTTTAAAAAGTTTAATGTTAGGGAAAGCATATATAAAAAATTATTCATTTTGTTTTCAAGATAGACATTTGATTTTAAAACAAGTGTTTTCTTAGCCCTAATCAGCCTCTATGATAATAGGAATCCAACTGATATATAATTTGATTGTCGAAGAAACACTTAAAATGGGACTTTTGATATAATCTGATTTCTTTGTCATCTCATCTCTTTAATAAATAATTTTTTTTCCTTTAGATGAGGATATGTTTAGTTATGAAGACCTTCACAAAAGATGTGGAAATAATGGGAACTTGCTAATGAAAAGTGTTTGGTAGTATATAAAATACAAGTTAGAGCAAATCGATGATTCTGTAGATATATAAATAATTTAATTAAAATTTAGACTAGAATTCATTATATAGAGTTTGGAAAATTAAAAATGTTTATTTCTAAAATTTAAGAATATTTAATAGATTTGTGTTCTCTTTAAATAGTCGTTTGACTTGCTAATAGACTTCTTTAGTTAAACTATGTGATTGAAGTCTGGTGAACTTGAATGGACAACCTTATTATTATTTAGAATTAATTTGTTAAGTTTTATAAATTCTTTAGTTATGTGAATATGTAATGAATTAACTTTATTGTTTATGATTCTTATGGAGAAAGTATTTATGTCAAATAAAGTTTGAATTGAGCATTAAAACCATATGGAAACCCTTTTTACCTAAGAGAATTAAAAGGGTATAATGAAAACAAAAATGATAAGACTTCATCCTTGTAATGAGAGCTAGTGCTTATCGAGAAGGATAGCACTAACCCAACTCCGATAGTTGTGGTGGTGACTATCATGATTCGGTGTCATCTATTATCCAGCTAATTAAAATATGGAGGTCTTAAGTTATTGAGAGTAAAGAGTGGTGGTATGGGATGTCACTCTAGGATGACATACAAGTAGTACGTGAGGATGCTCACGAACCTACTTCGGTTGTGAAATTTCCAATGTGACTCATGGCTAGGGAGCTAGCTCATGGGGTTGGAAGGTCTAGCAGTAGATGGTATGGGCAGCATTACTATCAATCGAAGCTGGAACTGAGACATCTGGTCCAAGTGCCATGCGATGGCGGACCCTGACTAAACTTTAGTTGAAATTCAATGGTTAGGCACATGAATAGTTATGCCAGTTCCAAAGCAATAACTTATTTAGTATGTATGGGTCAGTGGACTCTCATGGACAAGAGTGGGATTGCGAATCCATGTCCAACATGCTTGGAATAGGGGAGTTATGGCATCCACCCATCCAGGTGTTATGGGCCCTGGAAGGGCAAACCCCATGCCAAGATCAAAAGATACCCACGAGAGGGGTAAAGATCTAACTAAGGCAATCTTTGTGGGAAGTTGGCCGGTCCCAAGCACTTAAGACACTAGCTGTAGTGGTGAACATTCTTGAAGTGTGATAACTCTATACCATGTACTAATAACTAGTTGGGTAAATAGTGAATATATGTAACATTTAAATATGCTCTCATTCAAAAAATTTATGTTTGTGTGTTTTGACAACCGGTGAGTAGACCGGGTTGTGACAGTTGGTATCAGAGCCTAGGTTTACGAAACCTTGGCTAATGAACATGAATAGATGTTCTGGAATAACTCTTTTAATGCCAAGTATGGCGGGTACCTCGCGGAGGACCAATGATAATCTGCAAGAGTAAAATGTAGAAGTTCCATGAGTGGGAACGAGACGACTCATGAGGGAGTCTGAAAGGGTGTAAGCTACTAATATACCATGATGAGTGGTCAGGAAAGAGAAAGAGCCTATAGCTGTAAGAGCTACATAGAGTGATGGAAATATGGCTCAAATGATTCAGTTGATGTAGGAGCAACTGAATCAATAACATGAGCAAATGGAAATCCAAAAAGCTCAAATGAGTGAGCATATGGATCAACAAAGGGCACAAATGGCCCAACAATAGGAACTAATCACCCAACAATAGAAAGTCATTGAGAATTTGACTAAGAAAAAGGAAACCAAAAATGTAAGTGAGTTTCTAGAAGGTTCCTCGAGAAGGAAAGTGGGTGAATAATTGAAAAAGGAAATTAAGAAATTGGATATATCCAAATTTTATGGAAGAGGTGATGGCAAGACCATTGTCAATTGGCTAAGTGAAGCTGAAGGATATTTTGCAATCCAACCTCTTTGTTCAGAATCTAAAACTACATGGACAACAACTCATTTGGTGGGTCCTGCTAGAGATTGGTGGACCACATATAAGAAAACTACTCAGAAGGAAGCTACAGATATTCCATGGGAAGAGTTTGAAAGGGAATTTAAAGACCATTTTCTCACACCTCAATTTTATATTGAAAAACATGGTGAATTTACCAACTTACGTCAGGGCAACATGACCGTAATAGAGTATTATGAGAGGTTTGTACAAATTTTGAAGTATGCCCCAAAGTATGATGGACAAGAGAAATTTAAAGCTCATAAATTTGTAATGGGGCTACACCCAAAATATAGCCAACCAGTTGGGAGAAAAGCACCTCAAACCTTATCTGTTGTCTATGATGTTGCACGATATGAGGAAGCAAGTCAGAAAGAAGTAAAAGCTTATTATCAACAAGTTGAAAAAGAAAACTCTAAGAAAAGAAGGTTTTTCAACTAACATAATACAAATAAGGACCACTGCAGCAAACAACTCAACTAGGCCATATGGCAAGAGAGTGTCTCCCAACCAACACTGGGAAGCTACCACACCACAATAACCACCATAAGGGAAAATTAACTGGTATTTATATGTAGCTCCCCTACATGATTTTGACATAGTCCTAGGAGTAGACTGGTTGAAAGCTCACAAAGCCTTATTAAATTTTGAGGAAATGTGGTTGGATTATACGGATGATGCTAACCGATGAATCCGTATCCACTACAATCGAACAACTCTTGAACCCCATTTTATGACCGCCATGCAGATCAAAAGAGTATTGAGAAAAGGATGTAAGCTTTATGTGGTTAAATTAAAAAAAAAGGAAGAAACTGAGTCAAGTTCCACATTATTTCAGCAATACCCAATGTTAAATGAATTTAGGGATGTTTTTCCTGAGGATCTACCTGGATTACCTCCAAAAAGAGAATTTGATTTCTCAATCGAGCTTATGCCAGGAGCAACTCCGATAGTTAGAACTCCTTATCGTATGACACGTCTTGAATTGCAAGAGCTTAAGACTCAATTACAAGACTTGTTAGAGAAATGGCACATTAAACCTAGTGTCTCACCATGGGGAGCACCGGTATTATTTGTTAAAAAGAAAGATGGATCCTTGAGATTGTGTATTGATTATAGGATGCTTAACAAAATGATGGTAAAGAATAAGTATCCCTTACCCAGAATAGATGATCTATTTGATCAACTGAGAGGGGCTACAATATTCTCTAAGATAGACCTTAGATCAGGCTATCACCAACTAAGAATTCGAGAAGATGATACTTACAAGACTGCTTTCAGAACTCGCTATGGACATTATGAATTCACAGTATTACCATTTGGGTTAACAAATGCACCAGATGCATTTATGAATTTGATGAATAGTGTATTTCGAGAATAGTTAGACAAATTTGTGCTAATATTTTTGGATGATATCTTGATTTACTCTCAAAGTAGAGAAGAACATGACCAACACATGAGGATGGTGTTGGAAATCCTCATAAAGAATCAATTGTATGGTCAATTGTCCAAATGTGAGTTCTATACATCACAAGTTCAGTATTTGGGACACATTGTTTTAGTTGATGGAATAGTTGTAGATCCTAAAAATATTGAAGCTATAATGAATTGGCCAGCCCCAACCAATGTATCATAAGTAAGAAGTTTTATGGGAATGGTTGGTTATTATCGGTGATTTGTTAAGGGATTTTTGAAGGTTGCATCTCCTATTACCAATTTGCAAAGAAAAGGGAAAGCTTTTAGGTGGATGACACAGTGTGAAGAAGCCTTCAAAGTTCTTAAGGAAAAGTTGACAACTGCACCTATACTAAAAATAGCTGACCCGAGAAAATCATTCATTGTTTGTACTGATGCCTCATTGGAAGGATTGGGTGGTGTGTTGATGCAATATGAGGTTGTAGTAGCATATGAGTCCAAGAAACTCAAGAAACATAAAATAAACTATGCTACCCATGATTTAGAGCTAGCAATAGTAGTTCATGCTCTTAATATATGGAGACATTATTTGTTAGGAAATCCCTTTGAGCTTAAAACCGATCATCAGAGCTTGAGATATATATTTTTACTCAACCTCTGCTAAATGCCAGACAACGAATATGGATGGATTTTATGTTTGAATATGACTTTGGTATTGAATATATCAAAGGAAAAGAAAATAAACTAGCAGATGCTCTTAGCAGAAGAAGACATATAGTAGCACTTACAAAATGTTAGTATGATCTAAAAGAACAAATCAAGGAAATGCAAAGGAGAGATGATTTTTGCAATCAATGTCACAACAAGGTTGAGCGAGAATTGAACGATATAAAGATTATAATATTAAGCAAAATCTGGTGTGTTTTCATAACAGAGTAATAGTACCTAATGATGAGGGACTCAAAAGGACTATCCTGCAAGAAGATCATTATCCACCATATTCTACCCCCATCTAGGGGTAATTAAAATGAGAGAAACTTTGATAAAAGACTATTTTTGACCTGGAATGAAGAAATATGTGGTACAACTTATTGCTAAATGCTTGGAATGTTAAAAGGTTAAGGCAGAGCATCAACATCCTGGAGGATAGCTACATCTATTTGATATGCCAGAACAAAAATGGCAAGTAATATCTATGGATTTTATTGTTGGCCTTCCTAAGACATGATTTCAGCATGATGCAATATTTTTGGTGGTGGATAAGTTAACCAAAGTAGCACATTTTATACCAAGCAGCATACGTGATGATGCATCAACCATAGCGCAAAAATTTGCTCATGAAATTGTAAGATTACATGGTTTTCCTAAAATAATTATCTCAGATAGAGATTCAAGATTTACCTCTGAGTTTTGGTAAGCTTTGCACCGAGATTGGGGAATAAATCTCAATATCAGCACCGCCTATCATCTTGATATGGATGGATAGACCGAGAGGGTCAATCAGGTGCTAGAATACATGTTGTGCATGTATTGTATGGATCACCAGAATAAATGGGAAGATTATCTCTTCCTGGTGGAATTTTCTTATAATAACAGCTACCATACCACGTTGGGCATGGCCCCTTTTGAGGCTCTATATGGGTGTAGGTGCAGGACACCATTAACATGGGATAATTTGGATGATCGAGAGGTGATCGATCCTGAAGCTATTAAAAATATGGAGATCCAACTTAAGGAAATTCGTCAATGACTTCGTGAAGTCATTGATCACTAGAAGAGTTATGCTGACTTGAAAAGAACCCCTCGATAATTTGCTATAGGTGATAAAGTCTTCCTTAGAGTCAAACCGACCAAAATTTCAATCAAATCCACCAAATTAAGTTCCAGATTTGTTGGTCCTTTTGACATTGTTGACAAGATTAGTCTTGTTGCCTACAAACTTGCCTTGCCACCAAATCTATCCAAAATCCATGGTTTTTTCCATGTGTCTCTCCTTTGCAAATATGTTGCTGACCCATCACATGTTCTGGATGTGTCACATTTGCAGACGTCAGACCCACAACTCATCGAGGTTTGACCAATTAAATTTTTGGGGTTCAGAACTAAACACTTGAGGAAAATAACTGTGGAGCAGTGTAGGGTTCAGTGGGACCACTACTCCGAGAAAAATGCCACCTGGAAAATGTTGCAGACATGAGAGACCAATTTCCTTACTTATTTGAAAATTGATAACCAAAATAAAATTTGCTATATGTATTGAGTTGTACATATTTTATTTTTATGTTGACATGTTGAGGTTTGATATGGCAAATGTGACTATTGTATAATTTTGATATATATACATATATGTATATGACCAGATGTTGTGGATATCTGTATTTATGTTTTTGGTTAACACAGGGACTGTGTTAATTCCTAGTGGGGGAGTATGTCACATCCCTATTGCTTGATATCTTTTTATTTGGAAGAATGTGATGTTGCATTGAGTTTTGTGATGCAGGCATAGGTTTATGCATGGAGGCGAAAGAGAGTAACCACCCCTGATGGAGACTGAGGTTGAAAGGCATCAGGTAGGTGGGATATGATGTTGTGCTTCATCGCACCTTGGCTAGTGGATACATGGAAGTCCATCGTAGAATTTGCATATGAATCATTTTGACTGTTGATGCATTAGAGCATGTGTGTGATTGCACTTCGTACAAGGTCACTACTGCATTCTTACATATTATTTGATGTTGTGTGCTTTTCTTGTGTGCTCCTTGTTGTTGTGTAATGTCAATGTTAAGTTTAATAAATGGGAAGAATAAAAAATATATATAAATAAATAAATAAAAGTAAAAATAGATATATTGTTTGTTTTTGTTTGGAAGAAAACTCATGTATTGTAAAATATATAAACTAAATATATATATATATATATATATATAGGAAATTATGAATAATAATAAAACATAATTCAAATGATATTTAATTTTAATATATATAGAAAAAAATAATTACCTTGATAGTTTTTATATGGAGAAAGCTAATGTAAAACATATCAAGAAGGCGTCAATGAAGTCATCAAGTTTAATGATGATTAAATGACCAACCACTAAGACCACTCTCCTCCACTCAGAGAAGGAGAAAAATAAGCTATACTTGTCTATGTATGGATAAAAAATGATCTGGCATAACAAACCATGTAAGGCATCACCTTGGGATGGCGGAGAAAGTTTCTTTTAATGATAATGAAAATGAAGAAGAGGGATATCATCTCTGACATTGAGGAAAATAGTGGTGGGGATACGGATGCAAGCGAAGAGAACTTGAAGAGGGTGTTGAAAATTTAGTTGCAACACTGAGGTAATTGGCTGGTGGTAAAGCGGTCAATCAGAGCGTTGTGTAACCAGGTAGACACTTGAGTTCTAGTAATAGAAGTATGCTACTTGTGAGATATTTTTCATATGATGCCATTGTTGAACTGCATGCTCTTTTTGTGTGATTAATTGCTGCCATATTGCCGCTATTGGTTTTTTTTTAAATAACTTGTGGAAAACTCTCTCATGACGATATATTTTCGATTCTGAAAATCATAGCACTTAGTTTTAATGAATTGATGAGTCATTGATTTTCATAGATGGACTTTATAGTTTATGTGCTTACATGAGAGGATATTTTCAATGAATCTAAAACGTTGCTATATCTTGCATGCTTGTGCATTGCTTGAATGGGAAATTCTTTTATTAAAATCTGAATCGTTGCTATAACATGTATGCATGTGTGGAAAATATTTTATTAAATCTGAAAAGATCTTGATAGCTTGCATGCTCTTTGTAATGCATTTGTGGGAAATCTTTTATTAAATCTGAAAATAGATTGATAGCTTAAATGCTCTGTGTATTGCATGAGTGGGAAATTATTTATTTAAATTTAATATAAGCTTGATAGATTGCATGCTCTATGTATTGCATGAGTGGGAAATCCTTTATTTAAATCTTGAAAAAATCTCTATAGCTTGCATGCTCTGTGTAATGCATGAGTGGGAAATATTTTTATTTAAAAAAAAAAAACTGAAAAGAGCTCGATAACTTACATGCTTTGTGTATTGTATGAGAGGGATTTCTTTTATTAAAATGTTAGAGTAATATTCCATTACTTGGGATACTTACCATTTACTCCACTAGGTAAAAGAATATTTACATTCATCTTTTACCATTTACCTTTACCATCTAGATATTTATTTTTCTATCCTAGGGTAATCACTAAATATCCTAGGTTAGTGGTTTGGTTAGTTCATATTTCTCTACCTACGTTAAGTTGTTAGTTGTTAGCACATTCTATGCTAACTCCGTTAGCAACTCTATTTTGTAATCTATAAGTAGGGTTGATTAATTTATCAATCCTAATGTTGGCATATTGATTATTTGGTCTATGTTATTCTATCATTGGTATCATCACGTAGCCGGGTGGCCTAATACGAGCTTCGCTCGTTCCACCCGACCTGGACCTGGCACGATCTTCGAGGGCCTTGTTGGACCTCAAGACCTACACAAATCCTGAGGTGGCCCACATCATCGGGTGGCCACGGGAGAGGGCTCGTAGGCCCATGACATCAGACGACCATGGGAGAGGGCCCGCAGGCCCACATCATCGAGCATGGATCTCGAGGCTAGGGTTATTAAACCTGCCAGCATCAGGTGGCCCACGAGGCACCTACATGATAGAGGGCAGGACCGCCCTCTACCGGGATGTAGGTCATCGACGATCAGGATTCATGAGGGTAGGAGGCCCTCCGATCACCGACGGTCGCTAGTGCTGCCCCCGTGGGTCCAGTGCACAATCGGGAGGGCAGGAGCACCCTGCCAGGCAGGGATCAGACCCAAACCCAAGGGCACAAGCGCCCTCGGGTCTGACAAACACTGACAGAGGGACATCCCTATCAGGGGATTTGACACCTGCATGATCCCTGATGACTTGGATAGATCAATGAGGGTAGGTGTGCCCTCCGTCGGATAGACCCGATCGAAAACCCATTTTTGGTGATCAAAAAGCGAGAGTAGGCATGCCCTCCTTATCTGGTGATCGAATCGACAACACGTGGTAGGCTGACGTGACCTTGAGCATAGATCTCGAGGTGCTGACATGGCACTACCACTGGACAAGACACATGGCAAGCGCCACCTAGACGAGATCAGACACATGATGGACAGCCACTGGACGACGATAGGATGATGACAAACGCGACACGTGGTGGACTAGCCACGTGTCACTGTACCTGACACATGGTCGACTAGCCACGTGTCATCGGACCTGACACATGGTGGACTGGCCACGTGCCACCTGATCCGACTAGCCGCAATGTGGCGACGAACAAAAGGATGACAAAGGACTCAGATTGCCTATAGGCAATCGAGTCCTTATATGGGCTAAGTCATTTTTAAACGACTTACATGCGCCTTCACGATGCATGTGGGACTAAAGTCCCAAAATTTTTTTAAATAAAAGCTTTAGAGTGCGCGAAGGTGCACGCTCCAAGCCCTAGGGAGGGGAGGCTTCAAGATGAAGTCTCCTCCCCAATATCTTCATCGGGCTAGCTAGCCCGACTGGAGATTTAGCCCTCGCCAAGGCGCGGCCCGACAGGGAGGTCGGGAGTTCGACTCCCGTCAGGGCCAAAGTTATTTTTTGCTAAAAAGCGGGCGGTGGACTGGACCGAGTATAAGGGTATAAATTTTTTTTATTTTTTTAGTAAATTTTTAATTATTTTTAATCTTTTTATTTAATAATTTAATATCTTTTGTCTAGAATCAATTTTTTTTTCATAAATTACATTGATTTTTTACAAAATTAAATTTTATTATTAATTAAATAATTATTAGATTTATTAAAATTTTGCATTAAAATAGAAAATTAAGGATCTATTTTTGTAATAAAATCAAAAGGAGCTTTTGTTTTCTCCAAGAAAGGATATCAGACATAAAATAGCACTTATTTTTCTTGAAAATTAGATAGCCATAAAAACTCTTCTCAACCTTGTTAGTTTTGCAAAATCCAAGAGGGACAACATCATAGAAATTTGATTCTTTCTTGCAAAATTAGAAAACAAGGAGACACAATTTTTGTAAAAATCAAAGTTCAAAGAGTGCATTTGTTTTCTCCAAGGAGATATAATACATAAAATTGCACATCTATTTTTTTTTGCAAACTTGAGAAGAAATTGTAACATTGGTCCATACAAACTAAGTCATGTCTCGACTAGTTCTGGAAGCCTTCCAAATGCGGGTCATGTGTCGACTTGTCTTGGAAGGAGTGCTCAAAATTGTTAATTTTGCAAAATTCAGGGGAGAAGACAACATTGTAGTTCTTTTACAAAATTGGAAAACAAAGTAGGAGACATAAAAATATCATTTTTTGCACAACATAAAACACACATTTTGTTGCAAAAATTAAAAGGTGCATTTTCGATTTTACTCGACACCTTTATTGGCAAATTGGGTGCATTTTCGATTGCATCCGACACCTAGGTGATAATATTTTTGTGGGCATTCTTGTTTGATTATTGCATTATTTCTTTTGCAATTATAATTCATAGAATCAAGAACACACTAAACCCCAAAATTTCACAAATTTGTGTAAATCCTTGCATAGATTTAAAGCCAAAATTACTTGATATTCTCTCCTAAATCAATAAAACCCCTAATTCACTCTTATTTGTTTGGCTTAATTTCCTCAAACTTTTCATCCTTCTTGAAGGGAGTTAAGGCAGGTGCCATTAAATATCTATTTGAGTGAATAATATTTTGGTACTCTTTTAGGGTAATCAAAAGCAAGAACAAGTTTTTGAAAATAAGGAACCTTAAAAGTTGCAATCCTTTGCACTAAAGGGGGATAATTCCTTTCTTCCTTCAAACATAGATTTTGATAAGAGGGAAATAAAACTTGTAAAGGCAATCAGAAAAGTCCAAGTCATCAACATTAAAACTTTTCTTTTAGACTTCATAATAGCAATCATGCTTGAAGTACTTACAATAAGAAAGGACAAATTAGTGAACTTTTTTGATCAAATTGCCTAGAAAGCATATTTTTGCACAAATTGTAAAAATGAAAACCAAGACACCATTCAGTGTTGGTTTCAAAACAACCAAAACTAAAATGGCAAAGGCACAACACAGAAGCCATATTTCTTGTGAAGTGTCTCATTCCGATTCTATTTCCGGTTCAAAGAAAAATGATACCACAAGGAGTGCTAAATTGCTAAACAGTTTTGTAGAGGGAAAACACATGTGTCCCTTGGGCAAAAGCACCATTTTCTCTCTCTTCTTTTAGGCTTCATAAATAGCATAAGTTTTTTGTTTGAAGACCTTGTAATAAGGGGTGTTTGTACCTCTTTTAGGCTTCATAAATAGCAAATTCTAGGTGTTTGAAGTACTTGTAACAAGAGGAGCGATTTTTTGTGGTGTACAATTATCTAGGAGGCAATATTTGTAAAATCCTTCACAACACTCTTGAGTTGCACACTTTTTGCAATTGAAGGGGGATATCCATTTATTTTCTTCACTAATTTTTGTAAATAGGGAAGATGACTTATAAGGGTGCATTTTTGGCTTTGACCGACACCTTAGTCACACTTTCTTCAGAAATTAATTACACTATGTTTTGCAATGAGAAGGGGGGAACTTATAAGGGTGCATTTTCGGTAGCGTTCGACACCTTAGCTACCTTATCTTTTGCAAATTCATATTGTAAATGAATGAACCTTGTATGAAGTGATTTATTCTACTACACCTAGCGATTGCAGTAGCTGGTTACCCATGCAATTCGATTGGATGATGTGATTACTATAAGGACATTTTTTGGCGTGAAGACAAAGCGAGGAATGACCGATTTTTTTCTTAGGAGCGGCCAGATCACTGTGATAGAGCAAAGAACCAGCAGATCAACATCTTCTTCACTGTATTGGTGCAGTTATATACTTTACCCAAATATTGTTGTATAGAGGGATATGTATGTATTACCCAAATAATGTAATAAGGGGGTATGTTAGAGTAATATTCCATTACTTGGGATACTTACCATTTACTCCACTAGGTAAAAGAATATTTACATTCATCTTTTACCATTTACCTTTACCATCTAGATATTTATTTTTCTATCCTAGGGTAATCACTAAATATCCTAGGTTAGTGGTTTGGTTAGTTCATATTTCTCTATCTACGTTAAGTTGTTAGTTGTTAGCACATTCTATGCTAACTCCGTTAGCAAATCTATTTTATAATCTATAAGTAGGGTTGATTAATTTATCAATCCTAATGTTGGCATATTGATTATTTGGTCTATGTTATTCTATCATAAAACTTGAAATGGGTTCTAATTTTTCTTGTTCTATGTGAGTGTGAATCCTTATTAAAATCTGAGAAGGTTTCCATAACATATGTGTGTTGTGCATGAATGTTTTTTGCATATAAATGCATTCTATGGCCAAGTTGATCTCATACTCCCACCCTTAGACTCATGTCTTTTTCTTGATCGGGTGGTCTGTTGAAGGTAATGGAGATGTTTGTCAAGTTCTAGCTTGCACAAGAGCCATGGCACTGTAGCCATTTTTTGAAAGAACAGTAATATTTTGTCTATGAAATAAATGGTTCTTATTTAGTTATATGCATACTCTGGCAATTTATATGAGAGTGATTTGTGATCCAAGTCTGGCCATATATTTTATTTCTCGAAGTGAATGAGAAGAGATGTGTTGTGAGGATATAAATATGTTCATTTATGTTAAGGATATGCATATTTAAATTTTATATTTATGTGGATAAGGGAAGCCATAGATTGTGTTCACCTATAGTTTCTTTGTGACTGCGTTGTCAATCGAATTGTATTAAAATATTTTAAATATCAAAGGAACCTCCTCATATAATTGCAAGTCTTTTTCGTGTGTTGTTCAATCTCTAAAATATGATGAAACTTGAACTATGTTGGATTGAAATGATATCTGAAAAGAGCAATGTTATAATAAGAAGTTTGATGCCTTTTATATGATGGAAATTTTATTGAAAATTCTTAAAAAGTAAAATAGGGGAATTTTGGAAAGTTTAATGTTAGGGAAAACATATAAAAAAGTGACTATTCATTTTGTTTTCAAGATAGGTATTTGATTTTAAAACAAGTGTTTTCTTAGCCCTAATCAGCCTCTATGATAATAGGAATCCAGCTGATATATAATTTGATTGCCGAAGAAACACTTAAAATGGAACATTTGATATAATCTGATTTCTTTGTCATCTCATCTCTTTAATAAATAAAATTCTTTCCTTTAGATAAGGATATGTTTAGTTATGAAGACCTTCACAAAAAGATGTGGAAATAATGAGAACTTGCTAATAAAAAGTGTTTGGTAGTATATAAAACACAAGTTAGAGCAAATCGATGATTCTGTAGATATATAAATAATTTAATTAAAATTTAGACTAGAATTCATTATATAGAGTTTGGAAAATTAAAAATGTTTATTTCTAAAATTTAAGAAAATTTAATACATTTGTGTTCTCTTTAAATAGTCGTTTGATTTGCTAATAGACTTATTTAGTTAAACTATGTGATTGAAGTCTGGTGAACTTGAATGGACAACATTATTATTATTTAGAATTAATTCGTTAAGTTTTATAAATTCTTTAGTTATGTGAATATATAATGAATTAACTTTATTGTTTATGATTCTAATGGAGAAAGTATTTATGTCAAATAAATTTTGAATTGAGCATTAAAACCATATGGAAACCCTTTTTACCTAAGAGAATTAAAAGGGTATAATGAAAACAAAAATGATAAGACTTCATCCTTGTAATGAGAGCTAGTGCTTATCGATGAGGATAGCACTAACCCAACTCCGTTAGTTTTGGTGGCGACTATCGTGATTCGGTGTCATCTATTCTCCAGCTAATTAAAATATGGAGGTCTTAAGATGTTGAGAGTAAAGAGTGGCAGTATGGGACGTCGCTCCAGGATGACATACGAGTAGTACGTGAGGATGCTCATGAACCTACTCTAGTTGTAGAATTTCCAATGTGACTCATGGCTAGGGAGCTAGCTCATGGAGTTGGAAGGTCCATCGGTAGATGGTATGGGAAATATTACTATCAATAAGAGCTGGAACTGAGACATCTGGTCCAAGTGCCATGCAATGGCGGACCCTAACTAAACTTTAGTTGAAATTCAATGGTTAGGCACAAACATAGTTATGCCAGTTCCAAAGCAATAACTTATTTAGTATGTATGGGTCAGTGGACTCTCATAGATAAGAGTGGGATTGTGAATCCATGTCCAAAATGCTTGGAACAGGGGAGTTATGTCATCCATCCATCTAGGTGTTATGGGCCTTGGAAGGGCAAACCCCATGCCAAAATCACAAGATATGCATGAGAGGGTTAAATATCTAAGGCAATCTTTGCGAGAAGTTGGCCAGTCCCGAGAACTTAAGACACTAGCTATAGTGGTGAATATTCTTGAAGTGTGATAACTCTATGCCATGTACTAATAATTAGTTGGGTAAATAGTGAATATGTGTAACATTTAAATATGATCTCATTTAAACAAATTTGTGTTTTTATGTTTTGACAACCGGTGGGTAGACCGGGTTGTTACAATTTCTTTGGAAGATTCCTATCATCAATGCCTTAGTCTTGTAGATTGGAAAAAAATGTCTAGAGTAGATAAACATTAGATATTACCTTTTCTCTATTTGATAACAATGAAGCATTCATGATTGATCCTAAACTACCCTTTGTATATTCAGTTTTTGGAATCCTTTTTACTGTTTATGACACATTTTAAACATGTTCTGAAGTCTTTATTAATCGATTTGTATTCCCAAGCATTCTAGTTTTGTACAAATATATGCTATAAGTCACATGTTAATATTCATTGGATCAACTTAGAAAAACTCATGAAAATACACGCTATAAGTCACATGTTACTATTCATTGGGTCAACTTAGAAAAATTAATTTTTATTTATATTTTAGTTAAAGGAGAGATTGTGTTACCCTTGGTCTAGCATTGACATCGCTTACTTTTCTTCTATATTTTTATCATATGTCTGCACAATTATGGCTATGGAAATTATCATGAGGAATGATTTTATATCATTTTAATGTCGGGCAGGAGGTAAATGCTTTCACATGCTTGAAGGCCTTGCATTCTGCTATTGGGGTTGTAGTATTTTGCTTGAGGAATTTAGTTTAACATCATCACCTAAAGCTAAAATGACAAAGAGATGGAAATTTAGAAGTATTAGATTTTGAATTTTACACTGATACTCTATTTTATGTTGGTTTTGGACTGAAGAGGATATCTTGCAATTTAAAACTTTCAAGTGAGTGGTCTACAATTGCTCAAAAGGTGGGCTATATTATTCATATTTCAAATCATGAAGAAAACTTTAAAATGAAATTGATGAAAAATAGTTGGTTTCAGAAAACATCATTCTTATATATGCCAATGATCCTATTTAAGATTCTTCATGTGGGCTTTGTTATTAGGCATGCAATACTTGCATAATTTGTTACTGTACTTAGCATCTTTGTTTCTTGGGTGGAAAGCTCACTCTATACATTTCTTACATTTTATTTTCAACACTAAACCACCTTAAAGCTTTTAAAATTTCTCTAGATTTGCCTTAAAAAAAACTATTGATATGGCTTGTTGGTAGTTTTGACATCTTGCCACATTGTAAATTTTTTTGAAATTATGTTGACAGTTTTAATTGTAAAAGAGGAACGGAGTATAATGAATAATACCGTAGTTTTTTCAATATATTTTGTTACAATTAATTTTGTTTTAATCCTCTTCTTGTAATTTTCATGGACATTGTGCCAAAAAATGACGGGATTCTAAGGCAAAATTAATGGTATGTGTAAACTTGAACAACAAGTTAACAATCTTTAGCATTGGCAAAATTAGTTCAAAGTGAAAGCATCGACAGTTAAAGGAAAAAAAATGGTTTCGCTTTCCATAAATATGAAAGGGAAATTTAAAATTAAATGCATTCGAAAACACGTTGAAATTGCGCAAGACATCAAGATGAAGAATTTAAAATGAACAGAAGTCATGGTGCATAAAATATTAAAAACATTTGAAGTTTCGAAGGCAAAAGAAGACAAGGCATTTTTTCCCCAAGTGAGGGGCAAAAATATCTATCACCTCTCCTTGGAATGAAACGTCTTTATTTTTACAAGATTTGCAAAGGTGACATGGCAAGTCAAAGAAGGGGTCAAGGGTGAGTTCACCCCAAAGGAGGGGCGAAAACCCCATTCACCTCTTTATGAGGTGAACATCATTTAAAAAGGGCAACAAAAAATTAAAGTGAATGGCCTTAGTTGAAAATTCAAAGGTGCTTTTGCCCCAAGTGAGGGGCAAAAATCCTTTTCACCCCTCATTGGGGCAAAACCACATTTTAAAAAGTTAAAAACTTGTGGGCCCATCATCAAACAACCAAGGAAAAATAAAAAGGTGAGTTCACCCCGGGTGAAGGTGAAACTCTCTTTTACCCCTCTTGGGGGGTTGAAAGCATAATAAATTCTTTTGGAAAGCGCACGTGGGACCCGATGTTGAAAATTTAAACATGGTTTTGCCCCAAGTGAGGGGTAAAACTCCCTTTTACCTCTCCTTGGGATGAAAGCACTTTGAAAAAGGAAAGGCGTGTCGTGGGTCCCACCTTGGTGAATTAAAGAAGGTTGCAAAATAATTTCACCCCAAGTGAGGGGTAAAAATCTCATTCGCCCCTCCTTGGGGTGAACGTAAGTTTCAAAGACATAAAACGTTGACAAGTCAAAAAAAAATTCACCCCTAGAGAGGAGCGAAACTTCCTTTCACCTCTCTTTGGGGTGAAACATAATTCAAAGCATTTTGAGAAGGCATAAGTCATGGGCCATTTATAGTGATGTCAAAAAAGGTAATGAAAAGATATTTCACCCCAAGTGAGAGGCGAAACTCCCATTCGCCTCTCCTTGGGGTGAAACAACACAAAAATGGTGCAAGGCACCATTCAAAGGTGAATGAAAGGAGACTTTTAGAGCACAAAAAAAAGTGATAAGGTGCCAAGTATTGTTGCAAGAAAAAAGTGAGTTTGCCCTCAGAGGGGGCAAAACTTATTTTCGCTCTCTCTGAGGGGTAAAACTATATGAATTGATGGTTTTCATGTTTTAAGCATTTTGTTTAAAATGTAGGTGCACGCTCTAAATGAAAGCATGGATGAAAATGAAGTTTTGGCAAAGGAAGGAGAGATTTGAGCATAGAAAAAATGATAAAATATCATAGAGCTTTGCACAGGGTATTTTCTCCCAGCTTCGCTCCAAAAGGGTCGGTCACCATGTTTTGGGCGAAATCAATTTTAAATAGCAAGGAGACTTTTCAAGAACACCAATCGTGCAAAATTTTTTGGAAAGGACCAGGGGGTGATGAAATTTAATTTTGAGGTAGATTCAATAGTTTTGAGCCTAAATTTCAGCTGAATATCTACAAGATTAAATGCCAAAGAATGATTTTGACTATTTCCAAAGCACCATCCACCGACTTCGTATTTTTTCAAAGCAACATTTATAATCGATGGACTCTCTTGGCAAAGGTACATTTTTGAAGCACAATGGTGACACAAATTCAAAGATCAAGATCCCTGTTTTCATCCAGCTCTGATGTGTCCCAATACACCGACGTCCAAGCTCGTTAATTTTCCAATAATTTTTCCTCCAAAGCTGGATCGATGCTCCCAAAGGAATATTTTCAAGGAGGAAATTCCTCTTGCTAGTTTCTGAACTATGTACATTTTGTCTTCATATATATTAAATGAAAGAAGCAGAATCCTCTATAAATATTAGGCATTTTCATGTAACAAAGGAGGATAGACACTCTACAGAAAAACACTTTGAGTTTTCTGCATAAATAGAAGGATATTCGGCTTCTGATTCCTTGAATGATTTTGTGTGTGATTTCTTTCTACTTAACATTTTTTCTCATATTCATGTCTATTATTGGTTAATTTTAAATTCTACATTTGGATTTAGCTACTGCTAGTGAGGGAATGAATACTAGAATATCCTTTGGAATTTATCTCCGCAAACCGTAAGTGGTTCTTCTGCCTTTCTTTCTATTATATGTTACTTAACACTTAATTTGAATTTTTGTTGCTAGTTTATCCCCATCCTATATCATTCGACTTATAGCCATATTTTCCATATCTTTCTGTCATTTCCCATTTCTTTTCTGTAAATCTAAGCTTAAAATTGGTGTAGGATTAGTAAAGGAGCCAGCCCTCTCTAGAGATTGGCCCGAAGGACATTTCTCTCCTTTGATATTTCAATGTTGGTTGGGTCTAGGGTGCAAAAATAGTAATATTTTATACTTAGGAAGATTTGTGACCAACATGGCTATTTTAGTTTTCGTAATCCTTTTTACTGATATGGCTATTTTAGTTTTTGGAATTATTTTTATGTTTATGGCACATATTGTACATGTCATTTTTGAAACTCTTTCAAAAACCTAGTAAATCAAGAGAAACCATATTTCTAATCAATTATGGATGTATATGTATTGCAATCTAAGGTATAGACTATGATTCAAACTTGGCCAAGAGAGATCCAAAAAGAATAGCAGGGTCCATTACTATTAAGAGAGGTTGATATCTATCTATAAGGAACAATATACGTGTCTTAATGTTGATTTCAGTTCATCTCTATTCGTGAGATGTCTCGGTATATTGTTAAGCACTTAAAATTTTCATTCTGATATTGTAAGAATTTTGGATATTAAAATAGATACATAGATACATACGTGTATGGAATTCAAAATCTTAACAAAGCCACCTACTTTTCTTGTTTGATAAATTTTTTGCGTAACTTTTAATTTTTTTAAATTGTTCTCTTTTGACGGATGTCCTTCGTCTCTTTTTACCAATTACCTATTTCATTTTAATTATTTGTTGGAAGACACCTCTTTATTTAGCAGAAAGTTTAGTAGTAATCCATTCAACTCTCTTTATTTCTCCAAAGAAGGAATATGCTCGCACTCCTATATCACTTCCAGAGTAGTTTTCTCTCCAAGATGGTTGTATCACAAATACACGTACAAGAAAATGTGGGCTTTAAGTTACAGACTCAGTGCAAATATCAAAGACAATATTTTCTAAAAAAATTGTATACATATTTTCTAAACTACTAAATTTTTCTCCCTTTGGAGAGCATAGGCCTATTCCAACTTGAAAATTTTGTCATTATTTTCCCATACAATAAAAACCTTCTGCAAAATTATAATAGTTTGTACATTTCCAAGGAGGAAATTCCTCTTTCTAGTTCCTGATCTATGGATATTTTATCTTCATATGTATTAAATGAAGAGGCGGTATCCTCTATAAATACTAGGCATTTTCATGTAACAAAGGAGGATGACACTTTGCAAAAAAACACTTTGAATTTTTTGAATAAATAGAAGGATACTCGGCTTCTGATTCCTTGAATGGTTTTGTGTGTGATTTTTTTCTGCTTAACATTTCTACTCATATTCATGTTTGTTATTGGCTAATTTTTAATTTTGCATCTAGATCTAACTACTTCTAGTGAGGGAGTGAATACTGGAATATCCTTTAGAAGTTATCTCCACAAACTGTAAGTGGTTCTTCTACCTTTCTTTCTGTTACATGTTGCTTAACACTTAAAATTTCCACTACTAGTCTATCCCCATCCTACATCATTCGTCTTATAGCCATATTTCCCATCCCTTTTTACCATTTCCCATTTCTTTCCTATAAATATAAGATTAAAACTAGCGTAGGATCAATAAGGGAGCCATCCTTCTCTAGATATTGGCCCAAAGAACATTTATTTCCTTTGGCATTTCAATGTTGGCCGTGTCTAGTGTGCACAAATATATGATTTGTATTTTAGGCAGATATTTGACCAACTATTTTTGGCATGCCCGGTTGGACTCACAAGTATCATATTGAGCAATATAAGCAATATTAAGGTCTTTATGTTTACCTTTTTATTATTAAGCTAGAACATCTGGTGACTCAACTATACCTAGAAGCTTTCGAATGTGAAGTTGGCAAAAGTTGTACTTCATGATCACAAGATCAAAGGAAAAAAACCTTGAAAACCCCATTGAGTTCTTTGATCTTGACATCTAAAAATTATAACACCCTAGATTAGTCACCCTAACTCTTACATCAGTCATGACATCTTCAAATATAGTTGGTGTGTTTTCCATTCATTTAAGTCCAGCTAGTACTACTACTAGTGTTCCTCCATCTCAAGCAAATTCTCTAATCAGTATGGCTCATAATCCATCACCACAGCCACCAAGGTAGTTCCCACCATGGAAAATATTGGGAGCTTTGAATATACAAGCTCAAAATCTAGTCCCTCAAGCATCATTGAAGTCTTTGCCCACCTATAATGGTATAGGTAAGACTACTTACAAGCATGTCTAGGATGTGTCTTCTCTGGAAATAATCCATAGTATCATAGATGAAGACATTATGGTAAAATTGTTCATATTGTCCCTTAGAGGAAAGTTGTTGTATTGGTACCGCTATTTGCCACTCGCTACTATCACCACATGGGACCAGTTGGTAGAAATATTTATTAATATTTTCCATGAGAAAGCTGATCCCTTTTTCTTACTACACCAATTCACCAACATCCAAAGACATCCATAGGAGGAAATAGTGGATTTCAACATCAGGTTCACTTGAAATTGGTAGAGATTTCTTGATGGTCTTCGACCAAATCTTGATTAAGTCACGTTATTCTATCTTTGAGTTTTCAACTCTAACATTTCTATGACCATCTAACAAGCCAATGTCAATACATTCCCATATTTTTACACACAGGCACAAAAGGCCAAAGAAGATCTGATTTCCAAAGGTAAGCTACCTCCAAAGGTAACAATGCCTATATTTCTCGATCTTCCACAATATTTGTACTCTAGTGCATTTTCAAAGCACATGCCTTCTATATATCCTATTCATTCATGGGTTCGAGTTCTCCTCAAATTGCATAAGTTCCATATTTGCAATTACACACTCCAACTATTCCATAATTACCCACTCCTCTTCCTATTCTAGCATTCGCTAGCTCCACCTATTCCATTACCATTACCAGCTTTCCCAACACTCCCAAACCCTGATGCTATATGAAATTATTGTAGGATATGAAATCAATTAATTCCATAGTGAGGACAATGTCGAATGAAATAACAACCATTAAGAAGAAGTAAGCTGAGAGTAATTTTCGATCAAGGAGATTTCAAACGCTATCGATTACTAAAGAGCAACCAATACTAGAAAATGTTCTGAGAGAAATACAATCGTATTGGTAAATGAAGAATATGGTACATCAGAGCAAACATATTGGTGAAGATACGTGCATGGTTCATTTTATCTATGTACAAATATTAGTAGAAAGTTCTACCAATGGACAAATCAATATGATTACAAAAGTTGATCATAATTTCATCTTCCCTTCCTTGGAGCAAGTCTCAGTTCTTACGAGGACTAGGAAGAAGCCGATAAATGTTGACCCAATAGATATGGATCCACTAAATATCCTTGCTAAATAGAATGTACAAGGTGGAAAGGCACAACTACAAGCAAAAGCACCTAGCTCAATGCTTAAATGACAATATTCTATCTTGTTGAAAGATCTCTTGCCAATGCGATCTCAAGAGAGGTTGTAGGTAAAGGCATCAACTTCATAACCTACAGTTGCTCAAGTACAAGTTGAGGTGAAAGAAAAAGCCAAAGAACACCTCAAGTACCCATCATTGAACAAGAATCAAAGGGTAGAAGCTACTCAACAGTACCAAAACAAATATGAGCTAGCTAGTGAAGGGAAAGAATCTGGTACCTCTGACTATAACATTTTTGAAGAGATGAAGAGAATCCCTGCTAAGGTTATTTTCTATGATGCATTGCAACTCCATGGATAGGTTGATCTATTGCAAGAATCTATAAATTCTATAAAGGATAAAAATAAAAACCCCACCTAGAAAGTATTACCACACACACTGAAAACTTCTACCACTGGTAAGAATAGACCACCGCCATTCTACCTATCTCTCAAGATGGAGGGGTAGATTGTGCATAATTCCATGATCAATTCTGGTGTCGCAACTATTGTCATTCCAAAGACAATATGTGAGGTCATGGGCATGGAGTACATGAGGAGCAATCCAGGCATCTTATATTTGGATGGGACCATAGTCAAAATGGTGTATGTGATTAAAGATATTCCCATTGTTCTGCATATCATGTCATAGATTACTGTCATTTAGGAAGTGGTGGTAGTTGATTTAGAATTGTATTTCAACATATGTATTTTGAGAGAATTTATGGCAGATCTAGGAAGATATATTTCCCTGGACTATTCACACTTGGATATTCCTTTCAAGGGAAGGAGAATCTGGATCTATAATTAAAAGCCTTCCACTTTTTATATAGAGAAACTTGAAGAAGAAGAAAAGTCTGCAAGCTCGATCAACATGATGACAAAAGAGCTACAAGAAATAGACTTGATGGAGGAAGCTCTTGTTGAGATTCATTTGGAAGACAAATTTTCATTGATGAATTTTAATGTAATGGTGGAGACCGAGATCAATTGCTACACCATAAACAAACCTAAAAAGGTTGAAACCGAAGCTTCTGACTTCTAGGAACCTATATTTGACAAGTAATGGAAGTTATATTTTGAAGGTGCAAGATGCAAGAATGGTGCAGGAGATGGGATTATTCTTATCTCTCCTTTGAGTGTGCAAAAAACATACTCATACCGGTTAACCTAGAGTTGTACAAACAATACCACATAATACAAATCACTATGCCTTGGCCTAAAGAAAGCAGAGAAGCTTGGAATCAAAAAATTGTAGATTTTAGAGATTATGAGACCATTTTCAATCATATTATGAACAAATGTGTATCAAATAAATGTTATTTGAAGGCTTGCCATAATAAGGTATGGGATTTGTTCGAGTCCTTTACAACACTAAATTTTCAAGCAATTTTGTGAGAATAGAATAAAAACACAGACATCTTGGCATCCCTTGGTGCTAACTTCTCT
This sequence comes from Wollemia nobilis, assembly GCA_028583015.1. NCBI lineage: Eukaryota > Viridiplantae > Streptophyta > Pinopsida > Araucariales > Araucariaceae > Wollemia > Wollemia nobilis. The sequence goes on from JAQPPZ010017021.1 coordinate 4,757,236, forward strand.
CCCATTGAGCAAGTGGTAAGGAGACCAAATATTGTAAGGGTGTTTTTAGACCTTCAGTACTCAAAAAAACTCTATTGGTAGGTCTTCGATAGCGATGAGCAGATAGTCAATTTCTTTATTAAAGAAGCTAGTAGCGCAGAAGAAAGAATATTTTATGAGGATGAAATTGAAGGGATGATCCAATTGAAAAATAATCACATTCCCAAGGTATTAATTTTACTTGAGAGCCTTTTTGACCAAAATGATAAGGTGATCAAAATTGGAACAGACTGTACTCCAGAAGAGCTTGAGGAAATTAAGGAGTTGTGTTATGAATTCCCTAACATTGTTGCATGGATTTATCATGATTTGAAAGGGTATGACAAAAATGTGATTTAGCACACCATTGAATTGCAATAAGGGTTAAAACCCTTTTGATATAAATAATGACCTTCTAACCTAAAAATTTAAGTATTGATGAAAGCGAAATTGCTAAAGATCTTGGAGGTAAAAATCATTTACCCCATAAAACACTCGACTTGGATGGTAAATTTGGTTCCAGTATGAAAGAAGAATGGAAATATTCTCCTATGCATAGATTTTTGTAATCTGAACCAAGCGTCTCTAAAATATCACTATCCCTTATCATAGATTGACTCGATCCTCCACATTGTTGCTAGAGTGCAAATATTTTTACTGCTTGATAGTTTCTTAAGCTATAATAAGATCTGGGTAAAGGATGAGGACCATCATAAAATAACATTTACTACCAAGTGGGACACTTTTTCCTATCAAATAATACCTTTCGGTCTTTCGAATACTGGCACCACTTTTCAAAGAGTAATGGATGTCACCTTTGGTGAGTTGCTAAATCAAATTATTGTGATATACCTTGATGATATGACTATTTTTTCACATCACAGGGAAGAGCATGGATCTCATCTAAGACAGGTGTTTGAAAAGTATCAAGAGTTTGGTATCTCCATCAACCCAAAGAAATCTATCTTTTCTGTCAAGGAGGGAAAGCTCTTGGGACATGTCATTTCAAAGGAAGGATTAGCCATTGATCCTGCGAGAGCTGAAGCTCTCTTAAAATTACCACTGCTAACCAATAAGAAGGACCTGCAGTCATTTTTTGGCCAAATCAATTTTATCTAAATATTCATTGTCGATTTCGATTAGGTAGTGAAGTCAATGATTGAACTCCTAAAGAAATATGTAGATTTCAATTGGACTGAGAAGAGGAGGTAGGTATTCCAAGAGATTACGCATATAATCATCCAAGCACCAATGTTGATCAATCTAGACTATTCTAAGTATTTTATCCTTTACGTAGTGGGAGAGTAGGAAAGTTATGTTGTTGTGCTTATGCAAAAGCGAGATGATGGGGATGAACAACCAATCACTTTTCTAAGTCAAGTCATTCAGCTGCACAAGGAAAAATACAATTTCATTGAAAAGTAGGTTTATGCGGTTATGAAGTCCCTGAAGAAATTCTGATATATCATCTCACAAAGCAAGATAATTTTCTATGTTATTCATATATATTTTAGGAATTTTATCATTCAAGGAGAGCTTGGTGACAAAAGAGTAGGTTGGATCTCCAAGATTTAGGAGTATGATGTAGAGATTCGACCAACCAAATTGGTTCGTAGTTGGGCACTCTATCAGGAGTTGGCTAAAAGTGTAGCTTCTCAGTCACCAGTACCATCACATGATGAGGTTATCAACAAGAGCAATCTTGCTAACCAAGCAATAGGTAATCACAACTAGACAGGGACCTAGTCAAAATTTTCACATCTGGAAGGTGTCCATCTCACCTCAATTTCTCATAGAGGTGAAGGCTTAGACTACAAGCCCTTAGATATGTCTTGTTGTCGAGTGGATTATTCCACAAGAATATAGATGGAGTGCTCCTCAGGTGCATTAAAGAATCTAAAAAATACAAGATTTTGGAGGAGTTCCACTTAGGCTTGTCTGGTGGACACTATGTAGGGAGGCCTATAGCCTTGAAAATCATTCGAGCTGGATATTTTTGGCCCACTCTTTTTGCAGATGCACACAAAGTGAGTCAAAGTTGTGATAATTGTCAATGATATGTCGATAGGAGTAAGAAGGTATCCTTACCTCTACATTTTATCCAGGTAGAAGCTTCATTTCAATAGTGGGACTTAGACTTTATTGGGGTCATTGATTCCCATTCTTCTGTTGAACATAAATATATTTTGACAACAACTGACTACTTTACTCGATGGGTGGAGGCCATCCCAATAAATAAAGGAGATCAAGTGATAGTCATATCTTTCCTTGAGGGGTTGATTACTAATTTTAGTATACCAGATGTCATTATGATTGATAATGGGACTCTCTTAATTGGAGCAAAGATTATTAAGTTTGCAGGCAGGTATGGAATTTACCTCAAAATATCTTCTAATTATTACCCATAGGGAAATGGCTTAGCCAAGTCCATAAACAAGAACTTGCTTTGGATTTTGAAGAGAACACTCAAAAGCAATAAAAGGAGTTGGCATCTGCTACTAAATCAAGCTCGGTGGGTAGATCTCATATCGATCAAGAAGTCCATTAAAACTTCTCCCTACTCCCTAGTGTATGGCAAGGAAGCGATTTTTCCTACCCACATTGAACTCCTAGTTCTCCAGACCTTGCAGATGCTCAGTGATGAGGATGATGAATCTAACCCCATGAGCACAAGGTTAGCCCAACTTATACATCTTGAGGAAGAAAGAGAGAAGGCATATGTTGCTTTCACTAAACATGCCAAGATGATGTAGAAGTGGTTCGACAAAAGGATGACTAAACAAAAATTTAAAGTTGGAGATTTGGTGCTTAAGTGGAATGAGAACAAATCCAAGCCCAGAAAGCACCATAAATTTGAGGTAATTTGGGAAGGCCATTCCAAGTTTCAGGAGTAAATTCAGCCAATGCATACCACCTTCAGGATATGGATTATCGGGAGCTATCAATCCTAGTGATAAAATCAAGAATACAAGTATGTAAATATGTACAAATTTTGGTTGACTATTTCTTTTTCATAAGTATTTTTATTACTTTTGTCAATATATATATAAGAGAAAAATAAAAAATAGATGAATATGACTTCGCCAGGGAAGTGCCATGCTACCCTACAATTTCTATTATTTTTTAAATAAGATAAAATTTTAAAGGAAAGAAAAAAAAAAAAAAAAAGGAAGAGAGGAAGTACTTAAATTATTTTACCCCAAAAAAATTTAATGCAATAAAATAAAAAAAGAAAAGGCTAAAGTGGGAGATTTTATTTAATTTCACATTAAGTTTTCAAAAAAAGTGAAGGGCGAAATTAAAAATTATTAGCAAAGCAAGAACAAAGTTTTAAAATTATTGCATCAAGAAAATAGGATTTTTTTAAAAAAAGGGTTAATTAATTTTTAAATTTATTTTTTCTAAAATTGGGGCAAAAATCAAAGCAAAATATTATTTTAAAAGGAGGGATCAGGCATGAGAAGGCATCAAACAGGTTGAAGGTAATTTTTGGGAGCAAAGGAGAAGAAAGGAAGTGCCATCCCAAAGTTATTTCTCCCATCAAACAAATTTTTCGGTAATAGATGAATTTTAAAAGCACCAGTTGACATATCACCACATTTTCAGAGCACACGAAGCAAAGTGTTTTCACCCGAATTTTCCTTGGGCAATTTTTTGATGTTCCCAAAGAGCAAGTTCTCTCCATTTTTCCAAAAAAGCATTCATTAGTTCATATGTGCGAATTTATTTTTTGGAAGTGGTCGTTGAAAATATAGGGTGCAATTTCAACGGTTAATGTGATAGAGAACAAATTCTAAAGAATATCTTGGGTGAAAGGAGGATTAACAACAATTTTAAAATCATTGATAATCATGCTAGTTGAGTGGAACGAGGCCCATATTTGCTCTACTTCACCAAGGAGATACACTGTATTTACTCTAGTGGTGGGAGGAACCATTTATAAATAAGATATAGGTAAAATTGTTCAAGGAAGAATTTTTTTAAGTTTTTGATGCATTTTCAAAGTTGGTGGTTGCAAGATTTGCAGAGCACTCCCCAAGTTGCTAGAATATCCACAATGGGTAAAAAAATACAAAATCAAAAAGTGTCGCTGAATCGAAACAATTAAAGAAGAAAGAGGAAGGTGGAAAGAAGTCCAAGAAGGCCCGAAAAAATTAAAATATTGATTTGGACCTATACTCTGATGCCATGGCAAAAATTAGAGATTGCTTCATCACCAACAAAGGTGTGGTCAAACTGTGCTAGGATGTAGAATTTGTAATCAGGTAGATATTGGCACCAGAAAGTTCATTGACTATGGTATGATCTGCATAGTTGTTCTGGTACCTATGTACACTCATCCATTCTTACCCAAGGTTGGTGAGGATAATTTCTAAATTTTATAACCCTATTACCAGGACTGTTCGAAAAGAAAATGGGGAAGTGCTTTTTACCATTTCTTCCAATGTAGTTCAAGAAGCATTTACTTGTGAGGTGAAGCCTCCCTTTGATGTGGTATTTAAAAAATAGTATCTCAGTGAACAGGAGGAGAAGTATCTGTCTACAGTGTCAATACGGTAGTTTATGAAGATGTAGTTAATCAGGGAGTCGCAGTTAGGGTAGTTGTTGAATTTACCAAAACCACTCTCATATTTTAAGAGCCTGGATTTGTTTTTGATGTTGGCGTGGATTGTTGGCCTCCCCATAGATTCCATAGTTTTCAAGTGGTAGGCAACACTGGTGTAGTGCATCTCACAGTTTGAGTTCTATGCCCCAACAATAATGACAATGGATAAAAATCCAATTTATTTTGATTGGGTAGATTTTATAGCATGAAATATACACATTCAGTTGGAGAAGATGAATACCAGAGAGGCGACATCATTCATGCACACATCATTCTTAGTCTAGTATTTCTTTTTCCATATGCACCAACACTTTTCCTTCGTAGCTATTAAGTAGGTTGATGAGGTGAACAAGGTTTTTCCAGTTTACATGTGGACTCCCAATATGTCAAGGAGGGAGTCATTTTATAACTTTAATCATTTTTTTTTGTTCCTTCCATTGAGCTAATTTACGAAAAGTGTGAGAGAGTGCTATAGATGATGAGAGAAGCAACTGTCGCTGAGGTGAAGGGTTATATTTCCTTGTTGACATAGGGTGTAGTTGTGTGAATCTTCGTCTTCACTAGCAAGCCATTTCTACTCCCATAATTTGCCACAAAGTATGTCTTTGTGATGAAGGTGGTGGACAAGAATGACTATATCAATGATGTTTATGGGGTAAGTTGAGGTAAAAGGATAACATATACAATACACTTTAGATTCAACAGTATTGAGGTGAGCCAGGTCAGTTGGAACCAGTCGCTCACAGAGGCTCTCCAAGATATTGGTTTGGTGGAACTACCTTAAAGGTGGAGGTATGACCCATTGGGTCATTTTACAACTTTGATCAAGGTCAAACAGTTTCATTGTTGCCCATGACCCGATATTCAACAAACTCGCAATAATCCAGAGGGGTATGATTTGGAGTGGCATATTGAGGCTATGATGTCACTTCCACCAAGGCATGATTTTTATGAGCAAGAGGCTGAGTACAACCCCATAGTGCATAAGCAACATATTCCTCCTTCGGGTCTATTCAACCACATGAAAATCCAGTTGCCTACGTGGTCTGAGGAAAATATCACAAAATAGTGTATTATGAGGATCCACCAAGGAAAAACTACGTTAGCTTATGGGTTGAAGATGGATGAAGCATTATCCAATGCATATGATAAATTTTACGACATGTATCATCCCATCACTTTCTCAAAGGTTGTACCTCAAAGTTTCCAATAGTATGACACTGAAGAAAGCATGGCCAAAGAGTCGAAGAAGTGACACATGTGGAAGAGGAACAACTGTTGGTGTTTAAAAGAAGGCCTCAACGAGCAAAGAGAAATGTAGAAGAGGCATTTCCTTTTCCCAAGGTCATGAAGAAGCCAAGAACTAGTGTAGTTTCTTCATTTGTAGTAAATCCCCCTCCACCAGTATCAGTCACTTAGGTGAACATTTCCAAGGATCTTCCATTGATTCAAGTAAAGTAGGTAGACCAGTAGATGGACATCATAGATCTCGAAGTAGATATGGAGAAACAACAAGCCCAAGAGGAACCTATCTCATAGCTGCCTCCATCACCGACTCACATGGCACCCGAGCCCGAAGGTATGTTTCTTTTTCCTTCTTCCACTCATGAGTAGTTAGTGACTATCACTTCTCTTCCCACAATTTCTACATATGTTGCTCCTCCATTTGGCATACCTTCTATTTTGCTCTCCATTTCTCAACCACCAGTAACTACTGATCCATATTTTATTCCCTTCTCTTCGATCTCCCTTTATTTTAGTTCATTCGCATCTATCCCAAATCCATTTTCACTTCCTTCATCTTCCATTCCTATCACTTCTACCATAGCTATAAGTACACAAGCTCCTCCATGAGTGAGTGTAACTATAGCTGATCCTATCACTTCCATATCTTCCATTGTTTCCATTCCACCTCCCATTTCCATTTCCACTTCTTCCTTTGAGCCAAACCTTTCACAGGCTTGGTTATCCTTCTCCTTGATATTGGAGCTGTAGGTGTTACCCAAGTTAGAGATAGAGGTGGTACCTGAACATCCAGTTGCAAAAAATATCAATTGAGCTCATCTGATATCATCACAATGGTTGAATAGCTGTAAGAGGAAAGAAGTGTAGGATCTAGCAAAGACACTGAAAAAGGTCTCCTTTGATCCAGAAGTGATGGAGGCCCACACCATCAAGATGATTCCCCAAGTCCAAAAGCCACAAGGAGAAATGACTCCAAGTGATTACACTTATGAAGTTGTAATAGAGGACCTGATGAAGATTGACACTACTAAGAAGATGGGGAAAATTCAGGTTGACATGAGCTCAGTCTACTTGCATGGCGAGCACTACAAGAAGATATTCTATGAGGCCGAGGCAAATATTGTTGAGCTTGAGGAAGCTCTAGCTAAGAGTAGAGCACAATAGGAAAAGACAATAAAGGAGGTGGAATAGTGGTGATAGCAAGTGGAAGCCCACCATAAAGCAATGGAAGTAGTAAAGTTGTAGGTGTATATAGTGAAAGCCTAACTTAACTCCGTATAGAACCAGCTGGCAGAGAAGGCTACACAGGCTACAGGATTATCCAAAGAGAAAATCAAGGAGGCCTACCATCATTTGGATAGAAGTTGTCTGAAGATGGTGATAAAAGTAAGCTTGGTCTTGCACTACCTTTATGAGGCCCTAATACATATTTTATTGAGTTAGTAGTTAGTAGAGAATACGAAGAATTTTCTAGAGCCACATCTGGAGTCAGCAATAAGGATTCAATATCTTTCCCAGTATGAAATTTGTATTCACCCAATGAGTGGGATAGACCGAGCCTGGTCTAGTGCCAAGGTTACTCTCCATAGTTATTTTCATAGATTGGACCTGGTGAGGGAGGGCAGGAAGCTACTTACCATAGTTGAACAAGAGCGCTCCATTGCACTTGTTCATTTTGAGGCCCTTGCTGATATGGGATTCCTAGGTTTCATAGATTATCAGGATGAGCCACTATTGAAATAACAGTTAGAGGAAGCCTAGAAGAATTTTGTACAGGATATGTCAAAAATTGACAATTGGGTAGAGCCAATCAAAGAAGTACATGTTTTTCCGCTCATAAAAATGCTCACCCACATGGAGTCATCTTTATTTGAATTGGCTCAGAGATCCAAGCACATCAGCTTGGAGCATATTGAGACTCTACGGTACATATTTGATTCACTTAGTCTTCCTTCCCTGTTCACCATAGATGCTTGGACTAAAATAGTTACAGTTTATGAGACCACTTGTGCAAGTTTGGCAAAGTAGGAGGAGGAGGTAGCAGAGTAGGCATAGGAAAAGATATCTAGATAAGAAGCACCGACTGATGTAGCCCATGAGGGGGACCACTAAGAGTCCAATGGATAAAGGACTGGGGTTGATTGCATCCACATGAGTTGGATACCCTAAGATCCACTAGAAATATTGGCAGTTTTGACATCTTACCACATTGCAATTTTTGTTGGGATTTTATTTACAGTTTTTATTGCAAAAAATTGGTGAAATATAATGGATGAATAATACAACAATTTTGTTGATATATTTTGTTGAAATTGATTTTTGTTTTAAATCCTCTTCTTTTAATTTTCGTGGACTCTCCATTGGGAAATAATGAGGTTTTAAAATAAAATTGATGTCTTAAATTGAAAGAAACAAATAAATAAGGCTAAAACATTTTTGGAAGGCATAGAGCATGGGAAATATAGAGAAGAGAGGTAATTTTGCTCTCCTTGGAAAGAAAAATTGCAAAGGAAAAAATAAAAGAACGTAAGTATTTTCGCACAAAGGGAGGGGTAAAAACCCTTGTCGTCCTTCCTGGGGGTGAAACACCTTCATTTTTACAAGCACAAGAATAAAAAGGTCAAAGATGGTCAAAGGAAGAATTCAAGGATAAGTTCACCCCAAAAGAGGGGTGAAAACCCCATTTGCCTCTTGATGAGGTGAACATCATTTAAAAAAGTTGGGGCAAAACCCAAAGAGAATGACCAATGATAGTTGAAAATTCAAAGGTGCTTTCGCCCCAAAGAAGGGGTGGAAAGCTCTTTCACCCCTCATTGGGGTGAAATCATATTTTAAAATATAGATTAACTCATGGGCCCATCATAAAAAAACCAAGGTGAAAGCATAGCAAATCCTTTTGGAAAGCACGTGCGTGGGGCCCAAATTTAATTATTGAAATAGAAGTATTAAAACAACCCTTTCACCCCAAAGGAGGGGTGAAAACCCCATTCGCCTCCCCTTGGGGTGAAAGTATTTTAAAAGGAAAGACATGTCGTGGGTCCCACCTTGGTGAATTAAAGAAGGTTCAACAAGGTTTTCACCCCAAGGGAGGGGCAAAAATCCCATTCGCCCCTCCTTGGGGCGAATGTAAGTTTCAAAGGCATAAAATTTTGACAAGTCAAAAGGTGTTTCACCCCTAGAGAGGAGTGAAACTTCCTTTCACCTCTCTTTGGGATGAAACACAATTCAAAGCATTTTGAGAAGGCGCAAGTCATGGGCCATTTATAGTGATGTCAACAAAGGTAATGAAAAGAGCTTTCACCCCAAGTGAGAGGTGAAACTCCCATTCACCTCTCCTTGGGGTGAAACAATGCAAAATTGGTGCAAGGCGTAATTCAAAGGTGAACGAAAGGAGATTTTCGAAGCACAAAAAAAGTGATAAGGTTGTAAGTATTATTGCAAGCAAAAAGTGAGTTCACCCTCAAATGGGGTGAAACTCATTTTTTCCCTCTTTGAGGAGCGAAACTATATGGTTTTCATGTTTTAAGCATTTTGTTTAAAATGTAGGCACACGATCTAAATGAAAGCATGGAGGAAAAGGAATTTTTGGCAAATTAAGGAGATATTTGAGCATAGAACAAATGATAAAATATAAGAGAGCTTTGCATAGGGTGTTTTCGCCTAGCTTCACTCCAAAATAATTGGTCGTCACGTTTTGGGCAAAATCAATTTTGAACAGCAAGGAGACTTTTCAAGGACACCAATCATGCAAAATTTTTTGGGAAGGACTAGGGGGTGATGAAACTTAATTTTTGAGGTAGATTCAACAATTTTGGGCCTAAATTTTAGTTGAAGATCTGCAGGACTAAATGCCAAAGAATGTTTTTGACTATTTCCAAGGTGCCATCCATCGACTTCACATTTTTTGAAAAGCAACATTTTTATCCAGTGGAATCTCTTGGAAAAGGTACATTTTTGAAGCACAATAATGACACAAATTCAATGACCAAAATACCTATTTTCATACAGATTTTATGTGTCCCTATGCATCGACGTCCAAGCTTGTTAATTTCCCAAGATTTTTTCCTTTGAAGCTGGATCACTGCTACCAAAGGAATATTTTCAAAGAGGAAATTCCTATTGCTAGTTTCTGATCTATGGACATTTTTTCTTCATATGTATTAAATAAAAGAGGTGGAATACTCTATAAATAGTAGGTATTTTCATGTAACAAAAGGGGATAGACACTCTACAAAAAAATACTTTGAGTTTTCTGCATAAATAGAAGGATACTCAACTTATGATTCCTTGAATGGTTTTGTGTGTGATTTCTTTCTGCTTAACATTTCTACTCATATTCATATATGTTATTGGCTAATTTTAAATTTTGCATATGGATTTAACTACTACTAGTGAGGGAGTGAATATTGGAATATCCTTTGGAAGTTATCTCCATAAACCATAAGTGGTTATTCTACCTTTCTTTTTGTTATATGCTACTTAACACTTAATTTGAATTTCCATTGCTAGTCTGTTCCCATCCTACATCATTTGGCTTATATCCATATTTCCCATCTCTTTCCGCCATTTCCTATTTCTTTCATGTAACTCTAAGCTTAAAACCGGTGTAGGATTAGTAAGGGAGCCATCCCTCTCTGGAGATTGGCTCGAAGGAAATTTATCTCCTTTGGCCTTTCAATGTTGGCCATCTCTAGGGCGCACAAATGTATGATTTGTATTTTAGGCAGATTCATGATCAAAATGGCTATTTTAGTTTTGAAATCCTTTTTACTGATATGGCTATTTTAGTTTTTGGAATCCTTTTTATTTTTTATGGCACATATTGTACATATCCTTTCCAAAACTCTTTCAAAAACTTTGTAAATCAAGCGAAACCATATTTCTAATAAATTATGGATGTATATGTATTGTAATCTAAGGTATAGACTATGCTTCAAACTTGACCAAGAGGGATCCAAAAATAATAGCAGGGTCCATGACTGTTAAGAGAGATTGATATCTATCTATAAGGAATAATATACATGTCTTAATGTTGATTTCAGTTTGTCTCTATTCGTGAGATGTGTCCCGGTATATTGTTAAGCACTTAAAATTTTTATTCTGGTATTGTAAGCATTTTTTTTTAACACAGAGACATAGATACATACGTGTATGGAATTCAAAATCTTAACAAAGCCACCTAATTTTCACGTTTGATAATTTTTTCGCATAACTTTTGATTTTTTAAAATTGTTCTTTTTTGACGGATGTCCTTCATCTCTTTTGGCCAGTTACTTATTTTATTTCAATTATTTTCTGGAAGACACCTCTTTATTTAGCAAAATGTTTAGCGATAATTCGTTCAACTCTCTTTATTTCTCCAAAGAAGGAATATGCTTGCACTCCTCTATCACTGCCAGAGTAGCTTTTTCTCCAAGATGGTTGTATCACAAATACACATACAATAAAATGTGGGTTTCAAGTCACAGACTCGAGTGCAAATATCAAAGACTATCTGATCTAAAAAATTTGTATACATATTTTCTAAACTACTAAATTTTGCTACCTTTGGAGAGCATAGGCCTCTTCCAACTTGAAAATTTTGTCATTATTTTCCCATACAATCAAAACCTTCTACCAAATTAGAATAGTTAGTACATCAAACAATGATTTAACAAATATTACAAAGGACTGAAGTACCTCTCATGCTTTGGGATTTCGCTTTAGAAAGTGTGCATAGACATTTGTGTACATAATGTTTTTGGTATGTAATTAAAACTTGGAAAACACATGTGAGATAAGATTCCTGTTGCAGGTATAAAGGTAGATTATTATGAAGGTTCATACTCCATGTCTTCGTCCATGCTTCTGCCATGTGACGGTCATTGTAACAAAATAAGTTCTAATTCGGGAATAGTATAGTACATTTGATAAATGTAAAATTCAAAATTGAAATCCATATTGTCATGGTTTATATATATATATATATATATATATATATATATATATATATATATATATATATATATATATATATATATAAATCACCCTAAGATGATGGTTTTAAACCACCCTCTTAGGGATTTTTAAAATAAATAATAATACGGTGGTTTTAAACCATCATATTTAATAATAAGACGACGATTTTAAACAGTCATCTTTAATAATAAGACGACGGTTTTAAACTATTATCTTAAGTTTTTATTATTATTTTTTAAATAAATAAATAATAATACAACGATTTTAAACCATCGTCTTAGGTCCTAAGAGGGTGGTTATAAACCATCGTCTTAGGACCTAAGATGGTGGTTAATATGGTGATTTTAATCCGCCATCTTAGGACCTAAGATGGTGGTCCTTTGAGGTGGTTTTTAGCCAACGTCGTATGGGCACATAATTTTTATGATGTCCTCATAGATGGTGGCTGAATAACCACCTTTAAAGGTCTTTAAGGGCAGTTAAAAGTTGTCATTAAATCCCTTTTTTGGTGTAGTGAACATTAAACCTGGAAAAAAATTAAACATTAATAATGCACTCACAAATATTTAGGAGTCACAATTGATAGATGTACTTAGAAAACATTAAATAACCTTTGCATGGAACTATGAGGATATGAAAGAAATACATCCATATATTTGTACCCATCTTATATTCATCCAAGAAGGTTTCCATCCAATAATACAACCATAGATAAGGTTGAATCCAACCATGAAAGACATAGTTCAAGAAGAGATTATTAAGCTATTGAATGCAGGATTTATATATCCAATTTTTGATAGCCAATGGGTATCACCACTTGTGATAGTTCCCAAAAAGAATGGTAAATGAATAATTTTTTTAGATTAGAAGGAACTAAACAAGGTGACAAAGAAGGATTATTTTTCTTTACCCTTCATTGATCAAGTCCTTTATACCTTGGCTAGAAAGAAGTACTTTTGCTTCTTGGATGGTTTTAGCGGGTACAATCAGGTATTAATAGCATAAGAAGATCAAGAGAAGATAACTTTTATATGTCCTATAGGTACCTATTCTTACAAGGTTCTATCCTTTGGACTATGCAATGCACCTACCACTTTTCAAAGAGAATTTTTGGCTATATTTGTTGATTTAATCAATGAATGTGTAGAAGTCTATATGGATGACTTCACAATTTATGGTAACACTTTTCAAGAAACTCTATTGAGATTACAAAAATTTCTTGCTAGATGCCAAGAATAAAATATCTCCTTGAGCCATGAAAAATGCTTCATGATGATGAGAGGACAAATTGTCTTAGGATATTTTATATCTAAATAAGGTGTTAAAGTGGATCCTAAAAAGATCCAAGTTATTAAATCCCTTCAACCTCCAAAGACACAAACTGAGATAAGGAGCTTTTTGAGACATGCAAGATATTAGTGTAGATTCATTAAGGATTTTAGCAAAGTTACCTCTCTTATACTTAAGCTCTTAATAAAGGAAAGTGAATTTAATTAGATAGAGGAATGTCAAAAATCCTTTGAAGTTATAAAATATAAATTGACTACCGCTCTTGCGTGGGCCTTTTTGAATTCTATGTTTCTTCTTGTTCAGGTATATATTATAGTTTTTGTTGATATTTTGCAAGCATCCCCTGCATGGGTTTTTGTTATAGCTCCTTTACAAGGTTTACAGGTAGTTACTTCTCTTAAGCAACCTTTGCGTGGGTGTTTCTCGATAGTATTTTTATGTTTATTATATCAGGCATCCACTCAACATTCTCTATTGTTGTTTGGTCCTTTTCATTCAGGTTGTAGTTGGCCAATGTGCAGGCCTATGTCATCTTATGCTATTGTTTTAGCTACCAGTTTATGTACTTGGGTTTGGGCCCATTTAAACCCCGCACTTAAGCAATTTTACCTACCAAAAACAAATTGACTAGCGCTCCATTTTAAGGGGACCAAATTGGTATTTACTCTTTCATATACAATGTGATGCTTCAGGTTATACAATAGGGGTAGTACTACAAAAAATTGAGAACAAAATACCTTATGCCATCTATTATGTGAGAAAAATTTTGCATGGGATATAACTCAACTATACAATTACTGAAAAAGAATTCTTAGTTGTAGTTCATAACATTAATAAATTTAAACATTATATAACATGATATGAAGTATTTTTTCACACTAATCACTCTACCATTAAATATTTAATGAACAAAGATACAATAGGAGGAAGAGTGGTTAAATGGCTTCTCTTATTGCAAGAATTTAATGTTACAATTGTAGATAAAGTAGGTAAAGATAATATCATTGCAGATCATTTATCTCATATGCAAATATTTGATGATGAGTTGATTCCTGATAATTTTCCAGATGAACATTTATTTGCTCTTTCTATTTTTACTCCTTGGTATGCTGATATTGTAAACTATTTGGTAACAAGAAAAATTCCACAAAATTTTACATCGTATGAGCGTAGAAATTTAGTGCATCAAAGTGTCCCTTATACATGGATTAATGGATTTTTGTTTAAATCTTATCCTGACCATGTTATTAGGAGATGTGTGCAAGAAGATGATGTATATGACATCATTCGAGCAACACATGAAGAACCTTGTGGAGGTCATTATGCTGCTCAAAGAACAGTTAGTAAAATACTTCAAATAGGTTATTTTTGGCCTACTATACATAAGGATGCTCATAAGTTTGTTGATAGATGTGATGCTTGTCAAAGGGCTAGTAAACCTACACCCACAATGGAGATACCTTTGGTACTGCAAATAATGTTTGAACCATTTGAGAAATTGGGAATTGATTTTTTTGGACCAATAGATCCTACAAGTAAAGGCAATAAACATATACTTGTGTGCACTAATTATGTCACCAAGTGGGCTAAAGTAAAATATTTTCCAAGAGCACAAGCTGAGATACTAGCCGATTTTCTTTACATACATATCATGTAACACTTTGGAGCACCTAAAGAATTGGATTTAGACCATGGATCTCAATTTATCTCCAAATTAATTGAGCGTTTTGTTAAACTTTATCAAATCAAACACATGAAGACATCATGATATCATCCTCAAGCTAATTGATAGGTAGAGGTTACAAATAGATTACTTAAAAATATTATAATAAAAATTGTAGTTGTTAATAGGGTTGATTGGGTAGAAAGGCCAAAAGAAGCTACATGGGCATATAATACAACTTGGAAAACAACCATAGGACTATCAACTTATGAAATGGTCTATGGAAAGCAAGCTATTATGCCTATTATATTTGGAATAGAAACTTCTACACATTGCGGTACAACTTGATATGGATTTGGGATCAAGCACAAAAAGCTAAATTGAAATAATTTAACATTCTAGATGAAATAATATTAGAGGTATTACACAGGACTAAACTAACACAAGTATAAAGAAGAAAAATGACATGATAAACATATTTTACCACAAATATTTCAACCAGGAGATTGGGCCTTACTATTTGACTCCCGCTTTCAAGATTTCTAAGGAAATCTAAGGATGTGATGGCTTGGACCCTATGAGATTGAAGAAATATTTGGGAATGGTATATTTAAACTTAATCTCATTGATGAAGCAACAAGAATATTATTAGTTAATGGACATAGGATTAAGATTTATAGGAAGTCATTATCTAAAGAAGAATTTATAAACCATATTAAGCAACAAGTTGATTTGTAGTAAATTTTTGAAATACAATCAACTATTATGAAATAAGAACTTCTCTTTTTATATTAAGAAACAAAATACTATTTTCTAAATAATTTTGTTGCTCTATAATCGAATATATACTAAACAAATAAGTGCAGTAATTTAAAATAATGTATTCTAATCAGTCCTCTTGTTTGGATGTATAAGTACCAGTAAATAAGATGGATGGTAAAAATATTTACACTAGTTGACCAATGAAATAAGGTTATCAAGGAACAATAATATATTTTTTAAATAAATTGGAAATATCACTCAATGTTCTTTAAAATATGCTTCTTTTATTTCATGATCGATTTCTATCATACAATGTTTTATTCCTCTTATTATTCACCACTTTTCAATCACAATATTAGGTTTAGGGAAGAAGTCAGATTCGGTGTGGGAAGATATATTCTTGCCTTACAGAAAAGAGGTCATATAGTCATGATGGTATCACAAATTAATAAAAAAAGGAAGTAAAAGACCTTGTTTCATATATCCCACAAGCAATAAAAGGAAGGAAATGATAATAAAGATAGGATTACATTTCCATATAGATGGTTATGTAGTCCGAATCCCCAAAGTTCTAATTTCTTCAAATAAAAGAGAATGTAGTAAGGATAGGACTACATTTCTATACAGATGGTTATGTAGTTTGAATCCCCAAACCCTTAACTCTTCTTACTTAAAGGGGAAAAGTAGTAAGGATAGGGTGACAATTTCCATCAAGACTTTGATAGAGTGGTTGGAAATATGATTCCCCAAATCTTTGCACCCCTAAAAACTTAATCTATATGTATGTGAAAAATGGGTTATGAAATGATAAAATAAAAATGATACCAGAATGACTATCTTACTTTCTCATTCCAAAAATAGGTTTTAAGTATGTCCAACCATTGATGAGATTTATTTATGCAAACCAAAGCATTTTTGATTGATATTTGTTTAATCTTATTATAATTTTTCTCTCATAAAGGACTCCTCAATGATGCCAAAGGAATTAGAACAAAGAAATTGATATATTTGGGACATTAGAAGGATTTATTATGAAATCCATGGAATATTTTATAAAAAAATTCAAGGAAGACATCAATGTTTTTGCATAACATCTTTGTTATTGGGAACAAACAATTCCATTCTAAAGAAGATTCATTAGCCTACAATCTTATTTAATGGCTTAGCTTAAATAAACAATTGATATAAGTAAATACCCCCATATTCCTAATATATATAATAAGAAATAATAAAAATTATAAAAATAAAATATATATACATTTTTATTTTTTATAATATAAACCCTTATGAATCAAAATTTTCTCTCCTTATCTTGTTTTGGCTATATAGCCAAAAATTCAGTTTGGGGGAGAAGCAAAGGATTAATATAATAATTTCTACAATATAGTTTGGGGGAGAAAAAAAGAGAAAAAATGGAAGCAGTTAAAAATATTCCTACAAAAATATTTTTGTAGTGCATTTCTGTAAATTTTTCTTTTTGTAGATTGTTTTTGTTGTGCATTTTATAGTTAGTTTCTGTAGTTTGTTTTCGCAATTAGTTTATGTAGTTATTTTTTGTATTAGTTTTTGTATTTTGTTTTCGCACCGTAACACAAATTTTCTAAGTGTATGACTATGGTGAAGGTGTGCCATGACTTAAGCCACATGTCATGGCATAACAAGGCTCTCCAAAATGGTTATCATTAGTTCTTACTATCAAAGCTTTTGCATAAAGAATAAATTCAATATAGAGTTCACGTGAACATAATATTTTTACATCATGAGCCATGGTATGGAAGTCAAGCCATGGATTTGACATCGAAGACTAAGCACAATGGACATGGATGCTTTCTATTTGTCCCTAAGGGTATAGATCAATAAATTGATAGAAATTTTTAGCATACACACAAAATGATGGATGATCACAAAGTTGACATGGCGATCGTAGAAGGGCATAACCTGGAAACTATGGTTTATTATCATAGACGAGTACAAAACTCAAATAAAATCCTCCATTTTCCCTAGTGTTTATCCAAGAATGATGAAAATAGTGGATTATGTGGATACTCAAGGACGAAAATGGATGAATGTGCTTCATTAATGCATAGCATGAGTACCCAAACTCACTACCTGCAAAAAAAAGGTAAGAATACGTGCCATCTGAAAAGGGGTTGAAGAACCAAATGGACTAGTCACATGTGAGAGAATAAGCCTAGGAAAGGAAGTAACAGTTGATGAATGGAGCATACTAAGATTGCAATGTTGACTAGGATATTGATGACACACACACAAATGACATCAACACGAACCGTGAAACAAACCATCAAATGAAAATTAAGGAGAAATTTAAAATAAAAAATTTAGAATATGAATTTGATTATCGACCAAAGCACCCTAAGTTTGATTAATCAAATTTAAAATTAAGAATTTATTTCATCCTAAGTTATCTCTTGATAAACATCATCATAACACCAAACTTAGATAGCTTATCGTGCGAAGGATGGCAAAGTGCTTACGCATCATCATAGCAAGTGATGTTGATTTCCAAAGGGGAGATGACCACGGTGCATGAAGAGACGTTGATTACCAACACCTGATCATGCGATGCAATGGGGATGAAGGTCATGGATCAACATAACAGTTGTCGATCCAAATTATGATTGACGACCATGTTATTTTCATCGAAAACACAATGGGAGATATAGATGAAAATCTAATTTCATGCAAAACAAAAATTATCCCCTCTACAACTCGATTAGGGCAAAAACTTGATGGTTTGATGATCGAATATCCGCATAATTTAGCTTCAATCTGGCCAAAAAATGCTATGTAAAGGATGAAATTAAGTAGCGATGAGTTCAAAAGAAGGCACGAAAGAAACCGAAGACTGAGTGTTTAAATTTTTTAGAAATTACAAAGAAATTCTTAACAAAATCTTATGAATGAAATTAATGAAATTTGACTGTAGGTGTCAATATTTTTAAAAAATTACAGGTTAATATGATGAAATTTTTGAAGAACAAAATAATGAAATATGGTTTCTTTTAAATCTTTTAAAATATATATATATATATATATATATATATATATATATATATATATATATATGAATCATTAAATCTCTGTGCAAATTACATTTAACAAAATGATAATGGATATATGCATGTATTTGAAATTTTCTCTACAGGGTTTCTTATTCAACATTATCTAAGTATAAAATCTGTGAAGCTAAGCAAAACAAAACTTATCCTCAACTCCTTACCTATTTACCTGATAAAAACACTTGTGTCTCAATGCTAAAGTCTACCTTCCATAAATGAAGTGAGCCATCGTCTATAACCACCCATTCACCCAGTGATTTCATTAGGAATCTTTTCTAAAAAGCTATATGGTGGGAGACCCTGATGAGATTTCAGGGCCATGACTAGGGTGTGGTCAAACAATTCATCTTGAACTATGATTCCACATCCATGGTCACTAATGTGGGTGGGGTGGAAGTTGATATTACCCCTAGTCTTATCTCAGAAGTTTTGCACCTTTTCAAGATTGACCAAAAATACTTCAAATCCACTAACAAAGGAGCAACCCAATTGGTTGACAAACTAGGATAAAAATATTCTATTGTTCGAGATCGAGAGGGGTGGATCAAGGGGGTAGCAACTTCATCTCTTCCTCTGAAGTGGCAAGAGGTTGCCACCCTGATCATGAAGTTCTTTACTATAGAGGAAAGGTTATCCATGTGTGGGGGATATCACCTAAAAATGTTGCTTAATCTTAAATTTCTTGAGCGAGAGGATTGCATTATTGGCTTGCCATATTTCCTCTATAAATCCCTAAAGGTTGTAGTTGACAAGATTCAAGTAAAAAAATCTAGGGCCAGACCCAAATTACACCTAATAGTCCATCACAAACTTATTAAATTACTTGTTCTTCATAAAGCCCTTGAAATTGAGAAAACATGGGATGAGATTTTGGAGGATGTGAACAAGTTGGTACAGTCATCAAAGATGAGTGAATCTAAATCCAATGAGGGTATCGCATCTGAGGAAAGCTCTGAGTCTAGCAGGTAGGGGTAAGAAGTGTCTCTTATGCTTAAGAAAATAACCCGATCCAAAACCATCAAGTCATCCAAGCCTCCCCCACCTGCAAAGAAAATCAAATTTGAGAGGTATAATCCATAAAGTTATAATAGGGGAGAAAAATCTAGTCCTCGATTGAGTCCACCTACCTTGAACCCTTCTGCTAAAACCCTAGCTCAAATTCATACCCAATAGAGTTTTCTATAGATGCAATTGGATAGTTTTAGGAAATAATTTGTAGAGCATGCAGCACTAGTGGAGAAATACCTCTCCCTCTAGATCGATCTTCTAAGATATATTTCTATAAAAAATATGATCAAACCATTTGATCAAGTTTTCCAATCGATTATTACCAATGCATTGCCCAAAAAAAGTTCAACGCAAGAAAATAAAATGAGGTGGTCGATAAATTTTATCAAATATTTTGCTTTGGCCCAAAAATTGGTAAGGATAGCTCACCCACCTTATCTAATTTTAGATTTCAGAGGTGCCTTACATGTGGCATGCAACAAGTGAACCCAAGCATAGAGATAGAGATTAGGTGATCAATGCAGCCATCGATTAAACCAAATAGTTATCCCCACCAACAAGTAAATAAGAGATAGAATCACCACATGGCATGACAAACGTAGGATAAGGATAGGGTGATATAACCTATCTAAATACTGTGGCTACTAAAAAGCCACCCAATCCATATGCAACCGAAGCACAGATCCAAAATATCAAGCATGAAAAGTTGAAATCATATCTTCTTGTTCCAACCCGAGCTTCATCCCGAATCAAATCCAAAAACAGTTAAGTTTTAAAAATTATTAAATTATTTAGTCATAAACAGAAACTTGCTATTTATATTCATCGTTGTTCATGTTATATTTTTGTAGCACTAATTTTCCATGCATGAGGACATGCATTCCCTTTAGTTTGGAGGAATGATGAGCAATGAAATATGATTATGATATGTAGTTCTATTCTTGGTTTTGAGATACAAATCTAATGATTATTGAAGTGTTTTGCTAGATAATATGTATAATTTATATGACTATTTGTAAAATTGATCTATGCGATATTATGTGATATATGTTGGTAATTTTTATGTATATTGTGTGAGATTGCTATGTTTTTAGCAGGTATGAGTTGCAGGTAATTGAAGGATAATGTTACAGCCAAACGTAGTTAAAGTAGTTCATGGAAAACACAACAGAACAAGTTACAAAGTCATCTACGAAAAACAACTACCGATACCACCTATGGAAAGCACTTATGGGAAGGTGCTACAAAAATGGTCTACTGAAACCATTTGGTTTCGTAAACCTGTTTGGCATGATAAAAAATTCCACGTATGCTGACAAATCATCCAACACAATGTGTGTTATGAAATCAACATGGTTGTTACCACATTGTTGACCGCATTAGCATTTGTTACCTAATTTGTTAATTTGTAATGTAAAATGAAATGTAACGACTTTGTCCTCCTTAAGAAAAGGACAAAAGGAGTTGTTTTATTTTGTTAGTAAGTTATAGGTATTTTTTACGTATATTTGGCATTACACCACTTGGACAAGATTCATTTAAACAATCGTTTAACAAAGTAGTTATTTGAATTTATATTGTAAGGGTTGAAGGTAACAGTATAAATTACAATGTAAAGACCCTAAAAAAGGTTTACCTTTTGTTGATTTTATGTCGTATGTCCACGGTGTTCTAGCTATTTACATTGTGTAAATTATGAAGATTGGAATAAAATGATACATTAGAAGCAACATTTTTTTCTGAGTATGGTAATTGTGTTTCATAGTTTCTTCATGCTTTGCTTATTTTTGTAACTTGATTTATTTTTTTGTAACTATGAATTAAATAGCATAAATATTAGTTGAATGAAAATACTTGCTGAAGTAAAGTAGAGTAGAAAAGGAGAAGAGAATAATACTGACCTCGAGGAGGCAGAGCCTATTCCAAGACGGTTAGTCCCTTGCTCTCTTCCTCCTAAAATATAGTAGAATTAATTAGAACGTAGAATAGTCTTAGAACATGGATTTAATTAAATTGCATAATATAGAATTATAAAATATATTAAATAGATAATGCATCATTAGATCATAACGTGGATCCACACACACTAACTTAGACTAAATCATAATTGCATTAAGCATAATTTCATTCAATTTCATTTATTGCAAACTTTATTTCATGCAAAGAAACTAAGGAAACAGAATAAAATAAATAATTAAGAATTGTGGATATCTATACAGGATTACTATTCTTTAAATCTAACTTGGATTGACAATTTAAGTGTGAGAGATTACAACTTGACACAAACCTATTATTTTGACTTGTGAGTTACCTAATAATGGTCATCCAAAGCTATTTTTGTTCTATTCTATGGCTCCAAGACCCTGATTTTTTCTAAATGGTTATGTTATGGTGGGATGAATCAAAATTTGAAGGATCATGTATGTATAGGTTTATTCAAAAGTTGAAATATTTAAAGGAGAAAATGAAGATATGGAATGCCAAATCTTTTGGTAACATTTTTAAAGAAATTGAATCCAAGCTTAAAAATTTACAAGAGATAAATTAATGGAATGGATCAAGATTCTTATGTGAAAGAAAAATAATTACTTTCTATTTACAATAATGCATTGAAAAAGGAGGAGTCATATTGGTTCCAAAAATCTAGAGAGAAATGACTCGAGGAAGGAGATAGAAATACAATTTTTTTCATGCTACAGCAAAAATAATTTTTTTTGTTCGTCATATCAAAAAATTTATAACCCCAGATGGAAGAAATATTGAGGACAAAGAAGATATAAGGAAGGAAGCAATTAATTATTTTAAAAGTATTTTATCAAATTCTAGGCAAGATAAGGAGGCACAAGAAAAACTTCTGCAAAATATTCCATCAATTATCACTCAGAGACAAAATGAAATCTTGATGAAGAAGATATCTATGGAGGAGCTCCATAAAGCAGTTTTCTCTTTCCATCCTAACAAGGCACTTGGCCCTGATGGATTTCTTACAATTTTCTTTCAAAAATTTTGGGATTTATTGAAGAGTGATATGTTAGATGTGGTTGAAAAGGTCAAAAAAAGGAAGGTTATAATAAGTGATATCAATGCTACTTTTATTATCATGTTTCCCAAGAAAGGTAATACAAAATATTTTGATAATTTTCATCCAATAAGCCTTTGTAATATGATTTATAAGATCATTTCAAAAATTATGGCAAATAGGTTGAAGGGCATTCTAGGGTGTCTTATCTCGGAGGAATAAGGTGACTTTGTTCATGGTAAACAAATTCTTGATGGTATAATTATTGCACAAGAGGTCATACATTCTCTTCATTCCATCAAAAACTAGGTATGCTTTTGAAATTAGATATGAACAAAGCATATGATAGGGTTTCCTCGAATTTTCCACATGTTATTCTCAAAAAATTTGGCTTTGATTATAGTTGGTGTGAGTGGATTAAATGTTGTTATAGCACTGCAAAATTTTCTATTTTTATCAATGAATATCCTACTAGGTACTTCAAGTCATCCTATAGACTTTTTCAAGGTGATCCTCTTTCTCCTTATCTATTCATTATTTTGGTGGAAGCATTAGGGAGAACCTTTTCAAAGGAAAAAATAGAAGGAAAATTCAAGGGTATTCAAGTTGCAAAAAATGATCCCTTTGAATATCATCTCCAATTTGTTGATGAT
Organism: Wollemia nobilis; assembly: GCA_028583015.1. Taxonomy (NCBI): domain Eukaryota; kingdom Viridiplantae; phylum Streptophyta; class Pinopsida; order Araucariales; family Araucariaceae; genus Wollemia; species Wollemia nobilis. Next base: position 4,780,538 of record JAQPPZ010017021.1, read on the forward strand.
ACTTTTCTTTTGGGTCATCCCTCAATCAGTGAGGCCATGGAGTTTGAATCAATATTAACATGCTATGAGAAGGCTACTGGATAATTGGTAAATACTTCAAAATCCAAGATTTTTTTCATTAATACTGCCCTGGATTTACAACAAATTATTGTGAATATTTTAGGGTTTAAAATTGAAAAAAATCCATCAACCTACTTGGGTATTCCTTTGTCTCATAAAGGAAATAAAAAGGAGCTTTGGATCTCTTTTTTGGATAGAATGAAAGCTTACGTGGCAAGTTGGAAAGGTAAGTTCTTAACCATGGAAAGAAGGCTACAACTCATAAAGACTACTTTGCAATCCATTCCTATTTATATGATATGACTTTCAAGACTGTGTTGGCATTTTTGCCACACTACAGTTGAAGTCAAAAAAGGTGAAAATCGGGAAGCGACCATTTTTGGGAAATCAGCCTAAACAGACATCTATGGACTTGAAAATCTACCCAGAGGAGGGGAATTAAAAAATTAGATTTATGGTGAAATAATCACCCCAATATCTTAAACGGATTGAGAGATATTAAAGTTTTTTTCTCGAGAAATTTCTCCAGCACAGCTTAAAAATACAATTTGAAGACTTTAGAGGCCCCTTAAAGGGATGAAAACTGGATGAAATTGTTAAAATATTAAAGTGCACTTTACCTAATTTAATATTCATTATTACTTTTTAGGGTTAGGGTTTTGTTTTTTAGGGTTAGAGTTAGGGTTTTCTTTCTAAAACCCTAATCTCTTCCAAACCCTAATCTCTCCCTATATGTACTCATTCATGTATTATAATCAATAATCACTTTTGGTTCTAACAATTGGTATCAGAGCGGTAAGATCCGCCTGTGTGAGAGAGCGGTAAGATTCGCTTGTGATTCGCATGTAAGGGGGGATTTCTCTCAAGGAAATCTCCCCCCTTGCCCTTTCGAAAATTCTTGATTTTTGTCTTAGGTTGTTTTTTTTCGAAGGAGGCCTTTATAATTTTGGTTGCAGTAATGGTGGCCATTCGTTCCTAGAAAGTATTGATAGAGTTCATACACGGCGATGGACTCGACGATGGAATACGAATAATAACAGGTGCTCGTCTACGGATATGAAGTACAAGAGATGAAAACCTAAAAAATCCACAACATGGAAGGTGCTCTTTGTGGGGTTCAACCAATACCATGGCTGCATGGGTTTTGGACAATATTGTGTGTTAATTTGCATGTCAATTCGAGTTTTTTTTTTTGCAAATTATTAAAAATGGAAATTTTTGATGAAAAAACAATTTGCCGAAAATAGTAATTACTAAAAATAGCAATTTTTTCCGAATTATTTTTTTTTCTGAAAATGTTAATTACTAAAGATGGCAATTTTTTAACAAAAAATAAATTGTCGAAAATAATAATTACTAAAAATGGCAATTTTTGATGAAAAAATAATTTACCGAAAATAGTAAGTTTTTTTATCTTTAGGGCTTTAAGATTTAGGATTATTTCCATTTATTGAAGTTTTTTATGTGACAATATTTCAAGAATATTCTATTTCTCAAATTGTAAAGGCTATGAGCCTCTTTTGTTTTGCTACCGGTGAGCCTAATTATTTTTCTTAGTTTTGAGGCTCCATTCAGATCCGAAGATATTCATGTTTGTAGTTATTGGAAAGATTTTTTTGAGCAGGACATAATGGAGGTGTCCATTTTCAGTTTTGAGGCTATTACATATGATTTTTTGGACCTCAAAGTTTGTTGTATAGGAAGTGCATTATCGGTTGAACCCGACACTTCTTCAATCCACTTTGTCATTAGAGATTATTTTTGGAAGTAGAATTTCTTCACAACCATGGCCCTCTTGAGATTTTATATGATTTTGGGTGCTCCTACAGTAGGAAGTATTTTTTACAGATCATGGGAATCTATCAGGTACTCTAGTTTGGGAGTTGTCGTTGTGTCTTCCTAAGACCATGGCTCTTTTTTTTTATGTGATCATTAATATCACATGGGTGCTCCTACAGTTGGAGTTGTCTTTGCCTTTAGTGGTTTTTCTCTCAGTGGATCAGTGATTTTCAGCTTCCTCCTCATCAACAAGATTTTCAACATCATGATGCAAGTGAACCTTGTACCTAGTCATGTTTATAGCACCTGGCGGATGCAACAACTAGTTATCCATGCATTTCGGTAGGATGAGAAGATTACCATAAGGACACTTTTGATACTTTGAGCAGCACCACATCAAGCTTTCAGTATCAGATTCTTGGCTATTTTAGCATAACTTTTGGATGGCTCATATTATTGTATAAAGGTGCATTTTCGGCATAGACCGACACCTTCTAGATGAGCTTCATCATTCAGGGGGGATATTAGAATATGAATGAGTATTTTATACTTAGGAAAGTGCACATTAAATGGGGATGTTAAAATATTAAAGTGCACTTTACCTAATTTAATATTCATTATTACTTTTTAGGGTTTTTTTTAGGGTTAGAGTTAGGGTTTTCTTTCTAAAACCCTAATCTCTTCCAAACCCTAATCTCTCCTTATATGTACTCATTCATGTATTATAATCAATAATTACTTTTGGTTCTAACAGAAATGGATGGAGCATTGATTTTAACGTTATAGATCTTTTCCCAAGATTTCCAACGATATATTATAATAGACAATCGGGTCAATGAATCAAAAGTTATGGCTCCAGGAAGATGTCTAACCAAAAATCCATTTTTGGGCACTTTCGAGGCGAAAATCCTTTGCGCCTTTCCTTTGGGGTAAAACTGCTTGGATAAACAATTTTGTCCAAATAAAGGAGAAGGAAAAATTTTGCAAGTGATGAGATGGGTCAAAGTCAAAAGCATCCCAGAGAAGGGGCGAAAATAGAAGGAAGAAATTGATAGGCGCAGTCAAAGTCAAAGTCACCCCTCAACAGGGGCGAAAAACAATTTCGTCCCTTTCAGGGGTGAAACACAAAAATGACATCATTCAGACAATGATGAAGCAGTCAAAGTCAAAGTCGCCCCTCAGGAGGGGCGAAAATCATTTTCGCCCTCCTTTGGGGTGAAATTCCAAATGAAGATGTCTTGAGGCGAAACTCCCAAAAATAGCAGATTTTCTTGGCGGTCAAAGTCAATGTCACCCCTAGGTTGGGGCGAAAATCATTTTCGCCCCTCTTAGGGGTGAAATCAATAATTTTTGCCTCCCTTCTTGCAAGAAGACGTTTTTAATCATTTTCGGGGTGAAATCACCTAGGAAAGGGGCAAAAGCATGTTAAGGGGTAAAATTACCCAGGAAAGGGATGAAAGCATGTTAAGGGGCGAAAACATCAGACTGCACAGGAAAAATTAATTCTTATCCCTTATTTTCAGTAACAATTTCTTTCAAAGCGTCCTTATTGTTAATATCTTTCGGGATAAGATCAAAGACTAGTGGAATTTAATTTTGGAAGAAATAATATTGACATTTACATAATTTCAATTGAAGAAATACTGATATTAAATGCTACATCCCAAATTCTGGTGCGATTTTATTTATTTTTTAGGCGCCCTCCACTGATCTTACCCCTTTTTAAGAAAAATTTAATTTTCATTGGGTTTCCACTGGTGACGGTAAGATTTTGAGGCATAAAGCGATGGAATGGTACCCAAAATTTAATATCCAAGCTCCTGGTCTTCATGCGACATTGTTGTGTTCCAATGCATCAACGTCTGAGATGATTTTCCATCATCTAATCCTATCGATTTCCTAGGCGCTCTCCATGAAAGAGGGATCACTACTTCTTGAAGAATGATTTGATTCGAGCATTGCAATTATCGAGGAGAGAATTGTTGTTGCTAATTTTTGACCAACCAACATTTTGTTGTATTGTGCATTTAATGATAGGGGTGTAACCCTTTATAAATACTAAGCATTTTGATGTAATGAAAGGGGATAGACACTATGCAGAAAAACTCTTCAAGTTTTCTACGTAAATAGAAGGAATTTGGCTTCTTATTTTACAAGCAATTCTATGTGTGATTGCTTTCTACTTCAAGCATTTCTCTTTTATATTCATTCTATTATCTGTTGTTAAGTTCAAATTTTGTATCTAGATTTGAGCACTACTAGTGAGGGAGTGAGTCCTGGAATGCGATTCTGGAAGCTATCTCCGTGAAATTGTAAGTGGATTCTTTGCCTTATTTCTATTCTATGCTGCTATCATGCTTGGTTGGAATTCCTGCTGCTAGTCTGTCCCCAATCCTATATCTTTGGCCTGTGGCTATATTTCCCATTTCTTTTCGTTATTTCCAATTTCTTTCTTGCAACTCTAGACTTAAACCGGTGTAGGATTAGTAAGGGAGCTAGCCCTCTTTGGAGATTGGCTTGAAGGACATTTCTTTCCTTCGGTATTTCAATGTTGGTCATGTCTAGGGCGCACAAATGCACATTTGTATTTTAGGTAGATATTTGACCAATAGATTTGCCAACTGGTATTGCATCAAAAATTGATAAAATTCAAAGAGACTTTCTATGGAAAGGTTGTGAGAAAAATTTTAGGTTTTCTCTTTGTAAGTGGGATAGGATTTGCAAAGGAGAGAATATTGGAGGAGCAGGCTTGCAAAATTGTAGACTTATGAATTTGGTTTTAGGAGCAAATCTTGGGTGGAGATTATTCAAAGATCAAGGAAAGAATTGGGTAAAAATATTACTTCAAAAATATATAGGTTCTCTTGATGCAATGAAATTATTTAGGAAAATAACTCTACCCAAAGGATCATCAACATGGAACTTTATATCAGAGAGTTTGCAATTGATAAAGAAACATATTAGATGGTCAATCAATGAGGCGAGAGATGCAAACTTTTGGTTTGATGCTGTGTTGAAATCTTATCATATTATCTCTGACTCAAAATGGAAACCATTCACCCAGGTGTTGTAGGTGAGTTGGAGATGAGAGGACAATCCTCCAAGGGAGGTCCTAGGTTCGAATCTCCACCCTACCAAAAAGTTGAATTGGGTATCCAAAATCCAATTGATAATATTGGTACGAGCAAGGCTGGGTGCGACCCCCGGGTTATTTTGACGGTGTAGAACCCCCTGTTTGTGGTCTCTTAGACCAAGGCGGCCCCGCAAGGGGTTTTTCGCTTTAAAAAAAAATGGAAACCATTGGCTCAAACGTGCCTACCATGTAAAGGTCCAAAGGTCAAAGATGATATTATTATGAGAAAAAACTCCATATCATAGATTTCTTTTAGTAAACTCCAGGAAAAGCTAGTGGAGGTGGTGTTTTTAGAAATAATGAAGGTAAAATTATTCTCTTATTAAGAATCATATGGAACTCCAACTAAAAACTATGCAGAGGCTAGGGAACTTCTTATAGGGATTAAAATTGCGACAGAAAAAGGATGAAAATATATCTCAATTAAGGGGGACTCACAAATTATCATCAATGCTATTAAAAAAATGGATGTGGAGAATAGATAAAAAATAATGTTATTGTTGATGTTCATCGTCTATTACTAAAGTCAATCTCCTTGCAGTGTGAGCATATTTATAGAGAAGGAAATCGAGTAGCATATAAATTGGTGAATTATGGTGTTGATCTTCATCCTGATGAAATTCAAATTTGAGAAGGCAACTGGGCAAGTGAGATGTTATGTCTTAATCAAAATGATGACAAGGAGCTGATTGTGGACTCACAAAGTATCATCAATGCTATTAACAAAAATGGATGTGGAGACTGGATAAAAAATAATGTTATTGTTGATATTCATCGTCTATTACTAAAGGTAATCTTCTGACAGTGTGAGCATATTTATAGAGAAGAAAATCGAGTAGTAGATAAATTGGTGAATTATGATGTTGATCTTCATCTCGATGAAATACAAATTTTAGAAGGCAACTGAACAAGTGAGATTTTAGGTCTTAATCAAAATGATGTCAAGGAGTTGATTGTGAAAACATAGAAGTTGAAGATTATATTTAAGAGAAAAATGATATGAAAAACTATGATAAAAATGTATGTTGCATCAAATGTAATATTTTGGTATTTTGATGGAAATAACCCCAATAAAAACCATATATATATATATATATATATATATATATATATATATATATATATATATATATATATATATATATATATATATAAGGCAATACAAATTAGACTTGTTTAATTCCATATAAATATTATAAAAAATAACAAAAAAATAAATAAATAAGTTAGAAAATGAATTCCTTCTTAGTTGTAAGCTTATTGCAGTGGTAAGGGTTTTGACCTCTCTTTGAGAGGTCTAAGGTTCAAACCCTACTCAATATGAGGAGACCCTCATTAAAATACCACTTGCATTATCAGTGATGTGACCCGAGTTCAATCCCCACGGCGGATGCATATAAGAAGTATTACTCAAAAAAAAAATTATAAATTTATTTAACCTTAAAATCTCACTAATCTATAGAAATCAATTTATTATAAAATGATACATGTTTAGTAATTAAAAATATAATCAAGTGGCATTAGTTCAACAGGTTAAATTCCTAACATTTCAAGGAGGGAGGAGATACGGGTTCGAATCTTGCCAAAGGATACATGAATAATATCTAAGTTGTGTTGTAATACCATTATGGGGGAAGGAGATCTATAAAAATCAATTAATTATATACATGTTTAATGATTAAAAATATAATCAAAGTAACATTAGTTCAACAGATTGAATTCTTTTCAAATAACCCATTAAAAAAATAATTAAAAATATGATTTTTAGTAAAATTTAAGTACAAATTTATTAAAACTATACCATACTTATCTAAATATTATTATATAATTTATTAAAATGTTATATAATATATATAACCCGTAAAAGAAACAAAAAGTCTAAATAAAACAGGTTAAAATCTTTTTACCACATTAAAAAAATAAAGAAATCACTCCATAATATAAATTATATGTTAAAAAAAATAATTAAAATCTAATTAAAAATTTAAAACTAAATTTTGCCTTTTACATACTAATAAAGAAAATAATAATGAATAAAAGTCTTTTGTGGTTTCATGTTCTATTAGCATGATGTGGTTTACCATCAATGACGTCACTTGTATTATTGGTGATGTGACCCGGGTTCAATCCCTATGGCCGATGTGTATAAGAAGTATTTCTTGAAAAAAAAAAATTCATTAGTTCTTAAAAACATGATAATTTATTTTAAAGTAAAAAATTTAACTTCTACTTATCATGTATTCAAACCTGATTAAGGATAATTTGGTTTTTGTTAAGATATTGATTTAGTTTATTTTGTTTTTTTTGGTTGTGTGAGAAACTTTTCTTACCCACATTTGGGGTTGGGTATTTTTATTTCACCATGATTTTTCATAAGAAAGAACTAAGCTTATCCATAAGGAATTTAACACAATCACCCATTCACACACTTGTCTAAGTCATGGTTTCAACTTTGAACTTCTTAATGAATACTCAAAGCCCAAACCATTGTGATGTCCCCTTGGGGAATTAGTATGTTATTCATTTTTATTTTTTTGTTGGGGATACATAGGGAGTTGGTTACATCCACACTATTTTTAGTAACTGTCAAGTGTATTGTACGGTTCAAATCATAGGGGTTGTTCCCAACAAACTTATACCACCTTGTTGTTGTTGATTCGGTGTGAGGATGACCACCAGTCGCTTAAGATTCATATCATCATCATTAGTCTATGTGCACTCAGAGGATTCAGATCAAACTACTACATTTGCAATAGGAATGCCCTAAGGTTTAAACCTAGATCTTTTCTTGGTAAGTGTATGATAGTTAAACAATTATCAATTGGTACGAATTAGTATGTTATTGATATTATTAAAAAATAATAATTTTTTTTTAGTACAACTGATTATCGGGTGTATAATTGGGGCTCTCTCCTCGTAATTCAAACTCAACAATAAAATAAAAAAATATTTTTGTTTTTGAATTCTCATCACATAAATCTAAGTTCAAACTATGAAACAAAATAAGTAACCCAAGTTTAAAAAGACAACTTGCCCAACTTGCAAATGAAAAAAAATGTAACCCTCATTTCCACACAGAGTCAATGATGTCAAACATTTTGGTAGTAATAATCAAATTGCTCTTTACCTTATCAAGAAGAGACTTGGGTTCAAACTTTGGGGGTGTCAATTTGCAAAAGTAGTAGTTTGCTTTTAATCCTCTGAGTGCAGGTTAAACTTACGACGGTACAAATTTTGAGTGACCGTTGGTCTCCCTCTCACCCTCTCACGCCGAGTCAACAACAACGAGAAAGAATAGGTTTTTTTTTGGAAGCAGCCCATGTATTTTGAACCATGCCCTTGTCAATTACTAAAAAATAGTGTGGTTGTAACCACACTAAAAAATAGTATGGTTGTAACCAACTTCTCTATGTATAAATTTTTTTGGTTACATAGATGAATTGGTTACAATCACAATTTTTAGTGACTGCCAACGTAGTTGGCAGAATTCAAACTATCAGCGACGCAAAGGGTTCACATCATCTTCGTCAATCTGGTTCAACACGTGGCATGAAGGGAACCATCGGACAATCAAGAAACAAATCACCATCATCAGTCAGATACAACACACAGAGGAGTCGGAGCGAACTACTGACTATGCATGGGCACGCTCGTGGAAGTGGAACCTACGTCTCCTCTCAGTAAGCGCCCCAATCCACCTAGACCCACAGAAAAAAAAAAATGCTCTTTACCATAATTGTTTTTTACCATAATTGTTTTTCAAATGAAATTAAACTAGGCTCCGCCTCTATTACATCATCACATAACAATATTATAACACAACTTGAATATTATTCATGTAACTTAACAAAATTTGCACTTTATTCTACTTTATTCTCTACTTAAATCCATTTGATTGCTTATTCTACCATTATTTTACCTACAATTGAAGTAAGTAGCCCATTTTTCCAAGTTCAAAGTTCTTTGCACGAGTTTTTAAAATTGAAAGATGGACACATTTCAACGCAAAGCTTTAGAGGTAGCCTTGGAATCACAACTGGGTGTCTCTATCCATACATGAATAGGTGGCCACATAAAACCCAACCCACTTTACAATAATTAGATGATTCTCGTGTCATGGGCATCAATTAATTTAAGAGTTACTGTCTAACTTTTTAGATGGATTCAGAAAATCCAAAGCACTTAACCAAATCCTTATCCTTACACTGTCCTTACATATTATTTGCCACCATGTTTTTCCTTGTCTAGCCCACATGCAAAAACACATGATGAACTGCACACTTTCAAAGAAAATCGTGTGTTGCATACGTCAGCTGTAATGTAGCTTGAAACTTGGCACTATTCGGAAGGCACCAGAAAAATGGTTGTACAAGCAACAGAGACAGATATCTGTATTTATATTCAATAATCTTTTTAAATTGTTTTATTTTTATTAACTTTGCCACGTATCTATATGATAATAGATTCTTTTGATTTCATTTCACTTTATATATATTTATTTATTTTTATAATAATAAATAATAAAAACTTCAATAGTTGTATAATCAAACTGTATATATATCATTTTCAAAGCGTGCATTATAAAACAAATGTTTATTGATGCATATAACGTGCACTCAAATTAAATCAAAGAATTTGAAAGTGTTATTTAAGGTGGAGATAATATAATGGTTAGGATTTAGTATTTTTTTTTATGGGTGTAAGATTTAAATAATTGTATGTGTATACAATTTTGTGTGGTTCAAGTTTTGATTCTTGTGAATATCATAGATTTCATGTGGTTCTAGCTTTGGTTCTCATGTATATCATAAAAAATTACTAATTTTAATATATATATATATATATATATATATATATATTTTTTTTTTTATATATTTATATATTTATTGGTAAGGTTTTATATTTTTATAAATAAATTAGATACAAAATAATCAATTTATTTTTAAATTTTAAATATTATCTTGTTTTTAGTGTGTATGTATCTTTTTATTAAATCCGAATTTACGTGTCTTTAGAATAACACCATCTTAATTTTAAAATATTTACTTTTAAATATTAAAAAGATTAGTGTGTATGTATCTTTTTATTAAAATGAATGTGTCTTTAGAATAATATCATCCTAATTTTAAATTATTTAATTTAAAAAAAAAATGTACATATATAGTAGTTGCAAGCGTAATTTAGTGGTAAGGGTTTTAGTTTTTTTTTTAGAGGTCCAAGGTTCAAACCTCATGCAATATGAGAGGACCATGACCCCTCATAAAAACATGTGCCAATTCATTAAAAAAATGTATGTAAACATTATAATATTTTTAATATATTATATAATATATAATAATGCTTTAATAAAATTTGATAATTTTTTTATTAATAATATTTAAAATTTAATTTTGATGAAGTTGAAAAAAGAAATTGAAATTAAATCAATAATAAAGGTACCATTAGATTAGATCATAAGGAGAGTTTATCTTACATAGTGATGATTATTCAAAAACATGAGTACTTTAAAAAATGGTTATTTGACCTAGTGGTATTTTGTGTGGTTGCGGTGAGCTCGTAATGGTGAGCACGGAGGCTACGACGAGCGCATGACGATGAGCACAAAGGCTACGATGAGGATGGACATGGGTAGCAAGGCTTTCGAGGCGATGTGGAGGCAGGTGAGGGTGAAGCCCACGGGGAACCAAAGAGCCAACAACGACGATAACACTTCTCTTTGCGAAAGGGGTGTAAACCCTAGGTGCAATCAAGCGATGGAACAAAGCGATAAATTTGGGTACAATATTCACAAAAGAGATGCAAACCCTAGGTGCAGTCAAGCAATGGAACAAAGCAATAAATTTGGGTATAGTATTCACAAAAGAGATGCAAACCCTAGGTGCAGTCAAGAGGGTTGTTCGTAAACCGTCTCTTCAGTCTGTGAGAAAGCCTCTTCGGTTAGAAGAAATATTTCTCAAGGATCTTTGGGTTCGTAGGTGGATGAACCCATGCCCTCTATCAAGATTTCAGAGGATGAATTTGGGTTGGATCTGATTGATCATGAAGCCCGAACAATTATTTGCAAACTCAAAGGCAAAAGACTAGGCCTGGAGGAGCTCAAAGGATACATTAAATATTGGTGGAGTTCAGATTTCCAAGTAACTCTCCTACCCAAAAATTTCTTTTATGTTTCCTTTTCTGATTTAGAGGATAAAGATAGGGTAATGGATTATAGATATAATTGGTTTTTCGGACAAAGGGGTGTCTATATAAGACCTTGGACTCCTAATTTCAACCCCTTTATAGAAGAAGTTAATTGCTTCCCAGTCTGGGTGAATCTTTATGCTCTCCCTGTGGAGTTTTGGGGAGAGAAGATATTCACCAAAATCGGTAATGCCATTGGTTCATTCTAGTATATGGATGCCCAAACTGAGGAAAATTTGTCCAATAAAATTAATATGAGTAAAGCAAGATTGGTTGTTTGGATGGATGTTTCAATTCTTGGGCCTCAATCCATTACTATCTCCTCGAGCAAAGGGGAATGGCTCCAAAATATTGAATATGAAAACTTCTCCCTAAGATGTTATGGCTATCAGCAATATGGCCACTTGAAGAAGAGATGCTCGAACATCCAATCATGCTTTGATTCCTCCTTGGTGGAGAAGGGCCTGAATGCGAATGATTCAAAATCTTCAAATGTCCCAGTTCAAAAGAAAGAAGCTCATCCTCTAGATGCACCAATTGTCCAACAGGAATCATGCGAGCAACAAAATACTCAACCCCAAAAGGAGAATTTGAATCAGATCATTGAGAAAAGCCAAATGGTTACTAAAGAAGAAGCTCATCCTCCAGATGCACCAATTGTCCAACAAAAATCATGCGAGCAACAGAATACTCAACCCCAAAAGGAGAATTTGAATCAGATCATTGAGAAAAGCCAAATGGTTACTAAAGACCATCCAGACGATTCCATGGAAAATATTAGCACCTCAGATGGTATACTCAAAGCTAATTATGAAACAATTAATGACGGTGAGTTTTTTAAAAGTGAAGATCCTACAAAATGTGGTACAACTAGATATTACCTTAGGAGCTTGAAGTGCAAAAATGCATTCTCAGATCTTGCCACTCTATAGGAGGAAGAATCTCTGCTATAGAAGAAAAATAATCAAACTGATTTCCTCTTTGATGGATGACTATTATGTTTGTTTTTCTTCTATCTATTGGAGTTATGTGTCATGTAAGGGTTGTTCTTGTTGTTAGTTCCTTAAAAAAAAATTGATTATGGAACCTTAGCAGTTTGAGGAAGATGGAAAATATCTTTGATAGAAAAGCAAAGATAGGTATGCTTTAATTAATTTGTTAGAAATGTAATGAGAGCAATGTATCATTTTGTTTTTGTAATGGGAGTGGCCCCCAATAGAAGCCACACATAGCTTATTAAAAAAAAGTTATTCGACCTAAAAAATTTATGGAGAAAAGGTTGGGTAAAAATATTATATCTATAACATTTTAGAAGAATGTAGAATAATTATATCTTTAATAGTAATAGTGAAAATAAAATCTCAAAAGTGAAAGAACGTCGAGAGAAGGAAGAGACAGGAGTGAATGTGAGCTGGGAGGGAATATAAGCTAGGAGCGAGTGTGAGGCAGGAGGGAGTGCAAGCCAACAAGGAGCGTGAGGTGAGGAGTACAAGCTAGGATTCACTTATGGTAGAAGAGCAACGGGTTCATTCAAAGTGCATCAATGCTTCAAACCCTTACCATAAATGCATGAAATATTGTTTTAGAAAATCATCAAAGTGAAGGAAAATTGGAAAAAAGAAGAGACGAGCAAGTACGAAATGGGGGAAGTGCAATTCAGGAGCAAGTATGAGGTGGGAGGGGGTGGAAAGTGTAAGCCAAGAGGGAATACGAGCCAAGAGGTAGTGCAAGACAAGAGCGAGCCCCACTAGCTAGTATGTAAGCAAAAGAGCAAATACATGGCAAGTCCAATCCAGGTAGAAAATATTACACCAAAAGTAAGTATCAAAGATGAGATGATTGAGCATGATATAATGGTTATTAAAAGTAAAGAGTTAATATGTAAGTTCCATAGATTCTGGCCAAGGTTTCTAGAGATTAAAAATTAGATCAAGTGGAAGGGATTCAATTCAAATTACTCTATGAATTTTCTTCCTATAGGTTTCTTCCTCATCATCTTTTCTAATTCAAAAATTAAGGATAAAATATTGGGTGGTTTCCCATGGTTTAGAGGGAGAGATGCACTTTATTTGAGACCATGGAATGAATTTTTTTTATTGAGATAGAAACTATTAAGAAGTTTTCGATGTGGGTTAGGATTTTTGGACTTCCATATCAACTTATCAATAAGGATGTTTTGAAGAATATTGGAAATACCCTAGGAGAATTCATCAAGGAAGGACTAACTACTAAGGAGTGAAAGCATTCTATATATACCCGAAAATGTGTTATGGATATTTCAAAACCTTTACCACAATCCAATAAGATTAAATATAAATCAAGAGAATAGGATCAACAAGTAGATTATGAGATTATTGTATTTTGATGCCATAATTATTATGAGATTGGACACATGGCAATAGTTTACAAAGTGAAAACTATGAAAAAAGAGAAAATTTGATCATGAGATAAACTTCAAGATGAAGCAAGGAAATCATACAATAATAAAAGCTTAAATTAGATCAAATATATTCTACTTCCAAAGAAGAGGTAAAGAAAGTCTATCTACAATATCATTTGGAAAGTTCAAAAGGAATTAAAGGTGCAAAGGAAGATGTGGAGGAAAATCCTAAAACAAAGACAACAAAAGAGGTCAAGTTTATTCCAAGTAAATCATCTTCATTTTCTTCAAGTAGTATAGAATCCTCTCTTGGTAATAAAAGTGAAAGTGGTGTAGATGTTATTCCTTGCACTTTAAGGTTTCAAGAGTAGCATAATAAATAAATAAGGATGGAGGAAATCCATAACAATTTAGGATTTTATTGTAGAATAAGAAGGTAATTGCTATGAAAGAGCATCCTTGTAATTTAGGGTTTCTAGGGTAACATAAAGAAGAATGTGCTTTTGAGGTTATCCCTTGAACTTAAGATCCTCCAAAGCAATATAAACCTAAATATAATGCTAGGAATGAAAAAAGAAGACCTCCTCACTGGCAAGTTCCTCCAATCCTCTAAAAGAGGTCCAAGGTTCAAGCCTAACAGCTTACACCGGATACAAAAAAGAAACCCGGCTAGCTTGAGGGGTTCACCTAGATGAGACAAGCCTTGTCGAACGAAAATTTTTGGCCCCCAGGGGATACGGAGAACGATTCTCTTTAACAAAGGCTTTCCAACTCTCCTATCAAAAAAACAAATAAAAATACCCAAGAAAAAAAAATAAAGAGAAACAAAAAACCAAAGAGATATTATTATGAAAAAACAAAAGCAAATATCATAAATGTTAACAAGAAGTGGGGCTAAACCCACAAATAACATGAAAATAATAACTTTGATTTTTTTTTTGAAAAGGTAAAAATTATGTTGATAGAACAAGAATCAAATTACAGTCATAGGTCTGCCATGTTTGGCTAGCCCTAAAATCTGAATAAAATTCGGATTAACATATCCAAAAATAACAAAAAATCGATTACCATCTACAAAGCAAAAATTTTGAACTTGTTCCCATTTTTGCTTTACACTAAACCTAAGAAACCTAGCAGGCTTGATAGTCCTACAAACACAACCCATGCTATCCCAAAAAGGGCCAAAGAGTGTTGCAAGAGATAGCAAAAAAACCCAACAAATAACTGCTCATCCTCCATTGATCCACAAGACTTAGTGGACTCTGGACCTATCCTCATCCTTAGCTAAGTCTTTGCTGACCAATTTAAGAACCATTTGGTTCACCTCTTGCCATTTAGAAGTGTCCCTATCCTGGTTAGAATATTAGGGGCATGAATAAGAACCCTAAAAAATTATTAAGAAATTGTTAGGTTGTTATAGACAAGATATTTATAGATATGAAAACTAGGTAACAAATATTTTAACCATTCGTGGTGTTGAATTTCATCTGGACAAAATTCAAATTTTGAAAGACATATGATATAGAGGAGTTGATTATGGAAACTTAGCATTTTGAAGAAGATGGAAAATATCTTTGATAAAAGGTAAATGAAAAATATTTTTGATAGAAAGAAAAGTAAAATATGATTTAATTAACTTATCAAATATAATGAAAGCAATGTAATGTTTTGTTTTTCAATGGGGTGGTCCCCAATAGAAGCCACACATAGCTTATTAAAAATAAATAAATATTATAGAAACGAGATAGATTTTGCACCCAGATGGTGACAAAGACCTCGACAGCTCTGGCGACAACAGGCTGGATTTCCCAAGCCCTTGTAGGGTATTTTAGACTAGAGCAAGGCGATATTTCCACTTTAGATGAAGCTACCAAGGTGAATGATTCGAAGGACCTAGATCTTGATCCTGGTGAGTAGTGGGGCCTGAACACTGACCGACCATGGAAAAACTACAAGGGTTTTTTTCCTCCCCTCCCCACCAGTAAACCCCAATCGAGGAATGTAGCTCCTCAAACCTACCTTGAGAAGGTTATGGGTACTCCAAATACCAACTCTTTTGGGGCTGAGACCCATCCTCCTTTGACTTCATCAGGTGAAAATTTCATCATCCCCAAATCAATAATGGCAGAGAAACTATATATTGAATCCCTCTCCCTTGTGGGTAAATTTATCTAGGGCAGACCTGACATGGAGTCCATAAGAAAATAGGTTGCGTTTAAATGGCAAACAGTAGGGATTTTTCAACTGGTGGCCCTGTCTAGGGGTTTTTTTTTATTTAGTTGAACAACCAGAATGACTATGCCCCATACTTAGAGGAGGACCATGGTTTTATGGCAAGAAAATTTTATTTCTCCAAAAATGGGGGGAAGATTTCAAACCTAGAACTCAAGATATCAACTTCGCATCCATATGGGTTCACCTCCCAGATCTTCCCATCCATTTTTGTCATGCGGGATTGGGAAATATATTGGGGATCTTGTTGCCATTGACCCTGCAACAAAGGCCCGAACCTGCATGGTTCATGCCAGGATATGTGTCAATGCCAACTTGGCTTCCCAACTTCCAAATCACATAAACCTCATCTATGGATCCTATCACTAGTACGAGGTAATAGAGTATGAGAACAAACAAGTATTTTGCATAGAATGCCAATCTCAAGGGCATCTAAAATCTCAATGTCCATCTCTCAAACCCCAAAAGGAGACACCAAGCTCCAAGCATCCCCCTCCTCGAAAACAAAGCACCCAAATGGGAATACACAATGAGAGACCCAAAGCCCCCTTTGATAACAAGCAGGAAAATAATTCAAAGGGAAACAAATCGCCAACCAGGAGCCACTCCTCAGTCATCCTTCTTCAAATTCGAAGAAGGTATGCTCCATGTTTTATTTCCTAATAGGTTCGAACCCTTATCTATCTCCAGTGATGAAGTCTTATTTTCAGAATCTACCCCTCATCCCCCCCACCCCCCCTCCCCCTCATCCTCATATTTCCCCATCCATATCTGAACCATCCCTTATCCCCCGGATGGGCCCCCCTTCCTAACCAAATCCATATTTGAATCCCTGCAAGAGGTTGTGAGCCCTTTCCATCGCACCGTTGATCCTCCCTTTCCCCCGGATGGCTCCTTTCCCCAACCAAATCCATTTCTGAATACCTTAAGGAAGTTGTAAGTCCCACCCACTACAAAGTGAATCATAGTCCTATTATTACCAGAAGCTTCAAAAAATCCCCTGTTAACATAGGGAGTGAAAAAAATGGGCAGATCTACCATATCCAAGCAAATAAAAAAAGACACTAAAAATCAAGTTGGCAATGGAGTGCAAACAACCTTATTTCCATATCTGTTCAACTAGACTAGGATGAAACAAAAAATCCCAAACCTCCCCCTGAAAGGGCAAAGGAGGTAAGAAATCTACCAAAGTTTCTAGATGAAGATCCTATTCTGGAATATTAGAGGTCTCAAAAGTGCGGCCAAACAGAGATTAGCCCGAACTGTTAGGAAAGACCATAAACCTACCATTCTCATTTTGCAAGAAATGAAAGTTGATGCTTCTAGAATCAATAACATTACCAATTCAGTGTGGAAGAATTTTCAATGGGCTTCCTCCCCTACTGAAGGATCATATGGAGGCCTTTTGTGCCTTTGGGATCTAGAAAAATTCGAAGGCAAGGTAATTTCATCCTCTAAAATAACTCTAAACTTGGTTTTATTTTGCAAAGAAAATCAGTTCACCTAGGTTTTATCCAACATTTATGCCCCTAATAATCCTCTTGAAATATACTCTCTCTAGATATCCTTATCCCACATGAACGATGCCTTCTCCAACCTCCCCTATATGTTAGCAGTTGACTTCAACTCCCCCCTCTTTCCCTTCAACAAGAGGGTCGACAGTTCCATTCCTTCCAAAAGCATTCAATATTTTTAGGAATTTTTTACTAAGAATGAGTTAATGGATGTTCATATTAAAGGTTGTAAATTCAAATGGAGCAACATAAAAGAGAGTTTCAAGCACATATAGGTTAAACTAGACAGGTTCTTCCTATCCCAACAGGCTATTCCCATATTTGGAGACACCTCTCTCATGTCTCTTCCCAGAATTGGCTCCGGCCATTACCCCCTTCTCCTAGAAGCTAACAGGGCTCCATCCTTCAAAATACCATTCATATTCAAGAATATGTGGATCCAGCACACTGATATGAGACAAAGGATCTCTAAATGGTGGTGGCTCCCATACCCTGGGTCTGCTATTTCTCGAGTTTCTCAGAAACTGATGATTATCAAGGAAAACCTTAAAATCTAGAACAAAGAGGTGTTCAGGAATATATTTAAAAAAAAATAACTGATATTGAGCAAGCTTAAAACCATAGAGTAAAAAATCCAGCATGACCAGTGGACTCCTCAGTTGAGAGAAGAGGAGAGGCAACTTCTGTCAGAATACCATAACATCCTAGACAAAGAAGAGACCTACTAGAGACAAAAATCCCGAGCCCTTTGGCTAAAATATGGTGATGCTAACATGAAGTTCTTCCATGCTTCCACTTTGTGAAATAGAAGCACAAAAAAATCAAAGAGCTCATTCTATCTGATGGCACAGTCTCAAGAGACATCTTCAAAATCAGAGATGAAACCTCATCCTACTTCAACAACTTGATGAGAGCCCTACCCCCCAAACATCCTGAAGCCCAAGAGGTCCTCCTACAGAACATTCCCCCTTTGGTTTCTTCTAAAATGAATTCATCCCTTATACAACCCCTTAGAAAAAATGAAATCATGCTCGCTTTGTTCTCCATGCAAGTTGATAAAGCCCTTGGGCTAGACGGGTTTCCCCCTTGTTTCTTTCAAACTTTCTAGGATATCTGAGAAAATAGACTCATTAGATTCATAATCATAAGAACTTACAATGATTTTATAGCACTCCAATCAATTTGAAATATCTACTATTATGGAGATCTTACTTGCTCCTACTATATTTAGAAACACTCTAAAAAATTCCCTATATGCTCTCACAACAAAATTGATTTCCCCTCAAATAGTAAAGTTGGTGCAACTATATTTAAATAAATTCTAAATATTTAGAACCTATATACTTTAGGGAAGATACTCTAAAGTATGCTTTAGAGTCCAACATTCTCCCCCTTAAAGTTGAGAGGATTGACTAGACAGTCTCTAAGCTTTATATACTGAGCTTTCGTAACTCCTTTGGTGAAGATGTTCGCTATGTTGTCCAAAGTGTTGCAATGTCCTAGCTCAATCACCTGTTTCTCCACCATGTCTTGAATGAAGTGATACTTCATATCAAAGTGCTTTGACCTACTGTGGTGGATAGGATTATGTGCCAATTGGATGACACTCATATTGTCACAATACAATCTTGTAGGACCACTTTGTCTTTCTCCTATTTCTTCAAGTACTTTTCTCAACCATAAAGCTTGGGTACTAGCATTTTTTATTGCTACGTACTCAGCTTCAGGTGATGATAATGCTACAATGGTTTGCTTTTTGAAACTCCAAGTAATTAGTCCTGAACCAAGACTAAAATAAATCCCTGAAGTAGATTTCCTATCATCTATATTGCTACCCCAATCACTATCACTAAATCCAACTAATTTCACAAAATTACATTTTTGGTAATGGATCCCAAAATCCAATGTACCATTTACATATCTCAAAATTCTTTTAGTTGCTTGTAAACTAAGTTCAGATGGATCATCCATATACCTTGAAACAAGAGAAACAACAGACTGAATATCTGGCCTTGTGTTGGTGAGGAACATTAGAATCACAACCGTGCTCTTGTAAGTGGTCATGTCAACCTTTGGTGCTCCATCTTATTTTCTCAATTGGATCCCATGACCCGTTGGAGTTGCAACAGACTTGCATTGCTCCATAGAAAATTTCTTGATCATATCTTGAGCATATTTGTGT